>CM042351.1:22577500-25137500 GCA_023558445.1 Drosophila pallidifrons | reverse complement strand
TTCTTTTGAATGCTGCGTTGAAGTTATTTCTTTATTTAGAGTGAAAATTAAAGATCTGTTATTTCTTTCAATTAGATTCTCGCTTCTTTACTCTTTTTATTGTAATTTTTTTTCAAAAACATATATTTAGTATTTTTTATAATACTGCAGGTATTTCCAAAATAGAGTAAAGATTATACATTATTTAATTCTTTAAATTCTAGTTTCGATTCTGCAATTGGGTTTTAATGGCGGAGACTGACAGTTTGGTATATTTTGCACTTTTTGAATGTTGTATAATATCGAAATACCAAATATAGCCTTCAGTATATTTTAGTATTTTAGCTGTAGAGTTATTTGATAATTTGTTATTAAAACATTATTGCTTTTATTCAAACTGTATATAGAGTAGTAGTGTAGTTTTCTGACTGGTTTAAACTTCCCCCACTCTATTTTATAATTCTTAAAAAATTGCATAGAGTTAATTTCCATTAAACTTGAGTTGAAATAAACAGATGTGCTTTCTCTAATACTTCTTCCCTTAAACATTAAAAGATTCTTTCTTTAGGGAAAATATTGAATTAAATTGGAATACAACTATTTAGTCATTTATTTATTTTTATATTTATTCACTGCTTTACAATTATCGCTACACAACTATTGTTTCTTCTTTTAACACATTCTTAAGAGCTTTCACCTATTATATATTTTATTTATTTCTCAGCTGGTTCCTACTAATTTCTACTCTCAGTATTATATTATATAAGTATATTATATTATTATATTCCCACCTCTTCTTTTCTTCATTAGTATTTACTATTTATCAAGCAGACATCTATTGAGAGTGTTTTGATATGCCTTCCTATTTGATTGTTGGAGTTTCTCGATACTAAAAATGCGAATTCAATTAAATTGAATTGCACATTTCATTCATGAAATAGGCTTAAAGTAAGTTAATCTCTTTCAAGTTTTGCTTTGTTTAATTGGCTTCAAGTATGCTTCTTGTTTTCGTGTGAAAAAGAATGGAAAAGGATATCTAAGAGTCGAAAATACTTGTTATAATTTTCAACTGTTGTTTTACATACTGCGTATAATTGTTGCAAATGTGTGTGTATGTGTGTGTGTGTGTGTGTGCGTGGCAACATTAAAATTGTTGTGCTTGTTGTGGTTATTGTTATTACGGTTATTGTTATTGTTATTACCATTGTCGTTGTCATTGTCGTTGTCGTTCTTCTTCTCATTGTTGTTGTTGTTGCTGCAGTGAACAAAAAGTGCAGTCCTTGCAAGTGAAGTGGAGCAAGGACTAACAAGGACTATGTACAATATATGTATATACATACATATATGTACTATATATGTTTGTCTGTCTGTCTTTAATATGGCCAATAATAGAGTTGACCACAAAAGCTAGAGGCCAAACAGCTGCTCCATCACTGAAGCATTCCAGCTACTTGTCTCTCTCTCTCTCTCTCTCTCTCTCTCTCTCTCTCTCTCTCTCTCTCTCTTTCTCTCTTTCTCGCTCACCCGCTGTGCCCTTTTCCGGGGGCATCCGCAAAAAAGGAGAGTCGCCAAACAAATGCGATAACTAACTAAATAAATAACATAAATTAACAAAATTTGTAGACAATTTTGTCTGCTAAGTGTAAAACTTTGTTGTTGCTTCTCTATTTTATTTTTTTTTTTGCTCTGTGTATACCCTTTATGCATTGCGCTTTCCTAAGTGGGTATGCCGACGTTTTACTTAGATAACTATGCAGAAAATTCTTCTTTCAATTCTGTTGAGAAATTCTGCACTCACAAATTCGAAACTCAAATTCAAATGCCACAAATTTTGTTTATGCATTTCATGATTTAAAAACAACAAAATACATTTACTTATTGTAGCTAAAAGATGACAAAAAATATATAAATTTTCTTCTATAAGTTTGATTAATAAATTTTCAGTAAACTTAGCAGCTTTTTATTTACTATTTTGCCACTCAAGCAATAATTATTGTTGACTGATTTAAACTATTTTAATATAAAAACTATTTTTGAACAAAACAGTTATAAATAAGAATATCAGAATTAAAATACTTTATTAATGATCAATAAATAAGGTATATAATATAATAATATAATATAAATGAAGTATACAAATAATAATTTTCTTATTTTTTACTCTTCTGTTCAAAAATAGTCAGTATTATATATGTATATATTAATATAAATTCTTTTATTATTTTTAAAATTTAGAAAGAATATTTATTAATATTCCTTTCTTTATTTATGACTTTATTACTTATTTATTATTATTATTATTTAATTACTTTATTTTAATTACGGAAGCTTTTCTGTGACTAAAATGAAAAATAAGACATAAAAGCTTTTGATAAACATTAACAGTTGTAGTATGTGAGTATTTAAAGATATTAAATTAAAATTTTGAATTTTTGTATTACTAGAATTGTATTAAATTTAGTTTCCGTTCTAAAGTACACTTTACAGATATTTAGAATGCAAAAATTTTGAAAAGAGAAAGCGAGAGTTGAGTGCAGGGTATGTGCTAGTCGCTCATTCGCACGCACTCAGATTTTTTTTTTTGTCAAGTCTTGGCTAGTCTCAGGACGCAGGACGAAGGACGAAGGACACAAGGCACAGGGTGTCGCTGTCGCTGTTGCTTTTGCCGTCTCCGGCTTTTGGCTTTGGGTCTGCAGCAAAAATGTTTACGCTTGGATCGACTTGTGTCGTCGTTGCAAATGGGCAATGGCAATGACAATATAACCATATGGAGGACACACACACACACACACACACATGCAGGCATCAAAGGGTAGAGGGGAAAGAGGGAGAAGGAGAAAGAGAGAGAGTGAGAGTGTAGAATGCGGCAATGTTGTGACATCAAATGTTCATGTTAACAACTTTTCTAAAACTCAATGAGCTGTTGTTTGTGTTGTTTGCCGCTTCTGCACTTCAGCACAACACACAGCGAGAGCGAGACAGCAATATAAAGAGAGAGCGAGAGCGAGAGAGAGAGAGAGAGAGAGCCAGGAAGGCAGCCAGGCGCAAACATGAGTCGAGTGTTTTGTAGCAAATAATTTTGCACAAAGTTCTCGCCTTAACGATTCGAACACATGTTAACATGAAGAGTAACAACGCTTGCAACAACAACAACAGCAACAGCAATAGTACAAAACAACAACAACAGCAACTACAACTACAACATACTGTGAACTGAGTCGAGTAGCCGAGGATAGGGGCAGGATAACAACAAGGATAACACTTCGACATGATAATAAATATGCTTAAGGGGCGCCAGACGCCGACACAAACACAGATGCAGACACAGATACGCACACACACACACACGCACAGCGAAGAGAGCGGGAGAGACAGTGGTAGAAAGAGACAGAGACAGAGACAGAGAAAGAAAGCGAACTGCAGCATCATGATCAGTTGCATTTGACTTCTTAATTTACTTCTTTAAGTATAAACA
Source organism: Drosophila pallidifrons (assembly GCA_023558445.1). Classification (NCBI taxonomy): domain Eukaryota; kingdom Metazoa; phylum Arthropoda; class Insecta; order Diptera; family Drosophilidae; genus Drosophila; species Drosophila pallidifrons. The sequence goes on along the minus strand of CM042351.1, from coordinate 25,134,046 downwards.
TTATTTTCGAATAGGTTTATAAATGCATTAATTCAATATTATCAATAACAATGTTTATAAATTCAATCGTTCAAACTTTTATGTTTTTTATAATTGTAGTCTTAATATTTTTAATATATTGCTTCAGTCTACAATATAATATGAAGTAGATTGGCCATATAACACTTATATAATAATACTTCAGAATATGGTATATAGTTCATAATATACTATACTTTGTAGTGTAACTAACTACAGAATATAGTATATACTACTGAGTATCGAATATACTACAAAGTGGAGTATATACTAATTGTTAGTATATTCCATTAATATGGCCCTTTAGTTTGTACTGTTGCCATTAAATACAATATAATTCATTAGGCATATTGTAAAATAATTTATAAGTTGAGGTAGCTTTAACGCTAACTAAGTAAATTGTTATGCTTGACAATCTGGCATATTTTCGCTCTATCTATCTATGATAAATTTAAAAGTAAAATGAAAAGTAATTAAGTTAATCATATACCAAATAGAGTTTTCCGTATATTTTTGTAGTATTTTTTCGGTATATTAAATTGGTATATTTTAATAATGCAATGTTTGACTTTAATTCAAAATTGGTTGCGGGTATCTCATAGTCGATAATATTTTAGTTTTTTTTGGTATATTAATTTGGTATATTAATTTGGTACAGTCAAGAATCTTTTGGTATTTTTTCGGTATATTAATTTGGTATATTTAATATTGTATGTTTGAGTATATTTTTAGAATGCAATGTTCAGTTTTAGCGCACATTCGAGAAAATTTTAGTATTTTGTCGGTATATTGATTTAGTATATTTTAGTATATTTAACGAATGCAATGTTTAGCTTTATCTCACATTCGAGAATATTTTAGTATTTTTTTCGATATATTAATTCAGTATATTTTAGTATATTTTAAAAATTCAATCTTTTGCTTTAATTTATAATGCGTAGCTTTTTTACTTGTTACCAAAATTGAGGCTCTCTTCTTAGAGCCGAATTATCACTAAATCAATAATCCATTAAACAAAAAGTTAAAGTAATCTGTTGCCAATTGCCTTGCAACATTTTGTGGAGTGTGGCATTATTTAGTCATAGAATTAGTAGTAAACAAATTAGAGAGAAGCGGGATAGATAGATAGGGAGACAGGGAGAAAACTGCAGTTCTAATGACTGAAGTAAGTCCAAAGAAATCGAGAGAGAGAGAGAGAGAAATGCAGGCGAATGCAGTTGGAGGCTTACTTTGAGAAAGATGCTGCTGCTGCATCGAGTTTAGTCTGCTTTATATGACGGCTAATAAAACAGGCAGTGAAGGAAGACATCGAAGACATCCTGGACAGCTGGAGGAAAGCTGGAAAAGCCGGGAAATGTTCATTCGTATGCACTCAGCGGATGCCGGGCGATGCCAATTTCGCATACCAAATTCGCATGGGCGTTATTTCTTTTCCACATTTTTTTTTCGGAGAGAGGGAGGGAGGTAGGTAGGAAGGCTGTGTGGGCGTGTCAGCGGAAATATTGCGTATTTGGAACACGTTTAAGCAGCTGCTGCAAATGCATGAGAAGCAATAATGCAAAAAAAAAAAAAAAAAAATAGGAAAGAAAAAAGGACGAAAACCAAAGCGTGACAATGAGATGAAACAAGTAACAGCACCGAGCCGAACAGGAGAAACAAGAGGTGAACTTAACAGCAAAGTAAAAGACATCGAAGGGTCGCCGATTATGACAATACACTTTTGTGTGGCAAAAATATTATATTACACTCCCACACATAATGCATCAAAGTGTCATCATCAAATAATAATATTGGTTAGTTTACTTTGAGGTTTTTCTGCAAGTAATTTGATATTTTTTTTGTTGATTTTTTATATATTTGCAAATCAACAAATTAGGAACATCTTTAAGATGGCTGTTGTCTCTAACTCATTTAGAATATTCTTCAAAGTATGATAAAAAATATAATTTATATTCATCATTAAAATATAATTTACATTCTTATTCATCTTAGTGCATTTAAAATTTGAAAGTCACATAACAAACATTATTTTTTTAAACCTAAAACTTCTTCACGTAAGCATTTTATTTAAAATTTAACGAAAAAAATAAATGCATTCTACAATAATCGAAAAAATAAGTGAGAAAGCTACAGTTGAGTGTGCTCGATAAACACAATGCGAAAGAGGTATTATTTTTCAAATATATTAAAAAAATACTTAAAATACCGAATTTAAATTCCAATACTACTGTTTGATATATCGATATACTGCTACGTATTACATACATATGTATATCATAGAGTACAATACATACTATATTGATCTGTTTGCAATGCATTCATGGAAAATATACCATATTATAATACCGTAAGCATTCTTAAATATATCAAATGGTATATTTGGTACATATATATATATATATACTACTACATATAAAATATACCTGATTGTCAAACAAAACAATTTATTCATAAAAAGTATAACATAGTTACATCCTATATGTATACTAAATGCTATATTTGGTAGTATGAAGTATACTTTACTATACTATTGTCAAACGAAGCAATTCTTTACTTTAAAATATACCGTTTAAATATTTCGAAAGCACTCTTAAATATACCAAATACACTTGGTATATGTACATACTACCACAAATAGAGTATACTATATATTGTCAAACGAAACAATTCATTCATTCAAAATCTACCATATAAATATTCCATACAAAATCGTTAATATACCAAATGCTATGTTTGGTATATCGATATTACATGTAGTAGTAAAAATACCATATAGTACAGCATATACCAGATTGTCAAAGCAAGCAATTCATTTGAATTAATTTATACCCTATTCAATTATTTCCTTAATAAGATTTTTATCTGATCGTTACCAAATTTGCAGGAATTATAAAGACTGTAACTATTATGTAATAGTAACATATTACTATTGTTATTATGTGTAGATGCGTTTTGCAATTATGAGTATGGCAAATCTTTGAATTCGTTATTAATTAGATTTAGTTGAAATAACCTTTACTTTGGCATGTCAAAATATATTAGATAAATATATGCCGCAACCGTCTACAGTTAGCGAACGAACTCTATTTGTGTAGAGTATTAAGTTAGTGTAAAGTTGTAAGTGTAAATTATGCTAAGCAGGCGATAGATTGAGCTACGGCTTCGACTTCGACTTCGACTTTGGCTTAGGCTTAGATGCAATGGATCGCTGCTGATGTAGAGGCAATCAGCAGCGGATCAGTGGCAGTGGCAGCTGTGGCAAGCTGCTGTGGCATGCATGCAAAGCAGTCACGAGGCATGCGGCATGCGGCATGTGGCATGTGGCAGGATCAGCGCGATGCACTTTTGCCTGCTCGCATATTAACCAAAAGCGAAGTCAGCGAGACAAAGCTGGTGTGGTTGTGCCTTTGGGTTTGCCATCTGTTGCAAGTGGATAAGCTGGCGCTAAGCTAACCTGCTTACACTGCCACATGGCATATGCCACACGCCACATGCCACACTTGCCATACACCCAGACTTCTTGCAACAGCCATCTTCTTGGCGCCACATTCAACATGCAAAACATGCGATTTGCGAATGTGTCAGAGGCAGATGGAGACAGAGACAGAGACGCAGACGATGACGGAGACGGAGACGCAGAGCCTTAACAACGTTGCAGCACGTGTGAAGAGATTTGACAGCAGCCCACCTGCACTGCCCCCCCTCCCCTCCCCTCTCATCCCTCTCCATCTCCCTCTTCCTCCTTTCAAGCAGTGAATCATTGCTGCATCTTTTGTCTTTGCATTTGCATTGGACTCTCTGTACTCTGTGCGAAGGCAAAGGCAAAAAAAGGGGACGAAGGGGCAGTTGTTGGTTTTACTTATTCTCTTTTAGCCGAATGAAGGGGTGACTTCCCCTCACCCCTTCCCCGCCACCCTCACCCCTTTGCGGCACTTTCGCGTGGCGCTTTTATTATTATAAAATACGCATGAGTTAGTGTGCATATTTCATGGATTTTGTGTGTAAAGGGATAAAAATGCAATCAGTCGCAAAAACCAGCAAAGTGAAACAGACAAAAGACCAAATAAAAAAGAAAGAAAGAAACAACACACAGCACAGACAGACGAACGATTGAGAGAGACAACACGGAGAGAGGGAGAAGGAGAACGGAAGAGAGAGACAAATTGCACTTACAACTTAATTTCCATAGCACACTTTTGTGCAACGAAATATGTGTCTAAAATATGCGAGGGCTGTCACTAAAATAAGCGAGAGAAGCGGTATTTATTTTAAAATATACCGAAATAATATACCGAAAAAATACTGAAAATATACTATTTGGAATATACCGGATTGTTAGGCAAATCAACAATTATTTGTAGTAATAAGTAAGAGAAGTGAGAAACTTGTGGTATTATTCGGAAAATATACCAAATTAATATACCGAAAAATACTGAAATATACAAAATCGTATATTACACCAAATATATTTCTAAAAAACATTTAGACAGACTAATTAATTATTCTTAAAAAATACCAAACTAATATACCGAAAATACTTAAATATACATCATCATATATTTGGAATATCAATAATTCTAAAAGAACACTTAAGCATATTCATTTATTATTCTTAAAAAGTACCAAATGAATATACCAAAAATACTAAAATATACCAGTATGCTTGGAATATCGATATTGTTTTTATATTTGTCAAATAACTTATAAAATTTTTATCTAATCGCAACCAAATTTTTAGCAATGCGTAGCGGGCTTTAATTCAAATTTAAACCTCTTAAATTCTTCTTTTTTCTTAAATTTAACCTATTTTAATTTGAACCTTATTTGAAAATACAAAAATTTAAAATATGTATATAATAAAATGCTGTTCCGAACTAACATTTAAATTTCTTTTCGTTTTCAGCTGGATTTAAAATTCACAACTCTTAGAACTAAGTGTTCAATGGGGTAAGTGAAATTTCAAGAAAATTTGCAGATTAATATTATTCTTAACGTAATAAATACTACTACTTAAATACCATGGGTTTGATAATTTCCTTCGTCAACGAAATTGAAAAGTATACGATAGACTTGAAAAATTTGAATTGAATTTTGAAGCCTAGTAGTCAGTGTTCAAAGTTTTCACGGTACATGAAACTTTTCACTCATTATGTTACTTTTTGCTTTATTAAATTAATACAATCTTTTTACAATATTTTTTAAATTCTTAAGTTTAGCAAAGTTTTAAAAATTTACCTTTTTAGGATCTCACAACTATAGAATATCTTCATTATTCAATCTTACTACTTTGTCTTTGATGGTAATCACAAAGCATGTTCCACATTCCGCTCAAAGACTTAATTATAAACAGACTTAATTATTAACAATTATTGCTGCTGAATTATATATACTGAAAAATGCCAAATATTTATTTGATATAATACTGCATTTACTATATAACATACCAAAGAGCACAAAATATACCAGATTATAAAATTGAAATCAAAATAATTTATGTTAATTCCTAATGATCACTTAATGAACACTGAAATTGAAATTTGATGCAACTAAAATAAAAATTAAAAAATTGACAGATCAAAGTTAGCAGACAACAAAATTGAAAATTGTAAATTCAAGCACAAACGCTAAGGTTGAGAACCGGTTCATAGCTTATTATATTTGTTAATACATTTATTTCTCACTAATAAAAAAGAGAAAAAAATTTAAAGCACAATTTAAAGAATAACGCATTTAACAAGAAATACGAAAATATACATCGCACTGTGGACTGAGAACGGAAAACTGTGAGCTGAGAGTTGAGAACAGCAAACTGTGAACTGTGAACTGTAAAGTAAGCGAAAAGCAATTTCCTAGCCGAGCAAAGACTTGACCAAGGCATGACGAGGCGACAGCAGCTGTTAAGTCTCCACTTGAACTGCAAGTCGAATTGGAGTAGAAGAGAAGTTGGGGAAGGAAGTGGAAAGGAAGTACGATGTAGGAAGTGGGAAAGTGGGAAACGGGAAGTGGAAGTGCCACACATTTCTCAATAGGATGAATGACACCCAAATGCCCAATGAGCTGCCAAAGCAACACTAACAGTATGTCACACACGCACACACACACACTCACACACACACACACACACACACACACACACACACACACACACACACACACAGTCGCAGGTAGGTGCACCGAAAAGTCAGCTGGTTGGGAAGGGAAGCATTCAGGGGTCTTTGCGAGTAGTCATCGGCTTGCAGTACTTGCGTCAAGTGCCATTGAGGAGTTTTGGTCACCGCAACTCCTTCGGTTCTCCTTCGCATTTCGCTTTCACTGCCTCGCTTTCTCTCTCTCTCTCCTTCTCTGTCTCTCTCTCTCTCTCACTCTCTCTCCCTCTTTTTGGAGTTTGTTCTTCTCAGTCGCTCAAGTGCTCGCAAGTAAATTTCAAGAAACAATTTTCAGGAATGACTTAACTTTTGCGTTTATGTGAAAACTTTTGCAACGTGATGTTATGCGAACGTCCCGTCGCCAGTTTATGCAATGCCACGACATGCAATAGCAAGAATAGTGCAGAATAAATAGAGAGAGAGAGAGAGAGGGTTAAGAGTCAGAAGTTGTAAACTGCACTTGTTGTCCTCCACTGGCAACGTTTATGAGAATCGCAGAGAGAGGCGCTGATCGAGATCGACGCCACTCGTTATGTAGGCCAAGTCGTCGTTGTTAATGTGCTCTCTTGTCATATTCCACGTTCCCTACTTCGCTCCAGCCTCTAACGCGTAATTAGTAATCTGAGCAACAGCTCAAAGCACTTCTCGCCTTCTCGTCCTTCTTCTCCTCTTTTGCCTACATCAAGAGGCCTCTTTGAAAGCGCGAAAAACCCTCAATGAAATACTCATCGAAATCTTTCGCCTCCTCTTTTCCACGAAGTTCTCCCAATGTTTTGGTCAAGGTTTTTTAGGGCATTTTTTATACTCGCTAATCATAGGGTAAAAGGATATTACAACTTTGTGTCTATCCGTCTGTCGATCTGAAACAAATTGTATAAGTTATTTTGGAAAACTTTTGCATGGTAAATTATGCCTTCTTTAGTCGGGTCCTTGCTTGAGAATCTGGTATATTTTGTCCGCTATAGTATATACCAAATATGTCCGTCAGTATATTTTTATACCCGCTACCCATAGGGTAGAAGGGTATTATAACTTTGTGCCTGTCACGCTTACTTCAGTCGGATCTTAGCTGCTTTGGCTGACAATCTGGTATATTTTGACCTCAATGGTATATTTAGAATGCAATACTATATCATTATACCAAATACACCATTTGGTATATTTATATAGTATTTTTTCGGTATACTATTTGGTCTATTTCTAGAATAATACAGCACTATTTTGCTTTTATTCAAAATATGTAGAGGGTATCTCATGGTCGAGCATACTCGACTGTAGCTTAGTTGTTTTTTGTTGATTTTATTAAAATTGAGCTAATCGATCTCTTGATCATAATCTAAACTTTATGGAACTAACACATTCTGTTATTAAACAAAGATTTATATAAAAACAACATTCAAGAAGTTAGCAAATGTGCAGTCGAGTGATTTACTCGGTATTATTAATATACTGCAAAAACCGAAATATATATTTGGTATAAGGACATTCTAAATATATCGAGGAAATGCCACATTAATATACTGAAAATACTAACGATATACAACATTCGATATATACCATATATAAAATAATATACTTAATACTAAAGATATACTGCATTCAAAATATACCGAGGACCACAAAATATACCAGGTTAGCAAGTTTAAGTCGAAATTTCCTTTTCCCCAGTATTATTTCATAACTTTTTCTGTATTTCTTAAACATAATGACTATCTCGAAGAATATTGAAAATTATAAAAGGAAAATGCTCATATTAAACACTCAAGTGAAGAAAAATATATTCACTACACACATTTTTATGAACAGTTACATGGGACAATAATTAAATGTTGTGAATAAAAGATTGTCAATTAGGAATCGTTACTCTAATTAAATAATTTTTTGTTTTAAACATATTTGAATGTGTCGAGTAAAATGTTAACAAAATACATGCATAGTTGCTTTTATAATAAATGCATATACGAGTATTGTAGATGATGTATCGCTGTGCATTGCCTTTAGCCAAGAAAGTGAATGCAAACAACAGTTCAATTATTCGAAGTAAAGTGAACTGGAGTGGAGTGAAGAGTATTTCAGTTTCGCTTGGAATTTTAATTTAATAAATGCAAGAGCCTCTCTTTCTCTGTCTCACTCTCTCTCCCTTACACACACATACGTATTGAAATGGCAAGTTGCTTCAACCAGCGTCACTGACACCGCATCATGAGTTGAAGGCTTCACATATTTTGGCATATGTCAAAATTAATTTCGTTTGGCAACATTTTGACAGGTTCTCATACAAACACTTGGCCACACTGAAGTTGCCTCAGCTTGCTAGGTAGGTGGTGAAAATGGAAGTAGCTGGGAAGGGAACGTTTCATCGGTGGCACATTGCGGCTGAGTGGCATTCGTTACGTTTTTGTTTGTTTTTTCTGCGCAATCATCGGCAGCATTTTGCAACATCAACACAAAGACATACATTACACCTTACTTTACATTTACTTTGCTCACATTTGATGGCATCATGCTTTAATATCAAAATCACACAAGCAGAGAGTGAGAGAGATAGAAAAAGAGAGAGAGAGAGAGAGAGAGTAAAAGGAATTGAGGTGGTGGCATTAAAAGCCGCGTCTGAATCAAGTTTCAATGATGTCATGCCTGCTTTTTCTACTTCTTCTTTGCCCCAAACAAATTACCAAAATTAAGAGAACATTTTCTCTGAATTCCGTTGCCCTTCCTTCCCTCTCCTCTCCGTACTCTTATGTGTGTTTGTGTGTGTGCAAATTAATGAAATTAAATCGCCTTCATTTGAATGGTCGCCAGGTTGACCCCAAAGAAAGCGCCTCAACTTGCCAATCGAATCGCATTCGCACACACAAACACACACAGCCTCCCTTACAACACCGGGAGAAGAAGAAGCACATGGCCAGGCACTGAATGGCCAGGCACTGAATGCCATATCAGTGTGGCCAGATCGAAGCAGCCCTTCAGGCCATGGCCAAGTGGAAAGGGCCAAATTACCAGAGAGGCATTGCCAATGAACGATGGACGATGGACAGTGGCAACTAGCAAATTAATCTAGTCGACTCAGCGATACTCTCTAAAATTGAATACAAATTTAAAGGGAAGAAAGGCATGCTAAGGTTTTTAAGTAGGAAACGATGCTCTTATACGAGTAAATGAGTTGCATTTTATTCATTATTCATTACTTGAGACTATTTGATTAAATTGAACTTAGAACTTATGATATATTAAGCTAAAGGCAACTAGAAAACTTCAGATAGCTGAGAGACGTGTGGTATTAATGCGGTATTATTCATTAAATATACCATATTTATATATACCAAAAAATACTACAAAAAAAATCTCAATTCATATATTTTGTATATCGATATCTAAAAAAATAGCTTGAACAGGTTAATTCATTATTCCTAAAATATACAGAAAAATACTAAAATATACCAATATATATTGAATAATAATATTGTTATTCCTAAAATATACCAAATCATATATTTGGTATATTTAAAAAACACTTAAAGAGTTTAATTTGTATTGTGAAAATAGTAATATTAATTAATATACCAAAAAATACTAAAATATACAAACTTATATATTTGGGATATCAATATTTCTTAAAAAACTTTTTAACCGAATTATTTATTATTCTTAAAATATACCAAATAAATATACCGAAATATATCAAATCATATATTTGAAATATCGATCTTTCTATAAAAAAAAAACACTTTAATAGATTAATTTATTATTCTTAAAGTATACCAAATTAATATACCAAAAAATACTAAAATGTACTGAATAATATATTACATTTGAAATATCATTATTTCTAAAAAAAACGCTTAAATTGATTAATATAATGATAAACATCAATACGATATAAAAATAAAAAAACTTTTGAAACAAAAATTATACACAAAAAATTCTAATATATTTATAAATATTATCATAATTTACATATAATTTTTTTCACTCTTTTCAGATGTTTTCAAATTGCAAAGGATAAAATACTGAAGGTATGTTATGTTAATGTTGATTTTACTAGTTAAGCATTTTTAAGGTAAACACTTTAAGTTTATTTTGCTGCAAAGCAAAAGAAACACTTTAAGCACGTCAGAAATATAGTTGGAACAATTGTTATTTTTATACCCGCTACCCATAGGGTAGAAGGGTATTATAACTTTGTGCCGACAGGAAATGTATGTAACAGGAAGAAGGAGGCATCTCCGACCCTATAAAGTATATATATTCTTGATCAGCGTCAACAACCGAGACGATCTAGCCATGTCCGTCTGTCCGTCTGTGTGTCTGTCCGTCTGTCCGTCCGTCCGTATGAACACCTAGATCTCAGAGACTATAAGAGATAGAGCTCTATTTTTTTTTCGACAGCATTTGTTATGTTTGCACGCAGATCAAGTTTGTTTCAAATTTTTGCCACGCCCACTCCCGCCCCCGCAAATCAAAAAAATCGAATAACAAGCGTAATTTTAAAGCTAAAGCTGCGAATTTTGATATATACAATAACTACTATAGTAGTTATGATTCCTGAAAATTTGGTTTCGATCAGATAAAAATTGTGGAAGTTATTAAAGAAATACTTTTGTATGGGCAAAAACGCCTACTTACTAGGGGTCTGAGTTGCTTTGGCCGACAATCTAGCACATTGTACAATGGTGTACTATATCGATATACCAAACATACCACTTGGTATATTCTTAGTATTTTTTAGTATATTTGCAGTAAATTCGGTATATTTTGAGAATAATACCGCAAAATATATTGATTTTAATCAAATTGGGTAGCGGGTATCTCACAGTTGAGTACACTCGACTGTAGCTTTCTTACTTGTTAATATCGAACATGAGAGCGCAATAAGTGAAGTCGAATAGATTTCTATAACATTTCCATCTGAGCTGTGATACCTGAATTCTCCACGTTGCTAAAACAGAGTAAAGAAAAAACGCCAAAAAAAAAAATGTGGAACTCAATGTTGAGGGTGTTTGGTAGTTTTTTCTTTTTTTTTTTGAGAATCATGAAGGCAACGCAGGAAAGTGGGGAGTTGAAAGGAATTGGTGTTTGTGTTGTGCTGTTTTCACTTTCGACATCGCGTTAATACGTATGAAATTGTTTGGTGATGGAATCTTGCTACGTGATGCGAATATTGTGAATTAATTGCAAACGACGGGGCAGCGAGCGCACACACCAAAAGTCCAAAAGTCCAAAAGACCGATGGGGGACCAAAGGGGTGCACAGGATGCAGGGGATGCAGGGAGGAATTGGGAGAACGAAGGTTGTGTTGCAAGAAGACCTCAAGCTATGCTTTAAGCTGCGAAATAGAAATCGAAATCAAAATAGAAATAGAAATAGAAATGGAATCGAAAAGGCATCGCTCCTCGCTCGATTGGATAGACAACGAAAAATTAGCAGCTAACGGAAGCGCAGCGATTGAATCAATGAACGAATCAATGAGTGTGTGAGTCCGAGAGTGTTGAAGTGAATGTGAGTGTTTGATAGCCAACTAACAACACCTTTTCAATCCGTTTCTTTTGCCTTCTTATTGCTCACACATAATTTAGTCATTAGAGAATCCCAAGAATCAATCCATTAAGCTGATTTAGCATCTTCATTTGCCTTTGCATGTTGCAAAGAGTTGAGTTGTGGATGCCACTAGATTGACAGACATCACAACAACTGTTTGCTTGCATTGCAAATCATCTGAATATATAATATAGTATCCATCAAATAAGAAACAAATAAGACAGCTGAATGACGTGTGGTACTATTCTTAAAATATACCGAATTCATATACCAAACAATAATGAAATATACCAAATCATATATTTGGTATATCGATATTTCAAAAATATAACAAATTAACATACTGATAAAAATACCAAAATATAGCATATTATATATTTGGTATATTTTTATACTATTGTTAAAAATGAATACTTTTAAGAAATGGGAAATCCATTCTGTGATATTGCATTAATTAAATGAACGCATAGCTTAGCAAAAACTGTCGCAAGTTTCAGGTAGAAAAATTGAAAAATCAAAGAAATTTCCATGGGAAATACAAACTCTTCTTGACTGCTTATATACCAAAAGAATTATGATATACCAAAAGTATTCAAATATATCAATTTATATATTTGGTATATTGATATTTCTATAATATAACAAATTAACATACCGATAAAAATACTAAAATATACCAAAGCATATATGTGGTATATCAATATACTACTACTTTCCACACTGACGAACTCGCTTTAGATGCATTCATTGCATTCATTACTATTGGAAATACAAATTATTTAGGTCGAAAAACAGGCGAATAGAATAATTATAAACTTAAGACATTTTTATGTTACAAGCTTATCGTGGAATATAGAAAATATAATTGCATTTAATCGATTGCTGCCCGCACTTCTCAACTCCCTTTCTGCCGTTTTTGCAATATTCTGTCATCATGTCAACAGAAAGCCTCCAAAAAAAAAAACAACAAGAGGGGAAAACAAGTAAGAAAGCTACAGTCGAATGTACTCGACTGTGAGATACCCGTTACCCATTTTGAATAAAAGAAATATATTTTGCGGTATTTTCTCAAAATATACCGAATATACTGCAAAAATACTAAAAAAATATACCAAATGGTATATTTGGAATATCGACATAGTACCGCATTCAAAATATACCATAGACGGCACAATATACCAGATTGTCAGACAAAGCAACTAAGAGCCCTAGTACATAAGTAGGCGTTTATGCCCATACAAAAGTATTTCTTTAATAACTTCGACAATTTTTATCTGATCGCAACCAAATTTTCAGGAATCATAACTACTATAGTAGTTATTATATATACCAAAATTCGTAACTCTAGCTTTAAAATTACGCTTGTTATTTGATTTTTTTTGATTTGCGGGGGCGGAAGTGGGCGTGGCAAAAATTTGAAACAAACTTGATCTGCGTGCAAACATAACAAATGCTGTCGAAAAATTATAGCTCTATCTCTTATAGTCGGACAGACGGACAGACACACAGACGGACAGACGGACATGGCTAGATCGTCTCGGCTGTTGACGCTGATCAAGAATATATATACTTTATAGGGTCGGAGATGCCTCCTTCTACCTGTTACATACATTTCCTGCCGGCACAAAGTTATAATACCCTTCTACCCTATGGGTAGCGGGTATAAATAGTAAAGGAGACAGCTGCTGCTTTCAACCCACAAAACACTTTGTGTGCTACGCGGCGTATGAGCAATGGCAATGGCGACCTGCTTTTATTATTACGCAAATAGCGAGTACCGAGTAACGGGTAGCGGGTAACGGGTAGCGAGTATTTTGACTCGTTGCACGACCCGCATCAGTTGCATTGCCAGTTGATTTGCCTGCCAGCAGCAACAGCAACAGCAGTCAGTCAACAGTCACTTAAACCGCGACAGCATGAGCGAGAGGGGGGAAGAGAGGGAAAGAGAAGGAAGGGGGAAGGCAGAAGGCAGAAGGGAACACGCACTGAGCGAATGTTGTGTTGCAATTACGCGAATTCCCCATACACCGTTAAGAGGTTGGCCAACAAAGATTTTTCTTAGAAAACCGCAGCAACAGCAAACGCAAGTCTGCATTGTCGTGAGGGGAGAGGAAGGGAAGGGGAGAGGGAGGGGAAGGTGTGCTGGGGCATTCCAAAGTAAATTACAAACAAAAATGTTGCTTGCAACATGGAAAACCAAAGCGGAAACCGCAACAGCAGCAACTGAAAATGTAAACAGAGAGCACACCAAAAAAAAAAAAAAACAAAAAAGCAAATGAAACTAAGCACTAAACTAAATAAATGCATCACAACGAACTGCAAATGCGCTTATCGAAATGCTCTAGAAGTTATTACAATAATAATAATAATAATAATAATTAGTTCTTAAAACACATTTCATTTGATTAGATCGAGACATATGAGAATCATGAAAAACCTTTATTTATTGTGGAGAATTTATATTTATAAAGATTAAATTATTAAACATGTAAGAAAGTTCCAATACGGTAATATTCTAAAATATTATTCAAAACTTAATATACCATAAAAATACTTAAATTTACTGCATGTTTTATTTATTAAGTAGAATTATAGCAAACGAAAAGTTTATTCTTTTAACTACATATAAAACTGTGAACTTTAAATTGAATTGAATTTAAAAATGAAAAATACAACAATTTCTATTTCCATTTTATAAAAACAATGTGCCAGCGATCAACTAATAAAAGTATTTTATTTTTCTGTCACATTGCTTTTTCAAAGTTCACATATGTACATAACACAATACAATATAATATCATCCGATGCATTAAGTCGCTGCCAACAAAGATATTTCACTCCATCGAGCGGTAGATAGAACAAATTTGGACTTTCGTATATTTTAGTATTTTTACAGTATATTTTTGGTATATTGTGGAAACTAGTTTAAGGATAATCTCACAGTCGAGCAAACTTGATTGTTTCTTTTAGTATTTTTGCTGTATATTTTTGGTATATTGTAGAAAATGGATTATTGAAAATGGTTAGCAGATATCTCATAGTCGAGCACACTCCACTGTATATTCAGTATTTTTGCAGTATATTTTTGATATATTTGTAGAATGTGGTTTTATTGCAAATGGGAAGCAGGCACATTCGACCTTAAATTTTAGTATTTCCGTGGTATAATTTTGGTATATTTGTAGAATCTCTTACCTAACGTGTATCTTTATTAATTGTTTTTTATATTTTTATATTTTGATATTTACAACTCAAGTATCAACTTATAGTTTAGACAGTTTTGAATCCATTTAATCTCTGATTGCATTCAATTTACAAAAATTTTTATAAATGCAGTTCAAACATTAAATTCCTTAAAACATTTTTATGCAGAATTCAATAGCGAATTTTGGAAATTTCAAATGTACATTGATAATGCAGGTGGAAAGATAAATAAATTCTATAAATAATACTTCTATAATAATAAAAATATTCTATAAGTTCTGATTCTCTAATAGAGTTAAAAGTCAGCTAAGTAGCCTTGCGTTACCTTTTGCCTGTTGCAGTCAGGATACCCTACAAAGCCAAGGCTAAGGGCAAGGCAGGAAAAAAAATGCCATATGAAATGCAGGGCGAAAAGGAAAGGGAAAAACGGGCGGCAGTTGGCGTTGGCGTCTTGAAGTCGCTCAGTCGCCTGCTTGGAATAGTTTCACCCGTTGTCCCTGGCAGAGTGTGAGGGAAGAGGCGGAGAGGGGGGAGGGGCTTGAGCCCCAGCGCATGCAATTTGGTGTGTGTTTCCCAAGAAACCTTTGTTGCATTATTGCCGCAATTTGCAGAAGTGGTGACGTGAGAGCCATCAGAGTGCTGCGGCCACGAATATTGGCCAGAAGAACAAGAACAAGAACAGAGCCCAGCTAGTCAGCGAGACTCCTTGCATCCCTTCGACCCTTTCGGTTCTCCCTCTGTCCGTCCGACCCGGGGACAGCACATTCTCGGTCCGTCAAGCTGCCAGACAGCCAACAAATAACAACTAACTTGGCAATTTGGAGTCGCGCAACGAAACTAAACCAAAAGCCAGCAACAACAAAACATCCGCTGATTGCACGCACAGATACCCTGTAAATAGTCAAATAATTATTCAAAGGCAAAGCTATTATTGTTATTATTTTATATTCATATTTGTATTTATCACAAATTTATACTTGGGATTCAATTTTAGTATACAAATAATATATAACGCAATCAATTTATGTTTAACCCATTAATTTTAGTTTTTAAATTATAACTACGATCAAAATGTGTGAATATTTTTCCTTACTAAGTGCAGCCTCTGATTATCTTATTTAAATTATATTAAGTTATTGTTGTTATTATTATTTTATATTTATATTAGTAACAAATTTATACTTGGATTACATATTAGTATATTAATTATATCCACCTCTTAATGCACGATCAAATTGTGGAAACTTTGTGTAAAATATAAGCCTCTTGGCTACTAACATATTTTACTCATATTACATAGTTCAGATTTATGGCAAATATCTGTTAAGATATTCGTGCTTGTTAATTACTTATGCATTCAGTAGATTCGATTTTCAAAACCCCGCCTTATTACACGATCAAATTGCATTGACTTTGCTTACAAAGTGCAACCTCCTAGCTACTACCTTATTAATATTACATAGTTCTCATTTCTGACAAATATTTGTTAAGCGGTTTTTGAATTTTAATTATTTACGCATTGAGTACCTTATTTCAAAAGAAACCCTGACTTAATGCACTATCAAATTGTGTAAACTACGTTGTCTTAATTTATAATAATTTAGTTAATATTTATGACAAATATTTGTTACGCATTGAGTACATTACTTAAAAAGAAACCCCAACTTATTGCACTATCAAATTGTATAAACTATCTTATATTTGTTAAAGTATTCTTTTAGGTATTTATATATTCAATAGATTAGTTTTGAAAAACCCAGATTTATTGCGCGATTAAATAGTGTTAATTATGTTAGGTTAACACAGCAACCTTCTAGCTCTTACCATTAACATGGTAATAATATGATAAATGTTGGTTTCGTCAGTGAATGGATAAATCAGTCAGTCAGCACAAACATATATAGATTTTTATTATCAAACTTTGTTGAGTAAAAGTGTCAGCCTCCTAGGTCTTACCGTTTGAATAATTTTGTGTTAATATAGACTATTTTTTTAATCTCGGAAGTAAAAGTAATTATTGTTAATTATTATCTAGGTTTTATACGTCGAGCTCTAAACTTGTTCTAGCTAAGCAGCAATCATTGTGCTTGCTTGCTGGATTACAGGGCATCATAAAAAACCTGCAGCAAAAATGTCGAGCTAAAAAAATGAGAAGCACTGAGGAAAAAATGCGCAGCTCATCTTCAAAAGTGGTTAGCGTTGATCCACTTGAAGCAGGTTACTTATTGAAGGGTATATGAGAGTAGAGAGAGAAAGTGAGGGAGAGACAAAGCGTGAGAAAGAGAGAAAGAAGTTGTTCGTTTGTAGGGTATGCTTAACAAGAGTGTAATAAAGCAGCGAGCAACAATCGCCATGGCAACAAGAGCAGTAAAAACATCGAAATCAGCATCAACATCAAGCGATGCCCGAGCTCATAAATATCCAATATGCATGTGAGAATATCATTGGAACAGAGTTGATTAATTTTGATGTGGCACTAACTTCCAGTGGGGTGTCAACCCTGGACGGACACTCGATAAGCAAAAACTTGAAAGTGCCAATTACAAAAATAACAACCTGCCAAAAAGTTGCTTGTGTTGTGTTGTTAGCTCTTCCAGCATATTATTAAGCAAGCAACAGCAACAACAGAAACAACAATAATAACAACAACAGCAACAACAACAGCAACAACAACAACAGTAACAGCAACAATAATAACAATAACAATGAAATCTGTAGTCGGCAGTCGATGCGATGCGATGCAAGTTAAGAGGTAGTTAAGACCACTCTTTTCTCCTGCATCCCTCTCTTTCTCTCTCCCTTCCTCTCTCCCTTCTTCTCTCTCTCTGTAGGAAGTGCAGTCAAGTGGAAGGGGAGAAGTTCGCAAGTTGCAAAACAGTCACAAGTCGAAGTCGAAGTCGCAGTCGAAGTCGTCACGAAGTCATGGTCAGTGCAGTTCATGTGCATTTACATGCTCACAGCACACAGTGAACACTCGCTAAGCGCAACTCTCTTGTAGTCGCCAATAAAATGTCAATTTTTTCACAATCTCAAGCTACTTAACTTATCACTTACCTAATTTTAGCTTATACAACACTCTTTAATTGACTATAATAATGATAAAATAATATTAAAATAATATAATCTAATTTATATGATGATATATAATATTAGTATTTTTACAATATGTACATTTTGTAATCTAAAGTTCTGCTTATATACATACATTCTCTAAATTTGAAAGCTCTTAAACACTTCCTCTTTAAGCATTATAAGATATACAGTATTTTTTTGGCAAATAATTGAAAGTAATTTTCACTTGAATTGAAAATTTCTATTATATAACTTCAATATTTTAAACTTTCAATTATTCACTAAATATCCTTTTTAAGTTATAATGCTTAAGTAGAAAGAGTTTAAGAACTTTAAGGTTTATAATCTGAAGTTTGATATTAATTCACTTGAATAGAAAATGACTATTATACAAATTTAGTATTATATAGTATATTGTTATATATTATAATTATATATTATATTATTATATATATAATGTTAGTTATATAGATAACCTTTGATTATTCAATGCAATTTAATTAAATTTAATTAATACTGCTTTGTTGTGAAAACGAAATTCGTTACGACTGATCCATTGATGATCTACTAATAATACCGATAGCTTAGGGCCAACCGATACCGATAGGGTCTATCGCCTAGCCTCCACATCTCTTACATACATTTTAAATTATTGAAGCGAAACTTACTATTATTATTTTCAATTTTCAATGGCAAATCCATTCAACAACTCTTCCCAAACCTTTTCAATATATCAGATATTTAATCAATTGACACTTCAGTTCTATAAAGTAACTTACACTCTACTTCACTCGCTAACGAATCAGTAAAATATGATATTGCATATAACCTAATCTAACCTATATCTCAAACAAATTCTTAGTATTCTAATTCATACAAATTCTAAGTAATCGAAAAATCATTGATGAAACTTTTGGCAATTTTCACTTGATTTTCTATGACATCGATTTTAGACTCCTTAAGATGTTAGTCATCAATGAAACGGGAAGCGGAAAGCGTGAAGTGCAGCTTAGCGAGCGCGCACTGTACTTGAAGTGCTGGCAACACTTTTGTAGCATACTTTTGCGGGCTGCTGGCAGCCAATTGGTTGCCCACTGTCGGCCAAGTTGAAGCATTTGCAGGAGGCATACAGCCAAGACAACAGACGTGTCCCCCCAGCTGGAGAGGGGCGTAGGGAAGAGAAGGGAGGGGAAAGGAAGGGGTACATAAGTTAACTGCAGCTGGGGCCACAATAGAGCGAGAAAGGGAGAGAGGAAAAGAGAAGTTTTGCGACTTTCAGAGTTGCCAAAACAAGGCCAAGTAGTGACGCAATAACAAAAACAACAACAAAAGATGGAGTTGGAGTTGGAGTTGGGGAAGGACAATAATATGAAATAAATTCCAATAGCAGCAGGAGTGAAAGGGTACAACAACAAGAGCGAGAGAGAGAGAGAGAGGCAAACAACACAAAAAAAAGGGGCCATCGTATATGGCCAATGTACAAATCCGTACAAATTGAATAAGAACTCAATCTTGGCTACTGTCAAAACAACTTTTAGGTCCTGGCAACCGGACACAGCCGAAGGACGAATCAAGAGAGACGGAAAGATAAAAACACGCAGAGACAAACACACACACACACACACACACAAGTAAGACAAAATGAAAAATATAAAAAATGCGAAGAAAAAAAAGTAATACTTATAGATTGAATTGAATTGAAATGCCTTGGCAATTGTTTGTGTATCATTATGGTCATCATCGTGCCTCATGCAATATCATCTCTCAACTATATATACTATATATATATATATATATATGTTATTATTGCAGCCTGATGATTCCGCATTGTCTGTTGCCACTTGCAAGTTCCTTGCACCCCAAAAGCAACAACAACAACAATATCAGTTGCTTTTCTTATCATGCGTATAGTACTTGTATTTATACATCATATGAATAATTCGGCAAACTTGCGACAACTCGAACTTCAACTTTTCAAAAGTCTGCTCGAATTATTATGTGCACAGTTTATGTTACATTGTGTTGTATCAAATCAATCTTGAGTTATTTTTGGCATTGTTTGAAAACAATTTCTGTTCAACAAATTAGAGTGAAAATGCAGTTGAAATGAAATGAAATGCGAGTCGATTGTGAATAGTATATTTTAGTATATTGAATGAGTATTAGAAGCTATAGTATATTGTTATACTAAATGTGTATTATACTGTATTTAATAGTTATTGGTAGTTATAGTATATTATTATACTGTATTCTGTATGTATAAAAAGTTATAGTATATTATTATGCACATTGATTGTCAGTGGTTCTGAATAGTATATAAATATACTATATATTATATATGAACTAAATTCTATATGTATTAGAAGTTATAGTATATTAATATACTAAAATAATATATTATATAATTATGTAAATTGATTGTGAGTGGATATGAATACTATTTTAATATACTGTATTTGTATTATACTATATTTTATATATTTTAGAAGCTGTAGTATATTATTATTCACTTTGCTTGTAAGAGGTTCTGAATTAATATTCAGAAATGTCTACTAAATGTATTAAAAGATAATATATTATTATTATTATTATTATACTGTATGTGTATTATATTAGATTCTAAATGTTTTAAAAGTTTTAGTATATTACTATTTTTATACTATATTGTATATATAAATTGTTATACCATATGTGTATTATATGAATTCTACTATACTATAAATGTATTAGAGGTTATAATGTATTATTCTACTGTATATGTATTATAGTATATTTTATATGAATTCGAAGTTTATTATGCCAATTGATTGTGAGTGATTATAATTAGTATTTTAATGTACTAATTGTATATTATTATACCATATTCTATATATGTAATAGAATTTATAGTATATTGTTATACTATATGTACATATACTATGCTGTATTCAACATTATTATTACTTAATGTATATTATACTATATTCCGTACTATGCAATTTGAATGTGAATGGTTCGGATTAGTATATTAATATACTAATTGTATATTATTATACTATTAATTTACTAAAATACGAAATCTATTATATATATTAAAATAAAATCTATATTAAATACATCATATATTGTTCTTTTTTATTTAAATAATTTATTTTTAATTATTATTTAATCTAGTATTCAATTTAATTGTACAGTATTCTTCTTATTGTCAGCTGTTGTTTTCGCATCGATTATTTGATTTATATCAAAATGTACATTCTATTAAAGGGTATCTGGCTAGTCGACTCACTCCATTGAGCATTTTCGGTTTACAATATAAATTTAGCTACGCTGATGTGAAGTGTACATTGAATTCCAATTAAGATCGCTTGGCTAAATGATTGATTGACTTTGCGAATTGTAACGAACGGAATGCAAAACTCCAACTCCAACGTTGAATTTCAACACCGAATTTACCTGTCCAGCATTTATGCTAATTTATCTCAAGATATTGCATGTCACATACGAATGTGTGTGTGTGTGTGTCGTCTATGTGTGTGTGTGTGAGGTATTTACTAACGTGCATTCAAGCACAAATACATTTGAATGCCGCCTTTCAAGCCCTCAACAATGATGAATTAACAACTTTGTACACATGTAGCAAAGGCAAAAGCCTTTTGAAATTAAGCTCAGATTGCGATAATACAATATTCTCTCATCATATTCATGTGTTAACTCTATAGTATATTCATATATGAATTGTCTGTGCAGATGTGTAGATTATCGACATGTTGTGTCTACATTTTGTTGCACATTCAACTCACTCAATGGAAACAGCTTTTCGAAGGCAGCCAAACAAAAGTCGCTTCAGTAATAAATTGCTTATCAATGACTTTCTCTGTGTGTCCCATTAAGTAATAATATTTACTTTTTTATAGAATATTCGATAAATGCTCAATATGGAAAACAAGTGCATGTTATATTTGGAAAAGAAGATACTCAGAGATGGAAAACAATTGAATAGTAAGTTAGCAATAATAAGTAGTTATAAAAAGAAGACAGAATGAACCAAAAACAAGGAAAGAGAGCAGACAAAAAAGAAAAGCGACAATTATCGATTAATCGACTGTACAGTGTGACCAAATTAATGTTATCGATAATAAGTAGTTACGAAAAGATATCGAACGAAATTCAAATAAACAGAGCGTGCACAAAAAAGAAGGAATTCCAATTATTGATTGATACAAGCGACAATTGGAGATACACAGTATGATCGATATGTTATCGATAAATAATTATGAATCAATGTAGAAAGAAAGGAGAAGCTGCAATTGCTATCGATACAACCCACAATTAACGATGTGCGCAAATATTAGCGATCAATCACGTGTGCAGATCGATATGTGATCGATATGTTATCGATAAGTAGTTATGAAAAAATAGAGAATGAAATTAAAAAAACGTGAACAAATTGAAAAAGCTCATGTGTTATGGCATTCGATTGATACAAACAACAAATATAAATATACCATATGTATGTTATCGATCAATCAAGTGTGCAGTGTAATCTATTAATCGATAGTTTATACGCACATCGCCTATTTTTGCTTGTTTCGATAGTGCAGCTCCTCCTATTTGGTTCGTTTATTTAATTTGATATTCTTTCTGTATCTTCCCATAACTAGTTATTACAAATCGATCACTATGCACATTTGATCGATAACATACATATAAATCTAATTGTCCTTTGTATTAATCGAATGTCATAATAAGTTGTTAGAAAAAGCTATGGAAAGAAAGGAAAAAGAGAATGGACAAAAAAAGAAGAGCTACAACTGCTTTGCGACAATTAGCGATGTGCTTAAATGTTATCGATCAATCGAGTAATCGAGTTATTGAGTGCAGAGTGTGACCGTTGCACTTGTCAGTCGCAATTTGGCAAACCTTTCAGCATACATATCATGAACATAATAACCAAGTGAATGAATTGTTGTCATCAGCATGTCAGGCGATCAATTGCTCGGTTTGCTTTATTCGAATGTCGAGTCTCGTTTGTCGTTTGTCGTTTGTCGCATGCCGTTTCGTCGTCTGTCGTCAGAGGACACGGCGCTATTAATTATCATGTTAAAATGTAATTAATTAAAGATGTCGTCGGCCCAGAGCAGAAGCAGAGCAGAGAGAGGGAGAAAGGAAGAGAGAGAGAGAGAGAAAGAGAGGTAGAAGGAAGAGGCGCCCGCACATAACTTTCAATGAAAAGTTAATAAATTACATAATACCGAAAACGAAATTACAAACGCCATCAACGACGACAGCGACAGCCGCAACAACAACAACAACAACTGAAGCAAACAAACAACCCTACAACAAAAGCTACAACAAAAGCAACAACAACAACAAACGTTACCTGATAACAAATCAAACGAAATGTTCGCGCTGACTATCGATGATGCTGTCGCACAGTGGGACAAGAGTTGTAAAGAATCCAGGAATATCAGATAAGTTTAATTATTACCTTTTATATATTTTTGGTATTAAATAAATACTTTTGTATGTTGCTTTGGCTGCAAATCTGGTATATTTTACACTTTATAGTATATTTTTCACTTTATGGTATATTTTGAATGCAGTACTGTATAAATATATCAAATATAACCTTTGGTATATTTTAAGTATTTTTGCGGTGTATTAATTTGGTATATTTTAAAATTAATACCGCACTGTTCTGATTTTATCCACAATAGGTAGCGGGTATTTTACAGTCGAGCACACTCCACTGTAACGTTCTTATTCTTTCTTTATTTATGCTCCACTTATTTATCTCAATATTAGCCATTATTTGTTTTGAATTGTTTTCAAAAAAATTTAAACTTTTCTGTAAAAATTTACCATTATGTTTTTAATATTCTTGTATATAACTTTAACTTTTAACTGTTTGTTTTAAATTCATATATATCGATAAAATTGAAATATAAAGTATATAAATTCACTTTTCGTTTTTCTTTTCTTTTAAATTCATATTTGTAAATTAATATTTGAAGTATATAAAATAAATCTTATAGAAGTATATAAATTAAACATATCTTTATTCTTTTTTTATTGGATAAAATGATTTAAACATTTTGTTTTGCGTTTGATTTAAATTCATATCTTAAATATATAAATTCAATTGAAATGTAAAGTATATAAATTGAACTTTTCGTTTTTCTTTTTTTAATGTATATAAATGATTTTAACTGTATGTTTTCTATTTGTTTGAAATTCATATTAAAAATACATATATATAAATTAAATATAAAAGTAAAGCATATAAATTGAGTTCAAACAATTTGTTTTCCATTTATTTCATTCATATTCATATATAGATTATATAAATTACTAAAGTGAATTGAATTATAAATAAATGAATTACAAAAAAACTGTAGCAAAAGTTTTGCCAACTTTTGCTCCACAGTGCGATGTCGCGACAGCGTCGAATCTGCGGGTGTTTGTGTGTGTGTGTGTGACATGCCCCGCATAATCCGCATGCAAAACAAATTAATAAATAAATAATAAATAATAAATATGCGTAATAATAATGACTAAAGAAATATCAGAAACAATAAATTTTATTTGAGTAGTCGCCAAAACCGCCGCCGACAAATGCCAAAAACAAAAGCACAAATTATTAATGAAAACGTTGTCAGAGTGCCTCTTCCCCTCCCCCTCTCTTTCTCTCTCCCCTCTACCTCCCCCACGCTGTAAGTGAAGTGAATGAGTGGGCGTGGCTGCTTGTCATAAACGTTTATAAATTTTTATGCGCTTAAATAAAATTCGTAACAATATTAAAACTGATGCGTCGCGGTATATTAAATAGATGTGAAGGGCGGAAGGGGCGTGGCGGGGGGGCGCGCTTTAAAATAATTTATCGCATGCAATATTCACACACACACATACACATACATACATGTGACTACGTGTGTGTGCGTGACGCTTGTTTTCGACTTTGGGTTTTGCTTTTGAGATTTTCCTTTTAGACTGTCGCACACATTTGTAAGCAAGTCAGGCAATCGCTTGCCCAATTAAGTGCGATGAAGCACACACCAGCACCCACACACACACAAACCAGCACACACACCAGCACACACACTCATACATGCATAAATGTTATCACAATAGCTAATTCTGAAAGTCAAAACACTCGGATTTCAGCTCATAACAGCCAAATAAACAGCGCCAAGCGAGGAGTAAGCTTTAACCTTCCCAATTGTGTTTCGTGTCATGCCAAGACCGAGACTGCAAGACTTTTCTGTAGATCGTTAGATGAATCGTCTTGTAGAATGCTTCTTGCAATGAGTCTGATGTACGCGCCCTCTTAGCGCAACGCGTAATTTCCCTAACGCCTACTTTTCTCGTACATGTGCAAGACTTTTCTGTAGATCGTTAGATGAATCGTCTTGTAGAATGCTTCTTGCAATGAGTCTGATGTACGCGCCCTCTTAGCGCAACGCGTAATTTCCCTAACGCCTACTTTTCTCAAACATGTGCAATTTTGTGTATCATTTGTCATTTGTTTTGTGAGTGTTGTACAAGAAAGTTGATTTTTCCTGCGCGTCTTTTATAAAACAATAAAAGGTAAGTTGTTAATATTTTTAAACTAATATTCTAATCTGATTTAAATTAAAATTATTATTTGTATTTATATTTACAGTTTTGAGGACCACGAAAGAGCTATGTTGGATGATAAAAATAGAAACTACAATGCATTGTCCAGGTTGAAGAATATAGAAAACGGCGAAATAAATTAATTTTTCTTTTAGCTATTAGATTATTTAGTTATAAGTAAAACTGTTTAGATAATATTATATATAAATTTAAGTACTCATTGTTATAGTTTAAATACATTTAATTTGAAGTACAATAAACATTTTATTTACTGCATATATTTTTGAGCGTATTTTTATTTTGCATAACTAGAACTAGAACTACGCACTAGAATCTAAGCACAGATTTTCGGCAAGAGCTGGACCGCACATTTTCTACAAGAAACGTCGACTACAAATTCTGCCAGCGCAGCCGAGGGAAATTTAAATTTCCCTCGGCCAGAATTTATACTCGACGGGTCTTGTATAAAATCAGTTCCGCATATACGGCAAAACGAAGTGATAAAGTCATTTCGCATCTTGTGTCTACACATGACGGAACTGGAAGAAAACTTGTATATTGTCTACGAATAAAACACAATCGGGCAATCGGGTTCCCTTCCTTCTTCTCCCCCTCTCCCCTTCTTCTTCCTCTCCCCCTCACCCCTTCTTCATCCTCTGCCCCTCCCCGCTCCTTCCTCTCAGTGCTCGACTCCCCGATTGTGTTTTATTCGTAGACAATATACAAGTTTTCTTCCAGTTCCGTCATGTGTAGACACAAGATGCGAAATGACTTTATCACTTCGTTTTGCCGTATATGCGGAACTGATTTTATACAAGACCCGTCGAGTATAAATTCTGGGAAATTCTGGGAAATTTAAATTTCCCTCGGCTGCGCTGGCAGAATTTGTAGTCGACGTTTCTTGTAGAAAATGTGCGGTCCAGTTCTTGCCGAAAATCTGTGCTTAGATTCTAGTGCGTAGTTCGGAATATGCAAAATAAAAATACGCTCAAAAATAACATATATGCAGTAAATAAAATGTTTATTGTACTTCAAATTAAATTTATTTAAACTAAAACAATGAGTACTTAAAATTATATATTATCTAAACAGTTTTACTTATAACTAAATAATCTAATAGCTAAAAGAATAAATTAATTTATTTCGCCGTTTTCTATATTCTTCGCCCTGGACAATGCCTTGTAGTATCTATTTATATCATCCCACACAGCTTTCGTAGTCCTCAAAACTGTAAATATAAATACAAATACAAATATATTTTGTAATCAGATTAGAATAGTAGTTTAAAAATATTAACTACTTACCTTTTATTGTTTTATAAAAGACGCGCAGGAAAAAAATCAACTTTCTTGTTCAGCACTCACAAAACAAATGACAAATGATACACAAAATTGCACATGTTCGAGAAATGTAGGCGTTAGGGAAATTACGCGTTGCGCTAAGAGGGCGCGTACACCAGACTCAATGCAAGAAGCATTCTACAAGACGAGTCATCTAACGGTCTACAGAAAAGTCTTGCAGTCTCGGTCTTCGCATGACACGAAACACAATTGGGTCACGCACTTTGGCAACAATCAACGCGCTAAGCACCGCAAACTGCTCAAAATTCAGCGTTTTATTTCGCACAGTGGTTAAAGCGACTTTGTTTCGAGCATATTTCGTATTTCGAATGGCTTAAAGCTACAATAATTGTTTGTATAACTAAAAGCAGACGCTGTTTAAACGCTTTCTTGGACAGTTCTAAACACATTCAAATCTGTTTTTCAATTTCTTTCTTCATTTTCTAGATTCAGCAAAGAAAAGGCTTTAACTCGGAAGTTTATTTAAATGGCGTCTTGAAGTAATATGTTAACTACAACTAGGTGGATTAAATTTATAACATTGGATTCCACTTGCTACTCACTTATATTTCCCTTTTACTTCATCAGCTAACTTGACACTTTTTAGCGTTTCAAAGTGACTTTCTTTTTTGTGGTTTTAATGGATGTATATTTTATACTAATATATATGTATAATAGATGGAATAGATATAGAATAGTATTAGTATTTATTAATAATAATAATTATATAATAGATGTAAAACCAAACTATGGTCTTTATACTTATACTATGTAATCCTCACTCTTTGTATTGACGTTAGGTTTCATTTTTATTTACTATCCCTGTGTGGTTAAGGTAATTATTAAATTGTACAACTTTTTCACTTAAAAAATAATTGAATCCATCTTGCAATAATAATTAAATTTTGTGTAATAAAAAAACAAAAAAATATATATATATTTCAGTAGACTTTATACTTTATTTACAATCCAGCTTGTGATAATAACTATAATATATATATAAAATAAAAAAAAACAACATAAAAAATATATATAAATATATAAAAATATATATATATATATATATACATATATAAATTTATGTACATTTAAATAAGCCATAAAAACTATATTTATTCATTTTTAACATTAATAATAAAATTTTTAGTAAAAAAAAAAATATTTTCAAACTTAAATAAATAAATAATAAAAAAAATATATATATATGTAGAAAATTTTAATTTTTAACAACTTTAATTTCTAGTCGTTTGCTTTCAAATTCAAAATTGGCGCACTAAGAAAAATATAAATTTTTCAAATTTTTGTTGCATACTTTGAGGGGCGTCAAGTGATTGCCTGGACTTCCACTTGCGATGTTACAAACTCAGCCATATCCTTGCAGATCCTGAAAGGGTGCATACTTTTGGAGTCACAGCAACCAGGACTATCGATTGGCATTCCAGGATTTACAGGATATTCTCAAAAAATTTCACCTCAAATTTTTCTAAGGGGGAGGCATAGAAAAATTGCCAAAAAACGCCAAATCGTCCTTATCTTGGCCTTTTGAAGGACTAGAGGAATGTCCTTTGGCACACAGATAGTACTAATTGAGCTCAATTGAAATACAAAATACAAAGGACGAAAGTCCTTACAGGAGCGGAGATAATATGATCTTTTCCTGTAGAGAAAATTGCCTATAACTCGTCTGAATCCTTGAATATCCTGGCGAGTCCTGTCTTAAACAATGCTTATTAGTTAGACCTATCAACTGACCAAAGGACATCCAAATCGTCCTTGTGGTTTGCGAGTTATCCTGGAATTTGTGTTTTTTACATATTTTCTTTAGTCCTCATACTGAATTTTCCAAGTGTTGGATTCCTAGATGACCCCATATTTTTTTGATGCCGATTGATAGAGTTTGTCCTTGTGATTCGAACGAGACATGTACCGACATTCTGCGGCAGGATATAGTCGAGATATTTTTGTAAATAGGATGTTTGGTCATAAATATTCAATTTTTTGTTGCATACTTTTAGGATGCGCCAAGTGGCTTATGTTTTCATTTTCTATCCCAAACTCAGCCATATCCTTGCGTATCCTTAAAGGATACATATTTTGAACTCACAGCAACCAGGACTATCGACTGGCATTCAAGGATTATCCGGATATTACAAAAAATTTCACCTCAAAGTTTTCTAAGGAGGGAGCATAAAAAAATTGCCCGAAAATCGCCAAATCGTCCTTATCTCGGCCATTTAAAGGACTACAGGGATGTCCTTTGGCACACGGATAGAGTATTTTATTAGAAGTTTGTATAAGCAACTCCGAGGACGATCGTAGAGACGATAGAGTTTTTTATTAGAAGTTTGTATAAGCAACTCCGAGGACGATCGTCCTTGAAACGCCCGAGCTACAAGGACTTTTTGTTTTGAAGAAAATAGGCTATAACTCGGGAATGTCCTTGCGTATCCTGGCGATATGTATGTCAATCAACTTAACTCACTTAGGGCTATCATGTGGACATTCGATTCGTCCTTGTGGTTTCTGAGATATCAAGGATTTCGTGAATCGCCCAGTTTTCTTCGTCCCTGAGACGAAAAATTTTCAAGTGTTGGATTCTTAGATGACCCACATATTTTTTGATGCAGACCGGTAAAAGAGGTCCTTACGAACCTAGCAAACCAAGTGCGGTCAAAATGCGCCAGGATACGTGGCAGCTAGAGCTGTTTTTATATCCTGAAGCTCACATTCAAAATTGCCCCTTAAAGTATGCAATGAAAAAAGCGACGGCAAAAACAAAAGAATTTTATTTTGCAGCCCAAAAGTATGCAACTGCTTTAAATTGATTTCCATGGCATTTACATGGATTTGTTAAGTATGAGATTTTATGGCTAAAAGGACAATCAATAAATTTGTTTATCGAGCTTTGCTTAAATGTACTCTGGCAAAATGAAACAAACAAAACAGCATGCGATAATTTATAAGTCTTCAATAAAATCCTTGTTATCAATTCCTGCTCCTGTTGCTCGTCGGTGAAAGTATGCAATGAATTGCATTGTTCAAATGCATTTGCTGATTTAATTGCACGGCCTAAAAGTATGCAGCATGCTTTGCATAAGTGCGCATTTCGAGAAACGCTTAAAAGTATGCAATGATTGTTGGTCGTGGCATGCCTAAAAGTATGCTAGAAATCTCGCATGTTTCCACAATTTTGCTGACCTCTTTCTGCTTTTGTCGGGCAATCGATGGCAACCTGCGAATAAGTAAAGACAGGGGAAAAAAAGCCAGTTAGAAATCATTTGAAATGATTCGTTGATAATGCTAGTTTGATTTTCAGCAGCTCTTAGCACTTGCCGCTGGCTACTCTTCCCTTCCCCTCCGCTACTCCCCCGCTGCCATCTTCCCGCTTCCTTTCACCTGTTAATCCCTCTTAGTTCAGCTTGCCAGCTGCTTTTGAGAAATCATTTGACTTGTCAACGTCACAACCCTTTCAATAGCAACACACACACACACACACACACACATACAACTGTGACAGCGAGAGAGAGAGAGAGAGAGAGAGAGAGAAAGAGAGGGGGAGAGTGGTCGTTGCCCGTTTATCAAACGCTTTTCGAATGTTGTGTGACATCTTCGCGCGGCGTTGCGTTTATCATGCCTTCTCTCTTTCTCTTCTTCGCTCATCCGTCTGCCTTCCTGCGTTCGTTCCGCCACTTTTCCGCCTCCGTCTCCGTCTCCTCTTCGTAGTCAAAGTCAAGCAAGAAAAAGCGCAAATCAGCCACAATTGCCGCTGACAGACGCAACCAATGCAAAGCTATTCCTTTGTATGGTTATGTGTGTGTCTGTGTGTGTGTCTGTGTGTGTGTGCAATGCTTTGTGACGCTGTGTGTGTGTGTGTGAATAAGTGTGGCTTTGACATTATTTGTGCTGCAAGCTGACAGATTCTCGCTACGGCAGCATTAAATTGAATTTTGACATTTCTTTGCCTGCATATGCCAAAAAGTCGACACACACACACATGCATACAAGTAACATACACACACACACACGTGCATCTATTTACATATGTGAGTGTGTGTTTTTTTGTCATATTAAAGTTGTGTCACTTGCAGAAGCAACCTAACCTCAATAAAAATAATTTATATAAATAGAATAATACTTACTCTTCTTCTTCTCCTCATCATCATCTTATTAATTGTTGTTCTCATCAAATGCATCGACTTAACCTTTGACCATCGATTGTTGGCCACCTTTGGAAATGAATTGCTCACGTTTCACATACAATTTGTATAACCGGAAGCGTATTGAACTGACTGCAATCCTCAGTCAAATGCCTTCTCCTTATCCACATCCAAATCCACATCCAAAACCAAATCCAAGTCCAAGACGCAAGCTCAAATTCCACAATCCTCATTCCCGATGCCCAGCTTGCTTATGAACATTTCATATTAGTTGCCTTTATACCCTGTAAACGATAAAGACAAACGGGGTATTAACCACAATCGGTAAAAATTTCAAACGATAACAAGTTATCGATCTTAAATGAACAGTAAAAACAACTTTCAATACTAGCTTATATTATTATTCTATAGAATTTAGTATTTAACTTAGCGTAAAACTTGTTTAAGTGGCTATTTTAATAAAGTAGAAAATAATGAAGAAATAGCTTGATTGCATACCGATAACGGACTATAACAATTTATCGATCTTATAAGAAGTGAATAGTATAACTTATATAATTATTTACTTACTTTTTCTTAGCATAAAATAACATTATAGTAAGTAGCTGGTTTCATAAACTAATAACAAAAAAACGAAGATAGAGCTTGATTACATACCGATAACGAACGACAACAAATTATCGATTCTAATTGAAGGGAATCATTCTTTATAAAGAGAATAGTGAAGTATTTTTAGTATTTTTCTTATTTTTAGGGTAAAACTAATTAAAGTGGGTAGTTAGCAAATAATGAAGAAAAAGCTCGATTACATACCGATAACAAATGATAACAAGTTATCAATTTTAAATGAAGTATTATTGTTCTATAAAATGTAGTATTTTTCTAAGCCTAAAACAACTTTAAATGAAGAATAAACTTGATTACATACCAATAACACACGATCCGATAACGACATATTATCGAAGTTATATAAAGGTATGCATTCTCTGTAAAATGAATAGTGAATTTTATAGAATTTTTAATTTTTCTTAGTTTTTCTCAGCGTAAAACTAGTTTAATAAGCAAGTAAATAAAGAAGAATAAAAGCTCCATTACATGTGGATAACAAGTTATCGATCTTAAATGAAGTGAATAGTATAACAACTTTTAAGCCTAAAACTACTTAAAGCGGTTAGTTTAATAAACTAGCAAATAATGAAAAAAAAAACTTGATTACATACCAAGAAAAAGTTCGATTACAAACCGATAGTAAACAATAACAAATTATCGAATTATATCAAGTGAAAAGTGGATAGTGAATTCTATAGACTTTAATATTTTTCATATAAAAGTTTGATTACATACCAAATACAACAGCATTCATTTCATCCAATTGCCAAATGTAAATTTGTTACAGGGTCTCGCACAGTCGATACAAACTGAGAGTTCAGCTGCTTCTTCTCAGCCTGTTGTAGTTCTCATTGTTGTTGTTGTTCTTGTTGTTGTTGTTGTTGTTAGCGGGGCACACAAATCGCCGCACGTACATAATGAGTTCCGCATTTCGCTTGGTGGACCACGCACCGAAATGCACTCACACACACATACACACAGAGAGCTAGAGATGGCGTGCTTGTATGTGTGTGTGTGTGTGTTGTGGATGGAGACAAAGCGTGTAAAGTGATTTTGATACCCTATGTTTAAGGAAAAGATAAATTGAAATAGAGAAGATGAGAAATACGGTATGTCATTTAAAATTAGTTTATATAATGGTTCTGCATTAAAAAAAATATTGAAAAAAAGTAACTAAACATATTATTTTTGCATGCAAGGTCAAAAATATGTTTTTTTTTTCAGTTTCTTGACATACTGTTAGTAAATGTTATAAATGAAAAAGTTTGACAGCTTTCACAAATAAATATTTAAATGTATCAAGCAGTAGTTCTTATTAAAGTATAAAATATGTTAATTATAATTATAGCAACTTCTTCATATACTTTACAGGGTATCTTCTAGTCGATCAGCAGCTACAATTGTAACTCTAATAGTCTTCTGGCTTGTTGTGTTGCTGCTGCTGTTGGTTATTACTCGTATTAGCTTCTCTCTGGCCAGCTCCTGCTTTTGTTTCTTCCGATTGAGTCGCCGCCAGCCTCGCGTTCCTTTCCCCTGTGGAATTCCCCCCTCGACCCCTCGACCCCTTGGCCACACCTTGGTCAATTGTGATGCGTGTGCTCAAATTGCAGAGGATTATGGGTCTTAATTTTATGATTGCTTCTTTAATCAGAGACCTAACTGCACGCCAATTATGTTCTGACCGTGCTAATTGTTTCTATTTCTGTTTCTCATTCTCTTTTACTCATCTTTCGATGTGTGTGTGTGTGTGTGTGTTCCTTGGCATTTCCTATTTTAGCCAACTCATTTGATGTGGCCTTAATCGATGTGTGTTATTTGCGATTAGCCGAACGCCAAATGAGCCACGTAGTCACTCAGTTTAGAGTTCTGTTCCTGTTCCTACTTTTGCACCTTGTTATTTCGCCATAGCTAATAGCTAATCGCTAAAGATGAGCACGTGATCTAAACTCAATTTATCGATAGCATACCTATATAAATTTCAAATAGATCGACTTGATTTGTGAAAAGTTCTCGAGTCAAGCTAATATTTAAATTGATATCATAATATAATAAATACATATCAGAAACTTCAAGGCAATAATAATATAATCATATTAAATTAAAATCTTCTTGAAGGTTGTTTCTTTTCTGTGTGAATGGCATTTAACAATTGCAAAACATAATTAAAATGGTGTTTACCAAAAAAAGCTTAAGAATGGCCGGATCATTAACAACTTTCAATGTACTCGTAAAGGAAATACTAAGAAAAAAATACTAGGACATATTTAACGTGTTATCGATAGCGATGATAGCGATAACAATGCATGTGCTTGCACATACGACATGCGAGCAGACTTCGTGTTGTTGTTGTTGCTGTTGTTGTTGTTGTTGGTCAACATTTGTCTTGTCGCCCATGCGAACTGCAGCTGAGGGCGCATAATGAATGCGTGTTTAGCCATAATAAAATGTAGCGGCATTCCACAACCAAGCCACAAAACATGGCACACTACACATGCGAGACAGAGACACAGATAGCGAAGGAGTACTTTAGGAGTATATATGTATGTATGTATGTGCATATAATATATACGTAAATACGTACTGCTGCTGGCCAGAGAAAAACTGTGCTTCACTGTGTGGCTGTTGCCACAAGTTGTAGTTGCAATAAAACATTTTGCAATGCATCGCAGCAAGCACCGCAATCATTTTGCAATGCAACATGTGGCGGTTGGGATCGTCGTACAAGAGCGCACCAAACAAACCAAAATCCGTTATACAAAGCTGCCTCCTGCCTATTATCCTCTCTCTCTCTCTCACTCGCTGTCCAGCTTGTGCAGTCATGCGGAAAAAGTCGT
The DNA here is from genome assembly GCA_023558445.1 of Drosophila pallidifrons. Classification (NCBI taxonomy): domain Eukaryota; kingdom Metazoa; phylum Arthropoda; class Insecta; order Diptera; family Drosophilidae; genus Drosophila; species Drosophila pallidifrons. The sequence goes on along the minus strand of CM042351.1, from coordinate 25,099,529 downwards.
AAATAAATAATATGCAAGTGCATGTTAAACTACAGCAGCAGCAACAACAACAACAACAGACAAAATAGAGTGAGACAGCATTTGCACTCACTCTAGGTGAGAGCGAAGCAGAGTGATTAGAACAATGACAACTGAGCGTGAACATAAACAATGGCGTCCGTCAAAGAGCATAAGAGTTCCCAGATCAGCCGCAGCTTTGATCTTAGCTTTGATCAAAGCGCTTAATTAGGGTCTTCGCTTGGTTGCGAGGCAAAGTTCGGAAAACAAAAAATACTGATATTTGCAGCAATTGGAAATGTAATTATGAGCAGGAAATCGAGAGAAAAAGGATAAAATGCGAGACCTTCAGTCTGTTGTGAGCTTGTGGTAATTAATAAAAAAAAATGTCATTAAAGTTGCCAAGCAGGAAACCCAAGCACATCAAAATGTTTGCTGCATACTTCGCAGGGCGTAACATGCGTACATCTCTCTTTTTTCTCGTTTTTTCTGCTGTTTTGTAATTTAAAAGTAGAACAACTGTAGCAGAGCTAACTAATTATAACTTTAATGCAGTTGCTTGCTTTGCTTGTTTCCCAAGGTTTTCCCCCATGTTGTTTTTTATCCCCCGTTCAAATGTCCATCAAAGGGATGCGGCCCGATGATGATGTCTATGACAACGAAAAACAGTCGAAAACACAAAATTTTATATTTTGGTCACTTGACCTGTGACTTTTTAACTCAAGTGCCATGAAGTGAACAATTGGCAAAGCAGTGGGCAAAAGGGGAGAGGGCTGGGCTGCTTATCAGTGAATGATTGTGGAAAAAAAGGACTCACGAGTGCTTTTAGGCGATTCTCAAGCACAAAAAAAAAAAAAAAAAGAAAAAGGCTTCGAGAGTCATTAAGTTTATTAAGTGCCAGTGCAGATAATCCAAAATGAGTGCATGCCAAATGGAAAAGTAACGCAATTTACGCTTTCGCATCGCTCGCATTCCATTCCCTTCCAATCCCTTCCATTCCATTATGGTATCTGAGTTGCCCCTTGGAGCAAAGTTTGCCACCAAAGTACACAGAGCAAGAGTGAAAAAGAGATAACAAACAATGTGCGGTGCAGCTACAAAACTTCTGTCGCTGCGGCCCGCAAAAGATTATCACTATCAAGCCAAGCCAAGCCAATGGCAAAGCCAAAGCCAGATAGACAAATGCACAGTGAATATGAGAGAGCGACAGAGAGCGAACGAGCCTTGGCCGAATTATTTTCGCCATCGCTTATCGCAGCCGCAGCAACTGATGATGTAAAAATAATTTTTTTGTTACTGCGTGTTATCGCAACAAAAGTTGCGGAAAACCACTCGAAGTGATAAGCACGCTGCTGCTGCTGCTGCACTTATTTGCAGTCACAGAAATCAAAGAAAGTTACTTGCAATTAAATGCTACTTTTGATTTCTCCTTTCAGCTATCAAATTGTAGCAATTACTTCGATGCCAATTTCAAATTCAAATTCAAATGCGATAAACGAAAATCGTAAAAATGTGTCGATTAATCGCTTTGCACTTACCAGCGTGACATTTGCTCGCTGCTATGGCCAAGCGAGAGGGCAGCGCCTGTTATCGATAACACAGCACAAGCACAGATAACAGCTGTTTGTTGCCGGCGACCGTCGCTTAGCTTATTTAGATTGGGCACAGCGCCAGCATTTGAGCACTCGCCTTTTGCACTTCCAAAGCGACGCAGGCGTCGTTGCCAGCTGTCTGTCTGTCTGTTATTTTTCCGTTATTTTGTTATTATTATTAAACACGACACGACACATTCCCAATTTCCGGCTTGCTTTCTCCCCCACACACAATCATGGAACAACAATTGCTGCAGTTCATCAATTGCCGCCTGGTGCGGAATCATCAGCTGGTTCACGACGATCTGTGGGTGCGTGATGGCAAGATCATCAATCCTGAGCCTGTGTTCTTTGACGAACAGACGAAGGCACATCGACGCATTGACTGCAAGGGCGCCATCATTGCTCCAGGCTACATCGACGTGCAGATAAACGGTAAACACTTCATCGAGGGGGAGTTGAATGTACTCGCAAACACAACACATTCCACATTCCAAGTTCGCTTTCATTCAATTGAACATCAAGGTCACATTCAGTTCGCTGTCCCAGTTATAAATTGCTGGAGATGAGATTACGCGTTAATCGTTATCGTAATCGTGTGATGGCGATAGCACGATTGTAAACATAAACAGTGCAAGAGTGAAACAGAGACAGAGATAGAAAGTACAGCAGTTGCGAATTGTCGTTCATCCCTTTCTCGCACACAGGTGGCTATGGCGTGGACTTCTCCTATGACAAAGACACAACCGAAGCGGGCGTAACGAAAGTGGCACGCGGTCTCGTCGCCAGCGGCGTCACCTCGTTCTGCCCCACGCTGGTGACGTCACCCAATGACAGCTACCACAGCATACTGCCCCGCATGCCAACGCTAATTGAGGGCGGCGCCGGCGTTCTGGGCGTTCACGTCGAGGGTCCGTTCATCAATCCCCAGAAGAAGGGCGCGCATCCCGAGAACTGCATACAGACCATCGACAAGGTAAGTTATCATCAAATAATCCACTTATCATATTGATCAACCACTTCGCAGGGCATGACGACACTTCGCGAGGTTTATGGCAGCCTGGAGCGTATCAAGATCATCACGCTGGCGCCGGAGAAAGTGCGCGATCCGAGCGTCATTCGGGACCTCGTCGAGGCGGGCATCACCGTCTCCCTGGGCCACTCGATGGGCACTCTGAGTGACGGCGAACGCGCTGTGCGCCATGGCGCCACACTGATCACACATCTCTTTAATGCCATGCTGCCCTTCCATCATCGTGATCCCGGACTGGTGGGACTCCTGGCTTCGGATGCCATACCAGCGGGCAAGACGATCTACTTTGGCATCATCTCCGATGGCGTGCACACGCATCCGGCTGCCTTACGCATTGCGTATCGGACACATCGCGAGGGTCTTGTACTCGTGACGGATGCCATCTCCGCTCTGGGATTGGAGGAGGGAGTGCATCACATTGGCCAGCTGCCGCTGCAGGTGAAGCAGGGCAAAGCGTTCATTGCCGGCACCGAAACACTTTGCGGCAGCATTGCGCCCATGGACGAGTGTGTCCGCATCTTCCACAAAGCAACTGGTAACTGGAGTCCTGAATCTATTCTCCGTACCCCTTTAATCACTTCCCTTCCTCAGACTGTTCCCAGGTGTATGCCATTGAGGCGGCTTCTCTGCATCCGGCCAAGTGTTTGGGCATCGAGCGACAGAAAGGAACTCTCGACTTTGACTCGGATGCCGACTTCATTCTGCTGGACGATGAACTGCAGCTGCTCTCCACTTGGATTGCCGGTGTTTGCGTCCATTCCAAATGACATCGTCATCTCCCTTACACACTCCCTCTCTCTCACTCACACAAAATACGGCTGTTGCGATTTGTTGTTGTTTGTTTTGTTTTTATTATTATTTTGGATTAGATGACGCTTTAAATTGTTCGTTTATGTTTAATCATTAAATCATTTGGTGTGGACAACTACGCTAAATCCATATACATTAACAAATTATAAGTATTACGAACGAATGACCAAAAAAAAAAAAAAAAAAAAAAAAACGAATTACAATTATGTATACTATATCGATCTGTGTTTGTTTGTATATATATATGTATATGGTAAGAAAGTTCTCTTCTAGCGATTTTTTAAACATAATTACGTTAAACATTCCAGCATCGATAAATCGCAGCATCGATTAATCGTTCCGAGTTTCCATTCGTTTTTTAGTTTATACACAGAAATCGGTTCCACATCATTCATTTCCTCCATTTCATTTCGTTTTCTTTTTTGGCAATAACAAAACAAAAAGCAAATTTCAAGCTAGGCTAACTAACGATATATATAATATAGTATGTGTGTATGTATATTTTTAGGAGTCATAAACAAAATGCATATCGAACCGGAAACGGAAACTTAACTCAGCCTAATGCGCGTGTTTTTTTTTTTGTTTCTTTTTCCCCAAGTATTTTCTTTTTATTTGGGGGAGGAGAGGAGAGCGTATAAAAATTGCTGATCGCATTTAAAAAGTTTTGCATTAGAAAAAACATTAGTTACAAAGTTACAGTTACAGTTCTACACACACACACACGCACACACATACATACACACTTAGAGTAGTGCATCTTAAGTGATCTCTCCGAAAGTGAGGCTAAAAACGATACACATACATTAATATTTAATTGGTTTTCTCTCTTCATTAGTATCAGTTAAAGTTTAAGCTTTGTTTTCGTTTCGTGGTATTACAATATTAACCATATACAAATGTGTGTTTCTTTCGATCATTTATTTCCGTTTCCGTTCCAGTTGCAAAATGCAACAGCAAAAAACACTTTCCACTTTTTTTTACTGCTTCTTCTTCTACTATTCAATTCGATTCGTTGCGGTTCTGTTTTGGTTTTTGTTTGGGTTGTGCGTTTTACAACACTTGTGTTCTATGTTTTGTTCTTATCTTTCTTGTTGTAAATTTACTCCAAATTACACAGTATACAATATTATAATAATATATATATAGAGTATATGTGTATATATTAAACTTTAGGTAGGTTGTTTTTCTGCTCTCGCCCCGCGCTCCTGTGTGTGTGTGTGTGTGTATTTGTTTTACATATGTGTGTTGCCTAAATTTATTGCTTAGCTGGTTGATGCAGTTTTTCACACTGACTGTGATTGACGGCTATGACACTTGGTTAGTTTTGAAGTCGTGTTGGTTAGAGCGAGACAGCAAGCAGATCGATTGCAAATTGCAATTGGCCGGGGGTGGGTGGCGGCGTTGCCACCTGGTCGAAAACGCAGTACACGCAGCATACAACAACGATCACTATTAGCAAAAACGTAAAAAGAAAAAAACAACACAAAATAGATACACCGAAAAGCGCTAGGTTTTGCCAAGTTTGTTATATATGTATATATATGTATGTGTGTATATGTGTGTGTGTGTTTGCTTGTACTTATGCATGTGTGTGTGTGTGTATATGCATGTAATGTAGATCACAAAACCAACCGCGAACGTTGAAACTAGGCAAGTGTCATAGAACCGCATTACGCACAACACTTGTTGTAGCCCGGCGCCTTGTCGCCGTTGCCGCGATCAATAACGACACGCTCGGTATTCTCGGCCGATTCGCGTCCAGATGTTTTATCTAATATGGCCTCGGCAAGCTCACAAAATGCGCCCTCGATGTTTGTATTTGATTTGGCGGATGTTTCCATAAACCGAATGCCATGTTCCCGTGCAATCTAAACAGAGAGAGAGAGAGAGAGAGAGAGAGAGAGAGAGTGAGGAAGTGTATAACAGTTGTAGAAAAGTATTGTTTGGTTTATTTACCGCTTCGCCGCGCTCTTTGCTGACCACTCGCTTGTCCGACATATCGCACTTGTTGCCCAATATCATCTTCTCCACATCCTCATTTGCATGCTGCAGATAGAGAGAGAATTATTAGTTATCGATGATCAGCTGGTTTTTTAAAGCTCACTCTCACCTCGTCTATATTCCGCAGCCATTTAACGATATTCTCAAAACTTTTCTCATTCGTTATGTCATAGACGAGCATTATCCCCATCGCGCCACGATAATAGGATGTGGTGATTGTGTGAAATCTCTCCTGGCCGGCAGTGTCCCATATTTGTAGTTTAATCTTTTTGCCCCTGAGTTCGACTGTTTTGATTTTGAAATCAATTCCTGTGGAAACAAACGAATAAGCGAGCACAAACAAATCGATTAGCAAGCAATTATCGAATCGAAATGAATTCTCAATGTCAATGACGTCACAGCGTGACAACAAGCTGACTGATGCGTATTTATCGTTTATCGTTTATCATGCTTTTTTACTGTTTTTTCATTTTAATTGATAACAATTCCCATTTAGTTAGTCAACCAATTTCCAATGTGTGTGTGTGTGTGTGAATCATAATACACACACACACACTCACACACAAACAGACAAAGCTCTCATATGTATGTGTGTATGCGTCACAATAATTAATCTAGTTAACCAACACTACTCGCTCGGTTAGTGACTGCATTTTATACCCCCCCCCACACACACATACACACACACACACACATACACATACATATATGCATAGCGGTTAACCACCAGCAATAACAACATCACCAATAATAACAACAACTGTATTGTGATTAATGCGGGCTTCTCGAGTCCAAAGGCTATCGCCAATGATCGGACGAAATACGCGATGTAAAATGCAAAGACAAAGCGCGTTAATACATCCTTCCCATATAGTACACAATGCATTAAACTTGTTAAGATTACAGACAATGCCACGCCCAATAGCCCAATATGCAAGTATCCCTAACATCCTCGTTGTTGTTGTTGTTGGGTTTGGGCGCCGCCTACGCATCATCGGCACTTGACTATGCCGCTTGCAATTGCAATATATACACACACGTACACACACATGAAAACGCATGCATGCATATGCAGGCAACGCAACTTTGAAAGTACATACACACACATAAGAATTGGATGTGTGAGTGAGTGTTGGGCAGGGGGGAGGGGTGCCGCACTGAAATGCGCCATTTGTGCTTACCTATGGTTGATATAAATGTGGATGTGAAGGCATCATCCGAGAATCGGAAGAGTATACAGGTTTTTCCAACGCCCGAATCTCCAATTAATAAGAGTTTAAAAAGCAAATCGTAAGTTTTCTTTGCCATTTCACGTTACGGCACGCGCACAAACGCACACACAACACACGCACGCACACTGACTCGCACTCACACACACGGTCAGTCACTCAAACCAACACCAACTCAACTGAGGCTCTCCTACAGATGAACAAAGCAAACGCACCAAGGCACACACACACAGAACAAAAAACGACGCACAGGTGACAATATTATATATTTATACAATTATTTTTATTTGCTTGTTTCGGATTGTTGTGTTTTATTGGCGCGTATTCTGGATTTTATTAATACAAATTACTGCGTTGAATTAGTCAAACGGTCTTTTTTATTTTTCTACGCAATGCAATTGTTGCTGTTCAATGCTTCAGTGTGACCGTTGATCTATGGGCGAAAAAGCCCGCACAGATGTTTTCTCATACCGATAGTGGCAGCGTTGCCACCTCTGGCAAAGTTGCAGTTCATCAGAAAACATTTAAATTGTTTATATTTTTCCAAGGAAAACATTCGATTATTCTGTATGTATTCTGAAAATAAATTAGAATTAACGGAATAGAAATATCACTGAAAATAATATATTTATAAATATCGATATTTTGAAATTTCCCAATCCGCGACCTATGTCAACACTAATTGATTGGAGATCTACACAACAAATATTATGGGAAATACATACATAAATACACATTTCTACGTCTTCTTGAATAGTCGATGGATCAGCAGTTCCAGGCAGAAAATCAACGCTGCAATGGCGTACAAACTGCCCATTACACCATAAATGGCAGTTAGTTGGGTTTCGTGAATGCGTCGCTTGTGCTCCTGCTGCTGCAGTTCCACCTCGTTGTCCTCCCGCCTTTGGTTACGATGCACGGACTCAGCAAAGGTGGCTCGTCGCCAAAAGTCAATGAATCCACTGGCATCAAGTCGACGTATTAAATTCGTAAATTCCGAATAGAAATATGTATGCTTGGGCATATAGATGACCACCTGTTGGACATTAACGTACTGCGTCAATATGTGATAGTTCTCCTCTTGGCCCGTGTCACGCAGATGCGCCTTGGTCACATCCAGTCCAGCAATAGCGAACGAACGCCTGCCGATGCTGCGATTGTGCTGCAGTGCATCCAGGACATTTTGATCATACGACGTAGTCAGGCCCGTGAAACTGTCATAGTGGCGATCCACTTGCGGCATCTCACGGAGCATTTGCAGCGTGTTCGAGGTGCAAAACGCACGAAAGTTGGACGCCAGCAGCTGCTCAAACGAGCTGGGCAGAGTCTCGAACAATTGCAGACGCATAAAGTGAAACAAAAGCGATTGATAAACGATGCGCAGCGGAATGCTGCCCAGCAGCCAATGCGCGTAGACAAGACGCTGCAACCAGCAGCGTGGGAGGCGTGGCACTGCCACGCCCAGCAGCAGCTCCACCACCTGCAATCCCAAGCGTCGCCAGTGCCACACATAGACGCTCCAATGCAGCATTAAGGCGGCGAGCAGCGTTTGCCACACTGGCCACTGAAAGGGGAACGTGAGCCAGGCAAGGCGGCCAAAGCGAAAGTTGTCGCTCTCCACAACGGCCACCAGAGGAGCATAATAGTGAGCTGGCGTCGAGGTCATCAGTTGATCCCGTCGCGCTGTCTTACGGAAATAGCCAATGCTCATGTTGACGCGTTGCTGCATTATCTGCACAAGAAGAAATGATTAGGGAATACATTTAAAGCAATACTCGATTACTTGCTAATTCAATTGGTCCATTAATGCTGCCATTGGCCATGGCCAGTTTGTACTGATCCACGCGCAGCAGATGCAGCTTGTGCAGCACGAGACTAAAGTTGAGACGCTGCGCCAAATGTTGCACCAGTTGCATCTCAAAGCCGCGTCCCGGACTGAGCTCCACATACGGTGGCATGTGCCACAGCAGCAGCGTGAGCGGACATTGGAAGAGCTGACGCAGCTTGTTGGGAAACATGGGAGCATTGATCATGCGCTGGCCATCGAAGCGATTCACTAGCTGCGCCTCGGCCAGCTGACAACGCTGCTCCCGATACGGATAATAGCTATAGACGAGCACCTCGACCTGTGCCGTCTGCACCATCACGTTGCAGTTGAGCCAATAATGTGCCAGACAGTATTCCAGGATCAGCTGTCGCTCGCGTTCGATGTATTGATCGCGTGTCTGCAGAAAGATGAAGTAATACTCGTGATCATCGTAGCCCGCATTGTCCTCCGCAATGCGTGTATCACTAAAAGCAAATGTGGATTATGGACTGCCTTTGAAATTCGATGTCTACTCACAGTAAACTCTCGAAGGAGTCGACAAGCAACAGATTGCAATACTTCCGCCCAGGCACATGGACACTCCGAGTGCCATTTGCGCGCAGCATTTGGACGGTGCCATCGCTCCATGTGCTCAACAAGACGCCAATCACATGCTGAAACCAAGTGTCCAGCATGCTGGAGCGTGTGGCTGCCATTATCACCAGAGTCGGACTCAGCTGGGCAAACACATCCTGGATGACGTGACGCAGCGCACGCACGACATACAGATTCGCCTCCTCCCGCTGGACTCCAATTAGGGTGCTCTCCAAGTAGCTGGCATAGATTTCGCTCACATTCATCATCGGTGTCTGCTTCCTGCTTGAATTGCAGCTGGACTGAGCTGAGAGCTGGGCTAGAAGGAGAACCATGATCTGGCTGGCAGATAAAGGTGCCGAGTTAATCATTTTAATTAGCCGTTAAGCAAACATTGTTGCACCGCGCAGTGTTGTCAATCACTTGAATTGGAAAAAGCTACATTAGTAAGAAATAATGGCGGAAAAATATTAAAAACAAAATCTTAAAAATAAGTAGCTTAATTTTAACATTAAAAAATATATCTACATATATAATTTGTATCTATAAAGGAAACTTTTGAAGTTTAGATGGTTGTTTTGTGTGTTTATAGACAATATACATCTACATTTTTAAATAATTACCGTTTTCTAGCTGTTTTCAAACTGCTCCTGCTGGTGTCCTTTGAAAAAGCCAGATCTGTCGGGAAAATGGCTGATTTGGTAACACTGAGCACTGGTGGCCAAGTAATGCTCCCATTTGAATAACATTTTACGGTGCGACTCCTTGTGTGCTCCATTCCACCCCTTTTTGCTTTATTTATTGTGAACGTCAACATTTGATTTCAATCTCAGCTATTGGTTTTGTTTTAATGAGCAATTGAATTGAAATACGCTTGCGTCATTTTAACGGCGCTTGCCGCCATATTTAAAGCCAAGTGTCAAAGTGTCATCAAGTGCATTAGTTACAAAGTATCCCGCAATCTACTGAAATTACATTGTAACAATTATATATGTACATATGTACATATTGTGCATTACATTGTTTCCATGATTTGTATATTGAACCGAACTTTTATTATTTTTTCACATGATTAAGTGCAAATTTTTATCACTTTGCGCACTCTCGTATGTGCTGAACATTTTCTGTGCTAAAGCGTTGCCAATTTTTTTAGATCGCTTTCCAGATTTACATTTGGTTGATTGAAAAATTGAAGAATTATATGTGGTATTAATATAAAAAATAAAATATACTATTAAAAAAGTAGGTGGTTTTACTGTTAACAAATCGTAGTTGCGCGGAAGGTCTGTGAGGTTGCCACATTGTTTTACGAAACTTAATACAACCTGCTGGTATCACCTGCAATTCGATCGGAGCACTGCCAGAGAAGAACTGTGAGACCGTAAACTATCGCTATGTGGCATACGTCGATGTTTCAACATATTAAAAGAAAACATCGATGCATCGATAGTCATATCGATATTTGTTCACTTGTAGTAACCCGTTCCTCCCGCACCAAGAAAGCGTACCATAGAGGTCCAATAGTGGACAGTTTTTGTGCCTTTTATTTATCTTATCGCGGAGTCTTCTTCGTTTTCGTCTTTGCTTCGTCTCGTCTCTTTTCGTCTTGTGGTCTCGTTTAGCGCACGCACACACTCTCGACCGTTGCAACGCAGACAAAACAACTCCAGCTGTTATTATTATAATTGCATTCGATTGCAGTAATTGGTTAATTATACACAACAATACAAAAAGAGTATGCTGAAAATTGCAGCTGAGGGCATCGCACCACGCCTGGCGGCCTGTTGCCTTATCAACTCCAGCGCCCAGAGCAGCTGTCAGCGAGTGGCGCCCCAAGCGGCCAAAGCCACCCAAAAGTATCTGTCACAGTCGCAGATGCTCCACAAGAAACTGGTCATCAAGGATCACTACGAGTTTGATCAGAAGGTAAGGCAACACTGTCACCATGCACAATTACAAACTGCATTCAGTCAGTGTGTACACTGTTACATTTGTATATATGTGAGTTGCAGGCAGCATTATGCAATGCTCTTGGCATGCGGCGGCTGTTAGCTGTCGACTCGTTAGCTGTTGTTTTGCCGTTTTGGCGTACGTGATTTGTTCCGGCCGTAACCCATGACGCATTTCGTTGGCTGTTTACCCTATAAACAAAGCGTGAAGTGCGCATGCTCGCTTGACAGCACGATCACATTAAACAGTGTTGCTACTGAAATGTTAATTCATTTATGTATAGGGTATCTAACGGGTCGACTACAGCAGTGCGTCATGTGTGTGTTTATTATGCGCGTGTATGCAAATAAGCCCGAAAAAGAATCGAACATATGTAAATATGCGCTGTGTTCGCTTTTGTTTTTGTTTTGCGTTTCTTTTAGGTGATCAACAGCGACAATCCGGTGATTGTGAATTTCCATGCGGAATGGTGCGATCCCTGCAAGATACTCACACCAAAGATGCTCGAGCTGCTCGAGAACTCGACTGAGATCGATTTGGCCGTCATCGATGTGGAGGACAATCTCGATCTGGTCGAAACGTTTGAGGTGAAAGCGGTGCCCGCCGTTCTCGCCTTTCGCAACGGCGTCGTCGTGGACAAGTTCATCGGTCTGGTGGATGCCAACAGCATAGAGACGTTGATCGACAAGCTGAAGCGCAAGCAACAGCAGAAGCAATAGGTTTCCCCGTCTTTCCATCCACCATTCTTCACTCTCCTCATAGATATTATATATTTGTATTTGGCGGCCTTAAGAATTTATATAGTATATGTATGTGATGCCAGGGCTGAAGAGTCGAACAGGTCTGCAAAGTCAACAGGGCTGAGGACTCATCAGGGCTGAAGAGTCAACAGCCAGAGAATAGTAATTATTGTATGATCACAAAGTACTTGTAATTTAGCCACTAAGCGATGCTCAATAAAATTGTCACTTAAATGTTTCCGTTTATGGATAATAAGAATATCGTATATTTAGCTTTTAGTTTCACTTTTGTCTCGTTAAGTTACGAATTACGAACACAAAAAAAAAAATAATAATGTGTATTTTGCACTTATATACCATTAGCAAATAGTTTAACAACGGGAAAAGTGGAGGGGGGAAGAAGTGCCGAATACAATGGTAAAAACTGATTTCAATTCATTGTTTTGCGTAATACAATAATGTAGCATAATATAATTAATTAGTTAGGACACTCAATATAAAGAGGGACTTGGCAACACGATAAAAAAAAACTAAATCGAAAACGCAGACGAAACAAATTGTATAGTAAAGAGGATAATAATCATAGAGTGTAATAATATTGGTATTCTTTTTGGGAGGTGCTTCTTTAACGCGCCAGCTGTATGATGAGGGCGGCGCACATCTCAAAGAACTCCATAGTATGATGACCCGTCGGCTGCAACGGCATCACACCGCTGACGCTTAAAGGCGGCGGCGTTAAGCTCTCCATGATGACATCGTCGCCCTGCTCGACCTCATCGTTGGTCAGCGACTTGAAGTCGAGCAGATAACTCTTGGCATCGACCTGATACAACTGCAGCGACATCTTCGAGAACTTTCCGGTCTTCACATTCTGCCGCCGGACACGCACATGATACGGATTGATGATCTTCCACTCGTAGCTCAGGGCTTTCATCGCCCTATACACCTCGAGCATGATGTCATTCGGTTTGCTCTGCGATCGGATGCCCAAATGCCACTTTGCCCGCTTAATCGGCGTCCCACCCCGAGCCGTCTTCTCGGGGAACGCGGCTCCTCCGGTGTTCTGCACACTCATCGCCAGCTGACGCTCACGCATCGGAGCAATGCGCTCCGGATGCGGCCGAATGGTGGGCACAGCACTCGCCGGATTCGATCCGGGTCCGTTGTGCACAGGCGTTGCGCTGCCGGAGCTTGCGGCTGTGCCGCCTCCAATGGTCACCGTGGCCACCGACGACGACTCGATGCCGTCGTGCGGCGAGTGTCCCATCCCAGGACCCAGCGTGGCAGCTGCATTTGATGTGGCGGTTGCTGGGGGCGGCGGCGGTGGTGAGCCGGCTACAAAGAAGTTGTTAATCTCGCTGATCTGGGTGGCGGCATCGTCGGCGAAACGTTTGTTGTCGATGATCAAGTGATAGGCGATCGCCAGCTGATCGTGCGGATCACCGCTAAGCAGTGAATTGTGCACCTCCGATTCCTTCACACCGAACTTGGTGCAAACCTCTGCGACAGCGTATGTATCAATCACGTTCGAGTCCTGCTCGATGGAGGAGGGAAACAGATAGGCGGGCAACTCCTTTTGGAACCATTCGTGCTTCTTGATCTCCTCGATGGTGGCACGCTTCAGCGGATCCACCTGCAGCATCTGGCACACCAGATTCACCACTTGTTTGTTCAGATACTCGGGTATGGGAAAGATGCCCGATTTGATTTTGCGAAACAGCGACGGCACATGCTCATCATCGAACGGCAATGTGCCGCACAGCAGCGCATAGAGTATGACGCCACAAGACCAGATGTCCACCTCGGGTCCAGCGTACAGTTTCCCAGAGATAACTTCGGGTGCCGCATAGTTCGGAGAGCCGCAAGAGGTGCGCAAAAACTCGCCGTCCAGCATCATGTTGGAGAGGCCAAAGTCAGCGATCTTCACGTGCATGTTGTGATCGAGCAACAGATTCTCGGGCTTGAGATCGCGATGCACGATCATGTGGCGATGGCAATAGTCCACACCCGAGATGATCTGCTGGAAGAAGCGACGCGCCTGATGCTCCTGCAATTTCCCATGCTTCACAATGTAATCGAAGAGCTCGCCTCCGCTCACATACTCCATGATCATGAAGATGTCCGAGGGCGTCGATATAACCTGATGACAACAATTTGCAATTATTAGTAGAGTATCAACAGTCGGTTGATTAGTCAGTGATTTGAGCTGCGGATTATTGATGATCATCACTGATCGGTGGACATTATCGATCAGCGATCAGTGTCGATATCATGTTATTGACTCATTTCACAAAAGTCACGTTGCTAATGAATGTGACAAGAGCATCGAACTTTTCTACACCGCATGATATTTCCCTGCCTTCACTTTCCATTCTATTTCCAACATTTTCCATTCTGTTTCACACATATTTATTTGCAAGATCAACTCAAACTAAACTAATTTGGATTTGGGAAAAGAAATGCCCAAAATTGACTGTATTATTTCTTGGTTTCCATAAGTAAAGAAAATATAATAATAAAGAATTTTATACTCTATTATTTCTTGATTTCCATAAAAATAGAATACGATCAATACGATATTCTTAAACCTTAAAGCTTCTAACTAAAGTAAATCGATTTGGGTAAAGAAATGCCTAAAATTGACTGTATTATTTCTTGGTTTCATAACATAAATATAGGAAATATAATAATAATAAAGAATAGAGATATTAATAAAAAAAATTTTAATGGGTGTATCAATTATTGCTTTCCATAAATATAGAAATTATATTAAATCAATGTAAAGAATTGTATACTGATTGTAATTCTTTTTCTTATATTGAATAATGCTCAAGATTTTATATGTTTTGACTTTAAAATTTTTCATAAATCTTAAATTAAAAAGTTATATGTAGTTATAGTAATAGTAATAAATAAAGTAATAAATTTTAACTCAAATAAACATGTTGACAAATTCTAAATTTCTTTACTTTCCAGACGACTCAATTTTAAAAGAGTTCTAAAGTTGTAAATAGTAATAAATAAAGAAATCAAATTCAACTCGTTGACATAAACTTCAACTCAAATGAAATTGTTTAGAAATGATTAATTTCTTAACTCCAAGACGAAAGAAAGAAAGAGTATCTGAAGTGCGTTGAAGTTACCCCTCTAAGGATTTTTCGCATTCAACAAATGGCAACGCAATGCAATGTATTATGTTATTTGTGTAATGTTTGTTGTTGTTTATGCAAAACTGTTTGTTTTTTTTGCAACTATGTTTTATGCGCTAATAAATATATTATACACGTCTCTAACGATGGGAAGGAAATGCAACACCATTTGATTGATTGACCGAATTGTTTAGTGTAAACAGGATTCTCCGTCAACAGTTTTGCTGGCTACTTTATTGAAATTATGTAAACAGTTGTGACATCACAAACACACACACATAGACACACTCACCTGGTAAAGCTTTATGATGTGCGGATGTCGAAAGAGTTTGAGATTTTGAATCTCGCGTCGAATTTTGCCAACGACATCGAGACTCTTGATCTTCTGCCTGTTGAGTATCTTGACAGCGACCTTGAGTCGCGTGATCTGATGCTCGCCGATCTTCACCTTGCCAAACGTTCCAGTGCCCAATGTGGCGCCCAGCAGATAATGTCCGATCTTCACCAGCGGCTGACCATTGGCGCTGCCCGCTGCCGCCGCCTCAGCGGCTGCGGCTCTCATCTGTGGCATTTTGTCGGTCTCGCTCTCGCTCACTCACAATTCGATTGCCAAATTGGTTATCGAAGGTTATCGGGAATTGGCTATGAGAATCGCCGTTGTTGTTGTTGTTGTTGGGAATCGCAGTTGGAATTCGCTGCTGCTTCGTTCTGTTGTGCTTTGTGATTGGGGCGGAAGAGGTGGGGGGCGCTCAGCGCGCCACGATATATTGCTGCCGCACTCCTCGCTCCCCTTTTGCTGCTGCTGCTGCTGCTATGGGAACGGGAAGGTCGATTATCATTTATTGCGTATTCCGTTTCCAAGGCATAGACAAATAAATAATCTCGTTGTCTCGGCTATGGATACCCTTGGTGTTGTTGCTGTTGTCGTTGTTCTTCTTGCTGTTTTGTTATTATTGTCTTACACACACTTTGTCCCCAACACAACAAATAGAGTCACTCACACGCACACGAACTTGTTTAGCACTGCGCCAGCAATTAAATTGTAAATAAATCACGTTTTGGTGTCGTATTCGTGGTCCTGCTATTGTCTTTCAGCTGCTTAGTTTTCTTCTTATGTGTGTGTTTTTCTTTTCTTATTTTTTTTGCGCTAATTGCCATTGGAATGAGTGCTGGTATTTTCCAATGCGGTATTTTCCAATATGTCAAAAACAGCGTTGCCACCACGCTGTAAACAACATCTGCTCTTCCGTCTCTGTTAAATTGAACAGCACAGCTGTTGGCATTCGCCAAAAGATGGCGCGACAATTTGAATTGATAGATCGCAGTGAATGGAATTGAGCATTCAGCACTTTTTTTTTATTTGCATTTGAAAATTTGTTTAAGGTGGTTTGAAACACATTTATTACACGCAGTAGGTTCTTTGTTTTTTTTTTTATAATTCTTTTTTTTTATATAATAACTCATTTGTAATATAGCCATAAATTGCGACTATTTGCAAAGTGATAAAATTAACATTTGTATAAAGTTAATAATCTAATTATGACGAAGAAAAAACACGGTGCCTCGCTTATTATCCACGATGATTACAATTCACATTGAAATACTTAGAGTATATGCAAATACTTATTAACTTACAAAATAAGCCCCCCCAGGTAATTTCACTGTGTCTGTCGTCTGTCAAACTGTACCTGCTCTTCGATTCCTACATACATATACATATACAAATACACAAATACTTATACATAAATCTCGTGCTGAAGCTCGCTTTCTCTCTCTCTATCTCGCCGAGGCATGCGAGAACCCTTAAGATCGCTGCATCTCTTTCATTTTCATTAATGTAAGGACGCCATTTTGTTTTTAAGCTTACGACGTGTTCTCTCTGTCTGTCTCGCTCTTTTTTGTTTTTAAATATAAAATTTATTCTATATACAGTTTTGCCGAGATTTCGCTTATTTGTTTTGTGTTTTTATTCACTTGCAGTGTTGCGGTTTATGTATATTTAATTAATCTCTAAAAATTTAGCATTTCTTTGCAAAAAAATTACTTAACTATAATATTGCTATACGACTAGTTTTTAAAAATATTAAAAAAAAAAAACAAAAATTACGTCAGTTACATCATTATTATTAGTATTATATTTTCTGGTTTATAAGTGGGGTGACTTTTGGGGGGAAAGAGAAAGGGGAAAGTCCCCGTTTTTGTTGCTGTTGTCATTGGGGACATCGATAAACAAATACATACATCGAGAAATGGGTCTACTATATATGTGTGTGAAATGTTTTTAAGAATATAAATTTTTAAATATATATTTTACAATTTATAACTTAACATTTTGTCATTAATTGTTCACATTCAAATTCATTGCAATTCGATGGAGGTATGAAAAAGTTAGTCTGGTTGCCTTATGTGTTGGGTGTGTGTGTGTGTGTGCTCTATCAAAAAAAAGAACATCATATTAAAAATTTCTAGTGAATAATTACATCAAATACATCGACATGCGAATTGCAATCGACATTCTTAGTTATACAATTTAATAAATTTTACAAATGTTTCCTAATGCGTTTATATATCTTTCTTTCACATTCTTATCAAGCTAAATTGCAGTATGTATTGAGCGTGTGTGGATGTGTGTGTGGAAGTTTGCTCTGTTCGGTTTACAGCCTTAACTTGTAATCTGTTCTGTTCTGTTCATTTTGCAATACATATTTTGGGTTGGCTATGTACTTAACATGTTTTTTTTTTTGGATTATAAAGAGCATCAAATGAATAATTTGTAACATTTCTAGTTCTGTTTCACAATCGATCCCATTCTTGTATGTGCTTTTACTTGGGATTGGCTGAATTGATATGATGGCTACAGCATATCTACAATCTATTTATAATATACTATATATCTCTCTCTGTTTAAATATATATATGTAAGTGTTTTCTCTTTGATTTTTATACATTCAGCACATGCGATTCAATAGGTTCACTCACAACAGAGACGAACACAACGACACAACAAACAAGAATCGAGTCCAGAGAGTCTTATTTTAGTCCCTAGTTTTGCCTCCGCATTGCAGTTGCTGTTGTTGCACTTCCATTTGCACTTGCACCTGCCATTTCCACTTGCAGCAGCGTTCGCTGTCGCATTCCACGTTGTCTGTGGCTGCGATTACTTCGCTCTGTTAACGCATAGGATTGTGCGCCTTCGTAGTTGCTGTTGTTGTCCTTGTAAGCGACGTAAACAAGGCCCATGGCACACATGTCGCCAGTGCTTTGATCGTAGTAGTTGACGCTATTCACATAATCCTCATCCGCATACTGATAGTAAACGCATTGTCCATCGCTCACATCGCTGGCTGCTGATGTTGTTGTTGTGGCTGCCAGCACGGGTGTCAAAGCGTAGCCAGCGGGCGTATAACAACCGCGACCATCGTAAGCAAACACTGGTTGCATGGCCAATTGCTGTTGTGTTGCATACGATTGCAATTGCAAGTGTTGCTCCGGTTGATGGTATTGAAATTGCTGCTGCTGCTGTTGTTGTTGCTGTTGGCGAGGTGCATACTGTTGTTGTGGTTGCTGCCATGCTTGATGTTGCTGCTGGCGTGCTGCTGGAAACGCTTGATATTGCTGCGGTTGCTGATAGGAGGACAGTGCTTGTTGCTGCTGCTGTTGTTGCTGCAACATTGTCGCCTCGTATCGATATGATCTTGTTGATGTTGTTCTAACGGGTATTATTGCACCTGTTGTTGCTGTTGCTGCTGCTCTGTTGTTGTTGCTGCTGCTGCTGCTGTTGTTGTTGTGTGTTGTTGTTGTTGAAGGTGTTGCTGTTGTGATTGCTGGTGTGTTTATTCTGAATTGGTTGCTGTTAATGCTGCCGTTGCTGTTGCGTTGGTATTGTTGCTGTTGTTGTTGCTGTTGGCCATTGCCGACGCCGTAGATGTTGTTGTTGCTGCTGCTGCTGCATTGGCTGCAGTTGCATCGCTGCTGCAGTTGCTGTGTTGTTGTTGTTGTTGCTGCTGCAATTGCATCGATTGCATTTGTAGCTCTAGCTGCTGTTGTTGTTGTAGTTGCTGCTGCAGTTGTTGCTGTTGCATTTGCTGCTGCTGTTGTTGTTGTTGCAACAGTTGTTGTTGTTGCTGCTGCGAAGCGGCGTGTGGTCGTGGCATTGGCATAATTGTGATTGGCAAGGGCAGCATGAACACTTCACCTGTGAGATGCAGCTAATATTGTGTAAAGAAATTAATTTTGTTTTAAATAAATTTCTGTTTTTTTTTTTGTTTTTTTGATTTTGTTAAAAGAATTTATATGGATGCGGTTTTTGAGATCGTGGTGTTCTATTTGATCTACCTCTGTGTGCCATATTGTTGTGGGGATGATAACCGCCACCGCCGCCGCCGCCACCACCACCGCCGCCTCCTCCTCCTCCGCCACCGCCGCCGCCACCACCGCCAAGCATCGGTGGCTGGAGACAAACGCCAAGGTTCATGCCATGGCCATGATGATGCAGCTGCTGCATCGGATGCGGCGGCGTTCGCATCGCATAGTGCGGAGGTTCATGTAACTGTTGCTGCTGCTGATGATGATGATGCTGTTGCTGCTGATGGTGTTGTTGCTGCTGCTGCTGGTGATGATGGTGCAACTGTTGCTGCTGCTGCATTTGCGGATGGTTCATGTGATGCGGCGGCGGTGGCGGCAATTGTGGCTGCTGTTGTTGCCCCATGATTGGGGGGGCCACCGCCCGATTGTTGCATAAACTGTGCCGCCTTCGCCTTGCCATGCTCCTCAGCTAGCCGCACCCAAATTGGCTGAGTGCCGCCCGGCGGCACTGTGTTATTCAACGCCTTGATCGCCTCCTGTGCCTCCTCGCGCTTGTTGTAGCTGCACAATTTGGGGAGCATACAATTATTAATATGTCAAGTGAGTTTACAAAAAGTATTGACAAAAGTTACCGCACAAATGCCACGCCTCGTGGGCGCCCCGTCAACTTGTCACGCAATATGTTGCGCTGCACGATCAAGCCGTAGGGTGAGAATATCCGATCCAGCTGATCATCGTTGATGTTGCGGGACAAATTGATCACGTACAGATTGGTGTCCTTGATCGATTGCCCGCCAGGTCGTGCATAAGAGACCTGCGTAAGTAAGCAAGGATATTAATCAAGAATTCACATTTCATCTTAAACTAAATAAACTACTTCAACACTAAATTGATACATAAATTTTATGTTAGATTACAATTTTATAAATGAACAGAAATACAAAAGTTGAGGTTAAACTTTTGAAACAAGAAATTAAATAAGAAAAGTTTAAGTTAAATTTTAAAGCAAAAAATGAAATATAAGAAACGTGTAATTTAAGTTTTAAAACAAGAAATGAAATATTAGAAAAAGTTTAAGTTAACTTTTAAAACAAGAAATGAAATAGAATATAAATAGTTTAAGTTAACATTTCAAAGAAGAAATTAAATATAGGAAAAAGTTTAAGTTAAGAGATAATTATTCAAAAGAAATGTAAAAGTTTATTTGAACTTTTCAAACAAGGAATGAAATATAAAAAGAACTTAACAATTGTGTTGAGTATAAATCAAAAAAAAAAGTGTTGGTCTTTAAGAAATAATGATGTTAGTTGTTGGCTCTTAATTTGTAGTACGAATTGTAATCCTTATGCTGCCAGGACTCTATTCCAATGCTCACCTTCAGGCGCTTGTTGCGCACGTAGTAGCCATTGAGCTTCTGTATGGCTTCCTCGGAGTCCGCCTCGGAGGCAAAGTCGACGAATCCGTAGCCAAAGCTGTAGCCGGTCTGTGTTGAAGAGAGAAAGAAGAACACATTAGAGCGAGTTGACCATATGCATTAGTTTCGTGTGTATGTATGCCAGAGTGTGTGACAGAGATAGACTTTTGGCTATTGCTCTTTCTCTTTCTCACCTTGTAGTCTCGCATGATTTTGCAAGTGTTGATGGGACCGCAGTTGCAGAACAAATGATACAACTCCAGATCCGTCATGTCCTGCGGCAGATAGTTGATGATCAGATTGGTTAACGCGCGATCCTGCGACTGTTGTGGCTGCTGCTGCTGCTGACGTTGTTGTTGCTGCTGCTGTTGTTGCTGCTGTGGTTGTTGTTGCTGCTGCTGTTGTTGATTTGCTTGGTCTTCGTCCTGCTGCTCTTCGCTATCCTGGGACTCATCATCCGTATCGTAAATGGAACGCTGCTTTGCTTTTGCCTGCTGCTCCTTGTCCTGCTGTTGTTGTTGTTGCTGTTGTTTTTGTTGTGGCGCTTGTTTCGCTCGCTGTTGTTGCTGTTTATTCTGTTGCGGCAGCGTTTGCTTTTTCTTCTGCTGTTGTTGTTGCTGTTGTTTTGGTTGCTGCTGTTGCTGTGCCTGCGTCGTTGGTTGTTGCTTCTGTTGTTGCTGCTGCGACTTGTCCGCTATCTTGTTGCCCTTATCCTCAGCAGAGTCTTCAGAGTTGGAATCATCTTCTGAATCGTCATCCTCTGGCTCCTCCTCATCGCCGGCGCTCGTTTGTTCCGCCTGCTCATCATCCTCAGCACCCGAGCCGTCGCCGCTCTCCTCATTTAGCTCTGAGTCCTGCAACTTAAGTAGCTTTATTGAAATATATTTGTAAATGATTTAAAAGCATTTTGGCACTCACGTTTTCATTATCTTCGTCCGATGTGCGCTTAGGCATGTTGTGGCTTTTCCTTGCCACCTCGGCGCCCCCTCCTCTGCTGCAGTATTGCTGCTGCTGTTGTCTTGCCAAATTGTTCTCTGCAACAAATGCAAAACAAAACGTTAAAGTGGAACATCATAAAACAAATTCTTCTTAATCTTATAGTACGAATTCGATTCAGTATCGAGTATTGAGGATTTGCTATCGGCATCGGCATCGGCGGCTATCGGTATCCCGGCTGAGCACGAGCCCCGCACAAACAACAACAACAAGAAAACAACGAAGACGGCGATAAATCATTTGGCAAGTGCAGCACTAAAAAAAAAGCCGATTGCACGTTTACATGTGTAGCGTGTGTGTGTGTGTACGTTTGCTTACATGTGTGTGCGTGTATGTGTGCAATTGGTTTTTGCAGCTTGTGGCGTGTTTAACATTAAATTAACAAATTTATGACACAACCGCAAATGAACTGAACTGAGAACCGCCCAACTGAACCTTTCCAAGGGGCGCATCTCGATTGAGGGGGGCCCGCAAAAAATACATATGCACACACACACACACAAACGTACGTATGTACATACGTGCAACTTGCTGTGGCAGCAGCGGCCCTCAGTAGGGTAGAAGAAAAAAAAAACAGCGAAAAAAAAGAAGAGTATGTACTTATACCAACACATCAATTGACCGCACACACACGTACACAGAGCACATTCAAATACACGCACTGTGTGCCTCCACAACGAAAACGAAACAAGTGAGGATGAAAAAAAAAAAAAATACAAGCGACATCAATTGAAAATTGAAAATCATTGAGAGCCGCAAAAACGGCATTTTTAGCTGCCCACATTGCGCTGCCTATTTGGCATTTGTTTAGCTCATTATTTAATGTACTTACTTGCACTGTATTCACTGCCTCCACAAAAGAAAAATCACAACGTTTATATCTTCTTATTATTTTTTTTGTTGCTATGTGTTGTATTATTTTTTGCACTTTTCTCCCGAACGCTTTCTAAGCGGCGACTTCAATGCAATGTACTCGTTGTCGCCATGTAATGAAAAATTCATCGATACCTTTTTCGTGTTCAAACTGTCAAATTCAACTCGATAGTATCGAGTCGATACTTGGCCGGTGTAAGTATCGTATGGAGTGCCATTTTGACAGGCGACAACACAGCCGGGCCGCGCATATCGATAAATTCATTCGATATATTTTTTCATTCTTTTTCGGTCAAGGAAAATTTAATAAAAAAAATAAAAAAAAAAAACAATTACTACTATTTCACGTGTGGTATTTTTGTAAACAATAAATATAAATATAGCAACGCGTATAAATGGAGAAACTTAATTTTAAAATAATGAATGAGCCACACTAATTTTTATTGATTTTACTATTCATAACCAGAGAGTTAAGCTGTCAAAGTAAATTGCTTGGCATTGAAATTACAAATAAGTCGGCGCTTTATTGTTGCTCTATTTAATACATTTAATTGATGTCTTCAGCCCACGCGCGCGCCAATCATTCAAACTCATCGATTACGATTGTGTAATGACCCACACACACGCACATACATAGGCTGCAAAAGTAAAAGTGCTGCCCACAACGATAGGCTATCGCTATCGTTATCGAACATTTTCAAATTCTAAGCAAACAAATAAACAAAAAAGAAAAGTAGAAGAAAACAAATTGATAAAACGCTTTTGTATTTCCGTATGTCGACGATACCACAACCCAGTGAGGGTCAAATGCGATTTTTTGAATGAATTACAGAAGAAAGTAATTTGCACACGTTTTGCAATTTGTGATAATTTTTGCGATAATTGTTTTGTCTAGCTTGTTTGTATTTACGAGAGCTTATGAATATCATTTGTGGCACACTTTGGTTTGCTAGCAGCAGCAGCAGCAGCTGTTGCTACGGCTTTGGTGTCAACAGTGTGTCAAAGCGTGATTCAATTGCGACCAACACTCAAACACACGAAGAGTAAGTGAGAAAGAGAGAGAGCGAGATATGTAGATCTTAGCTGCGCAATTGATGATAAATCTGCACAAAAAAGAGTTAGAGACCATTGCGTGCTATAAAACGTATTGAAGCAGTCGCTTTGCTAGCCATTCATTGTTAGCATCTCACACTGAGAACAGCAAGGAAGAGAGAAGGCAGCTCAAAGGATAACACACACACATACACACACACAACATGCAGCTGTACACTGTAAATAGGAATTTAGTTAAACCTATCGATATACTGTTTCGATTGTTTTTTTTTGGTATTTTCTACCGTTTATAGGTCACACTTTTGTTTGTAGCGCTGCTGGCTGCGCTGCCTAATTGTTTTGCCGTTGTCCATGGCATCCAACCGCTGAGCAATCGTTACGATACATCGCAAGCGAATAGAGATGGCAACAGAGATGGCTATCGCTATAATGGCCCCGCACACAAATATCTGCCGGCTGCAAGTGCGCCAGCCACCGAGGCGATCATCACCACCGGCCACTGGCAGCCCAATCCTCCCCTCCAGCCGCTGCTGCAGCAACAATTGCCGCTCTACGAGCACACGTTCAACACTAAGCCAGCAACACAGCAGCAGCAACAGCAACAGTCGAGCTTTAAGGGTCCCTACAACATGCAGTACTATGAGCAACAGCAACCACAGCAACATTCGGGCAATAGCTGGCGAGAGCAACCACACGAATTGCAGCAACAGCAACACTGGCAACAACAGCAATCAACGAAACTGCAGCAATTGCCGGGCCATAATGAACAACTTTTGAGCAGCAGATGGCAACAGCAACAGCAACAACAATTGCCTAGCAATGCTTGGCAGCAATCTCAGGAGCAGCAGCCACATGAACAACAGAAGCAGCAACAAGCTTTCACTAGCAATCCCTGGCAGCAATCTCAAAAGCAGCAGCAACCAGAACTTTCCAACAACAGCTGGCGTGGGGAACAACAACAGAAGCAACAGGAACAGCAGCAGCAACTCTTATCTGGCAATGCCTGGCAGCAATCTCAAAAGCAGCAGCAAGATGCAAGCAACAGTTGGCGTGAGGAGCAACAACAGAAGCAGCAGCAACCTACCGACAACAGCTGGCGCGAGGAGCAACAGCAAAAGCAACAACTCTTCCCTAGCAATGCCTGGCAGCAATCTCAGAAGCAGCAACTCTCTGAAAGCAACTGGCGCGAAGAGCAACAACAGAAACAGCAACAGCAGCCTAGCAATGCCTGGCAGCAGCCACAACCCGCCGATAATAGCTGGCGTGGGGAACAACAGCAGAAGCAACAACAGCAGCAGCAAATCTTGAGCAACTCCTGGCAGCAGCAACTACAGCAACCCAGCAGCTCGTGGAAGGAGGCAAGTCGACAACAAGTGCAGCAACAGTTGCAGCAACAGCTCGCTCAGCACGACAGCAACATGCTGCATACATTTCCGTTTGCCGGGCGTGATAAGATTGCTGCTGCTGTTGCAACAATGGCTGAGTCTGGTGCGTCTTTTGGTCTACCTTCTCCTCCGCACGGCACTCGCTATGTGGCGTCTGAGCTGCGAGTTCCTCAACAGCTGATGACCACTCAGGCGCTGCCCGATCCCCAGCAACAGCAACCATTCGCAGGCTACGAGCAACTGCTGGGCGGTTCCTCCTCTGCTCACTATGTCCAGATGCAATCGAATTCCTACGAGTTGCCGAGTTCCTCTTACAGCAGCTTGCGTGATGATGAGCAGCTGCTCCATGGACATCCTCATTACAGCAGTCACTCTCCCAATCACATTGCTTCATCCTCCTCATCTTCATCTTCCTCCTCCTCATCCTTGTCTTCCTCCTTATCCTCTTCCTTGTCTTCCTCGCCCATGGTATTTCAGCCAAGTCGCGAATTTGAAGCGCCTTATTATTAAGACGGAGGGAACTCACCACAACTTCAACTGCAAGTTGGCTAGCGAAAAGAGTTCCTCAACCTCACCTTCAACATAACCTCAACCTCACCTCAATCTGGACACTTGATACGCTTGCATTTCGTTTTTAAGAGAAATGCAATACGACTATAGAAAGCGATTCTAGCACAATTACCATATTTTTTTTTTTATATTTTATATTTAAACAATATAAAACATATTTATAACAATTCAACTGTGTTTTTTTTGTATTTTTTTTCATAGTTTTTATTTAAGTTGATACAATATAAATTATTAAAATAGTAGAAAGTATTTTTTTACATTATTTTAATTTTACCTATTTTTATAATTTATTTTATATATGATTAATTAAAAAAAAAAACAGGCTTTATTGTACATTTTTATACCAGCTACCTATAAGGTGGAAGGATATTACAACGTTATGCCTCCAGGAAATGTATGTAACAGGCAAAATAAGTCATATACGACCCTATGAAGCATATATATTCTTGATCAGAGTTAACAGCCGAGACAATCTGTCTGTCTGTCCGTCTGTCTGTATGAACACCGATATCTCAGAGACTATAAGAGATAGAGCTATAATTTTTTTCGACAGCATTTGTTATGTTTTAACGCAGATGAAGTGTGTTTCAAATTTTTGCCACACCCACTTCTATCCTTGTAAATTGATAAAACTCGAAAAACAAGCGTACCATTAGGAACAATATTAATTTATCATCTTCAGTTATTTGATTTTCTGTTATTTGCTTTTGTATATTTCAATTGACACAATCTGAATTATTTACTTTAAATTTGATGTTCTTATATTGTTATTTTTATTTATTTTACCTTTTTTTTTAGATTTGATTTATTTATTAAGTAATTAAACCAGTACATCAACAAAGAACCATAATAAAACTTATTTGAGAAAAACCTCATACTTATGTTAAACAATTTTTATTTTCTATTTAGACTGACTTTAATGCATTTCATTTGTTTGTTTTCTCATTATGCTGAGACAATATAATTGATTTACATCAAGTTGAGTGCATTTCATTGCGCTCCACTGCGTCCATTGTCCAAGAAACTCCCCAAAAAAACTTCTTGATGAGCTCAGGCTCAGGGGTAGCCTTGACAACGGACAGCTGTAAAGCGAAAACCCAAAAGGTAGTCTCGTAAATAATCGCAGCTAATTTGATTATGTTCGCAGTTGCGAAATACAATTAATTCCATTATTTTCCCAGAGACTCTACTAGGCTTAGATCCGGCTGGCCGCCGTCTTTGTTTCCGCATTATCCAAATTCTGGCAGCTAATTGCATGAAATTGTGTAATTTGAACTTGAAAATTGTCTAATACACTAACAACATTTAGGTATGCTGGACATTTGATTCTTTTGATTTAAATTTAATCATTTTGTGATTCTATTTTTGTTGATCATTTTTTCACTTTCGGATAAAGTTTCGTCGTAAATTGGGTAGATTTTATATACTAAAATGAAATATAGTCTTGCAGTAAAAAATGAGAAAGAAAGCTATAGTTGAGTGATGATACTCATTCCAATTTGTAAAAAAAAGAGATGTAGTATATATAATAATATACTAAATTAACATACCGAAAATGTTCAAAATATAACGAAGTCTACATTTGGTATATCGAAAAACAGTGATATTAATCTTAATTTATACTAAAATATACCAAATTAATATACTCAAAAATACCCAAATATACCGAAATCTATATTTGGTATACAGATATATTATTACTTAAAGAAATATCGTGCAGTAAGTCTCAATATATACTAAATTAATATATAGAAAAATACCAAAATATACCGAAATCTATATTTGGTATAT
This sequence comes from Drosophila pallidifrons, assembly GCA_023558445.1. Classification (NCBI taxonomy): domain Eukaryota; kingdom Metazoa; phylum Arthropoda; class Insecta; order Diptera; family Drosophilidae; genus Drosophila; species Drosophila pallidifrons. The sequence goes on along the minus strand of CM042351.1, from coordinate 25,072,240 downwards.
CGATATACTATTACATTATAAAAAGTATGCTATTAGTCTTAGCACCAATTAATATACCATAATATATCAAATTATATCAAATGCTATATTTGGTATATTGGTATACCATTATTTTTAAAATATACCAAATTGTCATTTTCAAAATAATTTTAAATTTGTTATCTAATCGCAAATTGTATTAAATTATACTCTTATAATACTATGTTATAAGTAATAATAATATTACTATAAGAGTTTGAGCTATGCCTTGTCCTCTATCTTTTGTTAGTGTATTTGAGCTTCGTTGTTTTTCTCTTTTGCTATGCGTGTTGTTGTGGGTGTGAATTAAAATCCATTTAGATGTGAAATTAAAGTTAATTTCATAAAACCAAATAACGTTAAAGAAAACAAGCGAAACAAACGCACGCGTTAAAAATGCTTGGCTTCCGTTATGCAAATCACCCAAAGTCAAAGTCGAAGCTGTTTTTGTAGTTGCGAGTTGCGAGCTGAAGTTGAAGTTGGAGCATCGCTTCCCATTCGACGTGATTTTCAATCTACAGCAGTTGTTGGCAAAGGGCTGAGGGCCGGAGACAAAGCGGAATGCGGGGCGTGAGACGAGTGGAAAAGAAAGAGATGAAAAGTGAAGGTAAAGTAAATAAAAATAAAATCAGAGTATAAACACCCACAGCAACAACGCCAAAGAAATAATGATAACAACAAGTTGCGGTCGCCAGGGGCGGATTTAAAAGGTCTTGAAGGGGAATTGGGCGCCACAGTTTGGGGCGCTGCAAATGTCTTTGATTGAATGCAGAAATGTAGATGTGATTGGTGATATTTATGCAAATTGAATTAACTATTATGTGAATACTTAAGTAAAACTGTTAAGATTTCGACAATAAAATGCAATAAACAATTAAATTAATATCAAAAGCAAAATATGTTTACTGTAAGTAATATTTTTATGATGCAATTAACTATAATTTCAATGCATAAATATGAGAAAAAACTGTTTAATTTTTGGCAGTAAATGTAATAGAAATTTGTAATGAAATTTTGAACACTGATTAAAAGAAGAAATATTTACGATATTTATACAGTTCAATTAACTATTATTAAAAAAAAAAATGTTTAAAATGGGCAATAAAATATAATAAAAGTATAAATATCTAGTGAACTATTATTTCAGTAATAATATAAAAAAGAGTCGAAGGCCCCAGCAGCGAGAACACTCTTTTCTGTAAATTAAATGTAGTAATTAATATAATATTTAAATAAGTTTTTAGTGATACTTGAGCAATATAATTATCTATTGAATAAATGCTATTGCTCTAGCCTCTTAACTGTATTATTATTTTATAATTATAATTTATATATTTTTTAATAAACAGATAAGTAAAATAAATTTATACTATTCTAATCTTGTCTGATTAATCAAATAAATAAAATAAATTTCAGCTTTTCTAAGTTTGTTTTAATAAGCAATTAAATAGAATAAACTTCTTCTAGTCTAATCTTATCTTAATAAAATTAATTACTACTATTCTAATATTAAAATACATACAAATTTGGCGTTTTGCTCTGTTTAAAATGAAGCTATAAAATATGAATATCTTTTAAAAATATAAAACACATTAATATGTATAAGATTTTTAACAAAGTCATTAAGATCGATATAAAGATCATATGAGAATCTTTTAAAAATATAAATCAAAGAAATATGCATTTAATTTATACCGAAATCATTTGATTGAAAACGCGCCTGGCTGCAATTGTTATTGCTTTCGACTTGCCACTTGCAACTTGCAACCTGTGGCAGCAGCAGCAGCAGGAAGTCGCCATTTGTTGCATTCAAACAAATTGTTTATCTAACATTCAATTGCAGACTGAGGATCAAGCAGCAACATCCTGACAACGGGTCAGCGCAATATTAATATCAATATCAATATCAATATCAATAACAAGATCGCGCCATCGCGATCGCGATTGCGATCGTTATCAATATCAACAGATGGATTGGATTACGTAAGCTGGCAGCGAAATGGAAGTGGAAGCAGCAATTCAATTTCACAACTTGGCGAAAACAGAAACAGAAAAAAGGGAGCCAAAACAGTTACATGGATTGTTGAGCGCGTAAACAGCGAGAGCAAGAAATGGTAATGGCAGCATAATGATTATCTTGCCAGATTGCAACATGATTTGCGCAAGCGTTGAAAACAGTTTAGAGAATTATGTTTATAACTAGCATTGTGTGCGAGATATTTGCCAAGAAAACAACAAAAAAGGAGAAAGGCACACCTGAAAGTATCTTTCGAGTCTCCAGACAACTCCAATCAAATCAAAACAAATTAAATTAACAAATATTTGGCACAAATCTTTGCGTAGCTCAATTTGCAGTCTAGACTGATTAATTGATTCTCATAGTTTGTACATTAAGCTATAAAGCTTCCCTCTTGAGTTTTATGCCCGGATCTCAGAGACTACAATTTTTATTTCTGCCATGTCAACTTCCGAAATTTAAAACAAACAAACAAAAGAATAAAACAAAAATAGTTCACACAATAATAACTTTATGGGTTTCGAATTTGGTATCAATCAATTCAAAATTTGTCTGCTGTTGTTCTGGCTTTACTGCATTAGTTAACAATTCGGTATATTTTGTAATTTATGGTATATTGTTACCTCCTTTAGTTGTCAAGTTGGTATATTTTGAGTGCAGTAGAATATTGTTAACTACTTTATTTGAAAATATGGTATAATGTGTGGTATATGGTCTATTTTTAATGTTGTAGTGTATTGTTAACTGCTGTAGTTGACAATCTGGTATATTTTATATTTGAATATAGCAGTATATTGTTAACGGCTTTAATTGGCAATCTGGCATATTTTGTAGTATATATTTGATATATTTTTGATGCAGTAGTATATTAGTAACTGCTACATTTGACATTTTAGTATATTTTGCAGCTGTCAACTGCTTTAGTTGACATTTTGGTATATTTTGTAGTGCATATTTGGTATATTTTCAATGTAGTATATTGTTGACTACTTTAGTTGATAATTTGATATATTTTTCAGTATATAGTTGGCATATTTTGAATGTTGTACCATATTATTAACTGCTGCATTTGACATTTTAGTATTCTTTGCAGCATGTGGTATATTTTTTGCATGTAGTAGTAGCTGCCATATTTTGAAGTATATTTGATATATTTTGAATGTAATAGTATATTGCATTAACAACTATAGCTTTTGGTATTTTTATTTGACTATTTTTATCGATAATACCGCTGTTGCACATCTTTAATTGCAAATGCTTTTTCACTTGGCAGCAAGAGTTTCATTTCGATGCTATAAACAGACTGACGGCTCTACCACTAATAATAGTTGTTTTTAAGCGCATTCAAGGTATGCCAGCCAATCTATGTTATTAATTCAAGTTTTCTCCAAAAGGGTGTATCTGAGTTTAGTCTCTTTTAGTTTCTCCCATCTCCCATCTTGCATCTCGCATCCAATGCCAATGATGCAACGAGGAAGTGCGCGAGCAATGATCTCTGGCAGTGACAAGCATAGCGCTAACGTATCCCATATCCGAAGAGATCGGTTACAACGGAACTGCAGGGATTCAATTACAGCAGCGTTAGCTGGCTGCTATATAAGCTCTTGATATTGTTTGTTGACTCAACAACCTCACTTCAACACTCGGTCCGACATCAACACAACATGCAGAGCCACTTTCTGAAGCAATTCACTTTCGCGCTGGCCTTGATCCTGGCCGTGGAATCGCAACCTCCTCCGCTACCACCACCGCCCATCTACTACTATGGCAATTGGTTATACGCCATGCCTTGGCAGCCCTTGGCTGTGGCACCTCCTCCCAATCCCTCCGGTAATGCTGCCCAGCCTCTCGACATGCAACAGCTCAGCTTGGGCTATACAGGACCTCAAATCTTTCCAGTTACGCCAGCTCCAGCAACAGCTTCATCTTCAGCAACAACAGCAACTACAGCTCAACCTCAGGCCAGACGTCGTCCCATTTTGTTGGGCCTCTTGACGCCGCATCCAGCGCAAGGTCAGTTTACGTTACCTTTCCGACCTTCCCCCTTTGCGGGCTACAGTGTGGATAAGCATGAGGAGCAACAGCAGCAACAGCAACAGCAGCAGCAACAGCAGCAACAGCAGCAGCAGCAGTTGCAACATCTGCCCGAGCCCGGATTTTATGCGCCAGGATATCCACAACAGGAGGCCGCCGTAAGCCACCCTACCGAGGAGGCCTCCGATGAGCAACAGATCGGTGAGGATCAGCAGCAGCAACATTTCATTTACATGTCACCGGGCACACTTTACAATCTGGTTAGCAACTAAATAAAGGCAACAAACACATATCTAAGCTGTACTTAATTCACAACTAGTTAGCGAATAAATAGAGGGATATATCATAGATAGATATATCATAGATCATAGATAGATTAAAGATCATAGATCAACGATCACAGCTCTTTGATAGATAGATTAAGGATCATAGATCGTAGACAGTCCATAGATCATAGATCAACGAAATATTAAAGATTATAGATCATGAATAGAACTTGGAACATAGATAGATAGATCATAGATCTTAGATCATATATAGATTAAAGATCATAGATCATGGATGGATCTTCGATCATAGATATATAAAGGATCATAGATCATAGGTTAAAGATCATAGATCAAAGATCACAGCTCTTTGATAGATAGACTGATAAGAAATCATAGATAGATCTTATAGATTTTAGATAGTCTAAAGACCATAGATAGATCTTTGGCCAACATCCTCTTCGTTAAGTTCATAATTCCTTCACGTCCACATTATGATGAGTCCTCACTTTTACCCAAGTTTGCTGATGCGTTGCTGTTCCTTTTTAAGACTCAAATTTAGATTAGATCATAGATCATAAATCAAAAGGAATAGATCAAAGATCACAGAACATATATAGACTATAGAGCATAGATAAATCATAGATTTTAATCCAACATCCTCTTCGTTAAGTCAGATTTAGTTCACGCCCACTTAATGATGAGGGAGCTGCCTCACTTTTACCCACGTCTGCTGCTGGATTTGCCTTTCCTTTTTGAAACCCCAAATTAAGACCCTAAAGAGACGTTAAATTGATGAAATTATCTGCGGCACAAACTCTTGCCTCGTGTGTGGCAGGTGACCTTGGCAGCGACACGTTGCCCACGTTGCGCAACACAACAACTGCCACAGCCAGAGCAACGTTGACGTTGACGTTAAAAAGTTGAAGTTGAAGTCAAAGTCGCGGAGTCGAGAGACGAGGTCGCTTATGAAGATTGACAATGGCACAGCAAGTGGCCTGGCAATTACATGGGCCAAAAGCTACAACAATAACACGCCACACGTCCCAAAGCAAGCGAGCTTCTGCGGAGGAAAACTGAAGCAAAAACCCGGGCACAATAGCTGATGTCATCCGATGAGAAGACGACTCGCAGATGCGCTAATCACATTAACACTGTCCCTGCAAAACAGATCTAGCTTCTTGGGTGGGTTTTTGCTGCAGATTGTACTTTTCAGACTTGATACTGACAATTTGAATTTTAATTTATGAACTTGAACAGACTGAACTGTAAAAAAACATCTCTGCATTATCAGCCTCTTGCAGTACCGACGAAGAAGAGAGTCTATATAAATTATTATAGTCTCTGCTTTATATATGTATATAGCACTCTTTATGATTGTTTAAAGGTTTAACCTGTGACTAATACCGAACACTAAAAGAGTACATTTCAGTCTTAAGCTGTACATAATACAGCCTTCTTGTGTGCTGTGCAGTACGGACCAGGAAGGTAAGTCTGTATGTAGCTTAATAGACTCAGCTGCACATATAAGCTTTTACATATATTTTAGTTTCAGTTTTAATCCGTCAATAATATAACTCTCTATTAAGAAACTTCCGCAATACTGATCACAAAAAGAGCATATTTCAGTACATAATACAACCCTCTGTTATACAGTGCAGTACCGACCAAAAAAAAGAATCTAAATCTCTTATAACAGTCTTGTGCTGTCAATAATACAACTCTCTATAATGATTTTTCCTCTATCCTGATCATTCCATTTCTGTTTCAACCTGTACATAATACAACCTTCTAGTGCATGTGCGGTACCGATCAGGATACGAGTTTATATCTTGATAGGCTCAGCTGCAAATCTAACCTTCTACATGCATTTTAGAAGCTTTAGCCTGTGAGTATTACAACTCTCTATTAAGCTACTTCCGATCACTAAAAGAATCTTTTTCTATACATAATACAGCCCTCTGTTATGATGTGCAGTACCGATTAGAAAAAAATATTCTAAATCTTATTTAACAGCCTTGTGCTGAAAGTAATTCAACTCTACATTAAGATCCTACCTCAATACCGATCACAAAAAAAGTTAATTTCTGAGCTGTACATAATACAACCTCCTAGTATTTTGTGCAATACCTACCCGAAAAAAAGGAGTCTATATATCTCTTTTAACAGTCTTGTGCTGTCTATTAAAAGCCTAGTGCAATAGCGATCAGAAATCGATTTAAGCTACGCCTCACAATAATTGTTATAGCTTATATGTTCGGTACTGCACTGGAAGGTCGTAACGAAATTTCGATACACCAGTACAGGAAGATCATTAAAGATCACTTTTGCGACTTAATTTTATAGTGTATCTCGAAAGTTTGTACTTAACTATTTAGACTACCGCTAAGCGCAAATGCTCAGATGTTTGAAAGAGTTCACACAGTTGGGGGCGGACTTTAGACAAATCAAAAACAATGACGTGGAATGCTCATGACTTCATTAAATATATTTATGGGGTTTTAAACGGTTCATTTGCAAGGCTCGAGGCAATCATAATTGAATTGGTAAGAAGCAGAGAAATGAATGATTGCAAGATGACACAATTGGAGGAGTGTTTCGTTCAAATTGTGCGGCGTGACAAGTGGATTGCAGGGACCTTGATAGCCACAGACACAAGTAATAAAAAGACAAAGACAAAATGCCAAGTTCCCAGCTACACCCAACTCAAAACTCCATCTCTAACTTTAAACGCTTGTTTGGGGCGGGGAAAACTCTCAAAACGGTGGCAAAAGTTGAAGACAAACAAATTTGTTTAACATTTGTGCAGCTGACAAAACGATTTGCGATTCACAGCAGACATCAACAACAACAACAACAAATGCGATTCGACGCGGTTCCGTGAGTGGATTACCGTTAGCAACTGTAAGAATACACCAAGGGGGAAAAGAGACAGAGAGAGAGAGTGCGAAGCGAAATAGGAGCGTGCTTTTCTTGTCTTGTCATCCACACTCACATTCATCAAAATGTTACTTGGAATTAATTGCAATTTACGCATAAAGCAAATCGACTTGGGAAAGGTTGGAAAAAACCAAAAGCCAAAAAACCAACAACAGACACGCATCGCTCCACTGCAGACAGAGACAGGGATAGAGGGAAGGGGGAGGGGAGCTGCAACAACAATTGTGCACTGAGACATGCGATATGGCAAAAGTGTCACTTGAACTTGAGTCAAAGCCGCACAGTTTGCAGCTAAACAAAACGCCACCGTGGTGCGAAAGTGCTGCAAACACAGAGATTATACATATTATTATTAATATTATATTTTGTTAAAATTTATCATTGTATACATTAATATCTGTATTATGTTCTGTATTATTATATATATTACAATATGTACTTTGTATATTATTAAATATAAAATTATCAAACCATTCTTGACTTAAATTTGAAATAAATAAGTTATTCAAAAATGAAATACTGTTAATTCTTACGTGTCGGACAACTCTATTAAATTCTCTTGAGCGAACAAGATTTTTACTGTATATGTCTTCTACAAAAAGAACTTTAGATCAAAAAATCAAATTTTACAGAATGAAATATTTAAAAGTTCATTTTCAAAACGACATATTTAATATAGAAGCATTTGGTAATTGTTAGCATAATTGCATAAAATCGAATTTACAGGCGTTGTTCTGATAACACAAACTAAGTGCAAGCTTTTAGATGGAGCACAAAAGAAAATGCAAAACAAAATCCAAAAGTTTTTTTCGCGAACAAAAACAAGGTGGCAAATATGTAAGTCAATGATAAGGGGGGAGCTAACCTAATGAGGCGGAGTATATGAACAAAATATAATATATAGTTTTATTATTTAATTTAACTAACTTCAGCTTTCAATAGCGACAACTGTTTACAGTTCAACTTTATATCAATAATTGAATTGAAAACAAAAGCATAGTTAACTGTTCAACAAAACACAAAAAAAAAAAAAACATCACTGTGAAGCCACTGTGCCAAGGCAAGCGCAAGCGACAGTGTGTGCTTGCAGCGACATGTCTGGCGAGCGTGCTCCTCATACACGCCGTCATACGCCCAAACAAGAGTGAGAGTGAAAATGAGTGTGTGGAGTGGAGTAAGCAAAAGCAAAAGATGGCAAAGCGGTAAACCACCAAAGCGAGCAAACGAAACTCCAAATCGCTGCCATATGCAAAATGCCAGCAACAACAACAGTAATAATAAGTACAACAATAACAAATACAGCAACAACTGTTAAGTGCGTCGAGTTGGCGCTTTTCGCATCGCCGCCGCCGCCGACGCCGCAGTCGCAGTCGCCATCGCAGTCGACGTCAACAATGACGAGCGCTTTGCCGAAGAGGCCGCCGCGTATAAAAGGGTTGGCCGGTGCAGAGGTCGTCAACACTCGGCGCGCAGCACTTGTGGAATATACGCGAAGCACAGCGATAGAGAGAGCAAAAGACACAAAGAGAGCGAGAGTGATAAAAGCGCGTTCGATAACACACAACAAGGATACAACACGTATCGATCGATAAATTTATCGCTGTTCTTTTTTTTTATCGTTTCTTTTTGTTTACGTGCAACAACAACAAAGATGCAGTTCGCTGTAAGTGTTTCTATCAGTGTGTGTGTGTGTGCTTTTGAGTAAAAAAATTTTATTGTGTGAAATCCTTTGAAAAGTTGTAAAAGTTAAAAAATTATGATGAAGTATTTCTTATTAGTTAAATTTCGATGACTATTGATAATACATTTATCAAAGTGATGTTTTTGCATATGCTTTTAACGTGTTTTTAAGTACGATTTCAATAATTAGTAAAACCCCAATTATCAAACAATCTTGAGCTCATTTTTATAACGATGGCTACACAAAATTATTATTATTGAAATAACGAATACAATTCCTAAAACAAGATGAACCAAACAAAAAATCAAGAATGCTTACAAAATATATTTTGCAGCTTTAATAATTTGCATGGATTAGATTATTTGGAACATAGAATAATAGTAAAAATGATCAAGTTTGCACTTTTACGTGAAAGTTAGAACATGTAAAAAATTTGTTAATTAAATTCCAAATATTTTTATAATAGAACCATAAAGAATGATAGAGAAGATGCTCAAGTTTTTTAATGCTGTTGTGGAAGAATAAGTTACTTATTTAAACTAAAGATGAAGTTTTATAAAAATTAAATTTTCATATTTACTTGAAAGTTAAAAATGCCATATTTTTTTTTGTAAACTCAATTATAAACATCTTTAAAATGGAACAAACACAAATGATAGAGAAAGGGGCAGAATTTTCCCATACTTTCGATGCTGAACAAAGAATAAATTCTTATTATCATTTTTTCATTTTTAAAACGAATCAGTAAGAAATTCTGATTTCCTTTTTATTTTTTATAAAATTACCAAAATTTACAGAAAATATAACTTCCTATTTAAATTTTAAAAAGTATACTTGCGAAATAATTATTAAATTGAGATTACAAAATAGAGTTGTACATCTCTTAAAATTCGTAAATAATTATATTTTGGTTTTCAATAACATTTTTTTGAAAATTATTTACCAATACTCTCTTGATTTCAAAGTATATTTAATATTACAATAATTATAATGCTTATTAAATTGATATAGAATTGCAGATCTCTTAAAAATGATAAAGTACAAAATTTTAATTGTTCAATTTGAATTTTTTTCAAACCATTTTATACTCTGTTGATTTCAAAGTATCTTTAATTTTATAACAATTAAATTAACTATAAAATTTAGATTACAAAGTAGAATTGCAGATTTCCTAAAAATGATAAATTTTTCAATTTAGGTTTTCAATTTGAATTCTTTCAAACCATTTCCGAAGAATCTTTAAATTTCAAGCTGAAGGCCTTTGCAGCTGGTGCTTTAGAGATACGCTAGTTTTAGTTTTAATTACATGTAACCTTATTGAATAAATTCACTTTTTAACTTCCAAAATTTCCGAATTTTGCAGCTATTGCGTCCGCTCTTTGGCTGCGCCTTTCTGGTCAGCCTCTTGAGCTGCTCTTTGGCCAAGCAAGTGCAACAACCTCAGCAGCAATCGCAGAGCGCTAAACTGAAGCGTGATGCAGCTCTCAGTTTTGGAAGTGGCAGCGGACTCTATCACGGACCCTCGCACAAATATTTGCCACCTCCCGCTGGCTACGAGAGCACCTACGGATCGCTGCATGGCAACGGATTGGCATCGAGCAGTGGCTTTGACTTTGCCAGTCTGCTCGACAGCGACAACACGCATCACTTCCATCACTATCATCAGCAGTCACCTCAGTCGCAATCGCATCATCAATCCTCATCTTATCATCATGCTCCTGCTGGACATCGTCCGATTTATTTGAGTTCCTCCGGCTCCAACTATCATCATCATCAGCAGCAGCAGCATCAGCGGCCACATCAGGCACCCAAAGTGGAGACGTACATTGTGCAGACAAGTCATGCGCCTGGTCCACAGCATCATCATCATCAGCAGCAGCAGCAGCAAGGTCATGGCTTGGGTTACAAGTACTCCGGACATGGCAGCAACTTCTTGAGTTTGCTGAGTGGAAATGGAGGCCACAAACAAAGTGGAGGCAGCACTTATTTGCTGGCCACGCGTCCAAGTCTGAGCTTTGCACCCAGCTTGAGTCACGGTCTGGAGCAGGAGCAGGAACACGCCGCTGGATACAGTTATGAAGCTCCCAGCGTTCAGCACTTTAAGCAGCAACCTCTGACCAGCTACGGCGTTCCTTTGTTGCCCGGCTACGAGGCGGAAGAAGAGCAACAATCTCATCAGGAACATGCTCAGAGCTCAGCACACAAATCCCAGCTGGATCAACATCAGCCACCTGCATATGCTTTGGGCCACAAGGGACTCGGTCACTTTAGCTACACCTCAAGCAAGCCGCTCGCCTTGAACACTGACATCCATCAGCATCATCATCAACAACAGCAGCAGCAACATCAGCCAGAACACAACGAACTCGCTCCATTTAAGCCAAGTGCTTTCCTTGGCGCCAAACACGAACCGAGCAACGCCTTTGACTTTGCCACGCCCACAAGCCAATACTTGCAACCGCCCACGGGCGGAGCTTCCGCCTCGGGCTACGATTATGCGGCGCCAAGTGTGCTTTATGGCGCCCCAGCACAATCGGGCGACTCGGCCACGCCCATCTTTGAACCGGAGTCCACTTATCTGCCGCCTGTCACCAGCTATGGCGCCCCCTTGGCCACGCCCACACACAGCTATCTCTAAATTATTTACCTTCATTTTGTTGTATTAAGTTATATCGATTTTTATCTATTTTTTTGTCTATGTAACTAATTTTAAGTGGAGAATTCTGCATAATAAAAAGCACTAAATTCTAATACATTTTTAGCTACTTTTTTGCTTCTACTTTAAGTGGAAAACTCTACAAATATTTAGCTACTTTTTTTGGTTCTTTTTTGAGTGGAAATCTCTAAAAATATTTATCTACTTTAAAGTGAAGAATTCCGTTTACTAAAAAGCACTAAATTGTAAAGTATTTTTTAACTACTTTTTCTTCTTCTTTAACTATAAAAATTTGTAACTACTTTTTCAAATTTTAAGTGGAGAATTTTGTAAAATAAAAGCGAAAACTTGTTTAAGGTTTTTATCTATTTTTAAGTGGAAAACTACAAAATAAAAACAAAAAATTTAGCTACTAAAATATTTAGCAATTTTTGTAAGTTTAAGTGAAGAACATTGCAAAATAAAAACCACCAAATAGTAAAAATATTTAGCTACATTTTTCACCTACTTTAAGTGGAAAACTCTAAAGATGTTTAGCTATTTTTTTCTTCTTTTAAGTGAAGAATTTTGTATAATAAAAATCTTCAAATACCAAAAATATTTAACTACTTTTATTCTTCTACTTTAAGTGGAAAACTTTGCAAAATAACAAAACTTTAAATACCAAAAATATTTGGCTACTTTTTAGCTTCTAATTTGTCGATTAAATATTCTGCACAATGGAACAGCAATTGAAATAAAAATAGTTGCCAAACTCAGACTCAGGCCACACCTCTCACTTGGCTCTGTTACACTTTCAATTGTCAAATTGGATTGTTTTTTTTTTTGGCCATCTCATCATCATTGCGCACGTCGCGCTTTAAAATGCACAACTTGTCAACACATTTTTGGCAGTTTGAATTTCGCTTTTGCGTATTTTGAAAGCGTGTGAAGTTTGATGCGAGAAATTCGCTATCGCCATCAAAACTTCGATTGAAACAGAGCAGAGCAGAGCGCAAAAAAAAAACAAAGAAAAAGAAGTTGGAGTTCGATGAAACGCCCTTGGCATGGCCAATTAGCCATCTATCTAAGTCACAATCGAAGCCAAAATCAGCTGACTCTAAGCGAAAGGCAGCGATCCAAAATGTAATCAATTTGTTCAATGATATTATAAACGCATTCACGTGCTCTCACAATTGCACTACCAATTAAATGAGTCAGCGAGAGGCGAGCAGAAATCAAGGATTAGCAAGAAATCTACAGTCGAGTGTACTCGACTGTGAGATACCCGATACATGTTTAGAATCGAGGTAATATTCTTTAATAATATACCAAATTAATATACCACAAAAATACCAAAAATATACCGAATATATATACATCATATAAAATATTGAAATGGTACTACTTTAAAAATATACCAAAAGCCATATTTGGCATATTCAAATACTACTACACTCAAAATATACCATAGAGTCCACAATATACAATATTGTCTGCCAAAGCAACTAAGACCCGTAGTAAATAGGCTTTTTCCCCATACAAACGAATTTCTTAAATAACTTCAACAATCATAAATACTGTAGGTGTGCCAAAAATCGCGACGCAACGAAATACCAATGCATTAAATACTAAAAGGTGCGTCTATCGATATACTACTGCATTAAAAATATACCATAAATAAACGATTAAAAGATGAATGAAAAATAATTTAGTAAGCAACATTCTAACCAGTTTCAATAAACGCAAAATAAACCGAATTAATATACTAATAAAATACTAAAGCACTTAATTCTAAAATGTGTGTATATCAATATACTACTGCATTCAAAATATACCATTGTGCACAAAATAAACTAGATTTTCTATATCTAATTAAATAAAACAAATCAATTTTCTTTCTAGTAAAGTCAACTGTATTTAATAAATACGAAAATATTCGGACAAAATACAAAATAAATAAAACGTAAAGACAATTTTTAGGAAAATTAAAGAAGCTTTGATCTTTTGTAATTGAAAGTGATTAAAAAATAAAAGAAAAAGAATTATTAGTTCGGTATTATTCTTAAAATAATATAAATGAATATACCAACAAAATACCAAAGTACTAAATACTAAAACGTTTGTATATTAGTATATACTACTGCATTCAAAATATACCGTAGAATATCTATATAATAAAATAAAAGCAATCTTTGTTTCAAATTACTAAATCTAATTAAATTTTCTATCTAGTAAAGTCAACTGTATTAAATAAATACAAAAGTATTTGCACGAAATGGAACTTCAATACAATAAATAAAACTTAAAGACAATTTGTAGTAAAATTAAACAAGCGATGGTCTTGCAACGATATTAAACTAGTTTGCTATAATCTGAAGTCTTTTAAATTTAACGACTCGCTAATTGTTCTCATTTTGCGCTAGAGTTGCGCGTCTGCCAATGCGAAAAGGAAAGGAAAGGTAAAGCAGTTGCTTTGCTGTCTTGTTTGTTGTCTGTTGTTTGTCGTGTCTTCATTCGCACAGTGCAATTATAATCTTGGCAATGATCTTATGATTGATGCAACAACAACTCGCAAGTTGGCTGCCAAAATGATGTCACTTGATGCGGCTTACTTACGATGATGATGATAATATTAATCATATTTTTGCTCATATTTCATACTTATGCAACGGATGCGGATTTTTATTGTATGTACATTTGATCCTGGGATGCGGTGTGACCCACATTGAAAGTGAAAGGATAGAGAGGGAGATATGTGTGTGTGATTATTGCGAGGGGATTAGCAAAGGGCGCCAGAGGGGGAAATTACGACTTCGAGTTTGAGTTCGACTTTGAGTTCGAGTCCGGTTGGCAGCTGTTCAACAATCAAATGAGAGGAAGAAAACAAAACACAAAAAAAACACAGACTTAAACGAAAGACTTAGGCAACGAACTTGGCAGTGTTGAACCAGTGTTGCCACCTCACATTTACATTTACATTCGCATTTACATTTGCAGGTCTTTAATTGTTGTTGACGGACACTTGGCACTTGTTGTGCTTGGGTGGCTGCCTGATTTCGGACACTTGGACACTTCCAGAGCAGGCATAACATAACACTGCGAAAGTTGCGGCAGTTGCAACCCAGACGCAGATCAACGACCAGAGTTACCGCAACACCCGACACAAATGCAAAACTCGCGTTTTCTCCATATTGTATTTCCCCCCATTTTTCTGTATAGCTTTTCAGGGTCAGACCTTGACAACAAAATTAATTGTTCGTCTCATAGTCCACGCACTGAGCGAGAAACTGATGCGAGAATCTCTTCTACAAAAAGAAAACGAAACCAGAAATATACAAAAAACAAAAATAAAAACAAACGTGACAATGCGCAGTTAAAAAAAAAAACAAAACAGTTTACTGTGGTGGCCTAATTAAATAACAATTTGCGTCAAAACGTCAACTTCAAAATCTTTGCAGCGATGCAAAATAAAAAGACTATTCGACTTAAGTATACCCTGTAAAACGTATAGAGAAAAAATAAAGGATGCCCAGAAAAACAAGTATATAAAATAAATGAATGAAAATGAAGCATTTTGGATTTCAGTATTGAATTGCTAAATTAATACTATTTGAGAATACTAAATACCTAAAATACTAGATGTAGTATGTAGAGCGTGGAAAAAAATAAACGGAACACAGAAAAAAACTCGAAACAATTAAACACTTTCTGCTTAAATTGCATATAAACTTTAAAGTATTAAATTCAGTAATAAATAAATAATTTTTAAGGCTACACATATGCAAAAAAAATAAGAAACACACAGAAGAAAAAATGTATCAAAAAAATTAAGCATTTTCGACTTGATTTGAACCTGGATTTTGAAGTATTAAATTTAGTTATAAACTGTTAGATTTATACTAAATGCCTTAAATACTAGATTGAGGCTAAAAAAAATGCTCAAATCAATCGAATCTTGCTTAACAATGTTTATTATTAATATTATTATTTATCAGAGTTGTCGCGAATCATTCTTCGCGATGTCTTGGGTTTAAATGGTTCGTATTAAATAAATACTGTATTGTATTGTTGTATTAAAAAAAATACTTATATACCATTTAAGTATTATGGTATCACATTTTAATAACGTATTTAAGCATTGTTGATTTAAATGTCCTTTTTGATGTCCTCGGTTTAAAATTATGCGATTTGGTATAAAGTTTTTCTTCAGGAGTATTAAAAAAATACATATGTATATAAGTATTATGGTATTACATTTTCTTAACGAATTTAAGTATTTCAAATAAAATCCCACATTATTGACATTAAAGCTGTTTTGTTTGTATAAAGAGCATTAAGTAGATGTCATTTATTAAATATGGATTGCAAATAATATATGTATATGTATATAAAAATTTAACTCACAAAATGCATGGAACATGGCATTAACAAAATTTATTCAATAAAAATTTCGCAATATTTTCTATTCACATTACAGAGCGAGGAAACAAATTTCAGCCAAAAAAAAATCTTTTGTTTTAATGCAAATTATAATCGTTACGAGTTGTTCAATCCAATAGCTGAACACCTCGATTACAGGGTATTAAGCGACAGTTTCGATTTCAACAGGCGTGAGCTTAACTTATCATTTGTGGAATCTTTTTCATTCATTCGGCGAGAACAAAAGACACACAAAACGCATTCAAAAAAGTTTGTATGTCAACAAGTTCACATTCAATAGTTTTGAGGCCGAACAATAAATTAGATAATATTGCGAATGCCAACAATAATTTCGAGTTGTGTGCTTTATAATGTGACAGCGTTCCCGTTGCCCATTCCCCTTTCCCTTCTCTTTTGTCTTGCCACTTTTCCCCCCTTCTACATAATCCTTTTGTGCAAGAGAAATGGTTAATCACATGGGAAATTTAAATCGATCTGCAGACGATCTCTTCTCTTCTATCCTCTTCCCTTCTCTTCCCTTTGCCGTTGCTTTGATTTGCCACCTGTGCTGTGCTTTGCTGTGTGGCACGCCACACGCCATGTAAGACTCAAAAGCCCATAAAGAGGTGTTAAATAATTTAATTTCTTTAAGTGTTGTTGTGCTCTTTTGTTAACTGCGTCTGCGACTGAGGCTGAGACAGAGAGTGGAGCGCCCCAAGGCGCCAGTTGTTATTTATGGCTTTTACGCCTCTTTCATACATATACCCTGTAACCGCATGCATCGCACGCAGCGGGTATGATAATGCAATGGAGAATTTGTAATCAACTGAGAAAAGTTTGGTGGTCCAAAAGTGCAACTAAAGAGCAATCAAAACAGCATCAAGTTAAAGATCTTTTTTAGAAATTTCGAGTAGTTCGACTAAGACAAAAGTTTAAAAAGGAAACTGTTTAATTGCAACTTGTAACTTACTTAAATATGGTCACACTAAAGGCAAGTTTTCTTTGGCGAAGAACTGAAATTGTATTCTACAAATTATGCTGTACAAAAAAGGACAATTTTGCAATACATAAATTCTACTTCAATTTACCAACCAATCAACATTAAAAATCTCGAATCAAAATATATGGGCACACTATTTCTTTAGCCATATAAGCCCCTATTTAAAATATATGGTCACACTTTTTCTAACATTTCTCCTTTCGTTGTGAATATTACAAGGGTTTGCTTATGCTTTTGTTGAGCCTAAAATTTGAAATACAAATGTAAAAATACAAAAAGTCAAAACGAAAAATCAATATGCTAACAAAAAGTACTAACTCAATAATATACTAACTTCTAACTATTAATAAACTAACTACTAACATAAAATACTACTAAATCACTAATATACTAACTACCAACTATCATAATATACTGGTAATATACTAACCATTCTCTAAATATATAACTTTCTTATAGTTAATTTCCTATTAAAGAAAAAGTAATAATATTTGAATTGTATTTTACAGGGTAATGCCAAGTCGAGCACTTTCACTTGTTTGTATTGTTAATTTCGTTTCGTTGCTGGGTTGAGGCCAAAGAAAGACAGCTAAGGAGAAAGAGAGAGCGAGATAGGGAGATCGAGAGAGGGAGACGGTGAGATGGAGAAACGGCCACAGTAAACGAGGTAACATTTCATTTTAATTTCTTATTTGTTGCTATTTGTTGTTAAAGTGCAGCCACAACGAGCTCACATTCACATTCACTTTTGCCCCGCATACCCTGTAGCAAGTTCCCTAAAGGGTATGACAAGCTTTAGTTGCATTTAAACTGTGATAATATACATATCAAAGAGTGTTTGAAAGTCGTATTCAGTGCTCTCTTTGCATTGTTCTGTTAACAGTCCATTGGCTGCTCCCCGCCCAATTCATGCTTCGACCGGGTCAACCACACTCTACGCAATGTTGCAGCACCGCAACCACCACCGCATCAACAACAGCAACAACAACAACCAGCGACTGAGCGCTCTACACGCATCAGAGTTCAACTGGCCAAGAGTTACATAATGGGCCGCCAAGCTAAATGTTATTTATCTTGTGAATCAGTTATTATAATTAGCTTTGGAAACTATGGGAAATGCGTGTCATTCATACTAAGGTTCATTTGACTAACGTTCATGGAAGCGAGCAAGAGTGAAAGAGCTAGCGACCGAGTTACCAAAGAGAGAGAGAGAGAGAGAGAAAAATTAAAAATTACTATAGAACAGCATAAATTATAAATTAGAATTAGGTCGAAAGCCTTTGAAGCATGTGCTTTAGAAATAGTGTTATTGTTAATTTGAATTTATCTTATCTTTTTAAACAAACAAATAAATAAGAATTACTCTCTGATCAATGAAATTTGTATTTCAAAGCGTGACCATAAAACTTAGTTTTTACATCCACCAAATATTACTACATAAAAAGGCGAGTATTCAATAGTTCACTCCACAATAAATATACTTTACCCATTAAATGAAAGGATGTAAAACATAGTAAGTTTAAATTGCCTAAGTTGACAAGAGTTAAGGCGAAAAACCATTAGAATATGTAAACAAAACTTGAAATATTCAGTATTCTGTAAAAGTTAAGAAAATTATAAACCACAAATAGCAACAAAAGAGCCATAGTCAAGTTGCTTGACTATACTCTTTACAGATTTTTAACAAAAGCGGTATTACCGCTAAAGTATACCAAATATACCGAAAATATACTAAAATGTACCGAAAGCGCTTTTTGTTATTTTGCATTTTCAACAAATGCAAAACTGCGATATTATCAGTAAAATGTACCAAATGGATATACCGAAAAAAAATACTTAAATATGCCGAAAGCTATATTTGGTATTTTGCATTTTCAACAAATGCGAAAATGTTGTTAAAATATACTGAAGTATTCTGGAACATATATTCGGTATATCGATATACTATTACAATTTAAACATACATAGAGTGCAAAATATACTAAGTCGTTAACCAAAGTCCTTTTTTTGCTGTATCAAATAATATCTTCAATAAGTTCTAAGATATTTTTCAACTCATCGCAAACTTCAATGAATGATAAAGATAAACTCGTAAAATACTAAAATATATGGAAAGCTATATTTGGATTATCGTAAAAATATAGCAAATTAATATACCTAGACAATACTAAAATATACCGAAAGTTATATATGTATTATACCAAAAACTATACCGATTTAATAAATCGAGGAAATATTAAAATATATTGATATACTACTACATTCAAAATATACCATAGACTGCAAAATATACTAAATCGTTAACCAAAATATATAAATATATATAAAATCCAAGAACTTCTGAGATATTTATCTGATCGCAAACTTTTAAGAATCATAAAGACACTCTACACAAAACTACACATTCTGACTGCCTAATTAAGATCATAATAATTTCTCTTTAAGCGTAAAAGTAATACAATAAAAAATATCAATTTAAACAGCGCAACAATTGCAGTTCACAGTAAATAAACCAATTAAAAATTTAACAAATTTCACATGCTTTGTTTCGATAAAATGAACAAATGGAGTGATTGTTATCAAGAAGGTAAAGTATATTTTTTATAGTTACATTTCAAAATGCTTAGTGCATTGTAAGGATTTTGCAGCCATTGTAAAGCAATAAATATTGCACAGAGATCTGGCAGCGCTGATATGCGTTAAGTTGGCAGCGCCAGCTTAACAGTTGGCAGTTTAGTGTGTTTAGTATGCAACCTCCATAAATATGGATGGTACTGCAAAGGAGGACTGACGAATGTGTTTAGTATGCGTTTGCGACAAAGTTGAATGTGCCACGAATGAGTTTTACCAACAAACTAACTGAGAGAAAAACCCGAAACCAAAACAATAAACACTAAACACTAATCAGCGACATCGTTTGCTTAGCAAACAACAAAGTTTCAACGAAACTTTTCCGAGGTGAATCATTAATCATGAGCTCACAGGACAAGCCCCAAAAGCGAAACAAACGAAACTTGCTTACAGTTGAAACGGTTATCGAAAGATGAACATAACGCAGTTGGTGGCCACTTACCAGGATCGCTCCGGCGAACAGATGAATCAGATTAACGAGTATGTGGCACGAGCTCTGCTCCACGTGGTTCACACACACATCCTGAGCGTGACGCCGTCGCTGGTGCTAACGCTGTGTTGTCGCAACAATCACACGTGCAACTTCTACAACGAAATGATGAGCATCCTATTTCGCAGCTGGGGGATGGCGCCTGCGTTGCAGATCGTCACCGTCGAACAGGGCGTGGGAAGGCAACGTTATGTGGCCGGGCGTCGGCATTACAATATGATCTTCACCGATTCGTATGCGGCATTCGCGGAGATCGAGGTGGAAACGTATTCCAAGGAGTACAATTACAATGAGCACTATTACATCTTTCTCCAGGCACGCGATCACATGCTGCTGAGTGAGATGCGACGCATCTTTGCCCATTGCTGGCGACATCAGCTCATCAATTGCAATGTCCAGGTCCAGACGGCGAATGGCGACATCAAGTTGTACACGTATTTGCCCTTTGGCGTGGGAAGTTGTGCCAATATGACGCCGACGCTGATCAATTACTACAACGGCAGCCAGATGCAGCATCCGCGTTTGTTTCCCCGCAAACTGGGCAACTTCTATGGCTGCCCCTTGCGTGCCGCCTTGTGGCACATGCCGCCGTTCATCTAGCTGCAGGGCAGCGGCCCCGAGGCTCATGTCAGCGGCGGTCTCGAGGGTCGTTTGCTGCAAACGCTTGCGCTGCGCCTCAACTACAGCATCGTCATCCATTCGCCGCCAGCCGAGGAGGAGGAGCCCATGAGCAATGAGGCTATCAAGATGGTGAGTCGAGGTCTCCAACTTTTCCCTCTCTCTCTCTAATGGAAGCTGCAGCTAGTCCGTTTGTCTCTCTCTCTAATGGGAGCTGCAGCTTATGCGTTTATCTCTCTCTCTCTCTCTCTAATGGAAGCTGCAGTTAGTCCGTTCGTATCTCTCTGTCTAATGGAAGCTACAGCTAATCCATTCGTCTCTCATTCTCTCTCTAATGGAGGCTGCAGCTAATCCGTTCGTCTCTCTCTCTCTCTCTCTCTCTATTGGGAGCTGCAGCTTATCCGTTCGTCTCTCTCCCTCTCTCTCTCTAATGGAAGCTGCAGCTAATCCACTCTCTCTCTCTCTCTGTCCAATGGAAGCTTCATCTAATCAGTTTTTCTCTCTCCATCTCTATATCTCCTCATTGCCTGCTCCTCGCCAGCTGCAACGCCATGAAGTCGATCTCTGCCTGGGCGGCGTGCGTCAAACGGTGCCTCGCAGCTTGGTGGCCACCTCGACGCACAATTATCATCAGACGAGTGTGCGCTTTGGCGTCCTCGGTGCCAGCTATAAGCTCAGCTCGCTGGACATTCTACTCTATCCGTATCCGACGAGCATTTGGCTCGGCATTGGCGGCGTCTTTGTGCTCGCCGCTCTCCTCCAGCTGATGCTGGAGCGTCTGCTGCCCTCGCATCCGGTGCGTGAGTTCATTGTGCATCTGCTGAACCTGCAGCTCATCTTTGTGGGCATGCCTATGATGCAGGCACCCACGCGCTACAATACGAAACGGATTTATTGCATTATGCTCATGTTTTACACATTGCTCATACGTACCGTGTACCAGGGCAAACTGTATCACTTGATACGCACGCATCAATTGAATCGCCTGCCGCAGTCCATCGATGAGCTGGTGGAGCACAACTACACCGTCGTCCTGTCCAACGAGATACATGAGATGCTCGCCGAGATTCCCACTGTGGAATTCATGCGATTTCATCGTATGGGCGGACGAAATACGCCCATGGAGAGCTTAGAGTATTTGGCTGCCCGACCGTATGATAGTCGTTTGGTCGCCGCCGCTGGGCTGGATTTCTTTTTGCGCTTCAATCGCTTGGCTGCGTATAAAGCGCAGCTGGAGCAGGAGACGCCGCCGAGCTTCGAGCTGATACCGCAGGACATCATTGATCTGCAGTTGACGATGTATTTGCGCAAGCATTCGTTTCTCACCGATGAGTTCAACGATCAGATCATGTGGATGCGTTCCGTGGGTTTGCTCGCCTTTTGGGCACGCTGGGAATTGGACGAAAACTCTTCGGACATGCAGCTGGCGAACAACTTTGAAATGTTTGGCCTGCAACAGTTGTATGTCATATTCGTGATGGTGCTGGTTGGCCTGTTGCTGAGCACGCTGCTCTTTGGCCTCGAGCTGCTCTCGAAGCGATCTCCGCGTCTGCAGCGATGGTTTTTATCACATTAAAAGCGATCTATTTTATTTGAAAATCATTTGATTAACTGTGCGTTTGTTTTGTTTACAAGAAGCTTTAGCAGCTAGATGGCGCCAAACAAATTTCAACAGGTTAGCAGCTCCGCTATGTCCACAGTCTGTTAAGTTGCAGCTTAACAGCACTGCTAGCGACAAATGCTGTTAAGTTTGCCAGCGGCAAAAGTCGGTTTGGTTTAAATTATGCATAAATTTAGTGAGACAATTTTTTGTTTTAGCACATTACATATAACTAATTTTATAAGTGCATTGCCCATTAAAAAACACTCGAATCTGTTTTGTTTCTTGCCACTCACAGTCCGTTCGCATCGTAGATGGCGTCAAAAACCAATGGGACAAGTTTGACACTATTAAAATTGTGCACAATGTGCATTGCACATATTTTAATTCATGCTGTATTAAATGAATATTATGGCATTTCATTATTTTTATCAATTTATCGACGTAATGCCGCTTTTCGTTATTTCACACATGTTCATTAATTACAATTGTTTAAGTTGAACAACAAAAAAAATATAATTTATTCACACCGTCCAAAAACACGACACACGCGTCTAAAAAAATAGCGCAAACTGAAGCGGCGCACATTGGGATGAAATGCCTTTATTTTGGCCATAACCGTAATTTTAAAGCTAGAAAGTTGAAACTTGGAGAATTTCCTGCATATATTATTTGTGAATTTCGGATTTTCTTATTTTTTATTTTTTTTTTTTTTTTTTTTTTTTTTTTTTTTTTTTTTTTTTTTTTTTTTAATCACCTCTAAATCGTTTTCCGGAAAATCATTGGGAATTACCCAGTCAAAAGAGGCCTTGAAATTGCGATTTGTATCCAGCCAAATTTTTAGTTTGTCACCCCGACGAAGAGAAACCTTGCTTGTATCTATTGAAATATTTAACCCCCCCGCAAATTCCCGCAAATTATTTAAATGCTACCTGAATATACACATAATAACTCATACTACCACATAAGTTGTTATTTGAATTCTGTTGTATCTTGCTAGATATGTTCCACGAAACACAAATATTTTAAGGTTAGAACCAACAAAACTACTGCTTACGTATTTCATTAAAAACATGACAACACAAAAACACATATAATTAAAAACTTATACAAATATTTTCTATATACCATGAAGAACATTTTCCAATTTAAGGTATTTTAATAAGTCAAACTGTTTACAAATACGAGAACGCCAAAATTTAGTAACTTCAAGCTTACCCGCACCACGTGGCAAGAACAGCTGACTTTAGACAGCTGGTGCAAGACGAGGGCTGCGCAATAAAATTCAAATAAAATATTTTCGATGTCTAGGGACATTTCTAAGCTTGAAATAATTGCAACATTATTGATATATTAACATGAACTTTTTAGGTTTTTGCCAAAATAAAGGCATTTCATCCCAATGTGCGGCGGTTGCCAACAGCGCTGTTAACATATAAAACGGCATTTTTCTAATCTAACTGAAGTTGGTCACACACAATCAAAATGGCCCCCAGCTGAAACTTAACGGTTGACAAAAACTTGCATTTATTTTATATTTTTTACGTTTTTATTTTAATTTTTCATCCTATCGAATTTAATTATTTTGTTTGCGTTGTAACGAATTAACAACATCAAAATTTCACAGAAAAGGAGTAAGAAGTAAAACTGGAATAAACGAAAAATTGCTGCGTCGCTTAAAATTCGTGATCCAGCTCAGTCCTGCTCTTATAATACAAGTACAAAGTCTTGCGGGTCTTATGCACTACCTTATTGGAACTTAGCGATGAGTCGGTAACGTAGCCCCTTATCTTATTGACTATCTCCTCAAGTCTATTATTCCGTTTATTCAGCTCGAAAATGGCGTCATCGTGGCCATCATCATCAGCAGCAGAGGAGCGCAGCGTTTTAACAATGGAGTCCAGGTGGTCTCTGCTGATCCTGGGATCGACCATCGCGACCATCGCAGCGACTTCTGTCGTTGGTGACACTTTATCTGAAGTCTTCTCCTGCTTTCGAGCATCTTTATTTGCAGGCTCATGCTTTAAAACGCTATTATTTGAAGCTTCTTCCTGATTTAAAGCATAATTGCTTAAGGACTCATGCTTTGAAGGATCATTGTTTAAGGCGGCTTGCTTTGGAGCATCTTTGTTTGAAGACTCCTCGTACTTTGAAGCATCATTGTTTGAAGATGCTTGCTTTGGAGCATCTTTGTTGGAAGACTCCTCGTGCTTTAAAGGATCAATGTTTAAAGACGCTTGCTTTAAAGCATCTTTGTTTGAAGATGCCTGATTTGGAGCATCTTTGTTGGAAGATGCCTGATTTGGAGCATCTTTGTTGGAAGACTTCTCGTGCTTTGAAGCATCAATCTTTGAAGACTCCTCGTGCTTTGAAGCATCATTGCTTGGAGACTTTCCCTTTGGATCCTCATTGTTTGAAGTCTCCTGGTTTAAAGGATCATTGTTAAAGGACGCTTGCTTTGGAGCATTATTGCTTAAAGATTCCTGCTTAGAATTATTACTTTTTGGAGACTCCCGCTTTGGATCATTATTATTTGAAACCTCTTCATGCTTTGGAGCATTATTATTTGAACACTCCTGCTTAGAAGCATCATAGTTTGAGCATACTTCCAGCTTTGAAGCCCCATTGCTTAAATATTCCTGCTTAGAATGATTTTTATTTGACAACTCTTCCTGCTTTGGAGCATCATTATTTGCAGACTCTTTCTGTGAAATGGATTTCTCTGCTATCGGCAAATTATTGAAAAATATCTTTTTGAAATCTTTTGATGCCTCATTCAATGATGTGTCGAATTCCGGAGGCCCAGGATTGACTTCCAACTTCGACATGGACGAGGCGAGTGTCGAGAAGGAGCTCTGCAGCTTGCCGTCCAACTTCTGATAGATGTTTCTTATGGAGTCAGTCTCGACTTTTTGCCCCTTGGTCAAACAGGGCTTTGGAATCCTCGAGACGAAATCCATCATGCAAGGCTCAGCAGCCAATGAAGATGGTGCTGGAATATGAAGGGAATTTAGGGTTAAGGAATTGAATGCAATTTTGTTAATATTGAATCTTTACTTACCAGGTTCATTACGTCTGCACATCTCCGGCCTATTGAGGAGACTCTGTGAACGCGGCGCCACACATACTTGGTGTGATCCCTGCTGATCTGCTAGCTTGGAAGGGATCACGATGCTGCTGCTGCGTTTCACTTGCGCGTTCGATGAAAGATACGACTTTCTACTGATTCGTTCTTCCGTGTTCTTCTTGTTGTGCATGTAAAATTTATGAAACCAGAACATAAACTTCTTGTTGGTCAACCTTTTAATGCACTCCTGCTGCGCTGCATCCCGAAAGGTGCGTAGCTTGGCAAGTGCAAGATGCAATAGGCAAAAATTTCTATCGATCTCAAGGGGCAGAGTGCAATTGAAGATCACCTTGTTCAGATCAATCACTTGGGGAAAGAGTTTGTGCACCAACTGACAGTAGATAACGCCGGTCTTCATCACGCTGAGCTCCTCGAGCTGAATACCGAGTTCATCATAGACCCAATTTAACAGGAAACGAGCCGACTTCTTATCGCTGTCCAAAAGAGGCACATACTTAGCACTGACAGAAGTGCATCTACTCATCTTGATAGTTATCTTCTGTTACTTTAATGTCAAACCTCTGAACTTGGAGAAGAGAAGTGTAGGAATTCTTTAGTTAGCTTTTCAAAAGAAGCGAAAGAATTCTGTAGTTATCTTTTATTGCTATCTATCTTCATTTCCGACACAATTTAGAAGAATTAAAGTACTTACTCATACGATTAATCCAATGTATACTAAAGGAATTCAATTATTATTTTCTATTGTTGTCTATCTTCTGTTCCTTTTAGAAGAATTAAAGTAGTTACTACTCCAATCCAATTCGATTCCTGTTCTAAATGTTTACTGTATTTGCAAATCTACGCTATTCATGTTCAATGAACAACAAAACTATGGTAGTATAAAATATTAAAATTGTAAATATACAGCTTAGTTAATTCTTAAGATTAACGTTTATCAACAAGGAATTGTTAACCGCGCTTTAGAGTACTCTCAATTTAAAGGATAGAATTGTAGAAAGTCTATTTTTACTATCTTCTTTTTCATATAAATTAAGAAGAATTAAAACACGCTTGTCTTTTATATCATGATTCATATGACGATACTCCAATGTATACTATATACTATAATCATTCCTGATCTGTATACTACATTTGTAAATCTGCGCTGTTCATTTTTAATGCAAAACAAAACTATGAGAATGAAAAGTATTTAAATGTATTAAAGAACTTTAAATATGCAAACAAGTTCGTAGCTTAGATAATACTTAAGATTAAAGAGGAAGGGATTGTTGATCGCTTTATAGACACAACTATTAAAGTTGTTTGTACTCACCACTCGCTGTTTAATGTAACCAAACTTGTGACTTTATTAAAATTTATAAAACGTTACAATATATAAAGATTTTTTACAAATTTTTCTAGTAGAGATGTAAAATTCTCCGAAATTCGAAATTGTAATAATTGCTTACACTGACTGAACGACAAAGCATATCAAAAATTCTCACCGCTTGCTTTGATCTTAGAAAAGTAACTTCAAATTTCTTTTGAGCATCCAAAATCAAGACTTAGGAACACACAAAAATTCTTCTTGAGGAAATTTTCTTTCAAATTGTTTAGCAGTTAATATTAATTCATAGAACACAAAAACTCTTGACGGAATTTCATTTCAACTTGTTTAGCATCTAATATCAAGACTTAGGAACACAAAAACTCTTCTTGGTCAAATTTCATTTAAAATTGTCGAACATCTAAGATGAAGACATAGAACACAAAAACTCTTCTTGTCTACATTGAGCTAACACGCTCCACGTTTAATCGATGATAAAATGGTACATTGAGAATTAGAATTAGAATTAGAATTAGAGACTGTAGTAGAACTGTCGACTGTCCAGATAGAGAGCGATGCCCACCCAGACGAGAGTGTTCCACACGCTCTCGAGCAGCAGCAGAAAATGCGTGTTCATCGCCCCAATGCGCCAATGCCAGGGCAACATTCGATGCATCACTGTGTGTCCCACATACATGATGATCGCATTCATGCCGCACTCGGTGAATGGATAACCGGACCACCATTGACGCACATCGATCACATAGTAGAGCAGCGAGAGCAGCAGCAAAGCCAACGCAACTGTGACAAAGACAAACGACAGCGACCACAGATTCTTGTTCACCGGAATGATTCCGTTCTCCCTCGAGAATCCACACAAGGCGCCGCCCAGCAATCCCAACAGCAAGGCCCCAAGCAGCCAGCGCTTGAGACGCGACTGCCAAGTGGGATGCACCAGCAGAGTGACGCCCGCGAAGGCGCCCAGCAACGTTTGCACCACGCTCAAGACGCAGCCTAGAACGAGACGGAGACAAAGAGAGAGAGAGAGAGAAAGGTCATTAAAGCAAGAGAAGTGAATTTGTTGAACAAATTTTAAATTTTACATAATTTTCAATTAAAAGAAAGATTATTTCTATGGGACTATATTCAAAAATGTATAAAATTTTAACTGAAAAAAAAAAGATTATTTTTTGAATTAAAAAGTGAATTTCTTTGACAAGTTTAAAATTTTACATCATTTTCAATTAAAAAGGATTTGATTTCGTAAATTTGTTTAATAAATTACATTTTTAAAATTTGTTAAATTTAAATTAAATTTGTTAAATTATTTAAAAATAGCCATTACTATTTTATCTTCTACAATTTAGGATTATCCTTCAAAAAAGTAAAAAGTCAATTTCTTTGACAAATTTATATTTTTACACAATTTTTAATTAAAACTTGTGAGAAAGCTACAGTCGAGTGTGCTCGACTTTGAGATACACGCTACCCACTTTGAATAAAAGTAAATGGCCGGTATAATTCTTTAAAAATATACCAAATAAATATACCACAAAAATACAAAAATGTGTCAAAAATTATATTTGGTTTATTGATATAGATCTAGATCCTAAATATACTACAGACTGGAAAATATACCAGATTATCAGTTAAAGCAACTAAGTAGAAGTTTTTTCTTCTGCCATACAAAAGCATTTCTTGGATAGCTTTTACATTTTCTATCTGATCGCAATCAACAAACTGAATATAATATTTATATATAAAAATAGTAGAAGTTATGAAAGAAAAACTTTTGTATGGGCAAACTTGCCTACAATCTGGTATATTTTGCACTCTGTGGTGTATTTATGATCTATATCTATATAAATATACCAAATATAACCTTTTACATATTTTAGTATTTATGTGATCCGGATTTATATTCCCCAAAAAATACTTTTAAAAAAATACATTGGAAATATACCAAAATGTATTTTTATAGTAGTTTTGCAGAGTATTAATTTGGTATATTTTAAAAGTAATACCACTCTCATAGCTTTTTTACTTGTTATAGACTTAACTTGTGACTACCAAAATAATAAGTTCTTTATATAGTACTCACCAAAGATGCCCTCCGGATCGAAGGCTGTGGCATCGTAGACATACTTGGCCGTCGGATGCTGATAGATGTGCGCCTGGCCAAGCACAAGCTCATCCACATAGCCAGCAGCACCACCAATGCACTTGGGATTGGCGGCATTCTGTGACTTGCCCCCGGGACCGAGGTAACCCAGCGGACAACCCGGCACGGGGAGGCCAAAGGTCAAGCCCAAATAGGTGGCAATGAGGGCGAGGAGCACAGCCAGCTCGCCGCTGAAGAGGCAGATGTCGTAGATGACACGTTGCCAGGCACGCTGCGGACTCAGCTGATCGCGTCGGCTGCAGAGCGTGTGCAACACGCCGGCAATGAGATAAGCGATGCCGAAACGCTGCAGGACGCCCATCAGACGCAGTTGCTCCAGTTGGGGTCCACTCGCCGAATTCAGACAGAGACCGATTGCAAACAGTTTGCAGGCACGCCACACGATGCGGAGGCAAATCTGGGATTTGCTGATGCCACGCGACAGTTGAGCCTTGATCGAGAGCGGAATGCAGACGCCCATAATCCACAAGAAGCTGGGGAAGACGATGTCGGCCAAGTGGAGACCATTCCAGGCGGCATGCTCGATCCATTGATAACCGCCGCCGCCGCTGTTCACGAATATCATCAACACAATGGACAAACTGTGCAACAAACAGAGATTTTATTTAATTGCCAATTTCAGTTTAGCAGCATCTCACTTACCCGCGAAAGGTGTCCAGACTGCGCAGCCTTTTGCGTTGCGTCGCCTTAGCGGCAGCATCGCCAATGCTATCAGCAACGGCGGCAGCTTCGTCATACCGATAACGATGCCAGGCACAGCTGAGAAGCTTCAGCAGAATGAGAAATGCGGTCACCAGAACGAATACAGAAAGGAATGCTGTAAAGTGCAAGTAACAGCTGTTAACAAAAGTATGCTAATAAGGTAAGTTAACAGCTCAAAAACAAGTGCGGCGCGCTGTTAAAATAAAAGCAAAGTTAAAAGCAAACAAACAAGTGCGGCACGAATACAGAAAGGAATGCTGTAAAGTGCAAGCAACAGCGGTTAGCTAAATTATGCTAATGAGGCAAGTTAACAACACAAAAACAAAAGCGGCGCGCTGTTAAAAACAAAAGCAAAGCAAGTTAACAGAGCAAAAGTAAGCACTGCTCAATAAAATGATGCTAATGAGCTTGTTGATAAATTATGCTTATCAGAATTGTACAAATTGAGCATTTGAAATGCTAAAGGTTTAATTAGAATACAATTTGTTGTTTTCTAATGAAATTGAATGTGATTTGAGATTTGAGATTTAACGCTTGGTTACTCACCATAATTGATGGGTACACCCGGTTTGTCCACAGCAAAGTTGCAGCTGCCGTTTGAGAGCAGTGTGAGATTGTAGACGCCAAATTCTTGAAGATCGCTGCGACGCAAAGCGCACAAAGCTGAACTGCCGAGTGATGCCGTATGGGACGGACAGGGGGTGGAATAGCAGGTGCAAGAAAGAGAAATCAATAGAGTTGATCGAAAACAAAACACAGACAATACGTCCATACGTATGAAGGTGTGTGTGTGTGTATGTATATGGCCATTAAATGTATACAATAAGTAGAGGGAAAGAGCGAAAGTTGCATTGTGAGAACAATTGTTATTGGCAGGAAAACGAGGCGTAAGCAGATGATGATAATGACGATGATGACGACAATGATAACGTAATCGCAGTCATCTCCAACTTAACATGCTCAAGTCCGCCAGACTGTCCGAGTGTCGAAAGCGCCCTCTGGCGGACTGATGAAGGATGTAAAATTGAGCAAAGCAGCTAATCAATTACAAGTGGGTCGTAAATACACACAAACACACACACACGTACACACACAGACGACATATAGCGACTTACACATTATCGTAGGCATAGTGACCCTGATCGTGTGCATAAATTTTAAAGCTCAACGCGTAGTCTGAGCTAACCGTTTCCACTAACGCCCCAGTATCAGGCGGCAGAGATTTCACTTTGGTATAGGGACACTACAAGAGGATATCACATTTAAAAAGAGACATTTAATTGGCGCCAAACGAGTTCCACAATACCGTAAAGCAGTTGTCCGATAGCGTATAGAGATAACTATGCTCGGCGTACTGTGATTCCAGATACAAATACGCTTGATCGACGCTCAATTCACGCATATCCAGATCCCGCCAATGGGGATCCGTGTACTCGACCAGAAACGACATTGTTTGTTTGTTTGTTTGTTTGTGACTATGGGTACACGAGGTCAATTATTATTGTTGTCGAAAGCCACTCGATGTGAATTATTTTGCACTCGATATGGTGCCGTTGACGACTAAACTAACTGCGCTCAAGTTGCGCTGCAAAATTGCCATATCGACGCCTCTTTTTCGTGTATACAAAATGAAACCGAAACTATTTCGAGTGCGCAATAAAAACAAAACGCAAGTCCAACAACAACCGCAATAACAACAATCACAAACAACACAGAAAAGCAAAGCAAAAACAAGAACGGATATGCTTCGAATCACGACGTCTGAATACACTTACGACACAATTCGACATTATATTAGGTGTTGGGATGAGTAAAGTTATTAACTAAAATCAATCCATAAACAACAGCAACGAACGTATACATATATATAACCATTTGCTTAATTTCGCAATATTTATAATATATTTGGAATGCATTTCTCAAGTACGCTGCAACTTGAGCATCAAAATCATAGTGCTCTGCATAGCAAGTGCCGTTGACACAAACTCGTTATAGTGTTGCGTAATGGTCGATCTGTGTTGTGCAAAACGCCGATGTTAATGTTAAACTAATCGATAACATTTAGCGCTGTGCCTGTTGGCCGCTCTGAGCAATTTGGCGCCACTGATTTGAAAATTCACATTTATATACTTATACTTATAATAGTAAATATTATGAGCTTATTTAAACAAATTCGTTCAATATATTGAATTTCTATAAACTTTGAATGAAAAAAGGGTTTAGTTTAATATCTTTTAATCTTTCATTTTTACAATTACTTGTTGTAATGCTTGACAATTAAAGATGATAATAGAACTTTCGATTATGCAGATATAGAGCAATGGCCACCCAAATCAAAGTGCTCCATACGCTTTCGCACAACAGCAGAAAATGCGTGTTCATCGCTCCAATCGCCCAATGCCAGGGCAACACATTAATTATAAACAAATGACCCAAAAACAAAATGATGCCATTCATGCCACATTCAGTGAAAGGATATCCCGACCACAGCTGCTGCACATCAACCACATAGTATATTAGCGAGTACAGCACCAAAGACATGGCAACCATGACGCAGACAAACGAAAGCGACCAGAGAGTTTTGTTAAGGGGTATGAGGCCCTCTTCCTTGGAGAAGCCACACAAGCCGCCACCGAGCAACCCCAGGAGCAAAGCGCCGAGCAACCAGCGCTTGAGACGGGACTGCCAAGTGGGAAGCATCTGAATGGAGATGCCAACAAAGGAGCCCAGAATAACGTGCGCCACGGCCATCACACTACCTGTGTAAGAGTGTGATGGATGACATAACCGAAAGAGACAGAGACCGAGAGACTTACCAAAGGGACCCTCCGGGTCATAGGGATACGTGTTGTAAAGATCTGTCGCACCGGATGATTCAGATAAGTTGATCGTGCCCAACAGTCGATCCACTAGGAAAGCGGCGCCTCCCGTGCAACGTTGATGGGCAAGATTCTGTGACGTGCCACCGGGGCCAAGGTAACCCAGCGGACAATCGTGCACGGGGAGGCCAAAGGTCACGCCCAGATAGGTGGCAACGAGAGCGAGGAGCACAATGAGCTGCACACAAAATGGAAGAAGATCACGGCCATCGAGCAGCTTGCGACGAGTGCACAGCGTTTGCAAGAGGGCAACCACTAAGTAGCTAATTCCCAAACGTTGCAGCACGCCCATCTGACGCATACTCTCCAGTTGGAGGGAAAACATCGAATTCCAGAATATGCCCAGAGCAAATAGTTTGCAGGCGCGACAGAAGATGCGCCAACAAATTGCGGATTTGCTGATGCCACGCGACAGTTGCGCCTTGATCGAGAACGGTATGCAGACGCCCATCATCCACATGTAGTTGGGATAGACAATGTCCGCTAAGTTGATGCCATTCCAGTAAGCGTGAGCGATCCACTTGTAATCACCGCCGCCGTTGTTCACAAATATCATTAGCACGATGGTCAAACTGTCAAAAATGAGTGAGAAATTAAAATGCACAATCGAAATTCGAATCATTCGAATGTAAATCACCCGCGAAATGTGTCCAGGCTGCGAAGACGCGCTTTGCGCCGTTGCGTTGACTCGTCGGCTTCATCGTTTGCGTTATCGGCAAGGACGATAGTTTTCGTATATCGATAACGTTGCAAGGCGTAGCAGAAAAGCTTTAATAGCAGCAGAAATGCAGCCGTTATCAGAAATACAGAGAGAAACGCTGTAAGTGTAAATTATAAATTGTGTTGGTTTTAATTTAATTTGCAATGGACTGAAAGTCCTACTAATTTGCCTAAGTTGGCAGCTCTTTGCCGAGCCAGTACTTAAATTTAACGGCGACAAATTGCATACAGACCGTAATTGACATTCACTCCTGGCTTGTCCATGACTAAATTGCAGCTGCCATTCGCAAAAAGCGTCAAATTATGAACACTAAATTCTTCCAGAAGTACTCGAGACACCGTGCACAAAGCAGAGCTGCATTACCAACAGAAAAGTATTTAAAGCAACCTCTAAAAAGAGTTCAAGCTTGACCCAAAACTTACACATTATCGAACCCATATGGCCCCTGATCTTGCCTATATATTTTCCAGCTTGCAGCATAGGCAGAGTCTATAGGCTCTGCAGAAATATTTCCAGCCGGCAAAGGTTTTATCATGGAGAAAGGACACTGCAAAGAAAAATCATTGAAATGCACAATAATGCGCAAATTGTAAAGCACATACCGTATAACAGTGATCGGTAAGATAATATAGATAAGTGGTTTCGGGATATTGCGACTCCAGATATACAAAGGCTTGATCCACAAGCAGTTCACGCATATCCAGATCCCGCCATTGGGGCTCCGTATATTCTACCAGAAACGACATTTTGTCAAGAAGAGACATGTTCAAATAAAAATGTTTCAGCAACGTCACCAGCTATACTTAAATTAAATTGGCATATCGAGGAATCTGTTAGTTATAGCAAATTAAACCGCATCAATATGAAGAGTTAAAATCGAAAAAAATCGAACAGTTGATACTCTAATAAGTGAAAAATGCATTTTATTTTTATATATTTTAATATTTAATTTTTTTCTTATTCAAGTTAATAAATTAACGTTACAATTAAAATAACGTTTATTTTTGTTTTTTGCATTAGAATAAAAATGATAATTGGAACTCTGTTAATGTTAACAGATGTCACTGTTAAAGTTCACACTGTTGCTATCACGGTTGCCACTTTTGGTACAAATGTACCAAAACTGGGACATTTTTTTATGCGTTGGTACATTGGATCACTTTTTTTCATTTTGGTACATTTTCAATATGCCTGCCTTTTATGTTCACAGTGTGAACTTCACACATATTATTTTAACAAATGGCTCTGTTCCAACAGACATAAATTTTGTATCAGTTAGAAATTGAACCATGACTAAAACTGGAAAATATCGCATACAGTCGATTTGCGACGTATTGTGTCAATTGAGAAAATATGTATGCGCCAATCTAAGGTCTATCACTATTGTATATTGTGAATCACAATTTGTGAAATACAAAAGATCTTTCGTGAAAAAATTTGTGGTACATTTTTGCTAAAATTGGTACATTTTTTAAAAATTTTTGTACAAAAAATTTTTTTGGAATGGCAACCGTGGTTGCTATTAGTCAGCCAGCAAGCTAATTATCATTAAGAAGTGAGCACAATTAATTGTTTTTTCAATTGTCTAAACAATTTAGTTGGATTATGGAATTTACTAAAGAAAACTGCTATTAAAATTAACCAAGCATTTACAAACTGTTGCGCTGTTAGAGTTAGCAGACAGTGAGACTGTTAAAGTTATCGATATCACGATAACACTGTTAGCGCAGTCAGCTGTTGCCGCTTTTGATGAGTGTCCACAAGTAATTGTTGCTGTGCTGTGTTTCGGTTTTTTTTTGTTTCTTCGCTCTGTGTGTGTGTGTTTTTTGTGTGTGCCCTGCAAATGGCCAACGCAACAGCAGCAACAAACACAGGAACATCAGTATCAGCATCAGCAGTGAATAACAGCAACAAATTGGAGACGCGACGCCTGTGCGCTTTAACATTCTTTGCCAAGCTGCATCCGGGCGATGTGTGTGGCAGCAATGGATTGCCTTTAACGCCCAATTCGATTGCAATTCTGGGGCGTTCCCAGCGACTGAAGCAGCTGCAGCATGCGAATCTCTGCCAGTACTTGGATGTGGTGCGTGGCAAGCATGGTAAGCAAATAGATCTCCTTTAACTATATGAATTACTCCCTCTCTTTGGCTTCTTAGAACGCACCATTGTGGTGTCGGAGTATGTGGGCCACACGCTGGAGGAGCATGTGAAGCGGCATGCCAGCACACCGCTGAGCAACACACAATTGCTGCGCATCTTCTATCAGGTGGCCAACGCTCTGGACGTGTTGCATGCGCACAAACTCGTCGTCCACAATCTGGAGCCACGGCACATACTCATCGAGCAGCAGCAACAGTTGGAGCAGGTGAAGCTCTTCAACTATGGCTTGCATCACATGACCAAGGGCGGCGCCTATGTGCCCTTTCCCTTGGGCAATGTGCGCTATATGGCGCCCGAACGATTGCTCGGCGCCAACGGGAGCATCAAGAGCGATGTGTGGTCGTGGGGGATGTTGCTGCTGGAGCAGCTGTTGCATGTGGAACTGTGGCCCCGTCTCAAGCTGAGCAACATTGCCTGGAAGCTGTTGGCATTTGTGCGCAGCAACAGCAGCACCGGCGGCGGAGCTTTGGTGCTGGAGAAGATTGCACGCGAACATCAGCGCTGGGAGATGTATCAAGAGTTGCCCCACGAGTTGCGTCACCTGCTCGAACGTTGCTTGAGCGTGTTGCCAGTCCAGCGTCCACTGCCCTTGGAGTTGTTGCAGCACAAATGCTTTGCCGATGCCGCTGAAACGTTGCAAGCGACATCGGAACATCAGCAGCTGGAACAATTGCCGCTGCTGTTGCGCTGTCCCCTGGCACAGATCTATCATCTGTGGCAGCTGGCTGGCGGCGATGTTCAGGCCGAGCTGAAGAAGGAGGGATTAATACGCAGTGAGGCGCCGATATTGGCTCTCCCGCAAATTGTTCGACTGAGCGGATCGAGCGTTTGTCCGCCTCGGAGTCAATCGTATTTGATGGACGAACGGATTGTGCTGCTCAAGCTGCAGCCGCTGTTGCAACGTTTGAGTCGACTCCCCGCCAGCGTTTATTTCCCGCTGTTGCAGTCGCAACCACGCCGGCAACAACAACAGCAGCAGCAACAAGAGCTGCAACAACAACTGCCACTTTTGATCAGGGAACGCGACATCGAGTATCAATTTCGACGCGTCCGTCTCTTCACCCGCCTTCTACACGGCTTTCCACACACCGCCGAGCAGCTGCAACGTGAAGCAGCCATCGATATTCCTCCGCTGTTGCGCGGCCCCGTCTGGGCCGCTCTCCTCGGTGTCCTGCCCAATGCCAGCTATGCGAAGATCGACAAGTTCACCGCCACCACAACCGATCGACAGATCGAGGTCGATATTCCCCGCTGCCATCAGTACGATGAGCTGCTCTCCTCCCCCGACGGGCATCGCAAGCTGAAACGTCTGCTCAAGGCCTGGGTCACCGCCCATCCGCAGTACGTTTACTGGCAGGGACTCGACTCGCTGACGGCGCCCTTTCTCTATCTCAACTTCAACAACGAGGGTGAGTTGAGCAAGCAACAAGAACATCATTATCTCTGACTCTGATCTCTGATCTTTGCTTACTCGGGAGTGAGATCAAAGCAGCAATGTCTAAAATGAGGTGGAAAAGAGGCGACTTAATGCTTGAGCAGATTTTATTTTATTTGGACGTTGTACTAACGGCAGTACCATCAAGTGGCCCAGCGATACCAAGCACGGGCTTGTTGACGCGCGGACAAAACAAAATAAATATGTGAACAGCATGCATTAATCGAAAACCGCGAATAAATATTAAAAGACACTGGACAGCTAATTAATTTAACTTAAAATATGTTAGGATATTTGTATAAGAAGATGAAAAACAATTAAATACTCCATAAATATGCCAATAATAAGGTTTTGAGCAGAGGAATAGATTAACGAGAGCAAACTACGTTATTAAGATTATTATAATTCACACTTAGAATACGGAAGGGATAATGGCACGCAAAGTTAGTAGTTCTACGAGAAATGAGAAGAGGAAGAAAATTCCTAGAGATCCTGACCGGAACTGCAAAATTAGTTTGACTTAACAGCTCCAAGGAGTCTATTTCACCATTAATTAGTCTCTGTATGAAAACAGCACCTTGCATAGTTCTACGATCAGAAAGAGAAGGAAGGTTTAGTAATAAAAGTCTACTGCGATAAGGTGGTAATCTGATATTAGGATTCCAAGTTAAACTACGAAGAGCAAATAACAAGAATTGTTTCTGCACCCACTCAATCCTATCTTAATAATCCCTATACTGGGGATTCCAGACAAGAGAACCGTACTCAATGATAGGACGAACCAGTGAGACGTACAAAGTTTTGGTAATGAAGGGATCGTTGAACTCCTTCGAACAGCGTTTAATATATCCCAGAACACCCATGGCCCTATTTACAGCAGACAGAATATGCTTATCAAATTTTAGTTTAGCATCAAGCAAAACCCCCAAGTCATTCACAGATGCCAAGACATTGATGCTTTTATGTCCTCATTTTATTTGCATTTTAGTAAGTTTATAAATTTTTGAATTGAAATGCTTTTATCTCAGAATGTCTTTATTATAGATTTTATTACTAAATCAAGTTTATAGTATATTATTTGTAGAAGTAGTATTTATTAAATACTATCTGCTTAGACTATTATTATTGTGATTGAAAAGTTCATCAAAATTATAAACTTTCCTTAATCTGGTAATATGTTTATACTATAGTTCAGTTATAATTATTTATACCAAATCATGTTTATATATGGTATAGTATATTGACGGTTAATTTTTCCATCTCATATTATTTTAAGGAAACTTCATTCCATCTCATTTAGTGTGCATAAATATTCAGGTTGGATTATTGATACTAAATCAAGTTCATAATATTTTATTTTTATAAATGGTATTTACTAAATACTATCTAGTAAGATTATTATTGGAAAGTTATAACAAAATTATAAACATACTTAAAGCTAACGGTAAATTACGATTATAGTTATATACTTATAGTTCGATTATATTTATTGATACTAAATTATATTTGTAGTATATTGTTTGTTTGTGATTGAAAGGCTCTAACAAAACTAAAACCATGCCTCAAGATAACGCTAGATTATGGCTATAGTTATGTGTTCATAGCTCGATTATAATTATTGATACGAAATTATGTTTACGCCCCATTTTAAACCCGCTACCCATAGAGTAGATAACTTTGTGCCTGCAGACCTGATATGACCATATCTGTCCGTATAAAAAACTATATGTCAGAGACTAAGGGGGATTAAACTATATATTCGACAGCAGATATAATGTTTATACGCAAGTAATGTTTATTTCACATTTTTGTCAAATCTAACATCGCAAATCGAAAATAGCCCGAATTCGAGGATAGAGCCGTGATTTTTGGTACTTACAACAATAACTGCAGTATTTATGGTTCCTAAATTTCAAATTATTTAATAAATATTTTTGTATGACAAAAAAAAAATGGCTATAGCAATCGGATCTTCGTTGCTTTCGCTGACAATCTGGTATATTTTGAACGCTATGGTATATTTTATACGCCTTGGTATATTTTCAGAATATGTTTTTATTGCACTCACAGTCGAGCACACTTGTCCGAAGCTCTCATACTTGCACTTAAAAGTGGTAGCTAAATTATCAATTTGATTTCATTTTAATTATATACTCTAGATGGTTGCCTTAAACTAGCGATAGATTATGCTAATAGCTATATATTTTGAATTGCATTGTTATCATTGGTATTATTTCGTGTTTATAGTATGCCTGACTGATTGACGATCCTGTTATTCTCTTGTTTTTCAGAGCTAGCATTTCTGAGTCTGTTTCGCTTCATACCGAAGTATCTGCAGTGGTTCTTCCTGAAGGACAACTCGGCCATCATCAAGGAATACCTGAGTAAATTCTCGCAGCTAAGCGCATTTCATGAGCCGCTGCTTGCCCAGCATTTATCGAGCATCAACTTTATACCCGAACTCTTTGCCATACCTTGGTTTCTTACCATGTTCTCGCGTGAGTAGATGAAGTCTTTTAATTCCAGCAAATTCTTATTATAGTTATCATTTTTTTGTAGATGTATTTCCGCTGCACAAGATA
This sequence comes from Drosophila pallidifrons, assembly GCA_023558445.1. Classification (NCBI taxonomy): domain Eukaryota; kingdom Metazoa; phylum Arthropoda; class Insecta; order Diptera; family Drosophilidae; genus Drosophila; species Drosophila pallidifrons. The sequence goes on along the minus strand of CM042351.1, from coordinate 25,032,833 downwards.
CTGCATCTGTGGGATAAACTGATGCTGGGCGATAGTTCGTATCCGCTTTTTATTGGTATTGCGATACTGAAGCAGCTGAAGAGCACGCTCCTCAGTTCGGGCTTCAACGAGTGCATTCTGCTCTTCTCCGATCTGCCCGACATTGTCATGGAGAACTGTGTGATCGAGTCACAAAAGATGTACGAATGCACGCCCAAAAGCATCACGCATCGACAGCACGCTTTGCGCACTCAAGCGCCGCATGTTTTGGTAAGAACCTGACTTCAACTCGGAAGATCTCTTTTTCACCTTGGACTCACTTTGCTTTACAGGACATTGGACTAGCCGAAGTGGAGCTGCAGCATCTGCAGGCGGAGCAGTGTCCTCGGATCAGTGCCAAGGATGTTTACCAGCTGCTGCAGCAGGCGCCCAACGAGCTCGCTCTCATCGATCTGCGCAGCGTTGTCGAGTATTCTCGGGTCCATGTGCCGCATAGCATCAACATTCCGTTTGCAACAGTGCTGCTTGGCGAGCAGCGTCTCGAGGCCCTCAATGTGCCCTATTTGGAGGCACAACTGCGCGGTCGCATAGTCGTCTGTGTCAGCAACATACATCAGCATGCCGTGGAGGTAAGTTGTAACTGAATTGCATTGTAAGTTTAAACAATTCAAAACTTTTCTCTTTTTCTTCTTGCAGTTCTCGCACTTTCTGGTCGCCTGTGGTGTGCTGCGCACCTGCATTCTACACAAGGGCTTTAACGTCCTCCACTCCATTGAGCCAAATATACTCATCTCGAATTAATTAAGCGAGTCGGAAGGGGAATTATTCCCCTGCCTGCTTATTTTCCTACTTATCGTTATCATATCCCCTAATCGCTTTGCTCGCTTTGTCCGTAACTTAAGGCCATCTATCCGAAAGTGTACCATATGCAAGCAATTTTTATTATGTATATGTAAATAAGCATAAAGTAACTGTGCATTATGAAAACTTTTATAAATCTGCATTGTACTCGAAATTTCAATTGTCTGATTATTTCGCGCCCTGTAACAGCAAATGTTAACAGTTCATTTGACTGTTACCGCCCATTGCACTTTAACTGAAAGCTGCTCCGTTTACCGTTAACAGTGCCAAAACTTTGCTGTTAACTGCTGGCTGAACATCGACTTATCGAAATATCGATATTGTTTTTAACAACCAGCAACTGTCTGGAAAATAATTAAAATTAATTAACTTAATATGTATAGACAGCAGAGCGACGCCGCAAACGAAGAAACTTTTTAAAATCAATATACTTAAAAGATAATTTCCTTTTATTTTTTTTGGTATTTTTCAAGCTATTATACTTTTGCCACTTACCAGTTTTTACTTCACCGACATTCGTATGAGCAAAATATACGATGCTCATTTTGCGGTCTCATATTTTCACCAATAAATTGCTGTTTTTGAACGTAAATCTAAGCAGCAAAAAAAAAAACACTGGAATGGTAAGTAAATGCATTCCACACGACTGCTAAACTTATGGGAAAATATGTATATATGTAAATACAAAGCTGCTTAAAATGAGGCGCCATTATATATATACGAGTTTCGAAATATACCAAATACGACACGGGTGTTAAAATGTATATTTAAAAGTGTTATTTGTGGTCACACCACATTACAGGTGTTGAGCTTTTTTTTAGAAAAGCTTGGTGTTTTTTTTACGCAAACAACGTTTGTTTACTTGTCGTTGTTCGCGTTAGTGTCTTCAGTCAGCTTCAATTGCTACGATTGCGCTGTAGTTGTACAACAAATTTTGGAGAGAGAGAGAGATAGACAGAAACGAAAAGAAGGCAAAGAAAACGAAGAAGCAGAAAACATTTTGTGTGCGCGTTTTGGACGACGTTCTTCTCTTCTTTCTCTCGCTCCAGGTGCGAAGTTGCAATACGCGAAATAGTAATAATTGCGTCGTGCAATGCATTGGCATTAACTAAATTGGCCACGCGTGCCAGGTGTCAAACAGTTTGTTGTCATCCATTATTTTGTTGTTTTCTTTTTGGTTTTTTTTGTACATTTGCTACATTTGGCAACGCAGCGGACAGCAATGAAACAGGTGGGCGCACTTTTTGTGGGGGTGTCGTATTTTTGTGTGGTATTTGTTGGTATTTTGTTTGGTATTTGATGTGATGTGGACAAAAAAACTGCTGCTGCTCCCGATGATGATGTTATGCGAATAAATTGTGCAAGGCAAAATAATAATAATAAAAAAAGAGACGTGCTGTTGTCCAGTTTAGAAGAAAAATAGCGTCAGCGTTTTTCTGTCTCCCTTTTTATTATTGCAAATCGCACAACAAAACACACACGCACACATACATACATGCTGATAAAAATGACAACATGTTTTCCATGCGAGTGTGAGTGTAAGTGTGCTGTTATTTGATGCCTTTGTGTGACAGTGAGTAACAGCAGCAGCAGCAGCAGCAGCGGCGTTGACCGCGGCAGCATCATAAAAAAAAACAACTATTTGAGCTGAGTGAATCACTTAAACTAAAATGATGAAGTCTTTTATAATCATACACACACACACACACATATTGCGGTGGGAGGAGCGCACAATCGTATTGTTGTTTATGACGCCCTCATATCGCTCTGACCGCCAATTGTCGACTGCGACAGAGACGCCGACGCCGACTGCGGCAGCGACAGCGACATCGGCTGCTGTTGTTGGATGAGTTGCGCGTGCCAGCCCAACAAGTTTCTTATTGGGATGATAAACTGTGCGTGATTGTGTGTGCGCAATGCGTTTGCGTATGTTGTGTGTGTTCCAAGATGATTCCTGGGCATATGACGCAAGAGCTTGTGCCATTTTTTTTATTGCATACTTTTCTGTGTGTTAATGGGTCGAGTGTACACACATACACGCGCGCACACAGACACATACACACTCTCGCTGTGTGAGAGCTGTTATTTATATGACCGTCGAAGCTACGCTGCTGGCTATGTGTTAGAGCGAGAGGCAGAGAGCGAGAGTGATTGTAAGTATGAAAAGAGAGAGAGAGCACATTTTACGGCATAACTCATTACAATTTCAATGCAAATTTTTTGACATTAAGCTGCGTGTGTGTGTGCGTATTTACATTTGAGTTGATTAAATTTTTGTGATGTATGTCGAGAGGGAGTGAGGGGGATTTATGGTGTATGTGTGTGTGTGTGTGTGTGAGGACAACAAGTATTGATTGCAGACCAATGGGACGTCAGGATTGCCGCTGGGCGCCCACAAAAAAAAAGGAAATATTGCGCACTAGGCCTAGCGCCAAAAAAAAATCAAAGCGCTGCTCTGCGGCAACCCTAAAACGATGCCAAGCGACGCGACGCGACGCGACGCTACGCTGCTTTGCATAACTGACCAACTCAGTGAGTGTGTATGTGTGTGTATTTCACATATACATACACAGTTGAGAGGCAAGCGAAAAGTGTTGAACGTGAACGTGAACGTGCACGTTCAGTTTTCAGTTTCGACTTTCCTTTTGGCCAAAAAGAACGTGCAAACGTTTTCCTCCTCTTTACTGTGCATCACAGTGAATTACTAAACTTAAAAACAAAAAAAAAACCAAAAAACAACAAATAAATTTATAAAAAAAACACACGCGCACTAAAGCACCTCCAAATTATGTACGTTAGTTTAAATAAAATCAAAGTTACTACTATTAGCTCCAAAGGGGTTTGTGATTAGCTTGTAGTGGGTGGCGGAAGGAGGCAAGGAATTGTTTGCTTTGCGCTTGCTACCTCAACAGATTTATGTGTGTGTACGCGTAACTGAGAGTTCCTCTGTATATATATATATATGTGTGTGTGTATGTGTGGCAGTCGTGTCATGTGACCGCGCGCGCAAAAAAAACACGAAAACAAAAAAAAATCTCGATTCCTCGACACTTTTATCCTGACAACGACGACGACAGGAGCGCCACCTCGTAGCGTAAGCATGCGCATCAGCACAGCTACTACGACACAAACACACACAAAGCATGAAGATTTTGCATTTGCTTAATATCCAATCAGTTGACAGTGCAGGAAGGAAGCAAGAAACAGAAAAGCAATAACAATAACAACTACAGCGCCCAGCGATAGGCAACAATAACTGTAACACAAGAGAGAGCGAGAGCGCGAAAATTAGTGAGTGAGGGTGGGAGTTGGGTTATGAGAGCAGTATGGGAGAGCGCGTGCCAACCAAGAGAGAGTTATAATTTGTGTGTGTGGGTGAGAGAGAGAGAGAAAGAGCACTCAGGCAGGGATGACACTGACACGAGCGCGCGCTGCTAAAACGTCCTCGGCCTAGTGAGCAAGCTGGGCTCGTCTTCGTGTTTGTGTGTTCGTGTGTGCTTCTCTCGCAAGGTGCAAAAAATGCCTTTACACACGACGCGACGTCGGGACGAACGATCCAGCAGCAGCAGCAGCTGAAGCAGCAGCAGCTCAGCAGCTTTGGCATCAGTTTCAGCTTGAGCAGCAGCTCCAGTTGCCAACTAACAACCAGCTAACCAGCAGCATTTTTCTCGTCTTAACATATCCCCCGTTCGTGCGTGTGTATGCGTATCTTACTGTGCCTGTGTGTATGTTTGTGTGCTTGTTCTTGAGACTTTGAGTTCGACTTTCGACTCCGTCTGCGTTTTGTGCCGTTTGTCTCGTTGTCGTTGTCTCCTTGTGTGTGTGTGTGTATGTGTATGTGATTGAATCTCTGTCAGCGTGCTTGTGTGTGTGTGTGTTTTTTCTAGTGAAAAATCAATTGATACACATATTTTTGTTTATTAGTGCGCAAAAAATGTCTTAAATATGCTATGAAAAATACCAATGTGAATAGCTAACCAAATATATAAATAAAAAAAATAAAAACAATTACTAAACAAAGAAGTCAAGAAATTGAAAATAACTTTTATAACGCAATTGTTTCAAGTCGTGTGTGGTTATTTTTTTTTTCTGTTGTTGTGTGCTAAAAGTTGTTGTTACCACAAAACGCACAAAAAGTATAAGAATAAGAATACAAATATAAAAACGGCACAAAGAATTGACGTATCAGAAGAAGAAGAAGGAGCGGGCGCGGGCGTCAAGCGTATATTAATAAAGATGTAGTAAACCCCCCTTCAACCCTATCAATCAAGTGAGTAGCAACAAGCAACTTGAACTAAAAGAAATACGAAACAGAAACGGAACAAATCGCAAGCTTCAAGTGTGTGTGTGTGTGTGTGTGTGTGTGTGTCTGAAAAATCTGTAAATCGAGGTTATCTATACGTGCACACATAACATACATACACTTCTCTAGGCATAAATACATGTAATACATACACACACACATGCGTAAGAGCGAGAGTCAGAGAGGCGCTTGTATGTGTAGGTGTGGGCTCAGCCTCCCAACTCCAAGCGCGGTGTTTACACAGGCAACAACAACAACAGCAGCAAGCGTTGGTATTTTAATCATCATTAGGCAGCACACACACCACCCAACGTCGTTGTCGTTGTCGTCGGTCAGGCGCCAATATGTGCTTGTGTGTGTGTGCATTTTGTTTGCGCAAATTAAATTTAAAGTATGCCAGCAATTTTGCTTTTCTTTTCACTTTTTTTTTTTTTTTTTTTTACTGTTGCGCGCTTCGTGTCCTGACGACCCAGCTAAATACACACATACACATATGCCAGCAAGCAAGTGTAAGTGTATGTGTGTGTGTGTGTGTGTGTACGTTTGTTCGTTTGTTTGACAAAGCGTAAACAATTGCAAATAAGAAAAAGGCAACATGGCTGCGATGAGCGTGCGAAAAATCGATTTGTGTGCCATCCCAAAAATAAGTGCAAATACACACACACACTTACATACACATAAGTATATATCTGTATGTATAACCTATATATCCATATACATAAATTTACTTGTCTGTGTGTGTGTGTTTGTCATGTTGTGCAACAACATGTGTGGCAAACAGCGATTTTCAATTATATCCATTTAACATTTGACTCTTGACACTGCCCACAGTCACATTTATCACACACACACACACACACGAACAACACACACATTTCATTACCATCCCCCATTGGCATTTTAATGCTGCCATCTCACTCGCTCTCAGTTTAACAGTAACAGTAGCTGTAACAGAGGCTGTGCAAGCAGCGACGCTGGCGTCGAAAACGCAGCTCGTGTTTTATAGCGCGCACCTTTTAAATGTTAGCACCCCCCACCTCCATCTCCCCACAATCACAGCAATTGCAGTGCAAATGAAAACGAAAATGAAAATGAAAATGAAAATGAAGATGACACTTGAGCAAAGCGTTTGCTCAATTCATTTATATCATTAACGATAAATGTACATATGTATATGTGTGTGTGTTTTTTTTTTATATTGAGTATGACTAATGTGTATAGTACAGTGTAATGTAAAAACTACATTTAAAGTAAATAGAATAAAGAGCAGGAGATAGAAGATAAAGAATGCCAATGTGTGTATGTATGTATGTGAGTGTATGGCGATCTCATATCGCAAAACGATTTATTTAATTATTGGCATGCTGAGACTTGTAATTTGTTGAAGCACGCACTCAAAGATCGAAAAGCAACAAGTTTTATTGAGCACAAAATGTGTATAGCAATCATGATGACCTCTAAAAGATAAGAGACCTCTTAATGGGCCACCTCTACCCCTCCCTTGTCCTTTGTTGGCAGCTGAAAAGTATGCTAACGATTTTGTACCTTGTGGTATTTTTTTTTTGCTCTCGTTATCCGTTCAATTGTTCGATGTGTGCAAGTGTGTGTGTGTGTGTGTGTGTTTGCACTATTGCATCATCACATTGTCAGACAGGAATTGATGAGTGTCGTATACATGTGTGTGTGTGTGGCATTGTTGCAAGCAACAATCCATTAACACGGTAACATGCAACAAAACTTTGCGATTAATGTACGATGTACTTTTCTTTGCTTACAGCTCTTAATTCGACTATTGCTAACCTAGTTTCACTTCCCCAACAACTACAACAAAAACAACACACAACAAAAGAAAACTCCCTGAAATACTAATTAAAAGCATACAAAGGAAAAACCAAGTGAAAAAAAGGAGGAAAAATAACAGCAGCAGCAGCAGCAAATTCTTGAGATTTCTCATCCTTCCTGTGAAAACACAAAAGATCTGGCTACAAAAAAAAAAGAGCTACAAAGCTTAGAAAAGAAAAAAAGAAAGCAACCAAATTTGGGATTTTTTTCGAGAATATCTAGAGCAGGCAGCGGGCGAAGCGGAGGACGCAGACTCATGTTAGAAAAATGAAAAAGTTCACATTCAAAGGAGTTCTGGATGGATTTCGACAAACCGTACAGCCTCAAGCCATACGACAGGAGCAGGAGATCCAGGAGCAATTGAAGGCCGATCATTTCACACTCAAGAAAGTAAGAGACTCAGTGCAAAAGAGTGCGCAAGAGCAAGTGAAAGGGAGAGAGAGAGAGAAGTGTAAATGAACATTTGTGGTAGCTAGCGGATGTTTTATTTGGTAGTTGTTTTGCAATCGTATCTATCATAAGACACACGCGGCTATCACAGAACTGTTCAAAAAGCAACAAACAATAAAGAAAAAACAACTCTCGATTAATGTTCGTTTATCCACAATTAATTCACATTGATTAATTCTTTTTTTGCAGACCTTTCGCCATGGCTTCCCATTTTCACCCACATCCTTTGCCTTCGATCCAGTACAAAAACTATTAGCGATTGGTGATAAATCCGGCTATATACGCATGTAAGTAGTTTCATTTTTTAATTATTAAAAACAAGCTTAGAAGCTTAAGCTAGAGAGCAGCTTTGCTCTAGCGTAAAGATTTATAGCAATCATTTAATTGTATAGGAAAAACTAGGTAGCTTGATCAGATAAATTTAAAAGCCATTTGGTTTGTGTCTTGGATAAGCACTGGTTTGTATCGTAGCTAAACTTAACGAAAAAATATATAGGAGCAGCCTCTTAGGCCTTACCATAAAAAAATTAAAGTAATAATTTAAATATAATATATAGAAGTTAGTTATCTTGATCAGTTGCATTTCAAACCCACATGGTTTGTGTCTTGGATAAGCACTGGTTTATATCGTAGCTGAACTTAACGAAGAAATACATCGGAAAAAGTTTGTTTGCGTAGCTAAAATTCCTCAACAAACTTGTGTAGAAATTGCAGCCCCTTTGCCCTGACTATAAAGAATTGTAGCGATCATTTAATAATATAAATCATTTCATTTAAAAGTTTAAAGGCATGCTATGGTTTGTATCGTGGCTTAACTTAACGAAATGCATAAGGAAGAATCAGTTTGCATACTGATAGAATTTCCTCAATGAAGAAATTGCAGTCTCTAAGCTCTTACCGTTAGTGTTAGTCACTCAGAACACATTTAATGTATAGATAACACATTTAATAGATGTAAACGATTTAATTGACTTGGACTTTTAATACGCAGCTTGGGACGACCGGGCGTCGACGCACATGCCAAACATGAGGGTGAATCCGAATGCGCTGTGCTCTTTGCCCAATTCCTGGTCAATGAGGGAGCCCTGGTCACAGTCACCGCCGATGACACCATTCACTTGTGGAACATACGCCAAAAGACGCCGCGCATAGTGCAGAGCCTCAAGTTTCAGCGCGAGCGGTAAACATTTCCACTGATATTTATCACTTACTTCAAATGAATACAAAACTATTTTCTATATTTTGTAATATAGGGTCACATGCATACACTTGCCCGTGGGCAGCAAATGGCTGTACGTGGGCACTGAGAAGGGAAACATACACGTCGTTCACATAGATACATTTGCACTTAGTGGATATATTATTAACTGGAATAAAGCAATTGAAGTGTAAGTATTCAACTGTCTCAAAGCTGACATGCTTAGATTTAGTTTGATCAGAATGAAGTTGGTGTCTTTGATAAGCATTGGCTGAAATACATGCCATGGTTTGTGTCGCAGCTGAACTTTACGAAGAAGTGTAGTTAAATTCCTATCTTAATGAATATTGTCACTAAAATAAACTCTGATATCAAAGAATTCGTTTTTAGCTTTAAAGTTCAAGTCTAGATTTAGTCTGATCACAATGAAGTTCATGTTCTCGTTAAGCACTGGTTAAAACACATGCTATGGTTTGTGTCGCAGCTGAACTTAACGAAGAAGTGTAGTTAATTTCCTATCTTAATGAATATTGTCACCAAAATAATCTCAGATATATTTCATATGCATATAAGACGATTCTTTATACTTTATTTTGGTTTCATGAGCATTTCCTACTTGTTGGCTTTAAAATTAATCGGTGTTCTTTGTATTTCAGGGTTAGAACTAGTCATCCAGGTGCTGTGATTGCGTTATGTGATAATCCATTGGATGCAAACAAGGTAAAGCAATGCTTTGTACTTACTCTTTCATTTAATTAATCTAATTGTTTCCATCAACAGTTGCTTATTGCATTTGAGTGTGGGCTGCTTGTGTTATGGGATCTGAAAGCGAAATGCGCTGAGATACGATGGCAGGCAGCCGAGGCGGTTAAATCATTGGCCTGGCATTATGAGGGCAAATACTTTGTATCATCGCACACAGATGGTTCCATTTGTTCTTGGCCCACCAAGCCGCAGCCGAAGCCCCAGTCCCAAGTTTGTCCGCATGGTGAGCGTAGAAACTAACAAAGTTTCGACAAAATAACAATTCGTATTTCTATTTCGTATAGCAAAAATCAACAAGGATGGCAATGCGGAAAAATGCAAACCGATTTATAAAGTTGACTTGAAGTCCAGCACAACTGGGTAAGAGTTATCTAATCAAAAAAGCAAAGACAACTCACTCACTTCTCTCTCTCAATCTCGATAGCGAAACCTTTACAATTTTCTCTGGCGGCATGCCATCGGAGAAGGGCTCAAAGTCGAATTGCATCACCGTTATGGTGGGTAAGACCACAACTGTTCTGGAAATGGAGCATGCCGTTTGCGATTTCATTACGCTCTGCGAAAATCCCTGGCCCTGCGGTTAGTCTTTACTTTATTGCACTTGATTTGATCAAAATTTTATTCTAATGTGCAATTCCTATTTGCTTTTGCGTTTACAGAAACACAGGAGCCATATGCGATAGCTGTGCTGCTTCAATATGACTTAGTATTAATAGACTTATTAACGCCCGGTTTTCCATGTTTTGAATCGCCTTATCCAATGGACTTACACGAATCACCTGTTACATGTTGCACATATTTAACCGATTGCCCATCGGATTTGGTTCCTGCTTTCTATTCTGTGAGTACTCTCTCTCTCTCTCTCTTTCTCTTTTCATTTCGAGTATTTGTCTTTGTTCTCTTTCTAATTTGTTTGATTGATATTTTTGTTTAATATACTTCAGGTTGGTCGCACAACGACAAGTAAAAAAACGGGCTTCTCGGAGCGTGAATGGCCCATATCTGGCGGGGAATGGTCTCCTGCCTCCTGCAGTTATTCGGAGATTGTTATCACAGGACATCAGGACGGCAGTCTCAAGTTTTGGGACTCGGGCGCTGGCACACTCCAGGTGCGTCTATAGAGAGGATATCACTTTAATAGCCACTCAACTTTGATAGTGAACTCAACAAAGCTTTCAGATTGTATACGTTGCAAAAAGGATACACAATGCAATCTGCAGAAATGCAATAAGCATATTGTATTGTTTAAAGTCTACACAATGGTCTTGATAGCCATTCAATTAATGTCTGTGTATAGAACATATTGTGTTCACTAACTAACTGACTGTACAGCAAAGCTATAGACTAAGTGTAAGAGCTAGGAGGCTGACAATTCAACTGAGTGAAAGGGAAATTCATTGCATTCATTTGTAATTGTCATTTGAATTTTAATTGAAATTCTTACTCTCATTCTGTACATATAATCTATGCCAACTTAATTCATTCAAACTAAAGTGTAATAGCTAGGAGGGTGACAATTTGTTATTTGAGTATCAATTGAAATTCTTACTCTCAAATTCTGTACACATGCTTTACATTCAATCGATGTCCGTATATGGAATAACCACTGTCCAAATTGTAGTAGCTAGGAGGCTGATAGTAATGGTTAGACGCTGACAGTTATGCCTAACATACTAAATGAACTTCATACATTTATTTTTGAATTGCAAGTCTTACTCTTAGACTCTGTATAAATTCTGTTGATTCAAACTAAAGTGTAAGAGCTAGGAGGCTGACAATTGTGCCTAATGGAGTGAAAAGGAAATGAATTGCATTCATTTGTAATTGTAATTAGAATTTTAATTGAAATTGAAAAATCAGAACAAATTCTGTACATTCAATGTAAGAGCTAGGAGGCTGAAAGGGAAATTATTTGGATGCATTTGTAATTGTAATTCGTACTCTCTGCAGATTCTGTACAAACTGAAGACAGCCAAAATGTTTGAGAAGCCGCGTCACGTTAGCCACGCGACCGACAGCGATAATCCATTGGCTGTGCATTTGATATTTTTGTGCTCGGAGTCACGTCGCCTCTGTGTCGCCGGTGCGATGGGTCAGGTAATGTTGTTCAAATTTCGCAAGGTCGAATCGACATCGGAGGTCCTGGTGCTCGAGATACCAATACTCTATGAGAATTTTGATGACAATTATGGCACCAGTCCCGAATGCGATTTCCTAACCGGACATCAGGTGCAAAAAACCGAATCAAGTGATTCAGATAAGGTAAGGTGGAAGGGGTGGAAATAAGGTTAATAATGATGCGAATTAATCTCACTCTTCGTTTCTCAAATCACAGACGGAGTGCACGCTCAAGGTGCGTTTTGGGGCTCAGCGTAAGCCGCCGGGATTTCAATCCCAATTGGTTTGTTTGACCACGGGGCCGAATCGTCGCACCGTGCAGGTTACCTCGTTGTGCATCAACTCTAGCTATGGCTTGTAAGTAATACACACCCAAAAACTCGCCACACACACACACTCGCTCTCTCTCTCTGTCTCTCTCTCTCTCGCTCAATATACACGCATACACGTACACACACACACAGCGCCGACACGCGGACAAAAAAAAATAAATCAACTAGTGAAGTATTTGTAGTTTTTGTATGCGTATATCTATATTGTGCATGACACGTTCTCTGAAACAAAAAAAAAAAAAAAACGCCTGACAAAATAAAAACTTAACTTAGCGCCTAGTCGAACAGTAACAATACCCTATATCTATATCCTCCACCAACGCGAACGAATCGCCAACGTTGTTCTTAGATCGCGCACACCCTTCCCCTAAAAAAAACCCCGCTTAACTGTGATTTGATTTGTCTTGCCTTGCCTTATTGAACGTAGTTGCCAACGAGATCGAGAACAGATGGAATTCATTACTCGTTACTCGCTAATCGCTACTTGCTGTAGCTGCTGCTATGTTACAATCGACAATCCAACACACTCGTTACTAATTATACGTACATCTAGAGTATTTGATGTAGCTGCTATTACTCGTTACTCGTCAGTCGCTATTCGCTAGTCTCTGTTTTTGCCTTAAGCGGTCCACGTAGTTACAAAAATACAGCTAGAACGAGTACGAAGCGAGTGCATTTGCTCCTCAACACTCGTTGCTAGCTACTTCAGTCTCACTCGCTACTCGTTAGTTTGACACTACCTCTTTGCGTTCTTACGTTTACTAGTCAAAAGCTTTAGACAGTACTCTTCCGACGACTGACCGACTTTAGTGCCTGGTGTTTGTGCGTGTGTGTGCAAATGTGTGTGTGTGTGTGTGTGTGTGTGTGTGTGTCACGCAACAATGAATTTCAACTATATCAGAAAATTACATTAGATTTTTGGTTTGTGTTTTATTGAATTGGATTTTTTGAGTTCTGTTCGGAATTTGGCTTTTTTGTTTCGATTTCCATTTTCATTTAAAATTTTTTGTTGGTATTATTTTTGACTGTATGCCGTTGTGTTATTGTGACATGATGCCGTGTTCTTATCTTTTTCTGTTTATAGAATGGCTTATGGTACCGAATATGGACTTGTCATAATTGATATAATCCAAAAAATTTGCCTATTGAGTGTTGCATGTCCCGATCTGTATGGCGCACACGATCCTTACTCGCGAACACCAAAAAGTCCCAAACGCATTGAGAGCAAAGAGGAGCAAAGTCGTTCGCCCAGTTCCGATCAGGTAAGTGATTGATTGATTGATTGAACGTTACTATAACTACTACTGATGATGATGATGATGTTGGCTCTTAACCCAAATGCTAAATAATGACATAATTAATTGATCATGATTGATGACATTGGATTTGGCCAAAGTAACTATGATTGAGCACTCAACTGATCCATGATTGTGCACAATGATCGTGAGCAATGATTGATCAGTGTAAAATGCTGTTGCCGCCTTCAATCAGTGACAAGCACACATACACATACACACACACATACTGAGAAACACACCGACACACGCACACACATACAGTGACAGACAAATAAAGACACACACACTCATAAAGTGTTAGACAAATTGACAAATATTTGAGCCAACAAATAAGTAATAAACAAAACAAAAAAAAAAAATATATACAGAAAAATTAACTACACGCATATTTTAATCAACTTACAATATATTATTATATATATGCATTAATGATTGATTACTAATTTTATGATGATTGATGATGGACATGAAATATGTAGTACCACAAAAATAAAACAATACGCATTTCTTTATTAGTTTACTAAGCTAACTTATTAATACCGTACTCGTAAATATTCCCCCGCTCCCCCAAAACTCCCCTCAAACTGCCAACCATCCAAAAAATAAAGCATAAATAACAAAACACACACACACACACACACACACACACACACACATATATATATTTGCATTTGTCTGGCATTTTTTGATTGAAGTGCATAAGAAAGTTTTTAGTTTAAAGACACAAACACACTTTCCCTTCCCTTGAGTTTGATCCCCTCATTTTTAGTACAAAATAACGAGACAGACATCCACACAACAAAAACAACAACAAGTACAACTACACACACACGCACACACACACCTGCAAGCAAGCTACATACAAAAGTGTTTAGCCCAAAAAAAAAAAAATTTATACAAAATATACAAAAAGCATTTAGACACATTTCTCTTACCATCTAAGTAACTATCTCTCTCTCTCTCTCTTTACAAAATATATAAATAAATATATATACATCTATTATAATCTATATATATATATATATATATATATCGTACTCCTATGTAGCCTATATACAGTTATATATATATAATATACTTTATTGCCCAAGTAGTGGTATTTTTTTTAAATCGTTATCTCATTAGCAATCATTTTACTTTTCCTTCAAGTTTGTTTATCATTTTGTTTATCCGACCTAAACGCGTCCCGGGTCTAGCTCTATTTCTAACGCTCTCTAACCGTACAGCTAACTTTCAATCTCTACCTCTATCTCTCTGTCTGTCTCTCTCTTTCTCTCTCTCTATATATATTTAGAAGTCTAAATGTCCTTGTTTTTTTTTCTTAATTTTTTTTTTGGCACTTTTGATGCTTTTAATTTGCTAGCGAAATAATAAATATTTTCCATTTATCTTATTTGCTAGCTATTTAGTAATTTATCTTTTAAATATACGCTATATAGTGCCGTGATTGATTTCGATTGAGGAACAGTGAACTTTCAGGTCCTATCAAATGCGCTCTCTCTCTCTCTCTCTCTCTCTATCCATCTGTCTCTCACTCTGTGTCTGTTTTCAAACTAAAATCGTATCATTATTTGACCAAAGAAAATGCACAAATGTCCGCATGGTAAATCATAATTAATTGATTAATTGATTGATTTAATATGTATTTAATGTATCATACAAATTTAAAGTAAATTATTTAAAAATTCATTTTAATGCACATACACATACATAATATGGTTTTAGATGGATGTGTGTGTGTGTATGTTTTGCACGTTGCATCGACTAACATTGGTTGATTGATTGATTGATTGATTGTTACACGCTGTCACATCTCACCGCTCGCATCGCATCGCATCGATATTGTTGTACATCCTTTGATTGATTGGTTTTTGATTGCTCTTTGTGTTGTGCGTCACATCTCTCTGTTGCCTCTCTTTCTCTCTCTCTCTCTCTTTGCCTCTCACTCTCTCTCTCTCTCTGTATCTCTCTCTCTTTGTTTCTCGATGAGAAACCTTAGCGTACACCCAACAAAGTCCTACATTTATTTCTCTACTCTCTCTCTCTCTCTGTCTGTTCTCTCCACTAAGTAGTTGTAAAACTGTATAAACATCAAGTTCTTTTTGATTGATTGATTGACTGATGTGCGTGTTTTTCGTGTATGTGTGTGTGTATAAGTATGTTTTGTTGTGAGGCCTTGAAGTATTAATCATTAAATCTCAATTCCATACATTTGTACATCTTTTCTGCCAACAAATAATCGATCGTCTAAAATCCAAAAACACCCAAAAAACAAAAAAAAAATATACCAAATCAATCCAACCACCCTCCGCCGATCAATCCACCAAGCTAACATTTCTTACTATCCACATTCTAATCTAACGAATTCAAAAACTAACCTAAAAATCAAACTAAACTAAAACTAATCTAATTAAATTAACCAACCATCTAAACTAAACTTAACCTTAAACTACAACGATTAATTGTTTATAAGTGTTTATGTATAGTTGCCCATTGATTGATATTGATTGACATTGATTGATATTCTTACCATATTCATTACTATTCTAAATTAGTTCGTAAATTATATACATACATATTTAAACCATAAAACAACAAAAAAAAAAACGAATTGCTCGTTAAATTGCCTGCGGCATAACTGTTATATTGTACTACATTCTACCACCACTATTACTGTTCTACGTATAACAGTTTAAACTATAAAAAAATAAAATAAAAAAACAAAACAAAACGTTACCTAAACTCCAAAGTTTTCCCCCAAAGTTTTCCGCCTCCACTCTGATTGTATGTACTTTAGAGTTGTGAAGTTGAAACGAAATGTCAACTAAACCCCTTTTTTTACCCCATACTCTTCCTACCCACCTTCTTCTCTCTATCTAATATCTTTCTATCTCTCTCTCTCACAAACACACTCTTTCTCTATCAATCCCACTTATATAAGTATCTCTATCTCTCTATATATATATTGAATAAAATTAATTACACAACACACAATATTTGCGCCTAAAAGCAAAGCAAACACAGACAAACACACAACAACAACAAAAACAACGAGAAGGCTGAAGAATGCAACGACTAAGACAAAGAGAAGTGCAAAAGTAGCGTAAAGAAGATCATGACTGAAATTAAATATAAAAGATTCAAGCAATTCATTTGTTTTCATCAAATATTTATTAGAATATGCGATTGCTTTAATCTTATCTTCGACGAGGTCGAGTTAATTCCAACGAGTGCGAATTGGTTGCAACGAGTACAAATTGGTTCAACCGAGTACAAGCTTGTTCGTTCCAACGAGTGCCAATTGGTTGCAACGAGTACAAATTGGTTCCAACGAGTACAAATTCGTTGCAACGAGTACAAATTGGTTCCAACGAGTACAAGGTTGTTCGTTACAACGAGTGCGAGTTGGTTCTAACGAGTGCGAGTTTGTTCCATCGAGTGCGATGTCAGCACATCATTGATGAATCGCGAAACTTGCAATTGCTTTACTGCTTAACAAATTGATTAATGCACGATAATATTCTATGAATTTCTGACTTACAATTGTAACGAGTACATTGCACTCGTTAGTTTGTGAAACGCTTAGCAAGCTTTTAATGATTAATTAACAAATTTAGCCAAGAAAATTCGACTCGCTACTTTATGCTCGTTTTTGGCAACTCGTTGTAGTTCGTCTCGTTCTCATTGTTGATGTTGCTGTTGTCGTTTGTGGCGTTTAGCGCTTGCCTCGTTTTTGTTGCTTTGCGCACGTCTGTTTTTTTTTGGATTTGTCGCCACGCCCCTAAAAAAAAACGCTCCCCAAAAAACTATAAAAGAATCTAAACAGTTTAAGTCGTCAATTTTGTTAAGCCGCAACGATATTAAAACTTGTGCCAACAAACACCCCTTCCTCCCCTCAACCCACTCGTCAATCTCTAGCTTAACGACACCACAAGTCCGGACAGTCCATCGATCGAATTCATACCGGAGGCAAACGAGGCGTCCGTTTGCGGCGCGGCACCAGGATCAGGAGCAGCGGCAGCGGCGGACTCATCAGCATCAGCATCGCGACCAACGTCGCCGCTGGCCATCGAACAGGTGATCAACAGCAGCAAGGAGATGCTGATCAGTGGCGCTCAGGCGCAGATGGGAACAGCGGCTGCATTGGCGGCCACCAAAAGTCCGCAGCGAGATGAGGCAGCGGCGACGGCGGCGCCAAAAGCTGAGCTGCAAGATCGCCGCAAGTCGATGTCATGGAAAACGTTCAATTTAAAGCGTCAATTATCGAAAGTCAATATGAAGATCGGCGGCAGTCTCAATCAAGAGCTGGAGGCCATCAAGAGCGGCAGCTCATCCATTTTCTATGCCACGCCCAAAGAGAGTTCGCCCGAGGGCGCCAGCGAAGAGGCGACGCCAGGCGAAGCGCTCGAATGTCGCGAAGACGATGTTGGCTTAGCTGCAGCGACTGCGATCCTCAATTGTGATACTGAGGCACAACAACAACAACAGCAGGCGGCAGTGACGCCGACGCCAACGCAGAAACGCGTCGATTTTGAGCAGCCGCCAGAGAGCGGAGAGCGACCCAGCAATTTGCCATTGAGCGAGCAACAGCAACAACAGCAGCAAGCGCCATTGAAGCCAACGCGTCAGAAATTCAAAGAGAAGGCTCGCGATCAGCGTTTGCTCTCAGTGCCCAACATCAAATATCAGCCGAGAGAGCAACGCGCTGGCTTGGGCATTGGCATAAGCAGCGCTGCCAGCGGCGGCAGCGGCAGCGGTGGGCGGGTGAACAAGAACGATGTGTCGCCAATGATGAGCGGCAGTTTATCCAAAAAAATACGTAAGTATGCCAGTCAAAAGCTCAACCTAAACTCTCCTCTCCCAACTCCTCCTCTCTCTCTCTAACTCTCTTTATTTCACTGTCTATCTCTCTCTCTCTCTCTCTCTCTGTCAACAACCAGCACTAAAGAAAAAAGGCAATTTAAGCGATAGTGTAATGAAAGAAAAAAAATGGCAGTCAATGCGTGTGCCAAAATTCTCTCCTCCTTTTTGGCCGACCCCTCGTCCTCGCCCTCGCCCACGACCTGACCCACCCTCAATTTCGTTGACAACTGCGGCTGCGAGAGAGCGAGTTGTGTAGAGTTGTATATTTGTATTTGTATTTGTACTTGAATTTGCAAGCGCCAGAGAGAGTCGAACTTTAAGATTAGTTTCAAATTATCGAACACACAAACACACACACACATACAGAGTGCTGCTGCGACTGCTGCTGATGCTGACTGCTGATTAACAAGATTTACGATTTACCATGGGCATATTTGTTCTCTTTTTCTTTTTCGTTGTTGTATTATTTAGATTGATTTTGATTTTATTCGTGTTTGTCGTGTGCGTTTCTTACTTAGGTCGTGTCGTCTCCATCCTCGCTCCATGTCTATCTCCCACTCTGTCTCTCTCTCTCTCTCTCTGTATTTCTCTCTCCCCCATGTGCTCTTTGTGCTCTGGCTTTTATACGGATGCTTTGTATGTATTGGTATGCAAGCCGTAGTTAATATACACTCGTATTGTATTTGTTGTAGAATATGCAACCAAAAATAATAAGAATAAGAATATCCCTCAACCTCCACCCTCGACCCCCGCCCCCCTTTTTTCACTTAGAGAGCGTAATTAAAAAAAACAGAAACGAAAACAACAAGTTGAGTTTTTGGGGCTGCTTCATTTTTTGGTTTTTCAAATTGCATTTTGTATAGTGAACAACAACAATAACAACTATATCAACAATATGTAGCGAACTTTTATATTACAACATTTAGCAACAACAACAACAACTACAACTACAACCAAATACTATGATAATGAAACAATAAAGTTAATCATTATAATACTACGTAATAATAAAAATAATAATCATAATACTGATAAGCGCAACATGCACCAAAAAGCAAAAACAAAAACTAAATGAAAATCAAACTGAAATTCAAATTGAAATTCTTATCTATTGCTTCTTTCTCCTCTTCTGACTACTAGGCAACGGATGCAGAAGAGCTGCAATATAACTGCCTTTATGTGATTGTATGGAAGTTCTTTGGTAATTCTAACAACAACAACAACAACAACAACATTCACAAATGCACACACACACACACATACGAGCACCTTCACTGACTCACACAAACACACTCTCACTTCGCACTTGCAAAATTGTGAGTTGTAGAAACGAAGAAGATGATGTGAAGAAGAGATATTGAAAATGTACTACACACACCCACAACACACACACACACACACATAGACATGCATACACAACCAACTTACACACAAACACATACACACACTTATGTTATGTATTTATACTTAGTAGTGTGAAATCCTCAAAAATCTGATATCCCCCGCGTCTGTTATTCCCCTCTCCAACCCCTCCGCCCAACAACTGAAATAACAAGAAAAAAAAGCACCAAAGTGGCGGCAATAAGAGATTATCAAAGAACAAAAACTTAGAATTATGAATGAAAACAAACTGTAAAATCTCTCTTTCTCTAACTCCCACACTGACTTTCTCTATCACACTGTCTCTCTCTCTCTCTTTCTTTACTCTTTACTCTAAATATACATAAATGTGTGTATGTATATGTATGCGTGTATATACAAAAAAAAACAAAAATAAATCAAAATAAAAAGCCTATTATATAGTATGCATAACTGTTGTAACCAAAGCAAAAACCAAAAAAAATACCAAAAATACCAAATCACACAAGAAAAAAACCACTTAAGCATAACATATTTTCTCACCCAAAAAAAAATTATCCTCAAAATCGTATTCTGTGTATGCACTGTGCAAAACAAAACCAAAATTTCCTAAAGGAAGACATATACAATTATATATTCAAATTTACTTAATGCGTTGTTAATGACTGTTGTTACGTTACACTTTTCTGTGTGTCAAAGTTCCATTACATTCAACTTAATCCATCATCCAACACTATAAAATACAACAATAAACATACAACAAACATAAGCAAATACAAAATCCTGCTGTGAATATTCCCGGCTCGATTTACCAACATACAACATAAAACAACAACACCGCAAAACAAAAGCGTTTCTATGACAAAGCAGCGTCCGCCATTTTGTTGAACGAACAAAATACTAACAACAACAAAACTTGAATGCCTGTGTGAATGCGTGGGCTTTGTTTGCTTGCGTTCGCTCTGTGAATGTCTCGTCTCTGTCAACCCCCACCCACCACCACCACACCACACCCCCTCAAATATCGATAGTCGATAACTTGTCGTGTGTCCCTCGTTCGCTGTGAATTGCCACGAATATCGATCAGCCAGATTGTGATCGATTGAGCGTGCTCTGTATATTCGTTATCGATAAATATTGCGATCATTAGTTTTGTTTCTCTAGTGCCTTAAGCTTTATTAATACAAAATAAAAACTCGTTCCTTTTTGTATATACGAATTGCTTTCAATTTTGTTTTCTTTTCTTTTATTCTTGTTTTTTTCGCTTTGTACTACATTTATTTTGTTTATCGATAAAAGATAAACCAAAAAAAAATCGCTTGCAACGCCATTTATCGTTGCTTTGTTTGCTCTCCACACACTGTACAAAATGAAAAATGAAAAAAAAAACCGTCAACCTAAATAATAATTATAATAATTAAGCCATCTTTTTTTTTATATATATTCTTTATTTATTTACAATCTATCTATCTAAAGATAATGAGTAAATTATATGACAAATAGAATGACAGAAAACTTAATTTTTTTTACGTGTATTTACAAGATTATTTACAACACTTTATTTACTACCACTCTTTGGGTGGTCTAAAGGGGAGATCAAGGGGTGGTGCCTTTTCAGCCGTCGGCGATGTTGGCTATTGTCTAGTAGGTTAACGGCCAGCGGGTTGCAGTGTTGATCCAGTCTCTCCTGGTATTTCAAAGCGTACCTTTTAACTTCTTCGGTTACACTTGGAATCTCAAGGTCCTTGTGGAGGACCTGGTTTCTAACATAATAAGGTGCTTTGGCAAGTCTTCGCAGAGTAATGCTTTGAAAACGTTGCAGCACTTCGATGTTGGAAGTTGAGGCTGTGCCCCAAAGCTGAATCCCATACGTCCATATAGGCTTTAATATCACTTTGTACAGCAAGACTTTGTTTCTGAGGCTCAGTTGGGATCTGTAGCCCAGCAGCCACTTCATTTGCCGAAGTTTCAAACTCAGCTGTTTTCTTTTATTTTTGATGTGATCTGCCCAGGTTAGTCTTCTGTCAAGTGTTAGGCCGAGATATTTCACTTTTTGACTACAGGCAGTGTAGTACCATTCAGTTGGACTTCTGGGCAGCTTTTAGGGCGGGTGGCGAATGTTATGTGTGCTGATTTGTTTTCGTTGACGACAACGTTCCATCTTAGCAGCCACGGTTCCAATTTTGTGAGTTGTAGTTGTAGGATTGCTGATGCTTCTACATTGTCCGTTGAGGTGGCTAAAAATGCTGTGTCGTCGGCGTATGTAGCAATAACGAGATCATCTCTTTCAAGCACTGGAATGTCTGCAGTGAAGAGGGTATACAAAATAGGTCCTAACACGCTTCCCTGGGGTACACCTGCTTTTATTTCAAAAATTTCGGACTCAGCCCACTCGCATCTAACAAAGAATAGGCGCCTATGCAGGTAAGATTTCAGCAGCAGGAAGAATGGAGCTGGTAGCATAGACTTGAGCTTGTAAAGCAAGCCTAAATGCCAAACTCGATCGAACGCCTGTTTTACGTCTAGAAACGCTGCGGAACAGTACTTCCTGTCTTCAAATGAACTTACAATCGTTTGTGAGACTCTGTGACATTGCTCAGGGGTTCCATGTTGACTCCTAAAACCAAATTGGTGCTCAGGGATTAGGTTGCCGTCTTCCAGCACCGGCAATAGCCTGGCCAAAAATATTCTTTCGAATATTTTGGACAGAATAGCCAGTAAGCTGATGGGACGGTAGGAGGCAGGATCCTGTTCAGGCTTCCCAGGTTTTGGTATCATTATGATCTCCGCGCACTTCCATTGTATTATGTATGTATAATACAACTACGATATATTATATTTCTAGGCTTCTATCGTTTTTGTAAGCAGTCTATTTATGTTATATCATACACATACACATATATATACATATGTATATGTAATTACTCTTTTTTAACATTTCAAATTTACTATTATAATTATTGAATTAATTACTGTTCTTGTTCTCGTTGCGCGTGCTTTAATGTCTCATATAACATACGATATATGTATTTTTTTTTTCGTTCCTGCCCCTCACCAGCCGTTGTGCACCCCACTCTCTCTCTCTCTCTCTCTCTCTCACACACACACACACAAACACTCTCTGTTACTGTCTCTTTGTCTATCAAAAGTCTCTCATAAGTGTTGTGAATAATAATAAGAAAACAAAAAAATTTGTTGCTTCCAATTCAGTTTCATACACATGTACCATGCACCATCCACCTATCGATAGAGTTATCGTTATCGATACCAAATACATTTTGCATTCACCCCTCTCACACTCACACAATTGATTGAATGGCACTCCACAAAACCATCAACAACAACAACACTTGACTGCAAATATTAAAACGGGCAGCGGGCATTATACTACTTTCTCACTCTCACTCACTCACTCACTCACTCACTCACTCACAATGTAAGTCACTACTTCACACTGCTCACATACACAGCAAACAAAACGAAGCTTACACACTCTCACACGCACACGAATACGTTATGCATTCGTTTAGTTTCAATGCGCGTTCCCTTTCCCCGCCTCTTTCCCTACACACAAACACATCACTAACGAAGAAAAAAATAAGAAATAACGGCAAAAAGTATGCTACACATTCACTCACACTCACACACACACAATTTATATGTACATGTAAAACACACACACACAACCGCACAGAGCAAAGAAAACAAAAAAAAAAGAAGTAATATAATTAACGAAAAACGAAAAAGAACAAGAACAACAACAGCAACAACATGAAATGAAATGTTATGATGCTCCATTCCAATCATTTAGTGCATTTATCTCTTTCTATTTCTCTCCTCTTCTCTCTGTGTGTATCTCTGCTCTCTCCATTATTATTGTGTTTATTTTCTTTGCAAATATTTGAGCAGATCAACGGCAGTGCGACTGCGACTGCGACAACAGCAGCGCAGCAGCAGCAACAGCAGCTTCAGCTACAGCAGCAGCAGCAACAACAACAGCTACAGCTACAGCAGCTACAACAACAACAGCAGCAGCAGCAACAACAACAACAGCAGCAGCTTCAGCAGCAGCAGCAGCAGAGCTTTGGCGATGCTCAGTCCGCAGCAGCGACAGCAGCAGCAGCGGCGGCATCGACGTCATCGTCGGCAGCAGCAGCGGCGTCGTCGTCGTCGTCGTCAGGCGTTTATGGTGCGGACGATGCAGGTGCGGGTGTTGCTAGTGGCGGTTGCGGTGTCGGTGGCGGTGGTGTTGGTGTTGGTGGTATTCGTGGTAGTGGTGTTAGTGTCAAAGCTCTTGCGGGCGGCGGTGGCAGCGGCAGCGTTGATCAACAACAACAGCAACTACAACAACAGCAGCAGCAACAACAACAGCTGATTGGCTTCTCTTCGTTTGACGCCGAGTCCTCCGGTGATTGGGCAATTGCAATAGCGAGCGGTGGTGGTGCATCAGCAGGTGCGCATCATCAACATCAATATCAGCATCCGCATCCGCATCAGCATCAGCATCAAACATCCGTTATACAGCAACAGCAGTCAGTGACATCGTACGAGTCCCTAAAAAAGTCCAAATCTCAAGGTGGGAGCACAACAGAAGAGAGCACTGTTAACCACCCAAGTACAACAACAACAAGAAATAGAACAACTACAACAAGAACATCAACAACAAACAAACAAGAACTGCAAGAACAACAATTGCACCCCAACAACAAAAAGCATCTCTTCGTTTCGCTCTCTTAGTCTTTATCTATCTTAACATATGTCTCTCTCTCTCTCTTCTCTCTGCATTTGCTAGTACATCAAATACAAATGCAAATTTTCTTGTCTGTGTGTGTAAGCAATGAAAGTCCATCACACGCACCCACACACACACATACACACATGGCACGCCACGCGTTAAACTTCACTCACACTTACACACACACACACATGCACACACAGGCAGCAGCACATTGCTTGTGGTTTGCCAAACTCTTTCTCTCTTGCTCTCTCACACACACACACACACACACTCTTTGTCTGTCTCTCTGTTGTACTCTTCAGTCTGCTTCCCTCTCCTCCGCCGCCCACACCGACGGCGCATTTAGTTTTTGTTTTTGTTTTTTTTTGCTCGCAACTCTCGGAAATCGTTTTTTCATATTATTGATTTTCGTTTTATTTATTTTGATTAATTTTCCTTTTTGGCTAACATTTGTAATTTGTGTCAGTTGTTTGCTCCTCGTTGGTGGGCTGGTTCGTTGATGGAGGAGGGGGGCGGGGTGCGTTTGCTCAGCAGCAAGATGGCGGCCTGTTGACTGTTGCGCATTTCGTTTGCTGCTTGATGTTTGAGGTGTGGTATTAGTAGCAGTAGGGGAGGGGTGGAGGGGAGGTCTAAGGATTGTGGAGGGGGTGGGGGCTGGTGTCGTTTGCATATGTTTGTGAAAGGATGGATTCGTTTCTTTGCTCGCTCGCCTCTTTCGCTCTCTCTCTCTCTCTCTTTTGACTTTAGTCTTAGTCTGACTCGCTCGCTCGCTCGCTCAATCCTTCCGCTCGTTCGTTCGTTCGCTCGCTCTCTCTCTCTCTCTTTCTTTCTCCCTACTCTTCTGACTCTATATATCTATTTCTTTCTATGACTGTCTCTCTCTCTCTCTATATCTCTTAAATATGTTAATGTAATTTGTTCACATACACAAACACACACACTCTCTGTCTCGCTCGCTCGCTCGCTCTCGGTATTTGTGCACGCTTCTAATTAGCAACTAATAAATAATTGCAACAACAACTACAACAACAAAAGCAACAATTTAAAATGCAACAACAATAACAACAACAGCAGCAACAACTACTAATTGCAATATCAAAGCTCGACAGCAAATTCTGCATTGGCAAATCGTATTTTTGCATAGTTCACACGCACTCACACACACACACACACACACACACACACACACACACTTAACACCTGAGGACACACACACACACACACACACATACACAGTCACTAACACACACATACATTTTCACATAGATCAACAACAACAACAATAATTAGCAGTCTAGTGAAAATAATGCAGCAAGAAAAGAACAAAAAAAAAATAAATAAAAAAGAAATAAACAATCGACAAAAAAATGAGAAACTAAATAAATCGATTAACATAATTACTAAGCAAAAGTTATGCCTACTACCGCCCGCCGCTTTCACTCTCTCTCTCTCTCTCTTTCTCTCTTGATCTATCAGTCTGTATTTCCTTACTTCATTCCTTATCTCTCTCTTTCAATATATTTTTCTTTCTCTCTCTTTAATTTAAATTCTATAAATTCTTTCTCTGTTACAAATTGTATTGTGTAATCGTTTGCCTCTCTCTTTCTCTCTCTATCTGTCTCTTTCTCTCTCTCTCTCTCTTTGCTGTCCCGTTATAAATATCGTTATCGATAACTCCTCATTTATTTCGCATTTGCAATAATCGTTGTCTCAACCACACACTTCACTCCCCAATCCGCCTTGCAGATAAATTGGATGGCACATTCTCGAGATCCAGATCGTCATCAATGTCCAGCATTGATATGTCTTCCTCTGAATCTGTTACCTGTTTAGCTTTTATCGAGAGTTATGCTAAACGCAATGGTAAGTGTGACCAGTTAAGAAGAATAACCATTGCATTTATCGATATCGATATCCATTTTTTGCTCTCTCTCTTCTAGATATTTTATCGCTCGTTCCTACTTTGTGGATTGGAACTAGTTTCGGTTCAATATTGACATTGTTCATCACAATGCCGGAGCGCGATATGCGCAAATCGCAGCCCGTCTTGGTTACAATTAACGGTAAACTTACATTCATTTGATCGATTATATAGTGTTGTATTCATTTCTATGTCTCTTTTCTTTTTCCTATTTTTGGTAGGCGGTCCTGTGGTACGACTCAAAGGCTCCATTACTTCCATGTCCTTCTTGGACTCTTACGGCTCGATCATACCCTACACGTTTGAGCCTTGGCGCGATGAGAACAGGGACAAGAAAGATCGTAAATTCAATGCACAATTTTATCTATATACATTTACGATAATGAATCGGTTTATATCGATTATGGGTTATGTGCTGCATGATAAGCTGACACTCTGGCGGACAAGGCGCTGACATGTCATGAGTGCTGTTGGTGTAGTTTTACAATGACCGCTAGATGGCGCTCTAACAATCTGTCACTGTAGCGGACAAAAGTACTAAATGTCATGAGTGCTTCGATGGCTGACATGTCTTCCTGCTTGGCACATAACTGATTCATTCCAATTTTCAAATATGAAATTGTATTAATCACGATGTCCGCTAGAAGGCGTTGGCAATCTGAATCTGTGGCTGACAAAAGAACTGACATGTCATCTAGCAATTCCTTTCCTGCTTCGCACATAACTTAATGCCTCAAATTTTCATATATGAAATGTCATGGCGATGTCCGCTTGAGGGCGCTCTGTCGAACTGACACTCTAGCGGACAAAATAATGTCATGAATGCAATTTGTGTAGTTCTCCAACGTCCGTTAGAGGGCGCCTTGACTATCTGACACTCTGGCTGACATGTCCACCAGCAAATCCTCAGCTGCTTGGCACATGGCTTGATTGACTACAATTTTCGAATATAAAATATGAAAACAATGAATTGTAATCACTCGCTAACTCGTTCTTGCAGGCACTCCCACTAAGAGCAGCAGCCGCACCAGTCCCACATTTACACCAACAACTGCCAATACAATATCAAACACTTCAGTTGCTGGCGGTGCGGGGGCAGCTGGCGGTGGAGCAGCGGGATCAGCGGGGGCTGGTGGCGGAGGCGCCTCTGGCGGCAGCGGAGGCGCAACTGGAGCTGCAGCTGGAAGCGGAGGAGGCGGAGGCGGCGGAGGCAGCAGCGCAGGTGGCATCAGCAGCAGCAGCGCCAGCAGCAGCGGCATCAGTGGCAGCGTTAGCACCGGCCTGGAAACACTCACCGATCGACAATATATCGTTATAGCCAGCGAAAAGCAAACAAAAGTCTTCGATGTGGCAAATCAATGCTGCATCAATCGCATACAATTATCGGAAATGGATTTTGCAGTCAAGGCAGAAACTATCACGATGAAAGGTCTTCATCTATAAGAAACTAGTTTCATTTAGAATATTATTAATATCGAGTTTTCATTTCTATAGATGGCTCTTGCTTAGCAACCTATCTTTCGAATGGCCATCTAATGGTACATAGTCTTCCTAGTCTAAAACTGTTATTGGATACTGATTTCTTACCGCTTATGGACTTAAGGTGAGCTAAAGATCTATGTAACAATATTATCCAGTTTCATTTCTTGCCGTTTTTTCTTTTGCAGTTTTCAAACCAAATGTAAACAGGGAATTGTCGATCCAATGCTTTCGATATGGGGTCAACAGATCATTGTTCATGAAGATACAACTCAGTGAGTTTTCTCTGCTTCATAGAATCCTTTACTCTTATTTAACTTCTCCTCTTCTTTTCTTTTTTTTTTTGTAGAATATCAAAAATATTTTGCTTTAGTCATAAAGGTCATGGATTGTACATGGCATCGCCCACCGAAATTCAAAAATTCACGATATCATCGGAATTTTGGTAAGTTAACGATATTGAAATATTTTTATTCTACTATATAGAGTAGAAGGTTATTGTAACTTTATGCCTGTAGGAAATTTACAGCTGTAAACTTTGAAATAGCAGTGGTAAACTAAAAATTAAACACAACTTCCAGACAAAGTGCAGTTAAATCGTTGTGCACATGTGTAAAAATATTAAAATAGCATAAAAACTAAAAAAAATCTAACGGGATTTTTGTTTGTTTCTTATCTCTATGTTTCAATTACAAAATTAATGTGCATGCGATCAAGTAACAAAAAAAAACCGTTATGTAGTTTTGTTTCTGTCGTGCTGCTATTTTAAAGTTCACAACTGTATGTAAAATACAGAAATAGTCATCTACAACTTTATTCTTGATCAGCGTCAATAGCCATGTCCATCTGTCTGTCTATTCGTCTGTCCGTCCGTCTGTATGAACACCTTTATCTCAGAGACTATAACAGATAGAGCTATGACTTTGTAATGTTAGCTAGTTTGTTTCAAATGTTTGCCCCGCCTGCATATAAATATATACCAAATATAGACTTTGGTATATTCTAAGTAAATTTGCAAATTGAATTGTACCAAGTACAGCCTTTGGTATGATTTGAGTATTTTTGAGGTATTTAATTTGGTATATACAATATTATAATTAACACCGAAATGTTTTGCTTTCATACACATTGGGTATCAGGTATCTCACAGTCGAGCCTTTGGCATATGCTTAGTATTTTTGCAGTATATTATTTCGGTATATTTTAAAAATGAATTGCACCAAATATATCCTTCGTTATAGTTTTAGTATTTTGAGGCATATTAATTTGGTATATTTTCAAATTAATACCGAAATCGATCGAGCACACTCTACTTTCTTACTCAATTTAACATCTATCACAATTCTGCATTAAAAATAACATTTTGGTAGGTGTGTGTATTTTACAAATTTGCTTAAAATCATTTATCTTTTTCTCTTTCAATTGCAGTCAATTTATTTTGGAGATGATGGGTGAGTTATATACGGTACACGAAATGCCCGAACAGCCGAAGGAGGGTTTCTTTAAGGGTCTATTTGGCGGTGGCGCCAAGCTTTTGGATCGCGAGGAGTTATGTAAGTAAATCGAAATACTTGTATTTGTTTAGATTGGTTTTAATTTTAATTTATAAAGGTTTCTTATCTCCATCTATAATGCATATTTCTGCTATCTAACAATTCTCCATTCTTGCTTGCAGTTGGTGAACAGAGCGGGAAAGCAAATCGTTCCGTTGCACGGCATATACCCGGCCCCAATTTGGAGCAGTTGGGTCAACGTGCTTCCACAGCGGCGTCGGAAATTAGCCGGGCGCATCAGTTGGCCATGGAGCGTGGCGAGAAGCTCAATTTGTTGGAGGAGCGCGCAGAGCGTATGGCCAATACAGCTCAAGATTTCAGCGGTACAGCGCATCAATTAATGCTTAAATATAAAGACAAAAAGTGGTATCAGTTGTAAAATATCTATTTTAGGAGCCAATTCTACCACAGTTATTGTAATATTGCTTTTATAACACTTTCTACTACATTACGAGTAAAGTACACTTATTTAATTTCTGTTTTCAAGTCGTCACGTTATTTACAAAAACAAAAACAACAAAAACCAAAAAACAAACAAAAAAACAACAAAAAACCAAACAAAAAAACTGTTTTTAATAAAAATATATAGACCAAAAACAAACAAAAAAAAAAAAAAAAAAAAACAAACCAAGTTTTCTCTGTGTTTTCAATTCAAATCTAAAGCATTTCGTTTTCAGTCTGCTCTCAACAAACAAATCGTAAACATCTACAATTAGACTTATCACCAATAATATTTTAAATTTATATTTTTTGTACATTTACTACGTGAATTATCAAGACTATTCAATAAGCTGTTGATAAACAAAATTGAACTACAATTGTTGGTACGTAAGAAAGCTTAACTGATTTTTTGATGAGCCCTGGTTCAAAAGTGCACCTTACACTGATTAACGTGCATTGTTGAACACTGCACTTGCATTGCCAACACGAACAGGTAATCGATAGTCACGCGTGCTTACCAATTATTCGTTCAATTTGTTGTCGATAATTCACGAATGACTCGTGTTGCAGACATCGACTCATACAAATACTAATAAAATCTACCAGAAATGTTTTTATGGTATATTTCGAAATATTTCTTTTACGCCAATATTCGTCATAAAAATACCAAACCCTTTTTGGTTTTTCGCATTTTACAAATAAACAAGAATAATTTATACAATTAACAATTTAAGCATTTTATTAACAATTAATTGGTATATATAATATATACTATTTTCATTGATACAAAAAAAATGTAAAAAAAAACATCGATGCATCGATAGTAATTTGTTAATTGTTGCTGTATTTATTTATAAATAAAATACGCAATTGCTTAGTTTTTAAATAATGCAAATAAAATACATGCTGTGGTATTGTTGGTCGTGTTAAGTAATTTGTCTATATTTCGAAATTGTATGATTTTATTAAACAAAAATGGCGTATACGCATTGTGTATTGTATCGTCGGAACAAGTTCACCAGCTCTCAGATTAGTCATTCATTTAGTTTGAACATCTGTTAAACGACATAACCCATAAAAGCCATGTGTTTAATTATTTGTTAATTAAATGAACATAATTTTGATTATTAAAATAGAAATATAACTATATGGAATAATTAGCCATTTAAAATGTTGCGCCGTTGTTGACAAATCAGCAGGCGCGCTACGAACGAACCAGCGAATGGATTGTGGTAAAATTTAGATGATTTTTGTCATTGCGGAAGTGGTATATTGTGCGCTGCTGAACAGTATATTTTGAGATGGAACTTGCGGCCACACTGGAGACAGCTCTACTAACCATTTTATTTTAGTTAATAAAATACATATATTTCCTCTTTTTTTCGTTGTGCGCGTACGAAAAAGTGAAAAAAAGACATTCACGCGTCCGTTTGCAAGTACAATATCGGGATTGCTCGCTGTTTGAAGACTACGATTTGATACGAAATTTCACACATATAGCTTGCTCAGTTCCAATTTTTTTTTTGTCGTTCGTCGTTTGGCCCTCCTACAAAATAGTAAAAACGCCAACCTTGAGAAAAACACCCAGCACAGCAGTTTCCAACAGTTTCACTGCTCTCGCTCTCGTTGTTTCGTGGTAAGATTTTCGCCCCAACAAAAATAATATTCGTAAACGGGAAATTTTTAATGAAATCGCAACATGCGATTCCAATGCGGGCTCAATTTTTTTCTTTTGTGTAAAAACGAATGAAAAGAAAAAAAAAGCGATGTGAAAAAAAAAACATGTAAGGTGCAGTAGTAGCAACTATATCTGTGTGTGTGTGTGAGAGTGAGTGTGTGTGCTTGCAGCTGTATGTGTGTGTATATGCTGTGTGTGCGTGTGTATGTGTGTGTATGTATCAATGCTAAAGTGTTGATGTCTGCTGCTGCTGTTGTTGCTTAAGTGTGTGTGTGTGTGCGTTTGCATGTGCATACGTATGCGTGTGTGTGTGCGTATGTGTAATGTGCATTCCAACGGGGTAAAGAAGCGAAGTACGTTGTACCTGTCATCGTAGCTGTTGTTGCTGTTGTTGTCGTTGTCATTGTTGTTGCAGTTGCCGTTGCTTATCGATTATCAGTGGTCCGTCTGTTTATATTGAAATTCATATATGAAAATAAATAATCGATCAACAATTTGAAAGAGTCTGTTTACGTCTCCTCTCTGATGACTATACGACACTGCTGTTTCTCTATTGTTGTTTCTGTTGTTGTAGCTGTTCAATATTCACAAACACACACATAGAGACTGAGAGACAAACTCAGTGTATGCTTGGTCGGTCTATCGATTCCAAATGTTTTAATTACGTTATGAAAAATGCGCAATATTCGCACAATTTTTTTTAGGGGAAACGAGACGAAAGCATAAATGTGAAAAGAGAGTGAGCCAAGCAGAAAAAAGACCCATAACAAAAACAATCTCGAGTCGCAGTCACAAAAAATGTAACAACAGCAACAACCAACTGAAGCAATAACAACAACAACCACAACGACGACGACGGCGACAGCAACAGCAACAACAAAAATAACAAAAACAAAACATCGAAAAAAAAAACCAAAAATTCAAAAAGAAAGTGTTTAGTAGTGGGTTTTTTCTTGTTGTATTTATTTTTCTTGGCGCCAACTTCACAAATGTCGCAAACTAATTTATATATTCTTTCATCTTCTTTTCACAGTTTCTTTTCATTTTTTTTTCGTCGGGAAACGAGATCGTCTGCCTTATTATATATATATAAAATTTATATATATATATATATATATATATATAAATAAACCAATAACAACAACAATATATAAATATATATATAATTCGTAAAGGAAAAGCAATAACAACAAACAACAAAAACGAACCAATAAATCTTGCAACTTCTTCAATTCTCCACATCTCCGAATCAATCGAAATCGAAGTCGCATTCGATATCGAAAACCCCCCGAAGAGGAGGAACCCAAGGAGAAGAAGAAGACACGAGGAGAGAGACAACACAACAGGCGGAGGAGTGATCTTCACTATTCAACCGACAACATGGACAAGATGCGGCTGCTTAAGGACGTCCGCTCCGAGATAATTATCGGCGGCAAATATCGGGTGATACGCAAGATCGGTAAGCTATATACAAAACATACATACGAACTACTTAAGAAGTCACTTTAACTGTTTGTTTGTTTTGAGACCAGCATAAATATGTATATCGTATATATTATATATGTAGATATATCCTCACACGTGCTAAATGAAATACGGTATTTCGTCTGTATTGTTTTGTATCCACAATTCGATCCAATTCATTCCACGATTTCATGTCGGATTTCTCATGTACAGGATAAAGTGATAGTTAACGATTGAATAAATCATTCAGATCATATAGGCTCACAGATATCATAGGCATTATCGAATTTTGATATCTGATTTTAATGTGCAGTTAGATACCGCTAGCAGAAATGTATCATACAGATAAAGTAACATTTAGGCTATCTTATAATTAAAAGTGTTAACTTAGGAACAAAATATTCTGCGAATTAACGAGTTAAATTATAAATCGAACATTGAGGGAATTAAAAGTGTGCTTATCTATAACTCAAAATAATATAGTTAATATATTAGCTCGTCTTGTATATAAAGTAAACTACGGCTAACTTCCGGATATTTAAGTAAATCGATATTTAGATTATATTGCTTAGTATCCTCATTTATCTATTAGGCATATCAAATTTCGATGATTGATTTTTAAGTTAACTCTGGTATAAATTTGTTATAGAGATAAAGTAACGTTTAGCCTATCCTATAGTTAAAGAGGCTAGTCGAATTTTGGTGTCCGATTTCTTATATACAGGATAACGTTTTAGTTAACGCTCGGATGAAGTTATCATACAGATAAGGAAACATTTAGGCTGTCCTATAGTTAAAGAGAGTTATCATAGAAATTATATATTAAGCGAATTAACATGAAACTTTAAAGTTTGCTTAGATACAACTCAAAATAATATAGTTAATTTTTTAATGTTGATACTCGATTTCTCATGAGCAGGAAGTGGTTAGTTAAAGCTCGAATAAAGTTATCACTCAGATGAAAGACGAATTTAGGCTGTCCTATAGGTAAAGAGTTTACTTAGAAATAACATATTGAGCGAATTATCAAGTTAACTTTGAGAATTAAAAGCTTATAAAAATGTGCTCAGCTACAAGTTGAAAGATCATAGTTAAAAAAAATCGCGTTGCATATAATGCAAACTTCGACTAATTTCTATATATTCAAGTACATCGTTAAAATCTATATAGAAATTGGTAACTTCAATGATAATTGCTGCCTTTTGTCTCCTCAAATGTGACAAAATAGTATTTCAGGCTACATACAATTACAATTGATATGGCAGATTAATTAGAATGTCGGTGTCAAGGCGACTATTCCTTATAAACAAAAGAGAAACGCCACAGCTCATATATTAGTATTCACATTCGTATTGTTCATTTGTGATTTCGATTCGTGATGAAATTCGAGCTCTGAGTCGAGAGATAAAAGCTAAAGGTTGATTTCTAGAAACTTTTAAATGCATATCGCATTAGCTGAGAGAGTTTCCATAGTTGCAACTGAGACCAAAGACAACAAAATGCAATTTGAGCTATGTAAATTCTATAACTTCGTTTGTTTGCTTAAGGCAATAAACTTCCTTCTCTGAAATAAAGATCAGCGAAAAATATTCTTAGACTAAACAATGATTTTATGGTAATTGAATACTGTGACAAATCCATCTATAGATCACGACTCAAATTCAACAAATTTTCCATAATTGAAGAATCTTATTGGTTAGCAATCGTAGTAAAGATGGAAAAGATTATGTTAATATGGGTAAATCTTTGGTGGAATTTGTCGCTTGTGAAAAATACATGACTGAAACAATTTTAAAAATAAGAAGAGATTATTTTTCTAGCTTTGGACTATCACTATATTTAGAGCTTAGAAGGATTTTAGGAAATTTTTCTGTTTTACGATCAAATATATAAATTCGTTTATTTTTTTGATCATTCATTTGGTTGCGATCAGATAAAAAATGTAGAAGTTCGTCAAGAAATACTTTTGCATCGGTTCTTAGCTGCTTTGGTTGACAATCTGATATAGTTTGAATGTAGTACTTGATAGATGTACCATATATGACATTCAGTATAATTTTGTAAATTTTCGATATATTTTTTGTTTGTTTTTTTATTATGCAAAATGTGGTACTACGTCAGTATACTAAAAAGTGCATGCGGTACATTTTAGGATATTTGTAGTATATTTTAGGAATATGGTTTTAATGAATCGGGTTTTAGTTGCAGTTCGGTAATACTGCTTTTATTAAAATGTAGTACTAAATACATATGTCAGTTTACGAAATATTGCATTCAGTATATTTAAAGAAAAATATCTAATTGTTTTGCTCTTACTCCAATTTGTTGGCAGGCATCTCACAGTCGAGCAGACTCGACTGGAGCTTTCTATCTTGTTTGTACACTGTGGAATATTTTCATTGTGATAGTATGTCAACATACCAAATATATTATTGGGTATATTAGTATAGTATATATTTGTATTAGTATCCTCTGGTATATATGGAATTTAATAGTATATTGATATACCAAATATAGCATTTGATACATTTTAGTACTCTGTGGTATATGTATGTTTTCAATGTGGTAGTATATCGATATACCAAATATATTATTGGGCATATTTTAGTACTCTCATTTGGAATTAAATAGTATATACCAAATATAGCATACATTCCAGTAATCTATGGTATATTTTCAATGTGATAGTATATCGATATACCAAATATATTGTTTATTATTTGTAGCTAACCAAACTAATTCACATACTTTTCCTCCCATTCCATGCAACGTGTGCAGGCAGCGGCTCGTTCGGCGACATCTATCTGGGCATGAGCATTCAGACCGGCGAGCAGGTGGCCATCAAGATGGAGAGCGCCAGCGCACGCCATCCGCAGTTGCTGTACGAGGCGAAACTGTATCGCATATTGAGCGGAGGCGTTGGCTTCCCCCGCATCCGTCATCACGGCAAGGAGCGCAACTTTAATACGCTGGTGATGGATTTGTTGGGACCTTCGCTGGAGGATTTGTTCAACTTTTGTACGCGCCACTTTACGATCAAGACGGTGTTGATGCTGGTCGATCAGATGATCGGACGCCTTGAGTACATACATTTGAAGTGCTTCATTCATCGTGATATTAAGCCCGATAACTTTCTTATGGGCATTGGTCGGCACTGCAACAAGCTCTTCTTGATCGATTTCGGACTCGCAAAGAAGTTCCGTGATCCCCAGTCGCGTGTTCACATTTTGTATCGCGAGGACAAGAACTTGACGGGCACCGCACGCTATGCGTCGATCAACGCTCATTTGGGCATCGAGCAGTCGCGTCGCGACGACATGGAATCGCTCGGCTATGTTATGATGTATTTCAATCGGGGTGTGCTGCCCTGGCAGGGCATGAAGGCGAACACAAAGCAGCAAAAATATGAAAAGATCAGCGAGAAGAAGATGTCAACGCCCATCGAGGTGCTGTGCAAGGGTTCGCCAGCTGAATTCTCCATGTACTTGAACTATTGTCGTAGCTTGCGCTTTGAGGAACAGCCCGACTACATGTACCTACGTCAATTGTTCCGGTAAGTGAAATGCTATATAATTGCTATATATATCCATTAATAATCATGCATTTTTCTCTCTTCGACTTTAGCATTTTGTTCCGAACGCTGAACCATCAATATGATTACATCTACGACTGGACAATGCTGAAGCAGAAGACCCATCAGGATCAGGCGAATCCTGCTCATCTCTTGGAGCAGCTGGAGCCGCGCAACGATCGCGACAAGGAGAAAGAGAAACCGACCATTAAGCCGCTGCTCACAGATTAAAGCAGATGCGTGAGATGATGATGATGATGAAGAGATGCAGCAGCAGATGATTAAGAGATGAGATAAGATGGGATGCTGTAGGAGAGCAGCTCTCAAAAAGAAAAAACACAACAGAATCGGAGCAGAGTAGAGCGAGAGGGAGGGACATGCCGAAAGAGAGAGAGAGAGAGAGGGAGAAAGAAGGAAAGTTAGGATGTTTCTTAATATTAATTTAAATTCAATACTAAACATATAAGGAACAAACAAGCAAGCATGCAAACAACACAACAACAACAATATATCTAAGTGGAATTCACCACAACAACTTCAAACATACACACACCACACACACACACAACACTCACACACACACACACACACACACACACACACACACACACAACACTCACACACACACACACACACATACACACGCCGAACATAGCAACAGCTAAACTTAGCATAATAATAATAAAGTGAGAGAATCGCTGCAGCCTGGAGAAATGATGCTGCAGAAGAAGAGAGAAGAAGAAGAAGACGAAGCAACAAACAATTATGATAAAAAGCAGCATCAACAACAGCAACAACAAAGTATATATATACACGCATATATATATGTATAACAATAATATTAATATTAATAATAACACATAAATGCAAATTATATATGTATATAACAGTAACAACAACTACATATATACACAAACAACAATTTGTCTCTCGTGTGTGTATATTTGCATATACATATATAAATATATAACTAAATATCTATATATATATATATATATATATATATATATCGCGGTATATATATATACATATATATATTTTGAATTGATTCATATAAAATGCGAAACATTAATACAACAAACAAACAAAACAAAAACAATGCATATGCAAATGCAATAAAAAATAAAATAACTAATTAAAATTGAAATAAGCAAACAAAAAAGTGAACATCATGATGCAAGTAAGGCCAAGCGAGAGAGAAGAGTAAAAAAAAACAAAACAAAACAGAAAACAAAAAATAAAATATAAAAAAAAAAACAAAACAAAAAGAAAATAAAAAAACAACAAAAAAGAAACAAGATGAATACGCAAAACTGCAAAGTAATTTTGCATATTATTATGAAGCAGTAATAATTATACACATAACTTATATTTAATTTTTTGAATTACATCAATAAATATGTTGAAATTAAAATATACACAACAACAACAAAGCGGCAGCCAGTCAAGACCAAGATGTGAGGACGTTCGTTGAGGCGTTGTCTGTCCTCTTCCAACTCTTCCTCTAGCATAGTAAACAGGATCAGAAGCAGCAGCTGGACTGGACAAAGCGCTTCCTCTCTACAACAAACTTTTATAATTAGGAACTAGGTCAACTAGGAGCAAACAGGACATCGACAACGGGACAACAAAGATGAGGATTGCTCTTCGACTTCATTTCATTTGGAGCTGTTGTCCTGCTCAGCCAACTCCTAAAGCTTTATCTTCTGGACAATTGAAGTATATCCTTTTAGACGCATAAACCCGTTGCTTTTAGCTAATATAAGTTAGACAAGAAGTTACAGCTTTTCGGTTAATTTGTAGCAATAAATAATATGAAGTTGAAAATACATACAATCTGTTAAGGACTAAGCTAATGTCCTTTTGTCAAGCAGGATACGTGAGGATAGAGCCTCGTTATGCTTAAAGTCTTTGTAACTCGGTTATTAAAAGGACTTGCTTCTTTTGAGTTATAATTTAAGCTAAAGTTCTGTATATAGATTAAAGGATTTCACGTTAATCCTTATTTAGAGGAAGGACTTGCTTCATTTGAATTGCATCCTCAGCTAAAGATCTCTAAGGACTATGTGTAGACCAAAGGTTATCACGTTAATCCTTAAATTGATCAAGAAACGCGATTTCGTGTTTTGGAACAAATTTGCAGTATCTTTTTATAAAAAAAAATCTCTAGCTAGCCTATATCCTTGCGGTATTTATCGACACAATGTACTATAAGGCTTTTAAGGACCTCTCACACAGATCTGCATCAAACAAATTAAACGTCATCCACAAAACCATTTTCGCTAAAAAAAAATTTTTTTTATTTTATTTTTTATTTTGGACGTTGACGTACTAACGGCAGTACCATCAAGTGGCCAAGCGATACCAAGCACGGGCTTGTTGACGCGCGGACAAAACAAAATAAATTTGTGATTAAACGAAAACCGCGAATAAATATTAAAAGACGCTGGACAGCTAATTAAATTAGATTAAAAATATGTTAGAATAAATGTATAATAAGATAAATAACAATTAAATACTCGATAAATAAGCTAATAATAAGGTTTTAAGCAAAGGAATAGATTTACTAGAGCAAACTACGTTATTGAGATTATTATAGTTCACACACAGAATACGGAAGGGATTATGGCAAGCAAAGTTAGTAGATCTACGTGAAATGAGAAGAGGAAGAAAATTCCTAGTGATCCTGACAGGAACTGCAAAACTAATTTGACTTAACAACTCCAAAGAGTCTATTTCGCCATTAATTAGTCTCTGTATAAAAACAGCACCTTGCATAGTTCTACGGTCAGAAAGAGAAGGAAGGTTTAGTAATAAAAGTCTACTGCGATATGGTGGTAATCTAATATTAGGATTCCAATTTAAACTACGAAGAGCAAATAATAAGAATTGTTTCTGCACCGATTCAATCCTATCTTGATAAACCCTATACTGGGGATTCCAGACAAGAGATCCGTACTCAAGGATAGGACGAACCAGTGAGACGTATAGAGTCTTAGTGATGTAGGGATCATTGAACTCTTTGGACCAGCGTTTTATAAATCCCAGAACACTCATGGCCCTATTTACAGCAGACAGAATATGTTTATCGAATTTTAGTTTTGCATCAAGCAGAACCCCTAAGTCATTCACACCTTCAATTCGCTCAAGAGGAGTATCATATAACACATAGTTATTTAACTGGGAAGAACCCCTACAAAAGGTCATAAACTTACACTTATTGAAGTTTAGATGTAACATATTTACTCTGCACCAAGATTCTAGACGATTAAGGTCACATTGTAACAGTGAGCTCGCAAGACTATCATTAAATGTCAGGCAAAGCTTAACGTCATCGGCGTACATAAGTACACGGGAATGCTCAATAACAGAAGGAAGATCATTTATGAACAAAGTGAACAATAGAGGACCCAAATGACTGCCCTGGGGCACACCAGAAGTGACTTGAACACATTTAGATACAAAACCATTATAATAAACATTCTGAATTCTGTTGGAAAGGTATGAGGATATCCACTCAATTAGGCTATGAGGAAACCCTAAAACATTAAGCTTATACAGTAAGAGGTGATGATTAATAGAGTCAAAAGCCTTACTAAAATCGGTGTAAATAACATCCGTTTGCATTTTATTCTCGAATCCTTTAATTACAATAGAAGAGAACTCCAATAAGTTAGTATAAGTGGATCTAGACTTTACAAACCCATGTTGGTAAGGTGAAATTATAGACTTACACAGATGTTGCAGTTGAGAAGTTATAATTTTTTCAAATGCTTTCGGAATCGCAGACAATTTAGATATACCGCGATAATTTTGAACTTTAGATTTGCTCCCTTTTTTTAGGATAGGTATAATGTATGATTTTTTCCAGATTTTAGGAAAAGAACATGAGTTAACGGATAATTCAAACAATTTAAAAAGCGGTTTACAGATACTACCAGCACAATACCTTAGCACACAACTAGGTACTCCATCCGGACCAGCCGAAAAAACAGGTTTTATAGCCAATAGTTCCGTTAAAATAGAGCTTTCAGTAATTAAAGGACCAAAAATACAATTAGATGAATTTAACTGATAAGGATAAGAAAAGGAATTTTGAGAACTTGGGACAGAATATGTCGTTTGGAAAAAGTCCGCAAATAAATCGGCAACATCATGACCATTAGATACTGTCATATTTTCCAAAGACATAAATGCTGGTGATGACGCGGATCAACGCTTCGAGTTAACGAAGTCGTAAAATCGCTTTGGATCACGCTGAAATCTTATTCTGCACCTACTCAAATTCGCTGAAAACACAAAATCCTTGATAACTCGTAAACTAAAAGGACGAATTGCATGTCCTTTGGCCATATGGTAGCCCTAAGTGAGACAAGTTGATTGACATACATATCGCCAGGATACGCAAGGACATTCCCGAGTTATAGCCTATTTTCTCTATATAGAAGAGTCCTTGTAACTCTGCCGTTTTAAGGACTATCTTTCTCGGAGTTGCGTGTGCAAACTTCTTATCAAAAAGGCTACCCGCGTGCCAAAGGACATCACAATAGTCCTGTAAATGGCGAAGTTACGGCTGAATTTTCGATTTTTGGCCAAATTTCCTATGCAACCCCCTTAGAAAAATTTGAGGCGAAATTTTTCGGAATATCCTGAAAATTCTTGAATGCCAATCGATAGTATTACTCACCGTGAGCATAAAAATATATGTGCTTACAGGATTCTGAAGGATATGACCGAGTTATAACTAAGATTAGATTATCTTTTTTTCGAAAAAAGGATGAATCTTGCGTATTTTAACCAGACTTGATTTGCTTGGTTTGTAAGGATCTGTTTTACTGAACTGCATTAAAAAACGTGTTCGAATTATCTAAAAAAGCAATGATTGCACAATTTTTGTTTCAGATTAGCTTAAAATACAGATTCCTTGATAAGTTGTAAGTTTTAAGGATGAATGGAAAGTCCTTTGGCTAAATTATAGAGCTAATTAAAAAGAGTTGTTTACAAAAGGGATAGAAGAACTCAGTTGAAGCCTATCAATTGGCCATATTTGTACAAACTTTTTTTGTTTACAAAATTGAGAAGACTATTTTATAAAATTGAGAAGAGTTGTTAACAAGAACGTACGCAAGGATACATTATACAAGGACTCAGATGTAGCCAATTGATAACATTATGTTGGACATTTGTACAATATTTGAGAAGAGTTATTTACAAAATTCAAAAGAATTGTTTACAAAATTGAGAAGAGTTGTTTACAGGAGCGTACGCAAGAATACATTATACAAGGACTCGATAGCTTTTGTACAAACTTTGTTTTCGTTTATTTTTACTGCCAAGATGCTCGCTCGTGACGAGTTACACAATAAAATGCAAATTCCAGAGCCAAGACGACAACACGACGACGATGATGATGATGACGATGACAATCAGACGAAATACGCCGCCAGCTGAGCCATTTTATCCTTGGGCGGTCGCCCGCCATGACGTCCGCCACGCCCAGCGCCTCCGCCGCCAGCAGCAGCGCCAGGACCCCCAGGACCTGCGGCCGCATTGGGTCCACCGCGTGGCGCATTTGTGCGCACCTGACGCGAGGCGACAGCGCGATGCTTTTCCACCAGATGCGAGAATTCGGCAGAGCAAAAAATGCAGCCGGTCTTCTCTTCGCTGCCATCCTTGAACTTGGATTTATCCGATTTGTAGACGACGTTGACCAGTTGGGCGCCGCAATCGCTGCACTTGGATTCTGCACGAATGGGAATAATTAATAAGCAAGCGAATTTATCGAGATTGCATTTGTGCTTACCTTCAACTGCAATTTTGGTGGCACCCTTAAAGCAATTGATGATGACATCGCAGCGATTGCAACCGAGTTTCCAGCTCGGTGAGAGCGTGCTATCGAGCACAAGGACACCCGTCTCGCATTCCACACAGCTGGAGATGCCCAGCGTGTTCAACGAATGGGGGCAGGTGGGATGCGTGCAGGTGTTGCAGCCGCCAAATTTGGGCATATCCCTGAACGGCGGATGATTGTAGCAATACGGACAGAAGGGATACGATCGACCCTTCACCCCCGTCGAGAAGGCCAACAGACCAAAGTCATCCAACGGGCATTTGAACTCGCGATACACTTTCACATTGCCATTGGGCAGCGTATAATTCTCATCGCAATGCGAGCAATACAAACGCGCTGGTTTCGTCTGCAAGAGAAGAGAACAGAAGAGGACTTTAATGATATATACACCACAAATTACTCTTAAATTTTTACCATACAAAAGTACTTATTAAAAAAATTCTACAATTTCCCTAACCATATTCTCAAAATATACCGCAAAACAACTAAGGAACTTCTTCTAAGGAAAACATAATGAAAATGTACAATTCTATAATAAAAATTAAACTTCATTTATGATAAACATAATTATTGTCGATTCAAAGACCCAAATAGCCAGCATTCTCTTTTCTCTTTTAGTATTTCATACTAAATATAATGTAATAACTAAATTTGCATTACAAGGATTAACTATTTTTCTTGTATTTTTGTAAAATAAATGATCTGCATTACACATTTAAAAACACGTACGAAAACTACAAATGTGTGTGCCTGTTAAAATAAGTATACCAAAAACATACCATAAAAATACCTAATAATTTACACCAAAACCCTATATTTGGTTTATCGATATTGCACTGCATTTCAAATATACCAGATTGGTTGCTTTGGTTACTAAAAACCGATTGATTGAAACTATATTCTTAAAATGTATCACAAAAATACCAAAGCCATTATTTGGTATACCATAGAGTACAAAATATACCAGATTGTCAGCCAAAACAATTAAGACTCGATTGATTGAAACCATATTCATAAAATATACTAAAATATATACTAAAACCTATATTTGGTATATCGTTATGGAACATCATAATATACCAGATTGCTATGCAAATCAACTAAGACCCGATTGAAGGCGTTGTTCTTAAATAAATTCTACAAATTTGCTAACCATATCCTCAAAATATACCACAAAACTACTAAAATATATCAAAGCCTATATTCGGTATAACAATATTGTACTTCATTCAAAATATACCATCAAGTATATCCAGTTTTATTTTGAATGCTCAAAAAGAATATAATCATTAATTATCAACACTTTGTAGGAGTGAAATTCAAAATAAATATTAATGACGATTAAGGTTTATATTATTTTTAAGCAAACAAAATAAAACTAGAAAACAATAAACAACTATTTATGACTTTGGAATAATACTTCTAGCTTTCTATATGGAAGTTACT
This sequence comes from Drosophila pallidifrons, assembly GCA_023558445.1. Classification (NCBI taxonomy): domain Eukaryota; kingdom Metazoa; phylum Arthropoda; class Insecta; order Diptera; family Drosophilidae; genus Drosophila; species Drosophila pallidifrons. Next base: position 24,989,323 of record CM042351.1, on the reverse strand, counting down.
TATAAGTCCAAAACAAAAGCAAAAGTTAAAGTTTCTTTTGTAAGAATATCAAATTATACTTGAGTTAAATTACTAATTAATAAGTCTTAGTTACTCACCTGAATGTACTTCATGTAGCGTCTGCATTTGCCGCAACGCGAATGCGCCTTCCCCGACTCGGCGAGGGGGGAGAACGAGGACTCAAAGAGCATGTCCATGCTGGCAATGTTTTGCACAAAGAACATGAATTTGAGCTTAAAGATTTTCGTTGCATGGCGTCGCACATCGTTGAAATCCGCCGAGCCTTTGGCAATCAATGTGAGCATGCGCTCCACCTCGGAACGCATTGTGGGCAACACCAGCTCCGGATCGATCTTCTGATAGCCATGGACGAGGACAATCCCGAGAGTCGTTGGTATCAGTTTGCGTCCGCTTTCGATGCGCACATAATTGCGCTGGCAAATGTTATTGATGTGCACGGGAATCGAGGCATCCGTGCCAATGCCATGCTGCTCCATCAGCGTTATCAACTCCGCTTCGGTGAGATAATCGGGTGGCCCCGTTTGAGACTCGGCGAGTCGGACATCATTGATGGCCACCTGGCTGCCCTGGACAAACGGCGGAGCCGGTTCATCCTTGCCAAAGGCTTGCCATGTCATCACCTTGGTGAATCCGGCATCGAGCAGCACATTCGCCGTGCACGAGAATGACTCGAGGCCAGCGCGCAGCTTGGCCGTTGTGGTGCGATACTTTAGATCACGCGACACCGTGCCCATAAAGTGACGGCATATGAAGTCGTAGACACGCCAAGTGTCGCGATCAAAGTCGTTGCGTGATGCCAGCTTCATTGGTGTGATCGGAGGATGGTCGCCGGCATCTTTGCCCTTACGTGGCGTCTGGAAATCGGCGGCAATCGATCGCGCCTCGTCGCCAAATTCACTCGACGGCTGCAGCACACGGAGCACGGCGTGCAGATCAAAGTTCTCGGGATACTGATTGGTCTCGGTACGCGGATAACTGATGTAGCCCTGCGTGTACAGACGCTCCGCCACCTGCATCGCCTGGAAGGGACCAATGCCCAGGCCCGAGCTGCAAATCCTCATCAGCTCGACGGTGTTCAGCGCCTGCGGTTTGCTCTTGAACGATTCCTTGCTGCTCACGCTCTCCACGCTGCAAGGAGAACACAGAAAATGGTTTATTTCAAAACATTTTGATTATAATAGTAGAAGAGTTTGTTTCAAAACTTACATTGAATACACAAATTTTTCTTTCTTTTACCCACTAAACTTGAGATAAGTTAAGAGAATCAACAATTAAATCGTACATTGCTAAAGACGTTCTGGTCACACTTATTATATTACTTATTATATTATAGTATTCTCCTCGACTTACTAATTGTATGGAAGAAAAAGATATATAAAGTAATACTTTCTCTTCCTCAGTAAGCTTAAGTTAACCTAAGAGAGACAATTAAGTAAGGCAACACTTTGCCAAAGCCACTCTGGTTACACTAATTATAGTCTTAACTACTCTCTCTCTCTACTCGACTTACGCGGCCTCTTTATATTTACTTATTGTATATAATATATATAGAATAAAAAAAAGCTAAGAGAAAGAATAATTAAATGGCACTGCACTTGCTAAAGTCGTTCTGGTCACACTAATTATATTCTTCTCTACTCTATCTCCCTCCCTCTCTTTACTCGACTTACGCGGCCTCTTTATATCATATATACTTAATTACTTGATAAAAAAAACATATACAAAAGGAAATACTTTTGCACACTAAACTTAAGTTAAGCTAAGAGAGACAATTAAGTAAGGCAGCACTTTTCGTAATGCGCTCTGGTTACACTAATTAGAGTCTGCTTTACTCTCTCTATCCCTCTCTCTCTACTCTAATCAACTTACGTGGCCTCTTTATGCTCCTTCACACGGTTCAGCAGCATGATGGCAATGTCCTTCTTGAAGACGCGTCCACGCGCCCATTCGAGCGTTACCTCCGGCTGCCCGGCGGACAGCTGTAGATACCAGAATGTTTCGGGCTTAAACGTTTGGATGTCATCGTGACGCTTCACACAAAACCGAGCGTGGGCGTCTGGCAGGGACCATAGGAGATGAGTGAGGAGTCCAGATCGCCGTAGCGGCCTTGAAAGAACTTGGTCTGGAAGCGTGTGAAGGCGCAACCGATGCGCAAATCGAGCTCCTGACGTGCATCTACCGACTTGGCCTCATTCTCGTTGGGATGGCCTAACGACTCCATGGCGCCCTTAATGTCCTTGTCCGTGATGGCCGAAAAGTGGGCACGATACGTGACATTGCGACTGTAGACATTATGTATGACATGCTGCACTGCATCCATGACCTCGTAGCAAATGTTTTCGCCCTCCTTGTCGCAATCGAGCCACAGCACCAGGTAATCGCAGCCGCGTGCTTCGTGGGCCAGAAATGAGCGCATCTGTTGCTTGGGCGTGCATTCCTTCTTCTCGGTGGGGCAATCGAAGAGCTCGACGGGATCCACTTTGTCCCACGATTGATATTTGCTAGTGAAATCCAATGACATCACATGACCGCACACCGATGTCATCCGAAAATGCACCGCGCCCTCATTGCGAAAGTGTCCCGTCCATTCGTGGGTGGAGCAACCGTTGTTACCTGTCAAAATTCATTATTGTTATTATTGATAAATACATATTTTGAATTGAGAGTCCGGACGAACCTCGCTTCGCCGTGGAGCGTCCATTGGAGAGTATGGCAGCTAAGGAGGCAGCCAGCGATGGCTTCTCTGCCACCATCAATACATTCTTCATGGCCTCTAAAGCTGATCTGATGATCGCACACACTGCTTCCCTCTCGCCCTCGCTCTTTCACTCCAACACCTTTACTTATTGTTGTTGCTGTCGTTTTCTTTTCTTCGTTTTTTTTTGCACGATGATACCGCTCTCTCATAGATTCGTGTACATGTATGTATGTGTGCGTGCGAGCGAGGAAGCTGCTGCCGGTCTTTTTGTTGTAAGCAACGCCAGCTGCCCTGCACACCTTATTGTGCTTATTGGTCAATATACGCTCCTCGGGCTATTGTGTAATTGTATATTGCTTGCTTTTTTATCAAATAGTTTTTGCAAAAAAAAATCGCTGTAGCGTAGCTGTGTGTGTTGTTAGTGATGCATGAAAAGGCAACAGCGCAAAATGCACCAATTTTTACCTTGGAAATATACCTTGCATGGTTGCATTCACGGCTGGGCACATTTTGAACATTTATAGCCTCTTTCCACCGCTCGGTTTTCTTTGGTTTTCTTTGGTTTTTTCACGTTCAGGCCGAATGTTACGTTCGCCCCATGTAAAAACCCATAAGAAAAAAAAGTCGGTTTTTCTACGTTCGCGAGCTACGTAGAAATAGCGAACGCACTTTTTGGGTAATTATGCGATATTTTGATCGATATGACAACGAAAAAGAGGTCACCACTAAACAAACAGCTGACATTTAAGTGCGCCAAGGTATGAAAATAGAAAAATAAAAATTTGATTTTGCTTTTTAAAGCAAATTTTTTAAATTTTAGATGAGCCAAAAAACTCGAAAGCCGTCAATATTGTGGACTGGCATCCACGAGGCTATGTTTTTCGAGATATGGGAGGAGAAATGTAGTTTTTTTTTTGGCCAATCCACGAAGGCGCTCCACAAGGATGCCAAACTCCTCGTTATTAATTTAAAAATTATCTTTAAAAAATTCGCTATTTCCAGGAATATCGCGATCGCAAAAACACCCATGCCGTTGCTAAAAGTAAATGTATTTATGTAAATATTACATTGCTGCAAGCAATTCTTTTCTTTACTATTGGCAATCACCTATTCTTCCTTCACTTCGTTAAAATCCTCATAAAAATCCTGCAATTAAAGAAAATATTCCATTTTAAAATGCGCGTGCTGTTTTTGAATTGTTCGCCAACTCGTGATTACATTTGAACAGCTGATATTTCAGAGCGGCCATATTGAAAAATTTACCGTTGCCCATATTTCTCGGTTCGTGCAGATGGAAACCCCGAAACGGGACTTTAAAAAACGTAGAAAAACTGAGTGAGGTGGAAAGAGGCTATTATCATACTGCTTCTTCACACTGCACATTGAAGGAAACATGTTGCAAAAAACATAAAAAAAGGAAATATTTTTTTTGTTAAACATCAGTCATTATTAATATACATGCAGCAATTGTATATTTCCAAAATATACTAAAATAAATGCCAGCAATAGTTGACAACATATCGATTGCTCATATAATCGATTGAGTTTTGTCGATATATCATCGTCGCTATCACCGTTTTTTTTTGCAATATATTATCGCATAGATAAAAAAAAACGACGAATAACAAGAAAAATAAAACGTAACAGGTTTTTTAATTTTGCATTTGCCAACGGTGCTAATTTTTGTGTTTTCTAGTTACAATTTTAAATATATTTGAAAGCTCGTTAGCTTGCCAGCATTTTAAATAGCGCGGCAAATATGGCAGCACTGGTCATAGAAACAACCACCCAGCACTGGGGCTCTCCCACACACACACACACAGACAGACAGGGAGACGCACACACTCACACGCACACTTGCTCAATCAGCGGACTGACTTGCTGCAGATGCAGCCAGAGTTAGCAGCAGAGCCAGAGTCGCAGCCACCGCCAAGCGCTACAAAATATCCGCTATACTGTTTGCTTTTGCTACTCAGTTGAGTTTTGGCCGTGAGCGTGTTCAGGTGCGCGTCATTGTCTCTCTCGTCCGTTGTCCGTTGTCGTTGTCGCCGCCGCCGCTTTCATCGTCATCGTCGTAGTCGTCGCCGCCGTCGTCGTTAGCGTCAGCGGTGTTGCCCCGTCTGTTGTTTACGTGTGTGTGCGTCTGCGTCTGAGTAGTGTACGTTTTTGTTGTTTTTTTTTTCGTATGTTTTTTTTTTTTGTATTTTTGGCGACAGTTAGCAAAAAATTTTTGAACGCAAATGTATACAGCATATACATACATACATATTTATAAATATATATAGATGTATACATAAATATATGTATAATGTTCATGAATATATAGAAAAATTTTTTTAAAAAACTTATTCACATTGAATAAGAAGAAAAGTTCGTTGTGTTCACTTTAATACTATACAATATACACGCATACATACAAACAATTTTTTTAAACATCATTTGTATACTGTGTTTTTGGGGTTTTGGACGTTTTTCGTTTTTTTTTTTTTTTTTTTTTCGTTTTGGCCAACAAAGCGTAGCAAAGTAAAAGCAGAAATTGAGAGTTGTTTTTTGTGTGTGTGTGTTTGTTTTGTTGTTTTTGAGCTCGTTTCGAGTGCGTTGCAACAACAAAAACAAGCATTGGCAACACTAACATTACCAACACCAGTTACACCTACGCATTATGGGCATCACCGGCAGCAGCTTTTTGTTGTTGTTGTTGTTTGTTGCTGTGGATTGACATGCCGTCGCTTTCTTTTGCGTGCCCATGCTCACCTCTTGCCTGCCTCTAACACACCCACTCTCTCACTTTTACACACACACACACACTCACAAAGAGGTGCTCTCTGTTAACGCCGCCGATTTGCAATTTCGTCTGTTTGTCCGTTGCAAATTTGAATATTTGCTTGCAGTTGTTGCTTGAATGAAATTTCTCCCCTGTGATTTGATTTGTGAATGAATTGAAGAAACAACAAAAGTCTGCAAACAGCAACAAGAGCTACAAGTAACTGATATTGATGTTTATTATTTTGTCGGTTGCTTGTTGAGCATAGAAACTTGTCCTAAATTCACTTCAAAAACAACAAATGGAAAATGAAATAAAAACTCGTTTTTATGAGCTTTTCTTGTTGTTGTTGCTTTTGTTGTTGGAGCTTTAAAGTTATTGCTTTTTTTTTGCACATTTCATAGTTGTTGTTGTTCTAATAAATGACAGAACAATGGCAACACTAAGCTGAAGCTCTAATTTTGGATTTGGCTTCCAAGCTTGTCTTCTCTGAGCCGTTGCTCTCTCGCTCTCTCGGTCTCTTCTTGCTCTCTTGGAGCTGCAACTCAGCAACAAAGTTGAAGGCCTTTTTGCATACGGCAATGTTACGAAGTAGTAACAACAACAACAAAAACGACAACAACAAAAATAGCCACAACAGTTCCTAGGCAGCTTTAGTTGCTGATCACATAAAAATGTTAAACTGGTTTGCCGTAAAAATTGTTGTTTTCTTTTCATTGGCATTTAAATACATACATATTTACATTATATACATATATTAATGCGCGAATGTAAATGCGTGAACACTTACATACATACATACATATTTATGTAAATATACGTGAGTGTTTTTTGACGTCATTTTGCGCAATGCAACACAAATTAGTTGCAGAAATGCAATCGACAATAGTCATTATGTTATTGTTATTGTTGTTACGTCTGCAAAACAGCAGCAACAACACACAAACACACACGCATACACAAACCCATTGAAAGCTCTGCAGCAGCAGCAGAAGCTGCGAGGTTGGCAACAGCAATTTAATGGACAATCCCATAAGCCAGAGTGAGAGAGCGAACGATCGAAGGCGAAGCTTGGCTGGAAAGCTAAGCTTACCACACACATACATACACACCAGAGACCTGCAATGAGTATGATCCGATGCGGTTCGATCAGCCTCGCTCAAACCGGTCACAACTCAAAAAGTTGATCGCAACAAAATTGTTCGATCGATCTTCGTGCACAAAACGAACAGATCGTGCAACTGATTTGATTGCTCTGCTTACTGATTCAAACTGATTGTTGCATACCGGTTTGATGATCGGAAATGATTGTACCGACAAAGACGATCGAGTCTAACGATGCAAACGAAAGCTCAGACATCGATCAAGTTGCATTTGATTTGATTGTGAGTGAAGCAATCAGATCGAGAATTGCCTGCGAATATGTGTTTGTGTGTGTAGTTTGTATGTACAAATTTTATATGTTGTAACGGAAACAAGTTGCAATGCGTAAAATTAACTAAAAAATCACTTCATTTTTTTCTTAATTTTTGACGCTTAACATCAAAATGCTTAAAATTAATAAATAAGTATTGCTTAAAATATTAGGAAACACAAAATTCATATATTTAGCATGTGCGCGCGAGTTTCGGCTTATGATGAAATAAGTAGATCGGGTTGAATCGAACCACCCGGTATGACCAAACGGTATGAGCGTGATCGATCTGAATGTAAGCAGCATTCTCAATCATTCTTTGCTGCTCACACAAAGCGTTCGATCAAAGTAAATCAATTCAAACCAGGCACGAGTGATTGGAACTGAATGTTCGCTTTGAACAGGCTTGCTTACGATCAATTCATGTTCGTTGAAGCAAAGTTTTGCATCACAAAAAATCCGAGTCAATGATCGGGTATGATTGAAAAAATTGTGATCGGTTGCAGCTCTCTGATACACACTCTCTGTGTTTACCTGTCTAGCCTGCTCTCTCTCTCTCGCTCTCTCGCATTGGTTTCGCGCTCTCTTAACAACATTTTTGTTAACTCTCTCGCACAGTATTCGACATGTGGAAAGTTCATAATATTTAACCCACACACACACATACATAATCACACACACACACACACACACACACACACACACACACACACAGATATACATATAGTTGTGCATATAAGAGCCAAGAAACAACAAAACAAATTGAAAACAATGCATTTGTTAAAATCAAAAACTACGCTCGTCTTGAGAATGTCGAAACTCAAAAGAAATTAGCAAAGAATACAACAAAATTAAAAGTGCTATTGCCCCGCCGCTGCCTAAAAGCCGTCTCAGCAAGCAACAAAATATATATTAGCACACCTATAAAAGGCTGCAACAACAACAGCAACAAAAACAACTTCAGCAAGAGCAGCAACAACCCATCAACATCAGCAATCAGAGAGGAATAAGAAGCCAAATAGCAACAAGACGGCCACAACATGTTGTACACGCTAAGCAAAGCAACAACAAGAATTCGACTCAAAACAACAACAACAAATAATCGCTGGATTTGGAGTTTAACATTTTTGGCTGCATTTTGTGCGAAGGTAAGCAGCAAAAGCAAAAAGCTTTTTCTTTTCGATCATCAACTTTCTTTTGAGTCGCGCAATAAATGTTTAGCAACATATTGCGTGGCTGGCCACATTAGCAACATGCATTTCGGCAGCACACACGCACGCACACACGCAAGCACAAGAGAGACAGTCTTAGATGTGTGTACAATGTACATACATAAATCACAGCTGCACTTGCTGCGTGCTCACATGCTGGTCTCTCTCTCCCACACTCTTGCTCTCTGTCTGTTCTTGTGCACGTGTTGTTGTTGTTGTTGGTGTTGCTGGAGTCTTTCATTGTTTTTGTTAGTGGAGCGCAAATTTCCCATGTTAATTAAATTCAATTATTTCGCATCGTGTTTTTGGTTTTGTTTGCGCCTTGCAAAACTTGTATTCTCTACACACACACACACAGAGAACGCTGGTAACTAGATTCAAGTATATAGGGGGAGGATGGTGAAGGGGAGAGGGGGGCCAGAGCGGAAGGGAGTGTCGGGCTATCAGTCGTGAGAGACCTTGAGAGTTAGGCAAGCGAATTATTTGCAAGTCAGTTAAAGTGAATGAAATGAATATGCATTCGATACTGACAGCAAACAGTAACAACAACAACAGCAACAACAGATACAGATAGAGATACAGATACATTGGCAGATTGCGATACCCGCATGTTGTCGATCACAAGATACTTGCTTAGTTATTTACTGTTAGATTGCACTGCCAACCAATTGCATAAGCGCCCTGCTAATGAAGCCTTCCACATCAATTGATTATCTACAATTTTTGTATTTTTTTTTTGCCATAACGTGAGCAAGCTCTAAATCAATCAATCACGAATAACCAGAAATAGCCTCGCATACTAAACTTCCTAGCTAATGTTCACAATAGAGAGTAGCAAAACAATACATTCGAGGCTTCCCAAAAACTTCAAACTTCAAAACTTCAATATCATATTGAATATATTTTATATTTAGGTATTTATATTCCGAAAAACGTTTTCATTTTCATGTTGTTCTAAACTTTTTAAACTAGATAATTGTGTTCTAAACTTGAGTTTACCTCGAAGCTTCTTCTTTAATTTTACATATATTACATATACTTTGTATCTAACGAAATAAAACAGATAATACTATACTAATAGAAAAGCTAGATAAGCAAACAAATTATGTGTTTTAAATATGAGCTTAATTTATGCTTCATTTAAATAAGCTTTTCGTATTCTTTTTATAAGATTCTTCACTATTAAAAGACTATTATAGCTATCCACAATTTGAATATCCAGAACAATATTCTAAATAAGTATAGAAAAAATTGTAACCAAAAAATTAAAAAAGAATGATGTATTTTCTATAATAAGTTGAACTTTTCTCAATCTTTATAGAATAGGAATAGCTTATTTTTTATATTTTAAGTTAGTTTTTTCAATATCTTTTCCAAAAGTTTATTGCTTTTTATTTTAAGTTATGTTTTTCTTAATCTCTATAGAAACTCTATAATTTGACACTTTTTCCTGAACATTGTTGTAAATCATAATTATAAACCAAAAAAGTTTACAAAAATATGTACTTTTTAATTAAATTGAGCATTTCTCATTCTTTATAGAATAGTCTATTACCTTCTACTTTAAGTCATTTTATTCTAAGACTATAATTTTTTAATGAATTTTATTTTTTACGAACATATTCCTAAGTCTTAAACTCCAGTATTTATAACTCTAATGTTGTGTAACTTTGTTCTAGTAAATTCCTTACAATACCATTTAGCAATATTTAAAATTCTAAAATTTTAAACATTCCCCGAGTTCAGAGAATTTTGTACATTTGTCAAGTAAGTCGATGTTAAATGGAATGATTTAGCATTGCAAAGAAAAGGTATTACAATGTATGCAATTTAGATAAATTAAAAATGGTACTATATAACAAATATATTACAGTTTCCGCAACTATTGGGCTGAGTGTTTATTTTCCTGGTATTTCCCAGCAATTTGCCATGAAAGGCATCTTTATTGTTTCGTTGTGTGCTGTTTATTTACGAGTGCAAACGATAACCGATTACCGAATGATTACCGAGGCAGGCAAAAAACAGGAATGTGCTCATTAGGAGCGCTCTCGGATCGTAAAACCGAAATTTAAGGGCGCTGCTTTTTGGGGGAAGAGAAGTTCGCAATAACTAACTAACTAAGAAACTAACTTGCTGGCAAATCGCAAATCAACGTCACGTACTCGTCATAAATAAATGGAGAAACATGTTTAGTACTTTACTATTTAGCATTTCGCAATTCGCATCAATTTTGCGAGTGGCGTTTAGCAAATTGCAAAGAGTAAACAGACTTCCTCTTCTAGTTCCTGATTGTGTTGTAGGACAGGTCAAAAAGTGCTTACAAATAGGATACATTGTGAAAAGCAAAACAGACAAATTAATATACCACAAAAATACTGAAAATATAATATAACAAATGGTACATTTGGTTCTATACTCAAAATATGGTATAAAAATGCGGTATACATTTTAAAATATACCAAATTCATACACCTCAAAAATAATAAAACTGCACTACATTTGATATATCGATATAGTATGAGTACTATATGCAAAATATGGTATATATGTGTACAAAAATGCGGTATATTATTTAAAATATACCAAACAAACATGTCACGAAAATACCAAAAATATAACAACGGCTAAATTGGGTACTATATTCAAATATGGTATGTATGGTATAAGAATACGCTATACATTTTAAAATATTCCAAATTAAAACAAAAACCCTAAAAATATACCATCCGTTGTATTTGGTATATTTTAGTATAAAGTACTACGTTAAAATACACCATAGAGTGCAAAATATACCAGATTGTCAGCCAAAGCAACTAAGACCCTTAGTTAGTAGGTTTTTTATGCCCATACCAAAGTATTTCTTTAACAACTTTCATTAAAAACAAATTGCATCTAGTCACAAACAATGTTTCCGGACTAAAAATTTGAAACAAAAATTTGAACTTTGAAATAGCAGTGCGACCAAAATAAACTAAATAACGGATTTTTTTGTATATTCCTTCTTGTACATTTCATGAAGACAATTAGTTATAATACCCTTCTACCCTATGGGTAGCGGGTATACAAAACAATCGCAAAAATTGTCATTGTTTTGTCTATTCGATAAATGTTGGCAAAAATTCGCCATTTAGTCACATACGACGACGAATTACGAGCCCAACAAAAACAAGCAACCAAAAGTCACGTACGCCGCACGGCGCTTTATAATAACCCAAAGCAAAGCACCCGCTCTTTACATACAAACAGGCAATATATATATTGGTAGTACCTACGCCATATAGATAGTATATAAATATATATATATTTAATATTAATGTGCATGGGTTGAAAGCAAACATTGCACTCAGGTTTGTCTGGTTCAGCGAACTGCAAAAGTTGTGCCAAAAACACAAAAAAAAAAAAACCGAAATGTTTGTTTGTTTGTTTAGCGTCTGTTTCCCTTTTTATTTTAATCGGAGATAACATAGTTGTTCTTCTCCTCTTAAATAGTATTAGAGCTTGAGTTCATTAAAAATCGATATTAAGTGCATTGTTTTTAGCCAATTTTTGTCGATCAAGATAGTTAACTGGTAGCTTAAACAATTATTTGGACGTTAACCAACACTGAAACAGTCTTAGTTGCAACTTAAAAGAGCTGTATTTTTACTATACTTGGATTTGTCCTAACAAATTCGATTTCTCCACCAAAGTTTTTGCTTTAACACATTATTTTTCCATTAGTTAAACTGTTTAAGAAGAAAACTTCACTCAAATTATATAATTTTCATTTAAGTTTCACCTCATAAATAAAATGCTATGCATATCTAAAGTGTATAATTTTAATTGAATATTCGAAATGATTTGTCAGCGGCAAGCAGGCGACAGAGTTTATCTGCTTGGCGCAGTGCAGATAATGCCAAAGAGACAAAAAGATACAAAGATACGCAGCTACAGATACCGATGATGGCTAAGTGCAAAGGGTTAAACGCTAGCTGATAAATTAAGCGCAAAATGCGGCCTAATTTGAAACAACAACAGCACTGAAAAACAATTAAACACAATCCGAATCCGAAACTGAAACCGAAACAGCAACAACAACAAAAGAAAGACAGACGGAGAAGCGAGGCCAATTCGGTATGGGAATTGAAATCGGCCGAATCGAAATCGGAATCGGAATTGGTTGTGGAATTGTGCGTCTGGCCCGGTTTGATCTGATCTGGTCTGGTCTGGTCTGGCTTGTTTGTTTTTCGCCGTTTCTCTTCCCCGATTACTGCTGTTTCTTTTTTTTTCTGGGCGTGGGCGCCATGGCAATTAAATGCACGTCCGCAAAAGACTGAGAGAGAGAGACAAAGGCCATGGCCACAGATGCGTGTCGCAGATAAAATCCGCCCACCACACTGAAACGTGCCACGTGGCTGCCCAAAACTAACAGACTCAACAGCAACAGCAACGGACGGGGGGAGAGACTTTTGAAGGGCAGCAAATTGCAAATCAATTAAGCCGCAGCTTTCAAAAGATTTAAGCTCTTTAAGACGTCTAACAACACTGTAACACTGTTTATCAACACTACAGTCTCAATATAAGCCTCATCTAAGATGTTTACCAACACAAGTGTCGCAGTTTAAGTCTCAGATTTTTAAAAGATTTAAGTCGTCTAAAACGCAGATTCGTTTACCAACCCGGCAACTCTCCTGTCGCAGTCTAAGCCGCAGCTTAAATAAGATTCAAACTTTTTAAAATGTTTACCAACACTAAAGCACTGATGCTGCAGTCTAAGCCGCAGCTTAGAATATATTTAAACTATTTAAGACGGTTATCAACACTATAGTCGCAGTCTAAGCCGCATTGTAGATTAGTTTCCAACTTTTTAAGACGTTTGCCAACACTACAATACTGATGCTGCAGTCTAAACCGCAGCTTAAAAAAAGATTATGCTCTTTGAGACGTTTACGAACACTACAACACTGCTGTAACAGACTAAGTCGTAACTTAAAGAAATTCAAGCTGTTTACCAACACTGTTGATACAGTATAAACCTCAGTTTATAAAATATTTGATCTCTTTACGATATTTAAGCACAACTTAGTAGATATTCAAGTGATTTATGTCGTTTACCAACACTGCAGCACTGCTAACATAACTTAAGCCGCAGCTTAGAAGAGATTCAAGTGCTTTATGTCGTTTACCAGCACTGTAACACTGCTAACATAACTTAAGCCTCAGCTTACAAAAAAGTCAAGCTCTTTAAGATGTTTACTAACTTTGCAACACTGCTGTCGCACTTTAAGCCTCAGCTTAGAAGAGATTCAAGTACTTTATGTCGTTTACCAACACTACAAAACTGCTGCTGCGGTCTGCGCGCATTGCGTGCGCCTCATGCCAAAAATAGAGTGCAACATCAACATCAAGTTTGCCGGAAATGTGCCATCAAATGCAAAAAGCGAAAAAGAAAGAAAAAAAACACAAAGCAGCGATATGGATAAAGGAAAAGTGAAAAGACGAGAAAAATGTTAAGAAAAACATGCAGCGAGACCACTTTGAAGTGCCAGAGCCATCGGAAATGGCGAACGCCACTTTTTTTTGTCTTCTTTTATTTTCGAGTCGAATGAAATTGATGGACAGACACGACAGACACGATAGACAGACAGACGGACAGACAGACAAACTTGAGTGATATTTCTTACATCGTAACGTACTTCACTCATTTATGGGCTGCTCTCTCGGTAGGAGTCGCATTCAAGTCGTGTTGACAACCAACTAAACAACTAACTGAACGACGACAAATCGCGGAAGTATTTTGCACACACACACACACACAATTCAAATGCAGAGCAATAGTTTGCCAACCTCCCTCGCTTCCCTTTAGAGTTGCCAACAAACTGCAGCTGGATAATAAAAGCGGTCTAAGAACGTATCGAGCAGCAAAGCTAAATATAAATACTCTACTATTCTTATTTTGTTGAGACTATTTCACTGAATTCAAAAATTATGATGTATTCTTGGTATAATTTTGGTATATGTTATTCATATAGTATATTTAAGGCAGTTTCAATGTATTCGAAATTTTTAAGAGATTACGCATTTCAATGGTGTATTTTGGTATATTGTTGGTATGTTCTAGCATATTCAGTTAGTATATTTGTAGGCTATTTAATTGAATTCTAAAAATCGAAAATATTATGGTGTGTTTTGGTATATTTCATTTGATTTATTTGGTGGCTATTTAGCTAAACTCTGAAATTCAAAGACATTGCATTTCTACGGTGTATTTTGGTATATTTTTGTATGTTTTCGGTATGTTCATCTGGTATATTTTGAGCTCATTTAACTGAATGCTAAAATTCGAAGAGATTCTGCATTTCTATGGTGTATTTTGGTCTATTTTAGGTATGTTTTCGGTATATGTATGTTTTGAGGCTATTTAACTCAATTGCGAAGAGATTATGTTGTCGTATTTATACCCGCTACCCATAGGGTAGAAGGGTATTATAACTTTGTGCCGGCAGGAAATGTATGTAACAGGTAGAAGGAGGCATCTCCGACCCTATAAAGTATATATATTCTTGATCAGCGTCAACAGCCGAGACGATATAGCCATGTCCGTCTGTCCGTCTGTGTGTCTGTCCGTCTGTGTGTCTGTCCGTCTGTGTGTCTGTCCGTCTGTCCGTATGAACACCTAGATCTCAGAGACTATAAGAGATAGAGCTATAATTTTTTTTCGACAGCATTTGTTATGTTTGCACGCAGATCAAGTTTGTTTCAAATTTTTGCCACGCCCACTTCCGCCCCTGCAAATCAAAAAAATCGAATAACAAGCGTAATTTTAAAGCTAGGGTTACGAATTTTGATATTTACGGTAATAACTATAGTAGTTATGATCCCTGAAAATTTGGTTGCGATCAGATAAAAATTGTCGAAGTTATTAAAGAAATACTTTTGTATGGGCAAAAACGCCTACTTACTAGGGGTCTGAGTTGCTTTGGCTGACAATCTGGTATATTGTGCCGTCTATGGTATATTTTGAATGCGGCACTATATCGATATACCACATATACCATTTGGTATATTTTTAGTATTTTTTGCAGTATATTTGGTATATTTTGAGAATAATACCGCAAAATATATTGCTTTTATTCAAAATGGGTAGCGGGTATCTCACAGTCGAGTACACTCGACTGTAGCTTTCTTACTTGTTTTCTTATGTTGTCGGAATTTTTTTTGTATATTTGAAGGCTATTTAACTAAATACTAAGATTCAAATAGAACATGCATTTCGTTGGTATATTTTGGTATATTTTTTTGTATGTTTTCGGTATGCTAATTTGGTAGATTTTACCGACATACCATATCTAGTATCTGAAATAGTTTAGAAACTAATTTCGAGTGAATTTCTGAATAAGCTGCGTAGACACAAATATTTGTAAAACTTTTACTAGATTTCTACAAAAATGAAATAAAAATTAATAACAATGCTAAGCGTTAGAGACCCGTTGCAAAGGGCAAGAAGATTGTGTGAGTATTTGGATATTATTTGCTCCCACACTCAGCCAGCGAGGGGTGACTTTTGATGCACTGAGTATGTGTGTGTGTGTGTGTGTGTGTGTGTGTTATTTAGTGTAATGTAGTGTAGTTCTCTCCCTCTCGCTCTCTTAATATTTAGTTGTTTGTTGTAAGTGTAGCATGAATCATGCATTTCTATGTATGATGGACTGAGACTCTGAGACACGACGCCACGTCGAGGGTGAACTGCCCGCTGTCCCCTGCCCCCTGCTCTCTTGCCCCCTGATCCGCCACGCCCAGCCTTGACTCGCCCCTGGCCACTGGATATATTTTGAGCTTTTGGGATTCGAGTCTGAGTTCAGCCCTCGTGTCGCTAGTTTTTGCACCCACTTCAACTTTATTAAAGTCATTAGATACACACAACGAAACAATGCAATATAATACTCAACAAAATACACTTGACGAAAACATGCCTCAACTTTGCCTCACTCAAAAGTATTGTCAAATATTATGGCACAACTATTTCGGGCAGTGTATGGTGAACTAATTATATTGCTACAGAAAGCAGAGCACACAAAACATGTCGAAAATGTTTGCTAAATTCATTATAACTCCGGAGTAAAGCAAAGTTCATAAAATTATTACAGCTAGCCAAGAGCTGAGTGGAGTGTATGCGACTGCAAGATACCCTGTAAAAAGTAGAGCTAAGCAGAGAAATAATTGTATGATTTACCTGATAGAAAACGTGAAAGAAAGAAACAGAAAATGTTAAAGAAAAAGAAAGAAAAATTAAGATAATGATGGAAAAAGAAAGAACGAAATAAAGAAAATATATAGAAATAGAAAGAAAAAAATAAAGAAAATAATGAAAAAAGAAAGAGAGAAAGTAAGATAATAATAAAAAAATGAAGTAGTATTTTAAAAATATACCAAATTAATATACCGCAAAAATACTAAAATTATACGAAATGCTATATTTTCTACAGTACTATATCAAAATATACCACAGAGTGCAAAATATACCAGATTGTCAGCCAAAGCAACTAAGTTTCCTAGTAAAAATAAGTATTTCTTTAATAACTTTGACTATTTTAATTGATCGCTATCAAATATTCAAGAATTATAAAGACTACAGTAATTATTGTATTTAACAAAAATTACACTTGTTTTTCGATTTTTATCGATTAGCGGGGTCGGAAGGGGGCGTGGCAAAAATTAAAACGAACTTGATTTGCGTGGAAACATAAATGCTGTCGAAAAAAATTGTATCTCTATATCTTATAGTCTGTGAGATATAGGTGTTCATACAGACGGACGGAAAGACAGACAGACGGAATATATGTATTTTATGGGGTCAGAAATGCCTCCTACATGTTAATAGTGGGTATAAAAATGCAAACCATAGAAACTAGGATCACATAAATATATTTCGAATATTTAAGTCATTTTGAAATATATTACTTATATACATATTTTCGAGGAGTTGAGACATTCGTCATATTATCGTTCGACATACAGACTATTGTTGCTGACGGGATCATAGCAAAACATAGGAAAAATAATCCCCTTCGGTTTATCAACGGAATTAGAGGGGAATTTATGAGGATCTTTAGTGCAATCATATCCTCTCTTCAAAATATCCTTTTCTTTTTTACGCAAGGCAGATGAAAAACTAGAAATTTCCGCTTGCTTCGATGGATTCCCAAAAAGTTTCCAGTGAATCGATTTCCCGTTTCTCTTTGCGAATCCATTTTAATCACAACAAAAATAATTTATAAATTTTCGATTTTAAATAAAAATTTTTAAATTTTAGTTTTGTTTGTTTTAGCACTGAAGTTTGAGAAATGAATGAGCTCAGAGTGTGTGAAATTTGTATAGAAATGAAATGAAATTAGTTTCAAGGCATACTGAATACTTTTCTTTAAGAGGAATTTAATAAACTATTCATACTTGATTTTATCTATAGAAAAGTGTTCTCTATAAAAATGAAATAAAATTAAATTAGTTGGCTTTCCCTTTCTCTCGCAACTATTCGTAATACACCTACGTAATTAGCATATTGAAAAGGCGAAAAAAAAACAAAAATGAAATTGAAATCGATTTCCACAATGCTGCAACGCCACATAAAGCAATAAGCACAATGAAAGCAATTTCAATAGTGCGAAAAGTATGCGACTAGCAGATACCCTGTGTACTTAGTATGAAATGTAGAGACTTTACTCCTAACAACGAAATTTCGATATTAATTGAGTCTTTTTTTTTTTTGAGATAATAATTAAATATAATATATTTCGATATTAATTGAGTCTAATTTATTTTTTTTTTATGTTAATAATAAAAGTTAATAATCAAATATAATATATTTATTGAATATAATATACATTTTTTAAAAGATATTTTGAATATAAAAATATTTACTTTTTCATATCTTAAAGTTCAATTCAATTTTACTTCACATCATCAAATTGAACTGCAATTTAATATATTAAAAAGAGAATATTTAATATTCAATTTATATCTTAAAATATAAATATGTTATATACAGTAAATATTTTAAAACAAAAACTATATATTAAAATCTTCTAAAAAGAAATACTAAATATTTATTTTCAAAATATGAAAAGTATTTCGATTTCATTCGTTGTCTGATTTTAGTAAAAAGATCAAATTCTTTAATTAGCTTAGGAACAAAACGACCCTACTTCTTGGGCACTTTACAGGGTATGCACAGCAAAGAAGGCGAAACAAAAGAAAAACTATAAACAATAAAAGCAAGTCAACTGCAGTGGGAAAATACGATGCACTGGCCGCCGTTTGCTTAATTGAAATTTATTGAGTGCTCATTGCAATTGCTCGCCTTGTTGTTGTTGTTGTTGTTATTGTTGCCTAGACTGGGGATGGGAGAAAGGGGGAATTGGGGGATTGGGGAATAGGCTTTTTACACTCCCCAATACAGCGATTACTTGAGGCTGCTGCCGTCTGTTATGATTACAGGATATTGCCCCTTGACTTTATTATTTCTGATTTGCTTCTCGGTCATCTCTTTGCATCCCACTCTCCATAACTCTCTCTCCCTCTTCTCAACTACGCACTCCATTAGCCTGCTGTCTGCAGCCGTTTCCCCATTAGCATCTCGCAGTGAGTTTTGTTTTTGTGGGCGCCATTCGAGAGTTTTAATGCCATTTTAATCAAACACTTCAGTTGGCGAGGAAGTGCTTGAGTTATTATTAAATGATCCCCAGCCAAAAGAATGCCAAGCTAAATTCTTGATCATCTTCGATCGAAACCTAGTTCTATACTCTTATATACAAAATAGACAAATTCACATCACAATTCATTTCACTTTCATTTTTATGTGAATAACACTTTAATACATCTAAATATTTCGCAAGCTGATAAGCTGCTGATAGAAACGTATTGATAAAGAACATTCATTTAAAAAGTATCATATTTTCTATAAATTTGAACACTATCTTGCGATGGTTTACTACATTTAAGTATTTCAAAAGTTGCTGAATTGATACTATCGATAGTAGAGTGCTATCGAGAACACATAAACATGCAGCTTAGTGCCATCTCAAAACGCAAAATAAATTAGTGTGACCAGCTCAGATTAAAAGTGTTTTTATAAAGTGCTATTTGATATTGTGCTGTGCACATTTGCATTCCATTTTTAATACATTTTACTATTTCGCAAGCTAATATGATGCTGGTGATAGAACTGTATTGATAAAACATTTATTTTAGGAAAACTTCATTTCAAAACTACATATAAATATTTAAAAACTATGCTGATGTGACAATGATTCAAGATAAGAATATTGTCATTTTAGATAGTATCATAAATAATGAACATAAAGACCAAAAAAATGCAAAAACATGCAGCTCGAGTGCCATCTCAAAGCGAAAATGCATCAATGTGACCAGCTCAGATTAAAAGTGTCATTTGGCATTGTTCATTTCCTTTATACAACTAAAAACCAGGGCACAAAACAAGTATTAAAGCAAGAATATTGAAATCTTGGCTAAAAGTTCTAAATATTTCGAAACTTGTGCAAAAAAACTTCTGTAAGATCAGAAGAGAACTCATCTCGCTGCGTTTCTTTGTGAGCTGTCAATCATTTGAGTAGTGATGTCTGCGTGAGTCACGTGAGTGCATGCGAACTATCGCTAATTGGCAGTGTGGCCAGTCGTGTGCGTTGATTGACACCTGGCAGCGAGGAAGAGAGAGAGAGAGAGAGAGAAACGCAACAAAACTGGGCCTTGTATATTAGCGCATCTGTCAGTCATAGAATTTGACAGTTTGTCAGCTCTGACAACTCTGACTATGAGTGTGAATGGACTCGGATCAAAGCGAATCGAATAACTAATGCATTCTGTTGCAGAGAACATGCAAAGTTTATGACATCCATTTAGTTTATAAGCTTTATAAGCTTGTGCGTTCTCTAATTGTAATGAACTGTCAATTGTTGCATCTGAAATGTCAATAGCCAGGGCGACTACTCATTTCCTCACCCTCTTTGGTTGTGGGGTGTGAATTCATTTGTAGTTTTAATTATTAGTTTCTGCTCTAGCAACGGGAATCGAATAGTGAAAACGACTACGCATCGCAAAAGGGGGCAGAAACAAAGAAGGTATGATGTCTGATCTGGGTCGGGGTCAGGGAATTACAATTGAAACGAGTTCAGGAAATGCGTGCCATGTACTCATAATGACCGATTTCGTATCGCGAGCAATGCGAGGGTGACTCTCAATTTTCTTCATTCCGTCGTCTATTATTATTTTTTTTTGTTTTCTTTTTGGGATTGTCCAACCCCTGCAATAGTGTTGCCTCCCCCAACTATTCGACTCGACCTTGATCGAATATCTTTGAGGCTAACCCAATAAAATACAGAAAATATATTGCAGCATCAGATTCTGTGATATGGATACAATAATTCGATTGAGAAGATCTTAAGGTACTGCCTCATAAATTGGATCAATTGCTAAATGCTGATAAATCGCATAAAGACTGAGCAAAGATGAAAGCAAATCAGTAACAATTTGATTCAATGAAGAACTCGAATTTTTCCAGAATTTAGAGATTGACAAAAAGCAAGAAAGAGAATAAATGTTATCAAATTAGTTTTAGCATTCGCTGTTTTTATACCCGCTACCCATAGGGTAGAAGGGTATTATAACTTTGTGCCGGCAGGAAATGTATGTAACAGGTAGAAGGAGGCATCTCCGACCCTATAAAGTATATATATTCTTGATCAGCATCAACAGCCGAGACGATCTAGCCATGTCCGTCTGTCCGTCTGTGTGTCTGTCTGTCTGTGTGTCTGTGTGTCTGTCCGTCCGTCCGTATGAAACACTGGATCTCAGAGACTATAAGAGATAGAGCTATAATTTTTTTTTCGACAGCATTTGTTATGTTTGCACGCAGATCAAGTTTGTTTCAAATTTTTGCCACGCCTAATTTTAAAGCTAGAGTTACGAATTTTGGTATATATAACAATTACTATAGTAGTTATGATTCCTGAAAATTTTGTTGCGATCAGATAAAAATTGTGGAAGTTATTAAAGAAATACTTTTGTATGGGCTTTGCTTTGGCCGACAATCTGGTACATTGTGCCGTCTATGGTATATTTTGAATGGTGTACTATATCGATATACCAAACAAATCATTTGGTATATTTTTAGTATTTTTTAGTATTTTCGGTATATTTTGAAAATGATACCGCAATATTTTGCCTTTATTAAAAATGGGTAGCGGGTATCTCACAGTCGAGCACACTCGACTGTAACTTTCTTACTTGTTTAGAATGTGAGATGGAAATTTGTTAAATGCATAAAATTCTATTTTGTTGCGAATTTAGAGATTGTCAAAAGGAAAGAGAGAAATAAAGCATGCTTGAATATTAAATTATTTCTTGAATTAAAAAACAAGGAAAGAGAAGAAATTTTGCTTCAATATATAATAAATATTTTCTGAATTCGAATTTTTCAAGAATTTAAAAATTTCAAAGAAAAGAAAAAGAAGAAGTGATGGTTAATTCTAATTTTTTGTTAGAATTTACAGATTGACAAAAAGCAAGAAAGAGAATAAAAATTTCATAACATAAATATATAAAAATATTTACAGAATTCGAATTTTTCATTAATTTAACGATTAAAAATGAAACAAGGAGACAATTTTCTGAATTAAATTTTTTCCCTAGAATTTATAGATTGATAAAAAGAAAAAAAGAAAATTGGGATAAAAATAAAATTTGTTTCCAGAATATGAATTTTTCCAGAATTTTGAAAAAAAAGAGCAGAAAGTTTGCTTGCGTATAAAATTAATTCCTGAATTCGATTTATTCCAGAATTTAGGAAAGAACGAGAAGAAAATTTGCTTGGATATATAAAATCATATCCAGAATTGAAATTTCCTTGGAATTTAGCTATTGAAAATAAAAAAACGAGAAGATAGGTTGCTCGAATATGAAATTATTTCCAGATCTCGAATTTTTTCAAAATTTGGAGATTGGCAAAAAGAAAATAAAGAGAAGATAGGTTTCTTTAAAAAACTTGCTTAACATATGTACATAAGGGCAAGCAAGTTTGCTTGAATATAAAATTATATAAAAAGTATAACTTATAAATTGGTAGCACATTTTATAATTTCTAAAATCGGTTCAATAGTTGATCTAAATACGTTATGCAATATTTATGGATGAAATTGATGACTCTTAGGGTATGCGAAATGTTTGTGAATAATTTAGTTGCCAATCAGTCGAATGAATAATATGCATGCATTTTGTTTGCGAGTTAATTTTAAATAAATTATGGCTGCCAAGAGCAGTCCAGAGTGAGGAGTGAGGAGTCGGAAGTTCGGAAGTGCTTAAGGGATTGTCTGTCCGTGACAGTGGCTGAGAGTAATGTGCATATATTTTGCAAGGAGCTAAAGCCGTATTTGTATTCGTAGTCGCATCCGTATCCGGACTTGAGTTGATGCCAAGTGCTGCTGCTGCACACGTCTGTCTATATTTTGTGTGTGTGTATGTTTGTGTGTTGTGGCAATTATATCGTCTGCCTGCCACGAAATTTACGACTCCCTGGTGCATAGTTTTGTGCCCTTTGCATCCCTCAGAAGAGTCGCTGCTTGCATCTGGCATCTGGCATTTGGCCAATGTGTTGCATCTTGAGTTCTGTTGTTGTTGTTGCTGTTGTTGCATGTAACTGCAGGTTAAACAAACGTTTAGCATACGAGGAGGCACAGCTCAGCACTGCATCTAAACTGTTTGCATAAATAGCGAGCACACTCAAGCAATGCGATGCGATGCAACTACGTGCTAAAGTGCACTGGAAGCTGTTGCCTCGCCGCAAAGGCAAATTGAATTCGCAACAACTAAAGACAAGGGGACGGGGACAAGGGCGCGTCAGTTATGAGCACGCCTCCTTTGTAATTCGCAACTCGTTCAAGCCGCAATTGAGTTGCATTTCTGCCCACCTCTTCCCCTCACCTTCTTTGCCACACTTGCCACGTGCCACAGTTGCTTCACTTTTAATGTGCAGCAAATCACTGTAGACAGCGGCGTTTTTTTTTTATACCCGTTACACATAGGGTATAGAAGGGTATCACAGCTTTGTGACTCCAGAAGAAGTCATCTCCTAGTATATTTATTTATAGTATATTAATATACCGAATATATCATAGGTATATTTTAGTATGTTTCAGTATATTATTTTGGTATATTTTAATCATAATACTACACCGTTTTGCGCTTATTAAAAATTGATAGCAGAGTCGAAAATGTAGTATATTTTATGATCTTGTTTCAACGCATGTTAGATATTTCAGTATATCATTTTTTCAGAATATTGATATACCAAAAACTACCGTATATCATATTTCAGTATGTTAATCTGGTTTTATTTATAGTATATTGATATACCAAATATTGTCTACGATGTATTTTAGTATATTTCAATATATAATATTTATTATATTATTATAGTATATTTATAGCATACTGATATAACAAACACAACCTACGGTATATCTTAGTATATTTCAGTATATTAATTTGGTACTGTCTACCGCATTGTGATATACAAAATATATTTTTTTTTCTATATTGCAGTATATTATTTTGGAATATTTGAAACGCACTGTTTTGCTCTTATTGAAAATGTCTATCGGGTATCTCAAAGTCGACTCTAAATTGATTACTTTGTTTTTTTTTTCGTTTGTGGCCTGCATTTTTAACACTTTTGCAACGCGCAGTTTTCGTTTTTTTTTCGCTCACTTTTCCCAGGGGTGGCAGGCTCACTCATTCACTAACTCATAGTTTTAGTCGCTGTCATACTCGCTTTTCATGTCTGTCGTCCTTTCAGGGTGAGTTCTGTGTCCTGGCCGCTGGCTAACTTCCCAACTCGCATCTTGCAACTGCTGCTGTTGGTGTTGCTGCTGTTGATGCTGCCATCGCATACCGCGTTGCCATTATTGTTTATCGATTGGCATTCGATTGGGCCTGCAGCAGATATATACGAGGGTATATATATTTATACCCGCTACCCATAGGGTAGAAGGGTATTATAACTTTGTGCCGGCAGGAAATGTATGTAACAGGTAGAAGGAGGCATCTCCGACCCTATAAAGTATATATATTCTTGATCAGCATCAATAGCCGAGACGATCTAGCCATGTCCGTCTGTCCGTCTGTGTGTCTGTCCGTCTGTCCGTCTGTCCGTCTGTCCGTATGAACACCTAGATCTCAGAGACTATAAGAGATAGAGCTATAATTTTTTTTCGACAGCATTTGTTATGTTTGCACGCAGATCAAGTTTGTTTCAAATTTTTGCCACGCCCACTTCCGCCCCTGCAAATCAAAAAAATCGAATAACAAGCGTAATTTGAAAGCTAGAGTTACGAATTTTGGTATATACAGTAATAACTATAGTATTTATGATCCCTGAAAATTTGGTTGCGATCAAATAGAAATTGTCGAAGTTATTAAAGAAATACTTTTGTATGGGCAAAAACGCCTACTTACTAGGGGTCTGAGTTGCTTTGGCTGACAATCTGGTATATTGTGCCGTCTATGGTATATTTTGAATGCGGTACTATATCGATATACCACATATACTATTTTGTATATTTTTAGTATTTTTGCAGTATATTTGGTATATTTTGAGAATAATACCGCAAAATATATTGCTTTTATTCAAAATGGGTAGCGGGTATCTCACAGTCGAGTTCACTCGACTGTAGCTTTCTTACTTGTTTTTTTTTGGGCTGCCAATAACACGGGCTGTCAACGCTCTCCAAGGGGTTGCTTTTCCCCTTTGTCTGCTATTCCTCGGTGCTTTTCTATCGTTTCCCTGCTATTTTTTTGTCTTGCCAACTTTACGCAACTTTAAAATCTCAATCTTTGCAGCTTCATAATAGCCAGCGGCAAAATTTTGAAGGCTATCGAAATGATTAACCAAACTGATTGGAATTTAATTGGTTTTGGGGTATTTTTTAAAACAGAAATTTATGTCATTTAGGAATTTAATTATGTTGCAATATTAATAATAATATTCGTAGTAATTATTATTCATAGCAATATTTTAGCCTTGGTCTAGTTAAAATGTGTTTAAGGGATCGATCAAACTGATTGCATTTAAGTTCTAATTTTTTATATGCGATCGTCACAATTTTCTTTTTGCGTAGTCTTTACTTAGGTATTGAAATAAGTTCCAATATAATTATTATCCATTATTATTATTCATAACAAAAGTCTATATTTAGCTTAGACTTATTTGAGGGATGGAATACTATTCTACACAGTTGGAAAATTAAGAAATATCCTCTACATATTTTCAATAAAAGCAATAATGTGCGGTATTATTCTTGAAATATACCAAATTAATATGCTAAAAACTACTTGAATATACCGAAGGCTATTTTTGGTACATTGATAACATATATATTTAAAATATATACCACAAAGCATAGAATATACCACATTGTAGCTAAAGCAATTAAGATATACTATTACCTTGAAAATATACCATAGAGTACAGAATATACCAGATTGCCAACAAAGTAACTAAGATATACTCCTACATACAGATTGTCAACTAAAGCCACAAAGATATACTATAACATTTCAAATATACCATCGAGTGTTCCAGATTGTCAACTCAAGTAACTAAAATATACTATTACATTCCGAATATACCATAGAGTACAAAACCAAGCAACTAAGTTAAAATCCTAGATATCACTATACAGCTGACATATGTAACTGTTAAGTTAAGATAGTTCACTATCTTTATAAGAACATATGTTTTTATCTGAACAGTTTTGAGCAGTTTTCCCATCCTCCCAGCTCGCCTAAGCTTAACTACATTTTGAGCCACATTCATCTGGTTGACTTTAATCCATTGGGGACTATCAAACGCAAGAAATATTTCATATGCAATGCACTGCTATTTTTTTTTGAGTTGTGTATGCAAAGCAGAGAGGGCTTATAAAAAAGGGGCACACACAAAATGCAGAAGGGGCAAAGTTGATTTAGAGATGCCAACAGATGTGACACACAACATCGCATTGCTGTTGTTGCTTGTTGTTGTTTTCCCTTTGACGGTCAGGTGATGATGGCAGCGAAAATGATGCGTGGAAATGCGGAAAAACTTGATGCTGCAAGGTTTTGCTGTTGTCTGTGGAAAGGTTAATGCACCCACCCGCCAGTCAGTCAGTTAGTCAGTCCGTCCGTCTGTCCGTCTGTCCGTAACAACCACCCGGAAAACGCTGTCGCTTTTCTTTAGACTCCTGGCAGGCAGGCGACATAAAAATTGAAATGTTTGCGCTCTAATTTCATTGCGCCAGGGGTTAAATGCAGCACACACACACACATCAAGCGAGCAACAACAACAACAACAAATGACATTAATAATGCTTAGCGCAATTACAACAAACTCACAAGAAGGGGGCAAAAAAAAAAGAACAGAAAAGAGGAACTCGGGTCGAGCATTCATAATGACAGCAATAACAATTCCGCTGCAGTCGGTCATGACATCAAATTAAGTTGTTCTATCTCTGTCTCTATCTCTCTCTCTCTCTCTCTCTCTCTCTCTCTCTCTCTCTATCTATCTCTTTCTTTTGCTTTCTTCTATCTCTATCCATTAGTTTTCTTTGCCATTGACATTCGTTCTCTTTTTTTTTTTTTGCTCATAATTTGAACATGAAAACAATCTCAAGCATTTGCAATGTTCACTCATTGTTAGCTGGCCTTGATTGATTGATTGATTGACTGGACTGAAGTGGACTGGCTGCCTGATTGATGGCGTGTCAATTGCGCCAAATAGTGGCTCAACATGCAAAGCATTTAATAAATATTTCATAAGCTTACGTCTTCCACTCAATGGAGAAGAAGCATAAAGAATTTTCGCATGAATCATAAAGAACAATTGCAATTGTTGAGAACTGGGCAAAGAGGCCAAGGCATGCAAATATTTATATTATTTAATTATATGATTATTACTATATATGTATGTATGTATATTCTCGACTAATACTCTATTCAACTAATTTATTCCCGTTGCAGGTATGTAACTTGATGTGGATATAAACATGCTTCTCCATTTACCTGTAACACTTTTGCCTCGCGGGTTACAGAAAATAAAAAACAAAAAAAAGGGTCGAGAACAATGCGGTAAGCTTAACTCAAGCTCAGATCACGGCCTCTGCATTGTCGACAAGTGCTGACAGCAAGCGTGCCACAGATACAGTTAAAGATGCTGATGCAGATGCAAATGCAGATACAGACAGGCATAGACTTATGGAAACTGGGGACTTATTCATTTATGCACAAGTCTTGTGGCCATAATTCAAGTTTATTGCCACAGCGGGACAAACGGAGAGGAGGAAACAAAAGCCACTCTTCGCAGTCAAGTGTTTTCCCTTGTATGAATGCATAAAAGGTGACTGCTGCCCACACAAGTCTGCATCTAAATCAGGCGCAAACAGAAGGACGATTTTGAATTCACCTTTTCCCCAAATATTTCAGCTTCCGTTCTAAGCAGTTCTTTCCATATTTACTATCGATATTTTATGTATACTGTACTAATCGATATCTGGCATTCCTCGTTACTGTCGATATTCTATTCGATATTTGACATTCCTTTTTACTACCGATATTTCATAAATTGTGCCCTAATTGATGTTTGTCATTTATTTTGTACTATCGATATTTTATGAATTGTGTACCTATCGATATTTGATATTCCATATTTATTATTGATATATTGTGTATTCTGTGCTATTCGATATGTGGCATTATTATCATTGAATTGAAATGAATGTTTACAAATAATGAAAGCTGCCTTATCAAGGCAAACAAATAACTACTCAATGTTTTGCATTCGTTATTTACTATCGATTTTTTATGTATTGTGTAGTAATCGAAATTTCGCTATGAAAATGTTAATTCTAAAGTTGGTAAATTACTGAATAATATTTGAATTTGAAACCTCATTTTTATCAACTTCTTTTATGCTATTCAAATAAACTCAACTTCTTGCACTCAAAGTAAGCAATATTGTATTAGTTAGTTGTGAGCTTAGTCTAATACTAAACTCATTAGCTGTTAAATTTCCTTTTCCTTTCAACAGTACCGTTAAAATGTGTTATCGATATACTCGCTATCGCTGCAAATGTTATCGTCTGACTGCTTTCGCTTCCTTTAGCACACGTTTTTCAAGTGCGGCGTCTAATGGGAAAGAGAAATCGCTTTGCATGCAATTATGCGAAGAACGACACAAGCAAAGTCACAAAGCCAAAAGCCCCCAATTGAATGTGGGGCGTGGCACACACAAACACACACTCACACGCACACACACACATCAAATACTCGCCTATTCAGTGTGTTTGCCTGACTCTCTTTCCGCCTTTCCGTCTGTTAGGCGACATTGCACTTGTTAGCAACCTGTGTCCGTGTCCCTTTTTAATCTCCCCACTCTCTATTCCCAGTTTCACCCTCTCTCTCGCTCTCGCTCTCTCACTCCCCTTTTGGCACTTCCCGCTCAGTTTGTTTTGCACTCTTTTCTGTGGTTTATTTCTGTCGTCTGCCTGATTTCCGCTTTTTAAATGCTTCTCTGTCCTCAGTTGTTGCTTTTGCTTCGTCTGCTCTGTCCTTCAAACTCGCTGGGCTTTTTCTCCCTACGCACACACACACACACACGCACTGCTGAGGTGTGACTGTCTGTCTGTGTGTGTGAGTGTGTGTAAGTGTGCATTATCATTGCGACAGCAACTGCGTCGCTCGTCGGACCACGTAGCCTAAAACAGATTTATTACCCTGGCTTATGCACTGCAGTTAATTTTTTTTTTCGCATACCCATTCAATGAGTGTGTTATGCATCGGGTATGCTCTCTTTTTAGTGATTGAAAATAATAGTATATGTTTATATCCTTTTTATATATTAGCATCTGTCTGTCCACTTGCATTAACAACTAGAACTCAGAAACTTTGATATTTACAAACTTGAAAATTGGTAGGAATACTTTTGAGCTTCAATTCTCAAATATGTTAAATATATATATTTAAACATTTCACAGCCGAACATAAGCTCTGTGTTGATTGCTTTTATCCGTCTGTCCACTTGCATTAACAACTAGAACTCGGAAACTATAATAGTTATAAATTTGTAAATTGGTAGGAATACTTTTGAGTTAGAAATCTCAAATATGCTAGATGTATTTTAACATTTAATAGTCCAAAATGATCACTTTCATCCGTCTGACCGCTTGCTTTAATATGTATATCCAAGAAACTATGATAGTCTGAAAAACTATACTTGATCAGAATACTTTCTGCTCTTAGTAGCTTAGATTGTATATTCAAAATATATATCAAGCTTGGCGATTGAATACCCTCATCTGTCTGTCCACTAGCACTAATAGTTAAATCTTGGATACAAAAATAATAAGATATGCAAAACTTGATAAGAACACTCTTGAGTTTAAAATCTCAAATATGCTAAATGAATTTGACCACATATCATAGCCGAAAATTCACATTTGATTTCTTTCATCCGTCTGTCCGCTTGCTTAAATATGTATATCTCGAAAACTATGATAGTATGAAATACCAAACTTGCTCAGAATACTTTCTGCTCTTAGTAGCTTAGATTGTGTATTCAAAATATATATTTAATCTATGACAGTACATTTGACGATTGAATACCCTCATCCGTCTGTCCACGTGCCTTTATAATTAAATCTTAACAAGAAGAAGAACAAGAAATGTCATCTAAGTAATAGCGAAAAAAAGTAAAATCACATTACAGTCGAGCACACTCCACTGCAATGTTTTTTGAGCCCCATTCGCAGCACTTTTTCTCTATCTCTTTGCCTGAGTTTGGCTGGCGCCCAGGTGCTAAATGGAACGGCATGCGCGACCCTGACAATTGGATGGATGGCTGGATTGTTGTTGACTTGCTCGATGGTTGGTGGGGTTGTAGTCGTAGTCGTAGTCGTAGTAGTGGAGTGCTGTCTGGCTGGCAAAGGTAATGCAAATTGCACGAGGGTCGTGCAAACTGTCAATTGATCATTCAGCAAATAAATTAGCAGCTCGTTAAATGTGCGAGCGAGCGACTGCATTACGAAAGTGTTATCGCTAACCAACTTTTGTTCTATAATTGAGATAAATTTAGAGAGTACTCACCAAATTTTGGCTGGCAAAATGATTTCTTCGAATTGAAAAACTGAAAAAAAACAGAAGTTGAATGAGTGCGTAAATTTTGCATCAATCTCCGTAATCTAGTATAGTATATAGTATATATAATAGGTATATAGTATATTATTAGTTCACATTAGACAAACTACAATAATAAACAAAATTATTGATAACACTTCCATCTCTCTCTCTTCGTAGAGAGTTGCATTAGCTTTTCCCTCTCTGTCTCTCCTCCTTAATCGAAACTAATCAAAGCGCTTTGCATAAGCTCTTCAAATAGCCTAATCTCGAGCATGAGTGTGTGTGTCTCTCTCTCTCTCTCTCTATCTGGTTTATTGCTCTGCCTGACGACTTAATTCAATCAATTAATGTTGACGGGGTGACCAGACCGCAAGAAAGGGTCAACCGCAGTCTGGTCAGAGAGTGAGAGAGATAGAGATAGAGAGAGAGAGATGTGGGCCATTAACTGTGGCTTCTGCTGGTCACACTTGATTCGCATATGCAAATTGTTCTAATTATGCGTGTGATGCGAACGATCATCATCTCGTTAAATGAGATGCAACGAGGGTAACTTTTGCCCAAAGCGAAGGCTAATCATCAACTCGAGTGACGCAGGGCGAGGTCACACTTAATTGTGCAACAGTTACAGTTACACTTTTTGTGTGTGACCAAAAATAAAGCAGAAGATGTGCAGTGGAAGCGATTAAGGATACGCAAAAACGGAAAGCGAAATGTTAAAAGCAAAATGATTAATTGCATTTGCAGGTAGCTGGCAGAAATATCAGAAACAAACCCCAAAAGTTGTTGAAAAGAAATCAAAATAAACTGGAAGCACGAGAGAAAGAAAGAAAGCTATACCGCCCCCTTGGGCGCTGTTTCTTACGCAAAATACCCGGTAGTTAAAGTATGCAAAAGGGTAGCATGATCAGATAGAGCTAAGCTGAATATACTTGGCATTTACTTGGGCTAGTTAAAGTCTTGCTAAATGGAAAACTTTAAAGAGTATAAAAAAAGTAAAAAAAAGTATAAAAACAAACTTCATAATGGTAAAAATGTAACTTATGTGAATGATGTTAGTATTTTTAGTAAATTAAGCAATATTTTCAGTTTTCACAAGACTTACAAATTGGTTTTCAACAAGTAAGAAAAATAGTCAATAGCTATTTTCAATTAGAGCAAAACCACGCGGTATTATACTTAAAATACACTTAAATACTATAGTAAAATATACCAAAGGCCTCATTTGGTATATTCATATACTACTACGCTCGAATTATATCATAGAATAACATATACACTAGCTAGCCATTTTCATTGTACACTTCTATTCTTTAAATATACTAAATTAATATAATAAAATATACTGAAGGGTATATTTGGTATATTAATATACTACTACGCTTAAAATATACCATATGAGTACCAAATATACTAGTTAGCAATTCAATTAGAACAAAACTACGCAGTATTATTTTTAAAATATACTCTATGAAAATATATTGAAGACTATATTTAGTATATTAATATACTATTACGCTCAAAATATACCATTGATTACCAAATATACTAGACAGAAAATCAATTAGAGCAAAACTTCGCAGTTTTACTTTTAAAATTTACTAAATTACTAAATTAAAATATACTGAAGTCTATATTTAGTATATTGGTACGCTCAAAATATACCACAGACCAACAAATATACTACATTGCCAACCAAAGCGGATATAAAAAGCAATTAAGTAGCTTATGAGTGTTTCAAATAAATATAAATACTACTTTTAAATTAATTGTAGTTAGTTTTGAGCGTTTTAAATTTGTCAAACTTGCTTTTTTCCTTTTTTTTTGGGCACAGGTATATTGCAGTTGAGTGGAGTTGAACGTCTTTGGCAATCTTGAGGGGTTGTTTTGTTGCCTTTGCCGCTGATTAATTAAATTGAATTTCGTGCCAGTGTCGAAATCCGTTTAAACACAACTTTGTGCTGCAACCAAGTCCAACCCCCCGAGTCGCACTTTTTGCGCCCCATTCTAAGCGCCCCACCTTCATTATCATCATCATCATCATCAACATCAAGTGTGTAGTTGTTGTTTTGGCAACAAGCAAAGAGCAGCAGCTCCCCTCGCTGCGATTTTCGGGTGGTTTGCCCTGATAATTTCGGGATTTCTCTATGTATTTGTCCCTTTTCCTCACTCTCATCTCCCTCTCTCTCTTTCTCCCTCCCTCGCTCTCTTCCCTTTCACATTCCCATAGTCTGTTTCTGTTATTTAGCTTTTCCTTATTCTTACTATTACCATCGCCTTTCCCCCTTTATTTCCCTTTTACCAACAAAAATCCTGCTGTGCTTTGACAGCTGTCACATTGCTTTCATCTTATCTCGTTGTTGTTGGTCTTGTTGTTGTAACTCATTTCTCATTTCCGTTGTGATTCGGCTTTATTAATCGACAACATGAAACAGACTCTCCAACATTTCGCACCTAAGAATATGTAATCACAAGGTAATGGATGCGTTTGCAACTTCTTAGTGAAGTCTTGAACTTTGTAGTTCGAAAATAAAACAATGAATATTGGCATTAAAACATGGTCAAGAACAAGAAATAAGAATCATGAAATAACGATTATTATTTGAAATTAAAAAATCACTTTATAAACGTCGAAGAAAGATATCTGTAAACGAATGACAAAATTATCCTTTTTTGCCTTTCCTAGATATTGTATACGAAAAGAAAAAAGTTGCTAGACAACATATAAAAAAATAAAAGAGAAATAAGTTGTGCATTATATTGAAAAATTAAACAATGAAGGTGAAGAACAAGAAATAATAATTATGGAATAACGATTTTTACTCAACATTATAAAAACGCACTATAAACATTAAAGAAGGAAGAATAGAAAATATATCTTTTACGAATAACAAAATTATCTTTTTTTTTTGTCTTTCCTAATATAATATATTTTATATGCAAAGCAAAGAAAGATAGAAAAATTAAAGAAAAAGAACTGAATAAAATACTATAAAAATGAGAGATATAAATTCAGCATAGCATTGAAAAATAAATTAACAAGTAAGAAAGCTACAGTCGAGTGAACTCGACTGTGAGATACCCGCTACCCATTTTGAATAAAAGCAATATATTTTGCGGTATTATTCTCAAAATATACCAAATATACTGCAAAAATACTAAAAATATACAAAATAGTATATGTGGTATATCGATATAGTACCGCATTTAAAATATACCATAGACGGCACAATATACCAGATTGTCAGCCAAAGCAACTCAGACCCCTAGTAAGTAGGCGTTTTTGCCCATACAAAAGTATTTCTTTAATAACTTCGACAATTTCTATTTGATCGCAACCAAATTTTCAGGGATCATAAATACTATAGTTATTACTGTATATACCAAAATTCGTAACTCTAGCTTTCAAATTACGCTTGTTATTCGATTTTTTTTATTTGCAGGGGCGGAAGTGGGCGTGGCAAAAATTTGAAACAAACTTGATCTGCGTGCAAACATAACAAATGCTGTCGAAAAAAAATTATAGCTCTATCTCTTATAGTCTCTGAGATCTAGGTGTTCATACGGACAGACGGACAGACGGACAGACACACAGACGGACAGACGGACATGGCTAGATCGTCTCGGCTATTGATGCTGATCAAGAATATATATACTTTATAGGGTCGGAGATGCCTCCTTCTACCTGTTACATACATTTCCTGCCGGCACAAAGTTATAATACCCTTCTACCCTATGGGTAGCGGGTATAAAAACTTGGTCATTAAAACTTGGTCAAGAACAAGAAATAGGAATCATGAAATTTCGATTATTATTTGAAAAAAAGAAAAGTAAAGACATAAAGATGTAAGCTACATATGTACGTAAAGAAAAGAGAGATAGAATTAGAATAGGATCGAAAAAACAAGCTTGACAAACTACTATAAAAATGAGAGAAATAAGTTGAGCATAATATTGAAATTTCAGTTCAATAGCTGGACACTTCACAGCATTTCCCATTTGGCTGGCAAATGATTCTCAAGTGGTTCATAAAATAGTTCAAAAGTGCTTCATGACCACAAAATTCGTTCACTGAAATTTGGCAGACAGCAAGATGAGATTTACTGGCTGCAAAACCAAAGACACACAATTCAAGCCAGACGCCAGCCAAAGCCTTTAGTGGAAGTGGAAGTCGTGTAAATGGCGGCTCTATCTTCTTGTTGCTTTCACTCGTCTCTGGCAAGAATCCATTTGGATTTACGACATTTTTCAGAGACAACTGGCGACACACAATGCAATGTAGTGGGAGACATATGTCAATTCCTCATTGTCATCATCATCATCTTTGGGTTTATCAAGTGGTTCAGCGCTTTGGTTCGCGTTGATTATTGTAATCAGAATTGAGAGCCAGCTTACAAATCGCTGGCAATTGGCTAACTTGTTTATTTGTCAGTTTGACAGTTGCCAAAAAGCTCTCAAGAGTTTGGCAACATTTTTGCAAAAACAAAGAGAAAATAAGACTGTTTAACTGTGAAATACCAGTTGCAATAAAATTTTCTTGACTGTTGATATATAAAATTAATACTACAACTTGAAAAATATACTATAGAATACAAAAATTATGATTATACCCTACTATTCAAAATCTTAGCTTATATTTGTTGATATACTTTATATACCAGATTATTGAAAATATACCAAAATATACCAGTTTGACAATCAATAAAAAAAAGTTGTAGAAGAGAATTTCGAAGCAGGGGAGAAGGTTAGAAGAGATGCAATGCATTAAAAAAGAAGAGAGCAAAAGCAAAGGGTTAGAGTTTAGAGAATTATAACAAACAATTTATTAGAGAAGTAAATAGTCAACATTTAAAAGACGTTTGAGAATATGCAACAAAAAGATACAACGAAAGATCCAAATTTTGAAATTTGAAAATCAAATTTCCTAAACTTTTCTCTACTGTCATTTCTTGTATTAAGATTCTTAGCTTATATTTGTTGACATACTTGATATACTTCAATATTGAAAATATACAATATATCACAAAATATACCATTGTTAATATCCTGGATATTCTAGAGTATTGAAAATATACCATAGAATACAAAATATTCCATTGTTGATACACTTGTATGTAACAATTTTGAAAATATAGAGTGCAAAATATACCATTGTCCATATACTACAATATTGAAAATGTACCATATAACT
Organism: Drosophila pallidifrons; assembly: GCA_023558445.1. Lineage (NCBI taxonomy): Eukaryota > Metazoa > Arthropoda > Insecta > Diptera > Drosophilidae > Drosophila > Drosophila pallidifrons. The sequence goes on along the minus strand of CM042351.1, from coordinate 24,953,830 downwards.
CAAAATATATCATTATTAATATACTTTATTCACTAAAATATTGACAATATACCATAGAATATACCAGTTGTTCAACCAAAGCAACTAAGCACTTCAAATTCTTCAATTTTAGAATTGCATGTTGTTCTTCTGTCTTTACTCTAGCCAAATTGTGATTATACCCTTCTAAGCATTTGGGCACCAAGTAGCAAAAAGTTGGCAACATTACAGCGATTGCCTCGTAGTTTGTCTCATTAGCGGCATCATTAGCGGTTCGGCAATAGTTCAACAAAATAGGAGAGAACCGGAGTAGAGAAGAGAAGTGAAGTGAAGAGAAGTAATGGGAAAGGGGGAAGGGAGCTTTAGTAACGAGTTCAACGAGTCGGTTTCATTTTGCAGTCGTTAACAAAGGAGTTGCCTCAAACATTTCCGCTTTTGCTGGCAATTCCTGTAATTTGCTGCAGAGCATTTGCCACCGGCCGCCAGGTGTCGCTTAATGTCGGCCATTGTGCGATGAGGAAATTGCATTTGCCTGCAATCTGCAATCTGTTGTCCTTCCAATTCCCATTCCCATTCCCTGGTTGTTGTTGTTGTCGTTGTTGTCGTCTCGTTGCCTACATTTCCGTTACAGACAAAAGGGGCGTGGCTGTTAGACGCCCCCTTGTTGTTGAGCCGCCACAGCAACAGATAGTGAAAACAATGTGAGGAGCATTAAGAGAAGCGTCAATAGCAAATGAAATGACGAAAGGATTGCCACAAGCGCAGCAGAGAGAAGCATTAAGAAGCGGCGAAGAGAAAGAAAGAGAAAAGTTATAGGAGAGAAGTTCAAAGCAAAATTAGAGAAGTCATTCAAGAAAAGAAAGAGAAGAGAAAAGTCAGTACAAAGTTAAAGGAGAAGTTTAGAAGAGAATTGAAGAGAGTAAATGCAAAGGGTTATAGATTATAGAAGTATATCGGAATAAGTAAGGGGAAAATTATTAGAGAAGTCAGTAAACAAAAGATAAAATAAAAATAAGTGATTAGAAAAGTCAGTACTAAGTTTAAGAAGAAGACTAGAGCAAATGTAAATGTTTAGAGATTAGAGTATAAGTAGAGTATAGGGAAGAAGTATGTAAGAAGGAAAGGAAAATGATTAAGAAATCCAGTAGTCAAAAGTTTAAAGACTTTTAATGAAAATAGATCCAATGAAAGAAGTAAAGAAGCAAAGCGAGTAAGAAATATCTGAACATTTAAGAGAAGTCAGTGATGAAAGAAAGAAGTAAAAAGTGATGTACAAGAAGAAGTATTTAGAGAAGTACAAGGGAGAAGTAAAATAGAAGCACTCATCACAGAAGCTAATATTCCTCTTCTCCGATTGTGGAGAAGTTCGAAGAGCTGCAATGACTGAAGTAAAGTGAGAAGTTAGAGAAGAAGTAATTAGAAAAGTTCAAGCGGAAAGTATGAAGAAAACTTACTAGAGAAGTATAAAAGAGTAAATTATGGAAATCCATTAGAGAAGTCAGTGATCATGGTTTAGAAGAAGATTGGCAAGAAGTCCGAAAAGATGATACGAAAGAAGCAAAAAGATATGTTAAGAAAAGAAGTGATTAGAGAATTACAAGAGAGAAGTAAAAGAAGAATACTCATTAGAGAAGTATAAAAGAGTAAGTAATATGAGAATTCATTAGAAAAGTCAGTGCTCAAGAAAAAAGTTGGAATGAAAGAAGTAGAAAAGAGGCGTAAGAGAAGAAGCGATTAGAGAAGTACTCATTAGAGAGGTTAGTACTCCTTTTATAACTCCGATTGTGAAAAGGTCCAAAGAGCTGGTGCGAAATAAGTTAAGAGAGAAGACAGACAGACACTTATTAGAGAAGTTTAGAGCAAAGAATGTAGCTATCAAAGAAGCAGGAGTTACATGTGAAAAGAGAGCTGCCAGCAAGCAAACGAATGACACTTGGTGCAAATGTGTAAAGGACTCAAGTGGAGTCAATATGCAAAAATGAAGTTGAGAGCAATAAGATTGCATTAGCTACCATTCAGTGGCACAATGTCTGTCTCTCTATCTCTCACTCTCTGCCTCTCTTTCCCTTTCTACCTTTCTCCCTCTCTCTCTCTCTCTCTCTCTCTCTCTACCTCGCTTGATTTCACACTAAAGTCAGAGCAGTTGCCCTTGGAAATGGACGCAGTCAAAGCTAATTTTCCATGCAATTTCCCAGTCTGTTTAGTCTACGATGGGGGACAAACGACACTAGACAGATGACAGACGACATACGACAGACAGAGTGAAAGAATGTGTGTATGTCCTGTGTGTCCTGTGTGTGTTTTCCTTGTACCCCAGAGGCGGGATTTTTGTTGCTCGATGCTCGTTTTAATTGCATCAGTGACGCTTGATTTAACCACTTTGCACAGATTCAATATATGAAAAATGGACACTGCAAATGCTGAACAAACATTCGCCGACACCAACACACACACATACACACACCTGGACAGGATAATCAATGAAAAGCTCCTTTTTTCCCTTTTTTTTTTGGTGGGGTGCTGGCAAAATGGGTCAGAATTGGAAATAATATAAAAAGGCTAAACAAAGGCAAGCGAAGCACGCAACAGCGCAACAAAAGCAAATGCCAACAATACAAAGAACATTAGTTGCAAGTTTGACTGACGCAAAGATACCCTGTAAATATTGAAAGAGACTTAAACTGAAACATTTAGTACCAAAAGTGTTTGAAAAGCAAAAAAAAGTAGAAGTCATGTAAAGTAAACTAACAACAGCATAAAGAGTAAAAGCTGCAAGTTCAACTGACGCTAACATACCCTGTAAATGTGGTAGAAAATCTGAAAGAGACTTAAACTGCAATATTTAACCCTTTAACTCATTGCAAATGTGCTTGAAAAGCAAAAAAATAAGTTATGCTCGAAGTAACTTGAAGTAAAACTACAGCAAAAGTCGGCGATGCAAATGCTTTTGATTTCAAGATACTTTCAAGCAGGGACACTTGAAGCTCACATGGCGTATACTTGATGTGCAATATGAATGAAAATGTTGAGTATACACTGTGAAAAAAAATCCTAGTTCTAAAATGTGTTCTTGAAATAAGAACACTTGAAGAGCAAATTCTTAAAACTTCGAAAATTTGTCTAAATAATACCAAATTTTCAAAATAAGACCAAAAATTCTGGATTTGGGTTACAAAATTCTGTAATGCATCGAAATTTCTATAAAGTTTATAACTAGATTTGAGTGTTTTCAATCATAGCTCAAACATTCTCGATTTAGAGGTGTAGAACTATCGATAGTCAATTTTGAGCCATCGATAGTTTCGATGGTGCCATCGATTGTTCTCTAAGAGATGAGAGGTTTTGGGTTCTAATCGATGATAAATATTATATTATATTTATTTGAATAACTGAATGCGCTTATTAAATCATAAAATGCGAAAATAATAAATAATAATATTTGTTTTTTCGATCTTATAATAAGATTTATGATCTTATAATATAAGATATATATCTATAAGATTTTTTCTTCTTTTTAATAAGAACTTAGGTCTTATAGGAAATGTTTTTGTGTTTTCCAACATTATGATTTTCGTGGTCCTGACGCACTTTTGAGACCAAAATTCTTAGTACAAAACCAAAATCTTGTTTCAAGAACTTTTTTTTACAATATTGCTCTAACTATGCGAGTGCATAAGAAAATCCATATTATGCTTTAATCAATTTGGAATGGAGAGTATTTAAAGTGCGCATAAAAATTCATTGTTCATTTCATTTACAGGGTATGAGAGAGAGAGAGAGTGTTGTTGTTAGGTAATTTATTTGGGGATGAGCAAATATTTACGACAGCAACAACAACAACAGTAACAGAGATGTATAATGACAACAGCAACACTATAATAAAAATAATCATAACCATCAAAATTCAAATTCCGGCAACATTTTTCCCTCCCTTGTTGCCTTGCTCCGCTCCCTCTCTCTCTGAGTGTTATACTCTCTTTTTATTTGCCTGTCTGTTTATGCTTGCTCTCTCTCTCTGCCTCTCTGTCTCTCTTTCGGTTTGCCTTTGCTTTGGCCTCTGCTCAACATTGCGTATACATAATAGCATCACATAAAGTCGCCGGCAGCATCAGGAAGTTGCCTTTGTCTGTCTTTCTGTCGCTGTGTGTGTGTGTGTGTGTGTGTGTGACTGTATGTGTGCGTGTGTTTTGTGTGCGTGTTTGTGTGTACTCTGCTGTGTGTGTATCTGCCGAAATCTATTGATTTTCTCTGCTCCTTTTTGAGCATTCTCGCTGCTTTGTCGTCATCTGCCAAGCTTGCTTTTATTATTGTTGTAGTTCGTTATTGTTGTTGTTGTTGTTGTCGGCAACATTTTGTCAGACACTTTTTTTTGTGTGCTGTCGCTTCAAGATATGGCACAACAGCCACGGCAACAGCAGCCGCCAACTGCAGATGAAAGTTTCATTTGCCTCGTTTTTTTTTTTTCTGCTGCCGGTTTTCATTTTCTTGGCAACAACAACAACAACTTTGTATATTTTATATATATGTATATGCCCACAATGGGCAACTATTGGAAGCAGAGAAACTGCAGCAGTGTCAGCAGCAGAAACAGAAGCAGAGGTCTCAACTCGGGTAGCCCACATGTCGTATGCTTGATAAAGTTTCGCATTTTGTCATTTTTGCTGTGCGCTGCCATTTTGCACAGAAACAAGTTGCAAACACCTTGCAGCTAAATAACCATCCAAGCTTTGAATTTAAAGGCTGCGAACTTAACGGTGAAACTATTCTGTAACTCAGCTCAAAAAGGTTTGCAATTCTATTCACTAAAATCTGCCTTTTGAATGCAACAAAATGGGAAATTAAATTAAGAAATTTGCTTGACTAAGTGAGAGCTGATTACAGATACATATATGCAAGGCGATCACATCGATGTTGTCAGTTAAGCATTAGGTTGAATAGTTTCAAGAGCCGAATCTTTAATTGTGCTAAATTAGTTCAAAACAAGCACACAGTTTATTCGATTTAAACACATTTACAACTAAGCATGAACAAAAATTTATTTTAACCCCTTTTTAAACTTAACATTTAAATCCTTGATGGTTGATTTTCCTGAAGCTGTGTCCGGAAACTCGTCATCAAGCCAGGTTATTGCTTAATCTGTATATTTTTTCCCCTTAAGAAACTGTATTTTATCAACGTTATAAATTCTAAATATAAGTTACTTAACTTAAAATTATATAATTCACAAACTAATAAGGGTTTGGGCTAACAATTATGAAGATTTGATTCTAGGGACGTCAACATTTTAACATTTTTCTTCTACTCAGTTTACTTTACTTCATGGTCACTTGAAAATCTGATATATTTTGAATGCAGTATATATTTTAAAATACCAATAATAGACTTCGGTATATTTAGTTGGTATATTTCGGTTCTTGCTTTGTTTGACAATTTGATATATTTGAAATTTTATGACATATTTTGAATATAGTATAACACTGTATCAAATGCAGCCATCCAGTAGTATATTAATATATCAAATGTAGCCTTTGGTATATTTTCACGATAATAATGCACTATTTTGCTATAGTTGAAAACAGAAAGCGGTAATCTCACAGTCGAGCATACTCGACTGTAGCTTTCTCCTTATTGATTTGAATTTTTTTATTTAAAGCCCATAAAACGAATTCATAAATTGATTAAATTAGGCGAATTTTTAATGTGTGAAATAAACAGAAAATGTCGAAGAGCCTTTTTTCAAACTTGTCAAATACTTTAACTTATTTAAATGAAAAATTTAATATATAATTCTATAAATGAAAGACTGAAAATGTCTCTATACAAATTTCAAGCGAATTAAATTGTTATTCTCATTGTATGTTGCGAGCATTGCGATATCGTTGTGTTAGTTAGTCTTTGAGAGAGAGTTCTTTTCGTTTTTATGTATTTTGCTTGCTGTTTCGCACTTCCGCTCTTGCTTGCCGGCAACTTCCGTTGCCTCTCGACTATGTCTGTGTGTGTGCGTGGGTGTGTGTGGATGTAGGTGTGTGTGTGTTAGAGTTGTTGTGTCTGCCGTTATTGCTGTGCCAAGCACCTTTTTCAGGCCATGAAAAAACCATTTTGCCGAGTTGCTCGAATTCAATTCAAGCCCAAAAAAAAGAAACGAAAAGAGCGAGAAAAAACTGCGTGGAAACGCTGGGAAAATGCTAGGGAAAAACCATATGAAGAGTGGTTTTGTGTGCTGTCATTTTCTAGTTTTGAGGCAACAGGCAAAAGTGAAGGTGCTTCTAGAAACGAGATTTACGATTTACCCCAAAAGCCAGAACCTGATGCCGAAGCCTTAGCTTCACTTTCAGTCCGTCTGTTTTTCTGTCTGTCTGTCAAAGGCAGCCACCGCACAAAAGCTCAGCACCCACATAAGACTTTTTTTTTCTTTTTGCCGCCCACTCAGACGCATTGTCAGTGAGAAAGAGATAGAGAGATTGACAAAGAGTGAGAGCAAGAGAGAGAAATGAGGAGAAGAAGACAAGAATATTTGTAGGCTTGAAATTATTAAAGTGCGATTGGCGTTTACTTTTTGTTCTCTTGCTTTGCTTTTCCCTTTTCGTTCCGTCTCTCCTCTTTTTTCGGGTGCAGTGAAAGTTTTTCCTTTGAATTCCAATGCGTTGATTAGCCAGCGGGGAAAATGCTGTTCAGACATAGAAAATATGCCTGGAAATAAGCAAACATTTGCTTTTGATGTGGAATTTGATGCGTGGGTTAATACTGCGCACCTTACTGGATTCTATTCGATTTCATCTTCGCATGCTCAGTGCTAATCGAAAAGTAAAGCGAACTGGAAAGAGTTTTTAAAACACGAATTGTGTGTTGTCGAATTGTTTAAATGGAAGCTGGATCATGAGAGAACAGTAGAAAATACTTAATGTTATAAAACATACCAAATTATACATTTAGTATATCGATATACTGATACATTCAAAATATGCCATACTAGAAAAGTAGAAGAACCCAAATTAATATACCGAAAGTTATAAAATATAACATAATCTATATTTAATATGTTGATATACTGCTATACTTAAAATATACTATATAAAAAAAAAAAACAAATTAATAAATAATAAATAAACCAACAGTTGTTTTTTTTAGTATGTCGTTATAATGTTAAATAAAAAGTACCAAATATACCAAAAAATATGAAAATATAATAATTGATATATCGATATACTATTGCATTCAAAATATAGCACACCAACAAAATACCAAGTACGATATTAGCATACCGAAAAGAAATAAAATATACCAAATTCAATATTTGCTATATCGATATACTGCCACACTGAAAATATAAAAAGTATCAATATATCGACATACTACTACATGCAAAATATACCATAGAATACAAAATATACCAGATTGCCAACCAAATTAAAACTGGACAGCTGCAGCAGCATTTATCCCTTCTATAGCAATAACGATCTATTTCAAGTCGTATGCGCTTTGGCCTCGTGACCGCCGTTAAAGTCGCAATTGATTAATCAATCAATCAGGCAGCAAAGAACTCGCAAATCTTTGCGCCACCCTCAGAGCGCTTCTTCAACCCTTTTTTTTGTTTGTGTTGTTTGCTAAATGCGTTTCTTATAACGCAAAAAACAACAACAAAGCAAACTGAATGGCCCATGTTAAGGATGTGAGGACAGGACACGTAATGCCAAGTGCCAAATTGATGTGAGTTCTATGCGAATTTGATGGTTTAATGACCAACCATAAAACCGAAAGGATAAGCGCAATAAAAAAAGCGGATTTAACCTCACTTTCCCGCATTCACCCCAAAACTTGAAATCTTATGTTTATTCTTCTTGTTGCTTCGTTTTTCAAAAAGAAATTTGATATGTTTTTATTTGAGATTTGTCAACTATAACATTGCAATGTTTGTTCTTTTATAATTTCAGTAAAGTTGGGGAGTAGTTTTATTCGATTTATTTTTGAGGATATGGAGATATGAATCGTGAATACTCTAACATTTATTTTAGTCTTCTACTTTGATTTCTCTTTTTTGAGGTTATGAATTTATGAAGCTTTACTTCTGTAAGATTTATTTTATTTATCTACTTTAATTTCTCCAAATCTACTTTCCCCAGAGTATCTGCTAGTCGAGCACGCTTCTGTTTGTTTAATTGCTTGAGCATTTTCGTGTGCTTTGCACGTTTGCAACCCTAGAAACGGAAAAGCAAAAGAGGAACCTAGCAAATGCTTATGGAGTGTTTGTTGTTGCTTTGCTCTCGCATTTCGATTGTCTGGGGAAATGTGCTAAACAAGGAAACAAAGCACAGGGAGAGAAGGAAGAAACAGCTGCAAAAGAAGAAGAAGTCAAAGAAATGGCGAACAGAATTAAACAAAAGTAAAAAGAGAAATGCGACGGCACTCGACGTTGATTTATATGCAGAGGAAAGCAAAAAGTGGGAGTCTTCACAGCTAAAAAAAGTGTCCTTGAAAGAATGCGTGTGTGTTGGTGTGTGTGAGTGTTTGGTTGTGTGTGTAGGGATAGGGTAGCCACTTCACAGAGCACAGGTGGCACATAGCCACTGGCAATAACAACAAATAACAGCAACAACAACGGCAACAAATACAAAATTCGTCTCACAAATGGACGCCATTTTGTTTGTTGGCAACAGTGACAACCCTGGTAGCTACAAACAGCATTTTCAATGTGTGCTTTAATTTATAATTCACAAAACTGAATACAATTAATTTGCACTAGATTTTACTGCAAAATAACAGACACATAGTTTTAGTTTTGGTGAAATTGAAGATTGTGATGACAACCCTGGCAGTGGAAACGGCAATTAAACTGCGTCCAGCAATAAAAACAATACAATAAATCTGCATAATTCAAATGCCATCAAAGAAATATTGTTTCAGTCAAGTTGAAAATAACGATGACAACCCTGGCAGCAGTAAACTTATTTAAATATCATTAATTTGCACAGCAATTATTTAAAAAGTGAATCCGAATAAGAATTTCATACTATAGTATCATTTAAACATTATTTTAGTTTTGGTAAAGTTGTAGATAGTGATGACAACCCTGGCAGCAGTAATCTGAATTTATACAACTGAATATCATTAATTTGTAGAACAGAACAGCTTTAAAACTGAATTCTAATCTAAAATATATATCTTAGAATCATCTTTTGAACATCGTTTCAGTTTTGCCAAGCTTTAATAGAAAGCTTAACACAAATCTGATCCTTTTGCTATATCATAAAGTTTAAAAAACAAATTTAATATGTAAATTAAAATAATATCGCTGTTATGCAATATGTAAAGTAACCTGGAAAGAACAAATTAAAGAGTTCAGAAGAGTACAACAAAAAAATGCCTATCAACTCAAGATACCCTATAAAACGAGTGGTTGCAAGTTTTATTTGCCCGCGTTGCAAGTAGAAACGTCTCGACAGCGAAACAATCGTAAAGTTGCAGATGCAAAAAGGCGAGGCAAATAGTTTCATTTTGGAGTGCAACTTTGTGCCGCATTGAATGCAGGCAGCTAAGCAAAAAGTTTCTTGAACTTGCTGCGGCGACACACAAAAGTGGCCAAAAAGAAGATTGCACAACATAAACTTCCTTGGGAGTGACACGCTGAATACCCTGTAATAAAGTAGCGTCTTTTGTTAGGCAACTGCAAGGCATAAAAAAGGGCAGAAAGTAGGAAATGCTGTCATTGCTGCTGTTGCTGCTGCTGTTGTAATTGTTGCCCCATAAAAAAGAGACAACAAATTGCATCATTAATGGAAATATAACAATGCGCGAAACTGCAGCCGAGATGTGAAGAGTGAAGAAGGGCACACAGATAAAGAGACAGAAAGAAAGAGAGAGGAAGAGGGAGAGGGAGATAGAGAGTGGCACCTAGCCAAGTCGCGACTCGCGAGTCGACAACAATTTAAATCATGAGAGCAACTGTCGCGCCCATTTTCATTGTTAGCTGCATAGATAGACGCTGCGAGTACTCGAGTTGCCTCACAGCAATGTAATCCAATGAAAATCTCACAAAAAGCAAAAATATACAGATTTCCACAGAGAAAAACAGAAAAGTAAAGGCGGAAGTTGATTAAATATCTTTGATGATCGCGCATGATTTGCTCGTTTTTATCTCAATCGTTGTTTAGCTCTACTAAGCAACAGAGAAGTGTGTATTAAATACGCATATCAATCAATCAATCATCTAGCAGACAATCAGTTACAAATTTTGGGATTTGACAACCTATTTAGCTATTTATCCACACAACATTTGAATACATTTTGCTGTAAAGCTCATTTAATTGATTTTGGATTGATTATCCATCATACCAATCAATCAATCAACCAAGCATTTATAGTAACAACAATTATGTTCAATCAATGAATTATAAAATCAATCAACCAAACATTTAACAAAAACAAGTAATAAAATAAAATATACAATCAATCAATCAACCAAAAATATAACAACAATTATAATCACTCAATCATTCAATCAATAAATTACACCAATCAATCAATCATTTAACAAAATTTATGACCAATCAATCATTCAATCAATAAATTATACCAATCAATCAATCAACCATTTAAGAACAATTTTGATCGAACAATCATTCAATCAATTCTGTTTTTCTGTACAACTCATATGATAAGTCAATCAATTAAGCCAACATTTTAACACCGATCAAGCAGCTTTTTCTGAAATGTTTATATGATCAATCAATCAATCAATCAATTTTTCATTGTAATGATGGTCGAAAATCTCTTTTTGCAAAGCTTATTTGATCAATCAAGCAATCAATATATAAATACCAATCAAAATTCCTTTTACTGTAAAGCTAATGGGATGCATCAATCAATCAATCAAGTTAACAATAGTCATATATCTTTTTCCGCAGAGCTAATTTGGTCAATCATGTAATATCAATCAAAATTTCTTTTTAATAAGACTAATAGGATGTATCAATCAATTAATTAATCAATGTTGGAACTATTTTTATTTTACTTCTCTTCTTGATCACAATCAATCCCAGAATTCCCAGCTAACTCTTCCTCACTCTTTTTCTTCTTTCTAAGTAATGACAGACAAATGGAAGTGCATCGCAGCAGTCCAAGCTTTTTTTCTATGTCTGGCTTAGATTGGCTTTTACAGAGATTAAAGAGCCTGACACGTATAGAAAACAGATTGCAAGTTATCGAGCAAGATAGCAGAACGTATTCCATGTTTTTTTTTTGTTGTGTTTTGTGTTCACAGCCTCTTTTTTGTCGTTCTTTGTTTTTATCAGCTATCATCAGCTATGGAATGCACCAGGTGATGTGAAGTGGGCTTGGGGTTGGAATTGGGGATGCTTTTTTTTTTTGTATGTTAGCTAGGAATAGGGACGATGCAAACAGCTTTTGGTTCAACAAACTTCAATTAATGTCGCACTGCTGTCGCTTTTGTTGCCTTTGTTGTTGTTTGTTTGTCTGTTTGTGTGTGTTTTGAAACTAGCGAACGGCGAATAAGAAAAACATCAGCAGCAGCAAACTTGCAACACTTTCAAGTGTCGGCTGCTGTTGTTGCCTCAATAACGAGCAACCTCCTCCAATCCCCTCCCTTCCGCACATTTGTGCCCCTCTGGCCACGCGGAACTGTGTTCCATTCATAAAGAAAATACTCTAAAGCAAAAAAATAGAAAAAAAAAACAGAAAAAAATGGGAAAATTATACTGAAAAACTATTCAGCAAACTAAACGCAACGCCTCAACGAGCTCGCCCATGTGGGCGTGGCATCATTTGCTCATTCATGCACAAGTGTATGTGTGGGTGTTGCTTCTCCGCCTTCCCCTCCCACTCTTCTTCTTCTTCCCCTCTATTCACCATTCCCCATCCATCCCTCCCCATGCTCTGGTTTAGTTTATGCTGCGCATTTGTTGATTTTTTTCTGCCTTTTTTTTCTTGTTTAGGCAAATGTTGATTTTAGTAAAAATGTTGCCATAAAGCGAGCATTGAGAACGATTGACGGCGAGAGGGAGGGAAGGAGAGGAGGCGGAGGCGGGCGGAGTCTGTTGCGCAAACATTTTTGTGTTTAGCAAATTTTAAAGGCATTTTTTTTGTGGTCTTTGGAGCATTTGTTTTTGCTCATAGATTGCTTTTGGATGTGACAAGCATAAGCTTATGATAGTTTTGTTCGAGACACCGAACAAAACGATTTACGGATCATAGAAAATTCTATGAACACAGAGAATTTGCACATTGCGAAGGAAAAAACGTTTAATCAAGGCAAACATATTTTCAGTTTTACAAAAAATCATTGATTGATTAAGAATGTGCAAACATTTAATCCACATCCTAAACAAATTCATAAATTTTCGTTCTTGCTTCAGGAATTCCTCAAAAATACTATAATATATGAAGGTATATCGATATACTGTTAGATTCCAAATACACCGTATTAATATGTATATGGTACACTACCAGATGTATATACCAGATTCTTTCTACAATATGATTATACAATATTCAATATTTCAATTGCAAATTATAATGCCGATTACTGTCAGTCTTAAAAAAGTACTAAAATATAATTGATATACTATTACATTCAAAATATACCAAAAATTGCAAAAAATACCATAGATTAAAATTATTCCACACATTACACGTAGTGTAAGAGTATTCAAATGTTTGATTTATGTTGCAAATTGCAATGCCGAAAACTGTTAGTCTTAAAAAAACAGAAAAAGTACTAAAATATATCGATATACCATTACATTCAAAATATACCATATATAACAAAATATACCAGATTCTACACAATGAGTGCGGCAGAAAAATTCTTGATTTATGTTGAAAATTATGATGTTAAAATCTGCCAGTCATAAAGAATCTGAAAAATACTCAAATATATTATATTGCTACCACAGAAAACAAAATATACCACACAGCAAAAAAAAAAAACCATAGATTACAAAATGTACTATAGAATTCTAAATATACCATAACCCTGATATAGACCGCAGCCTATAGTATATACCATAGGGTACAAAATACACTATAGAGTACAAAATATACCATAGAGTACACCAGATTTTACATTATATACAACTTTTTAAATTCAAGAAGTCTTAGCGCATGAAATCAATGTCAAACAATTCATCTACTCTAGATACTTGAAACAGAAAACAATTTGTAGAAACAGCGTAGAATATTTATTTACGCTACACAATTGGGGAGAATCAATTAGAAGGCAACACTTCTGGCTAGACGACCACCTCGCAATCATCGTTGGTGTAGAAGAACGTGGAGATGCAGGCACAGCTGCCAAAGGCGATGGCATGATTGTAGCGCCTGGCCAAATGGATCATGAAGATGATGATGAGCAGCATGACAACAAGGCAAACAATTGGCAATTTATTTGCGAATTGATATCGTGTTGCGGCACTTTTAACCGTTGCCTTCTGTTGTGCAATCTCGATGCGCATTCGATGGCCGCACTCGCAGCAACGCACCTGACTGAAGATCTTGAGCAGTTGGACGCATCGTTGATGATTGTATCTCTGAAATGTTGCATACAACTCATCCAGCAGCCTCTGCGCCTCACACATTGTCGCCTCTTCCTCTGTCAAATTACTAAATCAATTGATTCGATCACTTTTTTGACAACACACAAGAAATTTCATCTTCTACACTAAATTCAAAACTAAATTGTAATCTGATTTTAAGTGTGATTAGTAGTGCTTAGACATCTGAGATTTGTTTGAAGAGCAGCTGATAAAACTCCACAGATCCTTGGGCTTATATTCCACATTACGTATACGCATTAAGTATTCGCAACAAATTTCCATTTATAAGTAGTTTTGTTGCCTATTTAGCTCTTATTCCTTTTACTTTCTGCTCAAATCCATGTATCACATTCTAGCTTCTCATCGAAATAAACTTTTAAACAACTAAATTTTCTTTAAATAAAACAAGGTAAGCTCTTAATTGCACTCGCTTTTGTCTTTAACCGGGTATCTTGGTCGCCGAGCACACTTGACGCGCGCTAAACACTTGCATTCAGGCAAAAACATTTGCCAAACGCTACACGTAATCTCAGTGCCAGCAAATTAAGGCCACATGAGCTAACTACTCTACAGCAAGGGAAATGTCGACTGTTGCTTGCAGATTGTCACATTTAAAATATATTGCAAGAATGTTCAATCAATCAATCAATCAGTGAAGTTAACATTGTAATGATAGTCAAATATCTTATTCTGAAGAGTTAATTTAATCAATCAAGCAATACCAATCAAAATTCAATTTTCTGTAAAGCTAATGGGATGCATCAATCAATCAATCAATTTTAGATATATACAGTCAAGCAATACCAATCAATTAATTAAATTAACTTAATGATAGTCAAATATATCTTTCTGCAGAGCTAATTTGATTAATCAAGCAATATCAATCAAATATATCTTTTTGCAGAACTAAGTTGATCAAGCAAAATTCTTTATTTTATAAATTTAATAGGATGCAGCAATCAATCAATCATTTATAGATACATTTATTAAAGAAATATCAAGCAAATATCTTTTTGCCGAACTAATTTGATCAATCAAGCAATACCAATCAAAATTTCTATTTCTGTCAAGCTAATTGGAAGCATCAATCAATCAATCATTTTCTACTACATTCAATCAAGCAATATCACTCAAAATCCCTTTTTCTATAAAGGTAATGAAATGCATCAATCAATCAATCATTTTTAGATACATTTAATCAAGCAATATCAATTAAATATATTTTTTGCAGAACTTATTTGATCAATCAAGCAAAACAATCATAATTTCTCTTTCTGTAAAGCTAATGGGATGTATCAATCAATCAATCTATCAATTATTTTTTTTATATACTTATTTTCTTGTTGCACTTATTTGTTAAAGTATTTCTTTAAATCAAAAACGCTATTAAGGGCATTCAGAGATCGGTCTGTAAGCTTGGTAATTGTTTGGCCAGTTGAGTTATGAGTTGAGTTGGTAATACGAGCATTTGGGTCGCAATGTTGCAAGCTAGGTTTCTGGGCTAAGATGCGCTTGTCCCAGCTGCTGTTGCAAGTGCAGCAAAGTCGCAGCCAGGCAACCAGCCGGTAAGCCAGTCTAACAACATCGACATCGAATCCTTTCAAGTCGCCTGCCGCTTAATTAAAATGTTGTTGCATGCCCCTTTTGTGCAGCATTAATTAGGATTAATGTAGTTTGCTGCACCAACAATTGGACACCGTCACAACTCCTTAAACTCTGCCCCGCCCCCCTCTTTTGGTGCCTATGCAGCTCATCAAAGTCGTAACTCGGTTTTGCTTATTTGTTGTGTAGTAGCTCAACTGACATTGACTTAATTAGTTTTCGCCAGGCTAGAACAACAACGGCAATTTGAAATCGCAATCCCAACTGACATTTGAGAAGCTACAAAAAGAAAAACTAAAAAAAAAGAAAGCCGAAACGCTTTGCACTTAAATGCTAAGAGTCTAAGGGCCAAACGACAACAATTGTAATTCCCTTCCTCTCACTCTCTTTCTCTCTCTCTCTCTTTTAGAGTTGTATTCGCATTTCACTTAATTGCATTTCGATTTCTTGCCGCTAAATACCCTGTAATTAGACAACTTTGAAATAAACAGTTTACATACTAAAACATGCAAGAAAGCTACAGTCGAGTGTGCTCGACTGTGAGATACCCGCTACTTATTTTGAATTAAACCAAAACAGTGCAGTATTCATTTTAAAATATACCGAATTAATATACCAGAAAATACTAAAATATACCAACTGGCATATTTGGTATATTGATATAGAACTCCATTCGAAATATAAAGCAGTGTGGTATTATTCTTTAAATATACCGTATTAATATACCACAAAAAATACGAAAAATATACCGAATGTCATATTTGGTATATTGATAAAGCACTCCATTCGAAATATGCCATAGAGTGGGAAATATACTGAAAGCCATATATATTGGTATATCAATTAAATACTATATTCTAAATATACCTTAGAGATATCCAAATAACGAAGCAGTGTGATATTATTCCTTAAACATACTAAAGAATATACCACAAAAAATACGAAAAATATTTGGTATATCGACGAGGTACTCCATTCGAAATATACCAAAGCAACTAAATCCCGATTGAAGTAGGCAAAATATTCTGTAGTTAAGCAACTTTGAAAAAAAAAATAATTTACATACTACATAATTATGTTGAACAAATACTAAACAAAACAACCGAAAAAATGGCATTTCGTTTATGAGAATTCCGTCATTTTTCATTTAAAATCCATTCCATTTACAATTCAAACTAAGTACAGGGTCTCTGACAGTTAATACTTCTTATTTGTTGCCTCGCCAATTTGATTTTTTTTTTGCCATTTCCGCGCTAAGCTATGATTACCATATAAATCATTAATAAAAGTTGAAACGATTTCAACGTTTTTTGTTTCTTTTTGGGCATTTTAACTGTTCCCAATTGGGGAGCTATACAATTAACTGTTATGACCAATTAGCGGACCTGCTCCGCCAGTTAAAATATTATGAGTTACACAAAAAACACACAAAAATCATAAACATAGAAAAGAGAAACAAGTAAACACACAACCAGAAACATAAGCTCATAACTTTGGATTTACCAATCAGTGTAAAAAGCGCAGGGGAATTAAATAATGAAAGTACTTATGGGAAATATATGGGAAATTTCCTAGTTCTTTCCTAAAACATTCGACAATCATTCAGAGATATTATTCCATCTATTCCTAGACTAAACTCACATTTTTATTTATCATTTAAAGTAAACTCGCAACCAAACACATAAACTCATTGCTCTGTATTTGCTAATCATAGTAAAAAGCGCAGGGGAATTAAAAAAATAAAAGTACTTTTGATATGAGAAATTTCCTTGTTCTTTCCTAAAACATTCGACAATAGTTCAGAGGTATTATTCCATCTATTCCTAGGCTAAACTCGCATTTTTATTTAGCATTTAAAGTTGCACCATCAATTTGCATGCATTGCACATATTTTCGACATTTATTGGAATACTACTCGGTCGGGCAGTATATCATTTCCCATAATAGATTACCATCGCTCTCTCTACTCGTACTATTTTCATTTCTTCCCTCTGCCTTTCCCTCTCTCTTTGTGGCTATATTTCTTTCTTTTTTCATCTTTTTTTTTTTGCTTTGCTTTTATGCATCTCTCTCTCCTGGTGTCATAACGAGTATTGATTTTCATTGTTGCCAGGCGTTTCTTGTGCTATGCAAATGATTCTCCCCTCCTACTCTACCCTCCTCCTTTGTGGCCCCATCGACTCGCTACAATCATAAAATACACATACAATAACTTACCTCCATCTCTCTCACTCCACTCCACTTGGGGGCAAGCATAATTTATGCACTTTAGAGCAAATGTGTGCGGTTATTTGTGGGTTGAGATGGCAAACTCTGGCCAAGCCCTAGACCCAGTCGTAAACTTGGGCCAACTTAATGAAAGCTTTTTTCAGGCATATCCTTAAAGTTACTCAAGTTTACTTTCTATTCGACTGCAACAAAATTAAATGAACATTATATTTATAGGTATGAAAGTTTTCTATTGGTTCGGTTGGCTTAAAGTTTATTGCAGACAGGAAACAATAGCAAAGTAAAGTAGTAGAATTATATGAATACGCCGTAAAAATTGAAGAAAATAAAAACTGAAGTTACGCTATAAAATAAATCAGTCGACCACACGAAAATTTTCTTTTTTATGTGCAGTATAATTGCAAGTAAATGTTGGAGGCGATTGATTGATGGTTTGATTGATTGATTGATTGCAGTAAACAGTGCAAAGTGAAAATGAATACGAGCGTGTTGTTGTATCAATATTTAATACGTTGTTTGTGAGGTGTTTAATTACTCGACTGGGCGAGCACGTTAAATAATGCAAAATGCTCTTTTTTTCCCAACAAGACAAACAAATAAACGCAGACCGGCTCCCAACTTTCCTCATACTTTTTGCCTTTCCCCTCCCAATGGCAGGAAACGACGACGACGATGAGGGGAAAAAAAATTGTAAAAATGTGTGAATATGAAAATGTTCAACTGTCTGCCACCCGTTGCCTCTCTTTCTCCCCTGCGAAACCTTCTCTCTCGCTCCTGAAGGCGCGCGAAATGTTCAATAATGCAAGAACATTTGCGGAAGGCAACAGTGCGACATAAAAGTCAATATAGGAGTATGTTCGTATCGAGATCAGCCACATTTATGTAGGAGAGCAGTTGACACGATGTTTGGGCCACTGTCAAAGAGAAAAATGCCCGACAAAGATATGCATCACCGGAAATGAATGCACATTTTTGTATTCAAATATTTATGTAATAATAATAAAGTGTATTTTTTGGGAACAACACAATATACCCGCTATAGCTGATAGCCCCATTACAGGGCGTGCGAACAAACAACGAGTCTATAATTTATGCATGACTTTTCAATTTGCAATGCAATTGGGCTGCGATAATTTGTGCCCAGCCCTGGCATCGCCTATCGTACCTGCCTCCAACTGACAAGTTGTCAATTGTGCCATCAAAGGCGAGAGAGAAATAAATAAATAAATGATACAAATAAAGACATATGCTCTCTTTCGGTACTCTTTATTCTCGTCGAAATGAAAAGGATTAAGTGCAACTGTATGAAAAGTATGCAAGAGAAATGAGCATGAACTTTGGACTGCAGTCGAACTCGCTGACGCCATCTTTTGTAATTGTCTAGGCTCTAACTTTATGGGGCTAGAGTGAGTTTGAGAGCAATTAACAAGATGGCGCCTCAGAGCATCAGCATAAAACTTAAGTCGCAACTTTTCAACGCACACACACACACAAATGAAGCTCGTTGTCACGCACAGAGCCTGAAAGCCAGCCACCAGGAAGCATCCTCTGGAAGTCGTAACCATTCAGCAAAGCTTCTTTTATATGCCTATTTGTCACAATATTTGCTGTGAAAGGCAACTAATAAATTATCTTACTCTCTGCTCGACTTTGACTGCAAGTTTCGCATACACACACACTCACGCACATACAAGAGAGTGATGTGGTTGCGTGTCTCTTGTCAACACTTTGCAAATTGCGTTGCAAAATTGCGATCCAAGAGGAGGCCAAATGTGCCATGTCTAAGTGTATAGTCATGTCATCTCACTCCCGTGCCCTGAACCTTGCAAATAGCTTGAGGCAATTTTCTAATTCCATGACTATATGACTTTGTGTGTGTATTGTGTATTGGTTGTTATTGTTGTTCTTGTTTGAGTATCTAATTCGCATTGTCCAATTGTTGTTCATTTGCTATGATAATTGATTTGTTATTGTAATATTTCAATTATGCAAAAATCAAAATAGAAACTGAAGTTGAAGAGTTCACAAGAACTAGTTCACTATGGAACTATAAGTAATCGATGCGCTTTTATTGTGCGCTCACACATACACACACACGCATATACGCAAAGCGACTATCCAATGGCCCCTGAAGCAATTTCAATTTAATTCAAGCTTCCTGTTGTCATTGCTGCTGCTGTTGTGCCCACTGTCTTTAAAGTATTTATACCCGCTACCCATAGGGTAGAAGGGTATTATAACTTTGTGCCGGCAGGAAATGTATGTAACAGGTAGAAGGGGGCATCTCCGACCCTATAAAGTATATATATTCTTGATCAGCGTCAACAGCCGAGACGATATAGCCATGTCCGTCTGTCCGTCTGTGTGTCTGTCCGTCTGTCCGTCTGTCCGTATGAACACCTAGATCTCAGAGACTATAAGAGATAGAGCTATAATTTTTTTCGACAGCATTTGTTATGTTTGCACGCAGATCAAGTTTGTTTCAAATTTTTGCCACGCCCACTTCCGCCCCTGCAAATCAAAAAAATCGAATAACAAGCGTAATTTTAAAGCTAGGGTTACGAATTTTGGTATATACGGTAATAACTATAGTAGTTATGATCCCTGAAAATTTGGTTGCGATCAGATAAAAATTGTCGAAGTTATTAAAGAAATACTTTTGTATGGGCAAAAACGCCTACTTACTAGGGGTCTGAGTTGCTTTGGCTGACAATCTGGTATATTGTGCCGTCTATGGTATATTTTGAATGCGGCACTATATCGATATACCACATATACCATTTGGTATATTTTTAGTATTTTTGCAGTATATTTGGTATATTTTGAGAATAATACCGCAAAATATATTGCTTTTATTCAAAATGGGTAGCGGGTATCTCACAGTCGAGTACACTCGACTGTAGCTTTCTTACTTGTTTTATGTTGCTGCGCTGCAATTGTCGTTGACATTGTTATTGTGGTTGTTGTTGCTGCTGTTGTTGTTGCTTTGTCGCGCATTTCTTATGTGCGCCGCTGTTATGACAACAACACAATCAACAAACAAACAAGCAACAATTCTAGTCACGCACACACTTAGTACATACATACATACATACATATGCACACACATTTAGCGTCAGCTGAGCGCGACTTAACGAAAAGTCTGAGAGAGCGCAAGAGAGCTGAGAGCAATGCAGTTGAACAGACGCGCGCTCGCTCAACTTAACTAAGCTCAGATCAGTGCTGTGCTCTTGTTGTTGCTGTTGCTGGTGGAGAGGCGGCAATGCGAATGGAACGTGCAATGCATGTCAAAAACTAACCGAAAATAAAGAAGGAAAAAATGCAAAAAGGGGAAGCGAGCAGCAACAGTAGCAACAGACAGAGACAACAACTACTTGTACATACATAAATGGGCATAAATTAAACGAGGGCTGACTGAATTGGACTGGGTGTTGTACACACACACACACACACACACAGAACTACATAATTGTGTGGGTGTGTTTGTGGGGTTTCTTATACGCAATGCACAGGTACACAGACAGACACACACACACACACCCACATCTAGACTGGGCTTAGCTTACAGACTGACTGACTGACTCACTCACTCACTTAGTCAGTCATTCAGTTACTCACTCACTCACCTATTATTTGTGCTGCGCTTTGTGGATTCTCGTCGTCGTCATCGCCAAGGCAGTCAACCTGAAACTTTCAGCCAACTTTTCACACTTTAACACGGCAGCAAACTAACCAACTGTACATTTACATTCAGCAAAGCAGTCGTGTCTGTCAGTGCGGCACTTTATGCTAATTGCGCTACGTTTGCCTTTTGGTCAGGTAGCAAAAAAGCAACAACTACAACTACAACAACACAACGCGCGCGCGGACCCATCGAAAAGTCAAGTGCGGGTGAGAGTGCACAGCGTACTAGAAAAAAACAAAAATGCAACTACTAAAAGGAATGTCAAATGCGGTAGATGGCGCTGAGGAGGCGAAGCATTTACAAGTGCGAATGCGACAGGCTACCACAAGATGGCTGATGACAACTACTCATTAGAAATTTGCAAGGAAAGGGGTGGGGGCCACCTGTTGGTAGTGACATATCGATAGACATATTTATCGATTAGCACGTAAAGCGTTGTCGCACATTCAAATTATCAAATTATAGTATTATCCTGTTATTATTAGCACAATTTCTATAGCATACTTTTTGTGTGCCGCAATAAGGAAGTTATTTGCTAACGAGTAGTATAATTTTCTATGCAGCAAATGCAATGCGAGTATCTTTCTTGTCGTGTGTTTGGGGTTGACTCTGACTACTTCGCTTGAATTATTCAATTAATGTTTGCTTATTATGGTTGTTGTTGTTGTGTATTATTCATTGTTGTTTGTTTTAGCATACGCTGCTGACATGTTTGTGTGTTGTTGTTTGCTTTGGTTTTGTTTTGTTTTGTTTACTCGCTTGTTGTTTATATGGGCCTTTGTTTGCCGCCTGTCACAACAGCAATGCAGCCAAAGTTAAAGTTTAGTTATATAGTATAAACATATGTATACAATAATTATCTTATACTTGTATCTTGGGATAAGAAATTGCAAATATTTGCAATAATTGTCTAATTTAATTCTAATGCGTAGATTGCAAATAAATGGACAAAGTACAACAGTTGGCCGCATAGATGGCGTTGTTGAAATAAACAGAAAGTAGTTCAAGTGCTTCCAAAGCGACCTCTCCTTTTCAAACATACTTTTTTTCATAGCTGACCACGATATACTCGATAAGTTTCAAGACGACCCTGGACGAGTCAAAGCCAAAGCCAAAGCGAAAATCAAAAGCGAAGGTTAACCGCCACTTTTGTTGATAAGTATTATTAATTCATTCTCTTACTGTTGATGTTGTTGGTAATTTTTGCAAATACATAAAAAAAAAACTGGTAATTGTTGTTGGCTTGAACCAATTTGAGGTGACGGGCGATGAGTCACATTAAGCGACAAAAATGCCCAATAATTAACTCTGCCAATAGCAAGACGTTCACTATTAAAGAGAGAGAGAGAAAGAGCAAACTACAAAAAGATCGCAAGAGCTTTAAGTTGTGCTTTGCGTTTTTTTGTTGTTGCTGTCGATAATCGTTAACTCCATTGCTGCGAATATTGGCAATTGCATAACGATGTGTGTGCGCTAATTATCATGATTATCAGCATTTGCCAATGATCATAAAGCACAGCAGCAAATGTCTTAAGAGCTGAAGCAGCAGCAGCAACAATAAGCAAAGCATCATGTAATTCGCCCAAAAGCGAAAAATGAAACAAACAGAAAAAAAACTGCCAAAGAAATGAAACGCACAAATTATGCAATGCAGCCAAAGCGAGACTGTGTGAGTGTGTGAGAGTGTAAGAGGGAGGGCAGCAGGTGGCGCGCACTCACACACACACACACTTTGCTACTTTGCTTAGCAGCCAGCCATATTGCTATTGTGATACCCTGGCTACGCAAAGCATAAAAGGGTATATATGTACATAACTTATATATAATAAGTACATTATTATTAAGCAAATATATATTCAAACTGTAAATAAATAAAGTAAAATGAAAATGATTTTACAAGTATAGTTTGTATTTCCCAAAAATGAATCACGGGTATCTCTTAGTCGAGGACATGCCACTGCAGCTTTCTTTCGTGTTGCTGTTTTTGTCATTTCAGGCGCCGCCGTTTCGACGAGTTTCGTTGTGTTTCATTTCTACTTTTTCTTTACCTACTTATGTTTGGCATGCACGTGTGTATGTGTGTGTGTAAGTTGTGTGTAAGCGAAAGCGCAACATAAATTGCATTTCAAATTGCCGCCCAGTTGAACAACAACAACAACAATGGCAACAAAAAGAAGAAAAACGAAATGAAAAAAAAACTTGTTACAAAAAATGTTGCGAAAAATGTAGAAACAACAAATAGAAGCAGAAATGTAGAAAAGTGTAACATTGCACACAAAGTAATTGATTATGTGATGACAGACAGCGAGCAGCTAATTGAGCGAAAGAGAAAGAAACAATAACAGTAACAGCGGCAAACGAATAAAAGCTTTGCAATTTCAATGCATATGCATGAAATGTGAAAGAGAAGCAAATACATAATTAACTTATTAACTGGCTCATTCCACTTTTTTTTAGTCGTTTTTGCTCCCATATTATTGCCATAATAACAGTAGATGATGTAAATTTTGAAATGTAGCTTGGGTTTCTAATTTATGCTGCCATCATTCTGCACTTAACTGGAGAGTGACAAGTTTTATGGCTCTCTATATTCGTGCTCTTCGCTCTCGACACTCAATATGAAGTGCAGGCAGCGCGTTTATGCGTGCGCGTATATCAAGATGAACTATATTTTGATAGAACATATTTTAAATCACTATATTGACCAAACTAAATAAAATATTCAAATAATTTAAACCGAAAATAGGTAATTTTTTTTCAATAATTAAAAGAAAATAAAAATCACCTCTGAAAAATTAAAAAAAAAAAAAAACAAATACAAACAAGAATACGAAAATTAAAGAAAAAACCTTTTCGATAACCATCTAAAAATTAAGCATTTCAAACGAATAATAATAAAATAATTCATTAATTAATTGTCTAAACTGTGTTGGGCATAAAAACGTATCTCTCAGTTCATGAACTGCACACTGAACGCATAAACGTTGCCGCATGTAATTTTATTTACATTTTACGCTTTTTTCCCGCTACTCATCAATCATTTGAGCGCGTGCTTTTTGACTGCGCGCCGCCATTTTGCGACCCGCCCACAGAGCAACGGTTCATTCGTCCGTCTGTTCGTCTGTCCGCTGCCTTGTTGATTTGATTAAATTGCAGTCCCTGCAGCCAAATAATTCAATTGAACAAATGAAATTCGGAGCGTTTTTCGTGTTATTCGTTTTTGTTTTTTTTTTTTTGAACGAAGAAAAAAGCAATTTGCCATAAATTATTGTTAGCTGCGCGTAAATGGTTGACAATTAACGTACAATTTTGCCGAATTCGCGCAACAAAATAAAACCACACTATTGATTTTAGTTGAAAGCGTAGTGAAAACAATTTGCTGCAGTGTCAAATTAAGGGGACTGGACTTAATGATGCGACAGCGATTTATGATCAATTGTTTAATTGACGCTGCAATTAACTAAATTTGCTATAATTTGACAAGCAACAATTTTGCACACCTTAATTAGAAATCAAAAAAAGCTTAATAAATAAATATACAGTACATAAATTGTAAACGGTTCTTTTGAACTCTTTACAACACTGCTAGGGCTGACATTTTGAAGTTTCAATGCAAGTCTCGAATTTCACAAGTCTGAGGGACGGACGAAAGTTCTC
Source organism: Drosophila pallidifrons (assembly GCA_023558445.1). Taxonomy (NCBI): domain Eukaryota; kingdom Metazoa; phylum Arthropoda; class Insecta; order Diptera; family Drosophilidae; genus Drosophila; species Drosophila pallidifrons. The sequence goes on along the minus strand of CM042351.1, from coordinate 24,929,131 downwards.
AAGAGCCAGACAGGGTGGAGACGGAGTCTGAGACGGAGACGTAGTCGAGGTCGGAGCATTTAGAGCAAGGGCGTGCCCAGCGCAGTGCATTAAAGCAAACAACTAATGCCACACTCTTTGCGCACTTTGCAACACTACAAACATTTCAATAGTGCATAATTTGTGTGCACAACTTGCCGGCTCTTTTAATCCATTAAACGGGTGGCGCCAACTCTCCACCCTTCCCCTTTCCCCCCTCGTGCATTCTGCATTCATTATGTGTTGCAGCTTCCTCTTTATGATTTTCATTCGCGACGTCGCGAGCAACGAGCAGCGTCATTGTTTGCGGTGTTAATATTTGGCGTCTGCCACCACCAGGCAAGGACAACAAGGACCCAACATCAACTCGTCATCAGTCATCAGGCGCCGTGCGTCATTTTATTGTCAGCTTGTTACTTTTGCCGGCTTATTGTGAATGTCATTGCACTTTTTGCAGCCTTTTCTTCCCTTTTCAACTTTAACTTCCCAACACTGCGAAATAAATGTTCCAACTATATATTCACATTGTTTTGTCCGCTTCTTTTCTTTTAGCACGCTCTTGGCGCAGATCTAGCCATTAGCATACCGAACAATCCGGGCCTAGACGATGGCGCCTCCTATCGACTGGACTATAGCCCGCCCTCGGGCTCACCGGAGCCAAACACAACAATTGCCTCGCGGGACATTGGTGACGAGATCCAATTCTCCAACGCCTTGCCCGGCACCAAATACAACTTCTGGCTGTACTACACCAATTTCACGCATCACGATTGGCTCACCTGGACGGTAACCATAACGACAGGTAAATTGAATATTGCAAGGAATCGTTTCCAGTCTCAATTTAGTAAAAACCCATTTCTGATGCCAATAACTCTTCTAGTCTTTGAGATTGAAGTGTTTAAGAGCGCAGACAGACAGAAAGACGGAAAAACGTTAATATTTAAATTTACAATTGTATAATACTTACATTTACACTGTCTTAAGTAAATCCATGAAAGTCATGAGAGTAAAAAACACTTTTTATGTCAATGACTCTTTTAGTTCATAGGATTGGCGTGTTGAAAAACGCAGACAGATAGAAACAGGAAAAATATTTGATATATGGATTGAAAATCGTCTAAATTGTCGCGATTTAAATTATTATATGAAAGGCATGTTAATAACGCGTCGAGTCTTATAGATTAAAGTGTTCAAAAGGGCGGACAGACAGAAAGACGGAAATAAGTCTTTATATGGATTTGAAATTGTCTAATACTCACGTAAATAACTCTATATATGGATTCAATACTATCTATTACTTACATTGTCTTGTGTAAATTTATTAAAGTCCTGGATGTAAAAACCACTTTTGATGCCAAAAACTCTTCTAGTCTTTCAGATTGAAGGGTTCAAGAGGGCGGACACACAAAAAGACGGAGAAACGTCGATATAGATTTGAAATTGTCTAGGTAGCTTCAACTTGAAAAAGTTAAGAATAAATAGAGAATTTTAGAATTTTCAATTGCAGAACGACTTCATTGAATTGCTTTTAAATACCTTTCAATCTCAATGCAGAAATTTTTTCTCAACATCTTTCCTGAACAAATGAACTTCACAATGCTTCACCTTTTCATTTCACAAAATTTGAAAAAAAAATCTTTGACAGATAAATAAATATAGTTACTATCTATGCGGTCAAAATATAGATGTCAATAGGGGCAAAATTAGTGAAGCTTTCGTGAGTTGGCGAAATCACGAAGCATCGGTGGTTCAGTGGTAGAATGCTCGCCTGCCACGCGGGCGGCCCGGGTTCGATTCCCGGCCGATGCAAAAACCACTTTTTTGAATTACTTTCCCACAAAAAAAAAAAAAAAAACAACTTAGTTTTTTTTATCGACGTAACTGAGGTCAACAAATCTTCGTAGCACCCACTTGCCGTTGACCAATGCGTAAAAGAAAACTTTAAACTCATATATTTATGAGTTACATTATTATATCTGTCATAATGTTATCTCACTCTCGCACGCACACTTGTTTTTGTGCCGTTGTGTCGTTAAATTTGTTTTCATTGCTGTCAAAAGTAGAAAGTGAAAGATTGCTACGCAAGCAGATCGCACGATTAAATGCAAAAACAAAAGCAAAAACACGCTGCGCCTCAGCAGCAGCAGCAAAAACAACTACAAGAAAGAGACGAGACGAGTGAGCGAGCACTCAACTATGGCGCTTAGCTAAAAATAGACACACGCACACACACACACACACACACACATACACACAGAGACAGGCAGACATGGCTAGAGTGACAGACTGAAAGTGCGGGAGAGACACAAAACAGCATTGATAATGTGAAAGCTTTTAAGCTGCGAGCTTGCATGAAGCATCGGTGGTTCAGTGGTAGAATGCTCGCCTGCCACGCGGGCGGCCCGGGTTCGATTCCCGGCCGATGCAAAATTAACTTTTTCGATTATTTTTTATTAATTAATTTTTTTTTAACTTTTCAGCACCCGATCCGCCATCGAATCTGTCGGTGCAGGTGCGCAGCGGCAAAAATGCAATCGTATTGTGGTCACCGCCCACACAGGGCAGCTATACGGCCTTCAAGATCAAGGTGCTTGGCCTCTCTGAGGCATCGAGCAGCTACAATCGCACCTTCCAAGTCAACGATAATACATTCCAGCACAGTGTCAAGGAGCTGACACCGGGCGCTACCTATCAAGTGCAGGCCTATACCATCTACGATGGCAAAGAGTCTGTCGCCTATACGAGTCGAAATTTTACCACAAGTGAGTAGATAGTACATTGAATTATGTGTTTCATTCTCTGCTTTCTGGTGTCGGAAAATATTAATAACTATAACAACAACAACAACCATATTATTCTCTGTTCTTTACACACTCTTAACTCTCTTGTGTGCATCTCTTGTAATTGTAACTAAAAAAAAATAAATAAAAATACAAAATAAAAAGGTCGAAGGACGCGGCATAAAGAATTGCTGGATATTAAAATTTTGAGAGGTAATGTAATCCCATGAAATTTTCGGTTCGTCTACAAAAATTGCATGCCGCACAATTTGCTCGTCGTTGTTTGTATTTTGTTTTTGGGTTTTCTATTTAAATTACTATATACTATAACTGCCACCCCTGACTGGTGTGCAACCCTGACCCCAAGCCAAGCCAACCAAAACTGACCGCTGGCAATGCGCCAAATTCATTTCGCCAGCCAAAAAAAAAGTAAAGCTAAAAAAGAAAGAAATTGCACAGCAACCATTTTGGCACTTTCTCCAACCACAGTCGCTCCCTCTCACTCTTCCTCTTCCCTGGCTCCATCGGCCTTAACCTCAACCCACATTGTGCACGCTATTTGCATTTGCCACCACAACAAAGTGCGATTACACACACAAATATCCTTATATCCCTGCTGCACAGTTAAACATTTAAGCCACAAATTGCATGGATTTTTATGCTGAGGCGACAACTCTATGCAATATGACCATTTGGCAATACTGTTTCATAAGCCTATTAAGTTGGCTGCGGCTGACATTAACCATAATAAATGAAAGGTAAATAAACCAAAAGTAGGGTTAGGTAAAAGTAGGTTAGGTAGAAGAACTCATTTAACAAACAAACTTTTACAAACTTAATGTGTTCCCACTTTGAGTGGGTAAAACTACGTAACTAATCCGTCTATTGTCAAATGTAGCTATTCATTTGAACTAATCACAACTGATGGCTTTATTTAACTACTTATATATTCGTAATAAACCTAACCTAACAAATTTGAATTCATTGTTGAATTGTGTAACCACTGTGCAACTGCACAAAAAATACTTTTGTTTGCTTGCACATCAGTCAACACAACATAGTTGTAACATATGTTAGCATATGCATGGTACAATGGGTCGTATACGAAACCCGCTAAAGGAACATTCCCTTTATTTTAATCCTGTATTCACTCTCACTCTCTCTCTGTCTCTTAGAACCCAACACACCTGGCAAATTCATTGTGTGGTTCAGGAACGAGACAACGCTGCTGGTGCTGTGGCAACCGCCTTATCCAGCGGGCATCTACACGCACTACAAGGTCTCGATTGAGCCGCCCGATGCCAACGACAGTGTGCTGTATGTGGAGAAGGAGGGCGAACCTCCCGGTCCGGCGCAGGCGGCCTTCAAGGGTCTTGTGCCCGGTCGGGCGTACAACATATCGGTGCAAACGATGTCTGAGGATGAGATTTCACTGCCAACAACGGCACAATATCGCACGGTGCCGTTACGACCGTTAAATGTGACATTCGATAAAGATTTCATCACATCCAATTCGTTTCGGGTGCTGTGGGAGGCGCCCAAAGGCATCTCCGAGTTTGACAAGTATCAAGTGTCGGTGGCCACAACGCGACGACAGTCGACAGTGGCCCGTAGCAATGAACCGATTGCCTACTTTGATTTCCGTGACATTGCCGAGCCGGGCAAGACGTTCAATGTGATTGTAAAGACCGTCTCCGGCAAAGTGACCTCATGGCCCGCCACGGGCGATGTGACATTGCGACCGCTGCCGGTGCGCAATTTGCGTAGCTTCAACGATGACAAGACCAACACAATGATCATCACCTGGGAGGCAGATGCGGCAAGCACGCAGGATGAGTATCGCATTGTGTAAGTACGGATTGACAGAGTCCTGAGAGATTCTTGCGATCTAATTTAAGCTCCCTGACAAGTTCCTGGGGTTTCCTCGTCGAGTGCTGATCAAAATGAAACTCCCTGTCGAATTCCTGAAGTAGCTTCTTCCGGAACTTCGGTTAAACTCCCTGTCAAATTCCTGAGGTTATTACTTTCGAAACTGATCAAAATTAAGTTCCCTGTCCAATTACTCTTACGAAATTCATATTAATGAAATTCGAATGACGAATTCCTGAGGTTTCCTCTTCCGCAACTAATCAAAATTAACTTCCCTATCTAGTTCTTTTTCGGAATCCATCTAAATTAAATTCCCTGTTCAATTCCCGAAGTTGCCTCTGTCGGAACTGACCGAAGTTAAACTCCCTGTCGAATTCCTGAGGTTATCTCTTTTGAAACTGATCAAAATTAAGTTTCCTGTCCAATTACTCTTTCGAAATTCATATTAATGAAATTCCTGATGAATTTCTGAGGTTACCTCTTCCGAAACTAATCAAAATTAACTTCCCTATCTAGTTATTTTTCGGAATTAATCTAAATTAAATTCCCTATTCAATTCCCGAAGTTGCCTCTGTCGGAATTAATCAAAATTATGCTCCCTGTCAAATTCCTCTGATTGTCGCTTTTGGAATTGACTTCAATTCAATTCACTTCCTTGATCCTGAGGTTTAATCTATCAGATTTAACCTAAATTAAACTTTCTTTACGCTTAGCTACCACGAGCTGGAAACGTTTAATGGCGACACCAGCACTCTGACCACAGGTCGCACTCGTTTCACACTCGAGAGTCTGCTGCCAGGCAGGAATTACTCGCTCTCTGTGCAGGCTGTCTCCAAGACAATGGAATCGAACGAGACGAGCATTTTTGTGGTCACGCGTCCCTCATCACCGATCATTGAGGATCTGAAGAGCATACGTCAGGGCCTCAACATAAGCTGGAAGAGCGATGTCAACTCCAAACAGGAACAATACGAAGTTTTGTATTCCCGCAACGGAACGAGCGAGGTGCGCACCCTCATCACAAAGGAGTCGCGTTTGGTCATCAAGAATCTGCAACCAGGCGCTGGTTACGAGCTCAAGGTCTTTGCCGTTAGTCACGAGCTGCGAAGCGAACCACACGCTTACTTCCAAGCAGTCTGTGAGTACACAATATATGCAACATTTATTTCCGCAACTCAATTTTTTCAAATTCCCCTTTGTTCAGTTCCCAATCCACCACGCAACATGACAATTGAAACAGTGCGCAGCAATTCGGTGCTTGTGCATTGGTCACCACCTGAAAGTGGCGAGTTCACCGAATATTCCATACGCTATCGCACCGACAGTGAACAGCAGTGGGTGCGTTTGCCTAGCGTACGCTCCACCGAAGCCGACATCACAGACATGACCAAGGGCGAGAAATACACCATTCAAGTGAACACCGTCAGCTTTGGGGTCGAAAGTCCCAATCCCCAGGAGGTCAACACCACAGTGCCGCCAAATCCCGTCTCGAACATTATTCAGCTGGTTGACTCTCGCAACATTACGCTGGAGTGGCCCAAACCCGAGGGTCGCGTCGAGTCCTACATCCTCAAGTGGTGGCCCAGCGACAATCCCAGTCGTGCGCAGACCAAAAACGTTTCGGAAAACAAGTCGGGTAAGTACGTCAGAGGAGTCCTCTGGACTAGATCTAAAATAAGTAGCAATGTGTGTGAAGAACAACGACAGAATCGGTACTAAACATCAGGAGAAAGCAGGAACATTTTGGGGATATACCTAAGACAACAAAGGAAACAATAATAGAATGTTGAATACTCCCGTCGAGAACATCTAAACTAAGTGGATATATGCGAGAGGAACAGCGAAAGTATCGATTCTAAGCTTCTGGAGAAATCGAAGCATTTCGGAAGTTTCTCTAAGTCAAAAACAAACAACTACTTAAAAAAATCCGAGAATGAGAAATCATGATAGAAAGAAGACTGTTGAATGCTACTGTCAAGCTGGTCTAATCTAAGTATAAATGTGTGAGAAGAACAACAAAAGGATCGATTAATAGTTTCGGATGAAAGCAGGAACATTTCAAAAATATCCCTATGGCAAAAAACAAAGAAGTAGTAGAAAGTAGAAAGCAGACTCTTAAATGCTCCTGACGAGCAGGTCTAATCTAATAGAGGCAAAAGGATCGTTTCTAGGCTTCTGAAGAAAGGAGGAACAGAAAACAATAATAGCTTAGGCTTAGGAAAGCATAATAATTAGACTTTTAATAGATTATAAAAAGCTTGTGAATGCTCTGAAGTAACCCAGGGAAATGCATACTCAATGCATAAGCCAAATTCCCCTCAAATCAATAGCAAAGCGTTTGAAATCCGAAATTCTTAAACACAGGAACATAATTGCCCCCAATTTGTCACCACAAATAAACCCTTAACTTATAAACGACTTTATGTTACCCGTTTTCTTGCAGCGGACGATCTGTCGACGGTGCGCGTGCTGATTGGCGACCTGATGCCCGGACTGCAGTACAAGTTCGATATTCAGACGACATCCTACGGCATACTGTCGGGCATTACAAGCCTTTATCCCCGCACCATGCCGCTCATACAATCCGATGTAGTGGTGGCCAATGGCGAGAAGGAGGACGAACGGGATACAATCACACTGAGCTATACACCGACGCCCCAGTCGTCATCGAAGTTCGACATCTATCGCTTCTCGCTGGGCGATGCCGAGATCAAGGACAAAGAGAAGCTGGCCAATGACACCGATCGCAAGGTGACATTCACCGGTTTGGTCCCGGGACGTCTGTACAACATCACCGTGTGGACGGTGAGCGGTGGCGTCGCCAGTTTGCCCATTCAACGACAGGATCGTCTCTATCCCGAACCGATTACACAACTGCATGCGACAAATATCACGGATACGGAAATCTCGTTGCGTTGGGATCTGCCCAAGGGCGAGTACAATGACTTTGACATTGCCTATCTGACGGCCGATAATCTCTTGGCCCAGAACATGACCACACGCAACGAGATCACAATCAACGAGCTGCGACCCCATCGCAATTACACCTTCACCGTTGTGGTACGCTCCGGCACCGAGTCATCGGTGCTGCGCAGCAGTGCACCACTCTCGGCGAGCTTTACGACCAACGAGGCGGTGCCGGGACGCGTGGAACGTTTCCATCCCATGGACGTGCAACCGAGTGAGATTAACTTTGAGTGGTCGTTGCCATCGAGCGAGGCGAACGGCGTCATAAGGCAATTCTCCATAGCGTATAGCAATGTGAATAACGCCAGCGATGCGGGCGCCCAGGACTTTGATTCCGAAGAGTCGTTCGGTGTGATCAAGAACCTCAAGCCGGGCGAGACGTATGTGTTCAAGATACAAGCGAAGACCGCCATTGGCTATGGACCGGAGCGTGAGTACAAGCAAACGATGCCGATATTGGCGCCACCTCGACCAGCCACTCAGGTGGTACCGACTGAGGTGTATCGCAGCTCGTCAACCATACAGATCCGATTCCGCAAGAACTACTTCTCCGATCAGAATGGTCAGGTGCGCATGTACACGATCATTGTGGCCGAGGATGATGCTAAGAACGCGTCCGGATTGGAGATGCCCAGCTGGCTGGATGTGCAATCGTATAGCGTCTGGTTGCCGTATCAGGCCATCGATCCGTATTATCCATTCGAGAATCGTTCGGTCGAAGACTTTACCATCGGCACCGAGAACTGTGACAATCACAAGCTCGGCTATTGCAACGGGCCGCTCAAATCGGGTACCACATATCGGGTGAAAGTGCGCGCTTTCACCGGTCCCGACAAGTTCACGGACACCGCTTACAGTTTTCCCATACAAACAGGTATGTTTCAATTGGCAAACCTTACGCCCGACCCCGCACCTAATCATTTAACAACCCTTATCCACTTTAACCCCTTATCGTATGTCTTGCCTTTTGCACGTTCATAATAGAACTGCTGAGCTCACCGGGTAAGACACCTTATTGCGTTTTCATCATCAACAAAATCAAAAACTTGCTGCTGCTATTCCTTGCTGCTTGCATTTAACTAATCAACTCTCCTTCGCTTTTGCTTTTATTCCCCCCGAACGAACTAGATCAAGACAACACGTCGCTGATTGTGGCCATCACGGTGCCGTTGACCATCATCTTGGTGCTGCTGGTCACACTGATGTTCTACAAGCGGCGACGCAACAATTGCCGCAAGACGACCAAGGATTCACGTGCCAACGATAATATGTCGCTGCCCGACAGTGTCATCGAACAGAATCGCCCCATTTTGATCAAGAACTTTGCCGAACATTATCGCCTAATGTCCGCCGATTCAGACTTTCGCTTCAGCGAGGAGTTCGAGGAGCTGAAGCATGTGGGTCGAGATCAACCTTGCACATTCGCTGATCTACCCTGCAATCGTCCGAAGAATCGTTTCACCAATATTCTACCCTACGATCATTCGCGCTTTAAGCTGCAACCCGTTGATGATGACGAGGGCTCTGATTACATCAATGCCAACTATGTGCCCGGCCATAATTCGCCGAGGGAATTCATTGTAACCCAGGGACCTTTGCACTCCACACGCGACGACTTCTGGCGCATGTGCTGGGAGAGCAACTCGCGTGCCATTGTCATGCTGACGCGCTGCTTCGAGAAGGGACGCGAGAAGTGCGATCAGTATTGGCCCAACGATACGGTGCCCGTCTTCTATGGCGACATCAAGGTGCAGATACTCAACGACAGTCATTACGCCGACTGGGTGATGACCGAGTTCATGTTGTGTCGGGTAAGTTCTTCTTCTACTTCCTAAGTCCGTCCTCCTCGCTTTTCTTTCCTTTCCCTACTGCCATGCGCGCCTCATTTTTGACTTCCTCATGCAGGCTATTTCAATTCCAATTCCTATCTTCTATTGAATCCTATTAATTCCATTAAGTTGTTAATTCAATATATTCCTTGTCCTTGACTCAAAGCATTGAATCCTAGTCACTCCGTTAAGTTGTTAAGTCCATATATTCCTTGTCTTGTTTTTCGATTTCTCGTTTTATTTAAAAAAAAAAGCACCTATCCATGTTTTGCTCCTCTTTGTCTAAGAAGTTTTCCTAATGATTGATCTTTGTTCCCTATCCTGTCGGTATCTTTGTGGTATCCCAATCTTCGAGATTGATGCTTCAATTAAATTCTTCATGATTTCATGGGCTCTCCTATCCATTGTATTCTTTGTCCACTTAATATTTTTCCATTCGTCTTTGTTGAAGAGGAATTCCATCTCCCTTTGATGTTTTCCTCGTAATACTCAATTGATATATCCAGTCTCTATTTAAGAGGAATACTATCTCCCTTAAAAGTTTTCGTCGTATCTTTATTGAAGAGTAACTCTTTATCCCTAAGAAGTATTTCCCAATTGATCTACCAAGGTTTTATCAACTCTTCAGCTCTTGATTCTTAAAAGTCTTTCTTGTATTTTCCAATTGATCTGTCCAGTCTTTATTGAAGAGGTACTCTACATCCCTTAGAAGCTTTCTTAGAATCTTTATTAAAGAGGCTTTCCTTATATTTCCCAATTGATCTATTCAGTCTTTATTGATGATGATTTCTATCTCCCTTTGAAGTTTTCCTCGTATCTTTTTTGATTATTTATCTGTATGCCTTAGAAATATTCCTCGTATTTTCCAATAAACCTGTCTAGTCTTCATAGAAGCGGAACTCTGTCTTCCCTTAGAAGCATTTCTCGTATCTTTATTGAAGAGCAACTCTGTCTCCCTTAGAAGTTCTTCTCGTATTTCCCAATTGATCTGTCCAAGTTTAATCAGCACCTGTTTATCAATTAAAATTCAACCTTTTTTCCCCTTTGTTCTCTTCTCCCACACAGGGCAGTGAACAGCGCATCCTGCGACACTTCCACTTCATCACCTGGCCGGACTTTGGAGTGCCGAATCCGCCGCAGACGCTGGTGCGATTTGTGCGCGCCTTCCGGGATCGCATCGGTGCCGAGCAGCGTCCGATACTGGTGCACTGCAGCGCTGGCGTTGGCAGATCGGGCACCTTCATCACCCTCGATCGCATACTGCAGCAGATCAATACGTCCGACTACGTGGACATCTTTGGCATCGTTTATGCCATGCGCAAAGGTCGGTTCAAAATTGGAGATCTAAATACAGAACATAAATTTTCCCTTCCTTGCATTACAGAGCGCGTTTGGATGGTGCAAACCGAGCAGCAGTATATCTGCATACATCAGTGCCTGCTGGCGGTGCTCGAGGGCAAGGAGAACATCGTGGGACCCGCCCGTGTCATGGAAGACAACGAGGGCTTCGAAGGTATGTACCCAAATTTCATTCCTTCCCTTGTTCCCTATTCCCTACACAAAAATTACGTTGCCTGGTGCTGGGCCTGCTTTGGTTTTTGGTAAAGCGACTAATCCTAACCTGAAATTCCTCAAAACAATTTTAAAAAAAATCCACAATTTGGTGACGGGTTCTCTCTCTCTCTCTCTCTCTTCTAACAAACAAATTTCTGCTAACACAAAATACATTGCACACGCATCATCAAAAAAACAAAAAAAAAACAAAACGAAAATGAGTAGGCGGCGATGGTCAAATGCAGCAACAAGGCGCCATTGTGGCGACCATTGAGGAACATCATCAACATCATCTACATCAGCAGCTGCTGCTGCAACCGGACGAAGCCGAAGCGATCGACGATGAGAACGCCGCCATACTCCACGACGATCAACAGCCGCTGACGAGCAGCTTTAGTGCTCACATGACAAGCTTTGGGGCAACGAATGGCTTGGGACTCCAGTTGGCCTCGAATTCGATGAGCTCCTTCGGTGTGGTGGGCAATAACAACAACACCTCGGCGGGATCGACGGGAGGTGGCGGACAGGATCAGACGTCACAGGACAGATGACATTCGGTTGTCAATCAGAGTGATAACAACAATTCGGTGGTTATTGTTCTGGTTGACAACAAGCCCAGCTCAATGATCTGCAAGGAGGGCAGCAGCATCGATATCGATGTGAAGAAGGAGCCCAATCAAGTCATTGCCCCCAATGGGGGCTACACAACATTGCAGCATCGTCGCAAATCCCAGCTGATCACATTTAGCGCCAGCTCATGTGACATCAAAAACAGTCTAAGCCATGAGCTCATCACAACAGCAGCTGCTGCAGCGAATTCCTCCGCTGCGAATTCCGGTGGAAATTCCGGTGCCGGTAGCCAACGAGCGAGTCGGGCGAATGTGCGTCTCAGTTTCGCCGAGGAGGATGTCATGATATTGCCTCCAGCTGTGACAACGAACACAGTTGCACCTCCGATAGAAGATGATGTCTTTCGACGTCGTCGATCGCTGCTCAGCGAAGTGGAGCTCGGTGTTGAGGCGGGTGAAGAGGGCGTCGAGCTGCAGCTCGAGGAGGAGCTCGAGGAGGAAATAGAAGAAGAAGAGGAGGAGGAAATCGAAGAGGAAGATCTTTATTTGCATGACGAGTTCGAGACGCACATCGATGCCAAGTCGAATAATGCCAACGATGACAGCGGAGGCGGCAGCTATGAGGATTCCCATGCTCTGCACAGTTCGTTGGGTGGCAGCAATCGAAACAGTTTGGAGAAGGATGACGATGACATCGAGGTGGATGTGATTAGCACCGATGTCAGTTGCTACGATCAACTCTTGGGCAGCAGTTGCAATACGACGCGAAATGGGGATGACGATGACATTGCCACGCTCATCGGTGATGGGGATAATTACACCAAGCTATCGAGCAAACATCAGTCGGCTAATGCGGCAACTAATGTGCCATCTAATGCTCAGCATAATGCTGTTACTGTGGGTGAAACAGGCAACGCAGGAGGTGGAGGAGGAGGTGGCGGTGGCGGTGGTGGAGGTGGAGGCGGAGGTGGTGGCATCATCTATGCCAATCCCTTCATGGGTTTGTAGTCTTCTCATACTTGCTCTCCCTCTCTCTCTCTCTTTCTTTATTTTTGTATGTTATCTCTCTCTCTCCCTCTCTCTCTCTCTCTCTCTCTCTCTCTGTGTATCTCTCTGTCTTTTGCTTTTGTATGCCGCATGCAACTTGTTGCCGCTTTTTTTTTAATTTACTATCATCTTTTTTATATGTACTTTTTTTGTAGCATGTTTTTTGTTTTGTTCTCAAAATGATCCAATATCTAATTTGTTTTTTTCCATTTTTACAGATGACGAGGGCATCGCGGAATCGGGCATGTAAATGACGATGTTTCTTCCTCAAACCCTGCCTCCCCCAACTTTGCCTACCCTCCGCAGCATCAGAAAACAAAAGGAAAAACACTACATAAAATTTAATTTACTTAAGTAATTCGAAAAGCAACGCTTGATATTATACTTGATACATCATATATATACATATATATACATACATCGTACACCATATATATCGTATATCGTACAACGTACTATACGAAACCCACTCAAAAAAAAAACAAAAAAAAAAAAAACATTGGATTGGATGCGCAATAATTCAACTTTTATACATACATCTCAGAAAAAGAAAAAACTAAAATATTTGGAAAAAAAAAACAGAAAAACAAAGACGAACTCAACTTCGGCTAGCCGAAGTTTTAATGCCCTTACAGAGAGTGCTTACAACTTCTAAATATTACACAGAAAAACAAAAACCGAGATCAAAATTCATGAATAAGAAAAATGTTTATAACATTTCATAACCTCACTTTAAATAATTCCCTGTGTGTACTACAACTAGCCAAGCTGAAATTTGTTATAGTCAGGTATAAATAAGTTTTTCAACCAAAAATAAGTCCGATTTCGTCTATTTGACTTACCCAACGACTATAAAGCAAACATATAGTACATATTCATGCATTGCTCGCTCTCTGTCAAGGTGCGATAAAGGGTATAAAATTAGAATATCTACTAAAAATATCCAATCCTGTATTTGTATTTGTAATTTGTACTATCCGTATTTGTATTTGTAATTTGTAATCGCTGCTAAAATACTGATACTACCGATATTATATAACTGATTGTCAACCTAAACATATTTTTATTGCTAGCCACAATTTTTTGTAATGTTATATAATTATACATATATATATACAATATATACACTATATACCATATATATATATATATATATAGATATCATTATATATATATATCGTATGTATCTTCCAATTTTTGTACACTAAATGTTAGTTGAAAACGACGAAGTTGAAGAAAAGCGCTAATGGTTTTTTTTATATACATATATACTAAATATATATATATATATATATATATATACCATATGAAGATTTAGGGTATATATGCCCGATATTGGGGCGTCCAATAACTACTAAAACCGAAATGCTTGAAAATATATATATAAATTATATACGTATGTACATATAAATGTATGTAATCAAATGCAATAATTCAGTTACATAGTTTTTAAATGATAACAACAAAAGAGAAAAGAATTAATTTTTAGTCCATATTCCCCCGTTTTTTTTTTTTTTACTTTTTACTTTTTACCGATTAAATCTACTTACTGTATATGTAAGGAGTATCTTTGTATATGTGTGTAATTTTGTGTATGTATGTGCTACTTTAATGTTGTTTCTACATAATTAATATATATAGAATTTTATTTAAAAATCATCGTTTTATTTTTGTGTTTCTTTTTCGTTCATTTGAATTTTGATCGATTTCGGTAACGATAACGATGAGAGAAAAAACAATACATGGCTAACAGTGCACAATAACTGTTGAATGCACAAGACGCTGTTAGCTTAACGAACTGTACACCGACAACAGCAGCACAACAACAACAACAACAACAACAAAAGAGAACAACAAACATGAAGAGAACAAATGACCAACGCATTTTGTAAGGCGATAATCATTTACAAACAGCAAACAGAACAAAAACAAAAATTTTACATTTCTTTTGCCTTGTATATGTATGTATGTTTGTATGAATAAGTAAAAGTAACGGAAACTTGCATACAACATGGCTGATTTACATTTTAGTGCTCAGCAGGTGCCAAAGCAATACACACACACTCACACACACACTGACAAGCATAATCATGGAGTAGGGAAGTGTGTGAAACAATAAACATGAGAATGTAGCAATAGAGAAAATGTAGTCAAATTAATTTGCCAGTGCAATAGAATGCTTTTAGACTAGGTTAATACTACACATCAACAAAATGCAATACTTACAACGAAAACAAACTGCCCCTTCCCCCTTTCCCCACACACACACAAACACAAAGTGTCATACATACCATATATGCAAAACACATATGCAAACACATAACTAACAAGTCTGTAGTAGAGAACGCATACACATACATATGCTTGACTTGATATACATGCATAGAAGCATAGACTATATATGAATGGAATACATATGCATATGCATAATATACATATATAAATACGTATATATATATATAAATACACACACGTCTATATCATTGTAATAATTATTTGTAATGTTTATCAGTAGAATTATGATATGAAAATGAAAAATGCATATTAAAAACGCAAAACTCACCAAATGTATTCTAACGGAATCACTTTCACTGTTTTATTTGGCGCCCTTTAACGCATTACTAGCGATGCAGTGGAGAGTATATTTTGTTTATCGATTGGAATATACTGCATGCCAACAGCTATCGATGGCAATCTAAGGTTTGAATTTAAAGCGATGATTTTGATCTGACAAACTTTCAAATTTTTCACTGTTGACTTCTCTACATAAATCATTTTTAATTTAGCTTTATTTAGCGCCCAATATAGATTGAGTTTTGATTAATATCGATTAAAATATACTGCACGCATTCACTTTTATCGATGACATCTCAATGATTTGGCGGCTGATTCAAAGCGAGGATTTCGATTTACAATTTAAATTACGTATTTTTTGTTTATAACAATTAAATATACACACATACATTATCTTACAAATTAGGCACAACAGAAATGAGTAAACTAAAGCTAATGCAATCTAATTTGACGCCTTCATATTTGCCAGCGTTGCATCCAACTCAGACTGAATATGTTCGAATTGATTGAACAGCTGCAGGAGCTCCGGCTGCGTCATCTCAAAATTAATATCCTCGCCGGCGCCCGTCTTTAATTGCAGCACTGCCAGCGCCGTCTTCTCCCGTTGCTGGCAATGCGAGGCAATCTCAACATTCAATTTCCATGCCATGTCCTCAATCACATTCGACTCGTAGCGTTCACTGGCCAAGTTGTTCATCATGGGCGTCGTTTGACGCACCCACAGACGCAATATGGCATCGATTTTTGCCTCGTCCTGCAGCTGGAGTTTCTCGCGCAGCTCACGCTGCAAATGACTTGGCTTGATGATGAACGTAGAGATGCGACGTAAAATGTACGAGAACGTTTTGATTAGCAGCAGAAAGTCGGCACGCGGAACGCCCACCAAACGTTCCAGCTCCTCCAGCGTATATTCCGGTTCACTGCTTGTGCTGCTGCCAGCTCGCTCCGTTGTTGTAGTCGTCACACTGGTGCCCACTGTAATGCTGGGCGTTGGCAAACCAGCTCCACTGGCGCCACCTACACCACTGCTTGCGGCAGCGCTGCTCGAGGGGCTCATTTGACGATGCACATAGAGCAGCACCGTTGTGAACGTTTCGTAGGGCAGTCCATTGATGATTTTGATTCCCTCGCGTGCCCTAAACAACAATATGGAGGAATAAGTGCATTCAAGTCGATTTAACTTTACGCTTACCGCTCGGTGATCTTAATCCAGTTAATGCTCATTGCAATTGCAATTGTATCACAAAACAAAACAACAAACAACTTACAGAAATGCAATGATTTATACTGTCCAGTGTGACCACACCATATTCGATCAAAAAACATACCACAAATGCATTACTGGTTTGGTTACTTTCCTGCTAACAAAAAAATCACAATTTCAATGCATAAAAATACCAAATGAATAAAAATGCAAATGACTGCAGTGTGACCAACCAAATAGTACATACATTTTAATAGAAAGGGCTATCATGACTGAATCTGACAACGCCGAGATAATAATAGATATTCTTTATTCGTTAAAATTTTTCTACAATCTAAATGCACATACAGATTTATTCAGACAGTTCTTTTAATTTTTAATAACTGTCGTCTAGCTCTGCTATTTTCGAATATACCTTGACAGTGCGACCAGCTGTCAATTGTGAAAGCAGTATATTTTGTGGTATGTTTGTGGGCTTTACGTAGCAAATTTTGAAATCGGACTTGCGGTCACCCTTGGGTGCAGTGAAAGAAAGTGCGCGTATATAGAAATTATTAGAGACGAAACTAATTTTATTAGTAATTAATAAAAAATTATCAAATGCGCAGACAACTATAAGACTTATGTGCACAAATACAACATAAATCCCACCACTTCAAATTGGACGTAAAAGTAAGAAATTCTTAACATAAAAAAAAAAGCAAATTTGTTTATGTTTATTAGTGCCGAAGTAAATAAACATAGGGGCAAGGCGAAAGGATACACAACAACAATAGGAATAAGAAGAAGTAGAAAAGGGCGCTTAGTCCACAAAGTGTGTAGGAAAAAATCGTGAAAAATGAAAAAGAAAAAATGGCTAGGCAATTATTTACCATTTTTCCCGCAGTCAAACAACATGTTAATGTGCGGCTTTTGTTGTTGCTGTTGGTGTTGTGTTAGACACTTTCCCAACTCGAAATGTCAGACTTGATTGCTCTTTCAATACATATGCATATTAAGCTACAAATGTATATTATCTATGTGTTTGTGTGTGTGTGTGTATGTATTTAATTTTCAATTCATGGTATTTGTGTGTGTGTGTGTTGGCTCAAAAGTTCTTGCAGCTCTTGTAAAAATCGATAATGTGCAGAGCGCAGCAGCAGCGCAGCGTTAACGCTTGTTTATTTTATGCTTCGTCTGCAATTTGCAGCCCTTTCTCCCTCTCACTCACTCTACCGTTTCACGCTGCTTGCACCCTTGACTACTCTCACACACACACACACATAGACAGACAGACAGAGATACAGACACACACTCACAATTAAATGCAGACAATATTAAAAACTATGATTTAAGCTCAGCTCTCAATTTGACACTCGCGCTCTCTCTGTGTAGCGGCATCCCGCTTACACTTCAGCCTCGCTGTATCCTGAGCAAACAATCCTCTTTCTCGCTCGCTCTCTTTCGCTGTCGATCGTTTTGACTGATAGCGGCAAAAACAAAACAAAACAAAACGAAACGCAAACGATACGCAATGAAATGAAAAGTAATTCACTTGCATTTTTATATCTTCATATTTAGCACATTCTTCTGCTTCTGCTTCAGTTTCAATTTCTGCTTCGGCTTCCTCGTTCCTCGTCTCTTGCCCACCATTTGCAAATATTGAAAAACAACAACAGTTAATCCAATTAACAAAAATGCAAGATAACAAAAACTAACGTAGCCAAGTCGACTTGTCGAATACTCTACAGGAAATGTTTTTGTTGCTTCTAGCATAGGAATAGGGATATAAAAAATATGAATTATAATTCAGGAAATGTTTTTGTTGCTTCTAGCATAGGAATAAGAAAATAAAAAATACGAATTATAAATTCTAATAAATTTCAAAATTTCCTACTTTTTTTTCAAGAATATTTGAAAGAATTAAACTTTTCTTAAATAAAAAATAATTGTTATGCATTATTTTGTAATAAAAAGTTATGGTAACTTTGAATTTTCGTTTTACTTGAGAAATTAAAAATTTTTTCTTATAAAATGTACAAAATGATTTAAGAATTTAACTTTAATTTGTATAATGTTTCATTTCTATTAAATAATTTGAAAAATCTTGCATTTGTTTTTTAAATTTTTCATACAAAAACTCAACAAAAACATTTTACATTAAAAAAAAACTATAAGTTTGAAAGAGGTGAAACTTATTAACAAATTTTGGAATTTAAAATTATTTGAATTTTTTAAATTAATAAATTATTAGAATCTTGTAATTTAAAAAAGATAAATTGATGCAGACCTAATAAATTTTAATATTAAAAACAAATGAGAATTTTTAGATTTAGAATTACATATTCAAAATTCGTAAAGTAATCTACTATTTTTCATTTAAATAGAATATTTGATGATATATTAATTGACAAATTTAAATAAGAAATTTATTTAAATATTTATTTCAAAATTAAAAATAAATGAAATTGATAATTTGAACTGAATTAATTGATAAACTGAAATAATTATAAATGAAAATAAATACTGCTATTTTAATATCAAAATCCAAAATAAATTAAAATTAGTAAAGAAATTGCAATGGAAATGGAAAAGTTTGCTTCTCAATAAAGTTCATACAAAGTTCGTCTAGACCCTTTCGGTAGCATTTATGGGGCCAGAGCTATTGACAGGTCTGCAAGCCAAAGCTACGCTTCAGTCTCTTTGGTAGCGCGTTTGGGTCAAGACGTTAAATACGTTGTTGTTGTTTTTTATTTTTCGTTGGGAGAGGGTCAAAAAGAAGAAGAAGATGCACTAAAGATATAACCTAACATAACATGCCATCATTTGCAGCGATAACGTCGTTGTTAGCCAAAAATGGAGCAACAGCAACCGAAGCGTTCCTCATTGCATTTTACTGCCGAGCTCGGGGCTGGAACTGGAACCGGA
Source organism: Drosophila pallidifrons (assembly GCA_023558445.1). Taxonomy (NCBI): domain Eukaryota; kingdom Metazoa; phylum Arthropoda; class Insecta; order Diptera; family Drosophilidae; genus Drosophila; species Drosophila pallidifrons. The sequence goes on along the minus strand of CM042351.1, from coordinate 24,909,813 downwards.
GCTGGAGTTGAGTCGGGTTCAAATTGTTCGCCGGCAACAACTCCACTGGGCGGCGGAAGCAATGGCAACGCTGGATTTTTGCCCGATATGCCGCAATGGAAGAAGGATTTGATACAGCGACGCAAAACGAATGTGGCACGTACAAATGCAGCCGCCAGCTCACCCACAGCGTCCACAGCTGATGGCAGCAGCAGCAGTTGCATGGCTTTCACTGAACCTGCAGGTGAGTTGATTCCAAATGCTCTTATGCAACTGCAAACTAGAATGCATTCAGCTCACAGTCTCAGTCAGCATATCAAATTGCAATGACGTAGCATGACTACGAAGCAAGTTACACGCTTCAAACGCTGCTGAACCGGTTCACAGCATTTCTGAAAAGTATTTTTGTATTCTTGTGGGAGTAATATGCAGTAAGAAGTATTTCTTTATTTATCTTAACAATTCCTGAACTGTTTTAAATCACTTGCACATCTCCGTCACATACAATATAAAAACTTTTCGCTTTCTGAACCGGTTCACAGCATTTCCATAGATTATTTTTATTGTAGGTGCAGTATTAAGTATTTAGCAAAAACCTCAAATAATCTTGAACCATTTTTAATCACTTGCATAGCTCCGACTTTAACAACATTTTCGCCTTCTGAACCGGTTCAGCATTATTTCAAGCGCATCAAACTCTTTAGCCGGATCATAGGTTTTTAAAAGTAGATCACCGCTTTTCAAATAGCATGACTACATTGCGAGTTACTCGCTTCAAACGCTGCTGAACCGGTTTACAATATTTCCATAGATTATTTTTGGTTTGAACCGGTTCACAGCATTTCCATTAAGTATTTTTGTATTGTTGTGGGTGTAACAATCAGTATTTAGTACTTATTTACCTTAACTATTCCTAAACCGTTTCAAATTACTTGCAAAGCTCCGTCTATAACAGCACAATAATAACCTTTCGCTTTCTGAACCGGTTCAGCATTATTTCAAGCGCATCGAACTCTTTAGCCGGATCATAGGTTTTTTGAAAGTAGTTCATCGCCTTTCAAATCAATTCACACACAGCTTTCAAATAGTTTTGCTCATGAACCGGTTCGCAGAGTTATCAGCAAGACAAAAGTAAAAGATCGCTTGAGTAATTATCAGAACAAGACAAATATGTGTGTGTGTGTGTGCGTGCGTGTGCATGTTTGTTCATGTTTCGAGGTATCGATATCGATTCATGAAATCGCAAATGTGCAAAGTGGCAAATGCAGCTGGTGCTTAATTAGCCACGTTAACAACAGAAAACGAAAAGAAAAATAATCATTATCAACAGCTGTGTTTCGTTGAATGTTATTGCAACTGTCAAGCAACCGCATCTGAGTTGTGCTATCGACTATCGATAGCGATAACAACACAGCAGTGCATTCAGAATTTTGAAAATTAAAGTGAATTTCTGGAGAAACATGATTTACAAAAAAAACGTGTAAATTATTATTTCCAGTCAAATATAGTAATAGACAAAGGCACTTTTTTGTTACTAATTCTAAAAATATAATATATATTTTTTATATATATTTTTTAGATAATATATGAAAATATATAATTTAGCATCTTAGAAAATTTGGATAAAGTAAACTGAGAACTGACTTTGTGGCTAATGAATAGCATTTAAGAAACATAACCGAATTAAATAAAACGCGCCACAGTTAGTGGCTCGCTGTAAAAGTAGCTAGATCTAACCATAAAGTGGCCAAAATGAAATCATACACAAAATTTAGAATTTGAAAATGAGACAACGATCAAATTTATAGATAGCAAAAAATCTCAATTCAAGCCAAAATGGCTAAATTAAACATGCAACAGTTAATACTCACTGTAAAAGTAGCTAGATGTAGCCAGAAAGTAGCCAAATTGACATTAGAATCACACAAAAATTTGGAATTTGGCATTAAATGAGATAACAATTAAATTGATTGATAGAAAAAAAATACATCTTAATTTTAGCCACAAAATAGCTAAACAAAACTTGCAACAGTTAACACTAGATTTATCGACAAATTTCTCGGTAAATCTAGTGTTAAAATGACTCACTCTAAAAGTAGCTAGATCTAGCCATAAAGTAGCCAAAGTGGCAGCCCTGATATACACACAGATGCAATCCCTTGGTTATCAGCAGTTAGATCTAGCCATAAAATAGCTAAGAATGGCATCACTGATACACACGCACACACACACAAACGCAATCGTTTGGTTATCAGCAGCCAAAGCAAAGAGCGAAGAACAACGACGCTTTATCAATTAATAATTGGCACTGAAAATTCGCTTCGTACCCCATTTATGACTTTTTACTAATAATAATATTTTTTCGTCCGTCGTCATTGACAGTTAGTTTTCGAGCTTGAGCAATTCACATAGTTTAAAGTTGTTGTCATCATTTCTTTTTATACATTGTATATTTCTTCTTTTCTTTGCTTTTTTTTTTGTTGTGTGTTTTGTGTTTTGTTCGTTTTTTCGCTGCTTCTGCAGAGTCAGGTGCGACTGACGCCAGTGCAACAGCAACAACAACAATAACTAGTCAACAGCAACAACAACAGAAGCATGTGAAACGAAATGTAAGCCAAACAACAACAACAACATTAAAGACTTCACCATCAGCAGAGGAAAAGTCTGAGAAATGTTTTATTGGAGCTGGAGGTCATCAAACGCTTCCAGCAGCAGCAGCAACAACAACAATAACTACAGCATCATCCCAAAGTACACAACAAGGCAAAGAAGCGACCGCGGCATTTTCAGCAGAAACCGCAACAACAACAACAACGGCACCAATACCAAAGCAGCGATCAAGTTTATTTAACACAAGAAGTCAATCAACTGGCAAGGAGCAACAGCAAGAGATTCTAAATTTGGACTCTGCAGAGCGCGGAGAGCGAGAGAGCGAAAGAGAGCGTGCGTGCGGAGAGCGTGACGTTGAGGTGGTGAATATGTTGAGTAGCAGCAATCGAGTGCGCTCTCGAGACTGCGGCGTCGTCAGTGGTGGTGGTGAAGTTGAAACTAGCACAGCGACAACTGGAGCATTAACAGCACTGGGCAGCGGCAGCGACGTCGGCGCAGCAACAGCAACAGCGGCGACATCGTCGTCGTCAGCAAATCAGTTGCAAACGAAATGCAAACTTGGCCAGAGCGTTGGTGCTGAAGCAGCGGCAGCGATCTTGCCAACAACAACACTTTTTGTTGATAAAAATTGTAAAACGAAAATATCCGATAAATTGCAGAGCAACAAGTTCATACAAAATCAACAGCAGCAACAACAACAACAATTGGCTGCATCGCCCACGAAAGTAGCGGTAAAAACAACAATGGTCGCCATGCAAGAAATGAAAAAGACAACAACACAAAATGGCCAACATCGTCATCATCATCATCATCATCATCACCATCATCATCATCACAATCAGCACAATGTGAAAAACGACGACGTCGTTGGCGTCAGCATCGATGGCGGCGGCGACGTCGGCGGCGTCGTCGTTGGCGTCGAGGATTTAAGCTACGGTCCCGGCATTGTGTCGAAGCTGCGCTGTCGCTATCTCAGCTTGGCGCTGCGCTGCGAGGCGACGCGACAGCAATCGCAGCAGCAGAGCCAGCGACTGCAGCGTTCGACCAGTCTCAATACGCTGCTCGATCGCAGCGATAACGATCACGACGATAATGTCGATAACGATGACAACGTCGATGTCGTGGAGCCGGTTAAACAATGCAAAACGGCTGTTGTTGCTCCGCCGCCCATTTTGGGCGTGAAACCAACGGGAATTGCCACCACAGGCAGCGGTTATATTAAAAGCGTAACCATTGCTCAACAACAGCTGCGCCAACAACAACAACACCAACAGCAGCAGCAACAACAACAACAAATCGAACAGCAACAGGAACAACAACAACAACGTTCGCGTCATTTTAAACGCGGCAACGAGGTGATGAAGCGAGCGCGCAGCGTTGAAGCTTTGCTCTGCGAAAAGTCACCGTGGAGCAACAATCACAACAACCACAACAACAACATGGCCGCCTCAGTTGCACCGTCAAGCAACAATGTGGTCACCATCGAGGATAAAATTAATAATGCACGCGAACGTTTGCACAGCGGCACCGATGCAGCGCCCCCCAAGCGTCTCAGTTCGATAATCGATGACACCGAACGTCCGCCGCCCGATTTGGTAAAGCAAACGTTGAAAATGTTCGAGGCGAGCGCCAATCGGCGACCGCGCAGCGCACAGCGCAGCAATGGAGTTGGCGGCGTTGCCAGCAAGGTGGCCAATTATAAATCGATAATCAAGGAGCAGAAATCGAATACGACTACGAATTCGATAAGTTTACCGGGTGGCGCTTTGGCTGCCTCAACACCGAAGCAGACGCAACACCAACAACAACAGCAACGTTCATCGACAAATTATGGCAACAATGTGCCGGATATAATACCGCGTCAATTGGATGCCAACAACTATGAATCGCCGATGCTTGGCAAAATGTTGGCACGCAAACAGCAGCAGCAACAACAACAACAACAGACTGAGGTGGGTTCGCCTGCAATTGTTGTGGGCGGCGGTGGAGGTGGAGTTGAAATTGGGGGTGCAAAACAGCAACAGCGCTTAGTCAGCAGCAGCAGCGTCGTCGTCGTCGTCGATCAGAACAGCGACAACGACGATGAAAACAACGAAGACAAAGTCAATGACGATGACGTCGCCGTCGGAGCCGAAGACGTTGGGGAGGAGAACAACGAAAACAACGAAGACGGAGTCGGAGACGACGGCAACGACGGAGACGAAGCTGATAATAGTAATGAGCACAACGCCGACAACATTGACGAGGTTTGCAATGGCGTTAAGTTGGGTGCGGCAGGCGGCGATAAGTTAATAGCAGCAGCGCAGTCGCTGGAAGAGACGACGTCTACAGCAGCAGGAGGAGGCGTTCAGCGTTCATTCGCGAGCGCCTTGCAAGAGAATGCGCACGTAACATCGACAACGACGAGCAGTAATATCAACAGCCGAAAATTGCCTCAACGCGCCGATAACAACGATTCCTTATCGATAAACAACACAACAACAACAACGAGCGTGACGACCAAACAAATTGGTGTTATACGGCCGCTCTTAAATCAAGCAGCAACGAGCAGCAGCATTAACAGTAACAGCAACAACTCTTCATCATCCACGCAATTAACCAGTCGCGAAATTGAAAAGAATCGCATTAATGAAATGAAAAAATCAAACGCATTGGCCGCTGATGCAGCAGCTTTAGCCGCCGCCGCCTCTGGTGGAGGTGGTGGCAACCCTAGTCTCGATAACGTGATAAATACGAACAAGGATGCCAGCGAAACGGACACAGCTGCAGCGGCATCGAATGCTTCACCGATCTGGCCACACTTGCGCAAACGCCGTCAGCCCACAGCAAGTGGTGGGGCGGGTGGTGTGGGTGGTGGGGGCGGACATGGCAACTCATTGACGGATAACAACACATCGATGGTGTTCAATTTCTCCAAGAGCAGCAAGGAGGTGCCCGACTACATTGAAAGCGACGTTGTGATCTACAGGCGGAAACGGGAACTGCCAAAGGTAAGTCTATCTCCCTTACACTCCCTTACCAAGCAGCAGCTGTTTTGCTTTCATTTCTCTCGTTATCAGTAGCAGAAAATCACCCAACCCACACTCACCCCCTTCCTTCCCCTTTCCACCCCTGGAATGTGGCGCCGTTGCGCATTATTCATGCTTATTTTCATTATGAATTATTTTGCTTCTTAATCTTTGCAAGCCCCCCTTACAAACACACACAAATACAAACACATTTTGTTTGTGGTTTTTTTTTTGTGTTCTCTCGTCTCGTTTCGTTTCGCTGCCGTATAAAAACAACAAATACGAAAACAAAAAGCGCCCACCAACTGTGCGCGCGAGAACGAGAGAGCGAGAGAGCGTGTTCAAGTCAAGAGAGCGACATAGGCAGAGCTAGAATGAGTCGAAAAGAGCGTGGAAGAGATCATGCGCATTTTGGAAAGTTCAAGCAGCAGCAGCAACAACAATAAGAACAGCAAATATGTTAAGAATGTCACAACTCACTTTTGGGCTTTCCCATGGTCATCAATTCCAATTTCCAGCTGTATTTACAGTTGTGTATAGATCCTTCATTTTTAAATATGGCAATAATAATCAGCAATATATTGTTCATTTAGACATGTAGGAAGCACACACACACATGCATACGTACACACGCAAACAGTTTTGAAATTCAATTCCTTTTACGACACTCGTGTTCTCTCATTCACACACACTATGCTAGGCGTCGTCGTGACCTTCTAAAATGTGCGAGAAGACGTGATGATGATGCTCCATGCATGTGCATCTATGCAAATGTGTGTGTGTGTGTGTGTGTGCAAATTGCATGCACTCTTCCAAGCCTGACGTTTGACGTTCGTCTGTTGTTGTTGTTTTTGCTCTTTCCAACCTTGCAATTAAAACGCAGCCGATTAATCGATTATTGCAAACTATGCAAATGCAAGTTGATTCATTTTGCCTTATGCACAAGTCACAATACATATGTATACATATGTATGTCTGTATAGCGTGCATATGGCAGTTGCTTTGTTTGATATTAAAACATGTTGCGATTGGCAAATTCTTGGCTCCTGCGATTGCATTGCGAAAAACCAGTTCTTTACAAACACACACACACACAGTCATATGTCAAGCATGTGTTGCGATATTTTTTTTGTTCGTTTTGTTCTTTGCTTCCTGCTGCCGCTCTATATGCACACATGCAAACATACTTACATACATACATCCGTACATATTTACTATGTGCGACAGACAAAGATATGTATGTATGTAGACTGTTGCGTGGTGAAGCAGGAGCAGTGAACGCAAGACATGGCAATCAAAAGCGGGGAAAGGGGGAGTGCTGCTGCCGCTGCTGTTGTGGTGAAAAGCGAGCAATGTATGGCGGAGAGAGAATAGGGAGTGGGAAACGGTTGGACAACGCATTTGGGTGCACAGCTGTTTTGAAAAAGTAACCATGTTGAATAAACTCAACTGCTCTCGCTCTCTCTGTCACTCTCGTTCTCCCGCTTGCGCGCAAGCTCTCTTGGCCTAAGCTGTTAAACTCGTTTGGTCTGATGTATGTTTGTTTGTGTGCGTTCTTTGCGTTCTCTCCGGCACTGAACTCAATTTTGTCAATTCTTTTTTGATGTACAATTCTGGTCGGTAGCTTTTTGCTTTGTTTATGTGTGTGTGTTGTGTTGTTGCTTGTTCTTGTTGGTCTCTTTATGTTTTGTATGTTTTTTTTTTTTTTTTTGGTGTTATCTGTGCCCTGAACTTTATTATTATCTGCCGTTTTCTGACATGGCGAGAAATGGGACAGCTGTGATTCAGTTTGTGCTTGTCCCACTCTCTGCTCTTCCCCCCCCCATTCCATCCTCATACCACTCACTGTTATTCCTTTTAAAAACGTTTTTGGTTTTTCTTGTGTATTTTTTTTTGACAGCCAAATGAGCCTGGCTTCGTGTTGCTGGGCGACCTCTCGGTGGAGACATCGACAGACACCGATTACGATGACTACTCCATGTGCCCGCCATCACCATGCGATGTGGAATTCGAGAATGCAAATATTGTGATCGATGGCAAGTCGAGTATTCGACAAAAAGCCAAAGATTCATCGGTGAGTATTGTACATATGAGAGCATTCATTTATTGTTTGCGGAAATGGGAAATGCGTTATTTGGGATTGACCTCAATACAATTTTGATATGATGACTAACGACATGTATTGTTTGATTATCGCTATCGGTTTAGTACGTAGGCTGTGACTAATCGGACCCCCCCACCACACACTTATACATACTTGATTACCGATAGTGTGGGTTCTTTTTTTTTTGGTATTTTTTTTTTGTTTTGTGTATTTGCAACGGATAATAGCCTCTTTCCACCTCACTCAGTTTTTCTACGTTTTTTAAAGTCCCGTTTCGGGGTTTCCATCTGCACGAACCGAGAAATATGGGCAACGGTAAATTTTTCAATATGGCCGCTCTGAAATATCAGCTGTTCAAATGTAATCACGAGTTGGCGAACAATTCAAAAAACAGCACGCGCATTTTAAAATGGAAAATTTTCTTTAATTGCAGGATTTTTATGAGGATTTTAACGAAGTGAAGGAAGAATAGGTGATTGCCAATAGTAAAGAAAAGAATTGCTTGCAGCAATGTAATATTTACATAAATACATTTACTTTTAGCAACGGCATGGGTGTTTTTGCGATCGCGATATTCCTGGAAATAGCGAATTTTTTTTAAAGATAATTTTTAAATTAATAACGAGGAGTTTGGCATCCTTGTGGAGCGCCTTCGTGGATTGGCCAAAAAAAAAACTACATTTCTCCTCCCATATCTCGAAAAACATAGCCTCGTGGATGCCAGTCCACAATATTGACGGCTTTCGAGTTTTTTGGCTCATCTAAAATTTAAAAAATTTGCTTTAAAAAGCAAAATCAAATTTTTATTTTTCTATTTTCATACCTTGGCGCACTTAAATGTCAGCTGTTTGTTTAGTGGTGACCTCTTTTTCGTTGTCATATCGATCAAAATATCGCATAATTACCCAAAAAGTGCGTTCGCTATTTCTACGTAGCTCGCGAACGTAGAAAAACCGACTTTTTTTTCTTATGGGTTTTTACATGGGGCGAACGTAACATTCGGCCTGAACGTGAAAAAACCAAAGAAAACCAAAGAAAACCGAGCGGTGGAAAGAGGCTATAAGATAAGATTGGTTGCTGACTGGGTTTCCAATAATTTTTCGTCGGCGTCGCAAGAATTTTTGTGTAATAAAAAAAAAACGGCTTCGAATCCTACAAATTTTATGCTTGACCATTCCGGTGGTGTCTGTAGCATAAGTAGATAACACATATCTAGTATATTTCTTTGCCCACAGGGTATGCCGAGTGTGACCCACATTTCACTTTCGTTAGGTATTTTAATAGCTGGTAACAAAAAAAAAATGTTGTCAAAACAATTAGCAGTAATTATCGTGCAAATCTCTCCATCTCACTCGCACTGTGTGCAAAACCTAATATCGCACTTTTTTTTTTTTTTTGCAATTAAGGGCAAACAATTTGTTTGAGCCACTTTCATTTGTCTCGTTTTGAAGCTGTTTATCGTCTTTCGATACATTTTTAATCGGTGCTCAGATTAAAAGATGTTAACAAGCTGTTAACACGGCATTTGACATGCTTTAACATGTTTTTAGCACTTGTCGAGGGTATTTTAATAGTCGTGCATTAGTTAGTGTTTTGCTTTTATGTGTCGCGTTTTTCATTTCCTTGTGCGTTATCATTACTTATTTATTTATTCAGTCGCTATTATTAATCAAACTGCATTATAAGTGGCTTATGTGGCGACTTAAATAGATTGTTTGTTTAGTGGGAGGGGGGTGTGTGGTGAGTTTAACAATAGGTAGAGAAGGGAGGGTGAGGCCTTGGGTGCGTTTCATCAATCGGACAGATATCGACAGGTTTTTTTTTTATTATATTTTTATGTTGCTGCTAATAACAACAAATAATAATGTGTTTGTTTGTCTTGAACTCGATTTCGATACAGTTCCGCGTACAATTCAACGATACGTTAACGTCAACGTTTGAATATCCCTCCGAGGCATCGCAGATCATTGATGACCCACCGTATGCCGATCCCTATGGCGGCAATGTGAACAAACATCATCAGCTGCTCTATGAGGAGCAGCTCATTTTGCAACAGCAACAACAACAGCATCATCATGTGACTGTCGATGAGATAATTGAGCTTCCAACATCCACAACAACGCCATCGACATCCTCGACGAAAACATCAGCGACCAGCGGCATGCTGGGGAATTTACCACTAGGTAAGTCTGCAAATTCAACACAACACACACACATATGTGTGTGTGTGCGTGCATGTGAGCATGGCTTAAAAAATATGCGCTCTTTGCCTGCCGCCGTTGTCGTCGTCGCCTTCGTCGTCGCGACATCGCTGCCTGTCGTGTCTGCCCGTCACACTATCATTCTCTTTTTATCTTTATCTCTCTTTCTCCGTCTCTCTCTCTCTCTCTGTCGCTGTCTGCCTCTATTTATTTTATCTCTCTGAATTCTCTGTTTCTGTTCTGTGTGTCTTCAAATTATATACATACAACCATACATACTGTAGTTATGCTGTGCTCTCTTGAGTTTGTATCGTTTAACACTTTTGTCGCGTGGGGGTCAAACATAAACACTAAACTCACCACATCACACACACACTCTCTTTTAGCATCCTTATTGTTACACAACACACACACACACACACACGCACATACATAATTACACATTCGTGTCATAGCAATCAGCTTTTTCTCACACTATCTCATAGCCCTAAGCATTTGCATGTCCTTTAACTATCGCCCTGCCTGCGTTGCCAGACAGTTTTACAAAACAAAACAAAAACGAAAAGAAAAAGAAAAAAAAACAAATTTCTGCACTTCACAGAAAACGAAAACGCCACTGTTACAGTTAACATAGCGATTAAGCACAGCACAGGCCACAATGTTGATGTCGCTGCTGCTGCCGCTGTTGCTGCAGTATCCGAAACCGCCTCTGCCACGCCCACAGCCAAATCAACTAACATGACCAGGGACAGTGCCAGGGCTGCACATTGCGGCTGCAGCAGCAGCAGCAACGGCAGCGGCGACTGTGACAACTGCTGTTGTTGGCCCAGAGTGCAGCAGTCCTGGCAGTTCTTCGTCTTGCCACACGGCAGGCAACTGCTCAAAAGCTTACGCAAACTCAGCCAGCTAATCAGGTGGGTGTGCGTAGCTAACTTCCACTTCCACCCACGCCACCCGTCGTCCCCTACGCCCCCTTATGTATACGCTATTGACATCAACCTCTTACCACCTGACTTTCTTTCTTGACATTTGTTTTGGTGTTAAAACTATAGACCCAAACTTTTCCGGAGATCCGGAACCCAGGGATTTGAGTTCTGGCGTTTAAAACCTTAAATCTGAACTCTAGGATTTGAATCCCAAATGTCTTCTCCAACCTATACGCTATAGACCCTTTCCTGAAGTCGCTCCTTTGAAATTTGTTTATGGCGTTGAATTATAGACCTGACCTGAAGTTTTCCTAAAGTCCGTTCCTCTCGGAGATCCGTAACCCAGGGATTTGAATTCTGACTTTTAAATCCTGGATGCTGAACCCTAGAACATGAACTCTGAGATATCCTCCCTGACCTCATATGCCATAGACCTTAACCTTTTACCTGTCGTCGCTCTTTGGAAATTTTTTTTTTTTTTTTTTGTGTTGAAACTATAGACCTGACCCAAAGTTTTCCTAAGATCCGTTCCTCCCGGACATCCGGAACCCAGTGATTTGACTTCTGACTTTTATAACCTGGAATCTGAACCCCAAATGCTTTAGACCTCAACCCCTTATCTGACGTCGGTCCTTTGGGTGTTTGACTACAGACCTGACCTGAAGTTTTCCTAGAATCCATTCCTGCCGGAGATCCGCAACCCAAGGATTTGAGCTCTGATTTTCAAACCCTGAGATCCGAACCCCCTAAGATTTGAACCCTGAGATCCGACCCCGCACACTCCAAACACAGCGCAGCTGTCGTCTGTTGTCATTAGTTTTAAATGTGACAAATAAGAGTTAAGTTCGATCTATGAATTGGCAATGCAAATTTATCATGTTTCAATATTTATGAGCTGCATAACTCTTATTTGCAATCCCTGAAAGAAATCACACAAACAAACAAACAAACACACAAAAAGCCTCACGCATATTTGCAGATTACCCAAGTTTAGGGAGGGGTATTATTTTGCCAGAGCCGGAGACGGAGCTGGAACCGTCGCCGCTGCCGCCCAAGGTATTGCCAACGACGTCGTCGCGTCCACTTGCCGTCGCAGTCAGCAGCAAGCACAGCATCAGTCTCAACAGCAATAATCCAACGCAACGGCGTCGAGCTTCGGTGCTGTTGAAGCCCCAGTACGCCTGCTTTCTACAAAATGATGCAGTGCAGCCTTCGTCGTCGTCGTCGTCGCATCCAGCACGCAAAGCGGCCTCCTTCTGTGGCAAGCAGCAGAGTAAATATGCAACTCCATCAACACAACTAGCAACAGCAGCAACCACCTCGAACAGCAGCAGCAAGCGATCCAACAGCAGCATCAGCAGCTCGTCCTCGTCCAACTCCAACTCCCTCGCCAGTCGCCGTCGCACCAGTCTGCCTAGCAATAGCATCATCAGCAGCACCTTTGCGTCCACGTCCACGTCGCTAGCGCTACCCAATGCCACGACAGCATTGCTGCAGGCACGCATACCAGGCAACACGCTATACTATGTGTGATACCTTCCTTCCAACAATCACTCGTCGTCAGCAAAATCCTCAATCGTGTGTTGTTGTACTTGAACTCGTCCGTCTCCAACTCTCCCGTCTAACTATGTCAACGAAAACGTAGGCAAGCGCAATTGCTTTTAATTAAAACGTATATTCCCTCCACACTATCAACTCTCGTTACTCGTTACTCGCTACTTGTTATACAGGGCTCTGGTATATGGTCCTCTAATTGCAGTTGTTGTTGATGGTAACTCGCAGTGCTCGTTACTCGACTTTGGTACTGGTCCTTATAACCCCAACCAAATAATTGTGAATTGTATTTACTCGCTATTTGCTAACTCGACTCGTTAGTTTTGAGCGTGACTTGCTGCTTTTTATTGAAGGTTACACAATTGCGGTACTGGTCCCTAAAATTCCAATTACACTAGTTACTCGCTACTTGTTAACTGGTCCCTAAAACTTCAAATTACACTCGTTACTCGTTAAGTTTTCCCGGTACTCGCTAATCGCTACTCGTTGATTGGCCCCTGGTTAAAAGACCCCACAACTAGCTCGTTCCTCACTCACTGTGGTATTTTGTTGCTAATCCGTCGCTAATCGTCACTCGTCACTACGCACATGTACTCGCCCTCGCCTTGATTGATCAGTTGGCTCTGCTGTTTAACTTGATATTGACATCATTGACGCAACCAATAGAAAAAAACTGCATCTCTCCCCTCGCCCTCGCACACTCACAATCCTCCTCATGTAACTGTAAATACTCGTTACCAAGTCAAGCGAACTGGCAACGCAACGATTTCTGCACATTTTGTCTATTTTTTTTTGTAGTGCATCCCTAGCAGTAGCTGTAAAAAAGTAGCGTAAAAACCATCATCAATCAATCCATCATCAATATTTATATACATACAACTAAATGCGATATTCTTTTTTCATTTTGATCTTTTGTATTTTCCTCATGCTCCCAACAACCTCGTTTTGTGCTCTTTTTGTTTTATACTAATTTCTTTTTGCAGATATTATTTAAATCTAAATAACAGACAGCTAAGCAAAAAAATAAAAATCCAAAAACCCAAAAAAAAAAATCCAAATCCAAAATACTTTGAAATAATAATATATATATAAACTGTATAACCACAAACAAAAGAAAAGAAATAACGATAAAAAAAAATATAACGAAATAAAACAGAAGCCAAGAAATTTGTAAAATGAAATGAAATATAAAATGCAGTCAATCAATCAATCAATCAGCCAAGCAATCTAACCAATCCGCTGCTGACCGCTTCTGGTGTTGGTGAAGAGTCTAACAATTCCAATCAAAACTAATCGCCAATTCATATTACTTCTTAAGGTAACTAACCCCCAACTAGTCACGAACACACACACAACTACACACACACTTGATTTTTCAATTTCAATTTGCACATTAACCAACAAACTTTGTTCAGCGTTTTGTGCCACTAACCAACACTAATCAATCAATCAATCAATCAATGAATCAAATCAATTGCAATCATAAACTAATTAGATTCTCCATTTTGCAGGCTCCACGGCTTTAGGTTTCTACACGCCCGTCAAGGCCTCGCCCATGGACAGCCTCTTTCAGCTGGGCGTGACACGCTACACGACGCCCGATAGCAGCAACAGTAACAGCAGCGTTGGCAGCGCCGGCAGCACCAATGGCAGTCCCTCTGCTGGCGGTGGAGCAGCGGCAGGAGGAGGAGGAGCAGCTTTTAATGGCAATGGCAGCATTGTCGGCATTGGCGAGGGTCTCATCAAGGCGAACGATGACGGGGCACGAGACGAGGACGAATATCCGCTGGCGTCTGTCTATAGCGAGGGCGCCCAAAAGACGGATTTATTGTACTGAATCGATCTGGGATATCGAGAGACTCCATCGCCTCGCCTCGCCTCTGATACTGATCTATCTATAATAATATATTTATAGATATATATATATATATATTACTATTTTGTAAGTTGTAGGGCTAAACAAAAAAAAAAAAAAAATAATATGATATGTGTACAACAGAAATGATAAACAAAAAAAACAATTGCAACATTTTTTTTTATATATATATAAATATTTACATATGGCATAATACTACATACATATACATATATTATTATGATTATTATTATTATATTATAATTATTATTATTATGATTGTAATGTATTCTTGTGGCAAGTGCATTTTGTATTTGTATTCCATATATACAGCAAGCAGTATCTACAAGCCTATTTTTTTTTCTATACATACTATATTTAAACAAATATACTTATGATTGTGTACTTTAAAAGAAAACAAAAAAAAAACAAGAGAGAAAGAGAGAAAAGAAAACCATGTAAACACCGAGGTTGAGCCACTGGTAATTAAAAAGCCCCGTTGTGTGGAGTATTAATAAACCATAAGCATTAAGCAAACAAAACCCACTTGCAAACTTTTTTTTTAATACCAAAATCCACCCATGAGCAAAAGTCTATTCCCCTCATTAATTGCAAAAACCGAAAATTTGTAAACATTTGCCTCATAAATATTACATGCATAAACATTAGCGTCTATTTAATATTTTTTACAATTGTATTCCATAAACCGATATAATTAAAATATATATACATACAAAATACAAAAACATATATATGTCAAGAATAAAATCAAATCAAAAATACATTTAAATTGGCATTTAAATCCGCAATTGGCGCACCAGTGACGCAGTGGCAACGCTGCTTGCATAACTATCGCAGAGTTGCTTCGCGCACATGTTATCGATGTGCATATGGTCAACTGTGTGTGATAACCTTATCGAAATAATTTTTGTTCAGTTGCACTAGACTTTTAATGAAAGAGCGAATAATAATAATATAAATGTTGTTTGCATAAAATTAAGCATATTTTTACACAACTGATGGTAATTATTTGTGCAACATCGATGGCTGTGTAACCAGTTGGCAATTTTGGGTATATTTTTGGTATATCAGAATGGCGTTAAAACGAATATTTTAGAAACACGACTTGTGGTCACACCTCATCACAGGTGTTAAGAAAGCTCTTGTTTTAAGATAGAAAAAGTCGGAAATCATCGAAAAGAATTATTGATTCAATAATAAATGAATTGATAATATTATTTGGCTGCACAAAACATCGATGTGTTTGAGTAATTGCAAAAGCATCGATGCATCGATAGTGCCATCGATGTTTCACCACCTCTATTTGTGATTGTGTGTGATCCCAAAATACAGGTTTTGTGTTTTATTTTTATTTTGGTTTAAATTTGACCGTAAATCGCCAAGCCGCAAAGTGATGACCGGAATTGTTACAACACAAGATAACAGTGCACTGTTGTTTGCCAGACGTATATGCAGCAAAATGTGTTAAACTCCCCCCAAAAAATGGACAAGAGTATTACTTTTAACCTTAGTTGACATTGAAATGTACCCGCTGCTAGAGGCGGAGACAGTGCGTCGACGTCTCTCTGTCTGTTTCAATGTGTGAGAGTGTGTGCTAGAAAAGGAGAACAAACCAAAGACAAATAAACTGCATGCAGTCTCCCAATGAATTTTTATTATTTTTTTTTTTGTAATTTGTGACACATGTGCTTTACAAACGATTATGGTCGTCGACGTTGTCGTTGCCGATGCCGCGCCCCCAAAACTCCAAATGCGAAAAATGAAATGATGAAGAGTGTGAAATGATAAAAGACTAAACGAAACTGAAACTCACCTGCTGTGTTCGTGGAATGGTAAAAGGGGAAGAGGTGGTGGAGGCAGGTCGATATGTACGAAACGAAAGCAGCGGCGGCAACTGCGACTGCGGCAGCGCGACTGCAGCTGTGGCTCGGCTTAGTTGCAGTAGTACATGAGAAACAGATCAAAACAAACCAAAGTCAAAATAGTAACGGTAACAGAGATAGAGCGCAAAAGCGAGAGCGAGCGAGGCAAAACACTAAGTGTGGGTGTGATTATTGAATGACTGAGTGAGTGGGGGAGGGCGATCGTATGTGTTTCTCTATGTGTGTGTGTGTGTGTTTGTGTGTAATTACAAAATGTGATAAAGTTGGAAAGCATTTGTCGCCGTTTAGATTTATTGGGCCGACGACGCGTTGTGTAATCATTCATAAAGCGCACTCACTCAGAAGTAGAAAATAGAAGTAGAAGAGCAAAAGCAAAGGCAGAGAAAAAAAGGCAAACGCGAATGTGAATGCTAATTCTATTTCATTTCAATTTGATTTTATTTGATTTCTCTTCTCTGTTCTGTGTTCTGTTTTAAATCGATTTGTTGTAGTTGTTGGCATTCGCTATTAATTAAATCAGCACCCAACTCGCAGCCTTTTAACAAACCAACAGCTGAGAGTGTGAACGAGCGAATGCGAGAGAGAGAGGGAGAGCGAGCGAGCGAGCAATGTGGAAATGAGAGAGCAGCAACAGCAGCCCACTTTTGACTTCCACAAGAACACCAGCAACGAAAGCAACAACAACAAGAACAATTGTTTCTTACACCAGCCCAAGCTGCAAAACACCGGCACAACAGAAACAGTAAAAGCAGCAACAGCAGCAGCGCTGCCAGCGATTTGTTGGTAATTAAAAGCAAAGCAAATACAACAACTACGCAGCAGCAGCAGCGTAGCAGCGACGTCGACAGCAAACGGCAAGCGACGACGTCGTATAACGGAACAGACTCAATTCGTGCATTGATCGTGTCGTGTCGCGTCAACTTGTGTCGTTTTATACAAAAATAGCAACACGCCAAGGAGTGAGTGGGAGAGAAAGAGCATTGTATTCTGTGTTGGATTTGGATTACACTTAATAACCACAACAACAAAAGCAACAATAATCATACACGACAATAATATCAACAACAACAAATAAACAAACAAACAACAGCACAAGCAACCAGCAACAACAACAACAGCAAGTGCGAGTGAGACAGAAGCGACGCTGGTGTCGCTGCGACGTCTCGAGTTGCTGAGAACGCCGCCAAAATTTCACTGGATCTAATGGCCAAAGACGAGGAGGATGATCTGCTGCCCGACAAGGATGCGGCCAAGGGCTTCTATGCCAAATATGAGCCCAAGGAAATACTGGGCAGGTAAGATCAGCCCGATATAACCCCTAAAACGATTATTCTATATATATTAGTTGAGACTTAAGATGACTGAAGAAAATATTAGTATATTATACAAATGAAGAATGCTAAATAAGGATAGATAAATAATTATAGATAATTCTTTAATAAGCATGAGACCGATTTTGTGGGAATCATAGAATTTATACATATATTAAAGATTATGATCTTAGACTTTCCGAATTTCCCATTCCTATTAAATTTCCTCAATCACAACTCAGTTTACATGAGACCTTTATTTTCTAATTTCTTATGGAACAAAATTAAATCAATTATTATATAGATATAAATATATTTCGATAGATATTATATATGCCAATATAAATTATTTCACGTAATCATGTATTCTATAACTATATAGAAGAAATTAAAGGATCATTCTGTCTAGATAAAGACAGTTTCTTAAATATTTTAGTTGACAACAAGTATGAAAAAGTAAAACAATAATCTTCCTTGTCTAATTCTTGCAAATTTTTCATTCCCTATTAAATTTCCTTATTCAAAACTCAGTTTACATGAGACCTTTATTTGCTAGTTTCTTATAGAGATAGATTTTGAGATGACAAAACAAAATTAAATGAATTGTTATTAATATAGATTGATAGACATTATATAGATCAATATAATAATTTCAGGTTATCATTTATTCTAAGAATTTAGGAGAAGTTCGGTTAATCTTCATGGCCAGATTTCTTAAATATTTTAGTTGGGAAAAAAAGTATTCCAAAGTAGATCCTGGTTAGATAAATAAGATTTAAATATTTTAATAGGTAGAAAAGGGATTCTAAACAACGATCCTTGTTAGATAAAGACAATTTCTAAAAAAATTTTAGTTTAATAAATAAAGTATTTAAAACTATTCGTAGTTAAACTTTACGAATTTCCCATAAAATTTCCTTAGTCACAACTCAGTTTACATGAGACCTTTCTTTGCTAGTTTCTTATAGAGATAGTGTTTCAGAAGCCTCAGCAAAACACGCCCCACAACACATATCATTGACCTTTTGGGCAAAACAATTTCATGCGATCGACAAAAATTACTCATACAAGTAAATTTTGTGGAAGACTAGACTTACTGCGAATTTAGCTAGAAGTGGGCTAGAATTACAATATTTCTTCTTATTTGGGCATATAATGTAGAAATCAAATTTAAATTGAGTCATGTTCAACTAGAAGACATAATGCTGATAGAAGGATTTCAAAATATCAAATTACTTTCGTGATATTCAAGGTTCAAGTTAAAAGAATAATAAGCGAATATCTGTCAGTTGTATAGAATTGGAACATGGAATAAATCAAACGAGTTTTGTGATTATAACGATTTGAATGATATATTTTAAGGCAAACTACAAGATATTATGCTGACAAGAATAATATTTTAATATAGTATGTATCTTTACATTCAATAATAAATAATCAATTAAATATTAGTAAAAAATCTTATTTTCAAAATAAAGATGAAATGTTATTCGAAAAATTCCCTTAAGATAGAGGAAAAGTAAGCTAAAATGTTGTTACATTAAAATCTCTTAATTTCTCTCTTAAGTTATAGGAAACGTAAGCTTAAATTATGCTATTATGTTATCGTATATAACATTTTATTGAATTAATCGGAACTGAAATATTTCCTTAATTTAGGAGGAAGCTAAAAGTACTGTACTTGAAAACTAACATAAAACAAAAACTATAAAACTATTAATTTCTCTCTTAAGTTAGAATATAAGCAATTAAAATTTTGCTACTATAAAAACTATTAAATTCTCCCTTAAGTTATAAGAAAAAGAAATTGAAATTTTGCTACAAGAAAAACTATTAATTTCTCTCTTAAGTTAAAGGATGCTAAATCTTTGCTATTATAGAATCTATTAATGTGTCTCTTAAGGAAGAAAAAGGAATCTAAAACTTGCTACAAGAAAAACTATTAATTTGATGTGCAGAATAACTGAATATTGAACTAATATAATGATAATTTATAAGCAATCGTTTAGTATATATAGTTTTTCACATACTAGACAAAATCGCGCTATATAGAGAGGGCATTTGTGGGTGCGAATTGTGCCCAAAATCGAAAGATCCAATGCGGGGTGCATAACATATTTAATGTTATTATCGTTGGCTTTATGCAGAGTTAGCAGAATTCTAGACTTTTGTTTATGTTTTAAATTGGAGAAAAGACGCAGAAGGGTTGCCTCAATAAGACTATAAGACTATGACTCAGAGACAGAGGCACATGTGGAGACGTGTGAGAATTGTCATTGTTACATTACAATATCGAGATCAACCTTGAGTTGAACTTCACAGCGAGGCAAATAGATCGTAAAGCTGTAAAAGTGATTATGATTGTAATATCCTCTCCAAGTCGTATATTTTTGATAAAGTTGCATGTTCAAACAGTGTGTTAATTTCTGCTTCAACATTTTACAGGGGCATCAGTTCGACGGTGCGACGATGCATCGAGAAGGAGACGGGCAAAGAGTTTGCCGCTAAGATCATCGATCTGGGCGCCACAACGGAGGCGGGCGAAACGAATCCATATCATATGCTCGAGGCAACGCGACAGGAAATCTCAATTTTACGCCAAGTGATGGGTCATCCCTATATAAGTGAGTCGTAAAATTCAACTAAATTAAACATTAATAATAATCTTCCTTTTTTCTATTTCCTCAGTTGATTTGCAGGACGTCTTTGAATCAGATGCATTTGTATTTCTCGTCTTTGAGCTGTGCCCAAAAGGCGAACTCTTCGACTATCTGACATCGGTGGTAACGCTATCCGAGAAGAAGACACGCACCATTATGCGACAGATCTTTGAGGGAGTCGAGTACATACACGCCAAGAGCATTGTCCATCGCGATCTGAAGCCCGAGAACATATTGCTCGACGAGAATCACAATGTCAAAATCACAGATTTTGGTTTCGCCCGTCAGCTGCATGATGGCGAGAAACTTACGGGTAAGAAAGGGATTTAACATTCCCAAAGAAGATTCGGACTTTCTTCATACATGACTACTTCTTTCTTCAATATTAGAATATCTTTAATAAAGTATTATAAGCGCCTATGTAAGCAGAGACTTTTCTATAAACTTGACTATTTCATTCCTCAATATTGGAATTTCTTTAAGAAAGAGATTTTCTATATATTTGATTATTTCATTTCTTAATAAAGGGTTTCTTAGATGAGCTATAATAAGCACTCATTTAAGCATGAATTTTCCTATATACTTGACTATCTCATTCTTTAATATAAGGGTTTCTTCTTTCTATGTAAGCAGAGATTTTCCTATATAATTGACTAATCCTTCCTCAATAAAAGGAGCTTCTTTAATAAGCTATTATAAGCGCCTATTTAAGGAACCCTAATATTGAAGAAATAAGTAGTCAAGTATATAAATTGTTAATTTCTTTATTTTATATAACGTTAGCTTGACCATTTAGCCTTAAATTAGAACATTAAAGTTAGTATACGATCTACTTTAGGAACATTTTAGTGGTGCATTTCTTTCATTAACAGAAATTATTTTATAGAATATCATAAGCCTAGCTTGGGTATTAGGTGAGTTATATGAAATGCAAATTGTTCGTCTGTCTCTCTAGAGTTTCTTTTTCAACTTTAAATGAGAGCATTAACATAAAAATATTATCTACTTTAAGAAGATTTTAGTGGTGCATTTTTTTCGTTAACAGAAATTGTTCAACAGCATTTTATAAGCCTAGCTTTATTAATTTCTGAGGTATATGAATTGAATTTCCAAATTGTTTCCCATACACATTCTGTCTGTCTCTCTCCAAATATTAGAGTTTCTTGAGTGCCTTGTTAATTGTATAGAACATTGACTTAACGTTTACATTATCATTTACCTTATATTTATATTTAAATTAGAATATGTTTTACACCAAAAAGATTTTAGTTATGCATTTCTTTCGTTCACATAAATATGTCATTCAAATTTCATAAGCCTAGCTTGTGTATTAGCTGAGTTACGTGAAATGCATTTCCAACTGATGCTCATGCACATTCTGTCTGTCTCTCTCTCTCTCTCTCTCTCTCTTTCACTTTTGATCGCTATCATGCTGTCTCTCTCTATTCCATACAGATCTGTGCGGCACACCGGGCTACTTGGCCCCCGAGACGCTCAAATGCAACATGTTCGAAGGCTCTCCAGGCTACTCACAGGAGGTGGACATGTAAGATCGATCGATGAACAACAATCGAAGTTCTATTTTTAACCGTGGTATTTTGTATTGTTTTTGTAGTTGGGCCTGCGGCGTTATAATGTTCACTTTGCTTGTCGGTTGTCCGCCGTTCTGGCATCGTAAGCAGATGGTCATGCTGCGCAATATTATGGAGGGTAAATACAGTTTTACCTCACCGGAGTGGGCCGATATTTCAGGTAAGTTTATCACATCACATCTCGAATTATCGAAATCTATTGTTGATCACCAATTTCACTTTATTCTCGACAGAGGATCCCAAAGATCTGATACGCAAATGTCTAGTCGTTGATCCTGCGCAACGTATCACCGTCAAGGAAGTATTAAGACATCCATTCTTCAATCAAATGGTAAGTGACGATCCCATAGAACCCATTAAAAATGCCCCGATCCGGTCCCCTAGGCATAACGTTAGTCGTGTTCAGGTCTACTACTATCACACAATAGATATCTATGCGTATTTATATTTCGTATTCTTAAGTCCAACAAACTTCAGGAATTAGAATTATACACACACAAACACTCTACCAACAATTGTGACTCACACATATTCCCGGAAAAACACAAACAAACAGCCAATTAACTGCTTCTTCTTCTTTCTATAAACTTTCAACTATATATTCACATATATAATATATATAATCCAAACCAATTGATATTGTACTGCACCTTGGGAGTCGACACATTTTCTATTTCAAATTTTTCCCCTCAAAGAAACTGATTTCCCTTCCTACTTTTTTTTGTTCGTTGTTTTACATTTATTTTAGTATTTATTTACTTAATTTATTTTTATTTTATTTTATTTTTTTTTTTTTTTTTTTTGAGAATTTATTATTATTATATATACGTACATTTTTCTCTTTTTCTTACATATAAAATACGTTTACTTAAAACTTACAAAAAAAAAAAACATGCAATTATAATAATAAAAAAACGAAAAACAAAACCAAATACAAATGTATCGTACCTCTGTCTCTCTCACGTCAATAATCGAATAATCGATATTCGATAACACACGTAGTTGTTCGAGCAAAACATTGATGGCCTCAAGCGCAGCCTCTCGACCAAGTCCAGAAGAATGAGTCGCATCACTGAAATCGCACTGGTAACGAATAATGTCTGGACTAACAAATACTCTATAATAACAACCACAACCACCACAATAATAATATCGATGATAATAATAAATAATTACAAGAAATCAACAAACAACAAATCACATACATATCAACTTTGTTGCATTTTGTTCTTGATCGAAATCGAATCGAATCGAATCAAAACTTGTCTAATCCGAATAACTCTCAACTCTTTAACATCATGTTAGTTTTTTAACTCTTCCTGTTTTCGTGCTCGTGCTTGTGCTCGTGTTTGTTCAGGGATTAAGCTTGAGCTTTGTCCCATCTCTATATATAACCTTCAAAAAATATATATAGTTGCATACTAGAGAATAATAATTAATTAATGAATTAATTACTTAATCGTTTGTTGCTGCTTTTACATTTCCTACTTTTTATTTATTTATTTCTACATTATTGTTTTTGTTGTCGCGTTCTTTTCTACTTATTATTTTGCTTGTCTAATTTGTTTGTCTCTCGCTGTCTCGCTCTTTTCGTGATCGTGTCGCCCGTCGTCGCGATAACAATAACGATAACAATCGATAACAAAAGCCGCGTGCATGCATGCCATCTCTGTCTAGCATTTAACGAACCCATTTGTCCTTTTGTATGTGTGCGTGCAATGAGCGAAAAAAAAAGCAAAAAAAAAAACAAGATTAAAGGTGCATATAGTAAAAAAGAAGCAATGACGAAAATGGTCCTTTTAAGCTAGCTTAGGTTTATTTATTTATGTACTCGTATATTTATTTGATAATTTAAATAATAAATCGATTTATGTCGCTCAAATGAAACAATTTAGGTATTATTTTTATTTGTATAACATTTTTGATTATATTTATAAAATTCTTTTGATTTCACTTTCGTAAACCAAAATCGTAAACCCCAAAAATCAAAAAACACGCAAAACACAAAATCGATCGGTCATCGATCAGGTTCTAATGAACGATTTGACAATGGCGTGGCATCCGCCAGCGATGCGTCAGCATTCGCAAACAGCGACCACATCCAGCCGAACAACCTACCTCAATCATGCGATCATGGAGCCAACGAGCAGCAGCAGCTACAGTGGCAACAACAACTCATCCTACATTTACTACAGTGCACCGCAGAGCTCCTATTCATCGAATCGATTGCGCGATGTTGCGCTCTCGCCCGACGCCGAGCGACATCAGCAACTCCAACAGCAACAACAGCAACAAGTGTTGGAGGCAGCAACAGCTGCAGCGGCAGCAGTAACGACAGCAACGTCGTCGCTTTCCAACACTGGCAGCTCGTCGATGACGCTAACGGCGACTGTTTACTATTCACAACAGCAACAACAACAACAACAACAGCAGCAGGCATCGATACCAGCGATAAGCGGCGATATCGATAACGATAAATTGCTATATGCAAATGCCAAACAACAACAGCAACAACAACAAGCACATTTATTATATCCCACAGTGCAGGCAGGTTTTTCCTTATCCCTTTTGTTTTTGTATTTCTTATTTTTATTGCCACTTAGTTTTTGACACACACACACACTTAGTTGCTTTTGAGTTGTTGAAAATTATGTTGAACACACACACGCTGAGATGAAAGCCATCAAAAATCACAAACACCAACACACACACACACCAATACACTTACACAGCGGCGTCAAGGCACTTGAAAAATCATGCTCATATTCCACTATCTGTTTCTATAACTATACTATATAATATATATCTATTGTATTATTGGTAATTGGAGTCATTAATGTTAATGTTTAGTTTTTGAAACACACTTTGTATTATTATTATTATTATTATTATTATTAATTCTTTTTTTTTTTTTTTTGTTGTTTTAGCCAAGTAAATCAAACTTTTGTTTGTATTATATGCACCTTTGTAGAAGTATTTAGTTTATTATTATACATATCTTATATCTAAAACGATAATTTTAATGGTGGTTTTTATTTAAATATCGCTTTTGCACCCTGATCACTAATAATTGGCTCAATCTGTGTAACTAATCCGATTTCTTCTCTCACTCTCATGCTATCTGTCTCTTTCTTGCATGCCACTTGATTAAGTTTCGATTTTAGGGTAGCGTTTAATACATCACAAAATACTATATACAAATACAAATACACCATTTACGAATCGAAATGAAAAATGATATAAACAAAAAAAAATATACGCTTTACCGATTTTCACTGACGATGTCTTTTGTTTTTGTTTTTAATTCTCTCTCCTCTGTATGATTTGTTGATATACACGTTTTGTTTTGTGTGTCTGTCATGTTCTCTCTATCAATATTGTCAGAGTCTCAACGCCCTTATAGGATGTGTGTCTATAAGTCGGTGTTGTGGAGACTCCCTTGTGAGTAAACCAAAGAAAAATGCTGAGAATATACAAAAAAAAAAAATCAACCAAACTATTAGTTACACCTACCACACATACACCTACATACATACATATACATATACTAGTCTCTCTCTATCTCTCTATTATATATGTGTGTGTGTTTTGTCCTAGAGTGTCGCTCACCCATTATACTATATACATATCTTGTCAAAATTAATACAAATTTTCTGTTTTAATTACATATATTTATTTGCTTTTGCTTACAAATAACAAGAAACTGAACAATAACTCCCCCTCTTCACATTGCACTTCAAACTCACGCACACTAACACAAACGCAGCGCAGTTCAGGGAGAGAAAAGAGGATCTAAGCAAAGCAATGCAAAAGCTTTCGCTCTTCCACTCACACACACTGCAGTTAACACAGCATGCAAATGCAAATGCAAAAAAAAAAATGTCTAGCCTAAGATGTCTTTCCACCCTCTATCTTGATCTCTCTCTTGGTCTCTTTGGTAAACACACAAACATACACCCTCGCACACGCACACTGTACATTTGTCTTAAGGCGCAAGTTGTGTTGCACTTTTCTCTTTATTGCTGTAACCGTCTAACAACATAACGTAACGTAACAAAAGAAAAAAAAACAAAATTATTACTCACACACATACACACACACATTTTGTTGTATCAAAAACAGCTTCTAACATTCATATTAACCCCAAAAATGGCGAATGGAAACTAAATCTAAACTAAAAACAAAAATAAGAAACCCAACATAAATCAAATAAAAATAATCATAAACTATAAATATCAGTATATGAATTAATTAACAATTTTCTCTTTATTTTTTTGTTTTCTGTGTGGTATTCATATAAAAAATATAGCTGCGGAAACAGAGTCGCTTCAATGCACGCAAAAAGTTCCAATTTGCCATATTAGTGATACGTGCCGTGATCAGGATACGACGACTGCGCTACACTGCAGAGCCGCTGCATGTCGAGGAAGCCATACGCGATCCATATCGCGTCAAAGTGCTGCGCAAGGTGAGTGCAAAGCAAACACACATATGTACATACATACATACATATTCACCTCTCACTTTGCAGGTCATCGATGGCTGCGCTTTCCGCGTTTACGGCCATTGGGTGAAGAAGGGCGAGGGACAGAATCGTGCCGCCCTCTTCGAGAATACTCCGCGCACCGAACTTCATGCGCTCTACATCAACAATCTCAGTCGATAGGCATCGATAGGAAGCGGAAGACGCACACCAAACACAAACACACATACACATGCACATATAAACACACACAAAACACGAAAATTAGCAAAAGTAATTAAACGACACACACACATAAGATACGTATCAAACACACACACACAAACACCAATACCAACAACAAAGTGTAATCAGCAATCGGTTCGGTTCTGTTTGTATGTACAATTAATTTTTTTTTCTTGTTTTTTGAAATCTCCACATCATTATTATGTTGTGTATGTACAAGAGCTGAAAAGAAAAATCGAAGGAGTTAGTGTAGAAATTAATAATATACACACAAACATACATATACTACATACATACAAACATATAATTAGTATGCTAGTTTTACCTATGTACATACTTACTTACATACATACAATTAAACGCGAATTGTCGCCAATAATA
Organism: Drosophila pallidifrons; assembly: GCA_023558445.1. Classification (NCBI taxonomy): domain Eukaryota; kingdom Metazoa; phylum Arthropoda; class Insecta; order Diptera; family Drosophilidae; genus Drosophila; species Drosophila pallidifrons. Next base: position 24,883,021 of record CM042351.1, on the reverse strand, counting down.
CAACGACGACAAGAAGCACAACTACAACATGAGAAGAAACGAGAAGGCAACAGATGTGCATGTAGTAGTGAGAGTAGTAGTAGTAGTGAGTACGAACCGTAAAAGGCCTTTGCCTCCCCTTGCCCACTCCCCCCGCTCGACATACATACATAACGAGTGAGTGAAGATGAATAAGAAAACACCAACAACAACTACCAATCAACAAATCAAGCAAAAACAAACATACATAGATGCATATGTATTTTCTGTTAACGATTTTATTAAATTATTTAAATATATTGCTAAGCGTTTACATTTTAATTGTTATGTTGTAGTATACAAAATAAATAAAAAAAAAATACACAAAAAAAAAAACGAAACAAAAACAGAAACAGAAAAGTGCAACAACGTGAGTTATCGCTGCTGTTATCGTTATCGATGGCAAAGCTTAAATGTGTTTGGTGCAATCATACGAGCGTTCACAGCATTCGGGATAGTTACGGTTCGTGTTCACAAAATCGCGCTGCTTGCAGCCCTTTGGTGGTGCCTTTGCCTGGCAAGTGCGGAATTCCACGTAACCGTTCTCCAAGCACGTGACGCCGGCGCACAGATGATCGGGTGCCTTGCCAGTTTGTCCAGGGGCCATAATCACGTTCGAGTTGAGCACACATTTGCCGGGATACGCTGCAAAAGTATCGAAGTAAGTTATTTTTTTCATTTTCATTTTATAAATAGCCACTTACAAGGATTGCTAAACTTGACGCGTGCAATGGCCGCTTCGGCAGACATCGTGCTGAGTACGAAGAGAACGACAGCGCAAACGAAGAAAGCGACAATTTTGAAGTGCGCCATATTGTTTTTGTAGTTGTAGTTGTAGTTGTTCTTGTTATTACTGCTGCTGAGGTGAAGGTGATGCTGCTGCTGTTGTTCACAATTGGATTGTAGGACGGCAAGTGCTGTTGATTCTGTGAATGCGGCAATGTTTTATACGCTTTGTTATCACAATCACAAAAAATACGCCGTCGACTTGCGGCTTATCGAGAGCTAAGCTGCCAACCGAACTTGACCTTGTCCAATCCCAATCCCCAATATTGCGCTCCTTTTCGCGCCCATGCCGGTTTTAGCGACAGCTGCCTGTTTGGCGACTTTTTGTTTTGTTGCCGTTTGTAATTGTTGTTGTTGCTGCTGATGCTGCTGCTGACTTCGACTTCCCTGCGGTTCATTGAGTACTTAATTATATTATGCGCTCAGTATATACACGCATATAAATAATTTTGTGAAATACTTTAATTGTTAATTGATGCACACACAAACACAGGCGTTTTTTATGAGCCTGCTGCTGATGCTGCCGCTGGCGCTTATCACGTTTTCCATTTCGTTGTTGTTGTTGCTGTCAATTGGCGCCTGCTTAATTCTTGTTGTTGTGATTGTTGTTTGGGCTTTTTTGGGAATTCTTTATTTTTTATTTTGGCATTCCTGTGGTTGCTTCAACGTTGACTCAACGTTTCGCACACAAATCATAAAAAAAAAACAATGCACAAACTTTCACCGAACAATCAACCGGCTGCTGTGGGATCTTCAACCTTTGCGCCAAAAGTTCAAAATATCAATCGATATTTGATGATGTGCGTGCGCATGCGTGCGTTTGTTTATCGATAAGTGTCATTGGCACTACTCAAAATGGCAGCAGTGCGTTGGTACTTTTCACAGGGGGGTACATTCTTACACACTTGCAATGGTACATTATGCTTTTGCAGTTGGCAACCAATGGTACTTTATTTGCAGCGTTGACAAATTGTGTTTTTAATAGGATTGTGGAGGAAAATGAAGGTTGCCATGCAGCTTTACTAAAAAGGATTTTTTCGAAAATGGGACTTTTGGCTTTGCAAAGTAATTGGCAGCAATTGCAGAACTATGATAATGGGACATTTCGCTCCGGTACTTTTTGTAGCGATACATAGCAACTTTTTCGGTACAAATTAGTGCAAATGGTACTTTGCTTGTTTTGTCCCATTTCCTGTTGCCTGTAAAATTGTGATTGGTACTTTTTTGTAATGGAAATGAAAGAAATGTATGTTTCGTTTGTTAAATTAAAACATTACTATTTATTTGTTGTTGTCGTTTCTTTTGTCTATGTTACAGAGGATAAACTATATTGCGCGTACTTTGAACCCTACTTTTGCATGCTTAAACTTAGTCTATTTATATATTTAATTTATATATATATTTGTGTATTTATAATATTACTATATATATGTATATATTCTTTTCTTGTTTGTCAACATTATTTTTAACTTCTGCGGCTTACGAGAAATGCAACATTTGCTTGCTAGTTTTGTTTTGTTTTCTTTTTTTTTGTGTTACTTGTTTGCTTAAGAATGAGATTCGAATGCGTTGCGAATTTGAAGAAAAAGAGAATTCTCGATTAATATCATCAAAAGTGTCACGTTACGTTACGTCACGTTACGCGTTACGTGGAATGAGAAATAGTGCGAGATTCATTAGGAGTTGTGTTGTTGCTTTGCTGTTTGCTATTTGTTGATGGACGTTTAGACACCGTTGTAAACGGGCAACTTGGCCGTCTCGACCTTGTCGACGACCTTAAAGGAGGGGAACAATCCACCCTGATTGGTTCGCGTATTCTTGCCCTTGGAATTTCCATCCCAATGATTGCCCGCAACCGAAACCAGATCGCCCACCTTCAGCTGCAGATCCTCATGGGATCGCGGCTTGTGAGCAATTACCGCTCGTCGATTATGTGGATTCTGTCCGCCATAATAGTAGATGTCATCCAGGGACTTGAAACGATCCGCGGCATTTGGATACAACGTTTGCATGATCTCATAGGCAACGCGACACACCTGCGAGGAGAATGTGCACACCAGGTAATCGGACATCGAGAGCAGATGAATGTCCAGGATGATGCCATTGAGAGCGGTGTCGGTGTAGCGTGTGGAAACGGCAGCCATGCGTGCCACCTCCGGATCACCGACGATCCGATATTGCGGATACTTTTTGCGCGCCTCCTCGATGACACGCGCATCGTCCGAGGCAAGGAAGATGCGACGCACCACACTCGTGCCGTTGATCTCCAGTGTGCGGTAGTAATCCTCCACATGCGTCATGTACTCCTCAATGCTGTGGAAGGCAGCCTCGGTGCCCACTTTGTCCGTGCGTCGGACATGAACGCTAAGGAAGGTTTGAAAATAGAAGCACAAATAAGAAAGCGAGTACGGGACAAAAGTGATTTCAAGCTGCAAATATTGTAGAACAATGTCCTAATCCTAATCTAGTTCAGGGTACCTACCCGACTATGGGACGCTGCCAGCCCAGATTGCGCATTCCCGAGTTGAGAAAGTCGCGTGTGCTCGTCTGCGGTCGCAGCAAGTATTTGAGAAACTGTCCCACCCACCAGACAATGGGATCGCCATGCAGACGCTTCAATCGCGGCGCCAGATCCTCGGGCACTGCCAGCGGCAAATACGGCGGACGCGGCATCAGCGAATCAATGATGGGCAACACCAGCACCTGAGTGTTGGGCTTCCCCGGCCAATTGTAAGCATTGGCGGTGCCAGCATCGTGACAGCTGTCGGAGACGGGCTTGAAAACCTCCTCCCAGCCACCTTTGTGATAGCGCCAACCGCGTGACTTAAGGATGAGCGTACGCTCCGTGGCGTAGGCCACAATGAAGCAGTAGACCACATGATGCAGCTGACAACCGTAGCCGCAACCCTGGAAAACGACACGAGAGATGAGACGAGGAACGATGAGAGAGAGAAAGAGTAAAAGCAACCTCACCTTATTGAGCTTGCAGACCAGCTTGCGTGCATTGGCACAATCGCTGGGATTCTGCAAATGATGCAGACGTCGCTGCACCAAATCGCTCAGTTCGCTCGCTTCCTTGTGACGCCACGCTTCGTAGCCATCGACGCGACGGAGATGCTCCATGTCACTCAGAAGCGAACGCTTGTGCTCGGCACCCTGCAACAGCACCTGCTGTATGGACTCCTCGAGATCGGCGTTATTCGGACCGAGAGACTTGCGTATTTTGCCCAGCTCACTGCTAAAATAATTCCAAATCTCTGCCACATTTGTTTGCACCCGACGTCGTGCCAATTCGTACTCGAGACTCGGCTCGACGCCCGCCACGCCCCCAAGTGGCGGTTGCCCAGCTGGTGCTGAGTCGATTGCAGCTCCGCCCGCAGCCTCAAGGCCACGCTCCATGTCCGAGTCGGCGGGCACGACCTCGAAGAGCGTGTCATCCACAAGAAGTCCAGCATCGTTGCCACCTCCGGCTCCTCCGTTTTTGGGTGCAGCATCCTGCTCCAGCCTTTGGATAAGCTTCAAAGCACTCTGCTTGTCGAGCTGCTCACTGTAAGCAGGGGAGAACAGAAAGAAACCGAGAGAATGAGAGAATGCAAAAGAACAGACTGTGTGTGTTTGTTTGTGACGTGTTCACTGCTAGCGTGGATAATTCCTCATTACACCAACGTGTCAGGGGCCGTTTAGCATATGAATGCCACGTGATTATAAAAGCATGTCGAGTGCGGATTTGGGGCGATTTCTGTGCTGATTTCAGTGGTCATTTCAACTAGGTCTCAGCTGAGATTTGAGGTAGCGTTAAGGATGACTTAAGAAGCAATTTTACTGCGCGCGCTTTCGTGGAGAGACTTCAGGGAGTTTCTGGGGATTAAGGCGGAAACTTCAGAGAGATTGTTGGATACTGAAATATTACGGCGCGCTTTCCTGATGAGATTTCAGGGCGATATCATGTGATCTCAGTGAAGTTTCAAGGTGGCATTTATGGGGATTATAGCGAAAATTTCAAAGAGATTGTTGGGTACTTGGGAGCTTCGAGCATAGTTTAGAAGATAAATATAATGCTAGTTCGATGGTATTTCCGGTGGAGCGTTTTCAGGGCCAAATTTCTGAGCTCATGGTTTCAACAAAACTTATGTGATAACCTCACTTGCGATAAAAAGTAATCAACATAAGAGGAAGTTAAGCAGGTAAATTACAGCCGGGGTTCCCAGGAGATTTGAAATATCGATTTGAAATGGTATTTTTAGCTGTTTAAGAAAGATTATGAGAGTAATATTAATGAAGGTTTCTTAAGGACATCTTATAGGAAATTAGTAAGCTGCTTTCAGTGAAGATTATGGGGGTAACATTAAGCATATTTAAGGGACGTTTCTTAGGAAATCTTATAGGATATTAGGAAGTGATTCGAGTGATCAAATCAGAAGATTTCAATGGGGTAACCTCAACCTTCCAAAAGGACTTTCATAGAAGGTGATTTCAATGAGGAAATTTTAGTAGTATTTAAGGGGCGTTTTTAGTTGAGATGATCAGACGACCAAGAGAACTTTGAAGGTTCTTCGTTCTACCAGACCAGACGATTTTAATGGGAGATTAGAATGTGGTTTTAATGGAGACTTCCAACGCAGGATCTCGGCGATAAATTCGACGTGTCATCAGCGTTGTTTCTCCTTGTGGCAGACTCACCTCATCAGCTCATCGATGAGCAGCTTGAGCTCCTCGTTGCGCTGCTTTGTGTGCTCAAGCAGCTGCATCGCCTGATTGATGCGTCGCGTGTTCAGCTCATTGTCACCATTTGATCCCAGCGAAGCGGATCCATAACTCTGGCCTCCCTGTCCACCTTGCCCTTGACCAGCAGCCTGCTGCTGTGTGTTGGTCAACTTGAGCACGAAGACGTAGACGAGTACCGCCCACGCAAGCACAAAGATGATGAGAGCACGTACCCAGGAATTGGATGAGGAGCCAAACAGCTGGCGCACCAGCAACATTGCTGCAGATCTTTCCTACTCTCCAACTCACAATAGCTTGCCTGCGTGTGTGTGTATGTGTGTGCGGGTGTCGTGTCCGGTGTGTGCGTGCGAGAGTGTATGTGTGTGTGTGTATGGTTGGCACAGCTTGTTAATGGAGTGTTGTTGCTTGAGCGTTTTTTGGCCGTTTGGCTCGTCGTCGCATAGTCACCAACCAAACGAGCAGCGCTTTAGCTGCTAATGCTTATCATTATTGCGCGGCACTTCATTGCTAACCACAACAACAACAACGACGACAACAACGTAAACAACACAAACGGCAATGCAATGACACAGTTTCCGTTTTTCCTTTTTTTTCTCGTTCCTTTTGGCGAGAATAAATAAATAACAAAATACTAGAATAGGGATGAAGCTGCAGTCTATCGATAGATATCGCCATGCACTTCATTCTTATTATCGGTATATTTCAGTTTTAGTATATTTTTGCGTTCGATAAAACACGATTGCTGAATAAAACTAACGCCGGCAACAACAACAGCACATTCGCAGGCCAATAACATACTATGAAAGTCGTTTCTCCATCTAGAACGCACTTGAAAAATATGTGAGTACCAAAGTCGGCAAACGACACGTAACCCAAACATATCACATGCTGATATCGATTGGCAGAGTGGCGGTGTGCCGATAGTCACACTTGATTGCATTATTGGTACTTCTGCGGGACATTCAAAGAGGGGAATTCGCAATGTTCTGTTCCATGCTAACAAGAGGTATGTTTGCTTTTGGATTATTCATTTTGTTTTTGGTTTTTTGCGGTATAATACTTTCACAATCCATTGGGACTTATGCTCAGTGATTCTAAGGAATCAATGTGTCCCCTATTTGGTGGAAAGTATCTGTGAGCAACTCTCTCACACTTTCCAATAGCAATTTCCAAAATTTCCACAATTACAATTTGCAACTCGCAACTGCAATTTGCGTTGTTTTCGTTTGTTAGATCAGCGCCAAAAAAGAATGCGTTTGTTTGTTTTTTTTAATGCTATTAAAATTTAGGTTGTAGTTGTGTTGTTAAATCAAATGAAAAATTATCGTATAAATTATAAAAATTCAGTATTATATATATATAGTATTAAAAAAAACGTCGTACACATAAATTATAAATTATATTATTACAATTACGACCACAAAAGTTTCGTACTGTTTCAAATGAGTGTGTGTTGTTGTTGTTGTTTTTTTTTTTTTTTCTTTTCATTCTTTTTGCTTAGTCGACGGCGGCGTCTAATGCTCCATGAGTGTGTGTGTGTGTGTGTGTGAGGGAGTTAGAGATGTGCGTGTCTGTCTGTGTTGTGTGTGTGTGTGTGAGAGAGAGAACGCTTGCCGATCAAGCGGCAGGCGGTGTTTTTTTCTTGTTGAAGGGGGGGGGGCGGGGCGAGGGGTGTACGATGAGCTCTGAATTTGTATGCGACAAGTTTTGATTTATTGTTAAATTTAAATACTTATATAAATTACTTTTTTTATTATAATTATTGTTTTTTTTTTGTTTTCTTTCATCCGTTTCTTGTATGTTTCTTGTAGTGGGCAACTGCGGCATTTGTAAATTTCTTTAATATTTAAATGTTGATTTCTCATATTTGTTTTTGTTTTACGTTTCGTTTCTCATTTGACTGTGTAAAAATATCAATTTGTTTCTGATTTTAATAGTTACTATGTTGTATTTTTATGGTAATTATGGTATTTTGCTTTTCGTTTTCTCATCATCTACATAATTCTTCACGTGTTTTTTGACGTTACGTTATCGCTGCGGCAAATTGGGGACTTGTTGTTGTGTGTATGGCTATTTGCTATTTTGTTTGTGTGTTTTGCTTTTTCAACATTCAATTCGTTTCCAACTTCATTTACTTGGTTTTTTCTTATATTTGCCTCCTCTCGCTCGCACTAAATATTTTTTTTTGTTGATTCTCGCTTGCTCCTAACATTATGTTCTATGTCAGTGTGTGTGTGTGTGTGTTACGTGAAATGGTTCTGCTGCGTTGTGTTTTTGTGGTTCTCTGTTATGGGGGCTTTTCTTACGTCTCTTCTCATCCGTTATGCTTACGTTATGTTACGTTATGCTCTAGTATGTGTGTGTTGTGTGTGTGTGTGTGTTGGTGTGCTGTGTGCTCCTTGCTATGTTAAGTTTCGTATGTTGTGTGTGTGTGGGGATCTCGTTATATGTGTGTGTGTGTGAGTTGTATATATATATATATATTATATGTGTATAATTAGTTGTTTTTTTTGCTTAATAGTAAAATTTCTTGAATGTTGTTGTTGTGGCAAAGTGTAGGTAATGTTTTGCTCTCAATCAATGTCGACTCAACTGCACTACATACATACAATGTGTCTTTCCACCAGTTATCCTTTTCGCTTTTCTTTTTTTTCATCTTCTTACGTTTATATGTTGTTGTTGTTTTTTGTTGTTATAACCCTTACCCAACCAACAGATCTGGGTGTATGTGTATTTGTCTGTGTTGTGTGGGCGGTTGGGCGTTCGGTGAGCAGCTCAGTCGCTGCGCAGTTTCTTTAGCTCTGGTGATTTGTCGGCGTCTGTGGCGGCTGCAGCAGTGGCGCCATCTGGCGAGCTGGCCTCCAATTCGCAGTGCAGTGCCGTACGCTTTTGGCCAATAGATGGCGCTGTAAGCGTTCCACTATCCGTTGCTGTTGTCAAATGCTGCTGCTGCAGTTTCCTGCTGGCACGCAAATTGTTGCTGCTGCTGTTGCTCTCATCAGCCTCTAGCTCCTCATCCTCATCGTCTTCGTCATCCTCCTCCTCGTCGTCTTCCTCGTCCTCATCATCGACATCGTCGTCATCCAACTCGTCTTCATCCTGCGCCGTTGTCGCCGACGCCGCAGCAGCTTTTCCATTGCCATTGGCCGGCGGAGGAGCAGCTCCAACTTCAACTCCAGCTGCAACAGCAGCTCCATCAACTGAAGCAGGAGCAGCTGTTGTTGTTGTGGTTGTGTTGGTTGCAACTGTTTCGCCATTGTTGTTGAGCTGCTTGTTGTTGTTGAGTTGTTGTTGTTGGGGAGACACTTCAGCAGCGACTCCAGCTGCCGCAGACTGGGGATGATTCTTGTGTTGTTGTGGTGGGGCCTCAAGATTGCTTTCGGAATCGTCAGAGGCCAAAGGTCCTCTGTCCTCGCCATCCTCTGTGGACGTGGTGGTGGCCGTGGTCTGTGTGGTATTATCATCAATGATGGGCTCCTGCGAAGTGGAATCATTCGACACGAAATTCGAGTCGCCGTCCTGCAAAGCGTTGTTGTTGCTGTTGTTGTTCTTAGCTCCGACAACGACGACGCTCGTTGCCAACGGCGGATTGATGTTGTCATCAGCAGCTGCAAGAGACCGAAACGAAGCAAGAGATTAGCACACACACAAAAACAGAGAGAAGACCGATTCAATTTTACCTGCACCAAGACTTTCGTCATCGACAACTCCAACGCCATCGTTGGTATCATCGCCATCGAGCACTTTGCTGCTCGTCGTCTTGCCATTTGTGGCCGCTGTGGCCGCCACACCCGGCGGTGGCATCTCGTCGAGCAGCTCGGGACTGAGGTCGTTGGCCACATAGTGCGCCCAGAGCGCGAGCTCGACACGATGCGGCGACCAATGCGGCGTCTCGCCGCCGACCTCCGCATTTAGACGCTCCACTGTGGACTGTATGTGTTGCACAAAATTGAGGTACTCCTTGGTCGTATAATCAATGCCCTCGATCTCTGGTATGGCCATCAGGCACTCGTCGGCCATAAACGGTGCCGAATCCGGTGCGGCGGCGGTCAACAGAGCCGATGCCATTGTTGTGCCCACACCCTTTAAATTGGACAACGCTGTGATCGCTTGCTCGAGGTTGGGCAACTTGCGGAACGCTTTTTTTGTCTCCTGAATGACGGCACGTGGTGTATTCACCTTGACCAGATACGATAGCTGTGGATAGAATTTGCCACGCGACTGTTTCCATTTCATCGCCTGAACGAGCTCATCGTATACCAAATGGGCGTCCTTCCCTCGTGCCTTGATCAGCGTGGGCAGCTCGTTTTGAAACCATTGATCGAGTCGTATCAGCTCCTGGGGCTTCTTGCTGCGCTTCTCAGCCTTCATTTTGAGCACCTCTGGATACAGTTTGTAGCAGTATTCGAATTGTGTGGTGCTGCCATTCTCGAAGAACGACGCTGTCGCTTTGCCGTTTGCCATCTTTCTTAGTCGTCTGTTTGTCTGACTGTCTGTGTGTGTGTGTGTGTATATGTGTATGTATATCGATCTCTGTCTCTGTGTTTATCACTTTACCAGTTATCGCTCCTTGCGTGTATCTCTAACAATGTGTTATCGATATATGCCAATATGTCGATTGATGATTGTTGTTGTCGTTGTTGTTGTTGTTGTTGGTGATGCGCCGGCGAAACGTTGGCATGATGAACACACATGATGAAGAAGCACCAGCAGCATCAAAGGAAGAGAGCGGGAGAGAGAGAGAAAGAGAGAACACAAATTAGCATTACATTTTAAAAACGCAGCAGACAATGAGAGCTTTTTTTTTTTCGTTTTTCGCTTTTTCTTTTCTAGCGTTGCTGCATATGCTCGTGTGTGTGTGTGTGTGTGTTGCACGTGTGCGTGTGAGTGACGGACGGCGAGAAATGTTTGCGAAAAATGTGAGAAACAACAATTTAATTACTTTCACTGTCCGTCTGACTAGCCAAGCTGCTGCTGTTTGCCGCCTTGTGTCGTTTTTTGGGGATATATTTAGAGTTTCTTTTTTGTTTTGTGTGTGTTTGAACAATTCAATTTCGTCGTGAATTTGTCAGCATTTTCAATAATAATAACGATAATCACATTTCGTTTGCAAATTTGCAATTTTTCAGGGCAGCACACACAGCACAACGCACACAAAAAACACACAGGCACAAAAAAATCAAATCGAATTTTTACTCTCAAAAGCAAAAGCAAGGCAGCAGCATAGTCGCAGTTCGCAGTCGCTGCTTTCGTTGTGTCGTTGTCGCTTGGTTCGCACCAGTCGGGTTTTTTTTTTCGTATTTTTTTTTTTTTTTGTTTCTCGTTGTCGGCGAACGTCGTTGTCGTTGCTTGTGTCGGTCTTTCGCACGCACACATTCAAACACACACAAACACTAGGCAGCGGCAGCTTTGGCAGGCACACACACACACACATACACACCGTGACTGACAGGCAAACGCACACACATACACGGGCACACTCACACTGCTTGCAAACGGGGCAACGAAATTTCTTTTCTTATACGTTCTCGTTTTGCTTGTTGTTATTGTTGTTGTCGTTGTTGTTGTTGTTATATTGCATTTTGGAAATATGCGTTCGGTTTTAAACTAAAACAAAACTAAAAACATAACAACATTGGCTGTCAGTCAGATTAACAGTCGCGCCGTCACAATCGCAGCTCTTCAGTGTTCAGAGCTGCCAGTGTGGCCGTCTTTCAGTCTTTGCCGTCGTTGTTGTTGCTTGCTTGGTTGAGACGGGTGCCAAAGAGGCCACCAAGCAGCGAATTGGCGAATGCGAATCTCGAACGCGAACCGTGAATAAAATATATTCAGTGTATGCAGCAGCTGCTGATGCTCTTGTTTGTTGTTATTATTGTTATTGTTATTCTTGTTGTTGTTTTGTGGTGCTTACCTCTTTGTATCATCAAAAAAAAAAAAAAAAAAAAAAAATAAATAAAACAGAAACAAATCAACAAAAATAAGAAAAGCAACGTTCGTTGCTTTTTTAGCCGCCGCTCTTCGTTATCCGTTTGTTTCGCTGTATATTTGTTGTTGTTGTTGGTGGTGCTTCGTTGCGTTGCGTTGCGCTGTTTTCTTTGATTATGTATGGTTATATTCCTCTTATGATTATTATTATTATTGATATATATATGTATATATATATGTGGGATGTACTCGAGAGTTTGTTCTCTAGTTTCGGATTTGAATTTAATATTAAAAACAATTTCGCTTGCGACCGCCGCTGTTAGTTGCCGCCTGTCTTTCGTTCTGTCCACAGCGAGGCAGTCAGCCAAACAGCCAAACGCCAGCAATCGAGCCAAGGCAGCCAAACGCAGAGCGTAGAGCAGAGAGCCAGCCAGCGAGAGAGAGACAGAGAGAGAGCCACTGTAGTCGAGTCGAGTCAGCCAGCAATAAAGCTGCTTCTCTGTTCCTCTGCCGCTGCTCTGCCTTCCTCCTTCCCACTCTCTCTTGCTTGCGCTGGCAGTGGCGTCGCTGAGCGGGGTTTTAACTGTCGAGTGTTTGTCGTTCGTTTCGTTGCTCGCATCCGCATTCGTAATTCAAGCAAAAAGGATGCAGCTGCCTTCGCGAATCCAATTACGCTGCCTTCGCTCTCTCTCTCTCTCTCTCTCTCAGCAGAGCAGCTAAAACAATAATAAAAACAACAACCACAATAAGAACAGCGGCAGCAGCAGAGCGCGCGCACCCCTCAAAGTCAAAGCCGCACGTCTGTGTGCGCACCGCTTTATCGTCGTTTCCACTTTCGAGCGTTCATTCGTATTCAATGCCTGTCGCTGTTCGCTTCAAGCGACGCTGCTGCTTCTGCTGCTGCTGTTCGCAAAAGGCACCTCGACAGCGGCGTCGACGTCGTTTACAATGGGGGTTGTTGGCAATGCAGATGGTCGATGGCGATGTCGATGACGATTAAACGACTGTCAAGACATGCACAAAACTAATTAGACACTTTTTCTGTCTCTGTCAGTGTGATCAAAGAATGTTTTTGATAGATCGCTTAACGATCTCAACTGCTTAAGCGCAACAATTGTAAAGTGAAGCACATTTTTATATATTCTTTGTATACCTATTTTTTTATTTTTACATATTGAACAACATATAAGTTAACTATCGAGTCGATAGCCTTAGTAGCTAGCACTCCACTTTTTTTTAGCTATTATATTATTTTGTATAATAATTAAACACGTAAATAAATATTTTTTTTTTATTCTAAGCCAAATATATCGCTAAACAAATTTTAGTAATATAAACATATTACTATTTTGTTCTTAAGCATTTATTAATACAAAAAAAAAAACAATTTTTAAAACTAAAGCAAAATTAGTATTAATTTTTTATTTAAACATTACTAGTTTGTTCTTAAGCATTTATTAATACATGCCCAGAAAAAATATTTCTTTATATAATTTAATAAAACTAAAAGAAGGGAGTGCTACTTAGGCCATCGAGGATAAAAAAAAAGCAAAAACCACAATTTGAAAACTAAAGCAACATTAACTGGTATTCAGTATAAAGTATTTAGTATATTTGGTTGTTGTCTACGCTAATTTTAGTAATATATTATTATTCATTCTTTTTTATTCGAAGCTAAATACGTCACCAAGCGAATTTTAGTAATATATTATAATTCACTTACCGAATTTTAGAAATATATTATTCGATCTTGTTTATTCGACGCAAAATATGTCGCTTAACGCATTTTAGTAATATAAATATATTACTAGTTCTTTCTTAAGCATTTATTAATGTATGCCCAGTGCAGTTAACCAAAAACAAAACTGTTTCTAAAATTAATGCAACATTAGTATTCAGTATAAAACATTTAGTGTATTAGGTTGTTGTCTACGCGAATTTTAGTAATTTATTATTATTCCTTTTGTTTTTTATTTGAAGTTAAATATACCGCTAAGCGTATTTCGCAATCTAAATATATTACTAGTTCGTTCTTAAGCATTTATCAATACCAAAAAAGAAAATCATCTTGTAAAACTAAAGCAACATTAATTAGTATTCAGTAAAAAGTATTTAGTATATTTGGTTGTTGTCCCCGCTGTGCCTTAATCGCGTTACGCCTCTGACAGTTTTATCGCTCCGTCCGCTCTGCTGCTTTTGCCATTGCCTGCATTCTACGTACTCGAGTAGTGTGTGTACGTTCGGCGTTCAGCGTTCCCGTTCGTGGTTCGTGGTTCGCATTCACATTTCGCTTCGTTTCGTTTCGTTTCGTTCGTTTGCCATCTGCGCCTTGTGTCTCAGTTTTATCTTCATTTGCGTTTTGCGCTCATGCTTCGTTGTTGTTGTCGTTGTTGCTGCCCGCCTGCCTGCTTGCCTGCCTTCATTTTACTTACCCTATTCGCTGTCGCTGTCGTCGTCGTCGTTGAACGTCGACGACGCGTATAGCAGCTGCAATTTAACTCTGTAGCGCTGTTGACTGTTTGTGGTTCGCTTATTTTTACCCTATGTTCGTTCGCTTCACACAACACACAACACATAGACAGAGGCACATCTGTATCCGTCATGTTAATGTATTGTTTTGTGAGGCGCGGCGTTGCCACATCGTCTCAACTTGGAAACGAGTTTTACACAACATGCATGAAATGAAATGTTGAAAATATGAATCTGAAATTCAAAGCTGCTGCTGATGTTGTTGCTGACTCTCTTACTCACGGTCACACACACACACACACACACACACACACACACAGACAGCATGTCAGTTGTTGGTGTGTACTGAAATTATTAATGATAATTAGATGAGAAGACAAATGATGATAAAGCAGCAACGTCGGCAGCGTCGTTGACAGCGACAGCGACATCGACATCAACTGCGGAGTGGTTCATTGCGCTTGTTTTTACGCTAAGATACCCTACAATGGCAAGCTGAATGTTCGCTTTGCTCGTTTTTAATAAAGCGTTAGAATACGACAAACTCACACACACACACACACACACGTAGACCCATGCATACAATGTACATGTGCACATACACGTGCATACAGACAACACACAGCAAACAGCGAGAGCGTAACACACGAATGCACACACAAAAACGAATAAGGGGAGCAGAACGACAGAGAGAGAGCGAAAGAGAGAGAGAGAAGCCAAAGTCGCACGTTGCTTGTGTGTTTGCTTGATGAGTTCGCAAAATGTCTCTTCCTCTTCTTGTCCTCTCGGTGCTCCCGCAAATTATGCCATGTTTAATATTGTATTTTCCTTTATAGCACAAAATGTGTTAAAATGTCAATTTATTGAATGAAATATTTACACACCTATTTTTAGCTATTCGTTATTGTTGTAGCAGGATTCTACTTTGAACAGCTTTACCAAAGGCGGCTTCGGCCCCCGGCACAACAATTTGAGGTTAGACATGAACGCCACTTGTCGCCTATGTAAATGGAAACCCGTTATTCCACTTTAAAAGCTGCGATGACACACTTTTTGCTTAACTATTCATTAGACCTCAAATAATAATAATAAAATCGTGTGTCCCATATTGACATTTACTTGTCGTCCTTTGAGGCTTTTTGAATGAATAAGCGAATTCAATATTATTATTATTATTTTAACGATTATTACATACAAGTGGTAATGGTTGCAAAAATAAATTGTCAATTAATGCTAAAGTAAAAGTTATATTTGTATATTCAACAAATTTATCCAGTTAATGAGGATTTATTTATTTTCTTTTACTTTATATATGATTAGGAAAATTTATTTCCTGATTTAGAAATATTTTTAATTTATCCAGTTACTTAAGACAGTATTTAACGAGAATTTATTTATGTTCTTTCAATTTATATATGATTAGAAAAATGTATTTTTTGACCTCGAAATATTTAGAGAATTTTTCTTTTCATGGCATCGCACAAACTTGACTTGTAAATAGAATAGTCTGATTGTTGAAAATATTCATTCCACATAATTTATTTTTCAAATTATAAGCAAACTTGGAAAATCAAATGAACAAAATAAAAGACAATAAAATGTTCAATACTCAATCCAAAAAAATTTATTCAACATTTTTTAACGCAGTCTTCAATTTGAGAGCTGATTACCAACTGGTGAATTAAATTAGTCATCTCGAAAAATTATAATAGCTAATTGAATCTCGAAAGAGAGGAGAAATAAAAATATGAATTATTTTATTTTATTTTTGTTTCTTCGTGTATATAGTTTTGGTGATACTCCTTTGCTGGGCTAACAGCCATCGTGACGCAGTTGGTGACGCAGTTCGCGCATCGTAATCTGTAAAAGTCAGTCAACGATATTAGGATATATATGTACTTGTATGGATAAGCTTTGTTTTCATCTTTAGATACATTTCGGTTAGATACATTTTGATGTTGAAAATGAGAAAACTGGTGATTATGATTATTCTTATTATTTACCTTTAAGAAAATAAAGTCAGTGTTACAGTCGGCTTAAGAACTCTGATAACAAAATCGAGTAGATACTATATATGTCTATATATATATATATATATATGTATGTAATAAGTATTATGAACATAACAACAAGATCAGTTAAATTTTGGGACCGGATTAGAAATGCTGGAGAGGGGAGAACTCAAAATTAGATACAATTGAAAATTTATTAACTAAGATCTTTCCAGGTATAAAGGAATAATAGGAGTAGGAGGAGTATCAGCTTTGGGTGATCGATCAGTAATTTATAGAATTCTTTTGCAGTTAGACATAAATGCGGGCTGTATTGGTTTATTGGTATTGGTATCGGGTGCATGTATCAATTCATATCTATATCTTCCAATCGTACTGGCTGCGTGTACGGTATAACCGACTTTTTGTTCACATCTCGTGACAGCGCCTTGCGCATATCTGTAAAGCGAGTTGAGTTATATTAACATTAGAGAGGAGATTCGATTGAATTAGTGATGGGAGTGCACTTGCCATACGCATCCTCGTCTTGATCGCCGGAATAATATTCGAGTATGGTGCGATAGATGATGTAGCCTAGATTAGTGTACATGTTAATTGCCACCTTGTTGCTCTTGCGTACAAATAGATCCACAAAATAGGCGCGTTTCCTGGTGGTTAAAAAATTATATTGACGATAATAACTTAGTTCGATTGGGTGGGAATGTTATAGCAACTACTTCTCAGATATATCTTCGAGGAAGTTCATCAACAGAGCCGCTAATCCCAATCGCCTGTAATCAGGCGAAACTGTTAGCGCCGTGACATGTCCATGCCAATTATCCATGTGTCCCTCTACTTTGCCCATGACTGTAACGCACAGAGCATGCAAGAGAGGGAGAGAGAGAGAGAGTAATGCAGTTGCAATCATCGATCGATTACATTCTTATTATCGATGAACTTACTGTAGCCCATAATGTGCTCGCTGGGTGACTCCGCCAGTTGAAAATACTCTGGCCATTTGGCCAGATATTGCGTGTAGAATGATAAACCATAAGTTTCAGTCAGCGGGTCGAAGTTACTGCAGCAAATAGATAGATAGCAGTGCAATTAATTACAAAACAGGCTACACACATATATGAATGAAACATTTTAGTACGTACACATTATTGAATTTAAATAGGTCATCGCAAGTAAACGGCCGCAGCGTGGTCATTGTTATGCTATTATTAATTAATGCACCTTGTTGCTTATTTTTGTTGTGACACCGGGCGCCCTGAATGGGATTAGCAGCAGTGTGGCCGCACAATTTGTTGTGTGGTAGTATTTTTTTGGTTAAAGTATTTTCCAGCGGCCGATAATCGTGTTTAGTATATTTGCTATTGCTATATTGACTACAAATTTTTGAGGGAGCAATTTAATTTGGTTTTAAAAAATGTAACGAAGTGTGAAAAATTAAATGTTTCTTTATAATTTTGCACTTTTAGTTATACGAAAGCAGGTGACATGTAAAATGTGGATATTTGGCAAATGTGGTCTCACTTGACATGCGAGCTGGTCACGTTTTCGTTCTATTGAACGCGTGCACTGCTTGCTGGCGTGCATGAATAAGTTCACTTGTACCCACATGAACTGCTTGCTGTTTGGTCGCTGCTAGTTTAACTAGTTCATTTGACACAGGCTCAAGTTACAAGTTCATTGGATATAAAACAAAACAAAAGTTGTTTTTTTTTTTCTTGTAAGAAAAGTGTGATAATATGCTCAATAAGTAAGCATAAACAGTGTAATATCATGTGTTACAGGCAAACAGATGTGGGACAACGCATGAATTGCGCGCTTTAATTTGAAATCGAGTGAGTTTCCCCCCCCCGCCAAATGACGTCGTGATGCGCAGTGGCCGCTGAACAAAGCTGCGCACAAAAATTATTCGGTTTGGCCTTCGTTGTTGCTGCTTTTGCAGCATAGAGCATTTTGCAAGCGGATCAGGACAGCAGGAAACTCGGTGCACAAACATTATCCAGTCCTGGTCTAGTGGCGACTGGCGACTGAGGTCAGCAGCAGAGTGCAACCTCTTTACAATTGTCGCTACCATGCAGCCACATTTGTTGTTGAGCGTTTAGAAGAGGCGCAATCGGAGCGGAACGAGCGCGTGCAACAGTTGCGTTTGCGTTGCCCTTGCAACATGGCAGCAGCAGCAACTGCAACCAAGTGTGGCAAGCCACAGGATGCGGGTAACTTGACCCGCGATGACTTTGATGGCGGCCCGGTCAGCATCGATGAAGTGGAAACGGGTCTCTTCCTGGGTAAGTTTCCTTTCCTTCTATTCAATGTCATGTGTTAATGCTCTCGCATCTTGCTGGCAGGCAATCTGACGGCTGCCACGCACATGGAGACGCTCAAATCGTTCAAGATCACGCACATTCTGACGCTGGACTCGGTGCCGCTGCCACAGCACATTGTGGACACCAGTTTCCTGACCACCAAATACGTGCAGAGTGAGTGCACGTTGTGTTCTTCCTTAGTATTACTGTTCCGGCTCCTATTTTGCCATGTACTACTTCTGTGCTTCTTTCTGTTCATACTCCTGTTCCTGCTGCTTGTTTCTTGTCTTCTCAATTTCCTTTCCTATGCCAGCAATATCAATCCAGGTGCTATTTTCGCTTTCCCATTCATCTATTACAAGCAAAATTGGAAAGAGTTAAGAAACAAGCTGGAAGAATAGGAATAGGAAAAGGAAGAAGTTTTGTGAAGGAAGGAGAAGAAAAAGGAAGAAGTTCTATTCCTTTTCCTGCTCCCATTTCTCCTGCTTGTTTCCTGGCTCCTTATTTTCGTTTCATATTTCTGCTATATCAATCTAGATACTATTCCCACTTTCTCTGTTAGTATTTCTGTTCTGGCTAGTTATTTTTCCATCTATTACAAGGATGATGAGAAGGCAAACAAACAAGCTGAAGGAATAGGAACAGGAAAAGAAAGAAATTTTGTGAAGGGGGATAGGAACAGGAAAAGGACGAGAGGAGAGGTTCAGGAGAAATAGGAGCATGAAGTGGAAGAAGTGCTCCTATGCCTTCTGGGCATTTTTTGGCTCCTCATTTTGCTTTCAAACTTTTGCTATCTCAATCTTGCTTTCCCTCTTAGTATTCCCATTCTGTCTACTACTTTTGTACCTCTTCCTTTTCCTGCTCCCATGCCTCCCACTCGCTCCCCTAATTCCTCCTTTTTTTCCTCCTAGTCCTTGACTTTACATTCTTTCATATTTTTCTCTTATTATTTATATTCCTGTTGCTTCCATGCCATTTAAACTTATTCTCTCTTATGTGCTCTTATTGATTCTTTTTTCCCTTTCATTGCTCTTTCTACTTCTGATCGTTTTCGACTTTCTTTCATCGACTATTCCTTCCTCTCAATACTATTTATTTGGCCTGCACCTCCTGCTCATGCGTTCTCGTTTTTCTTCTGTTAATCCTCCCACCCAATGCTAATCACTTTGCCTGCAACTCTTGCTCATCTCTTCCTCCCATTGCAGTTGCTGACATGCCTCGCGAGGACATCTTACAGCATCTGGAAGCCTGCGTGGAGTTCATAGCCAACGCGCTGGAACAGCAACAGAATGTGCTTGTGCATTGGTAAGACAAAGACAATTCCCCATCTCAATCAATCCCTAATCCATGCTCTAATCCCGTTTTAGTTATTTCGGCGTCAGTCGCAGCTCCTCGGCAGTGATTGCGTATGTGATGAAGGCGCATCAGCTGGACTATCAGGCTGCCTATGAGATGGTGCGTGCCAAGCGTCGCTTTGTCCAACCGAATGCGGGATTTGTGGCCCAGCTGAAGTTGTTTCGTCGCATGGGCTACAAGATTGATCCCGGCTATCAGCGGTATAAAATGCATCGCTTGCGTTTGGCTGGCGAACAGATGCGCAAAGCGAAAATCTTGCCGCAAAGCTTTCACAACGTTGTGCGTCCCGATCCGGACATAACACGCGAGAATCCCGAGCCAATTGTGTTTCGTTGTCGACGCTGTCGTCGTGTCCTCGCCACCAAGTCGCATGTGCTCGAGCATCGGGCTCGCAATGCGCCACCGCAACCGCAGCCGCCATCCACAGATGCTCCGGCGTCAGCAGAGGGAGCGGAACCTCCTCGACTGCTCGAGCAGCTGGCGGAACGCATAAGAAAAACATCGCTGGGTTCGCCCAGTCATGACCAGACGTCACAATGCCGGAGTTTGCTCTTTGTGGAGCCCATTGCCTGGATGCATCGCATCATGCTCAACACTCAAGGGCGACTCTATTGTCCCAAATGCGAACAGAAGCTGGGCAACTTTAGTTGGGTCAATGGTAACAGTATCTATATAATAATTAGTGGGCAATCATTCATTTAAATCTCTCTTTTATTGCAGCTTGTCAGTGTCCTTGCGGCGAGACAATGACGCCCGCTTTCTATCTGATACCTTCCAAGGTGGAGCTCTCCAAGGCGGTGCAGAATGTGCAGACGACGGTCTAAATGAGGCAAGGAAATGACGAACGAAATGTTCCCGATTTCGGCTGCAGCTGAAAAAGGGACGGAAGAAGCATTTAGGATAAGCGTGGAAGGATCCAAGCATGAAAAGGAGAAGCTTCAATAAGTTGTAAAGAGCAAGTGGACCAGCAATTTGAAGCGAGTTCCAAGGTTGTTATTTAGTTAGAGCTCAGTAATAGAAACAAAACTAGCTTCGATTTGGCAGGCCAAACAAAAATATAGAGGAAAGCAGCATAAGCAATGTTATGTTAAATGAACGAAGAATGTTATAGTTAGCAAATGAAATTCGCTAATGCTGATATATATATACATGTATGTATATGTATTCCATATTGAAATCGGTTTTATGCTGTTTCCATTTTGCATTTTACATTTGCATCGCTTTTTTTGCATTACACACACCTAAAACCAAATGAAAAAATATTGTAATAACTAATTAATGATTATAAATGTACTTTTTGGAAACATATTTTGCGCATTGTTGTGTGTGGACCAGCAAATGAAATGGCCACAAAAACATAATATTATTAATATGATATCATTTTGCAAAAGTGCAAAACGATTACACAAAACAAAACCAAAAAAGAAGCGAAATCAAAAAAGAAAAGCAAGCGAAAAACTGTATAGATTTTTGTCGGTGACAATATTTAAAGTTAAAATTTTTGCATAACGCTACTATAAATGTTGTACGTCGTTATATTGTTAATAACACACTCACACACACACACACACAAATTGTCCGCCAATCTTCATAATTGTATCATAACAAAAAAACTAAAAAAAAATGAAAAGATATTCAAATAATGTTTGTTCGCCAATTTGTCAAAGACGTCAAGATGAATGTGCGCTCTCTCTCTCTCTGGCTTTCTCACTCACACACACACTTTGTCTCGCTTCCAGAATTATTGAAATGTGCATAGAAAAAACAAAAGAGCTTCCCGTTTAAATCTAGTCATTTATAAGTATATATATATATTGTATTATATCAATTTGTGATCTAATTTTGATAAGGACGCTCGAAGACCGAAAGCTTACTTTAAGCAACAAGCACCTAAAAACTGAATAAGCTTTTGCACTAATTGAAATCGATGCTAATCGACATCAAATTGTTATCGATAAACGATTACTGCGGCAGGACTGAGAGGGAGAGAGCAGAGGGAGACAACCTATCGATGTGCTTTTGAATTATATTGTGAAATATTCGAAGAACTCGGGTTTTTTTTATTTGGTTGGCTTGTTAAATTCTGATCTCAGCGATTCTATATGCTCTATTAACATATCCTGACAGATTTTACGAGGACATTCAACAATTTGATATTCGACGATCAACTGATAAAAAGCAAAAAAAAGTTCAGGATATGTCAAAATTCAGGACTACAGCTAAACTACAAGGACAACGGGATTGTGCTGTGATCAGATGGTAGCTCTCATCATTTCTCGTTTTTCGACATATGACTTGCCAGGATACGCCAGGACATGACCGAGTTATGTGGTATTTTACCTACACAAAATGATCATTGTAACTTGATAACTAAAAGGATTTTGGTCCTTTGAAAAACGCATTCTGTTGGCATATCATTAGCACTATCTGCATGCCAAAGGACATCGCAATCGTCCTGCAAATGGCAAAGTTATAGTTGATTTTGTCATGCTTGGCCATTTTTTCATGAACAATTTTGATGCAATTTTTAAAACATTTTTCCCGTTTATTTTACTTTATTACTGCACTGATTCATCTACTCAATAAATAAAATTACAAAAAAAAAAATTTGTTTCAAGATGCTGAGTCGCTAGATTAGAACTTTAATCTCGACTGTGCATGTGTGTGTGTGTGTGTTCATCTCGTTTGCAGCTCCGGCAATCGATGCAAAATGCCAGCTGAATACCAGGCGAACAGAAATGAGCAGCAAGCAGCTGCACTAAAATACAGCGAGCATCTTTTAGGCGCTAGTTATTAATGCTTCACAGCAAAAGTATGCAATGGTTTTTTTGCGGGCAAAGTAAGCACTGCTTACTAAGCACTGCTTTTTAAGCAGCTGAGGAGCAGCAAATGAGGAGCAACAACTTTTGAGCTTGAGTTGAATTTTGAGCAACAGCTGCAAATCGAGTGCAAAATGAAGCGCTTATTTTGAGTTACATTTCATTGGACAGCAATGATGAAAATTCGACTTTTATTGAGATAATTATATTACATTATATATTAATATAATTTATAGAATAAATTTTGCTGACAGTATCTAAAGTAAAAAATCGAGGACTAACAAAATTTGTTTTTTTTTTGAGTAAAGACAAACCTTTTAATTAGAACTAAAGCTAAAAATGATTTGAAAATTATTTTTCTGTTTTAGGATAAAAAATGGATGAATATGATGATGTATATTTTTATCGTAAAACAGGAAAAGTTCCTTCAATCAATCTTAGCTCTAAATAACTTTTACTTATTTTTCAAATTAAATGAGATAGTGTTTTTTTTTTAGAGACACACACCACAAATTCCGCCGGAGAATTACAAAAGTAAGACAACAAACAATGTTGAACTATATTTTCAATTTGAAGGCTAGAAAAGTGAGGTTAGTTTTTCCCATCAGATATATTTTGTATACGTAACTGATGATCAAAATGAAAACTACACTTGCTGCTGTTAATTATTGTAACCGCTTGAAATATGATATCAAAATTGATTTTTCAAACTCTAAATTTGCAAATTCAAAGGCTAGAAAAGTGAGGTTAGTTTTCCCCATCACACAGAACGAATATTTTATTAAATTAAAATTACTTTGAGCTGCTGTTAACTATTTAAACCGCTTGAAGTATGATATTCAAATTGAGTTTTCAAACCTGTAAACACTGTATACATATTTTCTATAAAAAGTGAGGTTAGTTTTTCCCATCACCCTTGACAAATATTTTGTACACGTAAACGATGATGATAATGAAGATTGCTGGACACGTGCTGCGACGACACAGAACTTGGGGGAGTACGAGGCTGATCCATCAACGACTCCTCGCCAGCTTTGACTTTGATCACACGATTCTCAATGGCGATTGCTATGAAACAATAGAATCATTTTTGGATCCGCGTTACAATCGCGACGAGTTGCACTCGCTGAAAGCGCAATTCGGATGGATGGCGTACATCGAATGTCTGCTAAGAATACTGCAAGAGGAGCAAGGAGTGCGGGTCGAGGAGATAACGGAGAGTGTGCGAAAATTGCGAACGATGCCGGGCATGGAATGTTTGCTGCGACGACTGGAGAAGCGACCGGAAACGGATCTGTGCATCATCAGCGATGCGAATAGTTATTTTATTCGACAATGTCTCGAGGCGAATGACTTAACTGATATTTTTCCCCCCTCACGGGTCTTTACGAACACAGCGAACGTGTTGGAAAATGGGGAATTGCAAGTGGCGCCGTATGAGGAGCAATCGCATTGCGATCGCTGTCCTGCCAACTTGTGCAAAGGCGGCATAATGGCTGCCCTGATGCAGTGTGACCAGCCGCAGCAAAGTTACGATCGCATTGTTTACTGCGGCGACGGTTGCAACGATTTGTGTCCCATGCTTCAGTTGCGTCCACAGGATTTCGCTTGCATTCGGCATGGCGAGGAGCTGCACGATCGATTGTCCGTCCATGGGGGGGAGATTCAGGCGCATGTCTTGATCTGGCGGGATGGCGATGATCTGCAGCAGCAACTAGAAAAAGCTGGCTGCTTTGAATCCACTTTCACTTCCACTTCCTCATCTTCATCCTCTACATCATCTTTGTCATCTTCATCCTCTACATCATCTTCATCTTCTTCGTTGTAGTTGCACACAGAGCAATCAAAATTTGTTGGTAAGGCAAAATTATTAATGCTGCTTGTTTATTTTCGACTTATTCTGCGTAAATATATATATATGTATATATATATATACTATAAGTGTATGTGTGTGTTGTTTTTGTGTTTGTTGGGTGTGTATTATAATAATTCACTTAATAAAGGACTTATTGCATACGAGTTTCTGAATGGAAAATTAGATTTTTACCAAACACTGCTGATGCGTTTAAATAGACCGATTGCATTACGTTACGTTACGCTACACGTTACGTCGTCAAGTGTGGCCACACTTTTTCATTTCTCTTCTTGTGCTTCAAAGATTTTATATATACGAGTGTGAGTGTGTGTGTGTGTGTGTGTGTGTGTGAAGCATTAGCGTTAATTACATGTATAATACATTCTTAATTTCTAGTCTCTCATACATAGTAAATATTCTTGTTGTTGTTGTTGTTAAAGACACTACTAATATGTACATACAAACACACGCATACATACGCACACGCACGCACCCACACACACACACACACATATGCATGCGTGTGCATTTGCATTTGGCTCTTAATTAATTTACATCACTTAACTTACAACTTAAACAAAATACACATAATTAGTTTCTTTTTGTTTTTTAGGTAGTTTTTAGAAGTACAAACACAATTTCTAGTTGTTTATGCATATATCATATATGTATGTACATATATGTAAAAAAAAGGTTCAGCCCAATTAGCGCAATAATTTTTGTTGTTTGTTTTTATTATTATTACATACAATAATGTTAGTTGTTGTTTTTTAATTTATCCATAGTGTATATATATATATATGTATTTATATGTATATTATTTGTATAGTACAATTGTATAAGCTAGCCATACATAGACATGATTTTTGTATGATATTTCTCTTTTGCATTATTTCGAACGTATGTGTGTGAGTGGATGATGAGGGGTGTGGGGTGGGGGGAGGTGTGTAGAGACAACACGGATAACAATTGTAATTTAAATTAGTTAAAACACATACTAAATAAAGTTTGTAAATACGTTTCATAAGTGTGATTTGTTTGCTTGTTTGTTGTTGTTTCTTAGCGAGCGCAGAGTTGCCAGACAGTTCACTACATGATGATGACGATGATGATGATGGTTTACAGTCTGGCAACGCCAAAAAGGGACGCACACAGAAAACAATTAAAAATAATTCAACTAAAATGCAGCTACTAATGAACTCTTTTTTGTGTCTATGTGTGTGTGTGTGAGTTGCATGTGTGTGTGTTGCATGTGTGTGTGTGTGTGTGTGTGAGAAAGTGGTGTGTTCTTAGTTGCTA
The DNA here is from genome assembly GCA_023558445.1 of Drosophila pallidifrons. NCBI lineage: Eukaryota > Metazoa > Arthropoda > Insecta > Diptera > Drosophilidae > Drosophila > Drosophila pallidifrons. The sequence goes on along the minus strand of CM042351.1, from coordinate 24,857,460 downwards.
AATATACTAAACAATTGAGCTTAGGCATAGAACATAATTTGTTGATCATTTTCGTAATTTGTTATTGTGTGTGTGTGTGTTTGTCATGTATGTGTGTGTGTGTGTGTGTGTTGTAATTAGCATAATTCGCACTTGTTGCTCTCTTAAGTAACATAATTGTATGTGAATATACTATAAAACAATTACAAATTAAACAAAAAAAAAAAAAAAAAAATTATAATAATTATTTATTAACATACGCCAAACCGCAGACATGTACAAAAATAGCGGCGCTTTCTTTTTTTTTCGTTTCCTTTTCCTCCTTTCTTCGTTAATACTATGCACGCATTTGTGTATGTGTGTGTGTGTTTGTGTGTGAGGGGATTGGGTGGTGGTGGTGGGTGTTTTGGGGGGTGTGTGGTGACTGCACCGCGACCCGCGCTATCTCTCTGTCTCTCTCTCTCTCTCTGTTGCTCGCTCGCTCGCTCTTACTACAAGTCCGTTAGAGTGCGCTTGGCACAATAACGAATAACCCCCACTCAGGCAACAACCGGCGGCGGCGCTATGCCAATTGATGATGACGAAGACGTTGCTGTTGCCGTTGTTGTCGTGATTGTTGCTGTGGCTGTTGCCGTTGCTGTAGTCGACGACGAAGAGTTGCCTCCATCAGCAACCAACATGAGAGCACTATCCACCACATTGCTGCTGCTATTGCTGCCATTATCCTGTTGCTTCTTATAACTAATGTACATGGGTTCAAATGCCGCTTCTCTGCTGCTGCTGCTGCTGCTCTCATTCATCATCTCGACTGCCGTCGTCAGCTGCCGTCGCTTTGCTGTTACGGGCGCCTCAACGGGCAGCGTCGTCGTTTGCACCATTGGAGACGCTGTGGGACTCAAAGCTGGCTCCGTTGTTGTTGTTGTTATTGTTGTGGAGCCATTCGCCTGTTGTTGAACTGGCGATGCAGCTGTTGCTGTTGCTGCCGTGGCTGAAGGAGCAAAAGGAGAAGGAGCAGGAGGAGACGACTGATTGTTGCTGGCAGTCTGGCTGGCAACTGGAGTTGGAGCAGGAGCAGCTGGCGTACGTTTGGTGGGCTTGGCGCGTGCACACGGCACACATAGCATGGAACAGTGTTCGCGCAAATTGGTGATGTGATCGATGCGATACTCGTTCATCCATTTCACCTTTTTGTGCTTGACCGGCTTGACCAGCGACGAGCCATCGACAACACCGTTGGGCGGTGAGACAATCGTTGGCAATCCTTCGGGTCGTGTGGCACCGCAACGCATACAAATCGAGCAACGTTCACAGCTCCAGCGACCTACAAAATAATATACAATTATTTGATTAGATGTAGTTCAATTACAATTCTATTTCAATTTACAGCCTTACCATCAGGCACTGTTTTGACGCCTAGGCAATAAATGTGATAGCCGCGATCGCATTGCTCGCAGTAGAGCATTTTACCGGGTCGCTGGCTGCTGCGGCATTTAATGCAACACTTGCAGTCCGCACATTGCCAGTTATAATTGCGCACCCGGTTAACCATGCGCTGTGGCATCTCAATACAGCTGGGATGCACTGTAAAAAACGACGAATTTAATAAGTATTTCATTGAAAATGGTATTCTTAAGCTAGATACACACGATGCAAACAATTTGCAGCAAGTGGAAAATAATTTGCAATTTGTGAACTTTGAAATATCAGTGCTAGCGACAACTAGCGACACATCTTATAACAGCATAATGTATTTAATTTTTAATAATTAAACACTTTCTCACTTTGGCTAATTCAATATTTTAGCAAATATGGATAATAACAAAATGTACGTGCAAATTTGATTGAGGTAATTACAACTTAAACTCCTTAAATGAATAAGAGGTTCACATAAGTTTTTCTCTGTGTTGTTATAATACTATTTCCTTCTTGCTGTACTGGTTCAATACTTAATAAAGAAATTAAATTAAAAAAATTAAAAAAAGTAATCAACTTGCTGCAAATTGTTTGCATCGTTTGTACCTAGCTTTAAAGCAATTAGTGCTGCAAACTTATAAACTGCCAACAAGTTGGCAGCACTGTCAGCAAACACTTTCCAACTTACCTCGACGCCGACAGCTGTAGCAGCGTATAAAAGCTTCGGGCATGTTTTTCGCATTGCGATGCTGACTGCGCAAACAGACGCCACAATTCGTCGTCGTCGTCGTTAATCTTGCGTCCTGTTCCCGCTGCTGCGACTGAGAGTTCGTTGCGCTGCCGCTGCTGCTGCGACTGCTTTCGTTACTGCTGCGACTGCTTGCACTGCTTGCGCTGCTGCTGCTACTGCAGCTGCTGTCGCTGTCGCCGTCACTCTCCTGCAAAATTTGCATATGATTTTTTTGGGGGTGGGTTAACAAAGAGCTTAAGAGAATGCCAAAAAGAGAGTAAAAGATTGAGAGTGCGCGTCGTGCTTACCGAGTCGCTGTTGCTGCTGGCTTCGCTGCTGCTGCTGCTGCCGCTGTAGTACGATTCGCCGCCGCTGGACGTTGTTTTGGCTGTTGCTCCCGTTCCCGTTGTTGTTGCTGTCTCATTGTGACGATGCTGGCGCGCAGCTCGCTGACTGCGTCGCACCGTTGCAGTCGCAGCTGCTGCTGCTTTTGTTACCGTTGCTGTTGTTGCTGGCTCTGCCTTGACAACAGCATCAATCAGCTGTTCTTCTTGTTGCTGCTGTTGTTTTGGCTGCTGCGGCTTCTCCAGCACTGTGTTTAGCGGATAAGCTCTGAAAATTCCAGAAAATGCAATTAGTAACAAGTAAGAAAGCTACAGTCGAGTGTGCTCGACTTTGAGATACCCGCTCCCCATTTTCAATAAAAGCAAAATATTGTGGTATTATTCTCAAAATATACTAAAAATATACCATGTGGTATATTTGGTATAGTACCACATTTAAAATATTCCATAGACTGCTTAATATACCAGATTGCCAGCCAAAGCAACTAAGACTCCTAGTAAGTAGGCGTTTTTGCCCATACAAATTTTTTCTTTAATAACTTCGACAATTTTTGTCTGATCGCAACGAACGCAATTCTTAGGAATCACAACTACTATAGTTATTATTCTATAATGTATTGTATTCGCAACTCCAGCTTTAAAATCACGCTTGTTATTCGAGTTTTGTCCTTTTGTGGGGCCGGCAGTGGGCGTGGCAAAAATTTGAAACAAACTTGATCTGCGTTCAAACATAACAAATGCTGTCGAAAAAAATTATAGCTGTATCTCTTATAGTCTTTGAGATCCAGTGTTTCATATGGACAGACAGACAGACGGACGGACAGACAGACGAACATGGCTAGATCGTCTCGGCTATTGATCAAGATCAAGAATATACATATATACTTTAAGAGGTTGGTAATGCCTCCTTCTACCTGTTACATACATTTCATGCCGGCAAAAAGTTATAATACCCTTCTATCCTATGGGTAGCGGGTATACAAATTCATAAATTGTTTTTCTCATCTTTCGACTTACCGTAACTCGGCGGGCGTTAGCTGGCGATAGCTGGACGAAAACTGACCGGGCACCAAAGCTAAGGGATAGGCGTAGTCGACTCGCTGATACCCGGCATCGTAGACACGCGACGGCAGCAATGTCGGCGGCTCAGGGATATTCTCCGCCTGGGCAGCCGATCGCACCGCATTCGTGATCGAACGATGCAACAACGTCGAACTGGGCGCCGATCGCGGCATCGGCAGATTCATTGTGAACGTCTGTAGATCGAGACACGCCACACGCTCCTCCTTGCGCCTAAGAAACGGGAAGAAATGGGAAGAGGAAAAAGATTACAAATTAGTGTGGGAACAGAGTTGAGAAAGAGAACAACTGTGGTAAGATAAACTCGTTAGCATAACTTCAAGATTCTCCCATTCTAATAATGAGAAAATTCACTGAAATCATTTGAATAACTTAACTGACGATCTTTGGAAAAGTCTCGGAAATAATGTATAATAATTAGCTATATATATTCAATATTCAAATATCAAATGAAAAAGATTAAAGATTCATCTACAGAAGGATGTTTCTTCTGAAGGAAGATTTTTCTATAGCAAGAAAATTCATCTAAAGGGAAGGTTCTTCTATAAAAGGAAGATCGTAAGACGGAAGATTCTTCTGCAGAAACAAGATTCTTTTAGAAAAAGAAGATTCTTCATTGGAAAAAAGTCTTCTTCTTTTATGGAAGGAAGATTCCATTTGCAAAAAGGAAGATTCTTCGATAGAAGATTATTTTATAGAAGGAAGATTCGTGTTCATAATAAAGATTTTTTCTACAGAAAGATTATTATTTTACCGAAGGGAGAGTCTTTTAAAGAAAGATTCATCTACAAAAGGAAGATTCTGCATCTAAGAAAGGAAAATTTTTCTCCAGAAGGAAGATTCTTCTGCAGAAAAAAGATTCTTTTACAGAAGGAACATTCTTGTACAAAATGAAGATTCTTCTACATAAGGAACATTCTTTAGCAAAAGAAATATTCTTTTACAACAGATTCTTATACAGAAGGAAGATTCTTCTGTACACAAAACTTCATTAAACAAAAAAGAAAAAGTATTTTAACCAATTTGATAATGTCCATTTAAGGAATGATTTCTCTTACGTTTTGTTGAAGTAGACGTTCCATTTGCTGGTGGAGAGCATGGCACGATCGCGGGCCTGCAAGCCGCGTCCATTGCCCACGGTGAGTCCGAGCGCCTTTTGCTTGGCCTCGATGTCGCGGAGATGCTTCTGGCGTATGTACTCCTTGTACTCCTCGTACTTGTCATAGAAATCGGCATACATAATATCCAAGATGTCGGAGGCCCAGACCGCAGTGATGCCCAGATCGCACATTTTCTCGCTGACCAAACCCTTCTCCTGGAGCCAATTGCGTTCCTCCATGTCGACGGGACGTCGCGGTAAATCGGGATATTTCCGCTTGAAACTGGTGATGCCCAAGTAGAGAGCAACCTGCTCTTGGATCATGAACGTATCCCGATTCTTGGACGGACAACAACCCTTGGGTGGCGGCCAATCGTATTCCGCAATCGAGGAGGCATTAAATTCCGTACTGTTAAAATGTTGAGGTTAGAAACGGCTAAGATTTTTAGCGAAATTCAACTCACTCTTCGGCTACGCAAATCTCCATCTTCTTCTTCTTGGGTCGTTTCATGGCCGAACCGATGATGGCGTCCACCGATTGACCCTGATTCGAATCCATCAAACTGACGCTGCTCACCATCGATGATTGCGATTCCTCGTTGTTGAGAAAGTCCAGTTGTTGCCTGAGAGAGAGAGAAAGAGAGGGAGATAGTGAGTAAATGTTTCTTGTTGAAATATAAATAGTTTACTTACTTTTGCGGCGTTAACGGTGGCTCCATGCTGGTCATTGATTGATTGCTGTTGTTTAGATCAGCGCTCATCCGAGTGTCCTCCTCAAACACCTGCGGCGACTGCAACAACAACACACAACGATTATTAATATAATCACATTTGTAAACAAACTCTTTTCTATTTAGGACATTTTGCAGTAATCTTTTATTGTTTTCATTTTTTTTTGGCATTGATTTTGGGCTTCGCGCGCTCTGCTCCAAACAGCAGCGCCAGCCGAAGCTGCGCAGCCAGCGGCAGCGACGCCGGCAGCACTAGCGTCCCACAGAGAGAGAGCGAGTGAGTACAGCGTTGCCAGCATGCAAAAAATATACAGCAACAGCAAACCGTGGGGAGACTGCAGCGTGGTGCTGTTGAGTGCGCTCTCTCTCCCTCTCTCGCTCTATCGCACTCTGGATGCTCTCTCTCGACGCAGCAGGTGTGGTGAAGGTGGCTTTTGCATGCCGTTGCCGTCGGACGCATATTAAAGAGAGCGAGCGAAAAAGCACCAACACACTCACATACACAAAGAAACAGACAAAAAAAATTGTTCAGCTGATTAAAATCGCAGGTGAAGTGACGACAACAACAACAACAACGTCGCGCTTCGTTCGCATGCTGCTGTCGATGCCGCTGCTTTTCTTGTTGTTGCTGTTGTTGTTGCTATTGGTGTGTAGTTAGTAGAGCTGCTACTGTTGCTGTTATTGTTATTGTTGCAATTGGTTGCGTTTTTGGTAGCAGTTGGCAATGAATGCAGCGCGCGCGCGCCTTTGATTTTAATTACGACACACAAACACACACACGTACACACATAGAGCGCACTTTGTGCAATGTATGTGTGTGTGTGTGTGTAGGTTGGTTTAGTTCTGTGTGTGTGTTGGTGTGCTTGCTTGGGTGTAAGCAAGTTTTACGTAATAAAACATAAACAAGATGCAATATAGTAAGACAATGAAAATTAGCCAAAAAATAAAGAGCGAACTCACACATAGAATACCTCCCACTCACACACAGCCATTCGCACACGCACGCTCACACACTCACAGACATTCGCACACGCACGTACATGTGCTTGGCCACACAGACAATGTGACATCCTTTGAATGAATCATGCCGCGAAGAAGAAGCAGCACACAAAACTAAAGCTTTCATGTTGACTGAAATGCGCATACCCTGCATTTGGCTTAAAAGACTACTTTTATGTGCCGTGCGCACCTCCAAATTAAGTTCTCTCTCTCTCTCTCTCTCACTCTATTTTTTTCTTAGTCAGTATCGCTCTTTATATTGGCATTTTTTATACCCATTTAAATTGATAATTTGATTTTCTTTGAGGACGAGTCATGAAATAAAACTTTTAAAAGCAGCTCAGCTTGAACGATGCAGTTTAAATTTTTCAAATTTTAGTTCTTTTGTGTTTAGAGTCGGAATGTTTACACAAACTATATTCCATATGAGATCGGAAATGCTTCCCGAAATCTTATTTATACTCGCGCAAACAAACAGTATGTTACACAACATGCTGAAGCCGAGCCTAGCATATATATCCCCCTCACCAGTACTGACCATATCAAAACAATATTCTTGGAACCGGACTGCTGGCGGGAAGGGTTATGCATTCCCGAAGCCCTCAACCTCTTCACCGACGGGTCGAAGATGGATGATGGTGACGGAGCGGCCGTATACTGCCCAGACCCGGTCTCCAAACATTCCTATAAACTCCCAGACCACTGCAGCATCTTCCAGGCGGAAGTTTTTGCCATTGGCAAGGCTGCCGAATTGGCTCGGGGTTTACAGCGTAATCATAACTCTATTAACATCTTTGTTGACAGCCAGGCTGCAATAAGATCAATATACTCTGATGTGGTCAAGTCCAAAGTTGTCCTGGACAGCAGAAGAGCAATAGAGTCGCTGAACGCATCTGCGGTAGTGCGTATCTATTGGATCCCAAGCCACTAGGGCATCGATGGCAACGAGATCGCAGACTCTCTCGCCAAAGAGGGAGTGGGGCCCGATGTCGGTAACATGTGCGAACTCTAGGCAGGGAAATTGAGGTGCGCTCAAGACTTCAGTGGAAAACTGCAAGGCTGATGTGCGCCTCTACTAATAAAAACTTAATCAATTTCGTCATGCAGCTTTCAAGGAAAGACTGCAGGCTAATGCTAGGCATTTTAACTGGTCACTGTTTGTCGGCTAAGGAAACACTCGAGCATTTTCTCAGTAGATGCCCAGCGTTATCCCGACTCCGGTTGAAATACCTTAATTCGCCGTGCCACAACGATCTTCGGGCCGTTTCACGGCTACCTCCCAGGATGCTGCTGGCTTTTGCCAAAAATGCATCCATACTGCGCGATTTCTGAGACGTAGATAAGCTACCGGTACAGCTACGGACCTCCACTGGTCTATGCTTTGCCCCGTACAGGGCCAGCCGGTCCTACCTAAACCTAAACCTAAACAAACAGTATATAATAATGCCACTCACCGGACTGAAGAGACCCTTGAGCCGCTCTGGATCCGGTTGATGCTTGAGTCCGCCGACGCAGCGTGGTCGACTGAGTGCAATGGCTTTGGCCACGGCGCTGGCGCCGCGTCCCATGCGCGGCAAACGTGGCTGGCCGAGATTGCTGGCATTGTTGCCACCGCCTCGTCCCGTTGCGCTGCCACTGCGCGCAGATCCTGAGCCGCCAGCGCCTCCCCTGGATCCACGGCCACGTCCGCGACCACGGCCAGTGGGCGTGGCAGGGGCTGGACTGCCGCCGAAAGTGGCGAGAATATTGTTGCCCTGGGCCGAAGATTCATCTGTAAATGCAAGTTGTTCTAGTTATTATTTGTTGTAAAAGCAATTGAAAAGAATTACAAAGGAACGACGATTTTTCGTCTTTTCTAACGCGTCGGCTTCAAGTCATGTAAATAACGGCGCAGCAGCGTTTGGCGTGTAAACATTTTGTACAACTTTTAATAATTAAAATATATTGAAAAATGCGATAAATTATTTCTTTAAAAATATCGCTTTAAAAAAATTGATATATTTTTGAAACAAAATTGCATAAATCGCAGTCTTTGAAGGATACAAATATATCGTAAAATGTGATCAATTATTTCTGTAAATAATCGATAAAAAATCTGATATATTTTGAAAAACAAAAGTGCATAAATTACAGACCTTGAAGGATACAAATACATTTATCGTTAAAATGTCAAAAATGATGTCTTTAAATAATCGATTCAAAAAATCAATATTTTTTGAAAATCAAAATTAGGCCGATAATAAAATCAACGGCTTAGCTACCGAAGCCGCCGATTCATCACAAAGGCTACGCCGCCGCCGTCGGTTTTTTTGCCCTTCTAAGCCATTGCCGGTCACCAAACCAACGGCGTAAATTTCAAGTAATGTTTAAAGTGCAACTTTTGTAAAACTTTTTAATAAGTATTTTTGCATGCTTACCACCAGAATGCTCCAGTGCGCTGAAGTTGTCCTCGTCGTGGGAGTCGCTGTTGCTGATGCTCGAGCTGTTTGTTGTGTGCGGAAAGTGCATGATGCTGTTGTTGTTGCTGCTGCTGTTGTTGTTGCGCAGCTGCTGCGTTGCCATTATGGAGGAGAAGTCATTGGGCTGAAAGATGACATCGGGCAGCGGATCCGACGACGACAATATCGTTGTGGGCGGCAACATGGAGCTAATCGTTGTTGTTGCTGACGCTGCTGCTGTAGTTGCTGCTGCTGCTGCTGATGATGCTGTGTTGGCGGCGCTGCCATTGCTGGTGGAGGAAGAGGAACTGCACATGGTCAAATCGATTTGAGCCAAAGCGAACGACATGTTGTTACTGCTGCTATTGCTGTTGCTGTTATTGTTGCTGCTGTTGTTGTTGTTTGTCTCCTCAATGAACCGCGAGAGATTTCGCAACGCTGCCTCCTGAGCCACTGCCGCTTCCACCGCCAACATCGACGCCTTGCTGATGCGTTTGCGCGTCGCCTTCGCTGGCGTTGCGGCTGCTGGCGAGGCAACAACACTGCGTCGTGTGGCACGCAATTGCCGATGATCGTTGCGTTGTCGCGTTGTTGTTGTTGTTGTCGCCGACACCGCCGTCGTCATCGATGATGATGATGACGATGATGTCGTCGTCGTCGTCAGCATTGTGGCCAAACGTTGGGCTGCCTCCTCGCTGCTGCTGCCGTCCATGTGATTATGCTCCGCATGATGTTCCGGCAACAACACATTGCTCTCCAGCTGCTCCTCGGCACTGTGCACCATATCGATGGCCAGACGCTTCCTCAGCAGCTGGACGCGACGTGACTTGGCCGCACTTTCGGCCTGCGCATTGATGGGCGTGCCTGGTGTTGCTGGTGTGCCGGGTGTTGCTCCTGCCGCTGTGGCTGCTGCTGCTGCGGTGTCAATTGCATTTCTCTTCGGTCTGCCGCGTCTTTTGCCGGTTGTCGTCGTTGTTGTTGTCGTGGCTGCTGCTCCTCCTGCTGCTGGCGTGCCAGGAAATGCTGTTGTTGTTGTTGTTGCATCCAAGTTATTCACATCAATGGCTGCCGCTGTTACCGACGACATCAACAGATTGCCATTGCTCAGCTGCTGTTGTTGCTCCTCCAAATCCGTGTTGAGTATCCGCTCGTGTTTCTGCTTCCGACTGCGATGCGGCGTCGGTGGCGTTGTCTGTTGCTGCTGCTGAACGGTAGCAGCAACTGTTGCCGGCGTGTCGTTGCTGCAGTTGTGCGTCTGTTGGTCGTTCTCATTGTTGTCCAGGCGCCGCTGTTTGTTGGGCGGCAACTGCAAAGCGAAAATAAAGCGAGTTATTCAAATGCTTTCTTGTTCTTTATAAAGTGGTTCAGCTTATGTTGGGAGTGGTTCGCAAAGTGGATCAACTAAATTTAGCAAATCTTAACAATAGTTATCTGTGTTCTGATTGGTTTATAATGTTTAAAATCTGTAAACCATTTTAAAAGTTTTTCAACATTGGTTAAAAAACCGGTTCAGCTTAGTAGGAACGATTTAAATTAGATAAAAAAGCGGTTCAGCTCCTCGATTCACGATTTGCTTTCGTTTCCTAAGCATCCTCTTTTTAAACGTTATTCAAACTTATCGTTTACATAAATGACAAAACAAAACTGAAGTAGATCTTCACGAACGATTCAAACTGGTTCAAAAAGCGGATCAGTGCAAAAATTTGAGAATAAACAAAAGGAAAGCCGACGAAGTATATGTGTAAATGGAAATGATACAAATTTAGCTGCAACGAATTGTCTTTAAGATTAGAAGAAAATGTTGGTTCAAAAACCGGTTCAACTTGTTCTCATAAATCTGTTGCTCTTTTCAAATTGATTTAAACTGACCCGTTTTATAAATTACAAGATAATTTTAGAGAAACCTGCGAATTTTAGTAGGAACAATGTGTAAAACATATTGGTGCAAAAACCGGTTCAGAGTTATAAATTTCGAACCATACTTTAGATCGTCTCTGTATGCTACACTTACGCCACTGGGAGATTCTGCGTTTAGATCCTGCTGCTGTTGCTGTTGATGGTGATGATGTTGCAGCTGCTGTGGCGACAGTTGCTGTCGCTTCAGATGGTTGTTGTCATTGTTGTTGTGCGACGTCTGATTGTCGTTTGTTGTTGTTGTTGATTTGTTGTGGTTACGATGCTGGTTAAGATTCAGATTTAGATTCATATGCGCTTGGTAAATGCCAAGCAACTTTTGTTGTTCTTGTTGCTCCAGCTGCTGCTGCTGTTGTTGTTGTTGCTGCTGCTGCTGTGTTGGTGGCGTTGTTGAAGCATCCGTTGACTCGTCGTAGGCACTTTGCATGTAGGGCGTCAACTGTGGACTTCCCTCGGGCGTGTCCAGAATCTCAATGGAATCGATGATCGATTCTGATGGCGCAGTTGTTGCTGTGGGAGTTGCAACGGTTGCTGCTGCGGCATCTTTGGCTGCTCCGCCATTGGCCATGAGACGTTCGGTGAGCTGCGGATATTTGGCAGCGACAGCAGAGTTTGAGTTCTTGTTGTTGTTCTGGCCGCTAAAATTCTTCGGCGGCGCCGTCAACTGGCTGAGCAATATATTTGAGATGTTGTTGCCAACAACTGTTGCTGCTGTGGGCGCAACGGTTGCTGCTGCTGCTGCTTGTGCCGCCTGCATGCGCAAACATTCAAGCAACAGATTCTCTTTTGTCTCGACGTAAAGCCGCAATCGCTGTTATTCGTTGTGCCGCCGCCGCCGGCAGCAACAGTTGCTGCGGCATAATTGTTGCTACTGCTGCTGCTGCTATTGACAACATGCGCTGGCGAGGAACCGGGCGAAGGTGACGACGTCAGATCCACCATGTCAACAATGTTGTGTTGCTGTTGCTGCTGCTGGTGTTGTGTTGCTTCGATGCCATTGCTGGCAACAGCCGCGGCAGCAACTGTTGCTGCTGGCAGATTGTGAAACATTTTGGGATCATGCTCCTTGGACAGTGCATCATCGATGTCCATGTCATCCGAGTTGCGACGCAGCTCATCATCAACGGCAGCAACAGTTGCTTCTGCTTTGCTGCTGCTGTTGTTGCTGACATCGCCGCCATTGGTGAGCGTCAGCTTGGAGCTGGTGTGCGTCACAACCTTCTCCTCGAGCACAGCGCGCACCTTGTGCTTGGGTGAGCATAGATTCTTGATGGTCAACTTGAGCAGCGGTTGCTGCTGTTGCTGTTGTTCACTGTTGCTCGTCGTTTTGATGGTCAGCTTGGGCACCAATTGCTGTTGCTGCTGTTGCTGTTCTTCCTCTTCGTCCAGTTCTATGGACTTGGTCTTGATGGTTAGCTTGGGTATGCACTGAGCATTCTTGGCATCGTGCGTCATGATCACCGTGTGTTGTTGTTGCTGCTGTGGTTGCTGCTGCTGCTGCTGCTCCTTAATGTTGATGGTTAGCTTTGGTATCTGTTGTTGTTGCTGTTGCTGCTGATGTGGTTGCTGCTCCTCACTGCTGATGCAGCTACTGCCAGCGTGCGTTGTCTTGATCATCAGCTTCGGCACCGTCAATTGCTCCGACGATGAAGCTGAGCTTGTGGATGAGGCGCAAGAGCTGCTCGCTGAAGCAGGCGATAAACTGCAGCTCAACAGTTGCGTCTCGCTGCCGTTGCCCTCCAGCTTCGTTGTCGTCTTGATGGTCAGCTTGGGCAGCAATGTGGGAGCAGCTGTTGCTCCTCCTCCTCCTCCGCCTCCGCCTCCAGCACTTTTGTGCGGACTTCCGCCATCGCCGCTATCGGGCATTTTGATAATCAACTTGGGCACCACACTGCTAACACGCTCCTCGTTGGCTGCTCGTATCGTCAGCTTGGGCACAATGTGCGGCAGCTGCTCGTCATCGGCATCAGCATCAGCATCGACGTCTGCGTCCGCACACGATGATGAGGAGCAGGAGGATGAGGCATCCGAATTGGATGCATTGGCAGCATCATGTGTTGTTGGCTTTATCGGTCTGATGGTAATCTTTGGCACCAGACTTGGTTGCTGCTGTGCGGTTGCTGCTGATGCGGAGGAGGTTGCTGCTGCTGTTGAGGAGGATGATGACGAGCTGGGCAATTGTGTGGGCAACTGTATGCGCAGCGGTTCAACGCGACGTTCGTCATTGTTGCTGTTGCTGCTGCTGGACGAAGACGACAAAGATTCACTGCCATGTTTGGATAGCTTCAATATGATCTTGTGACCAACAGCTCCAGTTGTGGCTGCTGTTGTTGCCAGTGCAGCTGTTGTTGTGGTTGTTGGAACGTTGTTGTTGTTGTTGCTGCTACTGTTGCTGTTATTGCTGCTGCTGCTGTTGTTCTCCTCGCCATTAATGTCTAGGGCCGTGGCGGCCATTGCTGCGACAACCGGAGGCAGATCAGTTGTTGTCTCAGCTGCTGCAGCTGCTCCAGTGTTGTTGCTATTCGTATTGCTGCTGCTGCTGTTGCTCTTGCTATTGGTGTTGGTGCTGTTTGGCAGCTGCGCATCGTCGCGCAGTCGTTGCTGCGGCGGCGATGCTGTAGTGCTGGTTATTTGACCCACCAGCTGTTGCTGCTGTTGTTGTTGCTGTTGCTGCAACTGTTGCTGCTGCTGGTGTTGCTGCAATTGTTGTTGGTGCGTTGCTGCTGCTGGCGACACATTCAACTGTTGCTGCTGCTGCTCTGGCTGCTGCTGCTGCTGTTGTTGTCGCTGTGCCGGCGACGATGTTGAGCTCACTTCCTGTTGCTCTTCTTCCTCCTCTTCAAGCTGTTGCTGTTGTTGCTGTCTTTGTCGCTGAGCTGTTGCTTTGTAGTTGTTGCTGCTGCTGCTCCGGCTGCCGTTGCTGGAATTCGAATTCGAATTGGAGCTTGAACGTGGACTCACGTTGGCGCTACTTGTGTTGCTGTTGCTGCTGCTTGTGTTGGTGGCGGCGCAGTGCGGAGCTGCTGCCAGGCTGCTGACTGAAGACGATGTTGCTGCTACCTGTACCTGTTGCTGGCGTAAATCATTCATTGCTTTCAACTTTATCCACACCACACGCAATTGCCTGCAACAAGAAACGAGAAAAACGATTTCATTAGTTTCATTTGTATAATAAAAACACATTCAATAAACTAATGCATATTCTTGATGATTGTCTAAAATTAAAAAGCATTAGCATTTCCATTAAAAGTGTACATTTTCATTGTTTTCATTTTCTTGATGTTTTCCTTTAAGGGAGTTTGTTTCCACCTCATAAAAACTCCTCAAAGTGAAACTAAATGAAAATGTGCAACTTTATAATCAAGACTAAACTTAATCCATAATAAATATAAATATTTTTATCGAATCGAAGCAACCTAGCAACCAATACTCTCTCTCTCTTTTCTCTAAAATTATATGAAGTATTAAATACTAGATTGAATATAATGAATAAATCAATAAAAAAATTCATGAGCTTCAATGATAAATTGCAATATTTCTATTATTATAACTTTATATAATGAATACAATTCCTTAATGCAATAAAGTGAGACTAAAGTCTTCAAGCTAGTAACCTTTCTATTAATGCACTTAACTGCACATTAAAGATAACTGCCTCAATTATGCAATGCATGACAATTTACTATAATTTTTCGCTCTGCTAAGTTGGAGACATTGAAAGTGGTTTTGAAAACTATAAATTCATTCAAGCGTTTACTTAATTACGCTTTAACTTTGCCGCTTTGCACTTAACGACAGTTTTAGGTTAAATGCCAAAGAAAACACTTTCATTAATCCTCATATATTTTATTACTTTAACTGGCTATCAAATAAAGTCGTTTACAGTTTATTTCCGTAAACTTTACTTCATTGTTTAATGATAAAAATAATGTTTAAATAGCGTCTTCTCTTTGGCAATTATCCTAAAAGAGCAGTTAAAGCTGCAACTGCAATGCAAACTCAAATCAAAAGCCGAAGATAAGTTAAAAACAATGCCAACAAATGGCATCAATTGGTGAACTAATAGAGCATTATAATTTAATGAATTTATCCACAGCTTAAGTCTTTAAGATGCTAGTAATGTTTGCACATTGAAAATAAAGCAAAGAAAGAACCGTGAGAAAAAGAGAGAGGGAAAGAAAGATTAATATTCGCATTCTCATAACACTAAGATGTAATGCTCCGTTTTCCCAGTCACTCAGATTTTTCAAATTTGATCAAGACCCGTTTTGGCGTTTCTACAACCACGAAAAGAAAAAAAAATGTACACCGGTAAATTTCTTAGTGCAAAACAGCTGCGCAGAATATAAACAAACATTTATTACCAAATTATCAATAAATGAGCGATCAAAATCATCAAAAAAATTCAATCAGAATGATTTTTAAAAATCAGTAGTGCAATTTGCATAGCTTCGAGCCATTTTTATTATTAATTTTTGATATGGTGAGCTCCGATTGGGTTTCGCATCGACAACATATGGCGTGACTATTCAAAAAGTGTGTTCGATATTTCTACGCTTGATGTCAATATTTTCACAAAGCTCACGAAACTAAAAAAAAATCGAGTTTTTTTCTTATGGATTTTTACATGGAGCAAATGTAACATTTGAACTGAGAAAGCCGGTGTTTTATGGTGCTGTGGAAAACTATTGAATATTTCTAAGAATGTCTACAAATACAGGGTATATATCCGCACTCATCACTTGGCTTAAAATGTCTCAAGAGACACAAATTGAGGTTTTTCCTAGAGATTGTAAATCAAGATGTTCTTCATCGTGTGAACGCAGCTGCTAACAGCGTGTAAACGCCGCTCGAAGCGAGAAGAGCAGCTGCTGAGAATCGTCAAGCAAAAAGGGGAAAAACAGGGTGAACACAACAAATGAAAGCACACAAAATTATCGAGTATCGAGGCAGCAAGCAGCAAGCGTATTACTTGTTTATCCAATAGTTAGTTTTGGAGCAAAAAAGAAACACACAAAAAAAAGGAACAAATGTTGATGTCACTGCTGCAGCCGTTGATGGAGCATCTTTGCCTCTTTCGTGCTTTGGCCACCGGCGAACGCATTCCGGGCACAAATTTAATTCTGCTTCCAGCGGCATCCAGCAGGATGCGTTTCGGACGCATGGAACAGCTGTTGATGGCTTTGGCCGGCGGTTGGTTGCTTTTTCGTGTCATCTGCTGCAAGCTGGCCGACGAAGACAACAACAAGGAGGAAGAGAAACAACGGCCAGCGAAGAGAACAAACAATAGCAGAACTACTTCGGAACTAGACATGGAACCGGAACTGGAACTGGAGCAGCACAGTGAACAGTGGAAGAGTGACGAGGAACAAATCTATTGGCAAGGGGGAGACAATGATAACGGTGGATTGCAGCCCATGTTGCGTTTTACACGGCGTCAGTTGGATGTGTTGTTGCGTCTGGAGGAAGAGGAAGAGAGTGACGACGATGAGACTGCGATGGAAGTTGATTCGGAATACTTGGACATGAGCGATGGCGGGGAAGAGAAGTTCGATCAACAGGAGAAAGAGAACACTGAGCAGCAGCAACAACAACAATTCAAAGGATGCCAAAGATGAAGAAGAAGCATGTGTGTGTTTGTGAGAGTTTATAGAGATCGCTTGATGCAACGAAGAGCGAGGAGAACGAACTCAACGCACACACACACACATACGCACAAGAGAGACAAACAACGAAATGCGTGCACACACGCAAACAATTGCAAGCAAACTTCCACACACACACATACAAATTACTTACAATGTGTATGTATGTGTGCATGGAAATTTGCTAGCTTTGTTTGTATGATTTTAATAATAGTAAACGCTTGATTAGCTGCACATAAATTCAATGAAATCGCAATGCTTAATGTGTGTTCTCTCTCTCACACACACACGCACACACAGGGATAGCCGCTTGCATATGCATATCAATTAAGCATACATATTATTTCGTTGTGTGCGTGAAAGCTAAGCAAAAGAGAATAGTAACGAGAGAGGGAGAGCGAAAGAGAGAGAGCAGCGTGCATGCGCTTGTATTGTTTTGTTTTTGTTTTTTTCAGCAAACGGTAACTAAAGCTTCAAACAACAGCGACAACAACAAACAACAAAAAATGCTCACTATGCCGGCAATTACGATTTTTGATTATTACACACTCCCCTCTCCCCGAATGTAATAAATATAAAATATCAAATCAAATGTAATAATAACCAAATCGATATACAGTAATTGAAATATTTGAAATAGGTAATTAAATGTGGTTTTTGTGCGGAGATCGCATGAAATAAGCGGCGAATAAGAATTGCCGCGTAAACAGTAAAAAAAGTCAACGACAACGCACACCACCGACAAAAACAAGAAGAAGCTAAGCAGCTCTGGCTGGGGAAGCCTGCAATAGTAACAACAACAAACGTTGTTAATAATGTGCTGCGTAAGCGTGGAAACATGCGCGGCAACACAGCTGTCTGCTCCAGAGCAGGCAGAAATTGAGAAAACCGCGCCACATTGGTACGCCAGCCATACACTAACAACAACAGCAACAACAACAGTAGTGCACAACACACATAGAGAGCGCTGCTAAATGACGTATGTGTTGGCAACACTGTTCACACACAAATTCACCATGGGCCCGAGACGAGCTACAAATTCACCACAGCAGACACACACACACACACACGCGCAGAGATGGACACCAATACTAGCATATGAAAGGCAATCGCCCGTGCCGCAGCGCTGCATGGAGAAAAATACATACACATATGCACGTTTATGCACGCACACACACACATGCATACTTATGTATGCAATGCATTTGCATTTGCTTTGGCGACGACCCCCGCGCAACTAACGAAATGACGGCGTTTATCCAACAACAGTTTCTTAAAACAAACACAAAATACATGCGCTAAGCGCTATGCTCAAAAAATTCATAGAAAAGAAAATCAAAATACGAAGAAACAGCGAATAGGGGAAAAATACAATAGAAAAACGCACAACACAACAAGACGCCGAAAACTGACCCAACAACGACAGCGACAACAACAACAGCAGCAGTCAGGCAATAAACTCACCATGCGGCAAAACGTCAGACAAAAGAAGATGGAGTAGAAGTTGAGCGCCTTCTCTTTGCATGCAATTCGCGTGTATAACGTAGTACAACGGTGTGCGAGCGTGTGTGTGTGAGAGTGCGCGTGTCTTTGTGTGTTAAGCCATTGAACATGTTTTGTTTTTATTTGCAGCCAGACAACACATTTTTTGTCAACATTTCGTTGCACTTTTATTTTTTCTTGTCGTTGATATTACTCTTCATTTGTTGGAATATACATATGTATGTGCATATGTATATCTTAATAAAAAAAAAGTAAAATAAAACACACACACTGTGAGGAGACTCTGCCGCTGCTGCTGACTGCTGCTTCTGCTGTGACTGTAGTCGGTACAAATTACCCGTACTTGCACACACACACACTAAACATATACATATACACATACACTACACACAACACACAATATTAACACACATACATCCAAAAGCGTAGCGCTGCTCGGTTGTCCCACTTTCCGTGTATTGGTTTCTCGTCGTACACTTTTCCACGCACTTTTTTTTTCTTTTTTTTTAACGATTTCGAGGCGAGCGAACAGCACACAAAACGACGACGCAGAAATTTGTTTGTTGATTGTTAACAATTTGAATTGTCCGCATACGTATGTATGTGTAAACGCAAACTGCAAATTCGGCGCGCACCTCTCGGTTTTAACATTTCATTATTAAATAAATGTATATATATGCCCTGCTCGCGCTGTCTGCCAGTGTTTTTGGGTTTTTCGCTTGGAATATAACACTAACAGCGTGACCGCAGCCATTCCCACCAAAATCGTCCATTTTTGCTCACAAAATATACTGAATATACCGTCACTTCCGCAATGCGCAAGCATAATCCAAATATACCAACTCTGATATAGTGTTTTTCTTTTCTTGCCACAACCAGAAAACAAACGAATTGAACTTAATGTATTCCTTTCACCAAATTTAGTAATAATACAAGTTAATTTGTCTGATCGAAATTAAATCGAATATGTGCAAGCGTGCTTCTTAAATGTTATCGCATATTCGGTTTAAATAATTTCCAAATTTTCAATATACAAAACATTTCCTATTTTTTAAGAATTAACTTAGCTAAACACATTAATAAAGGTATTATCACAATATATTATAATACAAATACTATGCACAATAAGAATGAGCAGCACTCGACTATAATTCAATGCTTATCGATAACAAGAGGACATTCAACAGCATTTACAATCAGCGTGTTTGCTACTGCTGTTTATTTTATACATTAATTATAATTAGATTTTCATTCCGATAAATCCCAATAGCCCTGACTACCAATAAGCTTAGCAATAAATATATAATTCATTAAATTAAAATTTATTTTATATTTGAAGCAAAAATTCAAATTTTAAATTATAAACAGTAAAATTTGTTGATTTTATAATTAAAAATAAATAAAATAATATTTATTTTGAATAATGTAATCTAAGTTTAAATAATAAGTTACGGAAAATAACAAAGTTCATTTCTTTTATATGCATTGATGAATCTTTTTAACTTCAACTACTTTTAACTTTAGTTCTAATTTAATCATACAACTACTTCATAATATTTTAGTTTCAAAATAATAATTTATTTAGGTAAAATATAATTTAGTTCAAAATGAAAATATAAATGAAAAATAATAAAAAAAAAACCATGTTTTTAAACAAAATGCAAAAAGGACCAAAACTGCAAAAATACCAAAAGAAAAGTTCAACTGTTACTAGGGCGAAACAGCCACACTGTTGGAAACATAATTCGGCGCGGTCTTCTATAGGTGAAGCAATATCGATACCATTTCCAACACTATTAATGGCCAAGTACTTTCTCGGAATGGAGCCTCTTCACCATTGAATTTATGCAAGACAACTAATATTCGTCCGTTTTGAATTCACAGGCCTATATAATTGTTTCACGGTTTTATAACACTGCTTTTTCTATATTTTTTTGGGACTTGAGTAAAATTATTTGAATGTTAGCTTCTGAAAGTAGAGCTCGGAACATGAAGAACTTTTACTGCTATGAATGCCCAAATAAATATTTTTATAATACTCACAGATTATTTATTTTTATAAATAGACATAGTGAACGATACTGATGACAACTATCGATGGCATACAAAAAAACATAATCGTCCGGTATCGATGGCTCCAACTATCAAGTTTGCTCCATCTCTAGTCCCTTACCCCTTGCCAGACTGTCAGACGGTCAGCGACTGTCAGTTAGTTGAGTTGAGCAGCCTAACGGATGGCAACGCTGCCGTCGCGCATAAAGTTGCTGCAAAAGCGCAAGCCTACGCCTGGAAAACGCATACAGAGAAAAGCCAAATATTAATTGCAACAGCAATATAGCAGCAGGCGACTGCCAAGCAGTTGAGAATTTGTTTGTTATTTTTAAAGTGTTGTGCTTTGCAGCAGTGCCAAAGTCAGCAACAGGCCAACAACCAACAAAAATTTAAAGATGTCCTCCAGCGACGCCAACGCAATTGCAGCGAACCTTCCCGCCCCCTCCCCCTCTGCCAACGCCTGCGGCACCGCCAACGCCACCCACTCTACTGCTGGTGGTGGTGGCCTTGGGAAGCAGCAGCGTCGTCGTTTGGCCGCCTTTGATTTCGATCACACAATTGTGTCGCAAAACACAGACACTGTGGTCAGAGATTTGCTGCCCACCGAACTGATTAGCTCGACGCTGCTTAACGAGCTGATGGAGAACGATTGCTGGACCGAATACATGTCCGAGGTGTTTCGCCTGCTGCACGTGCAACAAGTGGCCGAATCGCGTATACGCGACACCATACGCTGCATACCCGAAGTGCCCGGCTTTGTGCGTCTCATCAAGCATTTGAAGAAGCGTCTCAATTTTGATTTGATCATCATTAGCGATTCGAATAGCGTTTTCATTGAGGAATGGCTGCGGGCGCACAATCTATGCGATTGCTTCGACGGCATCTTCACCAATCCCGCCCATTTCGATGACAACGGACAGCTGCAAGTCCGTCCGCATCATCAGCAAACCGATTGCAAGCTCAGCGCCAGCAATTTGTGCAAAGGACGTGTGCTGGAGCATTTTGTCATTGAACGCGATTTGCGTTTCAATATCCGCTACGATCACGTCTTCTATGTGGGCGATGGCAACAATGATATTTGTCCCGTGCTGCGGCAGCGTGCCTGCGATTTTGCCTGTGCCCGTCAAGGATTCGCCATGGAACGGCATTTGATTAAGAATCGCAATAAATTGAAATTGCGTGCGAATCTCTTGATTTGGCGCAGCGGCTTTGAGCTCCTCGATCAGCTGTGCGCCTTGCCACAGTTGCAAGGACCTTTGCAGTCACAGGCGGAGCTGGCACGTCGTGCCTCGGCCATAGACGGAGCAGCTGCGCCACAGCAACAACAACAGCCGCAGCAGCAGTAAAGTAATTTTGTCGATTTACACACACACGAAAGTTAGTTATACGAAATGAGAAAAAAAAGTATGTATATAGTATGTGCATAATACACAAAATGTGATCCTTCTACCTCCCCACCATCCAACCCCTCTCGTCATGCTGCTGTCCATTTGAAGGCGTGGCCGTGTTTCTCGGTGGGGCGGCAAAAGAACCACATTATAATAATAATAATTACGCTAATAATACGCAAGTGAAATTGAAAACCTTGATGTGATCAATGTTTGTACTATAAAAGTAAAAAGAAGAAATTAAACTGCATATATTGTATTCAACCTAGACATATACGAGTAATTTACGCATACATTCATACATATATTATCCTGCACACACACACACACACACACACTGTAAAGCTGAATAATTCCAATTGTAATGGGAGGGGGAATTCCCCTTGCTCCAAATTTTTGTGGTGCGTCGTCAATTTTTTTTGTGGTCGCAGCTGTTGCTATGTAGAATCTTTATTAAATGTGTACTTGTGATGTTGTCATTAATTATATATATATTATATATCTGTATTGTTTGTATATGTGTATATATACATGTGTATTATGTGTGTCCATAATAAATATGTGTTTTGAACGTTGCAATTGAAAATCACAGCCATAGCATTTGATTTTTGAACGAATTTAAGCTAAGGCCATTTGTCAGTCGGTTGACAGGCAACAGATCTAGTGCAAATTTCACGCTTTTCAGATGCATAAACAAACAAGTTTCAAGAGTACACAAAAGTCCAATTAACAAATTTTTTTTGTTTAAATGCGCAGCAAGTAACGTTCGCCACGCTGGCGCCATCTACAGTGCCAGTCAGTCAATTGTGCTACATGCGCCATCTATAGGCGCATTTGCAACTGGCGCCATCTATGAGTAGTTGTGCCCAACGACAGCAAGAGCAAGGTCATTTCTTGTTGTTGTTTCTTTTCTTTTCACAATCGACAAATTTGTTTTTTTATTTGATTTAAATGTATACATGTTGTAATCAGTTAATATACATTAATATATTTATATTGTAATTAGGTGTAATTACAGCTAAGGACTTGTAAATGGTTTTTTGGAAAGAGCAACAGTATTGTTTCGATAGTATTTTAGTGTTTTGTTTGTTTGTTTTGTATGAATTTGTTATATATGCAAAGCTCTATTCGAATTAACAAAGTTCTTAGAACCTAAGATCATAATACAACTTATTAACTATCGCAGCAGCAGTGCGGACGCAGGGCAGGGCTTGGGGTGGAGGACACTTAATAATTAACCAAACAATGCTTAACTGCTAGTATGTGTTTTTGTTTTTTGTTTTGTTTAGATAGAGTCTGGGCAGTAATAAGTAGTGTATTTGGGGTTGAGATATACTCTCAACTTTCTCTCTCTCACTTTATCTCTCTCTCTTGTTTGGGATGTTGATGATGATATACATATGTACAGTCTAGGAGCCCAGTGGGGACATGCCAATTTGACGGGGATCAGCGCCTGGCGGCTGTGCGGCGCCCAATTCTAGATTCTTGATGAGCATCTGCAGCCATTGCTTAGTGGATTTGTCATCTTGCAGGCACTGTGTGAATGTGCCATCGCGCAGCTGATCGGGCAAACATTGGCCAAGTGCTTTGCGGGCACTGCATACAATAGAAAGGGACAGCATGATATGTCAGTTTGTGCGAAAGAGATGCAATTACTCACCGTGTGTTGTCGGAGAGTCGAAGATAGCAACGTACAACATGTTTTAAGAGGCGCGCACAAGGATCTTTAGCCAGTTGTATAACCATTTTACCCTAAAGCAAAATAGAGCGAAATGAGGTGAGGGCAATTACAAAGCGGACTTAACTTACCAGCGTAATGGCCACATGAGAGAAACGCTCATAGGTTTGACAAATGTACGACAATCCCGATTCGTCCAACAAGATCTTTTGAATGATGAACGTGGCGACGGTTTTGCTCAGCTCCGAACCGCTGTCCATAATGGTCAAACACAGTGGCACAATTTCGGTGGTCAGCAGAAACGTAATCACCTCCTGCTCATCCGTTTTCACCAGTGCACCAATCACACCCAAGCTGGTCAAGCGCAGATATTCAAAGGGCCGCGTCTTCGAAATGGTCGAGAGAAATGGATACAAATACAACGGGATTTGCGCCTGCAAGAACGCTGTTCGCGTCTCCGGATGCGAGGCGACACACTGCAGCAACGCCAACGCATTGCACACTCGATTCGATTGATGCGCCGTCAGTGTCGGTGGCATTATCGATGGATAGATGTTGACAATCTCTTGAAGCAGGGCGCAAGTGGTGCCAAAACTGTTCCACAGCATCGGTGCCAAGTCTGTTTCACGCTTCTTGCTCAGCTCCAGCAAGGCCGTCTCTCTTGTATCCGGATGCGCCAACTCGTTTATCCATTGATAAACCTGCCGAGAAAAATATATAAATATATACACACCAGAGAACGGCTTCGGGTGAATAAAAACAAGTGAGTCGAGTGAACTCGAGTCGAGTGAACTCGACTGTGAGATACCCGCTACCCATTTTGAATAAAAGCAATATATTTTGCGGTATTATTCTCAAAATATACCAAATATACTACAAAAATACTAAAAATATACAAAATAGTATATCTGGTATATCGATATAGTACCGCATTCAAAATATACCATAGACGGCACAATATACCAGATTGTCAGCCAAAGCAACTCAGACCCCTAGTAAGTAGGCGATTTTGCCCATACAAAAGTATGTCTTTAATAACTTCGACAATTTCTATTTGATCGCAACCAAATTTTCAGGGATCATAAATACTATAGTTATTACTGTATATATTCGTAACTCTAGCTTTAAAATTACGCTTGTTATTCGATTTTTTTGATTTGCAGGGGCGGAAGTGGGCGGGGCAAAAATTTGAAACAAACTTGATCTGCGTGCAAACATAACAAATGCTGTCGAAAAAAAATTATAGCTCTATCTCTTATAGTCTCTGAGATCTAGGTGTTCATACGGACAGACGGACAGACAGACGGACATGGCTATATCGCCTCGGGTGTTGACGCTGATCAAGAATATATATACTTTATAGGGTCGGAGATGCCTCCTTCTACCTGTTACATACATTTCCTGCCGGCACAAAGTTATAATATTCTTCTACCCTATGCATAGGGTAAAGTCGTGTGTTTTGTTTAAAGTCGGACAGCTTTTTCCGACGGCACTACCTTCTATAATTGTATCATGCACTCGGGTGCGAGCGATTTTTTGTTTCACTCCAAATTTTTCGGCTCGTGTTCAGCATAATGATTTCGGGCGCTACTCATTCGGTTCAACAATCAATTTTTTTAACAAGAATAGCAAAAATCAACTCGTATGATTTTACTCATTATACAATTATACAAGGTAGTCTCGTCGGAAAAAGCACAACCTCCATAATCATACCAATGAGTGCGAGTGAAAGAGTCTCAGCACAGCAGTGTGAGCGAGACGACAATGAAATGCGCATTAACCCTTTGACGATGCAATTAATATTTGCATATTTTGAAGCTGATATTAATGTCTCTTTAACATATTTTTAAAATGTAAATTGTTTACGAACAATATTAATAATATATATGAGAATTCTCTAATTCTCTAAATGTTTTAATTCTATCCGTGTCTACGGCATACATTGCAAAATGTCATTTTGCGCAAGGGTTAATTGCAGAAAAAAATTCGTCCGCAGACAACCTCTTGCGTCGAAAAACGAATGCGTACTGACGAAAGCTTTTTCCGACGAGACTACCTTCTATAATTGTATCATGATTTTACTCATGCGCGCAGCAAACGGTACTTTTTCTGCACAGATGAAATGTGCGAAGACAAAAAAAAACAAGCAACAACAACAAGCTTCAAGAAGCTCGCATAGAAATTGTTATTGTACAATGCATGATACAATTATAGAAGGTAGTGCCGTCGGAAAAAGCTGTCCGACTTTAAACATAACAATGAGTGCGAGTGAAAGAGTCTCAGCACCAGTGTTGCCGTTTTATCCTTTTTCCGGACAGATCTGTCCGGTTTTTAACTGCGTCAGCCGGAAAAAATTTAAAACATCCCCTAGCCTTTTATCTGTCCTTTTTTATTTTGACCTGGCCTTTTTATCCGCTTTTTATTTTTGTGTAAAGTGCTGAAAAGTAATCCAAATTTACATTATTTTTATATCGATAGCAGCACTTTTAAATGAATGCAGCCCTGTAGTAATCGTAAATCGTATATATCGATATACAGTGCTATCAGTTGTTACTTTTATTGTGAAATTTGTGCGGGAAAGATGCCAAAAGAAGTTTATAAACAAAAGTTCCGTGATTCATGGCTAAATCAGCCGGATCTGGTGCAGTGGATGTGTCGTGATCAAACATGCAGAAGTTGAGCGTGTTTTTAGCCAAGCTAATTTGGTAAAAAACAAATTGCGCAACTGACTGCAAATAGAAACTTTAAATGCGATTTTATCGATCAGGTAAATATTTTAATACTCTTTTGTTTCACACATTTATTGAAATTGTTTTTTCTTTTTTAGGTTTGGGCTACGCCGGAAAGGCGTATGTTGCCATGAATATGAAATTCCTGAGAAATATTTAAAAATAATTGGAAGCAACCAATCAACAATAAATCAAAGTTTAGAAGTTTGCAATGATTAACATTGACGATGTTCTAAACGAGTTGGCAACCAATAAAGAGTGATATTACATAAAATGTGTGGAAAAAATATTTTGTCTTGTTTTTTGTCCTTTTTTTTAAATTTTTGTCCTTTTCTGTCCTTTTTTATAATCAATCTAGCCTTTTTCTGTAACGAGCTGACGGCAACACTGCTCAGCACAGCAGTGTGAGCGAGACGAGAATGAAATGCGCATTAACCCTTAGACGATGCAATTAATATTTACATATTTTGAAGCTAATATTAACGTCTAATTGACATATTTTTTAAATGTGAGTTGTTTATGAACAACATTAATAATATACAATGAGAATTCTCTAAATCTCTAAATGTTTTAATTCTATCCGTGTCTATGGCATACATTGCAAAATGTCATTTAGCGCAAGGGTTAATTGCGCTAAAAAATTCGTCCGCAGACAACCTCTTGCGTCGAAATACGAATGCGTACTGACGGAAGCTTTTTCCGACGGCACTACCTTCTATAATTGTATCATGGTACCATGATACAATTATACAAGGTACCATATCATGGTACCATGATACAATTATACAAGGTAGTCTCGTCGGAAAAAAACTATCGTCAGTGCGCATTCGTATTTCGACGCAAGAGGTTGTCTGCGGACGAAATTTTTAGCGCAATTAACCCTTATGCAAAATGACTTTTTGCCATGTATGCCGTAGACACGGATAGAATTTAAATATTTAGAGAATTAGAGAATTCTCATATATATTATTAATATTGTTCATAAACAATTTACATTTAAAAAACATGTCAAGGAGACATTAATATTAGCTTCAAAATATGTAAATATTAATATCATCGTCTAAGGGTTAATGCGCATTTCATTGTCGTCTCGTTCACACTACCACGCTGTGCCTCTTTCACTCGCACTCATTGCTAACATAGACAGGGTACCAGATTTTTTCCGACGAAACTACCTTGTATAATTGTATCATGCATGGTACAATGTACATGCATTCGTTATGCTCACTTCGTGTCGTCTTGTCGCTAATCGTTTACTCATAAACGATCAACTCGAATTGATCGAATGATGCTTTCGTCAACACATACTCATTTTTTTGATTGGAATGATGTGTACGGCAAAATGAGTTGATTTTTACTCATCATTGTTTTTTGTTCAGTGAGTTGAATTGAATGAGAATGATTGAACCGAAGACTCAAGATGATCGGAATGATGTGTACGGCAAAAAAAGTTCGCGTATGATTAAATCAAGAAAATAGTGAGTTTTGCAGTTCTCTGATACACACTGACAGAAAATCATTCTTTTTACCTTTTCCTGCTCGGTAGGCTGTTGTTGCTGGGGATTCATGCAAGGACTCGGCTGTGCACTCATCTCGTAAGCTTCGTTGTGCCTATAAAACAAGTAAGAAAACTTCAGTCGAGTGTAAGATATTCACTCAAAACAATAGAGTGCGATATTATAGTTAAATTATACCAAACCTATATAAATTTATTATATTTATAAAGAAAAATGTATATTTCGTATAACGATATACTACGACATTTAAAATATACCATAGAATAGAAAATATGCGAGATTTTCAACCAAAGCAACCCGACAACTACAGTCAGCTTTGGTCATGAATAACTTTTAAGTTTCTTTTTTATCTGATTACAACCAAATTTAGAAATCATAAAGACTGTAGTTTTTATTGTGTGTGCCAAAAAATCGCAGCTAATGCTTGAAAAGTGAACTTGCTATTCGTTGTGTTCGGTTTTCTTGTGAGGAAGTGGGCGTGGTAAATATGCGTGCAACAATATCAATATTGTACAAAACAATTGTATCTCTATTATGACAGCCCATAAGATTTAGGTGTTCATACGGACAGTAAGACGAATATTTGCAAATCGTGTCTGTTGTTGACGCCGATTACGAAAATTAATACTTTATAGCGTCGGAGATAGCTTCTTTTGCCTGTTACACACATTTCTTATGGGCACAAAGTTATAATACCCCTCTACACTGTGGGTAGCGGGTATAAGAAACAAAAGCACAACACACAAATGAAAACAACTACAACGTTACACCTTTTTGGTGAAATGTACCGCAAAAGTTTTTGCGCCTATCTGGAATATTCTTTTTCGTTTGCGTGGCTTGCAAGTGAAAATTGCATGTAAGTTGAACAAAAAACACAGTCTTACAATATATTAATCGCCGGGCAAAATATTCGTATTGCAAATTTGCAATTATCACAATAAAAGAAAATCACTGACAAGCAGCAAAATGCCGACCGAAAACTAAGATGTCGGCCTAGAGCAATGCCAATCAGCTGTTTTGCATGAACTTCGCGCAGTGTGACCACATCATAGTCGTTGTCATATATCAGTCACCTCAATCAAATATATGTTTATTTAAATTACACGAATATACATTTGCATACAGCATTTAATAATTGTATATGCGTTTGGTAAACAACTTGAAATTTAGTGCACTTTTAACTTGAATACATATCAAAAGTCATGTCAACTGACACTTGCATAAGCTCCTTTGGTCACACCGCGCGACATGCAACACTGCCACTTTGACATTTTGACGTGGACAGTTGTCAAAACAAATTCGTGTTGTAGCAGCCAGCACGATATTGCACGAACAATCATTCGTGTGGAAATTTTCAAAGTAAGTGGACGTGCGTGTGCTTGGATTTTAATTTGCTGTGTGTGCTACTCGCCTAAAACAAATAATAGTTTAGTAAATCACTAAAAAGTTCGGCTGATATTTACAATACAAAATTAATGTGTGTTTACTTTTACTGAACAAATAATAACTGCACGTTAAAAGTTCTTGAAATTTGTATAAAGGCTGCAACAAGTGCAATGTTTTTGCATGCGTAGCTGTCGACGCCGCAATAGAAATCTTAATTAAATTAATTAATAGAATTTGCTAGCAAAAGAGAGTTAATTAAGGTTTAAGCTTGGTTTTAAGAGTTGCATTTATCAGTTAGCTGTCGGCTTCGTGTCAAGCGAAATTTCACCTATGATGTTGACTTCGTTTCTTTTGGCGACGTGGCAGCGTCGTCGACGTCGTCGTCGTGACGTTGCCGATGCCGTCGTCGTGTTGTGTTTGTGAAAGTGGTGGCAGGTCGATTCTTTTTTTCTTGTGTTTAACCTACATATAAGTGTATGAATTTGGCCGTAGGTCGATCCTATTTTTTTGTTTTTAACCGACATATATAAGTAACTGTTTAAGTACGAAAACTGAATGTTTATCCTTTTGTACTTGCAGCTCATCAACTCTTGATCACATAAATCAACAAAAGAACTATGGACAAAGTTGTTAAGTTCGCTGAGCCTGGTCGCCTGTTTGCCAAGGATTCGATTCGTCTGGTCAAACGTTGCACGAAGCCAGACCGCAAGGAGTTCCAAAAGATTGCTATTGCCACGGCGATTGGTTTCTGCATCATGGGCTTCATTGGATTCTTCGTCAAGCTGATACACATTCCCATCAACAACATCATTGTGGGATCGTAAAGCCGAGATCAACAATATATATATCTATATATATGTAGCAGTAGGCGCAGAACTGGAAGAACAATAATTATAATAATAATCATCATTTTAATGCCTAGTATATTTCAAAAATGTTTTTTTTTCGCGCCGATGCAACAACGACATTATATAGATTATACACATTTTTTTTTTTGTATAGTTAACCTCCCCCCCATTCATTATGTACATTCAACGAATGTCCATTTGTTTTTGTAACAAAATTTTCATGTATTTGTGAAATGTATTGCAATAATGTCGAGAATTCCATTCACACACAACATGAACGTTAGTTATTAAGCTGTCATAATAAAAACCGAGAAAACGATTGAAATTATTGAATGAATGCAATGAGTCCAATTGGTTGAGTTATTACATTTTCTGTTTTTCAAACGTATTTCGCTCAGTGTATCGTATTCTGCCGATTAACTGCAGCCTGGGATTTGTATCGATCAATTATCGATAGCTATGAACATTGTGGAATATGTGGCACACAAACATGACAGAAAAGTTAATTTGTTTATGTACATTTTCAATAATATATATTGCCTATTAATTAAATAGAAAGGCAGTTAACAAATAATAATTTATTTCAAACAGTTTACGTTTTCATTGCATCAACTGGAGCTTGGTATTTTTTTCGATCGATAGCTATAAATATTTTGTACGTGTAAAAGAGAAATATGAAAGAAAACTTTATTTATTTATGCAGATATCCGTTACTAAATCGCTCAACTAAGAAAATTGGAATACAGGTAATAAAATAAATGGAAAGAAAATATAAAAATTGTCTCTCACTTTGCGGCAAAATTGTTGCTTCTGATACTCTAGTATATACTTAGCACGATGGTATATATTTCACGTGTATTGAAATGCGGTCACGCTGCGCGTGACGTGGAACGTATTATTTTTGTTGAATATTGGTGGCCGTGTCGTTGTTAGTTATTTAGTTGGTTATTAAAATGTTGGACTTTGTGGTGGTCTTCACGAAAGGCGGTGTCGTGCTGTGGAATTCAAATGAGTCCGGGCAGAATTACTCGTCTTGCATTAACAGCCTGATACGTGGCGTCATCTTGGAGGCAAGTAAAACTTCGTTTGTTGTTATTGTTATTGTTGTTAATAAATTATGTTTTCTATTGTTAGGAACGTAATACAGAGTCCAAGTACTTTGAGGAGGATCATCTGGCCGTGCAATTTAAGCTGGACAATGAACTCGATTTGGTTTACGCGGCCGTTTTCCAAAAGGTCATCAAACTCAACTATTTGGACAACTTTCTTACAGAGATGCAGCTGGCGTTCAAAGAGAAATTCTCCGAGATTGCACTGGGCAAGGACTATGACTTTGAGCAGGAGTTTCGCAGCGTGCTGAGCGCGGCCGAAGAGGCCTCAGCCAAGCAGGGCAAAGCACCCAAAGCGATGCGCTCCTACAACGAATCCCAAAAGTCCAAGAAAACAGTTGCCTCCATGATAGAGGACCCCAAGAAGTCGTCGTCGTCGGCGACGACAGCGGCGACTGAAAAGCGCGTCAACATACAGGAAAGTCCGCCATCATCAACAGCGGGCTCACCGCGCAGCAACGAAGACATTATCCAGGAGAATCGTCGCAAGCTGCGCGAGAAACTCACGCCCACCAAGAAGGCGGCGCAAGAGTCGCGTGCGAGCAAAGCACAGCAGTCGACGCAGAGCGAGAAGGCGGGCAAGAAGCCGCGTGTTTGGGATCTGGGCGGTAATTCCAAGGACGCAGTGCTGCTTGATCGCTCCAAGGATGCGCCCGAGGATCAAGTGCAAGTGCCAAGCATTCACAATGAGGTGAGAGCAGCAAAGCAAAACAATTTGCAGCTTACTGAACTAAATTGTATCGTTTTATGTGTAGCTGGTGGGCACGATGCAGGGTCAAATCCCCGATCTGGATGAGCAGAGCGATTCGGCAAGCGATGAAAGCGATGTTGATGACTACGAGGAGCAGCAGCAACAGCGTCGTCAGGCGGCGCCAACGCAACGCAAGCCCAAAAGCTCCTCGGGTCTGCTTTCCTATTTCAAGGGAATTGTGGGCGCCAAGACGATGACACGACAGGAACTGCAGCCGGCGCTGGAGAAGATGCGCGATCATCTTATCTCAAAGAATGTGGCCTCAGAGATTGCGGCGAAACTGTGCGATTCGGTGGCCACCTCGCTGGAGGGCAAACAGTTGGGCACCTTCGATAGCATTGCCAGCCAGGTGCGCGACGCTTTGACGCAATCGTTGGTGCGCATTTTGTCACCCAAGCGACGCATTGACATCATTCGCGATGCGTTGGAATCGAAGCGCAACGGACGGCCCTATACGATCATCTTTTGTGGCGTCAATGGTGTGGGCAAGTCAACGAATCTGGCCAAGATTTGCTTCTGGCTCATCGAGAACGATTTCAATGTCCTGATCGCCGCCTGCGACACATTCCGTGCCGGTGCCGTGGAACAATTGCGCACGCATACGCGACACTTGAATGCCTTGCATCCACCTGCGAAGCATCAGAATCGTCAGATGGTCCAGCTGTATGAGAAGGGTTATGGCAAGGATGCCGCTGGCATTGCGATGGAAGCGATTAAGTTTGCCCACGACACCAAGGTCGATGTGGTTCTGGTTGACACAGCGGGACGCATGCAGGACAATGAGCCGCTGATGCGTTCGCTCTCAAAGTTGATCAAGGTCAACAATCCGGATCTGGTGCTGTTTGTCGGCGAGGCTTTGGTGGGCAATGAGGCTGTCGATCAGCTGGTCAAGTTCAATCAATCGCTGGCGGATTATTCATCGCATGAGAATCCCCACATCATCGATGGCATCGTCCTCACCAAATTCGATACGATCGATGATAAAGTTGGCGCCGCCATCTCCATGACTTACATCACCGGGCAGCCAATTGTGTTTGTGGGCACCGGACAAACGTATGCGGACCTCAAGGCCATCAATGTGAATGCCGTCGTCAGTTCGCTAATGAAGTAAGAAACGCGATGAGAAGGAAATGGAGATGGAGACGAAGACAAGACGACACAGGATCAGGAACGAACTTTTATGCTAGTGCTCTAAATTAGTTTTGCGATTAGCGCTTGGATTATTGGATGTGACCGGCTAATAAAATGTACTTTTTACACTCTATTGTTGAATATAATATAATATATATTATGCATATACATATACTTGTATATTGATTGAAAAAGATGTAAATTGGGTGAAACAAGCTGACGAAACAGCCAACAGCAGGATAAAAAGTAAATACAACAAAAAAAAACAGGTAAGAAAGCTTTACATTTTGAATAAAATCATCGGTATTCATTTTAAAATATACCAAATTAATATACCATAGGAATACTAAAACATATCAAATGATACATTTGGAATATTGATACAGTACCACATTCTAATTATACCAAATTAATATACAACAAAAATATTGAAAATGTACTGAATGTCACATTTGGTATATTGGCGTAGTACGGCAGTCCAAATATACCAAATTATCATACCTAAAAATACTAAAATGTACCAAAGACTATATTTGGTATATTGATACACTACTACATTCAAAATATATCATAGAGTGCAAAATATACCAGATTGTCAGCTAAAGCAATTAAGATCCCTAGTAACCAGGCGTTTTTGCCCAATACAAAAGCATTTCTTAAATAACTTCTACAAGAATTATAAGTGAATGTACCAAACATCACGTATGTAGCTTCAAAATTACGCTTGCTGTACGATTTTTGTCGATTTACGGGGGCAGGAGTGGCCAAAAATTAAAACAAACTTGATTTGTGTGTTTACATAAATGCTGTTGAAAAAAAAAGTATAGCTCTATCTCAAATATGTAGTCTCTGAGATATAAGTGTTCATACAGACGGACGGACAGACAGACAGACTACTATACAATTATTTGTGCTGACTCAAGAACGAAATAATTAACACATATGCTGCATGGTAAGAGCTGGGAGGCTGCTGTAATAGAAAGTTGCACCAAATTCTTATTCAATTTAAAATCACAAATTAATTCGATGTATTCAAATTTGTTATCATTACAATCCAATGTCGTTTCCAAATTCGTGTTACAATTTCAGCCTTCCAGTTCGTACCATTTGGATAATGAGTTTATAGTTAATGATACCAGTCAAGACAAAGAACCCACAAACTGAATACCAAAAGAGTATAAACACTTCGCCTTTATAAAGGATATAATATATATATATTTGTTTTTTTATGTTGTTATTAGTCGTAGCATTAAGTTTACCAACGGGATGAGGGGGGGAAGGGAAAGAAAAGTGTAATGCTAATCGGTTCGCTCTATTTGTAGAACTCGTGCTCCTGTTCGTCCTTCTTGATGTTGTTCTTGTAGCCCTTCTCAAAGTCCTTGGCCAGGACAATGTAACGATTCTCACGCACTGCATGCATGCCCGCCTCCTGGCAAATGGCATTGATATCCGCACCCGAAATCTTATCTGGTCGCGCCACAAACTCCTCCAAATCAACATCCTCGCTGAGGTTCATCTTCGATGTTATGGTCGAGAACACAAGACGTTTCTGTCTGCGATCGGGCAGTGGGAATTCAATTTTACGATCCAAGCGACCGGGACGCAGGAGAGCGGGATCCAAAGTGTCGGCACGATTGGTGGCCATGATGACCTTCACATTGGTCGTCTGATCGAAGCCATCCATTTGATTGAGCAGCTCCAGCAAAATACGCTGCACTTCACGATCGGCGCCAGTTTGAGCATCGAAACGTTTCGTGGCAATGGCATCGATTTCATCGATGAATATGATCGCTGGCGCATTCTCCTTAGCCAGGCGGAACACATCACGCACCATGCGCGGTCCTTCGCCCAAATATTTCTGCACAAACTCTGATCCCACGACGCGTATAAAGGATGCCGTTGTGTGATGTGCCACAGCCTTGGCCAACATCGTTTTACCGCAACCGGGAGGACCATACATCAACACACCGCGCGGAGGATCAATACCAATCTGTTTGTACAGCTCGAAGTGGGTCAGAGGCAACTCAACAGCCTCGCGTATCTCCTGCTTTTGCATGTCCATGCCACCAATGTCGGCATAACTGACATCGGGCTTCTCATCCGGCTGTAGCATGGAAATGGAGCTATCTGCCTCTGGGGGCAGGACATCGACCAAGGCATTGCTATGCTTGTGCAGTGCCACCGATGCTGATGGCTTCAGCAGCTCACGATCGATGGTGGACAAGATGCGCACATAGTAATTGGAGCCGGTGGTGGAACCCACAATGCCAGTGTTCTGATCGACAGCCTCGAGAAACTGGCCAATGACCAGGGGCACAGACTGTATACGTTTCACCTCCTCTTGTGCATGTAAATACTCCTTCTTTAGATTGCGCTGCTCATCCTTGATGTACTCTTCTTGCACCTCAATGAACTCGAGTGTTTTTTGCAATTTCTACAAGCAGTCAAGTCTTTAATGTTGGGTTAACATTATATTATAGCTAGAGTCGCTTACCTTGTATCGGACATACAAATCATCCATGTCCAGTTCATCCAGCGAGCTGTGCGCATCTTTTGGCTTCAGTTCCAAATCATCCTGCAACAACAAAAATTTCGGCGATTAACGTTTGCTATTTTTGTCATAAATTTAAAGGTGCATTTTACCCTTTCGGCTGCCAGCAGCATGTCCATGTTGTGTTGTTTTCTTTTTTTCACTTTATTTTAATGCAAAGCTGAATATTAATTTGTTTGTATTGCCGCCGTCGCTTGTTCGATGATAATCACAAAAAATATAAAATGTAAGCAGCAAGCAGAAAATCCAAATGACTCGTCAAAAACAAGCTGACCACAGTTCGGTGTGGCCGAAGCAATTGCACAAAATGGTAGTATAATCAATGTGTTGGTCACATTGCTGCTATCGATATTTTTGTGTCACTTTTAAGTGTTTGTTTGTTTTTGGGTTTTGAATAAAATGTTAAATGCTACGCGCATATAGTTGGTAATTGTGAAATATAAAATTGATATTGTTTTACTGCTTATGCTCTTGATGAAATATTAGTGTGTTTGCCGGTAGTGCATGGTATCGATACCTGCCAATCAGAGTTTTTTCTTCTTCACCAAAAAACAGCATGCACACACTGTTTCACCTACTGCACCACGACCATTTTTGTGTGGCCGATTTTCGATTCTTTCTCATAAGAAAAACACATTTATTTTGGGGGCCCCATATCTAACTACATAAATATGTGTGTGTGCCATTGTCGTTCGCTGCTGTGTGTGTGTGTGCGTGCGTGCGTGCGTGAAGAATTGACAAATAAATAATCTAGTTAAAAATCGTTAACAAAACAAAAACAAAAGCCCCAAATGCCTAGTGACAATTCAAAGTGATGGGTTAGTGTTGTTTCTTTTTCGTTTTCTTGTCAGTTTGTTGTATTGGAAATGCGGCAAGTGAAATGGAAATGGACTCGTGCCAGAGAAAAATCGTTCACCACCTCTAACTCTCTCAGTGTCCTGTCGCCGTCGTCGTCGTCGTCACTGTCGACGCCGCTGCTTCTGGTTGGTGCTGCCTCTGTCTCTGCCGCCGTCGCTGCCGCTGCTCTCTACGCACGCATCGATTTGGGCTAAACGTTAGATACCTCCTAACGCAAGTTGTTAGGGTGGAAAAAATAATAAGTACATCATAATAAATAAAAAAAAAACGAAAGAAAACGACAAGAAATGCTGTGCATTTTTTTCATTCAATTTAACCATATGCAACAACAAATTCACATGCAAGTGCAATATTATCAAACGAACTAAAAACGTAACTAAATCAAAAACCAAACCCAACATAAATAATACGCCAGCACTGTGGCGCTAAACAACGACGAGCAGCAAAACAAAAAAAAAACAGAAATATATATAAAAAAGGGCCCAACTAACGAACAAAAAAAACGGAAAATAAAAAACGCAACGAAAAACTTTTTTTTTTTTATATAAATGTACTATATATAATAAAAGGCGGCAGCTCAGCGCACACAGGCGGCAAACAAAAAGCGGGGTATACGCCATAAACAACAACAAAAAGCGAAGAGCATCAAGAAAAAAAACATAATAGTGTGTACAAAAAAAAATTTTTATTGTATAATTTTCATTACAACTTACACACAGACTCATACACACTTGTGTCGTCGCGTGTGTGTTGGTGGTATCACAGCGTGCATGTGTGTGTGTGTATAGTTTTTTGTTTATATGCTGCTGGCTGTTGTTTTGTAGTTTTTGCGATTTGTTGCTTTCTCGCACTATTCGTCAACAACAAATTGTGCAAAGCTGGAACCATTTTTATTTTGTATTTTTGTTTGCCTTGTCTCGCGATTGTTTTGTGTGTGTCTTTATTGATTTTAAGCTGCTGCAGCAGTTGTGGACACACTGACAGCTTACACAGACGCACACTCACACGCGCATAGAGTAATGTAGACAAACCACACACACACACACACAGGCATGCACACACACACACATTGCAATTTGTAAATTTTTGGCATTTGTTTATTGTATTTTTCGCAGTTTAACATAGCAAGGGAGAGCGAGCGAGAGAGAGCTTCGAGTGCGAGTGCGAGTGGGAGCGAGTGAGTTAGAAGATATACGATAAGACGAAGCAGGAGTGGCAACACTGGCAAAGGCGCACACATGAAGACGATGTCGCGCTTTGGCCTGCGCCGTGGCTTTAAATTCTCCGAGGAGCAGCAGCAGCAGCAGCAACAACAACAACAACAACAGCAGCTCAATGGCAACTGCAGCAGTAGCAGCAGCAGCAACAACAACAACAACAGCAGTAGTAACAGCAACAACAACAACAACAACAGTGTTCCAATTGGAATTACACACAAGTTGGCAACACCGCCGCGCAAAAAACGCAATCACAGCTTGGCCAGAGAACCGCAGCAGCAGCAACCACAGCAGCAGCAGCAACAACAGTTGCCAACGGATCCGCTCGATGTGGAGTTGGAACTCGATCGACAGCAGCAACAGCAAGCGCCTCCGACGCTCATTTGCAGCGTGCCGCTCGAGCGTTTGCCGCGCTTGCTCGAGAAATTGCAGCAGTTGCAACAGCAGCAACAACAGCAACAACAGCAGCAGCAGCAGCAACAATTGGAGACGACGCCATTGATAAAAGTCTTGTGTTTGTACTGTGATAAGAAGTTCGCATCGAGCAAGCTGCAAGCGAAGCATATGGATAAATTTCATACGGAGCGCAAAGAGCGACGTTGCAGCAATCGCAACAGCAACAGCGCTGGCAGCCACAATTCGATTGGCAGCGCTGGCCAGCCAAGTGGCAGCGCCAATTTTCCCGGTTGCCAGCACTGCAGCAAATCGAGTGGAGCAACAACAACAGCAACGCCAGCAATCGTCTGTTTGCCATCGCCACAATTGGAGCAATTGTTTCAGCATTTGATACGCAATCATGGCGATAAGTATTTCGGCTGTCAGCAATGTCAGCTGCGCTTCGGGGATGTCCACCAGCTGCACACGCACTTGCGACAGCAACATCAGCAGCAGCAACAGCAACACCAGCATCAACAACAACAGCCAGCAATGATTGGTGGCGAGGAGCCAGTGTTGTTTCGTTTGGGCTTGACGCAGAATCGTTTGCCGGGCCAGCGACAACGCAATCGCAAGCAACAGGAGGAGATTGCTACTGCAGTGCCCAAGCAACAACAGCAGCAGCAACCAAGAAGCAGCAGTCGCGCTGCACAGCGGCAACAGGCAGCAGCAGCAGCCGCAGCGGCGGCAGCAACAGCAGCATCCGCACCAGCAGCCAGCAATGCAACGACAGCAGCAACAGGCACAACAACAACAGCAACAGGCACAAATGCGCTGTCATCGCAGCCAGATGAGCAACTCTTTCGGATGCCCGGCCATAGTCATGTGTTTGACGACAACTTCTATCAGGATGTGGTGCTCAATGTGCGTCACAATCTCCAGCATTATCTCGACGGACGATTGCGCAGCGGCCCCGCGCCCCGCAACCGTTAAGCACAACAGCAACAACCGCAACAGCAACAACAACGCCTGCTCCACAGCTGACAACAACAGCCGCGTATCCAACGCTGTTGACAGCCGAACAGTTTGGTGAACTGGGCCACGGGCTGGACACGTTGCCGTTGCCGTTGGTAAAGGCGGCACGACGGCCGCACACGAAGCACAGCTGGAAATGGAAATGGGATTATGTGAAGAAGTTCACGATCATCAACGAGGGCGGGCGACTGGTGAAGAAGCTGAAGCAACCGTTTATGGGACTGCGAGATTTGTCCAGATTGGATATGTGGACACAGCTGACGATGCGGCAGAAGCATGACTTGGAGTTGGCACAGCAACAGCAGCAGCAACAGTTGCAGCAACTGCATCAGTTGCTCGATCGTCGATTGTTGCCGCAAATCACGCGCGAACAAAACGAACAAGCGATCATCAAGTGTGAACTGGAGTTGCCTTTGTCGTCGTTGCCATCATCAACAACAGCAGCCAATGAGAATGCAACTGGGGCAGAGCAAAGTTTTCTGGCGCTGCTGCAGCTGCAACCACAACAGCAACAGCAGCAACAACAACAGTTGCAGTTGCAACCAGCAATGCAGCAAACGTCGCGGCTCGTTTTAAGCGGCGAATGGGCGCGTCCACGTTTATATTTGTGCATCTGTTGCGGCGCCAAGTTTGAGCAACGCAAAGCTCTTGAGGAGCACAAAACGTTTCGACATTCGCACATTTATGCCACGCATTACGAGCTGGTTGGTCGCGAGTTGCTCGCCGGCAATTTGTTGCGTCATTTGTTTTTGCCCAAACGTGCGTTGAGTCGCTACGCTGCGGAGCAACATCAACAGCAGCAGCAGCAACAGTTGCTGACAACGAAACAGGAGCGACCACTGTTGGAAGTGGAAGAAGCAAACTCGAGTTCATCGAACAGCAACAGTAGCAACAGCAACAGCAACAGCCATGCAACTTCTGTGGAGGACAATGACAATGACAACAGCAGCAGCGATGTGAAGCAGGCGAGTTGCAGCTCAGCGTCGCCAGCCAGCAGCTACAGCAATTGCCACAGCAACAGCAATAGTAATTGCAACAGTAACAGCAACAGCAACAGTAGCAGCAGCCATAGCAACAGTAGCAGCAGCAACAACAGTAGCAACGGCAGCAGCAATTGCACGAAATGTGGACGCAAATGCAGCGGATTAATGGATCTTTATCGTCACATGCTCGATTGCTCCGGTGATTATGTTTGGTCGCTGGCAAAAAAGCGTAAATATCGCTACTATTGTGGCTCGAAGAAGCGTCGCAATGCTTGCAATTTTGCACAGTTGTTGCGCAAACAGCAGCAGCAACACAATAGCAAAAAGTTGCAAGCCAAGCAACAGCAGCAGCAACAGTTGCAGCCGGGCAACAACAGCAACAACAACGAT
This sequence comes from Drosophila pallidifrons, assembly GCA_023558445.1. NCBI lineage: Eukaryota > Metazoa > Arthropoda > Insecta > Diptera > Drosophilidae > Drosophila > Drosophila pallidifrons. The sequence continues at coordinate 24,817,587 of CM042351.1, read as the reverse complement.
GCTGGCTCCGAGGAGAGCTCGCATTCAAATTTGAATTCGAATTGTCAGAAAACCAAAACGCCGCCACGTCAACGCCCCAGCGATGGTGAGTCCAAGCAATCAGCAATCAGCAACCACAACAACAGCAACAACTTATTTTCACTCTCTTCTCTTTCAGCTGAATCCATACGCAAAATGCTGGAGAATTTGCCGGCGAAGCGTGTGTGCAAGAAAATCTTTCCCACGGACAACAAGAAACGTTCGAAGGGCGCCAAGGCTGGCAAGGTGAAGCCTGGCAGCAACATGAAGAAGAAGAACAAGCAGCTGACGCGTGGCGCTAAAAAACTCTACAATCATCATCATCATCATCATCATCACCACCATCATCATCATCATCAGCATGCGCTGCGCAACACACGAGCGCGAGCGCGTCTCGTGCGTGCCAAGCCAACAGCAACAGTCACCTCAACAGCCACTGCTGTTGCTGGCAGCGAGCAACAGTTGCAGCCACAGTTGCGTAATCGCCGCAAGCAGCCAACGCAAGCGAAGTTGACAACAACACCAACAACCAACACTGCCCCAGCACCAGCAGTCGAAACCATAACAGCAACCACAGCCATAACAACAACAACACCACATGCGGTAGCAGCAACAACATCAACGACGACAGCAACAATTGCTGCTCAGCAACAGTTGATGCCAACGCCGCCAACAACGCCAGCGCCAGCAACAGTCACAGCCACAACAACAACAACAGCAGCAGTAACACCTTTAGTCACCGCAGCAACAGTTGGCAGCAAGCAGCAGCAACAGTTGCCGCAACTGAAACGCAGCAAACGCATTAGCGATTGCATTGCAATGCTAACGGGCAAGCTGGAGGAGAAACTCAAGACTGAACAGCAGCCACCCGATAAGGAGCCACAGCAACAACAACCACATCAGCAGGCAGAATTGTTAGAGCAACAGTTGCCGCCAAAGACGCCAAAGCGCAAAGCTGTTTCTAGGCGCATTATCAAATCAAACAGCGAGTCAACAGCGACAACAGCAGCAACAAAACCAGCAGCAACAGCAGCAGCAACCACAACAGCCACAGTAACAACGCCAACAGCAAACACAGCTAAAGCGACAACAGTTGTTGCCACCATAGCAGCAACAGTCCCAGCAGCAACCACTATTACAACAGCAACAGTTACAGCTGCAACGGCGGCAACAGTTGTCCAAGCTGCTGCCACAGCGCCCGCAGCAACACTTGCCGCAGCAGCAACACTGCTGGCAGCAACAGCAGCCAACAACCCGGGAGTATTGCTGGCAGCAACAACAGTTGCTGTTGAACCAACGCTGAAATTGCCGCTGCCGCTGCCAACACAACGTGCCACGCCCACTAAGGCGGCAGCCAAGCAAATGGCAGCGCCGCAAATCAAGCAATTTCCACTTGAGCAGCAACAGTTGCAACAGTTACAACAACAGCAGCAACCACCGCAGCCAAAACAATTGCCGCGGCAACAGGCACAGCAGCAACTGTTGCCGCCGCCGCTAACGCAGTCACAGCAATCTCAGCAACCGCAGCAACCATCAGCCACTGCAGCAACCGATGAAGCAGCAACCACACCAATCGTTGCAACATCAACAGTTGCTCGCTGTGCCGCTAACGTTGCCCCTGCCCCCGCCGCCAACAGTGGCTGCTGTCAGCGCCACAGCAGCAGCAGCAGCCGGTACTCCAGCAACAGCAGCAGCAGCGGCGGCAGCAGCCACATTGCTGCTGCCCAAGTTGCCGCTGTATTTGCCGATGCCAGTTGCTGCTGGCTACGTTTTGGAGCCGTTGAATCTCAGTCATGTGAAGCCGCCGCTGCTTGTGGCCGCCGAGGCACATCAACAACACCAACAGCAGCAACAACAACAGCAACAGCCTCCCCAGCAGCAGCAGCAACATGCACAGCAGCAGCCACGCACTTCAGCAATGCCCGCGCGTCGTCAAACGATTTGCGGCTTTGAGGCGCGAAATTTGCTGCAATTGGATGAAATGCAGCCGTTGGATTTGTCCAAGAAATCGCAGCAATGCAAATCGCCAGTGCCAGCAGCAGCAGCGGCAACAGTTGCTGCTGCTATTCCATTGAACAGCTGCCAGGAGTTGCCGCCACTCGGTTTGCCGTTGCCGTTGCCAGCGCATTATTATTCGAATCTGGAGTTGCTCAAAATACCGCAAGTGCGTAATCCCGTGTTGCCATTGCCCGTAGCAATGCCTGCTGTGCAGCAGCAACCACAACCAGCAACAAGTGTTGCTGCTGCTGCTGTTGCTGTTGCACCGGTGAAGACGCCGTCGAAGAAACGCGCTTCGGATGTGAACAGCAAGAAGGAGAAACCAAGTGCAACGCGAATGGACGAGGTGATCAATAATCACATCGATGATGCCATCAATTCAGTCATACTTGCTGTCCAGGAGGAGGAGGAGGAACTCGAACAACAGTTGCTCAAGCAACAGCAGCAATTACTGGCTGCTGCTGTTGTTGCTGCACCCGCCAAGCATTTGACGCCAAAGAAGCGCAACATGCGCTCAAAGACAATTGACTGCCGCTCAGCGTTGCTGCTACCAACGGAGTCAGCAGCAACCACAACAACAACACTGCCGCTGCCAGCAACCATAAATGCAATACCATTGCCATTGCTGCTGCCGGAGCAAAATGGGATTGCAACGGTTGCTGAGACGCCAGCAACATTGCCGCAGTTTGAGACTGAACCACAGCAGCAGCAACCACTTCAAGAGATGCCAGCAACAGTTGCTCCAATGCCAGTTTCGGTCATTTCAGTGGCGCCTCCAACATCAGCAACAACAGCAGCTGTTGCAACGACAACCACAACCTCAACCTCGACAACGCTGCTGCGTCGCAGCGCCACGCCGAGCAGCTCATTGCTGGAGGAGCACAGCAGCAACATGCACAACAACAACAACACCTCGTCTGGTTTTCACAGTCTGGCGCCCGCCAGTGCCAAGGAAGAAGACGAGGAACAACCGCAGCCGCTGCTGGAAGTGGAGGACGACGACGTCGAGGAGGATGAGGACGATGACGACGACGACGAGGAGGAAGAGGAAGCAAGGCTGGCTAAGGAGGAGGCGGAGAAACTTGAGAAGCAACGCCAGCAACAACAATTGCTGCTGGAAAGGGAGCGGGAAAAGGAAAAGGAAAGGGAGCAACAGCGCAGGGCACAAGAGGAACGGGAGCAACAGGAGCGTCAGGAACAGGAAAGAAAGCGACAGGAAAAGAGGGAGCGCATTGCCAAGGAAAAGGAGGAACAGGAACTGGAGGCGAGGAAGAAAGAGCAACTCCTGAGGGAGAAGCAGGAACAGCAGCAAAGGGAAATGGAGGAAAAGCTGCAACAGCAGCGCGAGGAGAAGAAGGAGAAGCAACGCCTGAAGCAAGAGGAGAGGAAGCAACGGAAATTGGAAGAACAGCAACAGAAGCAGCAGCAGGAGCAGCTCAAAAAGCTGGAACAGGAGAAGCAAAAGGCAGAAGCAGAGGAACAAAAGCGGCAAAAGGAGGAACTGGAAAAGCAGCAACAATTGCTTGAGGAGCAGAAAGTTCCTCAAGCGGAGATTGAAGCGGAGGAACTGCAGCAACCGCTCAAAGAAGATCCCAACAACAAGAAGAAGCAGCGACGACGACGCAAAAACGAATTGGCAGCAATTGTGGCGGATCAGTTGCTGGAGAGCTTTAAGATCGACAATGCGCGACGCGATAATCTCAAGAAGCTGGAGAATCTGGCGTACGAGAAGAGCGAGGATCTGTTGCTCACGGGAATGTTGCTCATGTCGAGCACCAAACGCAATGCAACGCTTCAACAGCAGCAGCAACAGGCGACGGCAACGCCAGCAACTGTTGCTGCCGAAGCAAAGCGCAGCAAACTGGAGCCGACAGCAAACGAGACGACGCCGACGGCAACTCGCGGCAGACCAAAGCGACGTCAGAGTTGTTATTATCGTCGAGGCAAAGCGCCGGCGGAGACGAACATTAGCGCACTTAAATCCTCGCTGGAATCCTTCTCCATCGGCATCGAGAAGCAGTTGCTGGCTAAGGAGGCGGCAACAGCAGCGGCAGCAGCCAAGACCCAAACGAGTAGCATTCTACGTCCCAGCATTTTGTGCACAGCAGCCAAGGAGCAGCAACAGCAGCGCGAGCAACAACAGCAGCAGCAGCAACAGCAGCAGCAACAACAGCAGCAACAGTTGCCCGCAGCAGCTGCAACAGTTGCTGCTCCCACTTATAGTCGCGATCCGAGGCTCAACAAAAACATACACAAAGAGTCAGCAACTGGACAACAGCAGAAACATCAGCAGCAACCATCGGCAGAACAGCAGCAGCAACAAGATACAACACAACAGCAACAACATCTGGAGGAGGAGGACAATTATCTCACCGAGATCGCAAAGAATGTGAACGAGAAAATCATGTCTGCGACCAACAACGAGGACTTTGAGTTCGCCAACGATGAGTTTGATCAGGAGAAGGATAACGACGACAAATTCTATCGTCCCCCGACCTCAATGAGCGTCCGCAGTGCACCGAACCTGAACGATGAGCACTCGAACTTTGGTTCGGATGACGAGGACGATGATGGCGAGAACACAAACACTGAACTGATGGACATGGATCTTGATGATGAGATGAGTGTTTACACCAGTTACTCTCAGGACTTGGGACGTTCGGGCTTAGGCAGACGACGACGACGTCGCAGGCGTAGCGTGTTGTTCACGCGACGTCCCAAGAAGCGAACGTCTAGGACCGCTCAGCAGCTGGGGGAGGATGGGGCGAAGTTTGCCTGCCAGCTGTGCGGCAAGAGTTTCTACAGTTCCACCTCGCTGTCCAAGCACAACATGACGTTAGCTCACGTCTCGAAATTATCGGAACTGGAGTATTTGCAATCGAAGAGCAATGCGCCACCGAGTCCCAAAAGTCCGCGAGCCTCTTCAGAGCCCCGGGAGGACGTCACGGGGGAGTTGCCCCGCGAAGCAATCGCCGCAAAGGAGCCGCTTAAGTTTAATGTGGAGCTCCCGCCGCCGCCGCCGACGCCGCAGCAGCAGCAACAGTTGCGCGCCTCTGTGCTCATGCCGCCTGTCCCTGCCGTCGCCTCCACCGCCTCTGCCTCCGTTTTAACACCAAATCCCGCCCCCGCTCAAGTTACTGCTGCTAATGCCAGCCATCATGTCATCACCGAGGCGAGTCTGCGACTCCACGACAACCAACAGCAGCAGCAGCAACAGCAAACGAGTCCCGCCCACAGCGCCGCCCGCCTCAATCTCAATCCCGACGAGCGGCTCTTCTACGAGTGCTGCAACATCCTCAAGAGTGCCGAGACCCCACGCCTAACAACCACAACCCTAACGGCTACAGCGACGCCAACGCCTTCGGTGATTGTTAGCGCCGCTCGCAAAACATTGGAACCGACTCCGACAGCACCTCGCGTAGTTCAGGAGTTACCCGCAACGCCGGCGTCACCCTCACCACCTCCTGCAACAGCGTGCACACCTGCAGCTTCTCCCATAGCTGCTGCCTCCGCCCTAGTTCCAGTGCCTGATCCTCCAGCGCCGACTGTCTGCCATCAGCCCGTCATTCAGCAGCTGTTTCGCAATCCGCCCGCAGCCACACCCACAACGGCAGCTACGTAAGTATCCAAGAAAGAGAGAGAGAGAGAGAGATAGTGAAAGAAAGAAAAGTATTCGGGAATTTTTGGGAGTGGAAGATATTCGAAAGTCAGGAAAAAATAGTCAGGAATTTGTAGGGCTTATAAGTTAAAATTTCTGTGCATGAACATCTAAGGAAGTCCGCAGTCCGGAGATAATGAAAAACAGAAAAAATATGATAATTCATCTCGGTGGAGATATCAGAAAGTGCAGAGCTCGAAGATATTGAATGGAGGAAAAAATAGTCAGGAATTTTGGAATATCAGAAAGTCCGGAGTCAGGAGATTTTGAAAGAAAGAACAAACATTCAGGAATATTTAAGAAAATTCCTTTCGTTGTGGTGATATTAGAAAGTCCGGAGATAATGAAACAATGCAGGAATAGCCAGGAATTTGTAAGATTAATATAAAACTAAAACAATCCCTTCGGTGGAGATATCAGAAAGTCAGGAGTCAAGATGAATCACCTGCACAAATTAGGTTGAGCTGAAAGTGGAACTTTTCTAACCTAACCTAACCTCTGATCGATTAGGTTAGGTCTTTAATAACTTAACGAATCTTAATCGGTGCGAGGTTAGAAAAGTAGCACTCAGCTCTCCCTAATTTGTTCAGGTGATTCCTCAGTCTACAATCTCCTATCAAGTACCGGTCGATACTCGGAATATATAAATAGCTTAAAGTATTTTAATCGGTCTGAGGTTAGGCTAGGTTAGGAAAGTCGTTAGTCAGTTGGCTTGATATGAGGAGTTGCAGACTCAATAAACTAAACTGATATTAATTTGGACTTCAACCCGTCTTCTACAGGAACCATCATCATCATCAGCAGCAGCAACAGTTGCAAGCCCAGCATCCTCATCATCATCATCATCACCAGCCACAACAACAGCAGCAGCAGCAGCAACATCATACGCAGCACCATCATCATCATCATCAGCAGCAGCAGCAGCATCTTTCACAACATGGTCAACAGCATCTCAATCATCAACAGCATCCGCCGTCGCATCAGCATCAGCATCGCTTGTCGCCCAGTTACTCGGCAATGTCGCAGTTCTCGGTGTCGGCGGTAACGAACATGACGACGTCACGCTTCAAAACGAAGGCGGCCATGAAGGGTTACGAAACGAACCTCGATGTTGTCGATGTCCTGGCCAAATCCTCAACGCGTGCAGTATGCAAACTCACTGAGTTGGCGGACATTGCGTTGGGGAGCGAAAAGCCACCGGGTGTCGATTATCTAACAACGCCAAACAGCAATGTCGAGCAGCCAGCGACGAGCATTAATGCAACCGAGCAGCAGCAGCAGCAACAACCGCGTACGCATATTGGGGCCGCTGTGACGCCGGCGGCGGCTGTGCAAGCCACAGAACAGAGTTCCACATCCTCAAAGACGATCATGCATGCCTCATCGATCATTAAAGCGACCGCAGCAACGGCGGCAGCGAGCAGCGCCAATTTGCCGCCCGTCTCGGGTCGCATCATAATACCGGAACGTCCGTTCAAGAACATTGGGCTGGAGGAGAAGGCGAGCATAACGTTCCAGAAGCCCAAGACGACGGTGAATCTGCTGACCGAGGACAACAACAGCGTGTCGACGGCCAGCTACTCGGATCGCGATGACTACGATTTTGGTACGCTTAGCTGCGAGGATGAACAGGAGGTGGAAGCCGAGGCGGAGCGTGAAAGGGAACGGGAACGTGAGCGCGAAAGGGAACGCGAAATGGAAAGACAAAGGGAGCACAATATGGCGGCGGGTCTGAAGCCGGGAACGGTAACGGGAACGGGACCAGGAACCGGACCAGGAACCGGAACCGGAGCGACAGCAGTGATTGTCGGTTGCTCGGCAATAACGACGTCCGCCTCGAGCAGCTCGAGTTCGGCGAGCTCCACGTCCCAGCATAGCAGCAACAGCAGCAGCAATTCAAGTCGCGCCACAGCCAAAACCTTCGAGAATAAGTCCCTGATCATGGGACGCATCTTCAAGCACGTCAGCAAGCCAACGTCGTCGGCTCATCCGCATGTGCTGCCCGCTCTGCAGCCGGTGAAGTCGGCGCCCAAGGACAAAGCGCAACTGGATCAATTGTTCGATGAGCTGCGTGGCGCCGCCAAGCCACATTCCGAGCCAGTTGCTCCGTCGGTGGCTGCCACGGTAGCAGTGCCCACCGTGGAGCGTTGGATGGACCTGGAAGCTATGGCTGTTCCGGCGGCATCAACGCCGCCAACCGCTGCAATGCCAGCGGCCGTAGCTGTTGTCACAACAGCCACTGCTAAGGGAAGTAAAGCGAAGAGCGGTAACCGAAGAGCAGCAGCAGCAGCTGCAGTCACGGCAACAGCTAATCCTCCCAAGAGTTCGGCGCGTAAAACTGCAGCAGCAGCAGCGGCAGCAGCAACGGCGGCAGCGCCTCGAAAAGATCTGTCCAAGCTGCAGACGGAACTGGGCATGAGTCCCGAGGAGCTCAAGCAGCTGATCGATGAGGGACAACGCAAATCGAAGCGACGCTGCGCCACGAATCGTCCCAAGAAACTGGTCGAAACATGGAGTTCCGATGAATACGAAGAGTTCCTCTCCACCAAGGACATTATAGCGCTTATCGAGCAGAAGGAACAGCAGGAGCAGCGACGCAAACGCAAGACCAGCGAGGCAATTGTCCAAACATTAGAAACCGGCGTCAGTTCCGCTTCCAATCGTCGTGCGGATCGGGAGAAGTCGACGCAAACGATGCCACCAGTGCCGGCAAAAAGTCGCAAGAGCCGGAAGCAGCAAAAGGAACAGGAACCACCTCCAACTCCACCATCACCACCGCCACCTCCTCCACCTCCTGCGACGGTGGCAACGCCTGGCAAGCGTTCGAGGCAACGTGTTGCGGTGGTGGATGCGGTTGTGCCCCCATCACGCCCCTCAAGCCAACCGCGAAGGCGTCGCGTGGCAAGCCATCGGCAAAGAAGCAGCCAGCGACTACAACGAGTGGCAGAAAGCGCGGTAAGACTGCGGCTGCTCCACCACCCACTCCTCCTTCTCCTCCACCCCCTCCTCCGCCTCCTGCGCCAGTTGCAGCACCAACTGCAGCCGAGTCTCGTGTGGATCGAGCGAATCAACGCACGCGCAGCAGTCGCCAGCAACGACAGCAGACGAAGGAGCAACCGCTAGACTCGAAGGTGAATCACTACCAGGAGACAGCGCCGCCTAAGCCGAAGCCCCGCTCAACTGTTGTCACAACTCCGGCCGTTCCGCTGGTTGCTGCTGCTGCTACAGCAGCAGTTCCTGCGGCCAACAACAACAACAATAGCAGCAGCAGCAACAAGAACCTCAACCTGAAGACGAAGCGCAAGTCGCAAACGAATCGTCAGTCACCGGCGCGCAGGAAGCGTCCGGCGAGCGAGAAGCAGCTGTATTACTGGAGCAGCTCCAGCGACGATGAATTTGGACGCATCGTAGACCCCGAAGGGGATGGAAATGATGACGAGCATGCAGCGGAGAAACAAGCGGGTGACGATGATGATGACGACGATGAGCTACAGCAGCAACATCCACAGCACCAACATCAGCAGCAGCAACAGCAGCAGCAATCGTCCCGCGTTGATCCAGTGCTGCAAATGTTGCCGACGGCAACAGCAACCTCTCAAGCAGCAACCATGCCAGCAACTGGAACGACAGCAACAGCAACGCCAACAGCAACATCAGCTCCCAAGCACTTTGAGGAGAGCGAGCAATATCAGAAGCACGGCTGGATCGTTGGTGACTCGCACAAGAAGCTGGTGAAGCTGCTGGCCATTGCCAAGGGCAACAAGAACAACAAGGTCGACAACAATTGCGGCGGCGTGAAGCAACGTCGCACGCCGAAACGCAAATGCTAGGAGCGTTTGAACTGCAGTCGAATGGCGCCATTGTTTGTTGGGGCAACAGTAGCGATAGCGATAGCGCAGGCAGCTATCGATTTCTCCAGCCATCATGAACAACAATCGGCAGGTGACCACAACAACAGCAACAACAGCAGCAACAACAAAAAGAACAGAAGAGGGGCTTATAATGCATACGAGTATATTAAAGCAGAAACACGAAATATTTTTCTTTCTTTAACAACATCTAAGCGTTACATTATTTAGGTTTTTTTTTATTAAATGTATTTATAATTAATAAACAAACAAAAAATAAAAAAAACTGCGAAAGCAAATAAATATTTGAGCACAATTTAACTATCGATCTATGGAATTCTTGGCTGGTTCGCAACTAATGCTAAATCAGCACAATTAATGAAATTTAAAACAGAATTAAAACTTAAAACTGAATTAATATTTAAATTTGGAGTCGCACATCGATAATTATTTGTAGTTAGCCTTCGATTGTTTGAATTTCCTAACCACAGGGTGATTACGATTTTGCTCTTAAATATACCACACAATTCTTATAGGCACACATGCGAAATTCTTGCTCAATTTTGATTATTTAGACATCAATTACCTTAAGTTTAACGAATAGAACTTACATACTTTTAAGAATATAGAAACACTGAGAAATATCGAATAAATTAATATCCTAAATTGAAATAACTGAAATCTTAATTCGATTTGATCATTCTATCTCAACAATTTGCTCAGAAGTAGTCTCTTGAACGATATATGCAGTAATAATTTTGGCGTAAATATAATTTGGTTCAAAAGGTCGCGCGCTTTTTAAAACGCATTTGTGAGAATATACAATTGTAGCATTTGGAGTGTTACCATCTCGTTTTTTATAGGCATTTCTTGCGACATCAATTAGTCCGCTTTTCAAACTCAATCTCCGGTCACGCTGGCTGCAGAGTTGTTTTTGCAGTTTAAGCTACGCTCGGATGAGAAAATTTAAAATAAAATAGTTTCTCTTAATTTAAATACGGTTCAAAACGCATTGGAGCTGTGCAAGTGAAATAATTGTGAGTAAATGATATCGGTGTTGTAAACGGCAGGTGGCATTTCCATTACGAAAAATGTCGTTTACGCCTCAAAATTTTTCACTTGCGTCGGAAGTTTTTCTTTCTCTCTCGCTCTCTCCCATTTGGCTTCACTTCATTTTTTGTTGTATTTACGATGCTGATTCGTAATTGTCTTGTTGTATACACGTTCGCTCTTTCTTCCTCTCTCTCTTGTGTCTTTGCTGCGCGCGTGTGTGTGTGTGTTTGTGTGTGTCAGTGTTGTTGAGGTGGTATGTGTTTTGTGACTGCTGGCTTTGGTTGGGAAATAATTAAAGCAAATAATATACATAAGTGAACAAACTCCAATTTGTAACACATTTCATAGAGTTCCGCAGTGGGCAATTCATAATTATATTGTGCATCAAAATAAATACATCCAGTGATTGCATTGTGATTTCAGATTGTTAGTATGCATAAGTGTGTGTATTTCTGTTAGTGTATGTGTGTGTGGATGCTGTTGCTACTGATGGCTGGAAAGGAGTATTAGAAGAAGACATTTGGATGCCATTCGCAGCATCCACAACACAGTCACCATCTCCACACACACACAGACAAACGCGCACACACAACGCTATCGGAATCGGTGAATCGACCACTGGACTCTAGTTTTTTTTTGCTACTCCGTTTCTGTTTCTTTGCGCCCCGCCGCTTTCTTTGTGCGCAGTTGCAGGTAATCACACAGTGTCTGTCGCCCCCTTCGTTCCCCTCCGCACCACATACATATACACACATACACAGTAGTTGGGGCTGGCTAAAAAACTCAATGAAGTTACGAACAATTGACTGGACACACATTAAACATTCGCTGCACATGCAGCTGAAACGTTCCTTCTCCCTCTCGCTCTGCCTTGGCGACCACTGCCTCCCCCTCTTTGGCTCTCCCGAAACGCCCACTCCTGCGCCCAAGACAATTGAGACGAAATCAACAACAACAACAAAACGTGTATGGCAACGCATGGCGAGAGAGAGAGCGAGAGGAAGAGAGTTTTGAACAAGGGTCGACGTCGTCGTCGTTGCTGTCGTTATCGTAGTTGTTGCTTTTGTTATTGTTGTGCAGCCCGGGAATGTACATACATATGTGTGTGTGTGTATATGTTGTACAGGAAATCTGTTGCTGGGAAACTCTTAGCACATCTCAGCTTGAAGCGAACTTGATGATTCTGCGTGCTGCACTTGCACTTCTTGCAGCAAGCAACAGCAGCAAGCAGCAGCTGCACTTTCCCCATCAAATGCGACTGCAACATTGACTGCATATTTGTGTAATTCCTCTATAGCCGGAAAAACTCAATTAAAGTTCGAGTGATGTTGATTTTTATTGAAGTACACACCCACACATACACGCACACATACAGTTGCAATTGCTTGTAGGATTTGCGTTTCATTCACAGCCCCAGAGAGAGAGCAGCAGCAGCAGTCAAAAGAGCAGGATAAAAGTAACAAAAATGCACACACAACAACAACAACAAAGCCACCCACATTTTACCGAACTTTTGATGCTCCCTCTCACGCTTTTGCTTTTGCTTCACTGCTTGCTCTCTCAACCTGTGCACACACACACTGTGCTCTCTCGCCTCGTCCACCTACCTTATTTGAGCACGCTCTCTCTCGCTGGCTCTGCATATGCATGCGTGTGCTTGTGTGTGTGCTCTCTCATGCTGTCTAGCAGCCAGTGTGCCCCTGTTGTGTTTTCCTGCTCTATGCTCTGCTCTGCTCAGCTTGCTGGTCAGTTGTGTGCGCTCTCTGTATTTCTAGCTTAGTTGCCGTTTGTCAGCAGGAGCAGCGCAGCAGCCGCAGCCGAAAAAGGATTTTTCAGTTTGTTACCAGACATTTTTAGGTGCAAATTACCACAAAAACAACACACTATCCTAACATTAATAATTAATAATGTTGTGCAACTGAACAAAAAAAATAACACAAACAAAATCAAAAAACAAGAGCGAGGTATAAAACAAACAAATGAGATGAAAAAAAATAACATTTCACAATTCTGTTTAATTGAAACTGAACAAACTGAGTGCGTATGTCAGTGTGTGTGTGTGTGTGCATAGGGCGCGTGAGTACGAGATGAAAAGGAATGAAGGAAGGGAGGTGGGGGCAGGTGGCAATTTGCATTCGCCTGCGCCGGCTGTGTGTGCGTATAAAGTGTTCGTGTGTGCCTGCGCTCAGCGCAGTCTCTCAGCACAGCTCTCAGCTCCTCTCAGTGGAGATGTCCAGTCGTGGATGTATCCCTATGCGGTCCCCAGTTCCTCAGTCCCTCTCTCTGCCTCTTCTTTTGTGTGGTTCTTGTTGTTGTTGTTGTTGTTGTTGTGGTTGCGCTTGTTATTATTATCGCCGCTGTTGTTTTTGTTTTTTCTTTTCTTATCATAGACTGAAAGAATAGCAAAGGAGTTGCAAGTTTTACATTGTACGTTTCACACTATCTCTGTAATCCAATGATAATCACAAATAGCTAGCGATAGAGCAATCTATTAATTGTATTTTATATTTTTGATAAATACTTGTGAGCAAAGGTTGAAGGTTTTTATAGATAATAAAAGGGTAACTGGTGGTCGATCAATTTGTTTTATAGGTGATGAATTCGATTTGGTTTTTGGTTTATACCAAAAAGTGTCTTTGTTCCAGGCTTCAACATTATTTTGGGATAACTGTCTTTCGATTTATGCGATATTAATATCATATACATATTATTATAATATGTTATTAATAACGTTACATAATTTATTCCAAGGTGTTAAATTTATAGGGTATCTGCTAGTCTAGCATTCTCCATTTAATATAAAGAATAATTATAAAGTGATTCACTGGGATTCACTTTGATTAACTTTCAAATGTAATGCAAGAGGAATTAATTTTGCCTAATTATACAGAGTATCTGTTAGTCAGGCAATCCTATCTACCAATTTTGTTGTATCTTTGTGAAAGTGACTGAATTAGTTGAAAATGTGATAAGTGAAGTAATGAAAATTATCTTTAATACCATATCCTGGTGATATAAAAAGCATACCCTAGTAATACAAAAGCAGGGTATCTTTCAATCGAACCCCCCAACTAAATTGCTTTTTGTTTGTGTCCCTTAAGAAAGAGAAAAGAGAAGTAATGCACGAGAAATTAATTTTGCCTTTTACCTACCTATCAATTTTGTTGTATCTTTTAATTGAAAATGTGTCAAGTGAAGTAAGCAAAAATGATGTCCGCTCTATACTACAGGGTACCTCATAGTCAAGTATACCCTAGCAGGGTATCTGCCAATTGAACCCCCCAACTAAATTGCTTTTTGTTTGCCTCCCTTCCGACAGGTGCGTCAAGATGCGTCAATTCAACATTTCGGTCATTGGACTATCCGGGACCGAAAAGGATCGCGGCCAGGTGGGCGTGGGCAAGTCATGTTTGTGCAACAGATTTATGCGGCCGATGGCCGACGATTATTTTATCGATCACATATCAGTGCTCAGCCAGAGCGATTTCAGCGGTCGCATCGTGAACAATGATCACTTTCTCTATTGGGGCGAGGTGCGCAAAACGACCGACGAAGGCGTCGAATACAATTTCAATATCATTGAGCAGACCGAGTTCATGGACGATTCGACGTTCCAGGCCTTCAAAGTGGGCAAAATGGATCCATATCTGAAGCGTTGCACCGCCACCAAAGTCTTCTCCGCTGAGAAACTCATGTATATATGCAAAAATCAGCTGGGCATCGAAAAGGAATACGAACAGAAAGTGATGCCCGACGGTCGGCTGAGTATCGATGGCTTCGTTGTTGTCTTCGATGTGAGTCCCGTGCCCAATCGCAGTGTGGAGAAACAGGTGGAGTTTGTCCAGAATGCCATTGCGAACATATTGAAGAATAAGAAACCCCTTGTGCTGGTGACCACAAAGAACGATGATGCCTATGAGCTGTATGTGCGGGAGGCGGAGAAGATCAGTCAACGGAAAGATTACAAGAGTACAGTGCAATTGATTGAGACATCGGCGCACGAGAGCATCAACATTGATCTCGCATTTCTGATGCTTGCCCAAATGATCGATAAGGTGAAAAATCGCGTCAAGATCATTTCATATCAGGAATCGGCGAAATCACGCAAAGAACTCCTCGACATCCGATCGGAGGCGGTCACGCGGCTGATACGCAATCAAATTACCGATTATCATGTGCTGTGGTCGCAGGGCTCCAAGATGCTGTCGCAGTATCGCGAATGGAACGAGTTCCTCAACATTTTTGGACACGAGGCCGGTCAGAAGTTGTTCCGTCGCCACATGAAGAAGCTGCGCGACGATCATCTCAACAAGAAGCTGCATCAATATTTGGATAAGTTTGCATTGGCCCTCGAGTATCTGCTGCCCGATATCAGTGCGCTCAATATTAGCGATGATGATGCGTGGGAATGCGCTCGCAACTATCTGCAGAATCACATTGAGTTTGAGCAGTATTTCTTCGAGTGTCCGCAGGCCACATGGACCGAGCTATTGGACATGGATGAGGCTGAGGATGAGGCGCGCATACCGTTCGATGTCCTCGAGACGAACGAGGCCGAGACCGTCTTCCGCAACTACTTGAACTCGGTGCAGCAGGACAAGAAGAAGATCGGGTGAGTGATCAATCGATCTACATCTATCTATTGATCAATAATTTGCAGTGTGTTATTTTGAAGATATAGTTGTCTAAATAAATTTCATCGAGTTTATTTTATGCTCGATCAGTAAAATGTCTACTCAAAACGATCTTCACGATCAGTAGTCAAGTTATTCGTTTACAAATTATAATATAAATAACTTGCAGTATATTATTTTGAAATAAAAACATTTATCTACTCTTACTTTATTCAAGATCAATCCTCAAAACGATCTTCACGATCTGTAGTTAACTTCTTCAGTAAATCGATTTTTCAAGATAATTTCATTAAATTCCTTATTGTAGATCTGCAAATTTGATCATACGATCTCTCTTTTACGTCTTCTCTTAGTCATCAGCCCCTTGAGCTGCGCATTTCTCTATTAGCAACTCAGCTACAATTATGAATCTAATACATATCTCAAGTTTGAATCAGCAGTTAACTCAAAAGCATCTCGCATTTCAGTATTAGATCAGCAGATATTTTGTAGTAATTAGTAAATTGTTATGTCGCAACTAGTATCTTAGAATTGTGCACAAGCATCACACATATTTTTCTTCTTTGAGTCACAGTCTTCTGTAATTAGATACAATTTGTATCCAGTAATTGATCATTGAAACTTTGCTGTAACTTATCTCGTATGTAGCCGACACCTCAACAGAGTGTGAATGTAGATACTTTTGCTTTTGCAATTGAAATTGAGATACTCTCTACACCCCGAATACAATATTCCAACAATACAAGTTTTAGATCAGCGAAACTGTCAACAAATTTCTAAGCCAATAATAGGCTTTGTTGGATTCAATTACGTGCGAGTTACTGACCATAACTTTTATAACTAAATGTTATGCATGGATGTACCTAGGATGTTGTATATTATACCCGCTAACCGAAGGGTGAAAGAAATTTTAAAAAAATTAAGAAGTAATTGTGTACAGGTCAAAGGGTTTGGCTGATAATTTGTTAAATTTTGTACTTTATGGTATATTTTTAATGTAGCGACATATCTACAAATATAGTCCGCGGTATATTTGCAGTATTTTTTGGTATATTCATTTGGTACACATTTAGAATATGGTTTTATTTGAAATGCGTGCCGAGTATTTATGTTATACCTCCAATGTGCTCTTTAGATATACCAAATATACTCATCGGTATATTTTCAGTATTTTTTCGATTTTTTTTATTAAAATGCGTAGCGGGTATTTATGATATATTTAGAATGTATCAATATACCAAATATAGTCATCGGTATAATTTCAATATTTACACGGGTATTTTTTAGGTATTCTAGGTATATTTTCATTATTTGGGTCCACTAATCTGGTTTGTTTTGTATATATATATTTTAAAAATGCTAGTGGATATCGCACAGTCGAGCACACTCGATTGCAGCAGACTATGATATACCCGCTACACACTATAATGAAAGTAAAACAGTGTGGTATTATTTGTAATTTAGACCAAATTAATATACTGCAAAATACTATTTCTACTTAGTATATTTATATAATACAAATTATAATTAAAATACACCATAGAAACCAAAATATACCACAAAAATACTAAATTGACATTGACAACATACCATAGAGTGGAAAATATACCAGATTCTCAGATTATATACCCTATATACATTTAAGAACTGAGTTGCATTTATTGCTTCGGCCGCCTTTGACTTTTCTCCGTAAAAAGTATACCTCTAAAATACTAAAATATACTAAATGCTATTGGTATATTGATATTGACATTAAAAATATACCATAGAGTGGAAAATATACGAGATTGTCAGATCTATGTAAGAACTAAGTTGCAATTATTGCTTTGGGTACCTTTGATTTTTTCACGTTGGTTTTAAATATACCATATTGTATGCACTTTTCTCTTCTTTCTTGTACCCGAAAGTAAAATGTATTCAGCCTTGACCCACATCGATTAGGAAGTATTCATCACTGCAAACAAAGTTAATGTTGTACTTTCTTGACCATATATTATTTTGCCATTGTCGATTTTGCAGCTGGAAGCAACAGTTCAAGATGCTGCTGGAGGAGTCCGGTTTCGTGACGCCCGGAAAGCAGTTGTCGGAGGTGCGAGTGCTGTTCATGGGTCGTGAATGCTTCGAGGCGCTGTCGGAGCACGATTGTCAACAGATCTACGATATCCATCAGGACGAGATCATTGAGAAGAGCAAACAGAATTTCGTTGAGCTGCTGCTCGAGCATGCGCAATACTTTCTGCAATTCAAGAACGTTGATATCATCACGCAAGAGGATGTCCGGCAAATCACGGATGTGATACAGGAGGATTCGCGTTACAAGATGCTCGATCGCTTGGATCAGGAGCGAAGAGTGATGCTGGTGCAGCATTTGCGGTTCATCCATTGCCCCATCCGTGATCATTGTCCGTTCTTCAACAATTGCGTTGATAACTTGATCGAAGAGGTGCTCTCCGACAAATCTTCAGCCGGCAATCACAAGTCGTCACATGCTGGGGGACAAGTTGGCGGCGGAGGTTGGAAATCGACGCCTGGAAGTGGCAGCGATCGAACATTGAATCTGCTGATCGTGGGCTCGGAGCATTTGGCCAGCGATCTGCTCAACGATATACGCATCTGCACGGGCAGCAAGGGCGAATACATCTACGAGAATCAAACATATTATCTCAACTATCGCATTGCCAACG
This sequence comes from Drosophila pallidifrons, assembly GCA_023558445.1. NCBI lineage: Eukaryota > Metazoa > Arthropoda > Insecta > Diptera > Drosophilidae > Drosophila > Drosophila pallidifrons. The sequence continues at coordinate 24,799,694 of CM042351.1, read as the reverse complement.
GCGACATGGAGGCCTTCAAGGCCATCGACGTCTATTCAAGTGGTCAGTATGGGATTATAAAATGAATCTGAATATCGATTTTAATTCGTTTTTTCCAATCGTTTTGCAGGTCTGATTTGCGTGTACTCCAATCAGCAATCGTTTGAGACGCTCAAGGACAACTTGGAGCGCACTTTGCTCTGCAATCTCGAGCTGGAGGATAAGTTTGAGAATCTACCGATTGTGTTGGTCTATCAGCCGCAGGATCTCAAGGAGAACGAAGTCGAGTATTTGCGCAGCGAGGGAATGCGTCTATCGGAAATGTTGCACTGCGATTTCATTGATCATACGCAAAATCATCAGAAATACGTCTACGATATACTCAACATTGTCATTCTATCGCTCAAATTGAGCGAAATGAAAAGCTACGAGCCATATCCATCGTCCAATCACACCGATCTACGCATCTTGGTTTGCATCTACTGCGGCGATCAGTATGACATCGAGAACATTGTCCAGCCATTGTTGGCCGAGTCCAGTTTGGTCAAGGCCAACGAGCATTGCATCGTTGTCGATGTCTTCATTGGCGATGCGAAGCGACGCGTTGAGTTTATCTTGTCATCGTATCATGGCACCAATCAGTATCGCGATGAGCTCATCCACGGCTATATTTACATCTATTCGGCCAAACGACGCTCCTCGCTGGCCAATCTCAAGTGAGTAGCAAAAGTTTGCATGCAATTGTGTATAGACTGAATGTTTTTTTCTACTTTTTCTTTGCAGCATTTTGGCAGCACAGAATGCCAACATTCCATTGCAAATTGTGGCGGTAACGGAGAGCGGCGGCGTTAATGCGTTCTTCAACAATGAGATTTGCCAGTTTCTCATCACCGAGGGCAATGCGTTGGCCGATCGCTTCAAGGGCAGCTTCATGACCTTCTCCGCCGATCAGTATGTGAAGTGTAAGTGCTCAGAGAATGCATTTGACTTTCTTGTATACTAACTTTACTTCCCTTTTCAGTTGCCTTTTATAATCCATTCCTGAAGACGGCCTGGGACAACAAATACGAGGTGGAGAATCTGCATGTGGAGGAGTCAATTACTTTAGATTCGGGCGAAGGCACGCTTGAGAATTCAGTTAATCAAATGCCACGTCCGCCACCGAGACACGAAAGCTATATGCTATCCAATACACTTGGTACCGATGGTTCCGGCAGTGAGAATTACGAAATGCTTCCTACAAGATCTCTCAACTCATTAAATGGTAAGCAAGATATTTATAACTTTTACGTTTTCCGAATTTTCTAAATCTCTTTGTTTTTTTATTTTGCAGAAGAAAGAGATATATCTTTAGATGAAATCTATGATGACAACAACGAAAAACCCAAGCACCTGCATCAAAGTAAGTTCCATCATCGTTGACTTCTGGGCCCCCTTTCTCTCTATCTCTCTCTCTCTCTATATATATATATCTCTCTCGCTCTCTCTCTATATATTGTCCAATCAATTGACACCTCAGTTATACGACATTCAACCATAAAATCGATATGTATATCATCTTTTATCATGAGTCGTCGTCTCCCTCAGTAAAAAATATCATAACAATTGTACATAAAAAAAAACGTATTGTCATGAATCGAATCACTCGAGACGGCTCAGAAATGAGAAAGGGGGTATTAGTTATGAAAAGAAAGTTACAGTTAGAATACAGAATTTCGAATTTAAACCGACAGAAAAGAAAGCTAAGCAAAAGTTTAGTTCTTATTCGGTTTAAAAGAAATGGTTACTTTCACTTTTCAATAATATCCTTTAAATAATATTTCAAGGTTTTCCAATTAGTCGTTTATAGTAATATATATCTATTTGAACTAAACGAATTTAACCCTTTAGTCCCCAAGACCGTTATTCACAGTACTTATTGCTTTTGATCTTCACTCTTGATTTTTCTAATTCAGGGAAGTTCAAAAATTATGTTTATTGCTATAGATGTCAGAGCTTTCGTCAGCTGCTGATGTCGTTTGAAGTTGAAAAAGGTGCAATTTGGTCAAAATAATTTTGGCAAAAACCCGACTAAAAAAATGATTTGCTTTAAAATTTCAAGAAGTTTGTTGTTTGACATAAAAAACAATTATAATTTTGGTGATAGTCTCAAGGAAGCAAAACACAAAACCCACAAAAAAAAAAACTTTCCTTAATTTTTTATTCCACTTATAAGATCAAGGCGATCTAAAGTTTTTGTCTTATAAATCTCAATTCAACAAAAAATTCAGAACATTTCTTAACTGTTAAGAGAGGAACACAAAATTAATATTATCGAAAAAAATTTGGGCACTAGAGGGTTAACATAATCAACTAAGACAAGCAGAAAGCAAAACTTTAGGCAGAGTATTCGCGTTGTCTCGTCCCCCGTATCATACTATATATCTATATAAGTACTCTCTAATGATCTCTTATAATGATTACATCTGATTAATGATTAACCATATAACAATTACATATATTTTTTTGTGTTTTTTTTATATCGATTTATCTCTGTGTGTGTGTATTTGTTGTTGTCATTGCCTATTGCATACCAAAAAACAAAAAAAAAAATTATTATAAATACCAAAAAAAAAAACAGGATTCCAGATATTCCCTCCTCCAACAACTCCTCCAGAGCCAGCCCCTCCAGATCATCAGCTCATTACATGCACATATAAGAGTCAATTCGTTTCGGCTTCAGAATCAAGTTTGGAAGAAATAACATGTAATCTAACTAATTGAATATTTTCTTATATACTCGTTTAATCGTAAACATTCAATTCAATTCAATTCAAAACGCTCTTGATTTCCATTCGAATTTCGCTTACGTTTCGTATTCTTCTTATTCGTAATCGTTTTTTTCTTCTTATTCGTTTGTTGTTTTGTGAAGTCTTCCTTTTGGTTCTATTGCTCTTCCTTTTGCCTACGTTCATTGTGTTCATTTTGTATGCGAAACGCAAACTGTGAATAATAATCGCAATTCGCGAACCTTTTCGTTCTCCTCCATGTACATAAATAACAAACATAAATAGCATACATATAGATTTTTTAATACTATACTCACGATTGTTCTATGTACATAATACGTATTTTGTATATATACAAAAAATTTGTAAAATCGCGCCAATCGCCAATTCTCTGTATTATATATCCTTGTATTTTTGTTGCTCTTTGTCTCGCTTTCGTATGTACATATTTTATCTGCAATTGATATTGTGTGTGTCTCGACAACAAAAACGTCACGTTAAGCGTAATATTCGCAACTCCTCTATAAAGATACCTTTATACTCTACAGCAGCATCACACGTCGAAGCAAAGCTTAGATTTCAGATATTATAAACAATTATAGACTAACAAATTATTACCTAGGTTTATTCCGATATTCAACTTGAATAACAACCAGAAATCCATATTCGGTGCATCTTTATAATACTATCATACAGTGCACAATATACCAACTTATCAACCAAAAAGATTCGTAGTGAGATACCCGCAACGCATTTTTTCTCTTAAAATATACCGAACAATTACCACAAAAATACCTAAAATATACCAAAGACAATATTTGGAGTATTAATATAGTACTACATTCAAAATATACCGTAGAGTGCAAAATATACCAGATTGTCAGCCAAAGCTACTAAGATCCGTAGTAAGTAGGCGAGTGTGCTCGACTGTGAGATACGCGCTACTCATTTTAAATAACAGCAAAAAAGTGCAGTATTATTCTGAAAAAATATACCAAACAAATATACTGAAAAATATTAAAAATATATATATATATATATATATATATAGTATATATACCAAATGATATAGCTGGTATATTAATATAGTACTACATTCAATATGTACCATAGATGTCAGAAATATACCAGATTGTCAGCGGAAACCCGTTTGCAGTAGGCGTAATTGGAAGTTTATAGATTCGAAAAAGATGCACAAACAAAAAGAAAGTAAACTACTTACTAATTCTAGTGAAAAGAAGTGCAATCAAATAAAATACCGAGAGCCGCAAAGATATGCGGGCATACTTATCTGGAAAACCTCAACTGCTTTTGATAAGTTCGAAATTAATCACTTCTTCATAACTAAACTCAGTTTAAAAGGGTCTCGCGTAGTCGAATTGTGAAGCGAATAATTCGCATTCGATTAATCGATAGCTCGGCTTTTGTTGCTGTTGTTGGATGTGTTTGTTCCATTACGCCTTTGCTTACACATACAAAATGACAAAATGTACAAATTACAACAACTCTACTCGGCACACTTACAAAAGTACAGCGTTATCGTTATCGATTTCGTTTGCTTTCTTCATTTATCGTATGATTTTTGTGCGTGTTTTTGCTTTGCTTCCTAAAATCGTTTCGTTTCGGTTTTGTTTGGTTTTCTTTTTGTATTTTTAGTATTTGCGTTGTGAATCTAACTTTAAGCTTAGATGAGAAAGCTCCGAAAGTTGAGCTTCGAAAACTGATATCGATCAATTGTTGATGCCAATTATAATTTCGTTGTGTCTTCTTCTTGTTGTTCTTGTTGTTGTCGTTCTTCTTTCGTTTCGTTTCCTTTTTATCCTATTCATGCATTTCATAAGCAGCGGATGTCAGCGGGTCGAAGGATTCATTGGCCACCCATGATGCAGGTTAACATTCCACTCTCTCTCTCTCTCACTCTTAGTCGTTTCTTCCCGCATTTCTGTCTGTCTGTCTTCTCTCTGTACCATTCTCTCTGTCTAACACACACACACACACACACACACACATGCATACACATTCCTGCACGAATTGTAGCTGCCTCTCTCAATCTCTCTCTCTCCCTCACTCACGCTCTTCCCCCTCTTCCCAGCCTACAAGAAATACACTTTGGAGAGTCGCCCGCCTTTTTGTTGCCGTAGAGCCTAGAGCACTTAGTATTAGACTAAAGAAAAAAAAAGTACTCCCTGCCTCTTCCTCTCCCCTCTCACCACTTACCCCAACTGCACTGCTCGTTCCTTTCTTAGCTGCTCTTAGTGCTTAGTGTTTTTTTTTTTTTTTGTATATTTTTCTCTTATTGTTCTGTCATCTTTTGAACACATGAAATTTTGATTGTTTTATGATCGCGGCATAATTGCAGAATGGCTCGAGGATAAGAACGATCCGCGTCGCAGCAACATGAACAAGAACTCGATATGGAATAATTTCAGCGGATCGACGCATGCTTATACCACAGGGAGGCGGCATATTGATTCCAATTTGAATAAGATACGGCCCAAGGGACCGAGCCAAACGCTGAAGGTGGGTGAAGCGCCCAGTCGAAACTGTGCCATGAGCTCCTCAACTTTCACGCTACCCACACAGCAACCGGGCAAGCTGAACATGAAGAACTTTCAGCTGGTCAGCGATGCTGTCGCCAAAATGAATTTCACCAGCAGCGGCAGCATGGGTGAATCCTATTTGGGTGGCGTTGGCGGTGTCGGAGGCGATGGCATTGTTGGTGTTGGCGTTGGCGGCGATAAGGATGCCAAGCGTTATGATCACGCTCAGCTCGATGGCGAGGACGAGGACTCCGAGGAGCTGGCCGAGTATGAACAAATCTACGAAAACGAAGGTAAGGAATTTTACGGTTTCTATTTGATATTATACAAAATTAGAAAACTTGATCCTGGTCAAGTTGAAAGGTCTCTTTTGACCTCTTTTTCTTGATTATCCTGGTAAAGTTGAAAGGTCTTTCAGGAATACTAAAATCTTTCTTGAGAGACCTGGTAATACTGAAAGGTCTTTCTTGAATAGTAGACTCTTTCTTGATTGTCCTAGTAAAGTTGGAAGGTCCTTCTTGAAGACTAGACTCTTTCTTGATTATCCTGGTAAAGTTGAATGAACTCTCTTGAAAACTAGACCCTTATTTACCCGTATTATCCTGGTAATACTGAAAGGTCTCACTTGAATACTAGACTCTTTCTTGATTGTCCTGGTGTTCTGGTAAAGTTGAAAGGTCCTGGTAAAGTTGAAAGGTGAATAGTAAACTCTTTCTTGATTGTCCTAGTAAAGTTGAAAGCTCTTTCTGGATTGTCCTGACAAAGTTAAAATGTCTCTCTTGCATACTATACTCTTTCTTAATTGTCCTAGTAAAGTAGGTATTTTTTGAAGACTAGACTCTATCTTGATTATCCTGGTAATACTGAAAGGTCCCTCTTGAATACTAGACTCTTTCTTGATTGTCCTGGGTACTTTCGTTCTTTCCTACTAGAGCATTTCTTGATTGTCCTGATAAAGTTGAAAAGTCTCCTTCGAATAGACTCTTTCCTGATTGTAATATCGGACTCTCTTTCTCTCTCCCAAACTGTTTGTTTAGACTGCACCGAATCGGATAGCTGCGCCAGCTCGACGGAGCGTCGGGTGCGACAACAGAACGCCTATTACAAGGCCAACAAGAAGGCTGCTACTACCAAGAAGAACAAAAAGAAGAAGGTCGCCATTCCGGTGCAAACGCCACGCGTTCCTCCCTTTGGATCCTACGTCAGTCCCCCGGAGATACCGTCGCACTATCAGCGCATGGCCGCCGTTGCCGCTGCAGGTGAGAAGAGTATGTGTCGTGTTTTTTTTATTTCATTTCATTTCACTTAATTAGTTCTCATTTAAGATGGTCATGTTGAGATTATGTTCAGTTTTAAGTACTTATCCCGACTTAAACTATTATTATTATGTTACCCCGAAAATAGAGGAAAAAACGAATAGGAAACGTAAATTCCAAATTACCCATACACTAAATATAACATTTGGTATATTAATTTGGTATATTTTAACGATAATGTGGCACTGTTTTTGCTTTTATTAAAAATGTGTAACAGGGAATACGATTTTATTATTTTTTGTGAATTATTTGTAATTTTATAATTTACAACTTCTAAAATGATTATCATCATTTGAACTTTCTACTTGTATAATGATTATTATCATTTTTTATTTATTTGATTAACGTATTCTAGTTCTAAAATATGTTTAGTCTTAGCATTCCCATTTATATTTATATCTTAACTATTAAGAACTCCACGCTAACTTCCTCATTTTTCTCTGATTTCTCACTCACTATCTGCCTGTAGAAAAAGCTGAGGCTGTGCCCGACTTCATGAAGAGCGACAAGTCGCCCGAGGTAAGATGGTGTGCTGATAAATTAAGCATTCAAAACAATCTGAAGATTAATCTTTTGACAATTTGTAGTATTCCATGGTGCCCGAGTTAACGGCAGCGGGTATTTTTGGTGCCGAGAATTCGCCCGAGTTCAATATGAATGCCAAATGCTTGAAGGACTTTGAGAAGCTGGAGAAGCGACGCATCAAGGAGGAGACAGCACGATTGCGCAAGCAACAGGAGCGTGAAAAGGAGCAGGAAAAGAAGCTGAAGCGTAAGCTCAAACAAAATGCCAAGGGTCTGACCGAGACAACCGAGGCACAATTTGGCAAACTGATGATCACATCCGACAAGGACGAGATTCCCATTTTCCTCATCAAGTGCGTGGAGTTCATCGAGAAGGAAGGTCTCGACTCTGAGGGCATTTATCGTGTTCCCGGCAGCAGAGCTCACGTCGACATGCTCTTCCAGCGCTTCGAAGAGGGTACGTCGCAGTCGCATAAATCTCTTGACTCCCCAATTGGATTATAATATGAATATTGTTTCTAATGACTTTTTAGATACCAACACGGTGATTGATGTGCTCGATATTCCAGTGAATGCTGTGGCCACGGCGCTCAAAGATTTCTTCTCGAAACGCTTGCCGCCGCTGTTCAGCAAGGACATCATCAAGGAGCTCGAAGAGATTGCGGGTGGGTAACAAGAGAAGAATAGGGAAAAGATAACAAGAAACCCGAAAGACAAGAAAGAACAAAATTGTAGAATTGCGTCATTTAAGGAGTAATATCAGTGTAAAATTTTCAAAAATTCAATTATTTTTCACTTAAAAGAAATATAACTATTTAGGCAAAAAAATCGAGGGTTACAGCGATTTGATCCCTTAAGATTCCTTCGTTTGCTTGGAATCAGATAAAAATTGTAGATGTATTTAAGAAAAACTTTTGTATGGGAAAAATCGACTACCTACTAAGGATTGTTGTGGTATATTTTGCAAACTTTAGTATATTTTGAATGTACATCAATATACCGAATAGCCTTTGGTATATTAATAGCATTTTTGCAGTTTCTTAATTTGGTACATTTTACAATTAATACCAACTTTTTATCTTCTTTCTTGTTTTTTTATACTAATCTTTATTCTCTTCTTTTCTCCCTTCTTCAGGCTCTCGTGGCGTCGGCTCATCCAAGCTGAATGTTGAGGTTAAAACCGATCGCAGCTGCCGTTTGATAGCTTTAAAGTCCTTGCTGCAGAAATTACCAACCATCAACTTTGCCATACTCAAATACATATTCCAGCACTTTGTGCAGTAAGTAAACTTTTTTACTACATAACATACATATACATACATATATAGTAGACTAAATCTAATCTTGAATCAATTTCTTATAGTGTCTCGGATAACTCAAAGCTGAACAGCATGGACAGCAAGAATCTGGCCATTTGCTGGTGGCCCACCTTGATACCCATCGATTTTACCGACATGGGACACTTTGAGCAGCTACGGCCCTATCTCGAGGACATTGTCCAGACGATGATTGATCAATTCCCGTATCTCTTTTGCGGCAAGGATGCCTTTGTCATGGTCTAGAGTCTAGCGAAGAAGAAGGCTTGCGAGGACTAAACACACTCATGGAGCAGCATCATGAACCCATCGATCGATTTACAGATCATTAAAAAGGAAAAACAAAAACAAAATCACAATAACGACAGCTAAATAGAAGATGAAGAAGAGAGACCCTTTTTACTTTGTTGCAAAAGTGTGAAGGGTCTTCTCAAAATGAAATGAAGGCAGCCAAGTCGCAATTTTTTTGTAAACGCAACAGTATGAGTGCATGAATGTATGTGTGTGCGTGTGTGTGTGTGTGTGGGTGAATGCGTTTGTATTGTAAAGTATTTGATATGGAAACGAAAAGTATATAAAGAGAAGAAAAGGAGAAGGAGGAGGAGCAACCAATTAGTTAAGTAGGGTATATATTTATTTTTTGATATGTGTGTATGTATATCTATATATGCATGTATTTAACCACATTTTAACTGATTTTATTGTATTTTACTTCTGTATTTTTTTTTGTATTTTTAATATATACATATACATATATACACATATATAGATATACATATTTTGTATTTAATGGCTTTGTTGTGTTTCCGTGATATATGTAAACGCATAATGCGTAAAGAACAAAACAAAAAAAAACAAAAGCGCCCAACAACAAACGCCCCCCGCACCACGCCTGAACCGCTCCTGTGTGTGCCCTGAACTTGGCTTTGCTCACCAACACTTGCTTCGTTCAGTGTGTGCGTGTGTGTGTTTGTCGTCGGCGTGAAAAGAGAAAAATTCAATAAATGTATTAATTGTGTATTGTATGTTAAAAGAACAAGAAAATAATAAGAAAAAACAAAACACATAAACAAAGCATAAACTAAAGCATTACATATACACATATATATCTATATATTTGCTATGTATGTCTAATTAGAGGACGAAGCAGCAGACGAAGACGAAGAAGAGCTGCAAAGTAAACGAAAAAGTAAAGCGCAAACGCAAATGCAAATGCAAAATTCAAAACGCAAACTCAAAACCAATTCCAGCTAAACTAAATGTGAATCTCTTATTGTATGTGGGTCTGTGTCTGTCTGTGTGTGTGTGGGAGTGAATGTCTTGTTCTTTTATGTGTATTTATGTGCGTGTGTGTGTTTGTGTATGTATTAAGCAGGCAGCAAAACAAATTGTGTCTAAAAGATGGCAAGCATGTGTATTAAGTAATTAGCGCTAATATTGATAAAAAAAAAACAACAATGGTACTCCCCGCCCCCCAGCCTTGATCCTCGCCTATGACCACCACCCCCGGCCCTCATGACATGCAACAGCATTGCAGTATGCTGTCTATCTCACTCACTCTCTTTGTCTCTAGGCTCTCAGCTATTATAAATGTGTGCTCTACTCTTACATATGGCAAAAAAAAATAAAAGAACAACACAAAACAAAACTCATATACAACAACTTCGATATATATATATAATATATATGTATATATTCGTACATATATATCTATATATATATATACAATATATATGTGTATTTTAACTAAAAAGCAAACAAAAAAAACAAAAAACGTAGACAACGTAAGCGTAAGTGTTATTTCTTGTAATTGAGCATTAATTTTTTATAAACCTAATTATATAATTGTGTATCTTGTGTCTGAACGGACCTCAAACTTAAAGCAAAACAACAACAAAAAAACGAAAGAAAAAAAAAGTAAAACTAAAAAAAATTGATGTGCGAAAAAAAAACAAAACAAAAAAACAGAGAGAAGAGAATGACAAAAAAAAAAACAAACAAAATAACCAATATATAGTATAATTTGTATAGATGTGTGTCTATTGCATTATTTGTACATGAATGTACATGCACATACATACATACATATATGTATATACAATATATGAATATATGAACATATACACGCAGGATGCAATGCTATATATGTATATGTACTTGTATGTGTATGCATTTATTTATATACGCTACAAAAGAAAAACAAAAACAAAAAAGAAATGCAAAAAAAAACAAAATATGTCTCAACAAAAATGTAATTCGACGTGATGTGTAATGATATTTTTAAAAGCAAATTTTACGCGCCCCCCAAAAACTCCAATATATCCAAATCTCCCCTACCTACGACAAGCCCCCAGCCCCCTCGCTCCACGATATCCTTCCATTAGCTAACCAACTCATATCTATCCCTTTCTATCTCACGGTATGTGTCTCTCTCTCTCTATCGCAAACGTGTGTATCACATGCGCGAAATGGCTATAAAAGGAGTGAAAGAAGCAGAAGAAACAAAAAAATAAATTTGTGGGCATTTTCCAAATATTTGTGAAGCATTTATGGTCGCATTTTTTATATTTGTTTATTTATTAATGATTCAACTATCGTTTATCGATAATCCCCCATAAACCCCCGCAAAATCAACCAACAGGTGGCGCCATCTTAGCTGGCCAACAAATTGGCTGCAATGGCTTCCGTGTCGAGTAACGTTAATCGTTGCGTGATACGTGATTTCTTAAACGCTGGCTCATCGTTATCGTCATCGCTATCGCAATCGTTGTTGTCATCATCGTTATCGTCATCCTCCACATCATCCTGCTCATCAGCTGACTGTTGCTTCTCAACTCCGCTGCCAGGTTTCTTGTTGTAGATCTTGTCGGGATCGGGCAACCAGCTGAGATCCACAGAATTCTCGCTCTCGCTGTCCACAGCCATCTCATCCTGTTCCTCCTCATTTTCATCTTCGCCGTCACTCTTCTGCTCCTCGACCTTTTTGCGCAACTTTTCGCGCTGCAGTTTGTGACGCTTTTTCACGAGCTCGCGGAATCGCTGTTTATCATACTGATCCTCCTCATTGAGCAGCGCCTTGGACAGCATCAAATTGATGCCGCCGTCGTCATCCTGCTGGCTCTTATTCGTGGCCAGCGCCTTCATTTGATTGCGTTCATCTGCCAGCGTTTCGCCTTCGTCGTCGAACTTGAGCTTGGAGTTCACTTGCAATTGCTTTTTCAGTGCCTTCTTTGCCAGCGCCGCCTTTGTCACCAGCTTCGCTTCACGTTTGGGCACCACCAGTGGCGTCTCCTCCTCATCCTCATCTCCAGTTGCTCTCCGAACGGCGTCCAAGGCAGCCAAGTCCACAGGAGCACCTTCGACGTCGTGATCGCGTCGCTTGATTTTGATGAAGTCATCGTCCTCGTCGCCACTCTCTTCACTGTCGGAGGCAAAGTTTGTGAGCTGCTGTTGCTTCTGCTGCTCCACTTCGACGTCTTCGTCCTCCTTCTCTCCCTGCTGCTGCAGTTGCTCCTTCTGCTTCTGCAGCCAATGATGACGTATGAAGGGCACACGCGGCGTCACCGCCAAACCCAAGGATTGCGCATACGCATCCAGATTCAAGCTGGCCACATTGAACAGCCGCTTGTTGCGCATCAGGAACACAGACTTTAGATAGGAGAGGAACGCACGTTGCGCCGAGGCACGCAACTCTGGGAACTGTGCCAAGAATGCCTCGATCTTGACGCGTGGCGAGAACAGCTTCTTTGGATCGATCTGTACGTTGCGTATGGTCAGATTCAACTGCTCTTGCAGGGCATCAATCATATGCTTCTCCTCGTTGGGCGTCAACACCAGCAAACACTCGCCGCGCGTTTTGTTGCGTGCCGAGCGTCCGGCTCGATGAATGTACTGCGCCACATCCTCGGGACAATCGAGTTGCAGCACCCAATTGACAGCAGGGAAATCCAATCCACGCGACGCCACATCGGTTGCAAACATCACGACATGACTTTTGCGCAAGAAATCCTCGTAGATGGCAATGCGACGATCCTGATGCAGAGTGCCGTAGAGCGCCAGGAGCCCAACGCCCGGACGCAGTTTGCAAAAGATCTCGTAGAGATATTTGGCTTGTTTGCAGCTGGCAACGAACACAATGATCTTTTGCTTCAGATGATTCTTGATGAACGACCACAACATAGTGATCTTCTCCTCCAGCGGCAACACTACATAGCTCTGCTGCAGCAGCTCCGGCAGGGCAAGGAGAGCTTTCGATGATGTCTGCTTGGATGCCTGCTCGTAGCCCACATACACGGGCTCCTTAAGATTCAGGCGGGCCAAGTCAGCGAGTGAATTCGTTTGTGTGGCTGAGAATAGCAGCGTTTGACGCTCGGGCGGAAAGTTCTCCAGTATAGAGTTGAGACACTTCTCAAATCCCATGTCCAGACAACGATCGGCTTCGTCGAGCACCAGCATCTCCATGGTTGTGGTGTTGAACAGCGGATTCTCGTCCATGTGCTGCAGCAATCGGCCGGGCGTACAAATCAAGATGTTGCATTGATCCATGCGTGTGCGTTCGAATTTCAAGTTTTTGCCACCTATTATAAGGCCGGCGGAGAAGTCGTGATGCTTGCCCACCTTTTTCAGTGTCTCAAAGATCTGATACGCCAGTTCACGTGTGGGTGAAATGATGATAGCACCGACACCGTCGGTTCGGGACCATTTCTGCATATACAAATGCTCCAGCACCTACAAAATAACCAATAATAACTTAAGCTAAACAGTTTGTAAAGCGAATGCGCCACCTACCGGCAAGAGGAAAGCCAACGTTTTGCCGCTGCCCGTTATGGCAGCCCCAAGCACATCTTTGCCTTGCAAAGCGGGTCCAATACTTTGACGCTGCACTTCCGTAGGCACTGTGTATTTGGATTCGGTGAGCGCTCGTTTAGTCTTTTGTGAGAATGGGAAATCTGAAAAGGTTTTAATGCTGCCAGCATCTATGTCAGCGTATTTTGCACGTAATTCGGCAATTTCTGCATCTGTTGCTGCCAATTTCGAGATGGCAAATTCTTTGGAGCGCTTCTGCTTGAATTGATGCTGTGGTTTTCCTCCGGTTTTGTGATTGCCCTGTTTGGGTGGACGTGGTCCTGGCTTGCCAGCACCTTTAGGTTTTTGCTTCTGCATGTCCACAACTTATTAATACAATCTGTTGATTTTATTGTTTAGCTAAACACAGACAAAACACGTTGGGTTCGCACGCGGAACAGCGATTACAGCTGTCAGGCTATCGATTGATGTCGATATGTACTTGATTGCGATAGTTAAAATACCAGCCGCTGGTCACACACGGTATATTTTCAGCTTATCGATTTCCTTGGGAGTTGCAAACCTATCGGTAGAGGTAGTTTTTAGTATATTGCAATAGGGTATATAAAAGCTCACTCAAGTCTTGTTAAATTTAAATTCCATTATTAGATTTGTTGGTTTCTTGCAGTCAATAAGGCGAATATTAAGTTGGAATAAATTAATGTTGATTTAAGATAATAATGGCAGATATTTAAAGTTTTTAATAGAGAAAAGGGCTTTTTAAAAAATTCTGCCGTTTTATATACAGTTTTGCGAAAATACCAATGTATTCCTTGGAAGTGTAGCCAAATGGCAATAGTCATCTTGGCATTTTTTGTGTCGAAAATGGGTATATTTTGAAAATAGAAATAGCGGTCACGCTGGTGGGCTGGATGGCTGGCTGGCGCTAGGCTTATTGTTGTTGCTGCTTTAAGGATCTGTATCTACAACAAGGTTGGCCCACACATTATATGCTAAATATGCTGTGTTGTGGTGCAACAGTTCAAAGTATTAAATCAGCGCGCGGCGTGAACGAGTTAAATGCAATTATCATCAACAACTGCTGGCTGTGAACGGAGCAGCGAACTTCCTTCCACCAATCATTCATCAACATCATCATTATCATCATCAACAGCAGCAGCAGCAGCTTCTCTCCCCACTCTACACTCTCCACTCACATATATTACAATCGCACACTCCAAACATACACACACACATACATATACAGAAGAGCATCGTGAATTGTGTGCGAATTGGATGTGAATTTGAATTTCGATAGAAGAGCAGCTTAGAAGAGCAGCAGCAGCAATATGGGCACAATATCTTCGGTTCTACAATGGTCGTGCAGCAAATGCAATACAATTAATCCAACGGAATCGCTAAAATGTTTCAATTGCGGCACCGTTCGAAAGGTATTTCCCAGTCCTACCGCAACATTGTATCATCATCATCACCAGCAGCAGCAGCAGTCACAATCACACCAAATGCAGCCGTCGCGACAGCAACAACAACAGCATCATCGACAACGACAAAACGCTGGAGGAGGAGGAGGCGGGGGCACAGCCACTGTCGCGGGGGTGGTGACGGCTCCAGCGGAGTTGGCCACTGAGTGTGATGAGGAGGTCGCGACAATTGTTGATAAGCACAAAGCTGTGACCAGGTAAGCATGGATTTACATATACACATACACTGTAAACGTGTACGTACGTGTATGTATGTGTGTGGGTGATATGCAAGGCAAGCACACAAAAGCTTGCCCAACTTGTGTGTGTGTGTGTGCGTGCCGTGTTTGTCCTTTTCTCTCGTTCGGTTTGTTCGTTCCGTTCGTTGGCAACTCTGTCTAACTGTTATTTATGTATGTCTCTCTGTCTGTCCGTCGGTCTGCTTGTCTATATGTGAGTGTGTACACACTGAATAACAACAACAACAATTGGCAGCAACTGCAGCAAAAACGAAAAAAAAAGGAACTAACTTTATATATATTTTTTTTGGGGGGAAAATCGATTTGGGGAAACAAAGCGAAACTTTGTTTACAATTTTATCGATTACGCTCGGCAAAGGAAGTGAAGAAGAAAAAAATATAGCAAAGCAAACGAGTTAAATTTAAATTGAAAAAAAAGAATACAAAGTGCAGCAGCAGTACAAAGAAATAAAAATAATTGCGACCACATTGAAATAACCTTGCACTACACAGACAGTGAAAGAAGAATAAGAGGGGGGGAGGAAGAAGGAACAGAACGTGGAGCTAAGTTTGCAACGCATATAAGCCGTTGGTTTTGCTGTGTGTGGTGGCCCTTTGTTTTCTTTATTCTCCGCTCTCTTCACTTTCCGTTGAATTTCCGCAATGATCTTCTCTGGACAGCAGACAGGTGGCGCCAGGCAGTGGCATTGTTATCGATAACAAGCACGGACATGTGTACAAATCGCTGCTGCGCGGCTGCTTGAAGCGACCGCAACGGAATAGCCAAAATTTGCCCGCAAATTGCGGGAATTGCGAGGAGACGCGCAAATATATCAAGAACTCCATTGAGCTGTATCGTCACTTTTCGAATCCGGCACTCAATCGTCGCTGGAGCTGTCGCGCCTGTGAGGCCGATAACAATTCGGTCACCTGGCATTGTGTGATCTGTGACACGGTCAGCTACTTGGCGCCCATTTACAAGGAGACGCTGCATACGCATCGTCATGAGGCAACAACAGCGACAACAACAACGACAGCTGAGGCAACTGCAACCACAACAACAACAACAACTGGAGGAGGAGCAGCAGTGCAATTGGAGTTAAGCAGTCAAGTGGAGCAGGAGCAGAGACAGAAGCAACAGGAGCAGGAGCAACTGGAACTGGAGGCGGCACATGCCAATCGACGTCAGCACAAGTCACGACGCACAAGTTTCAGCTTCCGACGCACTCAAAGCCTGAGCACAAGCATTGACAAGAGCGCGCATCCAGCGACGCAACGAAGTTGTCACGTTTGCTACGTGAATAACTTTAGCAAGGACATTTTCAATCTGCCGCCAGGTAAGTGAATTGAATTTCGAAAATAATTACATATATACAATCCATGACTAATTTGTCTTCTCTTCTTCTAGCTGTGCCCTTGGCTGCTGTGGCAAATCCGACGCCAACGCCCATTGCCAGCAATTCGCGTTTTGCCATTGCCAATGATACGTTTTGTCGCCGCAAGCAGAACAACAACAACAAGAATCAGAACAACAAATTGCGCGAAGCGTGCGCCAAGAAAAGATATAATTTTACCATTACAACGCTGTCGAGATCGGCGCAAAAGCCAGCGCCAAGTGTTGTGACGAAGCCGTTGCGTCAGCTGCCGCCTAAGTTGCAGCAACAGCAGCAACAACAATCACAACCACAACAGCAGCAACAGCAAGTGCAACAACAACATCAGCAGCAGCAACACAAACAACAATCGCAGCAGCTGCAGCAACATCAGCCACAACGTCAGGCAACGAGTAGCAACAACAGCAGCAGCAGCTCTCAGTTTACAATTCCACGCAACGGCGTCTTTATAGCGGTCAACGATTGGAGCAGCAACATGCCGCAGCACTGTGATACAACATCATCAACAACAACAACAACAAGCACAGCATCAAGAACAACATGCAACAACAATAACAATGTCAACAGCAACAAGCTCTATGGGAACGAATGCGTTGCCATTGCACAGCAGCAACTGCGCTTGGAGCAACAACAACAACAGCAACACCAGCAGGTGACAACGACGACACCGATTTATGCGCAGGTGAATAAGCAGCACAAGTTGCACAAGAAGAAGCTGCTGTGCAACAACAACAGCAATAATAGCAACAACAGCAGCTTCGAGTTGATCGACGGCAGCTGCGAAGCAGCAGCAGCAACAACAACAACTACAACTGCAGCAGCCAGCAACGAGCTTAGCCACGAAGCGCACTTGGAACCGTCGGAGTCAACAACAACAGCAACATCGACAGCAGCAACAGCAACAACAGTTGCTGCTGTGAGTGCAGCGAGTGAATTTTATGCGGCCTCCGAGCATTCCATTTATGCCAAGGTGTGGAAGGGACCGCGCAAAACGACTGAATCCAAAATGTAGGCATTAATCAAAGCAACCACAACACCAACAACCAATCACAACAATTGTTGCTGCAGCAACAACAACGACAACAACTAATTGCACACTTAACAATTGCGCTTCTGTTTTTCGATTGTGTGTTTTTTGCTTTCGTTTTGTTTCGTTTTCTGCTTAATTTGCTGATTAGTCATACGAATGAAAATTGCAAATGTACACGCAACTATAGATCTATAATGTATATATCTAGATCTATATAGCTGTGTGCATATATCGTATAAGAACGTTTGCAGTTTACGATCGTTCGCTTTATTGTTTGCTCACTATGCGCCACGCTTCGTTGATCGAATGCTCTACACTAAAAAAAAAAGCGAGTCCATTAGTTGTAGTTAATAGACAGCTGATTAAAATCTATTAATTTAAGACATATATGAATATTGAAAGCAATTAAAATCTATTAATTCAAGACATACATGAATATTTATGTATATGTCTTAAATTCATAATTTTATTACATGAATATTCATATTTATGTCTTAAATGAATAGATTTACTTATAGGTGTTGTTATTAATATTTAGGTAAAGCATTTCGACTATAATATATAGTGATATTAATAATTAGGCAGTTTATACATTATTTGTAACTGAGAATTCAACTCTCAGAGTTTCATTTCCATTTGTATTCATTTCTATGAATAATTTTCAATTTCTTGCCAACATTTAAATTATTCAAAATGTGCTTCGGGATTAATTAGTCAAAATTCAATCTATTTTGAGTAGCAGTCGATAAAGTGATTTGGCACTTTTCAATTGTATTTGTAAAACGCCTTTGCTTGGAACTCATTTTACATCCATAATAATACTTCGAATTGCGTACTAATGTATGTTGAATTAATTAACAATTCATGAAATTCAAATACTCTTATTACATTACTTAACTCTAACAGTTAATACAATGCGTCACACTTTATTATTCAAATATTTTTAAAAACTTAGAAGAGTCTTTACCTGTCAATACATTATGTAAGGCTTTTTTTATTTAATTCAATTATGCTCATTGCATACTGAAAAGGGTCTTTATGAGTCAACACATCGAGTGACGCTTTGTTAATTAATATGAATACTCTCGATTCATACTTAAAAGGGTCTGTAACAGTCAATACAAAGGGTCACACCTTATTATTTAATTCAATTATTCTCGTTACACACTTAAAATGGTCTTTGGCACTCAATACATTGTGTGACACTTTATTAATCAATTCAAATATACTTTAAAGGGTCTCTAGCAGTCAATACATTGAGAGTCTCTTTACCATTATACCAGCTTTACGTATTTAAAAGGGTCGCTAGTAGTCAATACTTTGTGAGACGCTTTCTTTATTATTCGCTTTTATTAATCACACTTCATATTTGAAAGGGTCTTCAGCAGTCAATACACTGAGTATCTCTTTACCATTAAACCGTCTTTACGTATTTAAAAGGGTCGCTAGTAGTCAATATTTTGCGAGACGCTTTATTATTCGCTTCTATTAATCACATTTCATGTTTGAAAGGGTCTCCAGCAGTCAATACACTGAGTGTCTCTTTATTATCATGGCAGCTTGACTCATGCGGCGCTCGCTCTAATCAAAGCATTTCGATACTTCGTCTAACCGAAGATAAGGCCGAAGTCAATTTGCGGTTTTTTTTTTTTTTATTTGTGCTTTTGCGTTAATTTGCTGTATGTATTTCTTTGTTACTTTTATTGCTAATTAACAAGAGTCGATTTATATTTGTTGCTATTTTTATTTTTTGTTGTTTTTATTTGTGCATGCAAGCGTAGACTCTCACAAGCTTACTCACTCTTGGCTCTTGCTCTCGTTCTCGTTGTTGTTCTACAGCACGCATGAAGCGGCAGCAGCGAGTGCTCGACTCATTCCAGCAGCGCCACGCAACGACAATAAGACGCAGCAATCACAACAGCAGCAGCAGCAATCGATGCTCCAGGGCAGCCGAAAGTTGCGGACTTGTGGCAAATGTTCCTACGCCTACAATCGCCTCTGGTCCGAGTCCTGTGAGATGTGCGACCCATCGCCGCAGTCTCAGTCGCAGCAAGATCAACCAGCACCAGGTGAGTCACAAGCCCGAAGAGTTCTTCATTATAATACTGTGTGTGCTGTGTTTGGGAATTTTAATGATGGGAACCTTCTCGTGGATATATACTCGAAGAAAGCGTTTAATCTATAATGTGGGAAATTCCTGAGAAGGTGTTTGCATTGATGATTCATCAAAGTGGATAACAAACCCTTAGTTAGTTCTGATTATCGTTTACAGTATGCCAAATTCAAGCCTTCTTCTGCGATTCTCAAATTGTTAACCTTACAATGGTTGTATAATGTTTAATTATACCCGCTGCCCATATGGTAGCAAGGTATTACAGCTTTGTGCCTTCAGGAAATGTAGGTAATAGGCAGAAGAAGTCATCTCTGACCTCTACAACCGCGACTATACCGCCATGTCCGCCTGTCTGTCCGTCCGTCCGTATGAACGCCTTGATCTCATAGACTATAAGAGATAGAGATATACTTTTTTTTGAGTGCACTTGTTAAGAGTCCACGCAGATCATAATTGTTTAAAATTTTTGTCACGCCCACTCCCGCCCGCGCAAATCAAATAACAAGCGTTTTTTTGGTGTCAGAGTCGCGATTTTTGATGCCGACAATAATATCTATAGTTTTTATGGTTACTGAGAATTTGATTGCAATCAAGGTAAAAATTGCGGAAGTTATTTCTTATCTTAGTTGCTTTGGCTGACAATCTTGTATATTTTGCTTTCTATGGTATATTTTGAATGTAGCACTTTATCAATATACCAAATAAAGTCTTTGTTACATTTTTAGTATTTTTGAGTTCTGTTAAATTAGTATATGGGTTTTTATCTAAAATGCGTATCAGGTATCCTTGGTATATTTTCGGTATTTTCATATATTAATTTAATATATTTTTAGAATAATACCGCTCTGGATTGCTTTTATGCACAATAGGCAGCGGGTATCTCATCAGTATACCAAATATAGCATTTGGTATATTTTCAATATCGTATGAGGTATATTAATTTTGTATATTTTTGAAATATGATTTTATTTAAAAAGCGTGGCGAGTATAGGCAGCACATTTACAGTGTTTTTGGTATATTTATTCGGTATATTTTAAGGATACTGTACTCTTTTGATTTTATACACAGTTGAGACCATGCATAATAGCAAATATATCGACATAAGTTTTGTAGAAAACAATTTACTACTAAGAAGACTGAAAAGATTCCACATACTAAATATCCCCGAGAAATAAATTCAAGCAACAGAAAAGATGTAACATATAAAAGCAGAACTCATTGGCTAACTGCTATTTCACTGAATTTTAATATTCATAAAACAATTTAACTATTTGTTCATATAGACAGATTGTAAATAAAAGTATAGAAAAAATAAATATCGACACTAATTGATCCTTATCTTTGCTCTGTTTATGTTTATTTTATATCCCCACTAATTCCTCTTCTTTGCAGTTCCTGGCGCGCTGTCGCCGCGCAACGATGAGCCGTGGACGTGCAAGAAGTGCACGCTGGTCAACTATGCGACGGCAATGGCGTGCATCGTGTGCGGCGGCTCCAAGCTGAAGAGCATCTCATCCATCGAGGACATGACGCTGCGCAAGGGCGAATTCTGGACGTGCAGCCACTGCACGCTGAAGAACTCGCTCGCCGTCGGACTGTGCAGTGCCTGCAAATCGATGCGTTTGCTTCCCGTGATGATGGACGCTGTGCGCGAACGTCCCGATGGTCAGTCCTATGAGGAACAGGATCATGCAATGGGCTCATCGTCGTTGGTCACTCAGTCTCTCAGCGAGCTAGCAATAACAACAACACCTCAAGCACCGCCGACGCAGGTGTCGCAGCTCCAGTTGCCACTGCCGGCAACGCGTCTCTCGCGCAGTCCATCGCCTCGGGCTGCGCTTCCGGTGGCCACAGCGCCCATGGCCAGTGCAGCTCCGGCAGCTTGCATCGCCACAGCGCAGCAGCAACAGGCTGGGATTCAGGCATCGACGCAACGCAGCTCCTCGGGTGCCATTCCGAAGCGTCACAGCACTGGGGGCTCGATTGTGCCGCGTCAGCAACATCCGCTTAACATTGCCAGCAGCTCCAACTCCAGCTACAATCTCCAACAACAACAGCAGCAGCAACAATCTACAGTCAAGAAGTGGCAATGTCCCGCCTGCACGTATGAGAACTGTGCCGCTTCGGTGGTCTGTGAGATTTGCTCGAGTTCGCGTGGTTTGGTGAACGCGGTGCTCTCCGATGCCTTGGCACGCAAATCGCTGCGCGTCACGAATCTCAGCGAGTTCCGGCAGGAGAGTAAACTGATGGAGAACCTGCGACAACTGGAGGAGACCGAAGCGCTCACCAAGTGGCAGAACATCATCCAATATTGTCGCGACAACAACGAACTCTTTGTCGACGACTCGTTTCCACCCGCACCCAAGAGTCTTTACTACAATCCGGCGAGCAGTGCTCTCGATGGCGGCAATCCTGTTGTCCAATGGCGACGTCCCCACGAGATCAATTGCGATGGCGGCGCCTATCCACCGTGGGCTGTGTTTCGCACCCCATTGCCCTCGGACATTTGCCAAGGTGTCTTGGGGAATTGTTGGCTGCTCAGTGCGCTCGCGGTGCTCGCCGAGCGCGAGGATCTCGTCAAGGAGGTGCTGGTGACGAAGGAGATTTGCGCTCAGGGCGCCTATCAGGTGCGTCTGTGCAAGGATGGCAAATGGACCACGGTCCTGGTCGATGATCTGTTGCCCTGCGACAAGCGCGGACATTTGGTTTACTCGCAGGCCAAGCGCAAACAGCTCTGGGTGCCGCTCATCGAGAAGGCGGTGGCCAAGATCCATGGCTGCTACGAGGCCCTCGTCTCGGGTCGTGCCATCGAGGGACTCGCCACACTGACGGGAGCGCCCTGCGAGAGCATTCCATTGCAGGTAATTCGATGGAATTTTCCTCATTTCCTTTATCCAGTTCGATTCCGGAAGAAGATGAAACAACAGAATGTAACTTAATTGAGATTAGAAAAGACAATCTAGGAACAATCTAGGGAATAAAATTGAAGTAGGCTAACAGAAAATGACCGATTGAACTTACAAAGGTTTAGATAAAACAGTAAAGGTCCGTCACCGATTTTGTTCCGGTAGAGGATGAAACAATCCTTAAAAGAAAGAACAGAACTTGATTCAGAGAAAGAAAATAAAGATGAACAACAAATTCTAATCTAAGGATCAAAATTAAACCTGGTATATCTATCAAAGATTAAGGTTGAGGTTTAGGTTTAAGTTTAGGTCTTAGGTTAAGGTTTAAGCTGTCCCTAGGAGGGCGGCGCATAGACCTGGAAAGGTCCGTCATCACCTCCTGTCAACACAAATGTAAAAACCAATTGAACTTACATAGGTTTAGATTTAAGTGGAACAGGCTGTCCCTAGGAGAGTCGGAGCATAGACCTGTAAAGGGTCGTCACCGTCTTTGATATACAAATATAGATAGAATTTACATATGTTTAGGATTACCGGTTGAACCGGTTGCCCCTAATAGGAGCTGAGCATAGAATAGAAATCTGTAGATATTCCTTGAACTTTCATTAACACAAACAACAAATTTTGCAGGCCAGTTCGTTGCCCATGCCCAGCGAGGATGAGCTGGACAAGGACTTGATTTGGGCGCAGCTGTTGAGCTCGCGTTGTGTGCGCTTCTTGATGGGGGCTAGCTGCGGCGGCGGCAACATGAAGGTCGACGAGGAGGAGTATCAGCACAAGGGACTGCGACCACGTCACGCCTACTCGGTGCTCGATGTGAAGGACATCCAGGGACATCGACTGTTGAAGCTACGCAATCCATGGGGTCATTATTCATGGCGCGGCGATTGGTCGGATGATTCGACGTTGTGGACAGACGATTTGCGTGATGCTTTGATGCCGCATGGCGCCTCCGAGGGCGTCTTTTGGATCTCGTTCGAGGATGTGCTCAACTATTTCGACTGCATTGACATTTGCAAGGTGCGCTCCGGTTGGAATGAGGTGCGCTTGCAGGGCACTCTTCAGCCGCTCTGCTCGATATCGTGTGTGCTGCTGACGGTCCTGGAGCCAACGGAGGCGGAGTTTACGCTCTTCCAGGAGGGGCAACGCAACTCGGAGAAGTCGCAACGCTCCCAGCTGGATCTCTGTGTTGTGATATTTCGCACACGCTCGCCGGCGGCGCCTGAAATTGGGCGACTCGTGGAGCACAGCAAGCGACAGGTAAGAAAACCCTCTCTTGAGAACCTTTCCATCATCCTGTTCAACCAAGCAGGGTTGATTTTGCTAGTGATGGTTAAACTCTGCGATTTCGGATGACACTTTGATTATCAAAAACGATGTCACAAAATCATCATTATAATTATTGTTTTAACTTTTAAGCGATATGTTTTTTCCCCTCTCAGGTTCGTGGATTTGTTGGCTGCCACAAGATGCTGGAGCGTGACATCTATTTGCTCGTCTGCTTGGCCTTTAATCACTGGCACACGGGCATCGAGGATCCGCATCAGTATCCGCAATGCATACTGGCCATACACAGCTCAAAGCGTCTGCTCGTTGAGCAGATAACGCCATCGCCGCATCTGCTCGCCGATGCCATCATCAGCCTGACACTGACCAAGGGACAACGGCACGAGGGACGCGAGGGCATGACCGCCTACTACCTGACCAAGGTAAGTCTTTCACTCCTCAATTTGTATGCATCTCATTCTCTAATTCTGTCTACAGGGCTGGGCTGGTCTGGTCGTAATGGTAGAGAACCGGCATGAGAACAAGTGGATACATGTGAAGTGCGATTGCCAGGAGAGCTACAATGTGGTGTCGACGCGCGGCGAGCTCAAAACGGTGGACTCGGTGCCGCCCCTGCAACGGTGAGTTGAGTATGAAGCTATCTAGCGATAATCGATAGTATATATAATTTTAGATTAGTTAATTCAAATATAACTAATATACTGATACAAACTAAAGCTTATAACCTAAAGTCACTTTACTAAATATTTTCTACTCTAGTCTATATTTGAATTCAATTATAGTATATGGCATAATCTCTAATATAAGCTTGCGAACGATAATCGATAGTAATAGTCGCAACAATCGATAGTTTTAGAACACGTTTTACAAATTAATCGATACAACGTAGTGACTCAATGCAAGGCAGTGAATCCAAGTATAACCATTGATGAAGATAGCTAGCGATAATCGATAGTAATAGTCGCGACAATCGATAGTATATATATTAGATTAGTTAATTCAAATATAACTAATTCACTGATACAAGCTAAAGTTTATAACCTCAAATCACTTTACAAAATATTTTCTACTCTAGTATATATTTGAATTAAATTATAAAAAAAAAAAAATTATTATAAGCTTGCTAACGATAATCGATAGTAATAGTCGCATCAATCGATAGTTTTATATTACGTTTTACAAATTAATCGATGCAACGTAGTGAATCCATGTATAACTAATTCATTGACGAAGCTACCTATAGTCGATAGTAATAATCGCAGCCATCGATAGTTTTATAATATATAGTACTATACTATTCGATAACTAATTTACTGATGCTATCTAATGTTAACTGAGTGATGATACTATTTAATGAATGTTTTCTAGTCTAGTATATCTTTCAATTAAATTTTATTATATGGCACAATCTCTCCTTGATACCGATAAACATTTTGCTTTAGTTTATACTTATAATTATGATTCTTCCTTTATATTTGTATAAAGAGTATTTTAATTTTAACCCCAACCCCGAGCGTCTACGATTTTATCTATCTATATTTGCGATGACCGCAATAGTTTTTAAGTTCTATGCTTACTTCAATATCCTTCATTATTTTCTCTTTCTCTCCACCACAGGCAAGTGATCATTGTGCTGACGCAGCTGGAGGGCAGCGGCGGCTTTAGCATCGCACATCGGTTGACGCATCGGCTGGCGAACTCTAGGGGTCTGCATGACTGGGGACCACCAGGTGCCACCCACTGTCCGCCCATTGAGAATGTGCACGGTCTGCATGCGCCACGGTTGATAACATAATCGAGGGGATCAGGGATGAGCAACAGGATTAGGATCAAGATCTGAAAGAAAGAGCATGAGAGAGAATATTGGGAGCAGTGATAGTCGACGTTAGTTCAAACACACTCACACACACACACACACACGATATATAGCATATATATTTGTATCTATGTGTATTCCTTTTTTGCCATTTGCATTTTGTTTTCTATTTCGTTTATTATTTTTTTTGTTTAATTGCATATTCTAGTCGATGTTTTGTCAACGTCATACGTACACACATTTATAAATCTGTATATGTATACTATGAAATAGTTAACGATCCACACACACACATTGAATACCAACATGAACAAGAAAAATCCAAATGAAATGAAATGATAGAAAGTTAAAAAACAAAAACAACCCGAAAGAAACCATGAAACGGTAACGGATAAACCGCATAAACCTATCGAGTTTTCTTCATTTTATCGATGTTTGTATTTGTATTTGAATTTAAGTGCATGTGCGTCACGATCCAGCATACATATAAATATGTCGTATTGTTTTCAAAATAAAATACTACCAGTTATAAAAGCCAAACTGATTTCAAATTATTTTGTTGTGAATTCCAAAACTGTACAGTTTTGGGTCAAATGCATTGCCGCTGTGCTGTGCAACACTGGTGAATATACCTCAAATTGCACAGCTAAACCGAATTATGCTGTTATAATTGATTTACGCATTTTGTAGAATAACCATCAGTTTATCAAACTTTCTAATTGCCAGTCTTAGCTCAAATATAAATAAATTAAACAAAAAAAAAAAACATTTAAAAATACAACAAAATGTCAGTATATCGGGCGGTATTTTTGCACTGCGCAAGTGCAAGTTGTGTGCATTTGAGTTGAAAGCGCAAAGGTATGTTTTGAAATTGAATTTGCGGTCACACTGCCGCGCTAGTTCATTTCAGTTCATGAGCAACATATTTTGTTCGTCGTTTAATTTTTGTTTTTTTTAAAATGGCTGATACAAAGGGCGTAAGTACATGATTTATTTGCAATCAATCAACTATGTGAAATATGCTAAGTGCAAGTGAAGTAAGATGTGCGTGCGTGTGAGTAATTGTGTATCAATGGATAGCATTGAATTTGGTCTCTGGGCGCGGTTGCAATTCGAGCTTCAAGACGCGTATTGAGATGGCGTTCTTCGTCTTCGTCTTCCCCCTCATTTTTGTTGTTGTTATTGCTTATCATGCAAATTCCTTGGTATGGAAATGCATTGTGCACAGACACACAGACATTATCAGCAAAAAAAAGAGAAAAAACTGTGGGTATGCGTTGTTAATTAAAAATGTCGCAGTCGGGAGATCTGTGTAGCAAGCAGCAAGCAGTAAATTCAATAAAGTGCATGCATGATTCACACACTAGCCGGCAAAAACAAAAAGGCGTCGGCGTCGACGTTGCGCCATGTCGTGTCGTGTCGTGTCAACTCGTGCCATGTCGTGCATTGATGTGTGGCCATCCTTTGTTGTGTTGTGTTGTTGCCTGTGACCTATATACAAGTATGTACACACTTAACACAAACAATATGTACATACATAATAAATAAGTACGTACGTACGCAAATATGCACTGTTGTGTAGTGTCATTGGCTTTAAGACTGCCGCCGACATACTTAAGTCTGGTATGCACACATGTGTGTGCGGGTGCGGGTGTATGCGTATGTGTGTGTGTGTTTGCAAGAGAAACTTGTGCGTGTCTGCGCATTCCAATGTGGCGACGACGCCGTCTACACATTCATTGAACGAGGCTTTCCCAAAGTCAGCCCCTCCTCCTTCTTTCCCTTCCTCAAGCCACTCTCTAATTATACCCGTTAACCGATGAGTGTTTTACCTTGCTGTCAATTAATACCAAAAGCCATCCGGCGTTCTGTCTGTCCGGCTCTATACACAGCTGTATTTTGCGAAATAGGAGAGCTAGAGGTACCAAATGTGCATAGTGGGAACGGGTATTTCACAGTCGAGCACACGCCAAATACTTTCTGTTTGCTGTCGTGTATCTACAGCTGCTTGAACTATTAAATTGGGATATATTTAATATCAGTATATTTTTACTCACTTTCTCAATTTGCAGTTCTCAAGCATTGAAACACCCGGCTATGTGGGATTTGCCAATCTGCCGAATCAGGTGCATCGCAAGTCCGTTAAAAAGGGCTTCGAGTTTACGCTGATGGTGGTTGGTGAATCCGGTTTGGGCAAATCGACGCTGGTCAACAGCCTATTTCTCACCGATCTCTACCCCGAGCGCATCATACCCGATGCCATAGGTGAGTCAATGAATCCACAAGTGGAGTGAAGTGGAGTGAATCATTCATTAACTTCATTCACAGAGAAACAGAAGCAGACTGTCAAGCTGGAGGCATCGACGGTGGAGATCGAAGAACGTGGCGTCAAGTTGCGTCTGACTGTGGTGGACACACCGGGCTTTGGCGATGCCATTGACAATTCGAATAGCTTTGGCGCCATACTCGAGTACATCGATGAGCAATACGAACGCTTTCTCCAGGACGAGAGCGGTCTCAATCGTCGCAACATTGTGGACAATCGCATACACTGCTGTTTCTATTTTATATCGCCCTTTGGCCATGGGTAAGTTAAAGTATACCGTTATTGTTTAATCGCAATCCCTACAACTATTATTTTCTGTATAGTCTGAAACCCTTGGATGTGGAGTTCATGAAGAAGCTGCACTCGAAGGTAAACATTGTGCCTGTGATTGCCAAGGCCGATTGTTTGACCAAAAAGGAGATATTACGGTTGAAGTGCCGCATCATGCAGGAGATTGAGAGCCATGGCATTAAGATTTATCCACTGCCCGACTGTGATTCCGATGAGGATGAGGACTACAAGGAGCAGGTGAAGCAACTGAAGGAAGCTGTGCCTTTTGCCGTCTGTGGCGCCAACACATTGCTCGAGGTCAAGGGCAAAAAGGTGCGCGGTCGTTTATATCCCTGGGGCGTTGTTGAGGTCGAAAATCCCGAGCATTGTGATTTCATTAAGCTACGCACCATGCTAATCACACACATGCAGGATCTGCAGGAGGTGACACAAGAGGTGCACTATGAGAACTATCGTTCCGATCGTCTAGCCAAGGGCAGCATCATCAAAGGTGCCGGCGGCAAGGAGAATGGCATCGGCAACAAGTCGGACCATGGACGTGACAATAGCACGCAACAAGTGGTGGCAAATAGTGTGCTCTCGGAGAAGGATCGCATACTGCAGGAGAAGGAGGCGGAGCTGCGACGCATGCAGGAGATGTTAGCTCAAATGCAAGCGCGTATGCAGGCGCAAAAGTGAGAGATTGATATAGAATCGAAGAGAAAGAGAGAGAGAGCGCACGATTGTGCAATTTACATATAAAAACCAACAAAGATATATATTTTTTGTATGCAGTTTCTAAGTTGATCAAGTATTTGTTTGGCATTTTATATATCAATATATATGTATATATAAACCGATATATATATATATTTATATACATATGTACATATGTGTAAGACATGATATAACTCTATATATATATATATACATTTAGCTAAAGTGATTTTTATACCTACTACTCGAAGATGTAAAATCAAATCTCAAGGCAACTGAACACATTCAAACACACACACACACTCACTCACATATACACAGACAAACACACACACACAAACTCGAACTTCATATCACTCCTAAAAGAACCGAAAACGATTTATTAACTAAACTGTATTCCTATTATATGTATTTTAGCGACATGATATTAATTAACATTTCAATTTTACAACTTGTATTTGTGTACTGCATTTAATTTAAGTGAAACGCGTAACAAATTCAAACCTACCATGTTAAACAATTCATATTTTATCAGTCTCAAATTTGTGACCAAAAATTTAACAAACTGTCTCGTGTATTTTTGAATTATATTATTTTTAAGTTTTTGTGTGCGTTCATATGCTCGAAATGTGTTTGTAAACGATAAGACGCAGCAATTTACTATAATTTTTGTATATCGTAAATGTATTTGACATTTTTTTTTGTATCAATTATTCATTCTTGATTCTCGCAGCAGTAAAATTGCTTAATGTATTTAAAAGAAAAACAAAAAAACGCGCCGCACTTAATGTTAATCGAGTCCTATTTCCTCTTGCTCTGTACAATTTAATCCTTTATATTGCTACTCCTATGAATACATATATAAATATATGCTTTTTTATACGATTTACAAAGTTATCTTTTCCGTTTTGCATGTAACAGGCTTATTTCAATTGGAAACAGTGTTGCCAGATGGTTGTATATGGGAGTGTACTGGTAACCTGTCGGCAATTGATAAGCCGATAGTCACGCGATATTTTTCCGAGCTTTCATGAGCAACGGTCACACTTGCGCGCACATGTTGGTGCGGTAACATTCACAACGTGCCGGCTGATTTACTTTTCGGTAGTATTTTCAATGTGAAAAATATGATGGAACCAAAGCGAAACGAAAATGTATAAGAGCATAAACTGGACATTGAGGCAGGCGACCGGCCAATGCAGCTGGAAACGTTTGGCCGCCTATCGTGCGCTCTGCACAACGTTAATGAGGTCATCAGCCGAAGCGACCTTGTCACCAGACGCAGTGCAGCGTCAACTGTCCGAGCTGCCCGTGGAGCGTATACGCAACTTTAGCATCATTGCGCATGTGGATCACGGCAAAAGCACGCTGGCGGATCGTCTGCTCGAGCTAACGGGCGCCATAGCGCGCAATGCTGGGCAAAATCAGGTGCTCGACAATCTGCAGGTGGAACGGGAGCGCGGTATCACGGTGAAGGCGCAAACGGCTTCCATATTCTATAAGCATCGTAATGCGACCTATTTGCTGAATCTAATCGATACTCCCGGTCATGTGGACTTCTCGAATGAGGTGCGTTAAGTTCATTCCTCGATGATCCCCAAATGAAGTTCAGTTTTCCTTTAGGTCTCTCGATCGCTGGCTGCCTGTGATGGTGTCATACTGCTGGTGGATGCCTGCCATGGCGTTCAGGCCCAAACGGTGGCCAACTATCATCTGGCCAAGCAACGACAGCTGGCCATTGTGCCAGTGCTCAATAAGATCGACATTAAGCATGCCAATCCCGATCAGGTGACCAAGGATATGCAACTGTTGTTCGGCATTGAGCCCGCCTCCGTGTTGCGTGTCTCGGCCAAACTGGGCACGGGCGTCGAGCAGGTGCTGCAGCGTGTCATTGAAACGATTCCACATCCGCGAGTGCAACGTGATTGCGACTTTCGTGCGCTCATCTTTGACAGCTGGTTTGACAAATATCGCGGAGCACTCAATCTGATCTATGTGCTGAATGGACAACTGCAGCCGGGTCAGGATATACAATCGCTGGCCACCAAGAAGATGTACAATGTCAAGACGTTATCCTTGCTGCGTCCTGCCGAGTGTCCATTGGAAACATTGTCCGCTGGCCAGGTGGGTTTGTTGGCCTGCAACATGAGGAACAGCAAGGAGAGCATCATTGGCGACACGCTGCATCTGAAGCATCAGGCTGCCACCGCCGCCGGCAGCTATAAGCCACAACAGCCAATCGTCTTTGCCGGCATCTTT
Organism: Drosophila pallidifrons; assembly: GCA_023558445.1. Lineage (NCBI taxonomy): Eukaryota > Metazoa > Arthropoda > Insecta > Diptera > Drosophilidae > Drosophila > Drosophila pallidifrons. The sequence continues at coordinate 24,768,627 of CM042351.1, read as the reverse complement.
CCGGTGGATCAATCGCGTCACGTTGCCTTGCGCAGTGCCATCGACAAGACGGTGCTCAACGATTCCGCGGTCACGGTGAGCGTGGACTCGAGTCCGGCTCTGGGACAAGGCTGGCGTTTGGGTTTCCTTGGGCTGCTGCATCTCGAGGTGTTTTGCCAGCGTCTGCAACAGGAACACGATGTGGAACCCATCATCACAGCACCCTCGGTCACCTATCGCATTGTTCTCAGCAATCCCCGACTGATCAAGCAGCATGGGCGCAATACGCTGGACATCTCGAATGCAGCGCTGCTCCCGGAACCGAACAGCATAGAGCAGTACCACGAGCCGCTGGTGTTGGGCACGATCATCACGCCCAGCGATTATGTGGGTCCGATCATTGGACTCTGTGTGGAACGGAGAGGAGTGCAACAGAGCTGTGTGAATATCGATGAGCAGCGCATGTTGATGCAGTATGTGCTGCCCTTGAGTGAGATTATCTTGGACTTTCACGATCGCCTCAAATCGCTGAGTTCGGGCTATGCAAGTTTCAGCTACGAAGATCATGGATATCATTTGACGCATTTGGTGCGTTTGGATATTCATTTGAATGGACGAAATTGCGAGGAATTGTGTCGCATTGTGCACGTGAGCAAGGCGTTGGGCGTGGCACGACAAATGGTGAACAAACTGAAGGAGCTGATACCCAGACAAATGGTGCAGATTGCGATTCAAGCTTGTGTGGGCAGCAAAGTGTTGGCGCGTGAAACGATAAAAGCCTATCGCAAGGATGTCACCGCTAAGCTGGTAAGCGTTGCCAGACCACAGCAAACAGGTGTTTTGCTCTCGATAACACTCTCTCGTTCTGTCTGTCTCTTTTTCGATATACGATAAATAGTATGGCGGTGATGTGACGCGTCGTATGAAGCTGCTGAAGCAACAGGCGGAGGGCAAAAAGAAGATGCGCTCGATTGCCAACATTCGTGTGCCCCACGATACATTCATTGATGTGCTGAAACGCTAGGTGAGTGAGTGTTCACAGCAATAGTTGATAGGATCGTGCTGTATAACAACAGCATCCCTCCTCCGGCAGCGTTATCAGAGCAGCAACACCAACAACAGTTTTGTGCGCTCGAGCCTTAGTCGATAACACGGTTCTACCGCGTCGCCGCCTCTTCCGCTTGCCCGTTGAAATGTTGTCGCCTTATCATTCGCATTCGAGTATGCTCTTTGTTTTGCTTGAAATAGATTTAAAAAGCAAAAACACACATGCATACGTATATTTCATTTGTTTGCCTGCATATGTATGTACATACATACATACATATTTGTATACGCTGCTTTATCGGTTATAATGCGCGGAAGTCAGCTGCCTTCATTTAAATACCCATGTGTGTGTGTGTGTGTGTACAGTGCACCATGTATGTATTGGTGTGACGCATAGCCTTTTCTTTATGAATTATGCATTTTTAAATTCATAAGCTGCCCCCTTTTTAACTCTTATCAACTGCATTTTTCTGTCTAATCACATTTTTATTTAGTTTCAAATGAATAAAAGTATATTTATATTCAATTAGTTAATTGATTAATTAATTAGCGTCCAAACTTTTTGTACTTACTGTGCACACAGTTCATTAACATTCGCGTTTTTATTTTTTGCAAGCCTGTTGTTGCTGTTTTGCTCCCTTCAAAAATGATTGCATTGTCATTGTCTTAAATTAAAGTCTTTTTAACAACAACAACAACAATAACGAAAAAATCGAATTTCCCTGACCCTGAAAACTAGCACGCACAAACACACACACATATAAATGCATAACGGTATATCCTCTCGTTGCCTTTGCGCTCCCCAAACAACAAAACACACACACTGACACATATGTATATACGTATGTATGTATGTGAGATAGCAAGTTTGAATGCTTGTGTTGTGCTCCCGGCAAGTTTTGTTTTTGTGAGAGAGAGAGCGAAAGAAAGAGCGCAAAACGAGTGTCAAAAGAGAGCGCATCGAACGTCAAAGACAGAACAATTGAACTCAACTGATGTCGATGCGATGATGATGGTCGGTGGGTGTTGGGGACGTTCTGTGTGTGTGTGTGGCGTGTGTTTGCATGTATGTGTGACCTTGAAAAACAATAATACTCGTTGCTTTGCTTTTGTGTAGGCAGCTCGCGCTGGGTAATGCAAATGCAAACAAACAACACACAAAAAATACAAACTGTTGAAATGATTATGCAATAGACGAAGCTTCCACTTTCAATTTGCCAAAATGTCAGAGGGGAAAGACTAAAAGGTAAACAGCACAAAACAACTGACCAGTCAAAAACCTCACACACACACACATAAATATATTGTACACACATACATATGTACAGAAGTAAACGCAAAGACAACGATCGGGAAACTTTTATTTGGAAAAACATTTTGCATATGAAAATCAGCTGCACTCGATTTTCGCAACAAAACAAAAAAAGAGGCAAACAGCTGAGTTTGAGCCCCACACGCAAGTGCAAGAGCACAACATCATAAAACAAAAACTTGAAAGAGTGAGAGCAAGCGTCGTGAGCACAAAAACACAAACACACAAGCAAAGGCAAAACAGAAACAGCTACAGCAAACGTATGTAAGGTGCAAAAGCAAAAACAAATACAACAGCAACAGCGAGAGGAGAATACAGTTTTCGTTGTTTTGCCGCTGCTGCTGCTGCGCTCAATTGAACGAAACAGAACGACGACAACAACGACGACGACGTCGCTATCGCTGTCGTTGTCGACCGCACAATACAAAAACAGTCAGTTTTCATTCTCATTTGACATCATCAACATTGAAATTGAATTAAAACAAGAGCAAAAAGAAGCAAGCAGCAGTGTTCTCGAGTTCGATTACGATTCTCCTACCGATTACGAATTCTTTGGTGAAATTCAAAGTAAATTATTTAATTGACTCCCAATTTGCAACTGTATTTCATTAATACGCCATTACGCAGCGAAAGTTTTCATTTAAAAATCTGACCAAATAATAATTGCAAGCGACATTTGCATTTCTTTTTATTTTTTTCGTTCACTTTGTACTTTTTTTGTTTTTCTTTGGCCGTTTAATTTGCAAAAATAATCAGCGCGAACAAAATAACAAACGTCATCAGCTGTTCTGTGCTGTGGGTGTATGAGTGTGTGTGTGTGCGTGTGCCTACGTTGCCTCTATTATATGTACGCATGTGTGTGTGAGTGTGCGTTGCGCTGCTTTCATGCTTTGTTTTCATATAAAGCTGAAAAAAGCTGTGAAAATATATCACATTAAATGTTATAGAACGTCTAATAAATTGTTGCACTCTCAGATAGACAACACCTCCCATTTCTCTGTTCACTCCCCTCCCGCACACACAACATCGACGTCTCTCCCCACCCCAATTAATTTGTCGCGTAGCAAAAAAAAAAACGAAACGAAACGAAAAAAAGCGACACATAACCTAGAAGAGAATTTAGAACGAGAACTTGTTGTGTGTGTTTGAAGGTTGCGACGGCGGCGCCACTGTGCAGCCCCCAACCCCTCCCATCTCATCGTCCTCTGCACTCCACTTGTCTCTCATCGTTGCTTTTGGCCTTGACCGTGTGCTGCGATAGCAACAACAACAACAACTGAAAAGCGACGGTGTAACAGCTGACAGCTGCGCGCTCTTCTGGCAGCGACAGAGATGGCGACAGCGACTGCACTTTTTGACAGTGCAATTGCGTCAAGTGGCAACGCCGATGGGTGGAGATGGTGCCCCAAGACAAGTGTACAGTGTACATGAACACACACACACATGCAAGTACTGGTGTGTGATTAAACAACGTTTAAGCGCAGTACGTCGTCGTCGTCGTAGTCTCCCGCATACTAATACAAGCGCACACACAATCAAGTTCAAAGTAATCGCACACACAAACGGGCAACGGCATCTCCCGCACACACACACACATACAAAAGAACTGCGCGCATTCGCACTCTCGCTCTCCCACACACAGACATGGCGCACACACACACGCATGCACATACGTGTAAACGACATCTCTGTACACGTAGCAGGCGCAGTGGCAGCGCAGTTAGCAGCAGCAGTGAATGCTCGCAGTTGCTTTTATTTTTGTTGTTATACGAATTTCAACGGTTGCAGACAACAAAAAAAGAAAGAAGAGAAAAGTCAGCAAATTGCAATATTGTGCAATAGTAGAATTAAAGAGTGAGCGCTAAACAAAATGTTGCTAATTGATTAACATGTGTTAAACTTTAACTTTAACAAAGTTTACAGTAAACTGCACAAGCAATAATATATGTAAATAATGATAAGTAAATAAATTGGCTAGCTGGCATTCAGTGTTGACAACACATAGAGATAGTGTTGCAAAATATCGCGCATTTGCAATTGGAAACGTTTCGTTTTTGTTTTCGCGCTGCGTCGCAGTTGCCGTTTTGCTGTTTTCCCCCGTTTCTCAATTCTCGTCGTTCGTGTGATTTACAACAGTGCGTTTCCACTAAATATTATGTAGTGTGTGTTTGCTTCTATCTGATACATAATTGATTTATGCAATTGCAAATAAAATTACATACATACATATGTATGTATGTATGTGGCCGCTGACGTTTCAATTGTTTGTGCACGTAACACATACGTATGTATGTATACACATACATATATTTCATATGCTGTGTTCATACATGAAAATATATGTATATACATGGATATTTGTGCATAGCAAGAGAGTGAGAGTTTTGTTTGCAATCAACAAAATCAAAACTTGGGTTTTTTTGTTATTTTGATAAACATTTTTCAATCGTAATACACAATAATGCGAGAGTGTGCAAGTTGTGTTTTATTTTTGTTTTGCGACTAACGGGCCAATGGCAAACACACGTACACATACGCATGCATATTCGCTTCAAACGTCACACAGCTGATACGTGTTGTTGTTAGTGGTTGGCGCATACGCACATTCCACCTCACACACACATACGTGAACGAATGCGAATATCTGTGCACTCTATCTATCTCACTCTAACGCTCGCATATTGCCGTTTGCCACCCACTCTCGCTGGTTTATTTTGTAAACAACTCAGAGCATCGGTGTTGCCAGACATTCGCAATTTGCCAATTAGATTGGAATGGCAGCACTGTTGGTATTTGTGAAATTCATTGCTTGTTTTATTGCTCACTTTTTTTTGTTGTTACTCTTATTGCAGTCGCCAACGAAATCAACAAGAATCAATGCAACCACCAAACAGGACATAGAAGAGAGTGACAGTGTATGAGAGTGAGACAGAGAGATCAAGATGATCAACAGCTACAGTGCTGTAAGTGCGGCTGCTGCTGGTGGCACACCAGTAACTCTGCATTTCAACTATAACAACAACAGCAGCAACAACAACAACAGTGGCCTTAAAATGCTGCCAGCATCAACAACAGCAATCGAGCACAAAAGCCACAACAATAATCATATTATCAACAGTGCTGTCCCAACAACAACAACAACTGCGAAACTGTTTAAAATCACACAAAATGAAGTTGTTGAGGGCAAGCATTTCCTACAACAGCAACAAAATCAGCAACAGCAAAAGCTGGGCAAGGGGGGAGCTGTAGTCAATTGGGTGGTGCCAGGGTTGCCATCATCATCGTCAACAACGACTTGTATAAATACCTCAAAGAACACCAAAGAGCCGCAGCACTTTATCCAACTCAACGTCCAGTCAACCAGCAACAAAAACAACCACAACAACAACAACAAAGAGCAACAGGTGCAATCAGGAACAACAACAACAGCATTAACCAAAGGTGCCTTTATTGAAGTGATGATGACAACAAAAACAACAGCGCCACAACGCACTGAGGACCAAGAAAATGCCTTTCGCCGCATCGAGGATGTGCACAATTATGCCAAGCTCCAGCATCATCATCATCCACATTCACATCATCATCAACACCGCAATCAACATCATCGTAGTAATCATCGTCATCACGACATCAGCAGCGATGAGTTGGGCGAAGAAGATGATGACGATGACGATGACGACGAAGATGATGATGATGAAGAGGAGGAGGAGGATGATGAGAGGGAACTTCACTTGAATGCTGCCATAGCAAAGATGAAGAAGAAGCGTCAACCAGTCAACAACAAAAACGTCGACGAAGAGGATGAAGATCAAGTGGAGGTCGATGTAGTCACTGTTACACCAACAACAACAACAGCAATGCCACAACAACAACAACACCACCCAATAGAACAGGAGCAGGAGCAGCTCATCATGCGCCCCGAGCATCATGCTCGTCGCCCCATGAACGCATTTCTCATATTCTGCAAGCGTCATCGCGCCATCGTTAAGGAGCGTTACAAGTCGCTTGAGAATCGGTAAGCTATCGATAAACTATCGAAACAAAACAAAATATAAGTTTGGATTTTTCAATGCACAGTGCTATAACCAAGATACTTGGCGACTGGTGGGCGGCACTAGACGAACAGGAGAAGCAGTGCTTCACCGATCTGGCGCAACAGGTGAGAAACATTTATTTTGCATAATATTAGTGCAGAGTGGTCGCAATTTTGGTTTGCTGCATTTTGCCAAGTGTGAAAGTGGCCAGATCGCTTGTTGAAGAACTTGCATGATGACATCTGGCAACACTATTGTAATTCAAATTTGAAATTTGCCGCGTCCTTTGTTGCTCTCTCACTCTTATTTAAACTTGCTTTGTTTCTTACAGTTTAGTGTTGTTTTCCAATGTAAAACTAATAATCAAATTCTTAGACATCAACAACATATAAGTGAACTATCTAGCACTCCCTTCATTTAGTTATATTATTTGGTATAATATTTAACATGTAAATAAATAAATGTGTTGGTTTGTGTTCATTGCAGAACAAGGACGCTTTCTTCAATGCCAATCCCAATTTTAAATGGTACAAACTGCCAGCGCCGCCGTTGCGTACGCTTGCAACACGCCCCAGCAACGCAACAGCAACAACAGCCGCACATCAAAGCGACGATCAGTTGCAACTTCAACAGCAACAACAACAGCAGCAGCAACTGCATTGGGAGCCCAATGAGGTGGCGCATGTGTTGCGTCGTAATTATTTTAAATTCGCTGACGAGACGCAGATGGGCGAGTTGAGTGTGTTGCTCAATGTGCAGGATAAAGATTATGCGCTGCAGCAGGCGCTGAGCGAAACGTCGCAGTTTCTTAACGTCCACATGCCCACCAGCAACAAAAGCAACAACAACAATAATGTTAAACGTGGCGCTGACAGTGCGAGCAACTCCAGCGAGGAGGAGGAACGCGGCTCTCCATGTAAAAAACTCAAATCATCGCGGTCGTGCAAAGGCAAAATATATCAAGAGCTGATCAATTCGGGCCAATTGGCGGCAATAGCAAAGAGCAAGAGCAAGTGCCGCTTAAATAGCGGCAGCAGCAGCAATGGGAGTGGCAGCAACGATGCCAATAGCAGCAACACGCCTCCAATATCGCCAACAACAGCAGCAGCAACAGTTGTCATCGATTGTCAGCAACAACAGCATGAAGTGACAACCACAAGCGCAATTCGTGCAGCAGCAGCAGCAGCGAGAGGATTGGGAGCTGGAGTCGGTGTCGGTGTTGGTGTCGAGTTTGATCTGGAGGAGAAGATCAAGGAATTGCCAGCGCTTAGCTTGGATGTTTATCTGCAGCGCAAGCGCAGCACCAAAAAGAAGAAGAAATTCAGCAGTAACAAAAAGCAACGCAACTCGCACAGCACCAGCTCAGCAACTGGAGCAGCAACTGCCGCCGGAGGAACTCCAACTGCCGGCAAGCAAACGCGTAACAAATCCGAGTCTGAGGTAATGATATCGCCTACAGGCTCATCATCCTCATCCTCAGCTGCTGCGTCTGCTGCTGTTGGCAGTCAGAAGCGCAAGGCGCGCAAGGAGAGCATCACACGTCGCGATGTCAGCGCCATTGAGCAGGAGGTGGCCTCCATTCTGCCGCTGACCATCAATGGTTGCTACTATTTCAATCAGGCGCAGCTGCTGCCGCCACGTCCAACAACAGTTGGAGCAGGAAATGCAGCAGGAATTGCAACTGCAACTGGAAATGTGAGTGCAACTCCAGCAACTACTCCTGCTGCTGCTGTTAACTTGGCATACGATGTGACATCCACTACCTCAGATCTTCTAATACTGGCCGAAGTGGCCGCCAATCGCACTGAGCTGACCAAGTCGAATTAGCCCAGCAAGCGGTGTTGTCTTGTGTTGTTAGAGAGGCCGCAGAGAGAGCAGAACGAAGAGCTGCGGCTGTACTTATATATATATATATCCGCAGATATATCATATATATATATATATATATATATATATTGTATACTAGACTAATTGTTATTGTTTGATTTTCTTTGCTGATTAAGATGATGATATATGATATATTGATGATATATTCGTCGTGCCTGTAAATGGAGACACTGTAATACACTGAGAGTAAATAGACATTCGTTGATCTACAATTTTAGTCAATAATATAACACGAACACACTTACACACACACGCATATGTATAAACAAAATTTTAGATCAAATTGAAAGAGACAAGTTTATGTTTTTCTTTTTTTTTTAACTAATTTGTTATTTGTTTTACATATTTCTCTCTCGCAATAATTGAATAATGAACTTGTTGCTATTTTTTTTCTCAATTGTTTTTGTTAAGTTTTCTAGATGCAAACAACAAGAAATACAAACAAAAGGAATATGAAATAGAAAAGAACACACAAGAAATGAAATGCATATGTGCTGCGCTTATTAAATGTTAATTAATATTATTATTATTATTTTTCTAAAACATATATTGTAGTTGTAATTTATTATCTATTATCTATTGTGAAAGTGGAATAGATGAAAAAACAACATATACATAATACATACATATTATATACACCACAACATATTCATATAAAATCGACTAGTGTTTCCTTTGAATTTGCCGCCAATCGATAGCGATATCGATTTTCCAGTAACTTTTTCGGAGATGGGCAACACGCGTCAGCGTTGCCAGATGCGCTGCAGCTGCTATGCTTACCGAATACCAAATAGTTTGCCGGCTTGCATGCGCGTGTATGCGTATGTGACTCTTGTGCAAGATAAGAAACCAGTCAGCTAGACAACCAACCATTGACTGCATAGATAAGCTCAGGCATTCTAATTGGGCGCAAGAGTGTGTGAGGATCGCGATCATGCTTACCCACAGTACACAAAGTACTGCCAAATAAGATGGCTGGCGCGTGATTTACGTGCACCCGGCTACAGCTCACGTGCAAAGTAGCAACAACAAACAGCTGTCATTTGTCGTTCGCACATAGTGATACATAGGTAATTTTGCTACACACATGTGTAGTGTGTGTGTGTGTACATAGCCGCCATTGCTTCTATTCCTCGTACTCGCTTTGCTGTCGCAGCCTCTGTCGCCGCCTCTGCCTCTGCCGCTGTCGCTGCTCCACGCGGTTTCGGCTTTCGGTTTTGACCCATTCGCAAGCTTCGTCGTCGCGTGAGCTTTCGCCAGCAGTTTCGCTTCAATGTTGGCCTTAATTTAGTTTGTTCGCGCATTCAGACCCTTACAGTTCATGTATTGTATTTTGTACATCAACCAACACCAACCAACCTACCAAATAAATAAATACATGCTGACAAAAACTGCCCGAAAAAAGCATCGACAATTAGAACAGCAAGCGATAAATATTTGAACAAATTTGAACGAGGTAGGAATCGAATGCTTGGCATTTCTTTTTGAATATTTCTCAAGTTGTTTTGCATTTCAAAAGTTTTTTTTTTTTTTTTTTGGTATTTTGGTTTTGTTCTTACCTCTTATTTAATATTTGATAAAAATATAAAAAAAAGTTTCGTTGTATCCAAAAGCGCGTATGTACATATGTGTGTGTGTGTGCATGTGAAAAAAACAGCATAGATACATTTCGTAAATGTTGTGCACTGTGAGTAAGAGAACAAAATAGCGACAGCAAGAACAACACAAGAAGAGAGTGTGTACATACCTTCATGCAGGTATACAATGTGTACATAAATAAATCATTTAAATAGGGGGAAGCCGCAACGGCGACGGTGACGAGTGTCATCGCTAGTCAGCGACAGCAGCAGCAGCGATGTTAATATGCATATGCATATGTATGTATAGGTGAACATACATATGTATGTGCGAACTACATGTGAATGCGTAATAAAAGGATCTGTGTGTGAGAGAGTTATATAACTATCCATGCAATATGACTGACTGAGAACGAACGAGCGAACAGAAAGAGTAGAAGCGGGAAAGGGAAAGGGAGATTGGGATTTTAGCTAGCAACAAGAAGTGTTGTTTTTGATGAATCTGCACATTTGCCCAATTGCGCGACGCCAACGCATTTACGCTTACTCTTCACCTCTCTCTCTCTCGCACTACGCGAATAAACATACATACATACATACATACATACGCGTAATTACGTACATATGTACGTAAGTACGTAATATAAACAGTCAGCAGTCAAGCAACAATAATAATTAAGCGTAATGAAATCTCCGTGTGTGTTGCTTGCAATGGAAACCCGCTAAGTTTGATTTTAATTTGATTGCGGCGGCGGCTGCTGTGACTTCGACTTCGACTGTGACTGCGACGGCGAATGCGACGTTTTGTCTGCTGTGTGTTTAGCATGATGCTAATAAATTAAGAGAAGCAAATCACAATCTTTTAAATGGGTTTCACTTGCACGTTTCTTGTTGTTGCTTTTCGTAATTAACACCAATTAGCATAGAATGTGCAATTGTCGTTGTGGCGCATTTCAATTGAAATGGTCAGTGCAAAAAAAAAACAACAAAAACAATTTGTCTACCAAAAAAAAAAAAAAAATTCACAGCCGCCCTAATCACAATCGCAATCACAATCAAAGCCACCCCGTTGCCTTGCCGTGATATCAAAAGCAAAAACAACAGCAGGAACAACGAACAAGCAGGGGGCTTGTGCGCGTGACGTCACGCAACGCAACGAACGGACAATTGAATGGGAGGAAGAGAGGCAGCAGCAACTGTTATGTAAGCAGCGCAGGATGAATGCCTTTTTTCTTCTTCGTCTTTTTCCTTTTCGCCTAGCCGAAGCACAGTGTGCTGCTCGTTTGATGTTCGTGTTGCGCTCGTTTTCTTTCGTGAACGGGCGGCTGAGCAACGGGCGCTTTCGGTTGCCATTTCGCCGCCGCCATCGTCTTGCGACAGTTTGATCTGTGCTTTTGCCGTAGTAAAACGTATACGCAGCGCGCGTACAAAATCAGAGCAATAAAAGAAGAACAAGAAAAGCAGGCAGGTATACATCAAACGTAAAAAAATACTATGTGAACAATTCAGGCGCAGCAGCTTAGCAACTGAAATTGAAATTCGTTTTTAATTTAATTTTATGCACACATTGTTTAGCTCTAAACGTGTGAGTGTTGTGTGTGTGTGTGTGTGTGTGTGTGTGTGTGTGTGTGTGATACGTGTGTGTTGTTGAGCGCAATTAACGTGTGTTCCTGTATGCGAGGGATTTTTTTTTATTGCCAGCACTATTAACATTACTCTCTTTATTCTATGTCTCTTCCTCTCTCGCTCTCACTCTCGCTGCTATCTGCTGTGCAATTGTTGTATAACAGCTTCTTGTAGGAGGACGGAAGCAAGCAAGCAAAAAAAAAGCTCTAAATTAACCGTAAACACGGCAAACGCGGCGACAAAAAGAAAGAAACGTGAAAAAGCAAGTGTAAAGTCAGCTGTGCGAAATTATTTATTTTTTTTGCATAAGAGAAGATTCCAACGAATTTCCGTAGTGTCAATTGTGAAAAGTGTGCCCAAGTGTTAGCAATCAAAGCGTAGTAAAGAAATAAGAAATACCAATATCAAAACCGAGAAAAGAAGCTAACGAAAGTGAGAGCAGTGTAATGGCTCAACTGCGATCCGTGAGCTGTCAACGTTCAATTAAATTGGTCTACTACTCTTGCAACAGTCCGGGCAACAGCAGTGGTCTCTTGGCGGCAGCCTCGCGACCTCTTCATACCGATGCCTTAAGAAACCGCCAACAACACCTCCTACAGCAGCAGCAAGAACAACAGCAGCAATCTAATCATCATCATCATCAGCAACGGCTTCTGCAACGCCATCTGCGGCAGCAGCTCTTCTGGCAATCCCCTTTGTTGGGGGCACGTTGCCTCAACTCGGCCGAACAGCAGCGGCAACACGCTCAAGCGGCGCTCGCCGAGAGCAAAGATGAAAAGAGCAACGCAGCCGGTTGCAGGCCAAAAGGCGCTGCAAGAGCGCCACCTAACTTCGAAGGAACGCCGCAACGCGATCCCCTCGATGTCAGCTTCAATGATCCCATTGCGGCATTCAAGAGCAAGACAACCTGGGAGCTGGTCCGTGCTTACATGGTCTACATGATCTGCAGCAGCGAGAAGCTCGTGGAGCACAATATGAAGGTGAGTTCGAATACAGTGTGATATGTGTACGTTGCTCGTATAACAGTTGGGAATATTGTTATACTCCTTGCGGTAGTTGTAGTATCTCTCTCCCTTCTTCACGCGCCTTCCGCAAATCTCAGCTTTGCGCGCAGAGCTGCCAAGTTGGCCAAACTTGTTAACTACGTATGACCTTTTATTTAATTGGCCGAATAAGTGTTCTATGCCATTTTAGTTTTGATTTCATTTACAATCTATTTCGTGAATTGATGAATTAAGTCTATGGCCTTAGTAGCTAGCACTACCTTCTGTTAGTTATTATATTATTTTATATAATAATAATAAATTGATGACTTGTTAGTTACCGAGAAAACTGACCGCCATATAAAATATGATAACATAATAAAATGTCAAATTGTGCGACGTCGCTTTTTATAAACGCAATTTAGTATTCATATTTATATTACTTGGAAATACTTTACTTCAAACCCAGTACTCTTTCTTCTATTAAATGTAGTGTTAAATACTAGATTTAATATAATAGAAACAAAAAAAAACCCAAAGCAAAGCTCCAGCAAATCAGTTTGCAAAAGTGATATCACTTGAATCAACAAACATTAATAATAGCTCTAGCTTTATGTCTAGCTGCTTTAAGGCTGTTTAAGAATATACTCGCTTATTTTTTTGATAGTTGACAGCACTCTTTGCTTGCCGGCTACTTGACTTGTATTGCCGTCTCTCTTCCGCCTCAAGCAGCTGCTGTGGTTCCCTCGCCCCGATTACAAAGTAATGCGGTCGTCATTTTATACACGCTAAACTTGGTTAATTAGTAACTTGAAATGTCTTGTAGTTTTCTTCGTCTTCTTCTTTCATTCTTTCATTTCATAGCGATATTTATTTTCGTATTTGTGCTTTTTAATGGCATTTCTAGAAATTTGAATGCATCTCTAATTGTATGCGTGATTTGTTTTTTTTTTTTATGAAGGGGCGAAGCAAGAGAATAACGAAATGCTATGAATGACTTGGGCATTACTTGGCATTTAAAAACATATGCACTATGAGAATATTGTTGTGTGAGTTCAGTTAGTTGAGAAACAGAGAGCGAGCCGTGTAAATCATCAAATGCGTTTTGACGACCTTGTGGGAGGCCGATGCTGCTCTGCTGTTGCTTTTGTTACTGCACCAGCCAAGTAGACGCCAGCAGCGATAAACACACACACACACACACACATGCATACGCTGTTGAGACACACGGACACAGGCGGGCCCCCAAAAGAGAGCCAATCAAAACGGAACAACGATAGTGGACTCTCTCTCCCACCCACACACATGCAAGTTGTGCACACATGAGTCACAGTGTGTAAATGTATTACGTATGCGACTTGCAACTGTCTATCGATTATTATGACACCAGAGTCGCAAGTGTTTGATCGATTTAATGGCAAAGCAATGACTACACAAATAAACACACAACGAATTGCAGACAAGTGAAGCATTTGTATTTGTGTTTGTGTGTGTGTGTGTTTGTGTATAAACACTCGTGTTATAATTACTCTCAGCTTCTTTCTGCTTGTCGCATTTCCGCTGTGCTATTTCCGCACTGTCTTCTCTCTTCTTATTCTTATTCTTGTCATTTACTTACTGTCTGGCTGTCTGGTCTCGTGATGCGGGGGCAGAGCTCAACAACTTGAGCAGCAGCATTAGCATTGAACACCTGTGCTCACTTTTTGTTATTTGACATTTTTATGTTGTTTTAGCCGCCGAAATACATTGCCAAATTTTATGTAACCTGTTCTTTTTTATTTCGCTGAAAAGCAATTCGTTTTGTAGTTATCGATGTGCGCTGCGCGTTTTTTTCCCCCCCGTCTCCTGTTTTGTCATTCTGATCGCGTTTCTCTCTTAACCCCCCACCCCTCCCCTCTTGGCTGCTCAACCTGCTTAACCGGTTCACTGAGTCGTCAGATCGTCCATCAACACGTGCCTTGTCTCGCCAAAGCTCCTTTAAATGGTCCGCTGTGTGCGTGAGTGTGTGTGTGTGTGTGAAAGCTTTTAACAGCAGCTGTGCTGCACTCCTTCCTCCTCCCCTTCTCATCATCACATGGCATCACTTGTCTAAGACATGATACAATTCATGATACAATTATACAAGGTAGTCTCGTCGGAAAAAGCTTCCGTCAGTACGCATTCGTATTTCGACGCAAGAGGTTGTCTGCGGACGAAATTTTTAGCGCAATTAACCCTTAAGCAAAATGACTTTTTGCCATGTATGCCGTAGACACGGATAGAATTAAAATATTTAGAGAATTAGAGAATTCTCATATATATTGTTAATATTGTTCATAAACAATTTACATTTCAAAAATATGTGAAGGAGACATTAACATTAGCTTCAAAATATGTAAATATTTATATCATCGTCTAAGGGTTAACGCGCATTTCATTGCCGTCTCGTTCACACTACCACGCTGTGCCTCTTTCACTCGCACTCATTGCTAACATAGACAGGGGACCAGCTTTTTTCCGACGGCACTACCTTCTATAATTGTATCATGGTCTAAGAGACCAGCGTGTGTGACAGAAATGGAGACAGCAACGAATCAATATTATGTGCTTGGCCTTGACACAATACGATCGTCTCTCTCTCGCTATTGTTTTTGGCGCTATTCCAACTGATTTATGTGTATCGAAAAGAGCAAAAACAAACAAGCGACAGCAACAACAACAACATAGAGACGAGGACAAGACAAGACAACAACAAAACACGATCTACAAATAATTCAAATTTTCGACTTATTCTTCTCGTCTCGACATTTCACATTTGTTATATGATATTTTAAATGATTTGTGTGCCTTTCTTCCCACCACAACCACCAACCCCCACTTCCACCCCTCTTTTCTTCTCTTTTTTTGTTTGTTTCTCATTCGAATATCGAAATATACCGTTATCACACAGCTGATGAAGGCGGCAAAAAAATCCTCGGTACAAAATTATTTTCAGTATTGATGAAGGCCACATTCTATGGCCATTTTGTTGCTGGCGAGGATGAGGAGAAGATCAAGCCAACGCTGAAAAGGTAAATTGTTAAACTGAACATTTGATTGAACTAACGCCATCTCTTTCTCTCTTCTTTTCTTTTCTTCCATACACACACACACTTTTACTTCCTTACTGCTTTGCTGTACAAAAAACAAAAACAAAACCAATACCGAAACCGATAAATGCCAACGATGACCGATGACCGATAACCGATAATTGATAAACGTTTAGCTTTTAAAAGTTGCTCGCACCGTATTGGGCAGCAAACTGTTCGTCCTGCTGATGAAGTCCAGCTTCTATGGACACTTTGTGGCCGGCGAGAATCGCCACACGATTGTTCCCACGCTTGAGAGGTGCCCAGAAAAAAAAAATCGATAAAAATCAAATCCTTTTAACTCACTCACTCTCTTTGACTAACTTTTGATATTAATTCCATGTGGCATGTGGCATGATTTCTTTTTTTTTTTGTCGTCCGCCTTTCTCAGTCCCGCATAACCACAAAAACCAGATTAAAACTATTATCATGAAACAAAAATAATGATTTACAAATACAAAAATTACACGCTTACAGCAAAATCAATTACACTAAAATGATATCATGCATGATTTAGAACGATTATGATTAATTAATTTAATAAATGATTGATGAGTTATATTTTCGAGCAAAGAAAATACAAAATTATAAATCATGAATTTAATTATTACTTGCTTGAAAAATTAATCAAATTACGTAAAACAAATCATTATCGTTAAGAAAAAAGATTGACAACTCAAATATAATCATTATTTTGTTTTTATAATGTTTACGGCCCCCACACTGTTAAACAAAACAAATAACCGACACTTCAGAACAGCAATAACACTTTTACACTGTCCAACAAACTTACTCGATAACAACACTTACACACTTTTCCCACTGTGCAAGAATATGCTCGATTCCTAACCGTTCTTCCCCCATAATTGTATATTTTTTGCTCGCATCCAGTTTTCTGTTTTATTTCATCCAGCTTAATTTCGCTCTGATCATCACTAATCTTTTTCTATCTCTCGCTTTCCGTCGCAGACTTCGCTCGTTTGGCGTTAAGCCCATCCTTGATTATTCCGTCGAAGAGGACATCACCCAGGAGGAGGCCGAGAAGCGTGAAGTTGAGTACGTCATTCACAAATCGATCGATTAATTGATCGGTATCAATTATCGTTCCTTGGCATTTCATTCTATTTGGCTTACAGATCTTCCGTTTCGAGCGCTGGCGATGATGGCAACAAAGACGCTGGCGCCTTGCCTCAGTATCATGTCGACAAATCGTTTGCGGATCGTCGCTACAAGGTGAGCAGTGCTCGTACCTATTTCTATCTGAATGAGGCAACCTGTGAGCGCAACATGGAGATATTCATCAAGTGTCTGGAAGCTGTTTCGGGTATGTTTGGGGTTTGATTGCCCACTTCACCATTTGCTACTCTCTTCCCCCTTCCTAAGTTTATTCTTATTGTTAATCAACAAATAATCAATGCATGCGCTGTGCATAATCACCCTGTGTACTCCCAATAACCCAATGCATCCTGTGTTTTTCGATAGTTGCACCAATTGTTACTCTTCGAAGTTTTTTATGCTTCCACTTTACTTTGTATCGATCAGGAAATAACCTTTAACATACACTTTTTAAGGGCAGCGGAATTCGTTGCGATCAATCGAATACGGAATCGAACTGAAAAATGTATTTGTCATTGTCAAAGTGAAAGTTAAAATGGGAACAGACTTCAATTAATTGATTCAGAGCATCGTGCGACATTGACCAAATGAATTGCATGCTAGCATAGCTTGCAAATAACTGTCGACCGTTATTTTTCTTGTGCTCTCGTTGCGAGCACAACCGAAAAAGTTCATACTCTCTCGCTCTCGCTCTAAGCAAGACAGTTTTGCTGTCTTCATTTCTGTTTTCTGTTGAGCGCTTTTCGTTGAGCTCTTTTTATTTCGGTCGTTCAATGAGCAGTGCGTAAAGAGCAGAACGAGAAACGCTCGCACAAAGAGAGTCAGCAAAAGACCGATTGACCGAAAAACTCAACGCAAACGGTCTTCTTCTTCTTCTTACTTTCGTTGTTGTTGCAATTAATATATTTCGTATGCAAAACGAACGCTTGTGAATGTATACCAAAACATATGCAAAGAAATAATACAATTTGATTATTAGAACAATTTAATTTTATTTTCAAATATTTTTGTTAACAAGTTTCATTTAGATTCCATATTCCATATAACAAAATGCTATTAAAAAGAAAAAAAAATTTCAGACAATGTTGTTTTTAAATTTTTTTGTATTTTTATATATTATATATATATTTTTGTAACATATTATGTATTAAGCTTTACAACTAGTAAGGAGTTTAGATTTTCTGCACTAATCGAACTTCTTCGTTCACTTAATATAAAGTGAAGGGGTGAGATCGCAATTAAACGCTTTACGATTTGCTTGCCTATGCGTGTGAATGTATACCAATACATTCGCAAAAGACTTTTATTTTCACTGAACACGACAAAACGGTCTTGGAACAACCGAAACAAAACAGAATAGAAACAAGTAAGAAAGTTACAGTCGAGTGTGCTCGACTGTGAGAAACCCGCTACCCATTTTTAATAAAGGCAAAAAATTGCGGTATAATTTTCAAAATATTCCGAAAATACTAAAAAAACGGTATCGCTCTGAGCGCGAGCGAGCTCATTCGAGAACCCACGAAACGGTTGCTCTCTGAGCCTTTTCGTAAAGAGTCAGAGAGAGACACATATTTGCGAACAACGAGAAACGGTCGACAGTTATTTGCAAGCTCTGCATGCTAGTTATTGATATTATATTTTTGAAAACTTGATAACTGTGTCTATCGATAAGTCTTACACTTGGAATTATTGCAAAGGTCTTCGTTGAAACATGTTTTTCTAGTTTATGTCGCACACCTATTAAAAGTTTTTGCACATTGAATGCATATATTAAACTTAAATGCTTGTCAATCGGTACTTATCGATAGGCAGTGTTATCGATTGAGGGATAGAAATGCACGAATTTGCTTGCAGGCTGTGTAGAGTAAACTCTACCTTGGTTTGTGTTATGGTTGTCGGGCGATATATATTGTTATCGGTTTGATCGATTTGTCAACCGTTACTTATCGATAGATAGTGTTATCGATTGGGGGATAGAAATGCACGAACTTGATTGCAGGATTTGTTAAGTATGCTCTTGGTTTATTTAAAATGTTTACCAGGAGATATATATTGCTATCGGTTTGATCGATTTTCATTGCAATTCAATTATCGAGGGAAGTGGTGAATCGTTTTCTTCTGGCATGAGATCTGTAGATACTTTTCGATATGTAGTACAATATTTGCTATACTCTTCCGTTTACTTGTGATAAAAAAGCTGATTGATTCGATTATAATTTTGATTAATTTTCTCTCGAATGAATTTCTTTTCCACATTCATTTTGAATAACGTTTCGTAACGCTCCACAATGCAAATCGACGATGGTGCTATCCACTTACCTCCCTTTCTATCAAATGAAACAAAACGAAAATTAACCGATAAACGATAACCGATTAACAATATCCTTTTAATGCAACTAACAAATCAAAAACGAAAACTTGAACAAACTCGAATAACAAAATGTGCGCATTTGAAACTCGAATCGATAATTATCGAAAAATCGATAATGGGTAACTGTGAATGTTGTGTTGATGGTTCTGGGTGTTGATGTTGATGCTTTGGTGTATGTGATTAACGCGTGTTGTGTTGTGTCGTCAGCCGATGATGCCAAGGAGCCGCGTGCTCAGGCCACTGGTAAGCTGTCATTAAAAAACACCAAACTTAAAACGTTTCAAATCGAACCAAAAACAAATCGAAAAGCTCAAGCCAATTGTGTAATTGAGTAATCGATTTGTGGGGCAAGATTTGTTTTTGATTTGATTTTGGTTCTAATCTTGATTTCATTTGTCTCGCCCGTGTGTGTTTCTTTCTTTATTTGTTTAGTCTTTTGCGTTGTTTTGTATTTGTATTTTTAGTTTAGTCTACCGTTATGTGTTTGTGTGTGCGTGTGTAAATGTTTTTATGTGCGTGTGTGTGTGCGTTGTGTGCCGATTGCATGCCTATCGAGTATCAAGCTACAATATCGCATTGCCTTGCCTTGCTTTGCTTTTGTCGTCTAGTTTTCGCTTTGCGTTGCTTTGCCTTCCTCAGCTTTTCCTCTCTCTCTTGGGCTTCTTCCGCACTTCGTGTCGTGCATTTAATCACTCACTTACCTTTCAACTGCTTCTCATTTCCGAACCCAACGATAACGATTACGATAAACAGGCGCCACCTTTGGCACTGGCATCACCGCCATCAAACTGACCGCTTTGGGCCGTCCACAGTTGCTGGTAAGCTTCTCCCACTCTCTTCCCCTCTTTATCGCATCTCCCACTGACTCTCTTTGGTATTTTTCCGACAGTTGCAATTATCCGAGGTTATTATGCGCACACGTAAATACATGGAGGCACTTGTCGGCGGTCAGGGCAATGTGTTGACCCATCACAAGACGATCAAGGATCTCGAGCAGTATTACGCTGGCGTCCACGACAACAAGGATGTCCAACAGTTCTTGCAGAATGTCACATCCGACAAAGAGGGGTAAGTTAACATTGGTTTACATTATTAAGTTGGCTGCACAACGGCAAAGTGGCAACATTATTAAGTTAGCAGACAAGCGACATCATTATTAAGTTGGCTGCGTCTAAGTTGTTAATCAATCTGTCTCTTGTCTGTTGCAGCATATTGCATCTGTTTCCATGGTCTGGCATTGTGGACGAGGACTCGCAGTTGAGCGAAACATTTCGGGTGCCCGATCCGACAACAGGTCAGATGCGTCGACTGATCTCACAGATATCACCCAAAGAGGAGGAGATGTTTAGAAATATGATACGTCGTCTAAACACAATTGTAAAGGTAAACAAAGCGTCACTTCATTGCATTCAATGTATGCATTACACTTAATACTGTCTCTCTCTCGTTTAGACTGCCGCTGAGTTGGATGTGCGCATCATGATCGATGCGGAGCAGACCTATTTCCAGCCAGCGATCTCCCGCATTACGCTGGAGATGATGCGCAAGTACAATAAGAACAAGGCCATAGTATTCAACACCTATCAATGCTATTTGCGCGAAGCTTTCCGTGAGGTAAAACAATCAAATTTATTATTTATTATGGCATGACTTTATATATTCAAACTTCCCAAAGGTGAGCAACGATCTGGAGCAAGCGAAGCGTCAGAACTTTTACTTTGGCGCTAAGCTGGTGCGTGGAGCGTACATGGAACAGGAGCGTGCACGTGCCCAGGCTTTGGGCTACGCTGATCCCGTGAATCCCAGCTACGAGGCGACCACAGATATGTATCACAAGACGCTCGCCGAGTGTCTGCGTCGCATCAAGGCAAGTCCGCAATCATTAATCACAGTTTAAAACATTGAAAAATGAATGAATGTTTGTTTTGCTCAGGTCATGAAGGATTCTGGTGATGATGCTGGCAAAATTGGCATCATGGTTGCCTCGCACAACGAAGACACTGTGCGCTTTGCCATTGAGAAGATGAAATCGATTGGCGTCTCGCCCGAGGACAAAGTGATTTGCTTTGGCCAATTGCTCGGCATGTGTGACTACATCACGTTCCCATTGGGTAAGTGGACGAAGAAGAAGTAAAGAATTGCGATTACTAATATAACACAAATTGGCTTACAGGTCAGGCTGGCTACTCGGCTTACAAGTACATACCGTACGGACCCGTCGAGGAGGTGCTGCCGTATTTGTCGCGTCGTGCGCAGGAGAACAAGGGTGTGCTTAAGAAGATCAAGAAGGAGAAACGGCTGCTGGCCAGCGAGATTCGTCGACGCATCTTCCGCGGCCAGATCTTCTACACTCCCAAGGGCAACTATGTGCCCATCTAAACGATCTTAGCTAATATCGATCGTCAACTCTCGATCCACACACATCATCCAACAATCGACACCGACAGCGAAACTAAAGACACGAACGAAAAATGCAAGTGACAGAAGACAAGATGATGATGGTGATGTTGATGTTGATGTTTGGAGGAGTTACATTTAATTAACTGTTTTGTTCCGTTCTAAGTGTGTTTTAATGTTAGACGTGCGGCTATTATATATATTCATACATATATATATGTTAACATATATAGAAGAAGAACCTTGACGCATTTGGTAAAGTGAAATGAGATGAGATGAGATAAGATGAGTTGAACTGAGATGAATAACAAAATAGAAAACAGAATCATATGCGAAATATTTTAATTCCTTTTTCAAAGTAATGTAGTAATAATATTGAAATCAAGTTCGACTTCTCTGTGTATGTTTAAAACCTAAAAGTAAAAACAGCAAAGCCGCAAATAAAGCCCAAAACCAAATGATTATTATTAAACTTACAGCAGGAAAAGAGAACAAATTAGATAATTATAATAATAATTGAATGATTTATAATTATGATAGCGATGCGGAAACACGAAACACACACATACACATGACATTTTTAGCAACTTAATCGTAAGGATAAAGTATAATAATAATATTATATACAATATACGAGAGCAAGCTGTTTATACTATATACGATATTACTATATATATATATACATAAATATATAGAGAGAAAGATATACATATATATGTATAGTCAATAGAGTCTGTGGCTGCATTTTAGTCCATTGAAATTGTTCTGCTTCTCGTTTCAACTTTGTTTGTTCTGTGTGTGTTTTTTGTAGAAACAAAAAAAAGAAAAAAAAAACAAGTCATACTCGTATTCGTATTTGTATTTGTATTCATATTCGATATTCGTATTCGTATGCGCTTAGCCTGCTTTCTCCTCCTCATTCTGTGTGATCTATTACTATTATTTGATATATGTTCCCTTAAGCATTAAGCAGTCTCTCAATTGCAGTTCTGTTCCTTCTTAAAAGATACTATATATATAGTAAATACAATATATATGCCACCCAGGGATACACCTAAAAACAAAAACCTAATGATTTATTATGTTTATGATTACGATTATTATTATTATTATTATGCTTATTTTTATTGTATTTTTAATTTAGAGATTGTAAACGAATTGATAAATAATCACATTGTACTTGTTACTCTCGCTTTCGCTCTTCACACACCTTCAATCCTTCCTCTCTCTCTCTCTTCGTTTCCGTTGTGTTCAGTTTTTATCGCATATATCGATAAATTAATTACCGATAAGGAAAAAAAAAAACAAACTGCATCGCTGCAATTAAATCGAACTTTTTCGTGGTTTTTCGTGTCCCTCCCAAGCAAGAAAAATACAAATTTACAGTTGAATTTGTGCTATATTTGTGTAATTGAATAATACAACACTAAAAACAAAAACAAAACAACAACTATACATTGCATATGTCATAAACGTAACGATAATAAATCAATGCGAATCAATTGTATGAATGTTAACTATTTCAATGACAATAATAAAATGTTAAAAAAAAAAATAGCAAAACTAAATTTCAATTTTCTTCACTGCGAAATACACCTGGCACGAGTTGGAAAGAGAAGCACACACAAAATAAAGAGAGAGAGAGCGAGGCAAGGTGAGTGAGATAGAGATATTTATAGTCTACTGATTTTATACCCTCTACCCACAGGGTGAAGGGTATTAAATTTTAAGGCTATATAAATACACCAAATATAACATTTGGTATATATTTTTTAGTATTTTGCGGTATATTAATTTGGTATATTTGTAAATTAGTATTGCACTGTTTACTGTTTATTTAAAATGAGTAGCGGGTATCACACAGTCGAGCACACTCGCCTACTTACTACAGGTCTTGACTAACTAGTATTTATATTTGCACACTATGGTATATTTTGAATGTGGTACTATGTATATCAATATATGCTTTGGCATATTTTTATTATTTTTGATTTATATTTTGGTACTCTATGGTAATTTGAATGTAGTATTATGCCAATATACCAAATATAGATTTTGGTATATTTTCAGTATTTTTGTGGTATGTTAGTTTTGTATAACACTTTTAAATGAATATATTTTGAATGTGGTACTATATCAATTTGGTGCTCTGTGGTATAATTTGAATGTAGTATTATGCCAATATACCAAATATAGATTTTGGTATATTTTCAGTATTTTTGTGGTATGTTAGTTTTGTATAACACTTTTAAATGAATATATTTTGAATGTGGTACTATATTAATTTGGTGCTCTGTGGTATAATTTGAATGTAGTATTATGCCAATATACCAAATATAGATTTTGGTATATTTTCAGTATTTTTGCGGTATATACTTATAAATTAATATCGCATTATTTTACTTTTATTCACAATGGGTATCTCACAGTCAAGCACACTCTACTATAGCTTTTTTACTTGTTTTAAATTTCAGACATGAAAAACGGAGAAAGAGAGAGAGATAGAATGCATCGAATCGAGTTGTCAACGTTACGTTTTATTTGAAAAGTAGTAAAATACGCCGCTGAATAGGGAGTCGACAGCTCTCACAGCTCACTTACAGACTACGCATAATAATCTTAACTAGAATCAACATCAAGGCAGATAAAGAGCTTTTCCATGTAGCATGTTCACTTGGTCTTCTTCTTACGCTGTGTGAAATTGCGTCGCTTGCCGTAGTCGACTTCGCTGACCATTAAAGGATCGTTGCTCTGGCGTTGAAACGCCGCCTTGCCGGCGGACATGCGAGGCTGTTTGGCAGACGAACCGGCTCCAGTTGGTCGTGGATTGACCGCCACACGCTTCAGGGCCTTGGGGAGGATGTAATCGGGCACATGGCTGAGATGCGACTGCTGTTTGATAGTGCGCGTCGGTTTGTCGTGTCGCAGCGCCTGCAGATCACGTTTGTTTTCCTCGAAGAAGCCCTTGAGCTTCTCGCTGTTCAAGATCTCCGTTTTGATCTCCTTCAGCCGAGTGTCGTGGACAGCGACGCGAGTGGCAGCACGCCAACAATCCTGGGCACGATACCTGAACGCCTCCACCTCCTCCAGCTTGAACTGATAAAGTCTGCAAATGGGAGATGTTATTGAAATGAGTAAGAGGAGAGACCGATTCAATGCCTCATTACTTGATCATGTCGTTGCTGTCCACCTTCTTGGGTCGCTCCACATAGTTGCGACGCAATTGCTCCACCAGCTTGGTGTCCGCCTGTGACAACGTCGTCTCCTCCGCATTGGGGTTGGCAATCGGTTTACTTTTGGCCGGCGCATCATCCCACTTGGGCAACGTTTCGCGGGCGAAGCAACGGCGCAGCTTCTGTTCGACAGCCTCGTTGAGGGGCAGCTCCTTGACGCTCACAAACGACAGCACGGAGCCCTTGTTGTTGCCACGCGCTGTGCGTCCGGCACGATGAATGTACGAGGTAACATCGCAGGGAAAATCAAAATTGATCACATTGTTGACACCCTGGAAATCGATGCCACGCGATGCGCTCGACTCGATGTCGCCCTTCTTTGACTTGGACTTTGCGCTCGCCTTGCGCTTATTGCTGCCGCCTGGCTTCTCCAACATGTGCTCGTCGGAGGCAATGATGATGTCGTAGCTGCCGCGATTAAACTGACTGATCGTGTGAATGCGAATGTTTGCCGGCAGCTCCGAGTTCAACACGCAGACACGGATGCCAAACTGTTCCAGAAACAGGCGAACCCTAAACGAACCAACAAAAAAGAAGCAGTGTTAATAGACAGTTGATTGTATGGATTGGAGATAAACCAGCAGATAAAGATCAGCGAGAAGATTAGATTAGGTCACGCATGCGCCAAACTGTTGCCAGGCTGCGCATTCCCATTTTGAAGAGAATTGTTGTCATCATTTGCTATTGCCATCTATCATCCATTTCACACTTACTTGTAGCAGCGATCCACGTTGTTCACAAAGATGATGCTTTTGCCTTGGATGAGTGTGAGCTTGAGCAGTGCCACCAAAATCGCTGGCTTGTCGTTCTCCTCGGCGAGAATGCGCTGATGCGTGAGCTGCTCGAGCGACACCAAGTCGGGCTCCTCCAGCTTCAGGGTGATGGCATCGTGCAGACACAAACCCTTCATGCGCACCACATCATCCGAAATGGTCGCCGAGACGAGCACCGCCTGATAGATGGCCGGCAGATGTTTGATCAGACGCTTAAAGTCTTGCTCGTAGCCAAAGGCAAAGATCAGATCCGCCTCGTCAACCACCAGCGTCTCAATGTGCCTCAAGTCCACCACATTCTTGCCCGCCTCTGCATGTGCTAATATTTTCGCTGGCGTCGAGATGACAATATCGGGACGCTCAGCGAGCGCGTGCCGTTGGGTGGCCACATCATTAGTGCTGCCCGCAATGTCGGCCACACGCACCACCTTGCCACACGACTCGGCCAGCTGTTCGATCACCTGACGCGACTGTCGGCACAACTCTTTGGTGGGCGCCAGAACCAAAGCGCTAACGCACTGCTCACTCGCATTCAGCTTCGAGTTGAGGATCTTCTGTATTAGCGGCAAGGCATATGCCGCCGTCTTGCCCGAACCTGTGCGTGCCCTGACCACCACATCCTTGCCCTCCAGCAGCAGCGGAATCGCCGTCGACTGGATAAGCGTGGGCTGCGACCAGCCAAGTGCAGCTATTGCCTGTCCAATTAATTGATCATTTCATATTTAATTACGTGTTTAATTATTATACATAAATAATATTAGAATGGAGTGCTAGCTACTAAGGCCATCGACTCGAATCATTTTCTAACTAGCAACTCCACTCACCTTGAGAATACGCTGGTCCAGCTCCAGTTCGTGGAACTGCAGCGTTTTCTGTTGTGTGCTGCTCATGGCGGCGAAACGCAATTACAATCACAAAAAAAGCGTGAGTACAAAATAAAAATACGTGCGAGCGCAGCACGCGCAATTGAAGGAAGAAGAAGCAGCAGCAACAGCAGAAGATGGCCACATCAGTGTGGCCATAATACAATAATAATACTGCAAATGATTTATCGATACTCTTTATCGATCTGGCCGTTTTGCAACACTGTCTCCCCACGTGCAGACGTCGCAGCTGCTTGTACTTTTGTTTTTCTTTAAAAGTGCGCTGCATTTGTTGTTTATAATGCCGGAATTCAACGACAGCAAAGATGTGAGTATTTTATACACAAATTAGAGCAACAAGCTAAAACTCCCACCTGGTTTACAGTTTAACGTTTCACTAGTGAAAAGCGAAACGACAAAGGGCAGCAACGATGCAAAGAGCGCGCACAAATTAAACAAGGCGTGTAAAAAGAAATACCTGGAAGAGATCGAGCACACGGAAGTGCATAGCAGCGAATTCGACAGCGAATGCGCCGCCGAACTCGGAGAGTTCGATCTGGCCATACATGATGCTTGGGTGCTGCAGTGCCCCAAGGGAATGGACCTCGCCTCGTTGGCCGGCAAACGTATTAAGATGCCAGGACGTCGATTCGTTGGCGATCTGCAGGTTCGCGCCACTCCATATGCGGAACCGTTGCAGCAGTCGGTTGGTTTCGTGAATGCCAGGGGCAAGTACTCATTGCGTCGTGTACCTTTGGCCGGTCACATGATCGTGAGCAAGCGTCTAAATCAGGAGAAACCCGACGCAGATGCTGACGGTGACGATGAAAGCAGCGCATTCCCCAAGCCTAGCAGGCCACAAAAGTTCAAGCTGCCGGTGCGTCATCCGTTCTTCGGCCGCGACTATAAGGATCGCATTGAAGTGAACAAGAAAACATCGAAGCAGCTGCGCCATGCCGAGAAGAAGAGCTCCGAGGCGACGGTGCGACTTCGAAATACTTCGAATTTCTATAAGATACGCAGCAAGTTGCTGGCCACAACACAGACACTGGAAGAGAAGGAGCACGATGTGCGTCAGTCTGTGCTCACTGGTGTCTTGCCCAAGTTTATGGCTGAAACTGTTCCGCCCAGCTATGTGGATCTGACAACTGGTGACGATGACGAACCAGATGCGCCCAAAAAGAAGCGCAAAAGCAAAGCCAATGGTGTGGTCGAGAATGATGTTCAAGCCCCCGAATCGTCCTCTAAGAAGAAGCGCCAGGCGGAGTCCAATGAGGAGGAGACAGTAGTGAAGCCTAAAAAAGCCAAGAAGCTGAAATCAGCATGATTGACACCTTAGACTATTTAAACTATTTTAGAGTTTTTGTTCTAGATGTATATAAACACAGAATATACAATAACGTATGGATTATTTTAATCAGTTGTGTAATAAGTTAATTAAAATATATGAATATCAAATTCAAATGTTGCCGCCATCTTGTGAGCTATCTGAAAATTTTTGTGGTGGCTAAACGATACGTCGATATTAAAGCAAAATCGATGTCTCGCGAATTCTATCGACCGTTTTCCACCTCTAACCAACAAGCAATAGACCGACCATAAACAAAAAAATAATTGCACTTTAAGTAGAGAGAAATACATTAAAATAATGCAAACCGAACACTGGGGCGTCTTGCTCAATGATGACGACAGTGGTGCCTTACCGGCCTACAAGTATGTGGCCACCGGTGCGAAAAAGCCCAAGCTGGACGAGATACGACAACGCGAAGAACAATTCCCGGTGACAGATTTGCAGTAAGTATTGCGAGCGGCTTTTTTATTATATTTACAAATAACAAAATGTTTGTGCAGCCACACAGTGGAGCTAAAGAGCTCGTTGGTGACGCAAACCATCGAGGTGATGAAACAAACCGAAATGCTGCAATCCCTCATTGACACCTACTCGACGAAGAACGTAAGTCTTGAATTAGCAACAATAAACATATATTTTACTAAGTTAACCGCTTATAGGGGAGCTCCAACTATCTACTGAATCCCTGCCAAATGATACCGGAAGTGGACTTTCCGCCAGAGAATGCAGCCGACCTGGTAAGCGAGCAAAAGTTTCAGAAACCCATCTGGTTTATACCCACAGTGGATACGGCATATTCACGCGGCGATCCGCAATCGTATCCCGAGCTGTCGAGCAACACTTGCCGACACACTCTACGCAAAGTGATGTGCGGCCTGTTGCGACTCGCGGGCTTCACCGACTCCTCGGAGACGGCGGTAGTGCTGCTTACAGATGCGGCCGAGGATTTTATGCGCAACCTTGTGGAAGAGTATCGTGGCTTCTATGACATTGAGCCAAAGCTGCAGAAGTCAACAATGCTGCGACTGCAGCCACTGGAGCAGGCATACTTCAGCATGACGGGCACATCGCTGACCCAGGTGCACAACTATTATAAACACAAAGTGATAACGCGCAATCGCACTGAGATTGCCGAGTTCAACAGCGTGCTGCAAGAGTACTACAAGCTGATGAAGGAGAGTCAAAGCAGTATGCAGAAACAGCAGCAGCATCAACAGCAGCAGCAACAGCAGCACAATCATCACGAATTCAATGGCCATGACTTTCTCAACATACTCGAAATGCAACCGGGCAACGGAAACAGCGGCGGCGGCGTCGTCGAAGATGGCAACAACAGCACCACGGGCAGCAACAGCATGGGCAACATTATGGGCGAGATGCTGCAGGAGTTGGGTGGCAGCACCAATTCCAGCATCTCGCTGAGTAACGTGAGCAGCAGCCAGCAGCAGATGATTAGCAGTAATGCCTTGTATGGTCTTCTCGAAGGACAACTAACCAATAACAACACCAATTCAACCTCAGCATCGAATGTGCCTGCCTCCAGTTCTGGCTATCAGGCTAATTTCGATACCTAAATAAAATAAAAATTGTAGTAATTAACGTAGTTAGTAACAAGCCACAAACCACATGAGAACACCCGCTGCTTTCCTCCTTCATCCCTGTTGGTGGGCGAACTAAATTTTCCACTGGGCGTTTGTAATCGGTGATTCCCAAGCAGAGGCAAAAATATTGTGAAGATTGTGAAGAATACAGTAAAATCCGGTTATAACGACGCCGCTTATAGTGTCCGTCCGGTTTTTGTAACGAAATTTCGCTGACTTGGTGGGTCCCCAATGGGGACTCCCCATACAAATTAAATTGATTCAAAAACAAGTAAGAAAGTTACAGTCGAGTGTGCTCGACTGTGAGATACCCGCTACCCATTTTTAATAAAGGCAAAATATTGCGGTATCATTTTCAAAATATACCGAAAATACTAAAAAATATACCAAGTGGTATGTTTGGTATATCGATATAGTACACCATTCAAAATATACCATAAACGGCACCATGTACCAGATTGTCGGCCAAAGCAACTAAGAGCCCTAGTAAGTAGGCGTTTTTGCCCATACAAAAGTATTTCTTTAATAACTTCCACAATTTTTATCTGATCGTAACCAAATCAGGAATCATAACTACTACAGTAGTTATTGTATATACCAAAATTCGTAGCTCTAGCTTTAAAATTACACTTGTTATTCGATTTTTTTGATTTGCGGGGGCGGAAGTGGGCGTGGCAAAAATTTGAAACAAACTTGATCTGCGTGCAAACATAACAAATGCTGTCGAAAAAAGATTATAGCTCTATCTCTTATAGTCTCTGAGATCTAGGTGTTCATACGGACAGACAGACAGACACACAGACGGACAGACGGACATGGCTAGATCGTCTCGGCTGTTGACGCTGATCAAGAATATATATACTTTATAGGGTCGGAGATGCCTCCTTCTACCTGTTACATACATTTCCTGCCGGCACAAAGTTATAATACCCTTGTGCCCTATGGGTAGCGGGTATAAGAATGAGTATGTGTTGACGAAAGCATCATTCGGATAAATTCGAGTTGATCGTTTATGAGTAAACGATTAGCGACAAGACGACACGAAGTGAGCATAACGAATGCATGTACATTGTACAATAACAATTTCTATGCGAGCTTCTTGAAGCTTGTTGTTGTTGCATGTTTTTTTTGTCTTTGCACATTTCATCTGTGCAGAAAAAGTACCGTTTGCTGCGCGCATGAGTAAAATCATACGAGTTGATTTTTGTGAGTTGATTGCAATTCTTGTTCAAAAAATTGATTGTTGAACCGAATGAGTAGCGCCCGAAATCATTATGCTGAACACGAGCCGAATAATTTGGAGTGAAACAAAAAATCGCTCGCACCCGAGTGGATTTAAAATCTACAACGAAAATGTGAGCGCATGCAAGTTGGATCGGCTGATCCGAACAGTGTGATTATTCGGCTGTTGAGCGCGTATGAATTTTTTTCATTCACCCGAAGCCGTTCTCTGGTGTGCGCCGAGCACGAATGTAGAAATTCGAAAACTAATGAAATCTATAAAATTTAATGAAGAAAATAAAGATTTCAGCAGATTTTGACACACTACCAATAGTTGTTTTCGAGTAGTGGACAACGGAACACCAACCAAGGCACGGATCCGGTGCCAACAATCCCAATAACTCCAAACTGTATCAGGCATGCTCCGGTTTTCCCTTTCCGTTTAAATTTAGGGACCAAATCGTACGTTTTCGTTCAACTTTTTGGTAAATGATTTGTGAATGTGCCAACAGGAGCATGAATCTATAATTAAATTTAGCATTTAATACTAGATTTAATATAATAAATAAATAAAGCATGTTAACAGCCATCAGACTAATTTCGAAACATAATCATCAATAATTAATCATAAATTAGTTACAGCTTGTTAACAAATAACACAATAAAACAATCCTAAAGACTTCTAAAACAATATCCCAACGTCTTTTCATTTCAATCCTACTTAATTTCACTCAATTGCAATTCCACTCAAAGCACTCAAATTTAAATTTACCGCCACGCTCAAAAAATTGTCAGATGTCGTTTTTATACCTTCTACTCATTTCTGTTTGCCTGGTGCTCGAGCTCAAAATTGAGGCTCGCGGCGACCACATCGACAGCTCGCAAAAGTTGAAAATGCCAGCTGAAGCACCAGGCGAATAGAAAAAGCAGCAGGCATCAAAGCTAACTTTCAGTGTGCATCTTTTAGGCGCAAGTTAGAAGCAACTCGTGGTAAAAGTATGCCATGGTTTTTATATGCGTTAAGGGCATTCAGCGCGCGGCCTGAAAGTATGCAATGGTTTTTAGTTGCTGGCTAAAATTATGCAATTTTTTTTTTTTCAAATCATGCCAGCTGATGAAGCTTTGGCAATTGTAAGCATGACAATTTGACATTTAAAAACAAAAACAAATGTGTTTAGTTTTCTTTGATTTTATCTTTCTTTTTGCGTTTTTTGCATATCTTGGACTCATCCCATTGGTTCTTGAGACGCAAAGTGGTGAATTCATTGGTTGGTTCTATTGCTTGCAGCTTGCGTCCTTCGGTATCACAGGATTTGTACTCGAAAAGTTTATTCTCCTTCGGCTTACGCTGCTCCCAATGTTGCATATCTTCCCCTCTAAGTATTGTATCCCCGTTGACAACAACCCCAGCTAGAGCAGTTTTTGTTATAGGTGCATCATCCTCCCAAGCGACGTCGCTTAATCTTTGGCTTTTTTGTCGGCAGCTTTTCCTCTGGCGTTTCCAATTGAATAAAACAATCGGCACCCGAAAGAAGTAACACATTACTGGGGTTTGTTGTGGTCTTTTCCTCCAGTGGCGCTGGCTTCGGAGCAACGAATTTGATTTGCTTCTCGATAATAGCTCCGAGTTTCTTCCAAATGTGTGTCTGCATGTAATCTGTTATTTGTAAATCGGCGTCACCCGAGCTCTTGTGTTCGTTCAGATATCTCTCGCTCTTGGGCAGCTCTTGCAGTGCGGCGCCAACAGTTGCAACACCTGCAACAGTCGAAGAAGACACGTGCTTCGTTGTTTTCGTCAGATCTGTGGCCGGCTTTTGGAACATGTTGTTGTTGAGCAGCGTGTGGTCGGCGGCCTCCATGAATTGACGCATTTGGGCCATATCTTCTTCGTCGGAGTCAGAGTCCATAGTTGCGATTTTATTTTATAACACTAAACCACAAACTAACAATATTATTAATTCACTCGCAATCAAAAAATTTAATTTTTCCTACCAAATTTCTGACGTCTGCCGCAAAAACAAATCAGAAACTAAGCTATGTTAAAACGAGTGTGACCAAAGAAAGTATTTTCAAAATATACCCTCGAAGGTGTATAAGCTTTTGTGGTATTAGTTAGTATTTTTGACCCTACGGATATTTAGTGCTGCCAGACCTAGCCAGCAGTTGACAGATTGTGATGATGGGCAGCACTAGACGTGGCGGCAAATTCAAACCCAGAGCGACAAATTGCATGACATGTTATATTTAATAATAAAAACAAAGCATTTACGTAACAGAACTATTTTAAAAATATATCCTCAAAGGTGTATAAGATTTTGTGGCATCTTTCAGATTTTTGAGCCTACGCATATTTAGTGCTGCCAGACCTAGCAAGCAGTTAACAGATTGTGATGATGGGCAGCAGTAGATGTGGCGGCAGATTCAAACCGAGAGCGATAAATTGCATGACATGTTATAACTAATATTTAATCAAAAAAAAAAAAAAAAAGTATTTATGTTACAGAACTACAAAGGCCGCAATTGCTAACAGGGCACATTTTCATCTCGATATCTTCGCCCACACGCACCACGGCAGCCATGCCATTCTCCGAGTGCGGTGATATGTGACAGTGGAACATCCAATAACCGGGACTGTTTGAATTGAACTGAATGATGGTGTAGCCAAAGGCGGGCACCTGCACAGAATCCTTCAACGGAGCACCTCGGCCACGCCTAGCCAGCGGCGTCTGCTTGTCAATTTCCTCGATCTGGCCAATGCGCTGCTCCCCAAGGACGCCCATGCCGACGACACGAAACGTGTAGCCATGCAAATGGATGGGATGCGGTGTATTCGATTTGCTCGATATGACAAACTCCACATTCTTGTTCGCCGGCACATGAATGACATTCGAGCACTTGCAGTGACGACTCTTGCAATTGAATCCCAGCGACGCTTGCTGTGAGCTGTTGCAGAACATTTGGCCAATGCCCAGATTGCGGGTCTGCAGAAACGACACCTTGGGCATGCTGAACGTAATGTCGTCCATCTGAAAGCGAAAACCCTCGCCGCGCAGCTCCCACGCATTCATGCTGGTGTAATACGTAACCGCAGGCGTCAACGCCGGCTCAATGTGTCGCGCATTGAGGCTGACCAGCGGGATGCTCTGATCACTGTTCGCGTCGTCTCCCAGCTCATTCAACATGATGCCAGGTGGATCGTAGGCATAGCTAAGCGTGTGCGTATCCAAGGCACGTGTGTCGGCATCCTGATAGTGCAGCACAGACTCCTGATGCAGTTGATTGCGGGCACAGAAGCTGTAGCCCTTGATGCGTATCCAATAGTTGGCCACATCCTGATTGGCGTGGAGGACAAAATCGAATCGCTCGGCACCATGGAACATGATCTTCTGCACCTCAACGGGCTCAATGTCGTTGCCATCGCTGGCAATCACAACCAGATCGTGATTGTCAATGCTCATGCTGATTGGACAGTTGGAGACACCTGCAGAGAGAGCAACACTTATTGTGATGTGTTAGCACTTTTGTCGATTAGCACACTCACCATTGAAGATGACACGGAAGCGATAGCGTCCGCCTCGTATAACGCCAAAGGTGGCATACAACGTCGGCTTCGCTTTCGTGTCCTTCTTCATGTTGCGGCCACGCCCATTGATCAGTATATTCTCCGCCACGCTCTCATCAAAGTTGTGCACCCAATCCTGTATCATAATCACATGCTCCGACCTATCAAAGTCATACAGATGCGCATGCGGATTCAGTTTCACTGGCTGTCGCACAATCAACGGCCCAGCGAGGCCAAAGGCACGCTGATGCTCGGTGTGACTGTGCCACCAATTGGTGCCCGCATGATCCACCTCGAAACGATAGCGAAACGCCTGGCCAGGCTCAATGGGATATTGCGTCACATGCGGCACTCCGTCCATGTGCGGAGTCGATCTCTGGTGCATGCCATGCCAGTGAATCGTCGTCGTTTCATGCATGCTGTTGATAATGTCCGCCACAATCGTGTCGCCGTAGCACACCTCAATCGATTGGCCCGGGAGTTGACCGTTTACCACCATGATGGGCGACTCGAGGCCATCGGCATACTTGCAATCATCGTTGGTCCGCGGCTCCAGTTCGGCCAGCTTGAAGGCATCGATGTACTCGCGACCATTGAGCTTGAAACGATATTTCGACTGCAGATAGCGTTTGCAGGTGTCGGTCATCGTGTCATCGTAGTGAACCACCATGTAGTAATAGCAGGTCATAGGCTGCTGTTCGGCACAGTCGCGTTTGCAGGGATGCTGCAGGTCCTTGTCGGCGTAGCGCCATTGCGAGGACTCGCTACTGCTGCTCGTGAGCTGTGGATACAGCTGGCTGATGCTCTCGTATTTGCTTACAATTCGCTTGCCATCCGCATCTGTAAATAGAAACAGAAAAGAGTTAGAGTAGAGTAGAAAAAGTGTCAAGGGTGCAGGTGACAAGTGGACAGGTCGCATGCAACAAGTGGGCAGCCTTCAGTCGACAAGTGGGCAGCGCTTAGGCGATAAGTGGACAGCCCTCAGGCAACAAGTGGACAGGTCTAAAGTAAGAAGTTGACAGGCCTCAGGCGACAAGTGAGCGGCCCTAAAACGACAAGTGGGCAGCCCTCAGACGACAAGTGGGCAGCCCTTAGACGATAAGTGGATAGCCCTCAGACGACAATCGGACAGGTCTCAATTAAGAAGTTGACAGGCCTCAGGCGACAAGTGGGCAGCCCTCAGGCGACTAGACAGGTCGCATGCAACAAGTGGACAGCACCTTGAATACCATCGATCTGCACAATAATCAGACTGCTAATTAACAATACAATCGATTTGACTAAACTAATATGCATAGTTTCTTTTCTTTTTGCTTCTAAATTTTTGCTTCTTGGAGGCAATTCCTTGGCTTGAAGAATGCCAAAATCAAACTGTTGATGAGTTTCCGCTGTCGGTTACCTTTTTGTCTGTCAAAACGTGCATCGCGATTGAAAATTCGAGAAAATTGGCTAGAATTCGCTTGTGTTCCTTGTCGAACACGTCGTAATGGTTAATTGAAGATTGTTTGCAATCTTGTTACCTAGATAAAGCAGATACAGATACACTGACGATAGAATAAACAAAATTCTAATTTCCAAACCCAAGCGCTTCTTTCTTGTCTGTTGTTGACTGTGCTGATTCACACAAAATTCTCAATCGAAGGGGAATAACTGCACAACATTAACTTCAACATCTATTTAACATTTCCTTGGCCCATTTTTTTAAGTTGACCTTCAAAATTTGAATAACTGCACAACTTCAATTTCTATTCAACATTTCCTTGGCCCATTGTTCTTAAGTTGACCTTGGCGCGCTTTGAAATTTCGAATTTGAATTTCAGTGTTGGACAACGCAACTCATAAGATGGCAGTGCTGCAAGGGATGAAGATGTTGATGCTGCTGTTGATCTTGCAGCGAATGAACTTGACAATAAATAATTTTTGCACACTTTGCTCCCACTTCACGAACCATTCATTTTTGTTTATACTGCAAGTATTATCTTGTGATAAGAGCAGCAGCAATAACAACAACAATTGCTTCGCAGGGTGTCGCGCCAAGCTAATCAAAATGCTCAAAGTGCCTCGCACTTTGTGTGTGTGTGTGTGTGTGTGTGTGACAGGTAGTTAGATTACATGTATGCGTGTGTGTGTGTGGAAACCAAGCCTAAGAAAAGAACATAGTACTGAATTAGAATTTCGTTTTCATTTACTTTTATCTTGTTTTGTTCTTTTTTTTGCTTGCCTGCCTTTGTTTTTTTTATGAGTGGCTGCACTAGGCGGGGCCCTGGGGTCCAACAAGATTGTTGATTATGCAAAAAGCAAAAACAAAAGTACTACATATCAACGCATACATATAGAAACCAAAAGAAAACAAACAAGTAGCGCGTACAGTGCAACAAAACATTGTACACACACACACACACAACACACATGTGTAGATGCAAATAAATACATAGCAGTAAAATACAAGCTACACATAAAAACAAGTTTGAACGCGTCGTCGACTTTGGCAGCTCTTTGGCCTGTCATGAGCTTCATTAGGCATTTCATATTGCAGTCGAGCAGACGCAGCTCAGCAGCAGCAGCTCCTTTTATTCTCCTACAACGCCAACGCCACCCACAATCAACCACAACCACAACTATAAAGCGGGGAGCAACAACAAACAAGAGTAAGAAGGGTGGCAACGCCACACAGCAACAACAGTTACAATTTACCTACAAATGCGTGCCAATGGAATTTCCCAACATTGGTTTATTTCACAACAACTACAACTTACTAATTACTATTGCTACTATTTCGATTTGCACACTCGCCATGATGGCAGGAGAAGAGCCGAGCACAGCACAAACAGGGATGGAGACCTCAGTACACTCCGCTGGCATTGCCGAGGTTCACAATGTGCCCATGGAGGTGATCAAGCGACCCATTCCCTCGGTTCTCGATGAGCTGAAAGTGCAATCACTTATGGACACCATCAAGGTGCGTTTTACTTTTTCGCCACTCTCTCTCACGCTTCAATTAATTGCCTTCTATTAATTCGCGCAGGCGGAGACGGGAGAGGAGGATGTGCCACCGGTTGACATCTTGTGGATAACGGGCAGCAACGGCGGCAACTATTATTTCAGCTTCGGAGGCTGCCATCGCTTTGAGGCCTACAAACGCTTGAACAGGCCAACCATAAAAGCGAAACTAGTCCGCTCCACTTTGGGCGATCTTTATCATTACATGGGCTCTAGTGCACCCACTTATTTGGCTTAAGTATCTGTTTTTTTTTTTGTGTGTGTGTCTTCGTTTTTTGCAATTGTTATCACTTTTTTATAAATACAAATTTACATATTAACATGTATGTACGTGCGTTGTTTTCACTTTATCTCTTCGATAGAGATGGAGGAACACCGATGTTTTTATATCGATAAAGTTCTACCATGAGCTTTGCTTACGCTATCGATTGCTCAAGCCAGATCAGTAATCGATACGCAAATAGATGGCGCCAGTGGGATTGTGTTCAAAGCTGCGCTTTTGTTATCGATTGCTCAATCTGCAATAATTATCGAATTGGCGCTTGTTTTGAATGAGCTAAATTTAGAGTCAGCTATATCTAATCTCACATACAGATTAGAATGGAAAGTGATTGGGAGTTTACTAAGATAAAGTATGTATGCAATGTACAATATTCACATATTCATCATTTGCTACGCATATTCGATAGAGATACATACAAAAATACTTAATTAGCTGGCAGTTTCACCACAAGAACGGCGACCGTTCTCGCAGAATACGCAGTCCATAGCGCTGCCATTCGCGCTGCGAGATCCACAATTCCCGTGCACTCTCCAGCACGGACATTATGGCAGCCCCCTTCCACGCCACCATGCCCACATCCATGCCCTTGGTGAAGACATTCACCTCGACGCCCGGCGGCACTTGTTGGCTGATCCGCTGTTCCAGCCAGGCGGCAAGGCCGCGGAGCTTGGCGCTGCTGCCGACGAGAAGAATGGCGCCAAACATTTTGCGACGCGTCTCGTAGCTGAGGCAACGGCCAATAGCACGGATCACCGCTTGATCCAAGGGCACCACTTGGCCACCCACATTATAGAACCAAGAGTTGCTCGACTTGGATTGCAATTGTTGTTGCTGCTGCTGATGATGCTGTTGTTGTTGCTGCGAGTTGCTGTTGCTGCTGACTGTAGTGTCATCCTGATCAACGACAATCAGCATGTCATCATCGTCGGCCGTAATGATGTTTGGCAATTGCTGTGGTCCGCTCTTCACAGCAGGCAGCAGACTAAGATCCCCAGTTCGGACGCCATTGCGACGTCCGGTTTCCTTGAGATACTCGCCATCGAAGCAATCCTCGCAATCGTATTGCTCCTGGGGCGATTGTTGTGTGTGCACCGCTCTCGTCTTGCCGGTGATGTTGAGCAGCTCGGTGTGGAAGAGCGAGAGCGGTGCCATGATCACCTCATCGCCCAGCTGCAGAGTGTAACGCAGCCATTTGCCCGCCTCGCTGCGCAGCGTAAACTGCTGCTCCTGGGCGCCACAAACATTCGCATGCAGATGACAGAAACGTTGCTTCAACTCATCCAGCAGATGGGCATCCGCATAGCTCGATTCGACGCTGCACTCGCGATAGGGGAATCCGCATTTGCGCAACAGCATCAAGAGCACCTGATCGATGTCGCCGCCGCCATAATTGAGACGCACACGCGCATCCAGCTGAGAGATGCCATCTTCGATGCAGGCAATCGATGTCTTTTGGGCGCCAATGTCCACCACACAACCGTAGCCAAGGCCGGCACCATACGTGGATGCCACGCTGTCCTGGACGAGGAAGCAACGCTGGAATCCCATCCGTTGCAGCAGCAGCGTCATTTGTTCCCGCAGATGGCGTCGCACATAAACATCGTTAACCACAAGGACAGCGCTGTGTGTGGTCAGGTCACGTCTCGCAATGCCCAGACGCTGCTCCAGGGCATGCGTCCAAATGCGCTCCACATGCGACAGTGTCGCCTGCAAAGATCCTCCCCGTCCGGCGTGAACATTTAACTCGCCTCGCTGAATTGGAAAGTGAATGTCATAGTTGCGTGACGCGGCTGCAGTTAGCCGGAGTATCTGCTCATCGTACAACACATTGGCATCTTCGTTGTTATCGGTGTCTTCGTCAGCTTCAGATGGCGTCACTTGCTCCGCGACGCTGCTGCGATTGAAGTGCGCCAATTGCTGCGGCGGCGTCGCCACTCGCAATCGATTCTGTTCATCGACAATACAATGTTGCAACATCCGGGAGACGGCCAGACGTTGCTCCTCGAACTCTGTTTGTAGTTTGCCGCCTGCATTTGTTGCGTTGTCAAGCGGCGGCAGCAATGGATCATGATGCGGCTGCAGTGCAGCATCGTTGTTGTCGTTGTTGTGGCATCTGTAGGCAACGGCATGAAGTAGTGTCAGCGGATTGAGGTCAGCTGCTCGTCCTATGCGCAAATACTGCGATCCCGGATGTATTACGATTATTTTGAGTGCCTCAAGCGGCTGTTGTTGTTGTTGCTGCTGCTGTTGTTGGTGTTGTTGTTGCTGTTGATTTGGCGTCTGGCTGTGGGAGACGCGTCCACTACTCGTGCTGCTCGCACGGGAACGCCTGCGTGATGATACATTTAACATAATGCTGTTTCAACTATTTATGCGTACTCACTGCATTGCCTCATGTAAGAAAACGTCAGCACAGTCTTTTATTCATTAAACATAAATTGCTGTTTGAACTATTCTTGAGTTGTGGTGTGACCGTAGCTTCCAAGAAAAATGCTGTCCATGTTGCCGTCGCAAAGCAACCAGCTTTGCACAGTGAACACTTTGCAAGATGCAAGCAGTCGATGGCTTCTATTTTTAGTTATTAATGCAATAATTGTCAACATAAGTGTTAGCTTTAAATGTAATTAAAAAGTCCTCTCATTTCTAATTTAAATAAATCTAAAAATAAGGCAACTATCAAAAATACCAACATACCTGGCAGTATATTGCCGTACGTAATTTAGTGCATTTCGCAGTTGCCAAAATACGAAACACCCTGTGCACGAGGAACGTGGGGAACTCATTGTTTTTCAGTTAATCATAAACTCGTTGTGAAATTCCAAAACACTTTGCTTATAGAAATAAAAAAACACAATACATTACCCGAGCATAGAAATGTCGAATTTTACGTGCATCAATTGCGATGCTCGCTTCGCCAATGCTGAAATACAGCGGGAACACTACAAAACCGATTGGCACCGTTACAACCTAAAGAGGCGCGTGGCGCAGTTGCCACCAGTGGCAGCCGAGGAGTTCCAGCAGCGTGTGCTGACCGCCCGCAGTGCGACAGAGACGGCAATCGAAGAGCAACAGATGAGCATCTATTGCACCGCCTGTCGCAAGCAATTTGGCAACCAAAAGGCACACGACAATCACCTCAATAGCAAAAAGCATAAAGATGCTCTTGCACGCTTCGTTGAAACTGAGCCGCAATCGTCGACGCCAGCTTTGTGCGTTAAGAGCCGCGTTGAGCCACGCCCACATCCTGCACTGGCGGCGGCTGCAGCTGGCAAAGGTCGCTTTGCATTTGCGGAGCGCGCAATGCAAATCGATGAGGATGCTGATGGCGATGACGATGCCGACTTTGAGGATATCGAAGAGGAAGAGGTAAGCTTTTTACACAGTGACAATTTACTGATTGGCATGACACTCGCTTACATTGTTATTGCTTTTGCAGGTCGATTCAGATGAATGGGATAAGATTGCCGAGAATCCGCTGAGCGAACGCGATTGCTTATTTTGCTCGGAGCAAAGCGAGGATCTGGTGGCGAACCTCAAGCACATGTCGGTGGCACATTCATTCTTCATTCCCGACGCCGAGTACTGCACAGATATGGAGGGCTTGATCTACTATCTGGGCGAAAAGGTGGCCAACTATTTCATTTGCTTGTGGTGCAATGATCGCGGCAAAACCTTCTATTCGCTAGACGCTGTGCGGAAGCACATGCTGGACAAGGGTCACTGTCAGATGCTACACGAAGGTGT
Source organism: Drosophila pallidifrons (assembly GCA_023558445.1). Taxonomy (NCBI): domain Eukaryota; kingdom Metazoa; phylum Arthropoda; class Insecta; order Diptera; family Drosophilidae; genus Drosophila; species Drosophila pallidifrons. Next base: position 24,727,560 of record CM042351.1, on the reverse strand, counting down.
CGCTCTTGCCGAGTACGCCGAGTACTATGACTACAGCAGCAGTTATCCCGATAACGTAAGTGGTATATCGATAACAATGAAATGCAACAACTAATGCCATCTCGCTCTCTTGCATGCGCAGAAAGAAGGCATGGATATCGATGAAGAGGTTGTGCCCGAGCTGCTAGATGGCGACGAATATCAACTGGTACTGCCCTCTGGCGCCGTAATCGGGCATCGTTCACTGCTCCGCTACTACAAACAGCGTCTACACCCCGAGCGCGCTGTCGTGCTCAAGAAATCGGATCGTAAGCTGCATCGTGTGTTGAGCGAGTATCGTGCACTTGGATGGACGCAAACGCAGCAGCAGGCGGCGGCGCGGAAGGCGAAGGACATTCATCTGATGAAGCGAGTGCAGTCCAAATGGCAAATGCAGCTGGGCACCAAGGCCAATAAGCTGCAGAAGCATTATCGTGCTCAGGTGCTCATTTAAGTCACTCGAGCATGGCGACAACAATAAAAAAATAATACTGATTTCTCGTGTTTTTTTTCTCGCTTAAATTAAGCAAAATTTGTTTTCATTTTACAACTACTACGCGTTCTTCAAATAAAATTACATAATTTAAATTAAAAATTAAATAAAATTTACTTTTGATTTAGTAGTAAGTAAAAGTAGATCGTTAATATTACACTTACAGCATAACTTTACGTTCATTAAAACTAGGTAAAAATAAAAAAAAAAAAAACTTGAGCGCGATGCACGCCGTGTGTGGCTGTGAGTGCGAGCGAGACGGCTGCATTATGAGTGTGACTTAAATAAACCGATGCTTATGCGTGTGTGTGTGTGTATGTATGAGTGACTGTGTAAATTTTTGCTAGCTAGATCTGTACGTGTGTGTGTGTAATGCGTGTTTGTGTGGGTGTGTATGGATGTGCAATAAATAGCAGTGTTTGCTGACGAGAACGCAAGAGCTAAACACCAGTGTTGCCAGAATCTCTGGAGCAAAAATTGCTGGATTTCAGAAAAAAAATTGCTAAAATTATACAAAAAATAGCCAAGAAAATTGCTAAATATTTTAAATGACATTATTCATAATGTTTCTACACTTTTAATTCATTTAAGAATAAAATCTTGAAATTAAAAATAAAAAAACAGGATTTCATATTTTTATGATTTTGTTAACACATAGGGGGCAAATATTACACTTGAAATGCAGTTAACTTTTCAAGTCAGTGAACTCAAGTAGCTCATATAATCGAACCACTTGGTTAAATACAAGCCCCGATTTCATTGCAAACTGTTAATCGCAATTTGTACAGTGAATGACAAAAGCAATACATAATAAAAAGGATTTAAGTTAAATAGCTAAAATTGCCAAAAAAGAAATAAAATATTGCTAAGTTTGTAGCTAATAGCATTTTTAAAAAAGTTGCAAATTAACTAAAGCAACTAAATTACTAAACTGGCAGCACTGCTTCGCAGTTTCACAATTTGTATTTAGCTAATGAGTGAACGAATTGATTTCGCACATGAACTATAAACAGAATCGAACTATAATGCAAATTTTATGAGTAAACCTCAAAATACATCCTATCGGTAAATGAGCTATCGGTTTTTTTTAAAAAGTGCCAAAAGTAGCCGAAGCATTAAAAAAATGCTAGCTTTATAGCTAATACCATTTCACAAAATCTTATAGCTTTTGCAGTTTCAAAATAGCTAGATCTAGCAATAAATTAGCTAAAATGGCAACACTGCTAAACACACGCACACAAAAAGCCATTCACAACGAAAGCTTACATATATTTACATACGTACATATATGTGTGTGCGTGTGCTGCTTTTGCTTTGCGATCGACAGTACAACACCATTAAGAAAACGGAAAATAAAAGCAGGGAACAAAAAACTTGCAATAAAATAAAATAATTAAATTATGCATAGTATATAGTAGAGACGGCAGGCAGGTAACGCTAATGTATAACTACAGGATTTTGTTGAACACATACGCCCACCATGGGCGACGACGATGACGCGTCGCTGCTAGCGCCGGTGACGCCGCTGCCGACTGAAGTGCCGACACTGCTGCTGCTCGGCGTGGCTGTCGACGCGGGCAGCGATGCTGGCGACGAGGCCGACGCCGAGGTTGGCAGTGGCAGCGGCAGCGGTGCCAGCTGGGGCTGCGGATGATAGAGCAGCGCCGTATAGGAAGCGGGACCCGAGCCAGCCGGAATACCGCCGGCAGCCGAGGCGCTAATAACACTCGAATCGGTCATCATGAGGTGTGACGCCGCTGCCGACATGTTGCCATAGTGATGCATCAGATCGAGCGGCAGCGATGCCGGCGCATAGCTGTGATGCTGCTGCGGCAGCGACTGCGACTGCGACTGATGGGCGGCGGGTGGTGGCAGCGATGGCAGCAGCAATGGCGCTGCCCCATTATGCTTGATCGTGCTAAAGTTTTGATGTGCGCCAACGCTGACACCGACGCCAACGCCGCGCATACGTCCGAATGGCGGCTGGCCAAGTCGCAGCGCTGCCGCTGCCATGGCCGCAGCTGAAGCTGGCGGCAGCGGCGGCGGCGGCATTTGCTGAGCATGCGGTGGATCGCAGTCCATGGCATGCGGATAACTGTTGTTCATGTACATATTTCGCCGGCTGTTGTTGTTGTTGTTGCTGCTATGATTTAAGCTATTCAGACTGTTGTTGTTGTGGTGGATGATGCTTGTAGCTGCTGCTGCTGCCGCCGTCGTCGTTGGCTGCGCCTGCAGACTGAGAGCCGAAAAGTTCATGGCATTCGCCGTCGTTGTGTTGTTGTTGTTGTTTGTGTGATGCAGCAACAGACCTGAAAAATGTAAATGTTAAACTGTTAAACGTTTGCATAACAGAGACTGCAAATAACAGCGCCATTTTGTTTGTTGTCGCCCTCTAACTACAATTCCTTTTTGTATTTGCTTGTTTTTTTTTGTTGATTATATCATAAGTTTTTATTGAAGGGTTTTTCGCTTTTTTTTTTTGTTTTGGTAATTTTTTGCTTTAGTTTTTTTTTTAGTTTTCTGTTTTTTTTTTGTTTGTTTTGTTTTCAGTTTGAATTGTTTTTCTTTGTTTTAACTTATTATTAGTAATCGTTTTTGTTTTCAATTATTTCGTACTTATTAAACTTAAACCATCAGCTTTGTTATGTTATTCTTTTTCTTTTCTTTATATTTATATAAATGCCACATATGCGTGAGAGTGTATGCATGTGTTTGTGTATGTGTGTGTGAGTGAATTGGTTTTGCTGTTTGTATTTTGTTGTTGTTGTTTTCGTTATCGTTACATTGCTAAACAACTAAATGCATTTCATTTCATTACATTTCATATTTCAAAGCCAGTTTGCTTCGCTCTTCTTTCGTTATGTTTCTTTGTTTTGTTTACTCGCAATACTGTTTTGTTTAACGCTCATAGCTATGTATGTATGTAAATTTCGTTCTTTTTGTTTATGTTTCGCCTATGAATTTTGCCGGAAAAAATATGAATGCTTTTTTCTCATTTCGTTTCTTTTCGTTTATGCATGTTTATGTATGTACATACGTGTGAGTTTTCATATGTATGCAAGTGTGTGTGTGTGTGTGTATGCTAATCAAGAGACATGTTTTCGGTAGGCCGCCATCTTGCTTGCGACGCTCTTTTGATCTCGCTCGCTCTCGCCTCTGTTAATGAGCTGTTAGTCGGCTTTGAAATGTTAGCAACATGCTGCATACGCTGAGGCGACGCCTGATTTTTTGTATTTTCTTTTTATGCTTTTTTTCGCTTTGTTTTTATTAACCCTTCGCTTTTGCTTTAATTTTGCTGTGTGATTCCGTTTCTAAATATGCCTTTTTAGTTTCTTCTTTTTTGGTTTTTGGTATTCTTCATTTTTGCCTAAATCTAAATGCTTGTAATTCTTTTTAGTTTGCCTTTCTTTTCGTTTTTCTTTTATTTTCCCCCAACTCAACTGTGTCTGTGAGTGTGTTTATGTGTGTGTGTGTGTGTGTGTGTGTGTGTGTGTGTGTGTGTGTGTGTGTGTGTGTGTGTGTGTGTGTGTGTGTAATGAACTTAAACTTGTAACACTCGATTTGCGTTTCTTTACTCTTTAAATATATTACATAACTCTTTTAGCATGTTGTATTAATTATATCATTTCTTTTTCTTTTCTGGTTGTTTGTTAAATTCTTGAATTGTTTTCTCTGTCTACCACTAAATTGTTGAATTATTTAAACACATATACATATGCATATTCTCGTTCGATTGCGTCTCTGTGTGTGTGTGTGTCTTTTCTGTGTCCTTGTGCCTCCTAGTAAATTAATTGATTTTTTGTTCGTTATCGATTCGATATCGCGCATTTCGATATACGCATACTCCTACTACATACATATGCACATATGTGTGTATGTATGCATATATATATGTATCGCGGGGTATGTATGTATGTATGTATATGGCTGTGTGTGTTCTTTTTATTTGTTAAATGCTAAAGTTTTCGTTTAGTACTGATTTAAGTTTTTCTTGTTCTTCTTCATTTTCTTTGTTCTTTTTGTTTTTGCTTTATCGATCTCTAAATGCTAAACTTTTTGGTTTCTTTGTTTTGTCTTTGCTTCAATTATTTATTTCGTTTTTGCTGATTTTGTTTTTAACTTAGGTTTTATTTGTTTTGTTGTATATTCATTAATTTTTGCTATTTTTACATGCCTAAAACTATGATTTGTGTTTAGATTTTTTTTTTTGTTTTTTTTTCGCATATTTTTTATCGATCGCTTTCGATCTCCGCATTTCATTTCCTTCGGTTCGATAAAAACTTGATGTGTTTTTTTGCTGTTAACGGGGCTGTTAGTTAACAGTCGCACAGCTCTGTTACTTAACATTGCTTTTACCATAAAATTAAGCGCAAATTGTTCTTTTTAAAGGGATTTTGCATGTTCCTGGTGAATTGTTTGTTTTAACGTATGCGACGAATTTTAATGTTTGTGGGGGGAGAGGGGGAAATTTTTTGATGGGGAGGGGGTTGCACTCTTCATGTAATTATGTACACATGTGTGTTGTCTAACTCTGAGCGAAGAGAACGAAAGCTCTCTCTCTCTCTCTCCCTCTCTTTGAGTGAACTTAACTTTCACTCTCTCTGGGTGTAAATCAGATTTAAAGAATTGGAAAAAGAGAGAGAAAGAGATCGATCAAAGGAGTTTAGTGGAAGGGAATATCACAAAAAGCGACGCCTGAATTCACACACTGGATAAAAATGAACTGATCGCGTAATCAACCACACATTGACAACCATTTTGTTTTTGTTTTTGCTTTGATTTTAACAGCAATATTTTGCATGTTTAACTAAGACGTTAACGTAAGTTTATTTGCCATTGGAAGATGCGTCGCTTAAACGTTTCCAATACAAAACATGAATTGAGAGAGAAGAAAAATTGCTTATTAGAGGTGGAGAACTATCGATGGCAATATCGATAGTAGCACATACTTTCGAAAGAATACAAGGCAATATGAAAAAAATTTGTGTGATTGTATGTTTCTAGTAGAGAGGGAGAAGAATCGATGGCTCACTATCGATAGTTGTCCACCTCTACTGCTCATCAATGCTTGCGGAAAGAGAAAGTGAGTGAGGCAGAGAGATGTCCTGTGTGAGAGTGTAAAAAAACAACCAAAAGAGTAGACAAACACTAATGTTTGAGACAACGAGATGGAGAGAGAGAATGCGTGTGTGTGTGTAAATTACAGTTATCTTCATAGATATTTCATTCATAAGGAGAGAGTACAATCTATAATGCGGCGTTGCATACTATTGCAATCTCTATGTTCACACCAGAGAACTGCAAAAATCACTATTTTCTTGATTTTAATCATACGCGAACTTTTCCAATCAACTCAACTCACTGAACAAAACACAGCGATGAGTTAAAATCAACTCATTTTGCTGTACACATCATTCCGATCATCTTGGGGTTTCGGCTAAAAATTTCTCATTCAACTCAACTCACTGAATAAAAAACAGTGATGAGTGAAAATCAACTTATTTTGCCGTACGCATTCCGATCAAAAAAATGAGTATGTGTTGACGAAAGCATCATTCGGATCAATTCGAGTTGATCGTTTATGAGTAAACGATTAGCGACAAGACGACACGAAGTGAGCATAACGAATGCATGTACAATAACAATTTCTATGCGAGCTTCTTGAAGCTTGTTGTTGTTGCTTGTTTTTTTGTCTTCGCACATTCCATCTGTGCAGAAAAAGTACCGTTTACTGCGCGCATGAGTAAAATCATACGAGTTGATTTTTGTGAGTTGATTGCAATTCTTGTTCAAAAAATTGATTGTTGAACCGAATGAGTAGCGCCCGAAATCATTATGCTGAACACGAGCCGAATAATTTGGAGTGAAACAAAAAATCGCTCGCACCCGAGTGCATGATACAATTATACAAGGTAGTCTCGTCGGAAAATAGCTTTCGTCAGTGCGCATTCGTATTTCGACGCAAGAGGTTGTCTGCGGACGAAATTTTTAGCGCAATTAACCCTTATGCAAAATGACTTTTTGCCATGTATGCCGTAGACACCGATAGAATTAAAACATTTAGAGAATTAGAGAATTCTCATATATATTATTAATATTGTTCATAAACAATTTACATTTTAAAAATATGTGAAGGAGACATTAACATTAGCTTCAAAATATGTAAATATTAATATCATCGTCTAAGGGTTAATGCGCATTTCATTGTCGTCTCGTTCACACTACCACGCTGTGCCTCTTTCACTCGCACTCATTGCTAACATAGACAGGGTACCAGCTTTTTTCCGACGAGACTACCTTGTATAATTGTATCATGCCCGAGTGGATTTAAAATCTACAACGAAAAAGTGAGCGCATGCAAGTTTGATCGGCTGATCCGAACAGTGTGATTATTCGGCTGTTGAGCGCGTATGTATTTTTTCATTCACCCGAAGCCGTTCTCTGGTTCACACATACATATGTAAATCTTCTTCTGTCGCTGTTATCGTAATCGTTATCGTTACACTTATCATATATATATATATATATATATATATATATATATATATATAAAATATATATATATATATATATATATATATATATATATATATATATATATCGATTTATATTTGAATGTGAATGTGTGGAATACATACACATATGTATGGCAGTCATTAAGAAAGTGGTTTTTAAGGATTCCTCTCGCTTATACTTTTAACAGTTATTTTCAATTTCTTTTTTTTTTTTTATTTTTTGCGATTTTTATCTTTCATTTTCGTTTTTTTTTTTTGTTTTGTTTATTCTTTAAGTTGCTTAATTGTACAATACTATGGCCCTAATTGCTTACAATTAAATGCTTAGCCGTTAGCGTCATTTCAATTTAAAAAAATAAGAAAAATACAATAAATAAAATGTAAATCAAAACATATTAAACATTTGCTTCTAACATTCGATTGTATATCCCAACTTTATACTTTAACTGTATGCTAAGTGCAAAAAAATAATGTTATTTTTTGTTTTTTTATATATTTATATATATATATATATATATATATATATATATATATATATATATATATATATATGTATATCTTAAATATCATGTATGTATAGTAAGAATAAAAAAAAAAACAAAAAAAAACGAACGAACGAACGTGATTTAAACGCGCGCCACACATTAGGAAAACAATTGTGATGGGTGGCTTTTTTGGTAGCCTCTGGCTATTTACAGAGCGATAACATACTAGCCCTTAACAGCGTCTGTTAATGTTAATATGCCAGTTGCCAATGCTGTCGGCTGTAATCCTCTCCTTCCGCTTCTTCTTCTTATCGACTAATTCGCCATTGTCTTTGCTGTCGCTGTTGTTGTTGTTGCTGTCGCACTTGCACTCGTTGCCGCGGTTGGTCATCGGCGCTCATCTGTTATCGTTATCGGTTTTGTAATTGCATTTTATTTTTGATTTCGATATGATTTTGTACGCATTTTTCATTTGATTTGGTTTTAACAAGATAAAAAGAGAGAACATACGATTTGAGCATAAATTAGTGCTTACATTTTAGCCTTTTTTTTTGGTCTTTAACAAAATAGTAAAACAATAAAAGCTACGTTTGACAACACAATGTGTTTTTTGTTTTTTTTCTTTTTTGCTGAGAGAGAAGAAAACTACCGCTAAGCAACGAACTAAACACACGTACAATAATAATAATGTATTATGCTTATTTTGTAATTAATTATTTTATTAATAATATAAGTTGTAGGTAATATAAAAATAGTTTAAAAGTGCAAATTAATCGATATCGAAATCATAAACATAATTAATAATAATAATACTTGTACAATTTTCACATATGTCTCGATTTTTTTTTTCTTACAAATTTGTCAGTAAAATAATAAGAATTTTTGTTCCATAATTTTTTTCGTGTTTTTATTTTGAAACCAATTTGTTTTTTTATTCGATACACACACACACATACATACAAACAAATGAATTGTGATATATATATTTATTGTATTTTGTAAGTCATGCAAAGGGAAAATCATTTTAGATTTGCAGCTGGGTCTAAGTTTCTGTCTTGATCGATAACAAAATATAAAAACGTTCACAAATCGCTCTAAGAAATTTTTATGTACAAAAAAAAAACATGTATTAAAAATAAACAAGTAAGAAAGCTACAGTCGAGTGTGCTCGACTGTGAGATACCCGCTACCCATTTTTAATAAAGGCAAAATATTTTGCGGTATTTTCTCAAAATATACCATACTGCAAAAATACTAAAATTTGGTATACCAAATGGTATATTTGGTATATCGATATAGTACACCATTCAAAATATACCATAGACGGCACAATGTGCCAGATTGTCGGCCAAAGCAACTCAGACCCCTAGTAAGTAGGCGCTTTTGCCTATACAAAAGTATTTCTTTAATAACTTCCACAATTTTTATCTGATCGTAACCAAATTTTCAGGAATCATAACTACTGTAGTATTTATTGTATATACCATTCGCAACTCTAGCTTTCAAATTACGCTTGTTATTCGATTTTTTTGATTTGCAGGTGCGGAAGTGGGCGTGGCAAAAATTTGAAACAAACTTGATCTGCGTGCAAACATAACAAATGCTGTCGAAAAAAAATTATAGCTCTATCTCTTATAGTCTCTCAGATCTAGGTGTTCATACGGACAGACACACAGACGGACATGGCTATATCGTCTCGGCTGTTGACGCTGATCAAGAATATATATCCTTTATAGGGTCGGAGATGCCTCCTTCTACCTGTTACACACATTTCCTGCCGGCACAAAGTTATAATACCCTTCTACCCTATGGGTAGCGGGTATAAAAAAGTGATTCACTACGAACGATGGAAAAAAAGATGGCGGCTACATAATGTGAACTACTCTACGAAAAGAAGCAGCAAGCACTTGAAAGAGCGAGATGAGAATAGAGATCTTCACCCCGAAAGAGAGAGAGAGAGAAAGAGACCGATAGTGTGTGCTACTCACCTAGACATTGGGGATCCAAGGCGGCGCCGCTGCCACTGCTGGACATCAACTGTTGTTGTTGATGTTGTTGCTGCTGTGCCGTTGCGTTGGCTGCGCTGCTTGCTGCGCCGCCGACGCCAGCTGCGACGCTGGAAGAGACAACGCTGCTGCTGCTACTGCTGCTGGCGCCAAGACCTCCACCGAGGACAGCACTCGACGTTGATCCGCCACTTGCACTCGCTGCCCCGCCTCCGCCGCCTCCGCCTCCAACTCCACCACCTGATCCGCTGCCTCCTCCAGTTGCACCTCCTCCACCTCCACCTCCGCCAGATGATGATCCGCTTCCGCCAGCGCCCGCATTCGCTGCATTGGCGCCCGCTCCGCTCGTGTTTGTCGCCTCGTCCGTGGTGCGCTTGAAGAAGTTGTGTTGCAAGGCATAATATGGTGTGACTCGCGTCTTTGGATCAAAGTCCAGCATGCGCAATATCAGATCCTTAAACTTCAAATAATCCGCCACCGAATGCCCCGGCTCATCCAATCTTCGACCCGACGGTCCGCCCGTCTCCACGCCAAGGATGTCGTGGAGCTTGCGGGAACCGGGCGGCTTATACTTGCGACCATTGAGCGTTTTCTTTAGCACATAGGAGCCGTCGGTGACAATTTTGTCAAAGAATTTGCGCGTCTTGTGCGCCTGATCCAGCAGATATTTGGGCGGCATGCCGAGCACCTCGACGATCTTGTTCATCTGATCGAACTCATTGCAGCCGGAGAAGAGCGGCTCACCGGTGTGCATCTCGACCAGAATGCAGCCGAGGGACCACATATCGATCGCCAGATCGTACTGTATGCCCAGCAACACTTCTGGGGAGCGATAGAAGCGCGACTGGATGTACTGATAGATCTGTGTGGTGAGATGAGATCAAGATGAGATGGAGAGAGAGGTTAGTAACACACATTTTGATTGATCAACAAGATAATTAAATAATAAATTCCCCATATTTAAGCGCTGCTCCCAGATAAGCGAAAACGCGTTTGTTTCACTAGTGTGCCAAATTTAGGCGCACAAAAGTAGTTAAAAACGGTCACTCTGACGTTTTTGGAACAAGTATTTTGCAAAAACTACTTCCAAAATTAACTTTTTTCCTTTTAAATAGTGTTTATCTTGAGATTATCTTTGTCATAGAAGTATTATATGATATATATGATCTATAAATATATGTTCCCAGTTGAGCGCATTCGCGTTTGTTTCTCTAGTGTGCCAAATTTAGGCACACAAAACTAGTTAAAAACGGTCACTCTAACATTTTTGGAACAAGTATTTTGGAAAAAGAACTTTCTATATTATCTGTATGTCATTATATTTTTGTTTTTACCATTTCAATACCAATTTTAGACACACATATGTAACTAACAAGTGAGAAAGCTACAGTCGAGTGTACTCGACTGTGAGATACCCGCTACCCATTTTGAGTAAAAGAAATATATTTTGCGGTATTTTTCTCAAAATATACCGAATATGCTGGAAAAATACTAAAATATACCAAATGATGTGTTTGGTATATCGATATAGTATCGCATTAAAAATATACCATAGACAGCACAATATACCAGACTGTCGGCCAAAGCAACTAAGAGCCCTCCGCAGTAAGTAGGCGTGTTTGCCCCTACAAAAGTATTTCTTTAATTACTTGGACAATTTTTATCTGATCGCAACCAAATCATAACTATTATAGTAATTATTATCTATACCAAAATTCGCAACTCTAGCTTTCAAATTACGCTTGTTTGTCGATATTTTTCGATTTGCGGGGGCTGAAGTGGGCGTGGCAAAATTTTGAAACAAACTTGATCTGCGTGCAATCGTAACAAATGCTGTCGAAAAAATAAAAAGTATAGCTTTATCTCTTATAGTCTCTGAAATCCAGTGTTTCATACGGACAGACGGACATAGCTATATCGTCTCGGCTGTTGACGTTGATCAAGAATATATATACTTTATAGGGTCGGAGATGCCTCCTTCTACCTGTTACATACATTTCCTGCCGGCACAAAGTTATAATACCCTTCTACCCTATGGGTAGCGGGTATAAAAACGGTCACTCTAAAATCTGTGTAAGATGCGAAATATGTGGCTTTTTAGCAATTCATCTATTTCGTTTATCTGGCAGCAGCGCTATAATTATAATTCACAAATTTATTTGAAGTACTTTGAGCAAGAGACATCATCGACCTCCTGTGCGATTCTCAAATTGTTAACTTCCCATGCAATACTCAAAAAAATTGAAATATAAATCATTAGAGGTAAATAACTATCGAAAGTTGGCGTCATCGATATTAAGCGACAGTCCATTTTGAACCATCGATTGTTCTCCATCTCTAGTCTACACCCTAGCTAATAACTTTGGACTTTTAATAGATGCATAAATTTTGATTTCAAGACTTACGCGCTGGCCCAATTGACACGAACTGCCAAAGTCAACAATTTTGATGGCCGATCGCTTGGGATTGCAGAGCAATATGTTCTCGGGCTTCAGATCACAGTGTATTATGTTCAGTTCGGGGGGTGCTCAGGAACAAAAGAGCCGTGCACAGTTGCTGCGCAAATTTGCGCGTGAGGTTCAGCGATACGCCACGGAAATTTGTGTTCCTTAGCAGATCGTACAGATTGTACGACAGCAGCTCGAAGACGAGGCACAGATGATTGCGCCACATAAAATGACGCTTGAGCTTGACTAGAAAAACGACAAAATGAGAGAAACATTCGGTTAAATGACGATCTCAATCAATTAATGCAACATTCGATTACTCACCGATATAGTATTTGTTTTCAGCATCCGCACGATTCATCATCTCGAGCAGCTTGACTTCGATTTGTGCCTGATTTAGGAACGGTTTCTTATTTTTAATTATCTTGATTGCCACCTGGCATTGCTCCTCATGATCGTAGGCCTTGACCACCTGACCAAAGCTGCCTTTGCCTGTTCAAACATAACAAATAACAATTAACTGTATTGTATATCGATTGCTACTATCGATAGTTATGCAATAACTTACCAATCAATGAATCAATCTCGTAGCGATCCAAAAACTTTTCGCCATTCTTGATTATATAATCGTGATTATCGTCATCATAGCCGTCGTTATATAATTTCCGCTCCTTTTTATTCGACGAATCATCCTCGCCTTGTGTCTGCTGAGCACGACGCTTCTTCTTCGCATAATAAACCTGGACAAGTGTAAAAGAGAAATGTCCTTTGCATTAATATTCATATAATAATTCGAAAATAAAACGAAATTTACATATCTTGAGAATTTGACAGTCGGAATGGTTTTTAAGCGCATTTGAATTTAACGTGCGTTTATCGATAGTTTGTTCACGCGCTGTTACCGGTCTAACATCCTACTGCACTGTTAACAGCCGAATGCACTGTTAACAGTCTACTACACTGTTAACAGCCTACTGTTAAGCTCGCATTAAAGCTGTTTACTGTTGCATTAGCATTAACGTATAAATAATTCGCCCCCTCACACACACACACATATACATATATATGTGCATTGTACGAAACTGTTTTTTTCTTAATCAATTGCGTTGTGTCTGCCTCGTATTTGATTTAAAATAATTTATGTTTGTGCTTCTCATTTATGCAGATCACACACCACACACACACACACGCACACCCAAAACGCTGCCCTTATCTCGGCCCTCGCCCTACAGTTGCCTCACCCCTCCCCCTTCTCCACTGTTACTCTGCTGGCCAACAACCTGCTCATTGGTTTGGTGAAAAATTTGATATGCAGCTGACTGCTGCTTGGCACGAGAAAAAAAGTTGTTGCTAACGCCGCATGCGAGCGTCGGTGCGAAAGAGCGCGCTGCGCTGCATATGCCCGTCGACAGAGACAGCGACAGCGGCAGAGCGCCGCTGAGAGCGCGCTTTGCAGCGCAGCAGAGCACAACGTTGGTGTAGAGAGAGAAAGAGAGCGAGTTTCAACAACGCCTAAAAGAAGGCTGCACACAACTGCTTAGCTTGCTTGCTTGCTGTGCCCATTTTTGGGGGCTGACTGCGTATGTCTGTGTGTGTGTGTGTTGTTCTTGTTGTAGAAATAATCATGTGGAGCGCGAGAGCAATGCTCGAAAATGGGTGTATGCCGGCGTCACAACTGCCGCTGCCGCTGTCTTCATTTCTGCTGGCTGTTGCTGCTGCTCTGCCGACAGTGACTGCGACTGCTGCTGTTGCCTGGCAATGACGTATATGCTGAGCTCGGGGCAGCAACGTCACAGTTAATCGCCATGATATGCGCGCACTCTTTGTTCTTCTCACTCTTACTCTCTGAAAAGTGTAGCATACAATGCTGCGATGTCTGCATATGCCTTGATAAGGCTGTGAAAAGGCCACACACACAAACACAGACACACACACATATATATGTACATATATGTATATATGAACAATGTAACAAGTAAAGCGAGCTCAAGTGCGCTTTGGGTTTGGTTCTGCTGCTGCAGCTGCTTCTTCTTCTTCTACTTTGCTCTTCTCCCTTTTCTTGTGCAACAATTTGTTGGCCAATTAAACGCTGATGTTGATAATGATGATTGTTATTAGCAGAGTGCCAAGGTGTTACCTTCATTAACAGTAGCAACAACACAAACAACACGATTCGTTGCGAATCGACTTTCACTCTAACCTCAATCTCTTACACGCTGCACGTTGTTTATCTTGTGCTGCTGTTGTTGTTGTTGTGACTGCTGTCTTTGCTTCATGCTTCATGCATTATACATTTATGCATTTTACACTCTTTCTCCATTTTGCGGACTTCGATTTGAGTTCCTTTTGATTTGATTTGCTTGTTTTGCTGCTGCTCTCTTAATTTATGCCGCATAAACAGTCGTAACAAGTGAAAACAATTTCAAAATGTGCACAAAGAGCAGGCACGACTTAAGAGAGCGCAACAAGCACAGCTTGATCGAGTGAAGCTTTGCAAGAGAGTAACTTCATTCGGTTTGCTTAGCATCAATTTAGAGCATGATACAATTATAGAAGGTAGTGCCGTCGGAAAAAAGCTGGTCCCCTGTCTATGTTAGCAATGAGTGCGAGTGAAAGAGGCACAGCGTGGTAGTGTGAACGAGATGGCAATGAAATGCGCGTTAACCCTTAGACGATGATATAAATATTTACATATTTTGAAGCTAATGTTAATGTCTCCTTCACATATTTTTGAAATGTAAATTGTTTATGAACAATATTAATAATATATATGAGAATTCTCTAATTCTCTAAATATTTTAATTCTATCCGTGTCTACGGCATACATGGCAAAAAGTCATTTTGCTTAAGGGTTAATTGCGCTAAAAATTTCGTCCGCAGACAACCTCTTGCGTCGAAATACGAATGCGCACTGACGAAAGCTTTTTTCCGACGGCACTACCTTGTATAATTGTATCATGATTTAGAGAGCGCAAACAGCAAGCACAAAACCAAGAAGTTCGGTTAGGTAAAGTGCGAGCGAGAAGTGTGACTTTTAAGTTTTGTAGTTGCTTTTCTATGATTTCCTGACATGAGAACTAGGAACTTGGCAGCTTATATGTGTTGTCAGTTGCGTGTGGCCGTCAACGACGGCGATGCCAAGTTGAAGAGAGCGGCAGGTCAAGGATAGAGAGAGGGAGGCACGCGCCGTTGGCAGTACTGAAGAGTTGCCAAGGCAGCAAGTAAGAATAGAGAGCGCGTGAAAAGAGGGTGAAGAGTGCTTACCTCGTTGATGTGCTTGTAGGTCTTTATCAGATCGACGCTGAGCTTGCGCAATGGCGCCAGGGCTGGATCTCGAAAGTGTGCGGGAATGCGAGCTTGCATGGCGCGCACCTCCGACGAAGACGAAGGACTAGAGTGCTGTTTGCGAGAAAGAGAAAAATATATATATTATGTTATACGATTGATTGATTGTTGTTTTTTAACTATTTACTTACATGATGCATGACATCACGATGCGTGGCAGGCAGATCCTCTTCGACCACAAAGCGACCGTAAAGCGGCGCATGTCGCTGTCTGCCCCCGCTCCCGCTGCCCTGCGATGTTTCTACGGCGCCCGCACTGGAACCATATCCAGCGGATACTGCAAACAAAAAGAGAGCAACCAAAAAAAAGAGTGTTAGAATGTTAGTGAGTGAATAATTTATGTTTATTGCTTTCTTTGTGGTTCATTGACCGTTGGCTTCTTCTGCTTCTGCTTCAGCACCTGACGCGATGATGTCGCACCTGAGAGAGGCCGCGACTCGCCAACAAAACCCAAAAAGCTGCCGCATCCCAAAAATAAGTTGCGCCGTCTAAATTTACACCCTAGACATTGTGCTGAGAATGCGCGGAGATGGTGGAAGGAGAAGGAGGAGGACGAGAATTATTACACAATATGCAGGCAGCAGACTGAGCGACAGAGACAGCAATAGCGAGTACTTGACAAGTTTTCTCGCTCTCTCTCTCTTTGCTCTTTCTTGTGTTGTGGTTTGCTGCGAGTCAAAAATAGCATAGCCCAAAGGGTGAGAGGGGGGCTGAAACTGATATTGCATTTCGCAATTTCGCTGACAGCTGGTAGAAGAAGAAGAAGCAGCACTAGCGACAACTGTCTGAAGAATCTATCTATCTATCAACAATTGGTATAAAATTCATTCGTCATTTTGTACTTTCAACTACAGCTTTCACTTAATTCTTGAAGAGCTTTCCAAGCCAAAGCTTAGATTGAAAGTTGTTTATTGAGATTTAAGCTTAATAGATTATTCCGACATCGCAAAACAACTATTGTTGCCAATTTTGTTATATTAATTTAACTGAGCTTTAAATTGTTAAATTTTAACATGAATTTCGTAATTTAATACTAAATAAAAAGCTAGTCCAATACAATATGAAAATATACAAGTGTTAAAATTAACATTTGAATGCTATTTTCAATATTACAGTCGTGTGTGCTTGACTGTGATATATAAATATACCAAATTATATACCACAAAATACTAAAAATTATACCAAATACCATATTAGTTGTATTGGTATAGTAATACTCACAAAAAATATAGCAGATTACACACTACAAAATACCACAAATATACCAAATACTATATTTGGTATATATTTTAATAAAGCCAAAACAGTGCAGTTTAATTTTAAAATGTACAGAAAAATACTAAACATATACCGAATCCTGTTTGGTATAATCATATATTTCTCCATTCTAAATATATCAAAGCGAATATACCGCAACAATACTAAAAATATCCCAAATGTTATATTTAGCATATCGTGACAGTATTGTATTTAAAATATACCTAATTATATATTTAGTATATTGGAATAGTACTCCATTCAAGTTATAACATAGTTATTAAACCGCACAAAATACTAAAAATGTACCATAGTATAGTATATAAAAAATACCAGATTTTCAGACAAAGCAACTAAGCCATAGAAATATGATTCTTTGATAACTTCTACAATTTGTATCCACTTTTCAGGAATTATAAACTCGTTAGTTATTATTGTGTGCATTCGGGAATTATCTTTAAAATTTGAACACCTTAATCTTAGAGGCTACAATCGAAATGTAAATCGACAAGTTAAAAATTCAACATTTTGAATGGTCTTATTTGGTGAGGCTTTCAACGCTTTAAGCTTACAATCGTATTGCTGCTGTTTGATTGTCGTCGCTGGCTTGAAAGAAGCTTTGTTGTCATCAAAATTGTTAACTGTGTGCTGACATCCGATCTGGGCCAAATAATGTGGCTGTTGCAGCTGCAGATGATAATGAGCTGGTTGTGTTGTTGTTGCTGTGTTGCATGTGGCACTCCAGTTGCGAGCGTAAGACGGTCGCTGTTGTTGTTGCAGTTGCCGCCAATCGCAACCGGTCACAGCTGAAGTTAAAGCTGAGCCTGCAGCAGCAGATGGCAGCAATTCGATTGTTTGTTGTGTCGCCTCATCATCATCATCGTCAACATCAACATCAACATCGAGGCTGCCGCCGTTCAATGATTGCCAGTAGAGCAAAGCAGTTGCTGTTGCGGACATTTCGCGTACCGAACCGATCCGAAAAGCACGAAACGTAATGGAATGGAACACAAAACAGCAGAAACACCGGGGAACGGAACGCAGCGGAACTCAACTGAAATATCTGCGATGCCTTTTCACGACTTTCTTCTTATAGAGTTGCTTTTTAATGTGTTCCTTCTCTTTCCTTTACATTCAGATGGAACGTAATGGAATTAAACACAAAACAGCAGAAACACTCGGGAACGAAACGGAACGAAACTAATCGGAACTTAATTGAAATATCTGTGTTATAAACGACTTCTTTTCACGGCTTTGTAGAGCTGCTTTTTCCTTCTGCTTGAATCAATTCTTGTTTATTTGTGCTGCCCTTTCATTGTTCCACATATGTTAAATCTATACTATATATAAATATATATATTTTTTATATATCTATATCGGGACGACAACTCGTTGACTACTCGCGCGATCTGCGTCGCGTGAAATTTCAACGCAAACTGCGTCAATTTTTTTTTAGCTTCTGGCCCCAAAGTCGACAAGCGATCATCAGGCAGCCAGCAACAAGTCAGTCGCGAGTCTCGAGGCGCGACGTCTGTTTTATTTATACGTTGCGTTCACGTTCATTTTTATCGCATATATCTCTTCCTCTTCTACGTCTTCTTGTTGTCATTGCATTTCTTCTTCCGCTGCCAAATCGACACAGAGCGAACAACAACAACAACACCAGACAGCTACCAGCGACCAGGGGTAGAGAAGCACACAAAACACAGCATATAGATAAATCTTGTTGAGCTTTTGCTCGATGCGAAGAAAATTGGCATGATGCGCAAATAACATCCATTTCAAAGAGCTTTTAGCATCCATTTCAAAAAGCTTTCACCATCCATTTCAAATAGCTTACAGGTGCTTTCGGCAATATAAAAAGATCGAATTAAAATTCACCCAGCAATAAAAGCTTTACAGTTGTATAACATTAGCTTTGTTAGAGATTCAGCTCTAAGTGTTATTTAGCTTTTAAAGCAGAATAGCATCCATTTTAAAGAGCATCACTCAACGAAATTTTTTACGTGTTTTAAGCAATACAAAAAGATCAAATTAAAACGTACCTTAGTTTAAAAGTTGTATAAAATTACCTTTGTAATAGATTTAGCTCAGTGTTGTTTAGCTCTTAAAGAAAATATCCGTGATATATTTAACAGAGCTTTTTCCATCACTTAACGAAACTCTTTACGTGCTTTAGGCAATATAAAAAGGGATCAAATCATATAAAATGAGATTTCCAAGAGATTTACCTCATGTGTTATTTAAACACGAAACTTGCAAAATTACTGAGCTCAATAAGAACTTCGCAGTCCAAATTAAATCAACTTCTGAAGCGTTTCGAGTTTAGATATAAAAATTAATTTCTTTGCAAACAAAAAGCAGCTGCTTGCTTTTCTTTTTGCACAGCTGGATTCTGTTGTTCCCACAGCTGTTTTACCAAATATCAATTGGCATTTCCAAATGTTTTTCAAGTCGAGGTAAAAGAATTTCCATGGCTTTCAAGATAAGCGAAATTCCAATCGAGATTACAACTTAAATATATCCGTTATGATCACAAATGTTAACAGAAGTGAGAAAGTTAGAGTCAACCATATGCTCATTTGTTTTATTCTCCTCCTGTCACCACAAACCCAAAAGATGAAGAGAAATATATCAAGTGCAACCCTTTTTAAGGTGTAGTTCCCTATTTTTAACCCCCTTTACACGCTCCTAGGTACCAGCAAAGAAAGTCAAGGAAGTTCAAAGCACAAATGAAATGCGAAATTAATTTAATTTTAATTACAGCCACCACAACGATGATGTCGAGCAAAGTGAGCGGGACTAATGAGGAGACTCCTTGCATTCCCACAGACAGCTCACCTAAAAGTGAACAAAAAGGACAGATGAACAGTGTTGCCAACCAGCAGAGAAGGCAACAAAAAAAAAGCCAAAAATAGCTACATTTCTTAAAAAATAGTAATTTGAAATAGCCGTTAATTATTATATTTTTGTACATCAATTGTACAGTATTTCTTCATTAAGCAAATTGCTTAAAATTTTATCAACCTTCACGGAACTTAAGAACTTTCCTATTATACCAATCTGTGTAAGATACTTATTTGGGACGTCGTACTCAAAACAGCATTTTTCAGCTCGATGCAAGTTGGTCAATCTTTTTAATGCAGTGCTTAAATTGGGCATCTTCCAACCAAGAGCATCGCCAATGTTTTTCTTAATACATTTGAGTCAGTTTTTTCGCTAACGATCACCATTAAAATCAGTTAATTTAAATATAGATGTAGATGGTAGCATTGCAATCGCGAAACAATGTTACGAAAATACCATAATACTACAAAGGGTAAATAATATTTTAGTATTAACAAGTAAGAATGATACAGTTGAGTGTGCTCGACTGTGAGATACCCGCTACCCATTTTAAATATAAGCAAAATATTGCAATATTTTTTCAAAATATACCAAAAATACTACAAATGTACCCCTAGTAAGTATGCGTTTTTGCCCATACAAAAGTATTTCTTTAATAACTTCCACAATTTTTATCTGATCGCAACCAAATTTTCAGGAATCACAATTACTATAAATTTTATGGTACACACCAAAATTCGGAAATTCTAAAGCTGCGCTTGTTATTCGATTTTTTTGATTTGCGGGTGCGGAAGTGGGCGTGGCAAAAATTTGAAACAAACTTGATCTGCGTGCAATCGCAACAAATGCTGTCGAAAAATTATAGCTCTATCTCTCATAGTCTCTGAGATCCAGTGTTTCACACGGACAGACGGACACGGCTAGATCGTCTTGGCTATTGACGCTGATCAAGAATATATATACTTTATAGGGTCGGAGATGCCTCCTTCTACTTGTTACATACATTTCCTGCCGGCACAAAGTTATAATACCCTTCTACCCTATGGGTAGCGGGTATAAAAATACACAATTCGTGTTATAAATTATTTAAAATAGTTAATTATTTTTGTAAAATAGCCAGAAATAAAAGTCTCCTGCTAAATTGAGAGCCGAATCTGGTAAATAGCTATATTGGCAACACTGCAGATGAACGGCAGGGAGAAGCAAGTGGGCAACGCATTGCCTCAGTTACAGTTATTATTGCAAATTTGGAAGACTTCCTCTTTCCCCTTGTGGCTCTTCCTCTCGCTTGTTCTCTCTCCGAGCGAAGTCTGTGTGGTTTATTTTTAGGTAAAGCTCTGGTCTGCGATCGGTTTTGTTGGCTTCTTCATTAAGGAAATCTAACGAGGGTTGATCAAGTATTTTGGGGGGGAAATTTGCATTTCGAAATGTTGTAAATTTATTGATAAATTTGCTTAGCTTTGCTATAATTAAAAATTTCTTTCTAGTTCCTTGGGGTTTCTCTTTAGGCAAAGCTCTGGTCTGCGATCTGTTTTGTTGGCTTCGGAAACTTAACGAGGGTTGATCAAGTATTTTAGGGGAAATTTTGCATTACTAAATCTTGAAACATTTGTAACAACTTTGTAAATTTATTGATAAATTTCGAACTTTGCTTTCCTATGATTGAAATTCTTTCGAGTTCCTTGTGGCGTCTATCGAGCGACCGCCGCCTGAGCCCAAAAATAGTTGCGACGACATTTTCACAGCGCAGCAAAAATGCGTCGCAAGGAGGAAGAGTCTGTGTGTGTGTATGCAATATTGCGATGCTCAATGCGAATGTGGGAAACTAAAGAATGTTATCACTAAAACTGGATTACTAGCGACACTTGTCACCACACATCCGGCGCACTTTCCCCTCCCCCTCTCTTTGTCGGTCATATTGCAAGTAAGTGACTCACATGAATGACCCATGAATGATTGCAATTGTTGTCGCCGCACAGTTCAGAATTTACAATCACTTGACAAATTGCCGGTCAGACGGCGCCCCCGAGCGACCCCTCACTTGTCTTTACTTCCCTCCTCCATGTGATATCGTCGCATTCGTGGAAAAAATTCACTAGATTATAACATCATCATCATCATCAACAACAACCACTATAACGGAAAAGCGTCATATTGACGCTTTAGTCACGACAGGAAAACCAAACAAAATCGCAAAAGGTGCGAAAAACGATAACAGCGGCGAGTGAGATAGCAACATGTGCAGTCAAGCAACAACTGAGTTCTACGTAACTCAAAGCTGGCAGAAATTGTAGCAGAATAATGCATTTACAAAACTATACTAATCACAATAAATATTGTTTCTTTTTAGAATGCAGTAAAAAAAACTTGTTAATGCCTCTTTTCTAAGTTTCTTCTTCTCAAAATTCAGCTTTTTAGCAAAGCATTCCCCCATTATCAATTCGTAATGATTGCAATAAGAAACATATTGCTGACTGCTATGAAACAACAAGCTGAAGCCAAACGAAGAGCTGAATGCTATGAAAGCATTTGTTTACGTTTATGTTAGAGGTGGGCGCGGGCCTGTATTTTAAGGCCCGGGCCCGCACGAAACAAACTCTTTTTTGAGAGGCCCGGCCCGGCCGAACACGAAACTTTTTCACTAAGGCCCGGCCCGGCCCGGCCCGGCACGAAACTTATTTACACATATAAAGAAATTCAAAAGACATGTAATTTATATATATGTACATACATATATTTATTAAGGTATTTATATTGAATATTGTTATGTATGTATTTAATGAAAAACAAATTAATTCATACTTTTATTTAAAAATAAAATTTTTTCTACAATTTTGCTTTTTAGCCTAGTGCGTTTTTCATTTAAACCATGGCCCACAGATTTGGTAATTTCACAATAGGCCGCCCATTTTTAATTAGTGGTGTGCAAACAAGTAAAATATTGTATAACCAAATCGATAGTAGCATCGATAAGCAATTAAAATGCGATAAATGGCGGTTCTAATTCGATCAAATCAAAATTGTTTTCAGGCCTACTTCGGGCTTTTACGGGCCTATTTCGGGTTTTTACGGGCCGGGCCTTTTTTCTAAGGCCCGGGCCCGCACGAAGCCCGTACGAATCTTAATTATAAGGCCCGGGCCCGCCCAAACCCGCTCCGGGCCTGTGTAAGCCCGCGGGCCACGAAAAAAAGCCCGACCCGTGCCCACCTCTAGTTTATGTTGTGAAAGAAATTTCTGCTTTCTTAAAGATTTCAATAAAAAGCAATGTACCAAAGAAAAAGCTGAATGCTATGAAGGTATTCTCTACATATCGTTAATCGATTACTTACATTTCTGTTTGTTCTTATCCATAACGGCGCCGCTATTCGTATCCTCCAATCTATACATGTGGCTGCTGTTGTTGTTGCTGGTTTAATGTTTATAATGATGAATTGCAGAGTGTAGTATACCTAATGATAGGTACATACATATACTTATATATCCAGTTTATCCAGATATAGCTCTATATTTTTATATATATTGCGTTTTATTTGATCATAAATGGTAAATGTGTTTTTCTTTTCTTTTCTTTTTTTTTTTTTGTTTTTGTTGATTTGGTAATGAAATTACAAATTAAATTAACGTTGTTGCAGCAGTTAATCGGGGTTTTTTTCTTGTCGTTGTTAATTTGGTAATTTTGTTTTGTTTGTTTGTTCGCGAATGTAATTTATATATATATATTTAGATGTATATATATTATATTTTTTGGATTTCTCTTCGATTTCTCAAATACTTTTTTGCTTATCCGCTTTTCGCATTTATGTATGTGTATATTGTATGTATTTTATCCTTCCTCGATCTCGCTTTTTTGTTTTGTTTTTGTTTAAAGTAATGAACACACTTTTTAAGTCTTTTGTTGGATTTTTGCTTTGAATGTTGTGTATGTCTATGTTATGTTGCTGTTATGTTACTGTTATGTTATTGGTGTTGGTGCTTTTGTTGTTGTTCTTCTTGTTGTTGTTGTTGTTGTTACATTCCTGCTGCCGCTGTTATTGTTATTATTCTTCATATGTGAATAAATTTCGGTGCAATTTTTATGACAATGATGACGTTGCGCATTTCATTTCACTTCATTTATTTACACACACACTCGCGCACTCTGCTTTACAATAATATCTGTTTCATTGCAAGAACAATGCAAATCCATTACACACACACACACATGTGCGTATATCCGTGTGCGTGTGTGTGTGTGTGTGCGCGCGGGCGCCCAAAACGAAAACAAAAACAAACACAACACTTTCTTCTTTTCTCGCACTCGCTCTTGTTCTCTCTCTCTCACTGGCACACACACACTAAGAAATGTGAGCGCCTCTCAGGAGAGGGAAAGAGAGAGAAATATGATGTTGGCTGGTCAATGCCGCCGCCAGATGCCGAAAAAGCTACTTTATAATTTCCTCTTAAGTTATTGTTGTGGTCGTGAGTTTATTACTGTTGTTGTTGTTGTTGATCTTTTTGCGGTTATTACTTAAGTTGTTGTTGTTGTTAGTTTTAATACAAAGTACTAATGTGCACATTTTGCATGGGAACAAACATTTCACGAGAAGTAAAACCAATTTTAACCAAACACACACAAATTACACGCACGATTATTATTATTATGATTATATTATTAGCTTTTGAACACAATTGTTGTTGATGGATTTTCCAGTTAATGGTTGCTTGCTGATGTTTTGGTTTTAACACTTTTTATTATTTTTTTTTTGTTTTACTTGATTTGTTGTCGTCGTCCAGAGCTGCAAAGAAAAATAGAATAAAGAAAAGCTTAGTTGGGCATTTTATAAACAATACAAACAAAGACACACACACACACATATAGACATATGTATAGTATTCAAAGTGCAATAATTCAATAACATTTTGCGCGGCGCAAAAGAAACCAAATAAAGGAAAAACACGCGCTGCTCACACGTTGCTCTCGCTCGCTGGCCTCCAAGAACTCATACACACACACATACACAAACACTTGTTCGCTCTCTTTGCAAACTAAACTCTCTCTCTCTCTCTCTCAATCTATCTTCGCAAGCACGCGCGCTCTCAGAGCTCGGCAGGTGAACGAACGACACGCGACACATGTGAGTCGCAGTAAATGTTCGTGACTGTCGCCTGTGTGTGTTTGTATGTGTGTTCTAGCAGCTTGAGCCATGAGCAGGTTTGCATACATGTATGTGTGTGTGTATAGCTTGAGCTCCACGCGCACACACACACACGTTCAGTCATTGCAACATACACAGAGAGATGGCGAGAGAGAAAAAGCAAGAGTGAGGCGGCGTACACAGACTTTGTCTGGCATAGAAAGCCTGACTCAAAGCTCTGTGCTATGTCACAGCTGTTAAGCGCCCTCTGTGTTGTTACCAAGCAAAGAAAGTTTTTAGTATTATTTTTTATTATAATTAGATGTGTGTTTGCTCTGTGCGCACAAATGTTTTAATGAGTTGAACAGTCAATTCACTTGGCCTGGCACCACTGACACATACAAGCTCACATACATACATACAAACAGTCTCGCAAGTGAGCGGCAAATACGTTTTGCTGTTGTTGTTGTTGTGGTGAAAGTGGTCGCAGTTAAAAGCTGTGTTGCCGTTGCCTTTGTTGTTGTTATTCTGACATACTATTTTGGCATTTGTTTTCGCTTTGCCGTTGCCATGCAAATGCGCGCCAGCGTTGCCACACTGTTGCAATTCTGGAGAAAAACATATTACTCACTCACTCACAGAAACATTACATTGCAATCTTTAAAAAAAAAAAAAAGAAACAAACAAACAAACCAGTTCTCCATCCCATGAATGATTCTTTCAGTTTCTGATTCACACGGTGCAAAAAAAATACAAGGAGGGGAAAAAAACATTTGGCGGATGCGTCACGGCGACGCGACGACATTCAAATGGCATCTGATAATCATCATTGACAACACTGGCCAACATGCAACACACTATTTGAGTGATCCATCAAAATCACAGCCAGTTAAACACTAACTTGCTTTGTGCGTATGCTCGTCGTCGTCGTCGGGTTTGCTGCTTATCAATTGCACGAGTTCTGCTTGTGACCGATCGATAGATCGAGTCCAGTCCAGTTGTGACGTCACAACATTTACTCTACTGTCGCAGCAATTAGCTTGTGTTTGCATGTATAATTCAAACATAAGCAGCAGAGAGCTTTGAGTCTGTGTGCGTATTTTTAGTCAGGGCAGCAACAACTTTTGCATGCATCATAATTTATTTTTGGTCGGCGCGATTCAAAATTCAACAGCGCCCCCACGCACAGAATCCCACACAACGACAACGACAACAACGACGCCAATTAAATTTCACGCGCAGCTGGCAACTCTGCTTCTTTTTTTTTTGTGGGTGGCCGTTGGCTCCTTCCCCCCTCGCTATCCACAATGTACCAACGAGCCGCCATCTCCTGCTATTCGAGTGCATTAGTCGAGAGAAAAGAAAAGAAAACAGAAAACTTAACGATCCAGCACCGTTTGACGTCAGCGCAGAGTGAGCGAGCGCGTGTTCTTCTGCTTTCGCTTTACTCTTTTGCTCTGCTCCGCTCTCTTTGGCTGTCCAAGCCACCCACCACCAGCAACAACAACAACAATAACAACGCACGCATGCTCTAGGCAAAGCAGACGAAGAAGAAGCGCTCGTTATGCGTGACCCAAATAGTTGTTACTTAGCTCTTCTTTCATATTGCTCATATATTATAGAATTCGGGCTATTTTATACTTCTCTTTATTGAATCAATTCAAATTAAATTCATCAAATATTCGCACACACACAAACACAAGCAAGTCTTTTGCGCAACATGTGGGCGACAACAACAAAACTACATTTTGGTTATTGAATATTATACGAGCTGCTGCTGCTTTCTCACTCTTTCCCACTCGCGCTCTCCCTTCCTGTGTACGTGTGCATGCGTGCCAGTGTCTGTGCTGTCTGTGTGTTAGTGTGTTCCCATTTCTT
Organism: Drosophila pallidifrons; assembly: GCA_023558445.1. Taxonomy (NCBI): domain Eukaryota; kingdom Metazoa; phylum Arthropoda; class Insecta; order Diptera; family Drosophilidae; genus Drosophila; species Drosophila pallidifrons. The sequence goes on along the minus strand of CM042351.1, from coordinate 24,701,155 downwards.
TTTGTATTTTTGGTACTAAAAATACTTTGTAGGCGTTTTCAGTGCGCGCTGCTTGCGCTGATTAGCCACAAAATAAAAAACGACAGCAACTACAGCAACAACAACATTAAACGTTTTTTTTTGCGCTTTTGAAAGCATTTTCTTTTACTTTTTAATGGCCTGGGATTGCACAAGTGGCGAGTAAGCGAAAGGCCAAGACCGGGGGGGAGGGAGGAAGTGAAGCGGGCAGAGTAAGTGAGAGCAGATGCTTTCTATTGTTGTTGTCTCTGTCTTGCGCTTAAGTGCGTAACGGAATGCCCGCTGGCAACAAAACAAATACAAATACAGACACACCAACAGACAGTAACACATACAGCAACAGAATTTACATTCTCGCTTCGTTTATTATACACTCACATACATTCTCTTATTTTTGTTGTTGTTGTTTGGTTCAAAGTTCAATGACCGATTTCGCCGCAACGAATTCGGCGGCGCAGTCGCCAAACGACAAAGCGAAAAAAGAGTCGCGCAAGCTTTGTTTGCGCTTTTGTCGTCGTCGTCGCCGCTGTTTGCTGCTGCTGTTGCTTGCTAAACACACACAAGGTCAGCGCAATAAAAAAAAAAAACCATACACACACACAGAAAGTCGCTGTCGCTTTTGCGCCCCGAAGCGTAATAGCACAAAAATATAATAAGCATTAATTAAAGCGACAGAAAACAGAAGGAGAGGAAGCAGCAACAGCAGCAAACACACATCAAATGAAAACAGTAACTGGCCCTGTAATCACTAATCGATAACTGCTGTTTATCGAAATATTCGCACTAACAAAAACAAAGCTTTGCCGCCATATTGTAGCCAGAATTCTCATTACACATGCATATGCGTGCGTCTGTGCATGTATTTGTGTGTGTGCGTGAGTTCATCAATGCAACAACGACGACGACGGCGACGCTTGGCTTTGACACTGGCATTGAAATTGCTAGTCGGCTGCGTTGAGTGATCATGCAAACAATAATAACAACAACAACAACAACAACAGTGACGACGACGTCGACGTCAACGGCAAGTGCAGTTCGTAGAATAAATTCCAATTAGATATTTCCGACTCGCGACTCTCCAATTCCAATTGCAAGAACGTTGTTTATATTATTGTTATTATTTCGGTTTATTCTATACAGACACATTCGCATGCAATCGCCTGCGCTCTCACATGTGTTCTCTCCCTCTCTCTTTCTATCTCTCTCTCTCACTCTTCAGCTATCAGTTGCTCTGGTTCGCTTGCTTGCGCTGATTAGAATAATAGCACAACAAAAGAAATGACGTTTCTTTATTTTCGGAATACTTTCACCTCCTCTTCATTATCGTCGTCTTCTTCGTCCCACGACAATGACGCGACACTTTTTCGCACACATCGCGCATATCTTTGTATATTTGTTGTGGCGCTTTTAAAGCGCAGTTCCAGTCAGCGCCACCCACCGACAATGACAGCAACTGCGACGTCGACTGCGACGCTAGTAGTCGACAGCAGCAGCACGTGTAAAGTGTCTGTCAACTTTGTTTTGAATGCATTTCGTGTGATCAAATAACCCTTAGCTAACGTCTCCTTCCCCTCCCCCATCGCCTCCTCTCTGTCCCACCCACTAAGAGACTCGACTCACGTGTCTGCGTTGCGTTTCTTGTTATTGTTGTTGTTATTTCGATTTGGCAGCGTCGTCATCGCGTTCAGTTGCTGCGCAATAAAAATCAAAAGGCCCCAATACACAATTTTGTACACATTTAAAACGCATTTAACTAATCTGCGCTTTTAAGTGGCCCTGCAATGAGCTGCGTCGCACAGGTGCAAATTCAATACTTCTCTCTCTCTCTCTTCGTCACACGCATTTAAGCGTCTTCATTCATCTAATTTGCATTTAACAGCGGCTACTTAACAGCGTGAAGTCCGTTAATTGCGGTGCACAAGCAGTGGTGTCATTTCCGCTTTTTTCCCGTACGATTTGGATTTTTTTGTAGTGATTGCGGGAAAAATATGAAAACAGCGGGCAGCGGGAATTCTGGCTTTTTGACCAAATATAAGCAGCTTTTGTTTTAGTTTACTAACACATCGCTCAATAAGTTCCCGGCCCGACATAAAGGGGGCAGTAGTAAGCAAACATCGATATTTTTTATGGATAGTGTCAATTATTATAAGCTCTGTGTAAAAATTTTACAACTCTGCGAGCACGTGCTTTTGAGTTACAATTTTTAAAGTGAAACAACCTTTGAGTTTTTCTACAATATGGAAAAAAGGGAATTTCGTGTCCTCATTAAACACTGTATTTTGATGGGAAAGAATACGGTAGAAGCCAAAATTTGGCTTGATAAGCATTACCCGGATTCTTCTCTAGGAGAATCAACCATTAAGGATTGGTTAAGGAATTTAAACGTGGTCGTGTGGTCACCGAAGACGCTGAGCGTAGCGGACGCCCAAAAACAGCAGTTACGCCAGAAAATTGGAAAAAATATGAAAAATGGTATGGCCGATCGCAAATTAAAATTAAAGGAGATAGCTGATGCCTCAAAGATATCAGAAGGCTGTTTGTTTACGATTTTGCATAAACATTTGGATACGAAAAAACTCTACTCAAAGTGGCTGCCGCGATTGCTAGCACCGGACCAATAGCAACAAAGTATCGATGCTTTCGAGGCGTGTTTAAGCATGTTGAAGCGCAAAAGAACCGATTTTTTTCGCCGATACGTAACCATGGACGAAACATGGATACACTACTATACTCCAGAATCCAGTCGTCAATCTTCTGAGTGGGTGGTAGCCGGTGAAAGCCGTCCGAAGCGTCCCAAAACACAATATCGTTGGGTAAGGTTATGGCGTCCATATTTTGGGATGCATACGGGATTTTGATTATAGACTACCTGGAGAAAGGTAAAACAATCAATAACGAATATTATATAAAGCTGCCAGGATCGACTGGGCCAAGCGATTTAGAAAAAACGTCCACATATGGCAAAGAAGAAACCGCGGTTTCATCAGGATAATGCACCGTGTGACAAGTCTATGGCAACAATGCTGAAATTAAGCGAATTGAGGTTCGAACTAGTGCCCCACCCATCCTACTCTCCAGATTTGGCCCCCAGCGACTACTGGCTTTTTGCAGATCTCAAAAAGCACCTCAAAGGCGAGAGATATCGATCAAATGAGGAGGTGATTGCCGATACTGAGGGCTATTTTGAGGGTAAAAGTTCATCCTTCTACAAAAATGTTATCGAAAGGTCGGAGAAGTGCTGGACTGACTGTATAGCCTTAGATGGAAACTAAATTGATGAATAAAAGTAAATTTTTAGAAAACAAGTTAGAAAGCTACAGTCGAGTGTACTCGACTGTGAGATACCCGCTACCCATTTTGAATAAAAGCAATATATTTTGCGGTATTATTCTCAAAATATACCAAATATACTGCAAAAATACTAAAAATATACCAAATGGTATATGTGGTATATCGATATAGTGCCGCATTCAAAATATACCATAGACGGCACAATATACCAGATTGTCAGCCAAAGCAACTCAGACCCCTAGTAAGTAGGCGATTTTGCCCATACAAAAGTATTTCTTTAATAACTTCGACAATTTTTATCTGATCGCAACCAAATTTTCAGGGATCATAACTACTATAGTTATTACCGTATATACCAAAATTCGTAACCCTAGCTTTAAAATTACGCTTGTTATTCGATTTTTTTGATTTGCAGGGGCGGAAGTGGGCGTGGCAAAAATTTGAAACAAACTTGATCTGCGTGCAAACATAACAAATGCTGTCGAAAAAAAATTATAGCTCTATCTCTTATAGTCTCTGAGATCTAGGTGTTCATACGGACAGACGGACAGACGGACAGACACACAGACGGACAGACGGACATGGCTATATCGTCTCGGCTGTTGACGCTGATCAAGAATATATATACTTTATAGGGTCGGAGATGCCTCCTTCTACCTGTTACATACATTTCCTGCCGGCACAAAGTTATAATACCCTTCTACCCTATGGGTAGCGGGTATAAAAATGTGTTTTTCCCTCTCAGGCCGGGAACTTATTGAGTGGTGTGTTATTACTCAAATTTTAGTGATGTTTAAATTGAATTTAAATATAAAATATATTTCTATCGACAAAATATCGATATTGACATGTATCGAATAACTTCCCTCAAAAGTTTGCACCTAAATTGGAGCGACTTGCATAACTAACATTGTGAAATTCGCTTGCGCTAAAACAAATTGACAATGCCAAAGGAAGTCTACAAGCTGCGAATGGTTTTGGAATTTTTTTTTGTTGTTTTGCTTTATTTTCTGATAATTGCAAAAATTAACAAATTCGTACGTGATCCAAAAAATGATCAAATTTATATATTTTATCATAAAACAGAACAAGTTCCTAAAATCAATCATAGCTCTAAATATAGTGCTAATCCAATGATTTAATAATAACCTTCACTTATTTTTAAAATTGTTTCAGTTTATGTTTTTTTTTTCCACTGTAAAGATGGTCGCACGTTACATCTGTCAGAGAATTACCCATTATATTTTATATTACGTATTGAACTGAGGGTTTGTAAATGAAAAACATACACCACATTGCTTTATAAAAAATAAGCTTTTTTCCTAACTTTTTTCTCCGGTATTCCGCTTTTTTTAGCTTTTTATTTTCGCTGATCCAGCTTTTTTTGCTTAGAAAAAAAATGACACCACTGTGCACAAAAACAGAAGCCAAAGCAAGCATCATCGATAATATGGAGCAAGTTAGTATCCATTTAGTAATAGTTATCGATAACATTGCGTACGCTGAATGGTATTTAATTAGTTATCGATGACATGGGGTAAGCTAAAAAGTATTTCTATAAGCAAACTTTTATCACCAAATTATCGATAAATGAGCGATTAAAATCATCAAAGAATTGAAACAGAAAGATTTTGAAAAATCAGTAATTCAATTTACATAGCTTCGCATCCATTTTATTTTTTATAAATTTTTCTGTTTCGATTTCATCTCGATAAAATATCGCGTGACTGAAATTATATACCCAAAAAGTAATTCGATTTTTTTACGTTTGTTATCGATATTGTCACATAGCTTACAAACGTAGAAAATCCTATTTTTTTTTTTTTTTACATGAGGCAAATATGACATATGAACTGAATGATAATGAATGAATGAATAAAACGGAGAATAAAAATGTCTAAACAATTTTTATTTTATTATACCCGCTACCCATAGGGTAGAAGGGTATTATAACTTTGTGCCGGCAGGAAATGTATGTAACAGGTAGAAGGAGGCATCTCCGACCCAATAAAGTATATATTATTCTTGATCAGCGTCAACAGCCGAGACGATCTAGCCATGTCCGTCTGTCCGTCTGTGTGTCTGTCCGTCCGTCCTTATGAACACCTAGATCTCAGAGACTATGAGAGATAGAGCTATAATTTTTTTGGACAGCATTTGTTATGTTTGCACGCAGATCAAGTTTGTTTCAAATTTTTGCCACGCCCACTTCCGCCCCCGCAAATCAAAAAAATCGAATAACAAGCGTAATTTTAAAGCTAGAGTTGGTTTATACAATAATTACTATAGTAGTTATGATTCCTGAAAATTTGGTTGCGATCAGGTAAACGTTGTGGAAGTTATTAAAGAAATACTTTTGTATGGACAAAAACGCCTACTTACAAGGGGTCTGAGTTACTTTGGCCGACAATCTGGTACATTGTGCCGTCTATGGTATATTTTGAATGGTGTACTATATCGATATACCAAACATATCATTTGGTATATTTTTAGTATTTTTTAGTATTTTCGGTATATTTTGAAAATGATACCGCAATATTTTGGCTTTATTAAATTTGGGTAGCGGGTATCTCACAGTCGAGCACACTCGACTGTAACTTTCTTACTTGTTTTATTTAAATTTATATATAAAAAATGGATAACAAATTTCAAATTAAAAATTAAGAATTATGAACAATCTTTGAAATCTCAATTCTTTCTTTCTTCTAATAAATACTCAACACTAAATAACATTGAAAACCACAAATTCTTATATAAAATGGTAATATTTCTACTTTAATGCAATATTCAAGACTTTAATATTGATTTGACATATGATTTTATATTTGATTTGATATAAATGTTTATTTTCGCACTGTATAAACTATTTCTTTTCGAGAAATCAATTTCTTTTCGCTGGGAAATCAATTTCAAAAACGATTTGAGATCATATGAATATGAATTGGATTTGTTGGATTGTTCTAATCCTGTTGCTGCCACAAGCGCACTTTGAAGAACAGCTGTCCGACGAGGAAGCAATTGATGAGGAAGTCGACGACGACGTCTCAATCTCAGTCTCAACGACAACGCAATGCAACTTGGAAAGGTCCACAGACATGGACATGGACTTGGTTGCCGCAAAGATGGCAGCAAAGGCGGCACAGGAGGCCACAGCAGCCAACGATGAGCAATCGCATGCCGCTGCCTTGGCCTCGAAGCAGGTGAAAATGCAGTTGGCTGAGAAGGCGAAGCAAGCCTCCAAGTCCGTGCAAGCGGTTCTCACCTGTAAGCGAGCCTTCGTCAACGCCTTGCACGATGAGCTGCGTTCGGCGGAAGCATTTCGCTCCCAAGTGCGCACTTCGTTGCAGCACACCGAGTGCCACAGACAGAAGGTCGAGCATGGCATCAAGGCATCGAGTGAGCATATCAAGCGACTCGCTCACTTGAGGGAGTCCCTCAATCGCAACATTTGTGGCGGCATCGCCAACTTGGGCAAGTTGCTGCAAGCTGGCTGCAATGAGAAACGTCAAATGCTTGCGGCCGCCAAGCGACGCAACAATCGCCTCCAATCCCAAATCGATAACATGCGTCGCGGCTGCGAACAGATCAAGGCGGCGGCCTATCAAGCGGCTCGTGCTGCTGTCGAGGCCAGGCAGAAAGCCGAGTCAGCAGCTGAACGGGGTTGTCAACAAAATAATGGCATACAAATCCAGCACCGATTCGATTAAGTGAAGAAAGCTTCTATGTGCTTTTGAGCTTTTGCAAGTTCATTGTTAATATTTTAAAAATTGTGAAATTTATTTATATTGAAATTTGTGTTAAATAAGCAACATTGAGAAAGCTCTCCAATAATCTTATTTAAGCTTTCGATTAATTAAAAAATTGTATTTACTCAATTTCAAAGCTTCAAAATGTGCTTTTTAGTAAAAGTTCATTGTTAATATACTGAAAACTGGAAAATTTATATTGAAATTTGTGTTAAATAAGAAGAAACGTTGAGTAAACTCTCAAAATCTTATTTAAGCGCCAAAAAGCTGATTCGATTAATTAACTCATTTCAAAGCTTCAATGTGCTTATGAGCGAACGTTTATAGATAATATATTGAATTTTGTGTTTAATAAGAAACATTGTTGAGTAAGATCTCCGATAATCTGAATCCACTCAAAATCTGAATTTCTCAATTAGTTCAGAAGATCCAACTGCTTGACTAATCCCAACAACTTCGATACTTGAATATAATTTTAATTCAATTTTTTACTCGCTAAAAGAATTCCCTCTTGGGATTAGCAATATTAAATATAGAATAATATATAATTAAATATACTGTTTTTAATCTCTTTTTTTCTTCGTTCGAATTTAGGTTAAACTTTCTGCCACAAATGCGACTTTCTAGTCTTATTTGTATTAATGCAAACATTTAAAATTAATGCGATCAATGTCAGTAGATTATTATCTTCATACGCTCTCTCTCTTTCTCTTGTTTTCAATATCTTGTATTTATAATTTGTATTGGAAATGTGGCACTCTTGTTGCACCTGTTTGTGGCGAATGCTTTTAGCGTTTACTCTACATTTTTTTTGCTACGACGCTTTCTTATGCATCTTAGTTGCGTTTATTGTTTGTGTTTCGTGTTGTTTATGTGGAAAAGTATCGTTTTGCATTATTCCGCTAAAATGCGTGAGCGTATTTCCAGTGAAAAATGGTCAGTCAAACAGGCAGGCAGGCAGAAGCAATAACAAATAACTAACGACATAAACAAAACGAAAATGCAAGGGCAAATAAAACGCATGAGGAAAGAGTAAAAGTCACGAAGCACGAGTCACGGGACAAACACCATGAGTGTAAGGGCAGAAGCAGAAGAAGAAGCAGAGGCAATGACCCAACGCAACTGAACAAACGCATCTCGCATCGCAACATTTGTTCAATGTGACCAATTGCCAAACAGCTGCTGCTGCTGGCGCCCTCTACTGTCCAGCTGTTGACGACCATGCGGACTGCACATTGACTGCAGTTGGCTGAACCAGAAGTCCGAGGACTAAACGGGGAGAGCGAGAGAACGAGAGGTGGCTATTCTGCTGCTGTTGCTGCCGCCGGCAACGTTGTTGAAAACTTTTGCTTTGAGCTCGCGAGCAATGCGAGAGAGAGCAAAATATTATTGCGCGCACACATGTACCTTGCGCGCGCTCGCTCTCTCTCTCTCTCCCTCCCTCTCTCAGAAAACGAATCCCTTATGTCTGCTGCTGTTGTTGTTGTTCTTGGTGAACAACACACAAACTGTAATTAAAATGCAGTCTGCAAAATACTGAGCACACGAGAGAGAAACAACGCACGCTCTTTGCTCTCTTATCATGGGCAAACATATGTCTGGATGGCACTCTTTGTTTATGTGTGTGTTTCTCAATTAAACAATTTAGTTATAATTTCAATTATCATTTATGCATGCGTGCAAAAACAACAACAAGAGTAACGACAAATACAAATAAAAGCAGCGTCGTTAACTCACTCTTTGTGCAGACAACACGTCGTCGCTGGCAAAGGGAGAGTGAGTGAGAGAGCAGAATGAGAGCGCCAGCCTGCCTGGCTGTGTTGAAGTTGTAGCTGTACACGGCCGTCTACCTATACTTCTATATATATGTACATATGTATGTGTATATTTTTCTATTCATGTGTATGTTTTGCTGTTTCAACTTCAATGACGCGCTGCTCGTTCGTCAGCCGCTGCAGCAGCGCTGCTGCCCCCTCTCTCTGTTCGCTCGTTCGTTCTGATGGCGTCAATGGCTTTTTTATTTAATTCTTGTTTGCCTTTTGCCAGCATTTTGTGTGCGTGTGTATGTGTTTCTGATGCGATGTTACCTGGCGTGCACACACACACACACATGCATGCAAACAGACGCTCACACATTTACAGACCGCAAGCAAAAACCGCAAGCCTTCGTTCCAATCAGAAACAGAAAAAAGAATTGCACATACACACACACACATAGGTACACGCAGAGAGGTAGAGAGAGCGAGAGAAAAATGCCGGCAACAAATCCAATATGTTTGTGGACCAATACATAGAGCAAGCAGCAGCAGCAGTGATGGTGGCAGCGCTGCCACCGTATGCGCGCAAAATGTAACACAGTGGCAACGCCGGCAGCGACGTTGCGTTGACGCCAGCAGCAGAGCGGCATCGCCAATTCAACATAACCAAACAAATTTGATGCTGCTGATGAGACGCAACACACACACACACACACACAAACATACATACATGTATTAATAAAAGGCAGCACTTACATTTTGACTGATGATTGTTGTCGTTGTTGTTGTCAATGCTGTTTATGTCTTTGCTGTTGTTGTTGCAGCTGCTCTTTATTTGCAATTAACGTTGTTGTTGCTGTTGTATTATTATTGTTGTTGTTGCTGTGGGTGATATTAAAAACATGTTTCACTTGGAAGCAAACGGCGATGCTGCTGCTGCGCTGCTTCTCCTGCTTACCAACACACGCACACACACGCAGGCATATGTATGTTTGTATGTGAGTGTGTGTGTACACCTGGATTTTGTTTTTGTTGCTTTTCACGCTGAAAACGTTTTTAAAATGTACATATATAAATTCATAGAAAAGCAGCAAAAGAGAGATGCAAAGAGAGCGGGCGAGACATTAAAACATATTCAACAATAAACTTTAGCACATACAAAAAGAAAAAAAAAATCAGAAAAAAATGCTGTCGCACGCATACACAGACAGCTAAGGCGACAGCAGCAGCAGCGACGCTGCGGCTTTCAAAAGAGCGCGTCGCAACAGCGGAGGAGGCGGAAAGCAAAAGGAAAAAGAAATGCTCACAGACAATTCCATTATTGTTATTTTTCGATTGCTTTTCCGATAACTAAATGCACTTTTTTTTGAACAGCAAACTTTAGTTTTAGTTAAAAAAAAACATAGAAGAGGAGAAAATACCGCAACACAATAACAAAAAATAATGCACACACACACAAACGCGACGGCAGTCGATAACGAGAACGGGCCGACGACGACGTCGTCTATAATATTTTCACCAACCTTTTTACTGCTGCTGCTGCAGCATTTGTTGGAACCATGCGCAAGAAAAAACGACGGGCAACAAAAAAAAAAATGAAAAAAAAAACACAGTAGGCAGCAAAGAGAGTTTTGTTAGTAGTTAAAGCAAGCTACATATGATGTACATTCTGTTTGTACTGCTTGCTTGAGTTGTTGCTGCTGTATTGTATTGTATAGCTTTCATATTTTGATGTTTGTTGCCACCACACACATAATAATAATAATAAATAACGGGCGACGAGAGAAACCACGAAAAATCAACGACGACGACGGGACGACGACGAAAAACGCGCGCGCTCAACTCACGTCTGAACGGACCAAAGAGCAAAACGAAAATGAAGAGAAATACAAAATACCAAAATACCAGCAACATAAAATACTGCAAGCAAAGCAGTGCTAATAAGTGCTACAATACGCACTCACTCAATCGTGGGAAGTGTTGGAAACTGTTCGATTGCTTGCATACACACACCCACACACTTTATTGGAGACAGACATGCTGTAAATGCATTTTTATTACGAGATTCATATACTTGTTTTGATTTTGTATTATTTATTCGGTTATTAGAGGTCGCCACTAACAAACCTACACAATTTTGTCAATTCAAATTTGCTTTATTAAGCGCTACTTAAGAGCTTGGCTTAAGATTTTTGACGCCAGTCTGCCTGCTGCTTCTTTCCACATATGTACATATATACATATATACATGTATGCTTTGCATCTTTATGCGTTATTTAAAAATCACAAGCTGTCTGACAACACTGAGCACACCCGACAACGAACCTCCCGTTTGTAGATAAACAATTGCGTTATCGTCAAGTGCTAATTGAAATTAACATTATTTTAGTTTTCGAGCGTTTGCGTTTTGAAACAAATTCGAGTTTTTTATTTATTACTCCAGCCAGAGAGCAGGGCTGGCAATTGCCAATATTTGTTTACCAGTACTGGGTGGCAGTGTGACCATAAGTGCAGTTTCAGAAATATACCAAGTATAACACTTGCGTAAGACTTTGCTGGTTACACTTTTTGCTTGGGTCGGGCGCCGCTTTTTGAAAATGCTAGCTATCAATAATGCCAATGATGCTTATTTATAATAAAATTTTTAGTAACTAATTCGATACTTTATTTGTATGTCTTCGATTAAATCAAAAATGTGGTAAGCAATTTATTAATTTAAATACGAAAAATGAAATTCTTTGTTTTTGTCTACGAATAAAGGTGAAATGAAGATTGGTAAGTGACAGTAGTACGATGTTGAAAACATACCAAAAGATACTGCATCTCTTAATTTTTGTTAGTGGTCACACTGACTGGGTGGGTGTCAACTATCGATGCAGCTGCACAATCGAATGAAACGGATGAATTATCAAACATGCACGACAAAAGTAGATAATGAATATGCATTAAATAAATACAATAGTGCATTATTGTTTATGAAACTCACAAGTTTAATTTAGAAAATTATTGGATTGCCGGCTGCAACTTATAGGCGAATGCAGAGAGTGGAGGCAGTTCGATTGGCAATCACCAATTGTAATGCTATCGATAATGATAACGATGGCGCAACAAACAAACAAAGACAATTGTGTGTATTTAAACCGGTTAATTGGCTGCCTCAATCGGTTTCGATAACAGTCACCTACGTGTACTTTAGATAATTGAAGCCTTAATTGAAGCTGATGAAAGAGATCGCCTTGTGTGTAACTCAATCATTCGCATAGTGAACAAAGTACGCACAAGAACACTAACAAAATGTCAACGCCCCAGCAGCAATTGGACTTCATTGAGCGCCATCTCGTCTACGATATCTCCAAATACTTTGGCAAGGATACAACTTTGATCGCCCATCGCATTCAAGGCTCCACCGGTCTCGATGGCTTCATGTCAGCGGTTTACACCGTCGAACTCGATCTGCAGATCGACGACAGTCGTGTGAAGCAAGAGCTCGTCCTTGTCAAGTTTATGAAGGGTGAAAAGACGTTCCGTGAGTCGAGCAAGGCGTACGTTCAGTTCGCCAACGAGATCTTCCTCTATGCCGAGATCCTGCCCGCCTACGAGCAACTGTTGCGCAGCAGCCATCTCAACACAACGCTGGTGGAAGAGTTTGTGCCGCGCAATTATCGCGCCCAGTTTGGCATTATTGAGGGTGAGTCGCCAGAAATTACATCATACATTTCATCAACCAACTTTTACTTCTCTTGCAGGCTTGAGCGAGGAGCGTGAGGCTGTGTTGGCATTGCAGCATCTGAAGCCCGCTGGCTATGCACTTGGTCCGCGTTTGACGCTGCGCCACGATCAGCTGGATGCCATGTTCGGTGTTCTGGGTCCTTATCATGCGCTCGGCTATGCGATACGCATCCTGCAACCGCAGGTGCATCAACGCCTGCGTGCCGGATTGGTTGATTTGTCGTTTGTGTATAAGCCAGACGAGGCAAATCTCTTCGCAGTTCTTTATCGTGCGGCATTTGATCGCTTCTATGGCTTCTATGATCGTTGCCGGGAGCAACTGCTGCAGTCGGACGGGGAGAATGATGGGAAATTCGCCGCAAAGCTGGAACACCTGCGCTCAAGATACTTTGAGCAGCCAACTGAGATTTTGGAGCACATTCGCACCGATTCTCAGTCGAGCAATTTTAGCACATTCTTGCATGGCGATTTCAATCGCAATAATGTTCTGTTCCGCGAGGACGACGGCGGCAAGGTGGACAACATCAAGATGATCGATTTCCAGGAGTTGCGCTACAGCACAACGGCCATTGATTTGAGCTTTTCGTTGTACATGAATACGCCACCGGAGGAGCGTGAAACGATCTTTCCCCATCTGCTGCGTTTGTATCACAAGAAGATGGTCGAAACGCTGGAGTTGGTGTTGCAGCGCAACAAGGATTCGCTTAGCGAGGAGCAGCTGGAGCAGCTGCTCAACGATTACAGGTTGAACAAACTCTCATTAACATTAGCAAATCATCTAATCTAATCTCTCTCTGGTATTGCAGCTTTGAACACTTTGAAGCGCATTTCAAGCGTTATGCGTTCTATGGCGTCATGATCTGTTTGCACTTTTTGCCTTGGTTGTTGGGCAACGAGGCCGATTGCGATCGTCTCTCGAAGCTCTTTGAGACGGACATGCATGGCCCGGAGTTCCATCAGCTGTCGATCGATATAGCCGGTGACGAGGCCAATCATCGCATGTTTGCGATGGTGCGTCATGCTTATGAGCAGGGATATCTCGATTGGATTTAATCTTAATCTAAAATCCGACGTGCCAATATTATCAGAGACGTTTGATTACCCCGACTGCCTTCATTCCTATATTTTGTGGAAACTTAGAAACTTGTGATGCATCTAAAATGATTACTATTACGAAGAATGGCACAATATTGCAATATATTTTATATACTATTATAATAAAAATGAAATGTAATTTCCTATATATATACACAATTGTTAAAGTCTATAAAAAACAGTCAGTAATCTGTGGCAATTTGTAAACAATTATTTAAATTTTGTAGTTTCTTTTTTTGCGCAATTGATAAGCAGCTAGCTGAAGTTTTTTTTTGGGTAGCAACAGCGAATTTCAAATACACTTACCATACTTTTTAGATTTATTATTTTACTCCAATTTCATGTATTACAAAAAGCAAGGCTCAGTATTCATTTAACTTTATTTAAAAAAATAATTTTGTTTTTGAGATGTTTATAATAAAAAAAGTTTGACTTCTGATATTCTTTTAATAAATATTTATTTTTCCTTTCTAAAATTATATTTTTTTTCTCTTTTTTTATCCTTTTTCTTTTTTTATGTTCTTTTCATTTCCTTCATTTTTTCTTGTCTTCTTTATTTGCTTTCTCTTCCTTTTCTTTTTATTTTGTTCTTATCTTATATTCTTTTTTTATGATACCATTGAAATTAAATATTTCTTAGTCTCTCTTTTACATTGATACTTGAGCTTGACTTGTGTCTTTTTTATGATAGCCTTAAAATTCATTATTTTATTCTTGGTTTTGTTTTCTATTAATACTTGAGTTTAACTTATGGATTTTTTATTTATTTGCTATTTAAAATCTAGTATTAAATACTACAACTATTATGTTGTTGTTTAATTTATAGAAAAACGTTTATTTACTTCAAACTATATTTTGGTATAATTTAAATACGTTTAATATCTTATAATACCTTATATCAATGAGATCAGCTAGAGCGAACAAGTTAATTAATTTGACTCATTCGATTTAAGCTCGAAGGAAGAAATTATTGCAATTACTTGCCGCATCATCAAAGTGCGACGTTGCCAAATTTCACATGCGCCAAACGAAATCACGACAGGGTTATGCCCGCTTACGTCAGGGTAGTTAGTGTTATCACCAATGTCAAGCTATAGTTGAGTTCCAAGTTGGGAGTTGTAGTTGGAGGAGTGAAAAGTGAGGGCTGCAGATTGACCTTGATTCACATTTTGTTAAATTGCGTATGACGCCAACACTTCTGGTGACATATGGCCAACAACACAGAAATTTAGAGAGCAGGAGAGAGCCGAAGACAACGACGAAAGTGTTTTGTTTTTATTTGGGTATTTGCACAACTGTTGGCCGCAAAAAAAAGAAGAAAGAAGAGAGCCATGTCTCTATATATAAAGGGGACGTCAATTGGAGCTTAGGAGTTTAGAGTGCAAACATGCGTCAGACTTTGACATTGGTGTTGATCGGATTACTGGCTTTTACAGCGACAGCCAAGGCAGAAGAGCAGGCTGTTAGCTATGCGTCGGCTGGGAGCGAGGATATATATTTCCAGCCCAGAAGCATCGAGGAACAGTTCGATGAATCTGATGGCTACGACGGTGATGATGATGATGATCAGGGAGAGGGAGAGGAGGAGGAGGAACTGGAGGTGAAGCGTGGCGACAACATCGAAGCCATTGGTGAGGATGCCAACAGCTGTGAGTACAGCTGTCCACGTTATTATCGTCCAGTTTGTGTGCTCCGCAATGGCCAACTGATCACCTATGCCACGCCCTGCGAGTACCACAATCAGCTGCGTTGCACCAATGTGGCACGAAGAGTGGCAAAAACAGCTGCAGCAGTGGCAAAGCTTCCCAGCTTCGAGTTAATGTACAACACTGCGTGCAGAGATTGACATTCATTCTAAAATAATATACACATAATTAATCATAGATGGTACACAATTCCACATGCAACTTGAATGTGTTTGTGTGTAGTTTTTAATATCAGTTATTTTTTTTTGTATGTACACTCGATTTATGTACAACTCGAATGTGCTCTTTGCCTTGAGCCAGTCTCGCGCTCCTAATAATTATCAGAAATCTCTTATTCGAGACAGAGAGAGAGCTTACAACATAAATTACTTAGGCTTAAAAATATAATGAATGTTAGTCTTAACATACTTGTGCTTTCACAATAAAGTTTATTTATATATTTAAGTAAAGTATTGGTTGACATTCTTTAATTGTGTAATATCAAAGTTTATTTCAAAAGTGTTACAAATGAAAGAAAATCAACGGCTTGTGAATTTATAATGTAAGAACAAAAATATGTGGAATATCAATTGATAATGTGCAGGAAGTGATTCATAATTATTATAAACATATTTGGACATTTCAATATGTGTTTTTTTTTTTTAAATTGTGGAAAATAAACGCTTATTTCAAATGTGTTACAAGTGGAAAAAAAACAAATGAATTGTGAACTGATAATGTAAGACCTAAAATATGTGGAATAATTTTGTGAACTGATAATGTGTAACAAAAACGTGTTTATAATTAGGAAGTAATTCTTAATTATTATAAACATATTTTGACATTTCAATATGTGTTTTTTTTTTTAAATTGTCTGTATAAACGCAAAATAAACACAAAAGTGATAACAAAATGTTGATAATTTAGAGAGTGACTCATAATCTAATTACTCAACGAATTATATAGATTATAGATGAATTAATAATTTAAGAAAGGGTTTAACATTCAAGAGTGATTCTTAATTATGGTACATCAACGCTTATTTCAAAAATGTTTTAACTGATAATATAAAAAAAATTTGGTTATAATTAGAGAGTAATTCATAATCTAATTACACAACGAATTATGTATATGATTTGAAGATTTGTTAGACAGTTGAGTATTATTATTATTATGACGATTCAACTTTGTAGTTTTAATTGTGTCTTGTATATATAACATAGATGTATTATGCATAACATTATATATTGATAAGCCACATTAAAAGCAACAAAGTATGCTCATCATAATAATAATAATAACTTATTCCATTGTTCCATCAGGGTTTTAAACTGCCGATCAAATCTATAATCTATACAATTTGTTGTGTTAGGTATAACATATTAATTGAACATATATCACTTTACTTATAAATACGATATTAAATACCTATTACGTATTAACAAGAGTGTATGTGAACTCTCAAAAAAAAATATAGTGTTTTTTATGAACTATGACAATATTGATCCATGTGGCGATGGTTTCAGGTCTAATCCGGTTTAAAGTTCAATGTCTATTGCAAACAAGGACGTTTGGCTAAAAATATTTGTCCGGGCTCCACATAAGTGTTGCGTCGCTTGGCGATGCGTTGCAGAATGGGCAGCGGCTTGGGGGAACGACGGCAGTCGAGGAAGTCGGCAGGATTTGGATTTGCTGCTGCTGGGAAGGAGTTGCTGATTTTCCCGTAAACGATGTTTGCCAGATTACGTTGGGTTTGTTAACGTGACGCGCCGCCAACTGTTGTTGCTGTTGCGGTTGTGTGAACAACTGCTGCATATCGTTAGGATTCAATGTCTTGCGACGTTGTTGAATTCGAGGCACCGCCGTTGGTGTCGTCGTCGTCGTTGTGTTCAACTGCAGCGTGGCGGTGACATGACGTGACTGCAGCTGACTGAAAAGCATTCGCGGTATTGGCGGCTTGGCCGCCTTGCTGCGCAGCTCGTTGTATAGCTGATGGATGGCACGTTCGTGACTGAAGCGAGTGTCGCGTAAGCTGCTCTTGCTGATGATGAGTCCGTTTTGGAATTGATACAGCACCTGCATAAGGAACTTCTTCAATTCATCATACGGATGGATGACATCAAAGTTATCCACTTGATCGCGATGACTCGAATAGCAGTGCTGGATGTACTCATCGAATCCGCTGTTCAAGTGCTCGGCGCACAAATGGCAGGTGCCAAAGCGTTTGCAATGATCGAGCATGTGACGCAACGTTTCCAACTCATCCACCGAGGCGTACATGCAGAACGAACAGTGATAGATAATCGCGTTCTTCACCAGTCGAAAGCAAAATGTATCCTCTGCATCCGAATGTTCCACCGTTCCGTGTTGCGCAATTGCCACACTCGACGGCATCAACACCCGACACAGATTACATTGATAATACTCGTTTTCGGTGCTTCCCATTTCGATCAGTTCGTTGAGTTCGCCATCTGTTAGATTCTTTAGATCGTTGGGCAGATGCGCCTCGATTGTCATGTGTTGCACCAACTCTGGCCACGCTTTGTACGTCTTGTCGCAGTAGCCGCATTCGCGCATTTGACGCACATCGCAGGCCACCAATGTGCGGCAATAATGGACATTCGGCAAGTGCTCCTCCAGCAGTGCCTTGACACTCCCCTTGAAGCCGTAGCACACCGGACAGCACAGCTGCGGTTGCACACAGAAGTAGAAGGGATGCTCGGGATGCTTGATCGCCCAGTGTTGCGATCTCAGTTCGTCAATGTTGTGACGGGTCTCCGTGCAATGCGAGCACGCGAACTCGTACTGCTTCTGCAAGAGAGAGAGAGAGCGAGATGTCGATTAGGTAAACTTCATTAGAGATTACAAATAAAACAAGCTATAAATTAAGCCTGCAACTATCAGTTAATGTCAATGCCGAAAATATTGAGTTTAATTCGTGCCGTTAACTAAACAGTTAAAAGTTACTATCGTTACCGATAAATATCGTGTTTTATTAAAGTAGTGAAGGTCTGCAACCGGATAGTTATCGGTTATTATCGATAACGATAGTAGTCAGATATCGATTGAACTTGGGCGACTGTTGTCTTTGATTTATAATTTCATTATTAAATTATGATTAAGCCTTCAACTAAATAGCTCCTATCGATACCGCTAAGTACAGTAATATAAATGTATAAGCACAAAAACGTACCTGAGCAGACGCAGCGTTATTTGTTTGGTCATCCTCTTCATCCGACGACAACTCGATGGGTTCAAAGATCTGAATGGCCTGCGCATGGTTATTGGAAGCAATTGCCTCAGGTGGCTCAACCTGACCCTTTGACGCAAATATTTGGGCCATATTCCAAAGGTCATCGTCGAGCATGTCGTTGGACACGCGATCGAACTGCTTAATGGGTAGACCTGGCAATCCGGGATGTTCCTGCGTCATATGAGCGGCGACGGGGCGGATCTGAGTGTGTCCAAAGTCGCAGTGGCGACACTTGTGCTGAAAGCGATTCAAATGCATCTGCAGACAGTGATTACCCATCTTGTGTAAGCTGTTGGTCGACTCATGGCATCTGTTGCAAATAAAACCGAGTGTGTGGTGATTTTTGCACTTGATGCGCAGATAACATTGCAGCGGTTGTATGTGTTTGCTGGCATGGTTATGACGTATGTGATTGATGATTCTCGTGAAGTCCTTGTAGCCGTATTCGCAATACGGACAGCAGTACTGATACATACGCTGGTGTGCCACCGCCGTGTGTCTAATCATCTGTTGCTCGGTGGCGAGCACAGCGTGGCATAGATTACAGAACCATTCATCGGTCGAAGTGTGCGGCAGATTCACTAATTTAAACAAGAATGGAAAATTGTATGAGACAAAGCACACTCGACACACACTCTTTCACATTTTTATCATTATACCAAATACAACTTGTTGTATATAAAATCAATCGTTTAGAACTTTTTTTTTTTTTTTAGCATATTTTAGGTATAATTAAACAATATCATGAGTTATGTTCGCAATATACCAAATACATCTTTTAGTATATTCAATCAATTTTACTATATTTTAGGTATATGCATTTGGTATATTTAAACAATATGAAAAGTTACGTTCTCGTTACATCAAGTACAACTTGAAGTATAATAAATCAAACTAGTGCAACATTTCAGTATATTTTTGGTATATTTGGTTAGTTATTGTATTTTTTAGACAAACTTACATGACTTCAACCAACGAACTTCCGCTAGCTTGGTGTGCGTTGTCAAATCATCACGTTTATGGATAATCACATCGACATCAGCGCCAAACTTTGAGGCATGCTTGATGTGAATATGGCGATCGACTATGGAGCGTTTTGGCGCAAACGAGCTGCACGCACCGCATTGGTAGACGTACCGCTGATGATACTTCAAATGTTCCAGCACCTTCTCCAGTATTAGTAGATGATCCTCATAGCGACAATGTGGACACTTAAAGCAATCTCCATAGCTGTGCTGAGTGCTCAGATGCTGGCTCAACCCCAACTCTGTGTCGAAATGCTGGCCACAGTCGGGTACACCGCACTTGTAGCGCACCTCCTTGCGCACAAACTGAAAGCGTGGCGTGACCATAATTTGTCTTCCAGCTACCGGCAACTTTGCCGGCGCAATAGGCAACTCAACCTCGTCGGCATTTGGCTGAGCTACGCTTTGTGCTGATGTCGATGCCTCGACTGTGGTGATGAGGTCCTGTTGGTTGGGTTGCCGAGCATCCGGTATCGCTTCTTCGGGGGATACGCTAAACGTACCGCTAACTCCCTATGCTGCAGCAGATGATTATAGAGATCCTTGGGATAGGTTAAATGTTGGCATTCCCCACACTGCAACTGTCCTTGGCCGCCACCGTGTGTCTTGGCAATCAGATGCATTTCACTCGGCCTGTAGATCAATTTGTTTTTGGTGCGTCGCAAACGCAACTCCTCGATCAAACGGCCAAGGAAATTCTCCATTTGCTTCTGAAGAAACGGTTGCTCCATGGCGCTAACCCAACACTTGGGCATTGCAACCGCATCGAATGCGGCCGTAAGGTCGAGGAAGATTTGCTGACAGTTTAGCTTCTGGAATTCCGAATTGTGCATGGCACGCACGTGATGTAGCATTAGACGTTGATCCACGGTCGTCTCCAGGCAAATGCTGCAAAAGTATTTGTGACGGTGATGCATGTGCTGCAGATGGGATCGCAGTGCTATGGGTTTCTCGAACATCTGGCTGCAGAATTTGCAGATCAATGGACCTGCGTTCGGATTGCTGCTCTTGTGGTAACGCACATGGTTGACAAATGCCTCCTCGGTCAGATTGACATTGCATACCTTAAAGGGACACGCATAAAGTTTGTCGTCTGTGCAAGGTTGGGAAAAAAAAACGCATTAGGTTAAGCTACTGAGTGTTCGCTTTTCTTAGTTTAGTTAGTTTTTCTTGAGTGAATTAGAGAAATTAAGTGTAAACTGCTAGAAATGCTCAGGGTTTTCCGACTCACACAAATGTGATTCTGACTTTGCAATGTAATGTGTGCTGATCCCTGATCAACTAAGGTATTTTATTTATAATCTTACCCCACTCCCGCTATTACAGAGATTACAGGGACTCTTAAGGAACATCCACTATCAAATCCCTCTGAAGATTTCTAGATTTTTGTTTTTCAACTTTATCGATACCCTTCGATATTTTTATTTGATAAAATGATCTAGGACACTTACCGGTAAATCCTGTGTCCTTAAGTAGCTCGTCGAATATAGCACAGATGGCCGTATTGTTGTTTGTTTCCGCCGCATTCGCCGTTGCTTCCTCTAGCGTTGTTAGACTACTCGTTTGATTAGTGGCTGCGCTTGTGCTGAGTGCCAAAGGAGCACGTCGTTCCTTAAGTACATCTCGTATGCGTTGACTTATTACCGCAGAGGTGGACAAATTGGGTTCCTGCAGCTCCTCGCGACTGGCCAAACCGTGCTCGAGAACACCATGCTGAACATATTCGTCGACATCCTTGCCGACATGACTGCAATAGGAGCACTGCAGATAGTCCTTCGGTCCGAAACTGAAGCTGTGGAACTTCATGTGCTCCCGTATGCACATAACTGTGTGGGAGCAGTAATTGCAATTTGGCGCCATACAACGGAATCGGTTGCCAGCGATTTGTGTGCGATCGTTCCTTGGTGGTGAACTTGTCAGTCGGGGTTCAATAGATATGTTGATCTCCGTCGGAATGGGACCCTCATAGTTTTGGGTAAGGCTCTGGGTAATCACGTAGTCATCATTGGTGGCTACAGGCAATGGCACCGTCTCGCCCGTTATGAGAGGAATGGATGTGTCGGCGAGACTATATACATGATTGATTTGGAGTCCCAATTCCGAGTCGCGATTTATAACATCGAGCATATCCACAGTCGTTGGCGGTGTCTTGGCGCACAGAAACTCTCCGACACCGGCGGCGTTCAGCTGCTGTTGCTGGTGACTTGGCGGACTCGATTGGGCGAGTAACAAACTTCTAAGCGTTGTATTCTCGTCGTCAACGGGTTCTGGGACTAAACGATCTCCCGTGAAACGACGCACACGCAGCTTGGGCAGCACAGGTTCTTGTGGCGCAACTTCAACAGCCGGCTCCGGTGGCTTAGACGCCCCAATTTCATCCACATGCACTTGTACCATATGGCGCAGCTCCTCGCCAATGCTCAAATTATCGGGCACTTCCTTGACGGGTAGACTGCATTCAGTACAGCTGCCGTTCCAACGCAGCGACGGATGACTGCGTGTAAAATGATTTTCCAGACCTTCTATCTCATTCGAGAAGAGAAACAAGCAGTCTGGAACTCGGCAATAATAAGCAGGCTTCAGGGTCGGTGAACCTCGCAAACGGAATGCAACATTCTGCACACAAATCATATACTGTATAGGGATTATTTCGGTTTCAGATGGCGATACCGTAGGCGCTGATTGCAGGTCGTCTATCGCTTCAGGCTGGGAATTTAGTTCGGGAACTTTGCATTCGAGGGAGCTGTGGTCGGGTGAATTTGAGGGTTTGCCCTTGACGTTACTGCCGCTAGCACTTCCGATGCTATTGGTGCTACTCGACGTAGAGGAACGACTTCCACGACTCTTCAACTTATTGCAAAACTTGTTAAAGTTGCGGAATAGTGACTTGTTGCTGCTAGAACCCTTACGCCTTTCCGACGTCAGTTCTTCCTCTTCATCTGGCTCGAATTCATTTTCCTTCTGTTCCTCCACATGCGGTTCCTGTTCCCCGCCCATGTCCACGTCCACGTCTAACACCTTCTGTTGCTCTATGTTCTGTTCAGACGTCTGTTGTTGATCCAAGTCTTGATTTGCGTCCGGTTGCGACTCTGACATTTCCTCATCTGCCTGTTCTATTGCGACTTGAGCTTGTTGCTCTACTTGCTGTTTCACTTGCTGCGGTTGCTCTACTTCCTTCTCGGGCTCCGGTTGTTGAGCTTCTTCCGGTACTTCCTCTTGCTCTTCGTTCCGTATTAACTCTTCAGCTGTTGATAATGGATCTTCTTCCGCAACGCTCTCATTAGCCAATAATTCCCCTGGAATTGGCGTCGTCGATATAGCAATTGATTCTTCCAGCTTTGGCGATGATGTGTCGTCCACATTGAACTCTTCTTCTACGTCTACGTCTAAATCCGACTCTGCCTCTGCAGGAGGCATCGTAGCGTCTTTAACTCGCTCGGTCTGTGAAGAGCTCTGTAGATATTCGTTTTGCTCCAGCTTACACTCATTAATGACAAGCAGCTGCTCCTCGTCGGGTAGAGTTGGTGGCATGCCCAGGGTGTCACTGACACTGCCCATCGACTCTGCTTGCTGCTCAGTCACTGGCTGACTGTTGGCTTGCTCAGGGGGCTCCGTCTTGGCCTTGTTGCTGATAGGCTTCATGCGCACTTTTGGACTCGACTTGGATGTTGGCGACTGTTTCTTTTTATTAAGCTTCGCCATCTCACTCTTGTGTCGTGCAATCAAGCGCTTAGCTGCCGCTTTTGTACTGGCCGCTGGCGCATTTTCGGTAGTATAGATAGTCAGCTGCTGATTGAGATCTATTTGCGTGGGCTCGGAAATCTCATGATGAACTTGCAGATGCTTTTTCAAATTGTGCTGGCTCAGTTGGCAAAAGTTGCAAAGGCGACACACATAGATTACAACCGGTGCAGTCCGTCGATAGGACGGTATAGCTAATAAGCGCGCTCCGGGCTTACATCTCAACACATGTTGATCCCCCTCACGTTGACGATACCGGGGACTTTTACAGCTCGAACACTGAAAATTAAATTCGCCGGTGTGACGCGCATAATGTTCAACCCAACTGGAGTTCGCTATCTCCAGCTGCTTCTGGCAAAATACACAAACATGATTATATTTGGGAAGCGATCCGCTTGTGCGGTAGATTGGACGCGTGAGCTTCCCGGCTCGCAAGTTCTCCAGCTCATTAGGTGGCAAACGAGCAGCGTAGAACTCGCCGTGATGTTGAATATAATGCGACATTGCGAATCTAACTTCTTGGGCACAAATTACACAACTGGTGACGGCCGATGACTGTGAATGCCATTCGGGATTCACATTTTTCACCAGACACGTCGCATTCTTCGAACGAGCTGAGGGTTTTTCGATTTTCGACTCCTTGAACATTTGTTCTAATCGCGCACAACGTGCAACACGCACTCGGAGTGGTTTAGTTGTCTGACGACGCAAAGCCTGTTGTGCCTTAAATGCAGCACGATTAAAGCCCCGACCAGCCTCATAGTGACGCCCGCGACGCGCCACATTTCGTATATATGGTGCAAACTCTGCGCTGGTGCTGTTACTAATACTGCTACTTGTGCTGCTCCCGCATCGTTGAGCGGAGCATGCCCGACGTCCGGTGGCGTGAATCACATCGTTTGCATAATACATTTGGGCAATGTCATCGTTGAGCTTTTCCAGCTCACTTCGTTTGGACTTCTTCTTGGGCGGTGGTGGGAGCAGATTCTCAGCATTACTTGCAGGCGCTGGTGGAACTGCGGTCTTTGCCGCTGGCTGATTTACTGCCTTGTCTGGGGACTCTTCAGGGTCTTTGCGGGGTCGCCCCCTTTTGCGTTTGGGCGAATCAGCATTTGCCCCAGCTTTCGAGGAGTCTCTTTTTGGCCTGGTTGTCCGCGGATTAAAGACATTCCGGCTGAGCTGTGTCTCGTTCAGCGTTAGCTCGTTCAGGCGCGATCGCCGCTTGCCAGCCAAAATATTTTGCGTGGAGATGCTGCAATTGTCGCTGGTCTTTTCGAACATGATGGCCAAATTTCTATTGACACGTTGCTGCGAGGACGGCGCAACTTCAACTTTCTCAGCCGTCACCTCGTCATTGGCGCTGTTGCTGAGCTGTTGCTGTTCTCGTCGATGGTCGACGAGATCCTCGTAATTGAGACTGACACCATCAAAGAGTTCCGACTTATCGACTAGCGGTTTACTCGCCGTCGGCATCATCGATTTGCGACGTTTCAATATGCGTTTCAACTCTGGCATTTCTTTCAATGGTGACTTTGTCGCATTTATTGCATCGCTCGGTATAACAACCATTGCATGCGCATTGGGTCCTAGCACCACTTTTAACTTTGGCAGCTTAGGCAACCCTTCGGACACTACTTTTTCTTGCTTGCACTCGATTGCATGGTGTTCGGTATTTTGTTCAACATTCGGTACCGGATCATCTTCGACGGCAGTTTCCTGCGGCTCATCGTCCTTTCTTGTTGGACTTGCAGTCGACTTACTATCTTTGGAATGTTTGCTTTGGCTGCGATTGCGTTTTGCGGACATTTGATGCGAGTCTGCCGATTCCACTTCGGATTGTTTGTTCGCTGATTGTTGCTCATGAGTTTCAACCACGCTTGGTGGTTCATTTTCAACGTTGTCTGTATTATCTGCCGTCGGTTTCTTTTTCTCCTTGTTCTCGTTCGAATTAGACTTTTCCGCTGGACTCCTATCTTTGCTCGAATGCTTTGTCTTTTCTTTTTCCAGTGTTTCAGGTTTATTGGACTTTTCGTCGACATCCTCGTCTTTCTTATTTTCCGATTTGTTTTTTTTCGCCGCACAACACGAACTATGTTTTGCGTCAGAATTATCCGTTTTATCCGAGTCAGCTTTATCGACTCTAACCACTTTCTTCGACTTGTCCGCTTTTTCTTTATCTACCGTTTTATCACTTTTAGGCACTTTTTCTGCACTATCCGATTTTTCTTTATCAAAACGAACTGTTTTTGCCACTTTATGGCTCTTACTAGATTTGTTTGTTTTATTCGACTTGCTGGAGCTTTGCTCTTCACTATTATTATTGTCAACACCGATCGACTCTTCGCACTTATTAGTTTTATCACTATTCTGACCTCTTACCTCATTTGTTCGCGACACTTTTTCCAAACTCGCCTTCTTTGGTATCTTGAAGGCGAGCTTCTTGTTGGTGGTGCCCGTCAACACCACATTTCGATACGATGTGTCTAGTTGGACATTATCGCTCTCCATGCGGGATGGTGCCGCAACCGCTTGTCCGTCGTCTAGCTGCTTCTCAGCTTCTTGCAGCTTTCGCTTTTTTTCTGCCGCGGCCGCCGCATCCAGCTGTCGTTGCTTTTCAGCTGCCTCAAGCTGTCGTTGCTTTTCGGCTGCCTCAAGCTGACGCTGCTTTTCGTTCGCCTGACGCTGCATCTCGTGCTGCTTGGCCTTGGCCGCCAGATACTCGCGATAAGTGCGCGGTGCCCCTGAATATTGCGGACCGTTGATGTTGTTGTTGCCGGGTCCTTGAGAGGCATTGGATACACCGCCACCGAGACTAGTAGCACGATTGAACATGGGTCGGTTATTGTAGTTGAAATTCGGACTTCCGTTGTTAAAGTGACTGTTGTTATTATTGTTGTTGTTCCAGCCTGGATTATTATTATTGGTGTTCCCTCCATTCGGATTGCCACCGGGATTGTAGCTGTTGTAGTTGCCTGGATTATTGGATGTCTGCCAACCGGATGGACCTCCACGCCGTTGGCCGCCACCTTGTGGTGAATACTGTGATCCTGTTGGGTGTTGTTGAGGTTGCTGCTGCTGTTGAGGTCCATTGCTCTGACCCCATTTAGCACGACGTGGATCACGTGAGCCCGCACCATTGATTGCACCAAGATTGCCATAGTGACGAGTACTAGAGGCCTCTTGTCCATTATTAAATCCGTTGGCAAAACCTTCAACATTACCTGGCGACAGGTTATTCAGACTCGGTGCCCTATTCAAATTGATTGAACCATGCAATGCGTTCGGCATGTTCAAGTTGACATTGTGCTTGCTGTTGTTGTTGATGTTTGCGGGAGAGCCAATCACCGGGATCGATTTGGTAGTTGGCGGCGATGTGTGAGTCGTTGGCTTTGCTAAACTACCGCTGGATGATCCAATCACTGGAATGGACCGAGTTAATGGAAATTCCTTAACTGGAATGTTCTCCTTTCGGAGCCAACTCGTCGGACCTTTCGCTCTCGATTGGATGGGCAACACACTTGCCTTGGGTGGTATTTGGTTGGCATAGCTTCCACTGCGACCACGTGGATCAGTGCAATCAGATGGTGAAGCAGGTGTTGTTTCCGGTGTAGTCGCCAATGCCGCCAACTTCTTGCGCGCCTCCTCTAAAGCAGCAGGTGCCGGAGGATTCGATCGGCGCTGAGCATCAGCTGTTGGAACGGGAACAACCGCTGGTCGTCGCACGAAAACTGACGACTTGGGCAACGTGGCATCGGTCAACGAAGTTGGATGCATTGGCGTTTGTGTGTTCCTTGGAGATCTGCGTACATAATCCACGCGTCTGCTGCCAATCGACGAGTCTATGTCGGACAATCGGGCAGCAAGTGAGGGTTCGAGACCCAGATTAACACCACTTGTTGGCTTTGTCGGTTTAGGCGGATTCGAGCGACGCTCAAAGTCAGGCTTAGGTGCCGAAATCTCTGCTGCTACACGACGCTCAGGCTCGCGATCAACAATCGTAGCAGCAGTCGACATCCTTTCCAACAGGTCATCCTGAACAGTTATTAACTCAGGACTGGGAGCTGGTGGATTTGCACGACGCTTTTGTGACGCAATTGAGCCAAAGTTCAAAGGAATTGTTTCCTTGACAGCAGTTGCCATCTCCTTTAGCTGCACTTTCTCAGCTGCATTTTTAGCTGTTGTTGTCTTTGGGTTTGAAGCCGTTGGTGCTGGTAGATTAGCACATCGCTCTGGTTCCAAATTTGTTGGATTTGCTGTTTTTGGCGTTGGCAATTTAGCTGCCGGCACAAAGGGTTTGTTTTTGGTTTCTGGCGCCTTAGCAGCAGGGGCCACAGTCTTTGAACGGCGCAACGTTGCCGGCGATTTAGCATCGAATACTGGTTTCCCAGGTGCAATTGCTGGCCCCTTCTTAGCTATTCCGTTGACAGCATTCGTCTTGGCGGCGGCACTTGAAGTGGCAGTTGCAGAAGTGCTAGCCTCTTGACTCTTGCCTTTATTCGCTCTACTTGCATTGCGCCTCGCTGCTGTGGAAGTGCTTGGCTGGTCGCCATCTATAACGATCACCTCCGTAGGATGCAATAACTGCAAATGAATGAATGAAATAATGAGTTCAGAAAGTCCGATGAGATCGATAAACTATCTACTTACAGGTTCATATTTGGACTTGACTTTGTTAATCATCGTCTCAATATTTGTCAACTTCGACTCCGTACAGCGCGCAAGCATCGCTGACGACATGCTATTTAGGAAGGAGATTTGATTAGTATTGTAATTATGATTATTTGTAACAAAATGTAGTACTTCTCGCTCTCCAAGAGTTCCATGAGCATGTTAAGTTTGGTCCACTGCTCTTCGGCCATCTTATGTTTAAAGGTTGTCACCAAGGTCCTCACAAAGGGAGCACAAGCGCGTAACTGCTGCAGCTTTGCCCGACTATATGGGGAGTCCCCATTTACCTCGGTGACATCATCCCCTGTGTCACTCATTGTTTGGCCCTTCGATTAGAGGTTCTGGTAACATGAAATGAAATCCCCAATTGAGGAAAATAGAAAAAAATTTAAATATTATAATTAGGCTTTAAATTATAACAAGTAAGAAAGCTGCAGTGTTCGGCTGTGAGATCTCAAAATATACCAAAATAATATACCACAAAATTACTAAAAATAAAAAATATATCAAATGGTATAGTTGGTACATTGATACGGTACTACATTCAATAGTATATCTTGAATGAAGATATACAATGTAGTACCATATCAATATACCATTTGATGTATATTTATTTTTTTAATACTTATGTGGTATATTAGTTTGGTATAGTTTAAAAATAATACTGCAACATTTGGTATATTGATATGGTTCTTCATTCAATAGTATATCTTGATATCTTAGTTGCTTTGGCAATCAGGTATATTTTGCACACTAAAAATACAAAAAAATAAAAAATATATCATATGGTATATTTGGTATAATGATATGGTACTACATTCAAGATATACTATTGAATATAGTACCATATCAATATACCATTTGATATACTTTTTATTTTTAGTGTGCAAAATATACCAGATTGCCAAAGCAACAACAACTCCTAGTAAGTAGGGGTTTTTGCCTATACAAAAGTATTTCATTAATAACTTCGACAATTTAGATCTAATCGCAACCAAATCAGGAATCAAAATTACTATAGTTTTTATTTTGTATACCATTCGCGACTCGATTTTCGATTTTTGTTGACTTGCGGAGGCGGAAGTGGGCGTGGAAAAATTTTATACAAACTTGATCTGCGTGCAAACATAACAAATACTGTAGAAAATTTATAGCTTTATATCTTATAGATTTTCGGATCTACATATGTGTTTCATACGGATAGATGCACATAGCTAAATTGTCTCAGCTGTTGACGCTGATCAAGAATATGTATACTTTATGCCTGTTACATACATTATCTGCCGGCTCTAAATTATAATATCTTTCTATTTTATGGGTATAAAAATTAAGAATATTAAACTTGATAGTTGTTAGTTGTTCAGTCTTTTTTTTTTAACTGCTGAAAATGTAGACTGTCATTTTGACAATTCCTTTTCTCTATCTTTCTCTTTTTAGGCTCACATCACAGTATGACAGTTGTCATGTAACTGTGTTCTCTTCTTCTTCAATCTACGGTCACACTTGAACCTACATTTCTTATGCGGCTCTTTTTCTTTCTCTGTCTGTTCCGAAAATCGAGTCCTTAACGTTTTATCTGTTCTGTTGCGCAATTTGTCTAACAAGATCGAAATCTAAGGGTAGATTGGGTATTAAATAAATTAGACACATTCAAACAATATCTTCTAAAAATAGTATTTTGTCGTTATTAAGTTTTCTCGGAAACTCTCTTTTATTTCTGTAACTAATTTTCTCTTCTTCTATTTAGTTCATTAATCTTTTTTTTCACATTACTCTCTCATTAGTGATTATGATTATAAATATATCGTAAACGCAAAATAAAGTCTGCCCAAAAAGCAGACACGAAATTACACAAAACACGCGACCATCTCTAGAATTGCATTCTAGAAACATATAATGCTTTGTCACTTAGAATACAAGCTTATTTGTTTGTATGTATGTGTGTGTGTAAGCGGCATACGCGTACACATGTGAACGAATTGGCAGGCAACACAATAACAACGTTTATTGTCTGTTGGCAATTTTCTTTATTTGCGGCCTAGCAAAAGCTTCTGCACACCGCCAACATAAATTAATATGCGTTTCTAACGGCGGCTCAGCTTATGCACACATACACTTTGACTGCACTACAACTACAACTGCAGTTAACAAAATGAAATAAAATATAATTGAAAAGGAGAGAAGAAACTCTACGCACCGTTCCCTTAAGCACATCAGCAACAACAGTAAAATTTGCAGAACACGCGCCGGTCTTTTTTTTTTATTTGTAGTTGCACTTTTTACACACTTGCAATATTTACACTAATATTACACACTATTTTTATTTATATATCACAACGCAAAAAAAAAAAAAATTAAAAAAGGAGATTCACTGAGACATAACACAACACGCGCTTAACTAAAATCGACGCGCAGTTCCTTCGTCGTTGAAATGAGAATGGCAATTGAGAATAGAGGTGGAGAACTATCGATGGCACTATCGACGCTATCGATGGTTTGGCGCTATCGCACCGCCATCGATGGCAGCCCTGCACTATCGATAGTTTTGCACTCGGCGTCTCACATCACAAAGAAAAAATATAGCTGAAAGTGGACATCTAAAATATAGCGCAAAGCAAAAATATAGTGGAAAGCCAAAATATTGTTGAAAGTGAAGAGTAAAAATAAGTTATACAATGGATAAGTTCCTAACAATTGTCGAAAAAGGTAAGTGCAAGTGTATTTGTATTAAGTGAAATTCAGTTTTTTGTTTATAATTTCAGATGAACGAAACGGATCTGGAACTTATAAAAACCGTAATGTTTAAATTTTTGTGCGTACCCGCCACATCAGTGGAGTCCAAGCGCATGTTTAGCAAGGCCGGAGAAATAGCCTCCGATCGCTGAACTCGACTAAAGGAGGAAAACATTAACATGTTATTGTTCCTCAATAAGAACAAATGGCTCTACGAAGAAGCTAAATGAAAATGTTTATTAATTAAATGAAATGATTTATTAATTTGTATAACACAAAAGAAACAAATGAAATGTATTTTTTATTTTTAAGAGTTAAGAATGTAATAAAGTTTTGTTTAAATTTCATATAGCTTTTTTTACATTTAACAATTAAAAAGCATGACACTATCGATGGTTTGAGAGAAAAAATCGCTCGCTATCGATGGCGCCGACTATCGATAGTTCTCCACCTCTATTTGAGAATCGAAGTAAATAAATGTGTGAGCCAAAGGCATCGTCGAGTTGCCAGACTCCTGCGTTTTTGTATTTATTTTCAACACAATTTTCGCAAATATGCTGCGTAAGCGTAAGGAATAATTAAAAATAATATTATTTGCAAACGTTAACAGTTTGCTGCATATATACAATTGCGTTTCATTTATTAAAAATGTCCAGTCGAATGATGAACAGTGTGGCAACTCGCTGCAGCTCAACAACAGCAGCTGGTCACGAATTCGCCGTATTTCGTTTTGTTCGTTGTTGACGCTGTTGCTTGTCGTGCATTTAGTTGGTGGCATTGCTGTTGGCGCCGCTGTTTGTTTGTGTGTTTGTCGCGCTTGCTTAAGTGTGTGTGTTTAGCGTTCTCAGGGTGGCTAACATGTCGCCCTCATTTTGACGATCTCTTTTGCTGTGCACATTCTTACACTCAACTGAGAGCAATACGTAAACAATTTTTGTCCGGACGAAACACACACACATGCAAGTTTTGCTTCTTTGCTTATCGTATTTTACGCACACCTACACACACATACATACCCAGCCAGCATTTTATGAGATTTCTGATCGAATTTGAGTCATTTTCGACTCTCCTAGAAGATTAAAATAAGCATAAATGCGCTCGTTTTCTGATCGAAAAAGATACACTGTTCGGGAGAAAATGGAACCCTAGCCGCGACACTTCCAGAAGAGTCGTATTCGACTCCTCAGGAAGAGTCGTTTTCGACTCATTTTCCTCGCAAGACGCGAGTCTTTTTCGAGTCATATTTTAATCGAAATTCACTCGTTTGCAAGTCATATTTCGAGCAATAAACGAATCATTTTCGAGTCATATAAGAATCAAAAATACGTGAAATATTCAATAATATTTTGTTCTTGTATTTTTTACAATATTATCTTTATATATACAATATAGAATGTAGTAGTAACAATAATTCAAATTTAACAAATAATATCAATAGCAACTAAACTAATTCACACGCTTTCTTTTATTAACAAGGTCTTTGGCATGAACGAAAATTTTTTGAAAAACCATGTTCATGTCCTTATCCGTACAATTGTATTTTAGGTGGCAAATATCTAGGAGGAGAAAAGTATTAATTTTGTTCACCAATAATAGAAATATTTTCTTACTTGTAATTATTGTTATAAGGTAGCACTTTTCAGCGCTTGGCTTTGTGCTGG
The DNA here is from genome assembly GCA_023558445.1 of Drosophila pallidifrons. NCBI lineage: Eukaryota > Metazoa > Arthropoda > Insecta > Diptera > Drosophilidae > Drosophila > Drosophila pallidifrons. Next base: position 24,668,753 of record CM042351.1, on the reverse strand, counting down.
TGCCTTTCCAACTATAATATTTTTTTCTAATATTTTTGACCGACATATTCTTTTCACTTTACCTAATCTCACTGAGCTCACAAAGTTACTAAAACTGAGTTTAGAAATGCAGAACATTGCAGCAACCCCTTCAAATTTGGTGAAAAGTGCCGTTTGAAAAATATCAACAAGATAAGGCAGAGAACAGAAAACCAAAGGAGAGCGCGCGACTAAGCTCCAAGTTCTCTCACCGAATGTTAATGCAAAGCAACAAATAATCTCATTTCAATCATCTGGATGACCAATTTTCGACTGCTTTACAATTTTGTTTTTGCTATTTTATAAGTCGTATATGAAGATCATTTACGACTCATTTTCGATTCATTTTCTAGTCGCGCATAAAAGGAATCTTTTTTTAATCATTTCAACGACTCGAAGAAGACTCTTCAAGGTGATTAATTCAACAAGTAAGAAAGCTACAGTCGAGTGTACTCGACTGTGAGATATCCGCTACCCATTTTGAATATAAGAAACATATTTTGCGGTATTTTCTCAAAATATACCGAATATTCTGCAAAAATACTAAAAAAATATACCAAATGGTATATTTGGTATATCGACATAGTACCGCATTCAAAATATACCATAGACTGCACAATATACCAGATTGTCAGACAAAGCAACTAAGAGCCCTAGTAAGTAGGCGTTTATGCCCATACAAAAGTATTTCTTTAATAACTTCGACAATTTTTATCTGATCGCAACCAAATTTTCAGGAATCATAACCACTATAGTAGTTATTATATATACCAAAACTCTTGCTTTAAAATTACGCTTGTTATTCGATTTTTTTGATTTGCGGGGGCGGAAGTGGGCGTGGCAAAAATTTGAAACAAACTTGATCTGCGTGCAAACATAACAAATGCTGTCGAAAAAAAATTATAGCTCTATCTCTTATAGTCTCTGAGATCCAGTGTTTCATACGGACAGACACACAGACGGACATGGCTAGATCGTCTCGGCTGTTGACGCTGATCAAGAATATATATACTTTATAGGGTCGGAGATGCCTCCTTCTACCTGTTACATACATTTCCTGCCGGCACAAAGTTATAATACCCTTCTACCCTATGGGTAGCGGGTATAAAAACGATCTTCCAATTGCTGGCTGGGTACACATCCGAGTGACCAACAGTGAGCATACGGAGTATACATACATATATAATAGAATATTGCAAATATGTATTTACTTTTAAATTATTTTACGAATTAAATAAACATAACAAAAACAAAGTTCTATATATTCAGCAAAATTTTCTGCAAACTCAGCATTATGTTTACAAATATATTACAGTGACGAAATTAATTATTTTCACATTAATTATGTCACATTGGAAATGTGTCCGATTTCTTCTACTACTTTCTTTATTACAAATGTTGTCGGATAACATAATTAGTTAATTACGTTTATTTAAAACTTTAATCTCTCAAATATTGGGAGAGATTTAATATAGTCAAAGTAAAGATCAAATTGAAAATGTGTTCACCTTGGCTGTCATGTTTTTTTTTTTATTGTACAAATATTTTTAATATTTACATATGGGTAATTCTCTGATACACTGAAATAAACATAAACTAAAACAATTTTAAAAATAAGTGAAGTTATATATTTAGAGCTAAGATTAGGAACTTGTTCTATTTTACGATAAAATATATAAATTCATTTTTTCATTCATTCATTTTTTGGTTTGCGCACGAATTTATTAATTTTCGAACAGAAAAAAAATTCCAAAACCATTCTTAGCTTTAATTAAAGTACTAATCCAGAACTATAAGAATTATCTTTTCTTTTTTTGTTTAATTGTTTCAGTTTTTTTCAATGTAAAGATGGTCACGCGTGATATCCGGCAGAGAATTACCCATATAATAAACAGAATAATAAAAAACTGGTGAGTCGCCTATATTCCCAGAAATTTTCTTGGATGGCACCCGTAAGCAATTTTGATCAATGTTGTCACATTTTATTCCGACAGTAATCTGGTTCTAAAGTTATAATTGCAATTTATGAGAGAGATGATAGCTGCATTGCTTATAGACGACAACTGGCTACATCAATGCAATGTAATATAAATTCCAACTATGTATATAGTCACATCCTGTCTACAATGTCATGATATCTCATTATCGTGCAAAGCTTCCGTTGGATTTATTACTTAAACATCATGAACAGAAGAAAGGGTACAAAATACAAAAAAAAAAAAAACAAAAAATAATTACAGCAATTGCAAAAATAAGTTGCAACTCTAACGCCACGATTGGAAAAGTTTATCACTGACAGATTAATGAAATACTTTGAAAATATGTATTTACAGAAATATAAATTATTCTGTGGATATATCAATAAAGATATCAATAAAATTGAAAGCAAACTAATTTTTAAAATATTTTTATTAATTAATAAATTCCATATAATCTAATTGGATTCCTATTCGATTTAATTTATTGATCTCTCAGAAGATCAATTTTCGAAAGACAAGAATTGTTTTTTATTCTACTGAATTATTACAACAGCAGCTATAAACAGTAATTTATAATGTCTTTGCCTCATTTCGAAATCTTTTCTGAGTTTATAATTATAATTTAGATTTTCATTATTCAGCTCGCCAAAATCAGCAGTGCTTTTAAATCATTGAAACTATGATCCATGATCAAGTATACAAACAAGATTTCATCACAATTTGTGGTCTTTATTAGGATTTAAAGTAATATAATCAACATTTTTTTGTTTCTTTTTCAATTTCCAATACTTTTGTAAGATGTATATAATTCCATTCAACTGTATATTTCCGATTTTGAGTACTCCCAATTTTAAATGTTATCAATTCTTTGTTTTTTTTTTATGTTCTTTGGCAATCCATATTTTTGTCATTTTCATAATTTCATAATTTGGTCAATCATAAATATTTTCCTTTTTATTTCTCATCCATTTAGTATATGTATGTATGTCGCTCCATTAATAAAAAAAAATAATGCATTTTGTAATGGGGAAATTCATTTTATTCATAATTTCAAAGATATAATATACATATAGCACATTTTTCCTAAATGTACTGATTATATCTGTGGATAAGAAAAACCGAACAACTTCGGCTAACCATCGTGTCACATCAGCATTCCAAAATGCGGTCACACATTTTCTCTTTACTTACTATTCTTGTTCTCCTTCTTTTGACTGCTTTCTCACATCCCCTTGTTCGTCACTTCGCCCACTTAAGAAACACGAAAGAGAAACGAAACCGCCGCTCACACAAATACAAGTACCCGCACATGCACGAACACGCTCACAAACACGACACTTTGATAGAGGTTGCGCAAGTAAAATACACACAAATATTCACATGTTCATAGTATAATAATATATATTGGCGATAATTCTTGCAACTAATTTTACGTCGAAAATAGCAAAACAAAAACAAATAAACAATTAATTCAATAAACAGCTAGCATCCTAAATAAATATATGCTTTGGTAAGCTTACCTGGGTAATATTAACTTTCCATTTGCCTTTTCAACATTAAACGATGTGCACAGATTCGAAATCAAAGCTTCAATGATGAAAAATGTTGTATTAAAGCTTTTTGCAAAAAAAAAAAAAAATGTACGCGTTCTCAAAACAATGTGTCGCCACAACACTCGGCAGCAAACTGAAATTCCGTTCGCATTAAATGTATGTATTGACCTTCTAGCAAGAATCGAGACAAACAGACGACGAGTGAGCAAGCAATCCATGAATTCGCCCCAAACAGAGCTAGCTTATCGTTGTTATGTTTCTGCTGCCTTTTCTTCGACGTTCAGTCGCCGACTACGACTTCAGCTGTCAGTATCTGATCGTTGACGACAGCTGACGTGTCGCGTGAACGAATGAAAAATTCACCGAGGAGCAAAAAAAATAGTATTTTAAAAATACTGAGACCTTCCCTTAATACTAATAAACTGAAGGGGCACACTCTTTTCCACTCAATAGATTAGATAGATAGTTAAATAATGAATAGATAGATAGCTAAATCATAATACTCATGCTTGAAGATAAAAATATATATTATATTTTTCTCAATAGCAAATTATTGATGTGAACAATAACTTCATGTATTGGGTTTATGAATTTGATACTCTGCTTGCACAGTTTTATTTTTTATATGATACAAAGAAAAAGTAATACGATCATTATAATTACTTACTAATTTCCGAGAAATGGTTTCCCCCTACTTTTGCTTTTGAAGTTGATTTTGAAATATGAAGTCGAAATAGTCTTAGTTTTGTTGTTTGTGCTTCGTAGCTTGTAAATTTCCCTTTTACTTTGTAAATAATTGACAAGTCAAATAATAATTTACTCAGTTTTCTTAATAGGTTTGGCAATGGTAAAAACATATGAAATTGCAAGCAATTCGAATTGCGAATAATGCAAGAGTTTATTTTTTATTGAGCTTTAGAAGTAATTATTACAGAAACGAGTATCATGGTGCCAAAAAAAAAAATTTGTACTTCAGATTTTAGACAATTAATATTGAATATTGCCGTCTACTAATTAATTTAATGCCTAAACATGTTGTAACCGCTTTCCACAGCACCAAAAACACAGTTTATCATGACATATTTCAATATATTTGAAGAGTCACATTTACCCCTTAAAAAAATCCCATAAGAAAATATCTTTGCATGTGAAATATGCAAATATCGGCGAATATTTATCGGTACAGTTTCTCAGTTACCACATGTTTATTGAGGTGAGACCCAAACGAAGCTCATCACAACCACAAAATAAAAAATTACTGATTATTATACAGTTTTAAATTTGTATATGATTGGATTACTCCCTTTCTTATAATTAATTGATTTCATTTTTATGTGTTACGTCGGAGGAGCTGTGGAAGCTTACGTATTAATACGAAATTCAATAAATTTCCTATTTGTTATTATATGAAGGCTCTTTCATTTTCCAAATTATAAGCGGCTGTACAGTTCATCTAGGCCACAACTTTCAAAACTTAGTTGTGACCAAATTCATACATTTTGCGCCTCGATACATGTATCAAAATCATAATTTTTAATATCCAAAGTCCAGAAATCGCTAAGGATGAATACCCAGAAGTCCAGACGGTCCATGAAATCGATTCTTTTGCTGGCAAGCCTCATCATCCTCATCATTGACACGTTCGCGATCGCATCCTCCATGGTATAGTTTTTGTCATGTCATGTTAGATATCGAACCAGTTTTAGTGCAGGGTTTCTTTGACGATTTATATCGGCGATGCATAGAAATGATATTTCATTTCAACATAGACAACGCATTGATAATTATATCGATAAACGATATTAAAACAATGAATCCACATCCTGATTAGTTGTAGTTGAGAATTTTTGAAGTCTAAATACAGTGCAGTCCATTATTCAATGTTTTAAATGATTATATATCATCCTATAATCAATTTAGTCATCATATATTTATGTTGTAATGTTTAACTATCTTTGAGATTTTTCATTTGAGTGAAACATATTAATCAATTATTACCATATCAATCCTTTTATGTTAATATTATAGCTGCAACTTACAGTTTCATAAAAAATGACAATTTTGTATTTTCGCACTTGTACTTAATTACATTACATTATAAAATAAACAAAAGAAGGAAGGAATAATATGATTCCGACCATTTTGTCGATAAAAGGCGAACCCTCGCCATTCCATAAGATTTTAAGTGTGATCATTACTTGGTTTTATTATTATTATTATTCTAAAAGTGTTCTCGGAATTTCATTTTTCACAAACTCAAACAAATTAAAATTTTAAGCTTTTCGTATACCACGGCCAAGACATAAGTTTTTTTAACACTCAAAATTATATTGCCGAATATGATCAAATTAATAAAACAAATATTTTATTTAATGTAATTGTATAATAAGTAATTTATCAAGAGCTCAAATCTTTTAGTTTGGATAAAATAAAAGGATAAGCTATTTATATTCGTTTTTAAACTTAAATACACGGTTTTACAGCTTTCGATCGTATACAATGTACTTCCAGCTTAAGCAGACGTTAGCAACACACACACACACACACACTCTCATGCATACACACACAGACACACAAAAAAAAACACACACACAGACACGCACACATACTTCTCACTTGCAAGAAAAAAAAAAGAAGCGACGTAGAAACGTGAAAAAGGAAAAAAATGCCGCGACGCATTTAATAATTATACGTACATATGTACATTCATATATTGAATTTTGATACGCTTAATAAATCACCACTCGACCGAATGCAATATGTGCATAGGGAAAATATTTGTTTATGTTGGACTTACCATTAAGGGCTGGGTGCTGAATTTGTTTTTTTTTTTTTAAATCACTTTCAATATATGTGCACTTGTGTGTGCTTGCGCAGCGTTGTTGTTCTTGTTGTCACTTCTGCCGTTAACCGCGCGAATCGCGTGATGCTTACACTTCAAAAGTTGCAGCTCAACTGACGAAAATCGTGCACACATTGAGTGAGCAAAAGCGCTCTCTTAAAGACAGCAAGAGAAACAGAAGAGAGCATGCAATTGTGACGTCACAGCGGGCAAAGACAATGTTAAATATGTATTCATTTACTATCTATAAGTAATCGCGGTCAATAATTTTATAAAATATTTGTTTTTATATTGTTAATTTAGCGCATATGAGAAATATTAAATATGTACAAACATTTTCTTTCGCAAGCATATACCCACACATATTCATATGTGTGCATGTGTGTGTGTGTGTATATATACATAAATTTGTTGCTGTAATTCGCCGCAACGCGCTGGTTTCAATTCGCCGCAAGCAGTGTGTGTGTGAGGTGATTGTGTTTTTGTTCCTGCTATTGCTTCTTCCTTGTGGACTGAAACTTAGCGCTCTTTACGTTCAGTTGCCATTTGCGCTTTGCTCTTGCAAGTACAGTTGTGTCGTTAGTGTAGTGGACAAAAGTGGCGTGACATTTATTGATATTTCTTTCTGCATTTTCGCAGTACTTCGACATATCAACAGTGATGCGACAGTGGCAATTTTGTGGCTAGATCTAGCCAGTTTTTGGTTAACGCAGCTATTTAATGCACAATAAAGCTAAAGGGAAAGATGAGCAGTCAGTTGATATTCATCCACCGATTGAGTTACATCTCGGCTGCGCAACTTTGAAAATCTATTTTATTTCATCAAAACCGGAATAATAAAATTAATTTATACAGAATATCGGAATTTTAGCGCAAGAATCCTCGCGCTCTAACCTTGATCTCAATTTCGGACACTACAATAATTGATAACAAAATAAAACAGTGTACATATTTGTAAATTATTTCAGAAATACTATATTACTTCGACAAAAAGCATTGGGACTGAGACATTTTTATTTCCACAAACTTCTGCCACCGAATAATGTCACAAATTGAGGCTCGAAAATCTTCGATCGTTGGAAAGGATCAGTGAAAACGACTTGAAATAACCTTTTGGGTTTTAGAGCGGTAAAATCTTAATTGGAACAAAAAAAAGAAGAAAATTAACCAAAACAAGTAATAAGATTTGATATTTACATGGACGAAGAATGAAATTCCGGAACATAACTTAGTATAATTGAAATACTGCAAACTATTGTGTATGAAATAAATTCCGAAAAATAAATTAAGATTTTGTAAGTCCCAATACTTTTCACCCACAATATGTATACACAATATTTATATATGCATATATCGGTTATATTCACTAAAATCGATTAAGTACATCATAAGTGCTTATTTAAGAGAGTCATTTATTAACATTTTGCAATCAATCAAAACAACTTAATAGCGATAATTCTTTTCTAAGCCTTTAATTTAAAAAAAAAAAACTTGCAAAGATCGATATGAAATTTTGTTCTTTCGCTGCATATAACCGATATGCGCAGTATAAGGTACAATTGGGCGAGTCTGTGTACTTGGCTATAGCTTGTACACTGCTCACAGACTTATTAATAGATAATTTTTTACAAAAATAATAAAGATCAATTACTATATTACATGCGATACAAAAAAAAAAAAAAAAACAAAAAAAGTGTTTTATATTTATAGAATACAATACATTACGATTAATGTTTATATCTAGATAGATATCGATATGCATATAGTATATATAACATATGCAGTAGAAAGCACTTGTCGACGGGGTGGAGAGATTTGTGTGTTGTCTAATACTACATGGACGAAGAAGAAAAAAGAGGAGTCTACAGTCTGCTGCTCTCGGCGGCGCCATTGTGACGAGCTGGCATCGACTTGTCGTAACCATTGTTCGACATCTGCAGATGCTGAGGCTGCAGCTGAGCAGGACGACCATTGGCAGAGGGCAGTGTTTCGTCCACGCTAAACACCGAGTTGTCGTGACCGTGCATGGGACGAGCATTGAGCACAGCATCGCCGCCGAGTCCCTTGTGCTGTGACTCCTGGGCGGCAACGACCTCCTCTGTCTTGGGCTTGCCCTCCAGCAGGAAGCAAGTGATGAGGAAAAGAATTGAACCTACGAAGGAAAGAGGAAATATATAGTTGCAATCCAAAAGATGGTGTAAAAATCAAACTTACTGATGCCATAGAAGCCCGAGTAGAAGATCATAATGGAGCCGCGATAGCCGAGCATCTTGGCAACAGGATCCACAAGAATGGGCAGATTGCCGCCAATGTTGTTCATCACAAAGAGAAAGACGCCAATGGTCGAGGAGCGCACACGCAACGGGACAATCTCGACGACAATGGCAAACACAATACCGAACCACATTTCGGCAAAGAAATAGCTCAGACCCAGCGTGATCATGGCCCACAAGGGATCAAAGTAGACGGAACCAAAGGCGGGCAGCGTGGCAATCAATTGACTGAGCGCAAGGACAAAGGCACGCGATCTGATGCCCATTTTGGCAACAATCTTGTCGGAAACAATGCCACCGACAACGACTCCGACGCTGCCAATGCCAATGGTGACAGCAAAGAGCCACCAGCCGAGATCGACATCGGGGAAATAGGTGTTGTAATAGAGATCCGCATTGTAGGCAAACGTCATGCCACCGCAGTGACGTATGGAGGCGGCAATCATCAGCATAATCATGGCAGGATTTTTGATCACCTGCCACAATGTCACGGGTTTACCGCTGGCTGTTTGACGATCTCCCTCACCGATTGCCTTCCGTTCCGGCTCCTTCAGGGTCGATCCAGTGAGTGCGGCCACAATGACGGTCAGGACACCGGCACCAAGATAACACACACGCCAGCCCAAGTCGAAGAAGTTGAGCTTGGTAATGTAACGACCCACGGGGAAGGCAATGCCATAGCCGCCATAGATGCCCCAGTTGAAGATGGCCATGACCAAAGCGCGTTTGCTTTCCGGAAAAATATCGGACATAATTCCGGTGGCGAGGGGATTGCAACCGGACTCACCGGCTGCCATTATCATGCGCAATATCACCAGATGCCAATACTGCTTAACGGTGCCCTGCAGGAAGATCGCAATGCCATAGATCACTGTGCACACGGTGAGCATCTTCACACGATTGTATTTATCGGCCGCAAATCCCATGAAGACACCGGCTATGGTGAAGACCAGAATGAAAGTGGGACCGGCGAGAATCTGATAATCGATGCCCAGGCCATTGTAGTTCCATTCGCAGTAGCCGGTGCCATTGAGATCGAGGGCATAGCAGCTCGTCTCGTTCTTGACGTCGCCACATTGCGTTGTCAGCTCGTGACGACTGAACATGCTGTTGTTCTGCTGACACCCATGATCACCATAGTCCAGCTCGATGGCGGTCTGCTTGGAGGTGACACCGATCAGATAATGGCCCAGCTCGCCCAGGATATAGCCGATGGTCAGTATGCCCAGCACATAGGCATTGTAGAAGCCGCTTAGTCTGTTCAGAACCGGAATCATTGTGACTGCAATGAGGGAAAAAAGGAGGAAAATAAGCGAATGAGTAACATTTTATGGCGGCTTAGGGAGAGAAACGGGATAAAGTAACGCAAGAAATTTGAGTTGGGTCTTACGTAAAAGTATATTTACTATACGTTATGAAGATATACATATAGAAAATATATCTAAAATATACCAAACGCTATACTTTTTATGATTTGCATCATTTAAATTCTTAGTACGTAAAGCAATTTTTACTTTTCTTCATAAAGTATACCGATAAATATACCTAAGATATACCAAATACATAAGACAATATTTAGTATATTTTATGTGGTAAGCGGAAAACGACTTGTTTGTTTAAGTATACTGATAAATATACCTAAAATATATTAAATGGTAAACTTTTTATGATTTGCAACATCTAAATTCTTAATAAGAAAAACAAAATTGTGCTACAGCGTCTTGATCCATAAAATATACCAAAAGACACATTTGGTATTTTGGCGAAAGATCGAATGAAGAGAGCAAACATCAGATGGATCTTAAATAATATACTTTGAAGCAAATGATCTGAACAAAATAATAACGGAAGCAATTTAAATTCGGAGCTAGCAACACGAAATGTGAGCAAAGTGAGAGATTGGAATATATACAAAAATCATTTTTATGAGATTACGAAAATAAAATATACTCAAATGCTGTCTTAGAAGAAGAATAAACTAAACTGCTCTCTTAGCTTTGTTTCCGCTATCTCTGCTGAGTGTTTAAACAGAGCATCGAGGGTAGAAAGTCCATTGTGCTCAGCGACTGGGTTCGTTCGCTCACTTTGTATAGAAGACAGCAAGCAATGCCCCCCATTTGTAATCAGAGACTCAACACATGTGGCTCAGGTACTCGTTGTTGTATTATAATCAAGCATCGCGACATAATGACAAACAATGAAGAGACGTCTAATTAATGACTTGTTACCTGTTACCTTGTCTCTTTCCTTGCCTTTCCCTTCACTTAGCTTCGGTTAACTATTGTCGCCTCGCAAGGCAATCAAATTTAATTGATCCAAAAGAGATGCAAATCGTGACTGGAATCGCGTCAGTTGAGCGACAGATTTAGCGCCATAATTCTTGACTTCAATGAAAGTGAAGGCGTTTCCCCCACATTGCGTATACGCGTTGTGTGCGCTGAATACTCTAATAAAGCTTCATGCTTTTAGCGATGATATGAACAATAGCTTAAAAGCTCATACGATTGGTTGATGTATTCGATTGAAGCTAAAGCTTGCACAAGTCGAGCTTAAAAGTTTCCAGATAGAGTAACCGAAACTCGGCTTAAATTGCATTCAAATTATGTGAAAGGCGTTTGTTGCACTCTTGATACAATTACGATTACGATTACGATTACGAATATGAATATGGAATATGGAATATAAGTTTGTGTGTCTCGAGAGTGTGGAGTGTGCGTTGAGTCAGCCCAAGGCAATTAACGGGCGGAGTCGCTAAAGTTAGCTCAACATTCAAGCATTTGATTTATGCGCTAAATGGTCGGCCAAACGGAAGTACGCACATTTCTCAATCTAAATCCCCAAGACAACGCAAAAAAATAACCTACGCAAATATTTGATTCATGGCTGCCTTGCGCACGTGTTAGAAACCAGAAGAAACCACAAGTAAATCGACTAATTAGCCATGGCGATGGAATGAAAAGTGAGCTTGCTCGGCTGCCAAACACTTCAGCTTTAAGTAGAATACGTTTAAAATGAAGAAAACTTTTTAGCCACAATATTTCTTATTCATAAATGATGAGAGAATATAAATGTAATATAAAAAACCCCAAATAAATCATATTGAATGAAAAGCAAGCTTACTCGACAGCCAAACACTTCAGCTTTAAGTGGAATACGTTTAAAATGAAGAAACTATTTAAGCCAGCATATTTTTCGTTCATAAACGATTAGAGAATCTTAAGAGAATTTAAAAAACAGCAAGTTGATGAAGAATTCAGTTAATTATGCGTTGTATTAATAGCTGCAATTCAAGTTCTTGAAAAGATTGTCAAAATGTCAAGAGATACAATGACACCAACGATGTTAGCTATTATTATGAAACTCGGCTAGAGATTGAGTTTTGAGTGGGCACAAGGTAGAGATCAAATATGCACTACAAAGAGATGTCTAATGAATCTACAGCTGGCGAAATCAATTTGGCCAAAGTGCCATTAACTCCAACTACAACGTGGACTGACAACTAAATGTTTTTTGTGTTTTGGTTTTTTTGTTTGCCCGTTTCCCAGATATACTTTGGACGTCGAGCTGGAGGCGAGCTTAAGTTTGAGAGAATTTCTCATTGTTGTTGTGCTTAATCAATCAAATTTCAAGTTAATTTAATTGCTGTGTTGGTTTGTTGGTTTTTTTTTCTTATTTGCCATAAAAGATACAAAAATTACTTACGACCAGCTACAGATACATACTTGCGCGTATCCGTATCTTTTACATACTCGCCAAGGTCAGGAACGGAACGAATAGTTCAGCACAATGAACTGTCAAGGCTAGACAAAAAGATACAAAATGTATCGATCGGATATGGCAGCTAAACAAAAAGCCTAAGAATGCGGATGCTGTACTACAAACATAAATCGTGGTACCCAGCAAAAAAAAAACATTCTAACGATCTCTAACCAGCCAAACAGTCAGTCAGAGTTAATCCCCGCGCTTCCGAATTCGTATTCGAAGTTTCGACATCCATTCAAATGCAAACGCGTGCTGACACGTTTTATGCGCCATTTGACCGCGGTCTAATGGCACTTTGATTTGATTATCATAACCATAATCGTCATAATCATGCATCATGTAATGTACTGTTTGTTGTGTAGTACGCTTAGAGTATTAGCCTTGATGCGGCTTGATTCATAACTGGATACAAAAATACCTGTTCCAAGTTCCGAGCCAACTGAAGTTCAAGCCGAAAACTTAAGCTTATTCAAGTGCAAAGCTCTTCACGCGAAATCAAATCACATGATTTTCAGTTTTTATGAACTCTCAACTAGTTCGAAAGAGTTGAAATACCGTTAAAGGGTTCATTAGATCAGCAATTAAAATGTTCCTTTACACTGTTAGTTCTACTTTATTTGATAGTTATTTTGGTTTTCATTTTTATATAATATATGTTATAGTTGCAATCAAATATAGATAAAAGGTTCATTTGTTCAAATGTTCCTTTAAAGAGTAAGTCCTTTTTTTTTGGTAGTTAGTTTTTGCTTCAATTTCTATATAAATGTTATTCAATTCTAAAATATACATAACTCTCAACTAGTTCGTCAAAGATCTTAAAAATATTTTAAACCAGTTCATTTGAAGACTTAGTAAAACTGCTTTATTTTATTTGATATCTATTGCATATTAGTCTCATTATTAATGTGGACTTCAATTTCTATACAAATGTAAGTATTCTTCATAACATACATATCATATAAAAACAAGTTATTCCACGAGCATTTATTTATTTACTTGATAACTATTTATAAATTGTTCGCTATTTTCAACAAACCAACTGATAATAGTGTTTAATGGAATGAGGAATGAGATCAAGGGTCAATAAATTTGATAGATTGCTGACACAATTCTAATTGCTGCAAGACGATTAACAGATCAAAGAGCAGAAGGCCAAGCGTAATTCGGATTTTCTATTTCTAGTTCAATGTCAAGTCTGAGAGAAAACGGCACTTGCTCTTGATCCCGCAATCGACAACAAAACCGGACTCAATCGAAGACGTGACTCGATGCGACGCGTGGCAACTGAATGAATGGGGAGAATGGCGAGTGACGAATGGCGAGTGACGAATGGCGAGTAACGAACGGCGAGCGGCTTTCTTCGACAAGGTCACGCGACTCGTTGCCATGTTGCATTTGCAAATGCATTGAGGCGATTAATTTTGCCACTTCGAGAGCTCGTGCTAATTTTTTATGTCTTTTTAATGCTACATGTCGACGAACAATGAAATTCAAATTCAAATTCTAATTGAAATGGAAATTCAAATTGCAAACGCAATTGGTGAATTGAAATTGAAATTGCTTTACGGTCGCGATTTAATAATTTGCATTTAATTAGCGCCGCAAAAACGCCAATGCAATTAATAAGACGTTCTTTTTATTGTTTTGATTTACCCCTGCCACTAATAACTGTAACTTAAATGAGCGTATCATAGAACATATGCGATTTGTTTTTCCTTTATTTCCATTTTAAAGGTCTGTGGCCAATTACAATACTTGTAATATCATTTACGATCGCTTCCCTTAAGGTAGAGCCTTGATTTATGGCTTACGGGCCGTTTAGATGGTCTACTACATATTCTGCTTATTTCATGATGATCGACTGGCACATACCCTTGAAATTATATGTTTAATGTTAGTGAAAGCACTGAATTAGTGCAGGGTATTATTTTGTATTTTGAAGGTGTTTGAGGTGCAAAAATACACCATAACTTCAATAGGATATTACAGGGTATCAGATAATTGGGCTCTTAGCCTTTCTTAACTTCCTTTTGTATACGATTTGAATATTCCAATCACTACAATATATAAATATTACAGATTATCTGCCTTAAGATGAATCTACATATACTACTGGGTATCGACTAGTCGAGCCACGTCCGTCACCAGAGAGTTGGCAGTGACTATAACACATAAATTACATTACAGGGTATCCATTAGTCGACGTCTCGTGAGTCACCAGAAACTTTGATAGTGACAAGTTCACAGATAATTTGTCTATGTCATTGGCTATGTGATTAGACGACATTCTCCACGAACGTGCAGCAACCCACACATTCATACACAAGCTGTGGCACTTGCTGCACTTGCCACATGCAATGCCACAGAGCAACAATTGCTGTAATAAGTGCTCGCGAGTCATGCACACAAAACACTCGATGAGGCTGGACAGCAGCAACTCGCCCATGTTCGTGACAAGATTGGACCAAGTACACACACTTAGCGATTGAGATACACACACACACTTATGGACAGACCTCAGTCCAAATAGTGATGCAAAAAGCCTCGAAGCGATGTTTGGGATAACAAAACATCCTTGATTGTTTCGATATATCAAATTTGATGCATTATTTATGCACATTCTATTATAGATATATACAAAAAGTCATATTTTTACGCTGCTGACTATCGATAAGAGTATCGATAGTCGAAACGGAATAAGAAAACATCCTTGATAGATTAGATATATCAGAAATTCTAGAAGCTTTTCTTAATTTCAAGCATCATTTATGCACATTCAATTAGATGTTCAACCAAAAATTCATATATTAACGCCGTTTACTAACGACCAGAATATCGATAGTCTCCACGGACTAAGAAGGCTCTCGATAGTATCGATTGTAAGTGGATGTTTTTTGCATCACTATGTCCAAGTTGCAAACGCTTGACTGATCATAGTTCCAATCGCATTCACATTCACAATCGCAATCTCAAAACGTGACTAAATAATGTGCCTACGCCTTAGTCTCAGTCTCAGTCGCAGTCTCAGCATACCCCACAAGCCACACACACTGACACAAGGGTATTAGCTAGTTATAGTTATATAGAGCTCTAGCTATACAATTTGGCATTCACTGTAAAATGCTTCCCAACTGAACTGGAAACACTGCAAAGCTCAAGTCCGCATTTACATTGTTGCCGAGCTCAAGAAACGGATCTCAACTAACTTAACTCCAAAACTGGTTCAGCTTATTTGCAGAAAAGAGTACAAAACTAGAAATATAAATAAATCTAATTAAGAATATAAATGTATTAAAATCAAAGCTTTAATGATTCATCTGTATTATTGGAGACATTAAATATGTAAACTGAAAATTACGATATTCCAATAAATTGTGCTAAATTGCTTCACTTCTTTCAACACAACAAAATGCAATAAATGACATTAAATATGTAAGGTCTATTGAAAAATTCTAATTTCTGTTAAGGTTCACTTATTGTGCTTAGCTGTCTCTAATAAGTCATCGCACAATTTAAAAGTTATCTTTATTATTTTTGTTGTGTTGAAAAATGTTAAGCAGTTAATCACAATTTATTGTAGAACCGTAATTATCAATTAGCGGTCACAAAATTAGAATCTAACTCACTTAGCGGCCACACACGTAACTAAGAAACTATAATAAAACTCGAAAATAGTTATTAAATTATAACTTTACTATATAATACTCTTCACATTATGTTTATTCACTTAGCGGCCTCTTTTCGTGATCAGCTGAGAAAATAATAACTTTTTACCAAGTCTTAAAACCAATAATCAATCATAATTAAATAAAACTTATAAATAGTTATAATCTTATAACTTTTTTTATACAACTTATACATTTCCAAAAAGAATTTTCGCCTTGCTACCTTTTTTTTAGGTACCAGCTAAGGCCGCTAAGTGAGATTCTAGTTTCAATACTCAGCCTCACTTCTTAATGGGTTCAAATCTGATATTTTAGCTGAGTCACAACTCGATCGATTGCCCATTCCCTACTCTACACATGAAGTAGACACTTAACATTTATATTAACGTGCCGACATGCGTACTTGTTGTGTGGTAATTGGGCTCTTGAAGAGTGCTCGCCACGTAAGCGCATAATGAGTGTCGCTCAAGCATGATCATAACGTCACGCCCCCGTCCCGAACGCTCTGCTAGATATTAACTAACTTGGCTAAAAATGCGGTTTAACATTGATTCAACCGCTAACTGAATACTCCTCCTCTACCTCCCTCCCTCTCACTCTATCTCTCTCCCTCTCTCTCACTCGTTACGCTCTTCCTCTCGCTCACTCATTCGCATTGTAACCGCAGTCAAGGTTAACCGGCGACTGCTTTGCTTTGGCCATTGTCTTCGGGGTGGAGTCGCGCACCGTGAGGAGGGAAGCGGAAGGGGGTGAGAGAGGGGGAGGGGAGGTAAGGCAATGCGACACCGTTGCATGCAAATGGCAAATGAATTCATTAGCTGACGCCAGGTGGCGCTTTTTTTTACTTTGTTTTATCAATGCAACGAGAATACTCGAAGATTCCTTGCATAAATCTTACGATTATTTATTATTGCATTATTGTATATCGCAAAGCGACAGACCAAAACCGTCGCAACAGGTGTCTCGAAACAACTGCTGCTAACTTGGCTAATAGTCGCTGCCAATTAGCAGTTACTTAACACCACCCACACACACACACACACACACACACACACACAGCCCCTTCTACCACCTCCTCTTCTATCAATCTTATCTAATTACAGGCGAGACTCGAATCTCGCGTGCTGCAATCGCTGTTTAGCCGTCGCCTTGGCTGATCAAGCTCAAGAGTTATGGCTAAATCAATCATTATCACTATGACTTTTGTGTTGCGTTCCAGCTACCAACTTGGCTCACTGATTCTGACTGAAGTGACTGACGTACGAACGCAAGCATCTCACTTTTCGTATTTTTGGATTGATTTGCAGCCGATTGACTGACTAAACAATTGCATTGCTTGACAGAAACTGACTGATTGAATCACTAATTGCTTTCAATAGTTTTCAACTATTACAACTAATACTAGACATTATTTACCATTTTGGATTGATGCGATGTGATTGATGTGTATGATTGACTGATTGACTAATAAATTGGGTGATTGAAACGTTAAATTGCTTAAGATTTTGACTAACATAACGAATACTTGACATTATTTACCATTTAAGTGTTGCATATTTGATTGATCTGTATGATTGACTCATTGACTTATAAATTGACTGATTGAATCATTATTTTCCAAAAGTTTTCAACTACTACAACTAATTCTATAAATTATTTACCATTCAAGTGCTTCCTATTCGATTGATATGTATGATTGACTGATTGACATATAAATTGGATGATTGAATCATTAAATTGCTTGAGTTTTCAACTATTACAACTAATACTAGACATCATTTACCATTTTGGATTGCCTGTCTAGCGTCGCCTATTTGATTGATGTGTATGATTGACTTATTGACTTCAAAATACTGCAATTCTCTCTCGCGAGCAATGCCGCTTGCTATGCAGTAGTTGTCTACGATAAAGAAATCCATCCAACTCGGTGGCATATGTAACATGTTAATTGGGGGGTGTGGCTCAGGTGACGCCCCGTAGACTAGTTGAGGCCGTAGCAAATAGAGCCATCAAGTGATCTGAAGTGATCTTAATCTGTGTTTATCAATCTGCTGCTTTAGAGTGTTGTTGATTGAGAGTGGTCAGTTACATTAACAGCGAGACAACTCATCTGTTGCTCTTGTTGTTGTTGTTGCCAACTCAAACCGGAAAAACACCAAATGTGTCATTAAGTTTAACCTAAACCTGAAATTGTATAAAAAAAAAAAAAAAAAAAAAAAAAAAAAACTGGGGCGGAGGCTGCTGCGTCTGGTCGATAAATAAGCAAATTGAATTGCCAATCAGACAAGATAAAAACAATATTCAAATTGTGGTTAATCCCCCGCCGGAAACGTTTAGCGTAATAAAAATCACACACACACACACACACACACACTTTGAGCTCGATTCACAGAACTTTCCTTAAGCCGATTAACGAAAGTGTCGCTAAATGAATAGCTTAGTCATCTTGTCAACAAATATAATATGATTATAAGTCATATTTCAGTGATCAAGGGAATCTTTTTTTGCAAATAAGAAAGTAATGAGTGATTAAACTGGAATTTTAGTTATCGTCATTTAGTTGCGTGTGAAAATATTCAATTGATTCTCATCTGCTAATCTTGACATTTACGACAAAGTGATCAATTAATGAACTTGTCGAAATTTCACACCCTTAAATCACCAATTTTATAGACGAACTGATTAGCTACTGATCACTCAGCACTCAGCAGATCGTTAAAAGCTTGATGAGGCAAAAACAAAAGAAACTAGAAATGGGAATGTGACGATGACAATGACGAGTATTAGGAATTGAGTTTTCTAGAGTCGCCCATTCATCATGCACTTGATTGTCGTGCACACGTGGCAACCCTAAATATGCAAAACAAGTTCGAGTACTTGGTAACAGCAACAGTTGAATAACTACGAGAGAGACTGAGGGAAAGAGATATGTATTTGACTTATAGGGCAGTTAATTGTTTAAGTGCTTGACATTTGCATAAATTTATAGTTAAAATGCGAGAAACTCACTTGGGGAAACTGGAAAATGGGCTGATGATCAAAGAATCAGCACTCAAAGTTGCCAAGTCATCGTGTGGCGATCGTGGCAATCGAAAACGTATCGCGAATCACATCTGGCGATGATGATTCGATCGCTTATTATCTACAGATGCAAAGTATATACATATGTATGTAGATATACATATATGTACATATATAATTCTTGATAACCCGAATCACGGGTAATTACCTCGAATGCGCATGTGCCACAAATTCAAATCAAGGCGGACGACAAAAATAAAACAAGAAAGATCGGCTTTAGCAAGTCAGTAACTATCAAAAACCGACGCTTGAATACGCTTTAAATTAAAGATACAATTTCGGAAATATATTTGTTAAAGGATCTCCAAGTATATAATATAAATGAGAAGCATCTTTTTCAAATATCCAAGTAACCGTGGAATATTTTTATCTATTCCAAAAGTATTTAAAATGATCCTAAAGTATCTTCAACTAGCTGGAATATTTCTAACTATTCCAAAAGTATTTAAAACGTTCTTAAAGTATCAACTAGCTGGAATATTTTCAACTATTCCAAAAGTATCTAAAATGTTCCTAAAGTATCTTCAACTAGCTGGAATATTTTCAACTATTCCAAAAGCATCTAAAATGTTGAAGTAAAGTATCTTTAACTAGCTAAAAGTTCACCAAGCATTTCGTAACTGAAAATATCTGTCAGTTGTCAGTCAAAGTATCTGAGTATCTTTTGCCTTGACACTGAGAAGCGAACGCCCAGCTGCAGAAGCAAAGTTACACAGCCTATTGTAAGTGTATAAGAAAGAACCTGAGACATCGAATGACTTGGAAACAAATCAGCTACGAAATAAGAAGAAAAAAAAAAGTATTAATTATATTTAATTATTAGATAATTGCACAGAGTTTAAAGTGAACAGCTGTAGCTTAGACTTAGACTCCGGCTGTGAGTGCCTTTGGTGACCGGGTCAATAAATTAGCGATAAATACCATGATCGTCGTATAGATACAACATACTATACTACGATACGATCAACGATCGAGTAATGGGAGAGAGGGCAATAGAAGTTGTCTAATTGCTGGACCTCTCGCATAATTACACTTGGTTGGATCTGAGTCGCAGATAATTATGACACCTGAACTTAGTTTGGCACAGGTGAGGAGAATGTTTCATCAATTCAGTAATGAACTCTCAATTGTCGCCACTGAGAAAGTAAAAGGTAATTGCTATTGCAAAATGTGACCAGTCACTCGTAACTTAATTAACAATCTCCAATCTCGAGCAAATAAAGTTCACCTGCTGCCTCCCTTTCTCAATCGCAAAGTAAGTCCAATTATCGCGACATTCTCAATTGGAGAATGCAGTCTTTGTGTGTCTGTGACACTTTGTGTGATATGCAGAACGTAACCTTTGATTGATTTCTCTCACATCTTGCGACTTGTTGTTCTAGTTTTTAATCAATTCCCTTCGCTCTTCACTTCCTTGACTTTCTGTCTGTCTGTCACATTCTTATCTGTCATTTTCCACTCAGCGTTCAACATTTAATAGTCAACATTTACAACAGCATTTGGCATTTACCCTTTTATCGATATCGGAGCACAGTTCTTGGTGCTAAAACTTGATCACAAATTCTAATTAAGTGCATATTTCGCTGCTACTGATCAGAATGTTAACATACATATCTAAAACACATTTAAGATTTTAACACATCTGCATCTAAAGAAACTCTTCATAAACTATTCTTTATTTACTCCGAATTATCTATATATTTATCGATAATAGAACACTCCATACATCATTACTCCAATTACTTGAAACTTTAGCTATTACTTAACATCATCAATCTTTAATTCAATAACTAAGAACTCTTCTTACACCTCTTTCACAATTAGTAGCCGCTCTTCATGTGATCGATAACTTTATCGACAACACGTACAGAATTTACAACTTCTTCATAATATATCTTATATTGTCAACCGATTTTTGCGAATTATGGATAATAAAAAAACATTCACTTTACATAAACTAGATGGAATCATTAATCTCTATTAATTACTCAACGCTCTTCTCACACCTCTTACACAATTAGTAGCCGCTCTTCATGTGATCGATAGCATTGATCGATAATACATTAGCTGCTTCAGACAATGAATTCACAGCAACCGAGTCTCTTGCACATCTATTATACAAATTAACAATATCAAAATAAATTATGAATCAAATGTTAATCGAATGCCGTCACAGATGCGATGTACCATGTAAAAAAAAAAACATTTCAATTCCTAATGAATTACAATTTCAATAATGTTCGTGACAGGTGATCACAGATCGAGGCACAACCCACAGACTTTTGCTTGCCCAACTGTCCAGCATATTCTGTGTGTAAGTTTGTGTGTGTGGGAAGAAACCCGTCAAATTTGCGATTTTGATTTATCGCGTATATTTCGATAAATTGAATACACGTTTTAACAACCGTTGAGATAAATTATAAATGTAGTTACATAATATTTTGCTCTCCTTTTTTTGAAAAGGAATGAGGAATCACAAAATGTTGCAGGGTATTTCCCCAATTGTCTCAATTAATTGACTTCTTCCGCTGATAAGGCCCAGTCTTGTCAACTATTTGTTTTGGAGGCGTGGCACAGTTTCAGTTGATATCGCCAGACCTAGACCGAGATAGAGAGCTTTGTGGGCATCTCCCCCATCGATTGCCATTAGCAATTTGTGTGTGTACAGGTTTTTGTTGTCGCGCGCAAATATTGAACAGCAAATACAACAAATTAAGTTAAGTAACCTGTGGAGTGCCTCTTCAACTCGCAAGTGAAATCACAATCGCAATCGTAACGTATCAATATTGATATCGATGGTGCAATCGAGCTGAGGCATCAAAAGTTGGCTTTAAGAGTTAAAGTTCAAGGGCAATGCCACTTGAAAAGATCACGAGAAATAAGTCGAATTGCAACAGGAAGATGCTTAAGTTTTATAAAACAAGTAGTTTAGCAAAAAATATTATTATTTAATAATTTTAAACTCAGAAATTTAAAAAATTAGAAAAAATGAGAAAATTTATAAATAAAAAAACATTTAAACAAATTATTTTTATTTTTTGGGAAACTAACCGAACAGGACTCAGGAAGCTGAACTATTATCCCTGAGAAATTCAATATTAATCTTTAACATAAATTGATCCATCGATTTTAATAATTAGTCCAAATCGAATGGACTACATCTCAATTGAAATTAATAAAAACAACGGGACTTTTAAATTGGATTAATAAGAAAAAAAAACAACACTCACACTTTGTAGTTGACGGACAAGGAGCTGGACGGCAGGAATGCGGGAACGCTGGAACACTGGAAATTGGAAGCTTTGCTTGTCGCGCGTTTTTGTTTTACGAGTCGCGTGTCGCAAACTTATAAAGTAAAGTCAAGTGCGCTACGCAATGTCTTTATAATTTCGATCTATCAATTGGGGTAATTGATGAGAATTGAACACGACGAAGAACGCGCACAATTGCAGCAAGAAAAAAAAATTGTGAAAAAAAGTTTTCAATGCAAAAGTTTTTTGTTCTTATGCTTCTGTCACTTCCACCACTTCGATTTCGAGTTCGCGCTCAGGTTCCACTTTGACTTGGATCAGTTCGTTGTTATTGTGAACTTCCACCTCTTCTTTGCTTGGCACACAACCAATTGGCTGCGTTTTGCAAACAGAACTAAAACGCGGCTTCGAGCGGCAACGTTTTTAAAAAGGAAATTTGCCCAAGCCCAAGCGTCACCGTCTACGCCGACGCCGGCGTCGCAGTCGACAACACAGTCGCAGCTAACAATACAAATTTGCAAAGCCGAAACCGAAACCGAAAGCGCGATACGAACAACGCAAAGAGAACAGCTTGCCCGAAGCTCGTTCACTCTACCTCTCTCTCTCTCTCTCTGTCTCTCACTTTTGATCTATCTCTCATTGTTGTGCGCTGGCGTTCTTCGTGTGTTTTTTGGGCGACATCCGTTAATTGCATGACGTGCAAAAACATATTATGCGTCTAGAATGCCAAAAATAGTTTTTTTCTCACACTCACACACACATGCACACACAAAGGAGCCGCCGTTGCAGCTGCGCTTGCGTCAAGCGAGTTGTGAAAGGAAGAGCAAAAACTTACAGGAAAAAAATAAAAGATGGCGACACTTCACTGCACTGAACGCAAAACACGGTGAATGTGGTCAACGCTCTGCAGCTCCAAGTGCTCCTCACTTGTGTAAGGATCAATGTAAAACATTAATAAAAACCAGATAGAACATTAAACTAAAAATAAATTATTAATAAATCAAATTAATTGCCGCACAACGAATACGCTTTCCAACAACGCGTCGCGCTACTATCGAATGCAGTGTGACAGAATAAAACAATGTGCATTTTGTGTGAGATAAGAAGCGACAAAAGAAAACGGAGATATATCAAGGAGCCTGTGACAGACATAAGATACTTGTAAAATAGAGCATCAATTAATGTAAGCTTGTGTGACAGAATATTTAAGGCAGTGCAGCGGTATATTTGAATTCTAAAAGAAATTCTGCTTTTTTTGTGAGGTTGGAATTGACAGCAGGATATGGTGATGTAGCAAGTAGCTTGCGACAGACTTCGAAAATGGGTAAAATACAACTTAAATAACTTATATATTTAATAAAAAAAATGCTTAGTGCACTTCTTTATTTTTAAATTGCAAACGAATTAGTATATTGATTATCAAAGAGTGCTAGACGCTTTCATCTACCAAATTTACAAGGACCTTTCGTCTATGAAGAAATACGAATACCCGGCAAGGGGCAGCGTATACTTAACTGGACAGATAAGAGCGATCAAACACCCAAAATAAAAACAAAATAAATAATAATAAAAATGCAAATACATAATAAGATGATATCAAAAGATCAGAGCAATAAAGGCATGTGATTCTACATATATATAAATAAATATATATATTGTATATTGCTTTAGTTGTATGCATTAATTTCGCCTTTTACGTTTAGAGTCTGAGATGAGATGCTGATGATTCGAATTCTTCTCGCACTCTCTTCCGTCCGCTGTCATGCTGTTCATCATTTTCATAACACACGCTGTTCGTTTTGTAAACAAATTGCTAATTTAAATATTCGATTCATAGAGCGCACAGAAAAAGACGAAGCTACTGAGAAGAGAAGAGAGCGACAAAAACAAACCAGTTAAGATTGTAAAAAAAAAAAAACAAAAACAAAAAATCCACGCAACATTGTCGATTGTCGTCACCTGCTCGTAGTTCCCCCAAAATGATTAGCTTCATAATCAACAGCCTCAGATTCATCAACATGATCGCAGTCTTCTTTATGGGATCTTTCTTCTGAGTAACCCTCATCGTAGGCTTGTTTCTTCTACTCCTCAAGTTGATGTTCTGCTCGACTTTCGGCACAGTCGTTAAAAATAACAAGCTATCTAGAGCAAAAAAACTCAGCTAACCGCACTTGGAATACCCTAACTCTATCATCTGTAAATATGTAAATGTAGTATAGTTAAGAATTCTTCCCTTTTTCTTCAACACAGTGGAAACTTTCCAAAGTTTCACCCAGATTTTCCCAATAAGTTACGTAGACAACTAGATTCTGGAAGATTGTTTTTGCAGCTGTAATACCCGACAAGTTGGGGATTAAATCCAGTTTTTGTTTGCTTAGCTTCAATTCATTTTGTTGTATTTTTTATTGTCATGCCGTTGCAGAAAGGAATCGAAGCTTGGGGCAAGTTGTGCGTGCACTAAATTGGCAGGCACTGTTTATGCGTATCCCTGACCAAGACTGCAGGCTGCAGACTTACTCATACGCTGTAACTTGAAGACTGGAAGACGGCAGACAGAAGACTCGTAACTAAAGACTGTAGAAAACCAGTTTTAGTGGAAACATAGGGGTTTTTTTGGTTTTTGCTGTTTTGAATTGTTATTGTTATTGTTGTGGGTTCCTCAGGTGTTGGCATTGTCTTTCGGTAATTCTCTCTTGTACAGAATTTAAGCCAGTTTTATTGTGACGTCAGCGCGGTGCTGGCGTAAGGGGCGTGGCAGTACCAGAGCGGTACCAGAGAGCTGGGGAATTGCCATAGCGCCGTGGGTGGTTGGTTCTGTGGTCGAAAGTTTTGCTTGAGCGACTCCCAAGGCGAAACCTTGTGTTCTATACCCGGCAGAGGCTACGTGAGCGATTCGAAGACTGTCTGTTTAGTGTTTATGATCGATCCTAACTAAGTGAACTCGATTCTCCGATGAGCTGCAGAGCTGAAATTTGGTAAGTGGAATATAGTAATTAAAAAACGACGTAAAATATTCCGCAATTTTATATATAACAAGATTTGCTTTCATGGGAATTTTTCCATAATTTATTTTCTTGAATAAATTTGAAATATATTAACATACAAAATATTAAGTAAGTCAAATACAAATAATATTAAATATTTCTTATTCTCTATATAGGGTAATATTTGGGGTCTTATGCCCTCTGACCTTTTTGCTTTGTAGAGTGCCGTTAGAGTTGCTCTCGTAAGATAACCAGGCTAATTGCAGCACGGCACCGAAACACCTGCAATGAGGCATGAATCACATATCATGAATATATTTACATATATTACGTATATCTATATATTTGCGCAAGTTCATTCGATACATCATCACAAAGAAGACTACTAACAAGTAAGAAAGCTACAGTCGAGTGTACTCGACTGTGAGATACCCGCTACCCATTTTGAATAACAGCAATATATTTTGCGGTATTAATCTCAAAATATACCAAATATACTGCAAAAATACTAAAAATATACCAAATGGTATATGTGGTATATCGATATAGTGCCGCATTCAAAATATACCATTAACGGCACAATATACCAGATTGTCAGCCAAAGCAACTCAGACCCCTAGTAAGTAGGCGTTTTTGCCCATACAAAAGTATTTCTTTAATAACTTCGACAATTTTTATCTGATCGCAACCAAATTTTCAGGGATCATAACTACTATAGTTATTACCGTATATACCAAAATTCGTAACCCTAGCTTTAAAATTACGCTTGTTATTCGATTTTTTTGATTTGCAGGGGCGGAAGTGGGCGTGGCAAAAATTTGAAACAAACTTGATCTGCGTGCAAACATAACAAATGCTGTCGAAAAAAAATTATAGCTCTATCTCTTATAGTCTCTGAGATCTAGGTGTTCATACGGACAGACGGACAGACGGACAGACACACAGACGGACAGACGGACATGGCTATATCGTCTCGGCTGTTGACGCTGATCAAGAATATATATACTTTATAGGGTCGGAGATGCCTCCTTCTACCTGTTACATACATTTCCTGCCGGCACAAAGTTATAATACCCTTCTACCCTATGGGTAGCGGGTATAAAAATATCAACGGACTCAACTTAAAACCTTCTTCCTCCACAAATGGAAGAGGCTTGAATTGCTCTCTGATTTGTGGTCAATTTTGGGTTGATTTACGATAAGTTTTAACACCCTTCGGAATTTGATTTCATTTCCTTCCCTTCTCCTTCCTCTCTTGCAAAGATTTTAATTAGCACGCGCCGGTGACTAATTTGCAAAAAAAAAGCACACGCAAAAAAATAAACAAGGTTCATCCCGGGAAGTGACAGTTCATCAAACGTCAAACATCACACTTATCTTGGACTCGATTTTGTGAACTCGGGTGTACGATTCGGGTTTTGATACCCGTGACGATTGCGCTTCCTCTGTCATCGTTTAGAAAGCATAGCGCCGAAATAGCTCAGCTGGGAGAGCGTTAGACTGAAGATCTAAAGGTCCCCGGTTCGATCCCGGGTTTCGGCAGCTTTCTCTTTTTTTTTTAATTTACCGAAAAGTTCTTTCAATACAGATTTTCTTAGTTTAATTTAAAAAGTAACGTTGCTGTCAACAGACAATATGTTTGTTTGTTTTTATTGCTTTTCGATTGATATAACACTTTAAAAAAACTATAAAAGTGTTTACGTAGCAGTCAGCTTTTTGCAGCCTCAAACGCACTGTAGGAGCAAGCTTTTTCCAAAAGCAAAAATGTTGCTGTCTCTGTGTGAGTACATAAAACAAAATTAAGGTACATTTATCGTTTTTAAAAGTTTTTAAATGATTTCGGTTGAACTGAGTATTATTATTGAAATGGTTTTACATATGTATATGACGATGGGAATATTAAAACAAAAAAGAAAAATCTATTTAAAAACAAACTAAAAACTACACACATGTATGTGTGTGTGTAGGACAAATAATGTATGCATGTAGCAATATATGTGTGTCCGAGTGTAAACTGTTTGCACATACGACAAAGTATCAAAGCTGTCTATCCCTTTCTCTTCTTACGAATAAATACAGTATGCCTGTAAATCAACAGTGCAGATAACAACCAGTTAACATGCCCAATGTTAATGTCAAGTGCTCGCACTCGCTCTCTCCCACTCGCACTCTACGCGATCTTCACCTCGGTTGGCGTTGTTGTTGCTGTTGTTGGGTGTTTGCTGTCAATTGCCGTCGATGGTTTTAACAGAATGAACTTGGCATTGGCCGCCACCGGTGTAATGGTTACTGTGCTTGATGCAATGGCATTTATGGCGGCCGTTTGATTGCTGGCTGCCAACGAGGATGGCGGTTACACTGTGGAATATTGCATTTTATAATTGCAGTTGTCGCCACTTTGAGATCCTGCTTTTGTTGCCACTCCACTTGCATTTCCATTTCCAGCATTTTTTTTTTTTTTTTTTTGGCAATTTTTACTTAACTTTATTAAACAAATTTTATTTTTAAGTCTAGTCCAGCAATTTCGCTTTGCTTGTAGTGACTGCCAACATTGTTTTCGTTTTTGCGCTATCTGGCAACTTTTTGTTTGCATTCTGAATGCCCCTAGCTGGCAACGCTCCACATTTTTTCGCACACCATTTAAATTTTCAGAGTGAAGTTGCATTAATTGGTAATGTGTGATTATTTATCCAGTTAGAAATAAGAAATAGAATAGGAAGTTAAATTTTAATCACATATAATGTCAACTAATATTTTGAATTGCATTAAATATCGTTAAAAATTTACATACATATTTTTAATATTTATGGCACATATTTTTAATTTAGTTTAAAATAAAACTTTTGTCGAAATTCAAAATTGCCGCTCAATAGTTATTAAATTAAATGTATCGGATAGATATCGAAAAAGCAAATCTATCGTTTAGAAACTTCTCACTCAAGCAGTCGCCATCTTACTTCATCTCTCTCGATGCAGAAAATTGAGTGCGTTTTTGCACTCAATCAATTTGTTGATGCTTGCTGCTCATTTCTGTTCTCCTGCTACTTCAGCCGGCTATTTGCCTCATTTTGACCGCATTCGCGTCGAGAGTCGACAATGTTGGTATGGATGTTTTAACATGATAAATGTCATGCAACCTATTGAATCAACATCAACATCATTTTCATCATCATCATCACCATCATCCACATCAACATCATCATCATTATCATCATCATCAACATCATTGTCACCATCATACATCCATGTTACTCAGTTGCTCTCAATGCAAAAAGTTGAGCGCATTGCAAAAAGTTGAGTGCATTTTTCTCACTCAAACAGCCGTCATCTTGCTTCATCTCTCTCAATGCGAAAAATTTTGGTGTTGCTTGCTGCTCATTTCTGTTTGCCTGGTACTTCAGTCGGCGATTTTCCTCATTTCGACCGCTTTCGCATCGATAGCTGACTGATAATGTTGATGAGGATGCTTGAGCATGATGAGCGACATACGAGCTATTGCATACATCAATGTTATCATTCATCGTATATCAGATTTCCATACATCACACTTCACACCACACCATGTCACACTAACATCGTAGTAAATCATACTCATAAAAAACCAGCGCGAAGAGCTAAATATCGACTAGCTGAAATACCAGGCCAACAGAAATCAGCAGAAAGCACTGCTAGTACAAAAAGCAATGCAATCGCTAGGATCAAATTTATTATAACTAATATTTGTACTTAAATTCATTTAACAACTTTGAGTGCATTAATTTTATAAAAAATAACCAAGAACTTCAATTTAAGTACAGTTTATAAATATGAATAATTTATTTAGTTTCACTTGAATGCCACTTTAGGAACTTGTGATAAGTCCGTTGGTAGCTCTCTTACTTACGAATCTTATCATTCAATGACTTTGAATATTTTTATTGGCATATAGATAGCTCAATTATTTGGTTTATAAGTAGCTACAGATTTATCTTATCACGAAAATGACACGAAAAAAAAATCAAACCGAATACGGCTATTTCACAATTTGAACTAATGCAAAAAAGTGTAGCATACTTAAAGGGTGATTTATAAAAAAAAAAGTTTTGCATGCTTTCACTTGTATTTTGCTCTTGCTCTTATTTCATTCATAGATTACGTGAGGAATTCGCAAGTGGCTTCGTGCGTGGCGCTCTCGATTAGTTCATATCACATTGTACTGTATATATAAGCTAATATAATGATCTTAAGAACTCCCTCGTGATAGATAAGATAAAAGACTGCTGACCAGTTTAACAACATCCAAACTTCAAATAACAACATTACTCATATTCACGTGACGACACGTGAAATGTGACAATCGATAAAGGCAAGAAAAATAAAAGTGGACATAAAAAGGTTGACCAGATTAAACATTATATTTCGAAGTTAATTTCGGTATATTCCAACTTAATAGAAATTGTGCAAGTTCCATTTTCCACCGAATAGATGGGAACCTTTTATTAGATACAAATTTAATTTGCCAATTCTACAAAAGCCATATTCCACAATTAATGCGACTTAAGCAATAATTCAATATGCCAAGCACATAAATTAGGTGCTCCAACTACTAATTTGAATGCTATAAAATGACAGAGCGCCTTTTGATGACTAAGTCGATTGGTGGATCGCTGCTGGTGTCCCCGCCAGACAAGCGACGGGCAGTTGGTTGAGTCAAGTGGTTGGGTTTTCAGCCGCTGATCGCTGAGCTTATCGCATTGGTTTAGTTTCGAATACATTGATTAGTTATTTATTTCGGCGTGTCCTTATCTCCCCAAACGTTTTTACTATAAAATATCCAGCTGCGCAACGCCAACGCAATTAGTATAATCACAGAAGCTGAAGCACAATGGTTGGTAGCCACTTAACGCTAGTGCTACTGTGCATCCTTGGGATCGCCAGCGCCAGGATCGAGGATGTGAAACAGCTAAGGGATGTAAATGTGGAGGATATTAACACGGACAACTATCAGCGCATGATGAAAATGCGTCATTTGGCCATCGAATTTTTCGATTACTACGAGAATATCACAGCCACCGATTTGATATTGCCCGGAACTAGGTTGCCCAACCTCCAGGATCTACAATGTCTGGCCGAAGTGGCACAGCTCACACAGGCCCTGCAATCGGGCAGCCTTTGGGCATTGCGAAGTAAGTGTATTGAAATGTCCTCGGTCCACAAACAGTTAAGGAGTTTAATTTCAAATTTATGGACTTAAAATT
Source organism: Drosophila pallidifrons (assembly GCA_023558445.1). Classification (NCBI taxonomy): domain Eukaryota; kingdom Metazoa; phylum Arthropoda; class Insecta; order Diptera; family Drosophilidae; genus Drosophila; species Drosophila pallidifrons. Next base: position 24,638,108 of record CM042351.1, on the reverse strand, counting down.
TTGGGAGAGTTCTTTCAGCACTGTTAATGACATATGGGAAGAATTTAATGGGTAAAAGTTAAGGAGTGAAGATCAATTTCAACTTTAGGGACTTAACATTTCGGGGCAGTTCTTTCAGGACTGTTCATGACATTTGGGAGGACATTTTCATGGGCAAAAAGTAAAGGAGTAAAGTTCAACTTCAAATTTGCGGATTAACATTTCGGGAGAGTTCTTTCAGGACTCTTAATAACATCTCAGAGGAATTAGATGAACAAATTGTTAAGAAGTAAAGTTCAATTTCAACTTTGAGTACTTAACAATTAATGGGTACTTATTTTAGGACTGTTAATAACTTCTGGGAGAAATTTCATGGGCCATAAGTTAAGGAGTAAAGTTCAACTTAACACTTTGGGGCAGCTCTTTCGGGACGTCTGGGAGAAATTTCAATGTCATTATCGGTAATGTTAATTTCCTTTTCTCCCCCTTGCAGTGATTGATTCCTGGGGCAGATTGCCAGCTGGTTTGCTGTATGGCAACATGCGGGATTTGGGCAACTTCGATGAGTGCATTCGGGTGAATCAAGAGATTGCATTGACGGGACAAACGATACGTGGCAAATACTGCTTCGCTAATCTGGTGTCGGTGAGCATGCTCAGAGTCAGGACTGCTGTTTGCTTTCCTTCTGCTTGCACAGCGGATCATATGGACACATTACTGCGTCAGTTGTATCAGCGACTGTTGAACATTGAACTCAATGCGAACTCAAGGTTGGTGAACGAAGGCACTTGCCAGACGTCCGAGAAGGAGCCTCTAGATGGTCTGACTATTTTCACAGTGTAAGTACAAACATGCTTAAACCCTTTTTAACCCTTGTGGGATTCATTAATCCTCAACATTTCCTTCAGCACTCTGATTGGAGTCTTACTTGGCATATTGCTGCTTTGCACACTTTACGATTACTTTTTATGCGAGGATCAAAGTGAGTTTCCATATTCAAAATATTTATATTTCCGTTACTCATTTCATTCATTCACTCTACAGAGAATATGCCCGTCATAGTTAAGATCTTTTCGGCACGCGTCAATTCGCGCGAACTCTTTCGCATTGTGGACAGCAAAACGAATCCAAATGTTATCGACTGCCTTCACGGAATACGCTGTATGTCGCTTATTTGGGTTGTCTTTGGCCATGACTATGCCTTGGTAGCTGTGGGACCCAATATTAATATCGTTGACTTCTTGCCAGTAAGTAAAAGTGGTTTATAGATTACAAATCAATTTATAGCCTAGCGTAAATTTACTATCGCTAGCTAGGTAGAAATATGATTAATTTACTAACAAAAGAATTCATTGCCTAACTTCAAAAAAAAAAAAATTAATTTCTAATATCATTTTTAAAAGCTTTTTACTTATGTCTAAAAGTTTGAGTTGTTATTTAAATGCTTAAAAAAAACGTTTGTTAAACATTTACTTACCATGTCTCTCTCTCTGTATGTCTCTATTGTAGTGGATGAAATCGGCCTTCAGCATGTTCATTGTCCACGGTCTCTTCTCGGTAGATACTTTCTTCTTTTTGAGTGGTTTGCTCGTTGTCTTGGTTGCCATGCGCGCCGTGGAAAAGTATGTACAAATCCCAACCTAAAGATGTGACAATCGTTTAACATTTCTATTATCATTTAATACAGATCGAAAGGCAGAATTAATGTGCCGCTTATGTATCTGCATCGCTATTTGCGTCTCACACCCATGGTGGGATTGGCCATCTGCGCATATATGTCCATACTGCCCATTTTGGGCACTGGTCCGCTCTTTAAGTCCTTCGCCGCCACCAACTCGAACTCTTGCGAGGAGACCTGGTTCTGGACGCTGCTCTACTTGCAAAACTATGTGGTGCCGGAGAAATTGGTAAGTGTAAAACAAAAAAAGAAACAAGCAAGTAAGAAAGTTAAACTGTGCGGTATTAATGTTAAAATATACCTAATTAGTATACTGAAATATTACTACATATATACCAAATGATATATTTGGTATATTGATGAGCTAGCCGCTACGTATTTTGGATGAAAGCAAACCAGTGCGGTATTCATATTGAAGTATACCAAATTAATAATCCGCAAAAATACTAAAAATATAACGAATGATATATTTCGTATATTGATGAGATAACCGCTACCTATTTGGAATGAAAGCAAAACAACGTGGAATTCATTTTTAAATATACTGCAAAAATATGCAAATATACCAATAGCTAAATTTGATAAATAGAATGAAAGCAAAGTAGTGCGATAATAAAGTTAAAATATGCCAAATGTATATTCCACAAATATACTGAAAATATACCGAATGATATAATCGGTATATTGACATAGCACTACATTCAGATTGCAAGCCGAAGCTACTAAAAGCCAATTAAAGTATGCCAAATTTACCATAACTAACTTTTACAGGAATCATACATCCTATAGTTTCTATTGTATATTTCGTCTCAGAATTTGAACTATAAGCATTATAGCGCTATGGACAGACAGACAGACAGACAGACGAACATGGATGATAAAGAGAATACATATATACCTCACAAAAGTCCATTGCCAAAGTTGATCTATAATTTCCAAATGCAATTTCTCTTCTGCAGTGCTTGGAGCACAGTTGGTATCTGAGCGTGGACATGCAGATGTATCTGTTTGCTCCCTTCCTGATCATGGCGCTCTATAAGTGGGGTAAGAAAGCTGTCGCTGTGATTGTGGTGCTCACGTTGCTGCTCGCTGGCTGTCTCTTCAGCATGATGGTGATCAAGGGATACTCCATGTAAGTATTCAAATATATCATATCCTACAAATAAATTAAATTGTGTATACTTTAGCAACTCGGGCAACCACACGGATAAGATTTATTTTGCCACTCACACTCGTGCCTCGCCATGGGCAATTGGTCTGCTCTTCGGTTACTTTTTGCACGTGAATCGCGGAAAATCCTTCAAGCTGAATCAATTGACTGTCTGGGCTGGTTGGATCTCATGCTTGGCCCTCATCTTTGCCAGCCTCTTTGGCCTGTATCCATACGCCGCCAATGGTTATTCTCTGCCCATACTCAATGAAGCCTTCTACGTGACGCTGACTCGCATCTCGTGGCCACTCGCTTTGGTCTGGGTTGTGTTTGCCTGCAAATATGGCTACGGTGGATTGGCCAACAGTTTCCTCTCCTCTCCGCTGTGGCAACCGCTATCGAAGCTCTCGTATAGCGCCTACATTTGGCACATCTTGATTGAGCAGTTCAACACTTACACAAGCAGAACGAATACCTATTTCAGTGATTATCAAGTGGTAAGTTGAGATTGATATAATGAGAATTTCAAGTACTTACTTATGTCTTCTTCCTCTTTCATCAGATGCTGCGCTTCTGGTCGGACTTCGGTTTCTCCGTGCTGTTGGCTTATGGCATGTACATCTTGGTTGAGGCACCGACGGGCGGATTGCAGACGTGGCTCTTGCCCAGTGGCAAAAGCAAAGCGAAACCCAAAACTTTAGCCAACGAAGAAGCATCTGCGCCAGAGCTTGAGCCGAAAGCTGTGACTGTGACCTAGATTTAGAATATATTATAGAAAATATTTAGTTAATAAGATGGGAGTTTTTTTTTTTTTTTTGAATAAAATACTGCTTACGAACAAATAGTCAGCAATGTTGTTTTATATTTATGTGGAAGGTTCATAAAGGGAAACGTACCAGACTCCATAAAAAGATAAAAAGGCTTATGAAATTTGGCATAGTTCTGACATCAACCGTTGAAGTGTTCGGTTATTTTTTTGGAATTTGTTCTTTCAGCCAATTTTTGTTAACAAATTATTATATTAGCATAGGCAAATAATCATTTCTAAAGCATGATTTATGATTGTTTTTACTTGAGGTTTTATAACCATTTTTGGTATTCAAAATATCGCTTCTCTTTTCTATCAATTTGTTTGGTTTTTTTATCCAAGATAACTCGTTATCATTTCCGTATTTGCGAGTTCAAATAGTTACAAGGACACCAAATCTGAAAATCTGAAAAGTAGGCAAAGTTTCGCATTCTTTAGATGTTTTCTTATCGCCAGACAAGCAATAATAAATGTACTATATGTTGTAATTGGGACTTTCACTCCATCGTTCAAAGTCTACAGCGTGTGTGTGTCTGGGAATGGGAATAATGGCCTTGACGCCAATCTGAGGGACGATGCAAAGACAGACCGTCTCGGTTTCGCGTCTAGGTCTGGGTCTCGATTAGATTACAGCACAGCACAGCCTGTTGACCAGTCTGACAACAAAATAAGTACGAAAGCTACAGTCGAGTATGCTCGACTGTGAGATACCGGCTACCTATTTTGAGTATGCGGTATTATTTTGAAAAACCAAATTATAAACCATAAAAATATTTAAAATATATCAAAAGGCATATTGATATAGTATTATATTTGTAAATTCATATACTATTAAGTTCAAAATATACTGTAGAGGTGAGGTTTTATTTTCACCAAATAATATACCACATAAATATTAAAAATAAACCGAAGGTCACGTTTACTATATTGATATAGTACTGCGTTCAAAATATACCATCGAGTTGCTGTCTTATTTTTTAAATATACCAACTGATATACCACAAATATACTAAAAATATACCGTGTGCCATATTTACTATATCGATAATATAACATAGATGCAGTATTATTTTTAAAATATACTAATATAAAACATACCACAAAATTCTAAAAATATACCGAAAGATATTTTTGGTATATGGATGAAGTGTTACATTCGAAATATACCAGATTACCTGAGATCCGATTGCAGTAGATATAATTTCAAATACAAAAGTATTTCTCAATAATCTTTAACAATTTTTATCCGATCGTAATCAAATTCTCACGAATCATTAATATTATAGTTACTATTGTCTTAACCAAAATTACACTTGTTACTCGATGTTTTTAACTTTGCGGGGGCGAAGGTGGGCGTGAAAAACATTTAAAACAAACTTGATCTGCAAGCAAACATATCAAGTGCTGATCAAAAAAATTATATCCCTATCTCATATGGTCTCTGAGATCTAGGTGTACATATAGACGGACAGACAGAGAGACGGAGATGAATATAACGTCTCGGCTGATCAAGAATATATATACTTTATGTGGTCGAAGATGACTCCTTCTGCCTGTTACATACATTTCTTGAAGGCACAAAGTTATTATACCTTTCCACCTTATGGGTAGCAGGTATAAAAAACGAACAAAACCCACGCAGAATTCGTAACAAATAATAATAATTGGAAAAATTTGTTTTGTCTATCATGCTGGTCATGCAAAACCCCAATCTTTCCATAAATATTGTGTTGGATTAGGCCAAGTACAAATGACTAAGTTATTATTCTGGTTGTGTGTTTTGTTTGTTTACTTCCCAGAAATCTGAAAATTAATTGCCTCGAACGTTCCGGAGAAACGTGTTGATTAGATTCACAATTCACAATTAGTTTTTCTCCAACATGTTTTTGTGTGACCCTTTTTAGCATATTTGTATCCATGTTCCGGTTGGAAGTGTTCTAACGATGACAATCGGAAATCAATGAAACACTTAAGTGTTTTCCATTCGATCGATCGATCGATTGATGAAATCACTACGATTGAACCTCTTGAACCTATGAATGACTAAGTTGGTTATGGCTTCTTATTCCACATATATTCCTCCCTGCCTATGCCAGACAAACCAATTTCAAGTGGCTTGCGAATGCGACGAGTGAGATAAGCAGCAAACCTCATAAATAGAACTCGCAAGCAGTGATCGCGTTCAGGGACCGCTTACCGCTTATCGCTTATCTCAAGGAATAATAATAAAAATAATAATGATTAACTTTAATCGCTTATTATTTGGCAATAGAGTCAGATGGAAATACTAACAACTTTATCACGCTTACATTGTGCCATGTATAAAAAGGCCAGCCAGGTGGCGATCGCAAATCGATTCGATCAGTCGCAACCGTCAACCCAAGTTGAGTGTCAAGGAGCCTCCGCCGTTGTCATGGCTAGATTAAATTGGACACTTTGGCTCTTCGCCACGATCGTCGGAGTGATCAGCAGCGACATCACGAATGGCAATTCTAGCATGGCAACATATCAAAGTATGATGAAATTACGCCATTTGGCTGTCGAGTTCTTTGACTTCTACGAGAATGTTACGGTCACGGATTTAAAACCGAGAATTCCTACGGAACAGGATTTATTGTGTGCCGCTGAGGTCCAGCAACTCGGACAGGCACTGCAGTCAGGAAGTCTTTGGGCCTTGCGAAGTATGTAAAAGAAGCACCTTCAAAAGTGTCTGCTTAACATCATATTCCTAATGCTGAAAACCTGAGTCGTTCTCATTGCAATAAGGAATAGTATTCCTTAAAATAATAATATCAAAAGTGTCTCCTTAATTCACTTTCACATATTCCTGAAGACCTTAGTCGGTCTGGTTCATCTCATTGCAATAAGGAATAGTATTCCTTAAAATAATAACATTGAACACTTCGAAAAGTGACTGCTTAATTCACTTTCACATAATCCTGAAGACATCTGGCTCATCTCATTGCCAACAACGAAACGTATTCCTTAAGGTAATAACATCATTTCACTTTCGTGTCCCCTGCAGTGATTGATTCCTGGGGCGGATTGCCATCCGGTTTGCTTCATGGCAATCTCAAGGATTTGGGCAATTTTGATGAGTGCATTCGTATTCAGCATGAGATGACAACTGGTCACTTACTACGCGGTAAATATTGCAGCGCCAAACTGCCTGTGGGTAGCTTTTTGGGTGGAAATTCTCCGGCTTTGAGTTCACTCAGTGCACAGACCGCTGTCTGCTTTCCTGCCTCCTGCTCGGCTGATAACATCGACGCCTTGCTGGGTCAACTTCTGCAGCAGCTGCTCAACATTGAGGTGAACACGCAGCTAATCAAAGAAGCCAATTGCCAAACGGCCGAGAAGGAACCTTTGGATGGACTTGCGATTTTCACTATGTAAGTTGCGACGAAGCTCAAAAGTCGTTTTAAGTTTTTATACCCACTACCCATATGGTAGAAGGGTATTATAACTTTGTGCCGGCAGGAAATGTATGTAACAGGTAGATCGAAGCATCTCCGACCCCATAAAGTATATATTATTCTTGATCAGTGTCAACAGCCGAGACGATCTAGCCATGTCCGTCTGTCCGTCTGTGTGTCTGTCCGTCCGTCCGTATGAAACACTGGTTCTCAGAGACTATAAAAGATAGAGCTATAATTTTTTCCGACAGCATTTGTTATGTTTGCACGCAATCAAGTTTGTTTCGAATTTTGGTACATACAATAACTACTATAGTAATTAAGATTCCTGAAAATTTGGTTGCGATCAGATAAAAATTATCGAAGTGATTAAAAAAATAGTTTGTATGGGGAAAAACGCCAACTTACTTGGGGTCTTTGTTACTTTGGCTGACAATCTGGTATATTGTGCCGTCTATGGTATATTTTGAATGCGGTACTATATCGATATACCAAATATACCGTTTTGTATATTTTTAGTATTTTCGGTATACTTTGAAAATAATACCGCAATATTTTTCCTTTATTAAAAATGGGTAGCGGGTATCTCACAGTCGAGCACACTCGACTGTAACTTTCTTACTTGTTTTTTCTCATTTTATACCCGTAATCCATAAAGTAGAAGGGTATTATAATAGGCACACAGAGGCATCACCCTTTAAAGTATATTCTTGATCAGCGTCAACTGTCGAGGTAATATAGTCAAGCCCGTATGATCGCAGGGACTATAAGAGATAGAGCTATAACTTTCTTTTCGACATGTTTGTTTTAAAAAATATTTCCACCGTCGCAAAACGAAAAATATCGATTAACAAATTTGTAGCAAGAATCTCGAGTTTTGGTAAAGATAATAATAATTATAGTATTTATGACTCGTGAGAGTTTGATTGCGATCGGATAAAAATGTTTGAAGTCTATTTAAGAAATACTTCTGATTAAAATCTGGTCTTAGTTGACAATCTGGTATATTTTATACTCTATGGTATATTTCGAATGTAGTACTATATCAGTATACCAAATGTTGTATTTGTGGTATATTAATGTGGCATATTTCCACTCACCTGTAGTTTTCCTACTTCTTTCCTATCTTTTTTCCTTGCAGTGTGCTGCTTAGCATTCTCGCTGGCCTCATGTTGCTGACCACCATCTGGGATTACTTTTTCTGCCACGATCAAAGTAAGTTTTTTAGCTAGTGAGTGTTTTGTACCGAATACCCATCTAATACAAATAATATTCTATAGAGCGACTCCCCGCTGTGGTGCAAATCTTTTCGGCACGTGTCAATTCTCGTGCCTTGTTCCGTATCTCGGACAGCAAATCAAATCCAAATGTTATCGACTGTCTGCACGGAATACGCGGCTTGTCGCTTATGTGGGTGATTTACGGTCATGATTATCTGATGGCGGCGGTATCGCCCAACATCAATTTGGTGGACATTGTGCCGGTAAGAAAACATTGCGCTTACACTTTTTCCTTTTCAACTACAATTCCGGGCGGGTCTAATCTTTGTTTTCCAGTGGTTCAAATCTCCGTACAGCATGTTCACCATCCATGCTCTCTTCTCGGTGGATACGTTCTTTTTCCTGAGTGGTTTGCTTATTGTCCTCGTCGCTTTGCGCTCCATGGAAAAAACCCGAGGCAAACTGAATGTTCCCTTAATGTATTTGCATCGTTTCCTGCGTCTCACGCCTGTCCTAGCCTTAGGCATACTCGGCTACATGGCAATCTTGCCCATAATAGGAAGTGGACCAGTCTACAGCACCATCATCCTAGCCCAGAAGGCGATCTGTGAGGAGAGTTGGTTCTGGACGCTACTCTACGTGCAGAACTATGTGGTACCCGAGACAATGGTAACGGTGATACAACATTTCTTGGGAAGTGCTTTTAATCTAACTGGCTTTCTATTTCGCATTCAAGTGTCTGGGGCACTCTTGGTATCTGGGCGTCGATACGCAGCTGTATGTGATATCACCGCTGCTGTTGTTGGCGCTTTACAAGTGGGGCAAGAAAGCAGTAGCTGGCATTGTCGTCTTCATGCTGCTCCTCGCCGCTTGTCTCTTCAGCATGATGATGGTCCGTGGTTATACTTTGTGAGTTTGCTTCTCCTCTTTACATTTGGACTTGCTTTAATACTTCCACTTCTTCTTAGGCAACTAATGGCGGATACCAATAAGATTTACTACACGACACACACGCGTGCCTCACCTTGGATAATTGGTCTACTCTTTGGCTACTTTTTGCACGTGAATCGCGGAAAATCTTTCAAGCTGAATCAATTGACTGTCTGGGCTGGTTGGATCTTTAGCTTGGCATTGATCTTTGCCTGCCTCTTTGGCATTTATCCATATGCAGCCAATGGTTATGAGTTGCCCAAACTCAACGAAGCCTTCTACGTGACGCTGACACGCATCGCGTGGCCAATGGCTTTGGTCTGGGTTGTGTTTGCCTGCAAATATGGCTACGGTGGATTGGCCAACAGTTTCCTTTCCTCTCCGCTGTGGCAGCCGCTGTCGAAGCTCTCGTATTGCGCCTACATTTGGCACTTTTTTATATTGGAACTCAATGGCTTTAGCACACGCACAAGCACCTACTTCAGTGACTATCAAGTGGTAAGTGATCAGAGCTACATTTTATTTGCATTCACTTACTTGGGAATTACGATTTAGATGCTGCGCTTCTGGCCAGACTTTGGCTTCACCGTATTGTTGGCGTATGTGATGTACATTCTGGTTGAGGCTCCCACGGGTGGCATTCAAACACTTTTGCTGCCCAGCGACAGGCCAAAGGCGACTCCACCAAAAGCAGATGCTCCAACAATTGAGCCGCGAGTTAATGAAGACGACACGCAAACTGCGCCTCCGGTAGCGTTGAAAACGCCTTTGGATGGTTAAATTCACAAGTTACTCGTCTCGCTACTCACGTATTTAATATTTATTAATAGCTTTGAACAAATTTTTTTACAAGACACACGCGCGCCGCTTTTTGGTTGCAAGTGTTGCCAAACTTTTGCAAAGTTCGATAATTGATCATCGATATCGTCGATAAAATATATACGTTATATAAAATAAATATAATTAGATAAAATATAATTAAATAAAAATAATTAATTTACGTCTAAAAAAAATACACACATCAACATCTTTTAATTGCTGTGAACAATTCAGACATTAGACATCAAAAATTCGATAAGCTGCAAGCAGCCATTTTGTCTGAAAGTGTTTCCATATCTTAGTGAATTTCAAAGCTTGATCGCTAGCTGCTTGAACAAACATTTTATATGCACACATAAATGTATAATTATTATCGCTTTACGAGTCACATAAATACGAAATAATCAGTTGAAGTGCTGCTTTATTTGCAATTAATTGGTTGAACTTTGCCTTGCAAATCGAGCAGCAACAATTCGGTAAGCAGCAAGGACGTCATTTTGTCTGTAAGTGTTGCCAAATTGTCATAAAAATAGAAACTACATACATACATACATGCAGGTGTATGATTAGCGCTGTCTCCTTTGAACGAGTTTCTATACATACATGTGTATGTATGTATGTATATATGTTTATACTATGTATAGGCATTAAAATATATAATTAAAACGCACGTCAATATGAAATCTTATAATTGCTTGCGAATGTTTTGAAGCTCAGCTTAATTTGTATTTAATTGCTTGAACTTCGCCTTTTCAAGCTGATAATCTGTAGCGTGCTGCCAAACTGCGACCTGAAAAATTCGAAAAGCTGTTTTGCAGTGGAAAAGCACACACACACGCACACACACAGTGACATTGACCGTTATGGAACAGGGTGATCGTTACAAAGTAGATGACAACAGGGTGTGCAGAAGATATTTAAAGTTTCAGCCCAAAATTATGCAACGTTTCATTTGCAGCTCATTTGAATTACTTCATTAACAAGATCTTTTAGGTTTTTTTTTTTAAATGTACAGGGTTATTGCTAGTGCGGTACTATTCACTTAAGGTGAGTAAGTTTCATTTTAATAATAGTTGAACTACTTATAACAACTATCAAACTGTCCCTGTCCCAGTCATTCAATCAAATTTTTGATCGGTTCGCATTGTATTTGAAAGATTTGCATTGCCAGCAGCTGTTAATTAAATGTGCAATTAGAAACTGAGCGATCTTAGAAAGCGTCTGTTGCGTTCGATCAACTCGAAAATACCCGGTCAACAAGAAATACAGCTGTGTTTGAGACTTGCAATTCGATTTTTGGTTAAGGATCATGTTGGATTCGGTTTATTAGATATTTTCCAGCCAAACCTTTAAAATAAATAGCCTGATATCATTAACATTTTCGTTTGCCAGTGACCAATCATACTCTTCCGTAATTTTACTACCGGGTATAACAAAAGGGAGGGTGAGAGAAGTTCCCACGTCGCCCAGTCAAGTTGATCTCCGGCGGATCTCGTCCAGATCGCCGTCGAGTGTCATGTGCTGCTCATTTTGGTGCAACTGGAAATCCCATCATCATCATGCCCAATTATAATTGCAATTAATCGCTGTCGCCTCCCTCAAAACGTCACTCAGGTGATTTGCCCCCCCTTCGGTCCAGTTGAGGGTGGAGAACAAACTATAAAATGCTAACGCCACCAACAGTGGAGCAATCAAGTGCAAATCATTCACCCAACGTTCAACATGTCGCCTTACACTTGCTTGTTTGCCACACTTCTGGTCGCTGTCGCCGTCTCAGGAGCACCTCACGAGGACCTCAGCAAGGAGCATGCCGCCGAGGTGGCGCAGGAATGCAAAACGGAGACGGGAGCCAGCGATGAGGAAGTGCAGCATATGCTGCAACATGAACCAACCGAATCGCATGAGGGCAAATGTCTGCGTGCCTGCATGATGAAGAAATTCGAAATTGTAGGTGCAAATTATCTTCCAACATCTTCCTCATCCAATGAACCCTTTCTTTGTATTTCGGATAGATGGATGATGCCGGCAAACTGAGCAAGGAGCACGCTTTGGAATTGATCAAGCACATTAGCAAGGATGATGCCGAGAAGGAATCAGCAGGCGCTGAAATTGTCGACAAATGCGAAGCCATCGAGGTGCCCGAAGATCAGTAAGTGTTCCCGACTCCTTCTTTGGGGATTTCCCATTTGATTAATGCTCCTTTCTACCTTCCTTTGCAGCTGTGATGCGGCTGCTGCCTATGAGAGCTGCTTTGTGGAGCACTTGCATGAGCACGGTTTGTCGCTCGCCGAGATCTAAGTGATCCGACCTATAACTGCGTATCCCTCCAGACCCTCATGACAAGCGCCACGCTGGCAATAAAATGCTTCTAGCATATCTTTTTTTTTTTTTAATATGTACTTAATACAACTCTAGTGCCTAAGTCGTAACTGAATAAATCTGTGTCAACTGCAAGTAATCAACTTTTGCACTTTTTTCGCGTAAGCTACAGTCGAGGGTGCCCGACTGTGAGATACCCCCTATTCACTTTTTAATGAAAGCAAGAGTGCGGTGTTATTCTTAAAATATACCTCAAAAATACTAAAAATTACCATATTAGGTATAGCGTTGATGTATATTCAAAATATACATTAGAGATCCAAATATACCAGACCATATGCTGAAAATACTAATCAAATTATACCGCAAAAATACTGAAAATATGCCGAAGGTCATTTTTAGTATATCGTTGATCTACTACTTACGGAATATACCACTGATGTTAAAATATACCAACCATACTCTACGAATATTCTGCAAAAGTACTTAAAATATACCGAATTCCATATTTGGTATATGGTTGAAGTACAACGTTTGAAATATACCAAAAAAAGGTAAAAAATACTACATAAATACTAAAATATACCGATGAACATATTTGGTATATTATTATAGTAGTAGTAATACACCAGATTGTCAGCCAAAGCAGATAAGCGCCGATTGCAGTAGGCAATTTGTAATTTGTAATTTGCCATACAGAAGTATTTCTTAAAAAAACTTCTAAAAATTTTGTATCCAATCGCAGATCAAATTCTCAGGAAACAAATAAATCTTAATTCGCAGCCGTTGGAAAACGAAAACTAAAAACCAAATGCATTCGCTTACCCATTCAACATTTTCTATAAAATTTCTTCAAAAGTAAAAACTGGTCGAAAAAGAAAATTAAACAACGAAAAAATCAAAATGCATTTGGCTTACAAATTCTATTATTAAATAGCTGTCGATGTTGTGTGAGTAAGAATTGTGTACTTAAATAATTATACGCATTCATTTTATCATCATCCGCTTAAACCCTAATAATCAGTTATTACATTATTATTAAATTTTTTTGTTATTATTTTTGTTTGTTTTTTTTTACTGATTTATATGAACTTACAAGACTACAATGTTATTGTGTGTGTTTGTTTTACCTTAACTAATGGACCGTGTGTTTGCATCGGTTCCGATTCTAATATATTTATATATGTAATATGTAGATCTAATATGTAAATTACAGAGATAGAGCAGCAAAGAATTAAAAAAAGAAGGAAAAACAAACAAAACTACAAATCGCGAATCGCTTTTTAGTTTTGTTTGTATGTGGCGGACAATAATTGGAAATATATATATATATATGTATATATATATATTTTGTATGCTCCAAAGAAATTACAAATATATATATATATATATATATATATATATATATATATATATATATATATATATATACATATGTATCTATGTGTGTAGATTAAAAAAAAGAACAAAGAAACGCAAACTTAAATGTTATGCTTACAAATAGGAATCGTTTCAACCTTGGTTGACTGATCAAATGATCCGAGTTGATGTGAGAAGTGAATTTGGTGTGTCTTGAATGAGTGTGAATGATGAATCCAATGGTGAAAATGTTGATTGGGAGGGAGTTGTTGTAGTAGTTTATGTGTTGTAGTTGTTGTTGTGGCCCATTGTTGTGTATTTGTTTATAATAATTGATTAATTTCTTGTTTTTTGTTTGTTTCGTTTTTGCTTGAGGCAGGCAGGCAGTTATCAATGTTGCAGCTTGCGGCCAAAAGCACACACAAAAAAAAAAAAAGAAAAAGAAGTCATAGTGCAATTTGCAGCCGCGCTTTGTTTTCCATTTCGGTTTCCCATTTTGCGTCTTAAAGAAAATAATCGGCCTGCGGCTTTTTCGATGGTATGCCGCGACTTTCCTGTGGTGCGGCCTCAAATATGACAAAATCGCGATGCAGGTACTCGTTCAGTTCCAAGATAGCTGCCACATTGCCGCAGCTGCAAGGCAGAGAATGTTAAATAACACATTGAGAAATATAAATGACAAGTATACGAACCGATAGCAATAATTGGGCGCTGACCACACCGTTAGAACGGTCTCATTAAAGTGCCACTTAAAGCCCTCCATAACGAGTTGATGGGCACGACATATCATATCGATGTCATTGGTGCGATTGAATTGCGACACCACATCGGAGCCAAACAAATAGCCAGCTCCGCGTGGCGAGACGCCCCAACCAGTCTGATCCTCGGGATCACTCCACAGCAGATCACACATGGGTCCATCGTGAGGCACCTCCTGTTTGCGATCGATGCTCCGTATCTGATCCAAATACTGTATTGAGGGCGAGAGGCCGCCATGCACACAGAATATCTTGCCATCAATGATGGCCGATAGGCTGAGGTAGTCAAAGATTTCGGTGCAATAGCGCCACACAGCTGTCGAGCCATATTTGCGCAGGCACTCATCGTAGAAGCCATAGACCTGGGTGATCTGGCGAGATTCGTGATTGCCGCGTATCAATGTGATGCGATCCGGATAGCGAACTTTCAGCGCCAATAGCAGCAGGAATGTCTCAACGCTGTAATAGCCACGATCCACAAAATCGCCCATAAATAGATAATTCTTTTCCGGCACATCGCCGCCCACTTTGAACAGCTCCTTGAGGTCATAGAACTGTCCATGGATGTCGCCGCATACGGTGACCGGTGAGTCCACACGTTGCACATTCCCCTCCTCGACAAGGATTTCGCGTGCTTTGGCACACAAGGCTTTCACCTCGTTCTCTTTGATGATTTCACAGCGTTTCAGCTGCTCAATTTGACGATCCAAATCGCTGTAGTCGACCATTGTGACAATGTGTTGTGTGTGGAGGGAGTGGAGGAGCTGTGTGGTGGGGGGATCTTAAAGCGAGCAGCACAAGCGAGGCGGTGAGGCGAAGCGGGCGGGGAGAAGGAGCGTCACTTAACAACGGCCCTTCGCCAAACGAGCGGGGGCGGGGGCGGAGGAGAACGAAAATAAAACCAAATACTTTTTCGTACGCTAGCTCTGCCCAAGCTGCAAAATAAAACAAGAAAACACGAAAACACACGCGCATTAATATACAAGTTTTCTTCGGTTTTTTTTTTTTTTTTTTAGTACAAGTTTGTGTTTTTGCATCATCTGCATTTATGCGTGTGTGTGTGTTTCGCATGTGTCTGTTTTTATTCTGCAATTGCATGTATGTGTGTGTGTGTGTGTTTGTGTGCGGCTTGTGGCCTTTTGCCGCGCGCGCCGCACAAGCATTTTTTTCGCATTTCATTTTAGTGCCAACAAGTTTGCTGCACTTTACCGTGAAACACACTATGCGCTGAAATAAATATGTGTGCACAAACTTACACTAATTAAATGCTACAATTTCATGGAATCTTTTGTTTTCAAACGAAACATTCGCACGCACGCCACTATTAACAAAAAAAAAATTTAACTAGATACGCTTGACGTTTTGTGACGATAACTATCTCTTGTGTGGTGGTGCAGCGATAACTCATACGCATATATCGATTAGCTGCACTCATGTCAAAAACAGCACTTTGGCGTTGCCAGACTGTTTAAAAGGCAACATATTACCGGAGCTTGCTCATATTTAAATGTATTTTTGTTTAATTTAGTTTGCATTATTACGCAATTAAGTAAATCGATCATGGACGAAACACAGGCCAAACAGGAGGCGACAGAAGTCCCAATAACACAAACAACAACGAATCCCAGACCTAAGGAAGTTCAAGCTCTTGATGTGGACATTTATCGCGACACTTTCATACGCTACATGGGTGAATAAATTAGGAGATGACGATGATGATATAGTATTTACTACTATGACCAATTAATTGCAGGCTATTCGAATGAAGTGGGCGAAGCCTTTCGACCACTAGTGCCCAAATCGATTGTGGCCGCATCCTATGGCATGGCCATTGGTTACGTCTGCACCGATACCTTTGACAAATCCTTGCGTGCTCAGATGGCGGGCTCCAGCCAACGTGAAGTGGCCATAAGAGCGGCCGATGTGTTTAGCTGGCAAATGCTTGCATCCGTCATACTGCCCGGGTTGGCCATCAATCGGTATGAAAAAGAGTGGTCTTTTACATAAATATGTATGTATATAATGTATACATTTTGATTACAGCATCACGGCGGTGAGCAAATTGATGCTACGCAAATCACCAGCTATAGTGCTGAAGACGCTGCCTACGGTTATTGGTTTGGCAAGCATACCGCTGATTGTGCATCCCATCGATAGTCTCGTCGATCGCTTCATGGATGCCACATTCCGTCAGACGGTTCGGTAGTAATTTTTGGAATGTGAAACTTTTCCTACTCGGTGCTAATTTTGGAGTCGTCTGTGTGGCTTCATATCGACAAGCATTCCAAAGCAAATGTATACTACATTTTTGTACTACATTTTGATATACATTAGAAGTAGAAACCTATGCCCGATCCCATAAAGTATTCCCATGTGCTATAACAACTAAAGCTAACAAAATTTAAGCAATTGTTAAATGATTTTAAACTTAGATATTTAAAGTGAAAAAGCTGTTTCTCTAAATGCAATAACGACGGGCTTAACAAACTTTAGTTTGCCATACAATATAGCACTTATATAGTAACTATATGGTTTCTTAGCAATTTTATGGACAACTGTTCAAGAATCGAGTCCACTTGGTTTTAGCTTATATTATAGAATTTGAATTCTAACAACTGTTATTGTCTTATTTACATTTAAAATTTATTGCATCAATTACAACTCTACAAGCATTACAAAAATAATTTTTATATATTTTATACAATCGTTAAGTATTTCTTTTTGAAGGCAAGGGAATGCTTCACATATATACGCTATATATTGTCGATAATTAATAGTAGCCGTCTTCCCCGTCACTGTCGATCAGATATGGACTGTCCAAGGCGCCCAAGCCGGCAGCAACGCCACCTTCGTTTGCCGTGGACAGCTTGGTGCGGAGCATGTGACCCGCCTGATAGTTGTGCACAATGTTATCCGCATCCCCGATGACCACACCAAAGATGCCCAGTTCCGACACCATGTCGACAATCTGTGGCGGCATCTCGCTGCCCGGACGGACCATATAACCCTGCGACAGAGGCGGATGAATGAGATCCATAAGGATCCAAGCGGATCGCTCCACACGTGTCATGCGCTGCAAGCAAAGCAGTGAGGATATCAATGAAGTAACTCGATAATGTTGAGGGTGTTACTTACCTTGAGTGCATCGGGTATATCGACGCCATAAACATTATTGCCGCCACCTTCGCGTTGTGGTTTGAGCACAAACTTCTCGGGCGTACGCAATGCCATCTCATAGTTGGCATTGCCCGCGTCGTTGTCATCCAGCGAATACAGACCGGTAAAGATTTTGCCCACTGCCTTAATCTCCTCTGGATCGTTGATGAAACGCTCCAGCACAGCCGGTTGGGCTAAGGCTTGTTGCACCTTCTTCGTGCCCGCCAAATGGTAATGAATCGAAGGGCATTTGATGGCCAACGAGGTCTCCATCAGATAGCGTGCATCCCACTCGCCCTGCGTGGGATAATGCGCTGGTTCATAGCCGGCACGGAAATAGATGACAGCCACCTCCGTTGTGCCACTGCAAGGAGGAGAAACATAAGAAGAAGTCTTTTGGAATAATTTCCCTTCAGGGATACCTACAGCAACAGCTCTTTGCGCTGACCAAGTTTGCCCTCGCGATGCACCTCGGTGAGAGTGCGACGCAGGACCTTGATGTGTGGATACGTCTCCCGGATGTAGAATTCATGGAAACGCTGATCGCATATATTGTAGGAGATGTCCTCAATGATGAACAGAATAACCGATTCGGGTTTGCCATAAATATCCCACGCCTTGACCATGCCATCACATAATCCAGCCAGTGCATCGTTTTTGGGCATCTGCAAAACGATTACAAAAATACTTAAGTCTTGCCGATAAACGATAATCGATAAAAATATACTTACGTGTTTGAGCTTCTCGGCATGTCCCAATTCTCTTAGCACAAAGCTATTGTCGTTTTTGTCGGTGTTGAGAGAGAAGGGAAAAAAAGAGATATAAGTTTTGGCAAGGGACAAACGCAAAGACACAACACAA
Organism: Drosophila pallidifrons; assembly: GCA_023558445.1. Lineage (NCBI taxonomy): Eukaryota > Metazoa > Arthropoda > Insecta > Diptera > Drosophilidae > Drosophila > Drosophila pallidifrons. Next base: position 24,619,655 of record CM042351.1, on the reverse strand, counting down.
GGTAAAACAGTAAATAACAAACAACAGGTGAAGTATTTTTTTTTTTTTTTTTTGCTGGGAAGAAGGGTTACGTACAACATAATTTATTAGCAGGCAATTTTAGAGAGAGAGAAAAAGTGGGAGTGCAGGAGTTACAAACAACGGGCAATAATCAAAATAGTAATCAAAATAGTAAGGATTGATTTTTCAGTAGCATCCACAAAGCTCAAGTCAAAGCCAATAACCGTAGTAAGCCACAATTTGTGTGTGTGTGAGTGAGACACCAGTGTTTTTGTTTTTTGTTTGTTCTGTGCTTTTGTGTGTGAATTGAAGAGAGACAGATAGGAGAGCTATTGCATGCCAATGAGAGAGTAAGAGAGAGAGAGAGAGAGAGAAGGCAGTAAACAAACATGAGCATGGACCAAAATGTGACTAACGGTGCTAATCAAGGCGCCCACACACGATCCTTTTGTTTACATGTTGTATCTTGCGTGGGCCACCGAGGTGAGTACGTGCTGCTAATGGAGTGTGTTTGTGTGTGTGTGCAATTATGTATGGTATTTAAATACTAAAAGAAGTGCAGTGTAAACAGTAAGTAAGAAAGTGATGGAGAGAGAGAGAGAGATAGAGAGAGAAGAGCGATTAATACTTCTGCAGAGGCACCAAATGTGTAGCAATGCCACCGAAACTGGAGGCAATCGTGTTGATTTCAACCTGCTTTATTGCACAGCCCTCGTACACGTGAGCCAAATAGTCAGAACGTAATAGACCGACGCTATAAGCCTGCAATTATGATCAATTTACATTATATATTGTTTATGGTATATGTAAATACACAGCCCTTAGCCTAAACTAAATTTATGTAAGTGTCTTATATGAATCTGCTAAAATAATATAATACAGTAATTAAAAAAAAATATAACTGAAAAATAAAATTAGATCGTATATCAAGGGACGAGAGAGAGAGAGCGAAGCAAAAGGGGTCCACTATTTTTCCAATTAAAGCGCCATGATAGCCAAAGCAAATTTTGTATATTATGCTATGTAATAACTTAAGTTTCTTGTTCTACCATTATTCTAAAATATAATTTATTACAATTATTTTGATTGATTGGGTGGTGTTTTGGTTTAATGTATGGATGGCTGGGCATATTAAATGGTGTAATGACACTCACTCTTTCTTCCTGCCAAGCTGGCTAGAAAAAACAACAACAAAGCATGTAACTTTTGAGCGCATCAAATTTTCTACTGAATACCAAAATATTGAGTAGGCTTTGGTCACATATTGCAGCGAATTCTGTTCCTAGCACTGAGCTTATGACACTGATCAAATAAGCACACACGCACACACACATGTAGATGCACCTGGCCATACACAAAAGGATATGTTTCTATTGACATTGAAAATTGATATTTAAACAAGAAACAGAAATCAACTGGAATAGCTGTTATTGCATAAGCTGCAATTAATATGGAATGATTTGTTAAGCGGCACTCTGAAGTAATTATAAATAGAAATTGGAGTTTTTCAACACCAACTCATCAGCGAATACCGCAACACCTGTTCATGTGTGTGTGTTTGTGTCGGTGTTTATTTCTCATTTGCTTTTTACCCAGTTTTATGGTCAACTTGTGATAAGACTAGTTTGCGTGTATGTGTGTGTTGGAATGACAGCGCAATTTATGCACTTGTATTTCAACATATTTGTTAAATATTTGTATCTGCTTTCTTCTATAATTTTTGCTACATTTATTTGCGCTGTAACAAACGACACCAAAATCTAAATACATTTGAAAGACAGATGAATAATCATTACTAAGCAGTTTTTCAAAAACAAGCCACACACAACGTAAAGGGGGCGGGAGGCGGAGAGACAAGACACATGTCATGCGTATGCGCAACAATGTGGAATAGAAAGAGACAGAAAGAGCAGGAGTGGGAGGGAAACGCACAATTCAAATGATTTTGCGCATTCTGGAACACACGAGAATAATAAATAGCATTTAAATATAGTAGGTATATGTATGTATGTACAGCTCGAAGTAAATAATTGTTTGTATATAGTAGATATGTTTGTACAACATAGCAATAATGATACATGTTAAAAGGATAAAAGAGGTGTAGGAAGAAGCAGAGCAGCACAGCAAGCAGAGGCAGGCAGACGGGCTTGTGGGCGTGGCGGGCGTTAGGCAAGTGGGCGGGAAGAGCGGCGTTTCAAGCATAAGTGAAAACTACGAAAATAAACAAATGTTGCAATTGACAACTCATACTTAAAGAATGAACAGTTTTAAAAAAATAAATAAGTAATAGGACACACACAAACACACTCACGCACACACACACACACACACGCACATACAGAATAAGAGACAGAAAATAGAAGAATGAAAAATAGAGGCAAGTCATGTTAGTAGTAGTGAGTAATTTAATATAGTATTTCGACAGATTATTTATTCAGCTGATCCATCATCATACGGGTATTATAAATCATAATGAACGTATGCAAATATAAATCAATTTCCATATATGTACATACATATGCATTTAGTTATCGATTTCCAGGAATTGACTATCGACTTTAGGGAATTCAAATTGGGTATTTTTAAAATTGCCCTTAGTTTGTGGGCAATTAAAATTTGTCTGTGTATGTGTATGTGTGTGTAGTGTTTGTAGTAGTGTGGTGTGTTTGTGTATGTCTATGGCTTTTGTTAGGCTTTACAGGCAATGCGTGTGAATGCAAGAGCGAGATAAAAGATATATAGATATAGGGCGAAAAAAGATAATAGAGATAGAGAGGAAAGAGTGTGAGGAAATAGAGAGACAGCACCTTTGTATGGTTTTACTTGCTGGTCCCAAATGGCCAAACCCCGATGCTATCGTATTGATCTCCACTTGTTTCCAGCAGCAATAGGCCGATTTAGTCGCACGCACAATGCCAACATTATCCACTTTCCCATTTGCCTCCGCCACATCGTCGTCGTCGTCGCCGCCTCCGCCAGCGGTAGCAGCAGCAGCAGTTGATGTAGCAGGAGCAGTAGCATTCGCAGTCGCAGTCGATGCCGCCATATTGTTTTCCACGTGATGTAACATGGGCGACAGCTCCGGGCAGCAGGATTCCAGCATCAGATCACTGCGCAGCATGCCCAATGAAATGCGCTTTTGGTTTTCAAATGTTGTGTAAGAATGTACGTGTGTGTGTGTGTGTGTGTGTTATATGTTCACGATAATACAGGAAGCAACACAAATATAGTGGATACATTGTGTTCATGTGTTTTGAGATTTTGTTTATTGGGTTTTATTATTGATTCGGATTGGATTAGTTTTGGATTATGTTTTTTTTTTTTTTTTTTGAAACGATGAAAGCAGAAAAGTCAAATCGATGTGTAAGTAATTATTTTCTTGGTTTAAAAACATTAAACTAAAAAAGGGGCATCATCAAAAAATAAGCAAATAGAGCTGCCAAGCGAACGATAATACTTGCTGTTTCGATAACATTGATTTTAAGTGCAACATTCATTTGAAGTTATCGATAGCTTTGGCAGATCCAAGTGCAAGAGTAGAGCAGCAACAGCAGCAAAAACAACAACATTAGGGGACAACAACAACCAGAGTGACCGTTTCATGGTCGATCATGCAGCGGTCACACTGACAACAATGCAAGGACATTGTTTTTGTTTTTTAATTAAAGAATAAAAAATGAAATGGAAAAACGAAAATGTTGCAACTGTTGCTAGAGCAATTTAGTTTTTTAGCGATGGCGTTTGACAACAGCGTTCCCTGGGTCCAGGATGAGCGCATAAATCAATTGTGCGCGCAACTTGAGATTAGCTGCAAGGCGATAAGATAGCCGCCGATTAAGTTTCAACTCGATTGTGTCGGCCGGTGGGATGGGACGGGGAAGTGGGGAGAAGCACTTTCAGGAACTGGGGTGGGTAGGCTTTAAAGAGCGCGACAGAGAGAGAGGGAGAGAGACATAAAGAGAGCGAGCGAGCAAGAGAGAGAGAGAGAGAATCCACTACTGATCAAAAATGGAGCACATGATAAAAAAAAATGCCGGATGCTTTGGGGATGTGACGACGGATGGTATTTTTTCTTTTTTTTGGTGGGTGGCGTGTGTGAGCGAAGAAGATAACAGCTATTGGCTATTTCGTTCTTACCTGTGTGAAACCATGGGCTAACACCTTACGGTAGATGTTAAATAGATTCGCCGTAAATTCGTCCACTTTAATCGTTTCGGACAGTGTTGTTGTAATGAATTCCTCGTCATGAGCAACATTGTGCATTAATCGATTAATTATCGGCTGCAAAGCAATCGCCTTCTCGAACTCCTTTCGCGGAAACGACGATGGCACCAGCACAAAAGGCGCAAACTAACATCAAATTCTCATGTTAACTGACAAATCCAATTGGGATTTCACCACACAAACACACTCACATTTAACGAATCCGGACTGAAGGCGGTTTTCGAACGCATTGCGGCTCCGTGCATTATCGCATAGTCCTTGGCCTTGGACGTCACTTCGAGCAGTTCATCGTTGGCCAGCGGCAGCTTGATGCAGCCACGCAAAACGGGCGTATTTTCGTCGTTCGACATGATTTAAATACAACAGTAAAACAATAGTACAACACACACACTCTCACTCACTCACGCACACACTTTGCTGGCTGGAATGCTCGTCGTACACTGCGACTTGCTTTTATACTGCACTCTCTATTTGAGCCGATAACTCCGTTTGGTGTCGCTGTCGTTCGACGTCGTCACTGTACTGGTTGTTGTTGTTGTTTCTATAGATATCGTCAGCTGTTGATGTTCTAATATATATTTACATATACATATGTATGTAAATGGCACGCTGTTCTGTGGTTACCTGTTGCGGTCTTTGTTGTCGTCGTTGTTGTTGTATCTTAATTATACTTTGCATAAATTAAGGAGGCAGATTCACTTGCGACTTAAATATATTAATCACAAATTATTAAAATATTTCTTACTCTACCACGGCACAGACGTTTTGCGATTATTTTTATTATTGATATGTACACACTGGACCACTGACAGTAAACACCGCTGACACATTAATAAATGACTCCATCAATCGGGTATCGATGCTTCGACAAAGTACTTTCTGTCTGCTATCGATAACATCAACAGTGCTGTCAACTTTTGCAAACATTTCAAAAGTGCGCCTATGCAATTTGAAGGCTTGTTTTTTTTTTAAGTTGACACTGCTCTATGTGTCTCTTTATGAACCAGGCCACATTGTAATTCAGTCTCAATTGTCGCACGGGCTTGTCAACTAATATTCATTTGAGGTATTGAGTTATTATATTGCTTTCCTATATTAGCAATTAGCAATGCCACGCGGTAAGTTCTTGAACCACAAAGGTCGCAGCCGCCAGTTTACACCCATCGAAGAGCTGCTGCGAGAACAAGAGCTGGAAGTGAATCTCGAACTAAAGAGCGAAGACAACGGGAATCGAGTGCAGCGTCAGTCAGATAATGACAAAAATGGCAATGTGTTCAATCAATTTAATAACACAAATGCCGATATTCAAAGGATCAAGAAGGTGGGCGGACCTGTCGAAGGACTTATTGTGATCTCAAATCCAAATCGCCCACATAAATCCAAATCCGTCAACGATTTGCTGCAGGTCGGGGACTGTAACAAGCGTTGCATTGAAAAGGGACGTGGAACTGACATTCAGAAAACTGTGAGCGAGGTTAGGGCGGATCTAGCTCGGTTGGCGCTGGTGCGTAAGAATCGAGAGGCAGCTGCTGAGATCCGTTTAGCTGCGAAGCGGGAGAACAATCCGAAGTCATTGGTGGCTCCCATTATTACACATAGCAAATCGTTGAAATCAAACAACAAATCAACTCCATCGAGTCCATCGATCTCATCGAAAGGGGATGACATTGTGACGAAGAAGAACAAGAATCGAAAAGCTGTACTCGGGGCCAATCAGTTTCTAAAGTCGGACGACGATTGCTACTACAACAATAGTAGCAATGAAAACATTCGAAAAATTATGAAGGTGCGCAACGGGAATAAACGAAATGTTCGCATGCATATTTAAAACCGAAAATCATAGCAAGCATGTCAGCAAAACTGAATTAATAAAAACTAGTCATTTCGATATAATTTCTAGTTTGTTTTGATTTGTAAATTTTGAGTAATACTCACAAATAAGTTGAAAAAGGAAACTCTTTTGCTCTCGCACCATTCAAATTTATTAATTGTAAAGTGTGGCAACATTAAAGGTAACATTTGTAACGGCCACATTGATCTCAATACTTTTCGGTATAAGCATACTACAAAAATAGAATGCACATTTGGCATACTGCGAGCTTTATGTTTCGGTCACACTGCTTTAACCACCATTTTTATATTAAAGTTGCAGCAGTAGCCGGCAAAAAAAATTCCAAAAAACAACCAACGGCTAAGGGCATTTACAATATTCAAAATATTTAAGTAAGTACAAAAAATTAGAAAATGGAAGTCAAACCGTTGAAACGTATGCGCTCTGAAGACGAAGAGTGCAACAATAATGTTACACAGACAAAAGTTTGGGTCAACGAGAAGATTCTTGAATCTCGTGATCCCGACAAAATGAAAGCGGTGCATGGTGCGTACAATAAAGGATTCAATAATAATAATAATCTTGATATGAAATTTGTATCATTTAAATGCAGAAAAAACAACAAAAATGCTATTCAAAGCGGCGGCCGATTTGAAAGCAACAAAAGCTGGAACTACAAATGGTACCCAAAGCATGCCATCTGAGCGCCGTCAACTGCAGCCCTATGAACAATATCAATTAAGTGGCGATGGCAATCTCATACTGCGCGACTTGAATCCCGATGCCGTAAATCCCGAGCTAGTGCGTCACATGTCCAAGTGTTGCCGTCGTCCAACGTTCATACGCGCCGCATGCGCAAATTGCACATTTGATTTGTGCGAAGAGTGCGGCTATTCATGCGTTGAGTGCCAAAAGTTTATTTGTCGCACGTGTGTAACTTTGTTGTAAGTCAGCTGCGCATGCACATTGCCATTTTCCATTTCTCAAATATTCCAATGCATTCCAGTGGCAATTGTCCTGAGGAAGCTGAACGTCCGTTGTGTGAGAGATGCCAAATGTTCGTTTGAAAGCTGCCAACTCATGAACACACAAACACACAGAGAAAGACTAGAAGAGCATGCATCACACACACACACACACATACACCACCAAACGAGTACAAAACAAAATTGCAAATGATGCGTGTGTTTTGTTTCATGGAAATAGTCTTAGTATTAAACACACACACACTCACACATCGAGCCATGGCGAAACACACATACACACTCACACATCACGTACGAACACATACATAAACATACATGTCAAAATTGCAAGTTAACAAAAAGAAAGGCAATGAAAAAGAAAATACCAAAAACTTAGCGCTTTACAAGGATTTAGCGACTGCGTTGACGCAGGACACACAAAGTGATGTATTCATACATTTGATGTAAATACTAATATAATTAAAAACGAATCGAAAAATTTAAAGTCAAATGGCGAATTTCAATTACAATCAAAATGGAGTCAAAAGTACAAATGGAAAATTTACGAACACAAAGAACACGGATTTAGGTAAACAATTATATTTATTCATTAAAATAACGAACATTATAATAGATAAAAAAAAAATACGAGCAGGTCAGCAAATAATTCTTGCACTTATATTTTGCCCCTGAATTTGTGGAATTTGTCATGCTCCTTGACCAGATCCTGGTACAAACGGGCGCCCGCCTCGTTGCTGGAACGCAATATAAAGTGTCCGGCACGATGATCACACAAACCAATCAGCTCATGACAAATGCGATCCAAATGTACCTTGATCTGTGACGAAACAAAAGGAGATGCAAATTGTTAATGAGGTTAGAATGGAAAGAAGAATCAAGCGAATGCATTTTACCTGTGGAAAGAGCGTTGTTGAGCGTTCGGTGGTGACCATTTGCTTGATGGTCGAGATGAGGAGGAACGGCGCCACACGCTTGATGGCCAACGCCTGTGGACCCGCAGCAATGCCAGCCAAAAGTGTAACAACCTTCAGCGCTAATTCAGCCAACGCATCCAGCTCCTCGATGGTTAAACTGGTCGCCTGTTGGCGATCACTGCGATAGCAAACAATTGCCTCGACCAGATCCTGAACCAATGTCGTCAACTGTGCAGCCCGATCGGACATCAGTGTGGCATGTTGACGCAACAACAGCAACAGATTCTCTGAGATGGCGGCATGCAACTGCTGCAGATCCTCCAGCTGACCGCCGGAGCTCATCAATCGCTTGATATTCATGTCCAGCATCGTGCCCAGCAGCGTGTCGAGCGTCTCGCCGGTCAGCGGCACCGTTCGATTGCCGGCGAGAGCGCGTTGTGCCTCCAGCAGACGCAGCAGATGGCGACGATAGTTGGCATCGCCGACGCCAGGCAGACGCTGCGACACAATCCCATTGATCAGCTCAAAGTGCTCGTTGAGCATCTGCAAAATGTAAGCAGGGATGTGAACAATGTTTGTAAAATATGATTTAGTTGTTGCTTTCACTAAGCACGGGTTGAATTACTCCCTGTGGTTTAGTTCTAAGCTAAGCAAGCAATAAATATATAATAAGAAAAGTATCACTTTTTAGGAACTATACAAGTTTCACTATCAAATTTCCCGATTCTAACTTTCAAAGAATCTAAACAGACGGAGATCCGTGACTTTTGAACTTACCGCTCCCTTGATGCCGCTCAGTGTGCACTTGGAGCACAACTGCAGCAGGATTAGCACATTCTGCAGACTGCGATGCTGTGCCTCCGTCTCTGGACGCTGCAGCGCCTCGAGTTGTGCGATTAGGCGACGCAGCAGCAACAGAAAGTCTTCGTTTGTCTTGTAGTCAATGATCAGTTTGATCGCTGCCTCAATGCTGTCAATGTCCAATGCGGCCGCCTCAATGTCTGCATTCACCTGACGCCAATAGCTGTCCAGCAGAAACTCGATCTCATCCTGATCCAGATGCAGTTGCTGGCGATAAGTGAGCGCCACATTCAGCAAGCGAATCGCATGTGGATTGCGGTAATTCAGCTAAAATGAGAACGAGTTAGAGAGGATACATTAATTGATGGAATGTATTTTAAATGTAGAACTATGTAAATATACCAAATATAGTCCTTGTTATATTTGAGTACCTTAATTGCTTTGGCCGATAATCTGGTATATTTAACACTCTGTAAATTTTGGATATAGTACTATGTAAATATAGTCTGTCTTTCGGTAGATTTTTAGTATACTTATGGTATATTTTTTAATTAATAACGCGCTGATTTACTTTTACTCAAAATGGGTAGCGAGCCTCTCATCAATATAGCGAATATCGGTATATTTTCAGTATATTTACGGTATATTAATTTGGTATATTTTAAAAATAATACCGCACTTTTTTGCATTTATATAAAATCAGTAGCGCGTATTTAATCAATATACCATACATATACTTTGGTACATTTTCAGTATAATTACGGAATATTAATCTTTTGCTTTTGTTTAAAATGAGTAGGGGTATCTCACCAATATACCAAAAATATAGTATTCGATATATTTTTTCGGTATATTAATTTGGTATTTTTAAAATGTAATAAAGCACTGCTTTGCTTTTATTTAAAATGGGTGGCGGGTCTCTCATCAATATACCAAATATATCCTTAGGTGTATGTTTAGTATATTTACGGTGTACTCACTTCCCGCACTGTTTTGCTTTTATTCTTGTATTAAATTTCGCTTATTTGAAAGTTAATTTGCAGCTTCGTTTTTAAACCGTACTTCTGCTTACCGAATGTCCAATATAAATTTTGCAAATGCGTCGCAGATTCTCATCAATGGGCGCCAGCTTAGATTCTGTCGCTTCCTTTGTCGTCTCACTTGCTGCCTTCTCCTGCTCTTCAGGCTGCTCTTCCTTCACAATTTTCTTCGACTTCTTTTCTTTCTTTTTGGTCTTGATTTCGTGTTCCACATCCTCAACGTTCTCCTTTGATTGCATCTTTTGCTCTTCCTCATCGCGTTGTTGTTTCGCAGCTCGATTGATGCAGCTGCTCAGATAGATTCCAAATCCGGCGATCGTTTGCTGCACAAACTCCGCAGCATCCGATGGCGTCTTCTTCAGCGACCGAAACTTGTGAGCCACAAACTGTCCGTAGATCTCGAGCAGTGGCTGCAAGTGACGTTGCATGCGTTTCGCCTGGGCGCCCGTTGCACTCGCCAGCGTCTCAATCGCCAGCAGCAGGAGACGACACTGCGACGGCTGCAGCGACAGCGACGAAGCACGCAAATGCTCCGCACAGCTGGCGAGGAAGAGATCGCTGCCAGGGGCGAGGCGACGAATGCAACGCTCGAAGAGCGTCTCATAGAAGCGCCAGGCGACGGAGTCGCTGTCATCGATGGGCACCAGCTGCAGCAGTTCTGCAAGCTGCGGGAAGTGATTGCAGATGGGCAGCGGCTGACCAAAGTGAAGCAGATCTGAAAAGGAGAAGAGGGTATTCAAAATTCATGTGGATTCGGTTATCAGTGTGGTGAATCCATTGTGAATAAAAGCTAAACAGTAAGGTATTATTCTTATAATATACCCAAAGGCTAAAACAGTAATTTATTTTGCTTAAAATATACCGAGCTAACATACTAAATAATACTACAAATATACCAAAAGCTGTATTCGGTATATTGATGAGGTATTATTCTTAAAATATACCACATTAATATGCCACAAAAAAACTTAAGGCTTTATTTGGTATATTGATGGCATACCTGATACCATGAATAATAGCAAAACACCGTAAAAATACTAAAATCTACTGTAAGCTGTATTTGGTATATGGATGAGATAACAGCTACCCATTTTGAATGGAAACAATGCTGTGTGGTATTATTGCAAAAAAAAAATATATGCAATTAATATACCGCAAAAAATACTACAAATATACCAAAGACTGTAATTGGTATATCTATGTAGTATTACATTCTAAATATCACCTCTATGGTACGTGTTAATTTTAAAACATACCAAATTAATATATCAAAGGCTACATTTGGTATACCAATAAAAGCAAAATAGTATGGTATTCATTTTAAAATATACCTAATTAATATACCTCTAAAATAACAAACTCTACGTTTGATATATCGATGAAGTAGTACATTCAAAATATGCCATAGGGTACAAAATATTCCAGATTATCATTAAAATCCAGTAAGACCCCAAGTTGAGGTTTTTCCGAACACAAAAAAATATTCTTGAATAACTTAACTTTATTTTACTACATTTTCTTTTATCTTGAACTGCGTACAAACATATCGAATGCTGTCGAAAAAGAAGTATAGCTCCATCTCTTATAGTCTCTGATGTTTAGGTGTTTATACAGACAGTCAGACGGACGGACTATATGTTATATATATATATACTCTATAGAGTGGAAGATGCCTCCTTCTGCCCTTATAAAAATGTAATTTTTGGGTTCTTTTACTCACCTATAAGCTGCTCGAGCAACTGATCCGCTTGCTGCTGCAATTCCGAGCGTCTCACATCGAGATAGAGTGTGAAGATGAGCAGCCACAGCCGCAACTTGATGCTGCTAACGAGCTGCGCCAACGGCAGCTGCTGCAGAGCAACAATCAATTCGCTTGTCGCCTCCAGAGGCAACGTTGGTCGCTTCTCGCTGTCACAATGCTGTCGCAAGGCAGCTGACAACGTTGCCTCCAATGGCAAAGTGTCCTCTCCAGCCGCCAGCAGCTGCTTGCAGAGCAAAGTGTGCTTCACCTTCTCGGCCTTCAAGTTGGTGGCATAATCCTGCAGCAGTTGCATGGCCAACAGTTCGACACATTCGGCATCCGCCAGCAATTCGCTGCGCTGTTCCAAGGAGCGGCAACGCAGCTGCTTCTGGTCACGATTCAGATGCGGCAACAGTTGACTTGGGAGCAACTCGACCAAAGCAGCGGGACACGGTTCATGACGCTGCTGTGGAAGGAGCAACCAACCAGCTTGGACCAGTTGCAATTCCAAGCGCTGCAGCCGCTGACGACACAAACTTTTACCGAAATTGTGCACACGCTGACGGATCAAATCCCATTCATCGCTGGGCAGAAATTGCTGCAATGGCGGTAGCTGTTGCTCCAGATCCTCCTCGGTTTGCTCCTGCTCTCGAGGCAATCCATCGGGCCAGTAGTAGGCGAGCAACAGCTCGAGGCAACTGGCACGTTCGACGCACTCGAGGAACGCATTCATTGTGCTGCGATTGTGTTCGCGCTCCAAGAGATGACGACCAAACTTCTGCAGAACTTGCGCCATATGGCGACGTCCCTCCTTCAGTTCCGTTTGATGTTGTGCCACCTGCTCGGCAAGTCGATTGCCAAGTAAATATTGCGAGAGCAGAGCAACTTGCAGTTCGATGGCGAAATTCAAATTTGTGTGACGCACCGCCTTCGTTTTGGGCTCCAGAAGTTCGTCGAAGGTGTGCAGCAGCATTTTCCATATGACAATCGATTGCTTGGCCGTCAAGCTGCTCACCAGCCGAGTGAATGCGGCGCCAGCTGTGGCATTTGGCCACGCTTGAGCTAAACGATCTGTTGTGCTCGTTGGTTGCGTTGCAACGAGATGCGGTTGAAAGATCAACTCCATGTAGCAATTGAAATCGATTAGTGAAGGTTTCTCTGTCTGATCCTGCTTCTCCTCATCCTGCTCCTCTAGACGACTGCGTTTGGCATCGTGGTTGGGCAAACGCAACTCGAAGCGACGCAACCAATCGCGCAGCGCCTTGAGCAGCTGCATCACAAAGCGTTCGGTGCGTCCCAAGCGTCGAAACATGTCCAGCAATTGCACCAGATAAGAGGCATATAAGCTCAGCTCCTGTTCGTTGCTCTTCGTCCGCGTCATCACCCAAATGGTGTACTGATACACATTCGGTTCGATCAGCAGCGGATTCAAACGCAGCGCCCCACGAAGCAGCATCAAAACCTCACGCAGCTGCAGCTCTTTGCACTTGTTGACCAAGCTAAAGATGCGTTGGCTAAGAAACTCCACCGCCGTACTATTCTCGCTGTATTGAAACTGCAGTTCAACGTTGTGTTTGCGCAGCGACTCCAGCGTGTGTATTGCTATCGCCAAGCGAGCGGCGGCCGCCTTTTCATCATCGCCTTGGGCGCGACTCTCGAATCCATAGTGCAACAGTTTGGCTTTCTTTACGGGATCCAGATGATGGTTGTAGAAAGCCGCATCCAGTGTGAGCAGACGCACATGCATTGGCTGCTTGGTCAGGCGTTTGATGGCATCCACAATCTCCAGGTGTTCGGTCAATTGCAATTCAACCGCCGCCAGCTGGGCAAAGCCACAGACCGCATTGGGTTGAGCGCGCAGCTGAAGAATGAGTTCGCACAGCGGTTGCAGCGCCGTTGTTGTGTATGCCTCAAGCAAACGGTCACGATGCTGGGCACGTTGCACATAATCTCGTAGCTGTTGCAGCAGCGGCAGCACAAAGCTCGCCGGATCGGTGGGAATCGTAGTTGGCTGCTTTAGTCGCCGCTCGTAGCTCGCGAAGAGTGTGGCGTAGGTGGTCATGAGCAGCGTGTAGTCGGCACGCAGCACATCCTGCACCAGCTCAAAGTTCAACACACTCTGCAACAGCTCGGCATGCGCATTGTTTCCACTATCCTCCTGCTCCTCCTCCTTTGTGATGCGTTCGAGCAGCGCTTGTATCAACTGTGTCTTGGTCTGCACACTTACCAGTCCCGGTTGGGCGCGCAGTGCGAACAACTGACGCAGCTCGTCTGAAGGCAGCGGCGACGCTTTCGCCAGCGACTTTGCCAACCATTCACAGATCACCTCGTATTTGTTGATGTAACTGAAATCAGCCGATTGCCACACTTTGATGGCAAACTCCAGGCGTGATGTGTACACTTTGCTTTTGTCTTTCAGCCATGACTTGAGCTCTGCATTAAATACATATTTATTTAAATAATTTTTATGTTTTTTGCTGTCTTACCTTGATCAATTTCCATGTTGCTGCAGCAAGCAAATACAAAATTCGATTACGATTACGATTTACGTGCACGTGTTGCGCTCAACGGCCTGGCGATTGTTATCGATTCGTGTTATCGCACGCAGCGTTGCATTTGGCAAGGTATGTGAAAAAATGTAAAGGTTGTGCCGTCATTTGTAAGCACTACGTTTTTTTTTTGTTATCTTCTGACAGACAACTAACGAGGTTATTAATTACAAATTAGAAAATGTGAATTAAACACACAATTAAAATTAGGAAAAAGCAGTTTTGTTAATACGGAAATACGGAATTTTTCGGATCGTTGCTTTGTGTGGCATGCAAATGTAACCTTTACACTTGTTTGAATATTTTCGGCTCGCAAGCAAATCAGCTGTTACTGTTGTTTCAAAATTCACAAGTTGTTATATAGCTGGCCTGGGCTGATTTTTGTTTTTGGGCCGTTCGGGTTGTTGTAGTATTTTGTTTGTTTGTTTTTTAACGAACGAGAATAACAATCCGATCAAGGCTGTATTGGTTTTATAGTTTTAGTTTTTGTTGATTTTACACATATAAAGTAGGAAAGAGTTTTAACATCATTCATAATGTTGTTAAATTACACACGGCTGAAACACGTTTGTACAACTTTACGGGTATCCCAAATTCCCTGCAACGGCATCCGATACATATCCTTTAGTTCATTAAATCTGCACAACAATTGCGGACTATTGCGGCAACCGCTGCTGCAGCTGCTGATCCGCCCACATCGCCCCTATCATCAACTATTCCGCCTTCGTCAGCCAGCTGCGACTGCCGCCCGTCAATTACTTGGCGGCTCCTCCACCTCCTCCGCTGTTGCGTCGTCGTCGTTGTCCGTCTTTGGATCCCGTTGGTCGTCCCGTTTGCTGTACCTCAGACGTTGCCTGACCACCAAGGCGAAGGGAGCGTTAACAAAAAATGCGCGTGGAGTGAATACACCAGCTAGGCGCATCAAAATGGGCAAATCGGAGTATATGCGTCTCTATAACTTGATCAAGACTGAGAAATGGGTGCTGCTCGGTAAGCTAAATGATATAATATATCCGTTATTCAAGGTTTCTCTTTTATTTTTAAAGGATATGTCGCTTATCCAGCCTTACGTAATTGCGTTTTCTGCCGCTGTAAGAGCTAAGAGGTCAGCAACATTTTTGGTGACAATATTCCTATGCAGCTTAGCATTATAACAATTCACTTTTAAAGCTGATGTCGAAGCTTCACCACCTTCTGAAAGTTTCAGAACAATCACTACCAAAAAAGCTTCGATCTATGCTCAACTCACCAAATTCAAAGACAATATTCCGTACCACGTCAAATTTCTTGTAAAATCAATTCGATATAAAACGTATGCCAAGCGCAAATGTAAAGCTAGCGACTGGAAATTGTGTACACATTATAATAACTTCCTCCTTCATGGATTCTGAAAGTTTCAGAACAATCGATCCATCTGTCCGTCTATAAAACCCATTGTGAATTGAACTTTTAAAGTTAGCCATTTAAGTTTTTGTACACATCATAATAAGCAACTTTGTAATGCTTTTCGAGAGCTTTAACCTAATACGCTTCCTTATAAATAAGCTAACTATTAACTGCTCTTTCACTAATTTTCCATTTCAATTCTCTTTTTTTCAGTGGGTCTCATCTGTCTGGTGGTTTCATCGGCGATCACAATGTGCGTGCCGTACTTTATAGGCAAAGTGGTCGATGTGGTGTTCAACAAGAACTCGCTGGATTCGGCTGCAATGAATAAATTACGCGAATATTCAGTAATGTTATTCTGGATTTTTGCACTCGGTGGCTTTGCAAACTTTGCCCGCGTCTATCTATTCGGCTCCGCATGTGAGTACAGCAGAGAAATTTCAATATTATAGACATAAGGCAACAATATAGTTGAATATATAGTATATAGTATTCCCTTGACATAGGACAACGTTTTTGTGGATCAACTTCTTTTGCGATCATTTCAAAAAATCTGTTCTTTTCTTAAAACTCTTTAATTATATTTATAATTTTAAAAAAATGCTCTTAGTTTATAAAGATTGCTTATATAAAGATATAGAGATTCAGCTGGTTTTGACTCAGTGAAATAAATTTAAAAATGGCTAAATTTTTAGTTCATTTAAAATAATAGATGTGACCCAAATGAAAACGGTTTTCACAGATCCTATTGATATTCCAATCATATCAGAAAGATTAACTGCCAATTTTTAAGCACTAATTCCTTCACTTCATTGATGTGTTGGTCATGTGTAAGGTCCGATAAGCTTAAGTTTAACTTAACTCCTTATTTTTTCTACTGTGGGCAGTATCTACATATCTATATGTTTACTAGAATATCCCTATATCCTTATCTGTTCTTTTCTTAAAACTCTTTAATTATATTTATAATTTTAAAAAATGCTCTTAGTTTATAAAGATTGCTTATATAAAGATATAGAGATTCAGCTGGTTTTGACTCAGTGAAATAAATTTAAAAATGGCTAAATTTTTAGTTCATTTATAATAATAGATGTGACCCAAATGAAAACGGTTTTCACAGATCCTATTGATATTCCAATCATATCAGAAAGATTAACTGCCAATTTTTAAGCACTAATTCCTTCACTTCATTGATGTGTTGGTCATGTGTAAGGTCCGATAAGCTTAAGTTTAACTTAACTCCTTATTTTTTCTACTGTGGGAAGTATCTACATATCTATATGTTTACTAGAATATCCCTATATCCTTATTTCCTTGCTACACCTTAGTTTTTGCTTAGTTTAGTATTTATCTATATGTCTAATAAAATATCCCTATTTTTCTATCTTTGTCTTTCTCTCCAACACCTTACTTTTTCTCCCCCATCTCTGACCCTATAAAGTATATCTATATGTTTAATAGAATATCTTTATCTCCCATTCTTGTCTTCTACACCTGTCCTTTTTCTTACAGTAGTATCTATCTATATGTCTAATAAAATATTCCTATCTTTATATCTTTGTCTGCAACACCTTACTTTTTTCTTCCCAGCATTATGTTATCTATCTATATATTTAATAGAATATCCTTATCTCCTATCCTTTTCTTTGTCTGCTACACCGGTCTTTTTACTCGCATTAGTATCTGTCTCCATGTCTAAGCAATAATAGTCATAACTCCCATCTTTGTCTTTTTTTGACCGGACTTTTTCCTTTACAGTAGTATCTATCTCTAAGTCTAATTAAAAATATCCCTCACTCTATATCTCTTCGTATGCAGCTCTGCGAATTGTGCGTCGACTACGCTCCAATCTGTACAGATCGATGCTGCTTCAGGAAGTGGGCTGGTACGATTCCCGCGGTACTGGCGAGTTGGTCAATCGTCTGAGTAACGACACCTACTTGGTGGGCATCTCGTTGAGTCAGAATGTATCCGATGGCATGCGCTCCATTGCGATGATTACCGTTGGCTCCGCCATGATGGTAAGTGAAAGAATTCCAAATTCCTTACTCTTTACTGCTACTCTACTATATGATGATGTATCTTGCAGATCTTTACCTCACCCAAGCTGGCCTTGGTGAGTGCCATGGTTGTGCCCGCCTTGGCTACCATGGCCATTGTCTATGGTCGCTATGTGCGTCGCATTACGCGTGTTGAGCTGGACAAATACGCTGATATTATGAAGTATGCCGAGGAACGTTTCGGCAATGTGCGCACCGTCAAGCTCTTCTGTCGCGAGCAAAAGGAAGTCGAGGACTTTAATCAAAAGCTAAACGAGGCTCTGGAAATCGGCTACAAGGAAACGCGTGCCCGTTCCATATTCTTTGGTTTGGTAAATACGCCATTACGTTAATCATTACACCCGCTGCCCATAGGGTCATCTCCGACCCTATCAACTAGATTTATTCTTGATCAGTCGAGATGATATAGCCATGTCCGTCCGTCTGTCTGTCTGTCCGTTCCTTTGAAACACTGTTTGTCAAGTTTGTTTCAAAAATCACATATCAAGCGTAATTTTAGAAGCTAAACCAACGATTTTTAGTATATACAATAATAAGTAAAGTATTTATGACTCCTAAAAGTTTGGATGCGATCTCCATGGGTAGCGAGTATGTCACAGTCGAGCACACTCGACTGTATCTATCTTCAGTTTTTTTCTTTTGCTGATTCCCCTTCATTTTTCAGACTGGTTTCTCGGGCAACTTTATCATTATTTCCGTGCTGTATTATGGCGGCACCCTTGTGCTCGGCGATGAGCTGACAATCGGTGCGATGACCTCGTTCTTGATGTATGCCGGCTATGTGGCCGTCTCCATGAATGGACTATCCAATTTCTACAGTCAGATGAACAAAGGCATCGGCGCCTCGGAGCGCATTTGGGAGATCTTCGATCGTAAATACCAAATACCCATTGATTTGGGTCATATACCGACGAACAAAGTAATTGGCGAAGTGCGTTTCGAGAATGTGGACTTCAGTTATCCATCGCGACCCGATACCAAGGTGCTGACCGATTTCAGCCTGACGCTGCCGGCGCACAAAACAACGGCGATTGTGGGACGCTCGGGTTCCGGTAAATCGACAATAGCATTGCTACTGATGCGACTATACGATCCCATGATGGGAGCCGTCTATTTGGATGGTGTCGATGTGCGCACCCTGAATCCTCAATGGTTGCGTCGCAACGTTGGCGCTGTCAGTCAGGAGCCGGTGTTATTCTCGGGCTCCATACGATCGAACATCTTGTACGGCTTGGATCCCGGTGAGGCAGGCAATGAGCAGTTGTTGCAGCAAGTTGTACGTGATTCCAATGTGATTGAGTTCACACAAAATTTACCTGACGGCCTCGAGACGATTGTGGGACAACGCGGTATGTTGTTGAGCGGTGGTCAAAAGCAACGTGTTGCCATCGCCCGTGCCCTGATCAAGAACCCAAGCATATTGCTTCTGGATGAGGCAACGAGTGCGTTGGATTCGGTGTCCGAACAGCTGGTCCAAGTGGCGCTCGATAAGCTAATCGAAGGACGTACAGTGCTGACTATTGCACATCGTTTGAGCACCATTCATGGTGCCGATAATATAGCTGTGCTCGACAATGGTCGGGTGATTGAACAGGGCAACTACGATACACTGATGGCCAATCCAGATGGTGCATTTAGAGAGCTGGTGTCGATGCAAGCCTTCGCCAGCGGACTGCCGCCCGCTCGGCTGGGAGAATATGCGGACGCGGAGAGTGAAGGTGAACGTACACCAACGAGACAACCGCCAACCCCACCGCCAGGACCACCACGACGATAAGCGTAAACCTATTGAAAAAGAGGAACAGAGAAAACGGATCGCAGTAAGGTATCGAGTATATGGAGTACGAGCGGTATCGAGTATGTTCGTTCAGTAGTATACAACAATGATGGCTTAGACCAATACCAAAATTTCTACCAGTTCTGACAAATATTCAATCGAAAAAAATTTCAGTTGCCCAAATTACATGTGATCAGTATGGATTCTGATTCTCTCAAATCTTTTGTTGATGATAACAGAAAGGTTTCGTACGCTCTTCTTTTTTACATACATATATATGTACATACATAGAGAGAGGTATATTGTATTCTTATAGATATTTGATTAGTTTCTTACTAAAAATCAAACTTTTTTTTTTGTAAAAAGCGATATTGAAAAAACTTAAATTGAAAAATCTAAGACGAAAATATCACACACTTAAAAAAAAGTAAACATATAGAAACTGAAAGACAAATAAATAATGGGACATTACAATGACTGTTTGAGTTTAGATATTCACATAGTACAATTATGAATTTGAAAAAGCAACAAAAAAAAAAAAAACAGTTGTGATCGCCGTTGAATTAAAAATGTTGCAGCTGAGCTCTCTTTATATTAAAAGCTAACTATTGTATAGAGAAGATGCTAATACATACATACATTTTTTTTTATAGCCAATGATCAAAACTGTTATAGTTGAATTAAAAATGCTTTTTATATTTTTTGCTTTTGTTCTCTTGCGCTTTAGTTTCAAAATTATAAATTGTAAGCAGCATATCTGTATAAGTGCCAGTTTTGTTGGTATATTGGTATAAGTGCCATGCTTGGTATAATTATTTTGGGATATTTTTAATGGTGAAGCCACGCGGTCACACTGCTGGCTGTGGAAAATGGTTAAAAGCAACGGAAAAAGAAAAAACGGATCGTTTGTTAACAAAAAGAATTTGTTTAATTTTATTTATACACTTTTTAATTCTCTTTACATTTTAGCTTAAACTCTAATTAGGCACACAAAATAAATGCAATAATTTCATCGTCCGTTGACGCACAATACATATACATACACATATATGTATGTATATATGTAATATGTGCTGTGCTTACTTCATGGTGGGCATGGAGACAGCTGCCTGTGTGTGTGTGACATCGGTTTCACGCCACAGCTGTGTAACGGTCTTGGTCTGTGTGTAGAACTTGATGCCCTGCTTGCCATAGAAATGATGATCACCACGGAAGGAGCCACGAGTGCCGGTGAACGAGAACATGGGCAATGGCACTGGGATGGGCACATTGACGCCCACCTGACCGGCATCGATTTCGTTCACAAACTTGCGGGCAGCGGCACCGTTGGTGGTAAAGATGGCGGTACCGTTGCCATAGGGATTGGCATTCACAATGGAAATGGCATCATCCAGGGTATCGGCATTGAGGATCACCAGGACGGGGCCAAAGATCTCTTCGGTGTAGCATTGCATGTTGGGCTTGACATCGGCCAGAATCGTGGGACCCACAAAGTAGCCATCCTCATAGCCGGGCACATTGATTTTGCGGCCATCCAAAATGAGCTTGGCTCCCTCCTTGACACCGCTCTCGATCAGCTTATTGATGCGCTCCCGGGAGGCAGCACTGATCACAGGTCCCACATCGGTGCCGGGCAAATGTCCGGCATTCACCTTAAGCTTCTGGGCGCGCTCGACAAGATCGGGAATCCATTGCTGGGCATCACCGACAAACACCGCCGTCGACAGGGCCATGCAACGTTGTCCGGCAGCGCCGAAAGCAGCGCCAGCCAATTGGTTCAATGTGTTCTCCTTGTTGGCATCGCTAAGGACGATGCCATGGTTCTTGGCGCCCATGTTGCTCTGGACACGTTTGCCATTCTTACCGGCACGCTCATAGATGTACTTGCCGGCGGTGTCGGAGCCCACAAAGGACACGGCCTTGATTTCGGGTGCATCGCAGATGAAGTTCACGGCATCGTGTTGGCCATGGATGACATTGACCACACCGGGCGGGCAACCGGCCTCGTTGAGCAGCTCCATCAGCAGCATGGTGGCGCCGGGCACACGCTCCGAGGGCTTCAGCAGCATTGTGTTGCCGGTGGTAATGGCCACGGGGAACATCCACAGCGGAATCATGGCTGGGAAATTGAAGGGAGCAATGCCAGCGGTGACACCGAGGGGCATCACCAGCGAATAGGTGTCCATGTCACGGGCCACATTCGCCACGGTCTCGCCCATCTGCAGCGATGGAATGCTGCAGCAATGCTCCACCACCTGAAGACCACGGAGCACATCGCCCTCGGCATCGGCCAATGTTTTGCCCTGCTCCTTGGTGATGTTCTTGGCCAGCTCACCCATGTTGTCCTTGATCAAGGCCTGCAGCTTGAACATGACCTGTTGACGCGACAGCACCGATTGATTGCTCCACGATTTGAAGGCCTTCTTGTTCGACTCCAGAGCCGTTTGCATCTCGTCCTGCGTTGCCTTGGGTACACGGGTGACGACTTTGTTGGTTGCCGGATCGTGAACATCGATCCATTCCTTGGTCTTCGACTCCACGAATTTGCCATCAATGAAGAGCTTGGTGGTGGGAGCAGCGGATGAGTAGCCACGTTTGGCCATCATCAGCGCCTGTCGAAACGAAATTCAAATCAAATCATGGAGAAATCGTTTAGTTAAGCGGTTGAGTGTAAGATGACGCCAGATGGCGCCAGGTTATGTAATCATCGCAACGCAAATTCAAACGCAGCAAGTCGCTTATCGACATTCAAAGCGTAGGTGTAACTTATCGAAATCAGGATAATTATCGAAAGCGACATATTGAGTTTCCAACGCAGCAAATCGAGGCGTAGGTGAAACCTATCGAAATCAGGATAATTATCGAAATCATAGGCAAAGGAGAAATGATCGAAAAAAACTGACAACGAAAACAATGCTAATATTGAAATAAAATATGTGCGCACTTTTATTAAATTAAAATGCAAAGCAGTTGGTCAACATAGGTAAGCTGGACTGTACCACATTTATATCTTTCGAGTTAGGAGCTTTAATATGGCCACTACACACAGGTAAGAAATTGCCTGGCAACGTGATAATGAACACACACACACTTGCATAGTTAAGGGCGCACAGCTGTGCGCCACGCCTATGCTTATCACTGACAGCAGCCGCCTTCAACAGCGGCTCATTTATATGGCTTGTCTAATTAAAATAAAAAAACGCTTTACACACGCACACACACGAACAATTTATCACGCCTTCCAGGGAGAGACATTGCCTGTGTCCATGTGTGTGTGTGTTTTTCTATGTCTTCAGCGAGTTTTTGTGTTTGCTGTTGTGATCGTCGTATTATCTGATTTGCTGCAAACCAAAAATTACGTAACATGTGCTTCGTTCCATATCAATTCTTTTCTATTCTATTTTTGTTATTATTCGCTTAATTGAGCAATTGCTGCAAGTTCACACATACAAACACACTTTCACGTTGTTGTGCATTTCAAATTTACATGCAAGGTAAATTTACATGCACACAGGCTCACACACACGCCCACTTTTAAAGTGAATGCAATTTGTGCAGTTGCGTTTGAGCTTTTGCAACACTTATTCTAATAAGACGAATTATCGATAAAAAGCTAATGCATAGCGTAAAGTGAAAAACGTAATTATGTGGAGTTTTTTGTGCTCACCTCGGAACCAATTAAACGCACTAAGGACATCTTTGCACAGGTGAGCGTAAGGTCAGGGTAGCTTAGGAGAATGTGGAAATACTGCTCTTCTGGTGGTGCGGCTGGCCCAACCGGTGGTTTCACTAGAACTGAAAGCAAAAGCTGAAGCTGCGCCAACACTTAGGGCCCCCAGCGCGTGTGGCGTGTGTGGTGGTGTGATTGTTGATATACGACGACAAGCGGCAGCGACAACGGTTCTGACCGGCGAATCGTCGTGTGTTCCACGATGCACAGTGGGGCATGAATTACATAAAGCAATTGTTTACAAATATTGAAATTCAAAATTTTATTTTATGTAAATCTTTTTTATTTGTTCATAAATTTATTTGTTTAATATATTATTGTTATTTATTTTTTTCATATATGTATTTTCATATATTTCAAAACTACAAGCGATACCACTGTGCCTCGTCTCGTTATAATACTAGCTGTACATACAAACTTGCATATACATAAGCAAGTGCCTATGTGGATATACATATGTATGTGTATGTGTGTCGGCGCAGCCAAGAACTTGAAGCCGCAGCTGTGTGTTGTTGTCTATTACGCTAACTCGTTCGTTGGGGGCTCGTTTGTGTGTGTATGTTTATTTTTGCGACGTTTGTTTTCCATTTCCAATTTATATATGTATGTGTGTGTGTGTGTGTGTGATTGTACTGGCATACGCTGTTACAAACATATGTACATGCATACATATGTATGTCGATTTATGAAAATGTGTGTATGTATGTATTCACAATTGTGGACACGTGTATAACGAAAATCATATGTTTTATGTTTACAGCTTTGCGTTTGAAAATATATACATACATATGTACATACATATTATGTATGCATGTGGATATACATATTTACCTGTATACATATATGCAATTTTGTGTGTATGTATGTATTTATATTTTAATGCTTAAATATGTGCATAAATGTGTCTCATATTTATTTAACGAGCATAAAATATAAGCACTCTGAATTTTAAATAATACATATATGTACATGTATACGCATGCATATTGTACATTCATGAATACATAAAGTTTGTGAATGATGAATGAATGATGAAGTAAATATGGCTACTTAATTATAAATGATGAACAATTATGAGCAATTGTTCATCATTCATAAATTGTATGTTTTGATGTACATATGTATAATACAAATTAATAAACAAAACATAGCCACATACTTTCAGTGCGTTCTTTTAATATCCGCAACAAAAAGTGTAGCATACTTTTGGTCCGTCTAAATTTTAACACTTTGTAAATAAAAGTGTAGCATACTTTTACGCTGCGTTTTTTGGAGTAATCTTTTAAAGTGATCCCGAACTGTTTTTGTTGAATTTTATTACTAACTCCTTTTCATATTTCATATTCGAGTCTTTTATTATTTTTAATTGCAGTTTTTAATATAGTATTACTTTGAAATATAATTTATGACCAAATTTCGGGAAAGTGAAATTGGGAATTTCTTTTGCCTGCACCTGGAATGAAAATGTTTTGTGTCCGCCCCAAAAAATGATAAAGCTTTTAAGGAATATTTTGTTCGCAACTGTTACATTTTATTTTCCATAGTAATAATTCAAAATGTCGTAAAATAATTAATTAATTTATTAAGTACATATAATCGCTAAGTACATATAATTTAATTTGATCAATAATGTGGGTTTTATGTGTGTGTGTTTTTGTTTCGCTTTTGAATAAAACTCGTTTAAATGTGAAATGCTTTGGTTATTGCTGTAAATGTCGACTACTTTATATGATTTTGCTTTCTCTATATATATATATAATTATGTATAATTGTGTGTGTGTGTTTGAGTGTATGTATTCTATGTGCACAAGTATGCATAATATATTTATATAATTTTAAAAATTAATTTTGTGTTTTTCCTTTTAAGCTACAGCAAATGATTTCGACCTTTTTCAGGGAATTCTCCCAAGTGATACAATAATAATATTCATAATAATGTATATATATATAGTATAAGTATTGTATATTAATATGTATAATATAGTTGTATATATATAGTAAAAAAAAGCCACTTAAAACTAAATCGACTACAATTAATATGGAATGCGTATTTCATGCATTTTCAATTATGATTATTAAGCCACGTTGCGGTTAAAGGCCTCAAAATGTACATTTTCCAATGATCAATCAGATTATCTATATCTAGAAATATATATCTATATAGTATATATATACGTATGTAAAACACATAGAGCACTACCAAGGCAATTTTCTTGTACAAGTTTTACTCTTATTATTATATTTTCTCTTTCTATCAAGTCTTTTACTGTTTTTTTTTTTTTTTTGTTTTATGTTGTTTTTTTCGTTGTTGTTTTTTTGGTTTCTCTTAACTTTAATCAGAACTTAAGACTAGCGACAAAAAAAAAATAGTTGAAAAAAATTGTACTTAAAATGTAGAGCGTTTTAATGCACATTTTGATTAATCGTTGACATTTATCAGATTTTTCCTTAATTATTTGACAATTCCAAGATTGGCAACAATTTGCGAAATTCATTGCGAAATTGTTGCGAAAATGGAATTGAAACTGACTGTTGTTTCATTTTCATTTTGTTCCTGTTTCAGTTTCGGTTGTACCGCACACAAAACTTTCGCTTAATTCTGCTAGCAAAAACCAAAAAAAAAAAAATTATATAATTGTAAAAAAAATTATAATAATAATAATCAATTTAATAATAGTTATTATAACAGTTTTCTTTTTCTGTTGTTTTTTTTATGCTTTAGCAAAAAACTATTTAGGCTTTGGTATATGTATACGGGGGCGAAAATTACAAACATTCTGTGTGTTTTTCGCATACAGTTCAAAGTTTTGCAATACTCCAATGTTGGAACATGCTGTTAGAACCCTTGCAGCGCTTCCTAACTCAAGGAACTCAGTAGCCCATTGAGCTAGACGACTGGAACTGGCTTTGCAGCGCTTCCTAACTCAAGGAACTTGGCTGTTCGTTCAACTTGCGAGCTGAAATTTGGTATTCCTTTTTGCCAACAGCTCCTAACTCAAGGAACTCAGCTGCCCGTTGAGGTAGCGAGCCGAAATTTGCTATACAGCTCTTACTAACATCTCCTAACTCAAGGAACTCAGCTGTCACTTGAGTTAGCGAGCTGAAATTTGGTATAGCTTTTGGCTAATAGTTCCTAACTCAATAACTCTGTCTGTGCACAACTGCAAGGGCATAACCATCATTCGGCCAGACCGAAGCACCTTTTTCGACTTGACTATAGTGTGAGGGTTTTCTTTATAGACTACTGAGCTGGGTGTGGTGTTAGTTTTCTTCTTTTTTTCTTTAGTTTATATTGTTAGTATATGTTGTATCTGGCAACGTTTTGTGGGGTTAGTTTACCCTAGCGATCATCGCTTGCACCCTTCTTCTGCTTACTTGTCGACGCCCAGAAGCTTGGCTGCTTCGTCAGCGGAGGAGAGCAGCTTGTTGAGAATGCCCTGATCGCTGATGCCCAGCAGATTGCCAATCAGATCACCGCTGGCCACAGCCGCCGCGGCGGCGGCAGCCGCAGCTGCAGCTGCAGTGGCAGCAGAGGAAGGTTTGCTGGCTTCGCCGATGTTTTCCTTGTGCTCACCGAGATGACTTTCGCGCCATTCGTTCGCCTTGTCCAGGAGCTCATGCAACTTGGGCAGACGCAAGCTCTGCTTGTTATTGTTGTTGTTGTTGTGGCAAGTGTTGTTGTTGTTGTTGGTACTGGTGTTGTTGTTGTTGTTGTTATGCGTGGGCGTAGGAGTGCTGGGCGGACTATTCAGAGCGCTCTGTTCATCATCGGAACAATCGGATTGTCCCTGTTCGCCGTTGTGACTGCGTCCGCTGTGCTTCTTCATGTGCCGCAACATGCTGTGCTTCAACGTGAACTTGCGCAGGCAGATGTCGCACTGAAAGGGACGCTCTCCTGAGTGGGTTCGCATGTGACGACGCAGATCCTCGGTGGACCAGAAGCGACGGACACAAAAGGCGCAGATCACCTTGCGGTTGCTGTAGTCGGGATATTTGTTGCGTGACGACGGATTTGTGGTGCTGTTTTCCTCATCGGAAGCGGGAGCAGGAGGAGGAGGCAGCTGTTGTTGCTGTTGTTGGTCTCCGCTCTCGGTTTCGATGGCGCCCTTGGCGAGGAGCAGAGCAAATTCCTGTGCATGCTGCTGCTTGATGTGATCCAAGCACTGCAAACGCTCCGCAAACGAATATTCGCACAGATGACACTTGTAGGGCAAATCGCTGCCTTGTGCCTCGCCTGCACCCGGAGCTGCAGCAGTTGAGCTTGCATTCTCCCCATTGAGGACGGCGGCTGCTGCTGCCGCTGCGGCCATTTGCTGGCTGAGCTGAGCTGCTGCCGCTAGCTGTTGTATCAGCTGCTGCTGTTCACGCTCCTGCTCCAGTTGGCGTCGCTCCCGTTCACGCTCTAGTTCCTGTTCACGCTCCCTTTCGCGTTCCCGTTCCCGTTCACGTTCCAATTCCCGCTCACGTTCACGCTCACGTTCCAACTCGATTTCGGCAGCCTTGCGACGTCGCTGCTCCTCCAATTCGATCTCCTCAACGGATTTGGGCACCGGTATCGGTTCGCTAACATCCTCGGTGGGAACGTAGACGCTCATTGCGGACTCGACGTTGCCGTGCTTGCGCAACAGATGGCGATCACAGTTGCTCTTGGTGGTGAAGAGCAGCGGACAATGCGAGCACTTGAACGGCTTCTGGCCGGTGTGTGTGAGGATGTGGCGACGCAACGAGCTGCTCCAGGGGAACATGCGTTGGCAATACGGGCAACTGACACGATTCGGGGCCAAGCTGTAGGCGGACTTCTTTTTCGGTTCATTGCTGCTGCTGCTGGTCACATCTTCGGTGCCGGAATTGTTGCTTTCGGAGGCGCTACCGGAGGCGACTAAACCCTCCTCGTCGCTTTGCTCCATGTGATTGGCCACATCGCTGGGACGAAAGTAGCTGTTGAACGACACCTGATTGCTGGTGGCATTATCGACTAGCTTCGACACCGGTACCAGATCCTGAGATTCATCCTTGAACGGTGAGCTGGCCACTTCCTTCAACGATTTGGCCACAGACTCGGCCTGAGCTATTAGGGTTTTCATCGAATGCGGTGCGGGAGGTGTTGAGGGGGTGGGAGTGGCAGAGACAGGAGTCTTGGAGAGCGCAGCTGTATCGGATTTGCCCGCTTTGATGGCCTGCTCGAGTATGGTCTCGGCCACCTTTTTGGCTGCCTCAATGGGCGTGGAGCTGCGGGGCTGCGTCGACTCCTCGATGAGCTCGGGTTCAGCCTGATCCTCCAGCTGTTGTTGCTGTGGCTGCGGCTGTTGCTCCTGCTCATCTAACTCCTCCTCGACATCGTCCTCATCATCCTCATCGTCTACCTCATCGAACTCATCCTCATCGTCCTCGTCGATGATCAGCTTCGGCGGTTCATCGTCATCGTTGAGCGTCGCGGCATGATGTCCATTGCTCTGGCCATTGCTGTTCGCAGCTTTGTAGCCAAAGTGCAACAGCGGATTGTTGGCGTTGGCAACACCACCAACCACGCTGCTGGAGCCATGAGCGAGCGCCTGCTGCAACAAATCCGTGTCCTTGCGAGCCTTTAGCTGCTGAGCGAGTATCGCGTACTTCACCTGATCCGAGATGTGCGGATGATGTGGATGATGCGAATGTTGTTGCTGCTGCTGCTGCTGTTGACTTAGATTGGACATGGCTGCTGCGGCTGCTGCTGCCGCCGCTGCTGCTGCGGCTGCGGCACTTGAGGACGCTGCACGTCCGCGCATCACGTGATGTCCGCTGCGCTGAC
Source organism: Drosophila pallidifrons (assembly GCA_023558445.1). Classification (NCBI taxonomy): domain Eukaryota; kingdom Metazoa; phylum Arthropoda; class Insecta; order Diptera; family Drosophilidae; genus Drosophila; species Drosophila pallidifrons. The sequence continues at coordinate 24,590,828 of CM042351.1, read as the reverse complement.
GCTGAGCGTAGAACTGCGGATGCTGTTGCTTCACATGACGTTCCATGTTGGAGCGGAGCGTGAAACGCGCCGAGCAATGCTCGCAGGCAAAGGGACGTTCGGTGCGATAGCGACGCTGCTTCTGCTTCGGCATCAGCACTCCGTTCTTGATGACCATCTTGACGGGTCCGCCGGCTGGCACCGGAACGCCCACATTCGGCAGGGGGAGTGGCAGTCCAAGGGGTGTGCCTGTTGTAGCTGCTGCTGCTGTGGAGCTAGACTTATCAGGTGTGGCTGCTGCTGCCGCTGCTGCTGCTGCGTTAGGCGGCGCCATGAAACCGAAGAAGGGAAATCCCGGGGATTGCTGGAACATGAGATTCCTAAACAATTGCTGCATATACTGTGTGGCTGCCTCGCCAGCGCCAAAGAGTTGTTGCTGCTGCTGCTGTTGCTGTTGTTGCTGTTGTTGCTGTTGCAACAGCAATTCGTGTTCACGCTCCCGTTCCCGTTCTCGCTCCCGTTCCCGCTCCCGTTCACGTTCGCGCTGCTCGAGCAACTCCTGAGCCAGCGTTGGCTTCTTGCTCAGATCGAGCACATCCATGTTGAGATCCATGGCTGCTGTTGGTTTCTCCACCAACTGATCGAGACTCTTCACCTGTATCTTGGGTGCTTCGGCAGAGAGCAACATGTGCTTCAGCTGGGAGCTCGTTGACTCCGATGTCGTCGGTAGCGGCGGCGTTACCGAGCGATAACTGAGCTCAGCGAGCTCCTGTTGTCCGGAGGATTTGGCATCCTCGCAGCTGGCATCCTCGGCGGGATGATAGAGTATGGCACGCTTCACCTCCTCGCGACTCGTTTTGCCATGACGATTGCGCAAATGTCGCTCACAATTCGCCTTCGTGGTGAACGCATAATTGCACACGGCGCACTCATACGGACGATCCCCATTGTGGGTGCGCATGTGACGCACGAGGGCCGCTTTGTCGCACACCGCATAGGGACACATATTGCAACGGAAGGGACCTGCAGGACCCACGGCAGCGAGATGGACACGATTGTGACCCTTGAGCGCACGGAGATTGGGGAAAACAGCGGTGCAGAGCTTGCAGGGGAATTCGCCGCGGAGTTTCATGCGTCGGAATTCGCTGGTGAATGCATCCTGCGCCTCCTCATCGCCATCCCGACCATCCAAGCTGTATTGACTGGAGCAGGGAGTGTTTACCGATTGCTCAAAGTTGCGCAGAAAACTCGAGGTGCAACTGGAGCTGGTCATGTTCAGTATGCTTTGAATGTCCGCCAAATCCTGTCGACTATCATTCGCATTCGCCGGGGTTCGTGTTTAATCGGGGAGGGCAACGAGGGCTGTTGTTGTTGTGCCAACGCTGAGGATTTACCCTTGAGATACAGTTGCTGAAAGAAGTCATTGCGTTCGCTGTGTCGCTGCGCTGTTGCCTCCGCATCATCATCGTCATCCTGAGCAGCTTCCTCATCGTCAACGTCCTCATCTCCGACGTCATCGTCATGTTCCTGCTTGTGCAACGGGGATGAGCTGGCACCTAGCAGTGGCAACATTTGCATGCGACAACTGTGCGTTTGCAGCTGACGATGGCTGCCGAAGATCACATCACATTCGCGACATTTCGCCGGTATATCCGCATGCTGGGCATCCAGATGCTGGCAGAGTGCAGGTAACGATTCGAAGTCATCCGCCGCACAGGCGGGACAACTGAGCAACTGCGTCGGTGTTGTGCCCCCCGATCGGGAGGAACTCGCCAGCAATGTGGCCACATCAGGAGTGCTTGTGATGACTTGCGTCACTTCCGATTCGCTGTCCACATTCTCATCTTCATCCTCATCGTGCTCGGCTTCGGATTTCAGCTGTGGTTGCTCCATCGCTTCATCTTGATCCTCGGCAATGTTGTTGTTGTTGATGTTGATGAGCTTGTGGCGTCGCTGTTTGTTGTCCAACTCCAGGTCCAGTTCCAACTTGCTGTTGTTGTTGTTATTGTTGTTGTTGTTGTTGTTGTTGTGGAGGGAACGTTGGCTGCTGTGGCTGCTGTTGTTGCTGCTGCTGTGACTCGCTGCACTCGAAACATCCGTCGAGCAGCTGGCATCGCTTTCATAGCTCTCCGCTCGTCCCGCTGCTGTCGCAGACATCTGCGCTCCACTTGCAGCTGTTGCCGCATGTTGCTGACGTCGCTGATGTGGCTGCTGCTGTGAATGCAACTGTTGCTGCTGAGCGGATGGCTGTTGCTGTGACTGTTGCTGCTGCTGTGACTGTGACTGCGACTGCGACTGTTGCTGATGCTGTTTGTGCGTGCGCATGTGACGATGCATGTTGCCGTTCGTTGTGAATGTCAGGTGGCAATAGCGGCAGTTGAAGGGTCGCTCCCCAGTGTGCACCAGCACGTGACGATCCAGCGACGAGGCCGACGACAGCACCTGTTCATTCCATCGAGATGGTAAGAGGGAAGAGAAAAGAGAAAGAAGGTATTAGGCAACAGTTCAACAACAGTTCAGAAGTCAAGTAAAAAACGGTTTTTTTACTTCTACTTAGTTGACTTGTAAAGACCCTTTCAATAGACTACAAAGAAAAAGTTATTCTTACTACTTAGTTGAGTCGCTAAGACCCTTTCAGCCTTAGTTGATTATTTATTGCAATACAATTATTATTTTCATATTCGCTAATTACTTAGTTGACTTGTTAAGACCCTTTCAATATTCTGATTTTTTTGTTGACCGCTTTATTCGCTTTGAACAATATTTCAAACATAACTCTAATAGACAGTGTTTTTCTTATTACATAGTAGACTTGTGAATACCGTTTCACAGGCCAAAGTAAAACGTTGTTCCTACTACTTATTCGACTTGTTGACCCTTTCTGCCTTAGTTGACTTTTTATCGCTATGTAATTGTTCACTTTTAATAGAATATATGACTTTGACTGTGATAGACCCTTTATGAGTGAAAAGAAAAGAATATAATTCTATAAAATTTCTGATCTGCTTCTTAAAATATGTATAGACATTTTAGCTTTGACTGTGATAGACCCTTTTATGTTAAGTAGAAAGAAAAGAATTTTATTTTGTAAAATTTAAAATCTGATTTAAGTTTTATTGACTAGAAGATGCTTTTTAAAGTATGGACCCAATAACCTTTGACTGTGATAGGCCCTTTTTTGAGTTGAAAGTGAAGAATAGAATTCTAGAGCCTTTTTGATTGTATAGTATATATATTTCTATACAAATTTCTTGTCTGATTTCAACTACAATATTTTAAAGATACTTCATAAGCTTTGAGTGTGATAGACCCTTTTTGAGTAACATGAAAAGGATATAATTTCTATTTTGAACTTTGACTAAAAGATAATTCTCAAAAATTAAGAGACTTAGCTTAGCAGATCATGACAGTGCTATCGACTGTGATAGACCCTTTGTTTCTACTCAAGAAGGGTCTTTCGACTGTGATAGACCCTTTGTTTATACTCAAGAAGGGTCTATCACAATCGTAAGCATTGCAAGGTATTCCAGGCTAAGTCTCTATATATAATGAATATAATTCTATAAAAATCTTTCATATGCTTTCAACTTGATGTCGACTATAGAATACCCTAACACTTACCTTTGAGCAGATGCGGCAGGTGAAGTTCTCGGTGTCGCCGTTGGCGTAGTTGTGGCAGCGTATGTGATTGGTGAATTCGTGGGGCGTGGCCGAAACAACCTCGCAGATTGGGCACAAGTATTTCATGTGCTCATCGCCAGCTCCGATGCCGGACTCGGCACTTGACAAGCTCAGTCCGCCTTGAGGCGATGAACCGCCCGAGCTGCTCGATGACATCTGTTGCTGCGCTGCAACTGCAGCTGCGGCTGCTGCGGCGGCGGCGGCAGCGACTGCGCTGCTACTTCCGCTGCCGCTGCTGCTGCTGAGCAAATAGCCGCTGTTGGCGCTGCTGCCATCGACGAAGCCCGATTCGGAGAGATCGCCATTGGCGGCTGCGCTGCTGCTGCTGCGATTGAGACGAAACTTTTTGCGCAACGAACTCGCATCGCCGCTGGCGCTGTAGTCGACAACGATGCTGGCGCTGGCTGCGACGTTGCGTCGCTGCTTGTGTCGCAGTCGCTGCGCAGTTGTCTCCAACTGCATTTGTTGCTGTTGCTGCTGTTGTTGTTCTTGCTCTTCATCGGACATTTGTTGTTGCTGCTGTTGTTGTTGTTGTTGCTGTCGCAGTTTGCGTTTGCGTGACGACATCGCCGTCGACGTTGACGTCTCGTGTGGCGTCGACGTCGGCTGCGGCGCTCCGCTGCTGCTGCTCAGCTTCTTTGGTGTGCGTCCCAAATCGAGATGCTCCAGCGATGATTCCGATGTTGTCGAATCACGTCGCTGTCGCTCTCCATCAAAGCTATGCCCATCATCGCTGTGGGCAACTGTTGCAGCTGCTGCTGCTGCTGCGGCAGCAACGGTTGCTGCTGTCGCTGTGTGTTGTTGCTGTTGTTGTTGTTGTGTGGCCAGCATCTTTGCTGCTTTGCTTTACTTATGAACTTGGCTGCTAAAGCTTGGCTAATTGAGATCGTTAACGGCTGCGAACGAGATTGAGATAAATGGGTTGTAAAGTTAGTTAAAGTCACAAGGTTAGGGTTCTTAAATATACGATAAAAGATTGAAAATTATTTAATATATGTTTTAAGGTTCTTCAAAATGCGATAAAGTATTGAAAACCATTTAAAATATAAGAACTTTCTTTTTAGGTTTTCAAAAATACGATACGAAAAAAGATTGAAAATGATTTAAAATCTAAGAACTTTTCTTAAGGTTCTTGTAAATACAAAAAAAGATTGAAATTTTTTTGAAATACAAGAACTTTTCTTAAAATATTTGTTTAGGTTCTTAAGAATACGATAAGGGATTGAAATTTTACAAAAACATTTCCAAATTTGTTAGATCATATAAAACACTAGAAATGATTGATAATTTATTCATTTATTATATTATATTATATTATATGAAAAGTGTTTTTAACTAAACATTTTGAAAATTCTTTAAGCTTCAATCTACACTTTAAGGTGCTTCGCTTTATAGTTAATATAAATCTTAACGGTTTTCTATAATAATCTCAAAAACTATTGAAGTATTTTTTCAAATTTTAAACATTTTCCATAATAAACAATTTGTTATAATCCTCCTAAGATACCAATTTTTCTAGTTGAAACGTTCGGTTAAAAGCAAATGCAAAGATTTAGACTTTAGCTGCATATTCTGAAAATTTCATGTAGATTTCTTGATAAACACAAGAGTTGTGGAAAGTGAAAAGCAATTGCAATTATTTAAAAGTAATTTGCAAGTTCTTAGTAAAGCTAAAGCGCAGATATCGGAGGAGAACATTATTGCAATCCCTGGAATAATGGCAAAAAGAAAATAATAAATAATCGAAATCAGTCATTGATGATTGGAATTGGTTATTAGATCTGTGGATTTAAGGGGAATGATCATCATCAAGATCTTTGAGACGCTGATCGTATCTCAATTTCTGGCGAAAAGCAACAGAAACGTAAACGCTATGAGGATCACGCTGAAAAAAGTTTAAACAGCTGATCTACAGTGAATTTGTCAAATGAGACGCTCAAAAACAGTTGTCACACTTTTCTATTGCTATTGCCGTCGCCTTCTAGTGCACAAAGAAAGTACATTTTAAGAAGCGAGAGAGTAGTAGACGGCTGTATAAGAAGAAGAAGTGGGAGTGGGGGTGGGAGTAGAAATATAAGTTGAAGTACTTGAGTATAAGTAGTTGTAGAAAATGATGTTGAAGAAATTCGAATTTGTATAATATTTTATATATATTATATATATATTACATTTTATATTTTATTTAAAATGACTTGTAGGAGAAACAGTGCAAATAAAATCAACAATTCAAGCGCGCTTAGCATACGAAGTTGAAGTCAAAGGCGAATAGCAACGCAGTACAAGAAGAAGACATCAAGGAGTAGAAGTCGAAGTAGAAGAGTAGTTGTAGAAAATTATGTTGAAATACGCAAATATTTAGTTGCAGAAATTTTAATTTGTAGAGTATTTTATATATGTTTCATTTCAGGTTAAATGAAACTCACACTTCAAGCGCACAAGTTGAAGTCAAAGGCGAATAGCAGCAGCAGCAGTATAAGAAGAAGACGTCTAGGAGTAGAAGTCGAAGTTGAAGAGAGCGAAGTGAACTGCACATCCAGCCAGAGAGTTGCTCTCTCTTTAAGTGTGCTCTCTTGTTTGTTCGTTTGCTTGCTCGCTCGCTCGCTCTCGCGTATCGCTCGCTGTGCGTATCGATTTGCTATCGGTACTTGTATGTGCGTGTGTGTGTGTGTGTGTTCGTATTTGTTGCATTTCCATTTGCTGCTCATTAACATTTAACGCTTATCAGTTGGGAATTTCATTGCGTCGCTGTTGTTGCTCCTGCTGCCTGCTGCTGCTTGCTGCTGGCGCTTAGGATTTCGAATTGGCGACAAAAAACAACAGCACTAACAACAGCGACAACTTGACATTTTTAAAAATAAAACTTTGGCGATAACAAGCTACGAGTGTCTTCCTTTCTCTTTCGCTCTCTCTCTCTCGCTATTTCTATTTGTATTATTCTTGTTATTATTATTGTTATTGTTGTTTTTGTTTGTGTTCTTTCATTTTGGTTGGCTGAGTTTAATTTCGTCCGTGACTCATCGCCACGGAGAACCCATTGAGATAAAGCCACGCCTACTGCCCCCTAGTCCTTAAGCTATGTAAAGCCCCACATACAGTTAACCCATAGATGCCTACGTTTAACCCATTGGTGACAAATCTTAAGCAATTGAATTTTATATAGATAAAATAATATCAATGAGAATAAAATTTGAAATGACAATAAAATATAAATAATAAATGAAAATAAATAATATTTTGAATATTGGCAATATTTTACTTAGTGAAAATCCGATTGAATAAATACAAAAATTTCACTTTACGATAATATTCATTTTCATATTATTTTAAAAATATTTCTCATAACTTTATAAACTGAATGAAAATCCTATATAGGAAAAATAGCTAAAAAATTTCATACAACGATAAAAATCATTTCCATTTTTTTTTTTAAATATTTTTTGTAGTTCTCATAAAATTTTTAACTGTTTTTACTGAATGAAAATTTGATAGTAATAAAGTTTCATATTAAAATAAACATTATTGGAAAATTATTGTGCACATTATCAAAATTTTTAAAAATTTCTATACTTTTAACTTTCAAGAATAAAAAATATATTTATAGACAAATTATTTCAAATATTTAAAATATTCTAGAGTTATCAACAAGTTTTTAAACTGTTTTTAGTAAATGAAAATCCAGTAAATATTAAAACATAAATTTCATATTACGATAATAATTATTTCCAAATTACTTCTCATGATGTTTTTAATTGTTTTTACTGAATGAAAATCCGGTAAATTTCTATAGTTTTAAATTTTTAACTTTTAACAATCGAAATATATTTACAGAAAAATTATTGAATTAAATTCTTAGAAAAAATGTTTTTATAAATCAATTACTTTTATGATTGAACTTTTCCGAAATGTGCATTTAGGTTTTCCCCAATTATGAATCCATTTCGTAAGGAAATTCATTGATTACGGATCGAACTATTCAGCATGATAATCATATCTAAACGATACAAAGTTTTATGACAATCAAATCGAGTTCATGTGGCTGACGAAATGTCGGAACACTTTTCAATTACAAATTTTGACAACAATTCAACCCTTTTTTAGTTTTTTTATTTTTTTTTTGGTAAAGTTCACAGTTCAACCAAAAAAAGGGTCAATCAAAGATGAACTTTGACAGGATTTTAAGGTCGTAAAACATCAGAAAGGTCAATTGCGTGTGAAACCCTTAAAATTAACACAAATTAAGTTAAGAAAATCCTAACAAATAATTTGAAAAATATCCAATAGGGAAATAAAAAGCAAATTTAAGTCTAGGAAAAACCTGTCCAAAAAATAAATTGATGAAAATCCGATGAAGAAAAAAATTAAAGTATCTTAGAAACTTGAAATTGATAATCCATAGCTGCTGCATTTTTAGTTAATTGCACTTTTTGACAAAAACACTTGGACAAATTTTTGTGTGGCACAAGAAAAAAATAATAGAGTATTTATTTATTTATGTTTTTGTTTTCTTTTCTTCTAATTTATTTTCTTTTTTTTTGTTTGATTTTTTACCTTTGTTTTGGTTTTTGGTTATTTGAACAATTTGGCGGCGGCATTCGAATTTGTTGTAGCCGTGTTGATTTTTTTGTTTTTTTGGTAGTTGTTGCTGTAGTTGTTAAAATTGTTGTTGTTGCTGCTGCAGTTGTTGTTGTAGCTCTTGTTGCTATTGTTGTTGTGGTTTCACTTGGTCACTTGAAGTCACTTGGTTGTAATTATTTATTTAATTTCATTAATTTAGTTTTAGTTGCACTTTTTGATACACTTTTTCTCTTTGGTTTTAGAATTGTTGTTTTACAAAAAAAAAAAATTAAAATAAATATTTGAAGTAATTGTATTAAGTATCCAAGAAAAAAAATATGCACCTTTAAGTGTTTGTATATTTTTGTATTTTATTTATATTGTGTTTGTTTATTTTATTTTGATGTATTTTCGGAGCGCGCCGCAGATGCTTTCACGTTGACGCGCACACGAGTTCTGAGCGCAGCCGCAGCGCAAGACTTTGAGTCGAGTCTCAGTTGTGTTTTTTTTTTATCTAATTTGTGTGTGCAGCTCCCGCTGCTCTGCTCTGCTGCAGACACGTACGAGACGAGTAACGTGTGTGTTAAAAAAAAAAGAAGAAAATAACAAATTCAAGACGTCTTTTCGGTTCGACTTCTGAACTGTATTTGAACGCATCTATGAAGTTGTATTTATAAAAGCGCACGGCAGAGCCACCACAACGTCGACAGCAGCGCGACGCAGCTCAGCTCAGAGCAGCGTGAGGCAGCGCAGCAGCAGCAACAGCAGCAGCTGACACGAACATCGGACATCTGAGCGAAACCCGAGACGGAGCAAATGCGAGAGAGAACGCAATGGCTGCCCCTCTTGCTTGCTTGCTTTAGCATTCGTAAGTATGTGTGTGTGTGAGAGCGACTGTGGCTGCGGCTGCTGCTGCTGTTGTGTTGGTGGTTGTCTTGCATTGGTATTGGTTAGATAAAAACCTGCAGAGTAGCGCAGTCGTCGTCGTCGTCGACGCCGCGTACGTCACGTCGTTCGCTCTCCCATCAAATCTTTGGCGTAAAAGGAAGCAGACGTCGCAGCCGCAGCAGCAACAGCAGCAGCAGCTTTGCCGCTTCTTTCTTTGGATTTTTCTTTCGTTTTATTTTTGGAGGCAAATAGGATTACAGCTCGATGTGTTTGTGTGTGTGTGTGTTGGGTACACGCATGTCGCTTGCGTGCTTTGCGTACGTGCGCGCGTGTGTGCTAAAGCGAGAGGGCGCTATGTACCATTGCATACGTATGTATTCAAAGTATGTTTGTTTGTTTGTACTTGGGTTGTGCATATTATGTATGCAGCCACCAGGAGAGAAGTGCTCTCCTTTTCACATATGTATATATGTATGTATGTGTATGTGTAGTCATTTATGTATTTCTGTGTTATGTACTTTTGGTGGTTGACAGATTTACAATACTCTGGACTGTCTCTCGACTGCGCTTCGCTGCCGCTGCGTAAAGTTAATGCAAGAGTTATTGGCTTTCGTTCAGTTGATTTATCTGCTGCATTCTGCATTCGTTATGTTAATTCAGTTTTTTTATGCAATTTACTGCCGTTCGTGGCGATAGTTGTATTTTTCTTTATTTTTATTTGGTAGTGTATCTTTTTTTTTTATTTGTTTTTTCTTAATTTAAGTTTTGCTAAATCTGCGTTTCGTACAGTTAATTAGCATATTACTTATTGGCTGTCGTTGAGTTCAATAGCGTGCATCTTAAATAATACACAATTATTGTGTTGCTCTTTTATTTAATTTATTTTCTTATATGTACGTGTTTTGATTTTCTTGTAAGATAATTATTCGTTGAGATAATTATGGAGATTAGTTGATGGCTAACTAATTGCTTTCTCTTTAGAATTGTTTTTCCTCTTTTTTCGCACTATTTTAAATTTGAATTTCGTTTGATTTCATTGAATTTTATCCATTGCGGTTTAAGATAATTATGTTGAATTAATTCGGGTTTTCTTTTAATGACCTTTTATTGTTTTTCGCTACGATTTGTCTACCGCGTTTTCAAATTAATTTAAATACTATATTATTTTCTGACTTAAATTATAATGTTAAAAGTATTATCAAGAATACTTATACAATACTAAAAATTAAAAATGATTTTTATATCTTAAAATCTGCGTTAAGTTATTTAAAGTATTAAATTATGCACTCTTCCTTTACTTAATGTAAGCATTATTTTAAAATTTATTCTCAGCAGCGTTGCAATTCTTGAGATCATTTATTCAGTTTCTACCGTCGCTTCAATCGATCATTAATCGTCTGCACTTTGAACTACACATCAAGAGGGGCGTCCACAATGCGTTTTGCCTCAACCTTCACCTCAAACTTGAAAAAACTCATTCGGAAAACGGAAGTCAAAGAAGACGTTTTAGTCGTCCCTCTCGCTCCCCCCTTCCCATACTCTTGCTTGATTTTGTCGCTCTTGCTGTTAATGTTGTTGCTGTTGTTGCTCATGCTGCTAATGGTGCTGTTCTTGTTGTTCCTCTTGTCACAGTTGACCGCCCCAACAAAGGTGTGCAAGACATACACACACACACAAACACACACACTTACGCAGTCAGCTGCCGAAAAATGCAAATGAGTGTGAGAGGGGCTGGCGTCATTTTGGCTCTCTCTCACACACACCACACACAAACATACGTACGCCTGCTTGCTTGTTCTTGCACTGACGATAACAGCATCGCGATGTGCAATCAATCGATGACCGATAAACTGCAGCAACAGCAGGCGGAACGCAAAATTATTGCCAATAAGCACAAAATGCGGCGTAAAAAAAATCACACAACAACAAAATTAAAACAATTGCAATAACAAAAGGCAGCAAAAATATTAAATGCGAGCATACAGACATACATACATACATATGTATGTATTAATGCAGAAGATATTGTGCAAAAAATGCAGCAAGAGTTCAATACACTCGCTCACACACACATACACACACTCACGCACTCGCGTTGGTGGGAGAAAGAGAGCGCACTACACGTGCAATAACAGTGTCGATCAAGCACTGTTTGTATAAATTTAATAATATTTACGTTTTATATTTATAATGAACTTGAAATAAGTGCTATGCGCAATTTGGCACCGTGGTTCGCCACTTGCAGAATATGTCGATCAAATATTTTGTTTTGTTTTTTTTTTCGTTCAATAGCTTTTTCGCCTAGGCACGCATCACAGTGGGCGCGTGGGCGGGCGACGCGACGGCAACGCCGGCAGCGACGTCGACAGCGCGTGTGGCAATGCGTGTTAAATAAACATTAATGGCGGCGACGGCAACGGTGCAATTTTTACTTTACGTTATTTTCTTTCCTCTTCTTGCTGCTGCCTGTGTGTTTGCAAACAGCTGAGAAATGGTTTCGGTTTCGGTTTCGCTTTTTTTTTTGTTTTTGTTGTTTTCAATTGTTCGCCATTCAATGAGACTGAAAGTGATAATGGGCAGCCAACAATAGCAACAACAGCAACAACGAGTCAACAGTCAACATAACATAATTAAAGCTGCAACAACAATAGTAACAAGAAGAGTGCGCGACATTACCATTTAATTGCAAGCATTTAGTCAGCATTTAACTTTGCATAAAACTTACTCACACACACACATACACACAGACACTTGCGTGCACATAGACACAAAGGTCTCTGCTCTTTCGATCCCACGCTTAACATTAACATTGCCATAACAGCAGCATTAACAGCAATCGCAGCTAAACAGCAGCTTCCATTTTAGTCTGTGATTTGCCCTTTTTGCAATGCAAGCAAAAAAGAAAATCAAAGCGAAAGAAATGCACTTTCGATTTCCAGTTGTTAACATTATCGAGATGTCTGCGGGAATAACAAATCCAACTAATTGTGATAATTAAACGTGCGTTACAACTATTATGTGTTATTATTAATGGATTTAATACGCTTCGAATTGCGGCGTCTGACATGTCAAGGTGAGTACACAAACACACGCACTTACACACACATACACACATACAGAGTTACGCACTCAAAAATTCGTACTGTGCAAATTCATGCACAGTCAACACAACAACACACGAAAGCAACAACAGTGTGGTGGGGGGAGCATAAACATTTGTTCGTCATTGTTGCTGATAAACAACAAATTATTGTGTATAGTAAAACAATTGAATAACGCGCGCGCGCCTCTTTTTGTTTTTGTCTTTTTTTTTCGTATGTTTTACTTTTTTTGTGTTTAAACTTTGCACCACCCGCGCTTTGCATGTGTGTGTGTGTGAAGTTACGTTACGTTAGCATGAGTCAGAGTTTACGGCTAACGGCGGAATACCTTAGAGTTAAGCAAAAGGAAGTGGGAAAGGGAGAGGGGGAGGGGTAGCTGTTTAAGCGAAAAGGGAGCAGACAAAATGCAAATAGCGGGACTCAACAAGTGGATCAGCGGTTAAATGAGCCAGCTTCAGAATAAGTGAGCTAGAGAGAGAGAGAGAGAGAGAGAGTAAGCGAGAGTAAATGCATTTTCATCATGATACTTGTTATGATTATTGAAGGGTAAAAATAACAGAGCGAGGAAATATTGACTATGAGATGTATGAATATATAATCGATAAATTGATCGATTAATTATTAAATACCTGCAGTTTTAAATATTTTACATTTATATTGAACTTTTTATACCCGCTACCCATAGGGTAGAAGGGTATTATATAACTTTGTGCCGGCAGGAAATGTATGTAACAGGTAGAAGGAGGCATCTCCGACCCTATAAAGTATATATATTCTTGATCAGCGTCAACAGCCGAGACGATATAGCCATGTCCGTCTGTCCGTCTGTGTGTCTGTCCGTCTGTCCGTCTGTCCGTCTGTCCGTATGAACACCTAGATCTCAGAGACTATAAGAGATAGAGCTATAATTTTTTTTCGACAGCATTTGTTATGTTTGCACGCAGATCAAGTTTGTTTCAAATTTTTGCCACGCCCACTTCCGCCCCTGCAAATCAAAAAAATCGAATAACAAGCGTAATTTTAAAGCTAGGGTTACGAATTTTGGTATATACGGTAATAACTATAGTAGTTATGATCCCTGAAAATTTGGTTGCGATCAGATAAAAATTGTCGAAGTTATTAAAGAAATACTTTTGTATGGGCAAAAACGCCTACTTACTAGGGGTCTGAGTTACTTTGGCTGACAATCTGGTATATTGTGCCGTCTATGGTATATTTTGAATGCGGCACTATATCGATATACCACATATACCATTTGGTATATTTTTAGTATTTTTGCAGTATATTTGGTATATTTTGAGAATAATACCGCAAAATATATTGCTTATATTCAAAATGGGTAGCGGGTATCTCACAGTCGAGTACACTCGACTGTAGCTTTCTTACTTGTTTCATATATTTATAAATATTATTTCTTATTATTCTATAATATGGTAAATATATAAAAAAGGTGAAATATAAATGCAGTACATCTGATGTTTGGTTTATTGATAAAAGTGCTGATTATAAATCAATTTAAATTAAAAAAACTATTACATTTGCTCATATACATATTTGTTAATAGAAATAAATGTAAATAAAACATTTATCTGAAAATATATTGATTAACGATAAATTTAAATAGAATTGCGAATAGTAAAATTAAAAAAATAAAAAAATTGTTTGTCGAAAATTAATGATATATTTAAATTGAATCTATAGATTATATCACATAGTAAAATTGAAAAAAAAAAACACAGTATACGAAAAATTAAAGATAACTTTAAATCGAACCAACAGAAAATTGAAAAAATACAGTATACCGAAAATTAATGCTAAATTTAAATTGAACCAATATATAGTAAAATTGTAATTGCACATAGTAAAATGGTAAAAATACAGTATACCAAACATATACTGCATACTGATAAATAGTAATTGCAGATAAATATTAGATGAGAAATGCACCTTAGACTGCAAGATAAAGAATGCAAGCTATCACTCATTAAACGTACTTATCACTTGGGCAATTAATAGTTTACAGTTTATGTGTATATATATAATCTTAATAACCGAGACTCTGAAATTCCATATGCAGCTTATGCAATCTCTCTTCCAAAACACACACCAACACACACACTTACAATACGGTAGCTAAGCTCATCAGAAACCAATTGACTTTGAAGGATCAACGACACCAGACTGTCAGATCATTGACGGCTCTCCGAGGTGTCTCTCAGTCTTGAGGTCTGGGTCTGGCTCTGAGTCTGGCTCTAGGTCTAGGACTCTCTCTCTCAGGAGTCTGGCCATCATTTGTGTATTTTTTTTTTTTTTCTTGTTTTGGTATTGAACAGCGATTAGTCGCAGTCGCTGTCGGCGCAGGTAGAACCCAAATTATATGGTCAGACATTTTATGGCATTTGTCTGATGCTGATGCAATTTGAGAGGCCAAAAAAGAAAAAAGGAAAACACACACAAAAAGAGCTGATAAAACATGAATGACCATTTCGAGTTAAGTTTGTGATAAGCGACGTCTATAATTCAAGTCACGAGCGAAGTTTTCTGCGTTGGGTTTTTCGATCGCAATTAGGTCAAATGATCATCAGCACATGATGCCGCAGCAAACTTTCCGATAATATTGGGATGTCCGCAGATTCGTTGATTTATGAGAAGGTGGTGATAAAAACGCGCGAAAAATGTTGATTCAATTCGATCGATATGAAATGAATTTTTGCGACAGTAAAAATAATACCAGAGAACTGATAAGAATGAATGAATTTGCCATATTTCCAGTTAAATCTTAGTGATTCGATGAGTGTGTGTGTGTGTGTGTGTGTGTTACTTTTCTTTCAAAATTGTGTATAGTGTGGTTTTGTTCGATAAGCGAGTGTTAAGCTCCCCAGTATCTATAAGAATAACTGTGTGCTATTTTTGGAAACAGAGAGGGAGAGTGTTGGGTTTTCCCATACTTGAAGAGAACTGAGAACTGCGAACTCAAAGAAAGAATCGAAGAAGTTATTTCGTCAATCGGTAACAATACATCATGTTCCAGTTTGTCGATCTGATATTATATGCATCATCATCATGGTCAATGAGTTTTGGGTTATTGTAGTTGTGTGTAGTTGTATCTGTATCTGGTATCTGGGCATGAATCAGACGACAACGACGACGACGACAAGTACACACACTTGTGGTTGCCTTTACTCCTCGCCCCCCTCCTCACTTCACTTTACCATCGTCATCATCATCATTATTATCATCAGCAGTAACGTTCATTGAATATCGAACCCCCCACCGCGTCCAAAGCTCGTAAACGATAAGCAGCTCCTACGTTCTAAGTGTGTGTGTGTATGTGTGTGTGTGTGTGTGAGTGTGTGTGTGGAGGGACTGATAGGGGAACTCTGATGGAGTCTTTAGCTTCGGTTTCGCTAGAAATCATCGCACTCATTTTACAACTTGGTTCTGTTAACACGCTTGTCATTATCTCAGATCTTTCGAATTTGTGAAATCCATTCTTACTTTTTTCTCTATCTCTCTAACTCCTACTCTATCTATCTATCTGTATTGTATATATTTCTAGGTCTCTGGATCCTACACCTATAATCGGCTGTCGAGACGCAAACAAAGGTGTGTATCATCATCATCATCATCATCATTATTATTATTATTATTATTATTATTATTGTGATGTGTCTCTCTCTCTCTGCTCTGCTGTGTGGGTGTGAAATCGAGCCAATGCCTAAGTTATCATAAAGATCAATATCTACATCCATATAAGCATTGATAAGAGCTGGCAAGAAAGAAAAACCAGAACAAGACCACTAACAGATCATTGATCGCATATCAGCGACAAAGATCTTTGATCATTGCAGCAGTTATTGCTTTTAATTAATGATTAAGTAAAATTCAAATTGCAACATAACAATTGTTATAACGGTAATAATCCTGGAAGCAACGAAAAACAAGTGAGAAAGCTACAGTCGAGTGTGCTCGACTTTGAGATACCCGCTACACATTTTCAATGAATGGAAAGCAAAGCGGTAATATTTAAATATATCAAATTATTAAACTTCAAAAAATACTAAAAATATACCAAAGCGTATAGTTGCTATATTTATATAGTACATATTAATATAATATTACATTCAAATAACTAAGCTAAACTCGAGTGTGCTCTACTTTGAGATACCCTTTACCTATTTAAAATATGTTATACCAAATGAATATACCAAAACATACTAAAAATATACTAAAGACTACATTTGGTATATTGATATGATACACAATAGTCGGAAATTAATACTCCAAAAATACTACAGTATACTAAATTATACATTTGATATATTATTATAGAACATATTATTCTAAAAATCTGGCATATTAATATATCATTAATATATCACAAAGGCTGTAAATATACCAAAGTCTATATTTGGTATATTGATAAGAACTTACATTCAAATTATACCATAGAATACAAAATATACCATATTATCAGTTAAAGCAACTAAGATCCGTTGTCAGTGGGAGTTTTTTTGGCCATACAAAAGTATTGTTCAGGAATATATATTCTTTATAGGGTCAGAGACTCCCTCTCCTGTATGCACATAGTTATAAAACCCTTCTATAGATAGCGGGTATTATGGTAAAAGCTAAGAAAAACGTTTGTCATTTGATTACTCATCTGGTGAGCATCTGAGAGCTTTGTGTTTTTCCCACAGCTTCTCAAATGCAAAGACAGCTGTCAGATAGTTGATATATTTGCTAAATATATGTACATATATATACATATATAGACATGATCATATCGCATTATCAGTCGTAAAGCGTCGCCGGTTTTGTTGCTGCCCAGATTTATCTCACATGACAAGCGAATTGGAGATGTTGGCTGAAGCTGAAGATGAAGTTGTCTGAGAATGTTTATAGCTCGATAGCTTTTCTGTTTTTGTTTTTCTGAAAGATATCAGAGGCAGCGTCTCACCTAGACTTCACAATCCCCCTCCCTTCAGCTCCCCCACACTTTTGACGAGGCTGTGCCAAAATAAAACATTGCTCATTAGGGGTTTTGGGTTGTTGTCGACGCGACGCGACGCGACGCGACGCGACGCGACGCGACGCGACGCGACGACGCAAAACGCAACTAGAGAGTTTTGAGTTTCCAAGTTTGTCAGTCTCTCGATCTTCACACCATCTTGTCATTGTCTCTGTTTCTGCTTCTGTTTTTGTTGCTGTTGTTGTTGCTGTTGATATTTACTCAAGTGTAATTGCAAATTGTAAATGCGACAACACAGATGCTCGTAATGATTGTGGCCCGCTCTGAGCGTGAGACTTGATCATCATCATCAACATCAACAGCAGCAGCAGCAGCAGCAGCAAATGTTTCAAGTCTAGGATTGCTAGACTAGAAGTTACTGAAACAAACTATTTTTTGTAGCAGTCAAGCTGAAATTATTACGAAAATATCAGAATATATTATACTACTAATCAAGTTGAAATTTGTAGGATATTTAATTGAACTATTAATCTACAAGTTGGCGAAAGTTCAAAATTGCTAAGTGTAAATTTAAGCTAGTTAGGAAATATTCAATAATTGTTGTGATTGCAAAAACAAAATAAATTGGCAGCTCTTTTGGTGAAACATTTGAAATAAATTAAAGCCTCTGTTAGCTTAGGGGTTCTAAGAACTTGATGAATACAATTCTAGTAAAAAAAATATTTATTAAATAAATTAAAATATTTATTAAAATATAAATAATTCATCATATATTGAATTCCTACGCAGAGAGACAAAAATGTAGATCGAAAAGTAGATTGCAAATCTTGATTTAAGATTTTTTCTATCTTGAAATAAGATTTTTACGTTGAAACGAACTGAAATTAAGAACTTTATGCAAAATGTGCATTTTAAAATTAAAAACATATTATTTTAATATTAAAATCTTGATTCAGGAATGTTTTATTTTGGATGGCAAATTTTGATTTAAGATTTTTTCGATCTTAAAAAAAAAGAACAAAATCGAAAAAAGATGTTTATCATATGTTAAAAAATCTAAGTCAAGATTTTTATCCTCAAAATTGAAATTTTGTTCCAGAAATGTTTTAGTTTAGATTGAAAATTAGATATCTTGATTTAAGATTTTTTTGATTAAAAAAAAAATTATCTGTTGAAACAATTTATGCTAAAGATTAAAATCTTAATTCAAGAATGTTTCATTTTAGATTGCAAATCAGATTTTTTGCGATCATAACAAAACCTATAAGCTTAGCATCTTATTCAATGGACTCCATTTGGAACAGGGCTTTACAGGGTATCCGCATTAAACTGAACTCGCAGTTTCAAAATGCCCCGAAAAAAGCATATAACGAGACAACGAGACGTGCGCTCTGTACCGTGTGTCATTATTTGAGATATATATTATATATATATATATATTCGACATACGTTCGATTCCAATGGCCTCGGGTTCGAACCTGGTCAGAGTTTTCACTTGGAGGGAGGAAGAGAAAAGAGGCGGAAGAGAGCTGCCAGCTTTTGGAGCTTATCGCAAAATTGTGCTCCCCTTTCTTGTTTTGTTTTTTTTTGTTTTTGATTTTTAGCTGTATCTCTGCAGCTGTATCTTGAGCTGTGTATCTGTATCTGTACCTTGCGCTATTTGTATCTTTTATCTGTGAAAACAGACAGAGAGTAAAAGCAAAAAAAAAAAAAAAAAAAAAACAGTTCAAAGTATTTTTGTTCGTCGTTATTGTTTGAACGTTGATTGTCAACTGATTGGTGTTTACCCACCGAACCGAACCGAACCGAACTCTACTCAACTGAACTGAACTGAACTAAAACATCCATCCATCCCCCAGCTCTGACAACAGCTCCCATCACACATCACACATCAGTCATCAGTCGCATCCATCGCTTGGTTTTGCCAGGTTGGAAGTTGGAAGTTTTCAATTTCAATTCGAGACTGGAGCTACACTTAAGCAAATAAGCGTGTTTAGCTTTGCGTCTGTATCTGTATCTGTATCTGTATCTGCATCTGCATCTGTAGCTGTATCCGTATCTTTAGCTGTAGCTCTAGCTGTATCTGTATCCATATCTTGTGGATGGATATTGTTTTCTTAAGACGCGTTGAATTTCTTGTTTTTATTTAAGTTTGTTATTGTTTTGGCTTTGGTTTCTTGTGCAGCCAGTGTTCCCTTTCCTATTATCGATTATTGCATCTCTCGTGCTGTAGAAAATATATTTTACGTATACCCTGTAAACTAGTTGAACATGTAAAGAAGTAAACATTTAGCTATATGAAATAATAATCATATATATTCGATTTATATTCCTTTTGGTACATGTTTTCCATATGATTTTATCTTCAGGCAACTATTTGGTATTTTTTGTGCTCTTCCCTTTTCCTAGGGTATCTTTGCGTCTTGAGCCTTGGCTGTGTTTAAGCCTGCGCTTACATATTGTTCTTTCACTTTTGTTTTCTCAGCGCCAACACAGACTTGAAGACCTGCGCAATTGACTGACTGATTGACAGATGGACGCATGGACGGACAGACAGACAGACGGACTAAGAGACTGATAAGAATATTTGCTAATAAGCATGGCAAACAATATTGGTCTCTCAGTCTCTGTGCGCCGTTGTTTACTCATTCATCTGCTCATCACACTCACAACACATTGCACACACACAAGCACACACACACACACAAGCACACACTTGCGCAAATGCATACAAAACATGCACAACATCATTATGATTTCATTTGTTTGGGATCAATTCAAGAAATGATGATAATATTTGCGGTTAATTGACGCGACAAAGTGTCTTCAACTATCTTCTGTCTGATGATAATATGTTAGTTGTGGATGCTCAAAGTTACCTGAGCGGTAAAAGTTGCAACTGTTTGACAGGAAATACATGGTATGCAATTAGATGAGAATTTTGATTAGAATAATGAGGAAAGAAGTTTTGCAAGTAAGCGTATTTCAAAAATGAAATTTTTTTTTTTTTTTATATATATTCTTTATTTATTTACAATCTATCTATCTAAAGATAATGAGTAAATTATATGACAAATAGAATGACAGAAAACTTAATTTTTTTTACGTGTATTTACAAGATTATAAAAATGAAATTGAGCCTTTAAATTCTAAAAAATGCTATAAGGAAAATATTATTCTATTTCAAAAAACTTTATACCACAGTATGTTAACCATTAATATAAACTACTTGCTAAAATAAGAATATTTGCATACTGCATAAATATTAGGTTTATAAACTACAAATTAAAGTTACTCAAATTAATTCTGTTTTTTGTATATTGTATTTTGTACATTTTACGCTTTATACCAAATATACATTTTGTATATTGGTATATTCAAATGGATACATATTAGGTTATAAACTTAAAATGAAAGCTAAAGAACATATATTTGTAAAGTAAGCATGACTCAGATTAGTTGTGTTTGTTTTATTGTATTTCATTATTTTTATGCCTTATACTAAATATACCAAATATACATTTTGGTATGGTTTTGTATTTCGCAACTTTTGTTTTGTATACTTTGTATTTTTGGTATACTATATTGTGTATTGGTATATTCTAATACATACATATTAGGTGTATAAAGTAAACTAATTAGAGCTGAAGAAAATCTATTTGTAAAGTTAGCTTAACTGCATTAAGTCAATATACTATATATAGTTTTGTATCTTTGTATATTGGTATATTTTAATGATAATACCGCACTGTTCTTTTCGGGCATCTCATATTCATAAATATTAGGTTTTAAAACTATAAACTAAAGTTTAAGAACATCTTTTTGCACGTCTCATATTAATTTTGTTTCTTTTATTAATTATACTAAATACACATTTTATTATATTTTGGTATATTCTAATGATAACTCGAGTACACTCGATTGTAATTTTGTTACTTGTTTTATGTGATTTGATTTGCTATACTTTTCTTTGCAGTTAAATGAAACATAGTAAGAAGCGAAATGATTATATGAATGCGGATTTTAACAAACAAATTTAATAAGGATCAAGTGAGTGAAAGTGCAAGTGAAAAGTCTATAGAAATAAAATTTAGTAAGAATAAAGTGAGTGAAAGGAAAAGTGCATAGTATTAATAAATTCAATAAGAATAAAGTGAGTGAAGGTGCAAGTGAAAAATGGCATTATTAATAAATTTAAAAAGAATTGAATTGGGTGAAAGTGGAAAGTATAGAAGTGGAAGTGAAATATCATAAGAATAAAGTAAAAAAAGGAAGGATACAGTAAGTAAAAATAAATGTGAAGGTGCAGTGTATACAAAGAAGTATAATTATTATTAAAAATGTAAAAAGAATAAAGTGAATTAACAAATTTAATAATAAAGTGATTTTTTTTTTTATATATTTTTTATTGTTTTACAATCTATGTATCTAAAAATAGATAATAAAGTGAATGAAAGTGCAAATGGAAAGTGTATAGAATTATTTTTATTATTAAATTTCATAAGGATGAAGTGAGTGAAAGTGAATTTGTGATAATTGTGGCTAAAATCAAAAACAACGCAATCAGAAGGCAGTTGGCTGTTTGAGTTGAGTTCGACAGTTACATTTGTCAGTTTGGGCGATCAAAGGAGCCGCGACTGATAACGGATGTTGTGGATATGCATGGATGTGGATATCGCTGCGCTGATACGTTGTGAATGTATGTGGGGTAAGTACCTCCCCAAAGTATTTGCTCGCTACACAATGCCGATATCTTTTTCACAACTTTTGTGGTGGGTGTTGGCCCCAACACTGTGTGGTGTGTCATCATCATCATCATCGTCATCATGATCATCATCATCGATGGTCGCGCCACATTGCTCAGCAACTCATTAGCAGATAAAGATACTTTGAATGCGACATGAGACGTAGTCTATTCTCCCCCCTTCTTTACTCTTCCCTTTCGACCCGCCCACATCTGAAACTGCCTCTCAGACAAGGTGTTTAAGTGTGATTGAGAATTGACACCAACTTTGTAGCTATATCAATCAAACGCTGACCAATGATGGACTTTACCACACACATAATATAGCAGACACAGTACATGAAGAAGTACACGCATTGGGCGGATGGGCCCCATCGAGATAGAGCTCCGAGATACGTGTCACAGTGCTACAGATTTCGATTCGATTTCGAAAGCAAACCAAAAGTCCGCAGCGACAAAGAAATGTTCGATAGATTAAACCAAACACTTGCACAACACTTGAATACCCTTTCCATTTTTTGTTAGAAAATGTTATATTGAAAAGTTTACTTTTAAAGATTGAAACATTAAAATAGTCAAAATATATGTAAATACTTGAATACCCTCTCCTTTTCCTTTTTCTTTGAGAAATTTGAGTCATATAAAGAAATTTTTTTTTAAAAGATTGAAATAGAAAAAATGGAAATAGTTGCAGTGAAATAGTTCAATACCATTTTTTTGGTTAGAAATTTTATTTACTTTAAAAGATTTAAATATCGAAATAGTAAAAGTAGAAATAAATAGTTCAATACCCTTATCTCTATCTTTATTTGTTAGAAATTTTATTTATATAGAAAACTTTACTTTAAAAAATTAAAATATCGATATAGTAAAAGTAGAAATAGGTAAATTTCTCTTTATCTATTTTTTTTTTTTTTTTTTTTTTTTTTTTTTTTTCTTTTAGAAATTTTGTTTCTATAGAAAATTTTTAAAAGATTGAGTAGCAAAAAATGAAATATTTAAAAATTTTTTCGTTTTTGTCTGTTTGAAATTTTAATTATATAGAACTCTTTTCAGGTTGAAAATATTGAAATAGATTTAAAAAAAAAATCCTATAAAAAAATTCGGAACATTTTTACCAAAATTTACTTTTTCAAATTTTTGTTAATACTTTTATTAATGACACTAATAAAAAGAGTAAGCATTTTACTGTAATAACTAGAAATATCTTACAAACTTTTATAATATTTGTAGGCAGCTAGAATATGTTATACCACTAATTATCAATAATCAATCCTCGTTACCATTATCAAAAAGTTCTCTTCTCCTTCACATTCTTCATAGCACAATAGGTAGACTCCATTTGTGTTAGGGTATCTGCAACGAAAAGATTCGTATAAATAGATTTTTTAGGCATCGGAAGGCGTAGGAAATCAAAAATATCAAGTGTTGTGAACGTCGGGGACAGCGAAAAAACAAATTTTAACCGATAACTGCTATCGAATCGATATCGACATCGACATTCGACATCATACGAGCTGCTGTTGTCCCTTGGTCACAGCCACATTAGATAAGCCACATCCGAAATCCGTTTCTGGATTAACTCTATATACTAAAGATATGTATAATATACTATATATTGTGGTATATACTAACTTTATGATAGTTACACTGCCGCTGTCCGGTTCATCATTCGACATCATTCGAACTGCTGTTGTCTTTTGACTATTTGTAGATAAGCCACATCCGAAATCCGTTTCTGGTCTAACCTTATATACTAAATTTACACATAATATACCATATATTGCAGTATATACTAAATATATGATAGTTACTGTGCCTCTGTCCGGTTCAACATTCGACTTAATTTGAACTGCTGTTGTCCCTAGATAAGCCACATCCGAAATCCGTTTCTGGTCTAACCCTATATACTAAATATACACATAATATACCATATATTGCAGTATATACCGTATGATAGCTACACTGCCTCTGTCCGGTTTTTCAGGTGCTAAAGTTAAATGAGTTTTATCAACAGAAGTTTGGCATTTCCTATTCCCGAAATTATTGATACTCACTTGTGATAGCAGCGAAGCGGGCGTTACGTTAACCCATTGTTGCCAACCCAATCGCATTTCTCGCCTAATTTACGTTTTGATTGAAATGTGACGCGCATTTTCCACTTGTACTAAAATTAACATTTCTTTTTTTCTGTTGATTTTTTTTTTTTTTTTTTGTTTTTTTTTGCTATCAAATCAAATCAAATTTGTACTTGAGACGAAAAAATAATAATAATATGTTGATAATCATGAACTTTTTTGAATAATTTATTCTTCTGTACACTTTTTATCTGTGCTGTTTTATAAGCAATTTCTAATCAATCACAATCGATAGTTTTCTCGAAAATTTTCCATCAATGGGAGGTTTTTTTTTTTTTTTTTTTGCACACATAAAACGGAACTAGATTTTGTTTTTAAGGTGAAGAGATTATGAGTGTAGAGTGTTGGGCGTGTTTTGCTGTGTTTCTGGGCGGTGCAGTTATCAGTGAACTGGCGCCTCGTAATTTCCACAGAAAATCCGACACAAAAAAAAAAAATATCGACTTTGCACCGACGTTTTGTTAGAAAAAAATCTTCCCCCAAAGCGTTTTTTACGATATTTCTATTTAAAGTGCGAGGCGATGACTTTGTCATCCATCCGCCAAGTCTTTGCTCATCGTCTCTCTTTCTGTGGCATTATTATTATAGACTATAGATATATTATTACTGTTGCGCGTCTTCAAACAACACAAAAAAAAAGAATAACCATTTTTGTGTGAACTTCTAAGACGGAAAGCCGACACGACTTGATGACAAACAGAAAAAATAAAGTGGAATATATAGAGCAAAAGGTATTACAAATTATCGGTGCAAGTTACAAACCCATTCGCTACACATATATCTTCTAAGTTATTGGCAAATAGAGCACACAAGCGGAAGAGAGAGAGAGAGAGAGGTAGAGAGGGAAAGACAGAGAGAGAGAGATTGTGAGCATTAAGCTACGCGCCTTTAGACACGATTTTCGCCATGATTTTTCCATGCACTTTGTTCAATACATTTCGATGCCCAAGCACCTCTCCACCTCCCTCCCTCCCTCTCTTTTCCCCCTTTCTTTGTCTCGCTCTTCCATTGCTATATATACTATATGTTGTTTGAGTCTGATAAGATATTTTGAATGATGATGTGCTGTTGTCATATGTCTACAGTTACCACAGCTACAGCAACAGCTCTTAGCTCCCTCCCTCTTCCTCTCCCTCTCCCTCTCCCTCTCTGCCTCTCTCTCGCTCTTTCTGTCTCGCCATAAGCATGGGGGATTTGTCGTGGCATTAGATAATATCTCCACCCTCTGTGTGTGTTCTTTTTTTTTATGTGCGGGCGCGTAACTTGGTTAGCGACAGACAGACACAAAAAAAAAATACCTGACAAGGCCTAGAAGTTCTCTTCCAAAGTTATTGAAATTCTGAAGCTCAGTTATCTGCAGTCAGCGAGCGAGCGAGAGCATTATTATTATTATTATTATTATTTCTAGGTGTAACTTTAATTAGGTTAAATATTTGCAGCGTGTCGTCGGTCGTCGGTCGTTGGTCGACATCCGATATCCGCTCTTTGGCAAGCTTTGCTCGCTTTGCACAACAAAACGTTACAGCTGCTTGCCACAGACGCCGCACGGCGTTGCCAGATCTGCTGCAGAGAAGCTGATCTGATAAGCAGACCAGCTTATAAGGAATTTGCATTCTTGTAAAATAAAAGAAAGAATGCTTTCATTGCATAGAATTTTGACAATGAAATTTAAAGATGTTTTTATTTTTAAGGAATTTCAATTCTTCTAAAGAATCATAGTATTTATTTATTAGATATAATATTTAACATGAAATTTAAAGATATATTTTGAACAATTGAGCTTTTAGGGAATTTGCATTCTTGTAAAATATTATTGCTCTTGGATCAAGCTAAATGTATAAGAACGCTTTCATTGCATAGAATTTTGTAGATGAAATTTCAATGTTTTTTTTAACAATCTGCCATTTAAGTTATGGACGACAAAGATCCTTTGGGGAAGAACTAAAATGGAATTACAATTTTGTTTGTTCAATTTTTTTACCCACAGGGAGTTGCCAGATTGTTAAAACTATCTTTAAACCTTAATTGAATAGTAGTTAATAAATGAGTTAAGGATAGTGATAAAGCTCCTTTGGAGATGGATCAAAAGAGATGTCAAAGATTTTTTTTTAACTACATAGAGTTTCCAGATTGTTTGACCATCTTTCAACTCTTAATTGAATAATGATTTACAAATTAATTGATTATCGTTTAAATGAAGTTAAAGAAAGGATAAACTTCATCTTACAAAACCTTTTCTTGACCATATTTTGAAGTGTCTTGCTAAGTTTATTATTTTCACTGTTCAAGTATCTTTGCTTAAGATACAAGTTCAGGATAAAATTGAATATCACTATTTGATAATATTTAGATATTTGAATTTGATTTAAAGCGAACTAAATTGAAGCAATTGGCACAAATGGTTTTCTTTTTGTAACCAAGATGCATCACTGTAGAAAATTGGCATTATTTTCAAAAGAAATATGTTTATATTTAAATGTAGATTAGCTGCTAGATTTTTGTTGACTCACGATGATCATTTCAGTTTCTGGGGAGTATCAAAAATTAAAAAGACTGTTTGATATCTGCTGGAATTTTTCGTGATGCAACGGAGCTGTCAGCATTTTCAACAAAAAAAGTGTCCCCAACAACAATGAATCTTGTTATTGAGTAGAGCAATGACTGATCGCTTAAGCAGCTCTACCAATTGAATTTCGTATCGCTCCCCAACCCCAAAATTCTTGTTGTTTTTGTTGTTGTTGCTGCTCTAAATAGATTTCTAAATAGATCGTCTTTTGCCTCGCCATGATCTGCGTCTTTCTCGCCACCTTGCTCTCTCTCTTTCTCTCTCTCTCTCGATTTCTATTCTGCTATAGCTATCTCTGTCATTTGCACTTGGCTCTTAGTTCAGTGTGTGTGTTTGTGTGTGTGTGTGCGTCTCTAGGGCGTTTCGCTGTTTACCAACAAAATCCATAATGTGCGCCCCCATTTATCAAATGTAGAAAATCTGGCGTCGCCTTTGATAAAAATAAATAAGAAAATGGCCAGCGATGTGGGCCGTGTTTATTTTCACTGTCTCCGTGTCTGTGTGTGTGTGTGTGTGTTTGTGTGTGTGTGTTGAACAATCGCTGCCATTGAGTCGTTGTTGTCGTCTTCTGTCTTGTGTCTTCTGCGTTGCCTTCTGTCTTCTGTCTTCCGCCCTTCTGCGTTCTTCCGAAGCTCAAGTGGCTCATTATAATTGGACGTTGAGCATTTCGTGTTTCAAGGTGTGCGAAGGGCTTTGGCTTTAGCTTTGGTTAAGTTGCTAGGCGCCGTCGCCACTCTGACTCTGTGGCAGCCACATGAATAATTCGCCTCCCAAAAAAAAAAGAAGCCGAGAGGGTGCAGAGAGTAGCCACACACTCAAACACACACACACACACACAGTTAATTTACCTTCACCCCGAATGATTGTAACATATATTCTTTTCTTCGTTCTTCGTTCTTCGTTGTTATTCTTTTATACCCGCTAGCCATAGGCTAGAAGGGTATTCTAATCTAATATTCTAATCTCCGGCGAGTAGATATATCCAGGTCGAAGATGCTTTGACTGACAATCTGGTATATTTTATACTCTTGAATGTAGTACTACATATATTAATATACCAAATATAGGTATTGGTATATTTTTAGTATTTTTGGGGTGTTTTCATTTTAAATGTAGTACTATAAAATATAGCATTTGGTATATTTTTGATATTTTTGGGTATATTAATTTGGTATAATTTCAAATTAATACTGTACTGTCATACCACTTACGATATATGGTATAGTTTTAGAATTTTTGTGGTATATTATTTTGGTATATGTTTAAATTAATGTTGGACTGTTGTACCATATACCCTTTGTATATTTTTAGTATTTTTGTGGTATATTAATTTTAAATGCGGTAATACATCAATATACCAAATGATATATCATTTGGTATATTTTTAGTATTTTGGTATATTAAGTAGGTATATTTAAAAATTAGTATTGTATTGCAGTACAATATTAATATACCATATATAACCGTTGGTATATTTGTAGTATTTTTTCGGTTTATTAATTCGACATATTCCAAATTTAATACCGCATTGTTTTGCTTTTATTCATAATAGGTAGCGGGTATCTCATAGTTGAGCTCACTCGACGGTAGCCTTCTTACTTGTTTTATCTTTCGACTTTGACTCGCCTTGTGGGGCTCTACTTATTGTATGACAAATAGCGATAGAATGCCGTAGAAATCGAACAAATGAAATGACCAGCAGAAGATTAGGTCAAATGCTTACAATGCATCTTCAAGAAAGGCTGATGAAATTTTCAAATATTGTTGGGAAATAGGAGACAAATGTCCGAAGAGACATCAATATTACAACTTATCTACATTATAAAATAAACTACTCAGTTTGTAAAGATCCTGTTTAGTCTTTTAATGTTGTTGTACTGGTAAATTAATGACTCTGAATTGTATTTAAGAAAAATGCAAATATATTGATGTCATAATCATTTAATAATAATTGTTCGAGTAAGAAATGTAAATATTTATGATAGCTGCATTTTAAAAATTTTCTTCACTTCCAATGCAAAATACACAAAAATTCCTCAATAGTTTTAGCGGAGAAACTTGAATCGATGCAGGTTCTAATGTAACTTTCAGCTGAAGTCAGGCGTGGCATCGCTTTGTACCGCTCGTGGGGGATGTACGTGTAGATTTCTGGAGAACATGGGAATCGGAATCGGACTCGTTGAGCCAATGATCCAATGAACGTGCCGAGTGCTGGATTCTACGGAATATTGGGTCTTGAGAAGAGACCGAATGAGTCAACACGAATCGAACTGATTGCAGATTGTTTTTTTTTTCATTTTCATTTTGTTGTTGTTGTTGTTTTAGTGCTGTCGTTGTCGTTGTTGAGTAAAGTGTAACCAATAAAAGAGCCAATAAAAGAAAACACAACGAAATACATTGAACAAAATGCTGTTCGTATCAGCAGCGACGACAGCCAGCGATAAGCGCAACATCTGTTAAGCAAGCAGCTAGCCAGCTCCCAGCTGCTCCTCCTCCTCCCCCTCCCCTTCCCATCCCCCACTTGATTCACCCTTCTTTACGTCTCCCCTTTGATTGCTGAGGCGGCAGACGCAGTCACAATTGATCTATCTATAGACATGTTCGAATACACAAGGTCTTAACTGGGGTATTCATTGTGTGTGTGTGTGTAACCAGGTTTAGTAAGCAGCAAAGAGAGAAAGAAAAAGACAAAGAGAGAGAAGAATTCTAGGCAAAAGTAAGGGGAATGAGGGAGACAGCAAGAGAATCTATAGAATCTAGATCAACTTTTTTAAAGCATGCCCATTTTATTCTTAAGTTTTCATTTCCGTTTTTAAATATGAAATATGTAGCGAAGACATCTCAAGTTATTCCGAGTATTGAATATATATATTAATGTAGCATCTTTCTTAAAAGAGTTCTTATTTATTAATTTCTTTTAGACATTTCTCTGTTATATTTATTTTTTTAAACTTTCATTTTCGTTTTGAAATATGAAAGAGATCTTAAATTCTTCTCAGTATGGAACATATTTTTTTTGTAGAATCATTCTTACAAGAGTTTTAATTTATTTATTTCTTTTCGATATTGCTTTGTTATAATTTCTTTCTTTACATCAGCCTTACAAGAATTATAATTTATAAATGCTTTGCGATATTTCTTTGTTCATTTTTTTTAGCATCATTCCCAAAAGATTTCTAATTTATTATTTTCTTTTCGACATTTTATTTTTTAATGAAATCACAAGGCTTACGTATTGTTTTTTACTGTCTTTGAATTTCAAATGTATAATATACAAACTTGAAATGTTTCTTAACAGATTAAACCAACTTGGAGTTGTCTTTTCTTCTACAGTTTAGTTCGAGTTTAATTTGAAATTTGAGTTAAAAATTCTTGTCGAATTTAGGTTGGGATAATTGAGCCAAAGCGTTTGCATTGGCAATCGTAACTGAGAACTGCAAGCTGAAAGCTATTAAACACATGGAAAAGGAGGCTAACACATTGCAAATGATTGCAAGAGAGGGAAAGAGACAGAGAAGGAGAGGGAGCGAGAAAGAGAGAGGAAGCACTGAGAACATAGAAGGAGAGCGTGTGTGGCGATAGCGAAACAGCAATCTGCAGCTAATTGCATTTCGACGACAATTGTAAAATGTTTTGAGCAAAGATTTAAGTAAAACGTAACTTGAACTCACTGACTGACTGCAATAATACCCTGTAAATATGCAATCCTATTGAGATAGATAAATAATAATGGATTATTTATTTATTTAATATACTAAAGCTAGTATTAAAAACTACATTTGGTTTATTTGATTTAGATAATTGATTTGTTAAATATCTGAAAAGTAATTCTGATTGCTGATTCTGTTACTAGAAATATGCTGATTGACAAATAATTCTAGTAGCGTGCAATGAAAATGTTTCAATTAAAAATGAAATTCATGTACAATTTACTGAAGTTCTTAGTACTCTAGATATTTAACTACAAATTACACGTAAATAGTTATTATAATTATCATAATTCTTTTGAATTTTCATTCATATTTTTCAATTTCAAAATAATGCTATCATAATATATAGTATTTTTGTATATACTTACAGTATTTTTCTTATACACTATATAGTATTTTTGTATATAGTGAATTTGTAAAGTATTAACAATTATAGTATTAGATTTCATATCATTAAGTGTTGACACTAGAAAAATGAAATACTCTAATACTGCATGCGAGTAGTATATACCTAAATACTATAACTATGTAGAAATATTATATTGTATTTATTTTTTTTTTATTTATTTTATTATATTTATATTTTTCTAGTGTGGACAGTTAACGCTTTGAAATTTAAATGATCTTTAATATTTCATTTAATAACAAAATAATGCAATAATACTATTTAGTATTTTTGTATACTAGTACTAGTATTTTTGTATAGTATTCTTTTTTACTAATGTGGAGAGTTAATGTTTTGAAATTTTAACTGAACTGATCTTTGATCGCTTGTGAACTTAGAAAGTCGAGCATACCCCGCAGTTAAACACGCTTAGGGTATTAGCATGAGAAGTGCTATTGGAGGCGCAATTGGCAGCGGCCAAAGCCAAAGGCAAAAGCGAAGGCAAACGCAAAGTATCTGTTATTTGCAGTATGTTGCTATTGGCTATCGGCTATCGGCTCTACATAGTATCGAGTGTGCAGATAGATTATTATGACTGCTATAAGGAAGCATTTCGAGTCCGAGTTTATGTAAACAAAACGCAGCGAAGGTCACGCTCTATCTCTGTCTTTCTGGCTTTCTCTCTCTTACTCTCTGTCTGTCTGTCAATTGCAGCTGGCAGTTGGACATCTGCTGAAGAAGCTGTGACAACGACTAATAAGACAAGAATACCCAATTTTTTTGTGTTTTTAAATTCCCAGCACAAATTGAATATGAAAAACCGCAAGCAGACAAACCTTAATGCTACACTTAGGCACTGAAGCTTGCGGTTTGTTGTGTTTGTGGTCACAGTTTGGATCGGAGACGACGATCATAGCAGAGACCCAGAATGACTTTTGCTGATAGCAGCTGAAGAACACATGGCGCTCCATGTGTGATAAGTCAAGTAAACTGAAGCTCAAGTCTTGCTCGAAAGTTCCCATACAATTTGGAATAAACTACTGCGAGATGAAGCAAATAAATCATTATTCTATCCATATTAAATGGGGGAAATTCTATTGATAGAAATAGAAAGTTAAAAAACCATACCTAGTGATGACTTTTTAATATCTGAAGGTGTTTAAGCAATTAAGAAAGCTAAGAAAACTGAAATACCCAGTGTCGATTTTGAATTAAACATTGTGGTATTATTCGTAAAATATACTAAATTTACATACCTTAAAAATACTAACTTATATCAAGAGCTATATGTGGTATATAATAATAAAAACACACAAGGCAAAATAGAGCAGTATTATTTTTTAAATATACCAAAATTACAAAACTACAAAAATACTAAAAATATACCAAGTGCTATAATTGGTATATTGATATAGTACTACATTTAAAGTTAATATACCACAAAAATACTAAAATTATACCAAGAGTTATAATTAGTATATTTGGTAGAGTACAAAAATATAAGACCTTTATATTTCTCTGTAATTTATAAAATAAAGTAGTTTCGAGAATAAACAAATTACATAGATTGTCACTTGCTTGCGGTTGGCATGACAACATTTCGAGTAGCCTAACAGAGCAATTCAGAATGAGAGAAAACCATAACCATAATATTATGATTATTTTGAGTATTTTTTTTTGTTTTTGTTATACTTAAGATAAAAGACACTGAAAATTTGCGGTCATCTTGTTTGGCATTGGAGTGAGTGCTTGACTTTTGGCTCATGGGAACAGAAGTTAGCAAGTGATTACGATGATAATTGGTCTGGAGCTGGATTATGATGACAAGAAGAACAAGAAAAACTCAAGAATTTCCGAGAATTATGTTGCATTCAAAATGCGAGAAAAAAAGTGCCAACAAAGTTGAATAAAATATTGAAAATTCTTAAGAGTTGGCAAAAAAAAATTCATTTTATGAAAATCAAATCCGATTATATGGCCGAGCGAGCATTGATCTATATAGACAGAGAAAGAGAGAGAGAGCGAAATGCGAAACATCAGCGAAATCCAACTACGATAAATCACACAGAAAACAACAGCGATATCAGCAACGTTCTACCTGTTCCTATATATTTATGTACATTTATATTTATGTGTAACAAGAGCTTGCGTATGCACATATCATTGGGTATAGGATGTCTTCTTATAGAGAGGGACTCACTGATTCGCTCTTTAAAATGATGACGAGATTTCAAAGCTTAAGCATTGAACATTTACAGACTTGTGTCATTTATTTTTCAAGTTATATTTATAAAGTAAGTTTAAGAATGTTTCCTTAAGGAGAGAATATGTTCGTAAAGAAATTGTGTTGCGCTGATTTCTGCTGATTACAGTTGAAAATATATGCACTTGAATTTAGTGCTGAGCAATATGTTTTTATTTTTGATCTGCATACTCCATTTTCTGGCTGTGCAAGTGTCATTCACCTGCAGATCGGGTAAACAATAAATAAGCATATCAGCCGCTGACTGAATGATGACTGACTGACCGACCGAATGACTAACTCTTTGTCAGTCTGATTCTGTGTCTGGCTATAGTTCTACTTACTGTCTGAGATTCTTAATATAGCACGTGTTTCATATGTGTGCTACAAAGTATCTGATTACTTTCTCTCTCTCTCTCTCTCTCTCTCTCTCTCTGTTGCACACTAAAGTTGCACTGATCATGCGGTTGGTTTATAATATCTTTATAAGTGGGGGGATCATGCGCTTGTGAACATGCACTTGTCACTCTCATTAATGCTCTGTCTCTCTCTCTCTCTTTGTCGGTGCACCTGCAGTTATATGCTCCATAAGCATGCTCGCACCTTACCGTAGCTACAACTCAGCTATACCAACTCAGATACCTTTGCAGATCAATCAGCTTCAGAGATTTCATTAAGATGCATTGCAAAAAGAAAATGCAATTAAAATACTGTATATTTTGAATGTAGCACTGCATCTATATACCAAAAAAAGAGCTTTTGGTATATTTTTAGTATTTTGTGGTAGATCTCAGCGTATATGTAGAATATGATATGGTATATTTTGTGATTTATATTATATTTTGAATGTACTTCTTCATCTATATACCATATATAGGCTGTAGTATACTTTTAGTATTTAGTGGTATATTTTAGTATATATGTAGAATATGGTCTGGTATATTTTGTGATCTATGGTAAATTTAGAATGTACTACAAAATCTGACATACATACATATATACCAAATAGATCATTTGGTATATCTAAGTATGTGTTTAGAATATGGTATATCTTGTCTGTTATGGTATATTTAGAATGCAGTATTACATCGATATACCAAATAGAACCTTTGGCACATTTTCGTATTGTTGTGGTATATTTTTAGTATATTTCTAGAATAATATCTGGTATATTTTGTCCTCAATGATATTTGTAGAATGTAACACTAAATCGATATACCAAATAGAGCCTTTAGTATATCTTAAAATGTTTGTAGAATATCTATATACCAAACATATAATTTGGTATATTTTAGAAAAATAATTCCAAAATCATTTTTAGCTCTAATTAGTACTCGGCAATTTGTTCTCAGTGTTCTCGATATATTCTTGACCATGTCGCAATAAAATGATTCTGATGTCATTGAAC
The DNA here is from genome assembly GCA_023558445.1 of Drosophila pallidifrons. Taxonomy (NCBI): domain Eukaryota; kingdom Metazoa; phylum Arthropoda; class Insecta; order Diptera; family Drosophilidae; genus Drosophila; species Drosophila pallidifrons. The sequence continues at coordinate 24,556,460 of CM042351.1, read as the reverse complement.
ACAGAACAAAAGATGTTGCGCACTCAATACTTTTCTATATGCAAACACATAATACTCGAATATATCATTTTTTTATTCGTCGCCTTCTTCTTCAATTTTTTTTTTTTATTCTTTTCGTGTTCGTATTTTTATTATAATCAGTGATTTTTTGTCTTTCTTCATTAAGTGTGTGTGTGTTTCATTTTGCTTTTCCGTTCGTTTTTGGCCTGAATTTTATCTTGCGAATGCAATTTTTTGGTACCGCTTTGCGTTGCGCAGAAGATATGTATATTACCATATCGGATCCATATCGCATGGGTGTATCATATTACAGACACCGTCGCTGGATGGTTCTACACTTTGCTCTTTCCCTTTCTTTTTTTCTCTTTGATATTTCGAAAAACCAAAAAAAAATTCGCTGAATCTGTGGAAATTGAGTTAAATTGAGAGTAGAGCTCTTTTTGTATAACTGCAAATGTAAGATCTTAAAATTATAAAAATATTAAGCGAGCTAAGCATGAGTTCAGTTTAAATATATATAACTTCAATTAGAAATCAGATTAAAGTTCTTTATTTTTGATCGACATAAAAAATTAAGTATGTTTTCAGTTAGAATACGAGTATATATGTATATACATATGTAATTGCTTCAATGTCAGATGAAATATAATTCTTTAATTTCGATTGACTTTATAAAAAAAATTAAGCGAGTTAGATATGACTTTATTTTATAAAAAGTATTCCAATTAGAAGACAGATTAAATCTTAATTTTCATCTTCTTTATTTTCGACTGAATTATAAAAAATATTCAGTTTACATACAATTTCAATTTGAATTAAAAAATGTAATACAATTCGTTTATTTTTGATTGAAATATTTAAAAAAATATCAGCGTTATTTTATCGTTACTATTTTCGCAATTGTTTCGCTAGCTCAACTAAAGCTCAACTGTACCTATTTTGCTGTAGTTGTTGTTGCTTGCTGTCTCAGTTAACCTCATTCTCAGTGTAATCTGGCTTCAATCTAACCTCACAATGTGCCTGCATCCTAATGTGCCAGCACATAGCACAAACACATATACATATACACACACATACATACACATACGGTGTATATATGTATTTAGTCTCTGTCCATCTATATTGATTTTTCTCGACGAAAGCGCAGACGAAGAAGAGCAGCAGAAAATGCTGTAAAAGCGAGAACAAATGCTACGGATGTGGTGGGGGCAAGAGAAGGGGGCACCGTGGTAGGCAGAGGAGGATACACAACAAGAGCAACAACAACAGTAAAACACACACACACACACACAGGGGGAGAATTTATCAGAATAACATCAGAAATTCAGAAGAACCTGCGCGCCTCCCTTGTGTTCGCCCCCTTCCTCCTCCCGCAAAGCGCTGTGGCCATGATGTGGCTATAGTATATAGAGAAGCGTATATAAAGCTTACATATATATATGTATATACATATATATGCGCTGTGTATGTACTGAGAATCGGCCAAGGCAACTGTGTGGCAACAGAGCAAGAGCAAGAGCGAGCGAGAGGGAGTGAGAGAAGGAGGAGGCGACAGGTGAGAAGAGCTGTAAAAGCAAGCGACTAAAAACGACGACGTCATCGTCATCGTGCATGATGTGGAAGTGAAGAAGAGGAAGCAGACACAGTGTGAAGGAAGGGGAGTGAAATGGGAGGTGTGGAGAGGGGTTGTGGTGCTGGTGTTGGTGTCTGTGTCAGGTGGCTTGGTGGGCGCTGTAGTAGAGGTCACATAGAGGGTAGTGGCTGAGCTGCTGCAGCTGCCGTTTGCTTCTGCTGCTGCTGCTGCTGCTTCTGTTCTTGCTTCTGCTGCTGCTGGGGGTGATTTCTCAGTGGTGGTAGTTAAAGCTACCTGTAACAAGAGACGAAACGAGACGAGACGAAATGAGACGAGCGCCCAACGAAGCCGAGCCGAAGCCGAGAGCCGAGAGCCGAACAGTGAGCGAGGTCGACAAAAAAAAATAAAAGAACAACAACAGAGCAACAGAAATTTCATAGATTTTTTCTTAGAACTAGGGAAAATCCAATTAGAAATGCGCACAGAGGGAAATAATTCACCTGTCAAAGCACACACACACACACTGAAAGAGATAGAGATAGAGAGAGATAGAGTGTGTGAGAGAGAGCAAAAGCTAAGCAAGAGTGAGAGAGAGAGAGAAAGCGAGAGGGGATGGAATTGAAAACTGACGAGCTGACAAGGCAAACTAAACTGAAACTGACTGACTGAATGACTGAATGAATGAAGGCTCCGCTGCTACGCTGCTGCGTGCGTAGGATGAGAGACGGAGGCAGAGCAAAGCCCAAGGGCGTGTGTGGGAGGGAGGGGAGGCCTAGGGGTTGGGATTGGGGATTTACGGCTGGCAGGTAAATTAATGACAAGCGAGGGTGGCTGCACAGTCGAACTGGCTGGAGAAAAGCAGCGTTGTTGGAGGTCGTGGCGTGGGGAGGGGATGGATGGGGAGGGGAGGGATGGCATGCGGGTGCTGTTAACGTCGCAGTCAACGACGACGCCACGCAGCCAGACGTTAAATGATGGCGCGTCGCATATTCCCAACTCTGCGTGTACATATGTGTGTGTGCAACGGAAATGAGCAAACAGAAATACAACAAGTTCGCATACGCCCAAACAGAGTGCGCGACTAACAGCCACCCCATAAAAAACTACAGCTCCTAATCCTTACCTCTTCATAACTTGGATAATACCTAAGCTTTTCAGCTGAAATTTTCAGAATATCAAGCCAAGGCTGAAAACTATATTAAAGCGGAATAATAACTTGGAAATCCAAGAATTTGGATAACAAGGAAGTTTAGAATAAGAATAATTTTACGTCTCTTAATCCTTACCTCTTGGTAACTTGGCTAATTGCAAACCTATTCAGCTGAAATTTTCAGAATATCAAGCCAAGACTTAAAACTTTAGTTACAGCAAAATAAAATCTTGGAAATCCAACAATTTAGTTAACAAAGCCTGTTTAGAATGTAAAAGAAAAAAATAATAAGAAAGACTACCAATATTTACCTCTTTATAACCTGACTAATTGCTGAGCTATTCAGCTGAAATTTTCAGAATATCAAGCAAAGTCTCAAAACTTTAGTTACTGTAAAATTAAAGCTAGATAATCTAACAAAGATAACAAAGGCTGTGTAAAATAAAAAAAACACTTCCTTCTTCCCTACTTCTTGCTAACCTGACTAATTGCTGAGCTTTTCAGCTGAAATTTTCAGAATAGCAAGTCATGTCTCAAAACTATCAAACAATTTAGTAAGCAAAGGTTTCTTATTATTTTTAAAAATTTGTAATATTGTAATTTGAAATATAATAAATCTTGCTGCGTGATCAACATGCTACCCTTTCTAGTAGACATCCCCGACAGGGTATAGGAGCAGAAAACCAAAGCCATGAATCTGAAATTCTTTGCTGCTTTTTTGCCTCAAACTCGAATGACAAGCGGCTGACATGGGCCGTGATGAAGTGGGCCGCTTGCTTGCTTCTTCTTCTTCTGCTTGTTGTTTACTGGGGTGGTGAGGGTTGGGCTCTGGGCTCTGGGTTTTGCCTTGCCAGGTTTGAGGTACAGCAGATTGCGGTAGTTGGAGCGGGGAGCAAGGGGCTGGCTATTCCAAATGGTGGCAGGACATTGTTTTCTTCTATTTCCTTTTTTTTTTTTTTTGCTCTCCTCTTCTCTGTTTGTTTTTTTTTTTTTTTTTTTGTTATTGCGCATTGATTTGCTGCATTGCGTGCGGCAGGTGGATGAAATACTGATATCCTTACCTTCTGCCAAGCGATTAGTCATCAACATGAAAGAAAGGAAGAGCATATGGCCATTAAGCCGGGAGATAAACACACTTAATGTAGTTAACTAAAGCTGATAGTGGTGATAGGAAGCAAAGAAGAGCAGCTCTGAAAAAGCTAATGGAAAACATGCATGAAAGATAGAGGAAAAATCCTTAGGTGTACAAAATTAAAACTATAGTTGCAGCTGCAACAATGAGTTGTTAACTACGTTTGTTTAAAAATGAAATGAAAAAGCTAATGGAAAACATGCATGAAAGCCGGAGGAAAATTCCCTAGGCTACAGCTGAGTTGCAGCTGGATTAAAACAAAATAAGTTATTAATTACACTTAACTAAAAAAGCTAATGGAAAACATGCCTGATATCCTTAGGAAAATTCCCTAGAAATCAAAAATAAAACTAAGTTAAACTCAAACCGTAACCGTAACCATAAAATGATATGCCTAGGTGTAAATTACTCTTAGCAAAAAGTGGGCGGGAGACCTCGTATCCTCTCCAAGGACATATAATAATAGCAATAGCTCATGTAGCAACGTTATCTGAAGGCTGAAGGCAGTCAGAAAAAGGCTGCAGTCGCAGTCAACATGATTTACGCGTTGGCGTCATCATCGTCGTCGTCATCGTTGTTGCCAGAATGCCAGCTGCATTCTAGCGTTGGATGTCAACAAAACATGACCCCAAAATGTAGCTGCAACGCCGCCAACCGCATACCTAGATTTCTAGTTGGTCTATGCTACTCCGTCTTTGGCAACAGCAGCGACAAATGTCACATAAATCCTCAATGCGAATGTTTTGCGGATTTCGTAAGGCTCGAGAACGCCTTTCGATATAACTCTAGTGGAAGAAAATTTGCATAGCAATGCCATCCCAGGCAGAGGACTCAAGATGATGACTACAGAAAATACCCTGTAAATGTGAGCCAAAAAGCAAAAACGAATCTGTCTCAGATTGTCAAAAAAATTAATCTTCTAGAAATATAGATTATAAAAAAATATAAAATAATTTTAAAATATATTTTTGCTTTTAGTCTCTGGTATAAATCTTTGAAATTTAAAGATTAGAAAATTATAAAAATATATTTTTGTTTCATGTTTTTGTTAAAGCTTTAAGCAGCCACAGGTTGTCCACAAAATAAATCTGCCGGAAATATTAGGTAGAAAATAATGTTTAAAATATCTTGTTGGTTTAGGTTGCTGATAAAGAATAAATCTTCGAGATTTAGAGATTAGAAAATTATGTTTAAAAAATATATTTCTACTTAAGGTTTTTGCTTATAAATCTTCGAGAAATAGATATTAAAAAAATGCTTAAAATATCATTTTGTTTTAGGTTTGTGCTAAAGAATAAATATTATAGATTTAAAGGTTTAAAATTATTTTTCAATTATCATTTTGTCTTAGGGTTTTGATAAAGATTTGAAGGGTCTCAGAATATCAAAAGATACTTAGAGATTAGAAAATTATGTTTAAGATATCCTTTGCCTTTACGACTTGTAACTAAACCACCAAGTGCACCGCGAATTTAATTGGATTATTGAAATCTTTTGTTTCGAAATTTTGAGATTAAAGAATATATTTTTTGTATAGATTTCTGCTTGGAATAAATTTTAATAATTGAAAGTATTCCCGCAAGTATACTCCAAATTTGATTGGACTGTTGAAATCTTTTATTTCCTTTTTTCCTTTGATTTTGGGATGCCAAATTTAGCTGCATTTCCTCAGTCAACCTATCAGCGTAGCTTACGAAATCCTTTTTGAGTCAGAGCGAAACGTCTGCCATCTTGTGGCGCCGCAAGGGATGTTCAATGGAGGTCGCATTACGCGTGGGCAACAGACTTGAGTCGTAGTTAGGGGCAGCACACTCAGCATGTGGCATGGGGAGGGGGAGGGGGAGGGGTGGAGAGGCAAGTGAAGAGGGTGTCTCTATGCGACAATTTCCTGCTTTCAAAGTTTTGCGCGCACACAAACTGAGAAACACGCAGAGCGAGCAGAGAGAGAGAGAGAACTGAGTGCATTAAATTGAGGCCCAAGTTACAGCAGCGATAAATTCGAGGCAAATGTATCTGACGATTGCCGTTTGGGCCAAGAGTCAGCAACAACAACAATAACAACAAGAGCCACATTACTGTTGTTGCCCCTGCCTGCGGTTGGCGTGCGGCAAAAAAGTTCGCCAGGTTGTTGTAACCCTCGTTATACCCATTAGCCAAAAGGGTTGCAAGGGTAACATCGTTCAGTGGCAGACGAAATCCTAAAGAATTTCTATTATTTGCTGTCTGCTTAGGTGCTTTATCTATCTAAGCTTTTGTTTAAGCAAGCTGACAGTCTGACAATCTGGTATATTTTGTACTTTACTCTATGGTATATTTAAAATAACTATATGGTATATTTTGTACTTTACCATATGGTATATTTTTTAAAAATGTAGTACTATGTCAATATACCAAATAAAGCTATTGGTATATTTTATGTATTTTGCGGTATATTTTCATCATATTTATTTGTTATATAGCCTTCGATATATTTTAGTATTTTGAGGTATGTTTTCGGTATATAGTCTTCGGAATGTTGCCTTAAGTATGTTTCAGTATTTTGCAATGCATATTCAGTATAATTTTAGATCATACGGTATATTCTGCACTTTGTGGTATATTTTCGGTATATTTATTTGCCTTCGGTGTATTTTCTGTACGTAGTCTTCGGTATGCTTTTGCAGTCTGTGGTATATTTTCGGTATATTTTAGTATTTTAGTGGTATCAGTATATTTATTTGAATCATGTAATATTTTTTTGCATTTTGCGGAATATTTTCGTCATATTTATTTGTTATTTTAGTATTTTGAGGTATGTTTTCGGTATATAGTCTTCGGAATGTTTTTGTAGTTTTGTGATATATTTTTGATATATTTATTTGTTATATAGCCTCGGGTATATTTATTTGCCACAAAGCAGACTTTAGTATATTTATTTGGTATATTTAATCTTTGGTATATTTTATTATTTTTGTGGTATATTTCTAGAAAATGATTTCATTGAACATGGCTAGCAGGTATCTCAAAGTTGAGCACACTTGACTGCTTTCATACTTTTTGTATTAACTCATCACAATTTATATTCTTTTATTAATTCTTTCAAATGACATTTTCATTAATTTTCGAACAAATTCAGCAATGTGTATATATGTATATATACAAAATCGGAATGTCTACTAATGTTTGGGTATCTTGAAGTCGAGCACACTTGCCACGGTTTGTTAGCCAAGTCAGTTTGCTTTGCTTGCAGCGTTTTTGCATACGAAATGCGAGCTGTAAATTGTATCTGTGCGCTACTTAGATACACCAATGTGAGCGAGCACGGGGGTGACTCGTCTCATATACAACCCCTAGCCTCCCTTCCCCTCCCCTCCCCTCCCCCACTCAGTTCAGTTGAACAACACTTCGTGTTGCCGTTTTTCGGTGGTTTCGTTCGTTTGCCCGCAATTGGTTGCCGCAGCAACGTTGATTTAATAGATTTTTCCGTTTGCAGCTCAAAATGTGCTTTTGCAGATACACAGTGTCGTAGTATGCCCCTAACATCCCTTCAACGACATCACCTCACCATCTCCACCCCCTTCCACCCCCAAAAGCAGAGGACAACTTTTGTGACGAGGACAATGACGAGGGGAGACGGTGAAGGAGACAGGGCGACGGTGACTGCGAGGACATGGACATGGACACGAATTGAGTACGTGACACGGGGTTGCAACCCCCAACCCATGCCACCCCCACAACCCCCTCTTGCTTTCTCTTATAGCAACCCTATCTAGACTTTTGTATCCCATTGCCATCATCCGCTTTATTTTTATTTTCGTTTTTTTTTTTTTCTTTGCTGTCGCATTTGTCTGCATCCGAAAAAAGCAGCAAAGTTTTTTCTGTGTTTTCTTTGCTTTTTGTTTTGCGTGTCGCCACTCGAGGGTTGTGCAACCACACCCCTGCGTGTGTGTGCATGTGTGTGTGTGTGTGTGTAATTAATGCTTATTGCCTTCGCTTAGCTGGCGAATTGTTCGCTTTTGGTTGGCCAAATCTGCAAAACGCAACGCAATGAGACAACACCACGTGATTTCCAGCGATTTCAATTCGAATCACCCTCTAAAGAGGGGTGCGGAGAGGTGGATGGGGGGGTGTTTGTTATACACTGAGAGGGTTGCTAAAATCAAAGCACATCATTGAGCTGAGCTGCTGTGCTTTAGCTACAAAATGGCGTCGCTTTTGAGCTTTGCCAAATTCTCCAGGGTTGTGGATGATGATTTCCACATGATTTCCGTTGGCAGCCACCAATTGGAATTGAGTTCATCTCAAGATGGTTTCTATTTTAGCTAATCTCTGAAGAAGCTTCATTAACACCCTGGAATTCGAACTTCTCAATTCCTAAAACTTTCGTTTGTCGCATTAAGTTATCATAGCAAATGAGTCCAAATTTCTTTAGCTTATTCTTTCAATTTATCAAAATAGTTGGGTTTTATTTTTTTTTAATTAGAAAAATTTATTTTTAGTATAATTTCCTTTTATTTCTTAAAAAGTTGTTTCTTAACAATTCAGTTTTGCTTCTTATATCAAGCAAATTTTACAATCAAAAGGATTTTGTACCACAAAATTAAATTATAGCCTTAAGATAGATTGTAAATCAAGTAAATATTACAAGTAAAGAAGATTTTCGCAGTAAAAATGATAATGAAAACAATTGATTTTGAAACTTTATACACTAAAAAATTCAATTTAAGAAAAGTCTAGTTTTTTTATTTATTTAATTTTCTTTTTATTTAAAATCTATCTATCTAAAGATAAAAGTCTAGGTTGACATTCTAATTCATACAATTGAGTTAATATCTTTAACTTTTTGTTTAATCTTACCAATTGACTCTAGATTTTCATAGCTTATTATACTCGCTAGAAGGCTAACTTTGTGCCTCCAGGAAATGTATGTAACAGGCAGAAGAAGTGACATCCGATCCTCTAAAGTATATATGTATATATAATATATATTCTTCTTCGTCTGTCTGTCCGTCCGGATATATAAACACCTAGATCTCAGAAACTATAAGAGATACAGAAATAATTTTTTTAACATAACTTGTACTGTTTTTACGCAGATTAAGCTTGTTTCCAATTCCTTGCCCATTTGAAATCCACAAAAATCGAATAGCAATCAAGTCTAAATTGCTTGGGCTGACCATCAGGTATATATTGTACTCTATATATACATATGTATATGTATATATATTTTCAAAGTAACTACATCATATACTACATCAATATACCAAATAGGGTCTTCGTAATATTTTGATATTTTTGCGGTGTAATTTTAGTAAACTTCAAGAATATTAAAATTAACAAGTAAGAAAGCTACAGTCGAGTGTACTCGACTGTGAGATACCCGCTACCCATTTTGAATAAAAGAAATATATTTTGCGGTATTTTCTCAAAATATACCAAATATACTGCAAAAATACTAAAAATATACCGAATGGTATATTTGGTATATCGACATAGTACCGTATTCAAAATATACCATAGACGGCACAATATACCAGATTGTCAGCCAAAGCAACTGAGACCCCTAGTAAGTAGGCGTGTTTGCCCATACAAAAGTATTTCTTTAATAACTTCGACATCATCTGATCGCAACCAAATTTTCAGGAATCATAACTACTAAAGTTATCATTATATATACCAAAATTCGCAACTCTAGCTTTAAAATTACGCTTGTTATTCGATTTTTTTGATTTGCGGGGGCGAAAGTGGGCGTGGCAAAAATTTGAAACAAACTTGATCTGCGTGCAAACATAACAAATGCTGTCGAAAAAAAATTATAGCTCTATCTCTTATAGTCTCTGAGATCTAGGTGTTCATACGGACGGACGGACAGACACACAGACGGACAGACGGACAGACGGACATGGCTATATTGTCTCGGCTGTTGACGCTGATCAAGAATATATATACTTTATAGGGTCGGAGATGCCTCCTTCTACCTGTTACATACATTTCCTGCCGGCACAAAGTTATAATACCCTTCTACCCTATGGGTAGCGGATATAAAAATGACTTTAGCTTTCATGTTATACTTAAATTGGGAATGACAACAGAGAGTTGTTTTATACTTTAATTATTTTTATTTAAAATTTTGTTCTTATAATATAAGTAAAAGTGGTCCGATCTTTCTTTTTGATTTTAGATTGTTTGATTTGTTACAAAATATATAATTCGGTTGATAGAATAATTTTGTTTGAGATGTAAAAGCAGCATAGCTTCTACTTTATTTATAGTATAGTATAGTATATAGTATAGTATATATAGTTATCAACTGAAATGTTTCAATTTGCTCGAGCTTTGCATGCATACGAGTTTATTTCTTTGGCTTTACAATTTGCGTTGCTTTCTGCCACACTCGCACTCACACTCAGAGCGAGTTCTCCTTGAATTGCATGTCAGAGCTTCCAATGCTGTTCCCTCCTTCCCCCTCCCACGAGTGTCTGCCTGCCACCCTTCGCTTGTTGTTGTTGTTGTTGTTGTTGTTCGTGCCATCAACTGGTCAAAAGGGCAGGCGACAATCATCATTATTATCAGTAGCAGCAGCAACGTCATCATCATTATTCATATGGCCCAAAAGCGCCATCATAAAGCAGTCAACAAATGTCGTTGTAACTGTCCCCCTTCCCCTTCCCCTTCCCCTTCGACTGTGTCTAGAGCACTCTCCAAGGATTCAGCTAATGAGCTTGTTCGTGTGCATGTCCTCACTGATAATCAGCGACCACAACACTCTCAGGTGACTCAGGTTGAATGGTTGGATGGTTGAATGGATGGATGGATGGATGAATGGCTAAGGAACCAACAACTCAGCCCAACCCAAGCCAAGGCTGCTGGAGTTGAGCCTCATTAGCTGACTGTACATGTAGTACATATGTCTCTCTCTCTCACTCTTGCTCTATCTCTCTCCCTCTCTCTCTCTTTGTACATAGTATTTTATAGCAAGTACAGACCCTGAGCTTCCATTAGCGATGATGACGCTGAGGCTTAACGTGTCGCCGCATGGCAGGAGAATTTTCCTCTCTTTCTCTTCCTCTCCCTCTCTCTTTTTCTGTCCCTGTTTTTGGTGTGCGTGAGTTCATGTTGATGGCGCTTTGTTTGCTCGGGGACCTCTGAGCTTACATATGTGAGTGTGGGAGAGAGAAAAGTATGTCTCTGTGTGTGTGTGTGTGTGTGGAGCAGAGCACATGCTGCGTTGCACACTCCAACTTCAACTGCGACTTTTACACTGCAAAAAAAATGTTGTAAAATCAAAATTTTGATCTAAAGAACATGAAACTCTTAATGCTAGAAAACACATATTGATTTCAAGAGCACTTAAAATAAAATAAAAAAAATATGTAAGGTGTTATTCTTCAAATATACCAAATTATTATACTAAAAAGTTGAAAAATATTCCAAGGTCAATATGTGGTATATTTATATAGTACTACATTTTAAAATATAATACCACAAAAAATATAAAAATATACCTAAGTTTGGTATATTTATATAGTACTACATTTTAAAATATTATACCACAAAATACAAAAATATTCCAAATTCTATATACCAATATACCATAAAGTGCGAAATATACCAGATTGTCAGACATGATTTTCCACACACATTTCCTGAAGGCACGACATTATAAAACCCTTCTAACTTATGGCCAGCCGGTAAAATTATAATTAATATGATATTATACAAATATTATTGAATTAATTTTTAATTATAAACATTTAAAATTATTGCCAATAACCCTGATTTTGCTAACGCTTTCACTCGTAGTGTAAATTATTTCTTATTAATATGCTCTTATCTGCTTTACCGAAAAAAACCTTCATCAGTTCGTTTCCTATTCTGAATATTTTCTTCGGGAGCTTCACTTGATTCAAATGTTGAAATAATAAGAATTAGCTTTAAGTCTCTATATCGATTTGTAAGCTCTAAAAATCCGGTATTTATACAGTAACAATAAAATCAATTTGCATTTAATTTAAAATATATTTAAGCTGCTGTATTTGTATGAGCATGTTTTGTACTTGTTTTTTGGTTGTTTTTTTTTTTTGAGGATTATTCATGGTCGTTGGTTCCGCGTTGTAAGCTCGGTTGGGAAGTCGGAAAGTTTGGGAAGTTGTTTCCTTGCCGCGACGTCTGCGTTGTTCTCTGTTTGCCAAAGGTGTGTCAATGACATTGGGTCGGGGAATATGGCGTGGAGAATGAAATGAGAGTAAAGGAAAGAAGAGGAAAGGACAGAAGAGGAAAGGACGGAAGAGGGAAGGAAAAGAAAGGAAAGGCAAGAAGAGGAAAGAAAGAAAAGGAAAGGAAAGGAAAGGAAAGGAAAGGAAGAGGAAAGTAAGGAAAAGGAAGGAAAAGGTAGAGGAAAGGAATGGAAAAGAATTGAAAGGAAAGGCAGAGGAAGGGAAAGGTAGGGGAAAGGGAGGCAAAGGAAAGGGAAGAGGGAATATGCCATGATTGTGGGCACAGCGGATGCATGGGTGTGGCATGCAACCCCACAGAGACACAGCCAGCATCTGCCTCTCCACCACTCGCTCCCTCTCACTCCCTCTCACAGTATTATTTGGCTATTGATTTTCGTATTTTGCCTTTTTGGCGCACGCGATCAAAGCGAACGAACAACCGCACGCATGCTTCGCTCCTTCACTTGCCACTTGCCACTTCCCCCCTCTTTCACTTCGCATCCAGTTCAGTCTCTTCTCTCTCTACACTTCCGCTACCACTTCCTCTCCTGTCCGTCTGTCTGTCCGTTCGTCCGTCCGTTTGTCGTCATCAGCGTCTTTTACATGCTGTGCACTCAAACGTAACGCCAGCAAAACATAAAGTGAGTAAGAGTGGGAGTGGAAAGAGGAAGAGACAGAGGGAGACAACGGGAGGGTGATTCCAATGAATTGCCTGCTCTGAAGATGCGTCTACAGTCTTCTACAGTCTAGACGGTGAAGAAGGCTAACACAGTCTGAGGCTGACCCTCAGCTTATCAACAAGTTTTGCTAGAAGAGGAACCGGTTAAAAGGCGAATTGCTCCGCAATGTTAAAATAAGAAATACTGCTCGACAGAAAAAAAGAGGCTTAGGTTTTGAAAAGAACATTTTAGGCTTTACTAAAATAGGAATAGGATTTGAATTATTCATATTAAGAGACTTGTGAATTTAAAATTTGTGTGTTAATGTAATCTGTCGAAATGTTTCTAACACTTTTCTTAAATTTCTTCGATATTTTTCAGTATTATTTTAAAAATATACCAAATAATATACCACAAAAATACTTAAAAATTACAAAATGGTATATTTAATGTATGGCTTTATTTTTACATAAGACGTTTGTAATACAAGACAAAAGCGGGTATACAAATATACCACACGATATACCGAAAATACTAAATATATACCAAAAACTTGGTATATTGATAGTGTAATACATTCAAAATATACATTAGAGTCCTAAAGCGGGTGTACAAATAATCAAAAAAATATCCCACAAAAATACTAAAAATATACCAAATGCTATATTTGGGTTAATGATGTGGTAATACAATTAAAATATACCACCGATTACAAAATACTGTATTCTGTGCGGTATTTATTTCAAAATATAATTAATTTATATACCAAAAAATACTAAAGGTATACCAAATTCTATATTTGGTCAGCCAAAAGCATTTCTTAAACAACTTCTACAATTTTAAAATATCGTCTCGGTTGTTGACGCTGATCAAGAATATATATATCCTTTATATAGTACATATATATATATACATTATTGGGTCGAAGATGCCTTCTCCTGGTTGTGAAATATATTTTCTGGAGACACAAAATTATAAAAGAATCTGAAGCACATTTAATTGTAAAGCTATACTGAACTCATGCTGTTTAACGGATGTTAATTAATTTATGAACAAGTTGTTCACGAGTTACTTGTCGAATTACTCCGTCAATAAGCTGTGCTGGACCAGCAGCCAATCGCATTGCAGTTGCTGAGATGCAATCGCAATCAGAGATCCAATAAAAAGCAACAAGCGACATTTGCCCGCTTTGCGTGGCAAACAAAGATGAAGTCAAAGTGGAAGTCCATGTGCTGTGGGGCGACATGAAATCACAGACAGACAGCAGCTAAAGCAACAGATACAGATACAGATACACACACACAGACTACAGATACAGATAGAGCTACAGCAACAGATACAGATACAGCGAACATTTAAAGCCGCAGCGAAAGAAACGAAAAAAAAAAAAAAAAAAAAACGATGAGGAGGAAACGTGGGAGAGGGAAGGGAAGGGAGCTGTGGAGCAGCGAAGCAAACGCTGACAGAGATTAATGAAGCACTTATGGGTGAGCACACACACACACATACACAGACGAATGGGCGCAGATACATTTGTATCTGTATCTGTGGCGGCTGTGCGCGTTGATCATCATCATCTGCTGCTTGTTTATTTGCTGTTGGCTGCCGGTTGCTGAGATTTCGACGCCTTCATCATGGTTTGGTAGCTGTGCGTGTATCTGTATCTGTATCTGTATCTGTAAATGTATCTGTGGCTGTGTATTTATATCTGTATCTATGGCTCTCGCTGTGATGGCTGTAAAGCAAAGATCAAGGCGAGTCACACCACAAACACAAAGCTATTTATAGTATCAACACTCGTTCTCTCTCTCTCTCTGTCTTTGTATCTCTTTCACTTTGTGATGGCGCTGGGGGGGAGGAGCAGCAGCAGCAGCAGCAGTTGAGTATCTTTTAGATGAGCTGCTAAATCTGCAGGCGGAATCAATCTTCCCACACTTGCGTTTCAGTCTTCCGCCTCTTTTATTGTCCACTTCGCTTGGTCACTTGGCATTGACTGCAGTAAAAAACAAAGCATTTGCATTTCTGTCCATCCGCATCTGCATCCCTGACTTTGACTTTGTCTGCGATTCTCACTCTTGTCTGTATCTGTATCTTTAGCTGTAGCTATATCTTTAAACTGTGCATTGGCGCTCTTAATTCGCCATTGTCTGTGGCTGTGAAATTCTCTGAAATTCCATTTGAAAAGCAATCTTCTGACCAACCAAGCAGCTAGCTAGTTAGCTACACAGTGCGAAAACAAATCGAATATATATAAGCATATATCCAGTTATAGCATTTGTTGTATATATTAGTATATATGTATATAAAAGCTCAACTCATTATTGATAACGATAGACAACATTCAATTCTTTAAATTGCAAAATTTTGTATATTTTTTTTTTGCTCTATTTGATAAAATTTCTATTCTTTTTAGATATTTGCTTTATTTATTTAGTATTTCTATAATTTTTTTGTATTATTTATTCTTACATTTATTATTTATTATTATTATATACTTTTCTAATTAATTTATTATGAAGTTTGTATTCTTATTATTTATTACCTTTATTTATTCATTTTTGCCATATACATATCAATATTTTATAATTTTATATTTACAGCAATTAAATTGAATGTCATCTAGTTAACTCCAACTCAAATTTCCTACTTTAAGCTTTTGTTTTTTTTGTTAGTTGTACTTACTTGTTACTTCTTATTTATATTTATTTATAATTGTCATTTTATTTAATTTTAATTCATGTAATTTTATTGCATTTCATTTTATTTGAATTCATTTTATTTTTTAGTATTCTGTTCAATTAAATATCTTTTTATTTAATTTTATTCTCATGTCATTTCAATGTATTTAACTTAATTCATATTAATTCCATTGGATTTCATTTTAGTTCATTGAATTTCATATTATTTTGTTACATTCCATTTATGTCATTTCATTTAATTTCATACAATTTCATTATATTCTATTTTACTCTATTTCAAATTATTGTATTTAATTCTATTCTTTTTATTTTTTATTTATTTTTTTTCACTTTAATTCATTTGATTTGACTTCATTTCATTTCCATTTCATTCCATTTTATTTTATTCCATTGCATTTCGCTCTATTTCATTTCATTTTATTTTAATTAATAATTTCATTTGAATTCATTTCATTTATTTTCATTTCACTTGATTCCATTTCATCCTATTTCATTTTATTCCATTCACTTATATTTCATTTTATTATGTTTAATTCAAGTATTTAATTTAAAGTATATTTCATTTAATTTCCATTTCCTTCCATTTTAGTTCATTTAGTTCATTTCATTTAATTTGATTGCTTTGCATATTATTATTTTTATTTTTGATTTTTTCTAACTTTGCTTTCTTTTTATGTGACTTGTGACTTTTCTTTTACTTATTTAGTGTTATTTTTTTGTACAGCGCTTTAAATTTTCTTTCATTTATTAGTGCTGGTTAATTTATTTTTTCGACAGTGTTTTAAATATGTTATTCAATCACACAAACCCGAGAAGGCTATCAGATAAGTCTGCATTTATTTATTTATTGTTGAGCGAGAATTCATATTGTTAATACCCAGAATGCTTCACATTGGCAAAATCTGTTATACATATTTTAGTATTTCTGTATTTTTTCGTTTTCTCAATGACTTTATGACTTTGTTCAGTTGAAGTTGAAGTTGAGTTTATGATTTGCTCACTTGGATGCCCCATTTTGCATTTAACGCGCGCTCTCGCGAGTTGTGTATCTGCAGTTATCGAGGGGCAGTTCCCCTCAACCGCAACAGCAACAACAACAACCGCAACAGCAACAACAACAGCAACCGGCTTCACATGGATAGAGTGGTAGATGGCAACTTGATGAAAAATCAAGGTCTGACTGCCTCGCTGATCATTAATGTTGCACACACACACACACACACACACACAGATACAATAAATATGTAGCTGTACTTGTAGTTGTATCTGTAGCTCTGAATGTATCTTTTATCTGGCCGGGAAGCTTGGCGCTGACTCGACGCCATTTAACAACAACACAACACAAAAAAAAAAAAAATAGGGAGAAAAGCAACGAAATATTGCGACGAAACGGGAGGAGTTGAAGCCAGGTTAATGTCTGCCTGGAAGATGATGATGATGATGATGATGATCATGATGATTGTGACTGAGATGATGATGATGTTGCTGCTGTTGCTGCTGCTGTTTGGTGGTGGCGGCAATGATGACGACGCAGATGTGGACGCACTGAAAGCAAACGTTACGCTTGGTTAAAGATCATTACCGGCAGCAACAACATCAACAATGAAGACGACAACAACGACAAACTGGCAACTGGCAACGGCGACGGGGCGTTGTCAGGCAGCCAACATTGCCAGGGGCACTTAAAAGAGACCCAGACCCAGACTTAAAGCCAGTCACAGCCACAGCAACAGCCACAGCAACAGATACAGATACACAGCCGTTGCTAGAGTTAAAGATACAGATACAGATACAAATACACATTGAAAGATACAAAACACTAAGAGCTAGGCACATCTTCAGCGAAAGATGGAAATTTTTGTGGGGCTGAAGAATCAGCGCCCAAAAAAGGTTGCAGCCAACAGTTTTGACGCACTGCTTAAATACCCTGTAATGCACGTTGTGTACCTGTGGAGTTGATCGACGTTTAATCCCGATCTTCTGTGCTGGGCAGGTGCTCATGTTAATCTACCAATTCATACCCTATATTTATAGCATTCTCATTTCGATTACTTCCTTGACTTATTTTATTTTACTTTGAAGTTTATTAAACGTAACTTTATCAGCAAGAAAAGTAAACAATGCGTCAAAAGATTTAAAAATTAATTTTAGGCTAGAGCTTAAGCTATTTTTAATATATAATATATATAAAAAAAGTTATTTAAGATATACATACACCTACAACGGATCTTAGTTGCTTTGGTATATTTTGTACTCTATGGTATACTTTAAATTCTAGTAATTTTCGGGCTTAGTACTACATCAATTTACCAAATATAGCCTTTAGTATATTTTAGTATTTTTTTGCGGTATATTTACTTTAAATGTCATACTATATCTATTTAGTCTTTTGTATACTTTAGAATTTTTTTCGTATATTCATTTTAAATGGTGCTTTATCAATATACCAAATATGACCATTGATATATTTTTGTATTTGTATGGTATATTAATTTGATATATGTATATTAAATTTAATACCAAACTCCTTTACATTTATTCAAAATTGATTGCGGGTATCTCACAGTCGAGTACGTTTGACTGTAGCTTTCCCACTTGCTGCCAGTCCAGCAAATCTATTTCTAATTATCGCATTCTGTTTCTATCAAACAATCTGAAGAAGTTTTGAGATTTCAACACTTGCATTCTCAATGCGATGTGTGACTTGCAGGGTATCTGCTATTCGGTCAAGCAATTTTGCTTTACAATGTGACAAATTTAACACGCGCCTCTCGTAATTACAGCAAATTATATTACCCAAGTTATTATTTTATTCAAGTAACGAATACCATTTCTTATTAACTAAGACCAAATATAAGTTTACTATAGAACGATCAACAACAAAAGTGTGAACTTACAGGGTATCTATAAGTGCATTCATTGGCACAACCATCGTGCGACTTGGCAAAATTTGAATGGCGTTTTATGATCTTGCGCATTTCGCATCCATTCCGCGAGTCAGGTTGAAGAGTAGCATAAGGAAAAGGAAAACAGAGAAATAAAAAGAAAAAAACAACCACAATGGCAACTGCAGCTAAGCAAAGCTGCACAGCTGACTGACGTTTACCAACACTGATAATGGGTAATAGGCTGCCCTGACTGCTGACTGCCTGACTGTTTGACTGTTTGACTGTTTGTTGTTGACTGCCTCTCTCAACGGCTCAACGATTTTTGACCAAGAGCAGAGACTCAGACTCAGACTGGAGAGTTAGAGGCAACATCGTCGTTGTCGACCTCTTGGCGGGGCGGTTGCGAGGCAGTCAGGCAGATCAGCGCGCACGCCAAAGTCAAGACCCCCGACTCCGGTGCAGACCCGAGACCAAAGATCGGACCAGACCAGACCAAAGAGACCCCTATATCATCATCATCATCATCATCATGGCATTTTAGAGTCAGCTTCGAAGTCGCAGTCGAAGTCGGAGCTCATCCACAGCCAAGATGACGGATGTTGTGCCGCAATTCTCCCCCTCTTTCTCGCATTTTCTCCCTCTCTCTCTCTTTCGTTCGTTCATGCTCATTATCTTCCAGCTTCTGCTTTGTCTGTTTCTGTTTCTGTTCAGTTTCTCCCGTTTATTTCTTTTCTTCTCTCTGTGTGTGTGTGTTTTTTTTATATATATTTTTTTTTATTTTTACATCCAATGATCACTGAACCGTTTACGTTTTTGAACTGTTTCAAGGTCTGCTCCGTTCTTCGTTCTTCGTTCGTTGCTGTGCTTCCTCTTCTCTCGCTCTTTCTCATTGGACATTTGCGACTTTTTGGACAGACTCGCCATTGTTCCCCAGCTTTTGGAATCTGCTTCTCCAGCAGCACAAAACCTCTAGGAACTCAGCAACTGCTGCAGTTATTCAGCTCAGTTTTATTCTCTAGCCACTTGAGCAGCCAAATCTTCAATTTATACATATGTGTTGGCTTGATTTATTTGCATATTTTGTTTTATGTTTTATTCAATGTGACCTTTGAGTTTTATTATTATTTTATTGACTGTTCATACCAAATACAATCTTTGATGTAGTAGATGAAAATTTCTGAATAATTATGGCTTCAGTTTGTTTGTTAACAATTTGAATTTTCAAAAAGTTTCCGATTAATCTATAAACATTAATGATAAATTAGAAAGAACATGATAGCAAATTATTTGTGAAGCTTCCACTAGGTCAACAGATCGGAACATTTTATGCTAGTACAATATCGATATACTAAATGTAGGCTTTGGTATATTTTAGTATAATCGCGGTATATTTTTGGATATACAAAAATTGTAGAAGGTGTTTAAGAAATACTTTTGACTGATAATCTGGTATATTTTAAACTCTATGGTATTTTTTGAAGGTAGTACAATATACAGAATATAACCTTCGGTATATTTTTGTGGTATATTTTT
This sequence comes from Drosophila pallidifrons, assembly GCA_023558445.1. Taxonomy (NCBI): domain Eukaryota; kingdom Metazoa; phylum Arthropoda; class Insecta; order Diptera; family Drosophilidae; genus Drosophila; species Drosophila pallidifrons. Next base: position 24,536,631 of record CM042351.1, on the reverse strand, counting down.
GGATTATTTTTAGAATTTGGTTTTATTGAAAATGGGTAACTGGCATGAAGCCTTCGGTATGTTTTAGTCTACCTTAGCGGTATAGCTTTGGTATATTTTTAGTATATTGTTAGTATTGTTAGCAGTAGGAAGCCTCTCACATTTCTGCACACTCTGTCATATAGATTTCGGTATATTTTATTATTTTGACGGTATATTTTTGGATCCATTTTACAATATGGTTTTATTGCTCACTCAACTGTAATATCATCAATTAGTCAATTTCAAAAATTTCAATAAAATAACTTAGACGCTTAATATTGTAAAATTTGAAGTTTTTCTTTTACAGAGATCTTACTCAATATCAATATTTTGGATCACAACTAAAATGAAGTTGAAATTAAGATTATTTAGTCTCGATTATTGAGTCAATAACTTAGTCACTTAACAACAATTATTTCATGTATTATTTTAAAATTTAAAGTTTGTGTTTGCAATTTTTTTGAGTAATATCTTTTACTCACTTTCAATCTTTTCGTTTACAACTAAAGTGAAGTTGAAGTTGAGACGATTTTTAGTATATATTTGGATTATTTAGTCAATAACTTAGTCACTTAACAACAATTATTATTTTATTTAATATTTTAAAATGTTAAGTTTTTTTTGTAGTAGAGATTTTACTCAATTTCAATCTTTTGGATTACAACTCAAGCGAAGTTGAAATGTATAAAAAGCAGTTGCTGTAAATGCTGTGATGTGATGTGATGTGTTGTGTTGTTCACCTGTTGAAAAATGTTCTCTTTGTTAGCCAACTTTCTTTCATTGGAAAGTGCCAATTGCTGAACCGTGTTAAACTGTGTTAAACGCAGAAGGTTAACTACGATTCGATTCTCGCATTCGTTGTTGCCCGTTGCTGTTGCTGTTGTTGGTGCTGTTGCTGTTGCTGTTGTTGGTGCTGTGGTCATGCGGCATGATTGATTAGCGGTCGCGTCCGATGGGTGGCTTCATTGGCCATTGTTCATTATTATTTCTAATTTTTTGCTGGGTGGAGCTTGTTAACTGAACTAGATTTCGAGTGCCACGTGGCGTATGCGCAACGCGAAGTGAGGGAGACCAAAAAAAAAATGAATTCGAGAAATATAGCAAATAAAATAAGGCAGCTGCAACGAGTTGCGAGTTTGCTGCAAGTTGCGAGTTGTGAGTTGAGTCTTACCCCCGTTGCAGTTGAATGTGGCAGGTGTTGCAGCAACGTCTTTTTCTCGTTGTTGTTATTGTTGTTGTCCCTGCGGACCAGACTCGTGCTCATATTTGTTGTAATAGTAGTTTAGTAGTCTTCCTCCCTTCCTCCGTCATCCATTCTCAGCTCATCGTCGTCGTCGTCGTCGTCGTCGTCGTCTTCGTTGTCTCACGTGCATTTGAACATGGCATGCGATCACGAAATTAATGAGCAGCAACGTAATTACTTCTTAATGGAAATTGGGCAAAGGAAAACGAAAATAAACAACTGCAAATGAAAACGAAAATGAAAAGAAAATGCGCGGCAAAAGAAAAGCAAGCAACTATCGCTGTTGCTTTTGTTGTTGTTGCTGTTGCTGTTGTTGCTTCGACTATCTTATGACAATGCCTCAAGAATTTGTCCAGCTTAATTGAAAACTGAAAGTGAGACGAAGGCAAGTCAAGTTGCTTCCACTAGGCCAACAGATCTCTCTCTCTCTCTCTCTCTCTCCCTTATATTATATACATAATGTATATGCATAACACTTGCTTAGGTTTCTCACACTCTCAACACTCTCTCATTCTTTCTCCCCTTACAACTAGTACAATAATTGCTTAATTTGTTGAGTATTAACTAAATAGTTGTGTTTAAGTGGATATCTGTTCCTGATTTATATTCATATATATATTGTATATAAATATACACACACTTTTGAAATACAATTGTTTGTGAAAAAAAAGTAAAAATTTTTCATAGAAAGAATGTTTTTATATAACTTTGTGTCGAGAGGAATTATATGTAACAGGTTCTGCCTATAACCGACGCCATTAAGAATATATCATAGTATATTCTTGATCTACCTACAAAGTACGCTTTTAAGAAAATTTGGCTGAAAATCTGACATATTTTGAATGTATTACAACATCGATATACCAAATATAACATTCGGTATACCATATTTCATTATTTTCGCGGCTTAATTTTGGTATATCATTAGAAGATGGTTTTATTGAGCGACGATATGTAAACATTTTAGATGCTATTCAAGAAATACTATTTGGTATATTTTAAACTCTTCAGTATTTTGTATGTATTACTTTATTGAGGTATATTTTTGGACTATTTTAATACCATTTTGCGTTTTTTTTATTATATTTCGAATGTAGTAGCTAAATTAATATGCCAATTATAACCTTTGGTATATTATTATTTTTATACCCGCTTTTGCACTCTATTGTATATTTTGATTGCAGTGCTATATCAGTATACCGATCTTAGCTTTCGGTATATTTTTAGTATTTTAGTATAATATTTGGTATATTTTGGGAATAATACTAACATTACTTCATCGATATACCAAATATATCCGTTTGTATATTTTTAGTATTCTTACGGTATATTCTTTGGTATATTCTTAGAACAATACCTCACTGTCTAGTTCTTATTCCAAATGCGTAGCTGGTATCTCACAGTCGAGCACACTCGATTGTACCTTTCTTATTTATTACAATATGGAAAATGGATAGTTTGCATATTTGTGCTCACTCGATAATGAGTCATTTGCAAAATTGATGAAGTACAAATTGCTCATTCTAAATTACAAATATAGCAAGTAATTGTGAAATATTTTTGTATTTAAAAAGATTAGATATAATTAAAAGCTCTATTTGTTAAAGACTTTCTCATATATTTACAATATATAAGATTTATTTTTTATTTTTTTGTATATAAAAAGTAGAGTGGTATTTGCTTTCAGCTTATATTTATATCAGATTTATGTTTTGTATGTTAAGATAAGAGAGCTATTTGAGTTCTGATCGATTCAGCTTCAGAGTCATGAAATTCTTGCAACGTTTTCAGCAAGTGCAGCAAATTCACTTGTTCGCTTTGGTTGTTGTTCCTGTTGTTGTTGTCGAGTATTCATGTAATATTTTACACCTCGCATTCAGCGTGTTGTGCGCTGCCTTTGTGATGCAAGCGGCGCATGCTAGAAAATATTTTATAATATGGTAACAATAAGCAAGAAAGAAAGAGAAACAGAGGTGCAACAATTTCGTTCTTCTCGCATGGAGACGCATTATGCGAGTATTTTTGTGGCACGTAGTCAGCGATAGAGAGCAATGATGAGAGCATAATGGAGCACAGCAAACAAACAACAAATTGGGTAACAAACGAAACCCACTAAAAAAAAAACTAAAAATTGAATTGCTGACCAATTCAAAACTGAGTCTGAGTTGAGCTTTTGTGTTCTAGTTATGTGGCGCCATGAGGCTGCGAAATGTGAAATGTGAAATGCGAAATCGGAGACAAAACTGATGGCGATGGCAAGCAACAAACAGGTGCAGGGTATAGAATACTGAAAGAGGGGAAAGAACTGAGCAACTGAGCAACTAAACTGCATTTTTTTTGTAGCGCACGTTTCGCAGTCGTAACAAATATATTTTGTATATGGAGAGAGACCTGACTGAGTCGTTGAGCTCATGTCATGAGATACATTTAATGGCCCGATTACATTCTATGACTTTCAGGCATTTCCAATTCATACTTGATGAGTTTCAGTTTCCATATACAAACACACAACAATCGTATGTGTGCTGGCTTCTCTATTGCCAATCGATCGCTTATCACAGCACTCAGACACTGGGGATTACTAGCTGCAGATACCCGCTCAAATCAAATACTCATTTACAATCGCGAGGGCAGCTCAAGTGGAAGTTTGAATATTTGCTACTCTTTTGATGTTTTAGAGCAACTGCATTTTATTTGTAAGAGTTGAACATGTATAAAAATAATTTAAAAGATTATCTTACCCCCAAAAAACAATTTAAGAAGAACATGATTTGACTTTTGTCTTATAATGTTTAACAAGTAAGGAAGTTATAGTCGAGTGTGATCGAAATCTAAGAATATACCAAAAAAATATACCGAAAAATTACTACAAACGCACCAAAGACCATGTTTTGGTATATGGATGAAGTACTATTAGTATTATTTAAAAAAATATATCAAATAATCTACCGCAAATATACTAAATAATACTTAGTATATCGTTAAAATACTACATTCGAAGAGAGAGCTTAAAATATACTAAGCTGACTTTTCTCTTATAGTGTATATTACTGAAGCTACAGTCGAGTGTGCTCCACTGTGAAATATCCATTTTGAATAGCAGCAAAACAATTAGGTGTTATTATTCTACGAATATATCAAATAATATTCCACAAAAATACTAAAAATATCGAAGGTATATCAATGAACTACTATTACTAATATACTAAAATATACCAAAAATATACCACAAAAATACTAAATAATATCAAATGCCATATTTGGTATGTCGATAAAGTACTCTTAGTATTGTTCTAAAAATATACCAAATAATACTATACTATAAAAATACTCCAAATATACCAAAGGATATATTTGGTACACAGTTAAAGTACAACATTCTGGTATATATCGAATGTAGTACATCAGCGATACCAATGGCCGTAATTTAGTATTTATTTGGTATTACAGAGGTCGTAATATACCAGATTGTCAGTCAAATCAGTTAAAGCAGTAGACAGTATTTACCATGTACAAGCTTAAATAACTTATACAATATTTTTATAGCCTGTACCAGACAGACGGACATATATCGTCTCGTCTGTTGTTGTTGTACTTGATAGGGTTGGATATGCCTCTTTCTGAGATATATTTCCTGCCGACACAAATTTATATATTTATTTCTTTTTTTTTTCCACAAGTTTATCGCATGAAACCTTTTAAATTACTTCAATGAAATAGTCAATTTATATATGTTTGTCTCATATAATTTTGCATTATTTGCAGTTATTATTGAACTGTTCTCTAGTTTAGTTTTAGCTTCAGAAACTCCACATACTCCCCTCGCAGTGAAAATATGTGAGTGTATGTTTAAGTTGTTATGTGTTCAACGGGTGATAAGAAGACTTCTGCAGCATGCCATACTTTATAATTTATAGAGTAGTCAAGCGGGGAGTCGGTACAAAGTGGGGGGGAGAGGTAAGACAGAGGGATTGAGCTTATGGCTAGAAAAAGGGGTCGAAACGGAGGAAAGCAGCACGAATTGTCTTGACTTTGTTTGCATTGCATTGCATTGAACACAGAAATTGACTTTGAACACGTCTTCCTGTTTTGACCAACTATTGCATAAGCTAGCCCCCTTATTAATATATGGCTCAACAGTGAACAGAGAACATGACGTGACACAGCGGTCAGCTCGGCTCCACATACCAAAAATAATTCACATTCAAAATACACTGAGCGAAAGAAATTCTCTCGAATTAGATTGTTGATGTGCAGATTGTTTAAGACTGCAAATAGTTCTAAACATATTTTTAATTAAATTAAAACAATAATGAAACTTACTTATTATTCACATTTCTCCCTCTTTACAGAATATTTTAAACGTATTCAATACCAAAATGTAAGTACTTTTATTTTTATTATTATTATTATGGCCATTTTAGGGCACTAAAAATATTATTAATATAAATATTCATGAAAATTTAAAAAACTTTTCCAAATAAGTTGATTTGCTCAAATATTATTTTTAATTCCAAAATATAATTTTGTTATAATTTGAGTTTGAGCAAAAAGATTTGCCATAATTATAGTTAATTTTTATATTTATCAGAATTACCAATTTAAGGGACTTGAAATATTGTTATTGTTAACTAAAAATAGTAAAATTTCTATCTAAAAATTTTATTTTAATGCAAAAATACAAAATTTTGTTATAATTTGAGTTTGAAAAAAAAATATCACATAATGACTTTAATTTCCAATAGAAAATATAGGATAAAAATTAAAAGTAAAGTTCTTTCACATTCTCAAAATTCCTATTATAATAAAATTGTATTGAAGTATATATAATTTAAGAGTAAATTGATTTAATATGCTCTCAAATTGGTATTTTTATATAATAATATTGAAAAATTGGTAAGCCTTCGAGCAATGATAGAATTTTTCAAATAAGGTGATTAAGTAAATTTTATTTGAAATGGAAAAATATAATTTTATTTTAGTTTGAAAATTTTACTCGTAAATTATTTATTCTTTAATTACATATTTTACTCTTGAATTATTTATACTTTAAACTAAATTATTTTTGTATTACAATTTGTATTTTGTTTTATATATTTTACATAATTATATTTTATAACTCATTTAAAAAAATATATTGAATAAAAATTGTAATAGAGAAATTTTGTAGTTGAAATTATAAATAAAATACATTAAAATGAATAAGAGCAAATTTATTTCTTTTGCATATTATAATAAAATTCTATTGAAGTATAAATAATTATAAAGTATAATATTGCAATTGCTCAAATTCACATTATAATAAAATAATATTGAAGTATAAATAATTGAAAATCAAAATTATTTTATTTGCTCAAACAATATAGTAAAATTATATTGAAGTACGTATAAATAATTGAAGATCAAATATTTTTTTTATTTGCTTCGTATTTTAATGAAATTATTTCGCGCAGTGTATTTTCTGCATTAAAATGAACATCGCGAGCATGAGAATCAAATTCGAAATCGAAATCTGAGTGTTTGGCATTTCCATCCGCCAGATAAACGATTTACCTTGACTAAATATACACCTGCATACATCCATATATACCTATCTATATACATATACATATATTAAAGCACACACACACACATACAGTGGCAGAAAAAAAAAAAGTGGAGCATTCATGCGGGGCAAGTCTGCAAGATTAGAAGCGTTATGCTAATATGAATAGCTTCGAACACCTTGATAGAGTTAATGCCAAGCGCTATCAGCGCACAGTTTCATTGATTACGCACACTCACACACACACACACACACTCTCATACACTCATGCAGAGAAAGAGCTGTGCACATTTGTGGTTTATGATCGAATCTTGCGCAAGATGTGCGACCAGCATTGAATGAAAAGTACAGTTGCGTTCTCTATATGCGTCACTTGCTCTCTTTCCCCCTCTATTTTCTCCCCCCCTTCACCAGCACTCCCTCTCCATCCTTTACGCCACCATTCACCATTCTTCTATCTCGCTTCGACGATTGCCTTGTGACTTTTGGAATTAGAACTGAAGCTGGAACCAACAACTGACGACTGACGACGACGCAACGCGCCATAAAACATGTGAAATCAATATATAAATATATGCACTTCGATACCCTGCAATTAGAAGGCACAAACGGGTAACTTGCAAGACTTCTAATCATACAAATTCAAGGTGTTCTATATCCTATTATTATGTTAAGAACTGTATCGAGTTAGTTTGAAAATGTTTCAATTAACGTATTAACATAAAATTGGATTTAGATACCCTGTAATTATTAAAAGACAACACGAATGCATAGAGAAAGAAGGAAGAAGAGAAAAAGAAATTGGATAAATAGATATAGATGCCATATCAAATGTGAAATCAATATATAAATGTATGCACTTCGATACCCTGTAATCATACCGAAGGCATAGTGGGGTAACTAGACATTAATTACTCTTCTAGTATCCTGTAATTATGTTAAGTTTTAAAATGTTTCAATTACCGTTTTAACATAAAATTGGCTTCAGATACCCTGGAAAAAGCGAGAAAGATGAAGTAAACAAAGAGTAAAAAAAAGTGTTGAAATGGATAATGGGTAAAAGGATTGCAAAAAGTTAATGTTAGAGTTTAGAGAAAGTAAAGCTAAAAGATGGTGTATTATAGAAGGGATTGAAAACGATGAGAAGAATATTAAAAAACTATGCTTTAACTAAATGTTTGAATTGTTAATGGTGATACCCTGGAATATATAAATATGCTTTGGCAAAAATATAATTTCATTACAATTTCAGTTTACGTAAATACATAGATTTTACGTAATTATAGTTGATACTTTCATTTAAAAAAAAAATATAGAATAATAATTGTAATGCAGAAATTCTATAGTTGTACATAATAAGCAGTTGGTTATACATAAAAAGAGTCCATAATAACAGTAAAATTATTTAATTTGCTAATTATTTTAGTGAATTCAATATGGCATAAATTGAATATCAGAATCTAGAGTAAAACAAGTTTTATAATACAAATTTTATTTAATTTATTAAATTTTATGGATACATTTTCGAAGCCCATTTTTGATTGCTGAAAAAGAATACAAGTTTTAAAAAACAGATTGTAAATAAAAGAAGAGAAAAAAATGCTTTAAACGCAAATCGTTTATTCCAAAAATATGAACAAAATATATATTCCAGGGTATTTAAGCGTCGCTAGTGAGAATCGTTATCGGCTGGCGTTCGTTAAATAATCGGTATGTGTGTTCTTATAATTGTTGTGCCTATCGGAAGGTGTCATAAAAATACCAAAAATAAATGAGGAGATTGCATGGCCAAAGGAGAGGGAAAGATGACAGGTAGAAGGGGACAACAACAACAACAACAGAACAGAACAGAACAAAAAAAAAACCAGAAGCCAATGAAACAAGGCAACAAACACAGCAAAGCTGCCCCCCTTCGCATTCTTTCCCTCTCTCTCGCACTCTGGTATCTGCTATCTTCAGTTTTGTGGCGTCGCAGCTTCGCTAATCATGCGTGGGGAGGAAGGGGTGAGGTAGGAGAAAGAGGTAAACGACGACTTCGACTGATGTATGTCGATTAGATAAGCGACCACATCAAAGGCGCAACAACAGTTGATGGAGAGTGCGAGTGGGAAGGGGGAGCGAGGGAGGAGAGCTGTGAAAATGGAAGAGAGAGAGAGAAAGAGGAGAGAAAGTTAAGAGGAGCACCGATAGAGGAGAAGGAGTGTAAGTTGAAAGATGAGGAGGGAAGGAAAGAGGAGTAAAAGGCAAAAGGAGATGATGAAAATTAATGAAAAGAAGAAAAAAAGTGGAAAAGATAAGTTAAGATAAACAAATTAAAGAAGAAAAGAAGGAAAAGGAGAAAAAGAAATACGAAATAGACTGGAGAAGGATGAAGTAAAAAAAGAGTGAACAAAAAGTTGAAATGGAGAAGTAATAGGAGAGCTATAGTTAACTTTGACTATATAGAAAGTGAAGGTAAAATACTAGGGTGTTATAGAAGGGGCTGAAAACGTTGAAGTAAAGTAAAGTTGAAAAGGAAAGAAGAAGCACTGATAGAGGATAAGGAATTGGAAAGATGAAAAGGGGAAAACAGAGGAGAAAAGGCAAGAAAGGAGGAGACGAAAATGAAAGGAAAGAAGAAATGGAAGTTAGAAAAAAGAAAGTAAGAAAAAAAAACTAAAGAATAAATAGGAGCTAGAAAGTAAAACTTAATGAGGGAGAAAAGTTCAACAAGTAAGAAAGTTACAGTCGAGTGTGCTCGACTGTGAGATACCCGCTACCCATTTTTAATAAAGGCAAAATATTGCGGTATCATTTTCAAAATATACCGAAAATACTAAAAATACTAAAAATATACCAAATGATTTGTTTGGTATATCGATATAGTACACCATTCAAAATATACCATAGACGGCACAATGTACCAGATTGTCGGCCAAAGCAAAGCCCATACAAAAGTATTTCTTTAATAACTTCCACAATTTTTATCTGATCGCAACAAAATTTTCAGGAATCATAACTACTATAGCAATTGTTATATATACCAAAATTCGTAACTCTAGCTTTAAAATTAGGTTTGTTATTCGATTTTTTTGATTTGCGGGGGCGGAAGTGGGCGTGGCAAAAATTTGAAACAAACTTGATCTGCGTGCAAACATAACAAATGCTGTCGAAAAAAATTATAGCTCTATCTCTTATAGTCTCTGAGATCCAGTGTTTCATACGGACGGACGGACAGACACACAGACGGACAGACGGACATGGCTAGATCGTCTCGGCTGTTGATGCTGATCAAGAATATATATACTTTATAGGGTCGGAGATGCCTCCTTCTACCTGTTACATACATTTCCTGCCGGCACAAAGTTATAATACCCTTCTACCCTATGGGTAGCGGGTATAAAAATTGGAAGGAAAGAATTGAAATGGATTATAAGTAACAGGAGAGCAAAAAGCTAACGTTAGAGGTTACTTTCTCTAAGTAATGCTAAAAGTGGGTGTTATAGAACAGGCTAAAAACAATGAGAAGACAAAACACAAGTACAGGATGTGGAGACAACAACAACAACATCAACAACAGCAGCCGTTCAATCATTTGTGGCCCAGAGATAAGCGACAACAAAGACGGCCAAAAAGCTGACCAAAAGCCAACGCGCAGATAAAGAGGAAGGAGAAAGAGCATAGATAAAGTAGGAGAAGTCAGTGGTGCGGAGGGTGGGAGGTGTGATGAACGACAACATTTTTGGCAAATGAGACAAGCAGCAAAGAACTTGGCTGCTGTTGCACCTAAAAGAACTTTGGAGAGTTAACAACAGAATGAAAGAGAGAAAGATAGAGAGAGAGAAAGATAGAGAGAGAGATAGAGAGAAAGAGTGAGAGAGAGACACAGCACGCTTGCGGGCAGTGAAATATTTGGAACTATTTATGGTTATTACGCGCCTCGTTGGCGTGTTTCAATTTTAAAAATACTTAGAACAAGCAAAGAGCCAACAACAGCAAGAAAAGCGACGCTAGCATCGCAGTCGCGTCTGCTGCGAGGTGAGCGTGGAAATTGGAAAAACTGCCAGCCGCAATTAGTCAACAACAACAACAACAGCAAAAACAATTTACAGCAGGGTCAAGGACAACGACAACGCAGTCAAAATGCAGTCAGAGCAAAGTCGGGGAAAGCCAAAGCGATTAGAGCTATAGGAAACATTAAAATAGCAGTGCTAGCGACTATACTCTTTATTCTTTTTAAGATTAATAATTTAGAATCGATTTTTTTTTAATTTTAATATTAAATAATGCAATTGAATAATCAAATAATAGTTTAGAATCGATTTTTTTTTTTAACTTTGCTCTGAGCTTAGGCATGAGTCTGTCTTTTTTTTTAGAAAATTCATTTACGACCTTATCATATTCAAATTCTTTAAATAATAAGAAACACAACTTCTAGAGACAATTTAGTTTTAACAGCTTAAAGTATTTAATTTTTAATAATTAAACAATTTTTTTTCATTTTGGCTAATTCAATATTTTAGCGAATAATAACAAAAGAAATTGTGTGCTTTGTGAACATCTTTAAAATAGCAGTGTTAAAAGAAAAATTTAATAGATTTTAATAATCTTATAAATAACTTATAGACTATATATGTATATGTATATATAGAAGACATATATTTAGGTATTCCAGCAGCTCAGTGTTGGCCAACTCATTCAACTAAATCGCATGAGTCACGAGTGCATTGGAATCGCAGCATTGTGATTTCATCAACACACAAAAAGAATGAAAGACCACAAGCAACAAAATCGATAAGGATAATCAATGATTAATTTCTTAGTTTCGTTGGAACTTGAAATCCAATTGTCATAACTGAGGAATACATTTTAACTTTGCTTTGAAGACATGACTATTTATTATTTTTAAGATTAATAATTTGGAATCGGTTTTTTTTTTAACTTTGCTCTGAAGAACATGGGTTGAGATCACGCATGACTCTTTATTAATTCTTGTGAATAGTGCAATAGAATAATTTTTGAAGTTATATATAGTAATTGTTCGAATCAAGATTTAATAATGAGATAGAATAATCTCTGCAGTTTTATAATGGCTCCAATAATATATTTATATATACATACATACATATGTATATATATATATATATATATATATATATATATTTTTTTTTTTTTTTGTCTTAAGTTAAGTTTCAGTAGGTTAATCAAAATTTAGAATGATTGTTTTGTGTTCCGAATAGTGTTCGGACTTCTGCTGTAATATTACCTCAGAAAATTCATATTCAAATTCTTTAAATAACATATTTTAATTAGATATGTTCTATCCGATTTCTCGGACAATGATTTTCTAGTCTTTTATTCCATTTCAAGGTTTTTTTTTGTTTTGTGAGATGTAAAGTCTTTAATTTGTATAATCCAAGCAATCGAATATATTTATAAAATTCATTTCATTTTTTCATAATCTCATCATGGATAGACGAACAAAAAAAAAAAAATGTATTGCCTAGAACCGCATTTTAACATTATCATTATTATTTCGGATAAATTGAGATCTATTAAGTAATTGTTATTATTATTATTATTTCGGATAAGTTGCAACCTATTATCCGAAATCATCAAACTAACTAGTACAGAGCTGGGTAATGTTTCGGCTGCCTTCGGATAATAGATCTCAGCTTGTCGGATAAGTTGCTATATATTATCCGAAATCATCCAAAACAATATCGAGTACTATCTAAACCACCTAATTCAGTACTGGATAATGTTTCGACTACTTTCGGATAATAGATCTCAGCTTATCCAAAATGAGACAGATCCCAATTAACTGTGCATTATCCATCGCTGTCATCAACTTTCGCTCGCTACAGCTTCATTATGGCCAACAGCTACTACAAATGAATATTATAACTGGGGGGAACTCAGAACCAACTAGCGAAAAGAAAGAAAAAGAAGACGAGGAAAAAGGGGGAGGAAAGAAATAAAACGAAACGAGACGAAAATTTGCTGACAAACAATGAAAAGAAAATGTCGTTGATAGTTAATTAAAAAACAATTTAAACAAATTAGAGTTCAAGCTGAAGTTTGGAGTAAGAGAGAAAGAAAGAGTCACAAAAGGTAGCAGAGAAAGATAGAGAGAAGATGACAACAGCGAGAGCGGCGACGAAAATGAAACATTAAACATAAAACGTAAAGCGTAAAACGCATTAACAACAACAGCAAAAACAGCCAAACGCAAAAAACCGTAAACCTGGCGACGAAAATTTTAACAAATTTTCCAAAAACAACAACAACTAGAAGAAGAATAACTACAACAACAACAACAACATTGCCGCCACACGCTCATTACAATTCAATTGAAGTAGCGACAGCGACAGCGACGTCGACGTCGTCAGCTCACGAGGCGAGACGAGAAGACACGAGGCTCGCGTTCAACGACATTGCCGAAGACAAACCAAACAGCAGCACTTTTAGGTATAATCAAAGCGCATAGCCAGCCGCCACAGCAGCAGAGAGTGTTCCTCTCTCTCGACATCAACAGCAGAAGCAGCAGCAGCAGCAGAGAGAGAGAGTGAAACACAGGCGCACACATGCCGAGCGCTCACACAGATAAGTCACATAGATACGCCAAGCAGGCACGAAGACAAAACGAGCGACGAGAGAGCGCGAGCAACACACACGACGACTGCAGCAGTGCTGCAGCAGCACACGACGAAGAGAGCAAGAGAGCGCATGACGCTGACGTTGACGCAGGCGTCAGCAGCACGCTGCTGCTGCTGCGTTGACGTCGCATCTGTGTTGGGCAAGAAGCGCTGCTGATAAATTGCTGCCTGGCAATTGGGCAGACGAGGAGCAGCCACAGCAGTAGACGTCGACGTCGCTGCGAGCAGCACAGCTTTTGGCGCCGTGTGTTTCCTTCGCATTCGTATGTATGTATGTATTTCCTTTTGCTCATTTGAGATTTGTTCTCGTTGTGGCGCAGGAGCAGCGCAGTCGCTGTCTGTGCTGATGTGTGTGTGTGCGTGTATCGCTGCTGTGTCTGTGTGTGAACCAACCACAGCAGCCTCTCGGCTGCTGCTATCTCTGTCTCAGGTTCTGCTGCTGCGCAGGACCGTCCATTTACATCGTCGTTCTATTCTCTACACACGCACATGGGCAATGATGGCGCGGCTGTCTGTCTGTGTGTGTGTGTGAGTGTACATACATCTCCCGCGTGACTTGCGTTTTTGTGATTCGTTTACTCTGCTCTGCTTGCGGTGGCTGCTGCTGCTGCTGCTGCGCATTGATTTTTTTCTTGTTGTTTGTTACACAGCATAATGCCCGACTAGTCATGCCAGATGTATGTGTGTGTGTGTGTGTGTGTGTGTGTGTGTGTGTGTGTGTGTGTGTGTGTGTGTGTGTGTGTGTGTTGTGTGTGTGTGTGTGTTGGTGTGTATATAACGCACACGCCCGCATTTAGTCAACGAACCACAAAACAGTCGCAGCTGCAGAGACGATTGAAACGAGAACAGTTTATCGATTTGCTGTTATTGCATCCAGCAGCAGCAGCAGCAGCGTAAGCTTGTTTTACCTGCTGCTGCTTCTTCTTCGCTCAGATGAAATCATGCGGGCGAACAAAATTGAAGGTGGCGGCTGGCCAATGACAACATCAGCCAAAGCAGCAGCAGCAGCAGCAGCAGCAGTAAAAGTAGCGCACCCGCAGCACACAGAGCAGAGCAGAGCGAGTCTGGGAGGGGAGTAGGGGGAGAAGGGGATCCACCCCTATATATAAAAGCATATGTATATATGTATGTATGTATGTTGTTGTGTGTAGGAAGAGAAGAGCTGCCCCATTCCCAACTTGCGTTTTGGTTTGTTATGTACAATTCTTATGGTTTTAGTTACCTGGGCAACACTTGTGTATCTGGGTATCTGCAAGATACACACACACACACACCTATACACAGAGGGGATGATAAAGAGTGAGAAAGGAAGAGAGAGAGAGAAAAAGAGACAGAGTGGATGAGTGGGTGGAATAGCAGCAGACACAGAAACCAATGTTATCCCCATTTTAGTGCTTCTTCAGTTGGTCAGACAGCGAAGGGGTGGGGGAGGGGGTGAAGCAAAGTGTACACTGAGTGAAAATAGTAGACACATAAGTGATATTTAATTATATATCATAGAAATATCGCATATGAAACTAATGCAAAGCAAGTTTCGGAAATAAAACTATCATACATTCATTTTTATACCTAACCTAACTAAGTGAACTCGGCTAAGAGTAAAGCTATCAAGCTGAAATTTTCAGGATGTGCTTATTATTATCATCTAAGCGATTGTATACAAATAGCTGTTGACTTAGTAGACTACCATTAGTTTTGCAGCTTAACTTACCAAGTGAACTCAGCCATTAGATGAGTTTTTGAGATGCAAACTGCTGGAAATGCAGCTTTGCAGCTATATTCCGTATATGGAATCTATATTTCTATAATATCTTTATAGCTAAACTAACCAACTGAACTCGGCTAAAAAAATAATGCTTCTCAGCTGAAATTTTCGGTATATGCTTATTAAAGTCATCCAAACGATTATATAGAAATATTTGTTGACTTAGTAAACTCTCGTAAGTTTTGCAGCAAAACTAACCAAGTGAACTCAGCCATTAGATGAGTTTCTTCAGCTATATTCCGCATATGGAATCTATGATACATATCTAAAACAGCTGTTTAGTTGTTGTATTAGATTTCTTTAAATTCTAGATGCATAACAGCTGCATTGGTTTATATCTTTTATATAATGTAAAGTTTCTTTTCAATAAATTTATATGCAATATTTGATACAAGTATCGCCAAATCAATATTTATTTAGACCAAATATTTCATGTGCACTTTACTGTATTGCAAACTCGTCATTTCACTCAGTGTACAATCGATAATACATAAATGATGGACAGGTGGGCAAACTAGATAGATGTGGGAATCGGTTTCGGGAGGTTTTCTCCATGAATTATGCGTTCGCATTTATTGATTGAGGGAGGAACAGGACAGGACATAGGATAGGACAGTACAGGACATCTAGGAAGCACTCGAAATTGGGTTCGGTAATTATGTATGAGGAGCCAAAGTACATTGTAATATGCCATCAAAATGGTCAATTATATAATGAGTTTAACTGGAAACGATTTATGGGCCCAAATGTTGGTCACACACCACTCACACACACACATACACGGACGCTTATCGACAGCGTCATTGGCCAATTCAAAGAGACAAGACAACGAAATAAAATACTTCAACTAAATGATGTACGCAGCGATTAGGTTTGTCCATAGATAGATACAGTAAACGTAAATTATTTCGTTTGTTTTTGTTTCGTTTTTTTTTTTTTTTTTGGCACTGATAGGGAGCAGTGTTAAGCACTACGTAAAACCCCCATTGAGAAGCCAAAACAGACCCTGAACCGATGGATGATTCATGCTGAGTCAGTGCAAAAATTAAAAATGAAAGAAGAAGTGAAGGAAATGTGTGTGATCACCAAATTGCGATCACTGATGCAATCGAGTATTGACAAAAGTCTCAATCAACATTTGACAACCATCGCATATCATAATATCGTAACATCGACTTAACTTTGTGTTGTACCTTTTTTTTTTTTTATTTATCACGCGCAGGGGAAAAAGGCTTAAAAATCGTTTACAGCGTCTTTGGAACTAAATCCCCTGAGAGAAATATACAAACAGATACGATACGCGAGGTAGCTAGTAAGATAGATAGATAGATAGATAGAGATACTTTTTGGGGGGCTTTCTTGGGGCTCAACGATTGGCGTCAACTCAACTTTGCAGTGCTCAATGCAATTCAAAGCGTGTGTTTTTTTCTATTTGTAAAGTGTGCTGACTATCTTGGCCAACTCAACTGTAATATCTCTTATCTGTAGATCGATTGATAGATAGATCTAGCGATCGCTTTTGCCGCTTTATGACAGCAGCTGCCTCTTACAACACACACACATCTGCACACACAGCTAATCGAGTGTTCCTATAAACAATTTTATTTATACAATATTCCACTACACTGCAATTAAATAGTTTTTGGAAATTTCCTACCTCTAAATTTGTATCTTCTTGTAATTTCAGTATTCAATTCAGAAGTATCTTTGAAGTCGTTGTAATGCAGCTGGTGAGTAAACTTATAATTGATTTGATCACAACTAGAGAATTTTCCATCAGAAAGAAGGGAAGATTTCCCGAGGAATAGAGTCTCCTTTGGAATACAGTCTTTACTTTTAGTATAAACCGACTGTATTCATGATTTCAATTTGAAAACCAAATAAGAATTAACTTTACATCTTTGTTATGCTGCTGATGAGTAAAATTAAGAACTAGAGAATTTTCCATAGGAAGGAAGGGAAGATTTCCTTTGGAATACAAACTTTAGTGTTATTATATATGTATTTATGATAGTAGTATACTATGTATTTATGATTTCAATTTGCAAATCAGTTTATTTTTACATCCATGTTATTCTGCTGATAAATAAAATTAAGAACTAGAGAATTTTCCATCTCAAAGAAGGGAAGATTTCCTTTGGAATACAGTCCAAGTGTAGTTCAACTTCAGTTATCAACTTAGCACACCATGAGAAGACTTCTCACAGTTCAATGAGTCATTGAGTCGATGAAGGATTGATATTCTTGCAATTGTTTTTTTTTTTTTTTTTTTTTTTTTGTCAAGTGTAAATAGCTTCATAAAAACAAGAGGCATAAACAACAAGTTGGAAAACCAGGCTAGTCGAGGGTATCATAAAAAATTTGCGAGGCGCAGATAGAGAGCGAGAAGGAGATATACTTATATACATAACATATATGTATATATGTATATGGTATATAGTGTAAAGAGTCCGAGATAGACAGAGAAAAAGACGCTGAAGACGTCGAAGTAAAGACGCATTAGAAGTGCATTTCGGAATGATTATTTATTGTGTATATATCTCGACTGTATAATCGAGCACGTGACATGATTTAGCGGCCAATCAATTGGGAGCGCACCGCGTCTTAGAAATTATAAAAAAAAAATACACAAAACAAAACCGAAAACGAATTCCGAGGTGGGGAAAAATGAGGCCACAATAAAGATAAACAGCCAGCCAGCCACAAGACTCAAGGCGAATCGAGCCATGAAATCGGTTACGGCTCTGCTTACGGTTGCGGTTACGGCTACGTTTACGGGTTACGGGTTACGGGTTATTCTGCTTAGCTTTGTACCCATCAATAGAATAGATTTCTACACAGCGAGAAAAAGTTGGTAATGTAAAGCAAGCGATATTTAAATTTAAGTTATAAACGTGGCACTAAATTCACTTTAATATTATAAATGGGTTATAAATGTGACAATATAAAAACGTACAAAATAAAATATAAATAAATTAAAAAACAAAATATAACAAAATTCAACAATAAAATATATATGAAATATAAATAAAATTACAAAATAAATATACAGAATAAAACTTAATATCAAAAATATAAAGCAATAATAAACGAAAGTCATGAAATAAGAAGAAACAAATATAAATTAAAGAACATTGATAAAAATAAACATAATAAAAGCAAATATGAAATAAAAAGTACTTTCTTTAAAAAGTTTATGTAGAAATAGTTTTTAACATAATAATTCTATTCAATTGTTAAAATTGGGTTAAAATCGTGGCACTAATTTCACTTTAATATAAAGAAAGAAAACAAATGCTGAGAGAAACTTAATATCAAGAAAATTAATAAATAAATGGAAGTGATAAAATAAAGATAAACAAACATACAAAATAAATAGCCATAGATAGACAGAAATATAATTAAATCAAATTAAAGTAAATAAATAAATAAAAAGTTTTATAATAATATATAATAAATAAAGTTAACGCAGAAGTCACTTAAAACATAATAATAGCAGTCAATCGATCACAATATGATTAATTAATGTAATTTAATATGTTCTAATTTTGTATTTACTATTGTTTTTCTCGCTGTGTAGCGATACGTCGGTGCAATGCGAGAGATAACTTCGGACTTGGAGGACAGAGTCTATAGGTGGATAGATAGATAGTCGTAGCACCTTTAGAGCACAATAGATCATTTTTGGTCTTTTGTTTTCTTGTTGCTGTTATTATTGATTTGGTGATCTGCACTTTGGCTTCTTCGATGACCTTAAGGTGCTCTTTTGGCGGGTGCGGGGAGGAGGATGAAGAGTGCGAAGCGTGCGGCAAAATGTGGAAACTTCAAGCGTATTTGGAGCAAACCGAGTCCACACACAGAGTCTTATCGCTAATGATGATGGATCGTGAATTTGAGATGATCGATGATTTTGCCAAGCGATAAGCGATAGACTTTCCACCTTCAACAATCTACGAAGCAAGCAAGCAAGCAGCCACCGCACTCAGCACCTCTTTCGATGGATGGGGGCCAAAGGGGGAAGATTTCCTGTATGTGTGCGCGCTCTTGAGATTTAAGCCGACGACGCTGACGACGACGCTGACGACTTTTGATATCAGGTGAATTTGTTGTCGGCATTGTCGATGGCTTTTGGGTTCTACTATATGTTATGCTGTTCTGTTCTCTTCTGTTCGGTTCTGTTTGCGTGTTCATACCCTGTAATCTATTAGTGACTGCTGAGAGGGTAAATTAGTCAGCTAGGAAATTAAATGTGTAGCGTGTCCCTTACCTTCATCAGAGATCTTTTATTAAATATCTTTGATTTTTCTTAATCAAGAGCTTTAAATATAATTACATTTATCCATACAAAATACGAATAATAGTATTTTGGAGCATATCAATATAGTATTATTATTTAGTATTTTACAGCATATCAAATTTGAAAAATACAATCGTCAATCAAAATTAAAAGAATCAAGATCTGACTTCAAATGTAGTTAATGTCTCTTGAACAAAAGCTTTTATTATGAATACATTTCTCAATGAGAAATACGAAGAATAGAATTTTAGACAATATTTAGACAGTATGTTATTTTATGTAGTATTTCATAGCATGTAAATTCTGTATTTCCTTTGGTATATTATTGTACATCAGTATTAGTATTTTATAGCATACCAATCTAGTATTTTCCTTGGATAGCAACTTACTATTTTCTTTAGCATTTTATAAGATGTCAATTTAGTATTTTCTTTTGTAATTTATAGCATAAAAATTTAGTGTTGTCTTTAGTATTTTGTAGTATATCAATTTAGTATTTTCTTTAATATTTTATGGCATATTAATTTAGAATTTTATTCAGTATTTTACAGCATATCAATTTAGTATTTTTTTGTATAGCAACTTACTATTTTCTTTAGTATTTTATATGATGTAAATTTAGTATTTTGTAATTCATAGCATATAAATTTATATAAATTTAGTAATTGCTTTAATATTCCTATCATTTCAGTATTTTATTCAGTATCTTAATACATTCAAATTTAGTATTTTCTTTGATATTGTACCGCATACCAAATTAGTATTTTTTAATATTTTGTAGAAGTGTTAATGTTTTTAGCATACCAATTCAGTATTTTCCTCAAAATTTTATAGCATATCAGTATTAGTATTTTCTTTAGTATTTTATAGCACATCAATTATATAGGGTATACAATCAGTCGTGCATACTCAATTCGCTTACTACTTTGGGTTTTCCTTTTAAGAGCTAAACTGAAACGAGGCTAGAGCTGAAGCTAGAGACGTTTGCTCACGCGTTATCTATTCTCTTGATAGTGTGTTACCGACTTACATACAGATACAAAACTTATTTTCATTATTATAAGAAACGACGTAAGTGTATATAATAATAAAGTATGAGTAGAGTAAAGTTTAGTGTGTAGAGTATACTATATATTATTAGTAGAGATAGGTTTCGACTTTGGCTTATTGCCTGATGTTCGATACGCGTTGCGCGTTTTGACTTTGCCTTTGCCTGGGACAAATGACAAACGAGACGGAAACCCCGATTCGCTTAGATCAAGATCAAAATATTGAACGGTGAGAGAAGGAGGAGGAGGGGGGGACGAACACAATGATAATGGATCGCCTATAGATATTTCGTAAGTGCGAACTAAAGTCGATAGCTGTTTCTTCCTTTTCGTTCTCCGTGAGTCATTCGCTGATTACTTTTCGGGATTATTCTTTTGCACTTACATATTATAAAAAGCATTGCTAACATACGATTCATTCAACGAATGTTGAAATAAATAACGTTCACCTTCTCTTCCACTCAAAACATGTCTAAATTATTATCTGTCATCTTATATTTCATTCTATGTGAAAACGATCTTTACTCTCTTCTCTAATATCACACTTTATTAATAGGTTTCTTGCTTCAAATATCTTTATTAATAGCACTTCAGTTGGAGTCTTGTTTTCAATGTAGAAGCCTTCTGTTACAGTCTCCTTCAAGTTTGTAGTAATTCTTTTCCATTATACATATATTCTATTTTACTTTAAATGACACCGATCTTCACTTCTTTCTCTAAATATCACAACTTACATCTAGTTTTTGAAATATTATTATAGGACTTCATTGCAAGTTTGGTTCTGATCGCTTCTGTCTAATCACCTTCAATTTTGTAGTAATTTTTCTCCGTTCATTCTAAGTTTTTATATAAAAATTCTATAAGGTTTTCAAGATATACTTTGGTGTGGAGAATATTTGGCATATCTACTATATATACCAAATATAGCCTTTGACATATTTTAGCATTTTTAGTATATTAAATCGATTTATTTTGTTAATTCGTAGTTGTTCTTTATCTTTGTTGTATCTTCTATATCTTGGCTTACTTTCTTAGTCTCCTAAGATTTAAAGTAAAATCTATCTTCATTCCTTTCTCTAAATTTCACAACTTCTTAATATGCTTCTTGCCAAAACTAGTTTTAAGAATCTCTTTCTTTATAGTACTTCATTCTAGGTTTTTTTTTTCATCTCTTCTATCTTCTGTTACAGTCTCCTTCAATTTTGTAAAAGTATTTCTTCTCCGTTATATCTTCTATCCGTGGATTTACTTTTCTAAATGAAATCGATCTTCACTCCTTTCGCCAAATATCATAACTTCCTAATAGGCTTCTTGTTACATCTAGTTTTTAGAATCTTTATCTTTA
This sequence comes from Drosophila pallidifrons, assembly GCA_023558445.1. Lineage (NCBI taxonomy): Eukaryota > Metazoa > Arthropoda > Insecta > Diptera > Drosophilidae > Drosophila > Drosophila pallidifrons. Next base: position 24,514,728 of record CM042351.1, on the reverse strand, counting down.
TAGAACTATATTCCAAATTTTTTTTCATCTATTCTGTGTTCTGTTTTTTAGAGTCCCCTTCCCTTTTGTACTAGTATTTTTTCTTTCTTTCTTTATAGGACTTCATTCTTCATTCCTTCTTCATCTCTTCTATCTTCTTTTACAATTTCTTCTTCTAGTTCGTAGTAATATTTCTTCTTTGTAATATCATCTATCCTTAGTTTCGTTTGCTTTGCGCTCAATTTTGCGGCTCACGACAAACGTGTGACTTAACATATTTCCCTTTTTCTTTCTCCGCTTTCTACTCCCTTCGTCTTCTCCACTCCCCAACCAGCAACTGTGTTGAACTCACCCCTCTCGAAAATTCACCCTCGGTCGGTTCAAGCCACGATTGCGAGCCACCCTCGCAACATTACAAACTGATTGAATATTCATGTGTTTGCTTCGACTTCGATAGCCATGGCAACAATCTTTAGTTTAGTTTTCCATGTTGTTGTATCTATCTCTATCCGTATCTGTATCCGTATCTGTATCTGTATCTATAGTCGCATATGTGTATCTGTATCTGTATCTGCAGCAGTCGAACATGTCGTTGTCCCACGCAATAGGCGACAAGCAAAATAAACACGAGCTCGACAAATGCATCTGCGTGCGCTTTTTTTTACCCTTCGCACACACATGCCACACGTTGCATGCCACAGCTCCTGTTACTCCCACTCTTGCAGCAGCAGCAGCAGCAACTGCAACTCGTTTCATTTCGTTTTTATCATTCAACTAAAATATTTACTTAGCGTGGCAAAAAACAATCCCAAAACTCGAATCCCAACCCTAAATTGAGGGAGTTAAAAGGAGCTGGAGAAAAGTGAGGCCGGCTGCATTGCGTATTCAAATCTAAAACGAAACGAAACTCGCAATTCATAGTCAAAGACTGATGTTGTATCTTGTATCTCGTATTTGAACTGATTAAACTATTGACTCAACGCCGATTGACGCGACTCTCGTCTGTCGTCTGACGTCTGACGTCTCTGTCAACGTCAGCAGAGACCCAAAACACACCTTCTTGCCAATGTTGTTTAGATTTTGGTTTTTTTCTTTCTTTTTTGGCTTGGGTTAAGGTTGCCCTTGTAATCAATACTCACACTCTCATATTCACAGTTGACGCACCTCTGTTTGCACACAGATGAGTTATCTTCCTTAACTTTATTACTCGGGTACATCCCAAGAAAGTTTCACTGAAAATAGTTCGATGTCATCAGTTCACAAATTGACAACATTCAAATTTAACAGTAATTGCATTAATAATGTGCAATTTACACAGAATGAACTTTTCATTTCTATCAGCAATAATGAAATTCAAATGTATTTTTATACCCGGTACCTATAGGATAGAGGGGCATTATAACATTGTGCTTCCAGGAAAAGTATGTAAAAGGTAAAAGGAGTTATATCCGACCCTATTAAGTATACATTCTTGATCAAGGTCAACAACCGAATATATTTTTGAGTGTAGAACTATTAAATACCAAATATAGATTTTGGTATATGCAATCGGGTATATTTTTAATAATTATGGTATATTTTGAATGTAGTACTATAGCAATATACTATATATATAAGTTGGTATACTTTTAGTATTTATGTGGTATATTAATTTGGTGTATTTAAAATGTAGCATTATACTAAATATAGAAGTTGGTATACTTTTAGTATTTATGTGGTATATTAATTTGGTGTATTTAAAATGTAGTAGCCATATACTAAATATATAAGTTGGTATACTTTTAGTATTTATGTGTATATTAATTTGGTATATTTAAAATGTAGCCATATACTAAATATAGAAGTTGGTATACTTTTAGTATTTATGTGGTATATTAATTTGGTATATTCTATGAATAATACCGTACTGTTTTGCTTGTATTTAAATTGTGTATTAAGTATCTCACAGTCGAGCATACTCGATTATAACTTTCTTACTTGTTCAACGATTTATAAGATTAAAAATAATCCATGCTATAAAAATACTTTAAATTTTATTAAAAGAAAATCATGTACAATTCATTTTGAACTAATTTGTGTGTTTTCTTTTTGTACTTGCAGTAAAGTGTTTACTATGCATCATCGCTTTGGCTCACATCATGAAAACCAATTGCAGCTTCTGTATACCATATATGTAATGTTTGTTTTCAATCTCCTAAAATGTATACTATAAAATTCCTAAACATTGTCAGGGTAATTCATTATTAAATTGTGAAATAATAAAAATAAATAAAAAAAAAACAAAAAACTAAAGCATAATAAAAATCCTTGCAAGCAAATATGTGGTGTAATTTTTTTAGGAATAACATCCTTGAATCCTTGCAAATCGTTACTATTCGTTATCCTGATTCCAAAAAAGTATGTCCTTGCCAGATCTTAAAGGATTCCGCCGAGTTATAGTGGAAAAACGCATATCCTTTTTCATAAACAAGCTATATCTCGGCCATATCCTGCCGCATGTTCAAAGGACACATCTTGCTGGGACCTCAAGGACCTCTTCTATCGAATGGCATCAAAAAACTATGGGATCATCTAAGAATCCAACACTTGGAATTTTTCAGTCCGAGGGCCGAAGGAAACAGGCCGAAATCACAAAATCCAGGATATCTCGAGAACTGCACGGACGATTTGAATGTCTTTTGGCCAATCGATAGGTCTCACTAATACGCACCATTTGCCAGGATACGCAAGGACATTCGCGAGTTATAGCCTAATTTCGGTATGAAAAAATTTCCTATTATCTCGAGGCCTGTAAGGATTTTCGTCCTTTTGAAAATGCCAATCGGTTTGTATTTACAAGAACTATCCTTGTACCAAAGGACATCCCGATCGTCCTTCAAATGGCTGAGATACGGAGGATTTTTCAAAATTTTGGCAATATTTCTATGCCCCTTGTAAAATTTTCAGGTATAGTTTTGGCAAGGATATTAAAAATCCTTGAATGCAGATCGATACTATTGCTTAACCTGATTACAAAAAAGTATGTCCTTGCAAGATCCTTAAGGATTTGGCCGAATTATGGCTAGAAAACGAAAGTCCTTTTTAGAAAACAAGCTATATCGTTCTTGATCTTAAGTTTATCTTTGTCTGTATATAGTAGAAAAAAAACAATAAAATAACTAAAAATAAAATAAATAAAAATAAAATCAATAAATAATAAAATGAAGATGTTTTTTTTTTGTTCTAAGAATTTTCATGTTCTTAACACACTTTTTAGACCGAAATTCTCAGTACTAAGACCAAAATTTGAATTGAAAACTTTTGTTTTCAGTGTAGGAAGTTTGTGCAACTTTACAAAAAGAAACTGATAAATAATTTGCAAAATAAACCGATTACAATTGCAGAAAGGCAAGTAAAATTGTGTAGAAGGAATTTGTAGATACAAAGAGAATGGATATATAGATAATTTGGAATAGTTTTGCATGGGCAATTTGAGAGACGTAAAACTGTTTGACCTTTCGAGGCATGCGAACGAACAGAATAACAGACGAACAGAGGGCGTTGTTGCTGCTCCTGCTTCATTGCTTCTTAGTCTTCCTTGTGTGTGGTGTGTGTGTGTTAGCTGAAGGACTCTACTTTAATAATAATGATGAAGGCAACTGCATTTTATAGTTCAATAAACTGAACAGCGACCGTTGATCCTGGCCTAGTCGAAAGGACAAACAACAGCGTTGCTTCTGCGCCAGCAGTTGAATGAACGCCGAACGTCCTGGCATGAGGGATGAGAGAGGCTGTTTACCCCCAACTCCAAGGTTCCCCGAACCTTCCCCTGTCCCTGGAGCTGACCGAGCTGCTTCCTTTTGAACGGTTTTTCTGCGTTGTACCTGTTTCAGTTACGTCTGCCAGCGACGTCTGCTGTTGCCTTTTAGTTCGAGTTTGAGTTCTTTAACGCCCGACACACGTTTTGCATTACACTCGAGCGCACACAACAACAGGAGCAGACTCGAGCAACCCCTGGTGGCAAGTGGCTGCAGTTGCAGAAAGGTGCATCCTTGCATCATCACGATGATGATCATCATCAGCTGTAGCTGGAGTAGTGCACCTGTCATTGCGGTAACCGTTTTTCCAACCGACTGTTGACTCAGCGCAGCTTGAAGATCAAGCGTCAACGGATCATTGTCTGGCATCAAATTACACAGCAAAAGAACGGACGGAGGAAGGAAGGAGGAAAAGAGAGAGAGAGATGTTCGGACAATGTCCTGGCAGACCCCTGACACATTTCACAGAATCGCCAACAGAGAGAGAGAGAGAGAGAGAGAGAGAGAGAGAGATAGAGAGAGACACACAACTTGCTTGGATAAAAGTGTTTAATCAAGTGGAAGGCGGCAGTTAAACTTCAGTTGAGAGTCGTGTCAGAGAGAGAGAGAGAGGGGAACTTCCACTTGCTGCGACCCCTTCACAGTTCTCCCTCTTTCTCTCAACTCTTTTTTTGACATTGCTCACATTTCAGCAATATGAAACTCACATCGGAAGTCGGAAACGTGGCGTTGTAATGCTTGATTGGACTTTGCACTTGGATGCCCCACTCTTCGACTGCTGCGCTGCTTCCCTTTGCCTGAGCCTGAGCCAAGGAGCAGCCAGGGAAGCTTTACAAGGCGCATATCCCATGTCATGCACCAGCTGAAAGGCATCTGCACAGACGTTTTGGGTAAAGAAGTCAACTAACAGCAGACTCAGTGGGATCTTTTAAGCTTTAGGGATGCTGAAATTTCACTTGAGTGAAGAGAGATAAAGTCAAACGATAGCTAAACAATTTCATCTGCACCGATTTTACTAAAGTGAATAAAGGAATAAGTCAGATAAAGTTAAATGATAGCTAGATAATTTCATCTCCACCGACGATTTTGATAAAGAACTCACCTAACTGCAGACTCAGTGGGATCTCTTAAGCTTTGAAGGAATACTGAGTAAAGAGAGATAAAGTGATATAAAATGATAGCTAAGCAATTTCATCTTCACTGACGCTTTGGGTACAGCAATCAACTCAACAGATTCGGAGGGATCTTTAGCTTTACGGGTGCTGGAATTTCACCAGAGTGAGGAGACATAAAATCAAATGAGAGCTAAACAATTTCATCTCCATCGAGGTGAACTCAACTCAACAGACTCTGAGGAATCTTTAACTAGTTAAGCTTTGAAGGGATGCTGGAATTTCACCTGAGTGAAGAGAGATACAGTGAAATAATAGCTAAACAATTTCATATCCACCGACGCTTTGGGTAAAGAAATCACCGAACAGCAGACTCCGTTGGATCTTTAGCTACTTAAGGAATTCGAAGTGATGCTGAAATTTCACCGGAGTAATGAATGAATGATAGCTAAACCATTTAATTTGCAGCAACTCCTTAGCCAAGAAATCAACTAACAGCAGACAGAATAAGATCTTTAGCTAGTTAAGCTTTTTTTGATCAAGAAATCAACTCAACATATTCAATGGAATCTTTAGCTTGTTAAGGGATATAAGAGGATGCTAGAAATTTTACCCGAATGAAGAGAGACAATTCACAAAGATAAAGTGAAAGGATAGCTAAGCAATGTCATCTGCAAAGTCTTTTTTGATAAAGATGTCAACTCATCACACTCACACTTAGCTTATTAATTTTCAAAAGGATGCTGGAATTCCACCCGAGTGAAAAAAGATAAAGTGAAATGATAGCTAAACAATTTTTATGTCACTTCATCGCTTGCTTTCTTGGCTAGTTTTGAATATTTTGTTGTCATCAATAAATTGCTTAATTTCTACAATTATCATAATGAAATCACTTGGAATTGCTCATTTTTTGTGTCTTTGCTGCGTTCGACGACGAACATTTAATGTTTGTCGTCTTCATGTTTTTGGGTCAGAATCGTGTGCGTTTGCGCAGACAACTTTCTCGGTCCACCAACCAGTTCGTTGACCATGGGCCACCTTCTTGTTCATACCGCCAGCCAATATCAATATCGCATTACGCCCATACGCATATCCAAATCCAAATCCAAGCCCAAACCCAAACCCATATACCCATACTTAAACTCAAACTCAAAAAGCATACCCAAAACCCATACATATCTATGCATGCTTAATTTCTCCGCCTTCGTCTCGCATAATGAATTTATTATTAAACAAATCTCAAACGCAGCTGAGCACCGAACACATCGAACACCGCCACAACAATCCACAATCCACACACCACATGTACATATAATTTTTTAATAATGCATAGTTTGTCAATAAATTTCTTTTATGATGATGCCTCCACTGTCTTCACCTCCACCTCCTCAGTGACTTTCTGCTGTCGCACGTCTCAGCAGAGACACGATTTTGTCGCTTGCTGTTTGTAGGGCATCTCTGCGAGTCGATCACTGATCGATGATCGATTATTGACGATTGTCAACTAACACAAAATATGCAGGTGAGGAAATCAATAATGCTGCGAAACTAATCATAGAAATAGTTTACAAAGACCAATAATGCCTTTGTTAGACAGGAAAGGCAAAATAATTACCTATAATATTGATAACGACAACGATAACTTAAAAATCGATTGTCAGCAACCGAAAATAGTATTAAATACACAAAACACATCTAGAATTGGAAATGCACAACTTTTTGACTTCACTTCAAACTAAATATCGATAAACTCTACTATCACTACGCTAATGATTACGATAAGCTGTAAAAGTTAGAGAGAATTTCAAAATATTTACCTATCATATCGATAACGATAACGATAACTAGATAAAATAATATTAAATACTCAAAAGAAATCCAGAATTTGAACTGAAATTCTATTTTTAAACTTAACTTTAAAATACACATCGATAAACCTTACTATCTATTGGTTAATTATTGTCATTCAAAAGATAAACTGAAGAAGTTATCGAAGTCATCAGCTGAAAGCATCGAATGTGTAATAACAAATATTGAAATTCTAGCTACTTTTAGTAAGTATGTAGTAAATATCGATAGACCGATAAATCAAATAAATATCGATCAACCTTACTATCGATAGGATAGTTATCACCGGAAATAATCAAGCAACTACTTGCTACAATAGTGAAATTCGACGAGTTTAATCGCTATCGATATTTATCGCTAAGTGCGGAAACAAAGCATACACTCGTCGTAGTGTGTGTGTGTGTGTGTGTGTGTGGGGTGTTAGCTTTCCACTCCATTCTGTTTTTTCTTTTTTTTTTTTCAATGCGCCGATCACGATTTCCAAATACATTAACATTGCGATGGGTGCACGATGATTATGATGATGGGCATCGACATGGGCACAGCTAAGCACAGGTATCAATACCTGCTGCTGAGCCCTACGTAGATGTACATACATGTGTCTGATGGCGGCGGCTCTAGCGATCCGCAATTTCACGATCACCACAGTGGCTATGGCTGCTGCCTCTTCAACTGCCGGTGTTCAAACGCCGCGCCAAATACGAAATCACAATCAAAAACAACAAAGCTTCAAAACATGAAAGAATGCTTCAGCAAGAGCTGATCGACTTGGAGTGACCCTGTAGTGAAATCGAACTCAGTTGGAGTCAATAATGTTCTTCAAATTTACCGCTACTTTAAAGAAGAGTTATATGTAACTAACCTTTCATCTGACTTCTTTAACTTTTCATTACAAAAGCTTTAGCTAAGTTCGAAGTTATAAAGTTAATTAAGTTTAACTTAATTGGAATCAATAATGTTCTTCAAATTTATCGTTACTTTAAAGAATAACATAGTTTTATGTAACTAACTTCTTTAACTTTTCATATAACTTGTCTAACTTATCATAACAAATCTTTAAGCAAAATCCGACTCTTTTAATTTGTCGCTTAGCTACCCTCTGCTGCTTGCTGCAGGGTACAGGGTATTTCCACTACTCGTTAAAGAGCAGCACAAACAATTCGAATCTTACGGCTCAATAAAAGAAAATGTGCGGCAACGTTTATGGTCGTGCCCCACCAGCAGCGTTGCTTGCCCCCCAAACTTGGTGATTCTTCATTAAAGATTCATGATGTGTGTTTTCTTTAAGCCAAACGTACGCCATGACAACCGATGGCCCAAACGATGGCTCAACCGATGTCGATGTCGATGGCGATGTCGTACCCCATTAACCACCAGCTCTCCCAACTGCATATAAGTCCCCACTTCCCCACTTCTCTCTCTTTGCTCAGTCTCAACAACAATATGTTGCTGTCCAAGTCCAAGTCGAAGTCGCTGCTGTCGTTGATTCGATGTTGATTCGTGGCTGCTGCTGCTGCGACGCCAATCTTCAATGAGTGATGGGCCAACAACCAAAGCCAAAATCAAAGCCCAAGGTCCAATCATAAGACACACAGCAGACTACATCGACTAGCCAATACCCTATGAGGGTCAACTAAACAAAAGAAGTAAGTAAATGTTCAGTTCTAATCAATATTCGACAAATTTGGCATAGAATTTTGCATTCTTACCAAAATATAACAAGTAAGAAAGCTAAAACTTGTATAAAACAATATTCTACAAATATATTAAAAATATATTGGAAATACACTTCAAAAAACTACAAATATGCCGACAAGTGTACCACAAACCACTAAAGTATACCAAAGACTATACAGAACTATACCACAAAATACTAAAAAATGCCGAATGTTGTGCTGAATATATACCGAAAAAATGCCACCAAATGCTAAGATATAACGATATACTAAAAATAGTAAAAATAAAAAAGAATTAATGGAGATCAAGTGTGAAAAGTTGCAGCATAAAACTCTAAGGCATAAAACACTAAGGGAAATACTCATAGTTATTCGTAAAATAAATGTCTTTGCTTAAACAAGTCGAAGCAAAAAAATGAACACAAATTAAAACCAAAGTAAATCTCTAATTCAAGCCAAAGACTTTAGAAAGACGATAGTGTTAATTATAATTATATATAACTTTTTTAATAAATAAATATATCTCTAATTCCATACCTAACTGATTGGCAAATCTACCAAGTGAGCAGAGCTTTTTACAGGGTATAAGCCAACAGCAGCAGCAGCAACAACGACAACGACTTTCTTTTTGACCAAATTGTCGCCAGCTGTCAAGATTGAAGAAGGGGGGAGCAGGCGGTACAGCTCGCCATCTATGGACTGTGTGCTTGCCATTGGGAGACAGCAAGCAAAAGCGAGATAGAGAGAGAGAGAGAGAGCGAGAAAAACGAGAGGCGGACGGACAGACGGACAGACAGTGGCATTGTCGATGGCTGCTCAATGGCTGCGACTTCGATTGTTGCTGTGGCTGCGCGAGTCAACTCTGCAGCAAAGAGCTCTTTTGTATAGTTTGGCTTTCGTCTGATTGGCTTTGGCGTTGGTTTCCAATTGGAATTTGTGTATTGGATGTTGTTGATGTTGGCACTCGACGAAGACGACGACGACGTCGCCATCGCCATCAACATCGCCATCGCAGTTGGAGGCCTCGGGGCCGTTGTAGGCCGTTGGCCTAAAAATAATAAGAAAATTTCTATATTAAAATGCTGTGCCATGCCTCAACAACAGCAGCAACATCAGCAGCAACAACAGCAGCAACAACTAACGTTGTATGCTTGTAGTCTTGGAAATCTTGTGGTTGTGTAGATCTTCCATTACCTAACTGAACGCACTGAATATATAATGTTAAATGGCCAGAGAGTCGAAGACTCTCAAGACTCTTAAGCGTAGAGATGATAGCGCGTAATGTGTCTTTGCCAGTCGTGACACGAATGACAGCCACAGAAAGTCTGACAGTCAGACCTATCGTCAACTATCCAAAGCTTTGCTTAATGGGAGCAGGAAGTGTTTGTCTATAATTCGTATATTCGTAGTATTCAAATACGACAAGCTAGAAGAGAGTCTTCTATTCTATGTAAAATTCTTTGACGCACTGAATTAATCATTATATTCGAACTAGCAATGCAAAGTTTAAGCTAAGAACCCTAAAGTGCAATTTAATATCAATTATTGGAATGAATACTTGAGAAAGTTAGTAGATACTCGCTACTCATGTTGAATAAAAGGAAAAACAGTGCTGTATTAATTATAAAATATACCAAATCAACATATAACAAAAATACTAGAAATATACAAAATACTGTGTTTGGTATATTCAATGTGCAATTCGAATATACCATAGAGTGTAACAGCGAGTATAAAAATACTAAAAATATACTAAAGGCTATGTTTGGTATATTGATACTATATTGCGAATATATAATAGAGTGGAAAAGCGAATATAAACATAATCAAAAAATATACCACATAAATATACTGAATATACCGGCTATATATGGTATATACATATTCATCCAAAATATATCATACGAGTTTAAAATAAACTTAAATTCAACAATTTGTATATGCACATCGTCTTGGATGTTGACGCTGATCAAGAAAACATATACTTTATTATTTATTATAAACTGTTTTTATATAACTTTGGGATGGCATAAAATGTATCTAACAGGCAGAAGGTGTCATCACATACATACATCAATAAGTTGCAAAAATACTAAAAATATACCAAATTGCATATTCAGTATATTTATATAGTACTATATTTTAAATATACCAAATATATATTGTGTGAAAAATATATCAGATTCGGAAGAGGGTATAAAAACTATTTATAGAGAAGCTTTTAAAGATTAGTTGAGATATAATTAAATTAAATATATGTTTTATCAAAGTAATTCATTTATTTCTTAGTCAGGTCTTTGCTTTCTTCAAGAAAACATTGATTTGAATTGCTTTTATTACTGAAGTATGTTAATTCATTAATTTCTATTTCATTTCCTTTGCTAAACATGCATTTAATTTTAATGGCATAATTCATAATTAAATAAATACTCGCTTCATTAATACCAATACAAATAATAATAATAATGATGATACATCAATATTATAGATTGATAATAATGATATACTAATATCAAATTTACTTAGGTAGTTCAAATGAATATGCCCATAAATGAATCAGCGTTGAAACTCCAGCTGAGTTGAGTTACGCATGTTGTGGGTCAATTTTGGGCAAGATAGGAAACTGAGTCAGCTACCGAACAGAACAGAGAACGGAACAGAAGTGCATATAATAAATGCAATGATCATGATCAGTAGCGGAAATTGCTAAACCGAGATTGCCTAATGAGCTGCCCAACTACCTGAGAGAACTGAGTTTGATCCTGTTGTGTGTGTGTGTGTGTGTGTGTGTGTGTGTGTTGTTGTTGTGCCCATTTTGCGGTTGACATCTTTATTGAAGGTCAACCAAATGCCAATGTCATTTACATTTACATTTACGACATTTCCAGCAACATTTTCGAAAACAATTTCAGACAACAGGAAGTACTTCCCGCAATGGAGTTTTTAGTGAAACTGGGAGCACTTAGTGAACTCGGCATAAACATCAACACCAACATCAAAACATCAGCAGCAGATAAAAAACAGAAACCGAAACCGAAACAGAAACGGAAATTCGATTAGCCCTGAACAACGACAATTGGCAATTCTATAATTCTATTTTATTTGGGTTTTGGCTATGAATTGCTGTCTATCTTTCTCTCTCTCTCTCTCTGTGGTTGTCTCCTGCTCTGTCTCTGCATATTTTAAAAGTACACAACATCGTTATAGAGGAGCAACGGCAACGAGAAGGTTCTGCTCGTATCTCCATAGGGCAAAGTGTCGTCTGTCGCCTGTCGACGACTCGACTCGATTCATTTGCATAGATCAGCAGCAAGCACAACACGCGAAACATTCAGCGTTCAACAACACACACAATGAGGGGAAGCTCAAGAGGTAGGCTATAATGAAAAGAGACAGACGGATGCGAAAGGGGAGGCAAAGCGAAAAGGTTATGCCTCAAGATCAAATCTAATAAACACATAAACGTAACTTAGTTCTATTGATAATACTAGTAAAAACAAATAAGACATCTACTAGTAGAAAGTCTAAAACTATTTGTTTGATGCACTGAATTAATCATTGGATTCAACTAGAAAGTTTAAATAAAGAAGCTTAAAGTACAATTTGACTAATGCAATATCAATTAAAGGAATGAACAAGTAAAAAAGCTACAGTCGACTGTAGGATACTTTTAGAATAAAAGCAAAAGCAGTTACGTATTAATTTTAAAACTTACCGCAAAAACACTAAAAATATACCAAAAGTTATATTTGGTATATTGACACGGTACTACATCGAGTGTGCTCGACTGTGAGATACTTGCTGCCCACTTTGAATAAAAGTAAAGCGGTGCGGCATTATTCTTAAAATATACCAAATAAATATACCACAAAAATACTAAAAATACGACACAGGCTATATTTGGCTATACATCGAGCGTACTCTATTGTAAGCTAATGAAAGCAAAAAAAGCGGTGCGGCATTATTCTTAAAATATACCAAATAAATATACCACAAAAATACTAAAAATACGACACAGGCTATATTTGGCTATACATCGAGCGTACTCTATTGTAAGCTAATGAAAGCAAAAAAGTGTGTTATTGTTCTTAAAATACACCAAAATATATACCCCGCAAAAATACTAAAAAAAATATACCAAAGGCTATATTTGCTACATTTTGAATAAAAGCAAAATAGTGCGGTATTATTCTGGAAATATATGTCAAAAATACTAAAAATATACAAAAGGTTATATTTGGTATATTTACATTTAAAATATACCATTGAGTACAAAATATACCAGATTGTCAGCCAAAGAAAGTAAAGATCCGTAGTAAAAATAACCTTAAACTTTTTAGCTTAAAAAACATTTACAATTTTTAACAGATTCATCATCTCAGCTGTTGACGCTGTATATACGATATATATTTTATAGGGTCGAAGATGCCTGTTTCTGTTTAGCTAATCACAAATTTAGATATATGTATGTAGGTTATTGTCTTTTCGAACATTCGCATTTAAACTAGTTATTTCGATTCTTTAGCATCTATAATATACATATATTCAAGTTCATATATTTCCCCTTTACTCTACTCATTTCTTACTCCGTCAATTTTGCGATAGTTCTACTCACGCCCCCATCTTTAGCTGTGCCAGACTCACAGAATTTCACTCTTTACTTTATTTAGTTTAATTATTTTCTGTCTGTTTGTAGGCCTAGTCAAAAATCTAGGCATCGTGTGTTGAAATTTTCGAAATTTGCAAGCATTCATTTCACTTTTTAATGGCATGTCTTCTGGTTTCGTTTCCTCAAGTGGGAAATCGGACACACAAAGGTAAATACTATAGAGAGCTTGGCTTGTGCTAGTTGTAATTTCAAGGTAAATCGCCAAGCGAGTAAATAAAATATATGCAGCTCACATTTTAGTACAAGCTACTAATATTGTCTCATTTATGAGTCTTCTTTCTCTCTGTCTGTGTTTGTCTGTCTGTGTGGCGACTTCGCAACCTTTTCGTCTATCTGAATATCTGTCACTCATCAATATTCAACGCATTACAATTGCAATAAGTTGCCACAGACCAAGTTCCACCAAAGCAATCGATCCGATCCAATCCGATCCGATCCGATACGATCCGAGTCGATACAATCCGATACGATCCGTTGAAATCAACGGCCCATCACATACGGATTTTTATGCTGATTTTGACCCAATTGAACCCGAAGCAAGTTGTCAACCGATTAATACGCAACGTAATGCGTCAGCTTAAGTACTTATCCGATCTTGTTGTTGTCTTTGTTGTTTTTATTAACGCCAATGATCGCTAAATGACACGCGACATTCGATCACACCATGATCCATGAATGACAACAAATCTTGCACAGTCCATAAGAAAATCAGCAATTTATTTATGCCTAATCTTTGTACTGTTTATTTGTTGTCTTTTTTTAGTGATCTTTGTCTAAGTTCTATTAAAGTGATCTACAGAGCTGAGTTGCTGCTGGTTATTAAATCTGTTCTTTCATTGATTCAATTCAATATATTTAATTCATTTTATTTCAACAACTTCCAAATCATTTTTCAACGCGTTCGTCTTTGATCTTTTATGAAGTGATCTTCATATTTGCTTAGTCGCAAATGATCTATCATAAAAATTAACTTGAATTGTTTATTCCTACTGTTAATTTACCGATCCACAAATATCAAGTTTATTTTTTGCTTAAAGTGTTCTTTCGCTTTATTTTCTTACACAAAATTTCATCTTCTGTGTAGTCTGATTTGTGTTTTACTGATCTTTTGGCCACAAAGTGATCTGAAGTTTCCTTGAATACGATATTTGTCATCGAGAGCGAGTGCTAAACCAATTTCCAAAACATTTTTAAACGCAATCGTTAAAGTCAATTACAAGTCTTTCGCGATCGTCAAATTGAATTACAAGTCTTTCATCTTCAGCGAAATGATCTCCATATTTGCTTTGCCGAAAATGATCTATCAAACAAATAAATTTGAATTGTTTATTTCTGCTTTTGTTATAGTAATTTACCTATCTTCTTATTTTTTGTTTAAAGTGATCTTCAGCTTCATTTTCTCACACTAAATTTGATCTTCTGTGTCGTCTGATCTTTTAGCATTGCCAAACCCACAAAGTGATCTGCAGTCTCTCTGAATACGATGATATTCGTTATCGAGAGCGAGTGCTAAACAGTTAAACAGGAACCAACAGGCCGTAAAAAGATGTTGGCCACGCAATGAGCTTGGCATGTGGCAAGTTCCGGCCATAATGATGATCAACATTAACCTGCCAACATCTTTACGATCATAATGATGAATATACACATATCTATATAGCAAACATACATGTAGATATATGGAGCATCACAGAGTGTAGCAGATAAAGCACAAAGATCAAAAGGCCGCCAAGAGTCAACAAGAAAAAGCGACTGAGATGCCAAAATATGTGAGTGTGACAGACGAAGAGACAGAGCTGTATATTAAACGGCGTCAAAGCTGGCACAAGAGATGTTTAATATTTGTTCACAAGATGCGATAAGCTGAGGCAGCGACAGTTCCTCTCCTCTGTTTCCTCAATTTCCTTCCAAGGGAAGAGAGACCAAAAGCAGCCGACGGACGGCGCAGCGAGTGATCTTCATCTGATATCTGATTTTAGGCCACCCGTTTAGACCAACTTGGAGTCGTTCTCTCTCACTTTGTAAGTCGCCGCTGCAGTTCTCGTTTTACGGCTCTAATCATCTTCATAAAAGTTATGACACAGGCTCTACAACATTTCGTGTTTTGTTTTTTTTTTGTTGGACTGTGCGCTACTGTTCATCCTTTATGACTTCTTATGACTATGGTGAATGTTTCCCATTCTTGTTATTCGTTTTTTGTTTTTATGTATTTTAGGGAACTTGTTACAGATCCATGCTTTACATTTACTTTTAAATGCATTTAATTGCAGTTCCCATTGACTTTGGTGGTCCATCATTCTGTCTTTCTCTCCTCTGTTTTTTTTTGTAGCACTCTCGTTTTCGATTTCGCCCTCATTTCGTTGTTTTGTGGGCAAATCGCAGCAGCAGCAGCAGCAGCAGCAACAGCAGCAAATTGGTATGCAAAGTGCGCAGTCCGTCACAGCTACTTGGCTTAATTCGAAGCCGTTTCGTTTAATTGCTGGGCCACATTATGTGACAAAAAGCAGAGCAGAGCAGACCCATTCAGAGGTTACCCACAACCTGCCCAACAACTCTCGATTCCCCCTCTGCCTCCCTGTCTACTCTTCAATCGTCACTCTCCATCGTCACTCTGAACAGCTAACAGCTCACAAGTCGCTTGATAATACATCGCCAGTCAAATAACTCATGTAATAAAATGCCAAGAAAACATGAAACAACACTGCAAATTTGACACACCGAAGCAGCAAATACACTAACTAGATAACTAGATATAAAGACAAAATATTTAACTAAATTTAATTGAACATTATCGAGTTTCAATTTCATTTTGACCTTAAGTTGTTCTGTAACATTTTCTAAGTACTTTGCTTAAATGCCCAAAAATGTGTTTATCGATGCTTTGTATTCTCTCTCTACAATATTCTATTATCTTCACCTAAATTGATTGATTGATAATCTTCAGATTATCTAGTTTAAGATGTTCTTTAACCATTTCTTAATACTTTAAACTCTACACACAATCCAAATATATCTTTTGACTCTAAATTTTCTTCACAATATATTCTATTATATTTTCAACATTTTCTGAATATTATTCCAGTCAAACACAATCAAAATATATGCTCAGCGATGCTTTGTACAATAATTCTAAATTCTTTTTCTATGATAATCTATTAACCTAAATTTAATTGAAGATTATATTGTTTCATTTTCATTTTACATTAGGTATTTCTTTAATCATTTCTAAATACATTTATAAAAATGTATTTCTCGATGTTATTAAATATTGTCTAGTTTAATTTTAATTCTGACTACGTTTCTCCTTAATATTTTTTAAAAACTTTGCAATCTACACACACTCGAAATATATTTTTCGACTCTAAATTCTCTATCAACAATAATCTATCATATTATCTTTTTTAGTTCTTTAATATATTCCTATTATTATATGAACCAAACACAATCCAAATATATACTCCGATGCTTTGTACGCTAACTCTGAATTCTCGCCACAATAATCTTTTAACTTGCTCTTTAAAATATTTCATTTTTTACCCCCAATTTATGTTTCAATCTATACCACTTTATAATGCTACAAATAATAGTTTCATAAACCCAATTGCCAAGTTTCAGCAAAAAAGAAACGCTAATAGTTGTCAAGATCTGACCTCGAATTCGAAATTTATACATAAAAGATAAAAGCAATAGCCGTTAAGCCCGATAGCTGGTTAGGGTATGCAAAAGTCGCAGCCACTGTCAAAGTGAGAGAAAGAAAGACGCGACGCGAAGCGCAGAGGAGCCGCAAACGTTTTGATAAAATAATTAAAATAAAATTAATCTCGCCGTTTCCCACGGTCTCACACACACAGCCCATTTTGCTCCAGTTTTTCCGTTGTTTATCTTTCTTTCGTGCTCTCTCTCTCTCCCTCTCTCTCTCTCGCTCTCACTCTAACCCGCTTTTGTGGGTTTCATGTTGCGAGTGTTTTTTATTTTTTGAAGTCTGTGGCGACAATTGGCGCAATGATTATAAGTTAATTTTATGTTAATTAGACAAAGCGCCCAACATTTACGAGTTGAGTTGAATTGAGTTGACTTGGATTGGTTTGGTTTGGTTTCCATTGCTTTGCTTTGCTTTCGGGTCTAGATTTTGGTTGGGTTCATTAAATGGAAACGCGCCTCCATTTTCCAATTAGCATGCAGCGTGTCAATTGTCTTGTCCCGTCTTCGTCGTCTGCTCTTTATCGACCAAATTGTACTTGTACCTGGGTAAACAAGTCCCAAGTCAAAACTGCAATTGAGGCGACCTCCTCCTCCTCCTCCTCCCCCCTCTGGCTGAATGCTCTTATCTCTAACACTTGTCAGCAAAGTCGGTTTTGCTCCAATTCGTAAAAGATATTCTTATAGCACAGCACTTAGCGTATTAATTTGAATAATCCAATGTGGCATATCAAGTGGGAAAGCTTCACCCAAAAACGAATTCACATTATTATCTATACAATACTATCTTCGTTCTGTCTCTGTCACCTTAATGAGCACACATATGTAAACATCCCCGTTGACATATCGCATTTCCAATGCAATTCTCAATATTCCAATCTCCTCAATAGCAATTTCTGCTGCTGCTTTTCTTCCAATTACTTTGTGCTATCAGATAAGTAAAGCTAAAAAGTTTCTTTAGCGAATCATCTAAGATAGTTTTTAGTATTTTTTTTTTTTTTGAGATTTACAGATGAACGATGAATGTGTAAGCATGAAAGCTAGAGAGTGAATAAAAGCAAAACGGTGCTTTATTCATTTTATAATATTATTATACCGCAAAAATACTGAAAATATACCAAAATTTTATTTGGAATATTGAATACTTAACATTGAGAATAACACCAAGGCAGTATGGTATTAATTTAAAAAATATACCAAATTAATATACCGTAAAAATTCTAATATATACCAAAAGCTTTATTTGGTATATTGATATAGTGCTCAACATTATGAATAAAGCAAAACAGAACATGAAATATACCAAATTTATATACCGTAGAAATACTAAAATATACCAAAATGTATATTTGGTATAGTATATACATATATTATACATCACATACAGCATAACATTGTAAATAAAAGCAAAACAGTGCGGTATTGATTTTAAAATATACCAAATTAATATACCGTGCAATTACTAGTATATACCAAAAGCTTTATTTGGTATATTGTTATAGTATATATCATATAGAGCTCAACATTGTGAGTAAAAGAAAATCAGTGCGGTACTGCAGAAATACTAAAAATATACCATAATATATAGTTGCATATAGTACATAATTGAAAATATACCATAGAGTGAAATATATGTCAGAAGAAGCCACAAAATTATAATACCCTAAGATTACCGATAAAATTCGGACATTACATGATCTTAATTATCTTGAACGAAAGTGGATTACAACTCCAGAAGCTCATTAAAAATTGAAGATAATTTGCTTATAGCAGTACATAAAATAAAAAGAAAAGAGGAACAAGGAAGAATATCCTCAAAAAAAGGAAAAACTTTGACCTAAACGCATTTGTGTGGCATCCTCAAAAAAAGAAATAGACCACTGACAATTGGGGTTTAATTTCTTGGAAAATGTGTGTACTTAGTTTAACATAATTTTAATTTTTCCCCCACGGTATACTACATATATCTAGAGTTCAAGAGTTCCTTGGAAAGTACCATTGAACTCGGCTGACAGCTTGAAGAAGAAGATGAAGAAGGAAAGTGTAGCTGCAGAAACCCTACGCTTGCAGATTCCCAAGCCAGTTAGTTCTCCCATCATTGCTGGTATGTCAAAAGGTTACAACTCAGACTCAACAGCCAGAAAAAGTGGCCAACAAAAAAAAAAGAGCAGCAGAGATCAAGTAGGAGTTGTAGAAGACTCGACTCCAGCTTATCAATCGAGATCAGGTGTCGCTAACGCAAACCACACAAAGCGGCAAATGAAATCAATAAGACGACAATACAAAAAAAGAACAAAGTGTTGAAAAAACCAGCGAACAAGCAACAAAAAAAAAAGAAAAAAAAACTGTGAACTGGCGACAATAAACGGAAACAATTAGGCACCTGACTTCCTCAGGATGCCCCCAACAACGACAGGAGAATGGTAACTGATCACGTCGCATCCCAAGCAGTCTGGGATTAAATTAGGGATGGTGATGATCATGCGTAGTAGTTGGGGGATGATTCGTTGATCGATCCGAAATGAAACGAGTTGAAACTATATGAAACGGTTGTTGTGTCAAGTCTCGTGAAACATGCTGCCTGATGATGACAATGGACATTGGGACAACGGACATTGGACATTGGACAATGGACATTGGACGATCATACGATCATGCATACACAATGTGGATCATATTTCAACGGTGATGGCAACGCTGATGGCAACAGCAACAGCAACATCTACAGCAACATCAACATCAGCAACGGCACCTGATGAGAAAACACAATGAGATACAAGAGTGGCTACAAGTACCAAGGCAGAGACTGCGACAGAAACTGAGCCAGCATTGGGCAATCACTTGACCTCTTTCAGGATGTGTTGTTGTTGCTGTTGCCGCAGCAGCAACAACGGTACTCACATTCACGCGCCTGAGGTTCAAGTGCGTATCTCTGGCTATCTGTCACAGCGTGTGTCTACCCTATACCCTATACACACCAACGCAATGGGGTGTATTAATCTCTTACAGTAAAGTGGAGTATATAACATCATAGCATCAGCTATCTAGAAGAAAAACCTTGAAGGAATTTTAGAAGTATGCAAAATTGTGTAAATGTAATAGTTATTCAAAATTTACAGGGTATCCAAAAGAACTTCACTGTATGTGAGAACCAAATACAACAGCTCGTTTAATAAGCTTAACAACAACAAGCATCAGCTAACTAGAAGCACAAATTGTCTATCAAGTTGTCCAATCTCACAATTTTCCTACAGGGCATCACGAATTCGAGCATACTCTTTGCTACAACACTTCGACTATAACTCTTCAGTGCTGGACGCAAAGGAATGTTTGTACTCGAAGGCTATTCTAGTCCAAGGACTCTTTGCAAAAAGTGATGCGTCTGCATAACAATCACTATATAATATCTTGATCATGATATACTTCGTTTGTATTACATTAATATTTTAAATAAAAATCATTTGATAATCAAAGGTAATTCAAAGCATATTTTTCTTACCTCAAAAACAGCAGTTTTGTCTAAACTTCATTTCAACAAGTAAGAAAGCTACAGTCGAGTGTACTCGACTGTGAGATACCCGCTACCCATTTTGAATAAAAGCAATATATTTTGCGGTATTATTCTCAAAATATACCAAATATACTGCAAAAATACTAAAAATATACCAAATGGTATATGTGGTATATCGATATAGTGCCGCATTCAAAATATACCATAGACGGCACAATATACCAGATTGTCAGCCAAAGCAACTCAGACCCCTAGTAAGTAGGCGTTTTTGCCCATACAAAAGTATTTCTTTAATAACTTCGACAATTTTTATCTGATCGCAACCAAATTTTCAGGGATCATAACTACTATAGTTATTACCGTATCTACCAAAATTCGTAACCATAGCTTTATAATTACGCTTGTTATTCGATTTTTTTGATTTGCAGGGGCGGAAGTGGGCGTGGCAAAAATTTGAAACAAACTTGATCTGCGTGCAAACATAACAAATGCTGTCGAAAAAAAATTATAGCTCTATCTCTTATAGTCTCTGAGATCTAGGTGTTCATACGGACAGACGGACAGACGGACAGACGGACAGACACACAGACGGACAGACGGACATGGCTATATCGTCTCGGCTGTTGACGCTGATCAAGAATATATATACTTTATAGGGTCGGAGATGCCTCCTTCTACCTGTTACATACATTTCCTGCCGGCACAAAGTTATAATACCCTTCTACCCTATGGGTAGCGGGTATAAAAACAATCATCGAAAATTAAAATAATTCTAGAGCTAAACAAGGTCTCTGCAAGTCGATAGTATTAAGTGTTGTTTGTTTCGAATATATTATCTCTACAATATCGAAAGCTTCCCACTTAACTTAAAAACAACAAACGTAGCTAATCTTAATTTAAAAAACATTGACAGAAATAATCAACAACTAGAAAATTCATATAATTCTACTAAAGGGTCTCTGCAAGTCGATAGTACTCAGCGATAGCAATCAGTGTTGTTTGTTTTCATTATGTCACCTCAACAATGACGAAAACAAAAAACAAAACTTCGAATACCGAATCCAAATCCGAAACCAAATCGGAATCGGAATTGGAATCGGAATCGGTATAAAAAAATAGTCGCAGTGGAAGTCGAAGTCGAAGTCGTCGACGATGTCGTCGGTGAATGTCAGTTGGCGTGCGCATATTATGAGGGCCATTGATGATTCGACTGGCATATAAATAAGCCCAAAAATCACAGAGAGCGAGACAGAGACAGAGAGAGAGATGCTTGAGCGAGATGGAGCGAGTAGGCATCCTCACGTTTTCCACATAAAATACATTTTCGACTGAAATTTGTTTTGAGGTTTTTTGTTTTTATTTTTCGTTTTTTTTTGGTAGCTGTTTTGCCTGTTTAAGTGATTCCCACGCAGCGCAGCTACCGAAGAGGCCAAAGAGTGTAGGCGGTCGGTGGCAGAGAAAAGGAAGATGCGAGTCGAAGTCAGAGTCGGAGTCAGAGTCGCAGTTGAGTTAAGTTAAGAGGCCTCTCACATTGAGGCTTGCCTAACGCATCACATCACATCGCATCGCATCGGTTTTGGTTTTGGAATCGGATGCACAGATCATCCGGCAAAGCCAAATCATACAATTAGTATGCAGCACGATGAGCGGGCTGACAGGGGCCATTAAATTGTGCGGAGAGACGACGATGCGACAAGAGACGACCTCAAAATGGCAACGACAAACAAACATGTTGAATGATCATGCTCATGATCAACGCTGATGATGATCATCCTCTCTCTCTCTCTCTTTCTCTCTCTCTCTCTCTTCACTTCTCCTGCCATCAAGTACCAAATTTAATGGCACACAGACTCAGCTCCAAATGCCAATTAGTATGCCAAGAGCAACTCAGCATTCCCATTCCCCCCTCTGCTCGAGTGTCAAGTGCCCCCAAAAAGGAAATGGCTCTCTCTCTCGCTCAAGAGGATCTCGTAATGATGCTCTCACTCCCTCTCCTTCTCCCTCTCGCTCTCTCACTCTCTCACTGCTCACGCCCACGCCTTTGTCTTTACCTTTGATCTAAGCAAGTCTTGACGTCTTTGTTTTTTTATGTTTGACACGTTTGACGATTCGTTTGCTTTAACTACCTTTTGCCTCTAATATTCTACAGCTTCTTCTTCTGCTTTTGCTGGCTATAACCATCCCGAGTCGTTGCATTTTATTATCCAGACGGATAAATCTGCAGCGTCGTAAATATTGTCTACAATGTTTCAATCTTTTTGAGTGATTCCAAAGAACCCTTTTCACAGACGTAATATAGATAGATTGTAATCGACTTACCGATCAATGAATTGCAAATAGTTATTCAGTGAAGCAATTAAATGATTCCTCAAATTCCTGAAATAAAAAAGAGAAAAATACTTAATCATTACCTAAATTAATAAATGAAAATAAAGTTGATGTTAAGTCAAGAGATTTTTCTTTCAATTTTGGAATCCCGATAATGTTTTTGAATACTCCACAATTTGAAGAATTAGTTCTGAGTTTTCTTGAATTCGAAATAACCTTCAACTTGCCGATTAATAAGATGCAAATAGTTATTCATGATTCCTTAAATTCTTAAAACAAAATAGGGAAAAATACTTAATCATTACCTAAATTAATAAATGAATACAAAGTTGTGGTTAAGTTAAGAAATATTTACTTCAAATTTCAAATACCAAATTTGGAGAATTAGATCGGAGTTTCCTTGAATTCGAAATAACCCTTTTAAAAAGTGATCTGGCACACGTTATGAAAAAATCGATTCTTTCTGATTTGATTGAGATCTCTTAGCTTCTGTAGTTGGTTATCATTTTTGGATCTCTAGGCAAAGTTTCCTGTCTGAAAAGAAGAAGAACAAGAAGTAGTAGTAGAAGAAGAAGAAGAGACGAAGAAAAAAGCGATTTACTCAAGACACGGAGGCTAGGCACACACAAATTTGGACTGTGTTGGGCAGGCAGCCAGATTTTCTGTTCAATAGACCGATCTGAGCAGCCTATTTAAAATTCTAAGAGCAAATCAGAGACCCAGACAAAGACAAAGGTATTCGACATCGGACATCGGACAATGGGCAATGGGCAATGGGCACTGTGAGTACATTGAGTACTCCATTCACTCTGTTTCATTCTGTTCACTGGCCATGGGCAATGGGCAATGGGCAATGGGCAATGGCTTGCCGCCAAAGTGCGGAGAAATTATCAAAGTAAAAGACGAGAGACCCCAAAGACAGGCCAAATGAAGAAATACTCGCACACAAAAGATAAGCGATGTCTCTCTGCTTGTGTGTGCCATATGGGTGGAGGAGTAGGTAAGTAAGTAGTTGGCTGGGTGGAGGGGGGAGGGGAGACTACATATAACGACTACCTCTTAAAATGGACTTTGTGTGCGCAAACTCAAAAAAAAAAAGTAGTGACAAGACAGAGAGAGAGAGAGAGAGCGAGATATCGAGGCAATGACAATGCGACAGGAAATGCTCTTTGCCGCGATCATTTTCCATAATTAAACGGACGCAGCTCAAGACATTGGCCACTTGTAGGTTAAATGGGTTTGTTGGCCCCGGCCCAATGGGCATACAATTTATATGATGTGCCTAACGCTAACGCAGACTGACACGCGGTACGGTGGAACCTTCTGTTTGCGGCAGATAAACGCATAAATTAAATGAACCTACGATTTATTAACTTTTGTGGATGCAACTTGATGTGTCCTTATTGTAGAAATGAGCGTACTAAATTTTATTGCTTTGCTTTAAGAAATCTCTGAACAATTAGACTTCAAAAGCATGGACAGACAGACAGACGGAATGAGATAAATATATGAGCTACTTCTTTATAAATTACTTATTAATAATTGTAGAAATATTAATACTAAATTTTATTGTGCTGCTTTAAGAAATCACTGAACAATCAGTCTTCAAAAGCGTGGACAAACAGAATGAGATAAACGTATTAGCTACATATGTACTTCTTTTTAAGTAGCTTTAATGGAATATCTATTATTATTTATTAATAGCTGCAGAAATATGCACACTAAATTTGATTACTCCGCTTTATAAAGTGACTGAGTAAAAAGTCTTCATAGGCGTGGACAGACAGACGGACTAGGATAAATGTATTAGATTCTACTTATTCTTAGCTTCACTGTAATATCTACATTTATTTACTAATATTTGTAGAAACATGCAAAATAAATTTGATTGATCTGATTTAAGAAATCACTGAGACATCCGTCTTCAAAAGCGTGGACGGACAGACAGGAATAAATGTATTATATTCTACTTCTTCATAAACGTAGCTTCACTGTAATATCTATAATTATTTATAAAAATAATTGTTTAATTTAATTGTCTTTTAGAGTTTTAGCAATGACTTCGTTTTAGCTGCGCTTGCAAACTCTCAGCGCTCTAATAACTTCAACATTGATTCATTGCGAATCGACTTTTAATTGAATTAAACTAAACCCAAGAATCCAATAACAATAATAATAATACATACAATACAATACAATAATACCGTACGTATAATTGCTCTTTAGGAGGATGTTAACTCCCCTTGACTTGAGCTGTTCGATTGCTTCGCTGATTTCTCAAGGCATCGCCAAATGAGTCATCATCGTTCAATCGGGCGGCTGGAGACGAGTCTTCACTTCAGTCTTCAGTCTTTGAAGTCTTTCAAGTCTTTAATGTGTTAAGGGGTGTTCGGTTGTTGGGTGGGCGGATGTGCACAGTTTAACTTGGCTTGAATTGCCATTTGGCATTGCATGTGGCTAACACGAATGCGAAACGCGTTCAAGAACCAAGAACCAACCAAGACAGAACCTTCGCTGCAGTTAATTAGTTGAGTTATGCGAACGAGATTCAATATTAAATATATATACATAGTTAATTGACGTTGGCGCCATCTATTGTCAACCTTGGAAGTCTTACAACTCATTGGAAATATTGAACGAGAATTCAAGATAGAAGAGACAGCCAACTACTCATAAAGTGCATCAGTATATTATTTAAAATGCAACTTAATAGAAATAGATGTTATATTGATTGTTCTATTGATTGAATGTGAGGTGATAAAAGAAGAATTTATACTAAAATATTACGAAGGCTATATTTTGTATATCGATATAGTACTACTCTCCAAATATACCATAGAGTAAATAAGTAAGAAAGCAAAAACGATCTTAAAATATACCAAAATTTTACAGCAAAAATATACCAAACGCTATATTTGGTATATCGATATAGTACTATATTAAAAATATACTATGGTGTAAACAAGTAAGAAAGCCACATTCAAACTGTGCGGTATTATTCTCAAAAAAATATACAATAAATATACTTTAAAACAAGTAAGAAAGCTACAGTCGAGTGTACTCGACTGTGAGATACCCGCTACCCATTTTAAATAAAAACAATATATTTTGCGGTATTTTTCACAAAATATACCAAATATACTGCAAAAATACTAAAAATATACCGAATGGTATATTTGGTATATCGACATAGTACCGCATTCAAAATATTCCATAGACGGCACAATATACCAGATTGTTAGCCAAAGCAACTAAGACGCTTAGTAAGTAGGCGTTTTTGCCCATACAAAAGTATTTCCTTAATAACTTCCAACATTTTTATCTAATCGCAACCAAATTCTCAGGAATCATAACTACTATAGTTATTATTGTATATACCAAATTTCGCAACTCTGGCTTTAAAATTACGGTTGTTATTCGTTTTTTTTGATTTGCGGGGGCGGAAGTGGGCGTGGCAAAAATTTGAAACAAACTTGATCTGCGTGCAAACATAACAAATGCTGTCGAAAAAAAATTATAGCTCTATCTCTTATAGTCTCTGAGATCTAGGTGTTAATACGGACGGACGGACAGACGGACAGACACACAGACGGACAGACGGACATGGCTATATCGTCTCGGCTGTTGACGCTGATCAAGAATATATATACCTTATAGGGTCGGAGATGCCTCCTTCTATCTGTTACATACATTTCCTGCCGGCACAAAGTTATAATACCCTTCTACCCTATGGGTAGCGGGTATAAAAAATATACGACAAATGTACTAAAAACCCCGAAGATTATATTTGGTATATTGATATAGAACTACATTGAAAATATACCAAAAGATTGCAGAAAGCGTTTCTTGCCATACAAAAGTACTTCTTAAATAGCATCAAACATTTTTCTCTGATCGTAACCAAACCAAATCAGGAATTATAAACACTGTAGTTAATACTGTACGACGCTAACTTCAATATCACAAAGTTATAATAACGTTCTACCCTATTATAGTAGTAACAATAAATGCTTTCTATCTAAAATAATATAGAATATTTATAATTACAAAGAGGTAGCATTCATTTTTCTATATAATACATATATAGCTAGATAAATCAGTTCATCTATCTAATGGGCCATCTGCCCGTTCACCCATTTCCCTATTTGCGTGGCATCCAGTTAGAAAAGGCTTAACAATCCCAACACAATTACCCACAAGCGCGTGCACACACAGAATTTGTTGATCTATGATAGGAATAGGAATCGAGTTTGCTTTATTGACACATCACACAGAACTCTGGTACTCTCTGTGGTCTATGTGGGTGCTCGATAAGCTGGCCAAATATTGAATCAACTGAAGCGCGGGACTAAACTGGGATCTCTCTCTTTCTCTCGACACCATTTCCATTGCACAAGACACCTGGACACCTGCATGTGTCGTTATCAGTTAGCAAAGTCAATCGAATTTGTTTGTCTTGACTCAAAAATTGAGCTAAAGAACGTTCGTATCTATCTGTCCGTTACTCTCTCTCTCTCTCTCTCTCGCTTCCCCTTCTCCTACATAATATGATTATCTATCTGTGACCATGCTGTGGGCATGGGGCATCAACATTGACATCATCATTACCATCGTCATCGCCATCGTCATTGGCATCCCAGGTAAATAGTGTTTGTGATTATAGTATCTCTATTTGAATTTGCTCACAGATCGTGTGAATGCCGCAAAACCAAATTGTTATTGCACTCTACTTAGACAGCGGGTATGCTAGCTTATTTAGACAGTTTGACCGATAATTTCGTTAATGTAGTTTAGAGGAATATCAACAATAAAGCACTTAATTAAAATTCAATATAACAATGGGTATCCCTTTAAGTTCCTAACAGTATTATAAGAACACAGAGGGAAGAATATATGTATATAGATTCTTGATTTAAGAACTCTTCGTTGAAACAAGAACTATAGGTTAAAAAAATCATCAAACGAAACAAGATCGTTTTAAGATTTAAGAATCATCTTTTAAGTAAAGCTCTCAAATTCAAAATGTTTGTTCTTGTTTTTTTTAAATAGGAATCCTATATCTTGTAAGTACGAATGTTGCAATTACATTCTCTAAAATTAGAAGATATAAATACTTTTATATGGCTAAAAACGACTACTGCAATATGATCTGAGATGCTTTGACTGTAACATTCTTACTTGATTTAATTTATATTATTGTGAGCTAAATTCTTCCCAATTATGCCTCAGAAAATGTCAACTTACTATTGATAGCAAACTTATCAGAAAGAAAACGCAAATATTGAGTGAAGATAATTGGAAAGAATTAAATCTGTGACTCTTCTAGCTGGTAAGGGTATTTGAACAGTCGACCAGCGGATGCTTCAATTCTCAATTCAATGCTTCCTTGACGTTCGTTGTTGCTGTTTATGGTACGTTATCTTATCGTTTATTACTTGTATTTATGACACTGTGCAATGCCTTTCGAGAGCTGAGAATTGAGAGTTGACCGAACGAAAGTGTTGAAGAATCTTTTTCAAAAAACAATCTTTGCCATCTCCTCTCTCTCTCTCTCTCTCTTTCTGTCTCTCATCCCGAACACGAACGCATTTCATCCGGACGGATGTGAGCATTACTTTTTATGGATATTTATGTAGGGAACGTGACAGTCGTCAACACACACTCGAAAATAATAACAACAAGAACCACAACAATAACAACAGCAGCAACAGTAACTGAAAACGTTTAGTTAAAAAGACTCTGAAGAACTTTTTCAAAAACGAGTTGCTGTCAATTCTTTGTTGTTGTTCTTGTTGGTGAACGCCAGGCGATTTTTAATTTCGTCTTGCAGGAAATCCTCACCCACACAACATCTAATATCACACACACACACACACACACACACACACACACACACACACACACACACACACATGTGGAGTGTGAAAGAGGGAGCTGGCAATCATGATGAACTACGATTAACTGTAAAACTCACCTCGTGTGCATTTTCCATCCCAGACTTTGTCGCATTCTTGCGCTTTCTCTTTCTCTCTTTCATTTTCTCATCCAATTACGAAAACTAAACTCAGACACACTCAGCACAATTTGGCAGCGGCTATTGAAAGTTGATAACCACAGCATAGCGTGCCGCATGCTGCATGATCTGCTTGACTTGCAGTTACCCTGTAATATATCGAAAAGTATTTGAAACGTCAGTTACCCTGTAATCACTTTGTTACTTTTATTGTAATATGTAAAAAGAAAAAAAAAGTTATACACATAATTTTTAGCACTCGAATTGCGACTATTAGATACCCTGTAAAAGGATTCCAAGGCGCTCTATTCAAAAGCTTTGACACATCAGTAAGAAGGCTACTGTCCAGTGTGTGCGATATTATTCTAAAAATATACCAAATAACATACCACAAAATACTGAAAATACCAAATGATATATATGTTCGGTATATCGATGAATTGCTAAATTTAGTGCTAAGATACCAAATGTCATAATTTTATATATCGATGAAGTGGTAGATTAAAAATATACCATAGAGTATATACCACAAAAATACCGAGTACCATATTTGGTATGTCGATGAAGTACTAAATTCAGAATATATCATAGAGTATATCTATGAAGTGGTACATTCAAAATACTACACAAAAATACTACAAAAAAAAACAGAAAGCAATTTTTGGTATATCAATGAAGTACAACATTCAAAATATACCATAGAGTATATACCACATGTATACCGTATATACCGAATACTATATTTGGTATTTCAATGAAGTACTATATTAGAAATATACAAAAGAGTATTAAACATTTCAAAATGTCAGCCAAAGCAGCAAACCTCCATTGTATGTTAGATGCCTTCTTCTCCCTTTTATATTCATATATATTTTCCAGCCGACACAGAGTTATAAAACCCTTCCACCCCATGGGTAGCGGGCATAAAAATGTGTTATTTGCATTCACACGGTAAAATAAAGCCTGCAAACTCAACTAGGTGATACCCTCTAAACAGTTTGGCCATAAATCACGATAAAATACTGTTCAAACCAAATTTTCATGCTTAAGCCTTAATAAAAAATGCTTTAAAAGAAATGTTAAGCCTTATTCTTAAATAATTCCCCAAATTTATACATAATAATCTCTCTCATTTTGCAACTTATTTCAATTGCTAAAGTCGTGCGTCAGCTAAGCAAATTTACAGCTTCCTGACACGTAAGGAAAAGCATCGTCTTACCAAAAGCCCAAAAGAACTCAAAGCCAGGAGTGTGTGGTAATCTGAGCATGAGTCTCTGCTGCAGTCTTTGGGAACTGCATTGGCAGCGACTTTGTGGTCTGCAGAGGAAACTCTCAAAGCGTGTATGGAAAGCGATATGGATCACCTTGACAGAATATTCTCAAGGTCTATCCGGTTGTATGCAAAGTGTGTAAGTTGATCTCAGTGTTCACTTGAGGAAGTGTATTACGTAAATCAATTGGGTTTATAAATGATTGCAGCTTATTTAATTATTAATTGTGAATAAAGAAAGCTGATGACTTTCAATTAAGATAAATCGTAAATTGGAAATCTTTGTCTTACTATTCGCATTTTACTTTGCAAATATTATGTTAATTTACTGAAAACCTTTGCTGCTCTAATATTTGACTATACACTTGTAAAAATGAGAAGCTTCTAAAGAAGAGAACATTCCTCATCAAAATTGTGTTCTTAAAATAAGAACAAATTCTTGAAACTAAGAACATTAGTCGATTTAAGTTCATATTTTAATATACAAAATTAAAAGTATAAAAAACAATAAAATAAATAATATGTAATACTTGTTCGATCTTATAAGATTTTTGGTCTTAAAACTATTCGATTTTTTCCTCTTATTAATGAGAACTCGGGTCTTATTGAAATAAAAATGTTTTCTTCTCTTTATAGACCAAAATTCTTAGCAATAATCTTAATTTTCAAACTTTTGTTTTCAGTGTAAATGATGCAATATAATAAATTGCAATCTTTATATGCTTGTGAAATCTTTATAGGTTTTATTCTGAAACTACTTGTTATTTTATGGCTCAAATGATTGATTAGCATTATGATAATGTTCGAAGGCTTAGAAATGCCTAAATTCCAGTGACTAATGCATTAACTTTGTACTCGCTAATAAATCTTTCGATTCTTTCGGTTTTTTCGCTTTCAAATTGGCAAACTGTGTTCTCAGTGATCAACTTTTCGCTTATTTTCAGTGCTTAGCTGTGATCACTCAATGATTGCAAACGAGCTGCAATGCAATCTTTTTTGGCTGCACATTTTGTTGCTGTTGATTTAACAAAGCAAACACGATAGACAAAAGCAGCAGAAACAAAAATGGAAAATGGAAAATCAAAAATGAAAATGAAATCATAATAAAAATCTGGCATAAATGCAACAAATTTGTGGCGCATGCGCAACCAAAACCAAAAACGAAGCTGCTGCCATCCCGCAACCCACATCCCTCCACCTCCCCCTTCCCCTTCCCCTTCCACCATCCGTAGCTACTGTTGCCGTGTAATTAATAAAAACAACAGGCAGTTGCTTTGCCCCGCCCACCCCGTTGTTGTCGTGCTACATTGTTGCCGCCTTCGCAGCCGCCACAGCCACAGTTGCCTCTGCCTCTGTTGCTTCTGCTTCTGCTGCTGTTGCCTGGCAATGAGCTAACAACAATTTTCATTTTCATTTTGTTGTTTTTGTTTTTGTTTTCTGCACTTTTTGCAGCTTTTTGTTTTAACGGCCGTTTGGCGCGCACGGCGCCGGCACGCGCTACGAGCTACGAGCTGCGATGCGATGCAATTTTCGTATCTGCAAGATACAAACGCTGCTGGCGCAAACAACAAACCAGCTCAGCACAGCACAGCTTTTGGCACTTGTTATACCCTGTAATTGCACAGCAAGTGTTGCCTGCTGCTAAGCGAAAAGCAACGTCAGACATTGAAATAGATAAAGATACAAATTTAGGCATTGAAGTAGATAAAGATACAAATTTTACACAGCCCAACTATAGATTTTATGTTTTCTAATTTCATTGCGAAATGATAAAAATTGTAAAAGTTATTTAAGAAATATTTAGTTACTTTGGCTAACAATCTGGTATATTTTGTACTCTGTGGTATATTTTTAAAGTAGTACAATATTGATATACCAAATGTAGCCTTTGGTATATATTTTTTGTATATTTTTATATTATGTTTTAATTGTGCCATAGTAAAATATCGTTATACCAAATATAACTTTAAGTATATTTTAGTATATTTGCGGTATATTTGTAGATTATGTTTTAATTGGAAATGGGTACTGTAGAACAATATCGATATACCACATATATTTTTTTGTATATTTAAGCATTCCTGTGGTATATTTTTGGTATATTCGTAGATTGTTTTAATTGATATCGATAAGCCCAGTATTACTTTTCAATGTTTTAGTATTTTTTCTGGTATACTTATAGATTATGGTTCTATTAAAATGGAAACAGAAACTCATTTACATATAGTTATAATAAATTATTATGTTGGCGACCTATTTAATAGATATTCATGATTCTTTTCAACTTTTTTCAGAAATTGAGATACTCTAAACCCACTTGAGACCAAAACAATTACTATAAATTTCAATAATAACTAGATGGCTTCACTTGACAAATTTATAATATAGATATATATAAATACATATCCATTCTTTGCAGACTTTCCTTTAAATAGTTTTGTTTGAGCAACATAATCAACAACATTTTTCCAAGTTTAATATTTGCTACACTATTCTGTAAAATCTTACTAAACTTCATTTATAATTATTATTATTATTTTTGTACAATAACCAATAATTTCACTTTAATATTTGTTACACTTTTCTATAAAATCTTTCTAGACTTATTTTATAATTATTATTAGTATTTTTAATGTCATAATATATAATAATATAATATAATAATGGTCTTTTCATTGAATACTTCATAAACTGTTGTATAAAAGTATTTTCGATTTCTTTATAGTATCTCAAACTTTAGCTCTGCTTTGTACAGGGTATCTGCTAGTTGATTGCCTGTCAAATTGTTATATATTTTATGATTTACGCTCGCGTTTCGCTTTATATAATCCGCAATCACTGCACATGGGCGCACTTTGCCAAGACACACAAACACAACCAGCTCTCAATTCGCAAAAGCAGCAACAGCAACAAAAACAACAACAACAAGTGCAACCAAAATAATAAAACAACAAAACAATTTCATAATTGAAAAATGGCGCAACTATTTGGCTGCTCTTTTTTTTTCAGTTTGAGTTTGAGTTTATGATGGAGGCAGCTCAACTTCAACAGCAACTCGCGTCACTTATCCATCCATCCATTCATCCCCCTTTAACTGCAACTGTCCATCTGTGTCTGCTGCGCTGTCCGTCTGTCCGTCCGTCCGTCTGTTCGTCTGTGTGTTGCATGTTTGATTTTCGTTAATAATGCAATGCGGCATCTTGTTGCCTCTGTTGTAATTAAACACACAAAAATGCAACTCAAGAGGAAGTATACTGCAAAACTAGGCAAATTGTGCAGACTGCGCTTAATGCTTCAAAAGTCTACCGGTCCAGCTCGACGCCACATGCCACATGCCACATGCCACATACCGCATGCCACATTAACGAGCTGACCAATGGATCAGCTCAATCGCAATCTAATTTCAACACAACCCAATGCTTATTTTTAAATCTTTGCTTTGATTGACAAAATAATAATTTTAATTTATCGCTTTTAAATATATGTTTTGTAATATGTGCATGCTATTTTGACAAAGATATTAGCGCCATTTAATATAGAAATATTCGTTGGTAGACCGCTTAAATAAGATTATATAATATATTAGCGAATTGAGAACGCTACAATCCGCTACCCATTTTGAATGAAAGCAAAACAATGCGGTATTCATTTTGAAGTATACCAATTTAATATATAACACAAAATACAAAAATATGACCTTTATATATTTGGTATATTAATGAAGTACTACATTCAAAATATACCATAGTGATTAAAACGGGTTTAAACATAATCCAAATATACTGCAAAAAACTAAAATATACCAAATATTATCTTTAGTATATTGATATACTATTATATTCAAAATATATACCGTAGAATGATCAAAAATCAAAAAATATACTGAAATATACCGAAGGCGATATTTGGTATACTGATAGACTACAAAATATATCTGATTGCCAGTCAAAGCCAACTAACTTCGACAACATTTATCCAAACGCTATTAAATTTTCAGAAATTATAAATAAAAGTGGTATAAGTTAAGAAAATGACAAATGTTAAGAAAATGTTTATATTTCTTGTAATTATAAATATAAATAGAAATTGAAATAAAATGTATAACAACTTTCTATATAATACTACTAGAATTATGTAACTTATATCATTTCTTGGCAAATCTAAACGATAGAACGGCGAAGTGAAATAAATTAAAATATTCTCAATTTCTTAATTTCAAATTGTTACTCAAAAACCTTTGCATTAAATTACATCACAGCTTGTTTGCTTGCCTACAATATTATCTTTTAGTTTAAAATTCTAATACACAGTTGCAATAGTTGCAAAACTCAAATGAACGTTGCATAACAAAATCGCTCAGCTCTAATCTGGTGTTGACCTTCAATTTCGATGACTTTCGACGGTGCTGAAGATGTTGTTATCCGATGTGTTCCCAGCTTGGGCGCAAATTCAAGTGCCTTCCAAATGGAAAACGCAGACGGACAGACAGACAAAGAGACAAAGAGACAGACGGACAGACATGTAAGACATAATTAAGTTTCTTTGTGATTTTGTCAACAGACCAAAAAAAAAACTAAAAACAAAAAATGTGTGTTGTGTCGTTTGAGTTATGACAAATGAACGCAACGAGACGAGCTACAGCTACCAAAGAGACAAGAGACAAGAGAGCAGAGACCAGATACCAAGCAAAGCTGGAGCTACAAGCTGGACAAGTTGCAGAGGGCTAACGGAAACTGTTGACCGACCAAGCGACCGCCCAGTTGAGCTGACTTGACAATCGGTAGTTGGCAATTGCTGCACTGAGCGAAAGAGTGTGTTAATACTTATGGATTTTAACTAATACTTAAGATTGCTATAAAGAGAAGAAGTCGTTGAGGTGTAGGAAATTTAAGTAAAAAGGGAAAAAATTTGTATATAATTAGTTATAATTTGATATTCAAAATTTCGGAATGAGAACGACTCCAAAGGGTAAACAGAAGTTTTGGAAGCGTAGTAAATTCTAGTAAAATACTATAAATTCGTTTTTTATAAAGATAGAATTTCAAATTGAAAAGTTAAGAGTAAAAAAGACTTGAGAGTGTGCTAGTACTTCGTATTATGACTAATACTTAAGATGGTCTATGCTAAAAAAAAGATGAAGTCTTTGAGACATAGGAAATTGAAGTAAAATAAGTAAATTCTTTTATAATTAGTTCTAATTTGATATTCAAATTTCAAGAATAAGAAAGACTTGAGAGTATTTGATGAATATTTAAGAGATATCTATCTATGATATAAAAGTGAGAAAAAATAGAAAATTATTGTAAAATAAATAAGTTATTTTGTAATTAGTTCTAAAAGAAAATGTATAATTTAAGGATATCGTAAAACATCGAAAATTTCACTTGTGTCAAATTCCAAAGTAATAAATCATGAATTACTATAGAAAGTTTTTTCATAATCATTTTTTTCGAAATCTATATTTTGTGCCATCAATAACTGCCGTATTTTTTTTGGCCAAGTGTAGCCGAAAACAGTTGGAAACAGTTGGTCAGTTTCCCAGTTGCGGAGCAGCTCGGCTAGCTTTCATCTAAAATGTTAGTGTATAAGTATGTTGTGTGTAGTATCTTTTATGGCTATAAAACATGTGGAGTTTGTCGCTTCATTTGTTAGTCTGGGGCGCAGTTAAACAACCAAAAAAAAAAAATACCGAAAATCCAACGACACGGGTCAAAAGGTGCTGAGAAAGAACCCGAAAGACGAAAAAAGACCCCAAGAGCGATGTCCACAAAAATGAAGCAAATAAAATTATGATGATCATAATGACAATGATGCTGAAATTGTGCTAACCCCAACGAAAACTTGTTTCACATTTGGGAGCTGTCTATTAGGCGTTCTGTTTTGGGAAATATGAAATTGTTGTTTCACAGTTTCCCAAATGGAGTGCGAGCTCGCTTTTTAAAGAAACAGTTTCTTTTACGAGGCGCCGAAAGAACCTCTTGACTAATTAGGCGACAGCTGAAGCTGAAGCTGAAGCTGAAGCTGAGACTATTACGATTGCGACTGCGACTGCGACCTGAAATGTAACCCAATTAATCGCACGGACAATCCGTCTTAAGCTGCCACCCCAAACAAGGTATTTTAACACGCAAAGATCTTGCGGCCAGTCACAATGCATACACAATGCACACACCGAGTACTTCATCTGCATCTTAAACATCATCTTAATGGGATGCTGGAATGCTATGATGCTGAATTGCTCGCTCTACTTTCGCCGCAGGCATCACAATACCGTAAAACGAAAAAGGGGCCAAAGTCCATCCCGAAAGGGTTGCGCGAACCCATAAATCAACAAATGTAAACCAGTTTATCGACTTAGGTCACCTTTCACACTTTTCTTATAAGGGTTGTTGCTGCCTTACCTTAAGGTATTCTTTTCTTTTCCGCATGTCCTTTTCGTCACGCTAGAACGATCCCAACGACACTGCTGACCAATGTCCAGTGCGCAAATGATAAAGTTTTTAGCTAAAATGAAAATGAGAAAAAAACAACATTAATTGAATATGCTGCTCTTAGATCTCTGATCTCTGAATCTTGAACCTGATCTTGATCTCGACATTTTTCATTAAAAATGTCCTATTTTGTACCTTTACCTTTTGCGCTTCTTCTGGGGTGTGGCATCCCTCTATCCTGAGTGTGGATGACCTTAGTCAAGCAGGGTTGCGAATCAAGGCAATTAAACATGGCTTTTTGGGTTAGAAAATGTCAGTTTTTCTTGGCACATTATGATTGCCCTCGATGATGATGATGATGTTGTTGTCATGATAGCCTTGGACCAATTAGAAAACTGAGCTCACCCAAAATGGCGTGCATTTGACCTGAAAGCAAGAGATAAAAAGTTGTTTTGATTTTATGAGAAATTTTGATATCTCTATTTAATATTATATTTATTAGTATTACTTTCCACATTCTTAGGATTCTTCTTAAAAACATCACTAAAATTATTTAAATTTCATACTTTTTCAAATATTATTTTCAAAGATTCTTTTGTACTCTAACTTTCTGCATTCGGTCTTTCCTTCACTACATCCTGTGTCTTATTTTCTGTTTTCTTCTACTTATTTCCCTCTCTCTCTCTCTCTGTCTCGCTAATTTATTCTCTCTTTTCGACTGACCGTTAGGTATTAGCTTGTTTTTAATCTCAGGGAAACCTGTCTTAGATTCCTTGCTCTAATTTTCATTCATTTTTTATTGGACACGTCCCGTTTTAGCAGAGTGCTGAGAAAACGAAAACCGTTACTTCAACACAAACAAAGCCCCCGAGAAACTGACCCTCAAAGACAAGCAGGCAGATCGTCAGGACAACGGACAGACAGACAGACAGGACTATCCGTATTCCGCGCAGTCACTGACCTCATTTCAATCGAGTTCGTCCTTAGATTTGCCCTTTGCCCAAAGTCCTTTGGGATTCGAAAGGGCAACAGATGAGATAGAAGAGGGAGGAAATTGAGCGATTCGAAAGATGATATAAAGTGTGTAATATTTTAGTTAATGCTTACTTTAGAAAATAAGTAAGTAAGTAAGAAAACAGTTTCTTTTCTTTGCAATTATATGAAAAATGTACAAAAGATGATAAAAAGTATGTAACATTTTAGTATGTGGATATTCATTTAGAAATGTTTATGCTTACTTTAGAGAATAAGCAAGTTTAAAAAAAAAAACAGATTCTCTTTATGACAATTAAATGCAAACAAAAACATTTTTTAGTTTTGCTAATTGGAACTCAATCGAAATTCCTAAAACCCCTGAAACTAAATTCACAATTTCGCAATAGGTTTAAAAAGAAACTGAAATCTATGAAAATATCTTAAAATCTCAAGAAACCCAAAGTCTATAAACGCCGAGAAAATTTTTAAAGTTTTGCTCAACTTCGAACAGTTATCAGAAAAATAAGCCACAAAATTTAGTAAAAACCCAAAAGGATACTAAAAGTAGCTTTTAACACATTAATATAATGTAATTTCGCTTCAATAAGCTCTATATCGATCAATAATATCAATCAACTATAAGACGATGTTTTAAAATTAATGACAAGATAATATGAGATAATAAATAACACAATTGCCATCGCCTTGAACCTTGAGCTAATGAAGTGGAATTAAGGCGATAAACCAAAGATAAAACTTGGGCAAAGGTTCAAACTCTCATTAACCCGAAGCGAAGTAAAGGAAAAGACCGGCTGACCGGATCAATACATAAATTATCATTTTAACGGACACACACGGTCGAGAAATTACGCAGTCATAAAACAAATTTGAATTAACTGCAGGAGGATCGAGGATCAAATTGTAATACGCATGTCCCTCCCAGCGATGGTCGAGATCTTCTAAACTGGACCTCGCTGCATGAAATATGAGTTCAGGTCGCAAGCACCAGGGACAGGGACAGGGGCAGGGGTAGGGGCCATGAGGCAAGAGGCAAGAGGCTTGGTCAAGCGTGTAATGCCAAAGGATGTGAGAATGCGTTCTAGTTGCAAGTTGTCCGAGATCAAGACGAAAACGAAGAGCAAGAGCAAGAGCAAGACTCTAGGGCAATTTCACAGCGAGCAAATCAAGGATCATTTGACCAACCCAACTAATATTCAAATGAGGTCGACCGGATCAGTTCCGGGGCCAGAGCCAAGGGCAGGGGCAGGAGTCCGTAAATTAACAGGCCAACTGACCAGCAGCCCAAAAAAAAAGGGTGAAACAAGCGCAACTCATTACAATGGGAGCAAAAGCAGCACAGGACATCAGCAAGGGAAGGAGCAAGGGGCAAAGGACATTGCGTAAGAAAATTGCATTAAGCAACCCTTCGGAGCAAACTGGACAGTGGTCAGCGAGTCCACGACCCGCGACCCTCCTTCGGCTACTTAGTGGCACCCGAAAGACAGAGAAAAAGATACAGAAAGAGAGAGAGAGAGAGAGAGCTAAGGTCTTCAGGTTTGAGTTTGAGTTCATTTTTGTTTTCGGCCTCGTTCTCGTTTCGCTTCTCATTTGCATTTGGCGCCTTCTCAGCTTTTTATTTATTTACGCGATGGGAACTGACCGTTGGTCAACTACATTTTCAATACTCTCTCTGCTGCATTTTTTGAACCTATTGTTTAGACGCTGTCTTTTGTTTTCTTATGTCATGTCGGACACCAAGCTGGAGAGGACACAGAACACAGGACATGGGACATTGGACACTGAACTCTAGAATACTGTGCACACTAGACAAGACAGAACAAAGCAAAGTTTCTCTCTCAGTCGAAGAGGAAACTCGTTTATCTAGCCCACAAGAAATAAGACATATTTCGCGGCAATCAACAGTCACACAGCTGTAGGTCCTAGTGCAAAACCCAATCCCAATCGCAATCCCAACTTCAATCCTAGTTCCCTTCCCTGCTCTTCATTGCTCTGCCACTTCAATTAAATGCTTTGATGCGATTTTGGCGCCAAACTCTAAACGAATTCATTAAATTGTGCAATCCTGAATTTAATGTATGCAATATTGTAAGAGACGAAAGCCAATTAATAATTAATTTAAAAGTATTGGAAGTTGTTAACAATTGTGAAAAGCTTTGGCATCATTAACTGCAGCTCCTATAACATATTATGAAATGTTGTAAAACTCAAATTATAAATTAAGCCTGAAGTCCTTAGACACTCTCATTTCATTGCAATAAGGAATTGCATTTCAATAAAAATTTAAATAAATAAGCAACATTAAATTAAGGAAAAACTTTACACCATTTCAACTATTCCAAAACAAATTCAAATACATCAAACGAATATCCAAAGCTACTCTAGTTATAGAATTTATTTCTGAGCTCACAAAATAATAAACTATCGCTTCCTCCCCCACAAATTGGCAAAAATCAAAAAGAAAGCATAATTTTGAAGCTAGTGCCCTGATTTTTAATACATACAATAACAACTACAGTATTTATGATTCCTGATTTGATTACGAACAAATACAAACGGTAAAAGTTATTTAAGGAATACTTTTGTATGGCAAAAAACGCGTACTTATAACGGGTCTTAGTTACTTTGGCTAACAATCTAGTATATTTCTGACTCTATGGTATATTTTGAATATAGTACTATATCAATATACCAAATATAGACATTGGAAAATACAATCTGCTATATTTTGCACTGAAGGGTATCTTTTAAATGTACTTCTATATTAATATACCAAATATAGCCTTTGGACTACCTTTGTATTTTGTGGTATATTAATTTGATATATTTTAAGAATAATACTTTACTTACTTACTGTTTTACTTTTATTCTATGATATATTATAAATATATTACTCTATCAATATACCAAAAGACGTTGTTATATTTTTATTACTTTTATAGGATATTAATTTGGTATATTTGAAAATGAATACCGCACTTTTTTGCATTTATTCAATATGCTTTCTTGCTTGTTACTCTTTGTTGTTACTATTTTATGGACTAGTTACAGCATCTGCTTATTTGACAACTAAATATTCAATGAATGATCGAGGGAGAACAAAAAGTATAGCAATTAGTTTAGTTGATAAATCTAAGGACATTCATCAATTTAATGGGCTTTCGCCACAGGATGATCAGCACACAGAGCAGGAGAAGGCAGATGATGATGATGATGATGATGATGATGATGATGATGATGATGATGATGATGATGATGATGATGATGATGTGACCTGAACTTTACACACATTTAATTACTTAATTTCACGCAGTTTATGTGTCGAAAGCCAAGCCCAGAACCCGAAAGCCAAACCATCCCTCAAGGATTAGAGCGCAGGGAGCGCTGAACTGAAACTGAAACTCTTCTGGGGCGGGATGTAAACTTGTGGGATGTGCAGCATTACGAAGTAGCGGGGGTGCTGCCATATTAAAAGAGGATAAGTGGAGGAGTGGCATAACAAAAAACAAAAAAGGTGGAAACAGCAGGCATAAGGCGAGTGTCGACGCTTAATCGTGACTTTTAACGCTGCGTTAACGTTAAGGGGTAAAGTTGAATGCCCGACATTAGGGTGTCCAAACGAGAGTCAGAGACAGAGAGGCGGCGGCGGCGGCGGGGGCAAGTCAGGGTGTGGCAGGCAACAGCCAAAAAGCATCTGCAACTACACAACGAATGAGACTGAGACTGCGACTGAAATTGCGTCAGAACAGATTGAAGTGCTTGCAACACTCACTGACTAATCCCAGAGGCTCTGGCATTTGAATGCAGACTGCGCTCTCTATCTCATCTAATTGCATTTGGCACGGCACACAAAGTAACAACAAAGTCATATTCTGGGGCCTTAGTGCCAGACTGAGACTGGCATTTTCGGGGCATGCAGCAGTTGCAACAACAACGTTAACAACATTGGGGAAGTGGCATCTTCCGTTCAGCCGATAAACCCACAACTCGACCAGGAACTTCAGTAACGGCTTCCTCTTTACATTTTTTACGCTACAAAGCATTCCTCACATATATATATTATATTATATATACTTAGTCCATACATGTATAATGAAAATGAAATAATAAAAACGAAAACGAAATCGAGATAAAAACAGCAGCAAGCGGGAGCAACATCAAGAAATGAGAAATGAAAATAAATGTAATACAAAAATCACATAAAATGCAAACGCAATTATCACGTGCATGCCATGAACAAGAGAAGCGAGTTGTGAGAAGCGCAGAGAGAGGCGCAATGCAGTACAGTAAAGGAGAAGAAGCAGCTGCAGTAGCAAAAAAAAAAAAAAGTAAGAGGTAATCGCAATGAGCAGATTACCAAATCACATAACAATATCTCAAGGTGTCTGAGCTGAGTTGAGCTCATCGAAAACGCAACGATCAAAGGTAAATTACAAACGATTTATTATGTGTTACGAGTATTTACTACAGATACTACATAACCACAAGAAAATGGAAATACAGTAAATATTTAAAGTAAGGAAGAAGTAAATAAGTGAAATTAATAGTTAAAAGTCAATGAGATTAAAATGAAATTAGTTAATGTTGAGCTCAACTCAATTCAGAAGCTCAGTTAGGAAAAAGATTCCAAGATTTTGAGTGTAAAACTCGGTACAGTATCTCGATAGGCTGACTGAGGAGCTCATTACCTTGGCACATCAAAGGCAAATTACAAACGATTTATTACGTGTTATGAGTAGTTACTACAGATACCATATAATTAAATGCATAGATTCAACAAAACAAGAGAAATATATTTACTATATCCGAAGTATAAATATAAATTAATAGGAATAAAGTGATTGATATTAAAATAAAATCAGTAAACGTTAAAGTCAACTCAATTCAGAAGCTCAGCTAGAAATAAGACCCCAAAATACTTTTACAACAATACTCGATTC
The DNA here is from genome assembly GCA_023558445.1 of Drosophila pallidifrons. NCBI lineage: Eukaryota > Metazoa > Arthropoda > Insecta > Diptera > Drosophilidae > Drosophila > Drosophila pallidifrons. Next base: position 24,472,462 of record CM042351.1, on the reverse strand, counting down.
GGTTGAGTTCAAATCGAAATCAGTAAATGCCAAACTTAACTCAGAAGCTCAGCTAAGAAGAAGATCCCAAAAGACTTTTACTCCCGATTCGGTATTGTATTTCGACTTTCGCTAGGGTTGGCTAAGGAGCTGATCACTTTAGCAACTTTTATATTCCCAAACGCGATATGGAATTTCCCACAATTGGGCGTCTTGATTTTCCCACGCAACCAGAGCAAACTTTATCTTATTGGAGCTTTGCAGACCCGCATTGAGTGCTGAATACTGAATACTGAATAGGGAATACCAAGTGATGAGTGTGTGCTGAGTAGTGTTCCCAAGCACCAAGCGAACGACTAACTACTTGGCTGATAAGAAGCGAGCCTCATAAAGGTTGCCTCCATCGTCTATCCGCTCGTTCTCCGTTTCTCCGACTGTCAAAAGGTGCTGCGTGGATTTTTCCCGCCATTTGCTCAGCGAAGCGAAGACAAACCGCCAAGACAAAAACCGTCACAGTTGTTTCTTGTGCCTTGTGCCTGCGATAAGAGTCCGAGCGAGCGAGTGAGCTCTATCTTTCTCTCTCTCTCTCTGACATGGCCTGCTGTGTCTCATGTAACGGCCTGTGGCTTATTAAATGAAGGAACGCCAGGACACGTCTAACTCTTCCTTGTTTCTTTTTGACAGTTCCAGCTGACGTTTGGCGCGTACCAAGCCAGAGATTAGAAGCATGCCCACAGGGCTAGAATCAACTGGATCACTCAAGCGTTCGACACCGACTCGTCAAGAAGCACCACAAATTGACCAGCTGCAAAAGACTCTTGCAACTTGCAATACACAATATGCAACGTGCAACGTGCAACTTGTCATCTTGATAGCTTCATGTGGGTTGCTGTCGAGGGTCACCCCAAATTAGAGGGTCGCTGCTTTTTTTTTACCAGTAAAGCTGCTTAACTTCACCAAGCAGCAGACACCTGACCTTTCTCGCTCTCCTACTCTCTTTTATGCTACCTTTAGATGACACATTACATGGAAGATATTGTGCTATGCGCTATGTTCATAGCGCAGCAGCCCCGAGTTCAAAGACTCCGAGTCACAACATCTGACGCTTGACGCTTCAGCTTCAGGGTAGATCAACAACAACGATCGACCAAAGAAGAGCGAAGAGCAGAAGACAGAAGAAGAAGAAGAAAAAATGTCATGTGGGTTCATCGAGGGCACCACTCAAGAGGGGCACGTGCCCTCTCAAGCGAAGCGCGAAACGCAAAGCGAACCGAATGACGAGCCCAATGCAACTCGTCGATGCCACGCGAAGATGTCACAACAACAACAAGAACAACTTGCACTGTCCGATGCAACCTCCAGCACTCGCTCTCCCTCACTCCCTCTACCTTACTCCCGCTCTTTCTCACTATCTTTATGAGCGCTTCTTCATCTGCTTCTTTCTCGAAATGTCTGTTTCGACTTCCAGGCCCTTGTTGTACCTGTACACTGCGCAAAAAAACATACATACTAGTACATAGAAAACATTTTCAATTCATTAAAAATTTAGTTTGTTTAAAAAGTAATCAATCTAACTAAAGTCATAGTTAGTCCTTAAAGTGAAGTCATCCCACATTTATAAACTTTCTTTCTTTTTCAAACCCAATTTCTAATATCTGACTCCATTTCTTTCCAATATAATATCAAATATCCTGCCTTCACAATTTCTAATAAATAACTCCACTTTTCAGTTTAATTCAACATTAAATATCCTGACTCCACAAATTTCTAATATCTGACTGCAATTTTTTATTCCAATACAATATCAAATATCTCCAGTTTTTTTTAATAAAATATCTATTCAGTGAGTCTATCTAAAATCATCCTTGACTACATTATAAATCTCTTTCATTAGGTTCAAGTCTTTACTCACTTTGTTTAAGTTTAAGTCTCAACTCGTCCCTCCTTTTCAGTAAGTCCAAGTCTCTCCTCTTCTTTTCTCCCAGTGTACACATTTCCTTAGCAAACTCCCTCTCTTTTTTCGCTCCCTCTGGTAGCTGTGTGTCGCGTAACCTGCACTTCCGGCGCTGCGGTTGACTGTTCTCTCCTACCCGTTCCTTGACTTCATCATCGTCATCATCAACATCGTCATCATCTTCTTCTTTGTCATTTTTGACTTTGTTTTCTTTAATTGCTCTCCACAGTCCGCACACACACACACACACACACACACACACACACACAGAGGGACTATCCTGTCCCGCAGGTTTTCCCTTATTTTCTTACGTTTCCCGCTCTTTTCCTTTATTACAATGGAGTGTATTTTTTGTATTCCTATTAAAGCGAACCCCGAACTGCAGCTAAATTAGATTAAGCAGTCATGCACATGTCTCCAGTTGCCTTCGAGCGGCAATGGGGACACTTTGAGCCATGGCTAAAAAAAAAAGAAACACAAAAAAACAGACGGCAGCAAGATACGGGGGGAAGAGCATCGGTTGACTCTGCGCTCTAATTGATAATCATAGACATTGTCCAGCTGTTGCTGAAAGAAGCTCCATTAGCCAACTGGAGCTAATGACTTTATCTTATATTTGAAATTGAAACATAATTTCAAAGAATAAGAATCAAAAGCGGTTGCAACTATTTGATGAGATTTAATAGAAAATATGCAAGCCCCGATAGTATATGAGCCCAAAGGGTATCGAAAGAGATTTAGAGGTTCCGAAAGTTGGAGGTATCTTGCAGTTGCAGAGCAAGATTTAATTTAATGACCTGACCTTACACCCAAATGTTTTTGCTCAACGTCTAATGAGATACAAAGGCGTCTAAAAAGACTGCATTCGCCGGATTTGCCAGCTAGGCTTATATCCTAATCTGTCAGTGATGTACATATGTATACATACATATAAAAATTACTCTAAACGTATTATAAATCTAGTTCTGATCTACCACTCTGTTATAATAGTCAATATGTGAAATTGTTAATATATAATATAATTAGATTAAACTGTTTATGTGTTGCTATGGATAACGGCTTAAGCAATGAAAACAATCAGAATTATCTCCAACAAAGGATTATATTGAGTCTAAGGAATATTTAAATTTAAGAAAATAAAATAGGAGGTTTATTATTATATTATATAAATTCCAAAAGCATTGCTAGAGTTAGAGAGAAATATCATCAGTAAATCTGAGGATCAAAATATCCTCTGCAAATAAAAATATCGTCAGTAAATTTGAGTTGCAAAATTTTAATTGTCTAATTTTGCAATTTAAATTTACTGAGGATATTTCTATGGAAACTTTTACTGAGGATAATTATATTATTTTTATTCAAAACGAGAAAAAAGTATCATATTTAAAAAAAAAATACGCTTTGTAAGCTTTGTAAAGTACTTGCTAGTAATCTTATAAGCAACTTACAAATTAGGCTAAACAATAAAGTTTTCCACCTTTTCGGGGAAACGAATTTCGATAAGGAAAAACGTTTTGATAGAATGACAAAATATTTAAAAGTGTAAGAGCTACAAGAGAATCGAACATCGAAGCACAAATGCTGTAATTCTTTGTTAGCCTTGAGATCGAAATTATCTGCAAGAGGATCTTAAAAATAGCACGCACTATTCCCGCAGGACAATTACAAGAGAGAGAACGGACGCTGCAGCAACAGCCTGTTGATCTTAGCGATAGTCGCAACGGGGGCATTCTACATTGATGCTCGGTGGAATGAACTTAGTGGCGAGTGCAGCGTGCAGCGTGCAGAGAGGAGAAGACTGAGTAGACTGCATTATTGTTGCTCACTTTGGACCCCATTTAATAGGGCTATAACAGGTGCAGTTGCTTGCTGCCAGACAGTCCCTTCTGCGCGGATGTTGCATTCAGCGAGGTCCTTTTGCATCCTTGCATCGTATCGTAAATAAAACGAGACACAGGCCACGTGCCCCTTTTGTTCTACTCGACGCTCGACTCTCGTCATCATCATCATCATCTAAAGTTGCCCCTAAACCGTTGTCTGCAGTCGGCACTTGCCGCTGCCGCTGCCGCTGCCGCTGTTGCTGCCCCTGCTCCATCATCTTCATGATGAACAACATCTTGGGCAACTGCAACATCATGTTGCAGGCAACAGGCAGGCGGCAGGCAGCATTCATGTTACCTGTTGTGTTACCGTTGACCATTTGCAGCAAGCTGCAAGCTGCATTTTATCCACTCTTGGCTCGTGCCCAATTCTCAATTCCCAATTCCCGTTTACCAAGTTCCCTGATCTTTGGTTTCGTTTCCTCCTCCTTTCACCGCTTGCCTCCTGAGAGGCTCCAAGTTAGCGCGTGGCAGCATTGAGTGGTTAGTCTGCATCTTGCTGCCGCTGTTGCTGCTTTATAATTAACTTGACGATCGGTTGTTTTGCGGCTCTGCCTCTCTTGTCTTTAGCCAGCTTCCGAGAGGAGCGCCAGAAAAGCAGCTGCTCCCTTGGCTTGTGCTGCGCCTTGATCTTCCAAGGTTTAAGCAGCTGATCTTTGCACCAAAGATTGACGACCTTTTTATTACTATTATATTTTTATTTTCTAACTAACTAATCAATGTCAATCTCACGCACAGGACAAGCATCGAATTAATGCAACTTAATGCAGTTGAAACCTTAAGAACTGAACTGAACTGAAGAACTGAATCTTTGATCTTAAATTAATCTGCAGCTAAATCTAGTCATTATTTTAAATACTGCAAATATTCACTAAGATATTTTGTTGAGAAACTGTTGATAACCGCAAAGCACAAAATTAGTTGTATTTCATCATTAATACTTCATTAATGCAACTTTACTAATTTTGTAAAGGTGAATCCTGTTTCGTAAAAATGCTTGGCTAACAATTGAAATATAAGATAAGTAAAAAAGCTACAGTCGAGTGTACTTGAATTTTGAATAAAAGCCAATTAGTGCGGTATTCATTTTAATATATACCTAATTAATATACCACAAGAGTACTAAAAATAAACTAAATGCTATATTTGATATATTATATACAATACTGCATTCAAAGTATACCAAAGAGTGCCAAATATCTCAGATTGTATGAAGTATGATTGATGAAGTATTATAATCAAAATATACTAGATTCTAAGTTAAAACTACTAAAACCCGGCTATATCGTGACGGCTGTTGACGCTGATCAAGAAATATATACTTTATTACATACATTTCCTGCAGGCACAAGTTATAATACCCTTCTTTCTTACAGATAGCGGGTATAACAATTTTTGCATTTTATTGGTAAGTCAGTCAGTCAGTTTTTCCGCTAATTAGTTTCTGGCAGCTGATCCCTAACGGTGTCGCTCATTCAAACTTTATTAAATTGCTGATTTTTCACACCTTTTGATCTTTACGATGTGCATTTAATGTGAGGCACATCTACAACTGCAGTCATCATCATAAGACAGCCAGACAGACGGACAAACAAAAAGGCATCGCAGACGTCAGTTGCCCAATTACGCATCCAATTATGACTAAATAGACGCACCTTTTTTTCTTTCTTTCTTTTTTTTTTTGGGACAACGCCCACGCGTTTGCTCTTGACTTTGCTCAAATCATTGCGTAACTAGGCACAAGCCAAGAGCAGCAGGAACGAGAGCAAACCAAAGAGTAGAAGGAGGAAGAGAAGTAAAAACAGACAGACAGAGAAAAAGGAGCAGCTCGTGAAACATCTGCCGAGGCAACTGAAACTGCCAAAGGGATCAAACCCTTGGGCAATCTGTCGACAGCAACTGGCATACAAAAAAAAAAAACACAACAAAATACGCTGCGAGGGTTGAGCTCACACCTTGAGGCAGCTAGAGGGGAGAAGGGGGACACAGGGCACAGGGCACGGGCCAAGGAACCTCTCGAGAGACGCGCACTCGCAGTTGAAGAGTCGCAGCTCGAGACTTAATCAATACGCTGCCATAAATCAGTAGGGACTAACTGAGTGTGTCGAAACGCGGTCGAAGCGAACGGGTTGCTCCACAATTCCAATTGCTTTCTCCTCTTCTTGCTACACAGAGCGAAAAGAAAAGGTTCTAAAATCATGAACAAACTATTAAATCAAGATAGATGCTAAAAGCTTTAACATTGAACTGCATAGTAAAGAAAATTCTTGAATAGTAAAGAAAATTCTTTATAATTTTAAACACATCTTAATTGTTATAACTTTAAACTCATTTTCTCATAAGATAAGATTTTTAATTTATCAAAAAAAAAGTCCTTATTCCAATTCTTCTGATAAGTATTTATGATTTAACTGAAATTCTCGTATTAAAATCATTCTTGAAAAATATTTTGTCGTAAAAATTAAAACTCTTAGTTCAAAAACTTAATCTTTTCTTCGTTCTGCCTTAAAGAAAATTCTTTATAACTTTAAACTCATCTTCAGATGAGATAAGATGTTCTCAATTTCTGAATGAAAAGTCTTAATTCCAATTCTAATCCAATAATAAGTATTTTTGTTTTATACTTAAAGAACATTTTGTTGTAAGCATGAAAACTTCTTTTAATTCAAGAACTTCATTATTCCTTCTGTGTTTTATGTTAGTTTCGCCTTAAATAAATTCGTCAACATATCAAATGAATATTGTATTTCATTTAGAAGGTATTTCACAGTCGAGCACACTCATCTGTAGCGTATTTTCTGCGTATTATTTTTTGGCTCGTGCCACACAAAGTGGGGCACATCTGAGTGACCGCAAAAACAAATTAGGACCAGTTTCATGTGGCCAATGACCTGCTTGCGGTGCTGCTGCTGCTGCTCCTTGCTGCAGCTGTGATCCCTGCCGGCTCGAACAGCTCAATTCTTTACAATTCCTACAGCTCCTGTTTCGCTTTGCTACCCGAAGTGCAAGGACCTCTTTCAGTTATTAATTACATAAAGTAGCAAGACGTAGCCAAGTAGCCAAACAAAACCATAAACTAACAACAAACTAGTCGCATTAAGCGACAGCATACAGTTAACTCTTCGCCCTGACAGTCTCAGTCTCAGTCTCAGAACCTTCTCACAGGACCTTCTCCCCACTCGTGTTCCAGCAAACAAATACCGCAAAAGAGCGTTCGCAGTTGCGTCAATATTTACAAAAAAAGCAACGACATAAAAAAATACACGCCATAAAAAAGCGTGCCAATAGCAAAAGTAACACTCATCGCACGATATCAATGACTCAAACCCCCCTCCCTGTTATCCCTATGCCTTGAGTGCACACCCCCCGAGAAAGCAAGCGTGAGAAAGCCTAAACTAACCTCAAATAATTGTAACATAACCTCGAAATTGTTTACACAATTGCCCGCCCCATACGCTATAGTTAAGATAATGAGACTGCATGAGATATAAATTATTCCGCAAGTGTAATATGATAAAGTACCCAAAGTTGGGAAATAGGTACGATTAAAGCTCAGGAAAAGGAGTTGAACAAAATTAATAGTTTCGATATACTCATAAGAAAAGTTATCAATTAGAGATTGTTAATATGAGTTACACATTTCATAGAAATTGTAGCTAACGAACAAGCCAGCAAATTTTAGTAATTATTAAATGTTAAATGTTATGTTCCCAAACTTGGAAAACAGTTCGACTAAACCTCGAAAAGAAGTTGAACAAATATAAATAGTCTCGATATTCTTATAAGAAAGGCTTAAACAACATTAATATTGTATTTTCGATGTATTTATAGAAAAGGATATCAAGAAGAAAGGGATTATAGGAAAGGATAGAAGTTGTACCTAACATAATTGTCTGGAAATTTTAATAATTCGCCTAAAGTCCTTAGAAGCTCTGGCTCATCGCATTGCCATGAATTGTATTCGTTATTTCAATAAAATATGAATAATCTTAGTAATTTTTAAATGTTAAAAAAAAAAGCATGGGAAGGAGTTAGAATTATGATATTTGGTGATGGCGGACAATGGACAAAACTTCTTCAAGTACTTTTGAATTCTTAACAATTGCTTCGGGATTTATTTTACTTGTAGGTAGAAAAGAAGCACCCTAAAAGCAACTGCATTTCAAGCATTTAAGTTAGGCGCAATGAGTTTTTAGGGCTTCACTTGATACTATAATGCAGTCATGACGCTCCAATTCCATGTCATTCCCGTTATCTGAGAGCACCTTTAACCCCGCTTTGGTGCTTTCTGCTCTTTTTGTGTCCTGTGTGTGCACACACGCTTTTTATTTGCAGAGCGCGCAACAACAACGACAACAACAACGTCGAAAATGACAGGAACAAAACAAATAAAAATAACAACAAAAAACACGAGAACGGAAACTTTTGCCTTGGGCGGAAGCCTAACCAAAAACGCCCCAAACTAGGAGAGTGTATGTGTATATGTGTGTGTGTGTGTGTGTGTGTGTGTAGTATCTTATAGATACTTTTGCCAACCGCAACTAGCACGAAATGTACAGCTGCCTGGCTGCTGCTGCTGCTGGACACGAAAATCGATCGATTCAAACACTCACGCCCACCTACAACAGTGTGTGTGTATAACTATATATACTAGTCTCGCCTACAGTGATGGCCAGCAGTATGTTATCAACTTTAATCTAGAAGAGCGATGATTCATACTCAAAAAACCCAAACAAGCAAAACTTTCACTCTTCTCCCTAATTGACATAAATACCGAAAATATGTAAATCAAATGCGAATATCTTAAATATTCATAAACCGAAATCTTTGTCAATGAATGAAATCTGAAGCATCAGAATGGAGAATGAAACAAAAATAAATGTGTGCACACACTTTTAGCACGCACTGTATTGTATAGCAAGGACACTTATAAAAAGGCTGGGAGAAAGGAGAAAGGAATGGAGCTCAACGGAAATGCCGCAGCGTCAGGCAGCGAGCGCATTTTTGTCCATTGTCCGATGACATTTGCGATTCAATAGCCATGGCGCCATCTAGCGTCGGAAATCGTAAACAAACTCGCTTTCTCGCTCACTCTCTGTCTCTTTGATTGTTGTGTGCGCGCACTCATGCATATATCCTGTGTGCGACCCAACCCCCCACCCCGTTCCATTGTCCTTTTCGGGGTGGACACGTCACAAGGCTGAGCCGAGAATTGGGAGGATTCAAGTTACACACCTGCGCGTGGCAAGGGAAGAAGTGGGAGAAGTGGGAGAGCTGGGGCGGGGAAGCGTTGCACATTTTAGATGAGCTTCACTCCAAAATAATCAATACTTTCCCTCCCATTCGAACTTTGGTCGACAAAACAAAAACTCAGTTTGCTCGCAAATAAATTAATTAATAAATATGAAAAAAAAATTCCGAAAAAAATAAATAAATAAATTATGTGGATGGGGACACACACTTTCTCCCCGTCACTTTCTCTCGTCTCCCCGCTTAGGCAACAAAGCGCAGATTTGTGCGCTTGCGAAGTCCAAAGTCGCCAGCAACTGGTCCGGCAACATCTCCTTCTACTCCAGCTGTTGATCCAGCTGACGCTGCCTTGGCAGGATTGGCTGCATCACGTCCGAGGATGTTCCAGAAGGGACGCGCTGTGGTTGTGGTCGCTGGTGGATCCTTGTTGATGTAGATGCAATTGATGATGGGCTCATCGCCGTAATAGCGACGACGATTTCCTCCGCCATTTTGACGATTCTTGTTGCGACGACGACGACGACGCTGCAGCTCCTGGCGACGACGTTTCTCCTGTTGCTTCTGCTTGCGACGACGACGTTGCGCCGGGGTCAGATTTGCGCCCGCTCCTTGAGCAGCTCCCGATTGGGGACGACGACGTTTGTAGCCCCCGATGGCGGCCGAGGATGAGGAAGAGGAGCCGCTGGGACGTCTGCGCTTGTTCGGATTGGAGTTGGAGACACCGTTGCTGGGTCTGGGCTTCTTTGACTTCTTCTTCTTTGGCTTCTGACGCTGACTAGTGCTCGTCTTGCGCTTGTTGTTTCCGCCACTCGATGGACGCTTGCGCTTATTCGAGTTGGACATGGCTGAAGAGCTTTCGGAATCGGAGCTGGAGGCGGCACTCACAGCGGAAGCCGAGCCGGAGGAAGAACCGACAGAGGAGCTAGCTGGCTTCTTGCTTGGCTTGCGCCGGACACCGCTGCTGCCGCTGTTGCTCTGCTGCTGCTGCTGTTGCTTCTTACGCTTCTGAGATGTCTCCTTGACGGGTTGCTCTTCATCGAGCTGCTGAATAGGACGCTTCTTCTTTTGCTGCTGCGACTTGCGCTTCACTCCCGTGGGCTCCTGGCTGGATTTTCTGCGCTTCTGCTTCTGTTTCTTCTTGTCCTCATCCACATGCTGATTAACCTCATTGATCACCGGGTGAATATCGCTATTATCGGTGCTCCAAATGGCCGAGGTGCTCACCGGACTGTCTTCGGTGACGAAATGATCATACTCATCATAGTAACCCGGTCCATAGTAGAACAGCTCATCGTCCTCATCATCATCATCGTCATCAGCATCGGCATCATTGACAAATTCACGCATATCCTGAGGCCAATACTGGAGCTCCAGGGGCTGTGGCGGAGCCAACTGTTGCTTCAAGGGCTTCAGCTCGAACACAGCGTGTGTGCTGGGATTCACCTTGGGTGGCTGTTCGGATTCGATGACCACAATGCCGGCATCGCCGCCAACATTGGCATGCGTCGCTGCATTGGCCACGACGCTGACGCCTTGTGGCAAGTGGGCGGCATTCGGTTGCGAAGTGGCGGGCAGAGCAAAGGTGGCAGCCAACAGATTCGTTTGTGGGGGCGACTGTTCAATCACCTTGACTGGCACAATCTGTGGTAGTTGCTGGACATCTTCTTCGTCCTCATCCTCTTCATCATCATGCTGGGTCTCCTCCTCATCATCCAGTTCCTCATCATCGTCATCATCCTCTTCCTCGTCATCGTCCTCGGCATTCTCCAGTTGCAACGCAGTGAGTGCCACATAGCGACGCTTTCCACTGTTGTCCGTTACGACCTCCCGATGCTCGGGAGCTCCATTTGGCAGAGCAGCACTCAAGCTCAACGACTGCGAGCTGACACTCACTCCAGCGGCAGGCAATGCCATGGATCGACTGGCGCGCTTCCGACGCGTCACCACGCATTGGGATTTGCTGCCGGTGCCGCTCAGTTGGCGTCCCTGGATGTAGAAACGCTTTAGTTCGTATTCATCTCCATTCTCGTCCACCTCGATCCTTGTCTCGCCTGCGGCACTGTTGGCCAATGCCAGCCACACAATGCTGGCCACAAATAGCGTTAAGAAGCAGCGTTGCCTCATCTCGTCTTAACTGAAAACTAAACTGAACCGAAGCTGCTGTGGCTGCCACTTATATTAGCTCGCCGCCGTTGGACCTATTGACCCACAGCTAATTGCCAAAAAAGCACAAAAAAAAAAAGAAAAAAAGTAGAAAAACGCTGCGATCTGAATTATTCATCAGGCCAACAAACAGTCAAGTCAGAGTGAACGATTCACTCTACACGCATAGAATGTGCACAGAGATAAATATTCATAATTTCTTTGTAAGAACTCGTTTTCGCCAACCACACTTTCAGCCTTTCGGCCCGATCGATCGATCGATCGCTTCGATCGTTTTTTGGTATATGCCGGGGTCAATGGTCAATTAATAACCCCAAAAAGTGATGTGGCCACATAAAGCGGAAGAAAGTTTTTTGGTCAAAGGGCTAACATAGCTCTCGACGACCCGATCGTCTCTGTATTTCTTTTTTCGAGCTTCTTTGTCCGGGCTGCGGCATGTGTCGCTTTGTCATATTCGCTAATCTATGCGCAAAAACCATCGAGCGGCTGGGAAATACATTAAGCCCAAACATCGAAAGTTTTCTACATGCCTCGCTATGCTTATCTCGAATAGGCCGGAATCGATTGTACACAAAGAAGCCCCACTTTTGGGCGCTTTGGTGAAGTCAAAAGGGTTTAAATTTGATCTACATAGAAAACATATTTTGAACGCAGGATAATAGATGAAATTTCATTAAAATTACTAGGCTGCTTTTGAATATTAAACAATCTATTCGATGTTCGTACTTTCATAATATTCCCTTGAAACATTCACACAATTTTCTAAAAAAATACAAAAACTTTCGCTTTCAATACAAATAAAACGATATTACTATATATTTTACAGTATTACTATTCCTTTAAAGTCCCAGAAATTGTTGAATTTTTCAAATAATGCTTAATTAGTTAGCACGCAAAAAGAGAATAAACTTTGTGATTTACCCACAACGAGTATCTCCAATTCTCCAATTTTATATGCTGATTTTGAGGCGCCCCATATTGGGCGCCCGAGGTGCTAGAAATTAATTATAATTGCGACCCTGCAGCATTCGCTGAGTCAAGCTATTAAGCAGCGACATGATTCCCTGTATAATCGAAGCAGAATTGAGTAGATAACCTCAGCTCATATTTTAGATAGTGATAAAATTGGATAAACTTATGCAAACTTTGAAGAACTTAAATAATTCCCAATTTCAATATACGCATTATTTGGAATTTTAATTGAAATAAAAGAAATATTGTAATTTTTAACATTACATTAAAAAAAGTTGTGAAATAATTTTGAATTTTCAACTTTAAACTACCCAATTTGTCACATTTGTATGTAAACAGGGTATAATTATTATGGTAGTGGTAGAAGGAAAGCGAATTTGACCTATGACAGCGAATAAATAGCAATATTAAAAGATTTCTACCAGCGCGCGACACAAAACAAAAAATTTATTGTCTACAAAACAATAAAGCGACGCACAAAAACAAAAAAATACTGTACTATGAATGGAGGTTACATCGGATTGGAATATGTAAATCGTATTTTGTAAAGATTAAGCCCAAAATAGAAACATAAATCAGGGCACAAATGCCGCCAAGTTTTGACCCCAACCACAAACCGAACCGAACGAGACCCAGCCCAAGATGGATTTGGTCAAGTGCTCTCCCATCCCGCCCTATCATTTAATCCCCCCCTCCCATCGATTTAGCCATCATCAAGAACATGGCTCGTTTGTCGTTGGCCATTTGGCTGTCCACTCTTTTTGCATGCTAATGAAACATCATAAATTTACAGAGAAGAAGCTCTCTATGTACTATAGTGTGTGGACGAGCCCAAAACTGCCAACAGACCCAGCGGACAACGTAGCTGCTTAACAGTGGAAACTGATCGCGGTTGTAAAGCGTTCTTTTTTTAAATATGTAAAAAATGCGTTTTAAACAATTAATATTTAGCCTCTAAATTAAAATGTATTGAAATTTTGTCTTAATCTTCTTTCAAATTGTTGTAAAAATATAGTAGTATTAGTTTAATATAGTCAAAATAATATAAATGATAATAGAACAAAAATTATACTTAAAATTTGTAGAACATTGTGTAAAAGCTCCATTATGACAAACTACATCAATAACTATCAAAGTAGATGCTATGTCCTTCAGCAATTCCTCGCATTTTATACAGTTGGGTCTTTAGTGCTAAACGCTGCTTTGCTGCTAGAGTTGGCAGCGAGATCAATGCAGAAGGGGCAGCGAGAGAGTGAGAGAAAGAGAGAGGGCGAGGCAGCGAATGAAGTGGGGGAGGTAGGTGTAAAGAGGCCCATTTTTATCAAGAAAAGTGAACAAAAGATCAATTGACAGAGAGAAATGTTGCGGCGGCTGCGCAACACTTGAATAATAATTGTTGTGCACAGTGGCAACCACACACCATACAGCAACAGCAACAACAAAAGGAGGCCATTAAATTACAAACATCTTCAGCAAGCAGAAGAAGAAGACGAAGCCAACGGACAAAGAAGAAGAAGAAACAGCAGCTTCTATTGGCGTCGCAGCCACATTGAGTTGATTTGGTATGGAAAAGGTGTCGCTATGCTCGTCATTCAACTGGCCCCAGCTACAAAACTTCAAGTCAAGTGCGTTGCGCGTGCAGACATGCAACAAAAAACAGCAGCAGCAGCAGCAACGAAAACCAGCAACAACAACAGCGCGCAACTTTTCTCGATCGTATCTCAGTTTAATGTGTGTGTAAGTAGCAGCGTTGCTCAGACACACACACACACATACGCATGCAAAGGCAAAGAAAAAAGGTAGGCGGGCAATAGGCCACAGACATACAAACTTACCCACACATACAGCAGGTCTTGCAGTTCACTCCAACACACACACACACACGCATGCGTACTTGCATTGAATTTAAGCACAATTGTCTGGTTTTTATTTCAATTCTAGTTTGAAGCGCTTGCCACGATCTATGCTGCATGCCACGAACGTAGGTAATACAATTCACTTTAATTAGATGCCGTAAATCACGCATTTTATGCGATTTGCTAACTTTTTCACAATTGCACGCACTTTTATCGCAAACACCTTTCTATGCTTGCAATTATCGATTAACATGCAATTATCGATTGGCAGCGATTGACAGGTTCAGTGCTAAATAATGGCGCTCAACAGTGTTGGTTGTTGGGGCGAAAGAAAGAGAGATGGAAAGGCAGGAAAACATAAATTCACAAGAACTTTCATTAATATTGCGAGATCAATGGGCAAAAAGGGTGATGAAACAGCACAAAGACTTGAATTGGTTATTATTATTGTTGTTGTTGTTGTTGTTGTTATTGTTGCCAGCCACTTTCGCGTAGCGGGCACCAACGGAATTTTTAATTAATTCATGCGTACACGTTTTGACACACACACGCACACATGCATACATACATACACATGTTTAAATTGAATATTTGCCAAAGTTTCATTTAATGATATGAATGTTTTGTTGTTGTCTGGTAAACGTAAGCGACAACAACAGATTGCATTGCACACACTCACACACACACAGCTCTGCATATTTTCTCTCATTTTGTTGTCATAACAAGTTTCGTTGCAAGAAATCAATGCTCGCTGCACCCAATGAGAATGCAACGTCACATACACAACACACTTGGCCATGCATCGGATGCTGTGCAACTTGCTAGCTCGCTCGCACTTACGCCTACATACATACGTACGTATGGGTGCACGTTTGCCTGCTTACCTTCTGCACCATGCACCAACAAAATGGCGTGCATTTTCAAAGTGCATGGCATTTTAAGGTTTATGTCTGATATGTTTATTTTCTTTCTTTTTTTTGTGGGAGGGCAATATTAAATGCAATTACAGTTATATAAAGTGCATATATTTGCTGTTGTAATTTTAAATATGCTTCGCACGTTCCTTGCAATTTATTTGTCATTTTAACCGTCTTGAAATCAAAGCAATTTCAGTAGTAACAATTGCAGCCGCTCTCAAGAAAAAAATACTCTACTTGGTACTTGTCATTATACACATTTGAAAATTTTGTTATTACGCGCCAACTTCATTGCAGTACCGGTGGCGGCCTCTAGGTGTCAACTGAAACAATGAAAATAACGGTGGCGCCTGTGTGCAGCATCGAGTGGCACAACATGTGTTGGTATGGCAACCATGTGTATCGATAGCGCAAATGCAAGTGAAGTTGCATGCAGTGTGACCATTTATGGTATAAAAACAATCGTTTACTAGATACGGAGAATAATCGATGGCTTGGTTTCAAAATTAATTCAAATTTAAAATACAGACTTAAAATACCGAATAGAAAAATATCTTATTATGCATTATAGTGAAGTTATATTAACTGGTTCCTCAAAACAAAAACAACAAGAATGCTTTCAGTGCTTCATCGTTGCATCGATAGTGCGATGCGATGTTTTGCACCTCATCGAATACATATTGGTGGTATATTTGAAATTCCAACGAGCGGTCACGCTGGTTTTGGGGTGTTTGGAAATGTTCGATATTTGCGTAAAAAATTCAAAGTTAAACGAAACTAACTATGTATTAAACGCTTAGTTTAATTAGTACTAAGTGAAGTGGCCGCAACCATTTCAAAAAGTGCACACCAAATACGACAAAATTAATAAGCGAATTTCGATAGAGAGCAAACCATTAAGCATTAAGCAGTATTGTGTGTGCGTGAGAGCGAGCTATACCAAAGAAAAGAAAAAGAGACTCGGGAAGGAAGATGTGTCTATACTACGGCCTAAATGAATGAAATGTGAAAAGTGTGTGTGTATATGTAAGGCAAGGCAAGGCAAGGCAGGCGACCAACCGAGCGCGCGTGAGTGTGTGTGAGTTGGTTGGTGTTTGTGTATGTGCATGCGTATTTGCCTGAATACGTAGTGTGTGTGTGTTGGTGTTGGTGTGAGCGCCTGCACACTGAAAGAATCAATAAAGGATGTGCTGGAGATTTTTGCAACTGTGAAGTAAGGAAAAGCAACAGCAAAAGCAGCAACAACAACTGCTTCAATTTAGCAGCTGCAGGTGCAACAAAATATTCTGCATTCTATTTTGTGCGTTCGCAATGTAATTTTTAAAAACGATTTTGTGTATTCAAAAAAAAAAAAAAAAACACCACAAAAGTTAGAAGCGAAAAAAACACGACACTAAAAACTAAAGGCAAAAAAAACGTTGAAGTGAAAAAACTGCAAGTGGCAGGAGGCGAAGTAGAAGAAGAAGGAGAAAGAGAAGCAGTAGTAACAGAGAAATTGTAACTTGAATCGATCAATCAATCAATCAGTGAGGCAAGCAGTCGAGTAAGCAGTGCACAATATGAAGTGCTGCGTAATAATTGCGTGGATGCTGCTGGCGATTGCAGGTAAGTGCCCCCTCCCCCTTACCCCTCTCACCACCCCCTCCCCCTTCCAACTCTTTGCCAATGCACCCCGCTCCCAAGGGTGTGCCCCTTTTTGATTGACACCTTAATTGAAATGCTTTTTCTCGACGTTTCCTTTAAATATCCCCCGTCTACCATCATCGTCATCCCGCCTCTTAGAGCTCTGCGCCTGCGTTGAAGTGCACTTCGAGGCACCGGACAGCGGCTTCTTTCTGAAGCACGCTCGCCAACCACCTGTGACACCGGAGATCGCGAACGTGCAACAGACATCATCGTCGCTGCCACCGCTGAAGACCCGCTCCAACTATGACTCGGTGCTGTCCCTGGATCGCTTCACCGTCGTCGAGACCACGCAACCCGTCTCGATCCGCGCCAGCTACGGACCCTTCTCGACAAAGCAAACTGTGCCCGCTCGCTACATTGTGCCCGACACCATGGACGCAGCGAATCAGGCAGGCGACTATGTGAACGTAAGTCGTAAACTTCATCTACCCAGCTCTTCATCAATCACTCAATCATTTTACACACTTTAGAACTCGACGGCGACGCTGCTGGAGTTGCAGCAACCGAACATGCATTTGGACATCTCGGCGCATTTGGTGCGCAACACCGTCTCCCAGGATTCCCCAGTGTTGCGTGTCCTCTTTCATGCCGGCGCCGATCCTGGCGGCCATCTGCAGCGCCAAAAGGTGTGTGTGCTCCTCCACGTGGCCATGGCCAACGAACAGCCTCTCAAAGGTCGTTGCATGCCCGAGGGCGAGGATGGGGTCTGCGTTGCCGAAGTCGTCATTCCCCTCAGCTGGTGGCCCGCATTGCCAGCGCCACGTCACGGCTCGAATGCGGCCCAAACACCGCAGCCCCCACCGAAGGCGCCGCAACGTTACGCTCAGGTGTCGTACAGCGTCTTTGAGCCGCCGCTGCGAAATCCCGAACAATGCGAGCCCAAGGTACAAATCCAACCGTTGACCACGTTCGCTCAGGTGCCGCTGTTGGCCGCCAAGACAGCGTTCAAGGAATTGCGTGCCGATGACTCGGTTACGTTTCTGTTGCCCCAACATCCGTTGTATCCCATGTCCAAGCTGCATGTGCCCGTCTTTCTGCATCAATATGCCGAGCAGGAGCAACGAGTTGCCGCATTTACGGTGCGCGCTCGCGTCAAGGCCGGACTGAGGATTATGGGTGCGAGTGCGTCGAGTGATTTGTGGAGCATTAGCATTGAGAAGGAGAATCCCAAGCATACCACCGCACGTGTCACAGCCTTTCGCAAGGACATTGACTCCTCGGCGAGCAGCAGCAGCGCTTCCAGCATGGAGAGTCGCTCCAATTACAGCAGCAGCAGCGGTAGCAATGGAAATGGCAATGGCAACGAGGTCTATGAGGTCTTTTCGTGGCTGTTGGAAGTCGCTGATGATAGCAACGATATACTCGATGGGGGCAAGATTGTTTGGTCCGTCACCCACGTGTATGATGCACCTAAGGATAAGGACTCGTCGGAGTTGATAGCACCGGATGATACGAAAAAGCGTTTGATTGCCAAGCTCGAGATCAACAAGGATGACATTCAGGCCGTGTTGCCGATGGCCAAGATCTGGGAGGTGATGAACACGGCGGTGCTGACCGGCCGACAAGTTGCTCAGGCCATGAAGGTCTTCATTGTCTCGCAAGCCGGCAAAGTGGCAGACGTTACGCTTCAGAGTTCGTGCCATGCCGAAGACGAGAGCGTCATCAAGGTGCGTCCATAGACATAGAGAGATCCTTAGATTTCAACTTTGATTTCATAATCAATAATCTTGTCACTTACACAGGTTTCATCGTCGTGCAGTTCCGTATACGTGGATGGCTCCGAGCAGCGTGGCTCATCGAATGCCTCGGTCATTGTGAAGTATGGCACCTATGTGGGCGTGGCCAAGTTTATTGTCTGGATGCCCGAGTTTCCACTTGAAGTCTACATATCCGATTTCCGTTTGTCCCAGATTAAGGGATGGAAGGTGACCGACGACAATCACTACATGTGAGTAGCTCACAAGTGTCGAGAAAATAACTAACGAGTAGCGAATGTGTTAAGCAAACGAAAGAACTTACAAGTAGCGATACAGGGCCAGTCAAATGTTTAAAAGTATACCATCTATTATTCAATAATAATAACAGAGAGAGAGAGGAATGAATTAAAAAAAAGTAACGAGTCGCAAAATCATACGAGAGTAATGAAAAATTAAAACAGAAAGCCGGCAGGAATTTTAAACTAACGAGTAACGATTAAAATTCGAGTAGCGTTAACGAATAAGCTAATAGCAAATAAGTGACGAATAGTGAAGCTGACAAGAAAACAACTAGACAATAACTAAACAGTAGCAAAAAGTTTACTTTTCGTTACTTTTTGAATTCGCTCCTCTTTATTGTCGATACTTTTTTTATCAATTAATAATAATTGGTAATTCAATGATAGAGTATCGACAATAAAGCGGAACGAATTGAAAACGTAACGAGTGGAGTGAAATCAGAAAGCTAGCAGGAATAGTAAACTAACGAGTAACGACTAAAATATGAACTGAAGAACAAAAAAACAAGATGAACTAATGCACTAAAGAGGAATAAAGCTTCAAATTAACTAAACGAAAAGTAAGAATTAATTTCGTATAAATTAAATTAGCGCAAACAAGTTAATAACGATGAGGGAATTGAAATTGTGAAACGATAAGCAATGCATGTGACATTATCTAATCCTTCTGTGTCTCCCCTTCCATTTAATTAGCCACAACAAACAATCGCGTCGTCGCAAGAAGCGATCGTACATGTGGAGTCAGCATGGCACCAGCTACTACAACAATGTGGGCGCCGACAAGAGCATTTGTCGAGCACGCTATCAGCAGAGTCCCGTTGAGGTCTACGCCAAGTTCTTGGCCATCGATCAAGTGAGTTAAGGGAGAGAGCAACAAATAACTGAAAGCAAAGCAAACATATAACACTTGTGTTCATACTTTTTTACAGAACTCTGGCCGCATTAGCTACTTCATATCCCGTCGCACCGGTCTGCGTGTCACAGATCTTGTGCAGCCGCTGCTTCGCGTGGCAGATCCCAAGATTGCCTCACTCAAGGGTCGCATACTGCAGGGCAAATCGATGGGACGCACCGATGTCCAAGTGTTGTCACCGATCACAGGACGAGTGATTGGAACGAAGGAGATCCGAGTCGGCAGCGACAAAGTCAATCTATCCAAGTTGATTGTGCGCGTCATCTCGGGACTGCAATTGACCATAACACCAGAGAATGCCATTGAGAATGGTTATCTAGCCGAGACATCAGTTACACACAAGTTGACCGCACAATATCAGGAGGGATTGCTCGACATTGATTTAGAGTTTAGCGATGGCTCAAAGACGCCTTTGCGGTAGGTCAAAAAGCGATTGAATTATAAGACTTGTAATAATCGAAAATTGTATTTTCCATAGTGATATTGCTGTCGAGGATTACTTCCTGCTCGTGGAGAGTCTGGACACTGAGGTGGTGGCCTTTGCACCCATGCTGGCATCGCATCATCCACGTGTCATTGCCGTCGGCGAGGGCAATGGAAATCTGTTGCGTGTCACGCTGCTGCTCTCTGAGGAATGTCGCTTGCGTCGTGGCTCTGGAGCCGGTTCCAGTTCCGCATCGAGTGCGTCGGCTGGCGTTGTCAAACAGAATAAACCAAATGCTGCGCCGCTGGCAAGTGCTTTGGCCTCCATTGAGGTGGACTTTAACAACGTGGACATTGTAAGCAAACAAGAATCAATACAGAACGATGGCACCGTGGGACGCGAACGCAAAAACTATCGCAACACTGGGGATTTAGCGGACATTATTGGTGAGTTGTCTTTTATTAAAAAAACACTTCATCAACTTTATCATTGACAACACTTCTCTTTCTTAACAGTTGGCATTCCATTGCGTGACTCCAGTCAGCAGTATGAGCCCACTGTGCAGGCGCGTCAACATCGCGCCAGCATTCAGGCTGTGCACAAGTCACATTATGGCAATCGTGGATTTGCTGGGGGCAACATGTCCTCCATGGAGCTGGGCATGTATGTCCTCCTGACTGCCTTCTGCTTTGCCATCATTGTCTTCGTCATCTCGTGCGTGGTTTATGCATCTAAATTTCGTCCGGCCATGATTGAATCGGGCTTGGATCCTTTATCCAGCGGTGGCAAGGGAAATGCCAGCAATAATGGTGCAGGTGGCGGTGGCGGAGGTTTTCGTGATGTGCGACTCAAGGAGTCGACGACGAATGCCCATGACTGGGTCTGGCTGGGACGCTCCACAATTGATCGGCAGTCGGTGGCCGTGGATGCACCACCACCACCACAGCAGCAACAACAACAGCAGCAGCAGCCAGTGCAACAGCAACAGCAGCATATCAATGC
The DNA here is from genome assembly GCA_023558445.1 of Drosophila pallidifrons. Classification (NCBI taxonomy): domain Eukaryota; kingdom Metazoa; phylum Arthropoda; class Insecta; order Diptera; family Drosophilidae; genus Drosophila; species Drosophila pallidifrons. The sequence continues at coordinate 24,451,470 of CM042351.1, read as the reverse complement.
GCGTGGTAAGCATAAAACAAAAATATCCATAGGGCTTTATAGCTTTATGACTGCAGATAATGTTTACATACATACATTTGAATGCATGCAGAAGGAGCCTTTTTCGACCCTATAAAGTATATATATGTATATCCTTGATCAACCGAGACACGATATAGCCATGTCCATCCGTCTGTATGTCCGTCCGTCAGTATGAACACCTAGATCTCAGGGGTTATAAGAGCTAAAGCTTTCATTCTTTCTTGACGGCATTTGTTATGTTTGCAAGCATATCAAATAAGCTTCAAATTTTCGCCATGCCCACTTCCGCCCCCGCTAATCGATGAAAATCGTATAGCAAGCGTATTTTTTAAGCTAGAGTCGCAATTTTTGAAACATACAATAAGAACTATGGCAAATTATGCCTACTGCAATGGGAACTTATTTGCTTTGGCTGACAATCTGGTATATTGTGCAATCTGTGGTATATTTTGAATGGAGTGTTGTATTAATATACCAAATATACCCTTTGCCATATACAATTTGGTACATTCTATATACTATATCCTAATTTAAATGTATTACTTTATCAATATACCAAATGCAACAGTCTGATATATTTTGAATGTAATACCATATCAATATATAAAATATAGAAGTAATGTATAATAATGTGGTTTATTTGAATCATTTACATCACTATTTTGCATTCTTCTTACTTGTCTTCTAAATGATTTGATCCTTTTTACTCTAGATTCTCGCATGCGCATCACCAGCAATCCGATCATCACGTACGACAATGGACGACGCATCAGTTCGTTTGATCAGCCGCAACCCAAGCTGCAAACACACATTGTGCCCGCCTCCAACTTGAACAAACTGCACCAGGAACAACAGTAAGTTGCAACAGCAACTTGCAACCAACAATACTAATGCAATGACAACTTTTTTTTAGCTATCTGGCCAATGAGCGCAAGGAGACAGCGTTGGAGTATAAGCCGCCGGTGCCGCCGCATCGCAATGTGGGCACGCGTGCCATGTTGCCACCGCAATTGCCACCGCAGACAGCGTCAATCAAGGTGAGTGGCAACTAAACTTGCAACCAACCGAAATCTTTATACATCATACTTTTCACTTTGGTAGGACAAGGAACTACTGAACAAGCGGCACAGTCAGCACTTTAAGCGCGAGCATATGCTGAATGAGAACAACAATGCTGTGCAGTCGTTGCCACAGCAGCAGCAGCAACAACAACAGCAGCAGCCACAACATCAACAACAGCAGCAGCAACAGCCGCCACAATTGCATCATCATCATCAGCAGCAGCATCAGCCGGAACGTCATCATCAGCATCAACGCAGTCACAGTCATAGCCACAATTTTATGCATGAGCCTGTGCTGCGTTCGGCTCACTTGAAGATGAAGCAACAACAGCAGCAGCAGCAACAACAACAGCAGCAGCAACTGCAACAACAGCACGAAGAGTTGCACAATGCTGAAAAGCTGGTGGAGTACACAAATCCGCATCAGAAGAATGCATTTCAATTCGATTCGCTGACACCAAAGAGAGTTACCAAAGCAGCGGCCGTCGCTCAGGCTGCTCAGGCAGCAGCCGCCGCAGCAGCAGCAGCTGCAAACTCAGCAGCGGCAGCAACAATTGTGGCTCCAACATCGCCAGCCATAACACAAATTAAAGGTAAACGAAATGAAGCAAGAGAAAACTGATGAGAGAAGGATATTGGAGCTTGTTTTGCATATTAGATAGAGAACTAAACGAGAGATAAATGAAAATAATATTTAAGTTTCCCTTGAAGCACATTAGTTGAGAGCTTAGATAGACAGACTTGACTTTATATTTGAGAACTCAAGGCGTAAATTGCATTAAGCTTTGTAACACTTTAGTTAAGAGCTTAGAGAGGTTATTTTTGCCTAGAAAAATAGAGAGACAAACAGACTTGACTTGACTTGATGTTTAAGAACTCAAGTCGTAAACTTAATGAAGAATTTGTGTGCTACAAAAAAAGGAGAAATTGCAATCTAAACTTCGTGAGTTAGTTCTTTTTTCCTTTAGTTCTTAGGACTGTTAATGATTTGCCAATTGTTCAGTTAAGCTGATAGCTTGGCAAGCGCATAATATCGATTTTTATTGCATACAAAGTTCAGCTTTTTAAATATTTTTTTTGCCACCCTCTTGGTCTGTATTAAATTAATCGAGAACTGAGAGGCTGTTTTGCGTTAGAATAGAAAGACAGTCAGGCAGACAGACTTGACTCAAGGCCTTAATCAAATTAAGAATAAATGTGGCACAAAACTCATTTCCTCACGGTCTTGTTTTTGTAACTAATAATTGAATTTAGTATTTGAAGAAGTAATCTGATTGATTTCTGAGAATTTACTTTTTGAAATAGTAATCTGATTGAATAGACTTCGGCTTATGCAATTTCTTAGAATATTTGCCAATTATTCAGGTAAAGCTGATAGAGCTTGGCAAGCGCATAATATCGATTGATTTATATTGAATACAAAGTGCGGTTTTACAAAATCTCTTTTGCCTTACAGAGAATCACAACCACAGCATATTGAGCACCGTTGCCGATGCGGCCAATTCGAATGCCACGGACAAGATTGTACGGCTGCCGACACCGCCGGGCACCTTGACCTCATCAGCCGGAGGAGGCGGAAGCGGAGGAGGTTCGACTGCTGTCAGCAGCGAGCCAACAACAAAATCATCGCGTGTGAAGAGGGCAACAGTTGTGGGCAATCCGATGTTCTCGGCAACTGTTGATGACACATTGGCACCTGGCGAGCGTCTGGGACTCGATGATCTCGACATGGACTACGAGCAAATCATGCACTATTTCGACAACCTAAAGGTAAGAAGAGACTAACTGAAATGTTTTAAGGGGCAACACTATTGTTATCGTTGCTTTTTGGAAAGCTTGTTTGCGATTTGTTTTACACTAGAAGCAATTGGGGTAAATGAATGAAATTTGGATTTTTTTTGGGATTATTTTTTGACTAGAAGGAATGAATGAAATTTGGCTTTTTTGGCATTATTTTGTGACCAGAAGAAATCGGGTTAAATGAATGAAATTTTGGAATGTTGTGAAACATAGCATTAAAAGTATAAATACATATCTTTTTCATTAAAATACAAAAACCAAAACGCACTGAAATGTGTTTCTGTGGAAGACCAAAATGACAAAAATCAATACTTATAGAAATCAGTACTACATTTTTAAATTTAAACGATTTAAGAGTACACTCCTGGTCAAAATTATAAGACACCTATATCGTCGCTCGTGTCGAACAAAGGAAAGTATGAGAAATAATAGCACAAAGCGTAATACCCAAAACTTGTTTATTAAATTTAATTTCATTATTTAGTATTGAACCAGTATATATAATAAAGAAAAGAGTTCTATAACAACACAGGGACCAAATCTCATATTCATTTAAGGAATAAAATGCACAAATGACATTTTTGACTTTTTTTTAACATTAATGGAAAAGTTCTTAAAAAAAGAATTCGATTTTTGGAATATTCTACAGTGGTGTTAGTCCTTAATGATGTTATGATTATATCTTTTGTAGGAATCAAATGCCTGAGTACAAGAGATAATTGCTAAAATTCGCGAGATATTGTCAACATTTCATCAACGATATCAGAATGTCGTTACGCCCATGACAACGCCGACGAGGAAGCAGATGCAGATGCTTGATCAGCTCGTCGAGGTGGCCGTTGCAGGTGTCCAAAAGGGTAACTAAAATACACACACACACACACAACAACACACAACTCTCTCTCTCTCTCAACGCAATTCTAGCAATCCAAAATGTTTAAAAAGCAAGCAACAAAATATGAAAATAAGAAAAAGAAAATACTCTCTCTCGACGCTGAAATCAAGTCAAAAAAGCAAAACAAAATTAACAAGTATATAGCAAGAACAACAACAACAGCAACAAGAAAAAAAAACAAAGGTATTTATTGCCTAGACTAAGTTCATATAGAAAGCAAATATATATATATATGTACTTATATATACGTATAGTTATAATACCGATAAAAAAATATCGCACACACCTAGCACAAGTGGGTGTCACACCTTTGAAACTCTGTACTACTTATATACCATATACTAACTATGGTATATTTGCAGTATATTTAGTATAAAGTGCTTGAAATGAAAGCATCTGAAAGCATAGCTTGTTCCAATTGCTTCAACACACACAATTATTGCTTATGAAAATGCTTTTTGCAAGTGACAAACCCCCAAAAACAAAATACTATATATAAAGATCAAATTTAATGAATAACTTAACCCAAAAACAAAAACAAAACAAGAAACGGACAAGTGTTAAGAAAAATAAAACGACATATTTTGTACGAGATTTCGGCCTCAAATGCATATCTCTAAACTCTTATTAGAACTCTGGGAAAAAACCCAGAAGGAAACAAAAGAAAGGAAAATCCAACAAACCATTCAAGCTGAATTTTTGCATTTGTGTATTTGTTATGGTGTAACTCTCGTGTTTCTTTTTGAAAATCAAAAAAACCAATTATATAAAATCAAGAATTATATATGTATTGTACGACACGCCCCCCACTTGTGCTATGTGTCTGTGTACGATCCCCAAATGGAAAAAGAAAACTGTATGTATATCTCTCGGGGGAACGCGGAAGAATTTCACAACAAAAAATATGATATGAATATTTATAATACAAACAAAAATATCGATCGCTTTATAACTATATAAGTTAACGCAATCATAAAAATGAAAATTACAAAATATTATTAAAATAGTAATCCAAAAAAAAAACAAACCCGACAAAAAGGAGAAAGAATCAAGAGAGGAGCAGAACAGAAATGAAAAGTATATAGACGCTTATGAGCTTTATTTGAACGATTTGCATAACCGAAGCGACGATAAAGCATGGGAAATGTGTAACCAAAAATATTATATGATATTACCGAGCGTTTAAGCTTTATATAATATTAATATTAAACTATTTCTAGGGTATACATGCGTATTTATTATTATTATTATTATCATTGATGATTACTTAATTATTATTATTATTATACTTGGATTATGATTATTGAACAAATCTTTTAAAAAACAAAAGAAAAACATAAATCAATTATTATACAAGAAAAAAGAAAAGAAGAGAAATCAAGTGCAAAAAAAAGCAAAAGAAAAAAATCGTTTCGAACGCTGATGCAAAAAGAAATACGAAAATATATATATGCCACATTTTCGCTATATATATATATATGTACAACTATATATGTATATAGATGTATGTATAAACTAACTGTATGTGTAACTCACTCACGATCTATATATACAAGAAAAAATGAACCCATGGCATACGCATATCCCTATATATATATATAGATATATATATGTGTGTGTATAACTGTATAACAAAATGCTAAAGCTATATGATTTGTGTAATTTATCGTTTCGATATATAGAGAAGGATATATTTGAACAACCCGAAAGCTAATTCATTCCATTAGCAAAAGTTTTCTTCGTTTTTATATCTCACACATTAACTCATCGTGGATAATCTATCTCGATATATATATTGATAGCTAATATCCATTTTTATAATTGTTGACTTCTTTTTCTTTTTTATTATCAAGTTGAAGTATTACTTTGTGTTACATCATTACATCATTTTAAACATTATTTCATAATCATATGTTGTAAATTGTTCCGTCCAACAAACGAAAAACAAAACAAAAAAAATGAAACGAAACGAAATATAAAAAAAACTAAACAAAATCATTGAATAACTAAAACAAAACGAAAAAAGAACTAAATAAGCGCAAAGCAAAAAAAAAAAAAAAAAGAAATTGACGTTTTTTGTATGTACAAGAAAACAACTCAGCATCGAAATTAACTACACACACATACATCACAAAAATCATTTATTATTATCTATTTAGAATTATTTAACTTTATATCTATATATACGTTTATTCTTATAGAACTCTGTAGTCCGAAATCCTTCCATAACAAAATGTATAAAAAGTGTTTTCCTTTTTCCCATTTTTAAAAATCGCAGGGAACGAAAAGATACAGAAAGAATTATCTGAAATTACTTCTTATATATCAATCAATTAAAGAGATATGTAAAAATTTCACAAAGATGTTTCTTTGAGTATTCTGCTGCACTTTTATGAACGCATTTAGATTTAAGACGACGCCATACACAATTATCTCCCTGAGAAATAAGAGCAACCCGCAAAAACGATTAATTATAAAACATTTTCAGAAAATGAAAATTGAGAAGCCTGAGGAATCGATCTGTGAAATCTAGTTAATATAAAAAGGGCATCAGAATGAATACTTAAAGAAGAGACAATATAAAATGGTTAAGAGTCTATTCCAAAATCAAACTGTAAAACATCTCTCTCACTCTATATCGCTTTCAATCATATTAGAGACTACAGAGTATTATAATAATATACGTATATATAAAATTGAGATATAATGTTGATCAATCTTTTAGTATATATATATATGTTTTAAAACTTATCGTATCTCAAATTCTGCACAGACTTGGGTATTACTTTGACACACACACACACAGACCCAGAGAAACACACAAATACACACACACACACACACACCAATGCAGTAGTGCTTGCCGTGTCCAAAACCATCCCCAGTGCTATGTGCTAGTGCCATATTTAGAAATCAATCATTCGTAGAGAAGAGGACGTCAATCATTTGGCATATTATTGTATGTGCCTAGAGCTTAACACGAGCTGAAACGCTTGTTCTCTCCCTCCATACTTTATATGCGTAGAATTAAATCATTTATAACAAAAAAACATAAAATACTAAAATATGAATAGAGAAACGCCAAGGTACTGACTGACTGGCTGACGGCTGATTGATGTATGATTGATGGTAGCCAAAATAACACAAACAAAAAAATAGCCGTATTTGTATATATAACGAAACGAAGCGAAACGAAACGAATCGAAACGTATTGCAAGCATCCATCATTCTATGTTATTCGATATAAGAAGCTATGATTGATCAATCAAACATTGATTATTGGCGAATAGTAAAGCAACAAAATAATACAAAACAAAACATAAAATACAGTCGCATCGGCACACCATTCAATCGCGTCCAAGACGACCGATGATTGATCAATCGATCAACTTAGCAAATTTACACACACACACACTTACATACAACACACACACAAGAGCACACACACTTAAGTTGTGTAACGATTCCAATACAAAGACTTTTTATTATTATGTTTAGTAATATATATTTTATAAACAATTATTTAAATATATTATGTATTCTTTTTTTTTTGTTTATATCTCAGAAATTTATGATATGATAAGAAACAATTTTCGAATTTCTAGTCAGTTCGAAGCGTACAAATCGTTTTGTTACATCACACTCATATATTCATTATATACATCATATATACATATATGTACTCGTACTTGTAGTATCAATCAATCAATCATTATTTTTTGCCATGCTTTTTACCAGGCCCAAAACAAAACAAAACAAAAACAAAGAAAATGAAACCACACACAATCCTAAGGCTAAGCTATATATAAATATATATATATATATACATATATGAATGTACTATTTGTATTATCAAAAAAAAAAAAACAGAAGGAAAAGAAAAAGTAAAACAGAAATTGAAACCGAGAAGCAGATGATTCCATTTTCTGTTTATTTTTTCTGTTTGTGTTTTCCTTCTTGTTTTTTTTTCCTTGGCTAAAATCGTAATAAACAAAAAAATATAGTTAATAATAACAGAAAAGAAAAGAAAAACAAAAATATATCGATAACAACAATATATATAGATATATGTATATGTGTGTGTATCGATAAAGAGAGGCGGCAACAAAATATCGTAATACATCTAAATTATCAACGTAAAAATGAAAAAATGGCAAATGCAAATTGTTTAAGCTGCTTACATATACATATATATATATACAACACATTGATGTATGTGTGCGTGTATGATGTATACGATACACACACACACACAGACGCATACACAAAAACAAACGCGTAAGAAATTAATTCGCTTGGCACACGAGACTACTAAAAAAGAAAAAGTACTACGAGTCCTCCCTCTATATGATAAATCAGTAAAAAATATAAAGAAAAAAGATATATCGATAAGCATTGAGCGATGTGTAAAATATCGATGTGAAACGCCTCGATATACATACGCATATATATACACACACACACACACATTTATCGATGCTTGCATCGATTACTAATTATCGAAATTCGTTAAGTATGTAAGTTCCATGAATGTCCCACCTGCCTGGCCATCCCCCCCTCCCCCGCTTCTTAACGTCTCTCTCACTGAAAACCAAAAAAAAAAAAACAAGAAAAAAAAACAACCCTCGCCTTTGGCTTTGCCCCTTTCCCCCTCGCTGCTGCTAATTTGCACCATTGCCTCAAAATGTAAGACACCAAAAAACAAAAATCTATGATAATAAGAAATATATGGGGAAGAAGAAGAGATCAAGATGAAGATGAAAAAAGAAGAAGAGCCACCGCCGCATAATTGTTAACATTGTATCAGTTATTACGTAGTTGTTGTGTATGTATTGTATGTAAGGTATGTGTAAATGTGTGCTTCGAATATATCGATAAATCAATCGATAATTCTCCATCTGTTTATATACAAATGTATGTTCTTTTTTTTTTTTTTGTAATTGTGATTGGAGCGCATGATTGATAGTATTTAAGTATTTTTTGGTTCCAATTCTTTTGATTCCCGATTTTCATCTTTTCTCTCAATGTTACGCCTGATCCCCCGCCCCGTTCTCCCCCCTAAACAATTGCTGCAAAGCTTCTAAATATTACTATATAAGGTATATACAGCATATATAAGGAACCTAAATATATATATATATCTTTATATATATACTATATATATAAATGTATATCAATCGTAATACATATACATGTACTTCCTCCTAAACACACTTCACTCAGCCCTTTGGCCATGCCCCCTTTTTCATTCCCCCTCGCTCCCCGCACCAACCGCTTGCCTTTTGCGCCTAAACTGTACTCAGTTCTTAAGTGTTGCTCATCGGATTCCGTTTGTTTTTTGGCTTCTTTATAATATCTCTATATATATATATATCTATACATATATATTTTTGTTTTTGATTTACAATTCTGTTATCTATATGAAAAAATAGTAAAAAAAAAAAATACTTTAAAAAAAAGCGAAAAAAACTGCAAAAGATGTATACAAAACAGATGAAAAAATGAAATTATAGTTGCCATGTAAACACTTTAGTAGTTTATTATACTTATTATAATATTATTAAGTGGAACAACACACACACATTTTGTTTAAACGATTCAAATCAATTTGAAGCAAGAAAAACCAATAAAAAATAACAAAACAAACAAAAAATGCAAAAAAAACAACACAAAAATTGAAAGATAAAAAATACTATAAATATTCAAAAACTGAAATATTAATTTAAATAAAATAATTTATTAATAAACCACATATTATGAAATGACATAAAACCAAACCATTGTTGTATTATTTACTGCCCATATTACAGGGGAACATCGAACTAGTCTCAAGGATCTCGGAGTTTAGCGAAGTTAGAGATATGAAATTTGTTGTGCAGCTACCTTAGGTAAAATATTAAAGGTTTGTATCGAAAGCGAAACTATGAATTGACAATATCGTAGAAAAATCAGTAAGAAGAAAAGCTACATTTAAGTATAAAAGAGATTATTGAAGCGTAATAACAGTATAACAGTTTTGGAATACAAAATAAATTCAATTTTATAGCACAAATTGATCTGAAAACTTAGGAGTTGAGAGATTAGCAGAGCAGATGAATTTTAACTAATCTCAAGGATCTCTGAGATTAGCAAAGTTAGAGTTATAAAATTTAATGTACAGCTATTTTAATGAAAACTTTAAAGGCTTGTATCGAAAGCGAAACTATGAATTGAAAATATCGAAGAAAAATCAGCAATAAGAAAAACTACATCTAAGAATAAAAGAGATTTATAAGAAAATCAACATTTGAGTATAGAAATGATTATTGTTTCCCCAATAAGTATAACAGCTGCTGTTTCGGAATTTATTTGGTTGAATTCAAAATAAGTTAAATTTTACAGCAATTAAAATGATCTAATATCAACTATGCTGTAGGAATTGAGAGATTAACTGAGCAGATGATACAAAATTCTAAGCACATGTTCTTCAATCAATGTATAATCGAGTTGACTTTTAGTTGCTTGATTAAAAGCCCAATAACTATAACAAGAAATGAGCTTATATGAGAATGTTTATCGCCCATATACAAGCTGAATTTTATACGTAAGCTCCAGATGCGTTTCGCTATATAGACAACACAATATATTTTGCCAATTGGCCATATAAAGTCGTGTTCTTGAAATTTACGCAACATTTGGCGCTTCTTTTGACGCGTGATCTTGACGACGATTGTTGGCGATCGATCCAACGATTCAACGATCGATCGATCGACGATGGCGTCAACCTGCATCGTTATCAAGAACGTAAGCGAACCCAAGACCCGAACCCGATGCTCTTCTCATTCTTTTCCTCCTCCCACAGACACGACACCGGATCGATCGCCCACGCCCCTTTCTAGCACAAACAGCAATGGCCATGTCCGCCCACTTAAACCGAGGATCAATACGAAATGAAAATGAAAAATACATATTTAAGTGCGTTCTACACGTTGGAGAACCCAACAACATCTAATTCCAATTGTTAGAACTTCCAATTTGAGCAAAAAAACGACGACACCGACATTTTGCCACACCAAAAGATCTCGTCTAAGTGTGTGTGTGTGTGTTTGATTCGACTTTCATTTCTATCTGCGATCTGTGTTTGTGTGATCGAGCGACTCAGCGAAGCATATAAAAGCCATGGCAGAATCGTTTCCATGTTTCAGTTGCTTCCAAATTTTCGTGCACTCTTCAAGTCGTCTTAATTTTCTTTGATTTTGATTTTGTCGTTTCTTTTTTTTTCTTTTGCTAAAATTTGTTTTTTTTTTTTGTTGTGTGTGTGTGTGTGTGTGTGAATCGTTAAAAGATATACCATATATATATATATATACAAATTGAAACGCTAAGATGTCTTATATCGGCAACGCATCGGATTTGGAGTGTGAAAAGAACGAGTTCCCGAGGCCGCAACGTCCGACGGGCATCGTTACCAAAATGGCCGCCCACAAGCTTTCGTCGGAGCCGAAGTGGGCCGACAAACGAGAGGATGATTCCGATTCCGAGGTCTCCTCGCCCGATAATTTCCTAACCAAAGGTGCCCAGTCAAAAGTCAAATTTATTAGTACTATCTTTTTGAACTCAGCAATGGATTGAGCTACAACTATCAAAATTAGTTTAAAAAGTAGCTTTATCAATTGCAATTGAAATTCACTAAAGAGTTCATGGCAAATTTATAATATTATCGAAGTTGTCTACAGACTCGAATCTATCTAATTTCAATAATTGCATGGCTAATGTGTAAAAATTAAAAGTGCGAGGATGGTCTGATTCCGAAATCTCCTCGCTTGATAATTTCCTAACCAAAAGTCGAAAATCCAATTCAAAATACTATCCATGTGCATTTTTGACCTATTTGAACTCAGCAATGGATTGAGCTACAGCTATCAAATTTAGTTTATAAAGTAGCTTAATCAATTGTAATGAAAATTAACTAAAGAGTTCATTGCAAATTTACAATATTTTCCAAGATAATTCACAATAATTGCATGGTTTAAGTGTAACAAAGAATAGTGGGAGGATGATTCCGATTCCGAAGTCTCCTCGCCTGATAATTTTCTAACCAAAGGTGCCCAGGCGAAAATCCAACTTTAAGTACTATCCATATGTATAATTGACCTATTTGAACTCAGCAATGGATTGAGCTACAGTTATCAAATTTATCTTAACAAGTAGCTCAATCAATTGTAATTGAAATTCACTAAAGTGTTCAATGCAAATTTACAATATTTTCCAAGATAATTCCAATAATTGCATGGATAAAGTGTAAAAAGTACTATAACTGTAGCATCATCAACTAGAACTAGCAAAAAACCCATCATATAGTGTACTAACTGTATTAAAATCAAACAAAACAAAAACAAACTTCATCACAACTTACAGGCGCCTTTCTACTGACACCATCCTATGAACTATCCATGGAACGAGCTGCTCTAATTTGTGAAAAAATGAGTTTCAAGGGATGTTTCAGCTTGACGAAAACGGCTACAGGAATTCTGTTTAAATTCTCACATCCAGATGACTATCAGGCGGTGTTCAAGAAGGGATTCCACAAAGTGACCGGTGCACGATTCTATCGCAAAGTAAGTTCATTATTCTCCTCCTCCTTCTCCCACACACACAAATCATTTACACTTTCCTGAAGGTCGCTCTTAAAGTGGGTACGAAATTTCAACATAAAATATACTAAGATGAAGTTAGAGCAGAGTTTGGCAGAGTTCATTTTTGTAGTTTTCCAGATCGTATTATAGCAAAGTTTAGTGTTATTACTTTTTAAGATATTCTACTATCAATGTAATTCTAGTAAGGAGGTAAGAATAAAAAATTATATTACTTCAACTGAGCTTAACTTGAGGAGTCAAGGATATTCTATAAAAAATTATCCTACTATCGAAAATTATTGGAAATTTTTTGATATTGTAGCTTCAAAACTTGAATAAAAAAGCTAGGAATAGATATAGAAATTAGTATTAGTTAGGTTTCAATTGGGAAGTTAAATAAATTGTATGCCTTTGTCGATTAGAAATAAATAAAAAAAAATAGGATTGCTATAGAATTAAGAATTGTATGATAGAATTTATTTAGCGATTTAAAAAGGATTTAAATAGTTATTGATTGAAACTTAATTAAAAAAAAACATTTAAGATCAACAATTTTACTACAAATTTCATATAGATTTTTTACTTATTTATAATCATAGAATAGAATTATCTCTAAGATTGGAAAGGATATAAATAGTTATTGATTGAATCTTAATAAAAACAAAAAGAAAAACTTAAGATCAACAATCTTAGGAATTCACTCGAAATAAAGCAAAGAAATCTCTGAAATATTTGTTTTTACAACGAAATTCAAATTAAATTAAGACCCTACCCCATATGCAATAAGGTAAATGAACGATCTATGTTTGTGTAAATTAACTATTCCAAAATTTGTATAATCAAGTAGTTGTAGCTTAGTCTAACCCTCCTTGTAGTAGCGCTCATTCTGTCCAGGCACCTCATCCAAATATGAATATGTGTTTAGTATGAGATTGTCTGAAATCTGAAACTTGAATCTTTCCCACATTTTTGCAGCAAACATTCTCGCGCAGTGTGAGTACAATATTGGCAAAGACATAAACCGAGAATATCGCCAACATCATCACCATCCCAAAAAAAAACAAATCAATTCATTCAACTGTAACCAAAAATCATAGTAGAGAAACGTTTTGCCATTCAAATGTGATTTGTGTACACTAATCTCTCTCTTTTCTCCTCTCTCTTTCTCTCTTTGGTTTACTGAGACTATTTTCCACTATTTTCATAATTTCCACATAGATTGCCATACCGTGTCGACCAAGGAAAACATTCACGCTCTACGTGCTCGATGTGCCCGAGGATTTGCCTGTGGAGGACATCAGGCATGCGATGTACAAGTTCGATTCGGTTGTCGAGGTTGTCCGATTGCACATCTATTCGAGTCCCAGTTTGGCCAGCAGCAGCAGCAGCGGAGGCATCTCCGGCAGCGTCGGCCTGGACAAGGGAGGCGTTGAAGGTGAGCAGCAGCTGACGGGCATCAGCAGCAGCCAGACTCAAATGCAAACCCTACGTCGCGCCGCCATACGAAGTAATATCCCAACAACCAATATTCCACCATCCACAACTATCCTTTTAACATATATCACATATATCGATTCCTATTATCCCGGAAAACTAAGCAATTTTCATAATAGGTTTAATATATAATAATATAAAAAATATTTACCTTTTCTTTACTATTTCTCTCCGAAAACTTTTCTTTTCTCTAAACTAACTAAAACTCTCAATTTATGCTCTTTATTTCTTTTGCGTGAGCAATTTTTATAGTAGGTTTCGATATATAATATATTTTCCTTTCCTTTACTATCGGCTCCTTTACTATCGATTCCTTACCCGAAAACTTTCCTTTTTTCTCAACTAACTGGAACTATCAATATATTTTTATGATTTCTTTTGTGTAAACAATTTGGATATTAGGTTGCGATATATAGTAATATTTTTTCCCTTTTCCTATTATATATATTGACTCCCCTATTTGTGCCCGAAAATTTATTTGCTTAATCTAAAGTTCTCATTTTAATTGCTTGATTATTTTGAGTGTCAGTAATATTCGATTTTTTGCTAATATGTTTCAATATATAATACACACAATATATTTTTCATTCCTTTACTATCGATTCCATTAGTATCAATTCCTATTTGTCCCCGAAAATATATTTGTTTGATTATAATACACACAATATATTTTCCCTTTCCATACTATCGATTTGTTCCCGAAAACTTTTCTTTTCTCTAAACTAACTAAAACTGTCAAATTAATTGCTTGATTTTTTTTTTGTGTCAGCAATTCTAATAGGTTCTGATATACTATAATATAATATATATTCTTTTCTATATATCGATTCCTATTCCTAACTAAAACTCTTAATTAATTTTCTTTATTATTTTGATTTGATTTTTCACCAATATGTTTCGATATTTCCTTTACTATATTCGATTTCCCGATTTGTCCCTCAAGACTTCTTTGCTCTAAACTCTAACTTAAACTCTCAATGCTTGATTTCTTAGTGTAAGCAATTTTGATAGGTTTCAATATTTAATATATTTTCCTTTCCTTTTCCTTCCCTATATATCGATTCCTATTCTTAACAAACTCTAAATTTATTGGCTTGATTAATAAGTTTCGATATAGCACACATAAAAATATGTTTTTCCTATATCGATTCCTATTTGTCCCTTGAAAACTTCTTGGCACTCTATACTATATTTTCTTTGATTGTGAGCATTATTAGTTTATTCGCTAATAGGTTAATCGATATAGTAGAAATCGCACACACATGCATTTAGAATATATGAATTTGATTTGAAATTGTATTATGCACATTTCCGGTGGACAGGCAGCAGTGCCAAGAGCGTTATCGGAGGCGGCGGAGGGGTCGGAATTGTGGCGGATGCGATTGAGAAATCGGAGCGTCCGGAACGTCGTGAGCTGCCGCCAGCTGTTATACGCATCACACTGGCCTCGATGGATGAGTACAACATACTGTTGCAGAACGGTCTCAATTTCTACGATGCCACATTCTTTCCCACCGAGGCGAATATCTCCCTAAAAGGCGCCAAGATCGACTACAAGCGTCGGTAAGCAACAACTTCCTTTCCCATTTACTTAGCTCTCGGTGTCTCTGTCTAACTACGTTCTCTATCTCTGTCTGGCAGCATGCTTGATGGCTCGATACCGGGGCGTGTGCGCGAACTTTTGCCCGTATTCGATGCAGCTGGCTTCTGCAAGCTGCCACCGCCCACTAGCAAGCTAATTAAGCCACCGAGGTCATAAGTCAAAACGGCAAATAAAAAAACAAAACGACGACTTCAACGTTGATGATGATGATCATGATGATGATGATGACAACCCCACATGTTCCGGCTAGCTAAGCAAAAAAAAACAACAATTCTGTAGACGGATGGAATCGACAACAACAACTACATCTATAATCATATAATAATAATTCCTCTTTTGGCTAAACAAAAACAAAAACAAACAAAATAATTCCATTTTCCAAACTCTTTTTTTTTTTTTTTTTTTCTTTTGCTCTATTATCATTAAAGGCCCATAAAAGGCTTAGCGTCTAATTTGTTTGATTGTCTAACAATAATAAAAAACAACAACAACAGAAAAAGCAAAAATGAAGAAAAATACTATATACAAAAAACAAAAAAAAAAAAAGCAAAAATTAAGAAAAACACTTTTCAAACGGCAAACGGAAATGAACCGTCAAAAACTAATTCAATTAAATCGTTTTCAAGCCTTAACCCCAACAACAACTATCTATGTAATTCCACCCACGCTTCTCACACAAATATCATACCTATATATGGAAACGAATTGAAAATATATATCCAAAGAGATATTTGATTTTGGCTGGGGCGGGCGGGCGCACGGGGCGTATGAAAAATGTAGTAGAAGGCAACACAAAATACTTGGAAGAAAATAAAACACTGCTATTTCAGCGAAGAACAGAAAGACAAACCAAATCGAACGGGATTTTTGCTAGTTTCTTTTATCTATGTTTCATTTTGCACAATGTGCCAGCGATCAACTAACATAAAGGAATATCAAAAAAAAAAAAAAAAACCGTTATGTAGTTCTGCTTCTGTCGCACTGGTATTTCAATGAACACAGCTCTACGTATAAGGGGAAACACGATCAAGGATAATTCAGTTAGATGATCGTGGTATAAATATGTTGCTCGTATTATAGTTTCTTTTAATTAAAATATAAAGTATAAAGAAAAAGTACTTACCGCAGATGCTTTTGGAATTCCGATCTATGTATATATGTTACTATATAAAGTAGTTTCCTTAGATGATTTGATAAAGCATGATTTTGATGTTAATGCAAATTCATTAAAGCACATTTTTGTGTTAAATGTTTAACATAAGCATGATTTCCTTTAACATGTTTGTGTTAAATGTTTCGATAGATTCGTGTTTATGATTGCTCTAAAATGAAAGATGCGTTAAGACATAAGATGAAATGAAACAAATGAAAGAGATAGATGATATAATCCAACAGATACAACAAAACGTCTACCGTAACATAAATCAGACACAAACACAATTATAATATCACATTTTGAATACTGTTTCCGTTAGGCTTAGTTATAGGCATACAAGCTATTAACTCATTTCCTCTTGATTAACTTGAAATGTAGCGTTAATAAAAATTTAAATTTTAAATTAATTACTGAACATTTTTACCAACCAAAATGTTGTAGGATTAATTAATTATGTATTATAGTTTTCTTTTTGAAATTGACAAATTTATTTCAACTTAAAAATGATGAGTGAGTCAGAATGATATATTTAAAATTAATGATATAGGGGTAATTCTTTGCAATTCTTTGTAATTCGTAACGAAAACAATATAAACTGAAACAATTTTAAAAATAAGTAAAGCTTATTCTTATAGCTATGAAGTAGCACAAAATTTAGAACTAATATTGATTTTAGGAACTTTTTTTAATTTTAAAATAAAATTTATTTTTGTTCATTTTTTTTAATTATCTGAAAACCGAAAAATAATTCCAAAATCATTCTTAGCTCTAATTAACGTTCTACTCAAAAGCGATTGAATTTTACTCATTATATGATATAAATTTTTTTCACTTTTGATTTATGCTAGAGATGAGTAATTATATACATAACTGAATATGAAATAAGCAAATATATAATAATATATTATATTATATACATAACTAAATATGAAAAAATGAAAACTAATCAGTTTCGGAAATGTTAAATTACTTGAGATTATACTAATTTGGAATGGAGTGCTTAATACAAATATACCTACCTCCAATAATTCCGTTTATCAGATCTAAAATACGTAAGTAGTATTCGATAAATCGTGGAAGAAGTTGAAACACAAATCGTGTGTGTTTGTTATTTGTAATACTTTTCGTTTTGTTGTTTATTTTGCACTTTATTTAGGTAATTGATTTAGGTATACATAGATCTTGATTGATTTAACAGACAAAATAGTTGCACAATGTAAGTATGTATATATATATATATGTATATATATTTAACACAAAGCATACACACTCATATGCATATGCATATAATAGATTGTGTGTGTGTTGTATATAGAATATATAGAATATGTATTCCGAATAAGCATATCATTTATATCTCATACTGCAGAATGTCTTGTATATAATAATTAATAATTGATTTAAAGCATATAAGTAGTATGTATACTCGATCGCTCGATCTGCGCAGATATATATCTACATCCGATCTAAGTATATGTATGTTTTTTTTATGTTTTATATGTATAGGTATATAGTAATCATATAAGTAGTATTGTATTGTATGTATATAGTCTGTTTAGGAAATACTCATAGAATATAAACGAAGTCGTTTTCGCACAATTTTTGTTGTAGTTGCATTTCGTTTTTTGTTGTTGGAAAAGGCGACGAAAGAATATATAAAGATAAAGATAATATATATATATATATATGTGTATATATACTATATATATATCGCATGTATGCATATAATAATGAAATATAATAATCAACGTTTAACAAACAAAAAAAATATATATATGGAGTAATAAAATACACACACGTGTGCACACACACACACTCCTCACACACACACACACACACATCACACACACACTCTCTCTCTCTCTGGCACACGTGCTACAATTTACATAAAGTTGGGGGACAAACAGGACAACGAGAGACGTGGCAAACGGAGACGCGGAAAAAAACAAAATACACACACACGGACACAATCAATGCACACACAATTAATGCTTAATTAGTTACATCATAATGTTCTTTTTGTTTGTTTTGCTGCCGCTGTAGCTGTAGCTGCTGCTGCTATTTCTTTGTTTAATACACTGAGTGCACAATGTTGTCCTTCTCGACGAGCAGGCGCACCTTCATGCAGCCATCGGAGCCGCAGGAGAAGAGACGTCCAAATGGATCCACATACACCTGACTGACTCCTTGGCCAGTGTGCTTGAAGAAACCATTTTTGGCATGTTCGTGGGGGAACGTATTGATTAGCATAAACTGATTCATATCCCAGATCTGCAATGGAAAATGATCAAAAATGTAATATAGAAGATATGTGGAGACTCAAGTTTGAAGAACTCACCTTGATGTCGCCTTCAATGGAGCCGGTGACAAAGAACTCCTCGTGGGGATCAAGTGCAATGCACTTGATTGTGCTATCGTGAGCCTGTTGGAAGAAATTTACGTATTTTTTAAATTGAATTAAAGTTTAAATATATTTTATGTATAGGTAATTCTCTGGTGAGAATCTGCAATCAAGTTCTAGCTGCTTTGGTACACAATCTGATATATTTTGACCTCTTTCGAATGTAGGTCTACGGTATCAATATACCAAATATAGCCTTTGGTATATTTTAGCATTGTTCGGTATGTTATTCTATATATTTTCACCTCAATGGTATATTTCGATGGTAGCACTTCATTGATATACCAAATATGAGCTTCGGTATATTTTATTATTTGCTCGGTATATTGTTTGTTCTTACTTGTTTCTTTTACAGTATATTTTGAATGTACTACATCATCGTTATACCAAATATAGCCTTCGGTATATGTTAGTATTAATTCTCATAGCTCTGGATTAGCACTAAGAATGATTTTGAAAATGTTTTTCTATCTTAATTGCAAAAATGAACGTATTCATATGAAAACCAAAGTGTATTAAAGAATTTATATTTTATCGTAAGACAGCAAAAAGTTTCTAAAATCAATTTTAGCTCTTATAATAACAAACTTTACTTATTATCCAAAATTGCCTCAGGAGACATTTTTTGCCAGAGTTTTCTTTATATTTCGAAAAGACTCACCTGATAGCGATGTCGCAGCGTGCGTTGACGCACATCAAAGACGCAAACATCGCCGCGTTTGCCACATGAAATGAGCACCTGATGCTGTGGCGCAAAGACCAGACACGAAGAACCCTGATCGTGACAGGTGAAGGCTGCACAGAGAGAGGGAGAAAGTGAGTTAAAATTCGTTAATTTCTTTTCTGAAGAAGAGCTCAGAGCACAGAGCACAGAGATTAGGAAACTAAACTTACCAGACACACAGGACTTCTTATGCGGCAACAGAGTGTCCCAAATATTGATGTTTTTGTTCTCAGAACTTTGACCAGCTGCGAAGGGAATCAATTTGCGTTAGTCAAGTGAATCCTTAAAAGGTTTAATCATCGCTGAAACTTACCGCTGGCTAGCAAACTGCAAGAACCAAGGAATACGAAATCGGAGAGCGCTTTATTGTGGCACTGATAGGTCTGCAAAAGGTGAAATGGAATGCATTAGAAGATCATCCAATAAAGATCGTAAGCTTAGGGAGATGCTACTAGTACTACTCACAATGAAGGGTCGATTGTTTTGGGAGGCGATGCCCGCCTGCCACAAACTCAGATTGCCATCGCCATCGCCGACGCCAAATTTGTTGCCCTGCTCGGAGAAGCGACAGCGCGTCACCTTGGCAAAGGTGCCCGAGGTGCGGGGACAGCAAACCGGCTGCTGATGTCCCCATTCCCAGATCTGCACCGAGCCATCTTGGCCGCCGGTCAAGTAGAGCGGCATCAAGGGATGTGCGCTCATCCGCTTCACATTGTCCACCTTGTGACGCAGCACCTGGAAACAAGGAAAAGCCGAAAGTTATAATGAGGGGAAGGAAAGAAAAAATACAGCAATAAACTCACCATAGATGTGCCGCGTCCGGACTGCGAAGCGCTTTGCGTGCTCACCGTAGCTTCACTGTACGTGGAGCCAGCTCCAAATTGAGCTCTAGATGGAGAGAAAGAAAGTAAAGGATGAGCAATTACAGAAAAGGAAATAAGTTGACAACAAAAGAGGGAAGGAGGAAGAATAGGGAGAATGGAGAACACTCACTGCTCCTGCGACTGGATGATGAGGAAGGCGGAACTGTTGGTGTCCGCATCCTTGGACAGATTCATCATATCATAGTCACACTCATCCTCATACCAATTGGGCGATTCCAGCAGCAGCGAGATATCGAATTCCTGAATCTCGCGCGGATTCGCGAACGCAATCATTGAGGAGCTGTTGTTCTTCAGGCAGAACGTGAGTATCGATTCATGATCCTTGTGTATGATCCGAATGTGATCTGTATTCTCGTTCGTTGAATGCGATTGACCTAAAAGCAAATATCAAAAAGACAGAGACGAGCGATATTGATAGAGAGAGGGAAAGAGAGAGTGAAGTCGACGAATGGACAAAATAGTGTGTGAGAGCGAGAGAGAACGAGAGCGAGCGAGCGAGCCACAGAAAGAGAGGGAGAGAGAGAGAGAGATAGGCAATCATTAGCATGCAGTTTTTTCTCGCAAACAATTTCATTTCCACTACTCTAATTGTTGTTCTTATGTGTGTGTGTGTGTGAATTAGAAATGAAGGCAATTTGTTGTTGTAGTTGTTGTTCTGTTTCGCTAACAAGTGTGACCAAATTAAATAAATATGTATGTATGGGTGCATGCAATGTATGTGTATGTGTGTGAGGTGCAGTATACAAATTAAATAAATTCCATTAGTGTGTGTGTTTCTTCGCTGTCGCAGGCAGAATACTTTATTCTTTTATACTTTTGTTTCTTCTTAAGCTTAAACTTAAAAACTGTTCAACTGTGTTGCATACTGTTATTGTTGTTGTTTGTGCATGTTAACTAGTGTGTGAGCATTGCATTTGTGTGTTCTCTGTGTGCTGTGTATAGCGCGCGTGTGTGTGTGCGTGTTTGTGTGCGTGTTGCATGTACAGCTACAGCTACTGCTACGTTCACATTGACATTGACAATTATCGTGTTTGACTTAGAAAATAATACAACTTGTTTTCTTGTGCAATTGCAATCTTATATATACATACATACATCAAATTGTACATACATACGTATTTACATTGCTTTCAAACAAGGTGGCGCCAAACAAGCCAAGCAAAGCAGTGCTGCAAAGCAAAGCAGTGTTTCCACTGCTGCTGGGTCACACTGGCCAGCTGCACTGCGTTAAGCAGTGCTACAATACTGTCAAGCAGTGCAACATTGCTTAACTTGCCCGCGCCATTTAAAAAAAATATATATATGTGTGATCTGTGTTTGCGTGTGTGTGTAAAGTGTCCAAACCAAAAATAAAACCAAAATTAAAACTAATTAAAGAAATACCATAATGGCGAACAACTAAGGTGCAAGTTATGCTACTTATCTCATACAATACAAAAAAAAAAAGAATAAGGAAAACAACAACCAAAAAATAATAATAAAAAAAATACTTGCAAATCGTGTAAAACTAATTAAGGAAAGAAAAAATAAACGGGCAAAAAACTCGCGACGAGAATAAAAAAAACTCAATTGCAACAGCAACAAATAAGAATGAAAAATGAATACCGACCTTCATCGGTCTCGTTGTCGTGCTGATGATGCTGGTTATGATGCGAGCTGCGCGTGCTCGCGTCCGAGCTCTTGCCAAATATGCTCTTGATGAAGACCTCCTGTGTTGGCTCCTGGCGCACCAAATAGTTCCACAGCCGACGAATGGGACCCGCTGCCGAGCCCGAAATGAACGGTGTATTGTCCTTGTTCAGCAGCGAACGATACTTGTGAATGGCGAGGCCATTGATGCCGCTTTCCGCATAACAGCCGGGTATATAATGTCGGGACGGCGGACCACGACTGATCAGATCGTTCAACGCGAACTCCTGCCAGCGATTCAAGGTGCGCAGCACTTCATGCGACAGTGGACTGATCACAGGCAGATCTATTCAAATGGTAATTAGTGATTATTAAAGATGGACTGATCTCTCTCTCTCTCTCTTTCCCTTACCTTGCAATTCGATGCCGGCCACTTTGACAAACTCTTGGATCTTGTGTGTGCTGTTCTTGATGAGCGCCAAGCGCAATATACTCCACGAGTAGGACATGGGATTGGCGTGCTCGGTATTGTCTTTGGATTTCAATTGTGAGCGACTCACATTGACATCATCATCATCATCTTCCTCCTCCTCGCCGTCCGATTCATGCGAATCATCCGTATCGTATTCATCGCAATCTGCAAGAGAAGCTCGTGGTGAGAAATTCAATTCGTTAACATGAAAATAAGAGAGAGAGGGACCGCTACCTGTATTGGTGGGCTTGGCCAGGAAATAGGAGAGCATCGATGTCTCCGGGGGCATAAATTGTTCGCGATACGTCGGCTTGTCCTCCTTCATGTTGCTCGACGTGCTGTTCTGACTGAAGCTCCCCAGTATCTTCATGTTGAGCTTCATCCGTTGCTTCGTTATCGATGTCACCGTATTCCACACACTATTCTCATCCTCTGGCTCGCCTCCGGCGACCAAAGCCTGCGACTGCACCTGCGTTTGCTGAGGCTGTGCAGCTGGCTTGATGAGGAGCTTCTTCATGCCGCCACCAAAGAGCGTGGACCAAGTGTCGTTGGAGAACTGTTGACCGCTCAGGCGATACAACAGACGACTGTCACAGGTGGACAGCGAGTAGATGAACAACGCCATGTAGGTGGACACAAAGGACTCGAGCAACAGCACATTCAACTTGGGCACATCCTCGTCCTTTTCGCGTGCCAAAAGCGCTCGCAGATTGGTGACACCCGGCCACTTGGATGGGGTGGTGCAAATGCCCGCGGGCTCATCGGTGGAATACTTGCGACGACGATTGAAGGCATTGCGACTGCCAACGAGATAACTGCACTCGAACGATGAATTGATCTTGGCAATGTTCTCGATCCCTGGGCTGGGATAGCCATTGAAGCTTGCATTGTTCACCACAAAACTCTCCGAATCGCACAGCGATTGATAGATGCAACTGGACAACGCAACGGCCAAATCGCGCAGCACAAAGATCTCGCTCAGCGCGCTCGTCTCGATGCCGGGGAATGGCAGCAGTTTGATGATGCTCTGCAGCATGTCGACTGTCTGCGATTGCAGATACTTGATGGGATCCGCAATCACCGTCTTGTTGCCCGCCACACATGCACTCAACAGCGGCAGGGTGGTGGGGAAGGGCAACGGGCTGAGCAGCTGCTGTTGCGTCTTCTCCTGCTGCAGCTCCTGCAGTAATAATACTAATTCCATGCGCACCGAGGCCAAGCCGCCGCCGCTGGCGCCGTGCAGCGAACAGTAGCTCAGCAGTGTTCGCAACAATGTCTCGTTGGCTGCAAAGGATAGAGAAGTTATTATATATTTCAAAATTAGGTCCGATGATGGTAACAAAAAAAAACTCTAGCTCTTTCCTCACAGGATTGCACTGCTTGCTCAATAGCTGGCCGCTATGGTAATGCACAGGACTATGTATGCATACAAAAGCTAAAAGGTACAACACAAGTTTACTGCTTGCAATACGAATATCAAAGGACTGTGTATGCTTCAAAATGCTGAAAGCTACAACACAACTTTACTGCTTGCAATACGAATATAAATTTGTTGCTTCAGTTTTTTCAATAATGCCGCAAATCTTATAAGCTATGTTATGTAAAAAATTGCAGTCAATGAGTAAATACCGTAAATATATGTAGGTGTTGTAGCAGTAACAGTTTCTACTCTTAATGATTTACTGACTGTGCGAATCCGCCTTCATAAAAACTAAAAGTTAATTAGAAATTTATGGGGAAAAAAGTTGAAATGACTCATTTATC
The DNA here is from genome assembly GCA_023558445.1 of Drosophila pallidifrons. NCBI lineage: Eukaryota > Metazoa > Arthropoda > Insecta > Diptera > Drosophilidae > Drosophila > Drosophila pallidifrons. Next base: position 24,426,951 of record CM042351.1, on the reverse strand, counting down.
ATATACTGAGCTGCAATATTTACTTTTACTGAGAATTTGTAATCAATTGTCGTTTCTATGTGACAGCCTATAATGATGTGTAGGATGATAAAGCGAAACCCGCACAACAAACAACATTAAATAAATGCCTGTAAAAATGAGGCAAGCAAATCGATTAAGCTGAATTTGCGGCTTGCACACATTTGAGAAAATCACGTTTAGGTTAAAGGTAACAATGTACCAATGATAATGATGACAAACAGACAGAAAAATACCCTAGAAAACTACTCCTTTAACATGTTCAGCTCGCATCTATTCCTAGTTTGAATCCCAATTCCAATCCCAACTCACCTTTGAGCCAACGCTTGCGTTTGGCCGCCCGCATCACCTTGGCCTCAAAGTCCTGTTTGTCCTGCATGAGGATCTCATGCAGTGTCGGTCGCTCCGTGCTCGGATATATGCTGGCATTCATGTCCTTATCCTTGGCATCGCCAGCATCCGGATCGTTGGCATCGTTCGTTTGCTCCGAGCTGCAATAGTTGCACAACTGCTTGAGAGCCTCCACTTCACGCTCCAGCCACATATAGAGCTGATAGCGCAATTGGCCGCCATCCACCTCGAAGCCGGTGGCCAGCGTTGACAGTTCCTCCATGAGGATCTTTAGGCAGGCGACAAACTTCAGCTGTTGCGCCATAATGTCCATTTTACAATCGCCACCCGATGATGATTTACCCAGATGATCCACTGCTGCTGCTGCTTCTGGTTGCGGTGTTGCAGCATCATTATTCCGATCAAGCTGACCATCGTCAGCATCTTCGTCCTCATCCTCGTCCTCGTCATCCCATTTGATCTCAAACTTGGCCTCATTGGCACTGCTTGAGGCAACAGGCGCACTCCAATCGAATTGTTCCGCCTGGCTGGGCGACGACGTCTGCCACTGATCCATAATACCCGAGTTGATCAGCTCATCCTTGGCGCCCACCTGATGTTCCGAATCAGGTGCCTGACTGCCCGCCATGCTTGAGGCGGCGCCATCGTTGTCGCTTATCTTCATGGGCAGCTTGTTGAGCACCTCAAGCGCCAGGGCCGGACAACCGGACTTGAAATGTCCGTGCGCTGTGGTAAAGTACAATTGCCGCTCGATCGGTGTGATGGAGTCCTCCAGCTGCAGCTGTTTATCGCTTGCCGCATTCGCGGTGGCGTTCCTCGATTCCCCAGCATAGCTAAAACCGGAGAGCACCACATGTGCGATGCGTTTCTCCTGCGCCGAGATCGCAATGTTCTGCCGGATGAGCAAGGGATGTGTGCGCAAATAGATGTAGAAATTGAATACATTCGGATTGGTGGCATGTGGCATCTCGGGACGCAACAAATCCTCCTCGCGATAGCTGCTATGCAGATTGCCGACACCATTCAGGAGCAGCGTATTCAAGCTGTCCTGATACTTCTTTAGATTCCAGTACGTCATGGAGCGCAAAAACGGATCGGGATGGGCACGCGTCAAGTCGCAACGTCCCGTATCGATATCGGTACCCAAAATGTGATCGTTGAGCAGCCGATGATAGTAACAGCCCTCGGCGTCGCCCTCGTACAGCCGAGCAATGATCAAGGCCAGCTGGAAGTCCTCGAGCTTATTCATGCACACCTCGATGGCATCGTTGAGTGAATTGGCCAACAAAAAGAAAGCGACCGCATGCTCGAATCGTTGTTTACCGAGCAGCACAAAAGCGTTCTTCAGCGCCGCCTTGCGCCAACGATCCTCGGCAAAATTGTTGCCAAAGAACGTGGTCATCTTCTCGTCCCGCTTCGAACGGAACAGACCCCAGACCAGGGATTTCTTCTTCATGGCCAGATAGTAGATGGCCGCATCGAGCGGATCCTGTTTCAGCTGATAGGCACACTTGGCCAGCTTCTCGACGCAACGTCGTAGCGTATTGATGTTCTTCAGCCAATAGCCAACGCCCAGATCACGCAACGTGCCCCAACGCAAATCGCCCTTGGTGTAGCTGGGTATCAGATTCAGGAGCTCCTCCTCGCTCTCCGAGTGATAGGCCCACACAATGTTCGCAGTGCCGACGCCCTGGCGCTGGAATTGCGCTCGCTGCGCCAGCGGCAGGCAACGCAACAAGTACGTAAAGTGTTTCATCGCCAGCAAAAAGCGCAGTCCACAATCATCCAATGAATCGGTCGCTTGCGCCTTGCCCGCCACACCGACGGCACCGCCGGCTGCTGCCTGACTCTTGCCAAGGTCGGCGGCAAACTTATCACTGAAGTCCGTATTGCAGGTGGCCACCGTATCGGCGAGGGCCAACAGATGCATCTGATCCAGCGACGACAGACCCGGCAGATGGGTGTGCGTCAGGAGACGCGACAACAGCTGTCCCTGACGTGGACCGAAATGCGATATCGATTGTTTCTCCGGCAGCGAGAGACGTCGCTCCTGACGCTTCTGTTCGCCATCGCTAAGCAGATCATCCAGATTGTCATCCGAGTTGTGCATATCGAAGAGCTCATCATAGTCCTTATCACTCTCGGCCGCATGCGGTGCCTTGCCACCCAACTGCTCGCGATCCGCATTGAGGAGCACCCACAACGGCAGCGGCGGAATCGAGTTGATCTCCGCATAGTCCAACATCAGTTCCTCGGGTATTTGCGTTGTGCTGCCCCGATGTTCGGCCTGTATATTGCTTGTGTCCGCCGTGTAGCTAATGCTCAGCGTACGGGATCGCGACCAGCTGCGTTGCCTGGCACCAGCCGCACCTCCTCCCCCACCGCCGCCAGCTCCACCGCCGGTGCTGCCATCATCCTCGTGGGGCAAACCGCTGATGGCACTGTTCCCGGTTCCGCTCATGCAACGCACCAGATGCGCCAGGATGGCCTTGACCCAACGGATCTTGCCGCAATTGAGCAGCTCCATCAGCTGCTTGGGATGGTATTGCGGCAGCACGGGACACGCAATGCGCGACGCTTGAAACAGCCCGAAATCGGTCATATAATCATCATTGGCGGGCGCCTCATTCCCACCGCCACCGAAGCCATCCGTGTGCTGTGCCCCACCACCATTCATGTTGGCCATGCTGCTGTTGGCAGCCAAGCGACGTTTCTTGTCGTGCGACAAGAGTTGGAGATTGGCGGTGCTCACCTTGCTAATGAGGGGCATCGAGGCGACATTCTTCAATCGCAGCTGCGTCGACTCGTTGGCCAACGAACGCAAATCCTCATCGCGTAAATTGCGCGTATCGGGCACATCGTCGCCCATTGAGTTCGATCCCTGAACGGACATAAAGTGAGCGCCATAATGGGGCTTCCACTGCGAATAGACGTGCATCTCCGAGTCCATGGCTACCACGAGGATGCCATCGCGCACCCAACTGATTTGCATTGGCAGCGGCGGCAAACCGTCGGCGGTCTGCAAATCAATCTGTCGCAACTTCATCCAACGTATCTCATCGACGAAATTCGGTTGAGCCAAGCTGCTCGCCTTCCTCAGGATGGGACGATTCACCGAACGTGATTCCTTCATAGCCTTTATGTTGGCCTGTGCAATGTCCGAGCTCACAGGCGTATAGAGCAGTATTTTGCTACCGACAGCGACCGTTAAGATGTGCGAACCATCCTCCTTGGACACCCAATCCAATTGGACGAGATGCTTTTGCGTTAGCGGACACGTGTTGCCATTCTCCGCGATGCTCTTGCGCAACGATTGCAACGTACTAAAACTGGGCACCGTCAACAGACCCGAGACATTCGCCGACTGTTTGCCACTGCCGACGCCGCCGGTCGTCAACTCCGGTGTGGTTTCGCCACTGCGCGGTGAACGACTCTCCGGATCGTGGGCGAAATTGTGCAGTACCTGATTCAACCGTTGCTTTTTAGCGAGCAATCGACTGTCGTGCAGATAGCTCAAGTCGATGCCGTGTCCGATGTTGATGCGCGGCAAATGGACGTTCTTCAGGTGAATGGTATCCTCCAGTACCCATTCACTGCCCCCGGAGCTTTCGCACTCGTAGATGGCCACACAGAGGTTGACGTAACGCGAGTCGGGATCACCGCGATTCGGACGCGTAAAACTCTTGCCATACTTGTAGGCACACGCAATGCGACCGGAGTACGCGGCACTGATGTTCAACGGCTGGCCGGGAATCTCGATCGCCGACTGTTGGATGCGACTGAACATCTTCCATTCGGACCAATGATAGGCATCGGTGCCAATGGGTTCGCATTTCCAGAAACGTGATATCGAATCGGAGCACGCGGTGACAATGATGTAAGGCGCAAAGCAGGCAGGATAAATGCTCGAGCTGCTCAAATGTCCCGCAGCGGGCGAGGCGTGTATCACATCGACGCCCTCGGGCAGCGGCAACTCTTGGGTGCACACCTTCTTGGTGGTGATCGAAATGTGCGGTGCCTCGACTTGGGGACCAAAGTGCTCGGCTCCGGTCAACGTTTCGGCGCCCTGAGACATGCGACGCGGCTGCTGCTCTTGCTCCTCGGTCTCCTGCGTCAGATTGCTGTCCGGCACATACATTGCGGTCTCGGAAAGGAACGAACTCTGCTGCTTCGAGCTGATGACAATGCGCCACATGTGAATGGTGCTGCCGCGCAGAGTCTTCTCGATGTTCACAATGTAGAACGGTTCCTCAAAGTCCACATTCCGTTGCAAATCGACAATGGCATCCATGTCCGATTCAAGCAGTGCATTCATCTTCGGTTCCTCCAAATCGTGCGCATCAATCGAGACGGCACGCTGTCCGCCTGTGATCAATTGCGCCTGGAACACATGCAGGAATTGTGTGTTCTGCCAATCGTGTTTGGCATCCGATATTGCATCCAGCTGGAGTATGCAACCGGGACGTGCGGTCGACTGTTGTGAGACCACCTTGAGCTTGTCATGCAACGCCGAACGTTGCGCTTTCAACGTGGACGAGGCGTTCGAGATCATCGAGGACAACGAATGCGATTTGTGCAACGTATTCAAATTCTCCGAGCAACTAATCTCCGCCAGCAAAGTGCGTGCATCGATCACCGCCTGATAGACGCGCAAATTCTCCCCGTCACTGGCCACAAAGCACGCCGACGGTGAGTTGCTGTAGCTGCCCAAGGTGGTGCTGGGCAACAGCGTGGGTATCCAGGCGACGTTGCTGAACGCCGATATCTCAGGCGAATTGATGCGCGCCAGCTCACTGACTCCGCCCGAATGACACAACGGTCCGACGGAGTCGACACGCCACAATATGAGCTCCGAGCAAAAGCCCGTGGGCGTAAACACATCCTTGTTGTCCCCGCCATTGGCCGAACCCGTTGGGGAACCGGCGCCTCCAGCAATTCCGGCTCCTCCCATGGCTGAGCTGCCGGCAAGGGGTTGTTCGAAGGGCGACATCGGTGACTTGGCCTCGGAGTCGGGCAGATTGTGATGCGATGTGGAGACGAGCAGCGGTAATACCGGATGACAGGTGATGTCATTGACACGGAAACGATGTCCGGACGCACGGCTCACATGGCCGATGCTTAATACTTGTGTGAACTTCGTCTTGAAGGCGAACGTCAGCTGCCACAGATTGAGCGTGCCGTTCGAATGCTTCGTGACCATCGACACCGATGGCGACACATTCAGCGGAAGTGCTGACGCCGCTGTGGCGCCACCGCCAGCGGCACCCGAATCCTGTGAGCTACTCGCTGCAGCGCTGCGTTCATTGGCATCGCCACCGTTATCGTCGTTATCCTCATCGGGTTGATCGACATCCGGCTGTTCGCCATCCTCGTCGTGTTCGTCGTGTTTGTCGAAATGCTGTTGATCGCTGCGCAACGAGTTCTGATCGCTGCTGCCGCCGCCGCCGCCTTTGTGGAACTCATCCTTGCTCCGCACATTGTTCGCAATGTCGCGGAAGGCCAACGGATGTGTGCCCGTATTGAAGAGACTAACCGTTGTCGACATCGACATGGCATCGCCCAGCGGAAATGCCGAAGGTATGCGTGTCGAGAACGACACCTGCGCCTGACGATACGAACCCGGATAGTAATCATCGAGCCACTCAATTACCCAGATCAAATAGCTGCCATCAACGGGATGGATGGCAAACAGGAGATCGGGACTCTGATGCCAATCGCGTAGCAGACACTCGATCTTATTGTCCAGCGAATCGACCAGTTGGGTGATCGGATGCTGTTGCTGTTGCTGCTGATCGTTGTTCAGCGAATTCTGTGATGTTGTATTCGACATGGAATTCAGCTGGAGTCCGGCCGCTGTGGCCGCCGTATGCTGTGAATACTTGCTAAACTCTTCGCCGCTGTCATCGACCGAAACCGATTTAGAATTGCGCATAAATTGTTTCTTATGATGTCCGACGGCTGCATCATCGGGTAGATCAACACCCGCTGCTGCTGCTGCTGTGGATCGTTCGTGAACGTTGCCATTCTCCTCGTCAATCACCTTTTTGGTTAGCTCCTGGAGTATGGCCTCCGCTTGCAGCGTGAAATGCATCTCCTTGTTGTTCAGCCAGTGTAATATAAACACATTCTGATTAGTTGGATCCGATGTCTGCATCGACGGCACCAGTGGTATATCCGTTTCGGCATTGATCGACGCCGCCAAATGGAAATGCATGCCCGGCGTAACGCCCGATCCCTGAAAGCCATACGAATGGAAGTCATGCACGCTGCACGACGACGGCAGCGAAGGGATCGGTCCCTGATAGTTACTGAAACTCGCCGGCGAACTACCAAGACCTCCCATCCCTTGGCCACCTCCCGCAGCGCCTCCGCCACTTCCGGGACCACCGCCAGCAGAGCCGGGTCCATGAGGTCCACCGGGACCGATGTTCGCATTGGCGCCGGCCTTGATGTGACGACGCAAATGGAAACAGGTCTTCATGTGCTTGAGGCGCTGCATAAAGCGATGCTTGTGCCGATGCGTCCGAAACTTGGGATTCTGCGAGGCCAACGGATCGTATTGGGTCATATTGACCATGCCATCGTCCGGCAGCACCGTCTCAATCCAGATGCGGCAAATGTTGTCCAGACACGAGGTCACCAGCATATTGGCCACCGATCCCTTGGGCATATATTTGCTCGTCTTGCGCCACACAATGTTCGACACGGCGCGCGGATGTGCGATGTACACGTACGTAAAGTTAAGCTCACCGCCAGCGATGCCTCCGCTACCATCGTGTGCACTCGTTGGTGCTCCTGCTCCTGTTGTTGCAATGTTGGTGGTCGCAGCAGTGCTTGTGCTTTTGGCTGGGAAAAGCACCTGCTTGTTCTCGTACCAGATCTTGACTAGACGATCGTTGCGTCCGCAGGTGGCAAAGAGCGTGCCATCGGGACTAAATGCCATGTGGTAAATGGGTATCGCTGTTTGGCACGACCAAATGTTCTCCCACGTCGACACATCATCCGTTTGCCCCGCCGCCGGCGTTTTGGGCTCCTTGCTCTCCCCAATCTCGAACTTGACGCCTAAAAAAAGGGAGTAATTTGGTAAGTTATTTTGTATATGTTTTGGTATTTTTAGCAGGCAGCTTACCAGTGTGCTCCTCTTCGGGCTGATGTGTGGGCGATTTGCTCTTCCAGAGCTGTATGTTGGTGCCACCGGTGAGCAGACGCGTGCCCTCCAGATTCCACGACAATGTCACCACATTCGAGTGGCTGGTAAACGAGCCCGTCTGCACCCATCTAAAGCGATCAAGAGAGCAAATTTACATCTGATTAGTGTGGGGAGTATAATGTGCATGTATTCAAAGTATAAAACAACAGCTGTTGGCAAAAAGTAAGGAATAAAGTTCGATCCAAACTTCACGATCTTCAAATTTCGGGCTAGTTCTCTTATTCTTGACTTGGCAGGACTATTAATGACATCAGAGCGAAATTTCGTGTCATTATCAGTAATATATTTAGCAAATTTTGTTTGCGGAAACCTTGAGGATGTTGCGGAAGCCCTTTTCTCGGAGAAAAATGTTTATAAGTGGTACAAAGAATTCAAAGGGGGGTCGGAAACGTGATGATGACTTGGAGCAATAGAACTAGTGCTCAAAATTCGTCAGTTGATTGATAAGAGAGATTACTGATATGATCGTAAAGAGACTATTGGCATGTTTCGATAATTTCAAAAAACCTTGCCATAAGTGTGGAGGGGATTACTTTAAAGGGAATGCAATTAAGTTAGAAGAATTAATAAAGAGTTTTGTTTACAAACATTTTTACTTTTTGCCCACGACAATCTCGTATTATAATTTAATCTTTCCTTTCAGCGTAAAGAAATTAAAAAATTGCAATTTCACCGTTGACGATGTGCACTCTAATTGCTTCCAAAATGTTATCGACTACGACATATGAAAAGTATTTCGAAAGTACAACATTTAATATGTTTAGCTGCCTCAAACACTTGACTCTGCCTAAACACGCTTTGTCATATCTAAGGCAATCATACTTAATATGCATTACCTACCTACCTACCTCATTTTTGATGTCAATAGCCAGCTTTATTAGTCTCGAGCTCTCAACAAGTATTAAAGCCAGCTCGATACTCGATATAACACGCAGATTAAATTCGTTTTTGAATTGCATAACGCGCTCTTAAAATCGAATTACGAACGTAGTTTTAACACTCGTGCTTCGTTACGATTATTCTCTAAGTGACTCACTAAATTTTCATTAAATTGATGGTTATGATAATCATAAACATGCAGCGCCAATTGTCATATTTCTAAAAAAAAATCAAATTAATTCTCATACTTATAATAACTAACATACAAATGAACATTTTTAGAGAAGTTTCTTATTGTTCGACTATTCGAGTTTTATCAGAGGAATATAGTTTTGAATTTTAAACTACATAATCAAATGATTATTATTATTACAAATATTTTCAAATGGTTTCTACTATATTGAAATTTTTTAACGATTTGAGAACATAATTTAACTTATTAAATGGTTTTTACGACTCGATTATCCTACTGTCGAACAAAATTGTTGTCATTTTCATTGTTATTTTATTGTAATAACGAATACGATTTCTTAAAGACTTCTTCAGTCTATAATGCTATAAAAAGTGCATTGTTCTTTGCACCTAATTCTCGAGGTAACTTAAATTCTGTTCCCATTATTCGTTGCACCTAATTCCCGAGTTGGGTCAAACTCGGTCGTCATTATTTGTTGCAAATATTCTCGAAGTGGCTTAAATTCTCCCTTCATCTTTCTTTGTACCTAATTTCCGAAGAGGTTTACATTCTGTCGAAATTTTTGCACTTATTCTCGAAGTGGATTAAATTCCCCCGTCAACTTTCTTTGTACTTTTTCTCGAAGTGGGTGATAAATTCTCCCCTTATCATTCATCTTGTGCTGCACTCACCTGTAGTCGAGAAAGTGTGTGTTGTGCTTGCTCGACTCAATCACCGGCGTCGGCTCAAAAATGCATATCTTATTCTCATAGGCAGCCGCGATTTTGCCGGTATCGGTGCTGCAGTCCAAGGCGGAGATCTTCACATAGCCATGATTGGCGCCCGGTATGATTTGGACGCGTTCAAATGTGCTCGCCAGGATGACCACATTGCAGCCAGCCGCGTATGCCTAGAAAAACAATGAAAATAGAACCACAATTAAATCTTATCAATTCATTCACTTTTTTGTTTGCTTATCTGTTTCGATTACGCTTATGATTTATCAATAATGTGGGGAGGATTCAATGATGATTAGACCCTTCTTAATCTACACCTTGTCAGCTGATTTAATAAATATAATAGCTTTTTTTTTATTGACGACTAACTTATCGGGGCAAGAGGCATAAAAAGAATGTGTCATTCTAATTATGATTATACAATAAAAGTAACCATGGAGTTGTTTTAAATGCGATAAGCTAATAAAATCAAATGTCAATTGATGAATTTTCATATTATTGGCACATTAATTCATTAGCCATATTTAATGGAATCACCTCCAAATCGAAGAATCGAATAAAAATTGCATAATATAATAATTATTACGTATATTTATAATATACCATCGATTGCCGGGCTAAAGCTATCTGCCTAGAGCTCTGTGATTGTACAGTTATTGATTATTTCATAAAAGGTGAGAAATTAATGTGATGACAACGGTAATCTCAGTCACAACAGTTGATGGGGTTTTAGTTAGACAATCGCAGGAATTACTTATCTACCAAAAAAGGATTATGGGTGTTCATTTTGTTTTTATCATCAATTCACATGCAAAAGGGTAGTTATATTGAGTATGAATGAATAAGTAGAATATATAAAAGATATATAAATGAAAAGGCATCATCATCACATCATGACGATAATGTTAATTGCATAAGTAAACATTGGAGACCTAGGTCAAGCTACAAATTAGAAAGGTATTCTATAGAGAGACAGCTGGCATTTTTCCAGGACCCCCCCAAGAGAATAAGCTTACTGAGTCACAAATTGGGGGATACGTAAAATTGTTTGCAGATTAAATAACCCACTAGAATGTAGGCGTCAATTGCGGAACCTCAATTTAGTTTAGGAATTTTTAATTGATTCCGGATCGCACAGGAAAGAAAGGGTTTAAACAATCACATAATACTCTCCTTTCTTTTCCCCCTAAGCTAAGTCTTTTCAGCCTTTTTCTCCCGTACATTCTTCTATACTTTTCTTTCCATACCATCATAAGTATGTCTTTCGGCTATCGCAATGGTGACGCCAATCAACGACAGTCTTATCTCCAAGTAAAAAGTGTGTGCAAAAAAATATTTGCCCAATTGTGCGGTTATTTTCTTCACAGAAATCAAATATACCCTGTACCCCATAGGGAGAGACAAATGGGACTATGCAATTCATGTTAATATAGCATTATTTACTATAATCCATCAATCAATTTGATAATTCTACTTTCAGTTATTTTGTCAACTATAAGTTGACATTGAAGAGATTAAGAAATTAAAAATAACTGAATTTTATAGATAAATAGTACTATTTTCTAATCCATCAATCACATTTGAAAATTTCTACTTTCTATAAATGAAAATTAACAAATAATATAGGGTATGCTGTAAGTTAAGAGTTAAGAATGAAGCTTAGATATAAATCAGATTTAATCCAGATTTGTTTGCCATTTTTTTTTTACCCGCAATGCGAACTATTTATGGGACAGAATCGTGAGGAATTTCAGAGAACTATTTATAGCCTCTTTCCACCGCTCGGTTTTCTTTGGTTTTCTTTGGTTTTTTTACGTTCAGGCCGAATGTTACGTTCGCCCCATGTAAAAACCCATAAGAAAAAAAGTCGGTTTTTCTACGTTCGCGAGCTACGTAGAAATAGCGAACGCACTTTTTGGGTAATTATGCGATATTTTGATCGATATGACAACGAAAAAGAGGTCACCACTAAACAAACAGCTGACATTTAAGTGCGCCAAGGTATGAAAATAGAAAAATAAAAATTTGATTTTGCTTTTTAAAGCAAATTTTTTAAATTTTAGATGAGCCAAAAAACTCGAAAGCCGTCAATATTGTGGAGTGGCATCCACGAGGCTATGTTTTTCGAGTTATGGGAGGAGAAATGTAGTTTTTTTTTTGGCCAATCCACGAAGGCGCTCCACAAGGATGCCCAACTCCTCGTTATTAATTTAAAAATTATCTTTAAAAAAAAATTCGCTATTTCCAGGAATATCGCGATCGCAAAAACACCCATGCCGTTGCTAAAAGTAAATGTATTTATGTAAATATTACATTGCTGCAAGCAATTCTTTTCTTTACTATTGGCAATCACCTATTCTTCCTTCACTTCGTTAAAATCCTCATAAAAATCCTGCAATTAAAGAAAATTTTCCATTTTAAAATGCGCGTGCTGTTTTTTGAATTGTTCGCCAACTCGTGTTTACATTTGAACAGCTGATATTTCAGAGCGGCCATATTGAAAAATTTACCGTTGCCCATATTTCTCGGTTCGTGCAGATGGAAACCCCGAAACGGGACTTTAAAAAACGTAGAAAAACTGAGTGAGGTGGAAAGAGGCTATAAGATATTTTGCTAAAGCAATTTGTGGGGTATGCAGGTCGTTGAGCTTTTGTCAGTGCACAGTGCAAAAAAAAAAATGTCAACACAAAATTCCTCCGCGCCGCTGTCATAATATTTATTGCCATTGCAGGGTATTGTTTGCCTTTTGTGTGCTTTGATTTCGTTAGTTTTAACTAGAAAAATTAAGGTACACATTTTTTTGCTAGTTCTGGTTTTCTCTGATATGTACATTATCTCAAGTGTGTGTGTGAGATGGCGACGAAGGCGATTAAAAGGCGACAACAGCAAAACCAACAACAACAACAACGATATCGCTGCGGACATTTCTTATTTGTGGCTGACGCAGAGCTGATTGCTATGATACTCTATTGGACTAACTTGGGGACATGCGACTCCCAACCACCAGCACGTCATGGCCAGATGGCGCCACTGTGTCTGCGTACGTGTGAATGTGTGTGTGTTTGTATCTGTTTGCCAATGTGCTTGTGTGTGTTTTGTCTATTTTCAAGTTCAAACTGTGCCCGTGCCTCGTTGTTGTTGTGGCTGCTGTTAGCGGACAGATAGAACATGTCGCAACGTGTTTATAAATATTATATGCAAATAATACATACATACACTCGAAGTCATACTAAATAATATAACAATTGAAATGATAGCATTTTAGTTAAATGAAAATGATGGGGTGGCAATAATGTCAACACAGTGGGCGGCAGTAAGAAGAAGCAGCTCATTACAGAAAATAATGCAGATACATACACACACACATATCCGCACACACACACCTACACATACAGCTGTTGGCTTTGCAAATGAATTTTTCACCAAAGGGTGTGCGTATGTGTGTGTGTGCAGGGAGCACGGGACACTTTTGTACTATAAGTTAATTATGCTTGTGGCTTTGGTAAATTACACACGCACACACACACTTCGCGAGAAGAAGAAGAAAACAGACCTCAGGCGCTATAGCGGTAATCAAATATCAACGCAAACACAAAAACTGTGACTGCGACTGCGATAGGGGAGGGAGAGGCGGGATGTTGGCGGTTAGTAATTAATATTTGATATGTATGTACACACACATACACACAGGCACTTGCATATACAGCATGTATGCGATCATAAAAATAAACGACTCCAGTACACCCAATAAGCACCCCCCGCCCCCGCCCACATTCCCTTCTCGCGAGCACATTATAAATGCGTGCTCACGACAAAAAAAAACATTTTTTTTTTGCAGCATTTTATGGGCCGTGTATAATTTATTTGTTATTGACGTTTGGTTCGTCTTTCCCAGCAACAAATAATAATTTGTCTCCTCTGCTTGTTAGGAATAGGATTTTTGCTGCAGGCAATAAATAATCTACACACACACCTGCATCAACCGTGTATGTGTGTGTGTGTTAGTGTGTTTATCGAATTTAGGGCATCAAAGGCCATTTGACCAATCGAATGCTACACACACACACTCGCATACATTCGTATGTATCGCAATGCATGCGCGTGTGCATGTGTGAGTGCGTAAAGGCAACGTGAGAGGCTTGTTTACAGCCACACACACACACGCACGCACACAACAACAGCCAGGCACTTGACCTTTAAATGTAATTAATAGCCCACAAACAAAAAAACATGTTAAATACACATTCGATTTCAAATGGAAAATTGTTGTAAGAAACAAACAAATTCACCTCTTCTAAATAATACAAAAAACACAAAGTGCAAATGAATTAACAAAAGTTCTCTAACTCATCATTCGCCTTTTGCTTTTGATTTAATTGACCACACAGCAGCAGCAGCAGCAGTAGCAGAGACAGCCAAGCATCACATTTATTTATATGTGCTCACACACACACACACACACATTCGCACACATACTCAGTATAAATGTACAAGTACGAATATGTAAATAAAAACATTAAAAATCCCCCAGTGGCTGTGCTCTCTGATCGGAATTGGATATTCCAATTGGAATTGTTTTTTTTTTGCGGAACACCAAAATGCCAACCAATGTTGGAAAATGTGGTACATACTACACACTCACACACATAGTTTTGTGGGTACCCTTATAGTACCTAACGTCGTTAGTCGCCCACATACATACATAGCGTTGTACATATGTATTTGTACGTACATTATATACTTTTGCATGACTGTGTCGCCACTATTTTTCATAGTATGCATGTGTATGATAGATGCGTGATAAAAACGAAAACGTACAACAACAAAATAAACGTTAAAATCAAATAGAAATGATAGAACGAACAAAAAAATTGAATACTTGGTTGACTCGTTCAGGTACAGAGTATAGAGTAGAGAGTGTGTGTAAAATCGTAATATTGAATTCTTACTGTAAAAGGTATGCCTTCCACGGAGCCAATTGCGAAGCACCGGTCACCTGCATTGCAGGCACCGCTCAGTATTTGATGACAATTCATTATTGTGTTCTAATTGGATATCACATCACAGCGCACAAAGTAATATTCTTGGGTTCTTTGGTTTGGTTACTAGCACGATTTTTTCTTTGTAAAAACGACAACAAAGTGGAGTGACATTACATAAAAAATGTAGGCCAGATGGACGCTAGCCAGCGTGACCAGCGCGCACGCATGTACGAAATGTACTAATTTTGCACCCACACTACGAATATACTACAGAATACAGGCAAGCAAATCAAATAATACAATCAATAATACACTTTTGCACTTTTATTACGCTACACAAAAGTGATTTAAAAAATGAATACTTGATTTTCGTTAATTGTTGCATTATGTGTGGCTCTCACAATAAGTATTTTACAGCAGTCTGTGGCCACACTGTTGTCGGCTAGCTGATAGCGCTAACGTGACCGTAGTGTTATTTGCACTCATTTATTTTTGGTATATTTGCAAGTGAATATAATTGCAACCCTGTGCGCGATAACATTGAAACGCCGTGTTTGGATTTTGTCGACACACGACTGAATAGTAGAAATAATTTTGTAATTGTTATTTATTATTTTGACTTGCAAAATGGCTGCAGGTCCAATTGCCGAACGCAATCAAGGTAAGCGAACACACATATAAAGCTATTAGCCGAAGTTAGACGTTAAAGTTAACATGCCGCGTTTCCCTCCCATTTTTAACAGATGCCACCATTTATGCCGGCGGCCTGGACGACAAAGTGTCCGAGACATTGCTTTGGGAACTGTTTGTTCAGGCGGGTCCCGTGGGTAAGCAAAATGCAAACACATTATCGGAAAACATAAACTTAATCTTTTTTACGACTCTTGCAGTCAACGTTCACATGCCCAAGGATCGCGTCACACAGATGCATCAAGGCTACGGCTTTGTGGAATTCCTGAGCGAGGAGGATGCCGACTATGCGATCAAAATTATGAACATGATCAAGTTGTATGGGAAACCCATACGTGTGAATAAGGCGTCGGCGCATCAAAAGAATCTCGACGTCGGCGCCAACATATTCATTGGCAATCTGGACGTTGAAGTCGATGAAAAGCTGCTCTACGATACATTCTCCGCCTTTGGTGTGATACTGCAAACACCGAAAATTATGCGTGATCCCGAGACGGGCAAATCCAAGGGTTTTGCCTTCATCAATTTCGCCAGTTTCGAAGCCAGCGATGCGGCCAACGATGCCATGAATGGCCAATATCTATGCAATCGTCCCATCTCCGTGTCGTATGCCTTCAAAAAGGATCACAAGGGCGAACGCCATGGCTCCGCAGCGGAGCGTCTCTTGGCCGCACAAAATCCCTCAGCGCATGCGGATCGTCCGCATCAATTGTTCGCCGATGCGCCGGTGCAGAACATGATGCCCGTAATGCCGGGACAAATGATGCCGCCACCGATGATGGCACCACCGCCGCCCGTGGTGCCCGTGTCGTCGACCAACATGAGCATGATTGCGCCACCGCCGCCTGTGCCACAACCGACACCGTTCCCAGCAACCATACCGCCACCTCCGTTGCCCCCCATGGGCGGTGGACAACCGCCGCTGCCGCCAGCGATGGGCATTCCGCCTCCGCCACGCATGATGCAGCCACCGAATGCGTGGGCACCTCCCGGCATGCCAGCGCCGCCGCCGCGTCCCCCGCCAACGAATTGGCGTCCTCCGCCCGTTCCCTTTGCACCAGCGCCCTATGCTCGTCCCTATCAACCCGATGGCTATCAGTACTAATGTCTCTTCCCATCCCTGAATCACAGACGCGCGCCTAGCATGTAGTTATACAATTTTAGACGATCCAATAAAAAGATGAAAACAAGAAACCAAAAACATTTCCAATCTATTAGAGAATGTGTTTAGATACTTGAAAGCATCATATAAATTCATTTCTGTTTCATGGGGATAACTGGATTAGTGTTCTTAGACATATTTTGTGTTAAAGTATCCTGAAGATTCTTCTTATCGATAGAATGTTCTCATTCTTATTAGACGACCCAATACAATGATGAAAACAACAACCACGAATTATTTCGTACATGTTTTGAGTTAAAGAATCCTGCTCCAATTTTCTTCAGAAGAACTTTGGTTGTTGTTTTTTTTGCTGCTTAAGAAAACTGTCGTATTTAAGATCCCTAAAAAATAAATAAAGTTCTTCTGTAGAAAATTGGAGCAGGATTCTTTAACCCAAAACATGTACGAAATAATTCGTGGTTGTTGTTTTCATCATTGTATTGGATTTAACCCAAAAGGTTCCAGCAAAGGAAATACTTTCCTTTACTGCTTTATTATATTCATTTCTCTATCACTAGGATAACTAAATTAGTTGGGTTAAAGAATCCTGCTCCGTCATTTTTTTGGAGAACTTTTAGTTATATTTGAAGGATCTTAAATACGACAGCTTCCTTTCTTTTTCAGCAGTAAAGAAAATATTTTCCTAATCGATAGAATGTTCATATTAAGCCATACAAAGAAAAGAATTTTAAGAGACTGTTAGATCAGAAGAATTCCAGCATTAGATGAATTACATAAAAATTTCTTTAAAGAATCCTACGGCTAATTTCTATTAAAGAACTTTTAGATATCCCTGAAGGATGCTAAATGCGACAGTTTTTTTTTATGCAGCAAAAGGAAATATTTTCTTATCGATAGCATGTTCTTATAAAGCTAACACAGAAGTAGACAAAATATAATTTCAAGAGTCTCTTTAAAGGTTCTTCATGAGATCAGAACAATTTAAGCATTAGATGAATGCAGCAAAAAAGAAATTCACAATATTGTATCTTTTAGTTTAACCATCTTGTTTTGAAATTCAATAAAAATTTTCTTGGCATACATTTATTTATTTTGCTTTGGAAACGTACAGTTTAAAATATTTACAATAGAATTTGAATGTATTTGGTTTTTTTTCTGTTTTCTCTTTTTCTTTCTTCAATTGAATTTATTAAATTTAATTTTATTTACGTTGTTTTGTTTTTTTGTTTATAGTAGTTGACTAAGCGATTTAAGAGTTTAATTCAATAATTCGTATTGTAGAATTGGTGTTTTTTCCATTGTTGTTGTTTGTTTGTTTGTTGTTGTTGCCCTTTTGCGTCTAACTAATTTGATTAATTTAACTCCTAGCTTTTCATTTTGGATTTGTTAATTTTATTTTTCATTTTTTCTCGTTTTTGTTTGTTTTTTTTTGGTTTTAATAAATAATTTGAAATGCTAATTGCGTTTTATTTGCTCGCATTTATTCAAATTTAGTTGGTTTTTTTTTCATAAAAAAAAATATACTATATACTTTTTTTTTATAATATATAAAAAATAATAATTAACATAAAAAACGTTCTCAACTGGTTTGGTTTTTGTTTGTTTTGTTTTTCTTTTTTCATTTTGTTTGTTTGTTGTTTCTTCTTTAGCTGTTGTTATTGTTGGTGTTGGTGTTAATCCTTTTCCTTGTGTTTTATGCTATTTTTTTACTGGTCTCGGTTTGTCTGTTAGTCCTGCTCCTCCTGCTTCTCTTCTCCTCCTCCTCCTGCTGGACTCCTCCTCGTTGAAAGTTTTTACTTTGCCGTCGCCGCCGTTCCCTCAGCTGTGTTGTGATTGTTCACCTTCCTCTGAGTGACGCCTCCCGATCCTGCGGCTCCTCCAGCTGCCGCTGCAGCTGCAGCAGCTGCGGCTGCCGCCTTTGACTTGGAACGCGTTGAGCCTCCGTTGGCAACGCGCACATTCTCTGAGCTATCTGTGACATCCTCGCTATCGCTCGACCGAATGTCGCCGGACATCTGCAACGAAAATTCAATTATAAATATGCATTTCTTTTAAAGATTATAGTTAGCTAAAACATTAAACTTGAACTTGGCAAAACAGTTGTTTGAAATCTTCACAAAATTAGCATTAATCATTTACAAAGTTAATTAAGACTAGTTATTGACTATTTCTACTTAAACTTGTATAATAAAATCAAGAAACAACGTCAGAAGGAAGCTAATAACAGAACAAAACAGAACAGAACAGAGTTCTATAATCAGTGCCTCTCTTTCTAACTTGTGCTGCAACAGCTTGTGTTTTACCTCAACTCAATAATTATAGTGTACCAATTAAATATACGATACGAAATGGGAAAATTATAGCATTTGGTTATTCAAACCAAGTTAATCAATTTTTATGATATATAATATATGAGTTATTATATTATAGGTATATACATATGTACATATATGGTAATGTATATATGGGTAATTCTTTAATGGAAATGTCGCGTGCCAGAACATTGTTTTATTTTGAGTAAAGATAAATCTTATAGCTCTGGATTAGCACATTAAAGCAAAATAATGATTTTGGAACTATGAACGAAACAGGAGAAGTTCCTTAAATAAATCTTAGCTCTAAATATAGTGCTAATTCAGAGCTATACGAATAAACTTTACTAATGTTTAAAATAGTATCAGTATTTGTCTTTGTATTTTTTTTGTAAACTGTCGCACACGAAAAATTCCTTCAGAGATTTTTCCATACAACTATCAATATATCTTTTATTTGATCCCTTCTCTCTACCTTTAAACTATTAATGGATACTACTTAAAAAGGATCATTCTATGATTTTCTACTACTTTGTTGCTCTGTCTATTAGGATTTTATTCTATTTTGATATATTATATTATATTTCTAGCTTTACAATAACTTCTAAAAAGCGGCATATTAAATATACAAAATTAATATTCTTCTAAATACATTACTAAAGAACAAAGAACTTTACATTTTGGTTAATCAAAGTAAGTTTATCAATTTATATGATATATAGTACATATAGATCACAATAGCCATTTTATTTGATGACTTATCTCTACCTTTTCTTTGAACTATTACGAATACTTTTTATGTGAAGTTCAGTCTATGATTTTTCACTACTTTGTTGCTATGTATACTGTGATTATTATCAATATATATGGGATATATGTATAATATACATATATAGATCAATAGCTCATTTAATTAATGACTTCTGTATATCTTCTCTCTCAACTATTAACGAATAGTATGTATGAACTTCAGTCTATGATTCTCTATTACTTTGTTCCACTGTCTATAATGGATTATAATGAACATTGTAAATGAATTAAAGCTTATAAGTTATAGTCGCTCTGACATTACAATCACTTACTAATTAATAGAAAATTAATATTCTTCTAGATTAATTTTCATTTACTATCCCTGTATTGTTAAGGTACTTATTAAGTTGTACAGGTTCTTTACTTAATATTAACAAAAATACAAAAAACTTTGCACTTTTCAAATATTCTGCTCTCATATGCATAAGTTTCTGTTTCAATTCCATTAAACAACTATTTGGAAAAGCTTATCAAATGTAGAGCTTCTAGAGTTCGAAACCTACCAGTCCCTTTTGCAATGAGTCGACCACAATCTTGAGAATCATATAGGTCCAGATGACGTGCAGGACGAGCAGCATCAAGAGCAGCGTGTTGAAAATGTAATAGGCTGGGAACATGGGCAGAATTCGTGGTGCCTCAACAGATGAGCTGCAAAACGAAAGAGAATCAAGTTAGGATTGATTCCAAAACACACTTGATCAAAGAAAGAAATAAATTGTGAACCTGTAGATGATGCGCGGATAGAAGCCCAGGCGAGTGACGATCCAGACAACGGTGAAGATGGCGAAGATGGCATCGCAGACCTTCTGATAGTTGGCATATTTGGTTAGTTTGGCCGCCTCCAGGAAGATGTCGGCACAATCGTGGACGACGAGAACGAGGGAGCCAACGCGATGCAGATTGCACACCCAGCTGAGGGACATCAACAAGAGTGTGACCATGTGATGGATGAACATCTGCCAGAAGTCCTTGCGCTTCACATCGAAGAACTGCGTGGCAGTTAGCGACCAGTAGAAGGACATCGATATCATATAATACCACCAGATGTCGTTGCTCACCGACTGCAATTGAAATAATCAAGCAATGAAATACAAGAATAACAAGTTGTGAAAAGGTGGCAACGCTGGCGCATGCAAAGAGAGCGTGTGCTTAGGATTTTCTCTTTTTAACAGTTTTGGAAGGCGTTGTACATTTATCAATAAATTTAAATGCTATTTATTTTGTTAACTAGATTTGTGTTCCTTTTATTTGGAACAACATTTTTGATCAAATTTAAATGCTATTTATTTTGTACTTTTAGAATTACCTAGATTTTTGTTAATTAAAAAATTCCACATTTATTTTATATGGAAAAACATTTTTGATTCAATTCAAATGCTATTTATTCTGTACTTTCCTAACAAACTAGATTTTTGTTCCTTAAAAAAATGTATTTCAAAAATATAAATTTCTATCTGCCAAACGCTTTTCCACTTACCTGATGAGGATAGCCATACCAACAGCTCTTTACATCCCAGAACCAGGGCTTGTCCCACAGCACAATGACGCCAAAGATGAAGCTATACAGATAGTAGATGCATCGCCATGTGTTCTCACAGAACTTGACCAGAGTCGATGGCTTATCCTGAGCACGACGCAGACGCCACCAGCGTTCAATTTGACGTTCGCTCATGTCCGCCTGCTTCGCCAGCGGAGCCAGCTATAAAAATGCAAAAGTTATTTATCGATTTATCGATTGTTATGCGATAGTATACACATACACATTTGTGATCCAAGCGGGTTGACTTGGCGTATGCCGACTCTAATGCAGGAACATTTGCCGCTTTCTTAGGTCTAGAGCTTCGTATGCCCAGCGATTTACCCACTGGCGATATCCAAAAGCTGAAATGAGTTACAACAACAAAACAAATATAAGTGTCAACATCAATCATCGATAGTTATTTATGGCATATTCAGATATTGGCGATTTGCAAATATATCTTGACTTGCACAAATTTATCAACCCGACGACCGTAAAAAGTAATACACATGGTAATTTGTGAAATACCAGAACCACCCCATCAACATTAGTTCATTTGACCGACAAATTTCATGGTGCTATCAACTCATAAAACTAGGCAAATCATTAAGTTTTGTTGCACACAAGGCAGTGAAAGATAATATACTATAAAAAAGAGAATTACTTGTCATGCGGAGTTTAACTTGTCAATCCAAACTGGATTCGTAATATCTATTATTAATATCTTTTAGTTTTGGATGAAGAAAAGAACTGACTTACTATAAAATCCGCTTTTTATAATAGTCACATTCTGCTCATTTATATAAGTACTTTCATTCTCTGTAAATAGAACTATAGCCCAACTAAAGCCATTAAGCGACGCCTCGAATCTCGTTTTGTTTTGTAGTCTTTTACATTAAATGCTTGATGTTCTTTTATTTTGCTTTTGCCAACTTTATTATTTATAGCACCACAGCTTTAAGAAAGTTGCTGACATTTGACAACAACGCATAGTGGAGCTTAATGCTGAAGTTTGGCAACAACGCGCAGTGAAAAGAGTCGAAATTTGGTTAAGCAAGAATTATGATATGGCCAAAAATTGCAAAATTTGTGCCTATAAATTGCGGACATTGTTTTTTATGGGTTTTTCTTTTTGTTTCTGGTGCCCATTTGAATTCAGCACGAATTCCATGGCAACCGGCAGCTGCTGGATGGAGAAAAGAAGAAGACATTGATGTGATGTGATGCCCGCGTCGATTGTCGATGTCTCGATGTCGTTGACAGCTCGCATGCTAGCGCCCATGCATAATCAAGTGTGTGCCGGGCACACGAACACATCTCAAACTTTTCGACTATGTACTCTAGCAGCTGCGACGCATTTCGGAAGTTAATTTGCTAATGAAAACGAAATTGGCCAGTCCCCAATATAACAATAGTCGTCTCAATACTCGAAACGCTCCCTCAATATCACAATCCCTTATATCCAGCTTGCCAGCTTGCGCGTCTGGCATTTTAAATCAGTTCCAGGTTCAGCCTCATTTGTTTGGTTTTCCTTCTTTTCTTTACACCCAGCACTCAAATGGATTGAGTGGAAGGGTATTACAAGTTAGTGCGAAGCATATATATATTTGAAATCTCAAACACAAGTTTTAGAAGTTGAGCTAGAATCTCGCCTTGCATAATAAACGTTTGCTAAAACTATATATAATTCTATATTTTATATTCCTCTACACATCAGAGATGGGTGCGGGTATTTCATAGTCGTGCACTCACTCGATTACAGTTTTCTAACTCATTTCATATGCAAAGCAGACGCGAGTCGTAACCATAGTTGCAATTAAGGAAGCACTCATCGATACAACTCCATTTCATGGTGGCATATGGAGATGGGGGCAGGTCAAAGGGTCAGCAGTCGGTTAGCGCCCGTTCTGGTTTCACGTTAATTTCCAATTAATTTTGAATTTCATTTTGATTTACTGCACATTTAAGTTCATTACACAGCCGATGACCCATATCGCATAGCTCAGCACAACAGTTTGAATCAAGTTCAAGTTCAGGAAATGATACAAATGTAGCTATAATCGTCTAACAAATGCTCTTCAATACGTAGAGAATAAAAATTGCATTTAATTATTAAAGTTATCGTTAAAAATCGAATGATTACATTTTGCTATGAAATTTGGCAACAACGCGGAGTGGGTGAAAATGCTGAAATGTGGCAACAGCGCACATTGAGCATAGTATCAATAAGCATTGTTTGGCAGCTTTGATCGCATATCATTCCAAGTCATTGAACTGCAACATAAACCACAACCAATTGTCACTTCAGTGATATTAGATTACCAATTGGCTTGCAATTGCAAATGTATTCAAATGGGTAACAGTGTATATTGCATTGAATTTACTCTGGCAACCCGCATAGGCCAACATGAATATACGAATAAATAATCAAGCATTTGTATTGGGGCGTGTTTGCTATTAAAAGCCCGCTTATACATAAATAATTCTGAACATTTTTCGTTTGGAGCGACATGTTAAGAATTCGGAATGCTCACTTCTAGGAAGCGTTATGGGTGCGTGCTTCAGCTCCTGCAGCTGTCAATCAATCAAGCAATCAATACAACAGCAAGTGTACAAATACATAATTACAACAAAGCCACCTTGAAAATTTGATTTTAACGAAATTCAAGCACAAAAATCATAAGTAGCAAGTCTTCACTATAACGAAATTAATACCAACAAAAAATAAATGCTGATCACTTTTGAACGATGATCTAGGTATCTACCATGAACGCCAGGTGGCGTTAATAGGGATCCCAGCCACCTGAATATGGATGTCATCTTTGGATTTATTAAAAACATTTAATTTTGCCGCCATCACGTTCTATCGGGAATATCTAATACAATTTGAATTCCATGACGACGATCAGCAATTTATCAAACATATATGTATCTACGCAATAAATTGCTGCGAAATGTCCGATAAGCGTCTTTGGCTAAAACCATTTAAAAATACGCATCCTCGTCTTTCCTTTCTGTTTATAACGATATATGTTATAATGTTACTAATGCACAATCAGACAGTCTGTCCCAGTCGGCGTTTATCGTTTATCGATGTGCGTGCAGTTAATAATAGTTACGTTACCTATATGACTGTATGTTTGTGTAAGTGCGGTTACTCGATTAGCAATTAGCGATAAATGCCACAATTATTTAACCATTTCTATTGACAAAGCAAAACGGGGGCCATACCAGCGATGCCACAAATAGTAGCTGTAACAGCTAATAAACAAAAAGGTAAAACAGAAGCGAAGCTATAACTTCAAATAATGATTCGCTTATCTATTTAAAAGAAATGTGCTCTAATGTAGATAAAATAAAAGCGAAGCTATAACTTCAAATATTGATTCTTTTATCTATTTAAAAGAAATGCTCAATATAGCTAAAATTTAAGAGAAGCTATACTTTAAATAATTATACGTTTATCTATTAAAAATAAATGCGCTTTTATATAGCTAAACTTGAAGATTCTTCTAAAAAAAAAAATGTATAATTCTTTTATTTATTTGTATGCAACAATTACAGTTGATAATATGCGGAAAACAACATCTCTGTTTCTGGCTTATTATCAGTCCCATTCATTGACGTTGAGATTCTGTATATAAATTTGTTAAAAGATAGAAATATATTAATATTATTTTTCAGCTTAATTTTTCTGTACTTTTCTGCGCTCAAAAGAGGCTCGATATACTTAAAGTCTCTCTCTTAAAGTCTCTAAAAATGGCTATCGCTCATCAAGAAAAAGGCTAAAATTCTGTCGCGAAAAAAGGCGAGTAGAGCAACACTGGACCCTGCGGCAAAAGTGTGTACACACATTATTACATCGCTTCAACGAGCCAAGCTAGCTGCAAAGGCGAGTGAGCAATTGCTCGCTCTTATCAGACGCAGCAAGCAACATGCAGTGGTTATTTCATTGTTGTTGTTTTTTTTTTTTTTTGGCGAATTACACAGGGAGACTCATGCCCTTAATTTCTGTTTTGTTTTTGCCCGGCGATAATTCTACACGCAAGCGATTGGACGATTGCATTAAAATAAAAAAAAAAAAAGGAAACATACATATTAACGTATGTATAATATGTTTTTGATGTTATTCATTTTGATTGCATGAGTCATGCCTTAGTCTCGGGCCATCTCCAAGCCAAAATAATACGCTCAACTCTCAGCGATAATAACATCATTTCGAATCAACGTTTTCGTTATCGATTGCGCTGTTCAAAGGCCGCGGACACAACAGCTGATACCTCCAAAAATACAAAAAAAAAAAAGAAATAAAAGAAAACGATCAAGCAGACAAAAGATGAATGATATGTATGCTAATTGGACATTTAGCATATTGCACTCTAAAGCACCCCCCACTCCACACCACCGCTCTATGCTCGATGTGCGTGTGTGTGTGTGTGTGACCTTCTAAGTGCGTAAAGCACGTGCACTTTTTGGCCTTTTGCTGTTGTTGAGCAATCGGCAAAAGCGATAAAAAAAATGAAAATAAAATAAAGCAGCACAGTAAAACAAGTTTGGATTTAGACTAACGAGAACAGCAGAGAGCAAAAGACCAAAAGCAAAGGCAAAGGCAACAACACTTTAACTACAAGTGTCATGTTTGCACATGTATGCGCTCGTTGTATGTGTGATTTATGTGTTTGTATTTGTATTCTTGGAAATTTGAAGCGACAAGATGCGCCAAATACTATACAAAAAGTGCAGCCACACTTACAACCCAAAGCAAGCACACTCACACACACACACACGCATACAAGCGCATGCATGGGGATTTTTGTTGTTGCCGGCTCACTGACCCTGATTAGATTTAGCTGTTAAAATGATGCGACTGCGGCTGAGCATTTATCTGTCTGTCTGTGTGTGTGTATGTTAGGTAGGCCAATTTTAATAGCGAACTTTAAAATTTATATCGCACTTTGTGTGTGATACGTAATCGCTGTATACCCACATACACACACACACACACACAAAGTAAACTGTTTGTGTGTGTTGATGTTTTTATGTGTTTGGTGGCCTGCTTTTGTCATTTTGATTAGGTTTGCAACATTCCAGTGTGCGACAATTTTTCGGATACAAGAATCCAAGAATGGAATACAACGAAAGCTGAGTCACTGCTGACTCATACACACACACTCTCACTACCCACATACACACACACATATACATGGTCATAACGTAATCGCGATAGCGAGCATTATCAAATTTATTTCACTTTTACGTAAATCTTGCACACAAATCTTATCAATAAAACAACAACTTGTGTCTAAAAGAGAGAACAGCAGAGGAAACAACGAAGGCGCCAAAGTTTTATTCAATTTCTGTCGATGCCACACACACACACACACCTAAAGAAACACACACACATTCACAATTAATGCTTGCTTAACGACCCTGAAAGTCAATTCTCGTTTAAGTCTTAGAAAAATCAGTAAAAATGTTAAAAAAAAAAAAAAAAAAAAAAAAAAAAATGAATTTAAAAACCAAAAACCAGACTGCCATGATAAAAATTTAAGTGTTAGTTGCTGTTTCGACGTCAATAAAAAAATAGGGTTTTAATTTAAAAAAAAACTCAAGTTGGCGCCATTTGACATTTAATCTGCAGGTGTGGAAACACTGGAAAACAATGACATATGTACGTATGTAAGTAAGTACGTATATATATATATATGCATGTATGTGTGTGTGTGTTTGTGTGGTGGTTAGCGAAAAACTCACGTGAACACTTGTAATTATGTTAATTACATGCAAAATGCAGGCGACTTAACACGCAACACACGTATGTAGATCTTTGCATCTGTGTGTGTGTGTTGTATGCTAAACAAACGTTAAGAGTGCTGGCCCAAAAAGCGACAAATGGTCTGCTGCACACTGACACCGAATGCCATTGTCATCAAGCCACAAATTAGTCCCATCATTCATATAGCAAATGTGTATGATAAGCCAACCAAATGACTAATTGGCTAAGAGACAACGCAAATTAAAAAGCGACACCACAACCGCGCTTTCCTCTCTTTAAAAAGTCCCCAACATAAAAAAAACAAACAAAACTGAATAACAATGTTATTTTAAAACCATTACAAATAGTTTTCAGTTGCAACCAAATTTTGTACTTAACAATTCGAATTTAATTTCAAATTACAGCCATTAAATCCAAAGAATTTCTTTATCTTTCGGTGTATTCATTGGCTGATTAAGTAAAATGATGATAAGTAAAACCGTTTACAAAATTACATGAAGCGAGACAAATAAAAAGAGTCCTTCAAAGTAAATAAATTCAGCAAGTTTGTACTCAGCAATTTATATTGTTGTTTTAAATTAGGGCAATCGAATTCAAATAATTTCTTTATCTTCGAATTTTATTATTTGAATTTTATATTATAAATCGAAAACAATACAAATTAAGTAAATAACTACATTGAATACAACTTTTTAGTCAGTGGAAGTATTAATAATTTTGATGACAGTAAATGAATAAATTTCCTTTTACTTCCCCAACTTATGCTTCTCTCATTTTTCGCACAGTTTGAGCCCAGTGTGCGGCATACACAAAACAAAAAAATCACATGCAGCCGTCGCGTCCGCTGCTGTTTTTAGTGTTCTTACTGTTAATGCTAGTGTTCGTATAATGCATACAAGAATAAACAAATAGCATTTTTTTGTTCTCTCTTTTTTTTAACTAAACAATTAGTCAGCATTGTAACTTAGCAGAGTGAGTGGAGGGGGAGGGGGAGGGTATGTGTATCCGTATATTTTGTGTACATTGTGGGAAATTGAGATTCTTTCGTATTCGTATTGGATCGTAGCGCACAATGTGACCCTATTAACGCTCTTGTTGTTGCTATTTGTTTGTGGAATTGAAATTGAAGAAGTGGATGAAGGAAAACATAAAGTTGCAAAGTAAAGGCAAGGCAACAACACAAACACACCACACACAGACGCATACAATGTTGGGCGTTTCCACGTGAGGTTATGTTTGGCTTAAAAAAAATATGCACGCTTGCGTGTATGTGTGTGTGTGACGGCGTCTTGCACACACAATGCACACACAACAAACAAATGCTTATGTGTGTGTGTGTGAGTGGAGTGTAGGTGTGCCCGTGTGCTGGAAAGCGAAGTGATGCGGTCAATGGGAACTAGCACACTCACACACACACAAACAGACGCCGCATAAGTATAATGGGGAAAAAGAAGGAATAAAAAAAAAAGGGCGTATGTATTTTCCGATAAAAGTAATGTCGATATTTGGTGAATGATGAATGAGAAATTCATTGCACTTACCGCTCCAATGTGTAACGCACAAGCATAACGACGGCGGCCAGCGGAATTGGCCAAATTAAATGCCGATAGTCGGCATGAACGACATCGGGACGCGAACCGGGCGCAATATCTGCCCATGTTGTATTTGGCGGCAGCCAAATGTGCGTGCTCCAAAATGCACCGCTGAATTTATTGATTATGTCCATGCTGCGCGGAGTTTCTTTTATATTATGATGACAGCCTGTTCTCTATTTGGTTTTTTTTTATTTTTTTTTGGTTTAGACTGGCTGTTATAATTTTGTTTTTTGTAACAATTGGTTGTGCTTTCTCCTATTGTGAATTTTTTAGTTAATGTTTTGCATATTTTTGTCGTTTCATGGAATTCTGGAGCAAAACGACAGAACAACAAAAAAAAAAACACACACACACACACACTCAGGCACAACACGAGCTGCGAGAAACACACACACACCTACGCACTATAAACGCGCCGAAAAAAATATATATTTATTACAAACACCAGAGGCCGCCACAGGATAGAATTATTTGGAAGCAGTAATGGGAATACACTTCAGATTTGAGCGTAAGCCGATTTTGTATTAAAACGTAGCGCGTTGAAAGCGAACGATAAACAACAAAAAAAAATTAATTTTATTTATTTTAATATAGAATAGTAATAGGTAGTAGCTGTGTTTATAACTATTTAACAAGCGAGCGCGCCGCACACACGAACCGCTTTTTTATTTTTATTATCGCTCGAGTCGTGTGCTTGTTGCGTGACCGCAAGTTCTATTTAAAAATACGCTATTTTACGTCGGTAATATACCAAGCGACAAAGTCTGTAGCTGGTCACACTTGATAAGGTATGTCAGTATTTCGTTTGCCTTCGGTTGCCGTTTTTATTACCAAAAGCAAAATTGGAAAATATCTCCAAAATTTTTGTAATATTTAAATTTATTCAACTGATTTTAAACTAACAAATTTCAAAATGTTCGCTTAATATTTTTATTAAAAAATTTGTAAGAACATGGTCGCACTGATTACTATTAATTCTGATTTATGCCGGTGAGCGGCACGCCGTTCTGCTAACAACATTGCTGTACATTACGATTACAATCGATAACTATCGTATAGAGTGCGGTGTTTTCGAGAGAGCGGCATGCGCTTTTTCAACACTGCTGGCTGTGCACACAACGTTTTGACGTTTCTGCTTCTTGATCAGCAAATTTTTTTTTTATTGTGACACTGCAAGCGACGTTTATTGTGTATTCATTTTAGTTAAATTCGTTTTTAGCATATAATTTAGTTATTTAATTTATTACAATGGCTGAATTTCTGGACTCCGATGCCTCAGAATCCGAGGTATGTTTGTTTGCATCATTTTTTCATTAGCGCCCCGCCGCCGCGCTAAATGCTAAATTATTTCGCTTGCTCTCGTCGGTTTGCGTGTGTTGCGCGTGTGTGTACGAGTGTATGTGTGAGGACATATATATATATATATTGTATTTTTTCTTTCTTTTCAATTAAACAGGACGAGGAAGAGTTGGATGTGCATGAACGCAAAAAGCTGAAAAAGTTAAAAGCCGCAGTCTCTGACAGCAGTGAAGAGGAAGAAGGTATGTATTTGTTTCGAGTGTGTTTTTCTATTGTCTGTGGACTACAAACAACTCCCGCCTAATTTCGCAATCGCAAAAATCTCTTGTAGTTTTTTTGCCCGCCTGCAAGCAGCTAAATCAGTTTACCTTTTCCCTTCGCTTTTGCTTAAACCAAAGAAAATAAGAAACATTTCCCAGTGTTGCACTATCGAATATATGTATATATAGTTATGTATATAAACACCTTATATGCATTTTGGGGGCCGCGCAGGTGTCGACGTTTTGTTTACCACTTTGAGGTTATGTTTGTTAGCCCGTGTTGGGCAAGGCAAAAAAAAAGCAAAATCGAAAACTAAAACATAGTCGAGTCTATTGAACTATGAAATACTCTACAATCTTGCACTTCTTAACACATTTTATGCTTGCCAATGTATTTTTGCTTTATATTTGATTTTCTACATAATTTTAAAGTTTATAACCAACCGTGCTGAAATTTCCTTTTTAGAAAGTAGAGAAATACGGAAACGATTTTTACAAAATTGAGTAAAACTTAAATTTATTTAGCGCTCTGCAATTGCAATTATTCATTGCTTTTTGAAAATAAAGCTAATTCTTATAGAAGCTATTGTCAGTAACTTTGCTGGCTCTAGCTCTTTTAATATTTTGGATTTAGGCATTTATATAGACGGACAGACAGACAGACAGCTTACGAACACACTTATTTAAAAGATGCTAATAAAATAACTAGATAACTAAACTATAAAAATGCATCTGTCGAAAAAATCAATAAAATGAATGTAAATGCAATAATAAATTTATATTTTGATTAGATGATGATGAACGCTTGCGCGAAGAACTCAAGGATCTGATTGATGACAATCCCATTGAGGAGGACGACGGCAGCGACAATGACTCAGACACAGCGAGTGGCGGTGATGAAGAGGGCGGTGGAGGTAGCGGCAAGAAGCGTAAAAAGCACGAAGATGATGATTTGGATGATCGTTTAGAGGACGATGATTATGATCTGATTGAGGAGAATTTGGGCGTCAAAGTCGAACGTCGGGTAAGTGTAGAGAGCAAATTATTTATAACCGAATATTAGTTAATAGAATTTGTTTTCGTTTTTCTTGGTGTAGAAACGTTTCAAGCGCCTGCGACGCATTCATGACAACGAAAGCGATGGCGAGGAACAGCACGTGGATGAGGGATTGGCACGTGAACAAATCGCCGAGCAGCTCTTCGATGAGAACGATGATGTAAGCTGCACAACATTTTAAAGAAAATCATATGCAAATGATTAATTATGAATCAATTTTATAGCAGAGCATAGAGCGACGCAGTGAGCGTAGTATTCGTGAGGCGGATGCCTTTGATGACGAGGACAGCGAGTCCGATGCCGATGATTTTATTGTGGACGACAATGGACGTCCCATTGCTGAGAAGAAAAAGAAACGCAAGCCCATCTTTACAGATGCGTAAGTAGCATTTAGTTAGGGTGAAACTTGAACTAAATTGTCACTCAAAATAGTTTGCTATAGAATGAAATTTCAGTGGAGAGTCAAATAGTTAAGCTTCTACAGTTTTGTGCTTAGTTTAATATACATTAGCTACATTAGCTTAGTTTCATCTAGTCAACTATAAAATCATTTGAATTTTAAGTGCAAACTGTTGGAAAATACAGCTTGCCATTTACTTGATTATCTCCTACGGCATTTAGTTAGTTTTTGTATAGAAATTGTTTTCGAGGAAGTGTTTTACATGACAGCTAATTAATGAGCTGTCCAATTTATTGTGCAATACAATTTGTAATCCTTTATATTAGATTGGAATTTATGTAATATGTTTGTCAATCGAAGATACTTTATACCGACAAGCTTGTCTATCAAATTTAGCTTTCTGTAGTTTCAATTTACGAGTTTGTGTTGCATTTATTTATCTAGAATTTCAATCATATTGTATATTACAATATCTATCTAGTATAAAGTTATTTTAATCTCTGCATACATACAAATATTTTTCCATTTTCTATTAGTATAGAATATATTTCTATTATCAGTTGATTTCCTTAGTTGACCAATGTCTTATAAATTGTTCGAGGTTAATTAATGCAGGCTGTTTAAAAATGTATTTTGTTGTGCCATTTTATGGTATTGGGAAATTAACTTCCAAAGGAAAACTAGCTTATAATTGTTTTGCAATTTGTGTTTAAATGTTTTACATAGTTCCAAAATAATTTATGGCAAGCTTAGGATGTATTTTTGTTAACAATTC
This sequence comes from Drosophila pallidifrons, assembly GCA_023558445.1. Lineage (NCBI taxonomy): Eukaryota > Metazoa > Arthropoda > Insecta > Diptera > Drosophilidae > Drosophila > Drosophila pallidifrons. The sequence goes on along the minus strand of CM042351.1, from coordinate 24,394,986 downwards.
GCGCATAGGTAAAACTTTTTTTAAAGCTTTGCTTGTCAGAAAGTTTTTTCTTTCCAATTCTTACACACTTTTATTCAAGTGACAATTTGTCTCGCAAGATTAGAAAGGAAATTCTTACACAATTTTATTTAGTGTCAATTTGTGTCCAAGATTCGCAAGCAAGTTTTTTAGTGGTAATTTCTCTGCATGTTACGAAAGGAAACACTTTTATTTAGTGTAAATTTGTCACGTAAGATTTGAACACACTTTTATTGAAGTGACAATTTGTCTTGTAAAAAAGATCTTACACACTTTTATTTAGTAGTAATTTCTCTGCATGTTTTAAAAGGAAACTTACACACTTTTATTTAGTCTTAATTTGTCTCTAAGAAACTCTGACACACTTTTATTCAAGTGCCATTTTGCTTACTTCTCGTAATACAGCTCGCTGCAGGAGGGCCAGGACATCTTTGGCGTTGACTTTGACTACGATGATTTCTACAAGCCCGAGGAGGACGAATACGAGGACGAGTCCGAGGGCGATGAGTACGACGAGGATTTGCCCGGCGATGAATTTCGTGCGGCGAAAAAGAAGAAGGCCCCCAAAAAAGAAGGCGACCAAAAAGACCATCTTCGACATTTACGAGCCGAGCGAACTCAAACGCGGACATTTCACCGATCTCGACAATGAGATACGCAAAACCGATATTCCCGAACGGATGCAGCTCCGTCAAGTGCCCGTCACACCGGTGCCTGAGGGTTCACATGAGCTGGACGATGAGGCGAATTGGATTTATCGGTTTGCGTTCTGCAAACAAACCGTTTCGGAGCAAGAGAAATCCGATAACCGGGAGAAGATGCGCAAACCACCGACGGCTGTGGGTAAGATAAAGCAAACGCTTGAGTTTCTGCGCAATCAACAGTTGGAGGTGCCGTTCATTGCATTCTATCGCAAGGAGTACGTAAAACCTGAGCTGAATATCGATGATCTGTGGAAGGTGTATTACTACGACGAACGTTGGTGTCAGCTCAACGAGCGGAAACGCAAATTGAAACTCTTGTTTGAGAAGATGCGACAATTTCAATTGGAAACGCTGTGCGATGATCCCGATAAACCGCTTCCCGACGATGTTCGGCTGATGCTCGACAGTGATTTTGAGCGTTTGAACGATGTGCAATCGATGGAAGAGCTGAAGGATGTGCACATGTATTTTCTGCTCAACTACTCGCATGAGTTGCCCAAAATGCAGGCGGAACAGCGTCGGAAACAGTTGCAAGAGCGCCGTGAAGCACGCAAAAGGGCGGCGAACAACAGCGATGCCGATGGCGAACAACCCAATAGCGATGCCCTCGATCTCGAGGAGGCCGAACAACTCCAGCTCGCCGCCGATGAACAGCTGAAACAGGCACCCAACAGCAGTCCCTATGCGGTGTTCCGCAAGGCGGGCATCTGTGGCTTTGCGAAGCACGTCGGGTTGACGCCCGAACAGTTTGCGGAGAATTTGCGTGACAATTATCAGCGCAACGAGGTGAATCAGGAGAGTCTCAGTCCCACCGATCTGGCCAAGCAGTATCTCTCGCCCCGTTTCATGACCGTCGACGAGGTGCTGCACGCTGCCAAATATGTGGTTGCCCGTCAATTGGCCCAGGAGCCGCTGTTGCGCAAAACGATGCGTGAGGTGTACTTTGATCGGGCGCGTCTCAATATCCGACCCACCAAGAATGGCATGGTCCTGATCGATGAGAACTCGCCCGTTTATTCGATGAAGTATGTGGCAAAGAAACCGGTGGGCGATCTCTTTGGCGATCAGTTCATCAAGCTCCTGATGGCCGAGGAGGAGAAACTGCTGGAACTGACGTTCCTCGATGAGTTCGAGGGCAATGCGAATGCCAATGGCCAGCCCACGGACTATGTTACGGATGCCACACAATTGTATCAGCTCGATCAGTTCGCCACGAACGTGCTCGAGTGGAATTCGCTGCGTGCCGAATGCGTTGAGCTGGCGCTTAAGAAGTGGGTTATTCCCGATCTGATTAAGGAGCTGCGTGCCACGTTGCACGAGGAGGCGCAACAGTTTGTGTTGCGCTCGTGCATCGCCAAGCTCTACAAATGGTTGAAGGTGGCGCCGTATAAACCCGAGTTGCCCCAGCATCACAACTCCGAGGAGTGGAGCACGTTGCGTGGCATTCGGGCTTTGGGTTTGGCCTACGATCCGGATCCGGCGGTGGCCGCGTTTTGTGCTGTCGCCAGCGTCGAGGGTGATATTAGCGATTATCTGCGCTTGCCGAGCATCCTCAAGCGCAAGAGTTCGCACAACGCCGAGGAGAAGGCGCAAAAGATTGCCGATTTGCGCAAACTGAGTGATTTCATCAAGTCAAAGAAGCCACACATTGTGGTTATTGGCGCCGAGTCGCGGGATGCACAAATGCTGCAGACGGACATACGGGAGATACTCAAGGATCTGGAGGTGAACGAACAATTTCCACCCATCGAGGTCGAGATTGTCGACAATGAGTTGGCCAAAATCTATGCCAACTCGAAGAAGGGTGAAGCCGATTTCAAAGAGTATCCGCCGCTGTTAAAGCAAGCCGCATCGCTGGCACGCAAAATGCAGGATCCCCTCGTCGAGTATTCACAGCTGTGCGATGCGGACGATGAGATCCTGTGTCTGCGTTATCATCCGCTGCAGGAGCGAGTGCCCCGAGAACTGCTGTTGGAGCAACTCAGTCTGGAGTTCATCAATCGGACGAGCGAAGTGGGACTCGACATCAATATGATGGTGCAGAATTCGCGTACGGTGAATTTGCTGCAGTACATCTGCGGCCTCGGACCCCGCAAGGGTCAAGCGTTGCTCAAACTCCTGAAGCAGAGCAATCAACGGCTCGAGAATCGGACACAGTTGGTCACGGTTTGCCATCTGGGACCGAAGGTATTCATCAATTGCAGCGGCTTCATCAAGATCGATACGAGTTCGCTAGGCGACAGCACCGAGGCGTATGTGGAGGTCTTGGACGGGTCCCGAGTGCATCCCGAGACGTATGAATGGGCGCGCAAAATGGCCATCGATGCCATGGAGTACGACGACGAGGAAACGAATCCGGCCGGTGCTTTGGAGGAGATACTCGAGTCTCCGGAGCGACTTAAGGACTTGGACCTGGATGCGTTTGCGGTGGAGCTGGAACGTCAGGGATTCGGCAGTAAGAGCATTACGCTCTACGACATACGCAACGAGTTGAGCAGTCTGTATAAGGATTATCGAGCGGCGTACACGAAACCGAGCAGCGAGGAGCTCTTCGATATGTTAACTAAAGAGACGCCCGATTCGTTCTATGTGGGCAAATGTGTGACGGCAATGGTCACGGGTTTCACTTATCGTCGGCCGCAGGGCGATCAACTGGATCACGCGAATCCGGTGCGCATCGAGGATACGGATAGCTGGCAGTGTCCGTTCTGTAATAAGGATGATTTCCCCGAACTCTCCGATGTGTGGAATCATTTCGATGACAACAATTGTCCGGGTCAAGCGTCGGGTGTGCGGGTGCGACTCGAAAACGGTTTGCCGGGTTTCATACACATCAAGAATCTGTCGGATAAACAGGTGCGCAATCCGGAGGAACGTGTTCGGGTCTCGCAAACGATACACGTGCGCATCATTAAGATTGACATCGATCGGTTCTCGGTCGATTGCAGTTGCAAGACGGCCGATCTCAAGGACGTGAACAACGAGTGGCGACCGCGTCGCGATGCCTTCTACGATTTCGTCACCGAGGAGCTCGACAATCGCAAAGTCACCGACGCCAAGGCGAAGGCAATGAAACGGAAAACCTACGCGCGTCGTGTCATCGCGCATCCGAGTTTCTTCAACAAATCGTATGCGGAAGTGATCGCAATGCTCGCGGAAGCGGATCAGGGTGAGGTTGCTCTGCGACCGAGCAGCAAGTCCAAGGATCATTTGACCGCCACCTGGAAGGTGGCCGATGACATTTTCCAGCACATCGATGTGCGTGAGGAGGGCAAAGAGAATGATTATAGTTTGGGTCGCAGCCTGTGGATTGGCACCGAAGAGTTTGAGGATCTCGATGAGATCATCGCTCGCCACATTAATCCCATGGCGGTGGCGGCACGCGAACTCCTCCAATACAAATACTATAAACCGAATACGGCGCCCGAGAATGTCAACGAGCGCGACTTTATGGAACAGATTTTGCGCGAGGAGAAGCAACGGGATCCCAAAAAGATACACTACTTCTTCAGCGCCTCAAAGAGCATGCCTGGGAAATTCCTACTCTCCTATCTGCCCAAGACAAAGGTGCGACACGAGTACGTCACCGTGATGCCTGAGGGTTATCGTTTTCGTGGCCAAATCTTTGATACGGTCAGCAGTCTGTTGCGCTGGTTCAAGGAGCATTGGCTGGATGCGCCCACGCACACGAGCAGCAGCAGCTCAATTGTCCAGTCCAGCACACCGGCGGGCAACAATACACCGAGCGGACTGATGCGACCACCGGCCATAGCGTCGCTCAGTTCGCTGAGCGGCTTGGGAGGTGGCGGCGGCGGCAGTGGCGCCTTTAGCAGCGCTGGCAGCGTCTCGGGCGGGACACCGCGCAGCGGGATCAGCAGCAGCAGCGGCATGGGCGGCGGTGATCATATGCTCCGCAATAGTTCCGGTGGCAGCGCCTACTCCCTAACGCATTCCATGGCCGGCGGTTACAATTCTGGCGGCGGCGGCAATTCGATGTCCCATCATCCCTATGGCAGCGGAAGCACACCGAACTTTGCGGCCCACATCAATACACCGTATACGCCCAGCGGTCAGACACCGTTCATGACTCCCTATACGCCGCATGGCACACAGACGCCCCGATATGGTCACAATGTGCCCAGTCCCAGCTCGCAGTCGAGCAGCAGTCAGCACCATCATCAGCAGCAACAACAGCAGCAGCGACACCATCAGCAACAACAACATTACGGCGGGACGCCACGTTACTATGACATGGGTGCGCCACCGAATGCGTACAGCAGCAGCGGCAGCAGCAGTCATCATCAGAGCAGCCATCATCACCATCATCATCAGGGTCAGCAACACCATCAGCAACATCATCAGCATCAACATCAGCAACACCATCAACATCAGCAGCAACGTGCCAAAGAGAACCTCGACTGGCAGCTGGCCAACGATTCGTGGGCACGTCGCAAGCCCACCACAACACAATCGCAATCCCAATCACAATCACAGCAGTCGCAATCCCAGCAATCGTCGTCCTCATCGTCACAGCTCGGCCTCGGCGCTGGCTCCACGCCCACCAATGAGTATCACACAAGCAGTCGCAGTGCTGCTGCTGCCGCCAGTGGCGTTGCCACATCGTCGGCGGCTGATGGAGCAGGAGGTGCAACTGGTGCTGGTGGAGCAACAGGTGGAGCAGTGGGAGGTGGCAGCACTTCCAAGTCATCGGTGCGCAGCACGCCGCGCACAAATACCTCGCCGCACTCCATGAATCTGGGCGATGCCACGCCCCTCTACGATGAGAACTAGAGTTAGGGCATTGGCATTGGTGGAGAGAGGAGGATTTAATTATACGCAAAAAAAAACTAGAAATATACATAAGGCATAAAGTATATTACAAAAAAACAAAACAAACACACACTTCTTGTACACTCACAAAACAAATATTAAGCAAAAATGGACAACTCAAAAACAAAAACGCAACTCCTAAAAGAAAACAAGCATTAATATTATATATATTATTATACAATATACAAACAACAAATAAAACGTAAATATTATTGCAAGAACTATGTTTTCAACACACAAACACACACACACATAACATGCATTTTACATAGGCATGTTAAGCCGTATGCTAAATTTAACAGCGCCATGTTAGGTAACAGTTTTGATCGGCGAATGTTTGCAAAAACAAAAACTAAAATTCTGTTGTGAGCGGGTTGCGCAAAAGAAAACGAAAAGCCGCAAAGATGAAATAAATTTCAACTTTTTTTCTGATAAATGCAACTTTGTTTTTTATTATATTTCATTTAAGTAACGAAATAGATAAGACAGGCTGAGGCTATTTGTTCGCCTTGCTGTTTAAATGCAACTGCATTCCAACTGCATGCGGAAGAGCGAGATGGAAAATATGGTAATGGGAAATTTAGCAGCGTTATCGATAACACTACACCGCTTATATAGAGACAGAACTTTATCGATAATAACGTAACGTATTGGCATTTATTTTATCGTTTTCGTATTTTTTTTTTTTCAAATATCAACAAGCTTTACAAATGTAATATCAAAGAACTTTACGACTATTTGTTTGTTCTGTGGTCAGCACGGAATGAGGTTAAGCACACACTGAATAATATCCTTTTTGTTTATTGTAAGTTGTTTGTTTGTTTTGGTCCGCTGATCATCGTCAGTTCTTCAGTTTTTGGCCGTTCCACGCTTGATCACATAGACGAGGGCCATGCCCAATAAAATAGCGCCCACAGCGATGCCAATTTCTCTGCAACTGCAGCAAGAATATCACAAAGAGAAAAGAAGAGGTAAAACATATTTAACAATATATCATTTGGGATCATCAATTAGTAATAATAAGGATAGGGGGGAGGAGGATTAGGAAATGGGAAACTGATTAATGCAAAATGCAACATTGTTTGGGGGCAGCAGGAGGCGTGGCATCAACACCGCATTCACTCGAGTCATTAGTGGGCGTGGCACTATTTCCAACAATCGAGAAACAAAAGAGAATTTGCAAAAACAAGCATAAGAGAGAAGAAATAAACGAACCGAGAGAGAGAGACGTGCAAAAATCGAGAAATAACATGCAATAAGTGCTTGATATATAGTATATAATACAGTATAAAATATAGTATATAGTTCAGTATAAATATAATACTCTTTATGCTACAGTTATATACACTTATGTTCACTGCACACTTACGACTAGTCTAGAAATGAGTTGTATAAAGATCCTTTGCTTTACTTAGCTCCAGTAGAATCGCACATTGGTGCTGGAGAAGCTCTTGTAGCTTGCAAATAGAATCAAAATCAAATGCAAGGTTTTACTAATTTCATGTTTTTTGAGTAAAATCAAAATCAAATGCAAGGTTTTATTCATTTCACTTTCCTTAAGAAAATCAAATTTAAATGCAAAGTTTTACTAACTTCGTGTTCCTTAAAAAAAATTCAAATCAGATGCACAGTTTTACTAATTTCATGTTCCTAACTATGTATTTATATTCTTGCTTAGCTAATCTCTAAAATTGAATTGTTTTTATGAAAGGACAAGTGACATATTAAAGTTGATAATACTTTCAACCAGTTTCTTACCACTAACCCAATAGAACATGCATAGATGTTTGTCCTTCATGACCTTGGCTATGCTTTTAATAGCTTAACAACTAAAATAGCTTCCAATTTAACGCCTATTTGTGAAGCTCGCAAAAATATAACCCAGAGTAAACCAATTAAAATATAATTTGAATGCCACCAGCAACATGCACATTTGCTATTAAAGAAACTCCTAAAAAACACTTGCTGAGTAAAAAAAAAAAACATCCAGACGAAAGTCTCATATTAAATGTTAATACTCCTTAAATATTACTAAGAATTGGGAAAATTTCAAAATTCATGAAAGTTGCCATAGAATATAGTTTAAACTTGAGTTCCACACATGCATTGTGAATGCCGTTTTCTAATGGCATCCACATGTAATCGCAATCACTGGAAATTTTGTTTGTTGCGAATCAATGTACAATGGATAAGAGCAAAGCAAATGAAAAAGAGAGAGGGCATGCAAGGGGAGGCGGAAAGACAGAGAAAGAGAAAGGAATAAACCAGTTCCAAGTCTGCGTGCCGAGTCATGCAGCAGATTAGAGATTGCGATAATTAGTTGTTTAATTAGATGACAATGATGATGATGCTGTTGCTGTTGTTTCTGATTAAATGGAATGCAGCTTTATAGTCATGCTTGGAATGCTTTGCTAATCGCACATCGATGCATATTTGTTGGTTATGTTCTTGAATTGTTCGCTCGTTGACTTTAAACTCACCCAACTGGCGGCTTCTTATTTTTAATATCACTGGCAGCCAAATCGCCAATATAGAATTTCTTCAGTAGCTCACTAAAATCACAAAAATATAAAAAAAATTATCAAATGGAATGAATTGAATTGCATTTATTGTTACCGTGCTTCCGCACTGTGACCAACATCATTGAAGTCCGTGGTTGCATCGGTTCCAGCCACCGATGTCAACGAATCCTCGCCACCAGGATGCTAAAGCGAGAGAGTGAGAGAGCGAAAGGGATAGGTAGGGAGGTGAACACATCATGTGAATGCGTAAATCGAATTGTATATTGCGTTCTATTTACTTCAAGTCGGAACTTGGTCACATCGTAGACTTTATTTTCAATCACAATCCACAGATCGTTGGGTTTGCTGTGCTCCTTAACGGTGGCCAAACTAATTTCCTTGCTCATTTTGATCAAGTTGTAGCTATTAAATTAACTGCAGTGTGTAGTAAAACAATCTGTGGATGCCTGCAATCGCTGGCAGTGTGACCGCAACTTGCTTTTCAAAATATTCCGCACTACATTCCAATAATTTGCGCCGGAAAATACCAAAATATATTATATGAATATTAATTTACATATTTTTTGTGTTATACAAACTCAAAGAAAACTTCTAATTATTTTATTCTAAATATTCACAACGAACGATAACAAATTTGTATTATAATATTTACTTAATTTTTGACGTTTATTCAAATGTGAACTACATTAAATACGTTCTTAGGATATGAGAATAAAGTTTGACCTGAATGAGTTTTCCCTAAAATTTCTTATAGTTTTATCGCTGTACTGGTTCAACTACTAATTAAATCAAAATCTTTAACAAAAATGTCATAAACAATCATTGATCAAATGCTGTTAGTTCTAACAGTGATATTCAAACATCAAATTGACTATTAGTTAACATAACAGTCGCTGTAAACTTGGGACTGTTAGTTACTGCTTCCCATTGCTCCTTAGTTCTTTCCCAAATACCCTAATAACAATAAGACACATTTTTTAATGCACACAAATGAACTTTATTATTACTATTTTTACCATTGAATATATTTTAATCAACTAACTTGCGAATTACATGGAATTTGAATTAATGTGAATACATTTAAGACGACGAAAGGTTGCTAAGCGATGTCAGTAATAATCGCAGCAAATTCTTGTGTTCAAATTTAGTTTCCACCGCGCAGACGAAGCACCAAGTGAAGGGTTGACTCCTTCTGGATGTTGTAGTCGGAGAGGGTACGGCCATCCTCCAACTGCTTTCCGGCGAAGATCAAACGCTGCTGATCTGGGGGAATACCCTCCTTGTCCTGGATCTTGGCCTTGACGTTCTCGATAGTGTCAGAGGGTTCGACCTCCAAGGTGATGGTCTTACCAGTCAAGGTCTTGACGAAGATCTGCATGCCACCACGCAGACGGAGCACCAAGTGAAGGGTTGACTCCTTCTGGATGTTGTAGTCGGAGAGGGTGCGACCATCCTCCAACTGCTTTCCGGCGAAGATCAAACGCTGCTGATCTGGGGGAATACCCTCCTTGTCCTGGATCTTGGCCTTGACGTTCTCGATAGTGTCAGAGGGTTCGACCTCCAAGGTGATGGTCTTACCAGTCAAGGTCTTGACGAAGATCTGCATGCCACCACGCAGACGGAGCACCAAGTGAAGGGTTGACTCCTTCTGGATGTTGTAGTCGGAGAGGGTGCGACCATCCTCCAACTGCTTTCCGGCGAAGATCAAACGCTGCTGATCTGGGGGAATACCCTCCTTGTCCTGGATCTTGGCCTTGACGTTCTCGATAGTGTCAGAGGGTTCGACCTCCAAGGTGATGGTCTTACCAGTCAAGGTCTTGACGAAGATCTGCATGCCACCACGCAGACGGAGCACCAAGTGAAGGGTTGACTCCTTTTGAATGTTGTAGTCGGAGAGGGTACGACCATCCTCCAACTGCTTTCCGGCGAAGATCAAACGCTGCTGATCTGGGGGAATACCCTCCTTGTCCTGGATCTTGGCCTTGACGTTCTCGATAGTGTCAGAGGGTTCGACCTCCAAGGTGATGGTCTTACCAGTCAAGGTCTTGACGAAGATCTGCATGCCACCACGCAGACGGAGCACCAAGTGAAGGGTTGACTCCTTCTGGATGTTGTAGTCGGAGAGGGTACGACCATCCTCCAACTGCTTTCCGGCGAAGATCAAACGCTGCTGATCTGGGGGAATACCCTCCTTGTCCTGGATCTTGGCCTTGACGTTCTCGATAGTGTCAGAGGGTTCGACCTCCAAGGTGATGGTCTTACCAGTCAAGGTCTTGACGAAGATCTGCATGCCACCACGCAGACGGAGCACCAAGTGAAGGGTTGACTCCTTCTGAATGTTGTAGTCGGAGAGAGTACGTCCATCCTCCAACTGCTTTCCGGCGAAGATCAAACGCTGCTGATCTGGGGGAATACCCTCCTTGTCCTGGATCTTGGCCTTGACGTTCTCGATGGTATCAGAGGGCTCAACCTCCAATGTAATGGTCTTGCCAGTCAATGTCTTGACGAAGATCTGCATGCCACCACGCAGACGGAGCACCAAGTGAAGGGTTGACTCCTTTTGGATGTTGTAGTCGGAGAGGGTACGACCATCCTCCAACTGCTTTCCGGCGAAGATCAAACGCTGCTGATCTGGGGGAATACCCTCCTTGTCCTGGATCTTGGCCTTGACGTTCTCGATGGTATCAGAGGGCTCAACCTCCAATGTAATGGTCTTGCCAGTCAATGTCTTTACAAAGATCTGCATATTTCCTGTTCCTTTAAAAAAATAAAGGGTAAATATATAAATTTATTTATTAAAGTCGATTGTCGTTGGGGTCTTGCCCATGAAGAATTACGATTATTATTTAATTGTTGAAAAGCATAAATTTCGAGAAAAAAAAACTTATGGGTAATTTTTGGAACCCATTTCTTTTTGTTTTTCCTAGTGTGGGATTTTATATTTCCTGGTAATTTTGAATACTTACAACACTGGGTTGGAAATGAAAGTGCGCAGTAACTTTTTCTGCGTCGTGACCTAGTTTTGTTAATTAGAGCATTGGCGTCGTCTCGGCTCCCTGACCCGTCAGTTAATATTAGTTGAGCACTTTGCGATAACATAACGGGTGCTAAAATGTTTATCGGCTCTTAATTTCACCACTCGTTTCAATGCCAGACGATGACTAATCGGTTTTTCTAATCAACCCCATACGATGCACACAGAACACATACACACTAGTATATGCGTATGCACCATTTCACTTTACTGCACTTTTCCATTACCTTTGTCGCCATTTTGAAGTCGAATGAAAAAAATGGCGTTTCAAATGCGCATATTGCATTTCTTTGTTATATTTATATTTACACTTCCCGTTTTGCAAAACAGGAAATGAACAAAATATATTTCACTGCAGATATCTTTTCTGCAGTAACTAATCATTACCATAATACACAGATACACAACAATTGTGTGCATGTATTGTGGGCATTTTTCTTTGTTCTCTTTTGTTGCTGCAACTGCATTGTGGTGAGTTATTAATCAACGAATATCAATATAAATTGATGTGTTTCTAGAGAGTTCTTTATGTACTACTACTAATATATAACTATTTCTATATCTATATGTATAAGTACATACCTTTATTTACTTTGACGCACTATAAATTAATTCAAGTTATCTTTATCTTAATATTGCACTTGCTAATAATCGTCTGCACTGTTTGAACACTGAAACCAGAGTGCTAACTTTTCATTGGAAAGGCTACGAGATAGACAATCTATCGATATTAAAAACGATAATATTTTTGTTATAGCTAGTATCGATTTGTTTGCCTGGTATTTTGGTATATTTTCAAAATTCATTGGAAAATGTGCGACATTCTTCATACCGTGCGAAAAGTTAATCGCCATCTTGAATAATTTCTTCTAACCATATCAGTGCCCTCATAATTTTAAATAATAGGACTCACCTTTCGTTCTTTGGTTTTAGAAGTCATCGATTTTTCACAAGAACTGTTGCCAACTACTTGAGTACTGACTGTTAAGATAATGTTAAATATATGTCTGTTAAATTTGCGCATCTGACATTTCAAATATCGATATCATAACGAATATCATAGATATTCGAAAACTTATTTTTTTTTTTCTGGTATAATATGAATACATACATTTTTTTGCAACCCTATTTATAAATATTATCTATAAATATCTTTTGATTGGTTAAATCATCTAATTATAATTAATTCACTTTTGGCCAGCACAAAAAATCGATAGATCGTTTGTGCCAATTAGACATTGAGAAAAATAAAAAACAGCTGGCCAGAAAAAGTTCAGTTTTTACATTATTTCCAGTTTATGCTGCGCATGAAATTTGACACATTCACCCATATGTAGGGTGCACATTCCAGTCGATATTGGAACAATGGCGATATTATATTCTTTGCTGTCCTGTTGCTCGTTATCGATATGGCAGAGAAATGAATGGTAATTGTCATCGGAATTCGATGAGCGAATAATATCAGAAGCAAAAACAAAGCCAAAAGGGGCGGACGCAGAAAGCGCTCGGTACGCGTAATATATTTGTAATAAATTGGTCATTGTCCGTTCGACAAAACGTTGCGGTACTTGTATTGATATTTCTTGCAAAATTTGTCAAAAAAATAATTATAGTTTAGCGTATAATTCCGCTGAAAACCAATTTTTTCAGTGTGTCATTGTGTGGGTGCATGTGTCTTTAGCAAATTAATGCTTATAGTTTTCGTTTTTTTTTCCTCACACATATATACAGTTTGTTTGTGTGTCTGAAATCAAATGAAATTGTATAAAAATTTTAACATTTATAATTTATCGGTATCGGTCAGCTAAATTTCGCAGTACATTTTTTTTTGATAAACAACAAAATAACCCTGCGCGCACATACCAACAAATAAAAACGAAAAGAGAAAAGTAAAGTAAAAGAAAGAACGAAAAAGAAAAATCATATGCAAGAGCAGCAGCAGCAACATTAAAACCCGCCCCAACGCGTCGTCTCCACCGTCGTCGTCATCAGACAGAAGCAGCATCAGCAGAACAGTAGAGCGCAGTAGCAGCGCAGAAAGCAGCGCAGTCTCGAGCAGCAAGCCAGAAGTCGCTTACGTTAAGCTTACGCGCTCGATGCCGCTCTTGAGTTAACGTCGTGTCGTGTCATCCCCCCACCACCACATCGGTGTGTGTGTGTGTGCTGGATTTTCTTATAAGAAAATTTGTTCATATTTTTTTCTGTTGCTTTTGTTAATTTTTTTGTTGGTTTTTTTATGCACTGTGTGTTTTTTTTCGCGCAACTTACGCATTTAATTTTCTTTCTTCCAATTAAAACAACAACAGCAGCAGCAGCAACAACAACGAAAACACAAGTGGCAGTGTTTGTTGGTGTCGGCAACGAGTGAGAGAGAGTGCAAGTGAGAGAAGAGGAAGAACAGCGTTCAGTTCGTTCGTCCGACAGTTCGCGTGTGTGCGTGCGTGCGTCCGTGTGTGTGTGTATGTTGTGTGAGAGCAAGCGCAAAACATTCACACATCAATTTTGATAACTGAAAAAGCAAAAAGGCAAAAAAAATACACAACACAACAAAACGAAGCAAAAGCAGAGTGCAAAAAAAAGCCACAACTCAAGTAGAGAGGCTGTGTGGCGTAGGCGTTGCTGTCCGCTGTCCGTTGCTAACGTAAACGTCGTAACCACGAAAAATTCGTGATCGTTATCGATAAACCCCATTCAAAAAAGAAAATAGAAAAAAAAAAAACAGAAAAAGAAACGTATAAGTCAACTAAGCGAGCTAAGAACAAGTCATCATGGATAATTTGATACCGATCGTCAATAAACTGCAAGATGCGTTCACATCGCTGGGCGTGCACATGCAACTGGACTTGCCACAGATTGCCGTCGTCGGTGGCCAATCAGCGGGCAAGAGTTCCGTGCTGGAGAACTTTGTGGGCAAGTAAGTAAATCAATCACCTGAATGAAAAAAAAACCAAGAACGAAAAAATCTTATGAATCCTAAGTCATCGCTCAACAATTTCATACACAAGAAAATCCATATTTTTGCCCAAAAAAAGCTTCCCTCTCTTGGAGAGAGTTTTGAGCTCTCAAGTGTATATGTGAGTGAGAGTTCTGAGCGCTACAATTATGTGTGTGAGAGAGAGAGTTCTGAGCGCTCTCACTTCGGCAAGCGTGTGCGTGTATGTGTTTAAATTTTTGGTGAATAATCAATGAAGCAGCATTCCTGTTTTGTTGTTTTTTCTGCCTGGTCAGTGGGTGTTTTTTTTGTTTTTTTCTGCCAGCAGGTGGCCATCAATAATTCCCCTATTTTGCCTATGTATCAATACATATGTATATGTCTATATGGTCAGTGAGCTGCGACGCCAGCAGCGGCAGCATAACAACCACCTTGCACTCACATGCAGAGAAATACACCCACTTGCAGCAGTGGTCTCAAATAATGTTGTGTCAACTTTACTACAAACTTCAAAAGTTACTCATACATGCCAGACCCACATACATACATATGTTACATACATATGTATGAGTTGGGAGTTGGAAGTTATGAGTGCGATAAACTCAGTTCCAATAAGAAGAGGAAACATTTTTAACGATACTACAGCTGTGTGTATGTGTGCTTGCTTTCGTTCTACACACTCTCTCACTCTCGCTCTCTCTCTGTGAATGCGCGACGCACGCTCTCGCAATGCGCTTCGTTTCGTTTTTATCTATCGGCTTTTCGCCCGCCCCTTGAAAAATGCTACGAACAAAAACAAAAATACTTACGCCCCAAAAAAAGGAAAAAAAAAAGAAGCAGAGCGATAGGGAAAAAATCAATGCACGTTGACATTTCCTTTCCTGCAGTCGCTGTCGCTGTCACAGTCGCTGTCGGCGTCGCAGTCGCAGCACATGCTTTTGTTGTTTCCTGCTCGCTCGCTCGGTTTGCCCAATGGCGCTTTGTATTCGTACCTTACCTTACCGTACTCATCACACCACCCCACTTCGCCCCCGTTATACGTTGGCTACACACTTCACTTTGACATTTATGCAATGCTATCGCTATCGCGATTGTTGCCAACGTTGACGTCGACAGCGACTGCGACGTTGACGCTTACGCTAGCCTACATTTCTATAGTTCCCTTTATGCTGACCACCAACCCCGTCCCTTCGATTACTGTTGTAATGTTAATGAATGGAAGCAGCGCACACAGAACATACATATCTAGTTGTGAGTGTGTGTGTTTGTTCTATGCAAAATTGCAAAATTATATAATATTGCGCTATAATCCTTTGCGACAGTGTCTCCACCTACTACTACTACTACTATTACACTCGCACGCATGCACATCGTGTTTTGTAGCTTTTCTATGCTCTGGCCTGTTTCAACACAAGTCCTTGGTGGTGTACACACACACGCACAAAAACATTCAATTGTGTGTATTAGTAAAAACGTGGGTGCTTTTGACACTTTGGTATACACATGCATATCTATGTATATATGTGTGTGTGTGTGCCTTGTGACATACAGTTTGACATGCAGTTACGCTTACATAAGTTGGCGCTGCAGTTAATAACAATAGCAACAACAACAACAACGACTGCAGTAGCAGTTTTGTAGTCAAGCACAGTTTGTTAGATTTCGCATGCGCCGGCTACACGCACACACATACACTTACACACTCATGCGAAGTACATAGCTAATACATATGTATGTAAGAATACATAGCAAACGCTGTATGTATGTAGAGAGTGTTGTTAATGACCTAGTTTTATTCTTTTTTTTTATGCCCACTTATGCTGATGCAGCTATTTTTTATGCTGCGCTGTGCTGTTGTCATCAATGTCAGTTAATGATGATGCTGCCTGCGGCATATGCAGCTCAAACTGTAAGCTGACAAAGAGAGCCAAGAAAAGCAGATAAAGTGCAAGAGAGAGGGAGAGAGAACGAGTATTCAATGTCAGTCAACTGCAAAAGCTTCTTCGTTTTGTTCGAAATGTCAATAGTTCATGGCATTTTCAGATGCTGCCTTGCTCTCGCTCTGTCTTCTCCACACACACACACACACACACACACACACACATATATATATATATATATACATACATATGTAAACACCTACACAACTGCATGTATGTAACGGTTACTTGTCGATTAGCAATTGGGTGATTGTGTAGTTAGAGGGGGAGGCTGGAATGCATGAACAGCGTTCGCTATATAAAGAATAGTTTGTAATACAGGAAATACACATAATATTCGCAGGAATTACTTTTATTTTTAAATTCAATTTGCAATACATGTGGTTTAAGAAACATAATTTTAACTTACTAATCACTGTATGATACAAACTTGCGGTTAAATTTTCCAATATTGAAAGCACTTTGCTGGCATTCCCAATATATTAAACGTAACTGTAACAAGTAAACAAATGAAACCTATTAAAATGAACAGTAATTGTAGCCTTGGATTGCCACATGCCACACACACACACACTCGCATTTAATTGAAATAAAACAAAGCGAAAAAAAAGTACATTGGAAGAGATGTTAAAACGCATCAAATCAAAATTGCAAAACATGAAACGACAGCGAAAGCACGAAACAAACGAAATAGGGGAGACAAGAATGCAGAGCACCAGCTGATCTCATATGTATGCGTGCCCATGTGTGTGTGTGGTGGGAGCAGCAGCCAAAGAGAGGCGATCAGTTAATTTACTGCTGCAACCGGCAAAGTATTGCATTACACTAAGATATACAGAGAGAGAGAGAGAGAGAGCATTAAAACAAGTGAGTTTATCTTTCAGCAGCGTGCTTTTGACCTCTTTGCTAAATTGTTTGCAGCAGAAAGAAAAGGCAAACAAAATTTGTAATGTGATTATACATTTTATTATTATATTGTTATTATTAATGTTGGATTGCCGAGAATTCTGTGTGTGTGTGTGTGTTTGAGTCATTTGTGTGATTATATTTATAGCAAAGCTGTTGATATCATCAAACTAATTTTCAACCTGCGCTTAACTTTCATTGCATATGAGGGAATGTATGTGTGTGTGTGTGTGTGTTATTACTCATCTCAAGTTATTTTTATGTAATTTACAACTATGCAAGTGCGTGTGCGATTAGAATTTATACTTTGTTTTCCGCAATTTGTATAATTTTTGTTTTATCAAGCGTTTTTTTTTTGTGTCTTCGTTCGTTCGTTCTACTTCCTTTTCCTCTTCGGTGCCCCACCCCTCAGCATGAACAAGTGGCCTGCGCTTAAAATTTGCTTTCGATGATTCATGTTTTTGTGTCATTATAATTGATATTGTATGCGATATCGATAAGAACCGTTTGTGTTTCTCTTCTTCTTCAACTACTGCTCCCGTTGTTTCGTTGTTGTTGTTGTTGATGTTGATATGAATATTGTATGTGGATTTTGTTGACTTTGGCGGATTTGTTTGCCACAAGAAAACAGGTCAAACGTTGTGTTGTGTTGTGTTGTGTGTAGCAATATTTCTAGTGTAGTGGTTACACCCACCCACACACATATTTCTTTTTTTTTTTGAGGATCTGAACTCTGTTTGCTGATTACAACACACATACAATGTTTTCCCAGTCAATTAATCGCACATTGTTGCTGTTTGCTGTTTGGCTGATTTTCATCGACTTTTCCCAGCTAATCAAAACACAATTGATCATTTCGAATCGAGTGTTTTGAAGGGCCTGATAAAATGACTCATTCCAAACAGCTCTCGTAAATTTGACTTTGGCACGAGCCAAAAGAAAAAACGAAAAACAATATTGGGAGTATCATAAATTATAAATGCTTGTTACCAAAAATAATAACTATTTTACCTAGAATGAAATGAATTGCAATAAAATCGCAATTTCTGATTTGGATCTCTATCCACGTTTTTACAGTTCATAATAAACAAAATGTTCCTCTATGAAAATTAATGAATTTCAAGTAATTACATAAATTTGAGACCATTATTATTATTATTTTTTGAGTTGATGTTAATATTTTCCGGAAAACTAAATAATTGTTGAAATTTTATTATTCTATTATACAATTTGGGTTCATCTAAACTAATAATCGTTGTTTTTTGCTAATATATTCCGAAAAACTAAATAATTTTTGAAATTTTATATTTCTATTATAAATCTTTCTATTATAATATCTGGTCATTATTATTTTGTTTTATTATATTGTATATTAAATGAAAATGCTAATATTTTTTGAAAAAGTATATCATTTTTGAAATGCTATATTTTGTATTATGAAAATTTTGTTGATCTAAACTAATAAACCTTATTTTCTTTTCTGAGTTAAGCATATGAAATATATTTTCGGTAAATATATTCCTTACTAAAAAATTTTTTTGAATTTTATACAATTTTGTTAATTTTTATTATTTGTTTTTAATGTTGTATCTCCAAAAATAATGAATAGGATCAATAATGTATTACAAATCTATTAAATCATCATTATGACTATAAAGCAAAATATAATTACAAAGTTATTGTTTTTTTATACTATAAAATTTATATTTATATATAATTTATAATGATTAAGCGCTCCCTTGTTAAATAGACACAGCGATAGCGCGCTCTCTTTCTCGCACGTCAAAACTTGCATATGCTAAGTGGGCGGCAAATTGTTATCGTTATCGATTCAACATAACAGTGCGATAATTCGATTAACACTTGAATTGAATTGAACTTTTCCATTACAGCGAAGAAAGAACACCTGCAAAAAAAAGTTACTTAAATGCACACAAACACACACATAGATACAATCTCATATACATTCACACTCACACACTTGCACACTCATTGAACAATTGTAATTTGAGAGCTCATTGTTTTTCCTATTCAATTCTGTTTGCAGAGACTTTTTACCTCGAGGTTCGGGCATTGTAACGCGCAGACCTTTGATTTTGCAATTGATTAACGGCATTACCGGTAAGTTGAGCGATAACAAAAAGCAAAATAATGATAATAATATCGAAACGATGTATTTTTTTCTACGTAGAATATGGCGAATTTCTGCATTGCAAGGGCAAAAAGTTCTCCAGCTTCGATGAGATACGCAAAGAGATTGAGGATGAGACGGATCGTGTGACGGGCAGCAACAAAGGCATCTCAAACATTCCGATTAATTTGCGCGTCTATTCGCCGTACGTGCTCAATTTGACGCTCATCGATTTGCCCGGCTTGACGAAGGTGGCGATCGGTGATCAGCCCGTTGATATTGAGCAGCAGATTAAGCAAATGATATTCCAATTTATACGCAAAGAGACCTGTCTCATTCTGGCCGTAACGCCGGCCAACACCGATCTGGCCAATTCGGATGCCCTCAAGCTGGCCAAAGAGGTCGATCCCCAGGGTGTACGCACGATCGGTGTGATCACCAAGCTGGATCTCATGGACGAGGGCACCGATGCCCGTGACATACTCGAGAATAAGCTGTTGCCGCTGCGGCGTGGCTACATTGGCGTTGTGAATCGATCGCAAAAGGACATCGAGGGCAGGAAGGATATCCATCAGGCGCTGGCCGCTGAGCGTAAATTCTTTCTCAGCCATCCATCGTATCGCCACATGGCCGATCGCCTGGGCACACCATATTTGCAGCGTGTGCTGAACCAACAGCTCACCAATCACATCCGCGACACATTGCCGGGTCTGCGTGACAAGTTGCAAAAGCAAATGCTCACCCTCGAGAAGGAGGTGGAGGAGTTTAAGCATTTTCAGCCCGGCGATGCCAGCATCAAGACAAAGGCAATGTTGCAGTAAGTTGTTGGGCATGATCATCATATCGGAAATCAATAAATAATTCTCCTTTTGCTTTTGCAGAATGATACAGCAGCTGCAGTCGGACTTTGAGCGAACCATCGAGGGCAGCGGCTCCGCATTGGTCAACACAAATGAGCTCTCTGGCGGCGCCAAGATCAATCGCATATTCCACGAGCGGTATGAACGATCACAAATTAATCGTTAATGTGTAGTGCAGAGGGAAGAGAACATTGCGATCATAAGGAATAGAGCAAATAAACTAGTTGAAAAGAGATTACAAGGAATAGACTAACTGGTTGAAAAGAGTTCATGCAGTTCAATTTGTGTTAAGCATTAAGATGGATAGTTAAGATCAATCGCATATGCCACGATCGGTACGCGTTCACAAATTAATTATTAAGGAATGTTTAGTGTACAGAGAAAAGAGAACTTGGAGATAAGAGGAAGGAATAGAGCCAACTAACTGATTGAAAGTCGCAGTTTAATTTGTGTTAAGAATTTATAATATAACCTTAAGAACAAGGGCATAATCCACGATCTGTATGCATTCAAAAATTAATCATTAATGTTTAGTGTAAAGAGAAGAGCGCTTAGAGAGATTATTAGGAATATAGCCAACTATCTGTGTAAAAATAGAGCCAACTAACTAACTGGTTGAGATTTATTCTATATGCATTTCATGTTGTGTAGTTTTGAGTGTAGAAACTAGCTTTAAGATAGTAGGTAGATAGATAGTAGATATTGTTAGAATAGAGTATAATTAGAATAGATAGAATATAGTTAGAATATGTAGAATATAGCTCTATATGCATTTCAATATGTGTGAAGTATTTCATGCGCTACAATTTTGAGTGTATCAACTAGAATTCTGTCTCTTAAAATTGTCAACATCTCGATGTAGATGTAGTCTACAAAGCTTATAGCAAAAGCAATTTAATCTACAACTGGTGAGCAACATTTTAAAGTTGAAAACTGCATTTTCTAAGCACAAATTTCACAACAATATAGCTGACAATACTTTTGTTTTGTATTTCCTTATGCAGTAGACATTTGATTTACAAGTTGTATGAGCCTAAATTTAAAGGTAGAGACTAGTTTTGTACACCCAAAGGTTGCTACAACTTTGTGCCTGATAGAATTGTATATAGCAGGCAGAAGGAAGCCTTATACGATATAGCCATGTCCGTCTGTGTGTCCTAATTAAACACTGGATCTCAGAGCCTACAAAAAAGATAGAGAGAGAAAGAGAGACAACTATCATTCTTATTCGACAGCGACAATGTGGAATGTTTAGAACTCTATAGTGTATTTATAATATAGGTACAAAATAAATATACCAAATAGATCCGTCGGTATATTTCAGTATTTATATGGTATATTTTTAGTATATTTGTAAAATATAGTTTAATTGGGGATGGGTATATTTTTGATAATTTTGTTGTGGTATAAGTTTAGTATATTTTTTTGTAGACTACAGTTGGGGATGTGTATATTTGAATATTTTTCGAGGTATAAATTTGTTGAATATGGTTTTATTAGATGCGTAGTGGGTATCTCAAAGTTGAGTAGGTTTCTAAATTGTTTAACATATTCATTAACAGTCGAATACTTTCATATACTTATACTAATTTGTTTTTCTCTTTTTTTTTGGTTTGCAGTCTACGCTTTGAGATTGTGAAAATGGCGTGTGATGAGAAGGAGCTACGCCGTGAGATCTCGTTTGCCATTCGCAACATTCATGGTATTCGTGTCGGTCTCTTCACGCCTGACATGGCCTTCGAGGCGATTGTGAAGAGGCAGATAGCGCTGCTCAAGGAGCCAGTGATCAAATGTGTCGATCTAGTCGTGCAGGAATTGTCCGTAGTCGTGCGCATGTGCACCGATAAGGTGCGAATATCTTTATTTTAATCTATGTTCGATTACTGATTGCTCTCTTACTCCCCAGATGAATCGCTATCCACGCTTGCGTGAGGAAACTGAACGCATCATTACCACACATGTGCGACAGCGTGAGCAGCGATGCAAGGAGCAGATACTGCTCTTGATTGACTTTGAGCTTGCCTACATGAATACCAATCACGAGGATTTCATTGGCTTTGCCAAGTATGTAAAAAATGAAATTGATTTCTTTTTTTGTTCTTTTTTTTTTGGTTTGTAAATTTGTTATTACTTTACTCTCGTATTTTGTTCGACTCTTGCAGTGCTCAGAATAAATCTGAGAATGCTAACAAGACCGGCACCCGACAGTTGGGAAATCAAGTCATTCGCAAGGGTCACATGGTCATCCAAAACTTGGGCATCATGAAAGGTATGTAGAGTGTAGAGCGTCACTTTCAGCCGCCTTCCAGCCATGAGTTTGTAACAATCGAACACGAACGCCGCGCGTTACGCAAGCATCCTGTTGTTGTCTCTGTGTCTGTGTATGTCAGTCAACTTCTTCACACCTAGCCACACCTTATACTTGCCACACACCCACAACTCTCTCTCTCTCTCTCTGTCTCCCTCTTCAATTGCATCACCAACAATCGACGCACTTCCCGCACCTACAGAGCACTGACAAATCAATCCACCGCCCACTAATCAATTAACTAACTTGCACGCTGTTTCTTGATCACATTTGATCACACTTTATTGCTGTATTATTTTATAGTCCCTTGATAGATGTCGGTTCGTTGAATACAAAATGTAAGCTGAAGCTCATTTGTAAAATGAAAACTCTTTAAATCAATTTTAACTTCTTCAAAATAATCATCTCCCTACTAGTATATTAATATACCATATATAGACTTTGATAGATTGCTAGTATTTTTGCGGTATACTAATTTGGTATATTTTGAAGTCAACACTGCGCATATGCCAAATATATACTCTGGTAGATTGCTAGTATTTTTGCGGTATACTGGTATATTTTTAAGTCAACACTGCGTATACTATACCATATATATATATATATATATATATATATATATATATATATATATATATATATATATATATATATACTTTGGTATATTTCTAGTATTTTTTGAAGCTAATGCTGCATATATGAATATACACAATATAGACTGGCATATTGTTAGTATTTTTGGGGTAAATCAATTTGGTATAATTTAAAGCCGCGTATGTTAATATACCAAACATATACTTCGGTATATTGTTAGTATTTTGGAGTATATTTTTAAGCTAATATATATAATAATATATATACTCTTTCTCTCTCTTATCTTGCTCTCTCACTCTTACTCAATAGCACTTTTCTCTCAGTGAGGCATGTGGCATGCGGCATGTTTCGAACAAAGCTCAAGCCAACGTTGAATTTTCAAGCATTTTTCGCACTCTTTTCTATCGTTTTCAAAATTAACTTTTTACTTGAGTTTTGTTTATTGTCTTTAATTTGCTTCTATGTGCTTTATCACGTGCTGTTCTTTCTCTTTTATTTTTCCATTGAGTTATATTATTTAGTTTTCTTTTATATTTTTTTTTCTTCCTTTCGGTTTTGTGTTCTCTTGTTATACTTTTATATTGCCCTTTTCGAATCTCAACACACACTTCTAACAACTTTGGGTGTGGAATATTAAAAGCTTTGCTGAGGTTTTTGCCACGCCTATTTGGTTTGTATGCAATAAATTCTTTGCCAACTTTCTTTATTTTTGTGTACTTAGTTTTTATTTGAATCGTTTAACGACATTGTGTTGTGCTTGCTTTTAAAAGCTTAAAACCGAAAGCTAAAACTTAACATTCTCCATTCCAAGAATTCATTTCATTTCCTCGCATCTCCTCTAATCCACATTCTGATCATCATGATCATTGCATTTGCCTGGGCTAAAATTATGTGTGTGTGTGTGTGTTTGTGTGTTGGGAATTCGATTTCGAAAATTGTGCTGACAATGAAATGTTTTCTTGTTCACAGGCGGATCGCGTCCTTATTGGTTTGTGCTCACATCGGAGAGCATCTCCTGGTACAAGGACGAGGATGAGAAGGAGAAGAAATTCATGTTGCCGTTGGATGGTTTGAAATTGCGCGATATTGAGCAGGGCTTTATGTCAATGTCTAGACGTGTTACATTTGCTTTATTCAGTCCCGATGGACGTAATGTTTATAAGGTTAGTAATTTTTGTTAGCATACAAAAAAATGATACAAATTCCAAGCAAAAACCAAAAAAGAAAAAAAACTAATAGAAGACCACAAGAGAATGAAATGAAACAGAAAAATGAGAACAATTCATTTATTTTTGTGCTAGAACAAATAATTCTCAAGCTATATTTATTTGTTGTAGCAACAAAATGATGATGATGTTAACGAAAAACATTCCAATTATTTTCAACAATTTTGTGTTTCTTTTGTTCCTTTGAAATTTGTTCAAATTGTTGACAATTCAAGTTTTGCGTTCCAAAACAAAGTACAAAAAAAAAGAAAAATGTAGCAAATATTTAATTTATTTTTTTGGCAAATTTCATTCATGAAATTTGCATTGTGTTTGGATCGCACGCAATGAATTCATTAATTGATTGAGTTTTTTTGTATAAGATAAAAATTACTATGTTTTTATCAACATTTAGATTCAAGTCAAAGGATCAAAAGGAGCTTCTTGCGTTGAGCTCCTTTTGTGCCTCTGATTTGTCGAGCATGAATCAACCACCAAAACTTAAGCCTGATAATACAATCGATACCAAAGCTAAAGGCATAATCAATGAAACTATATATACGTATATACATCCCTCGCTAAACCGATAACCAAATCAATCAATCAATATATATACTATATATACAGCCACCGAATACAAGTACACTAACTAACCTTTTTGGTCCAATGACACACGCAGCTGCGAAAAAAACT
Source organism: Drosophila pallidifrons (assembly GCA_023558445.1). Lineage (NCBI taxonomy): Eukaryota > Metazoa > Arthropoda > Insecta > Diptera > Drosophilidae > Drosophila > Drosophila pallidifrons. Next base: position 24,370,309 of record CM042351.1, on the reverse strand, counting down.
AACCACTAGACTAATATGTTAAAAATGTTAAGATAAAACCAATCCAAAACCGATATACCGAATACCGATAACCGATAGCCAACCAAATGCCACCACAACCCGTCCAAGTACTCGTAATCGTTATCGTACTCGTAATCGTAATCGTAAAACGTTGTCCCATTTACCAAATGCTTGACGAAAATACCTATCCATTTGTTCTCTTTGCGCTTGGACGCTTCTTCTTCTTTCTCCCCCTCGCAAACACACACACACACGCACACACACTTACTTGCCACACATTTAGGATTATAAACAATTGGAGCTGTCGTGCGAGACAGTCGAGGATGTGGAGTCCTGGAAGGCATCATTCCTCCGCGCCGGCGTCTATCCCGAGAAGCAGGAGACTCAAGAGAATGGTGACGAGGTGCGTACAAAGCTATTTTATCTATCTATTCTCTATCTATATCTATGTCTAACATATATATCTTCGTTAGTGAGTGCTTAACTCGCTTAGCTTAAACTAAGTCCTCAATGTTCGTATGTACGTCGTGTATACGCTCTACTCTGATTAGATAACAGCGACAACAAGGTCAACAACTAACTAACACACTGCACACAATCATGTTCAGCGAATCAAGCCAAGTTAACCAAATGCTTAATTAGGCATGACGTATTAACTCTTCTCCATCAAAATCAATTCCAAAATTCGCTTAAATGTAATCCAATTCCTTTAAAAACTTTTCAATTCCCAGCATCAGCTATCTTAACAGTCAAATTTAACTGTTAAAGTCATGTAAAATAACATTACATATTATTCACCTTAATGTTAGAAGACTGTTATGAAATTAATATATCTGTTATCACAACAGAGTCAATTATGTTGTGTTTATGTGAATATAACAATCAATGTTAAACACAATAATCGTTTAACATTGTTAATATAACAGTAGCTGTATCTGTTATACGCCATATTCGCTTAGCGGTGTTAAAATAACGGATATTTGAATATAACAGTATCTGTTATACTTAGTATTCGTTAATATAACAGTGGCTGTAACTCTTGTATGAATATAACAGTAACTGTTATACGAAACATGCGTTGAACAGTGTTAATATAACAGTATCTGTTTCTGTTCTACGCCATATTCGTTTAACAGTGTTAATATAACAGTGACTAACGGATATGTGAATATCAGTAACTGTTATACTTAGCATTCGTTAATATAACAGTGGCTGTAACTCTTGTATGAATATAACAGTCACTGTTATACGAAACATGCGTTGAACAGTGTTAATATAACAGTATTATTTTCTGTTCTACGCCATATTCGTTTAACAGTGTTAATATAACAGTGGCTAACGGATATGTGAATTTCAGTAACTGTTATACTTAGCATTCGTGAATATAACAGTGGCTGTAACTCTTGTATGAATATAACAGTCACTGTTATACGAAACATGCGTTGAACAGTGTTAATATAACAGTATCTTTTTCTGTTCTTCGCCATATTCGTTTAACAGTGTTAATATAACAGTTACTAACGGATATGTGAATATCAGTAACTGTTATACTTAGCATTCGTTAATATAACAGTGGCTGTAACTCTTGTATGAATATAACAGTCACTGTTATACGAAACATGCGTTGAACAGTGTTAATATAACAGTATTATTTTCTGTTCTACGCCATATTCGTTTAACAGTGTTAATATAACAGTGCCTAACGGATATGTGAATATCAGTAACTGTTATACTTAGCATTCGTTAATATAACAGTGGCTGTAACTCTTGTATGAATATAACAGTCACTGTTATACGAAACATGCGTTGAACAGTGTTAATATAACAGTATTATTTTCTGTTCTACGCCATATTCGTTTAACAGTGTTAATATAACAGTGGCTAACGGATATGTGAATATAACAGTATCGGTTATACGAAATATTCGTTTAACAGTTAATAAAACAAAGCCTGTAGCGGCTGTAATGTTGACAGCTCTGTAAACACTGTAAACTGCGAAATATAAAAGTAATTCATTCCTTCGATGAACCGCATTTCAATGTGACTCAATCTTTCTGTCCCCTTCTTATAGAACCTTTCATTTTCATATCCTCTTTTTCTTTTGCTCTCCCCATCCTTTATCTCTGAAGATCAAGATCTTATTACAAGCCATACAAATCATTACTAACCCGCAATTTCATACATCCATTTACATATATATATATATATATATATATATATATATATATATATATATATATATATATATATATATATATATAATACTTGTATATTTTGTATTAAATGGACTCTGAAATATATTTGCAAATTTACTTAAACTCTTACTTAATTTAAACAAGAAACAGATAATAAGAAACGATTTCTGATACCGTAATAACTCATCATATATTTCTTTTGTTTGTTTGGTTTTTTTTTCGAAACGTTGCGCTCCAATATAAAAATACCACAAAATATCATCATATATATATATGAAAAATACTACACGTCTCTGCTCTATATATATATATAAACGTGTGTGTATGATTAATAATGTGCATATTATATTTGCTCTGTGAATATATGCAGGAAGGACAAGAGGTTTGTTTCTTTTCATCATTTTTAGCATATACTTTGCATATTTCCTACGCTCTCTCTCTCTATATTTCTGTCTATATCTGTCCTCAATCTATTTAACTCGTAGATTCTGCAATTGTCTCTTTGGTTTCTTATCGAATAACAAATTATGATTTCAATCAAATACTCTGTACACTCAACAAAATTGGGAAAAAGAAAAGAAACGTAAATATATCTGTTAATCGAAAAGATAATATTGCAAATGTTATTAACATTTCTATATATAGTAAATGTGTTGGTGTACAGGGTATCTGGTCGTCGTGCTTTCTGTATATTTATCGAATGGGGGATCGAAAACGAAACCGTTAAGTTCCTTACTTTTCCTTTTATGAGTTTTCGTCTTCTATTCACCTAACATTTTTATTTCGTTTGTTTTCCCTTTTTTTCTGCCGTTGTACAACACTAACCAAATAAATTTTGTGGGTTGAAGTAATTCATGACTATCGATTGGGTTTAACAACACATATTACGAGTAACTCTTAACATTTGCTTCTTTCGTTTATCCTGATCCCTGTTCCGTTTTCTACTATCATTTATATATTCAACTTAAGCCTAAAGTATCAAATATATATATACATATATCTATATATATATTTGCATACTTCTTATACTTATATCTTGCTACTCTACTTAAATATAAACAGAATATATCAATATAAAAATATAATTTTGATTTTACAATATTTTTTATGAATTATTTTCTTCTATTTTCCCGTCCACGTACCAAACGAAATGACCACATAAAAAATACATATACAAATATGCTGAAAATTACAATGCAAATAATGATTGTAATACCCAAAAACAAAAAACTAAACATCAAATTTATTATGTATCCAAAAAAAATCGTTCACAGCAAAAAGTATGTTAATTTTTCCGTTTTCTTTTTATATGGTTCACAATACTTTTGAATTATTCGATTATTCTCCTATGCATTCGTAATCTTAAACAAAAAAAATCCCAATACTTACGTAACATTGGCATTATTTTTTGCTTTTCCGTTGAGTTAAAGTTTGATAAAAGCTTCTAAAACAAGTACAATTAATTAGATTTACGTTTTTATTATCGCCTTTATCCTATTTGAAAACGCTTTGTAAACACACATTTTGTTCTCTTCTACTACAATTGTCCTTTAGCAGCTGAGTCACAGCTTTGATCAGCTCTAAAGTGTAGCATATCATATTTGAGAAACACTCACACGCATCTTAAAACTATTTGAAGGGCTTTCTAACACTGTTCAGGGTTGCCACCTATTGTATCATATTCGTAGAAACCTAACCTTTGAATTTTGCTAAAATTTTGAAAATACTTTTTCTGTGGGGATATTTTCAAAGTCTTTTAAAGTTTCGAAAAAAATTTTAAAATTACTTTTTCTGTGGGGATATTTTTATAGTCTTTTAAAGTTTCCAAAAAATTGTAAAATACTTTTTCCTTGGGGAAATTTTTATAATGTCTTTTATCTTTTACTAAAATAAAAACGAAAAAATTTCCTAAAATTTGAAAATTTTGGGGAAATTTTTAAATTATAAAAATTTGAAAATACTTTTTCCTCAGGGAAATTTTCGTAAAGTTTTATAAATTTTGCTTAAATTTGAATTTGAAAACTCTTCCGTCATACTTTTTCATAAAGTCTTATAAATTATGCTAAAATTTTCAAATACTTTATCCTTTTAAATTTGCATAAAGTCTTTAAAATTTTACTACAATTTGAAAATAATTTCTTTTGGGAAATTTTGATAAACTTTTAAATTTTTCTAAAATTTGAAAATACTTTTTCCTTGGGGAATTCTAAACTCTTTTGAAATATCCTAAAATTTCAAAATACTTTTCATAAAGTTTTTAACAGCGATCCACTAATAAAATGAATATAATTAATACTATATTAAAGAGCATTTTCCATAAATTGATGATCTCTGATATTTTTCAAGGAAACTCCCTCGGGAAATATTTCTCTAAGAAATAAACTAGGTTGGGACACACACACACACTATCGAAATTATCTTCCTGTTTATCTAAAATTCTTCGAAACTAATCAGCACTAGAATTTGATAATAAAACTATCCATCAATTTATTTATATTTATTAACCACTAACTCAAAAAAAAAACAAACCGTATCTAGCTTGCTTCAATTTATTTTCTAATTCATAATTGTTGTTGTTAATGTTGTTATTTTTGTTTTTGGTTTGATTTTCAATTTCGTAAAACTAAAATTTTTCAACCTCGATGATAATACGATAAAAAAATAGATGAAATGTAATGTGACAAATTGATTAATAATGCTTTACTTTTTGTCTGATGCACCGTTTTTGACATTTTTCAATTGTACAATATTTCCTACACCTCTACACACACACTCTTTTATCATTTTTAATTGATTGTTTGTTTGTATTCTTTTCCAATTACTTTTGTGCCCTCCCCAAAAAAAACAAAAAACTGAACCTGAAATTACATAAAACCAAATAAAAAATTCCCCTCCATCGATGTGTGATTACATTCCAAAAAATGAAATATTAAAATGAACAAAACGAACAAATCAAAATAAAAAAAAAAACTATAATAGTCGGCAAATGAGGAAAGCTCATCGGATCCACAACTGGAGCGTCAGGTGGAGACAATTCGCAATCTGGTCGATTCGTATATGAAAATAGTCACAAAGACCACACGAGATATGGTGCCCAAGGCAATTATGATGCTGATCATCAACAATGCCAAGGACTTTATCAACGGCGAGCTATTGGCACATCTCTATGCCTCTGGTGATCAGGTGCGCACTCTTTCACATTTCTATATTTCTTCAAGTAATCGTATATCTCTTTCTTTTCCGATAGGCACAAATGATGGAAGAGTCCGCGGAGTCGGCCACAAGACGCGAGGAAATGCTGCGCATGTATCGCGCCTGCAAGGATGCTTTGCAAATTATCGGTAAGTGTATTACTAATTAACGCTAATCCAACGCGATTATCGCAGAGTTAGTCACGATGCTGAGGTTCTTTATACTCGCTACACATAGGGTAGAAGGGTATTAGCACTTTGTGCTAATTGTCCAGACAAAAGTGTATTTGAAAGTCAGAAGCATGCATCTCCGACCCCATCAAGCATATATACTATATATATTCTTAAGCAGGGTCAACAGCCGAGACAGGATATAGCCTTGTGCGTCTGTCTGTCCGTCGTACTATACCGATATACCAAATGTAGCCTTCGGTATTATTTACTATTTTTGCGGTATAATAAGTAGGTGCATTTATAGATTAATACCGCACTGTTTTTTTTTCTCTTTGGTATATTTTGGGCGTATTTTCGATATACCAAATATAGGCTTAATTTAGTATTTATGCAGTATACTTTTATACTTATTGGCCTCATTGAAAATGGCTCAATCGAGTGTAGCTTATTTAGTTGTTTTATTTATATTATGTGATCTTATATCAAAAAAAAATATGAACACCAACATCTCAGAGACGATAAGAGATGACATCACTTGTGATTTTGCACGCAGATGCAAGTTTGTTTAAAATTTTTGCCACGTTCGCAGATTGAAAATTTATTACATGCAATTAAAGTATTTATGATTCCTGAAAAGTTAAGTACAAAATGCTTTTGTATTTTAAGAAAGGTCTACTACTATCTGATATATTTTGTGCTCTTTAGTATGTTTTGTATGTAGAACTATATCAATATACCAAATATAGCATTTAGTTAATTTTAGTAATTGTGCGATATATAGATTTGGTATATTTTAAGAATAATGGTAGGGGATACTTTTATATCGATATACCAAAGATAACTTACGGCAGAGTTTAATATTTTTGTGGTATAATAAGTTGGTATGTTTTAAGAATAATACCGCAACTGTTTTCTCATTGTGAGAATGGATCACTTGACTGTAGCTTTAGTATATTGTGATATACCTTTTCTATAATTTGTTATTTTTGCAGTTAATTTTTGGAATACGTAGCTTTCTTACTTGTTTTTTTTTATATACATATAATATCAATAATAACCAATCATAACTGTTTTCACTTTCTCAACCAGGTGACGTTTCAATGGCAACCGTATCATCGCCATTGCCGCCGCCCGTGAAGAACGATTGGCTACCAAGTGGCTTGGATCCACATCTATCGCCGCCCAGCCCCGGTGGCCCACGCAAGGCAGCACCCACCGCACAGGTAAAAAGAGTCTGAGATTCAAACTCTACTATAGTACTATAGTATACTACATATGTATATAGTACTACTAAAATACAATAATATAGTATATTACTAATATACTACAATATAATATAATACTGTAATATACTATACTATGCTATAATATAATATATACTATACTATACTCTACTATACTATAGTATACTATATACATATGTACATACATATATACTACTACTAGAATACAATAATATAGTATATTACTAATATACTTTAATACTCTATACTGTAATATACTATACTATACTATGCTATAATATAATATATACAATAATATACTGTACTATACTATACTATAACATAATATAGTATATGTTACTAAAATATACTATACTATACCCTACTATACCACACTATACTAGAATATACTATAATTGAGCACCTTTCGTATTTGGTTTGCAGGGCTCGTTGGGTGGTCGCAATCCACCATTGCCGCCGGCAACTGGACGCCCAGCGCCCGCAATTCCCAGCCGCCCAGGCGGTGGTGCTCCTCCGCTGCCAGGGGGTCGGCCAGGCGGTGCTCTGCCACCACCATTGCTACCATCGTAAGTAGTTCCGATATATACCTATATATACGATATATATACATACTCTATATATATATTTGATTTGAATTTAGCTTTGTGTTTAGTTGTACACTTTATTTTATTCGTAATCGTAATTATCTTTAGTTGGCTGTAAGTGCGCCGCTCTGTACAGTTTTTTTTGTATATAGAACTCGCTCGTCTCCTTTGTGTACTATTATTATTCTCTTCTATTTGAATACTTTAGTTCATTTCTTTGTTTTATTTTGCTTTGAACTATACTGAATTTCTAGACAAAATTAAGGTTTTGGTGGCAACAATAATCGGGAATTTAAATTTCAGGAATTCACAACAGTTCAAACAAAAAGTGCTTTATTATTTCATTTACGTATAGTTTTCATGATTTGATTTGAGTTGAATCGACGATTGGGACCTCTTTTTATATGCGGCGAAAGAACGCTCACATTTTGAAACACTGAAAAACATATCTACGTAATAATACTTTATGTGCATACTCTTAATACTACTTGTCTCAATCGCTTTAATCTATTTTTGTGTTACCCTTATATTTTGTGTACTATATAATAATCTTTTGTTTGTTGTGAATAGCTTTATTTTCTTGGCTTGCTCTCATTAAAGATATTCAAGAAATAACAATCATTTTTTTGGTAACTAATTTCATTAGATATCAGAGAGCAAGCTAAAAAAAAGATTTTTTTTTGTTTTTTGATTTGTGAAACCTTTTTTATGCTCTCATAGAATTTATTCTCGAAAAGAATCGAAATTCAAAAACCAGAAAAACTTAACAAAATAAAACCTTTTGTTTCTTCTCTTTTTTCTCTCTATTTCGCTCACAAACCAAAAAAAAATTATATATTGCGATAATTCAACAACAACGCCAAACATGCGAATATTCGAATAATAATGATGAATTAATTCATTTTCAATAATATCTAACGCACACACACACGACTCACAACTCAACCTAACCTCAATGTGAAATGCTAACTGTAAATTTGCCCACACACACACACACAAACACACAACAGACGTCGTTAAGTTGTCAGCCACAGCCACAGCCGAGGCATTTACTCTCTTTAAAACTAAACTAACCACAAACAAAAAAATCGCTTTCGCTTTAACCAAAACAACAAGAAAACCAACAAATCGATGATGATGATCAACCGAATGTTATCTCCGAAAACTCTTTTTAAGTATATATATTTTGAAAACACAAAACTTCAGGCTAAAGCTCGCGCTCGCGCTCTGTCTCTTCCACCCTCCCATTTCTCCTCTCTTACAGTGTCCTATAGAAAAGCTCGCTCAGTGAACTAAAACTTAACAACGAGATCGCGCCGTTTATAGACTAGTATTATTCCGAAAATAAATTTAATGAAGCGTTCAATGATTTAAAAAAATATCGTAAATATTCTCCGTATATATATCATATTTATACACACGTAAAATATCTGATTATTAACGATATACAATATTTATATAGAATTATACAGTTTATAAATATTATAGAAAAACAAAAAAACCAATTAAAACACAAATAGCCGGTGATGACGAAATAAAGCTTATGATCCCAAATAATGAAGCAGAAGCAAAAGAAGAAGAAGAAGCACAGTACAGTCAGTCAGAGTTTATCACGATCTATATACAATATATATTTATATTGGAGATGAGAACTGTAACTCGCTCGCTCTACTACTCCTTAGACTTTTCATAGTTTGTTAGTTTTTATCATGAGAGACATGCATATACATACATACATATAGTACTATATATAAATTAGATATGAGGCCTGATCTGAGCTGAGTTTTGCTAAATGGAGAACGGACAAAGACCGAAGGAAAACTAGAGTGTGAGCAGAGTGTCCTGTAAATGCTAAAAATACCATTCTCAAAAATGAAAAAGAAATGAGAAAAGGAAAACATGCAACATAACATATAATATATACCATATACGATATGAGAACTATGCTTAAGTTAACTAAAGTACCTTTTTTGTGTTGTTGTTGTTGTCGTTAAATAAAAAACAAAAGTGAAAACTAAATACTAATAAAGTAAAAACTAAAGTGAAAACATTTATATATATGTATGTATATGTACAATATGTATATGTAAAATGATGATGCAGCAAAAAACATTCCACTACATAAAATAACAAATGATAACAAATTATTTAAAAAGTTACAAATTAATTGTTCAGTATGTGTACGCAACAAGATGAAAAATAAATACAATATAGTAAAAAAAAAGGAAAAACCGCAAAAAAGAAGAAAATTATACATGCATAACAATTTATATATATACACAAGTAAAAGAGATATATATATATAGATATATAGATATACACTAACAACACACCTATATATACAGACTGACATACACATATTCTCACATTCACATTTATTATTGGTCCTCCAGCTGAGAGCTTCGCGTTCACTCTTTTTTTCCAGTGTTGTAAAGCGCGTCGGCCATCTTTGTTTCTTTTTTGTTGTTTTTCTTGTTGCTCTCTGCCCCCTTGAGTAGGTGAATGCGAGTGTGTGTGTGTGTGTTGTAGCAAAACAAATTAATCGATCAGAGTTTTGCTTTGTTGATGTTATCTACATACATATAACAGCTATGTTGACTTTTATATTTTTGATCTTATTTATTTTTGCGTTGTTGTTTGCTTTTGCTTTTCGTTTTGAAATTGATTGATTCTCTCATAATTTGTGACTAAATCGATAAACATACACACACACTGACACTCACACACACACCACAGAGCCAGCAGAAGTGAAACAGACAAATCGATAAAAAGGGGTTTCAAGCGTTCCGATAACTGTTTGATTGCATAGCGGCAGCGCCATTTTTTTTCTCTATATTGTTGTTGTTAACAATTAGTATAGCCTAATTCTTTGCGCAAAGCGAAAAATAAACAAACAAACAAAAAAAAGCAAATTGAACAGAACCAACAACAACAGTACAAACTACTTTTTGCAACCCTTTCAAGTCGCGTCACTGGAGCCGTCGGCGGAGCGATAACCCAACAATCGGGCGCCAATCGATACATCCCGGAGAGCATGCGTGGACAAGTGAACCAGGCTGTTGGCCAGGCGGCAATGAGCGAACTCTCCAACGTCTTTGCCACCCGATTCAAGTAAACAACCCCAAACAATATCACAAGCGAAGAGAGTGTGTGCAAAGCAAAAACAGAGAGAGAGAGAGAGCGCAACTACGCAACCGAAAACAAATACAATTATATACGCACGTCACGCACACTCAAAAGCAAAGATCGAAGCGAGAGAGAGAGAGAGAGAGAGAGCGGCGAGGCTGTAACTGCATTCGGCTCCATCTCACACTCTCTTCTTTTTCTTATCTCAACACAGTGTTTTTGTTGTTGTGTTTTTTTTATTTATTAACTACATTTACATAAATGTGTTGTCGTCTTTTTTGTGTTCTTGTTTTCCATTTTTTATTTTGTGTTCTTTATTATTATTATATATTTTGTGATGTGACCATGTCCTTGTGTGTGTGAAACTAAATTCATGTATTACGAAAAAAAAAGAATCACATTCCGTTTTTTTTGTTGTTGCGTTTTATCGATTTAAATCGGCTAACTAAAATAGCTTGTATATTTATTTCGTATTTCGTTTTGTTGTTTATGTTACTCAACATTCCATTTGTATACAACACACTCACACACACACACATACATACATACATACACTCGTCAATGAATCTCTTAAAAATAATCTCTAAATCCTAACCTCAAAGTTGTTAATTACATTTTACGATTAAAGAAAAAAACAAAAAAAAAAGCAATGCAAAATTGAACAAGCTGAAAATACATAGAAACATAACCCATACATGACTAACATATACATACATCTCTTATTTAGAAAATTTTGCATAAATGCAGAAAAAAAACATTGTAATTGTTGCTAAAAAACGACAAAAAAAAAAAATGAAAAATGAAACAAAAAAAAAAAAAGAAAAAAGAATAATGTGTTTTTGTGTAGTTTTTAAAAACCACCTTATAAAATGTATGCATATGTATGTGTTTATCTACATCAATATATGTGTGTATATGCATATGCATATGTATTTGTTAATGCTGCAGCAACTATTAAAGTACATTTAATGATATCCCCCCCCCCTCCAAAAAAAAAGAACAATTGAATGAAATACACATACATACATACATACAAAGTGCAGCAAATATTTGATGAAAGCGCATATGGTAATTATACATAATACATACATACATACATATAAGAGTCAGAATACAGTTAAGAGAAGTAAGTGAGAGAGAGGGTGAAAGAAGAAGAAGGGAGTGTGTGTTTTGGTGTTTGGTAAAAGGCTAATGAAATATTACAGTTAATATGTATGTGTATGTAAATGTATTTCGAAATAAGCACAAAACGATAAACGATAATACTAAAGATCGATATTTTTGTTTTCCCCCTCTCGATACTGTAAATGTGCCCACGAATGGAATGGAATGGAGAAAAGTGAAAACAAGTGAAAAAGAACAGCATTTTGCATCTTAAACTAAAGCAATATATTTATTCAGCTTGAGATCTATGCATATTATATAGATATTTATATATATATATACAACATATATATCGAATATGTGTGTGTTGAACTGTGTAAAATCTTTTCGAAACAATTTTCCATTATTTGTTGTTATTGTAGTCTGTACAAAAAGAGACAGCATTATATAGAAGAAGAAGATGATAAACATGACGATAGCTTTTAAAAGATTTCTGATCTGCTGATGTAGTATAACTCACATACACACACACACACACACACACAGATGCATATGTATGTATGTATAGTGTATATTTAGTATATGCATGTTATGGCTATGTACAATTATTGTTTATGGCGTGATTATCGATAAACACACAACACGATAATTAAATCGATAAATCGATGCTAACTACTGCAAATTAACCGTTTTTTCCAACATCTTCTCGCGTTACGATAATGGCAAAAATTAAGTATATACCTAACAATATATACGATATATAGAAATGTCACAAGTATTTAGCTCCTCTATGTGTTTGTTTTAGTATAGCACACACACACACACCGGTACCCATACACACACACACACAGCTAACACAATACACATACTTGACGCCTTGAGCATATACATAGATACATACATACATGCATACGTACATATATATATATATATATATATATATATATATATATATATATATATATATATATATATATATATATATATATATATATATATATATATATATATACATATATTTATATATAAATAAATATGTACTTATATGAGAATGAGAGATGACAAACAGAAAGAAAAAACACCCCCCTCCTCGTTGAGAAGAACATCCCAACCAAGTGTAGCGCTTACTAATTGCTGTTTATTGAATTGAAAATGAAATACGTTAAAATGAAAAAAGTGTATGCTGAGGGGTAACTACAATGTTATAAATAAAACAAAAAAAATGAAAAACACAAAAAAATAAAAACAAAAAAAGTATATATTAAAAAAGAAAAAAAAAAGAAAAATACTTGTTGCATTCATTGTTTTTAGTGCTTGCCTGCGTTTACAGTGAATGGCACTTTTAACTTAGACAGAGAGAAAGAGTGAGACAGAGATGTAAGAGCTTGTCCTTTAACAGAGTTGCTTTGCGTGTTGTTGTTGTTTTTTTCGTTGGTGTTGGTTTAACGCTCAACTCACTTGTTGCAAATTTTGTCAACAAACTAATATTGCGTTTTGCTGTGTCTCCTGCTGTGTCGGTGAGTTGCCTTTAATCAACTATCAATTAACTACGACTTTAACTTATTTAACATTTTAATCTCTTCTTCACATGCAAAACTCTGCTTTTAAGCGTATGTAGTTATTAAGTTTTCCATTTTTTGTTTTATTTCATTGAAAAATACATACGTATTAATTGCGATTTTTTTGCATATTTTCCCCGCAGTCGACCTGGAATGAATGCGCCACCAAAGCTCCCTGATCGTCCCTCATATTACGGAAATACGACCAATGGACGCTATTGATGATGATGATGATGATTCAGCTTTATATCCGATAATGTATCTAGCGAGGTCCATCTGAACAAGAGAGAGAGAGAGAGAGCATGGAGCAGCACTGAGCGTTAGATCTGGATATCCTAGATTGAATATCCTAGTAAAACTGTAAAACTCAATTTGTATTATTATGTATGTATTTGTTAATAGAGGGCAGCTGTGTCTGTCTGTCAGCGTGAACGAAAAAGAGCGAACGATCGCAGGGAGTGTAGAGTGTGTGTTAGAGCGAGCGAGAGAGCGATAGCGATAGCGAGTGTGTGTCTGTCTCTTTTTGTATGTTTCTTTTTTTGTGTTTCGCCTCCCAAAGTGAACTTTTAAAAGTGTGTAGAACACTTGCCGACTGGTCCTTAGAAATGCTAGACATATCATAGCCGTAGTAGAGTAGTAAATACACATGCACATGCACAATACATGCACAAATACGAAACCCACCCCCAAACCCACACACACACACACTTACCGCTTAGGCATATACATACATACATTTGTAATTAAAGCTAAAACATAGAGAGAGAGCCAAGTTATACCGACTAAGTGCAAGCAGCCGCAAAACTGTTATACAGTCATACAGTTATACACACACACCACACACACACACAGGGCTGCGCTGAAAAATATACTATATACTATTAATATTGTTAAAGTTCAACATCCAAAAAGAAATATCGTCTCTGTGCATTGTAAATATTTCAAAAGAACACAAAGAAAAACAAAAACAAAACACTTGTTATAAATAATATATAATACGAAACGCTTTAAATTCACAATGTTTCCAAAATATATACTTATATTTAAATACAAATATATATAGATATAAAATACAAACATACAAATATATATTTATATATATATTTGTTGCTGCGCCTTCTAGACATGTATATTTTTTACACTTAATTATCCCCAAATATCCTTTTCGGCACGCCTCCAACCACTAAATTTATTGCAAGTAATTTTTTTTATATAATTTATATACATAATTATATATATACAATATAAACAAACAGAAAATGCAAACCAATTATACATTTTAATTTTATATATGTATTTATGTTTAAGCAAGAGAAATAAACAATCAACAAAAGAAATCGAATGCATTGTTATTACTGTTATACAAAGCCAAAGGATATTCGGATCATCTGATGTTCTTTTATAATGTTTATCCTTAGGAATCTAGCGAACTCAAGGATATGCTGAGTTGTATTAATTTTACGTTATTTCTTCAAAAAGGACATTCTTGTAATTGCTATAACTCCGATATTTTTGAAAGGATCTCAAAAGGACATGCTTTTTAAAGCTCCTAACAAGTCAAACTAGCAAACTGCTTTCAAGGACTTTTGATAATTTTGTGTATTTGTGCCAAATCCTTACGAATCTCACTTGGACTTAACTTTTTGAAATCAGGATAACTAGTTCTATCAATTCCCATTCAAAGATTTTAAGGATATTCCAATAATATTCAGCTAAATATTTGTTTAGGGGTAAGTATAGAAAAATAGCCAAAAACTTCGAGAGTCCACTCTATCTCGGTCATTTCAAGGACGATCAGGATGTGCTTTGGCACAATGATGGCTCTTATCAAAACAAACTGATTGGTGCACTCAAAAGGACGAAAGTCCTTACAGGACTGCAGATAAAATGCCTTTTTTGTTTACATAAAATTACGTATATCTCGGCCATATCCTGTCTGATCCTTGCGGGTCCTGCTTCAATCGAAGTCGTTTTATGAACACTATCATCGTGCCAAAGGACATTCCAAACGTCCTTGTGGTTACCGAGCTATCCTGGAATTTGCGATTTCGGCTATTTTCGCTAAACAATGAGAAGTGTTTTATCCTTAGATAACCTTATATTTTTTTGATGCCAATCGAAAGAGTTGGTTCTTACGATTCTAGCAGTCTATGTCCTTTGAAGATGCGCCTGGATATGACCGAGAAATAATAAGGATTTTAATATTTATGTGCAGAAAATATGGAATGCAGAAAACATTATAAATCTCGTCCATATCCTTTGTGATCCTTGAGAGTCCTGTGTCGAATCGAAGCGTATTCGTGAGAACTGTTATCCTGCCAAATGTGATCCTGGTCGTCCTTGCGGTTCTTGAGTTATCCTTGAATTACTAATTTACGTTTTTTTTTTCGATTCGCTAACGGAACAGAAAAATTACAAATTTTGCATGCCAATCGATAGACTTGGTCCTTACGAATCTAACAATACAAGGCCGATGAATATGCGACAGGATATAGCCGAGATATACGCATTTTTCATTTTTATATGGCATATTACTTGCACCCCTAAAGTATGCAGTGGAATATTTGCCCAACAATTTGGGTGGCCACGATTCCTCGATGGCATCGAAGTTGCCTTGTAAAATACCAACTTACCCAAATGAAATACCAGGCGAACATAAATCAGCAGCAAGCAGAAATTAAACAAAATTTTGGAGGTGCAGAAAAAGTGCACACCCTAAAAGTATGCCACAGTAAATTTGGGCAATTTTAAATTTCATATACCGCATCACTGCCATTAAAGTACGTCCTAAAAGTATGCCACAAATAATTGGTTTCACACATAATTGGCCATCCTAAAAGTATGCTAAACTAAAATTGAGCTTTATTTTAGCAGATTATTGCCGCTGAGGTCGCTTACTAAAAAGTTGCTTCGAAAATATCTAAAAAATAAAACGAAATAGATAATAAAAAAAAGAATAGAATTACATTTAAATTCGAGGCAATCTGTTTGCCCGTTGCTCACATATTTTGTTAAATTAGATCATTGTCGTCCCTCTACGTTCTCTTCATCACCATCTTATTAATCATCGTCGTCCTTATGAGAGAAGTATGTTGATGGGAAAAAATGCTCGTTTTCTTTATTTAACTTTGCAATGCAAAGTTGATTTTATTTGTTGTCACTGTTATAATTTGCTCTTTAATTAAGTTATGTAATTACACTGCTATTGTGATTGCTGTTCTTTTGTTTTTGTTGTTGTTTTTGTTCTCTTGTGGCAGACACAATCACAATCACCCTGTGATCGCTACGGTTATCGCTGTACCGACACCCTGTTTGCAATTGTGACTGTTTATGCTTTTTACAGCAGAAGTTTATTGAATTTAAAACTTTCAATTGTTGTTTATATTAGTTAATATATAGTATCTGTATATATGTATGTATATATATATATTGTATTGTATAATCGTACTAGTATATGAATTTGCTAACTCTGAAATTGTTGTATAATTGTTTGTTATTGTTTTACTTTTGCTTTGGTTATGTTCTTTTGTTATCGGCTATCGTTAATCGTTTAACTATTATCGGCTCGCTGTTTTTGATGCTCAACTTGTGATTCGAATTTCGTATTTCGCATTTGTTTTTCAATTTTTGCTACTAGTAATCATTAATTGTTAATTAGGTTTAAGAAATTGACAGCAATTCTTAAGTATATTATCGTATAATCATTTAAAATGTATAAATTGTTCATCTTGTTATGTAAATTTGCAAAAATTGTTTAAATCTTCATATATTTATATTTACTATATATATGTATATAAATGTATATATCATAATTCATTCACTAATAATTTCATTTTGACAATTATGCTAAAAAAACACATTTGCTTCCTTCCGTTTCCACTATATGATAAGAATTGTGAAATTTGTTGCTTGTAAAGTAATTAAATTTGTTCTTTGTTTGTTTTTTGTTTCGCTTAAATATTGAATAAATATGTAAGAGTTGTTTTTTGTTTATTCATATGTATTATGTGTTATAGAATACTTGCTTAAGAGCTAGACATTAATTAATATATACTATACTCCTATGATCCTCCTTTTCTAATTTCCATTCATCTTTTTTTCATTTCAAGCAATAAACATTTAAACGTGAATTCTGAATAATACGTCGCCTACTCCAAACGCACGCACACTCACACATACATGCATACGCAAACACGCACACATACACATGCATAAAAAAGAACTCGCACGCACACGCACACATACTTGCAGGTGAAGCACTCGCTGTCCCGCTCACACGCGCATCGGGCGCAATTCGCCAGTGTGATCCTCTTTTGGTTGGCAACTCGGATGTTGGTTGAGTGTGTGCGTGCGAATTGACGCCGCTGTCGCGCCCCCCGTTGGTTGGATTGTGCGGGGGGTGGGTGACTTGATGGTCGTATGTTGTGCGCCACACCAGTGTTGGTAAACGCGTGCTCGCTACGAGTATGTGTGCGTGTGACAGTGCAAGGTGTAACTCTCTCTGTGTGTGTGTGTGCGAATGTAGTGAACGTATGTGTGTGTGTGTGTGCAATCGGACTAGGCGTCATCTAGAGCTAATGCATACATAGTATATTTTAAATATTTGTTTTGTTTCATTTTATAATATATATGTAAGTATTATTTACGAGAGAACTTACTTAGCTAAGATTTCAATATAAGAAAAGAAAAGGAAGGACAAAAAAATGCAACAACCGAAAATATATAGAGATATATATTTAAATATTTTATTATTATTATTATGATATAGTAGGGATATATATATATGTATATAAAAAAAATAACAAGAGCGGAGAAAACTAATAATACGTAAGATAGAAGAGAAAGGGAGAAGTGCTATTGCATTCACTCATACACATTAATATTGTTGTTGTTGTTCTTGTTCGTGTTGTTGTAGCTGTTGTTGTACTATAGTAAATGCAATTTATCGCTACGTTGCCAATCGCGGAATGCATCTCGCATATATGTGTGTGTGTATGGCATTCGTATAAGTGTGAAGTATAAGAGTGAATTATAAGGGTAAGTATAAGTATTTTATATGCATGTTTTTTATATGTATGTATATAGAGCGTTTAGTATAATTACGAGTTTTCCCTCTTCTTTTTGTTTTGTTTAACAATTGCCTTTCAATTAGTTCAATGACTATTTATTAAACAGATTTAAAGCTTCTTTTTTGTTAGTTTGAAAACGTTTTATGTTGCATTTGACTTCGAATACACGTAGTTTAAGTATTGAGCTTCTCAAGTTTTTCTTTTTTTTTTTTTTGTGTGGAAGGCGCACAATATTATTGGCTTCAATTGAAAGACATATACCATGTTTTTTTTATTTGTTTCTTGCAAATTTAAATATTGCTTTTCAAAATGCTAAGCTAATGCTGTTATGCAATTAATTGTGTTTCGTTTAAAGTTGTTTTCTTCTCTTTTTTGTTTTTGTTAAATTAAAATTCGATTTTCGAATCACAAGTTTTGACCACACGACGCGAACCGTTTTTTGCGTTGTATCTGAGCTAATGTTAAGTGTCTGTGTATATGAGCGCCTTTATATGTGTGTGTGTGTGTCGATCCTTTTCTGTTACTGCATTCGATATATAGAGAATAAACATGCTGTTAACATTAACTGTTAAGTGTTCATTTGTGTGTGTGTGTCTGTGAATTTATTTATGTTAATGGTGCAAGATCGCTTTATGAAACTTCGAAAAACTATTTTGCATTTCGACATCGAGAAGCAATTAACATACTGTTAAACTGTTAATGTTAACATACTGTTAAACACACCGGCACGTTAACAGTGGCGCTGTAGCCTCTGTTAACCGTCACTAACAGCTCTGTTAATAATTATTTTGAATTTTTTTTCGTTTTGTTTTAACTGAATTTCGCATTTAGCATAACTACATTTGACTAATTTCCTTTCGTTTTTCGTTTGTTTTTTTTTTTTTTTGTGTGATGTACATAAACAACAAACATTATATATCTTTAGCAATTCTTTTTTTTTGTTTTTTTCTTGTAATTTTTCCACTTTCGATTTTAAAGAGCGGATAAATAAGTTCATTTCGGTAATAACAACGAACTAGTTTTGAACTATAAATTAATAAACGAGTTGACACACATAAATAGCTGACAAATCTATATGCATTCATATATAACTAACTATATATACGGTATATCGGAGAAGTTGGGCTGACATACATACATCGGACTGTTATATATGCAGTTATATATGAGTGTACATAGTTATTATTGGATAAGTATGTGTGTGTTTGTATTGTTCTTTTGATCTGTGGGTTAGTTAGTTCAAGAGGTGCGTATATATATACTATATATAGAGTCGTCTATAACCACCTGTGTAGGGTGAGCAATGAACAATAATGGAACAGATCGATACGCTTATAATGAATATCGAACAAAGTACATATATATATGTTTATATATATCAAATAACAAATTACAGACTGGCTAGATGTAATAAGCATAGTTTTCACTTCCTTCTTTATGCTGTGTTTTTTCCATTCTTGTTTTTGATTCTGGTAAATTAAGGAGAAGGATTTTGTGTGTGTGTGTGTGTGTGTGTGTGTGTTTCGGTGTGTGTTGTTTTTGGTTTGTTTAATCCTCCTTGGAGAGGCTGCCCAAATCGCTGAGAAAGATTTCAGGCGATAGAACATGCGATGAGCCGACTAGCACCTCCCAGTTGCGCACTGAATTGGTCACCTCGTAGGCGCAACGCATCTCGGACATGCTAACGCCACCGACAATGAAGATGATCAGACGCGGCACATTCTTCACCTGCGTCTGCGCCTTGTCCTTGTGCCAGTGGCCGTAGCGAGCGCTAGTCGGTGCATGGTAATTCGTATTCTGGGCGCGTCCCTCGAGGAATGGAAAGTGTCGCTGATCTAGCTTATCCTCAATGCAATCCTCCATAATGTCCTTGATCACCGGTGTCCAGCGTGACATCTGGTATGTGCTCTCCGTGATCCTCTCCTTTCGTGGCACCGAATAGATCTTCTTGCGTGACTATAAAACACAAAGTCCATTAGGTTTAGCATTCGCAAAATTTCATCACTCAGCTCACTCAACTTACATCGGCAATCACATTGATGCCCAAATAGCTCAGATTGCGCACCATATCCTGATCCTTAGTGGATAGCTGAGCGTGTGTGAATAACTTGGTCAAGTTCTCCTCGGAGATGCCGTTCTTGATCATCACATACAGCGAAATGATGCGCACTTTGTCATAGTTCGACACGTTCTACACGGAAGGAAGAGTGAGTTAATTATAGAGAACGAAGAATTCACTAAACTGTTTCTTTCTATTTACCGCATCCAACAAAATGGGCACAATGTTGCGCATATGATCCTTGATCTTCTCGCCCTCGGCATCGGTGCCCATGGCCAGATCCTGTTCAACGCGACACAGTTTGTCCACATAGTTCTGATACGATTTCATGCAGTCCTCGGCCAAATGCAAATGGGTGGAATACTTGGACAGCTCCTTCTGATACTGCGGCATCTTCTTGATCATCTGCGACAGATCGCGCATCGATGATTTGTCCGCTGCTGCAATCGGATATCGATACATTTGTAGATCAACACTTATACATTTATTTTGGTTCATAGTACGCCTGTGTTGCACTTCCAGGTTTATGTCTTCGATAAGCACTGGTTCAAGCTTATGATATGGTTTGTGTCTTAATCTAACTAATGTGAATTTATTATTCTTATTATTATTAAGCAGTAAGAATTGAATTTCTGGTTCATGTCTTCGATAAGCACTGGTTGAAGTACTTGCTATGGTTTGTGTCTTAATCTAACTAATTTGAATTTATTATTTTAAATAAGTAGTAAAAATTGAATTTCTGGATCATGTCTTCGATAAGCACTGGTTGAAGTACTTGCTATGGTTTGTGTCTTAATCTAACTAGTGTCAATTTATTATTTTAATAAGTAGTGTATTGTCTAAAAAAAACCCTCCCATTAATCTAATCTATTCTTATTCAATACTCTAA
Organism: Drosophila pallidifrons; assembly: GCA_023558445.1. NCBI lineage: Eukaryota > Metazoa > Arthropoda > Insecta > Diptera > Drosophilidae > Drosophila > Drosophila pallidifrons. Next base: position 24,349,115 of record CM042351.1, on the reverse strand, counting down.
CTTATGTCGTATTGTATTACTATGTATGTGGAGCACACTTACTGGAACTCATGCGCTTGGAATCGGTGAATTTCTTCAGATTCTGCGTCACCTGGGTGGAGACGACAGCGATATGCTCGTGTCGCAGTTCGACCCACAAATCATCGTTCTCATCGAGGAGGACCTCCTTGTCGGGTTGATTGGGTCCGGGCGTGTATCGATAGACATCGTTAACAATGGGCAATAAATCATAGGCCATGGCTTGCAATGTGAGCTCGTGCAACAATGGCGAGACGCAATCGAAGCCACGATCCAAGATGAGCAGCTGGGATCGCGCCTTCTCCGGCCCCTCGCCCATGGTTGGCTCATCGGCCTTATAGGCATCCAGTTTCTGCTGCACCGAGGCAGCCAGATCGATGTTGCGATCCCAATCGCTGCGATAGCGCACATTCGGATATTCGCCCAACGTGGCGCAAAGCGTTGCAATCTGCTCGGCAATGCGCTCGATGTGCTTGCCACGGATGGAGGCAAAGGCCGGCGAGTACAAGCATTGGAACGTGTCCGGCGAGTCCAGTGAGAACACCTGCGACAACAAACAAAATGGCGACCATGCGGACCAACCAAATGTGACCGGACAACCGACAGAAAGAGTGCTCACATTAATTCGGGGCGAACTTTTTTGTTCGATTTCGATTAGGGAAATTTATCGAATATCTCGAATGGGGGTTTTTTTTCTTTTTTCTTATTTCAGGGTTGTCTCGGTCATTGGACGGTGCAATATGTATGTGTGTTTGTAAGCGTAAGCGTTTTGCTCTGTCGATAACAGCAATGCAGCGATTTATCGATATACAGCAAGTGCTTGAGCTTGTATGTGCAGTTGTCAGAGCAGTCCAGCAAGCATTGCAGCTCGGTTATTGTCGATCAATTTTAATGTAATACACAATTTGCATTTGCCTGCTGGGCTTCTGCTTCCAGCGTTTGTTAAATGTTATGCGCACGCACACCAATAGCAATAACAAAAAGAGCAAAGAGCAGCATGCATGAATGAAAGAGAAAGCTTGTTTAGAAAAGCGCGTCGGTCCGTTTTCTCCTGCTTAAGGAGATTGTGCGCAAGTGTGGCAACGCCATAGCGCAAGCCAAAATGGCCAGATGGAGTGAAATAGAACGAACACAAGCTGAGCTCAACACGAGAAAACGGAAACACAGCCAAGGTTATGCAAAATGTTGTTGTTGTTTATTTCTTGTTTTTAAATTCAATTAGTAGATTGCTTTAAAATATTTATGCATATTATTTTAACCGAATTGCATAAAATTGGCTGTACGCAAGTGTAAATCTGATTGTGTTAGACTGTGTGTAAGTATGTGTGTGTGTGTGTACTTAACGCTAACAAGTTACAATATATATATATATATACAGTTAACAGTATGCGAGAGAACACGAAACCAATTGACAATTGTAATACAGTTATAGAAGTTGAATACATAGCATGAGAATAATAATAAATATAATAATCATATTTTGCAGTTAGTTTTGGTTTTTGTTTCTTTTCTTTTTTGTTGTTTTCTTTTGGTTTTTTTTGCGCCCTGGAGTTGTACTCGCCGCATCACAACATGACGAATAACGAGTAAGCAACTCGTTGCGAGTTGAACTTAAACGTTCCTGGTCACTTTGTGTCTAGCGAAACGAGTAGCGTTTTTATTATTGATTTAAGTGCGATTCTCGCAAAGAGATTCCACTGTGTAGTTAATTCATGATTGATGAGGATTAGTCTTTTTTTTTCTTTTTGGTATTATTGTTTGATATTAGTGTTATATAGGTTAGGCACGATTTGCTTTTCTGTATACAATTTACATACATTAAATTGAACACTACAAAACAAGTTTAACAAAACTTAAGGAGATCTTGGTTTGAGACTTAAATTATAGACTCGTTAGAAGAGTATCGTTTCACTAGAGGCTGGACCGCTAACTGGCTGGATGGTAAAACAAAAACAGTGTTGGTAAATACCAGGTTTAAAGTTAACGTTAACGAGTTGCCAGGATCCAGATAGATTGATTGTAACTGAATTGAATTGTAAGTGTCTCAGGTTATTTACAACAGCAAGTACAACACATATATAGTACATATACATACATATATTTAAACAGCGAGACAGAGACAGTAAAAGAAATAGAGAGAGCGCGTGTGTGTGACAGAGACAGAGACAGTTAATATACACAATACAAAGACTTTGAAGATACAAGTCGAAAGCGATAAATATAATAGAAAGAGACAGAGAGAGAGAGCATTAAGTGCTAAATCGCTCAGATAGAGATGCCTATATTTACTATGTCTTTGTCTCTAGTACGAGAGAGAGAGGGGGTGAGAGAGATAGATATATAGATAGACAGAAAGGGTTTTTTGTTTGTATTTTACACGAATATTTTGTAAATATTTGTAGGTTTTTTTTTGGTTTTATTTTTCGCACCTGGCATTCATATGGTAGAAATGCAATATTAATCTCCTTTAGAGTTTTGATCTTTCTTGCAGCGCACGATTTACACAAATCGTTAAACAATTCCTCCGGGCAAACTATAATTATTTATAAATAATATAAAATTTTGCTTATCATTACTACAATTGATGCATGACATTTGATTATCAATAGATGTTATCGTTATGCATTTTTTTTTGGATTTTTTTTTTTTTTTTTGCGTTAAGAGTTATACGAAGACTAAACGTAGTCGTAGCACCCATAGTTCAATTCACTGCTTAGTGTCTAAAATCCTGTAAAGTAAACTCATTGAGCGTAAAGTTTTTTTGAGTAAGAAATCGACAGATAGTATATATATAGTTAAAGAGACAAGAGGCATTTCTAGAGATTGGCAGAGCGACAAAGCAATAAAAACAAATAACAAACATAAACGCAAACGCAAAATCGTACCAAATAAATTATGAATGAATTCGTGGAGGGGGTAATGCAAGTGTATTATATCGTTTATCAGTTATTTTGATGTATCACCCAACATAAACTATAGTTAGTTGTAAGCACTTAAGAGGACACATCGTTTCACGAAACGATTGGCACAGCTTTTAGTAAAGAGAATGAGTGAGGACACCGGCAACAACAACGTGTGTGTGCCAACAAAGCAACGAGTAACGAGTGGCGAGTAACGAGTAGTATGTGTTTTATATGTGTATTTTGTGACGAAAACTGTCGAAAGTCGAAAGGGAGTCTGAGGAATTGATTTAATTGCATTGAAACTATACCTGTGCTTCATAGGCTAAAAAGGCAATATTGATCTCTTTGCAGGTGCGCACATATCGCCGACAAATGTCTTTGTGCGATTGCAGCATTTCAAATATGCGCGGAGGTATCGCTACACGTTATTTACACATTCATACGATCAAATATTATTATTTATATATAGAAGAGTAACGGAACAGGTATACGGTATGTATACGAGGGGTGTGCAGAGGTTTTATGGATTGGAGATTGTGTTGAATTCATGGAAGAACAAAAAAAAAAATACAAGAAATGAAAATCAAATAAAGTACTATCGATAGCGTATCGATAAAATAGCCAAAAATATACTATATATAACGATTGCAATTTCTTCAATAGACTTTTTTTGTTTTTGTATCGAAAAGAATAGAATAGAATAGATATAGAATCTTTTGGCCGACTGAACGGCTGACACATACCCTCGGTAAAGAAGACGTGCGCATAGCGATACATCGGACGTGCCGGATTCTCAAAGTCACGAATCAAAGAGCGCACCGATTCATCCGATGGCGTGATCAAATAGATGGCATCCATTGTGGGCAGCGGTTCACGTTTCTTATTGATGTCCTCCACCACTGAAAATGCAAATTCATTAATTAATCTTTATCATTCTGTGTGTAACTGTCAACGACTTACAGGTGATGCCCTCGGCACTAATCTCATGCATTTTGGTGCAAGCGGACACCATCCGCATGCCCAGCTTATCCACAACGAGGACGCGCCACTCAATGCCACCGGCTCCGGCTGCCTTCGGAGCTGCCGCAGCGCCCGCCTTCTTCGGTGGCGGTGGCTTGTACTTCACCACCTCGTTCATAATCTCTGCAAAAAGTTGGAATAAAATTATATATGTATTTATTATTATATCTTTGGCTGATTAATACAAGACAATTTCATATTTCAGCGAAAAGATTGTCATGCTTTCCACTGAAAGAAATTCTGTTATGTAGTTCGTTTAACTGCCGCATTTCCTAATCTATTAACAAATCTTTAAATAAGAAATTTCCTTTTATACCCTTATAACATATTTTTATACTGTCGACTGATTAATATGATTATGCGAAAAAATTGTCATGCTGTCCACTGAAAGAAATTATGCTAAACAAATTGGTCAGTTATCATTGTGATGTACATATATCCTAATCTATTAACAAATCTCGAAATGAGAAATTTCCTCTTATATCATTATAATATATTTTCAATTTCTAGTTTTTTTAGTACTACATAAACTCCCATGAGATTATATGAAATAATTACTACAATTACCGGAAATCGTTAGAAATTACCTCAACAATCAGTCAACTTATAGCTATATCCATTAAACAATATAATATGGATAGATTTTCGTAATCGCAGCAAACATCTAATGAAACTTAATATTTTCTGCCAAAAGAAGGATTAAAAACGCTTTTTGAAAATACTTCGCAACAAATATCTAATCAAAATGAAGATTTAATGCGAATAGAAATATCAAAAATGCTGTAATTTGAAAAATATAGGGTAGAAGTTAGTGTACCCACTACTATTCTGTTACTTCGCAACAAATTTCTAATTCAAATTTATATTTTGTGCCAATAGAAAGTCGAAAAATCGTTTTAAAATTATTTCGCAAAAAATATCATAATAAAATACATATTTTATGTCAATAGAAAAATCAAAAATACTTTTATTTAAAAATTACAGGGTAAAACTAGTGTACCTACTATTTATTTAAACTGGTGTTCTGTTATTTATGTTCTGTTACTGTGCAACAAATATCTTATTTAAATTTATAGTTTATTCTATTGTAATAGAAAGAACAAAAATGCTTATATTTGAAAATTACAGGGTAGCTGCTAGTGTAACCACTGAAAATAGTTGGACTTCCCGACCTTAGGTGCGATTTTATCTATAAACCAGAAGATCACATCGTGCTAATGGAATTTCAATGTGATGAATAAGAAGAATAACTTTATTACAAGAAATAGTTAAACTAATAATTTCCTAAAGTCAGTGCAACTTAATGACAATAAATTTGAAAGGGATTGTATTCGTTATTTCGATAAAATAGATCTGGAAATCTAAAAAAAAAAAAAAAACTTGCAATCATCAAATTTGCAAAAATATGTTTGTAACAAACACAACAACACAACAAGATGAATAACTCTTCATTATAACTTAATATTTTCAATAACTCCCTTTAAAGCAACGCTTCGCTTACTGACTTGCATTCCATAGCATACCCTTTGCTAAGTTCGTAAAGGGTAGAAGGGGGGGGGAAACTATGTCATAAGCAGCTAAGACGTTTTGCAATGCGTTGGTGGGGAAGGGGTAAAGAGATGAGGTAAAAGTATTACTCATAAAGCAAAGCGTCGTTCCATAAGCACCGCCTATGAGTCATCCAACAAAAACAGCAATAATAATAACAGCGACAGCAGCAGCAACAACAATTACGAAAATAACAACAAAAAAGGGAGACAACAAGAATGCTTGAAATAAGCCGTTTAGTAAATGGCGTTGCCTGATTGATTTTATTTTTGATCAGCGATTATACTGCAAATTGCGAACGCTTGCCAAGAGAGATAAATGAATTCCACATCTACTAAACAGGCAGCGCTTATCCTGCGGCAAAGGTCACCGTCTCAGCTCACACACACACACACATAGTCACAGAAGCCACCTACACCATGAACAAGCGTTGGCGTTTTTGGCTCTGCTGCGCGTCGGCGTCGCTAGGGTGGGAGCTTGTATGTGTGTGTTGGAAAAATCGATGGACACCGTGTGGGGCTACTGCTACTGCTCATTTGATAAGAATATGCAAATGCAGATATTTTTTTGCATATCAACTTGACTCTGCACAATAGGATTTCAATACATATGTGTGTCATAGTGAATTTAAATGGGGCGTCATGTTTATCACAACCTTGTCCATAGCTATGTTTGAGTATGTATGTATGGGTATGTGTCTATGGCTGTGTGAGTGTGTTAGTCACAACAGAATTAGAGAAGGCAGCAAATAAAAATAACTCCAATTAGAACACTTGTCATTGCACTTACTCTGGCCAACCAACATTTTCAACGCCATTTTCGCTGCTGCTTTTTTGTCACTCTGGCTTTCAGCCCTTTGCTAACTTAATTCGCTTCCTTTCTTATTTTATTTTATTTCCTTTTTTTGTGTATTTTCTATGCGACTGTCGCACACGCAACACTCAAACAAACACTTTAACAAAATAATGAACACTGCTAATTTTTTCACCAACTTTCCGAAAGACAAAACGAAAAAAAAGAATAACTCGGCACCAAACGTCAGCGAAAACGCGGCTCTAATATGCAAACTCTTTATAGGAAATCAATGCGTATTTTGTTCTTGTTTTTATTTAATTTTTTTGTTACAATTGCACTTTTAACAATCTAGCAGGCAGAACTTCACAACAAACAGCGTGACCGCAAACTGAATTGCTAAAATATACCGCCATATACCAAAATACAGAAGCCTGATGGCTTGCCAGCTGGTCACACTACATATGGGTTTTTAGTATATTAAGCAAAACGCGTATAAAAAGGCGCTGCATTTTAAATAGCTTATTGTTTTAGCATTTTAAAAACTTTAAACGCAGTCTATAACAATTTGTTCTATCAATTATTTTGACGATACACAACTAAAAACCAATTGCTACGAAATTAACAATATATACAGACATCTATCTTTTTCGCAACTTCAATTGCTCAACAATGTCAATGTCTGGCAACGCCCCGGTCTACTGGTTGGCAACGCCAAACAACAAGAGCGCTATTTTTAAATATCTAACGCTCATTGGCTATTTATTTTGCGCTTATTACTAGAAAAAAAAAACACTAAGTTATCACAATATGTAAATAAGATGAAAAAGGTATATATATAAATCCAAGGCAACATTATGCGAGATTTAAAGCTACAACGGCATCAGCTCTGCCAGGGATTCGGCAATTGTGCTATCACGGAAGCGTCCAATGCGCAGGGCATAGGAAATGACATGGGCCACATAACTTTGCTCGTGCACGCCATGAAACAGATACGACATGGCACCTGCAAGCAGAATGTAAATAGATTAATTCAATATTCAATTGAAAACAATTAATCAATGGAGTTTACCTCGAGCATGTATTGTCACATCCGAGCCGCCATGAAGATTCTCATTGGTGTTGATCGCCGCCTGTTGCGTATACTCCCAATCTGTGGTATCGGTAAGCGCTGGATTTTTACGCTGCATTCGCTCGGCATCCACCTGGAAGCCCTCATAGCTGGTGCCATACGTGAGCGTCGTATACGGCGTACCCTCGGTTTTCGATGTGCCCGCCGTGCCCAAAATATCTGCTCCCCGATCCGGATGCCCGTTAATGGTCAAACTGTGCGCATGATCAGCGGTCACAATCAGCAGCGTCTCATCGAGCTGATCTCTGTTTGTGGGTATCCATAGCAATTAAAATTGTAATTACAATAAATCACTAGTTAACTTACTTCTTTTTGAGATACGCTTGAACCGCTTGAACAGCTTCGTTGAGGGCAATCACCTCGCTCAGTGCTTTGCGTGCATTGCCTCGGTGATGCGCCTGATCGATCATTCCCGCCTCCACCACCAGCAAATATCCCTTGTCACTGTTGCCCAACACCTCCAATGCTCTGATCGTCATGTTGCTCAGCGATGGCATCCCAGCATCGCTCTGATCTCGCTCATGATCGTACTTCAGATGACCGTTGGCAAAGATCCCCAGCACATAGTCCGTATTCTGGGCATCCAATTGCCGCAGCTCGCCATTGTTCTGGACCACAGCATGCGAGACGCCTTGATCGGCTTTGTAGTCTGTCCAGTCTTTGATGAGATTACGGCCATCGGTCGAGTGACCCGCCCAGGTGTCCAACGGATCACTCGCCGAGTCGGTGACATTCGAGACAAGCATCTGACGACCGCCGCCCATAATGACCTGTGAAGTGAGTGGAGGGAGTTGTTAATGAAGTACGCATTAAAGCATTTAAATATGGATGGGAAGTGATTCTCGATCAGAGTCAACAGTCGAGAGATTGTAAATTGTGACGATACCAGACAAATTAAACAGCACTGTTATTAAAGATGCGATTACAAGCTTCACATGCGACTGTAAAGTCAATGTTACAAGTAATGTTTATTGAAATTTTCGAAGATCTGCGAATGTTAAGCTTTGTGTACACATCAATGATGATGTCCTAAAAATTTTATTACAATCGGACAATAAAGAAGTATTTGAAAATAAACAAATTAGCAAGCTTTGTAAGTTCAATAGCACTATTAATTGACATGTGACTTAAAGGTTTAACATACGACTGTTAACTCATTGTTACAAATTCTGTTAATAGCAATTTGTGAATATTAGCTTTTGCGTACACATACAGAAATGATGATGATGCAAACGTTTTTATAAATTTGCATTACAATCGGACAATAGACGTGGAAGTATTTGAAAATAAACAATTTAGCAAGAAACAGGGTGAAAGTTTAGCAGAACTGTTAACTAACATGCGACTAAAAAGTTTAACATACGACTGTAGACAATGTTATAAGTTCTGTTGATTGAAATTTACGAAGATCTGTGAATGTTTGCATTTAGTAGCATTAGAAGTATTAGCATTTATAAGTATTTGAAGTATAGCCGTTAAGTTTAACGGCACTGTTAAATAACATGACACTAAAAGGATTAACATACGACTGTAAAGTCAATGTTAGAAGGTCTGTTAATTACAATTTACGATGGTTTTTATACCCGCTACCCATAGGGTAGAAGGGTATTATAACTTCGTGCCGGCAGGAAATTTATGTAACAGGTAGAAGGAGGCATCTCCGACCCTATAAAGTATATATATTCTTGATCAGCGTCAACAGCCGAGACGATATAGCCATGTCCGTCTGTCCGTCTGTGTGTCTGTCCGTCTGTCCGTATGAAACACTGGATCTCAGAAACTATAAGAGATAGAGCTATAATTTTTTTTTGACAGCATTTGTTATGTTTGCACGCAGATCAAGTTTGTTTCAAATTTTTGCCACGCCCACTTCCGCCCTTGCAAATCAAAAAAATCGAATAACAAGCGTAATTTTAAAGCTAGAATTCCGAATTTTGGTATATACAATAATAACTATAGTATTTATGATTTCTGAAAATTTGGTAGCGTTCAGATAAAAATTGTCGAAGTTATTAACGAAATACTTTTGTATGGGCAAAAAAGCTTACTTACTAGGGGTCTGAGTTGCTTTGGCTGACAATCTGGTATATTGTGCCGTCTATGGTATATTTTGAATAAGGTACTATGTCGATATACCAAATATACCATTCGGTATATTTTTAGTATTTTTGCAGTATATTTGGTATATTTTGAGAAACCGCAAAATATATTTCTTTTATTCAAAATGGGTAGCGGGTATCTCACAGTCGAGTACACTCGACTGTAGCTTTCTTACTTGTTGAATGTTAGCTTTTCATTTTCTAAAATTTAATTACATTCGGACATTAGACGTAGAAGTATTTAAAAATAAACAATTTAGCAAGGCACAAGCTAACTTTAACTGCACTGTTAATTAACATACGACTAAAAATCATAACATTCGACTGTGAAGTCAAATGTTAGAAGTTCTGTTGCATGCAATTTGAGAATATCTGTAAACCGTTTTCTAAAAAGTAGAAGTATTTGAACAAACAATTTAACAAGGCGAAAGTTCAACAGCACTGTTAATTAACATACGACCAAAAGTCTTAACATTCGACTGTAAGGTAAATATTACAAGTGCTGTTAATTAAAATTTAAAAAGATTTGTCAGCTTTCAATAGCATTAAAAGTAACAACACTGTTATTTAACTTGCGACTGAAAGGTTTAACATTCGACTGTAAAGTCAAGAAGTTCGCTAAATACTTGCTTTGTTTTTACTTATTCGAAACTTACATTGATCTGTCGCCCTGTTGCATGCTGCACCAGCTGCCTGCCGATGTCGAGGCAACCCTGTTGCAGCGCCTCCGCTGGCATTGTGGCCTCGCATTCCCAACGACGATCGGCGACGTGAGCGTACAAAGCGGCTGGCGTTGCGTGCGTGACACGAGTTGTGGTCACGAATCCTGTGCGCATGCCATCGACTTGGGCCCAGTTGAGTATCGTCTGGACATGATTCTTCTCGTTGAGCGAGGCGGTGCAATTGGCAAGCGGAACATTTGCATCGACGCCGCCTGTTTCATAGTTAACCTTGACGCCGCCAAAGAGCGCTGTGGCTGTGGAGAAGCTATCGGGAACCTGTTTGTCGGCACAATACGTCTTCAGGAGTCCCATGTGGGGGAAACGTTCCCAGCTGAGCAAACCCTCCTCCTTGTAGCGATAGATGCGAGCCGCTGTCACCGTGTTGGGTCCCATGCCATCGCCAACAAAGAGCACAACATTCTTGGCCCGTCGGCGATTGAGTTCACGATTTAAAGCGAGCCTCAGTTCATCGATTCCCCGATCGTACCAAACTTGTTGCTGTTCCGGGAGTTTGACGTGCCAATAGGCAACGGTTTCCATGTCGCTGACATCGCCCGCGAATTCGTAGTGGACGAGAAAGCCAATGCACATGGCAATCATGAGAACCGAGGAGAAACTCACTGCAATGATGAACACCTTCGATTTGAAGACATTCTTTTGATCCGGTTGGGTCTTGGACCGAGGTGTTCCGCCATTCGAGGCGGCGAAATTGTGCGTGGAGTCCAAGCTATCCAGCTGCACCTCGATCAGTCCCACATCGCTCAGCTTGCTGTGATCCGTGTTGTTGCTGTTGGTGGCTGTTGATGACATCGCTGACTGATGATTAGGCTGCCTCTGATGATTTTATGATGCCAGGCAAAGCTGTAAAAGTCACGATATATGATGCATGATAATAATTGATATTGTGTCTCGTACTCTAGTTATCAGCTACATGTGCAATCTCAGCTCGCAGATAAAGCGTTTTTACTCTCTCTCTTCCTACCTCTTTCGCTCTGATCTAAACTGGCAACTGGACTGTCGGGTGCAATTAATTGTGGGGTAGCTTTTAAATAGCCAAATCGTTATTCGATTACACTGCAAACGAGGCTGATGAACCACGTCACGACGACGACGACGACAACGACGACAATCAACCAAATAGACAACAAATCGCAATACAATCGTGAACCCCTTTCGATGCGATTGAGAGATCGTTGAGTGCCGACTGCTGGAGTGGATTTACTTGCCTTTTCATTGCGGGGCCGTGTGCTTTTCTCGTCTACCATTATTGGCAGACATTTTCATTGATGCACTAACCCCAAAGCGGGCATAACGAAGCAGACAACACGTATGTAACAAGAGGAAGGAGATAAAATCACACACCATTTTTGTTAAAGTAGCATAATCTAATACTTGGAGAAAATTAGTTAATACCATATAATCTAATAATTAATAGCCCTTTGTTTTTAAAAGTCTTTCGCCTTGCTATCCTCAAAATTTCATTACAATCGGATTATAATTTAAAAGATAAAGCACAAGTATACCAAAATTAATTAATAATATATAATCTAATACTTCTGTACTATTCATTCTAAAACGTCTTTCTGCTTGTTATCCTCAAAATTTCATTACAATCGGAAGATTATTTAAAGATCAACAGAAATATACCAAAATTAGTGAATAGTATACAATCTAATACTTGGTTACTTTTCATTTTTCGTCTTACTATCCTCAACATTTCATTATCGGACTATGAAAGGTAAAGCACAAATATACCAAAATTAGTTAATAATATATAATCTAATATTAATACTGGTACTATACAATCTAATACTTCGGTATTCTTTATTTCAAAGCACACTTCAATAAAAGTCTTTAGTCTTGATATCCTCAAAATTACCTTCATTTTTTTTTAAGTTGTAAGCCTCGTAATCCTGAAAATTTCATTACAATCGGATTATAGATTTAAAGATCAACGTAAACATATACAATCTAGTACTTGGGAACTTTTCACATTTCGACTTGCTATCCTCAAGCTTTCATTATCGGAATATGAACGGTAAAGCACAAATATACCAAAATTAGTTAATACTATATAATCTGCTATATAATACAATCTATATACTATAAAATCTATAGTAATACTGTATAATCTAATACTTCGTTTTATAGCACTCTTCAATAAAAGTCTTTTATCTTGTTATCCCCAAAATTTCATTAGAATCAGATTATAATTTAACTGACAAAGCACAAATATACCAAAATTAGTTAATACTATGTACATATACAATCTATACAATCGGAATATTAGAAGTTCTGTTAAGTCAAAAATATATCAAAATTAGTTTGTACTTTATAATTATTTTCATTATTTCTGTTATCTATTTATATACTAAACTTACATTTAAAGAAAATAAATAATCTTCAAGAATCTTCTTCTATTTACTTTTATATACTAAAATTACACTTAAAAAAATGAAGTGATCTTCAAGACTTTCATCACTCACTTATTTATCAGTTATAAGACATAACCCATTCCTTAACCATATCTGATCTTAATATCCTAAATAATCTCTGATCTTTGAATTCCCAAAAACTTCCCACTATACTTTGCACTGATTTTACGAGCGGTATGGCGAACTCACAAATAAAGATCTTATAGAGGATCAGTTCTCTTTGATTTTTGTGGAAGACCCTTCAAATTTTCTGAAGCTGAGCGACTCGGATGGCGAAGAAACGGCATCTAAGTCGTCGTCAAGTTGTTCGGACACGTTTTAAATGGCATAGACGTTGTTCTTGGGGCCGATAAGGTTTATTGTGACGACCATAATAATAATGTGTGATATTGTTAGTAGGGGCTATTTATGGCCACTTCAAGTTTTTGGCTACGTTAAGAATTTTGCGTGCAGAAATATCAATGTTCTTGTATATATAATACATATATATTTACAATCGGTTAGCTATAGATTGTCTTGATGATTTGATTCATATCATATTGATGTGTCATCCTTCTTTTTTCTTTTTCCCATACAGTTGAAAGTTAAAAAAGTTTAAAAACAATTGTTTGATTGAGTCTGACGCAAATCGTGGTGCTCTTTAGCGATAGATGGATGGCTGAGATATGGCTAAAGATAGTCCCATATAATTACTAAAATAGATTACGAGTTCCCCACTTGTGGAACACACACACACACACACACACATTTCATCATAATGAGCACTTGAATGATGCAAGACTTTTTTGTTTGGTTTTATAAAGAAATGAAATGGAAAATAAAAAAATGAAGCCAGTGAAGCGTTTTGCGTTTATAAGGTCACAATTTAGTGGGAAATATCTCAGCAGCGGTTATTTATCAGACACAAAGAGTGTATACATAGAGTACCTGGCTGGGCCTCCAATAAACCATATACGTATAATCTAAATAAAGCATTCTATAGATTACGCGAACCTGAGAAAACTATGTTGACTTTGAATGTGCAGACAAAAGAATAACAATGAGGCAAAAGGGCTCTGCTCGACTAGCAAATACTCGTATGCTGCAATTACAGTAAACACAGCAAACGTATAAAAACGATATCAAAAATCAACAAAAACAATTAACTCGCAAATACGCATCAAATAAACAAACTACAATAATAATGACTGGCACTTATACGGCAAGGAATGTGAAATGTATAAGGCGGCAAACTAAGAGCCTAAGCATTAAAGTATAAGACTGTCAGCTAAGATCCAATTTAATAGAATTGAAGCTTACACCACAGGGAATGTAAAAAGTATAAGAATGTGAAAAGCTAAGAGCCTAAACTGCCAAGAAACGTAAAAGTATAAGACTGCCAAGCTACGATCAAATACAATTGAACTAAAACTTATACCGCAGGCAATGTGAAAAGTATAAGACTCAAAGCTAAGATCCCATAAGCTGCTAAGGGGCTGTCCATATATTACGTAATCACGTTTTCTGCGATTTTTGACCCCCTCCCCCCCTGGTAATCAAAAGTAATCAATTGATGAACACCCTCCCCCTAACAATGATTACGTAATCACAAAAAAAAAAATATGAAAATTTGTTCTTTTATTCGTTATTTTCAAAAGAAGATTCCAGCCAATCTTTAATATTTTTATTATTGGAAGTTGTCTTGTCAAAATCTCTTTATATCCGCAGGTATCATCTTCGTCGTCTACATAGTCCTCGTCAAGCCATTCGGGGTCTTCACATCCTTCGTATGACTGAATTACTAGGCATTCTCCCTATCGCCGTCCAGCCACACGGTAAAGGGGTTTCTTTGATTTCCAATCGAAGCTTACAGCTACATTTATAAGAAATATTGCATTCGGTACTTATCGACAGAGTAATCGGCGCTAAACTAATTTTTGAATATATACATTTAACAACAAAATTTTTATAAAATGATTACGTAATCATTGTCCAAGACCCCTCCCACCCCCTAAGTGATTACGTAATATATGGACAGCCCCTAAGAAATGTAAAAGTATAAGACTGCCAGCTAAGATCAAATGCAATTGAACTTTTACCGCAGGGAATGTGAAAAGTATAAGAGCCTAAGTTACCAAGCAATGTAAAAATATAAGAGATTCAACTACGCTCAAATAAAATAGAACTAGAAACTTAAGCCGCAAGGAATGTGAAACGTATAAGACTTAAAGTTAGGAGCCTAAGTAAAATTATAAGACTGCCAAGCTACGATCAAATGTAATAGAACTAAAACTTATACCGCAAGCAATGTGTGTGAAAAGTATAAGACTACCAGGCAAGGATCTTATACAAAGCAGCTGACAAAGAAACTGACACTTATACTACATGTTTAACACTAACCAGTGCAACAACCCAAATCCTATACTTCAGGATTTTTCACAGTTAAAAGTGATTTAATTAAATCTGCTTTGTGTTTGCATATATCTTCGATAGTTTGGTAATATTGAAGTTTCCAGGTAGCCAACTAATCAAATGAATTAATTTGCAAAACTTTTGGAAAAGCACTTGCCCTGCATTAATTTCCGTTGGCATTTGTTTTAATTGCAGAATGTGTGGGAGTGGCAAACAAATACACACACACACACATACACGCATATACAAATACATACATATGTACGTACATATGTGTGTAGCAATTGTCGTGTTCAAGTGGTGTATAAGTATTATTTAGCTAACGGGCATGTCCAGACTAATTGATTTATAACAGAAACACTACGAAAGAAAAACATGAGAGCATCGCAATGGAAAGATGGAAGAGCTCTTCCTAGGCAAAAGTGCTTCTCCCTCTTCCCCACCACTCACACCATCTTTCTTCCACAAGCTTTCCCCTTCTCTCCTAGGAGCAGCTCTCGCACAGCTGTGAAGAGAGCAAAAGGGGAAGGGAGGGGGGGGGAAACAGTTTTGCAGCCATGTGAAGTCTCTTGAGCATAAACAATACCACTTACTTGACATTGGCTTCCAAATAGGCACTTTTGGTAGTGTTGTGTTTGTATAAATATTTACAATACACTATTATGAATGTGTTTTTGTTGTAAACAATTTCACCAATTCCTTTTAATTCATTGTATTTTTTTTTTTTTGCTTTTTGCTTTTGTTTCACAAATGTTTATAAAAATAGCATTCGCGAAAGTTTCCACTAATATAGTGTATAATATTTACTTATATTTAAATTTAAATGAATCTCGTTTGATTTCAGCGTTTTTGAATTAAACAACAATAACAAAAGACGCAGCACAAATTCGACCGTTCACAACGCACGTTTTTACCGTTTTGCGAATCAAAATAATGTAAAGGAAAGCAAGAAAACTAATCAACAATGATGCAACACCGAAATTCGCATACTCTTTTCAACGTTCTCGCCACGCCACGCTTCAATGCAATTGATGAAGTGATTTAAATAATAAACCGATTACACACTGCTATTATTGTGTACTTGTGCACTTGCTGTTTCATGTGCTTTAATTAAATAATTCAATTGTCATCGCGCGAGCACTGTGTATTAGTTAATAAGCTTTACACTTTCCCTTCAAACTGGCCAGATGCAAAAACAAACACACTTGCCAACAACACGCGAGACGACCGCGAGAGCAGCAGGAGTGAAAGAGAGCATGCGCTTAATGCGATAACATTGCTCGAACAGCTGGCACAACAGCATATGTTAGCTCTTAACAGCGATACTGTTGGCTGCTCAACTGTTAAGCACAATAGCGATAACAACACAATCGATAAATATGTAGACGCGCGAATGTTGATATTTTGAATCATCGACAGCGTAGGCTTAGAAAAATGGGGAATAAATCTTGGCACAGACTTAGTATGTTAAGTCGCACGAACTAGTAGTAACTTTTAAAATATAATACACAATTGTAAAAAAGCATAATACAGCTTATATACATAAAATAAATTAAATTATTCAAGATGTTGCGCATACCTGGCATGCCCCTTTTGCCGGGCACACTCTTTCGCGATGTAAGTAAAACCACGGAATTTGTATTAAGAGGCAAAGTTACCAATCTGATTGTAATGCAGGTTAATAAAATATACTATCCGAAATCGCAATCGTTACTCAATTTCCGAGGCATACCCATGCTGAGCGATCGGCTACAGTCGACGCCCGTGGATCCAGCTGGTGTTGTTGTCGATATTAGTTGTCCGCCGGCCCAAGCCCAGGCACTATATCCGCCTCGGACGGGTCCACGGCTGCCGCCGTGGCTGGCCTACGACAAGAAGGTGCTCAGCTTCAAGGCGTACTTCAAGCAAACGCTGCAGGAGAACTTCCATGCCCCCTATATGGTGCGCAACGTGAACATCTATTACTATCTGGAGGATGGCACGCTCGATATACACGAACCCAAGGTGGAGAATTCGGGTATTGTACAGGGTTGTGTGCTGCATCGCCAGCGGGTGCCAAAGCCCCCGCCATGTGACAATGAATTTATCTCCATTGTCGATCTGAATGTGGACAAGACGGTGCAGATATTTGATCGCAACTATCACATCTACGATTGTGATCAATTCACGCGCAGATTCCTCAACAAGCACGGCATTGTGGTGTCCGATCCAGTGTCACCGGCCATGTAAGTGTAGTTATACCCCTTGACAAAGGAATGGGAGAAAGCTACGAAAGCTGTTAGATCAAAAGCATTGATGCTGATCAGTAGTGGAGATGAAAGAATTAGTCCTCTGCATTTGACCTTTCATTCATAATGATGAAGATTCATAAAGATGAAGATTCATAAAGATGAATGAAAGCTAAAATGCAGAGAACTAATTCTTTCATCTTCACTACTGATCAGCATCAAAGCTTTTGATCTAACAGCTTTCATACCTTTCTCCCATTCCAATTACTGATCAGCATCAATGCTTTTTGGTGTAACATTTGACGCTACTGACCGCTAAACGAATAGTTTTATCATAACCTGTAATGTTAATAACTGTTAAACTCCAGCTCTCTTATTTCTTATATTTATACCTATGTTTAATCCTGGATAATTCTCCCTTAGCGATCCTGCGGAAGCTGTACGCAAGCGGGGACAGGCAAGGGCCAGTGCACCACCCGAGAAACGTCATCCGTTTGCGCAGTTCCTGAAGTACGATCGTCAGATATTGAAATTCCAGGCCTACTGGGATGATCGCACTGACATGGGTGATGTGCGCAAGCTGGAGATTTGCTACTACCTCGCCGATGATACCATCGAGGTGAAGGAGGCTCACATACGTAACTCCGGTCGGGATGGGCCTAGCACGTTCCTCAAGCGTGGACGTTTGCAGAGGGTGAGTGGTCCACGTATGATCCCTTCCCTTCTTCCGATAAGAGAGTAAATTACCTTTTCCATCACGTTTCACGCTAGGAATTCGATGGCATGTTTCTGCCGGGTCAACAGACGCCGGTGACGTTGTTGAATGTGCTAGGATCGTCCCGCAATGTGCGCTACTGTGTCGATCCCCTCAATTTGGGCAACAAGGAGATACTATATTACAGTCAGCGGGATCTGCAAATAGGCAGCGTACTCAATATCTACGGACGAGCTGTGGTCATCACGGACATGGATCCATTTACGCGGCAATACTATCGCGATCACTATGGCATCGAGCAGTTTACGCCATTGCCACAGCCAACGAGATCGGACGTTTGTGCGCCGTACGATAAATCGGGTCGCATGCTACCGCCCTACAATGGCTGGGGCAGCTACGAGGATTCCGCCGGCAATTGCATGTCCATTGTGATAAAACGTCCCAAAACGGACTTTAGGAAATTCATCAAATTCGATCGTTATGTGCTGCGTTTTGGGGCCAAAATGTTGTCCACCATTCGCGAGAATTGCGAACGCATCTTTGTCATCAGCTATTTCCTTAGCGATGACACCATGCAGGTGCAGGAGGTGGCGGTCCGCAATTCGGGTTTCCTTGGCGGTGAGTTTATGAAGCGCACTCGCGTCCTAATACCCGGCCAGGAGAAATTCTCTTGCAAGCAGCCTTTGTATTATCGGCCATGTAATTTCTATATTGGCGGCACCATGTCCATCAAGGATTTCATCTTTCATCTGGTATCGGCCGATGAGTTTACGCTCATGTACATGGAACATCATCCCGATCAGTTTGCACACACCAACATCGATCTGATACTGGAGAAAGTGCGTAAAGTTTTGGAGACACGGATGTCGGACTTTGTGTCCAGCTGTGTGCCCGAGTGCACTGATCTCGACCAGAAGTTGGAACAGCGTGCCATCTTCATATCCTTTGAGAGTCTCAAGGGTGCTCTGGTCGCACTCATGGGTACGACGATCAGTGATCACGAGATTATCACCATTTGCCGGCACTTTTCCGGTGAACAGGCGCCACCGAATGCTTGTTCGCGGGATAAAGTTCGAGCTGCCGCTCATCTGGAGATCAAACGTTCGCTGTGGAACGGTCGAGAGGAGCTGATGGAGCATTTCCATCATATTAATCCCACGAATAAACCATTTATGCCCGAGTCACAGGTGCGATCGACGCTGCGAGGTTTTCGTATGCCATTTACGTTGGAACTGATCGATAACATATTGTCGGTTCTGAATCGCAACGATTGCGATGAAATTGAGGTCTGTGATCTGATGAACTTTATCGATGTCTCGTGCTTCAGGGGCTGCGATATGCCGCCCATCAATTACGCCTTCGAGCTGTGCCCCAAGTTGCCCTTCCAGTACAAGGGACGTGTCATTGATTTCGGTTGTCTACTGAAGGCTCTCAATTTACCCATCAACAATTTAACGACAACGCCAGTGCAACCCGCTAATGTGCAAGGAGATGCAAGGATATTGCCACCCAACGAGGCAGACAACTGTTGAATGATCCTCCTTCTCCGTCCACTGCTTCGTGGCATTTTAAATTTTGTTTTGCATTTTAACGCTGTTTTTAAACGTTCCGTAGTTAGATCGAAATTTCTTGTACTAAGATAACGTTGTAGAACACACTCCACTCAAGATTCAAGATAACGACGATTACCAACACAAGAAATGCCATCTATATTCAGTAGACTTTTCATAAGAAACAACAAAATCATCGTGTTTTCAAAATAAATCACTATTAAAACAAATATTGTACGTAGAGTATAATTGTAACCAATAACTTTTCATGTACAAGAAGATTTTCAAAGTTAGATTTCTCATTAGAAAAGCAAATCACTATCGACACTATGTAAAATAATATTGTAAGCAATATATTTTTATGGAATGAAATTTTTGTC
Organism: Drosophila pallidifrons; assembly: GCA_023558445.1. Lineage (NCBI taxonomy): Eukaryota > Metazoa > Arthropoda > Insecta > Diptera > Drosophilidae > Drosophila > Drosophila pallidifrons. The sequence goes on along the minus strand of CM042351.1, from coordinate 24,329,182 downwards.
AAGGTTATCGGATATAATTGCACTCTGATGTGGACTAGTTTAAGGTTGTCCTGGAGGACTGAAGAGCAATAGAGTCGTTGAATTTCCCTGTGGTCAGGCGTAATTATTGCATTCCAGGACATCGATTGCAATGAAATGATAAATACCCTTGCGAAAGAGGAGGTAAGACTAAATAACAACAATATGTATAATGTTCCGATAACCATATCTCAGGGATATTGGAACATTATGCATGTTGCTGTTATCGAGTCCTTCTTCCTTCCTTCCTTCCCCTTCTTACCACAGCAATTGAAGTACGCCCAACTCATGTGTGCTTCGATAAGCACCAACTTAACCAAGTACGTCATACAACTTTTAAAGAGTACATTTTAAGTAAGCACTGTAAAAAGCTGGTAAGGCTGGGCATTACAAATAGTGATCAGTGCAGGGAAAGTCAGTCTGGAGATAAGGAAACACTGTATATGTCCATGGTTATCCCGACTCCAGCTGAAATACCTTGAATCGGACTTTGTGACGTTTCGGGGCTGTGCGACTTTTGAGACGAAGCCAATTTATACCCGTACAGCTACGGATCTTTACTATTCTATGCTCCGACCCTCTTAGGGACAGCCGGTTCTCCGCAAACCTTTTAGAAATAATTCCTCTTTCGAGATTACTAATAACAACTGTTGTTTGTTTACATTTTTAAGTCTCTATTTATTAGATTTCATGAAAATAGCATTTTGGATTTGCACAAAAAAAGTAGGGATTGTTTGTTTATCATTAAATAATAACCTAGAATAAGAAAATTGATTATCAATGGAGTTTAGGGGGAAACGTTTCTCCCACGCCATATTTTGTTTGTTGTTTTTGCTGTGATTTTAGTTAAAAATGCAGCTAGTCGTATATATAATTGTTGTATTTAGGCATATTTTGGTTAAAGTTATTAATGTTCATTATATTTGTATCTGTAGTATATATTTAATAAATGTATGTAAAAATTGTTTTTAGCTGAATTCTGAATATCTTTTCTTTTGCTGCTGCTGTCGGTTTTTTTGTTTGTTAATTGCAATTTATTGTTTGTAAATAAGTTTCAATATTTGACATATTTGATAGAATCGAATTGAAATGGTGGACAAATTAATTAATAATTTTTTCTGCATTTTCGCTTAAGTACTGCACTTAAAATTAATTAAACATTTAAAACATGTAAAAAAAGAAAAAAAAAAATTGTGTTTCTTGGAGGGGGAGAGATACGAAGAAAAAAAATATATCGACTAAAAAGAAATACACTACAATTGAAAGCCGAAGATTTGATTAAAAAAACATTGATGTTGTGTTTTATAGTTGTTGAAGTTGAAGTTTTAACTCAGCGCCATATAGGAATATGTGCATTTAATTTCAAATTGATGTGTGAGTGTGTGTCACTGTCGTTACAAATTGGATTCAATATAGTGTAGTAGTAAAGAAGAATGCAATGAAATTACAATCGAAACATCGTGCCGAGCGATTCATCAAAGTTACGGAGCGCCATCGAGTTACTGTTGAAGGTTGAAAGGGATTGATCGCCGGGGTAAAAGACGACACACAAAGACACAAAAATTACACTCGCTCTCTTCTCTTCTCTTCGGTCGTTTAGATGCTACTGTCCCCTACCCCTGATCCATAGACTGATGAATTGCAACTGCTGATCTTAAATCTCATCAATATCGATCTCATCGCCATCATCATCGAGAGCATTCTTCTTATTGGCCGCAGCCACAGCACTGACAGCGGCAACCACCTTCAATGACTCGACACGTGCCCGATCATCGTACTCGATCTCCACATCCGAATCATTGCCCGCATCATCGTCATCATCCGACGACGAATCCTCCTCTTCGGCATCCTTTAGCCACTGCACAAACGGTTGCACCTTCTCATGGATCTCCGTGGCAATCTTCTTCGACACATGACGCTTGCTCACCTTTTGCGCCCACTCCAGTATGACCTTCTCCTCGAGTATATCGAGATCGTAGAACACCTTAAAGATGCCAGCCACCTTGCTCATCAATGTGGCCGCATGCAGCTCGACGGTCTGCTCAATGCCGCCAATCAGATAGCGTTGTCCCTTCGGATTGTTGTGGGTGAAGCGCAACAGGAGAATGCGATTCTTGCGCACATCGTTGATGATGTTCTCGGTGAAGAGCAGCTCGGCGAGCACAAGGGGCGCCTTGTTCACAATGTCCAGGCGCTCGGCCTCGATCAGCAGCTCCTTGTGCGTGGGCACATCGTCCAGCTGCTTCTTGTCGCGCTTGTTCTTCACCAGCTCGTAGAAGATGTCGATGCGCTCCTTTTCCGTCTTGTCGTAATCATCGGAAATTGTCATGCCCTTGGCGCCATCGGTTAGATCCTGTAAACGTGCTCGAATCGCTTCCTGTAAGATGTGAAAATGATTGTGATGAGTAACATTTTTAATTTATATATTTGTGGTTTAATTTTTTTTAATGTTAAACATGTTAACATTGCGATTGTTTAACAAAACTCTTAAGAATCTACTTAGCGAATACCAAACAGAAGTTTATGTTAACATGTGCGAATGTTACAACAAAAGTTTAACATCATGCTTTTAACGTGAAGATTGTTACACATAAGTTTAACATCATGCTTTTAACATTGGCAAAACTAGCATTTAACAACTGTTAAGTTACTCAAATGTTAAACATATCAATGTTACATTAAAAACTCATCAAGAACTTGAAACGCACCTTGGATACATCGACACTCCAGCCGCCATCATCATCGTCCTCGGCAATGCTCTTCTCGGGTATAGCAGCGCTAATCTCGGCCTCGGTTTGACTGGCATGATTGGTGCCATTGCCGCCATCGGATTCACCACCCGAATTGTTGGCCATCGAATTGTTGGACATGGAGCCATCGGAGTTGTCATTCTTTTGCTTTTGCTTCTTCGAACGTTTGCCCTCGGTGAGAGAAGAGCCCTGGGCAGCCGGATTCAACGATGGTGGATTCTTCACAATGTACGTGTTCACCTTATGATTGACCTTGAGCAGGCCATGGAAACCGCAGGCCTTGCACGATTGCGAAATGGTTTGATTCTTGGCAGAGACAGTCAAGTTGGTTTCTGGATTATCGCATTCGGGGCACAGCACAAATTTGCGTATGAAGCCATCGAGCAGATCCTGCAGCTTGTTCACATCATGCGAGCCATTCACAATGAAGCGTTCATTCTGTGTGCGGAGAGGAGAGAAGAGTAAAGTGATCCAAGAGATTGAAACTATCGATAGTATGTTCTTTGGCTAAACTATCAACAGTACGATTTATGCTACATTTTGCAACTCTACTGCTTCTTTGCATACCTTATGATCGAGTTGAGTACCTTAGATAAGTCAAGACTATCGTCGAAAGATTGAAATTATCGATAGTATGTTCTTTGGCTAAACTATCGATAGTACAATTTTAGCTAATCTTAAACGTTTCTTTGGCTGACCTTATGATCGAGTTGCTTACTTTAAATAAGGAAGGAATTAAACTATCGATAGTATGTTCTTTGGCTATACTATCGAAAGTAAGTTCTATTTCTACAATTTTTGCTGCATTTTGCAACTCTTTGGTGCTTCTTTGCTTACCTTATGATCGAACTGCGTCTGAGCACCCAATTCGCAACCAAAGTACTTGGTCGGATAGGTGGCCGGGCGGCCGATAGCACGCGCCACCTCGGCCATGTTGACCAGGACGGTCTTGATGCCATTGCCCTTGCCCTCAACCTTGGCCTGCAGACGCGGCATCTTGTAGCGATAGAAGATGTCCGTAACGCTGCGATTCACATTGACGGTCGCCATTTTGCAGCTGTTTTTCAATTGCTCGCTTTCTTCTGTTTTTTATTTATAGTTTTCAATTTGTTTGGTTTCTGGTAATATTATTGATTCGCCTTTCGAGAGAGAGAGAATGTTGATGTGTGTCTCTGGTGCTTTTTTTTTATTGCCGGACTGTTTTTTTGTTTTTTTGCTTGCGACTGTCGGGAAGAAGTTTGAGTTGAGAGTTGGACTTAGGGGGAAATCTTTGCTATCTCGCTCACTTTCGTGTTGTTGGTTGATTGGTTTCTGCGAAGTGTGTTGTTCTCTGTTCAGCTCAGACGTTTTGCCTATGTTGTGTCTATGGCTGATTGTGCGGTTGGCAGCGCCAATTTGTTGACTTTAGCGGCTATTTTGCAATTGTTTTGCCTTTCGTTCCCGTTCATTAAATTTGCTTTTTCCTTCAACTTTGCTGCTTGCGCTGATTAATCGTTGATGTTGCTGATCCGATAACGATCCTCCTCCTGCTGCTGTCTATCGAAGTGAAAGAGGATTCCGATTGTATTTCGGACTCCGACTTTGATTTGGATTTCGCTTTACGTCCACTGGGCATCGACGATTCGTGCATCAAGTGGCAACAAATGGTTTTACTTTTTCTGTTGAACTATTTTGAAGAAAAAACACTTTCAACGTAACCTCACTTCTTCTTCTGTTACGTTATTATTAATATTTAGTAAGTGCGATTTCTTTTCCTTTTTTTGTTTTATTGTTGTTGCTGCTTTCCACCACGTTTACGTGTCTCGGGCTTTCCAATGTCTTCCTCTCCTTTCGCATGTAGTGCACGCGGTCCTAACTGTAGTGTGTATTTTTCATATGTTGTCTCTATATATCTGGCATAGTCTTAACTATTGGTGTTTCTTTTCTTATTTTTAATTATGGTAGTTTTTAGGATGTTAGGTTGTTTTTTTTTACAATTTTTTGGTTTTTATGTGTTTTTTTTTTAATTTTTTGTAATTTTTTTTTTTAGTAAAAAACTATTGGAACGGTACAATGGTTGGCTCACGTGTACCTGAACGGCTGTAACTTCCGATGTCTGTTACTTGAAGTCCTGCAAAAAGCAAAAAGAAATTAATTTAGTTTAGAGAACATTTCATTTAGTTTGGAATGGATTTCATTTCAATTTCAATTATTCAATTTGGAAATGCATTTAGTTTGGAAAACATTTCATTTCAATTTCAATTATTTAATACAAAAAAAAACATTTATTTAGTTTGGAAAGCAAACACTTTAAATTATTCAATCGTTAACCTTCCCCACTTCATTCAAAGTTATTTAAGCAATCAAACATGAATAGGAAAAATATGTGCATAAAGGAAAACTGCATAATTAATAACCAAATAAACACTTGTTGGTTGGTAGGAAAGCTGTCGACAGTTCAACACTGCAGCAAAGCAATTGGAGCAAAAGCTTTTCCCAGGCACGCATTCAATCAATAGTGACTGCGTAACCCATTTAAAAAAATATGTAAAAAAGCTGCATATGAAAAAACACCCACGACACAATTTAGTGTACGAAATATAACAATATTCACTGCATCATTTTCCCCCTCTCAAATAAAGTTCTTAGAACTCGCTAGCTTTACACCCTAGAAATCTTGTCACCAAATTTCATGACGCTATCATTTGTTGTCCCTGATATCTACGCAATTGAACAGATGGACAGACAGACAGACGGATAAGTATAAATTCTAAATGAACTTTTCAATCGTTACTTACCGATGACTTATAGTTCGCCTCTTTGAATTCATGCACAGTTCGAAGCTTTTACTCCGTTTTTGTGGAATTGGAGGTGCGCCTTTTTTTGCTGGTGTTTCTGCAAATGCAAAAAATAAAATTGAACATTAGAATCCGAGTGCGTAAGAAAGAGAGATAGATATACATATGTACATATGTATAAAGAGAAGTATCGAATATGTTTTGTGTGGGACTCCCCGATTTCGATTATTGAGTAGCTTACCCACATAGGTATACAGTTAGGCCAGCGATGGGAACGGTGCATAGCAAGTAAACAACATTGGAAAGACCCCACGCTTCGAAACACTTGAGAACACACAGCACTAAAAAAACAATTGCCGTCTCTCTCTCTCTCTCTCTTATTGCAGAGGGTTTAATCTTGAATGTTGATATTTTTATTGTGGTTAAGAACGACACGACCGATCGATTGCTCGCTCTTAGGCCTGGCTTTATGTCAATGCCGCCTCATCGAGAGAGAAACAGCGAAGCATCGACGCACTCTTCTTCTGATACGTAATAATTTTGAACCAAAGCTTAACCAGAAATTTGACCACATCAAAAATGCTACGATCGATGCTTACGATAAACGATTTCAAAAACAAAAGAGTTGAGAGTTATCTTGTATCCACGGTCAATTTATGTTCGAATTGCATCTGAATTTCTTGTTCGTAAACGGGTTTAAGGTGGGAATAAGTGTGATAAAGAAAAAAAAAGGGAGAAAACAAAATAAATATTCTGTGCCAGTTACTGTAAATTTGAGGTTTAATCTGAGAATTTTCCTACACTATATATATATCGAATAATTTCAAGCCTGAACTGTGAGTTGATGTGTTAAGGTTGCTTGTTTCTCTCTCTGTCTGTCATTCATATTACAACTGAAAATAAAAGCAAGTGTGACCACCTATTGACTTATCGGGGATCTAATCGATGAAGTGCGACAGTATATTTTATCGATATGGTGAAGAAGTGGATGATCTGCCGATACCGATAAGAGACGCAAAACAATGTTTATAAAAGCCCACAAAGGACAATCTCAATTGAAAGCTGTGTATGTTGTGTTGTGTATTAGGTTGTTTGGCAAACTCACCGCTGAGGTCATAGGTAATGGCCACAGTATGTCGCTGGATGGTTAAATCGCACAGCATATGATGCAGCTCGCTTTTGAAGTTCGTTGTTACGAGCAGGAGCTGAACGAGCGCGGCCAGAAATTGCAGCAGCAATGGCAACGTCAACGTCAATTGCTTCGGCGGCGTCAGGTTGATGTCGTTTTCCCCGGCAGGAGTCGTACACAACACCAGGAAGAACAACAACACGATCACAACTATCACGATGACGATCACGATCACTATCACAATATTGTTTGGAACAACAATAGTGCTTTTTTCAACTGCTGCTTTTGTTGATTTTCTTGTTATTATTGGATTCAATTCTTTTCGTTTCGTTCTTTTTTCCGAATTGTTATCGATATCGTTGCGGTGTCGATGAGGGGCGATTTTTTTTTTTGGCCGCGCATTGACATGAACGTGATTTTTTAATGTTTGGGAAACAACAACGACAAAGCGTAAATAGCATTAAAAGACGTCAAGTTCAAGAATAATGCAAAAGAAAAAACCAACAAACCAAAAAAAAAAAACAAAATTTGAAGAGAAAAGGACAAAACAGTGAAATTCACTGCTGATGCGCTTGTTGTTGTTGTTGTTGTTGCTGCTCTTAGGATGCTGCACTTTATTTATCGATTAACTTATCGTTGCTTTTCTCGCTTTTTTTGTATCGTATTTTTTTTTCAAGCTCTTTGGTATGTTTGGTGAGGGGAACGGAAGTAACTGTTTTTTTGTTGTTTTCGTCAGCCAGATTTGTTCTAAAGCAGTTTTTTTTGTTTTATATTCCGCACACAATGTTTGTAAATTTCGAATTGATTGAAAAAAACGAGGAGAGCTCAATACAAACAAATTGAATGTACTTTTTTTTTTGTTGTACATGTGAGCAGCGCAACAACAACAATGTCGAACAGGAGGTGGGGAGAAGGAGAAATACACAGATGTATTCAAACACGCACACACACATATGCACGCACTCACGTAGGCAAACACACACACGCACACGCTGAACTGAGGAAAAATCCAATAATTACAATGCCAATTGGGCACAGGGCATGTCTTCATTTGCCCCACAAAAAAAAAGGAAGAAAAGCATGAAAATCTTTTGGTGAATAAAAAACGCGTGTTTAGCGCTTTTCAGTTGCATTTAAGCCAAATGCAAACGTTAAAGCTGGCTTAATACTTTGTTCCTTTTGTGTCAAACACACACACATATATTCATACACACACACAAATAGAAAGCATGGAAAATTTTCACGTTGCGCGTACTGTGCGGAAAATGGTCGAAGAAAAACTTGCGATGGGTTTAACGCTGACGAATAAACTGACTTGAAGCGATGCTGCTGCTGCTGAGGTCCTGCTTGCTGCCATCGCCGTCGTCGACGTCGTCCTTCCATGGGGATGGAATCCAGCCGAACGAACCAACGAACAACATTTCGTTGTCCAATCACTGCGCATGTGCTGTGCTATGCTGTGGGGAACGGGGGACGGGGGTCGCAACAACAACAAAACCAGATGTTTCACTGCCCACCACCCACCCCACCCAACCACTTCCTTACACTAACTGCAATGCGTTTCAGGTCAGAGCATTTTGTTGCCCGCCCAAAAGTATGACAAAAAAAAAACAGAGCTCAGTTCTTCCATAAATCAGAAGAGCTAAACTGCAGGTCATGCAATAAGAGAGAAAACGCAAGCGCATGCTTCCACATGTGTTTGCGTGTGTGTGTCAAAAAGAGCGAATGCAAGCACAGCTTTCACGTGAGTGTGTGTGTGCGTGGTAAAGAGAGTAAGCAGAAGAGTGCAAGAACAGCTGAGAGAGCAAATTGTTCGTGACATATCGGAAGCTGAATCAATCGAACTTCACTTGCAGCTATGGGCTTTGCATACACTACAAGGCAAGGTATGAGTGATATAAGATGTAATTACAGAAACAATAAAGAGCAACCATGACGAATGAGTGGAAAGTATATTTGTATATTTTTTTATAGCAACATGACGAATGTAATTAAACTATAGCAAAATAATACAATTATTTATGTATATATTGTTGTGCCTGATTTCATGGTTATTGCGGCGTGACCGAAGAATGCAATTCATCTGCCCCAAAATACAATCGAATGAATCAGGGCGCATAATTCAATATATGTATATGTACATATTGTACTATTACAATTCACATTGTTTCTTTTAAATTCACAAAGCGAAAAGAGTTATACATATATGTAGATAAAAGCAAATGCATTAAGAGGGGGTGGGGGAGTAGGTGGGTCAGACTATTTTGAGCGTTGCCCCTTTGTTGACAGCAATAAAGAGAGTTGCCATCTGTTATTGTTGTCGAGCAAAAGCTGTTGCTTGACACGAAAAATGGCGCAGCAAAGAGACGGAAGAGGCAACAAGTGGCCCAAAAGTGAATGACAACAACGAAAACAAAACCAATTTAACTGCCAGAAACTGTAACAAGTACAGTGACAATCGACTAAGTTAAACAGAAACACACACTGAACACAATATAAGAGAGACCAATATTTGCAGTTGAAAGTGAAGCATGTGATGATACCCAAAACAGTAGAAGCGGGAGGGGGAGGGGAAGCAGTCGAGTCGAACCAATGCCATAAACTGGTTTCTACTTTATTTTTATCATTGTTTGTTGTTATTGTTTGCGCACGCTTGCAAAATGGCAAACACAAGAAAGCAAAAACAACAACATCGACAACAAGACAATTGGTAAACTAAATGCAAATGGAACTGGTAACTAAACTGAGGCATTGTTGTGGCAGAGCAAACGAGAGCATGGCTGCAGAGAAAAAGAAGGGGAGGGGAGCGACATTTGATGGATAGATTGATTGCGTATTGTGTGTTAACAGTGCGCTGTTGAGCAGACCCAACGAGCAAAGGTAGGCAGCTAACAGCGCGCTGTTAACTTAACATTGGTTCCGTGTGCGAAAAAAATATACACATGTGCAGACAGCGTGTGTTTGTGTGTGTGTATGTTGATCGGTTACGGCATGCGCACTTTAAGCTTAACAGACTACAACAAATCCCATTACACACACACACACACAGTTAATGGGGAAAAAGCCCACGTAGTGAGTGTGATTGTGTCTGCGATAATGATGTTTTGCGTTCATGATCTTTGCTTTGGAAAATGCTAGACGCGCTTGCTTACTCATTATTTGGGGGAAAAATGCGAAATGAGCGAAAGAAAAAATAACCCAATAAACAATTTACAAAATGGAAATTTATAAATAGTTCCAGCATTATGTTATCTGTCTCGCTCACTCCCACTCTTTCCATACTTATAGTTGTAGCTACACTTACACAACTACTTTGCTTTTATTTCTATCTTATATATAGTTTGTTTGTATGTTTAATTGACAATTGGTTACTTACCACTTAATCTTTCAAAAGTCATATAAGATATTATGTTTCCCCTGCTTGGGGTGCGCAATGCAATCTCACGAATTAGATAAGGAAGTTGATGAACAAAATCTCTGCTTCAAGGCCTTCGAAATTGTCAACGATCTCTGTTATTTTTGTTGTTCTCGTACTCGTCGATCTTCTTGTGTTCCTCTCTTTTGTTTTGCTTGCGTTGTAGTTTTTTTTTTTTTTAAATTTTTTTCTTTTTGTTGTTTTAAATGTGAGCGTAACAGAGATTGAAATTCTCTTTCTTTTGCTTCTTATTCACTTTTTTTTACTTTTAATTTTTTCTGCCACGTGAGAATTTCGCGCAACTTTTTTTTTTTTTGCGATGGCCGCTGGCAACGCTAACCACGCCAATGGCTTTTAATTGCTTTTATATTTTTCGGTTTTGTTATTACTTATTGCTGCTTCAAATGAGGCAAAGAACTCTGCAATTATCAAACGGAAAAATGATTGCGAATTAATTCGATATTCCACTGTAGCTATTACCACCGCGATCGATAAGTAAGCGAGACTGTGATAATAATAAATATGTTGGTATTGATGAAATTGTTTAAAATATGCAAAACTGTTAAATGGCGTATGTTGCTTAACAGTCGTTGGTTGTCTCAGCTGTTGCTGTTAACTCGCTGTTAGAGTGTGCAAACGTGCGTGTGGCTGTGTATGTTTGTCTTCGGTCTATCTGTGTGTGTGTGAAGGCATATCGTTGTCCAACTTGTTGTTGTTGTTGCAGCTACTGTTGAAATGAAACGAAACGTGCGCAGTACACTAAAAATACGAAACGTCTGTATGTGTGTGGGGTATTCCTCTTCCTTCTCGAATACTTTATGGCCTATGCACATACACACACACGCACGCACATGCACATGCACGCATTAAATTCGTGAGTACGATGAGCAGATGTGCGTGATTTGCAATTTCGTGAAAAAGTAATTGGTACCCTTATCAACACAATGTCCACTAAGTGCATTAACAGAGGGCTTTCACATACATAAGTCATAGATATGTACTGCCAACATTGCACGTAATTATTTTTTTTACTGCACACACACAGATGCAATGACATTTTGACAATAAAAACCACGCCATTTACTATTTTTGAGGTTGGGTCTGTTTTCAAGCTATATTTTTACCTTGTATAAAACGCAAACAATACAGGATTTCAATTTGAAAATTTGTAAACGTTGATACAACTTTAATGCGGATTTAATGCGGATTTTCTTCGAAGATCGACGACAAACTGTTGTTGTAGTGTGACCAGAAAACAAAATTTGCAAATCACACATTAATTTGACAAATATACCGAAATATACCACTGGCACAGTTCCCAACTACCAGCACTGCAAATTTTCTTATTGGAATCGGGTTACCCCTTTTTTTTGCTGGCGCAACGTTTGGATTTACTGTATTGCATTCCATCTATTGCTTGTAAAGAATATTTGATTTAGAAATTTGAAATACAATTGGCAACAGGATACTAAATTAATGATTAATATATAATAATTTTATTAAAATAATTTATTGCATACTTATTTTGTTTGAGTGAATCAAATTTAAAAAAATTGCTTGTGATTTTTAGTTGTTTGCCTATAAATAAAAACAAATAAATTATGGGTTGTGCTACCAAATTCTGGCCGAGTTATTTACTACTTATTTTATTATAGAAATTTATTTCTTCAAAACTTTATCTTGTTAATTCAAAATATACTAACAACAATCTTCGATATTTTATACAAAAATAAATGAAAGAAGGCCATACATTCCATTAATTATGACATTAAAATTAATAAGCTATACTATAATTAAATAAATTAAAACGTTTTCAATAAATAACAACATGGTCGATTGATTGCTGTTATTCGATTTTATTAACACTGCAATGTGCCGGCACTGTAATCGATAAACGATACTCTTGCATGCCGTGCTCGTCAGCGTGTTGTCATATGGTTTTTCAAAAATAAATTGCAAAACTCTTGATTGTGCTTTTCGCAAATATTAGAACGCAACTATCGCACAGTTTATTGTAACGTCATGCCCAAGGAGCAGTTTCGCGCCTCGGCGCTTAACAAGAAAATGTAAGTACAACGATAAACGGTTTAAAACAAATTCAGTAACTTCTGTGTTCTCTACGTTTTTTTGCCGGGCAACCAACAACAACACTAACAATAGCTCACATGTGCAGTTTGGCGTTAGCGGCGCTGATGAAATCCAACAAGAGTCTCTGGTGCGCATTATCTCAAAGAATCTGTATCAGGCTCAACGCCAGCCGGTTCCCTATGGCGTCCTCGATCGTCGTATGGGCATCAGCACCAAGGATGCGCTATGCGACACCTGCGGTCAAGGCTTGAATGAGTGCATTGGACATTTTGGGTATTTGGATTTGGCGCTGCCCGTGTTTCACATTGGACACTTTCGTTCCACGATCAACATACTGCAAATGATCTGCAAGACATGCGCACGCGTCATGCTCAAGGACGAGGATCGTGCGGTGTTCGGGAAGAAGCTGCACAATCCGAATTTCTCGTATTTGGGCAAAAAGGCGCTTCACTCGCAGATGCTCACCAAGGCCAAAAAGGTGACCAAATGTCCGCACTGTGCGGCAGCCAATGGTGGCGTCAAAAAGGGTCCGGGATTGCTGAAGATTCTCCACGATCCGTACAAGGGTCGCAAAAAAGATGCCACGTTCACCACCCTGATGGAGGAAATGCTGCGCTCCACGGAACTGAATCGTGATCTCAATCTAACGCTGAGCAGTTACAGCGCCGCCGAAGAGTTAACGCCGCTCATGGTGCTCGATCTATTTGAGCAGATCCCACAAAGCGATGTGGCGCTGTTGGGCATGTGTTCACGTGGAGCGCATCCCAAGCATTTGATTGTGACGCGCGTGTTTGTGCCGCCCGCCTGCATCCGCCCATCGGTGCTGTCCGAGGTGAAGGCGGGCACAACGGAGGATGATCTGACGATGAAGCAAAGTGAAATACTGCTGATCAACGATGTGATACAACGCCATATGGCAACGGGTGGCAAAATCGAATTGATACACGAGGATTGGGACTTTCTGCAGCTGCATGTGGCGCTCTATTTTCACAGCGAAATCAGCGGCATCCCATTGAATATGGCACCCAAGAAGACAACACGTGGCATTGTGCAGCGACTGAAGGGCAAACAGGGACGTTTCCGTGGCAATCTGTCCGGCAAACGTGTGGATTTCAGTGGACGAACTGTCATCTCGCCCGATCCCAATTTGATGATCAATCAGGTGGGCGTGCCGGAGCGTGTGGCCAAGATACTCACCTATCCGGAGCGTGTGAATCCCGCCAACATCAGGCAAATGAAGCAGCTGGTGCGCAATGGACCCGCAAAGCATCCGGGTGCCAATTATGTGCAGCAACGTGGCTCCAGTTTCAAAAAGTATCTGGCCTACGGAAATCGCGAGAAAGTTGCCCAGGAGCTAAAGTGTGGCGACATTGTGGAGCGGCATTTGCGGGACGAGGATATTGTGCTCTTCAATCGTCAGCCATCGCTGCACAAGATGTCCATTATGTGTCATCGGGCCAAGGTGCAGCCACAGCGTACGTTCCGGTTTAATGAATGCGCCTGTACGCCGTACAATGCGGATTTCGATGGTGACGAAATGAATTTGCATCTGCCACAAACGGAGGAGGCGCGTGCCGAGGCTTTGATCTTGATGGGCAATCAATCGAATCTGGTGACCCCGAAGAATGGTGAAATACTGATTGCGGCCACACAGGATTTCATCACTGGTGGATATTTGTTGACCCAAAAGGAGGTGTTCCTCACCAAAGAGGAGGCCATGCAATTGGCTGCCTGCTTTTTGGCCAACGAGGACTCGACGATGCGCATTCAAATGCCGCCGCCAGCGATTTGGAAGCCGCGTCGCTTGTGGACGGGCAAACAGATGTTTAATCTGCTCATGCGACCCAACAGCGATTCCCAAGTCCGGCTCAACATGGTCAACAAGGGACGCAACTACACCGGCAACCTGGATCTGTGTGTCAACGATTCCTGTAAGTGAGACACTAACGCTAAGCTTCAGCTAACTTTCTATCTAACTTGTTCCCTTCGTTTTTTAGGGATTCACATACGCAACTCGGAGTTGATGTGCGGCACCATGGACAAGGCGACGATGGGATCGGGCACCAAACAGTGCATCTTCTATCTGCTGCTGCGCGACTTTGGCGAAGCCTTTGCCACCAAGGCCATGTGGCGCTTGGCACGGGTGCGTATTTCTCTCTCTTTCTTCTCTATATTACTCTCTCTCTGCATCGTGTTGCGACCCTTTGTGCTAGTTAGTTAAATAAGTATTGTGTTTTGTGGACTCTTGGGTAACGTTTTGTGAAGGCAGGCTAAGCAACCTTGTTAAATTGATTGTGCCATAGCGTACTTCGCTTTGTGAAGAGCTGGGTAATAATTCTTAGGCTGGCCTTGTAAAAGTTGCCTTGATAATGTGTTTATAATGTTCTTCAGCTTTACCCTGTAGTGTGCTTACTTGCCGAGTTTATTATTTTATCGACTTAGAGGTAACATTTTTATACCCATAGGGTAGAAGGAAATGTATGTAATAGGCAGGCATCTCCATATAGGGTTTTAATCATCATTAACAGCCGAGACGACATAGCCATGCCCGTCTATCCGTCCGTCTTTCTGTCCGTCCGCCTGTATGAACTCCTAGATCTCAAAGACTATAAGAAATATACATATATCTTTCTCTTTCTCTACTTCTCTCTTTCTCTATCTCTCTGTCTTTCTATCGACATTTTTAAATACTTTATTTCTGGATTTTTGTATCTGTTTTCGCTGTTTTCCTTCACTATTCGTTTCCCTTAAATTTGTGATTCAATCCAAATATTAATTTGCAAGAATCATTTATATCGTGTCTGAGGCTAACACATATTTGAGTATTTGAATATTTAAATAGATTTAGTGTCGACAGCTCCTACCATCTTACCACGATTTGAAGCTAGAGGCGAGAACTTTGCTATAGACAATTTTCTTTTGATCGAATTAAAATTGTAAGATATTTAAAGTTAGCTGCTTTGGCTACCAATCTGGTATATGTTTACCGCTATGGTATATTTCGAGTGTAGTACTACATCGATATATGGCCCTCGATATACTTTAATATTTTTGCGGTATATTATTTCGGTATATTTTGACCTCCAAGGTTTATTTCGAACATAGTACTTCATGAATATGCTAAGTATAGCCCTTGATATATTTTTGCGGTATATTAATTTGGTATATTTTAAAAATAACACCACACTATTGTGCTTTTATTCAAAATGGGTAGCGCGTATCTCACAGTCGGGTACACTCGTCTATAGATTACTTACTTGTTAATACAGTGGCTATATAAATATATACATATCTCGAAACTGTTTTTTTCCTATTGAAATATAGTACATACCTATTTATATATAGTACATACCGCTAGCTGAACTTTTATTTGGTGTTTTTCTTGTATTTGACAACCCGGTAGTAAAGGCAATTAATAGTCAGCTATTTTATGGATAGATCACGCTTTGGGGATCAAAAGCTGATAAGCAAATATATGCTGCGTCTCTTTCTCTCTCTCTCTTTCTCTCTGCTCCCCTCTCTCTTTCTCTTGTGTCCTAGTCTTGCTGAATGCGTAACAACCTTGTGCTTAAGAATAGCTAATAGAGTATTAATTTTCGAGCTGATAGGCAACTAAATTGTGTGTCTTCAACTGAAATATGTGGAAATTTATACTAGATTTTGGACTTATAGATAAGATTTTACATTACTTGCTTACAATAAGTGCAGAAAAAAGCCGTTGCAAATGCCCAAAATATTATTGCATAGCTAAAAATAACTTGTATAACTGTCAACAACTATAAAAAGATTGATATAAGTAAGCTCAATTCTATTGCCGCACTCTTAATTTCAAAAAAGCACATGTTGATGTGTTATCGATAACACAAAATATGATATAGCTAAAGATATGAATGGGTAAATTGTCGAAATTATACATTCTATACAAAATCGTTGAGCTAAAAAGCTGTAAAACAGAATTCATAATCCCTAAAAATCGGCTTATCGACATCGATATGTGATCGATAACACTAATGTTACCAATTTTACAAAGTGACAACTGCAAACCACCGCAGTTGTAAAGAGTTGCTCTACATAAAGCTTCAAAATAATAAATAGACCAGATTTGGCAGTCTAGCCACATTGATATGTTATCGATAACACAAAATTGACAAAATTGTCAAAGATGGCAACATTAAACCGCAGTTGCATGTAAAATCATTGAACTAAAGTGCTGTAAAACTGAATTCATAATCCCTAAGTGTCAGTTTATCGACATCGATATGTGATCGATAACACGAAAGTAACTAATTTTACAAGGTAGCAACAGCAAACCAACCGCAGTTGTAAAGAGGTGCTAAAGTAATTTCCCCTGTGGCCAATCGATGATAACGATAAGATGCAATGTGAAGATATAAAGAAATTGAAATCTGTTCATGGGAAGACAGCACTTGAGAATGATAAGCGCCTATTCAGAGAGAAAGAATAAAACGTATCTTATCTGTCTGTATCTCCGCGCGCGTCTTGCGCGAGTCTCGGAAAAATCGTACACATTTGTTGTTGTTGTTGTGTGCTTCGAGTGATGTGTGGAATATTTGCGTTTTATTTTTAATGAAGGAGGAACTTTTGCGATTCTCATCTCAGCTGAGCGCCAGTCCAGTGATCTCCGCAATGTAATCGATGAACGAGGTGAGCCGCACATATCCCGACGGCAGTCCGGTGGTGCAACGATCCTCGGCGACAAACGAATTGATGCCAATCTGCAGCCAAGCGCCATTGTTATTGATGATCAGCGGTCCACCCGAATCGCCAGAGCAAGTGGACATATTACTGCCCGCATTGCCCTGAGCACACATTGTGGAAGAAAGGACCACACTGGTGCCAAACACCGCGGAACACTTGTCATTGGCAATCACCTGAACCTGAGCGTATTGCAGCACCTGCGAATAGTCTAGATACTCATCGTCCACAAGGCCAAAGCCGGCAATTGTCGCCTGAGTTCCCACATATGTGTTCACTGATTGTGTGCTGGACACCAGCGTAATGGGCTGGATATTGTTGGTGAAGGTCAGAGGTTGTGGCAACTGAACCAACGCGACATCATTGTTCATCTTATCGTTGTAGTTGGGATGCACATACAACTTGGTTGAAGTCATACTCTGTGCACTCTCGTCGTTCAGCTCGATGGTGCCAAAGACCAGGTAAAGCGAGTCACGGCCATAGGCACAATGGCCAGCGGTGAGCACCCAACTGTCGGAGATAATGGAGCCCCCGCAGAGTAGATCATCCCATTCATCGCGTTTGAGTATCACCTGCCAGGGGAATTGTCCAACCGAAGCATCGGTGCCCGTAATGATGCGTCCTTTAATCTAAACGACAGAGCGAGAATTAATATCTTGACTGACTGGTGACGTTTTCCTAGTCAGCAGAGAATTCTTCGGAGAATTAATATCTTGACTGACTGCTGACGGTTTCCTAGTCAGCAGAGAATTCCTCGGAGAATTAATATATTGACTGACTGCTGACGGTTTTCTAGGGTCGTCAGCAGAGAATTCCCTGGAGAATTAATATCTTGACTGACTGCTGACGGTTTTTTAGGGTCGTCAGCAAAAAATTCCTTGGAGATTTCCCCAGAAAATTAATATCTTGACTGACTGGTAACATTTTCCTAGTAAGCAGAGAATTCCTTGGAGAATTAATATCTTGACTGACTGGTGACTTTTTCCTAGTGCCGTCAGCAGAGAATTCCCTGGAGAATTTTGACTGACTGATGACGGTTTTCTAGCGCCGTCAGCAGAGAATTCCCCGAAGAATAATCCTAATAAGAAATATCCTGACTGACTGCTGACGGTTTCCTAGGGTCGTCAGCAGAGAATTCCGCTGCGATGCCACTGGGCTGTCGACTCAATTTACCTGATCCAGTTGCTGTGGTGGCGCTGCCTCGGCCAGCAAGGCGGCGATTAGCAGCAGAATAACTACTCGACTGCTCAGCAATTGTTGATCCTTTGCTATCGTTCTCATTCCGGTTTTGTTTATGTTTTTATTTAATGGTGTAGACTCTCTTGTAGCTCGCTTCCGTCTGCGCGAAATTGCTTCGATTTTCGCAATTATATGCAATATGCCTCTCTCTTTCTCTCGTCTGTCATATTTTCTGTTCTTTTTGTTGTTGTACAATTTGTTATTAACAAATACGAGCTGTGTTGTGTCGTGCTCTTGTTATTTGGCCAGCAGCAAGCAGCAGCGCAGCTCGATAAGATTAATTACTCAGACGTCTCTTGGCTGCTTGCCTACTTGCTTTAATCTATCTGTCTCACTTGCGCACAAAATCCATGCCTCTAACCCTCTCTCTCTCTCTTTCTCTCCCTTTTTTTGGGGCGAGACGTTGTCAATTCCTTTTGTCCAACCAGCGAGGCAAAGTCTTATCACTGATAACACTGACACTTGTTGCCTCCGCTACACTATGAAACAAAAGTCTGGGAAATTACCGTAAATTGATTGCCTTACTTTCTGCACGTTTAAAAAAAAAACGCTTTTCGATGCAATTGCTTGATAAATCTATTTAAAAATTTGGCGAATTCCTGCTAATAGATTGTATTTATATCATTAGAACAATTCTTTTTTAAATTGCCACTTAATTGTCTCGAAAATTGTTTCCACAAATTTTGCATAAGTGCTTCCCCCGCTTCTTGGGTGGCAAATTGTTTTTATCAGAATGTCTCGTTTATGTTCAATTAGTCATAAACTCTTTGCTCTGATAGCTCCCGTTGAACGTTAATTGTTGATAACAAGTAATAGATGATGGCATACTTGCATTACCATTCGCTCCATTATTAATTTGCGTCACTTGAAATTGATAGCAAAATCAAGAAAAATGTGTTGGAAAAATGTTTTTCGAATAGAACAAGAACAAGATGAAAAAATATGAAAAAGAAAAGTACAAGAACAAGATCAAAAGAATTTAATAGATGAGGAATGACATAAGTTTTAAAGTATATAAAAACTTAGAATCATAATTCAACATTAAAAAATTCCTAAGAAACCAGTGAAACGTTTATGAAAACAATTTAAAAAAAGGACGGAAGTAGATGAGGGATGAACCAATTTTAAAACGGGTATAGAAAAAGTATATGAGGCACAAACCAAGAATCATAATCTAAATTATGAAATGCTAAGCAGTCAGTGAAACGTTCACGAATGACGTCAAGAAAGTGTACTACAAAAGAATTCCTCAACTCGCCCTTTAATTGAATTAAAGAATCTCATGTCTCATCTCGTTATCTTTGAAGGGTTTTTCCCCCACATTTTGTTGAGCAGTGTCGTTTAATTAGCTCTCGTTACCTGGTTGCTTGTACCAACAAGCGATTTCAGTCAATTAAATGTTATAGAACGAGGTATTTACGTGTTTAAATCGTGGCGCCCTCTCCCCACTCCCCCGCTTCTTTCTATCTATCCCCTCGCCATCCTTGAGTTTTAGTCGTATCAAAATCTTTAAAGTGACTTTCGCCAGAATTGTTGTTTTTTGCTGGTTTGTTGGTATGCGAGATGACGCGATTTTACGGCCCAATTTAGAGTCGGGGGCTTTGCGAATACTCGGGAACTCGTCACGACTAAACAACAATTATCAATTTAACACTAAATTGTAAAATAATTCATAATGTTATTGTGTTGCCTGTATTTTTAGATTGCCTCGTTCTTCATACAGAATCGTGGCTTCTCCTTTGGCATCAGCGATGTGACGCCGAGTGCCAAGCTGCTGCATCACAAGCGCATCCTGTTAGATCGAGGCTATGCCAAGTGCAACGACTACATCGAAAAACTCAAGGCAGGCACACTGCAGTGTCAACCCGGTTGCACACCCGAGGAGACCCTTGAGGCTGTCATGCTGCGTGAATTGTCCGGCATTCGTGAGCAGGCCGCAAAGACGTGTTTCGCCGAACTGCATCCGACGAACAGCGCCTTGATCATGGCCCTCAGCGGTTCGAAGGGATCGAACATCAACATTTCGCAGATGATTGCGTGTGTGGGCCAACAGGCCATCAGTGGCAAGCGAGTGCCCAACGGATTCGAGAATCGCGCTCTACCTCATTTTGATCGTCACTGTGAGTACTACTCGTTACTTTTTTTTATATTTATTAAGAGATAGTTATTCTCTTAGCATTAGCATTTATTAATATTAGTTACTAGTATTTCATTTGATAGTATTAATTGCCTTGGTTCGGTATTCATTGCATGCCTTGGCAAATAGAGTTGCTTACTACTCGTTACTAAGTTCTCGTTATATGTATTCATATAATACTAGCTATTGCTCTGCACGCATTGAACATACATGAAATATCACTTCAAATTATTGAATGTCGTTTGCTTTGCTTTGCATCATTATTCGGTCTTAGCTACTCGTTACTTTCTTCTTTTAATTAATGGATATTTTTCATTAAACCTTCAACATTTGTTACTAATCATTAGTTGTATTTTATTTGATAGCATTTATTGCTTTGTTTTCGTTCATTGAATGTCATGGCAAATATAGTTGATTACTACTCGTTACTAACTTCTCTTCATGTAGTTATATAATACTAGCTATGACTCTGTCCGCATTAGGGATACATGAAGTATAACTTTCTAATGGTTTATTACTCGTTATTAGCTACTCGTTATTTCCATTTAATTTAAACTATTAATAATGTTCCCCCGTAGCACTCATTTAGTAACTCAGATTAGATTTACGTTTTACTCGTTTTTCGTTTTATTTGCGCCTTCATTTTGATTTATTAATCGTTGCTGTTTTTCTTTTATTTACTCATTGCAATGTTTTTCTTTAATGTATTTTAGTTCTAATTGGTATTTAGTACTTGATATAGTTTGCTGTTTAAATATTACTCTTTATGATGGAGTCATCTTTGTTTAGAACGATTTTCTATAATACTCGCTACTGTGAACTAGTTGCTTATAATTTGTTATGTCTGATTTCTTGTAGCCGCCATTCCTGCTGCGCGTGGTTTCGTCGAGAACAGCTTTTACTCAGGCTTGACGCCAACTGAGTTCTTCTTTCACACGATGGCCGGTCGAGAGGGTCTCGTCGATACGGCCGTAAAGACCGCCGAGACGGGCTATCTGCAGCGTCGTCTGGTCAAGTGCCTGGAGGATTTGGTGGTGCACTACGACGGCACGGTGCGCAATGCAATCAACGAAATGGTCGACACCATTTATGGTGGCGATGGCCTCGATCCCGTGTCGATGGAGACGCGCAACAAACCCGTCGATCTGAGCCATCAATACGACAATCTGCGAGCGCAGCTGCCACGCGGCGAGCAGCCAGCACTGCAAGCGGTCGAGATACTCGAAAAGGCGGAAGCGATGTTCAAGTTGGAGGAGTTTAGCGAAGCGCGCAGCGACTTTAAGCTGGATGTAACGTGAGTAGTAGAGATGAACGTAGAAACGAATGAGAAGAGAGCGATCAACGAGTAGCGAGTAACGAGTAACGATTAAATTGATGTTGCAGCAATCATTTGAAGGCGGTGGCCAAGCGCATTGGACAGCTGCAGCAACGCTACAGCGATCACAAGGAGTTGAGCCAACAGATCGAATGCCTCAGTGCCGAGCAACTGCTCGAGTTTCTGCGTCGCATCAACGATCGCTACAATCGCGCTGTCAGCGAACCAGGCACCGCTGTCGGTGCCATTGCGGCGCAGAGTATCGGCGAGCCGGGAACACAGATGACACTGAAAACTTTCCATTTCGCTGGCGTTGCGTCGATGAACATCACTCAGGGAGTGCCGCGTATTGTGGAGATTATCAATGCGACGAAAAACATTTCGACACCGATTATTACTGCCGAACTGAAGAACAACACGAGCATGGAGTTCGCTCGCCAGGTGAAGGCGCGCATCGAGAAGACAACGCTCGGTGAGCTCTCATCGTATGTGGAGATTGTTTGCGCCCCATCCAGTTGCCATCTGGTGATTGGCATCGATATGGCGCGCATTAAGGTGCTGGGATTGCACATTGATCTCGACACGATTGTGATGAGCATATTGAAGTCACGGCTGCGCATCAAGATCGGACAGGTGCACACGGTGCCAAAGAAATCGCGCATCATCGTCTGCGTTGAGACCACTCGGAATGCGACAATCAATGCGGAACTCGCTCGCCTTGCGACCACCATTCAGAATGTCGTTGTCGCTGGTCTGCCGAATATCGCGCGTGCTGTGATCGCTGTGGATGATGCCCATCAGCCGCCCACCTATAAGCTGTGCATCGAGGGCTACGGACTGCGCGAAGTGATTGCCACGCATGGCGTTGTCGGCGAACGAACGCGCAGCAATAACATCTGTGAGATTTATCAGACGCTCGGCATTGAAGCAGCGCGCACCATCATCATGGGTGAGATTACCGATGTGATGGAGGGTCACGGCATGAGCGTCGATTGGCGGCACATTATGCTCCTCGCCAGCCAGATGACAGCGCGTGGCGAGGTGCTCGGCATCACGCGACACGGTCTGGCCAAGATGCGTGAGAGCGTCTTCAATTTGGCATCGGTAAGTCGATTCAATTTTGCCATTTTTTATATAGTCGGGTAGTCTGAAGTAGATGAGGTATAGAAAGTATACAAAAACTATAAATCAAATTAAGAAATGCCTAAGCAGCCAGTGAAACGTTCACGAAAAAGATTTAAAGAAAGCACTGGAATAGATGACGGATGATAAAAGTTTCAAAAGGGATTAAGAAAGTTGATGAGGAACAGATAGTATACAAAAACTATGAATCATAATCTCAAATTAAGAAAAGCAACCAGTGAAACGTTCACGAACTAACTCAAGAAAGTCGAAACGAGATAGACTACTAAGAATTGTCCCTTTAATTGAATCAAAGTATTTCGTGTGTCTCGTACTAGAAAAAGTAGAATAGAAGTTTACAATTGTTATAGTAAGGATCGTAATCTAAATTAATGAATGCCCAAGAAGCCAGTTCACGATAAAGATTTAAAGAAGGCACTGAAATGGATGACGGAGAAAAAAAGTTTTCAAAAGTATACAAAAACTGTGAGTCGTAATCTCAAATTAAGAAATGTTCAAGCAGCCAGTGAAACGTTCATGAATGACGGCAAGAAAGCCGAAATAAGGCAGTTTAGCAAAAAGTGTCCTTTTAATTGAATCAAAGAATTTTTTGTGTCATTTTGTTATGTTTGCGAGAGTTTCTTTCTGCATTTTGTAAGGCAGTGTCCTTTAATTAGCCAACAAGCGATTTCAGTCAACTTAATTTTGCCATTTTCTATATTCGATTGCTTTAAATTCTTTACTTTTGCAGTTCGAAAAGACCGCAGATCATCTGTTCGATGCCGCTTACTATGGGCAAACGGATGCCATCAACGGCGTCTCGGAACGCATCATCTTGGGCATGCCGGCGGGAATTGGCACTGGGATCTTTAAGCTGCTGCAGTATCATGCTGACAAGGAGGTGCCGCCCACCGAGCCGACAATCTTCAATGTGATGGGACTGCAGCCAGTTGACTAGCGCAATTTGCAGCACATGCAACGCTACAGCCACAGCTACAAACACCCGCCCGCCCTCTCAGTTCCTGTGAAATGCCGTAAACCGTAGTCGATTAAGTGGTTAAGTTAGTTAGCTACTAGTTAATAAATATGCAACTAGACATTTGTTAAAGCTGGTGCCTTGCTGACTGCAAGGACTTAACAGAGTTAAGCTGCCGCATGAGTTAAATAATTTATGTCAAAAGGATAACTGCTGGAAGTGCCTGTCATATTTACTTTACTTCTAACGAGTTCTTTCATTACAATTTTTATTTTAACTATATTATACCTGTAAATTTGCGCTATTATCCTTGCTGGTTTATAATAACTTATGTAAAAGGATATTAGCTGCTAGTGCAGCAATGAAAGTGCCTGTCATATTCTTTATAGTTCTTTCGCTCTTTTTGGTCATTTCTATTATACCTTTAATTTTGTGAATTTTTCCATTATCCTTGCTGGTTTTGTGCACCAAAGCCAATGTCCTGCTTGACTATATATGTTATCTTTATGCAGAATCCTCAGTAAATTCACAACAATTTGTAACGATTTTCATTAACTTTACTTGCAAGGATATCATAACCATGGCCATCACTCGGCAGTATCCTGGGGAATTTAGGACGAGTCCTTTCACTCAAAATAGTTATTATCATTAAGTTCTGTTCAATGCTCAAAGGATATACCATTAAAAATGAGCAATCTCTCCATTATCCTTCCTGTACCAAAGCCAATGTCTTTGAGCGCCAGTAAAGAATGCAGCTGCTTGTTTACATCCTTAAACTGAATACTCACGAAATTCACAATAATTCGTGAGGATTTTCATTTTTTTTTACTTGCAAGGATGTCTTCATAATAGCCATAACTCTGAAGTATCCTGTTGAATTTCAAAATGTCATACCATTTCGTAATCTACATCATTCTGGCTATCGATTTGCATTCAAAAATTTCCACAATGCAACAAAAAAAATTCTCACAAATTTTTAAAGGGGGAGGCATGAAAATTTTGGTTAAAAGTTACAAAATCGCCTGTAACTCGGCCATTCGCAGGACGATTTCGATGTCCTTTGGCAGAATGTTAGCTGACAGGATAAGCTTCCAGAAACTGTGCCTAGATCCTTGAAAGTCCTGAAATCCTGCAAGTTGGAAGAACTTTTTCGTTTTGAAAAATTTTGTCATAACTCGAAGGTCCTTGAGAGGACATGACCGACATTGGTGTCAAACGATGCATAATCAATAGTACTATCAACTGGCCAAAGGACATTCAAATCGTCCTGTTAGTTTGCGAGTTATTCCGGATTTTGTGTTTTTGGATCATTTTCTGAGCAAAAATTTTCTCTTCGAAAAGTTTTTTTTTTTTTACTAATTTGAATAACGAATAAAAACACCCTGTAAATGAGATACACTGTTGTAGCTTTTGATTCACTTAGTTATTTATTACATAAATATATAGAATATAGTATATGTAGTTGTAGTTGTAGCGATAGTTGTGTATATATATATAGAGTATAGTAATTATATAGGGTATCTTTGCTTCGCATATATATGTGTGTGTGTGTTTTAATTAACATACAGAAATTTACAAATTCATAATCCATAATTTATAATTAATAATATTTAGATTGTTACAAACTAATAAAAAAAAATTCAACTAAAAACAAAGAAATTCGTTCAATATTTTTTTCCACTCAATTTTTAGCTAACCTATAGATATATAGAGATAAAGTTTTCGACTTAGATAATATAGCGAAAAAAACAGAAAAAAATAAAACTTAAATATGCATATCACAGGATTATTATTTATACAAATGAAATTGTTGTTGCTCGTTATCGAAATTAAAATGAAAAAGAAAAAAAGGGAGGGAAAAACTTTAATTTCATTTCAATTATTTCATGAAACCCAAAAACAAAGTATAAATTAAAGAATGCGCGGAAAACTTGAAGCAAAAGCAGGATCAGAGGAGCAGGATCAGGATCAGGCTCAGGCGCTACTTATCAAACGTTTCCTCGATTATATATATGTATATGTAGATCTAATATATAAATATATATATACGTATGTACGTAATAAGAGAGAGATAGAGACTTAGGCTTGATGCATATTTTAGTTGGGAGTCTTAAGACTAATCACGCAATAGGCGACGACCTTTCCTTAGATAATTCAGTTTGTTTCTTTCTTTTGTTTTTATCGTTAATCGTTTATCCTGACTATATGACTATGTAAAATTGTTTCTTCAACTAGAGAATTGACCACGAAAAAAAAAGATGAAAAAATGGAGCAAAATCAGTCAATGGGAATGGCGGAGGAGGTGGACGAGATTGTGGAACTTCCTCCATCCGTTGCCTCCACATCCATCTGCATCTGCATCTGCATTTGGGTCGCTGTCTCCGGTTGCACGTAGCCCGCTCGGCGATCGTGGATGAGCATCGAGAGCGTCTCCAGGCTGCGACGCACCTGTTCGAACAATAAACGATAATACCAAATAAATATCATAAACAACATCAACAAGTTTTAGTCGAAGTTTTCTTGCTAATGCTGATAACTATCTCAAGTTGAGAGCATTTGGATTTATTGCCTATGACTGGCTCTATCGAGCCAGCCATTCAGTCTGCCCCGCATTGATAAGATTATGCAAAGAGTCGCTACTTAGCTGGTGGTGTCCATAATTATCTGTCTTTCAGTACTTTTTATCACTGCTCAAAAGCTCACTCTCTCTGCAGCAAAGCTTCAGGCAACAAAATGCAACTCATATTATCTACATACATATATAACATAGAAAAGTGATAACACGTTCACTCATTGACTTATAAAAAAAATGGCAGTTTGACTACATATTGAAAACTTGAAATATATGCCAATATTAATTGGAGCAAACTATTCAATGGCAAGTGTCTATCTAATTTGTTAAATCCTGGATGATTATGGAATGTTCTGCTGACGTCCTGCTGACATTTCCTGTATGTAAAGTCCTTGTTGATTATGGCAATTGCTGCTGAAGAGCTGCTGACATTTACTGTAAGTAAAATCCCTAATGACTATGGAAAGTTCTGCTGACATTTCTTGGACGTAAAATCCTTAATGACTATAGAAGTTCTGCTGACATTTCTTGTACATAAAGTGCTTGATGACTGTGGAAAGTTCTGCTACCATTTCTTATACGTAGTTCTTGACGACTGTGGAAACTACTGCTGAAGTTCTGCTGATATGTTCAGCAACTAAAATCCTTGACGACAATGGAAAGTTCTGCTGAAGTTCTGCTTACATTTCCTATACGTAAAGTCCTATGGAAAGTTCTGCCGAAGTGCTGCTGACAATTTCTGCACCAAAAATCCTTGAGGACTATGGAAACTTCTGCTGATATTTCCTGAACATAAAATTCTTGACAACTATGGAAACGTCTACTAACTTTTCCTGTACGGTAACGTCTTTGATGACTATGAAAAGTTCTGCCGAAGTGCTGCTGCACATAAAATGTCGTTCTCTTTCGTTGTCGGATATGGTCTGCTCACCTTCGATATTTGTTCCAGATTCTTCGATAAAATGTGCTGAGCCTCGGCCGTGCTTTTATCCTGTAGCTCTTTTTGCCAGCGCAGCGCATCCGCAAAAATATCGTCATCGTTGCCCGAGCGCTACAACGAAACGAGAGCTTAGCTTCAAGAGTTAGATTTTATCGTGAGGATCGTCTTACCAAATTGAAATCAACTGGTGTATTGTAGAGATGTGTTTTGGCCTCAATGTCCAGTATGCGATAGAGCAAAAAGACGGAGAATAGCGCCAGCATAATGGCCAACATGATGCCCAAATAGAGCACATGCAACTCGGTCAGCGTTGGCAGCTTGCGACTCAAACGCGAACGCAGCGACGACGTTGTGCTCGCTGATGCTGTTGCAGTTACGGTTGCATTTGCAGTTAAAACTCTCACGGGTGTCGCTGCTGTTGTTGTTGCTGTGGTTGTGTTGGAAGGAAGCGCGGAAGTCGAGAGTTGTGGCACAGCAGCAGCAGCGGCGACAAATGTGTGCTGTGTTTGCTCTTCATAGTGGACGACGGGCGGCGCCGAACTGCGGATGTTCACCTGATCCAACTCATTGGCCACGCCCAGCGTGCTCTTGCCCGGGAGATCTAAAAGATCAGAAAAGAACGCAAGTTTCAATTTCAAATTCTCAAGTTTAATTCAATTTCGTTTGCTTACCGGAATGTCGGTCGGTGATGTTGCGCTGCCTCAGCTGCATCTCTTGTTGTTCGGTTGCTGCTGCCGCCGCCGCTGCGGCTGCTGAGCGCAAATGTGGCGGACTCTCGTTGCCGCTGATCGAGCAACTGCTGTCGTCATCGAGCAGATACTCTTCGGGCAGCTCCACATCGACGGGCAGCGGCTTTGGGAGTATCTCATTGCCAGTCGCCAGTTGAGTGCATACGGTGCACATCAACCGGAAGGCGGCCTCGCGACTGATGAAGCTGCCGAAGACGTGACGCTCATCGGCGGTTGCCACGCCCACTGCATTTGGTATGATCTTTGCTGTTTTCTCCTTTGAGATTTTTGTCACCGACGATGTGGGTATTACAACCTATAAGTACAAAGATTTTAGTAAAACATATAAATGGAAATAGAAGTGTTTACAGGGTATCTCAATGTCGAACAACAAGACTTTGAGATACCCTAGAAGCACATCTATGCTTTTAACCTAAAGTTAATCATGACCAGAGTGCGATCTGAAAATTTTACAGTTCCAACTCTTATAGTATTCGAGTTACAGACTTCCAAGCAAGTGGACAGACAGACGGACGGACGGAGCAAGGTTTTTTCAACTTACCTTGGTTACATAACCGAAAACATTGGAATAGAAAGCGAAATGCTGTTCCGTTATATAGAGATGTCCTTGAAGGGGAATGTCGCCAACAAGAGCGCACGAAAAATCTGCAAATATTAATTAAATAAATTGTTATTTATTGACATTCACTTAAGAAAAATTAAATTACATTAATTTTGATTAATATCAGATAACGAAAAAATAAATAAATTATATTTATATTCATTAATAGTAAACTTTAACTATTTAAAACTTAAGTTTCGATATTAACTATCAAAAATACTATATCTTTGAGCTAAATTATTAATGCTCTGAACATCAAATTCTCTTCTTTGCATAGCTATAACTTAATTGTGTTGACATTTTGAATATTTCCTTAAATATTATGCCAAAAGCAAAATCTGGCTTTATCTGGCAATTTGGTATATTTTGTTACGTTGAAAAATAGATAATATAATATACCAAATCCTATATATTTAGTAATTGATAAAGTACCATTCAATGTACTATGTGTATACAACATACCGCAAAAATACTGAAATCTACCAAAGTTAGTATAATTATATAGTACCATTCAATATATTATATCAATATACTAAAAACATAGTTGTTGATATATTTAACATATAGAAAAAATACTAAAATATACCAAAGTTTGTACCTTTCAATATACTTCATATAAAATACTAAAACGTTGCCTTTGGTGTCATATTTTGGCATATTTTGGGAATAATACCGCAATGTTTTGTCAAGAACACTCGACTATACATTTTTTACTTGCTTCAAATATTTTCAAATTTGAAAAAAACAAAATAATAAAATAATTTTGGGAAAACATGGAGACTACTTACAGTTAATGAGCTTCTCATCCTTGGAGACTTGTGAGAAGTGTCGATGGAATTTCTTCACACGCGAACTGGAGACTTCCTTGCGTTTCTTCTCCTTCTCGGGTGGCGTTGCAGTTGCTGCTGTCGCTCCCGTTGTTGCGCTTACCGATGCTGTGGACGCTACCACAACGGAGTAGTGGTGACCGGAGGTGCCAGCGGCGGCAGATGTGGATGAGATCGCTGCTGCTGCCGCCGCGGACGTTTGCTGATCATGTTTCGCCGTGCTGAGGCCTTTAACGCCGGCTGTTAAGCCGCCGCCGCCGTGGCCTGATTTGCTTTGATTGCTCCGAGGACTGGGATTGGGACTGCTGCCGAGACTGTGGGCACTACCGCTCGGCTGCAGCGGCGCACCTGAGTTGGCGTAGCTCTGAGGCAAGGAACTGCAAGTAAGAAGAAGAGAGGCATATCGTTATAAGAGGAGTTACTTAGAAGCACTTCGAAAACGATCAATTGTGAAGGTTACAAGCAAAGATATTAATCAATTAATCAGATTAAAAGCTAATCTTGGCAGATAAATGTTTACAAGTTATGTTTTGCTTGTATAAAACAGCAATTTAATAGCTTTTAACTATGCAAATTTGGTTCAACAGCAATCCTAAGCGCTCAGAGCTTTAATTAAATATGGAAAGCTCGTTTAAGCGCAACCGATTGACTATCTAAACTGAATCTTAGGTTAAGCAGCAGCTTTAAAGCTCAAGCTGTTGGATTGGAAACACCATCACAGCAAAGGTAAACGCTCAAAGCTTAAATATATACGAAAGTTCGTTCAATCTTGGTCGATTGACCATGTTAACTAAAGCTTTGGCTCAACATCAGCCTATAAGTTCAAGTTGTTGCCTCAGATAAGATGGTTAATCCTCAAGGAAAGGTTTAAAAACTTAGAGCTTTAATAAAAAGGAAAGCTCTTTTAATGTTAATTGATAATGTAAACTAAAGCTTAGGATAAACAGTAGCTTATAAGTTTAAGCTATTACATTTGAAACATTATCACACCATAGCTAAGCGCTCGAAGCTTTGAAGTATAAGAAAGTTCACTGAATCTAAACTAAAGCTTAGGCCAAACAGCAGCTTATAAGCTTAAACTGTTGCCTTTGAAACAGCTTCAAACTCAGCTAAGTTGGCTAATCCTCAAGACTACGCTTAAAAAATTAGACAATATGCGTATTCGATGCATAATAAGCTCAAAATAAACAGCATTAAAAGCTTGAAATATTTTCCTTAACGATGTTGCTAGCTTTAAGCTTCACCGAAAGTCGTTACATGCGTTACGAAATGTACGAGAAGTTTTGCGGTTCTGGGACAACGATAACTTGACCACGGTCAAGTGGAATTATCACAGCTGGCAGTTACACAAAAGCAAGGTCCGAAGATAAAGCGAAACCCCAAGTACAAGTACAAGTACACTTGCTAGATCCGTTTGGGATGGATGACTGCAACAGGGTATTGAGCTCATAACTATTGTGGCCTATCACTAGAAAAGCAGGCCAGTCGTCATTTACTTTTTATGATGAGAGGCCATAAACTACAGAAAACAGAAAAGCAACTGCATGTTGAACGACTTGCTTAGACCCTGTAATGATTGTATCAAATAAATGTTGACTCCCGATTGCTATAACAACATTTACAGGGTATACAGCATAGGCACAAGTGTATCAATTTGATGTGTTTATAAGTGGAAATTGTGTTTTCTCACGCTGACTAAAGTTACAGCTGCTGTTCGATGATGAGCGCACAGGGTATACAAAAGCACAGTTGGGAGGGAAGCAGCAGCGACGACATTTAATGGCGCAATTGAGAGTACAATTAGCGATATATAGAAAGAGGTCTGGGGGCAACAGGTGCTGCCTGCCGACTGTCAGGTGTTAATACTGGCCGAGTCTGCAGCGTAATGGCTAATAGGCATTATGAAAATTCAACGATAACTCAACTCAACTCAACTCAATCCAGCTGATCGTCTCTGCTCAATACTGAGTGCTTGACGGACGCAATGATGGATTGGTATTGGATGATATTGATGGTGTTACCGCTTATCGGGGTAAAACGCACTAAAATACGCAAAAAGCAAAACGTGTGCCAAGATTTATGATACTCCACCATATCAACACAATATATGATTCTCCATCTCTTTCGGTTTCTCTGACGCTATCGTCTGCAGATTGTCTCCCAATGATCTAATATTATATTTTTCTTTTTTTTTTGGCTGGGACATCAAAATTCACTTCATACACATTCCGCATAGTTCAACTGATAAGCATTATTTGCTCTCTTCGTGTGTTTCTTATTATTTATTATTCTTTTTTTTTCATACTTTTTTTTTATCTATACCACGAAACGGGAAGTGAATCAGCAAACGCTTGGGAACGCTGTCGAACCCCCCCATTGAGAAAAAGACAGAGCCCTAAAGAATCGTATTCTTCCAAAAACAATAAATAAATATAAATAACTGTAAAAACATGCGACAAAAAAAATAAAATAAATAAAGAGATAAGCTTCAACTTAATCCCAGCAAAACTCGTGTATGCCTTCGACTTTAAACTCAGTTATCAGTTATCGAAATTTCGAGCTAACGTAATTAGTTAATTTCTAATTGAATGACCTGCCTGAACCACTTTTTGTTTTGGTTATGCAAAACTTGCAACATGAGCATGACCTGGCTTGGCTTGGCTTTCAACCTTCTCCACATCTCCACGTTGCATCATCCATTTGCGACTCATCTAAAATGTATTGTCACTTCCCGAACAATGAATGTATTTTAGTCAAAGAGCTTGTCAGCGTGTAAATTCGTTGGTTATCTCTACAAAATATTGGCTACACACATTATGAAATATATCGAGCGTCTCTCGCAACATTTTAAACAGCAAAGCGTTTGAACAAAAAGCGTTGCCAACGAGAATTCTAAGGCTTATGCAAGCTCATTTTATGGCTTAGCAATTCTTCTATTTCCGCTCACAGAATGTGCGAGATTATACAAAGTTTACAATATTAAGATTTTGACTGTGACCTTACTTAGGAATTACCATATAATACGTGAAGAATGGAATTACCGTAGAACAGCTCATTTAAGCTCAACTTAAAGCACAAATATGGGATATTAGACGTAATGTGGCTCACCCCCACTTTATGAAAGTTTGCCGTAGCATCTCTTATAATAAATTATGTGTCAAAATGCTCTATCCCTATGCTCTACTTTTCCCTATGTCTGTAATTTGTTCACCCCCACTGTATGAAAGATTGCAATAGCATCTCTTATAATAAATGATGTGTCAAAATTCTTATACAGCACACAAAACTTATATGTTTAAGTTCTAAGTGCTCTATCCCTATGCTCTACTTTGCCCTATGCAATTTGTTCACCCCCACTTTATGAAAGTTTGCCGAAGCATCTCTTATAATTAAAATTCTTATAAAGCACCCAAAACTTATGTGTATAAGCTGCTCTATCCCTATGCTCTGCTCTATCCCTATGCCTGCAATGTAAGCTCGTATACACCACTCTTATACTTAAGTTGCCTGCACTTTTTGCCTGTCTGACTCTCTTACACTTACGGCGTGGAGTTGTAGTGTTGCTTATGCTTTGTGTTTGCCTTCAAGTGATCGCCGCCATCTTGTGAGGCGCTCTCTTGAGCAGTCCTATCGCGAAGGTTGAAAAAACTGCCGCTGCTGTTGTTGTTGCTGGACTCAATGAGCGACATGCGTTTAATGGAGCGCGCGACGCTGCGTGCGGCAGCATTGACAAAACCCCGTTCGCGAGAATGATGGCGACCATCGCTCTTGTGACGTCGCATTACCGGCGGCGGCTCGCTGCTATCGTTAAGCTCGCTGCTCAAGATGCTGCTATCATTATGCGTATTGTTGTTGGTATCAATGCTTTCCAGTGACTCGTTGGCTACGCCGCGAATATCAACGCCCTCTGACTTATTGCTGTTGTTGTTGTTGCTATCGCCATTGGCGTCGTCAAAGAGATCCTGCTCAAAGAAGACACTAAGCCGGCCACTGCCACGCGTATTCGAATTCTCACTGGACACGTGCATTATTTACGATTTATCACTCAATAGTTGCTATTGTTATTAGCACTTTATCGTTGCACAGCACCAACTTGCAAAAAAATATAGTGTATGCTTGTATATTTGTTATTCTGTTTAGACAAAGTGAAAAGCGCGCGCACTGCAAGCTCGATGAAAGCAAACTAAGAAAAAACACACTCGAAACTCAAAGTCAAGTGAAGCGAAACAAAGCCAAAATGCTGCTGGAGTTAAAGAGAGAGCGCGCGAGAGGCTGAGGCGGAGTTAGAGACAACGAGAGAGCGGCCTCTAACAGTTACTAACGGCACTTGCCTCTGCATTCAACAGTTGTGCCTTCGCTTTGTTTGTTTTGAATTCTGTTTTGTCGATTCTATTCTTTAAGTGTTGGTGTTCTTATTGTTTTTTGGTTTTTGCACTTTGTTGTTTTTCGTCGACGTCGTCTGCCGGTCGCTGGTCGTGTCTGCTCCAGCGTCTCGCATTAACTGAAACGACGTTTGACAGCGCCAGCAATGCCAGTTAGGTGGGCTTTAGCGCTGACGTCAACGTCGACGCTGGCAGCGTCAGCAACAGCAACAGCAACAAAACGGTAGCAGAGGCCGAGCCGCAGCGGTTCGTTTGCTTGCTTTGTTTACTACTATTATCGGGGCATTGCAGTCACGATTAACAGCGAAAGCATCTAATTATGTTAAACGGCTTACAGCTGTTAATGGCGCTTGCATTAACAGCGGAGCATGTCTGAAGGATCGTTTAGTCGGAGTCTGTTATCAATGTAAATGTAATTAACAGAGCGAGCTTTTCGAATTATTATTATTTCTTTTCTTCAGACATTTGGGAGTAATTTAGAAAGAGAAAGAATATGACTGAATGTAATGAATACAATGGAAATGAATTTATATTTAAAGAAATGTGAAATAGCAGTTAATAAACATATTTGTTATAAATTAAATCAATATCTATTAATGGATTTCAATACACCGTCGTAAACCGTCGTCAGCTAATCAAACGATATTTGCTTATCAGCATGAGTGTGTTCTGTAAAGATGTTACTCATTAACTTTGCTGTTAATGCTGCTAACAGAAAAGCTATTTTGCTGATGCTGTTATTTATCATTAACAGTCAGGTAAATAGAGAAAAGGATTACATTATGTTAAGCTCTGTTACTAGCGAGTAATGTAAACCAACAGCACTCTAAGGTCTGTTACTAACAGTGCTAATATTTACATCGTTAACTCAGAAAACTTAGTTCTCGCCTTGTTTACTTTTTGATCCTCTTCTAACGCGCCCAATAGTATGCTACGATTCATTGCAAAATATATTTATTTTCCCAAAAGTACCAAATGTGTGACACCTGATTCACTGTTACACATTTTTAAGGGGTATTCCGAGTACATGCGAATGCTCTTTACCTTAGGTTTTTCTGCTCCATTTCTCATGGTAGAGATTGTACACACCTTGAGATAGCAGCGTTGTTACTTCTATCACACAATTAGTTAATTGCTATGCTGTCCAACGGATGGACGAAGTATCAATTAATTATTCAATTATCTGATAGCAAACAAAACCGAAATGCAAACAAAACAATGTGTTTCAAGTACATTTTTTCGTTTCAAACGATAATAGATAATACTCGGGTATTATCATTCCGTTTTCGTTTTCTCGCCACGCGTTTGTTTCCATCTAACATATCGATGCTCATCGATGGAATGTTGTTTGCGATTGATCGATTCGGCTTAAAGGCGCTATGGCATGTATAAGTCATCGGGGCAAATCGTCAAGTATGCCTAGTGGCAAATATGATTCATCAACGCACCGTAAAGCGTCGAGTGAGGTCCCATAAAATATCAGCCACTGATTATTTCTGTGTGTGTGTGTGTGTGTGTGTGTGTGTGTGTGTGTGTGTGTGCGCGTATGCATTGACATTAACTGTTTGTACAATTGGCTACCTCTTCAAACCAATTGTGAATCATCACATGACGTTGAGAGGGGGCACGACATCACCGCACACGTCTCTCAACATTTCGGTCTCGGTTTTATCACATCAGCATGTGAGCCGTGAATCATGTGAACCAAAAAGCAGCGGTCGGTCTTATCAATCTCGCGTTAAGCGAGAACGAACATCGATGCAATTCACTTTCGAGTGGAAATCAAACATAAATGGTGTACACACATCTCTTTACATATGTTTAGCTAACCATCGACGATACTGACGATCGACCAGCTGCACACACGTGCCATCCATAAAACTTTCATTGCCTTCTTCTTATCAAACACCGCGAGTTCTCCAATTTTTATTTCGGGGGAGCACATGATGTGTCAAGAGGGAAGGCCTCTATCTTACTGCAGATGTTATTGTCGAATGGTGATAAATCTACTCGCTACTTGAGCTACGCATTTGCTGCCTATAATTTATTACATAGCAAACTAACGAGTAAAAGTATGAACGAATCGAGGTGCGGTATTAACTCGCTGCATTTCTTTAGTTGTAATCAACTAATAAAAACAACGAATTGAGAAGTAATAACTTTGACACAATTAATCTACTCGTTACTTTTGTAACAAACATGAAATTATGATAGCCAATTATTCAATTTGGCCAGCAACGTTGGCGATGTCATAAAGTGTGCATATTGAATATGAATTAAAGCGTAACAATAATGTAACGA
This sequence comes from Drosophila pallidifrons, assembly GCA_023558445.1. Classification (NCBI taxonomy): domain Eukaryota; kingdom Metazoa; phylum Arthropoda; class Insecta; order Diptera; family Drosophilidae; genus Drosophila; species Drosophila pallidifrons. The sequence continues at coordinate 24,293,128 of CM042351.1, read as the reverse complement.
GTAACGAATTATCGGTAATGTGTCTATTTACTCGTTTCAATACCAACGAATACAAGATTCTTTGACAGTTATCTTCTGATAACTTACAAAAATTATTTAGACATCATCAGCTAATCGCTTGATATTATATCGAGTCAACGATAAATTAACGAGTAATCCACTCGATGCATACAAGTCTTCTTTGGTAAGTTACAAAAACTAGTTTGACATGAATAGCTACTCAATTGTTACTGTAACGAGTCAATGAACAACTAACGAGTAATCCACTCGCTTCTTTGGCATACGAGTTTGTTAACGTCAACAAGTAATCTACTCGCTGCTTCATAACAACGGGCTATCCGCTCGTTAAATTCAATCCGCCACTCATTCATTGTTATCTCGAATTGTTGACGAGTGAACATTTAAATGTAACGAGTCACTTGAAAATACATGTGGTATACAAAGCTCCAAGCTGATTGTAGATTATGAGTTAAGACAACACAAGTGCTATCTAATCGCCCAAATCATTGATGGTGCTTACAAGGTAAACTTCCAAGAAAATTCACTCGCTCTTCTCCCTTAACGAGTTAAGCTTTCTGCGTAAATCGACAATGTAAAAAGCTCATTGCATAGACCAAAACAGTTGGGCCAACCAACTTATCTGCACAACTGATTACGATTCCTACCATTTGGTTGCTTGTGAGCTGCGAAACTCCACAGCTGCCTGTACGCGTAGTAGTAATCTATGATGTACATATAAAAAGGTAGAGTTACCACCTGGCACATGCCAAAAAAAAAAAAAGAAAAAGAGAACTCGATTTGAAGTTTATGAGCAGACAATAACATGTGGCAAACCGTCTGGCTGCGGTCTTTTTGCCATTCTCAGAAATGTTTCGTCTTTATCAATAAAAACAATAATAATATACACACCACCCCATGACTACTCTCTGCCATTTGGCCAACACCTTCTTCGCACCCTTCCCCCTCACACACTCATCACTTCCCTCAGCCAGCTGGCAAACAAAATAAACAAAAAACAAAAAAAAAAAAGGAAAAAAGAGCAATAGAGACGAGTGTTCGATAAGCGATGTGCCAACAGGTGGGCAAAAAAGAAAAATGTAGCGATCAGTGTGTCGTCGTTAGGTGCGCATTAGCCTAGGCTCTATCTTATCGTTCAATCGACGAGGGTCACCAATTGCCATGCCAATTGTGGCAACCGCACAGCTTGCATCGCAACTGGGGGAAAATGGGTCAATTGGGAAGTTGGTCATAAACGAAGGCTGCAATCTTGGTTATGGAAGGAAGTTAAGATTACATAGAAAGTATATTCAAGATTATTCTGGCCGGAAAAGACTCATGAAAAGATACAGTTCTGAGAAAGATTTGGCAGATTGCATCATATCTAATTGGCAACAAAAGTGCCTTAAAAATCATTTTAAACGAGTAAGAAAAGATAACAGCAAAACAGTGTGGTATTTTTCTTAAAATATACCAAACTTATATACTGCAAATATACTAAATTATACTGAAGATTATATTTGACTATATTAAAAGTGCCATAAAAATCATTTTAAACGAGTAAGAAGAGATAACAACAAAACAGTGTGGTATTTTTCTTTAAATATACCGAACTCATATACTGCAAATATACTAAATATAAATTGACACTATAGTGTCACATTTAAAATTTATATACTGCAAAAATACTAAAATATACTAAAAACTATTTTTGATATACTTATATAGTATTTTATTCAAAATATACTATAGAATGCTTAAATAAACCAGATTGTTAGTCAGAGCAACTAATACTAAAAAAATACTATAGGCTATATTTGGTATATTGATATAATACTACATTAAAAATATACCATAGAGTATTAGTAAACTTGTTAGTCAAAGCAACTTTGTTGCCAGATACAAGTATTTCTTAAACATCTTCTACAACTTTTCTCTGATATCGCCTAGCCTCATGATCATAAATATGATATATATACTGTATGAGGTCGTAGATGTCTCCTTCTGTCTGTTACATAAATTTTCTGCAGACGCAAGGTTTAATACCCTGCAAAATATTGGAAGTCATTTTCTTGTAACTTCATCTCTTAACACATCTAAATATTTACATTTTCAAAATACTTCCAAGTTTTCTATTGCACATCACACTAATATCCTTTTAGGATTTTAACATTTTCAATTCGTATTCTTGCACACTTGCAACTGACATAGAATTCCCTGTAATTGGCCTCACTCACCTATCGTCTGGATCGAATGTTTCCGGCAGACTGAGCTGCTGTATGTATTGCAGACGCCTTTGCTGCAGTTCAAATTGTTGCTGCTGTATTAATTGTAGTCGCTGTTCTTCACTTAGATCGCTTCGAGATGCATTTGTTGTTGTTGGATTTGATCCTGAGCTGTTCTTGGCTGTTGCGATTGCGTTTGCGTTTGCTGCTGCTGCTCCTTTTGAGGGCAACTGCAGTGGTGCCATGGAAGTCGATGCACGCTCATCGGTGACACTGTTGCCACCATTGGCGACTGTATGAACCACGCTGCTCGTCGATCTGCAATTCAAATCGAAACAGCCCATGCGGCGTATGAGTAATGGCGATAACAGACAACGGCTAAGCCAAAAACCAAAACAAACTAACAAAAAAAGTGCTGCATGCTTTTAGGCGAAGTCTTAAAATAAATCCAGAGAAACAACAAAAATGTGACGCGCGAAATTTGTGTGCATTATAAGCAAAATGTTTATTTATGAAAGTTGGCAGCAAATAGTTGAACATTTATATGGTAATAATGTGTTAGTAGAAGCGAAAATCAAAGGAATATATTTGGCATAAGCTTCATAATAATATATGTTTCTAATTAATTCTCTGGTATACATAAAATAAACTTATATTGTCAAGGTCGCATTTATTTCCCAAAGCAACTAAAGACTAGTTTGTCAGTTTTCCAACTAGCACAACTTTTAGAAAATGAAACTGATTTTCCTTGAGAAAAACTGCTGTTTATACTCGCTAACCATTGGGTAGAAGGGTATTATAAGTTTGTACCAGCAAGAAACTTAATCAATATATGAAATATAACTTTCGGTATTTATTTTTAAATTTTTGCGGTATATTATTCGGTATAGTTTTAGAACAATACCGCACTGTTTTAGTATAACTTTATACCACAAGGAAACTTCATTAATATACCAAATATAACCTTCGGTATTATCTAATATTTTTTGTTATATATGATGGTATATTTTTAAAATAATACCGCCATGTGTTGGTATTATAACTTTGAGCAGGCAGAAAAGTTCACTGATATATTAAATATAATATGATCTTAGGTATTTTTTTTTAGTATTTTTTTGGTATACTATTTGTTGTTTGACAAATTAGAATTTCCGAAACTGGAAGTTTAATGAAATTAAATAAATTGAATAGAATCGAAAAATCCACTAAAAATTTTCGATAATTCCTTTAATATTTGCGTTCGCAAAGTCAAAGCTAAAGTTCTGTTCGATTCGACTTTTGAATTATGCATTTTTGTATTGTCTCAGGTGTTGCACTAGCACTGCAAACAAGCTGCACACAAACTTAATGAAGGCGTAGCAATGGGGTAGAGGAAGGGGCGTGGCAGTTTTGCATTATTTGGACTGGACAATGCACTCGACACGTGCGTTTTAATAATGCAAAAGGACATTTGCTTTCACCGATGCGACGATAAAATGCGCATCGCCTTATTTCCATACAACTTTTGCTTTGTTAGATGCAAATTGTCGAGTTTTGTCGATTTAATGATGACTTCAATTAAGTGTGGATGTGGCATGTGGCATGTGGTAAACCGTTAACATAGAGATCGACTCGACTCGACTTGTGTATTTGTGGCAATCAATTCAATTAAAAACTCATTTGGATTATTGAAATGACTTTCAAGCAAAAGGCGTTCAAATTATTGGGTGTGGAAAAGTTTTGCTAAGAACGTTAAATTGAATGAATTTCGATTTGAATATCAACGGAAATAATAAATATTCTTTAGAGATTCCAATCATATCTAGAACTTTTTAATCTAGAAGTTATAAATTATATTTCAGTATATTTTTCATATTGGATAATTTCAATAATTATGCGCACAGTTGAAAATTTATGTCGGTTTCTTATCATAGCTATCTTAGAAGTTTGTAGTATAATAATATACTAAATATAGATTTCGGTATATTTGAAAATCTTTCAGTATACTCAGCTGTAGCTTTTTATTTCATTTTTATATAAATACACTGAATTTAAGTCTGTAGTATAACGATAACTCGACAGTAGCTCATTGATTATAAACTTTTTGATCATCCACGATCGACATTAAGTTTCTTGTACCATTTAGAGTTTATTTTTATATTGATTTGGTATATTTTAGTATTTTTTGCCTTTTTTGATTGACCTTTCGATCATCCACAATCTACATTGAACATCTTAAATATACTACTAACGATATACGAAATATACCATAATACCACATACCATATTCTGTGGTATATTTTTGTATTTTTCGGCATACTCGAAATGTGTACAAATTCAATCAAAATAAAAAACTATATTTTACTCTTATCAAAGTTGGCTTTTCTCAATAAGCTAATGTATTAGATACAAAAAAAAAGTGTTAGAAATCAGATGTAGTTTTTTTTTGGGAATAGCTCACAGAGTTTGAATAAAAGTGTAAAACAAAATTTAAGTAGCAAACGAATTTCAGTGTTTCCTCTTTTTAGTTTTCTTATAGTTTTCCTCAAACCAATCGAAAGAGAGGTGAACGAAATGCCACACAACTAAACAAAATCCGACTAATCAACTTATGTGTTAAATTAAATTGTTTCAGCTGCGAAAAGATGCGAAGGGGGCGCAACGCAAGCAAAAAGACCGCACTCACTGCGATGGAGCAATACGAGTTGAATCAATGGCTCGAACAGAATGAGATCCATTCCAATAATTTGCGACGTTCGTTCACGGATGTGCTGCCATTGGCGCGTCTCCTATCGCGTTACTATCCCGATCTGATCGATCTCAACTATTATCCGCCACGGAACAGTGTGCACAACAAACTCTGCAACTGGGAGTCGTTCAATAAGCGTGTCTTAACCCGTCTCGGTCTCCATTTGTCGCGCGATCAAATGGTGCGTGTGGCACGCAGTGTTCCCGGCTCCGTGGATTTGCTGCTCTACAGCATTATGCGTGTCCAGCTGGCGGCGGAGCGAAAGGCGCGTGAGGCCAAAGATAGCAGTGCCGATGATGAGGACAATGCGACTGAAGCTGAGGCAGAAGCAGCCGCTCGACAGCAGTTGCAGTTGCAACAGCAGCAGTCAGATAGCCAGCAATTGCTGGAGGTAATTAATAATGATAACGATAACGATAATGAATAAGAGTATCTGCTACTCATATGGGCTAGAAGAGCATTTCAAAATTTGTGTCTACAGGCATCGTAGAGTCTAGAAATTATATATATACTTGATCAGGCGAGATGATGTAGCCATATTCATCAAATTTTCAAAGTTATTCAAAGAGTAATTTCATATGGTCAGACAAATGTCACAACTTTAAGCTCTGATTTATTAAATACTACATCATTTCAAATATACTAGCACTCTATAGTATAAAAAACTACATACAAAATACACCGTATAGTACTAGTATAATGTAATGAAACGTAATATATATAAATTTACTAATACTATATAGTATATTTTGAATGTACATAGTAGTATAAAATACTAGTACTCTATAGAAGTAGAGTAAAATACTATTTATCATACAGCATATTTTGCATGTAGTAGTATAAAATAAACCATACGCCACAGTTGAGACTTTAGCCTGGCCATATGAAATTGCAATTTAGATACTCAAAAAATACGATACATTTACAACTACACTGCAAAATATACTAGTACTCTATAGTATATTTTCAAGTAATAGTATATCGTATTTTTTGAGTATCTAAATGATATTACCTATTGCGCTTTTATTGAAAGTCATCATTTGGTATAATTAAGTATTTATTTGGTATATTTTGGTGTACCTAAATGATAATACCGTTTTCGGTTTTATTGAAAAGAGGTTGCTTGTATTTCATCCCAAAATCGAGCACATTCGACTCCATACCAAATATAGCATTTGGTATATTTAAGTATTTTGTTGGTATATTCACTATTATTGAAATTAGTTAACCCCTTATCTCATAGTCATGCACACTCGATTGGACACCAAATAAAACATTTGGAAATACCGCATTTATTTATATTATAATTAGGTAGCCTGTAGCTCATAGTCGACTCAAAAGCAAAAATATAACATTTGGTATATTCCAGTATTTTTGTTGGTATATTTTAGTTGTGTCTAAATGATAATAGCGTTTTCGCTTTCATTGAAATAAGGTAACCTGTATCTTACTCACACATTTGGTATATTTCAGTATATTTGTTGGTATATTTTCGGTTTGTCTAAATGATAATAGCGCTTTCGCTTTCATTGAAATTAGGGAGCCACACTCGACATTTGGTATATTTAGTTATTTTGTTGTTGGTATATTTTAACGATGTTACGAATTTGTCATTGCTTCCCTCTTATTAAAATTGAGTAGCAGGTATCACAAAGAATAGTTCCCTATTAAATGTTGACCACAATAATGCTTTCACCTTGCAGAGGGACATCGATGCGCAACGGCCGCGCACTTTGAAACAGGCGCAGGCGGTCTTGAGGCGTTCGGAGCGTGCTCAAAGTGCCACAAGTACGACAATGCGACGCCAGAGTCAAAGTCAAAGACAAAGTCAGGCTGAGGAGTTGGTGGCAACAGGTGCACAGCAAAGAGGTGAACAACAACCACAACAACATCCACAACAACAACGAACGGTACTTTATTCCCATTACATGCAGGCCGTCAAGCAGCTGCAGCAAAGAAACGATAAAATCGAACGCTTCAATCAGTTGAGCGCCCATCTGGAGAATATGCTGCAATTGAAGTGCGAACGCATCGATGAGCTGCAACAGCAGGTGGCCCGCCTCAATCCTCATCCTCATCATCATCCACCAGCTGATTCAGCACAGCGGACAGCAGAAACTTCTGGCAACAACAACAACAACAAGAAGCACAAGAACAACACGCAACATAAGCGTTGCATGCGTCTCAAGAAACGCGCCACAACGAGACGCACAATTCAAGCATTGACGGACAGAATTCGTATTCCGGGCTTTGGCTTTGCTGCTGCGGCGTTTCCGCTCAAATTGACACCAAACACTTGAGACATGTACTTACTTAACACACACGCACACACTCGAAACACACACACACACTTACTTGACACTCACACACTTCACATTCATTGAAGCACTCGTTTCTTCTGTCTGTCGAATGCTCTACACATTTTCTATTGAGATTTGTGCTAAATTTTGAATTTGTCATTCGTAACGCATTTTTGGCAGCATTAATAAAGATCAAAATCAATTCCAAAGTTTAGCAAAAGCTTTAATGAACTTTACACTTAAATTTACATTTTGAATTTGTCATTCGTAACGCATTTTTGGCAGCATTAATAAATATCAAATCAATTCCAAAGTTCAGCCTAAAGCTTTAATGAACTTTACACTTAAACATGAGCAAGCGAATTGTGCTAAATTTTGAATTTGTCATTAGTAACGCAGTTTGACACCATTAATAAAAATCAAATCAATTGCAAAGTTTCATAGGCTAAATCTTATTAAATGTTTTAATGCACTTTACACTTAAGCGGATAAACAAATAAGCAAGCGCATTGTTGATAAATTATGAGTTTGTCATTAATAAAGATAAAGATAAAATCAATTTCGAAGTTTTAATGCACTTTGCACTTAAATGGATAACAAATTGACTAAGCTTAACAAAGCTTAAAGCTCATCAAGCTACTTACAAAGCTCCATCGACTGGATTTCTTTTAGTCAACAAAAAAGCAAAAGCTTTGATGTCATTGTTAATTGCACTTTTTGCGTTATCACACGCGTTTATCACAATTACAATACGTAATCGATTTGGCCGCATTATCGAAGCTTATCTCTGAGCTTTGAAGGCTTTGCTACGTAATCACTATCAACTTATTGACCTTATCTTTATGGATTTTGCATTTAGTTTACGAACTAAAGCGCTTGTCCATGAGCTTTGTAACTGCGGAAAGCTCTCATAAAATCTAGTTGCATCGTAACAGCTCGCAGCAGGTAAGCTTAATTTTTGAGATTTATCCTTAGCTAGTTTTCAAGTAATCACTCTCCACTAACTTATCTTTTACACTTAGTTTACGAACTAAAGGCGTTTGTCCATGAACTTTTTCACTATGGAAAGCTCTAATAAATAGCTTGAGCGAAAGCTCGCATCATTTGAATTTGCATGCCGGTCTGATCTATGTGAGCTTAATTTGGATATTTATGTATTTTTTGTTGGTACATTTTAACGATAATACAACCCTGGTATTGTATTGATTTTATTGAAATTGAATGTGAATTTGCTTTTGTTGAATGTGAGCTCGATACGAAACATAACATTTGGTATATTTAAATTTGCTGTTTTTATACTTTAAAGATAATATGGAATGTGAATTTATTTTTATTGAATGTGAGCAGAATACTAAATATAACATTTGGTATATATTTAAATTTTTTGTTGCTTCATTTTAACGTTAATATGGCTCTGGCATTGTTTTGCTTTAATTGAATGCATAATTACTTAAATATACCAAATATAACATTTGGTATATATTTAAATTTGTTTGTTGGTTCAATTTATCGATAATATTTTCTTTTATTGAATGTAAGCTCAATACCAAATATAACATTTGGTAAATTTAAGTATTTTCTTTGGTATATTTATACTATATTGAGCAGCAAGTTTCTGACAAACAAAATAAAAGAAAAAAACCCGAAATCATAGTAAACAGTGCAACAGAAATTGAGAGAGAGAGAGAGCTTAGCTCGGAAAAATAACGAACAGCTCTCACACAGCTCGATACACGTGCGATTTACCTATCCAGTGTGTGTGTGTGGGAGTGTGTGTGTGGGAGTGTGTGGATACCAACCACGTATATATACAAATCAACAGAACAGGAAAAAGAGAATACAATGCACACCATAAGCAACAAGACGCTGAGCAACGAGGAGATTGTCGATGTGCACAAATGGCTGCAACAGAACGACATCAATACATCACGATTGCGTCGTGATTTCTCCGATGTTTTGCCCCTCGCCGAGATGATGAAACGCGATCACCCGCGACTGATCGATCTCAACAATTTCCCGAAGCGAAGCAGCGTTCAATTGAAGATCGCCAATTGGGAGACATTCAACTACAAGGTGTTGGCCAAATTCAATCTGAATTTGAGTCGTGAGTTCATGGAACAATTATCGACCGGAGCACACGGAGCCGCGGAAGTGATGTTGCATGAGATAATGCGATTGAAGAAACGCCAACGTGTGGTGGAGACACGGAATGCGATCTTGGCCCAAGAGCAGATCTGGGAGGAGAACGATGAGGTGAAAACGGTGGTGGTCAATAAACAGGTGGGCGATGGCATCGTTCAGGTGCCACAAAAGATGATTCTCTATTCGCTGTACGAGAAGATGGCTCGCGATAATTTAGCCAAAGAGGCGATCATTGACGCGAATCAAAAGCGTTTGGCCCACATGGAGAACATCATCAAGGTGAAGACGGAACGCATCGAAGAGTTGCTTATGCAAATGGGTAAATCACCGGTGAAGCTCTGCAGCAGTTCACAACATTTGGCATCCACCTCGATGCTCAGCTACGAGGCCCTTGGCACCTGTCTACGCAAACGGCATACGAATACACCAGCGTCATCTGATTGATGATGCCACAAATGCCACAGTTGCAGAACACATTATGAAAGACAGCATTAACACTTGCATTCCATATTCAATATATATTTATTACATTGTGTTCTTTAGAAAAGAGAGAGATAAAAACTCGCAATCCACTTCATATGTTCCACATTCCAAATAATGCCAGCACATTCCATTTTTTGCACAAGTGTAAATTGTGTATTTGAGTAAAATCATCGCTATATCAAAAGACTTTCTTCTCTTTTCTGTTCTGCATTGATTTGTGTATTTTTCAGTTCAGTTGCCTATGATGCAACCGTTTGTGTCTTAAGAGGGGGAAATCAGAAACATCTCGAACAAGAACACCCAAATTTTAGGTGAGCAAAACAAAAGTAAACTGACAACAAAATGCTGGCAAAAGTGTTTTAATTCTACAATCTTACAGCTGGGGCAAGCATAAATTCATCCAAAGTATTTTTGAGAGTAAACTAGAGTAAAGTGTTTCTTTTCTCACATGTTTCGCAATCGTCAAATTTGAAAGTATTACAATATATTTCAATCAAATTTGAAAAACTTGAAACTGTTTCAAATCAATTTCTTTTTAAAATCATTTCATTTTATTGCATGCTAAAGTGAAGTGTTTCATTTCAACATGTTTCGCATACACCAAACTGTAATCTTCAATTTTAATAAATTTGGTAATAAAATTCATTAACAAATGCAAACGGTTTTACAAAACGTAAACAACAACTACAAATACTATTCAAATAACTAAAGCTTATGTTTCAATTTCAAATCGTTTCGGCATCATTTAATTCCATTTGCACCATATAAATTTAATTTAAATGAAGTCCGCAAAATTGTTTGTCACTGTTTCAGAATTATTTCATCTTTTTCAAAGCAACTAACTAAAGTGAACTGTTTCATTCCAATATGTTTCGCATAAACAAACTGTAGAATCTTCCTTTTACTAAATTCGTATCGTATATTGTAGAATGCACTTTTAATGTATTTCACTTCCAAAATATTCCATTTGAAGATTAGCAATATCCGAATGTTTCAACTTTTAAACGTTCCTCGACAATACAAAACGTTGCCTGACTCATTTTCAGTGATGACCTCAGTCGGAGCATCTCTACTTGGAGGCGGAACAAAACCTTCCTCCCAACTCTCTGACTTTAATCATTCTGCGTACCTGGCCTTGAGTAAAATGCGCTTGTTGCCATTTTTGTGTCGCTGCTCTTGTTGCTCTTGTATAATATCCTGGTCGTTGGCAGTGTTAGGGCCAAGTCGATTCCAGTTGGAGGCGTGGCTAGCAGTTAAACTCTGAGCGAGACACAGCAAAGCGCTGCCGCTGCCCGTGCGATACATTTTTTTTCGTTTTTCTTTTTGGATTTTACGAAAGTATCCGCAAGATACGCGCGCGCGTCCAATTTTGCAGCTTGTGATAACTTAATTAAATTAAGTTTGATGGTCGCGTGGGTGTGTGAGCATTAAACGCTGCGATAAGCATTAAAATAGACACACAGTTACACTAACACACGAAGAGTCTCTGAATTTAGCATGCTTCGGGGGTTTTGTATTCCACGAAAAAAACAAAAAACAAACAAAAAGAGCCAAATGTGACAGCCACTTGCATTTTATGTGCATGCAAATGCAAATACCAAGACGGTAACGAATACAAATTCGAGTGCATTCACGATTATTCGCATACTCTGAAGTGTAATTAGCATTTTTGCTTAGCACGGCACAAGAACACGACACTGACTGTTGGCCCAAATGAGCCTACACATCAATTTTATACCGCCTTAGGGCCAAAAACCAGGGCTGCTTCGCCACACACTCAACCGCAACCGGAATGCGCAAAAAGTAAAAAAAAAAGGACGAGCACCTGAGCTTCGTGCATGCCAAATTTCAACAAGGTAGCTTGACTATGAGCAGAGATAACGCACTGAATCACTTTGTGAACCGGTTCAACATGGAGTATACCACTAATTATGCTTTTCGGATATCCAATTATTCCTGTATTGATTATTAAACAACATAATTGATGGGTGAATCAAGTGAACCATTTTGAGAACCGGTTCAAAAACTTAAAGAAAATCAGAGTATTGGCTTCAAACCGGTTCAACAAGACATTAAACCAACAAATCTTCTTTTCACATACCAAATTATAGAAATACCGATAAGAAAATAACATTTTTTGAAGGTAAAAATCTGAACGAGGCAAAATATTGCGTGAACCGGTTCAGCAAATAAAAATTAAACATATGTTATCATTGAAAAATAAGAATAGACACCAATTGTTATTATGGCTATAAATTAAATTATAGATAAATTGATAATAAATCAACTTATTCTAAAAGCTAAGAGAGCGAACCGGTTCAGTAAGTTAAAGCATTGACTTTGGAAGACACGTTTAATTCAAATGATAAATATTGCTATACAAGTAACACACAAAGTTTGTGTGAACCAGGAAATTACGCGAAGCCAACAATGAGTTAAATATAGAACGTTTTGCAACACTTAATTTGCATTTTCAGGGTCGGGAGAAACCCAACCCAATAAAAGCAACGCCTCCCCTTTCTCCTCCTTCTCCTCCACCCCAACGAGCTGAATGCACAATTGACAGCTGTCTAAGTTCCCATGGCCCTGTCCCTGAAAATTTTTTTTTTGTGAATTGCATTCTCGATTTTCGTAATTGAAAATGGCAAAGCGAAATGCTCAAGAAATGTAAGAAGAGAATGCGAGAAACAAGAAACGAGCATCGAGAGAAGAAAGACGAGTGAGCCAAACAACAGCAGCAAGTTCTGCATTTCAATATCGATTGCCAAAGTGTGGCTTATGTGCCTGAAGAACTTATGCAACATAGTTGCCAAGTTTCACGAGCATGTACGAAACGAGCAGTTGCGTGGGTAGTTTGAAAAGTTTATTTAATTTGCGTAATATAAAAGAAGAATGTTGAAAAATAATGTGGAATTTAAATATGGCTCAAAAAATTGTATTAGCATAATATTGAATGATTAATTATATGTGTAATATTTTAATTACGAAAAATGTTAGTAAATTTCTTGATTAAATAGAAATTAACAATGAATGGCAATTTTTAAACTTGTTTGGCAACAGCGCAAATGATATGTGAGTTATATAAATAAATTCCGAAATTTATAAGTTGGTTTAGAAATAACTACTTCATTATAGTTTGTTTATAAAATCTTGTAGAATGTTCAAATTCAGGATCTAATAAAATCGAATGCAATGCAACAAAAGTAAAAGATATAAATATAGTTCAGAAATAATTACTTCTGAAGTAATATTTTGTATTTTGTTTATACAAAAAGAAAACTTTTATTTTGTTTATAAACAACAAACAAATTCAGTTTATAGTAAAAGTACAAAGTATTTGAAATAAATATGTTTCAGAAATTGTAGAGTGGACAGTCAAAGGATCTAATAAAATCAAATTCAGTTTATAGTCTGCTTCTAATTAATTCAAAAAATTCGATTAGAAATAAACTAATTGCTTCATTATATTTTTTTTTATAAAAATCTTTTAAAGTAACATATAGAGGATCTAATAAAATCGAATTCAGTTTATAGTATTATCTATAGTATAAAGATATTCGTTGCAAATCAGTTTGACATTATTTTTTTTTTACACTCAATCTAAAATTTGTGTATCGCTAAATCCCGCAACTTTTCTAAGCATCCTCGCAACCCTTTTGACAGCATTCAATTGCATAGTTTGCGAGCCGAGCAAGGGCAAAGTTTATTAACCCATTGTGTGGCATGTGCAACCACCGCGTGAGTCCATGAGTTGGAGAATGAGAGGACCATATCATATGGAAGAAATGCAACGCAAATTGCATTAAGCAGGCACCAAGAGACAGAGACAGAGATGCCCCCGCACCCGCCCCCGCCTCCGCTTCCCTCTCTTGGTGACTGGGCAATGTGGCGACAGGTCAGCATTAAATTTTCATGCTTGGCGGCCATAAAAGAGATTTTTAGCAGCGGAGCAAGTGGCAACGGTGAGGCGGCAGCAAATGTGGCAGAGGCGGCAGACAGAAAGTCAGACACGCAACTAATTAAATGTCGACGACGTTGTCTCCACACCAGAGTTGCCTCCTCCTCTTTTCCCCTTTCTTTCCACGTTGCAACAAAGTGAGAAAAACGCGCGATTTTTTTATTTATTTCTTTCTGCTTTGTTGTGAATTTTTTTCTGTCTGCTGTTGGCGGAAATTGTAGCACTAAATTGTAGTAAAAATTGTGTATAAACTTACTTCCTCCGCACTGTTTTTGCTCTGCTGTAAGTTCGATAATTATGCCATTTGAGTATGAGCAGAGATGACGCACTGAACCGCTTTGTGAACTGGTTCAGGAAGGAGTTTAAATACTGTTTATACTTTTGGCATACCCAAATATTATTTTATTGATTATTAAACAACATAATTGAAGGGTGAATCAAGTGAACCATTTTGAGAACATGTTAAAAAACTTAAAGCTAATCATAGTTTAATAAGTATGACATTTGACTAGGAGCAGAGATAACGCACTGAACCGCTTTGTGAACCGGTTCAGGAAGGCGATAAAAGACTGATTATGCTTTTGGCATACACAATTTTTACGATATTGATTACTAAACTGCATAATTTAAAGGTAAATCAGGTGAACCATTTTTAAAGCCGATTCAAGAGCTTAAAGCTTAAAGCAAAGTATTGACCTTTAACAGGTTCAACAAAACCTTTAACCAACGGAAAGAAGACATTTGATTTCTGTTTTCTTGCGGTTTTTTTCTCTTCTTTTGTTAACGGAAATTGTAGCATTAAATTGTAGTAAATATTATGTATAAACCAACTTCCTCAGCTCTGTAAGTTTGATAATTATGGAATTTACGTTGAAATCAAAACAAATTTAGTAATGAAAATGTATTTTCATTTTGTGCCAAAAACGTAAAACGAGAAAAATGTGTCTGTGCGCGGTGCCAAATTGAACAAATATTTGCTTTGACGTCGCTCGTAAATATCTTGGAAATCAGTTGAGCAACAATAACAACAACAGAATCCAGGAAGAATCCAACTACAAGCTGTTTTTATGGATGCCAAGAAAGCAAAAGAGTGAAAAACAAAATCACATAGCTACATATATAATGAATAATAATATATATCTCAGGGTTTTTCTCTGACCCATTAACAAATAGCACAATGAGTCATCCAATACGTATATGTATTCCTAGTCTCGATATATATTTATTATGTATATGTACAGTTAATATCAATACTGCTTATCAGTTCAGCGACTTTTTCGTTGTGTGTGTGTGTGTTTAAATTAAGTGTGAATGAAAGCGCGTGACTGTCAGATACTCTGGAAGTCAATAATTTCTATGAGAACTTTTCATTTCTAATTACTATTCTTTGATGTTCATTAATGGCTATGCAAATTGTAGAACTTGTCAATTAAATACTAAACTATGTCTCATTCAAATCGGCAAGGTTCTTAGAGAATATATATACAAATTTTACAGTTGTAAGAAAACACGTAAGAATAATACTGCAGTCGAGTGTGCTCGACTTTGAGATACCCGCTAGACATTTTCCAAAATTTTACGCTACCCTATACCAAAAATATACTGCAAAAAATGCTAAAGTATGCCAAAAACTATATTTGGTATATCAATATTTTATACCAATCAAAATATACCGGATTACAAGGCAAATCTACAAATATACCACGCAAATACTAAAAATATGCCATAGGCTATATTTGGTATATCAATATTCTACTACATTGAAAATATACTATTGAGTATAAAATATACCAGATTTTCATACAGTTATCTCAAAAATACTTAAATGTGCCAAAGGATATATTTAATATATCGATATTTTATAACACTCAAAATATACCATAGAATATAAAATATACCAGACTGTCAGGCGAAGCAAACTAAGATCCGATTGCAGCAGGAATTTTTGCTACTATATATAAAAGTATTTCTTAAATGGCTTTTACAACTTTCGAAAACATTATAGCTCTACTATTATAGTTTCTGAGATCTAGATGTGCATACGGACACACGGACAGACAGACAGACGGACAACTGCTGATCAAGAATATATACCTTTTATGTGGTCGGATATGACTCCTTCAATGATAATACCCTTCAAATCTATGAGTAGCGGGTATAAACTCAAAATATAAATACGTTTTGTATTGCACTTTTACACATTTAAATGATTTCGAGGGCATTTCAAATGCCGGACTATAAAGCAATCACTAATAAAGACTTATCGTATCATGACTTTACAAATTAACCAGTTGGCATTCCATTGCAAATTTACACTTGGTGGCAGCAGCAAATGTAATCAGAGCTCTTAGTTACCCAAATGATTAGAGATACTATGTGATATTCCAATGGTTTATGATTTATTATTATATCCCATCCCATCACATCGCAAAAATCTAGAAACGACATGCGATTTGCATTACCGGTTAACCAAAAATATCTTTTGGGCGCGCAGAAATGCAAAATGAAATATGTGCTATTTTCCAAACAAATCGAGAAGGTGGAACGATCGAGATATATATGTGTATATAGATAGAGAGATAAAGGGGGGCGGGTTTAGACAAATAATTGGCAATTTTCGCTTGCGTCAGCTTTGAAGTTCATTGCGATATCATAAATAATTGTTTGGGCCTCTGAACTGTATATATTATTGGCATGCTTGTCGATTTATTGCCGTTGTTTTATTTGCCCACACAGCTACAACAACAGAGTAACAACAAGCGATGCTCGACTAGCAGTTACGCTGTAAAGTGCAAACTATGTGTAAATTTAACTGAGAAATTAAATAAAGTGACATTGAAAGCGTTTATCTTCTTTAGTATTTGAATTTTCTGTTTTTATATTATTTTTGTTACTACTATAAATAATGTGTAACATTTATTATTTGCATTATTGGTTTTACAAGCAAGTAAGAATATATTAATATACCGCAAATATACTAAAAACAAGTAGCAAAACAAGAGTCAAGTGTACTCGACTGTGAGATACTCGCTATCAATTGTCAATAAAGCCATATTCTAAAAATATATCAAATTAATATACTGAAAAAAAATACTGGAAAAAAGTATGAAGAGCACTACCAAGGAACATTTATTTGCTTATGCTTACTGCTTACCAAATGCCTTTACACATCTTAAGTTTTAATAATTACAGGGTATATTAATATGGTTAAAAATCTTCCCTCTTCTATCTAGCTTTCTCTTTCTCTATAAAAATATACCAAATTAATATACCAGAGTAGAAAAGAACATTTATTTGCCTATGCTTACTGCTTACCAAATGCCTTTACAAATCTAAAAAAAAAAACTTTTACTAATTACAGGGTATATTAATATGGTTAAAAATCTCCCCTCTACTCTATACCTTTCTCTTTCTCTATACAAATATACCAAATTAATATACCGCAGTAGCAAAAAGAACATTTATGCTATGCGCACAGCTTACCAAATGCCTTTACACATCTGAACAAACTTCTACTAATTACAGGGTATATTAATATGGTTAAAATTCTCTTCCCTTCTCTCTCTCACTCCCTCCAAAATTCTAACCGTATTTCCCTTAGTCACTGTGTTATTTGACTGTTCTATTGTTCCACGCTGCTTCTAGCTGCTGGCCAAAAATACAAAAAGTGTTTTATAATGTATCGTAAGCAATTATTCTTCCACACACGATATAAACAGTTAGTTAATGATTGTTTTCCGCTGACTTCCCTCTTCCTCCTCCCTCCTCCCACCTCTCTCACTCTTTCTTCTATTTTCGCAATGTTTTCATGTCGATTTCATTATATTAAATTCCAATTACGTGGTTCCATTGATTTGCCATGGCTCTGATGATGGTAGAACAACTTGGCTTAGACACGGCTTTGCTAATGAGTCAGCAGCCAATAGAACCGTGAACATGATTTTCAGTCAGTTCGCATTCGGATTGCTATATCTATACTATATACAGAACGTATCTGAATAGTTTAGCGCAAAGTTCGAAATGCTTTATGACAATATAATGTGTGTGTGTGTGTGTTACGTTCTTTTATAATTGTGATGATATAATTACGACAATTTACCAAGTTTCAATGTCCGTTCGTCCGGATGTCTGTTCGTTTGTTTGTTTATTTGTTTGTCACTTGACGATAATTTAGTTGTTTTTCTCCTTCCCCTATTATATAGTACTATAGTAGTATATACATTTATAACGAACCGGTTCACACTTAAAAGACATTAAATTAAGCTATACATATGTATATATAAGTGTGTGGGAGCTACGTTTTTCCCAAAGAATTCATTTGTGTTTGCGCGCTTATCACAAACAACAACAACAAGAACAGCAAAAACATATTGTTTATTATCTCCGTGAGTGAGATCCCACTGCAGTCACTTATCGTTGAAACGCTTAACGAGTCACGGAGGCTGTCCGACTATCTTCCTGCCTATCTGAACTTGGGACTCGCTAAAGCTAGATCTCTCAAAGTTGACAGAACAAATGCTTATTTGAACTCTCAGAGGATATAACTGGAAGCAACTAGATCGTATACGAATGTCAACTTTTGCTTGCAATGTACTTGATTATAAATCAAATTTCCATTCTCTCAAGATTAATGTAGCTTTAGCTAACAAGTGTGAGCTTTGAGCGAGCTTTAAGCAGCTTTATCGCCAAAGCTAGATTGCGTAAAGTTGTCAAAACAGTTTGTTATTTGAATTCTTTCAGAGGATATAACTGGAAGCAACTAAATCGTATAACATTGTCAGCATAAGTAAGTGAACTTTTGCCGGCAATGTACATGATTAAAAATCAAATTTCCATTCTTTTAAGATTAATGTAGCTTTTTCTGAGAATTTGAAAATTTTAGCGAGCTTTAAGCAGCTTTCTCTATAAAGCTAGATCTCTCAAAGTTGACAGAATAATTACTTATTTGAAGTCTCAGAGGATATAACTGGAAGCAACAGCTTAAGTTAGTATTTAATACTTGATTTAATATAATAAATAAACCAAATTTAACTTTATTCAAGATTAATTCACCTTTTACAGATAATTGTGAGTTTTTTTGTGAGCTTTAAGCAACTTAGACTCTAAAACTAGATCACTCAAAGTTGACAGACCAAATAAATGAAATTTCGTGGCGAAAACACCCAGCACTCTCTTAACCGTTAATTTAATTTCTTTCAAGATTAATGTAGCTTTTGCTAACAAGTGTGAGCTTTTAGCGAGCTTTAAACAACTTTTTCAGCATCTACTTAATAATTTATTAAGATTGGTGTCTTTCAAACTTACCAGTTTCTGCTTTGATAGAGCTTTAATCAGCTTAAAATTTAATTTACTACAATGATTTTGCAAAGTGTATTTCTCGCATTCGACACACCCCAAACACACAGCTGTTTTTTTTTTCGCTGCTTTTTCTGTCCGTTCTTTTCTTAAAACTTTCATCAAAAATATCACACAAAATCGTCGAAACACTTTCACTTGACAGCCAAAAAACACAAAAAAAAAACGAAGAAAAACAAAACACAACAAGTGAAATAAAAGTTGGCTAGCGAAATATTTGTATAAATGAATTAATGATAATTAAAACATACCCAAAATACAATTTATGAGGCGTGCTTTGTTGCAATGTGTTTAAATAAATACGCCGAGTATTTTTATAACATTTTATTTCTGTTTGTTACTATTTATTATTATGATGATTGAGTGTTTGTTTCTCTGTGTGTGTGTGTGTGTGTGTGTTTGTTTCGTTTCGTTTTGTTGTGGATTTGAATTCGCCGGCCGCTCAACGGCGACTGAAACTGACTCGACAGACAGACTGAAATATGTGAAATTATTAAAATCCATTCAATGGCATAGCATCTAAGTAGAACTACAAATACACAAACACACACCGTATTTGTGTGTGTGTGTTCACACACACAGAGAGACAAATAAGAGACTGAGCGGATCGCTGTCAATTGAATGCGAAGTGTGCTTTACGTCGCTTCGCTCGCTCGCAACGTTTTTGAATGGAAACAGGGCAACAACAACAACAACAATGAGAGGTGAACAAAAAAGGAGAAGGAGGGGGCTGCTGTGTGGAAGGGGGGCAACAAGCAGTATTTATGAGTGTTGCGAGTGCAAATGCTTTAAATGCAGGCGATTATCTTTAAACGAAACGCTAATCTCGTCAAGACAAAGGTGGAGATGGAAACGGGATGGATTATCAGCCACAGTACACACACAAGTGTGTAATCAACGACAACAACAACAACAACACCGTCAGCTGATTGTGCGAGCAAAATTCGCATTGTTCTTTGGCTCAACTGGAGCGCACATCAATCAAACACGCTTTCACGCCTAACCAACAACAAACAGCAGCTGAAAAGCGGAAGCTCAAAAGCATTCGTTGCACTCGATACTCGATTGATTGATGAAAAGGCTGCAAATGTCATAAAAATGTATAAGCTGCTGTTTAAGAAGGAAAAGCACATGAAAGCTTCCTAGTGAAGTGCATTAAAGCAGTCTTAGCTCAGAATAAATAAAGCTAGATTGATTAATGAAAACGTTATTAAAATCTATAATCAGATGTTAAATAAGTAAAAGCACACGAAAGCTTCTTCTTGAAGCACATTAAAGCATTCAAAGCTTAGAATTTATAAAACTACTTTTCATAATTAGAATTAGATAAAGAAATCAATTCAACTTGTTGTGAAAATAACTTTTTAGCATTATAAAAATAGATTAATTAATTAAACAAATCAGTTTTAGTTTAGGCACTTTCCATAATTGGAAATTATTATAAATAAATCAATTAATTTTTTGTGGGTGAAAAGCTCATAAAAGCTTCTCAAAGCACATTGAAGTCTGATATGAAGGTACTTCTTATTATTATAAAACCGTTTTTTCTTGTTATTTTAAAGCCACATTAATTGTTAAGGAAATCAATTGAGTAATACAACTTTTTAGTTACACAACATTTTAGTCATGAATGCACATGAATGACTTTGTGGAAGCACATTAAAGCTGCTTGACTAGTTTGTAAATCAGTTTAAGCCAAGCAATTCTAAAGCAACTATTATAAAACGATATCAAAAGATTATGCCTGTCAACCTTTAAGCTTGCCACAACTGCATGGCATCGTAATAAAATTCTCTCCAAAGCGTAAATTGGCTTATAAAAGCACATTTAATCTTTGCGCTGTCATAAAGCTTTGTTTTACATTTGATCCACTTGTTTATCGTGAAAAGCACGACAATGTGCAGCAGCACTTTTCATAAACAAACTGCTGTTGATTCTTACTAAGTGTAAATGTTTGTATGTGCTGGGTTGTGCATATAAATAATAACAAAACACAAAAAAAGTGAATTATTTTTAGCATTTTTTTATGAGCTGTTTATCAGCTTGCATAAACTTTGCACAGCCGAAGCAAGAGGCACAGTTTAGTTGCGTTCGCTGCTGCTGCATTTATTTAGAAAATTTACAACAAATTTGTACATTTGTCAACAAATTGCAATGAAATTCAAAACCTATAACGAACAATTGACCTATTTGTGTTAATGTTATGGCAAGAGTGAGAGAGAAAGAGAGAGAGAGTGGAAGAGTGATAACAAAAGAGCGCTGCAAATTCAATCAACGCGAATGCACTCAAAATATATATTTATTTTTTGCACTATTTCAAGTTAAGTGAATCGCCCACAATCGCACAGAGCACACAACAGAACAGAGTGCAATGGACAACGGCAACAAATTGCACACATCTTAATGCTAAATTGCTCAGATTGCATTAAAGCATTGCGGGGGCACTAAAGGGTTAAGCACACTTGATATACTTGATACTCTTCAAGTCTCTCGCTTCAGACTTGACACTTTGTATTATACATCATATTTGCTTTCTCTTGTGCGATAAAAAGATTTTACAACAGCCTTTATAGTTCATTTTGTTCAATAATAGAATGCGAGCGAAAGCAACGCGAATTATAATGAAATGCATTTCTAGGAACACATAACGAGCATAGTCAATAAAAAATAAAAATAGTGGAATTTATAGCGACGCATCGCTCTATAAACAAATTTCATAAACATTTCAAGATTTCTGCAATGTAATGTTCAACAACAACATAAATTGCTTTCAACGCGATAAAAATTCCCACAATATTTTCTGAGAAAAAAAGTGAGAAAATAATATTTTGCATATTTCCCAAATGTTTTCCACTTTTTTTTTGCTAACACGTCACTAGAAATAAATTACCCTTTTCAAATAATAAATCTCTAATTTTCGTATTGTCTAACATATACAAAAAATAAATCTTTAAATTGATATCTCTAACTTTTGTCAGTAAATTGGGCTCTTCGAAATGTATTCGAATCTGAAAGAATCAACAAAATTTGAAGCTTCTTGTTGTGTGACGTCAATGATAAATTCCATCGCAAAACTTTGGCAACGGCAAATTGCATTTCAGCGCCCAAATACGATATGATATGGATACCAAATATGTGACGGCATTATGCCGATGCTTGCGTAATTACATACTATATATACTCACACACACTTATCTGTCTGTCTATTTATCGATGTCTCGTCTTGTCATTCAGTCAATCGCTCATTCACTTTACTGTATTTGTTGGGAATGAGGCACACGAATTGAATGCAAATCGGAATATCATCAAGCGGTCTCTCAATTGCCCCCCATTGACGGATGGCCGAATGGGCAATTTTTTTTTTTTTTTGGGGGAGGGAGTCGTTTGTTGCCCCCCTAAGATCACTTTAGATCTTAGATCAGGTAATACAAAAGCAATCCAATCAAATTGAAATTCACAAAATAACGAGTTGACATTTTGTCGCTATTTGGCAACTCAATTAGTGCAACATTTTTGGATCTTCAATTGTTCAATACATTTTTGCTCTCTATGAAAGAGCATTTACATTTTGTTAAAAGCACATTAAAATTGTAAAAACATGTGAAAGCTTTAAAGCTTATTCAGAGACACAAGTATAATTTGTAATCCTTTGATAAAAGCACATTAAAGCCATTAAACTTTTTGACTTGTTTAGGCAAAAATATATAACCATTCGCCCTTGTCGGACAATCTATTTAAAACATGAAAAAGCTTCGTAAAAATATAAAAAAGCTTATGATCATGCTTTGCTCGTTCAACAATTTTATTAAGGCGGAGGGTTAAAAGTGAAATTTAATAACCGACTCCATTGTTCAATACATTTTTGAAGCTTGCTTATTGCTGTCTATGAAAGCACATTTGAAATTGGTTCTAAGCACATTAAAGCTATGAACCACATTAACATTGTAAAAACGCATTAAAGCTTTACTGATCATTTAGACAAACACGTATATCCATTAATCCTTGTTGGCATTGTGTGGCTCTTGTGGCTGATTTATAAAATTTCAATTGCTCAATACATTTTTGGTGTCTTTGAAAGCACATTTAAAAGTTCCTAAAAGCACATTAAAGCTGTACAACAATCGTAAAGCGCAAATCTTTGTAAGCTTATTTGAACAAAAATGTATAACCAATAACCCTTGTCTTCCTATCTATGTAAAAATATAGAAAAGCTTCGGAAGCTCATTGATAAGCTTTCCAAACACTTTTAAAAAAGCAAGCTTTGCCCGTTCAAAAACTTAATTGAGGCGTAAGGTTTAACTTTATCTTGAGTAACTGGCGCAATAGTTCAATACATTTTCGGAGCTTAAAAGCACATTAAAGCTAAGATTGTAAATGCGCATTAAAGCTTTAAATCTCATTTAAGCAACACAAAAACAACTCTGTTAGCTTATGCATAAACTTTAAGAGCACTTTAAGACCGCAAGCTTTTATCGTTCAATAACTTAATTAAGACTGAAGGTTTAACTTGAACTTGAATAACCGACGCTTACCTATTGGAAAGGCGCCCCGCATCGCCAACATCCTGGGAATGATCGTTGAGCAGCAGGACAACAGGTGTGGGCAGGAACTCGTCGAGAATGTGATTGTGAGCCTGCGCCTTCGTCAGCAGACTGATGGCCGCCGATGAGGAGCACGACGATGTCGTCGACGATGTGGTGGAAGCCGAAGACGTTGTTGAACCATTCGAAAAGACACGCGACTTTGGCGATGGCGAAGGCAGCGGCGATGCTGTTGGCGATGATGCCGTTGAGGCGGCGATCATCGCTAGCTTCGACGAGTGTTTGTTGGAGCCAAAGCTGCGACGAATCGACTGCAGACTCTGGCGCAAAAACGATTCGCGCTTGATGTTGTTGTTGCCGCCCCCAGACGCTTGGCTGGCGTTGGGGCTCGAGGGGCGATCAGAACGCTGGACGCCGCCTCGAAGTGCACTTTGGCTGGCAGCGATTGGGGGCGTGGCAATGAGCCACCGTTGACGTTGGCGTTGGGCAGATGCTGCAACAACTCCTCGTATTCATGGGGCGCATTGCGACGCAAGAGCAACGCTTCCTGTTCACTGATCTCCAGTTCTTCATCCACTTCGTGTTGCTGCTGCTGTTGCTTTGTTGTCTTTGCCTTTGACTTTGTCTTTGTCTTGGGCGGCTTTTGTTTCTTGGGCTTCTTGAGACGCGATTGCTTTTTGTCGGCATCGGGTCGCGAGAGAACCAGGGATGAAATATCGACAAAGGGATCCAAGTCGGGTGACAGCAGCTCAGCTGTTGTCAGCTTGGCACATGTTCGACTAATATTATTATTATTATTTGTACTACTATTATTATTATTATTATTGTTGATGTTATTGTTATTATTATTATTATTGATGGTGTTGGTTTTGTCAATGAAGCTATACGATTTAATGAGAAACAAATTGGATTTGTTCTTTTTGGCCTTCAGCTGCTGCAGAGTGCTCTCCGTGCTCTCGCCCTCGGTTGAAGCTGCCTCATTTTCGCTCATTGTGGACATTGTGCTAGTTACTTTTCCTCTTCGCGTAGTTTCTTCTTCTTTCTTGTTCGACTTTAGCTTGTTGCTTTTGATTTCACAGTCTTTTTCTTTTTTTGCTTTTTTGATTTGTTGATTACTTTGTTCTTTTGCTTAATTTCACTATCAACAACATGATCATCACATCATCATCAGTTCATTGGACTAGCGCAAAGAAATGATTTCAGGTTATACACGCATTAGTATAAGTGAGCTTTCGAAAGCTTTGTGTGTGTGTTTGTGGGTGTATAACAG
Source organism: Drosophila pallidifrons (assembly GCA_023558445.1). NCBI lineage: Eukaryota > Metazoa > Arthropoda > Insecta > Diptera > Drosophilidae > Drosophila > Drosophila pallidifrons. Next base: position 24,268,129 of record CM042351.1, on the reverse strand, counting down.
TTTGTAGGACACCATAACCCTAAGTAGCCCCCATTAACCCCAATGAGCGAGCAAGCGCTATTTTAATTGAAACGCATCTATAAAAAAAACTGTTCAACATCGAGATTAATCAAATTTGCATGCAATTATTATTACTTAATATGCAATAAAATGCCAAATGGTCGAGGAGTCCATAAAAATAGAACACTTATTCAGACAGCTTTTCAATTTTGTGGCGATCCATCATCGTTTGCGTTGGTGACCCAAATTTACTGATGAAACCGGAAATAGAAATTTTGCTGGTATCGAAATCATCTTAAGCTCCAATTTCGTTGGAATTTGTTATGCATGCAGCAGTCAAAATTAGAATTCGAACACATTTGGTTTTATGGGTAATTTTGTGTTAAGTTTTACAGCTATACTGTTATACAAGCTCGACACTTTTCTCTCATTTAGATTTTCGATTTCGACGCGAAACTTTTTTTTTTTGCAGGTACCACACAAAATGCTGATAATTATTTAGAATTATCAATCATTGCTTTTGTCTAGATTTAGATAATATATAATAGAAGATAGATAATAATAACAGTTGTCGCCCTCTCTTTTTGTCTCTATACACTGTTGATTTGCATTGTTGTTGAGTTTCACACATCAGCTGTTTGTTCTATTGCCCGGTCATACATATATGGCGCCACACAGCAGCCGCCCGGCATTTCAATGAATCCATTTGCTTGCTCGCTCGCTCTCTCCCATTCTCTCTGCTTACACAAACTCTCTCCCACCGACAAACACACACGCGCACACACACACAGAGCAGTTGTTGGTTTGTTTTGACTAGGCAACAAAAACTCTCTGGGCTTTTACCACATGTTGTTGCTGTTGCTGCTGCCGCTGCTGCTTCTCCTTCCTCTTCTTCTAGTAGTTCTTTGGAGTACAATTCTTATTTTGCTTTTCTGAATATTGTATTTTTGTTTTGTTTTTGCATTTATTTTTGGCCACGACACAACACACACACGGTAAACGGTGAATGGCAAAATGGGCAACAATAGTTTCCGTCACTTTGCTGCTATATTTTTTTTGTATTTTTATGATGTCACTTGAACTCCCGATCGGCGAAATAATGTTATTATTACTACACTGTTTTGTTAACTATTGTTTTGTTATTAACGCGCAAACTAATCCAACGTAATTCAAATACAAAAAAACCAAGTTCTATTTATGTATAAGTGTTTTTTTCTGTTGACTGTGTGTTTGTGTGCATATAAATAACTTTTTTTTCGTATTTGTTGATAAATTTCCGAGTACTGCAGCAAACAACAAAAACGTTAAAATATAAACACACACATGCAGCACACACCAAATAGAATAAAAAAACCATGCACACACTAACACAAAAAAAAAAAACACTAAACCAAAAAAAAAAAAAGACGAAAGAAACGAAATGTGGAAAAGCGGCCAACGCTGCCTTCTGCTGCTGTTTTAAAAAAAAAAAGCTCGCTGCTCTCCCTCGCTCGCTCGCTCTCTCACGCTATGTGCTGCCCGTTCGCGTTGTCGTTCGCTTTTGCACTGAATTTGAAATTGAAGCGCCGTTGCTGCCAGACCGACAACGACAACGACGACGGCGACCGCACGTCCAGCAACAGCAGAAGCAGCGGCGACAGCAGCAACAGCAGCAACAGCAGAAGCAGCAGAAACAGCGGCGGCCTAACAACATCAACAACAATAACATCCGAGACGACGGCAACGCGTCGCAACGGCACTATAAATATGTATGCTTGCCGTGTGTATATGTGTGCGCGCTCGTGTGTGTTTGTGTGTGTGTATTAAACTTCTTCTTCGATGGGCTGCTTATCATGCGGTCGTGCGTTGGCGTCGCAGCTGCTGCTAGCTAGCTGCCTTGTTATTGTTATTGTTGTTAAGAAATTCAACAATGAAATAGACAGATGAAGAAGAAGCAACACACAAACTATACTCTGATATTTGCGCCCGTTCTCTCTCTCCCTCTCTCTCTTGCTGTTGGAAAGGAGCAGCTGATGGATGTCAAAGAGATCTGCAGCAGAGCTTCAAGTTTCTTTGTCATTGCTTTCGCAAAACTTTTTGTTGTCTTCGTGGACTGACCCTAAAACTACAAATTTGCCAATACAAACAAACACACGCACACAAGCACACACGTGCAGCTCTTTTTTCTTTTTTTTTACCTATGATGATGATTTGTCAGTTTTTTCCATTTTGTCATTGTGCAAAAATAATGACACCAAAAAAAAGGAAGGGAGAAAAAAAACTAAAGAGCATTAAAATAATGCGAAACGACAGAAGTAGGAAAAAACGAAGAAAAGAAACATGGTGAATGGTGAATTGCATGTGCTTCACCCCACCCCCACCTCCGCCCACACCACGCCCATAAAACAAAGCACAAGGTTCTGTTCAGCAGTAATTGAACTTTTAGCACATTATTTTTGATAAAAGCGCAAAGATAAGTGCGGCCCATTTATCGATATGGCAGCACTGCTTTGCCTGCGCCTGGGATGTGAGGTGACATTATGGCACCGTTCCACACACACACAGACACACACACACACACACCTATACGAGCACAGCTGCCAAGTTCGACTGCTTAACCTAACGCCTCTAGTCAGGGTCACCCCAAAGCGGCCTCTGGCGGCCAGCTCAAAACCGCAACATCCAACCCACCACAACAACAACAACATCAGTTGGAACCTTCGCTTTGTCTAACTTTTGATCTGATACCCTTTAATTATCAGCAGCTTAAGAGGTTGTTTGTATTAATTATAAAACTTTTAATATTTCACAAGTATAACCTCCGCATTTACATAATAATAGCAGAGTAAAGGCCTCAACATTTTTTTTATGAACTTGTTATATATGAAATTCATAGAAAATTATGCATTATACAATAATAATAAAGTAAAATATATTGGTTCTATTAAAATATGTAAAAATTGTCTGGCAATTGACTCTGCGCCTGAGAAAGTAAAGTAATCAAATATACTTTAAATATCCAGTCTAACTATTAAGCTTTAAATGCATTATTAAGTTTAATGAATTAAACTTGGATCTAGAATTGTTTATAAGAACTCGTGTTATACTACAAAAAAAAAGTTATATTATTCACTCTAAAGCTTTTCCAGTTTACTGTATTGAACATCTTTTATCTAGAAATTTCTGTAAGAACTCGTATTATTATAAAGACAGATATAATGTGTAGCTTACGACGACATTTTAAGATTATCTTGGGAAGAATTGCGAGATAATTCCGCTTGGATGGCGATAACAAGTTGCTTGCACATTTTTTTTTATCAAATTCTCTTGTTTATCACAGGAAGAATGTTATAGAACTGGGATCGCATAAACATTAACGATGAAAACTATACTTTAACAGAAATAGACTAAATTTCTCTATTTTACACCTTTTACAGGGCATCTCTAAGTCGAGCACTTGCATTGCAAATCTTTATGCTTTGTTTTAATGTGGGGCGTCACTTTCATGGGGCGTTTTTTTTTTGTGTTTGTTTTTCGGTTTAATAGTCTCATTAAAAACTACAATATTTCATCTATCTATAGAAGTGTGTAATTAAAAAGAAGATGAAGAAAATCCGAGAGACAATGACACACTTGTGTCTCAAAACATGCATATCAAAGATGACAAAGCAAGGAAAATATATTTGTTTTTTTTTTTTTTTTAGAGAAATCACAGAAAAGAAAAGCTCTTCAAATGCAATTAATAAAGTTAAACAACAACAAATTTTCAAGATAGTGTCGATAATACGTCACGATTGATAGAACCCCTTGCGTAAGAGCCAATTGCTAAGCGCTATGAAAAAAAGCAAAAGGCAAAAACAAATAACAAAAAAAAAAAAAACTAAATTAATCTTTGTACTCCTGTTGGCAAAATCATATGACTAATGTCTTCCAGGTGTTAAATGCGGCGACAACGCGCGACAAGTCAACATACAATATGCTGTACACCTGGTCGGAATGAAGCCAGCGAGCAAATAAATTATGATAGGAACCCCGAAAAAAAAGAAATACTACACACTCACCCACCTGTCTATCTATCTATATCAATATCTATATAGCCATTGCCGTGCAGGTGGTCTCTGGCACTGACATTGCTTGTAATACTAATGAATTTCCAATTGAGAACCGGAAGAATACGACTTATAGAGTAGAACGTGGTCTAACACCTGATAAGTGACTAATAGAGGTCGATAACTTTCGGATCCCAATCTAACGGTCTCTTTTTATTTAATTGAGTAATGTCCAATCTAGATTTTTCACAACTTTAACTATTCTATACTATAAATAGTATTAGCTATGTTATCAATATAATTCTAACAAAAGAAAGTAATTAAAAGGTGTCTACTATATTCTATTTTCAGATTTGTTGGCTTCGAATTATTGCAGATCGTATATATAATATTTAGTTCACAAACTGAATTCCCGAACCTTATTCTTTATTCTACTATATATAACGTACCATATTGCATGTTGCAAATTAATAATGCAAGAAAAGAAGTTCTAAAATCAATAAGAATTTAGGTTTCAAAAGAACATGAAAATCCTAATGGTAGAAATCCTAATTCAATAACATTTAATATAAGACTCAAAATCGTATAGTTTTAAGACCAAAACCATTTTATAATAAGACCACATTAATATATTTTTATTGTTTTTTTGTATTTAATACTTATTTATTTAGTTAGCGCACTCAGTTATTCAGTTGTACTTGTATGTTAATCTCTTTACTTACGAAATACTTATCATCGATCTTTTTTCTTAGACTGCAATCGAATGGAAGGAAGCTATGAACGAAAACACTCAAAGCTATATAAAGACTATATAGGAATTTCGATTACAGAACTTTGTAACACTATTAATGGTTATATTTTGAGAATTTTGGAATATTTTAGACTAATGTGCTTGCTTAGCTTTAAGAATTTGCCGTTAAAATATTCGTATTTTAAGAACACAATTTTTAAGACAAATGTTCCTAATTTTAGAAATTGATCTTTTATTAGTGTAGTGTATATCATTTACAGACTTGATGGTTGCGAATTAGTGCAGTTCGTAGATTTAACATTTAGTTCACTAAGTGAATTCTAAACTTTATACTTTATTCTTCTATAGATAAGATTGTATATTGCAAGTTGCAAATTATTACTAATTAACAAAGTCAACATTCAATTAACGTTATCATGCTCGTAAGTCCATCAACTAGTTGCATTCTTTTAAATACTACAGTTTAAAGATCGAATTTGTTCAATCGATATTTCAGTTCTTGTACAAACATTGAAGATGGTGAAACAATGGAGTTGGTTGCTAACTTTCTTGAGTTCTCTAATCCTATTTTGGAACATCCCTGCTGAGCACTTGAAATTGAAATGGGCGATTCCCAAACAATTTCCATATCAAGTATTTTATTCGATAGCCAATTATTCTCAAACCGATATTCAATGGAGTCCTCAGTGTAGCGGCACAATCTTCGCAAAAAATGGAATTGGGACAGCAGCTTCTTGTCTGGACACCAAGTTGTAAGTTTTGGGAATTTTATATAAATTTTGATTACAACAAAATTCAATTCTATTTCTTCTAAGCGACTTGATACGCATTTACTTTGGCGCCGTCAATATTTCAAATCCATGTGAAATAGGACAAACTCATGTTACCTTAAATCGAAGCGAATTTACTTTTGTGCGGTGTGCAAAATATAATCCTGTTACCTTAGAGAACAATATAGGGATCATTATACTACCCTACGATCTGGAATTCAATGAGTATGTTCAAGCAGCTTTACTACCAGGCAAATCCGATATTAGTTCCTACGCTGGCGAAAAAATGATCATATCTGGTTGGAATAAAAAATATAGTACGTATATTCAATTCATAACTGAATTTTACATCTATATAAAATTCAATAATTTTAATAGAGAACTCGACGGACATTGTGTTAGGATTTGTGGAAACGCAGGTAACAAAATTCGGTAAGGATTTGTCTATTTTGCGTTATAAAAATGAATTCGCGGATGTGGCAAATGTTGGAAGTCCCATCGTTATACACAATGCAAATGAATCGCAAAATATTGTCGTGGGAATGTTTGTTACACCTAAAGCACATCTAAAACATTTGAAACGTGGTTTCTTTGTCAATTTATATCAATTTATTCAATGGATTTTAGGTGTGATCAAAGGTAATTCAAGTAAAACTAAATATAGATCAGCGATATAAATTCATTGTGAAAACTTTAATTTTTTTTTTTAATTTTAGGAAAAATCAATGCGATCGGATAGATTATGGAAACTGGGTTAAATTTCAAGTACTTGAAGAAATCAACGCTATAATTTCATAAAAACATTAATTTCTATTTGATAGCCAATATTCACATCGATTTAGATTAAAATATACGATCTCACCACACCGAAGTTACAGACAAAGAGAGTAAAGATCAAGTGTGACCATACAAAAAAGTAAAGGATAACTTAAACTTAATTCGGTCACTTTTGTTATGCATAATATGGTCACACTTACAAAATTTCAAATCAAGTTCATGTATACGTTATTCAGTGTTGGTAAATAAAGAATTCAACTACGTAGAATTCTGCAATAAAAATAGATGCTTTTATCTCGATTCGTGGGCTACGGATGATAAGTTGACTCGTCTTTTGGGAAAAGACCACCCGGCTTTCGACTGACAGATCCATTTTAATGCGCAACCAAATATTTTGACACAAGTCGTACAAATTTATGATCTATATATACAGTTGAATATATGTACATACATATACATACATACATACTTATGTAAGTATTCTGTGAATGGAGAGCTTCTTCATAGCTATCAGTCACGAGCAAAGCGAGTTGATGTCAAGAAAATTGAGCAGCTCTGTTATTTACGTTTGCCGACGCCTCAATACACTTTACAATGCGAAAATATTTAATTAGTTGCGAAAATATTAAGTGTGAATAATAGAGATACTCTCATCTAGGGTATATTGATAATAAGAAGAAGTCAAGACAATTTTGATGACGAAAGAGTTTTCTAATCAAAATGAACTCGCTATTTGGCTTTGGGCTTGGAATTGACGCAGGCAAATCAGCATGCTATATATGCCTGATCTATATATAGCAAAGGCACGTCTATCGCTATGATAGCGGGGGTCTAATACTCTACTTGTGTGTAGTAAGATGGAAAGATTCATGTTACATATATTATGTATGTATAATCCACTTTTGTATTTTCGGGGGCGATACGTGCGTTGACGATGTACTCAGTGAAGAAATGTGGCAGAAGTGTGATTAAGTGATTTGTTATTATTGTTTTCATTCCAAAGTCGTTCAAGTCGTTCATTGAGCCCAATTCTCAATCTGATGACCTAGGCAGGCGTATCAAATAATCAGTTTGTATAGTACATACATACATATAACGACTTTCTGAACCCTGGAGTACACTCGCAAGAAGAAGAGATTAAATCTCTAATTCAGCAGAATGTTTATATAAAAACACTTTTGTCGTCCCATTATATTATATTATAGATTGTTATTGGTGTAATTGTTTCGACGCACACCTTAAACATCTGCCCATTAAGTGTATGGTAACTGATGTTGATGATGATGATGATAATGATGACGATTACGATAACTATTATTGCTTGATATTATCATATCAATTATAGACTCACCTCGAGTGCTTCCGCTTCGCATTGTCGCCTAGCGAACCAGTTGTGGCAAGTTGTGTTAATCTGTGGAAAGCAGATGACAATTAGAAACACTTGAATTTTAAGAAAATAAATATTGTCTAATCGAAAGTCATCAATTTTATGTATAATGTAAAGGGAATTTTATACAAATACTACATTAGTGGCACAAATATAAATCGTTTAAATATAAATTAAATTATATATTATAGTATTATAACCAATATATATAATAAGCTAGTAAATTTATTTTTGAATATACATATATTAAGTTATGTAAAAAAAATTTATATAATATTATCGCTTTGAGAAATAAAATAGCCCTCAAATTTAAGTTTTTTAAATATTAAATTTACGAAATTAAATTAATTATGAAGAACACTTTTCACATAGTGTGGTTCCACTGTGCGAACCTTGACACAGCCCGGTACAAAGCTAAAGGTTGCGCTTTGTGCTTTGCACTTTCATAATTCACAATTACACAATCAGAAGGAAGCCCCCTGTATGCGTATAAATATTTGTGAGTTTGTGTGTGTGTGTGTGTGGTGGACTTGGGCATGGCAAAACAAAGCAGAGGTAAACTGCAAGCAGCAGCAGCCCACATTAGGCAATATAATAAACAAACAACAACAAGATTCAGCTCTTCTTCTACTTCCTCTCATCACATTGCCCAAAAGCCGACACACGCACACATCAAATACACGCGCGCGCGTCCTCCGCTGAGAGAGTCAAAGAGAGTGAGAGTGAATGTTGAAGGTGAAGAAGGTGGAGTAGATGAGGTGAGTAGGCGGAGGATGTTGGCGAGGGGGGGAGGTGGTGGAGTGCTGCTCACCTTGATTTCGCATTCGCACACAGATTTTTGCCAAATTTTCGAAATAGTTTTACATGCTGTTGCGTTTGATACAAGTTTTCCAGACACTTTTTGCACTTTTTGTGAATTGTTGTTGTGTTTAGATTGCTGTGCGTGCGCTTTAACTTTTCGTTTTGCCTTTCCTTTTGTCGCTACAGTTATTTTTCTTCTTCTTACACACACGCTAGGCGACCACACCACAAGAAAAAAAAAATGGCAAATGGGACGCGCGACTATGAAGAAGACAGACAGTGGACAGAACGCAGCGGTCGGAATTGCGTGTTTAGCTTAAATGGCGCGCACGGAAAAAAAAACTAAATTCGATTTTGTTGTGTTTCGGGATAATAATCGAAATATAAATTTCGCGAATATAATATTCGAATGCCGTAAGTTTTGTTAACAACAACGCGCCGTCGAGTTCACTACACAAATAAAATGTGAAAATAAAGCCGCTGCTGCTTGGTGCTCTTTTGTATGTGTGTGTGTGCTTGCTACACTTCTGCTTTTGCTTCTGTTTCTGCTTCTCTGTCTATGTGAGGCATTATGACATTCACAGCAGCAGCAGCACCAGGCAGCAGCAAGTAGCGTCGTGAGCCTGCATCGACGTCGCAGCTGCTGCGCTGGGTGGTGGTGAATTTAGTGTGTGTGTGCTGTGCGGGAGAACAGAACGAACCCACTACAGTGGGCGCCAGATGTGTAAGCTTGCAAGCAACCCTCGAAAAAACACTGGTACAGTGGTACACGCAAACATTCGCAAACGCTTTTGCTGGTAAGTCCAATTTGTATATTTACTGTTACACACAGCTTATGGAAGGCGAACCCCCATTTAAAAATGGCGAGTCCATAAAAGTAGATTTTGCAAAGAAAGAGAGCGAGTGACCAAGCAAAACACCCCATGGTGCTGTGTGAAGAGCGTCAGCAATGCATGTTGGAGAGCAGAATATGCAAATAGAAATTTTATACATATACCGTGTATATACATATGTACATATAAGTGTGTGTGTGTTGTTGCAGGCGTCAGATGTCTGTATGCAAGTATTGGTGAGCCGCGCTCAGATGCTGCTTTGGTGGCCGGCATTTTGTCGCATACTCTCTCTTCGTGAGAGGAGCAAGCCTTGTTTTCTTTTACCGCAATCTGCGCATGCACACACCTACAAGCAAACATATGCATGTGTGAGCGATTATGTAGGAGGTCAGGAGCAGCTTGTCTATGCTGAACACTGTACAGTGTACAGAGTATGTATGCATGCGTGTGTGTGTGTGTGTGTGTGTGTGTGTGTGTGTGTGTCAGTCAAGTTGTAGTTGTTGTTGGATGCCGTGTGTTGTGGGCGCGGCTGTGAGATGCACACGTGATGTCACCGACTATCGTGTGTTGTCGTCGACGTCGTCCCCCCCACTAGGTTTTACATTAATTATATTCTTGTGCTTTTAATTAATGACTGCAGATGACTTGGCAACAAAACTAAATTAACAGACTTGCTGCTAATCGCATGTACACACGTATCCACACATACATACACACACACACACACACACGCATTGTATGTAATTGTTTATTTTTGCTCGCGTGATTCGCGTGACTCAAGCGATCTCTCACAGCGTGCGCTCATCTCTAACGCCGCGGTGGCGGCGTCAATTGCCAATTGGTGAGTGAGAAAAGCAAAAATGCAAAGACGCTAAAGGTCAAGCTCATTAGCAGCTGATGTAAGTTTGCGCACTGCCATCTATCGGCTGTCAGCCGCAACCAATCACATGCTTTTCACTGTGTGTGTGCGTGTGTATTTGTATGCATTTGTTTATTGTGCAAACGAAAACAAAACGAAAAGCACATGCAATAAATTAATTGGCAACGAATCGTTGGAGAAGAGAGGGTGAGGAAATGTTCAAACAGCGCCAAAAATGTAGATAAACAAAACAAAAACTAAACGAAATGCAATGTAATTGCAAATGTTAAATAAATACCAACAACAAAATATTTCAACAATAACAATTACATGCAAATTTTAATGCCATGACCCAGCAGAAAAAGGGGCTGGGGCGCAGGGGAAGGAAACTAGAGCGCAACGTTGAGAAATGAGGTCAACTCTGGGTTTTGCTTTGATCATAAGTTCATCAAACACCAATACACAAGCGACTTAAAAGCTTCACAGCCAGCTTTGATCAACCAACTAAAACTTACCGTTCCTCGCTGGAACTGAAACCCACCGATGCCGAAGTCACCTTGAGTGTTTGGCGCAAGAGGGAGCCCAACACACTTCGTGTCACTGTCGGCTTTTTACCGTTGTGATTTGGGCTGCGACTCGGATCTGTATTGCAGCGCGGTCGAAAGATCTCGTTGAGCTGCTGCTGCTGCTGCTGCGACGTTGTTGTTGGTCTCGTGGGTGGACGCTTACGCAGCGGCAGTGGCGAAATCGAGTCCTGCGTCGGCGTCGACGTCAGCGGCGAAATCGATTCCTGATGCGTCGGCGTCAGCGAATTGGCGCGCTCACGTTCGCGACCGCGACAAGGCGAAGCCGACCGACTGCACACTCGGCTGCTGCTGTTCGACAACTGCTGCTGCTGCTGCTGTTGTTGATTTTGCTGCGGTTCGTTAGTTTCTTCGTGTTGAAGCGCGGGCGGGGAAAGGTAATTGTAATTCATGCTGAAGAATTATTGATAAAACCTTTTCGCTGCTGTTCTTGTTTTTGGTTGTTGTTGTTGTTGCTGCGTTTGCTTTGCGTAACGGTAAATCAGAACACGACGTGGGTTGTGCTCTTATGAGCGCTGGTAATCAACGAATGGCGAATGTTTCAGCTCCTCTGCGATTCTTCGCCAGCTTTTTGTGTGTTTGGCAACCAGCAACGTTAGCATGCCAAATGCATGCCCCTGGGTGTCCCCATAGCCCACACACACACACACACACACACACACACACAAACACATACACGCTCATTATCGAATTGACAAGACTATTGGCAAGCAAATGGCCATAAAAAACAGACTAAAAAGCTGAAACGTGCAATTAACTCGCAGTTGATAACGACTGAATACCCTTTCTTTCTTCACAATATCAAATATCATCAGAACTAAAAATGTATTATATTTAATAAGCATTATTAATTTTAATTTTATTTATTTGTCCAACGATTATTTTTAATATTGTACTACTTTCTGCAAATTTCGAAATATTTTATCAAATGCTGGAAATAGCAATATAAAAAAAAGTAAATTTGTTTTTAAATTTCTAAATATAATAGAAATGTTGAATACTTTTCCATTAACAAACTCTGATTTTTAAGCGTGATGAAGACAACCGATATACTCTTTGCAAGGTTGTAAAGAGTAGTCTGAAAACGAACATAAATAACAGACTACTGATGGTAGATAGATAGATACGCCGATAAGTAGAGCTACAGCTATGACAAAACAATTGACCTTGCACTTACGTTTCTCACCCACAGAGGGCGCATTTTTTACGCAGCTTACGAGGGGGCTTAACACTTGAAGCAATGATGAAAATGCAGTCTTGAAAAAAACCCAATTTGTTGTAATGCATTTTAGTTTAAAAATGTTTTAATACCGGTTTTTCCACCTTGAACTTAACCTTGATAATAGACGACTTTCTATTTCAGAAATGTTTTTAATATATTTTCTCTTTTACACTTTTTTTTTAGATTACGATGAAGCTTCTTCTATGTGGTTCCTGAAAATATGCTACAATTATGTTATATGCAATGAACGAAACGTTTGGAAGATGTGTTTTTTTTTTCAGTAAGTCGCTTTTTAATTTTATTACATTTTTATTTTTCAATGTATCGAAGAAAAGAATTCCCATTCAAGTTGATTTGCTAAAAAGTCTAAAGATAGAAATGAAAGACACGTGAATATAATTGTATTATTTAGCTTTATTTGCCATTTTTTACTAATTCATGTTAAATTTCGTGCTAATTATTTAGTTTGTTTTCATTAATTGTTGTTTTATTTATTTTTCGATCTATTTGGTTTATGGGAATCTCGTTTATCTTGTTTTTCTGTGTGTGTGTTTTTGTTTTCTCAAGCAAAATTCATTAGATCCATTCACTGGCCAAGATGTTGCTCTCTCTCTCTCTTCTAATGTGTCGATCACTTCGCTTTCTCTGTGGTCGCGCGTCGTCTGCTTTATAAGGCTGTTCGCATATCGTATTCTATATATTGGGATTGAGGCAAACTATCGATAGTACTAACGATAGTTGAAAGTGTTTACGAGAGAATGTAGCAAAAAGCTATCGATAGTTTGCACAAACCACATACATATAATATATATATGTATATATATATATATGCACATATGTATGTAACTGTGTGTATATATATATAATCAATCAATATAATAATTTGTTCACATTTATATTTCAGATAGTTTAATGCATTATTCATAGAATTTCTCATTTGATTTTCGCTTTAGGCCAAAATACATTTTACTTTTTTTGTACTCAATTATCGACAAAAAACCGAAACAACAATTTTTCAAATTTCAATATTCTCATTATCCATCCATTATCCATTATAAGTAGTATTACAATTTTCACCGGGGAGGCGGGAATCGTGGCAAACTAATTGTAAATTGTGCTATCGATTCACGATAAGTATTACTTGATATACATAGATTGTTGTTGTATGATTTTTAGCGGTGCATTTCAAACATAATTCACTCGAATCATAATCGATATTTCATACTATATACTATATATTTTTTAATATTGGGTAATACTTATCTAACAAACTGAACTCGCAATGTTGTTAAAGTTAAAGTCGTAAGTTTTTCTCAATTTTCGTGTAACTATCACATGAATATATTTGTATGTATGGTATCTAGGAAAACCAATTGACGCCGTCTTTTTATTTCATTGGGGATATCGGGGGAAACAGAAACTCAAACAAACTCAGGACGGAAGTAAAAGCTGAAATCAATGGAACATAAGCCTTATATCGCTAGAGTCAAATATCACAACATCACATATACATAAGTACATATATATTATAAACGGTAATCGATAATCGATCGATAATAATCGTATGCAATCGTATATCTATATATTTATATATGGCATATATGGGCACACTTTTTCTCTCTCTTTCTTTCTTTCTCGCTATCATCTTTGTTTCTCTCTGATACTTTCACTGATGATGGGGGGCACAACTGTCGGTAATTCAGATTCAGACTTAACCTTCTACGATATCTAGATGTATGGTATGTGTGTGTGTGTGTATGGTCAGGAACTGAAATAGTGTCAAGTTTCTAAGATGTAATACTCTAGAAATGCCATAGAAAATAGTAGAAAAAGTATCGAGTATTATCTGCTGTATCTCTGGATGGTCTATCATAAAAATATTTAGAAAAAACATTAGCTAATTTCGTTATATCGATAGCTTGTTTTTGGTTAAGTAGGAGAATAGTGGAAGGGGGAGGGAGGGAGGGAAGAATTCGTATGTGTGTGTGTATCTCGTTTAATTGTTTAGAGTATCTTCGTTTAGCTAAATTGTATAAGTATTATTTTGCTTTATCGATATCATATTTGATTTGTTTCATCCATGCCTAAGTAAAACAACCTTCAACAATAATATTTCCTGCAATATTTGTGCTTGAGATTTGCCATCTCCCTTCCACTCTGTTCTCTCTGTCTATCTCTCTTTTCTGTTTTTGTTTTTCTGCTTTTTATTCAAACTTGTTCTCTGGTTTATATCTATAAGATAAAACATTTAAACATTCAATAATATTATTATGTATTACTGTAACTTTTCTGCTTATTTTTCGTTTATTATCATATATAATCGAGATTTTTCAAACGTTGCATGGCGATAAAAACTCACTTTAGAGACATCGAAAATAGTTTCGAGAAGTGTAAAGTTGGTTTTTTGTTTCCGAGCTTCGCTCAAATTTGAGATATTTTGCTAAGTGTAATATCGTTGATAGAACTATAGATTGGAGATTCTGAAGAAAACAATGTTGCTTTCTCTTACGTATTTTTAGTATTTGATTTCGTTTTCTCGTTTCTGATATCGGATAATACGAATTACATTTGATTAGCGTCTTATATATAAATTACTATAGTTAGTTGTGCATTTTTTTGTTTGTAGTTACGAGTCACATTGAGAAATCATAATATCATTAATTATTTGTTGAGTGGCATATACCCTTGCAGTCTAGCCTATGGTAACTGGACTTTTACTGGAGATAATCAACTGAAATTTGGTAGAGTTGTGTCTCATGAGGTGTGCTATAAGATATGTTGTAATCATATAGATCAGTTGATGAAATTTGAGAATTTCAATGTTCTGTTTTCGATGTAAAGATGTCGATGACTAGCCTAATGTAACTCGGCTTCTCAATAGATTCAGCTGAAACTTGGCACAGTTAATGCACTTTATATTTAGATGTATTTGAAAGTGAGAAAGCAAGGGTATTTGTGTCAGTTCCCTTTACGGAATTAGCATTTCTTTATGAATTGTAGTCTAAACATTTGCACGCTTCAAACATTTGCAACAATTAATAAAAATGTAATAATTACGTTAATTACGTCACTTGGTTTTTTTTTTGTTTTTTGGTTAATTAACTATGACAGTCAGATTAACTTTGAGTTAATTTACTTAGTTAAATTATTCAATACGAGAGTTTTCTTTCGATTTATAACGAGTAAATTATTATTTGTTGGGAGTGAGGGGGAAAAACAAGTTTATAACTCCCAAAGTAGCTCAGGTTATTTAAGTTAAAAAGTGTGTTTGCAACCAAAAGGCAAAGAGGCAAAAAGGCGTTTTATATATACACAGCAATTAACAACTAAAAGTCCTAACATAGTCTTGACTACAAATAGAAACGTAACGTATATATAAAGATAGGGGGAATATGCTTCTCTTACAAATTAGTTTGTGCGGCTGCCGCAGTTGCAACCGCTGCTCCTGGTGTTGTTCCTGTTCCTGTTGCTGTTCCCGTAGCTGGGACAACAACCGAAGCGGTGGCACCGCCACCGCCACCGCTAGCCGAGGAGCCTCCGGAGGAGTTGCCACCAATTGCGGCACCAATGCCACTGATGCCACCCGCCCCGGTGGCCGAGTGCATCGCCAGGCCATGCTGCATCCCCATGCCGGTGAGGAGCTCATGCTCGGTCTTCGCCTGACGCAACCAGTTGCGTAAATCCCGGGTCCGTTCCACCAGACTTGTGGTGTAGTTGACCGCCCGAGGACTCTGGGAGACAATTGTGTTGGCCGCCAGAATGGCGCCGCCCATCGAACTGTGCATGCGGCCGGCGGCCAATTGGCGATACGTCTCAAGGCGATCGGCGAGCGTGGGTATCGATTGTGGGGCATGGACCGCAGCTGCAGCTGCCGCCGCTGCTGCCACAGCAGCTGCCTGGGTTTGTTGAGTTGTCGCACCGCTGAGACTGTGTGTCGAGCTGCTGCTCTGAAGCGTTGGCATTGCAGCGACAGCTGACGATGATTGCTGATGCTGATGCTGCTGTTGGCTCAGCATGTGCGACCAGCTGAGCTCATTCGGGGATATCATCGGGGGCATGGACATGCCCATGTTCAGCGTGGACAATGCCTGATGTGAGGCTGTCTGGTGTTGGTGCTGTTGCTTCTGACTGAGTATGTCGAGAATTTCACGTATCTCGGCATTCAGTATCTCGAGATTTTGTATGCATTCGTTTGACTCCTGCTGAAAGTATTCCTTGCGCTTGTGCAAATCGGCACCGCTGGCAAAGTCCGTGCTGCTAAAACCGGAACTCGAGTGCGACGAGAGATCACTCAATGTGGTCGCATCGTCCTTGGGCTCTTGCTCTAGCGTTGGTTTCTCCTTCTCGTAGATGCGCAACAAACTCTGCTCCAGGTGTCGCAATCGGATCACCTTCTCACCGAGCAACGCGCGTGTTCGATGCAAATTCACCTCCATTTCGGTGAGCTCCTTTTCCTCCTGGATCAGTTGATCGAGCGAGTGACGCGGTGCTGCCAACGCAATTGTCTTGTGGCGTTGCTTAATCTCACGCTGACGTGCCCGGAAGTTGGTGCGTTGTGTGCGCAACGATTCCTTCGCTCGCCTCACCGAATCACGTTCCAGGTGTATGCGATGCTTGAAGAACTCCAGTTCGGAACCGACCACCGAACCCACGACCGCTGCATGTTCATTGGAAATGTCCGTGAAGGGATAACGAAGATGATAGGTGGTGTCGAGCGTATGCTCGGGAAACTGATCCTCTAGATCCTCGAGTTTCTGCAACTGATGTCGCAAATTCTCCACCGGTGTGCACGGACGTTGCTCCATTAGCTGCTGTTGCTGTGGTTGCTGCTGCTTGCCGTAGTTGTTCGAATTGTCCGAATTGAGACGTGAGGTCGACGCGGATTTGGTGCGCGAAAAGAGTTTCTTCCGGGGCTGCACCACGGACAACGATTTATTGTTATTGTTGTTGTTGTTCTCCTGCTGCTGCAAAGCCACCGCCTCGGAATCGGAGTTCCCATTATCGCTCAACACCACCGCCGATGCCGAGGGCGTTGGTGTTGCCGTCGGTGTGGCCATCGCAGCCAAATATCGTCCCTTGCTGTAATTGTTCGAGATCGTTGTGTCCGATTGACTCAACGAGGTGTTCGTATCGTCCTGCAGCTGCAGTGTCTTAATGTACTTGCTGGCAATCCCAGGTTTGCTCAGATGCGTCTTCGGGGGCACCGGTGGCTTCACCTTGGCCGCTGCACCCTGACTGCCGCCGGTCGTTGCGGGACTTAGGCCACCGGCGGCGGTCGCTTGCTCCGAGTAGCTAAGCGAACGATTCTCGCTGTTGCCGATCGAGGGTTTCTGCGAGATCGAACGTTCCGTCTCGGAACCCGTTGTCGTATTCGTATTGGTGTGATTGTTGTGATGGCCGTGATGTGTCCCATGATGATGGGCGCTGTTGTGCTGTTGCAGCGCCTGCGCCTCGCGACGACGACTGCGTCGCTCCAGCGACAACTTGACGTCGGTCTTCAGGCGCACATACTTCTCCTTGAGGCAACGGTATTTGTCCTCAAGCAGCCGCTTCTCGCAGCGCACCTTCTCGTACAATCGTTCCTCCCCGGTGTCCCGCAATCGTTGCTTCTCCAGCTCCAGTTCGTGGGCGAGCTTGTCGCGCATTTGCGTCAACTTCGCGGCGTGTTCGCGTCGCAATATTTCTTGTTCGCTGCGCAAATCCCGTTCGAGTTCCTGCAACAGCTCCGCGTGATTCGACTGCAGCGTTGCCATGCGTGCTTTGTGTTCGCTGACGACCTGAGCGCGCTTCGCCTGCAGCTGATGTTCGAGCTGTGAGCGATATTCCTCCAGCTGCAGTTCGAAGGCCTCCTCGAGCTGATGCTGATGTGAGGTCAGGCGCAAATCGTACTCGTGCCGCAGACTCTTCAGACGCGTCTCGTGCTCGCGCTTAATGTGCTCCATATCCTGTTGCAGCTGCTGCAGAGCAGCGGCCTCGTTCAACACTCCTTCACCGCTCGCCGACGACTGGCTGTTGTTGTCCTTCTGCTTCAGCAGTCCCACCAGCTTGCTGGCCATCTTCAGGGACCGCAGACCGAGTTTATCGGTCGCCAACTGAGCCGCGGATTGCGCGGACTTGCGTTGAAGTTGCTCCAGCTCGTGACTGTGTTTGCGTCCCAGCTCGTCGAGATCGAAGGGATTGTTGCCCGCGGGCATCGTCGACGAGTGCAGCGATTCCTGCTCCGATTTGTTGATGATGAAACTGCGCACCGAGCTGCCCTTCGAATCGGAATCGGTGTCCTCGTACAGCGGCTTGACAGCGGCGCTTTCCTTCAGCTTGTCGAGGTAACTGCTCGCTGTTGTCGTCGCTCCTCCGCCGCCGCCACTCGACTCGCTCAGCTTGATGGGTTCCAGTTCGGGAACGGAGCTCTGTGCGGATTTTAGCATCTGTATGGTTTGTGCCTTGGGCAGATTGATGATGCGTATGGATTTGTTGGCATCACTGATGAAGGGATTCAGACTGCACATACCCTCCATGGCATCGGGATCAATCACATCCTCGTCCCAGACATCATCGTCATCGTCTTCCTCCTCCTCCTCTTCTTCCTCCTCGTCATCGTTGTCAGCATCGCGATCGGATTCATCGCCACCCTCGTCTTCAGAGTTGATGGACAACTCGGGACTTTGGTTAAGTTTGCGCAGACTATTGTTGTCCTCCTCCTCGGGTGAGCTGCGCAAGCGTATCGTGTCCTCCAGATTAAACCGCACGCTCTTCTTATCCTCTCCACCGCCGCTGGCACCCACCACAATCACAGCATCCTCATCGCGATCGCGTTCGCGATCGAAACGTCGCCGCATATCCGTTAAACTAGAGTCGCGTAGAATTCCCTTGACGCCCGGTGTGCTCCCCAGCTCAATGGGAGGCGGAGTTGCTGTCGCTGCTGCTGAGGTTGTCGGAGCAACAGTTTGTGGCTGTTGCTGCTGTTCGAGGTGACGGCGCGACTTGAGGAACATGGCTCCGGTGCCGGACAATTGAAATGCTCCGCCTGAGCGTTGCGTTGCCGTCCCCGCTCCCGGTGTTTCTCCACCCGCAGATGCGGGAGATTGTCCGCCAAATTTCATGGCCAGACTGATTTGTGAATTCGTTTTGGCCACCTCGAAGCGTGTGTTCTTCACAGGCTGAAAGATGGGGCCAAAGTTCTTGCTGCGCGACTCCAAAAAGCGACTGACACCGCCGCTAAATCCGCTCGGACCGGGAAAACTATTTGCTCCGCTCGCTTTCAATTGCTGTGGTTGTTGCGGTTGCTGCTGCTGCTGCTGTTGATGCTGATGCTGATTCTGACTGCTGCCATTGTTGAGGGGTGAACTCATGTCGTCGAGCAACTCGTCGGTGCCCTGCATGCTGCGTATTCCCGAGTCCAGCTGCGACACATCATCCGAGTTGTCAATGATGGGAGTCGCTGCTCCGACGCTGCCTCCGGTGGCGAGCTTTTGTCGCGTCTGCTCGACGAGATCACGATAAACGGCGTCCAGCGGATGATCCCACTGTGATTGCTTTGTCCGCGTATTGTGATAATAATGTCCGCTCTTCTCCTCCGAGTAGCTAGAAGAGAATTTCTTCACTTAGTTTGTGTTTTGCATTTAGCTTTGTGTGGAGGACTTACCAGATCTTCCACTCGGGCGGCAGGGCGGCCATAAGACCTTCCTTGGCCAGGTATAGCAAATGTGTCTCCTTGCCGGGCTCAATGCCAATCAGCGTCGCATAATCGTTGATCTCTGCAATATGGAAAAATAATTCAACTTTTAGGAGTGTTATAAATAAAATCTATTTTGTATTGACATTTTCATTGAAAATGCTAAATTTGTGATGGGAAATTCTTAAAATTAAATTAAAGCTGACTTGATTTCACTTTATATTTTTATAGAAGGGTATTATAACTTTGTGCTTTCGGGAAAAGTTTGAACTACGGGTTTAAGTTGATTTAGCTGGTATATGGTATATTTTGCACTCTATAGTATGTCTTGCACTCTATTGTATATTTTGAATGTATTACTATATCAATATACCAAATATATCATTTGGTATATTTGTATTATTAGTTGCTTTGGCTGACAATCTGGTATATTTAGCACTCTGTGATATATTTTTAATGTAGTTCTATATCAATATACTAAATAAAGCTTTTGGTATACTTTTATATTTTAAAATTAATTCCGTGCTCAAAATGGGTAGCGTGTATCTCATAGTCGAGCACACTCAAGTGCAGCTTTCTTACTTGTTACATTCTTTCCAGTTTCAAATAGAAATTAGCATGGACAATTTAAGAATTCATTTCACTTTGCATTTTAATCAAATATGGTATATTTTTAGTATTTTTGCAGTAAATTTATTCTGAAATTTATTTGGAAATATGCTAGCTTTATTCGTTTCCATTTTTAAAGATTATTCGAAACAATTAGGAAATAAATTCGTTTTTTTTTTTTTTTTTTTTTTTTTTTTTTTGATAATATTACTTTTTTCTAGTCTTTTAATAAGTGATAAAGGTAATATTTTCATTGAAGTAAAAGTCAAGAAATTAAAGATTGGTTTCTCTTGTTTCTTTTGTTATTCTTTGAATGAGTTTTATTTAAGGTTGCGGAAATTGATTGTTATAAAGTTTGTTGTAAAGTGTTTCTAGAAGAGTTTATTTATAGAGATGTGAATTGAATTTTGTTAAGCCGATGAGAGAATTATATTTCAATTTGAGGAAGAGTACGACTTTAATTTAAATCGGTTTTTGTTTATTTGATTTGGCATATAAAACAAAAATGTGTTGCTCTAAAAATATTATCAAAATTTTAATAAAAAATACTGAATTTTAAACCCGTTTCGGTATACCTTTAGTCTAAATCTCTAGCTCTTAATCTCCCTAATCTATCCACACTTATTGAGCACTGTTTTCAATTCTCTCTGAAATTCCTAAAGACTGTGCCTTGGGTTTATTTGATTCGTGTGCTGAACTGAGCTGGCCCAGTTAGCTGACATAATATTTATAATAGCAATTAACTCAAATGAAAGCACCACAAACTGTGTCAAAGCGTGTGCCTGACGTCAATGCAGCGCAGTGAAAGGAAATCCTTGTTAAACACACACAACAAAAATAAATGAGAAAAAAATGTATAAAAGTGAAAGAGATTTTCCTTGCTTACAATGGAGCGTCGCGCCTTTCATTGAAATTGAGGAGGGCCCCAAACAAAGCTTCAAATCTTGCATCGCAAATCGCAAAATCTCAATGGAAGCTTAAGCTGCACTCTGAGACTGAAACTGAAAATGCTTAAAAATTCCATTTGGTTGTGCAAACACATCAAATTGTGGGCAAAAGCCGGGCTAAGAACGTCTTCTTCTCGTTCTTCTTCTTCGTTGTTGACGTGGCCTGCATTTTGCATTACGCTTATCGATTTCACCTTACTCCTTTCCCTTCTTCCCTCGCTCTCTCTCTCTGTCTCTTTCTCCCACTGCAACCACTGAACGGCGCCAACGACTTGACACTACAGTCGACGCCACACAACAAGAGCAGACTTGAGCCAGCGGTCAGTTTGTGCGTTTCCACTGGCAACGAGCAAAAGCACCACAAAAATTTGCTAAATACCCTGTTAATTAGTCGCACACTGGGTATGCACAACCGCCAGTCAACTATGTAACAGAGTATTTAATCGATGAATACTTTATAAACATAACGAATAGAATTAGTAAGTTGCATCGAGGTAATGAGCAAACGCATTACACGAAAGGATTTGCTTATACCCTGTTAATTAGTTGGGTATGCACAACCGCATGTCAACTATGTAACAGAGTTCTTAATTAATGAATACTCTGTAAACGTATCGATTAGAATTATTAGGTTGAATTTCGGCAAAGAAAACCTCTTTCATTTCGGTTTTATTAAGAAACCAAATTCACTTAATTGAAATGTTTCATTTCACAAAATAATATTGTAAACTTAAACCTGAAAATAATCGGCATTGATTTAGGATTTTATAGAAACAGTTAAGTAATTCCTATTAATCAGTAGGATTATCAACAAATTTCATATCATAAAATCATGTTTTTTCCTTTGCGTATTTCATATTTTTTTTTATTAATATTCATTTAAATTTGCAAAACAACCACAATATTTTAAAATGTATATTGAATCAACTTTTAAATACCCTGTACAACTTTGTTGAGTCGTAATAATTTTTACGATTGAAATTTTTGGGATAAAAGTATTTTAAAGTTATGTAAATTTTGTGTAATTTGTAGCTAAAGTCTCGAATATTGGCATAGACAATAATTGGATAAAAATTATGGAAGTTAAGGGTAAAAAATGTCCATTAGTACGGGTCTTAGTTGCTTTCGTTGACAATTTGGTATATTTATATACACAATATAATATAACAAATATAGCTCTTGGTATATTTGAAGTATTAATTGATTCGGCTGACAATGTGGTATATTGTGCACTCTATAATTTTTATGCATTTGGTATATTTTTAGTATATTAACTTGGTATATTCTGAAATTAGTACCGCAATGTTTTGTTTCTATTCAAAATGGGAAGCGGGTAATATATAAATATACCAAATATAGCATTCTGTATATTAGTACTGTATTAGTATTTTGCGGTATATTAATTTGGTATATTTTGCAATTAATACCGCACAGTTTGGCTTTTATTAACACAGACAATCGCAATGGACTGTAGCTTTCTTATTTGTTAGTTTTATGAAATCCACGTTTAGAATAGCGTATTGTAGGGTATTTAATAAGCGTTTCGTCTTTGAATTGCGTTGTAGCTCACGCACTTCACAACGGGGTGTTATTTGTTATTTTAAGGGCACATTCAGACACACTCACTTTTGAGTCGAGACAATTTTGGTTAGGCGCAGGTCCAGTCAGGTCCTGACAACTTGCAATATTCCAACTGAGGTAACAATGAAAGCCAAAAGGCATGTCAACAACAGTCACCGAATGTTCCACAAGCTCGAGTAGTTCTCTTGTTTCCCCTCTCTTTCGCTCTCTCTCACTCTCTCTATAGTATAAAGTTCCAGCCCCGGAACAGCTGTTGGTGTCCTCCATCTCCATCTCCAACCCCAAAACCAAACCCTAAACCGAAAAGGGGAAACAAAAACAAAGGCACAAAGCAGGGAGACAACAACAACCCCCATTTTGTAGTTGTTGTTGGCTACACAAAGCATTGCAGGTTGACCCATTAAAAACGAACGCGCTTGAAGGACAACGTTAAACGCATTAAATAACAAACCCCAAGGACTGAGAAATACGCCCCAGACTACCAGCAAACAATATAACATACTTCATAATTAATGTGGTGGTGTATAATTATTGTATATACAGTATCATGTAATCGCATTTCATTTCTAGTCAACAAACTAATCGCATTAAGCTCTCGTACAGTGAAGATTGCTGAAGAAGAATAAATCTCTGACGGTAGACGAAATATCTCATTCGATTCAAGGAAAGGTCAAGGATAGAAATTATATATATATATGATTGATAGTTTGCTACATATAGAAGATTTTATGACTGCGGTTAGGACTGCGGTTTGACATATCATGCAATCTTAAGTGAATGCTTCGGAATATGTTGCAAATTGCATTCTGAAGCAGAGCAACTACTTTGCTTTTCCTTTTTACGACCTCTACGGTTTATAGATAGTCCCATACTCGGAAAAGGTGATGACATTTCACAAATTTCGTCATCGAAAGACTCAGAAACATTCTTGTGTAATTATTGTGGTTGGTGTTTCCACCTCAAATGGGTTTTTTAGAACCATTTTTTATACCCGCTGCCCCAAAGGGCAGAAAAAGGGTATTATAACTTTTTTCAGGCAGAGAAACAGGCAACTCCGACCCTATAAAGTATATATATTCATTATCAACGTCAACAGATGAGACGATATAGTCAGATCCGTCTCAGAAATTATACGTGATATATTTTCGAAGTTTGCACGCTGATCAAGTTTACGGTATCTATGATTCCCGAGATTTTGGTTGACATTAGATAAAAATTGTAAGAGATATTTAAAAATAGACTATATCGACCAAATGTAGCATTTAGTATGTTTTTGATATATTAATGTACTATGTCGATATACCAAATATTTGTTCGGTATATTAATGTACTATAAAGATACACTTTAGTATTATTTTTGGTATATTAATTTACTGTATAATGTATAATGTACTATATCGATATGCGATATTAACATTTGGTATATTTGTGCTTTTTTTTTGGTATATTGATTTCTTATATCGATATACCAAATATAGCCCTCGGTATATTAATTTACTTCATCGATATACCAAATGTAGCCTTTGACATATTTCAGCATTTGTTGGTATATTCATTTGGTATATTTTAATCAGAAAATCAGTATCCTGCAGTCGATTGTAGCTTTTTTATATATAAGGTTGGCCCAAAAGTTATATTCGAGTCATCATCATATTATATGTTGGCTCTATCTCTAAACACACTCAACCGAAACCAATTGCAAACTTTTGCCTGCATAACTTATTGGAAATCGTTTGAGCTGCAAAATGACACCAACAAAGTTTTGCATTAAACGTCCATTAAAGGGTCATGCGTCATAGCGTAGATTGACTGTCTGTCTGTTGTCTGTTGGCAAAAGGGTTTAACTGTCAGTGACAGACAGCTTGTGCAATTTTATGACGCATTTCAATAATGACATTCTGCATAAAATTGAAAAAGGTGACGGATTTAGTTTGACAAGAGGACATTAAGAGCGTTGATTGAAGATTGTGACAACCGCGTGACATCGATATCATTTTCTCTTAGCTTGACCAACAAAAAATGAGATGCAGAAATTATAATAATTAACATTTTTATTGAAGAATCAAAAAATTAAATTAAATAACTTTTTTAAAGAAATTAAAATTTCATGACTTTACAAATAAGAGTTAAAAAAAAAATATAAAAAAAAAACTATTCATAATCTTTAACGAGACGTGGAATTTTTTTTGTATGTTTCGGTACTTATTTGGAAGTTTACAATAAAAATTTAAATATTAAATGTTCTTTTATTTTTATCAGTTTTTCATTTTAATCTGCAACATAAAATATTTCAAATATAAATAAAATAATAAAATTATACAAAATTTCATGAGCTTATAATTTTGACGTTTAAATAACTTAATAAGTGTAACCAAGAATATTTAAAAAATATAATACTATTTATGCTTTCTATTAAGTTTTACGAGAAATAGAATTTTTTTATATTTCGAACTTATTTGAAAGTTTACAATAAAAATTAAAGTTTTATAGTTTTTTATATAAATTTTGCAGTTAAATTTACAACATAAATATTACAAATATAATTAAAAATTAAATAAAATTCCATGATTTTATAATTTTTGCGTTTAAAGAACATAAGTGTTACAAAAAATTAAAAAAATAAAAAATTTGAATTTTTTTATATTTCGAACTTATTTGAAATTTACAATAAAAATTTTAAATTTTGTAATTTCTACAACATAAAATATTACAAATAACACTACAGAAGTTCAAATTAAAATAAAAATTTACACAATCTTAGGATGACAAGAAACCAAAAATATGTTTAATTTATTTTTAAACTACGTGAGTTAAAATATAATAAAAATTTATACATTTTGGATAACAAGAAACCATATAAACATTTTTCCCTGTCATTTTTATATTACGTACAACTTTTTGGACTTATTTGTTATTTTCATATTTTTTGCATTTTAATGAGTATGAAGTTTAAATTTTGTAATTAAAAGTTCGGCTTGGGTTTTGCAAATAAGTAACACAAAAAAAAAATAGTAACTAGGATGACTTCTTCAGGGGGAAGGGGGAAGGAGAGGGGGACTCAACTCACCCTCGGATGATGGGAGGCAGGCTTCGTCGAAGACCTCCTCGCAGATGACCGATGCTGTGGTTGCCGACGCCGACGCAGCCGAGGCAGAGGCAGCTGACAACGAGGACACGGCTGGCGATGTGTAGCCAAGTCGCTTGGCTGTCGTCGCTGCTGTTGTCATTGCTGTGGGCGTTGTTGCCGGCGTTGTGGCCAGCGATGGCGTCGCCGACGAGATGCTCGTGTTGGTTGCCATAATAACTTGTGCCTAGTTATTTTTTTGTTTGTTTTTCTACACTTCTCTTCCTGCTCCGCTCCGTTCCGCTTCTTTCTCCACTACTTCGTCTATCCTTCTCTTACGCTCCTTCTACTGTTGCTTTTGTTGTTGTTGTTGGTGTGAAACTTTTTTCCTCGTTGCTGGCTTAGTGTTGACTAATGTCGCCGTCAGATGTCGCCAGCGTTGCGTAAGTGTTGAGCATGCTGCCACCAATACATACACACTGCATCTACGTGTGTGTGTGTGTGTGACCGGCAGCAGCAAATGCACAAATGCAGCAGCAGCAGAAGAGCAGAGGAGATGATGACGATGATGAAGGCGTATAAATCGAATCCCGACTGCTCTTCTTCTACTCGTTGCTGTTGTTGTTGTTGCTGGCTGTGACCTAAAAAGAAGAGCACAAAAAGCAAGACGGAAAACAGCAACAACAAAAGAAGGAAGCGGATAATGGATAACTGTAAGAACGAGTTGGCACGAGTTGCATGTGGTGGGTAGAGTAGGAAGGTGGGGAAGGGGGGTGGCAGGCAAATGCGTTTGCTTGGCAACAGCAAATACCACACATACACACACACACACACACGCACACGCACACAAAGCTTGGCAAAAGAGTTTTTGTCGAGTTGTTGCTTTTTTGTATTCTTTTTTTCAATTTGAACAAAATATACACACACACACGCACGCAGCTGTGTGCGCAATGCACAAAAAAATACTAACTACCGTTATACCTAACGGTATACACTCGTATTGATTTTTCACTTGAATTTAATTATGCGTTGGCGTTGCCAACAGCAGCACACAACTACAACTACACACTTCACACACACACACAATCACTCGGTACACACACACACACACACATTTGCATATTCAACAATTAATGCAAAAATATTGCCAAAAAAAAAGTAAGACAATTCATTAAAAAATCGCACTTAAAGTTGTCTTCACTTTAATTTGTCACTGTCAGATGCAGCAAAAAAAAAAACAACAACAACTAATATTTGCACCAATTTGCTGGCTAACTTCTAAGCTTAAGTGTGTGGTAGTGTGTGTGTGAGTGTTTAATTCAAGAAATTTAATTCACAAATCTTAAAACCGACCGATCCTGCTGCCGTCGTCTTCGGCTTTTCAGTGGGAATGTTGCCAAGCAGCGTGACCGCTGCTTCCATTTTGAAAATATCCTATTTAACGTAAACGTAATATACCAAAATATACCGCAAGCTATTTGAGACTTGCGCAGCTTTTTGAGTACATTTATTGCTGTCAAACTATTTTGTTAGCATTTGAAAATACTTTTCAAAATGAATTAATTACTTTTTTTTAAGCATGACAAATTTAAGAAATGAGAAATTTAAACTTAAAAAAGAACAAAACTGTTTTGTCAAAAATATTGTTCGCAGGATGTGTTTGTCGCATCGTTTTATCGATAACAGCTCTAACGTTTACTGTTAACAGCAGCTGTTAAATGCGAAGCGCTGAGTGAGCACCAGCTGCGGGTGCATGTCTCGGCTAAGTGTGCGCAAGTTGTGTCTCGGCTACTGCGCCTCATTCGTTAAATTTTCATAGATTTAAAAAGTGTTGCATACTTTTAGGCGCTAACTTAAATATTAATTTCATTGAGTGAAAAATGTATTTAATTTATAATTCTTAGGTTTTTCCCCGCCCCAACAACAACGTGTGACATTTCGCATTTTCACTTGAAATTGTCAACACAACACAGACAGCGGTTGTGTTAATTGATAATGCGAAACGAGATAAAACTATGTTGTGTTATATTTCGTGTTAATTTTGTGCTAAACAATAATTTATTACAATTTACGTTTTGCATATTATTTTGCATTTTACTAGCAACTGGCATTTACTTAATGCCATCCATAAATACTTGTGGCAGCAGTGGCCCCTGGGGCAGGGCGTACGAGTAAATCAATGCCAATAAATACATTAGTGGGCATCAGAATCGATAGCAAACTGATCGCATCGGATGCCATAGCGATGGTCGGGATGCATGTCGTGACATGCAAGCGCATGTCGTGTTGATGAGTTTAGCTTGTTGTGCACTTTGTTCTACTAAGTAACGAACTAATTTCCCTGTCTGCCAGTTGTGGATGTTTCTTGAACAATATCTCACTTAACGGCCACTTTGTTTAACTTAGCGGCCACACTGTTTTTTATGTCATCATTTTTCAAACCACATTTCACACTCATAACTATACAGAGCCTAAAGGAAGAGTACATAAAACATTACAAATTAATGTTAATTCACTTAACTGCAATTCGTATTGCGGCCGTTAAGTGAATTTTAGTTGCATATTGTAATCTTTGCGTTAGTTAATCATTTTTTCGTTTTATTGCTTACTAAGAGCCAAATTACAGGGTATCTCTTAGTTCAAAATTTACTTTCTGAAAATAAAGCACAGAAAACTTCACTTAACTGCAATTTGTATTGAGGCCGTTAAGTGTGTTTTGGTTGTATATTGTAATTTTTACGTTAGTTTATAATTTTTTTTCGATGTATTGCTTACTTACAACTAAATTGCAGAGTATTTCATAGTCCAACATTTGCTAACGTGCTTTAAATGCCAAAAACACTTGAATATAAATATACATACATACATACATATATATATTTTGACGTACAACTTGATTCTAATTGAACATTTTTCTCTATTTATTTTTTCTTTGCAGTTTCGTTTCATGCCGTTTCGTGTCTTGTTCGTGCCTTAGTCGTGAGTCATACGTTCGTTTCGTGATTCATAGTTCGCTTTCGTGCTTTCTTCGTGCCTGAATTATTTCATCATTTTGTATTGCGTCTATCGTCACTTTTAGTTTACTTTCGTGCCTAAGTCGTGAGTCAATCGTTTCATATTTGTGCTCATTCATATCACGTTCGTGTCACGCATCGTGTGTGTTGTATTGTGACTTAATCGTTTCATCGTTATCGCTCATCGATAATCGTTTCGTCTTCGTGTCATTGTTTTGTGTTCGTGTCACTCGTTTTATCGTATCCCTTAGTTTGCTTTAGTACTTTACTCGTGCTCATTTATTACGTGTCATGCGTCTATCGTGACTCTTAGTTCGCTTTTGTGCTCGTGCTTTCGTGTCTTACTCGTAATTCGATCGTTTCATCGACAAATTTCGTGATCGTGTCACACGTTTTAGTCACGTCTATCGTGTCTAAATCATTTCAAACTCGTGCTGATTAATATCGTGTTCGTGTCACGCGTCGTGAGTGTTGTGTTTGGCTGCTCACGGTGTCATCTCTAGCTGTGCTGCGGGATCCGTTGGGGTAAGTGCGATTTGTGGCTGGAAATGCGACTCATTGAATTTCAGTAAAAAATAAAAAATAAGAAGAGAAAAAAATATACTACAAAACAAATGGAAAAAAGATGGGGAAAAAAGACAAAATTGACGCTAAAGTGAGAAAAGCTTTCAAACGAATTGAATGTGAAATGTTGATATGCAAATGAGCAGTTGTTGTTGTTCTCGTTGTTGTTGTTGTTGTTGCTCGGGTTGTTTACTTTATTTATTATTTATTTATTATCTATTTTGCTGTCGTGTTCGCAATGCCTTTTGCACTTGTTTATAGAATTTAATCTTTAATGCGAATAAATGGAATCATTTAGCGATCGCCTACAACTTGCCTTTCCCCCTTCCCCTTTCCCTCCTCCCAAACCATTCCCCCCTCTGTCGCCCTTTCCTCTCGTTGACCCGAGACGATGGCAGGGCGCAATTAAATGCACATTCATCATACGCCCGGTGTTACAAGCCACAAGGAGCGCTAACTTCTCTTTTCTTCACTTTACTCTTCTCTTCTCTACTTTGATTTTCTTGACATGTGTTTGCTCGCTGAGGCATTTGCATACAACTTGTTGACATGTTTATGCATGCAGCATTTTTGCAATTTGTTGTTATCGATAACAAACACAACTTTAGACGCAACGTCGACGTCGACACCCGCTCACTCACTCACTCAGTCGATTGCTGCTAATCGCTTCCTCGAGCGCATTAATAGCACTCGTTGATTCATAAACTATTCACTTATTCACTTATTGCTGCACTCGATAACACACACTTTGAAACGGTAAAATGGCTATTAATCACTTTGGCTTTGCCTTTGCTATTTTAATGTCCCATTTGAGTGCTCACTTCGATCGTTGTGAACGTTGTGCTCGCTGAATGTTGAATGTGTTATCGCCAATGAACCAGTTCTTTGCCTCAGTGCATAAACACTTTGCTCACTTCATTCACTTTTCTTTTAGTCACTTTGCTTCATTAATCACAAATTTGTTGCATTTTCTTTTACCATTTGCTGTTTTGTGGGTATTGTGTGAACTAGTTCTTGTTTTTTTGGTTCCAATTTGTAAAGTATTAAAGTTCTCTATGTATTCACTTCATTCACTTTTCTTTCTTCTGTCACTGCTTGATTAATCACACAATTTTCATATTTTCTTTTACCATCTGATGTTTTGTGGGTTTATGTGAACTAGTTCAATTTTTCGGTTCCAATTCGAAACGTTCAAAATTCTCTATTTCGTGTTCTTTTTTTAATAGCTTTACTCACTTCCACTAACTTTTCATTTCGTCATTTTTCATCCATCACCAACTCGATTAATCACACATTTTTCACATTTGCTTTTGTCATCTACAGTTTTTTATGAACTAGTTCTATTTTCTTTTGGCTCATTTATGTTTTCTAAGCTATGCTCACTCCCACTCACTTCATTCTTTTTTCTCTTTTACTTACTTTATTCATATCCTAGTTCGATTTATTACAAATGTTTATCATTCTCTTCAACCATCTGCAGTTTTGTGTGAACTAGTTCTTTCTATTTTGTTGTTTCCATTTCGTAACGCATTTAAATTCTCTATTTCTTGATTCTTTTTTGAGGTTTACTCACTTCATTCACTTTTCTTTTAGTCACTTTGCTTCATTAATCACAAATTTGTTGCATTTTCTTTTGCTGTTTTGTGGGTATTCTGTGAACTAGTTCTTGTTTTTGGTTCCAATTTGCAATGTATTAGAGCTCATTATTTCTTAAGGTTTACTCAATTCATTCGCATTTCTTTTATTCACATTTTTAATTCGTCACCAACTCGGTTAATCATACATTTCTAGCAATTTATTTTATCATCTGCAGTTTAGCAGTTTTTAGCAGTTTTCATATTTTCTTTGTGAACTAGTTCTATTTTTGGTTACACGTCGCAAGGTATCAAAACTCTTAATTTTCGTGTTTCTTTCTTGAGTTTTACTCACTTCACTTCACTTTATTAATTTTTTTTTTACACACTTTGCATTCATTACCATCTCGATTAGTTACAAATTTTTATCATTCTCTCTTTTTGTTGGTTCCAATTCGTAACGTATTTAAATTCTCTAATTCATGATTTTTTTTTAGGTTTACTCACTCTATTCACTTTTCTTTTAGTCATATTTTTCATTTGTCCACAACTCGATAAATCAAATCTTCAATTTGTATGAACTAGTTCTATATTTCGGTTCCAATTCCTTTCACTTGTCTTTTAGTCGAATTTTTTATTCACCACCAGCTCGATTAATCACAATTTTTTGCATTTTCCACTTTTAAAATATATTAAGAAAATTTATATATTTTCTTTTAATGACAAATACTTGGTACTTGATCAATTTCGGAGATTTATATTCTAAAACGTTATATTGTCGAGCCTAAATATAAAATAAATAAGACTTTTGTGTGCACATGGCGTATGCGTAATTTGAATCAATAGCAAAAAGTTCAATTTCCTTAAAACTGTTTTAAATATCGATTTTAATTTGCAGAAAATCTTAAACTTTTTGCCTTGCATGTCTTTAAATAATTTGTTAAGTATTTTTTTTTAAACATTTTGAAATAAAACTTAATTTGTATCTGTTGTTTTAATTCTTATTAGTAATTCTTATTTTTTTGCACAGTTTAAAATATTTATTTTTGTTTCTTTTCATTACAAAATTTGTATGTGTATTTTATTTAACCAAATTTGAATATGTTTTTTTCTTAATTTATTAATATTTATTTTCATTTTCTGTTGCTTTCGCACCACTGTGCGTTTTATATATTTTGGAGTTGTTGCTGCTGCTGTTTGGATTAAATTGTTTCAATTGAAAACGCTGCTCACAATTTGTCAAGAGTCGCAAGTGGCGCTTGATTTGTGTTTGCCGCGTTTCTTGTTCTCTTTGTTGTTGTTGTTGTTGTTCTTCGCGACCTGTGGCAGCCAAACAACAACAATTACAATAACACCAACAATTTAAAATTGGCAGCGATTTTTGCCATTCGCTGGTTGTGTTGCTTGCTTTGGATTTTCAAAACTAATCACGACTAATGAAAGAGAATAACAACAACAACAACAACAACAACAACCAACAAACATGTAAGAAAACTAGAGGCGAGTATGCTCGACTCTGAGATACCAGCTACGCATTTTGAAAGAAAGCCAAACAATCTGGTAGATTCTTGAGTCTTTGATATATTATAAATGTAATACTATAAAAAATAAAAAAAACCTTTGCTATAGTTAAAATTGTCTGTAGCTTCAAGATTACATTTGTTATTCAATTTTTATCGGATTTCGGGGCGTTAGTGGGTGTGGCAAGAAATTGAAACAAATTTGATATGCGTGTAAACTTAACAAATGCTATCGAAAAAGAATGAAAGCTCTATCTTTTGCAGTCGGACGGACAGACAGACGGACAGACAGACGGACAGACAGACGGACAGACAGACGGACGTACATGTCTATATACAAAGTGTCCACTATTGATGCTGATCAAGAATATATATACATCAGAGATGCTTCCTTCTGTCTTTTACATTCATTTTCTGTTGGCTATAATACCTTTTTACCCTATAAGTAACGGGTATAACAAACAAACGAACGAACGTACGTACAACAAACTCGGCTTTGGCATTTGGGGTCGGGCACGCCCCATAACTGGCCGACAGCCTCCGCTTACCCCTCTCCCCACTTCCGCACTTCCCTCAGCTGTTGCTGATTGACACAGCGCCAGGCTTGGGCACGGCTAAAAAGCTAAACAATTGGCGAGGGAGTTTAAGCTAAGAAAACACACAGGGAGAAGAGGAGTGAGGAGTGAGGGAAGTTGAAAGGGGAGGGGGGAAGTGGAGTTGTGGTAGGAGAGGGGCAAGGCGGTGTGGGGAGCAGTTTGTCCAAATTGCAGTCAACGCAAAACAGATTGAACAAACTGTCCTCGTTTGGTCAAGCGACACACACACACACAGCTAAAAGCGACGATTTTCCCTACTTACCTTCCCCTCTTACCCCTCCTACCTTCCTCCCCCTTCCCCCTTCTCCACCTCTGCTGTGTGACCTAGCTCTGAAGCACAGGCTTGGAGTCAGGCCATAACTTAGCCAAATGTCGTGCCAACAACAAACAGTCAACTGATCTTGGCTCCAACTATTCTCTGCCTCTGACTATTGTGTGCACACATTTAACTGCTTCAAAGATACCCTAGACAGGTGAGTGAATGGGGTAGTTAGGTGCTGAGTCAACTGCAATTTAGTTTAATTTGGAATTCATTTTCATTTTTAAATTTTTCTATGTATGAAACATGAAGTGATTGGATTATAACACAGTTTTTAGTGATGTGTATTAAGACTCTATAAAGTAGAACTTAAAAGAGAGACTTTTACATCATAAAGGATTGTAGCAATCTATCGATACTTATTGACAGTGTGACCAGATGAACAGTAAAAGGGTTGCCAACGTATCTGTGGCTGATAATGATTAGAGTAAAGTTCTTGAATTTACAACTTGTTCTTTTTTTCTGTGTAAGTTTTCAAAAGTAAATCAGGAATTCAATGTTTTTATTAATTCTATTATATTCTGTTATTATTTTTATATTCTTTTTAAATTTAACTTAACTTTTGATGATAATAAATGTGTAAATTTGAATTTAAAATTAACTTTAAATAACTTCATACAACTCGCGATAATTTTTTCAAAGTAAAGTTTCTTTTAATGATACAGTTATTATTTAAATTTTTTTCTTTTTGTATAATGTCAAAAAAAATTATAGCTCTATATCTTATAGTCTCTGAGATCCAGTGTTTCATAAATAATAATTTATATAATAATTATTTTATATTCGTTGAATGTTGTTGTAAAGCATAATTTCAAAGTCATCTATAATTTCACTAAACTTTATTAAAAGTATCTTTTAATTTACTTCGAACCTCATTAAAAGTAATTCACAATTTGCAACAACTTCATGCTACTCACGATTATTCCGAAATTCCCTTGATGAGGTTTTTTTCTTTACACCTCTATCTTGGTAATTATTATATAAATCAGTAGTGCAAATATTTGGTAAACATTTGCATTGAATTTGTTGCTATATTTTTGATCTACAAATGAGATATATTTTTCTTCTTTTTTTTTCTTTTCGGTAATTAACACCCCTTTAGGTGGTAATTGGATAGCATCAAAAGTTGCCAAACGCATTGATTATATGATTATATCTAATTTCGATAAATTACAGAGAAATACTGCAAATTTCTGTAGAAATTTTTGGCTGAAGCTTAACAAGTTGTTTATTTTTTGCGTGATTATTAATTGTTGCTTATTATTTTTGCTACAAATATTCCAAAAATTGGTACATTTTAAAAGTATCGACATTCCAATTATATATTTCGGTATGCGTTAGTATTTTTTCAATTATTGCGATAATCATTTCAACGAAACTTTTCATTTAGCTTAGTTCTAAGTGTTTTTCAAAAATTAAATTTAAATTAAATCTTTGCTCAACTAAAAGTTAACGAGTATTTTTTGTTGGTATTAAATGTTGCTTATAGTTTGTTCTTCAGTTTGGTTTCAAAAAGTGGTATATTTTTCAACTTTTAGTATATAGACATACCAATTATAGCTTTCGGCATATTTTAGTATTTTTTCGGTATGTCAATTTTGTATATATTTAGAACAATACCGCTCTGCATTGTTTGTATATCGATAATCAATTATAGCTTACTTTGGTATATTTTTGCTTCTGTTTTGTTTTAAAAATTGGTATATTTTGAATGTAGTAGTAGTATATCGATATACAAATTATAGCTTTCAGTATATTTTAATATTGTTTCGGTATGTTTCGTTTGGTATATTTTTAAAACAACACCGCAATGTTTTGATTATATATCGGCATACCAATAATAGCATTCGGTATATTTTTTGTATTATTCGGTATTCTTGTTAGTTTTGTTTTCCGGCTAGTCTAAGGAATTTGCTAGTCGTGCATTTGCTGTTAGTTATTTCAGTTGAGCCCCGCCCGAAAAATGTTATTGTGATTTTTGTAGCCAAGTTGTTTTGGCTTGCTGCGCCCAAAGTTCTCCACAATATGCAACTCCACCTAGAACCGAAACACGAGTTCTCAACTTCTCTCTCTCTCTCTCTCTCTCTATGTCTATCTCTTTCTGTTCTTTGTTGTTTTGCCTTCCTCTCGCCGCTCATTAAGTCTTTTGGCACGCGTCGCAGTTTCCTCCCTCTATCTCTGCCTCTCTTTTTTTCTACTTCCTCTCGTCGCCCACATTTTGTGCTAATTGGAGCATTTGTTAAACGACTTTGTTGCTTTGATTGCATTTTACCCACTGTGCCACTTTGGCTTTGCTGCTCCATTAGCGATCGATCGACTTGATCAACTCTGATCGATGGATCGACTTACTCATTGACAGCATGAATTCTCGATAGTTAATGGCAATTCGATCTTGGAACGCTCAGAAAGAGCTGAAGAACTGATTGCTAGAATTTGTTAAGTTGCTTTTCGAATGTAAAGCGTAAAACGTGTAGAAATTGTTTCACAAATCAATATAATAATATAATTCTTAAATATCCGATTTATGAATATTAAACTAGCACTTCAATCTTCCTAGAAATATGTTTAAATGAGTTGTAGAAAAGCTAAAGAGAATAACTGACTAAGAACTAAACTTATGTTAATACTTTGCTATTTGATTTATGATTTTAAGAATAAGATTACGTAAATTCCTAGAAAGATGTTTAAATGGGAATGTAGTTAAAAATCTAAAGAGAATAACCAAGAATTAAATTAAAGTTTATACTTTGATATTCGATTTATAATTTTATAAATCTAACTTCGTAATTTCCTAGAAATGAGTTGTAGAAGAGCTAAAGAGAAGAACTGACCAAGAACTAAACTAATGTTCAAAATGGAAAATGCAATAAATTAATTTATATTAAAAGAAGCGAGCTAAGGAATTTTTAAAGACAAAAGTTAATAGTTAAATATTATTAGGGAATTCAATGTTTGTCTTATCAAAGCGATGAGAAAAGATTAAAGACAGCATTATGCATGAAGAATAATGAATTATATGTTTAAAAAAGTGATGCAAATATTATTTTAGAAAGAAATAAGTTAAAAAAAAGTAAAGACAAGGAAGAATAGTATTGTAGTCAAAAATTTTTACAAAACTGGAAAAGTTAAAAATATGTTAATGTTAAAGAAATAATTCAAAATAAAAATACAACTAAATATGAGCAGAAAAGAAATGAAAATTACTTACAAAGAAATAATAAAATATCATTTTTAAAAACTGTGAAACTGATTATCGGAAGAAGAAAGTTAAGGAAACCTAAGAAAAAGCTTATTCCTTTAAGAAACCTTTAAAAATTGTTTGAAACAAAGTGAAAAGAAAATCTGAAGGATAAAGATTAGATAAGAAAAAGATGATTCCTTCAAGAAAACCTATAAAAATTGTGGAAAAGGAAGTGAAACTGCAAATCAGAACGAAAAAGATTAAGAAACTTAAGAAAAAAGATGATTTCTTAAAAAATTTTAGAAATATGAAAAAATATGAAGTTGGAAGAAGAAAGGTGAAAAAAACGTTAGAAAAAGATGATGAGGAAACTTTTATTGAATTAAAAATTTATCAGCATTAGATTTGCTTTACTTTTAGTTAATCGAACTACTTAGTGAGATCAGCAAAATATTTTGAATTCATCTATCAATGTTAACAGTTCAGTTCCCCTCAGTAAAAGCTGTCTTTGCAGCTGTTGTTGTTGTTGTTGTCATTGCTT
The DNA here is from genome assembly GCA_023558445.1 of Drosophila pallidifrons. Lineage (NCBI taxonomy): Eukaryota > Metazoa > Arthropoda > Insecta > Diptera > Drosophilidae > Drosophila > Drosophila pallidifrons. The sequence goes on along the minus strand of CM042351.1, from coordinate 24,230,935 downwards.
GAATTTGTCGATTTAATTAATGACTCAGTGAGGTAATCAATTTGTAATTTAATTTGCAATTTTATTTACATAGCAATTGATTTTGATTGTTGCGTTACAATTACACAGCCCGGCGGCATTTCGAGGCGTTTTAACCAGAGCCACCACAGAGCAAGACAGACGGACAGACGGACAGACGGATGGACGGACGGACAGCGAGATAGGCAACGAGACAGAGTCAGAGTTGCAGATACAGATACAAATACAAATACTGATGCAGTTGCTGTTACAGAGACAACGAGACCAGACTAAGACAACAACAACAACAAAAACGAGAACAACAACAATATGACACGACACGCCACGATACAATTCGATATCATGCGATACTACGATATGCACACTTACGATATCGAAGCAGCTCTTATGTGCTCTCTTCCAGTCTTGAACTATTCCTCCCTCTATCGAGGGACGTTTGTAGTTTATTTTAGTCATTAATCAACGATCAAACCTTTCAATAATGCCATCGCTTACTATCGCTTAATCATATTAATAATGTTATCGCTTACTATCGCTTGCTGTTAGCTATTTTCTTTACTATCGATAAATATCAAAATTTCATTAGAGATATGATTACTATTATGAGATATCATTATTTTATTGATTTCAAAGTGCAACTTTAATTTAATTAAATACAGCTAACGTTTTAAAGCTTTGAACAAACTTAAGCTGCTTTAAATTGTTATCGGTTTAAGGCTGTAATTTGTTTTAAAATCGATCACTAAATACCACGCTTCATTTACTTATATTCCAATTCTTTATTTTATTTATTATATTTGAAAGTACAATTTACATGCTTTTAGCTATCTTAAACTGCTTTAAATTGCTATCGATATAGCTGCACTTGCGTTATCAAATCGATCACTAAAGATGACGCTTCATTTACTGATATTCCTAATGATTGATGATTAAAAGCTTTGCTCTTTAATGTTATAGATTTTTAGTTACGAAATTTTAAATTTAAAGTAAGAATTCAGTAGTGAATTTGAATTAATTTTACATTTGAACCGCAATTGGGTTAGGTGGAATTGAATTTTCATTATACTATTTTATTATTTGATTAATACTTACATATGTATGTATGGCTTCGATATATTTTCAGTATTTTTTCTGGATATTAGTTGGCATATTTTCGCTTCTGTGTTATATTTCTTATGTAGTTTTGCATCGATATACTAAATATGGCCTTCGGTATATTTTTAAGCATATTGGCGGTATTTTGTTTGGTATATTTTGACTACATGGTATATTTCGAATGACATAGATATACCAAATATAGCCTTTGGTACATTTTAGTATTTTTGTAGTATATTATTTGGTATATTTTAAGAAAATATTGCATTGTTTTGCTTCTATTCAAAATAAGGAACGGGTATATCACAGTCGAGCACACTCGATTGCAGCTTTTTTACTTGTTTCATTGTTTGTAGTGCTTCTTTTCCTATTAAACATCCATAAAAAACTTCTTATAAATATATTTAGACAGAAATTTAATGCAAGTGGGGAAACTTTATAGAGAGCATATTTTATAAAATATATTTGATGTTAAGTACATCAAACTATCCTCGCATATCGCTGTAAATCTGTCTCTGTCTTTGTCTCTACCGCTGTCTCTGTCGCATGCGATACGATTTGATTTGGTTTTGTTTTAGCGCTTGCGATTGCATACAATTTGCATGCGATTAACGGCAACCCGGCTGCCTGAGCTGGGGAACTGTGCGGGGGTTGATGGAGGCTGGAGGCGGGAGGAGGTTGAGTGGAGTGGGCAACATGTTTTGTTCAACATGTATGGATCATAAATAAAAATAGATGAAATTCCATTGACGAAGGTGTTAAATGCAAGCGAGCGCAATTTACATCATCGATTTTATTAGCCTCGAACGTTTATAATTCAATTAAATTGTTGCAACAACACACAGCAAATAGACAATTATTATAATTATGAAATGTACCAACAGCATTTCCATCTCCGCCCCCTCTTCTCTTCTCTCCTGTCTTCATCATCAACATCATCATCGAGCCGGATTAAGCGAGCAATCGATCCATTTGATCTATGGCTACAAGCTGCTGACGCTAAAGTGCTTCCAGTTTTCATCTAAATTTTTGTTGCAGCCAACTGCAATTTGTTTATTGATTTAACTGCAATCAAATTAAGTATTTTCATTGTTTTTTTTTTTTTTGTTAGAATTTGATTTGTATAATCTCTTTTATTCATTTGTTGGCATTATTTTCGAAAGAAGGTATCTCTGATCTAAGATATAGATATAAAGTATATAAGATTTCAGAGACTATAAGAGATAGAGATAAAATTTTTTATACCCGCTACCCATAGGGTAGAAGGGTATTATAACTTTGTGCCGGCAGGAAATGTATGTAACAGGTAGAAGGAGGCATCTCCTACCCTATAAAGTACATATATTCTTCATCAGCATTAACAGCCGAGACGATCTAGCCTTGTCCGTCTGTCCGTATAAAACACTGGATCTCAGAGACTATAACAAATAGAGCTATAATATTTTTTGACAGCATTTGTTATGTTTCCACGCATATCAAGCTTGTTTCAAATTTTAGCCATAGTTTATATGATTCTTTAAAATTGTTAGTCTTAGTTACTTTGGCTGGCGATGTATATTAATTTGTTATAATTTATATTTCGAATATAGTAATATGTCAATAAATAAAAGATGACATTCTGTATATTTTTAGTATTTTGTAGTATATTAATTTGCTACATTTTTAAATCTATACCACACTATTTTACTCTTAATTAAAATGGGTATCGGGTATCTCACAGTCTGTAGAGTTTTTTTCTTGTTTTTCATTTATTTAGTAGAAAATATCATAACATTTTTTTGTTTGTTTACTTGAGTTGTTATTCATATCATTATTACTCAATGACTTCATATAATGTTTAGTGGGTTTTAGTTATTAACTTTTTTTAGCGATCGACTTTCTTTCAATCTTTCAATATTTCATATACAATATATATTTTAGAAGTTATCAATTAATTAGGATATTTATATGATTTGTGGTATATTAAATTCATTACTCATATCTTTTCACTTGGATATTGATGCGTTTAAATTTGCATTACCATTTACGTAATATTTCTAATATGTTCTTCTCCTTTTGATCAATTATCTTTTTAAAGAATTTCCTGCTAAGCAATTTCAAACTTATTTTGGCATTCCTTTTGTTTATGATTTTTTTTTATATATATATTTTTTCTATTCAAATGTACAAAAGGATGTCAACATTGCTTTCAATTAAACTTAAGCAAGTAAAGTTAAAGCTATGTGTTAAAGTGCAGCCAAGAAGCAGCTGCCCTTGTCACATTACGTATACGCCGCGTGGTACGTTTATTGTTTGCATTTGCTGCTGGCCAAAATCGGTGGCAACTAATTGTCGCATTTTGTTGATGTTTATTGAATATTATTATGATGTTTATGGCTTTTGGCTGTTATTGTCATGCTGACAAATTAGTTTCACACTTTGCAAATCGCCAAATTGCCAAAAGCCACCACAAAACACAACAACAACAACAACAACAAAATATTGCGAGATTCTGTGAAGTTTCTCGCCCACAAGCGGAACACCAATGAACGAAGCTGAAGCTAAAGCTGAAGCAGAGGCTGAAGCTGAAGCTGTCTTTTCTCATATTCAATTCAATTCATTCATGAACAGAGCCAACCATCCGGTCTTTAGATTCCATTCATTGACTGCTTCGTTGAAATTTTTTGTTGGTTGTTGGCAGTAGTCCGCCCACAAATTGATTGAGACCTGGCCAAAGTGACTTTTTCGGCGCTGTCCGCCGCCTGCCTTGCATTTATAATTAGCTCCAAATTTGTCTTTGCAGCCGGTTTTTTTGGTCATGTCCAGTTCGACGCAGCCTGGCCTGTCTTGGTCTGTCTTGGCCTGGTCAACATGTTCTCGCCAAATTGGCGTAAAATTCATAAAAAAAAAGATCAAATTTTTCGCTTTGCTTTTTTCGGTCATACCCTGCATTCGAGTCACTTTGGGGTGTGAGCAACTTGTATGGCTGCAGGAAATGTGTGTGACAGACAGAGAATGAGGCACCTCTGATCTTATAATGTATCCATATTCTCCTTAAGAATTATTTTTATAAGGCAAAAGAACTTCTATTGAAATCGGGTCTGAAAGTCTGGTATATATTGCACTCTACATATATGCAATCTATAGTATGATTTGAGTGTAATACAATATCGATATAGCACATATAGACTTTAATATAATTTAGTATTTTTGCGGTATTTTTGGTATATTTTTTATGAATGTAGTACAATATCAATATACCAAATACAGTTTTTGGTATATTCCAGCATTTTTGCGCTATATTTTTGGTATATTTTTTGAATATGGTTTTACTTAAAATGTAGAACTGAAATACTGAAAATGGGTTTATGGTATATTTGGAATGAAGCACAATATCGATATACCCATTGGCATATTTTAATATTTTTGCGGTATATTTTTTAGTTTATGGTTTTTATTAAAAATAGGCTTGTTGTATATTTAGAATGTAGTATATCGAATAAGCCTTTTTGCGGTAAATATTTGGTATATTGGTAAATTATGGTTTTGTGGGAAATGGTATATATTGTACACCGTGGTATATTTTGAGTATAGTACAATATAGCAAATATACCGTTTGGAATATTCGAGTATTTTAACAATATATTTTTGGTATATTTGTAGAATATACCTTTATTGCTGGTATCTCACAGTCGAGCACACTCGATTGTAGAGAGCACACTTTTGTTTATTATTATTTTGATTTGTCGAATTTTGTAGAGTTTTTCTTGTTTTGCGCGTGGTCAACAAATTGGTTGAAAGCAAATCGCTTTTGCGGTTGAAACTGGAGCAAAGCAAATTGAAAGACATGCCAAACACACAACAACAACAATAAAAATAAAAAAAAAAAACAAAACACATTCTCCATTCTTGCTTTACAGTTAGATTGATGGCGGGGTGTGTTCTCTGTTTTCCATTTGCCGTTTGTTGTACAATTGTCAATTTCATTCAATTGAAGTTGCAAGTTCAATTTGAAGTCGATGGCATCAATCATAAAACAAAAAGATAATAATAATGTTCAGCTTGTTTGGGGTTTTTTCTAAATATATCACACACTATGGCAACAAATATAATTGATTTATATATAGCATTATGCCTTTAGCTTATCACCAATAAGCTGCAAATCAATCAAATCATAATGAATTGTTCTTTTTTTGTGAACTAAAAGTAGTAAATAGTTTTCTGTTTTAGCATATTTTTTTTGTTTTTTTTTTTTTTTTGTGTAATCCTCATATTTGTGTTGAGGTTTGGTTTATTTTTATATATTTGATACTCCTGTGATGTTAAGGTACTTTAAATTTGCTGTACAGATTCTTCACTTAATAAAATGAAAAAAAAAAAACATATTTTTATACTTTAAACACATTTTCAATTTATATTTAATACTTTCGAAAATGCTTCATCTCAATGTAACTTTTATTACTCTAAAGAATATCTTAATTCTTTTTAACTAATAAGTTGTAGAATTTTTATTAGCACAAAGCCATAAGTTCCATATGATCAACAACATATAAATGCAGTATTATCACTAAAATATACCATATTAAATTAAAGTACTAAAATATACTAAATTACTAAAAAAAAGTACTAAAATATAAAGTACTAAAGGCTTTATCTAAATAAATTCTTCAATCATATGATATCTAGTAATAATATATCATATCTAGTAATAAAGATTTAGAATTTCTTAAAAGCATTAAGTTAACAAAAAGTTGAATTCAACATTTAAAGTTTCTTCTGTAAATGCCTATTTAAATCTGTATCCTTTTTTTGTGAATTTTTTTGTGGAAACTTCACAGTTCGCAACATTTTTCATGCTGCATTTATTTGTGGAAAGTAAAAACTGAAATTGATATTTAAGCTTAGCTTAATGGAAGACTTTCAGATCAAAATCTTTTTAGAATATGCTTACACTATTATTGGTTGATTTTTATTGTAATAATAAATAAAATTCCTTATTGCAATATATGATTAAATATAAATAGAAAAATACTTAATAACATATATGTTTATTTAATTTTTACAGATTTTCATTTAGTTTCTAATCTGAATTCGATATATCATCGAAAAAAATGATTGTAAACTAAAAGATCACAAAGAAGTTTAGGTTCTCTGCAGCTCGCATTCTTATCTATATGTTTTATAGGGTAATAATTGGGTGTTGTCAGCTGATCAAGCTGATCTCAAGTAACTTTTAGGCGATCCCTCGGGTTCACTTCGAGATCACAATGATGTTCATGTGGAGTGAAGTGTTGTTGCTGTCATTGTTGTTGTTGTTGCTGTTGTTGTTGTTGCTGCTGTTGTTGTTGTTGTCGTTGCTTGTTGCAGCAATTAGCCAACGACAGTCGAGTGTCAACGTGATTTGACCCATTGCCGCATTTGCATTTGCAATCAAGCAAACAATAACAACAACAACAGCACCAGATGAAGGAAGCGAATTTGCAACGAAATTCAATTTCAATTCAATGTTGAATGCCAAATGTTGCATCTGAGTGATCAATGTTGAGTGGGTGCCGGAATAATCGATTGGCATTTCAATTAGTTGGTCAAATATTCAGTCATTAAAAAGAAATTAATTAATTTTAGTGTTTTTCTTAAAGTTTTTTAACAAAAAAAACAAATTTAAATTTATTAAGGAACTCAGAAAAAAATCTTCTGAAATCAAGACTTTGATCTTAGAACTATGAATTTTGGTCTCAAAAGTTGGTCAAATATTCAGTCATTAAAATGAAATCAATTACCTAAAGTATTTTTCTTTAAGTTTTGCTATTAACATAAAAACATATTTACAATTAAGTACTCAGAAAAAAATGTTAAAATCAAGATTTAGAACTATGAATTGCAGTTTCAAAAGTGCGTTAAGAACATAAAAAATTTTAATGTTAGAAATCACATCTTGATTTCAAGAACATTTCATTTATTTATTTAAAAAGGTTGGCTATAATTAAAATTAATACTAAAACTATTGGTAAAGTAAAGGATGCAAAGACAGCGTCAGCTTAAAGAAGATTTAATAAAAGACACAATTTTTTATTAATGGGAAGAACAAATCTTATAATTTGAAGACTAAAAAGCATATTAAGAGATAAAATGAATTTATATTGTATTTTATTGTTTTTCTTTTACATAATTTATGAATTATTCTACCATTTTATGATTTAGTAAATGATATTAATCATGTTTCTGTTTTATTTATTATAATCAATTTATTATATTTCATTTAGATATTGCATTTAAATAATTCATTTATATTGAACATTTTATTTCAATCTTGCAAAAGCAAAGAACAAAATGTTCTCATCAGTTAATAAAATAATCTCTTAATATGTATCTTTTATTCAAATATTGCAACAATGTAAACCAATCCAAGAACAATCGCTTGATCATGCATTCAACTAATCAAGCAATCAATTGGCTGACAGTTGCAGTCAAAACAGCGAATGATTTGGTATGAGATTCAATAAAACAGATAAGTTGTGATGAGAGGTGTGGGAAGGTGGAAGAGGGAATTAATCCTTAGTAGTCGTAACTTGAGATCAATAAATTGAGTTATGAAAAATGCTTTGCATATTTGCCGCACTTCCAATTCCAAATGAAATTGCGATGGATTTGGAATCGGAATCAGAATCGAAATCGGATTTGCAATTGCAATTGCAATAGCATTTTCAATCTGAATCTCATTCTTATTTTCAATTTCAATTTCATGTTCAATTTCAATCGCCCGAGTCGACAGCTGAGATAATTGATGATTATGAGTGTCGGTTAAATGTCGTGAGCAAGTTTTTTTTTCTTATTTTTTTGTTGTTGTTGCTGTTTTTATAACTGTTGCAACCGCTGAGTGCGAGTGCGAATGAGAATGCGAGTATGTTTATACACATGTAGGATTGGATGTGTCTCGTAAATCAAGTGAGCCAATGCTATAGTTGCTATACCCGACCTATTCGATCGACTGACAAGGCATGATGAGTGTGTGTGACAATTTGGAGGTGGGAGAATGTTTAGAGCACAAAAATAGTTCAATTTGACAATTAGATAAGAAACAGTGCGAAAATCAAAGTTATATAAAATGTACATAGAAATAATAATAATTTATTGCTTGCCAACTTAAATAATACTGAACATACTGTTATTTAGTATTTTTTACACTAACTCACACTTTAAGTACTGTAGTTCAACTGTAATTCATAGTAATAACGAAAATACAAATATTTTTTTTTATTGATACTAACTAATACTGGAAGTGTTAAGTAATACTGAAGTAATTATTATATATTAATATAATATATATAATATGCTAAGATTAAGATTAGTATAAAAATACTTAATAATAGTATATTCAGTATTTCATATTTCTTTCAGTATTAATTAGTATTAATTAAAATATTAGTATTTTCAGTATTAGTATAAATAAATGGTTGACGACATTGCTTTAAGTATTAGTTAGTATAAACTATACTAAATAATTGTCTATTCAGTATTAGTTAATATTAATTAAGGAGTGTCAAATTAATAGCTATTTTCTGAATAGCTAGGGAGGTGTATACAAAAATACTAAATAATAGTATATTCTGAATTATTAATTACTTTCAGTATTGGTTATTATCAATAAAAATATTAGTATTTCGGTATTAGAACGAATTAAAGATTAACTACACTACTTTAAGTATTAGTTAATATAACAAAAATACTTAATAATAGTATATGCATTATTATTTATTACTTTCAATATTAGTTATCACTTAAAATAGAGTTATTTACAATCTAACTAATACTTAAAGTAAAGTAGTTAGTATAAATATACTAAATTCAGTATTGTTTATAAATTTCAGTATTAGTTGGTGTCCATTAAAATATAAGTATTTTCAATATTAGCATACTTTAAAGAGTAACGTTACTTTGAGTATTATTTAGTATAAAAATACTAAGTTCAGTATTGTTGGTTACTTTTACTAAAATAGTATCAATCCAAATATAAGTATTTCCAGTATTGATATGAATTAAAGATAAACTACAGCACTTTGAAGTTTAGGTACTATAAAAAATACTAAATAATAGTATATTCAGTAGTTTTTATTACTGCAGTTATAATAAATGAAGTACTGAACGTATTATATTCAGAATTATTATCAATTAGGGAGTTTCACATTAATAGCTACTCTGAATGAACAAAAATATGCAGTAAGGTGATTTCAGTATTAATTAGTATCTCTTAAGTACTGAATTTAGTATTTATTTAGTATTTTATTTAGTATGCTGTATTCTAAACAATGAAATTGTTGCTAGCAAATTCTTTAATTTAACAGGTATCTCGCAGTCGAGCACATGAGAATTCAGCTATCAGTAGTTGTAAATAGTCTGTAGAGTAGTCGATAGAGAGTTGAGAGCTGTTAGATATCATCTAAGCGATTCGTGCTGCGCTTGTTGCCGTTGTTGTTGTTGCTGTTGTTGTTGTTGTCAGTCAGTCAAAAGCACCAAATGTGGGCGCTCTAAGGTTTGGCCAATTCCATTCCATTCGATGCCATTCAAAGCGATTCGCTGTGCTTTGCTTTTGATATCAATGCAAATGACAATTGTGTCTCCCTGCGATACGATGCGATGCGATGCGATGCGATTTATCGGCCATATATAGTCAATATAAGATGCCATCTCGAACCGTCAACACGACAGACGCCAACGCTACAAGCGCCACTTGCAGCCATACTTGGCTCAATTCTTCTCCTCTCTCTCTCTCTCTTTATCTCTCCCTTCCTCTATGCTGCCTCTATCTGTATTTCGCATCTGTTTTGGTGTTTTATACCCGCTATCTATAAGGTAAAAGGGTATTATAAGATTGTGTCGGCTGGAAAAGTATGTAACAGTAAGAAAAGGAGTCATCTACGATCCTAAAAACTATATACAGCTGTGAACTTTGAAATAGCAGTACTAGCATTTAATATTGAAAAATCTCTTTGTTCCATTTTACAAAAATAATGTGCAGGGATAACCTAACAAAAATGGAATATGCGAAAAATCTGTTATTTAGTTTTTTATTTGTCGCACTGCTATTTTAAAGTTCACACTTGTGTGTACTTCATAGAATCGTAGATCAGCGACAACAGCTGAGACAGCTATATTGTCTCTTATCCGTGTATCCGTCTTTCTGTCTGTCCATCTGTATGAACTCCTAGATTTCAGAGACTATAAGAGATAGAGCTTTCATTCTTTTTGGACAGAACTTGTTATATTTGCAGACAGATCAAGTTTGTCTGAATTTATTTAAGAAATACGTTTGTGTGAAAAAATGGCTGATTAATACGGGTCTCAGTTGCTTTGCCTCACACATTTGGTATATTTTGCAGTCTATGGTATATTTTGGTATATTTCTGAAATATTAAGTATAGCCTTTGGTATATTTGTTGTACTCTATGGTCTATTTCAAATGTAGTACTCCATTGATAAACCAAATATAGTTTTTGGTATAATTTCAGTAATTTGTTGATATATTAATTTGACATATAATATTTTAAAATTAATACCACACTGTTTTTGCTTTTACTCGAAATTTGTAGCGGGTTTATTTGGTATATTTCTGTCTATGGAATATTTAATCGATATACCAATATTATTTTTGGTATATTTTTAGTATGCGTGCGGTATATTATAAGAATAATACCGGATTATTTTGCTTTTACTCGGGCTTATTTGGTATATTTTACATATATGGTATATTTTGAATGCATTGTTCTATTAATATACCAAATAAATCCTTTGGTATATTTTTAGTATTTTTGTGGTATATTAACTCGGTATATTTTAAAAATAATACTGTACTGTTTTGTTTTTATTCGAAATGTGTAGCGGGTTTATTTGGTATATTTTACCTCTTTGGTATATTCAGATGCTATATTAATATACCAAATATAAAGTCTTTGGTATATTTAGGTAATTTTGTGGTACATTAACTAGGGTATATTTTTAATACTAAACTGTTTTTGCTATTATTCAAAATGAGTGCCGGGTATCTCTCCGTCAAGTACACTCAACTGTAGCTTTCTTGCTTGTTTTTTTTTGTTTTGTTTTGCATTTCGATCGCAGATTGCATTCGCTGCTGCTGCTGCTGCTGCGACCCTTGCGTGTTGTGTCTTTGCACAGTAGCTAACACATTCTTTAGCTGCCTTTTGTGGGCCACACCCACCTCAGCAGCCTCTCCCCCCTAACCCCTAACCCTTCCCCCTCTCTGTCTCCCTCTCCGTCTCGCTCTCTGTGTTTAGTCGTCACCTCAAATGGCGATGTATTCATTTGTTTGCTGTTTGCCAATCAGCCTGTCAATAATTGTCAACAAGGTGTGACTATGCCAATATTTAATTATTCGATTTCATTTGCTTTTTGCATTCGGACCCCAAAAGCAAACTGCGCAGCCAGCGTATTAGTCGACGCATACCCTGCAAACCTCTATCAATGTGCAAAGGGTATGCCAAGTGTTCATTAATTTCAATTTCAAATTACATTTCATTCATCATTTAAGAAATTTATGTTTATAATGTACTAATAATTACTTTATTCTATTTCAGATGACAAAGTGCTTTTTTTCTTCGAAGTTTCTTCAATCATTTTTAAAGGTAAGCGAGTTCTAAATGTTATAAGTATATTGTACAATTTCTTATATCAGAAAAACGAAATTTTAAATAGTAACTTTTAAAGATTCTCTTGGGTTGAGTAAAGCTTGATTCTGAAATTCATAAAAAGCAGCTTTAATTTGTATATCGTTTCTTAATGTTTGATTCTAAAATTCATAATATGAACAGCTTTCCTTTTTATATTGCAAATTAAGTAACTTTGTTCTTAGAAGGAAATAAATTGTCACAAAATTAGTGAGGTTAATAGCAATTATTTGTTTTATGACAAAATAAGATTTAGCTCCTTCTAATTTATTAAATCTGATTTTTTTCTAATGCCAGTTATCATATTGTCATCAAGTTGAAACTTAAAGGAGAGTTTCTTTATACATAGTAGATGCACAAATTCCTGGGATTTCTATTATAAAGAAACTTAAAGTCTATTGGACAATATCGTACATTATACTTGATTCGAGTTAAATTTTGATATATTTTCTTTTTTATTGTAATCCTGTTTTGAAATGAATTTTATGTCAAAGCTTTTTAAACTAAATAACTTTCATTTAATTCAAACTAAGTAAAATCACATTGTATTGAATGCAAGTTTCAACGCTTGAATGTATAAAGAATGCATTTATTTTACAGGGTATTTCTTAGTCAGCAACTAGACTTTTTCACACGGCGAACTTGATGTAACGTTTGCTCTTAGTCTCTCTTAGTCTTTGTCGTCTGTCTCTTTCGTTCGTTCAATGAGTGCATTAGCTGAACTATTTACGTTAGCTTAATGCTTTTATTGTTGTTGCTGCTGCTGATGTTGCTTAAAATTTGTTAAACATTTGCGTACAAAACATTTGACTAAAACACTATAAATAAAGTTCGCAAACGTCAGCAAAGATTTGATAGTCAAATGATGGAAATAGAATAATATTTTTGGATTTTATTTGATAATAAAAGAGTTTTTATTGATGTGTATTAAAACTTTTTGAAGAAGTTACATTCAGAAACTTTTAACTTCAAAAAGGATTGTATCGATACTTATTCACAGTGTGGCCAGATTAACATTAAAAGATGCTAGATGTTTATACAATAAGAACATTTAAATTTCTTATAATAATTTCATTAATTTCTATGACTTTCTTTAATTAAATTTTACTTGAAATATTCTCATTAAAGTCGAATGTATTTCTATTCATATAATTCGAAATTTAACTTTTTCATTCATTTTTTTAACTCTTCTTTAGCTTTGAGTCTTTTCTTTTACTATATATATTTCACTTTTCAACAAGTTGAGATGCACATCCAACATATTTTTATATAAAATGCAATAATAAAAATATATGGAAATATCTATTTAGTATATATGATGAAGTAGGCAACTCGATTCTGCGCGCTTTCCAATTTGCAATTCTCACATTTCAATCAACTTGGAATCGCATTAATTCCATAATATGTTTGTTGTTTGGCCAGTCATCAAAACTGTCGCATGTTAATCAACTTTTATTGGTTGCCTCAACGACTTTTGGCCAAAATTGTCGCCTCGCCGATTCCGGCGGATGTCGGATCTTGATATATCGCAAAACAGTTCCCAACTAAAGATAGAGATAAAAAAAGAGAGAGAGAGAGAGAGAGAGAGAGAGAGAGAGAGAGAGAGAGAGAGAGAGAGAGAGAGAGAAAAGAGGCGACGCACTTTAAATGGGCAATCGACGCTCTCCATTTCGAGTCATGCAATCATCATTTGCAGCCTAATATGCACGATATTGAGATCGTAGTGAGCAACAAGTTCGCATACTCAATGTAAGTCATGCACAATTCGCATACCCTGTAAAACGGTGTATGTTGCTAAATGGGGTATAATCGACTAAAATAATTTTACTCGTTATCCGAGGGGTAAAAGTGTATTACAACTTTTAACTTCGATATTAGATAGTTTTAGTATTTTTGTAGTATATTCATTTGGTATATTTCTAAACTAATACCGCAAAAGATTTGAAATTTCCCAGAAAAAAAAAAAATTTCGAATTGTTGTTACCTTTTTTTTTTAACAAGTTCGAAGGGTATTATAACTGTGCCTACATATTGTATATTTTTAGTATTTTTGTAGAACAAAATTTAGTATATTTTAAAAATTCGGTATATTTAAAATTTTTTATTTGTAAATCACTATCCGCTGTTAAATGAGGAAATTATCATCGTTACCCATAGGGTAAAATGGTATACAAATTTGAGTATATTTGTAGTATTTTTTCGGTGCATTAAATTGGCATATTTTCAAATTATTACTCCAAAGTCGACTTTAGATTTCGTCCTTGTTTATGAATCTGAAATTTCCCAGAAAACCAGAGAAAAGGAAAACACTTTAAAATTGTTATTAAATATTTTTATAAATTGATATTTATAAATTTTCGCATTTATTTTCATGGATTTTTTTGTTTTGTTTTGTATGGTTTCTTTTTCCATTTTGGACTGTAATAAAATGTAGTAAAAAAAAAAAAATTTAAAAAATAAAAATAATCGAGAATCGTTTTTGTATTTTTTTGTTTTTTGTTGTTGTTTATTGTGTTGGTTTTTTGTTGTTTTGGGGTTTTTTGTTTTTGCTTTTTTTGTTGTTTTTGTTTTAAATTTATAAACACTAAATGTAAATTATTAGTACAATTGTTTTTGATTTTTGCGTTTTCTCATAATTTATTTTTCTTGGTGTTGGTTTTATTTTTATTTTTTGTTGTTTTTTTTTAGTAAATATTTCGCAATGAATTGTTTACAATTAATTCATCAATATATCAATATATATATATATAGATATATGTATGTATATATTTATAAGCTACAAGAAATAAACATAAAAATTATAATAATAAGAATAATTTAATAGAATAAAATTTAATAAAAATTAATACAATTTCATTTTTGTTTTTGTTTGTTTTTCATTTCCATTGCATGTGTGTTTGTGTGTGTGTGTGTGTGTGTGTGTGTATAAATATGTGTACATGGCATTTTCGTGTTTGCTTTCGAATTTTTCATTTTAACAAATTTTGTACATAATTTCTTTTCTTTATTTTAAAAAAAATGTTTTTTCTCTCTTTTTCTTTTAATACGCTCAAATGTGTGTGTGTGTGTTTATGCATGTGTGTGTGTGTGAGTAAGTAACAATTAGTACAAAATAATTTCACTATTGAAAAGCTTAATTTTCAATTTCTATTTCCTTTTCATTTTTTTTGCATTTTTTCTTTCTCTCTCTCGCTCTGCCACGAAATAAAAAAACAAAAAACCTTTTGCTTATTCACTAAAAAATATTTGTTTAGATATTTTTTTTTGCCATTCAGTCAATCAGTCGAAACTTTTGGTTGGCGCCGCGACGGGACGTGCGTGCTTATGTGTGTGTGTGTGTGTGTATGTGTGTGTGGGTTTGTGTTTATCGATAAAGTGAACGAACGATAACGATAACAAGCGTTTAATCGCGCCCAAAAGCGTTTCCCACTGCGTTTTGTTTCTCATATAAATTAGAAAAAAAAATTGTTTGATTGAAGTATATATAGACATATAATCGTATATATTATATATGTATATACATGCTCTCGTATGTATGTGGTGTCTATATCTTTCGATATACTATAATCGATATATATCGCTTGTGTATTTTTCTTCTTTTTCTTTTTTCCAAGTGTATTTTTGTTATTCCTTATTTTTCTGTTTCTTTTTTCTGGTTTTTTAATTGATTTGTTTCTTACGCTTTCAAATTGCAATTTAAATGTGAATTTAAATTCATTGAAATGAAGAAGAAGAAGCAGAATAGATTGTGCATAGTAGAAGCGGGGGAGAATTGCGATTGCGATTTCGATTTTGGTTTTTTTTCTTTCGTTTTTGTTTTGCTCCAAAAAATAAAAAAAAAGATCGAACAAAATGCGCGCTACAAGAAGAGAATTTTTGTTGTTAAAGCCAACTCTGCACTGGTTATAGCCTACATATATGTATATATGCATAATGTGTATATCATATATCGTATATCGATCGATTTATCGATCACTCTTTCTTGCTGTCGCTCGCTGTCTCTCTCTCTCTCACGGTTTCATTCTCTGTGCGTTCTGTGTGTGTTTGTGTGTGTTTTCCAGTTTTTTTTATATAATACAAGTTTTCTTCTCGCTCTCTTTCACTCTCTCGCTCTCTCTCTCTCTCTGTCTCACATTCGCTCAGCTGCTTGTGGCACGTTGCTGATGATGCGGCTGCCGTTTGTGATGACGCCGCGATCGCCGGCATTGCGTCGAACAGCATTCATCGATTGGCGGGGCTGCCAACTCGCTGCCAGGTTTATCGAACACGCGACGCTTGTTCGAGACACGCGTTTGCTGGCACGTTGATCGCGAGCAGCGCTTGCGATCGCAGTTCACCTTCGAGTCCTGTAAAAGAATAAAGGAAAATTGTGATTAGTACAGAGTTAGGTTTATATATTTTAGAATACAAAAATACAGAATTAAACTGCATTTTTTGAAATTCATAGGTAAAAAAGACAAATTGATCATGTTTATATTTAACAATTGTCAAGGAAAAGACAATTTCTACTTGTGATTTGAAATTGTAAATCATAAATTTAGGCAATTTTTCTTTGTTTTTTTTTAATAAAATATTTCCGTTTTTTTTTTTAAAACGAATTTTGAATTTCAACTTAAATTTAGTATTTTAAGTATTAATATGAATACTAATATTCAAATTTCAAATACTAAAATACTAGACTTGACTATTAGTACTTACATATATTATTATCAAAAATTAAAGTTGAAATTCGAAATTTGTTTATAGACGTAGAAATATTTGTATTTGAGTTGATATTCAGTATTTGTTTTTGGATATAGAAAAATTGTTAATCAATTTGTTTTACACAAATTTATAAGTTGAAGTTAAAATTTGAATTTGTAAAATAAAAATGCCTATAAAATTTAGAGTTTGTTCTAATGTGGATATAAAAACCTTGATTTGAAAGTTGAAATTGAATTTAAAGAACTTTTCTCGAACTATTTAAGTACTTTTAAATTATTTTAAATTGAATTTGTGAAATAAAATTGACAAAATAATATTATTCAGTAAAATTGAGAATTTGTTATAGAATAGTAAAAATTGTAATTTGAAAATGAAATTTGGACTTAAAGAACTTTTCTCGAACTTTTTAAGTATTGAAAGTGATGATGAAATTTGTTTTGTTTGGGAAGTAAGTGTGTTTGGTGTTATTTGAAACTTACCTTGCAGCGGCATTTGATGCACTTCTGTTCGCCATGCGACAACAGAATCGGATGCCATTCCTGTCCGTTCTCGTAGATCTTGTTGACCACCTTGCAACCGCCGGCGGCAAGCGTTTCCTCAGCACTATGCGCCGCCGAACGTTGCATGGCCTGGTCGTGCAACACATTGGGATTACTGGGCGTATGCTTGCTGCCATGATTGCTCTGCTTGCCCTCGGGACAAACCTTGCAGCAGGCCTTTTTGTCCGGTCGATAGGCGAGCTTCTCGCTGCACTGCAAGGGGGGACAAACCATGCGGGGACAGCGCACCTCAAGTGTGGCAGCATCGCAGCTGCATGTGGTGCACGTGTCAAAGCCATTCGGTGGCAAGAACGGATGCCAACTGGCACCGGCGGCATGGAATTGATCGCCCAACCGGCAGCCCCGACGTGGCTGCAACAGCAGATCGCTGGCATTCAAAGCAGGCGATGATGATGATGATGATGCTGCACCGTCTGGTGTTGTGGCATGCCAATCGGCGGCGGTTTCGCGACGTGCCACACAAGTGGGGCAGCATTCGCCGTCGCGTTGCAACAGCTGCTCGGTGGCCGCTTTGCACTTCAGAGCGGGACACTTGATCAGCTCACAATTCGCTTGACCCCGTTGACAGGCACACATGTGGCACGTATCCTGAGCACTGCGCCACTGCTCCGATTCGTTGTAGAAGCGACCGGAGTGAAAGCATTTCGTTTCGCCGCCATTCAACATCTGATTATCGTTGTGATCCCCCGGCACCGGGACATTATTATCCGTATAGATGGGGAAACAATGCGCCGGGACTTTGGTGCTCTTCAGCTTGCCACGCAACAACAACTGATGCGTGTGCTTCGTGTGCAACTCCAAATAGCAGACACTTGTCTCGAGTTTAATCAGCTCAGCCGATGGCATACCGAGGACAAAGCCTTCCATGTAATTACCGGTGAATTCCTCGAGCAATTTCCGTGTGACCGGCGCCCCGATTGCCTCAATTGGTTTCTCCTCCAAATACAATTGCAAATCTTGCGCCGTGTTGATGCCACTCATCGTCAGTTCGTAGTGGAGATTGCATTCGTTGTCAATCGACATCCAGGCCATGGCCATGGCTCCAGTTGCTCCCTCGCCGTGTTGCTTCAGGAGAATTGGTTCCGCAGAGTCGCGAGCATCGGCCACAGGACGTGGCACCAAACGACCGCGTATCAAACTCGCCTCATGCTCGGTGGCCACATTGACACCGAGTTCACCCGCATACAAAGACTCTAGAACTTTGGGTCCCAGCTTCTCCACACTGCCGATGGCCTGATTGAAATTGAAACTGGGCGTTAGATCCTCGAGCTTTGCCTTGCGTTTGCCCTGCTCCTCGATCAGACTGATGTTCGGACGATCGCGAGTATTCACATGATCCGTCTCAATGTTGTACGCCAACGAACCGTCCGTGTTAAGATAGACCCAAGCCAAGCCGCTGCTCCTCGTGCTCAGTTCGTTGCCGTGCGGCGGTGCCAAGAGCGTCTGGAAGATCTCACAACTTGCCCGGGTCACAATGTGTCCCTGGATGCGCAGTTGGGGATATTTCTTCGACTCGACGGTCAACAGGAGTTTGCCCCGCGACATCAGACGCAAATTCTGTATGGTAATCGGTGAGGACAACTCAAGTACGTTGATCTCCGCCGAGGGTTTTCGCACACGGGGCAACTCATCGAAGATCAGTTCTTTGCGTTCCGGCAATTCGATGCGCACATTCAACGCTGCATCGGCAAACTCTTCGACACCAAAGACACCGTTAAAGACAAGCGTTAAATGCATCGAACTCGCTGCGCCACTCGATGTCGAGACAATCGCTGTGCCACCGGCGCCGGCAAGCTGAGGATCGGGCTTACCGCTAGCCGTGAGCGGAGGCTCGAGCAGTGAACTGAAGAGTTCTGTTTGCAGTGCCGTGTATTTGGCAATCTTCCCGGCGAGTGCCAATTCCGCTTGATGTTTGTTGCCCCACAGCAGCACCACGTGCAACCGATCGTCGCGCAAGATGCGCTTGTAATCGCGTGGCACGCGTCGCCACACGCCGCAAATCTTTCCGGTGGCATTCTGATATACACTGAGGGTGCCGCTGAGGGTCGTCTCCAGTTGATGCTCCTCAAGGATGACACCGCCATCGTCCACGAATTGTATGGCACGGGGGCGACCGATTTTCGCCGATGTGTAGAACGAATAGTAGAGGTTCTTCTTGTGGAACAGAAAGCGGGCGGTGGCCACAACGTTTTGTGGATTGTATGTCGTGTACATGGATTTCATTTCCTCGCCCTTCAGGAAGTAGGATGTGCGTCCCGTTAGCAGAGCCGCGTAATCTATTTTGGGAAGAGAAGATGTTGTTGATGTGGTGGTCAAAATTTTGATGAAGAAATCCCAAATTGGGATGTAGAATGCGTGCTTTACTATCGGGTATAGTATCGGTACAGGGTTAACTATCGATTATAGTAGAGAAGATGTTGTTTACGGTGGTCAAATTTTGTTGTTGTTGATGTGGTGGTCAAAATTTGGGTTAGTTTTGAAGCTGAGTGATGTAGGAAAAGAGAATCTGGATGCTTTACTATCGGTTATAGTATCGGGACCAGTTTAACTATTGATTATACAAACGATTATAGTAGAGAAGATGTTGTTGAATGTGTGGAAATGTTGCATTCGTTTTTAGCTGAGAAGAGGTATGAAGAAACTGCGTGTTTTACTATCGGTTATAGTATCGGTACTATCGATTATCGTGGAAAACATTCTACACTTGATAGTTGTAAAATTGTTGGTATTCCACAAAGTATTTTACATTTAAATGTCAATCGGAAAAATGATCCTCAAAGCTGTTAAGAAATTATTGAATTTTAAGCAGTTAATATTGGTGTTTAAAAAAACTTGACTGAACGCCTCATTGCAATAAGGATCACTTTACTTAGATAGTTTTTCATGTTTTATTAATTACAATGTAAAATGAAAACTCTTTTTTTATCGTTGATGTTTGTTTTAAGATCGTTGCTTAAGTTTGAGTATTGCCATCTATAACCGATATATCGCATGCATAGTTAATAATGTAATAATCGAATGGTGTTACTTACGTTTCATGTTGCGCTCCTCCTCTTCGCTGGGCACAGGCACATCCAAAGCGACGTCCGTGTCTGTAAATGAAATGAAATGAATGGGAAATCAGTTGTAGTTGTTATTGCTGGAATTTGCTCTACATTGGAATGCAGAGGTTCAAAGCGTATGCCGCACGCACTGAATGAAATACTGAATGAATGAATGAACTGAATAAAGGACAGGTAAAACGAACCCAAAAGAGAGAAAGAGACAGAGAGAGTTGTGTGTGTGCGTCCAGGTGGCATTCATTAATCGTGCATAAATTGAGACACAGCAGGTAAACTAGACCCGAAATGCAGCTTCCAGGAATTGGCTTGGCGTGAAAGTAGGTGGACATTTCCGGCGTGACAAGGGGCAGAGGCATAAACACCACACACACACACCACTAACACACACACACATAGTCTGCGCATTCACAACACAAGAGTTGATTGACAGTGGCACATAAATCACCATCTCAGTTTCGTTACTTCGTTAGAAGTCGCTTCCTAAAGCTGATTATAAAAAAAAAAAACGAGCCTAGAACTCTCAGTTATACCCTGCAATAAACACTGCACCCAACTCAAGGAACTCGGCTTGCTGTGCAGCTAATCAGTTGAAATTTGCAGAACAGTTTATGCATAAACTTAACGATTGTCGCTCAATATTCGCTTTAGCTCATTTGAAGTAACTCGGCTTTCTGTGAACCAATGCAGATGAAACTTGCAGAATATGCAGATAATTACGTAAATTTATAGATTATTTCAATTGTGCAACTCTAGTGTTAAATTTTCCCGTAATATTCGGTTCTACATCTCAAGTAACTCAGGTTCCCTTAAGGACATTTAGTTGAAATTTGCAGCATATGCAGCTAGTAACTTAAATCTACTAATTACTTCAATTGTGCAAATCTAGTATCGAATTTTCCCATAATTTTCGGTTCTACACCGTTTTGCCTACCTCAAGTAACTCAGCTTCCCCTAAGTTTATGCAGCTGAAACTTTCAGAACATACAGCTAGTTACTTAAATATACTAAATACTTCAATTGCAACAGCAACTGTATTCTAAAATGTTCCCATAATATTCGCTTTTAACCCATCTCAAGTAACTCAGGTTCCCTTAAGCACATGTAGTTGAAACTTGCAGGGTATTGACATAAAAATAAACTCGACAGAAAAACACAAAGCACAAAGAAGTTGTGTGCGAGTCTAAAGCTAAAGCTGAAGTTGAAGTTGATGCTGCATTGGAATTTCGATTATTTCTTTTCTACCCTCCTCCTCCTCCTCCTCCTTTGTCGCCTTCTGCATTCGATCTCTTGCCCAAACTCACGACCTCTCATGCTGCGTTAAGCCGCAAAAAAGCACAAGAAGCCGATAAAAAAGAGTGAGGGAAAAAAAAAATAACAAAAACAAAAAAAAAAATAAAATAAAATCAACTTCTTGCCGCATAATGAAGGGCGACAAATCTGACACCTTGTATAGCATTTTATTGAGCCGAGGCCGAGGTGATATCGACTCGCTGAAGACGGGTGTGGGCAAAGGGGGAAAGGGGAAGGGGGAGGAAGGGGCCAAGACCGCGTTGCGGTTGCCCGACTGCATTTGTATTAGTGTCTTTGTGTGTGTGTGTGTGTGTAGCTTCAATGTCTCTCGCTGTCCGATCTTATCGCCTGATCTTAATACGAGCCACTTCTGACCGAAAGGCCCCTCTGACCCCCCGGTGCTCCACCATCCTCTCTCCTTCCTTCATCAGCTTGCCTCTTTGCGTTTTTCAATTTGACGCGTCGTCTGCGGCGCATTCTTTTGCTTATTGGTCGATCGGTCGATCGCAGCACAAAGATCCCAGCTTCAGAGGTCCCCGGGACCCCAAAAGAGAGAGAGAGAGAGAGAGAGAGAGAGAGAGAGCGAGAGAGAGGGAGAGGGAGCGAGACCCTCGGCATTGCCCTTGACTCGCGCTCGCTTTGCAGATGAATGAATTTCGTTTCGTTTCGTTTCATTTTTATGCCGTGTGTGGTACTTTTTCTTCTTCTCTCAGTCTCGGTCTTCGGTGTTTTTTTTTTTTTTGTATTTTCTGTAAGCCAAGATAAATGAGTTTTGGTGCGCACAAAGACGACGACACGTTGCCCATCATGACAACCACGAGAAACGCACAACGAGCAACGGACGGACAGACAGACAGACAGACAGACGGACAGTCAGCTGGACGTTTGGACAGAAGCCGACAAAGCCAGTGGAAAAGACAAACGACACCTTCGTTCGGCATTGAGTCAACGCTTTGGTATGTGGCTGGCTTCCCCCTCTCCACTAACCCTAACCCCAGTCCCTTCCTCTTCCCCTCTCTCTCCCCACACTCCTCAACTGAAATCAGAATCTTGAAATCTTCAAATCTTGCAGCTCATTAACAAAAAGTTTGAAAGTGTTTTTTTTAGTAGCTCTTCGCTCTAATGAAACGAGCTCTACAGCTGCTTAAAAGTAAGCCAAGTACTTTTTTTCTCTTGACTGGGGGTGTGGCCAAAGAGGCGGGGAGAGGAAGAAGAAGAAGAAGGCAAAGGCGAGAGGAAGCGTTGCTAGTTGATGATGACTAAAGACTTAAAGAGCTTAGAGTGTGAGATGAAGAGGTGATCTTTCTTTTCTTATCTGAATTATTATTTTTTTTTTGCATTGCAAATCTTTCTTCTTTTTTAAATATGAAATTTTGCATTTTGAAATAATCTTGAAATATAAAAGTGGCATGTAAAAATTAATGTAATAATACATACCAATATTGGGAATGATTTCTTGAGAATGATTTGAAACTAAAAGAAGAATTTTAGCTCAATTTGGAATATAATAATTTAATATTATGTACGCATAATGGGAAATATTTCTTGACAATAGCTTGAAACTAAAAACAGCAAATTTTACGATATAAAATAGAATAGAAAAGAGAAGCTTTTATCAATGCACTTTTGCAAGAAACTGAAACTGAAGATCTTTTGTGTGATGATCACTTAACTGTATGTGTGTGTGAGAGTAAGAGATCACAAACACACACACAAACATAGTTGAAACTACCTGAAGACAGCGTTTTGTGAGCAATCTAAATGCGATCGTGCACAGTTTGAGTTTTGTTGTTTCGATCTTTTTTGTTTTTTTTTTTTTTAATAG
Organism: Drosophila pallidifrons; assembly: GCA_023558445.1. NCBI lineage: Eukaryota > Metazoa > Arthropoda > Insecta > Diptera > Drosophilidae > Drosophila > Drosophila pallidifrons. The sequence goes on along the minus strand of CM042351.1, from coordinate 24,207,723 downwards.
ACAGTTCCGTTTTGATGCCCGAACGATAAAGTTGAAATTTTTATGACCCAGAGGCAACGAGGAGTGAGTGAGAGAGAGGGGCGAAGGTAGATAAAGATACCTATAATAAGATAAGAGCCAAACAGGGACTCACGCCTCTGTGATAATCATCTTTGATACGTTTTTTTTTTTTTTTTTTTTTTTTTTTGGGCAATCCTTTTGAGTTGAGTGAGTGGCTGGCTACAATGTTGGAATGTTGGGAATGTCTTGGCATGGGGTTAGGCCATAAAATGCTCTAAAAAGGAAACGCATTGACCACAAAAGATGTCATCAACTTGAATTGTCTGCGATGCGCCAATGAAGCAGCAACGTCTCTCTCTCTTAATGGATCCCAAAACGAATCGAAAAGAGGCAAAAATGAGAGGAAACGATTGCAGGCATCGATTGACATTGCCAAGAGACATTAACTTTTATTGTCTCTACCTGGTAAATGTTTTCCCCCCCTTTCCCTCTTCCCTCTCTCTTCCTTGTCTTCCCATCTTCAAATCGATATCTTGGTCGATCTGTGGACCGCCCGCTGTTAGCGGCGGCAAATGAGATAATTTAATAAGCGTTAAAATGCTCGAGTTATGTCATTATAAAAAAGAAAGAAAGAAAAATACAGAGACAGAGAAAGAGAAGCCACAAAGAAGCGACGAAAAAATGCATAAATTAATGCAGAGAGAAACGAGATGTGGCAAGAAGCAACAAACATTTTGCTGCTCGGCTCTGCCCCCAAAAATGGGCATTTAACGTTGGTGCAATTTTTGCAGAGCGAGTTGCAAGCTGCTTCACTAAACTTGGCTATACATAAATATGTGCGCATGTGTGTGTGTGTATGTGTGTGTGTGTGTGTGTGGTAGATGCAACAGCGGCAGCCGTGGCATGCACCAAGTTAGGCTAAAAAATAGAAATAACTTTGGTAAATCAAAAGCAGCTCGTTGCCTGTTTTCTGTTGTTGCTGCTCGCAAATATTTTTACAATAGCTGCCACAGAGCTTGCTGCAAAACAGCGGCGGGCCATGTGGCAGGGGCATGTGGCAGGCAAGCCAAGTTGGGGCCGCGCCCGTGCCTTCTAACTATTTATGGCAAACGAGTTGCAACCAAGTCGAAGTCGATGCTGAAGCTGCTGTTGCCATTTTTTTTTTTTTTTTTTTTTTTTTGACGTGGCAGCCGCAATTTGTGGCAACTTGGCCAACTTGGAATAAAAGTGAAATCTTCAGCGAGAGACAGCGAGAGAGTGCTAGAGAGAGAGAGAGAGAGAGAGAGAAAGAGACAGGGATTGGGACAGCCAATTGGGGACGACCAAAGGTCAACGGCTTTGCATAAGCAAATGAAATATTGCCGCAAAACGGAAACTAATGATGTGCTGCCAGCTTGCTTGCAACTTGCTGCAAGTCGTTGTGGCAGTTGCAACCAGTTTAGAGCAGCAGCAACAGCAACAGCAGCTTCAGCTTCAGCTTCATGCCACACAGCGGCAAAGCGGCTGACTGGAATTTTCAGCCAGCACTCGCCTGATTATGTGAAAAATGTCACACACACACTCACACACACTAGCGACGACTTTCCTCATAAGTTTTTTTTTGCTGCTTTTCTAATTATGAATTCAATTCATGCAGAAAATTAGCAAAAGCCAAAGAATTGCCCAGTGATTCAGTGCGATCGCTGCATATTGAACTTCAACTTCAGCAGCAAGCTGCATTTGGCGTTGCCACCTGGACGGATTTAGGGTTGCCAAGCACACCAAAGAAAGGGGAAATAATGTCTTAAGTTGCTAATTTGACTTGTTTATAACTTAATCGAGTTAAGCTGAAGATAGTTTTATTTAGTGTTGCCATCTGGTCAGTTTTAGGGTTGCCAAGCATACCAAAGAAAGGGGAAGCAATGTATAAAGTTGCTAATTTGACTTGTTTAAAACTTAATCGAGTTAAGCTGAAGATAGTTTTATTTAGTGTTGCCACCTGGACGCATTTAGGGTTGCCAAGCACACCAAAGAAAGGGGAAATAATGTCTTAAGTTGCTAATTTGACTTGTTTATAACTTAATCGAGTTAAGCTGAAGATAGTTTTATTTAGTGTTGCCATCTGGTCAGTTTTAGGGTTGCCAAGCATACCAAAGAAAGGGGAAGCAATGTATAAAGTTGCTAATTTGACTTGTTTAAAACTTAATCGAGTTAAGCTGAAGATAGTTTTATTTAGTGTTGCCACCTGGACGCATTTAGGGTTGCCAAGCACACCAAAGAAAGGGGAAATAATGTCTTAAGTTGCTAATTTGACTTGTTTATAACTTAATCGAGTTAAGCTGAAGATAGTTTTATTTAGTGTTGCCATCTGGTCAGTTTTGGGGTTGCCAAGCATACCAAAGAAAGGGGAAGCAATGTATAAAGTTGCTAATTTGACTTGTTTAAAACTTAATCGAGTTAAGCTGAAGATAGTTTTATTTAGTGTTGCCACCTGGACGCATTTAGGGTTGCCAAGCATACCAAAGAAAGGGGAAGCAATGTATAAAGTTGCTAATTTGACTTGTTTAAAACTTAATCGAGTTAAGCTGAAGATAGTTTTATTTAGTGTTGCCACCTGGACGCATTTAGGGTTGCCAAGCACACCAAAGAAAGGGGAAATAATGTCTTAAGTTGCTAATTTGACTTGTTTATAACTTAATCGAGTTAAGCTGAAGATAGTTTTATTTAGTGTTGCCACCAGGTCAGTTTTAGGGTTGCCAAGCATACCAAAGAAAGGGGAAGCAATGTATAAAGTTGCTAATTTGACTTGCTTAAAACTTAATCGAGTTAAGCTGAAGATAGTTTTATTTAGTGTTGCCACCAGGTCGGTTTTAGGGTTGCCAAGCATACCAGAAAAAACGAAAAATTTTTATACAGTTGCTAATTTGACTAGCTTATAACTTAATCGAGTTAAGCTGAAGAAGCTTTAATTTGGCGTTGCCACCTGGTCAGTTTAAGGGTTGCCAAGCACATGAAAAGAGTTGCCAGATGTTGCCAAAGAACTTTAAAACAAATTGAAAGCTTACTAAATGTATTTTTTGTGAATTTGAAACTTGTTGCTTGCTCTCAGGGTTGCCATCTGTGGTTTATTTTGAGTAATGATCTGATTGTTGACAGCCAAAAAAAAACATTTTAATGGCACGGCACGTGTGTGTTCCCAATGGGATGATCAGCGCGGCCGAAAACAGATGAAATTCTGTTGGAATAGTCGAAGAATGCGCTCAATGCCAACATCATCATCAACATGAAAATTTGAAAGAAAAGTCCGAGTCCCAGTTCCCCGAATAGTAATAATAATAATAATATTATTAATCACAATACACCAGCATACAACGAACGAAACGGACGATCATAAGTTGTGCGATATAAAATAAATCGGAGCAGACGACACCGAACACGACGGAACATGCAAAAAAGTCGACGAAATAAATAAATGCAAAAAACACACAACACAAAATAAAAAGTGAAATAACATACATCAAGCGACAGACTGTGAGAAAAAGCCAGAGAGAAAGAGAGAGGTAGAAACGTTTTGGGGAAGGAAAGGTGATCTATATGTATGGAGATCGAAATATGTTGTTTGGGGGTAGGCGACAAAAGGAAAACAAAAATGGAGGGGAAAAAAACACAGCGAAATGGCATAAAAAAGAATTATAAATTGCGTAGCGTTGACCTTCATTTCGGTCCAAGTAATTTTTCATAAACAATTTACGCGTTTCGTTGCGGTGCGATTCATACTCGAACTATCTGCATACATATATATCTGTATATGTATATATATATATCACAGATATATATGCTCCATATATACATTGGACATTATGTGATCTGAGCAAAAAAAAGTGTTGTACAGCTGCCGTGAATGCTACGCTTAATTATTCATAGATACACAGCATATATCTACTATATAGATTGAGTTCAACAGAATTATTTACAAGCAACAAGCAACAAGCAAGTCATATCATTTTTATAGCCTGTCTGATAATCCAATTGTATATGTTTTTGATATTTTTTATGATGCTTAACAAACAATTGCATGTGTCAAAATATTGAGATATTTTCCTAATTTATAATCCCCGAGACTCTCTGATTGCTTTTGACGCGATGATGACGCATCTCGATGGCATGAGAAAGTATATATAGTATATATAGCATATGATATGTTTTCTTGACTTACCGTTACGATCTCCGGGACAAGTCTTACAGCATTTGCCGGGCAATGAGATGGGATCATCGCATTTAGCTGGCGGACACTCGTTCTTAATGTTGCGACATTGCACACGTGCAACAATGCGTCGCTTCTTGGGTATCTGCAAAAAAAAAAACGAAAAAGAAAACATTTATTAGCAACAACAAAAAGAAAACATTTTTGTATATAATATCTCATTAGTTATGCTGAGTGGATGAGCCAATGTGTCACTTCTGTCTGTCCCGATGCCCATTACTGTATATTTTATTTATTTTTTTATTCACTTTTTATATAATTTCTGTAGCCGCAAAATTAATTAGCGCTGCCATTCCAACACACACACGCACACATCTAAACTTTTCTATGCTCTCATACCCTGTCATTTTTTTTATATAATATTGCAGCTCAAACTGACCGAGAGAACTCGGCATCGGTTGATGCTAACTATCTGGAATTTGCTTGGTAAGTTCATGTTTGATTACAACTTGCTAATTTTTACATTATTCCTTGACTTTTGTGTGTATTTTCGAAGTTACCTAACTTTTGACTCACGAGAGTTGCATTGCTTATATTTCGTATATAGTTAGGATAATGTATGCTTTAGAAGTTCTCGAAATTTCAGCTGATTTCGCCAAGTTTTACAGGGTATCTGGGTGTACTATACTATACACTCTTGTCTAGTTTAGAGTTAGCGCTGCTTTAATTTTAGAACTAAATCAAATTGCGATTTTCTTAATATAAATATATGAATATATTTATAATTTTCTATATCATTCCATTTTATTTTATTATTTTTTTTTTTTTTTTTGGCATTTTGCGTGTCGCGTTCGTTTTTTTTTTTTTGTGTTAATTCATTTCAGATCTCTGGTTGGTTGGTCGAAACTGGACTGACTGAGAGTGTTGTGTCGTTGTCTTTTTGATGTTTATATGAATTCATTTTTATTGGCCTGCCAACGTTGTTGCTTTTAACGATGGCATATCAGTTCTTAAGTCTTACAGCAAAACAGACAGACGAAGAGAAGAGGAAGAGAAACAGAACAGAAGGCGAAGGCGAAGGCGAAGGCAGCACAGCTATCATTTTATGATGTGCTCGTTTATAAGTCTTGCAGCCACATAAATTATAATTAATTAATACAAAACTGACTTTTATGCAATGGCCAAATGACCAAATGACCAAATGCCCAGTGGCTGGACAGGTCCATTAAATCGCGAATCGCGAATCGAGTCGAAGAAACTGCGACTAACTGACGATCATTTCGTTCTCTCTCTCTCTCTCTCTCTTCAATAGGAGAGCACTCAAGTGGAGGGGAGAAGAGAAGACAGAAGACAGAAGACAGCTCTTCAATTAGCTCGACAATTTGCAAAAGAGAGAAAAGTTAATAACCAAAAGTACAACTGTTTAAATTAAAACATAAATAAAACCAACTCATTAAACAACTTAACAACGCAAATGCTCGACGCTTTAACAACTTTACGAGTTGTCTGTGTTCACTCATTATTTAGATACGAATGTTAGAGGCAGGATTGAATGGGAGTTTATAGATTGAAAGATGTTTTTTTATGTTAATAAAGATAATAAAGAGTTAGATATCAGAGCATTGAATAGGCAATGAAAATAAAGTTTATAAAGAGTGTGCTCGAATAAATGCAAAGCGCTGCGATATTAGTATTAAAATATACCAAATTAATCAAAAATACTAAAAATATTCCACAGGCTATATTAGGTATATTGATATATTACTTCACTCAAAATATACTATAGAATGGTAAAATATATTAAATTGTCAGCCCAGGCAACAAAGTCTTAGTTTTTTCCCCTTCAAAAGTATTTCTTAAATAATTTATTCTTTTCTTTTGACGGACGGACAGACGAACATGGCTATATAGTATCGGTATTAGTATATATTTACTTTATAGGGTCCGATTGAAAAATGAAATAAAGATTGTAAAATTCTAAGAAGATCAGCAAAAATCGATGTATCTGAAAAATATCTAATAAAAGTCTGCTTAAAGACTTAAAAGAGTTCTTTGAAATGTTTCAAATGAATGTGTAAAAAGGAGAATTAAAAATATCGAAATGTCTTAAAAATCTGATTGAAGTCTACATAAAGAACTGAAAGAGTTCTTTCAAAATAAATCAAATAAATTTGTACTTCAATAAAGAAGATTTCTCAAAAATCTGATTGAAGTCTGTAGCCAACTGTTTTGCTATATCATCAGTATTTGTACGATCTGCAGATATATTGTTGTACTTGTTGTGGGGCTCTTTTTTTTGGGCTTGTGTCTGTCTGGGTCGTCTGGTCGATGGCAGACGCACAATGACAACAACAGCAACAACAATAAGAAGACTTTATGGCGTCAATTAATTTTCGGGGCCTGCTTATATATATATGATATATAGAGTATGAAAGAGAGAGAGAGAGAGTGGGGGGAATAATATATATTTGATATTTGATGTGTATAAATTGGGTTGTTGTTTTTGTTATTTTTACACACACACAAGTTTGACATTTTCAATGCTGTTTTTTTTTCGGTTTTTTTGTGGGTCGACGTAATTGCAAAAAAAAAAAAAAAAAAATCGCTTTAAACAACAATTCAATCAACAACAACCACGACAATAAATGGGAAGGAAAACGCAATTTTCAATTTGTTTTTGGCAAAGGTTTGGTATTTGGTTTCTTCGCATTCGGATTCTACGTAGATACTAAGTATCTATTATAGTACATCATCTGTGTGTGTGTGTGTGTGTGTGTGTGTGTGTGTGTGTGTGTGTGTGTGTGTGTGTGTGTGTGTGTGTGTGTGTGTGTGTGTGTGTGTGTGTGTGTGTGTGTGTGTGTGTGTGTGTGTGTGTGTGTGTGTGTGTGTGTGTGTGTGTGTGTGTGTGTGTGTGTGTGTGTGTGTGTGTGTGTGTGTGTGTGTGTGTGTGTGTGTGTGTGTGTGTGTGTGTGTGTGTGTGTGTGTGTGTGTGTGTGTGTGTGTGTGTGTGTGTGTGTGTGTGTGTGTGTGTGTGTGTGTGTGTGTGTGTGTGTGTGTGTGTGTGTGTGTGTGTGTGTGTGTGTGTGTGTGTGTGTGTATAGAGTATACGATTCGTCGCCATTATAAAAAGAGCTTTAAAATCAATATTAATCATGCGTAAAAATGTCATAAATTATGCGCCTCTTCTTTGCCTTCCATTGCCACGTTTTGGCCCCAACTTAAGTGAAAATACATTTTTCGCCAATAATTTTTCCTATTTTCCTTCCTTCGATATTTTCATAGTATTTTTTTTGGCGACGTTGTGTGTGTGTGTGTGTTGCTTGTGTGTTGTTCTTTCTGTCTTGTCGCTTGTAGCAAATGTCGGCAGTCATTAGTCAATTAGTTGGCCGCCTATCAGCGCAGACTTGACTTAATTTGTTCAGTCAGCCGTCGTACAATAAGAGATGCAAAAGTATCTCGCAAAATGAATAACGCATATCTATATGCAATAGTTGTTGTTGTAACAAGTTCTCATTTAAAAATTGCTGAAAGCTTTACTGAAAGCTGCGCAAAAAAAAAGTATCTCGAAAAGCATCTCGAAAATGAGTAGCTTAAATCTATATGCATTGGTTGATGTTGTGGCACTTATTAAGCAGCAAGTTCTCATTCAAAAACTGCTGAAAGCTCTACTCAAAAGCTGCTGAAAGTTGCACAAAAAATACAACTAAATACTTTCAGCAAACTTCTTACTTTGTCAGCTGACAGCTTTGTTGCTGAAAGTTGCTGAAAGCTCACTAAAACCTCACAATTGACTAACTTTGCTTCCTTGAACATTGTTGCATTTAAAAGCAGTTGAAAACTTTGACAAAAGATGATGAAATCTCACTGACAATTGAGCTGGCTTAATTAGATACTTGAACATTAATCTAAAGTTCCTACAATTCGATTTTTGCAGCTGAAAGCTTCGACACAAGTTGATTAAATCTCACTTAAAGTTGCGCTGGCTAAACTAAATACTTTTCACCTTTGAACATTGCTGTTAAATTGCTAAAATTTGATTTTGAATTTGATCGGAAGCTTTGGCAAAACTTTCTGCAGCTTTCTTGCTGTATTTTGTTTTATTAAAAAGCCGTTGAAAGCTTCGACAAGTTGCTAGAAACTGGTTGAAATCTTTCTTGCTGTATTATTGAATTTAAATGTAACTAAAGATTCTGAAAGCTCATTCATGAAGTTGTTCCCTTTTAAACTTAACTTAACACAAATACAAATAAAGAGCTTTGACTTACCGCAACGCATTCGCATTTGATGCAATACATGACACCAAAAGGAGGCCCAAGATCCGCATACCAAGTGGAGCCCAATTCACGAAGAACTTTGCCAAATTGACATTCGGTTACTGTAAAGAAAACAAAACAAAAATTAATTAAAAATCAAACAAAAAGCAAATAGAGTTTGTCTATATGAATTCAATTGCATTGCATCAATTGCCAGTTGTTGTTGTTGCTCTCTGGCTATAAAAGTCCATTTGTCTAAATATAAAATTTTATGGTTTTTTTTTTGTTGTTGTTATATTTGTTTTTGTTGAAAATGCTGGCGCCAGAGTTAATTGCATTTGCCCATATAAATGAAATTTAGTCAATGTCAATGCAAGAGTATGGGAATGGAAAAGTTATGAGGAGGGGGAGAGAGGGAGGTGGAAGGAGACTACGTATTGCAACATGTTGCCAAACGGCAGCAACAAATGTTGCTAGCTGGCGCCACATTCAAATATCGTTTCCGGCAGCCAGAGTTTTTACAATTTTACAAATGAAACAGAAAAAAAAGTGGCGCCAGCAAGTGTCAAGTTGTTAGCAGCGGAGAGAGGAGGGGAGGGGGAGGGAGAAGGGGGGGGCAAGATTTGACTTTTAGACTCAATTTCATTAGCGGCATTTTGTGTTTTATTGTTGTTGCTGCTGTTCGGTGTTGTTAATTGGATGGCATTTTGTGTGGCGCTGTTATTTGGTATGCAAATCGGGCAAAAGCGCGTTAAATTATTAATATATTTTAATTACCAGGCGCACACAGGCAGCTTAGCTCTCGTCTTTAGTCTCTCGTCTCTCCAAAAAATTACAAATGCTAAAACTTTAAACTCTTTGGCGCCACACATCAGCCATAAAAAACACAACGAGCGCGCAAAAAAAAAACGAAAAAAATCGACGAAAACCAAATAGAAACATTCAAAATACTTAATAGAAATTCCCAAATAAAACACACGGGTTGTACGACTAAAGAATACCGCGTAAAAGTGTGAAAATAAATTCCAAAGTCGAAAAAATGGCTTTAATTAACTTTTTTCAAGCTAATTTGCTAATTTTGCAAATTTACGACTAAAAAATATCTCTTTAAAGCTCAAAAGTAAATTCTAAAATGGAACATAGAAAAATGGCTAAAGAAAGCATTGATTTCTATGCTTTTCATTTGGCTCTTTTCAAACTAAATTGCTAATTTTGCAATTGCTCTGCTTTGATTTGACTTTTTTTTTTGCTAATTTTGCAATTGCTCGACTAAAGAATACTGTGCAAAAGTTTAAAAGCGATTTCCAAAACAGAAAATGACAAAATAGCTTTTCATTTAGCTCTTTTCAAGCTAAATTGCTAAAGAATACTGCGTAAAAGTTCTCAAGTAAATTCCAAAATGAAAAATATAAAAATAGCTAAAGAAAGTATTGATTTCTATGCTGGCTTTTTTCAAGCTAAATTGCTAGCTAATATGCCGTCGCAATCGATCGTCGAGGGTATTAAGTGGAATAGTTAAAATCGATGGCAATGAATGGGGCGTAAATATCAGCGTGTATTTTTTTTTTGCTTGCTTGATGGATTGTTGTGTGGCTTTTGCTTCTGCTTCTTGCAGTTGCTCAACTTTTAGCGTTATCATTGAAAAGCAACGCTGGCAGAAACTGGGCTACAACTGATTAACTAAAACACACACAAAAAAAAATCACCGAAAAAAAACAAAACCAATAAACTAAACTAAAAAAATGTATTAAAGAAGAAAAAAGGCAGCAACAACAAATCAACTATCTAAGCAGAGAAAAAAATAAGAAAAAATGAAAACAACGCCCAGGCAAACATGAGAGCAACAACGAAACAACCTCAGCAGCGACAACAACAACAACGGCAACAACGGCAACCTTAGCCGAACAAGCAGGGGCGGCATTGCCCGACATGGCGTATACGTGATAAGTGGCGCTAACGACGCGCGACGTTTATCAAGTGGCGGTCTTATTATAATTTGTTGTTGTTGTAGTTGTTGTTGTTGTTGCTTTCATTGGCGCCAGTTTTATTTGCGTGCGAAAATAAAGAAACACAATTTAAATGCAAGCAACAACAATAGAAATTTAATCAGCGAGAAGAGAGACAACGGAATCGCCTTTGATACAAGCTGCCGATTTACGCGCAATAGATTTATAAATATTTATGTGTGTGTCACTCTCCTCTCACTCACTCTTTTATATATACATATAAGAGTCGCCAAAAAATGTTAAATATGTATTAAGTATTTTTCTATCATTCTTTTTTTTTTTTTTTTTGGTTTCCACTTATATAATTGCACTCGCTGCGCTTCATTTCATATCGCTGCGTTGGCAACAAAATGCTGCTAAGCTTTACAGCACCAAAAATGTTGCCAGCACTGCATCGCAAAAGTTGCTAAGCTTTACACCACAAAAATGCTAGCAACAATGCATCTCAAATGTTGCACTAAAAATGTTGCTAGGCATCGAATGTTTGCATTGGCGCTGCGTGCGTTGGCCGCAAATGTTGCCAAGCTTTACAGCTACAAATGTTGCTTGCTGCCGTTGCCGCTGCCGCTGTCGACGTCGCTGCTTCCGTTTGCAGCAGCTGTGCAGCCAATAACATTGCGAGTTTTGCCTTCTGCTTCTGCTTTTGCTTCTGCAATGTTAACTCAGTCTCTCGCTCTTCCTCTTCCTGTTTGCTGTTCACTGTTGTTGTTTGCCGTTTTGCCGACCCGCCCCTCATTTCCGTTGATCGTTGATCGTTGAGTCGAGAGCCAACAAACTCATCAGCAACTAAAAGCCAGCTGTTAATTATGCACTGATCGATCTATCGCTCTTTATTTGTCCATGCAAAAAGCATCGACTATATAGTATATATGTATGTATTTTATGTATTTGCTGCATTTTGTCTAGACTTGATTTGATTTATGGCTTAGCTTCTTCTTCTTCTTCTTCTTCTTCTTGTTTTGATTTTGGCATTTGGCAAGGCAAAGAAATCATTTCCAGACTGAATTTATTGTTTGTGCCAAATTCATTCATCGATGCACAACGTAACAATAATGCCAAAAATGCGGGGCGTGGCACTCCCTCTGGCTATCTCTCTCTCTCTCTCTTTTATAGAAGTGCATTGAGAGAGCGCCACACAGAGAGAGAGAGAGAGAGAGAGAGAAGAGGAGACGTGTGTTATTTATAATTTGCATTTCAGACGAAAGATCTACAAATAAATTTACGCCTTTTTGTTCGCATTGCTGTTTTATTTTTGGCAGTGCATTGACACACACACATACAAGCAACAAATTAATGCTGCAGCAATTAAAGAAGCTGAAGAAAAGCTTCCACTGCACTAAGAAAAGGTGCTTAAAGCTTTTAAAGCAACTGCAATTACTTCAAAACTTCCTAAAGCTGCTTAAAAGCCGAAAGTTGCTGAAAGCTTTAAAAAGTTGCTCAAATGATATTGAATGCAACTGAAAGCTTAGCAAAAAGTTTTACCTTTAAAAGCTGCTTATTAGCATAAAGTTGCTTAAAGCTTTTCAATAAACTGCAATTGCAGCTAAGTGCAATTTGAGTTCATTATATTATTAAAAAGTTGCTAAAAACTATATTGAAAGCAACTGAAAGCTTAACAAAAACAGTTGAAGCACTGATTTAATTTCAAACTTGCAATCTTAACAAAGCTCTTGAAGCACTGACTCCATGTTAAGCAACTCGACAGCTTAACAAAGTTTAATCGATAGTTCCACAAAGTTCATGGATATAAAAGTACAACTGAATAATAAGTTTTGGGTCAACACACTAAGAACAGAATATGAAATAAGCACACAGTATAAGCTACATATTTTGTAATGTTGCGTTAAGCCAAAGCTCAAGTTTCGTTTAAGCAAAAGCTCAGCCAAACATATTCGTGGTTATAAAAGTGCACTTGAGTAATAATAATTTTGGGAAAATGCAACACACTAAGAACAGACTGCGAAGAAAGCTAAACGATACATTTTAGCTAAAGCTTCTTTAAGTCAAAGCTCAAGTTTTTCTGAAGAAAAAGCTCAGCCAAACATATTCGTGGATATAAAAGTACAATTGAGTAAAAATAAGAATAAGAATAGACTGCGAAGAAAGCTACAGGCTACGTTTTAGCTAAAGCTTCGTTAAGTCAAAGCTTAAGTTTTTCTTAAGAAAAAGCTCATCCCAAAATATTCGAATTGAGCAATGTGCAATTTTGGGTTGGTTGCGTGGTAACAACAGAGACAATATGTGCTTGCAACACATGTGTGTTTGTATATGTGTGTGTGTGTACAACAAACAAACAAACAGATGAGAAGCAGTCGCACAATGTGCTAATTACAGTCAAAAGGCAGCGACAGGCATTTCAACTTCTAATAAACATTGCCACCACGTGGCCCCACTGTATGTGTGTGTATTGGTGTGTGTGTGTGCGTGTGTGTACTAGTGTTTGAGTATTAGTGTGCCTGTGTATTAGTGTCTTTGGTCTTGCTGTGGTCATTTGTTTGCAGCGCACTGAATTTTGCCTTGGCTTTTTTTTTCTTTTGTTTTTGTTTTAGTTCGCTTGTGTGTCTCTTGCCAAATGCGTTGCTGACTCACATGACGCTGCTGACGTCGACGCTGACTGCGGCAGAGGCGTCAATTTGGCGCACTTTGTCGTTCTGTATTCTCTCTCTCTTTTCTTTTCTTTTCTTTTCTTTTCCTTTCTTTTTTTGTTGTAGTCCCAAATACTACGCATGCAAAGAGATGCCTTTGAAAATGTGACAAAAAAAAAGAAGAAGAAGACTGCTATTCTAGGGTAAATTTGAGTCGAGGCAAGTTTTCGTTTGTGTTGGCTGCGCTGCGCTCTGTGCGCTATACAGAACAAGTCAGCCAGTTAGTCAGTCAGTCATTTAGTCATTTCTTTGGCTCTTTTTAATGTTTATTTCTGTTTTTGCGCCTTCATTAAATTGTTGCAAAATAATTAGCGCAAAAGTTAAAGCTCAACGTTGTCGCTCATAAAATGCAATAAAATACGACGATGAGCGATTAACTCAAAAAAAAAAAAAAACGAAAAAACGAACAAAAATACCGAAATAATAAATACAAAACTTTTGCTGTGCCACGCCCACAGATTGCTTGTTGTTGTTGTTGCGGCACTTTTATTGGCGTTGCTCACAAATTTGACAGCTGCAAGTGTTGAACTGTCAATCAGTCAATGGGGGCAATCAATCAAATCGAAACGAAACGAATCGCATCGCGTTGATCGTATCGCTGATCGTATCGATCGTACCGATCGATCGATCGTTGCGGCAAACAACAAAAAGAAAGCGCACACAAATATTTATTATTATGAACAAGTCGCTGTCTAAAGTAAACCAACAAAAAATATATATATATACGAGTGTTTTGCCTTTTCACTTGTGATTTTATTTTTGGAAAATGCATTCGGTGGAAAAGCGACAAACACACACACACACAGACACACACATTCGGTTCTCTCTCGTCATACCGCGCCCCAGTTTATTTATTTTATAAGCAATTAAATTATTTAAGTGCAAAGCTAACAAAGCACAACGACAGCAACGCTTCGAAATGTTTGCGCGCTGCATTTCACAGTTGCACATACCCTGTAAAAAGCGAGTCAGAGCTAAGAGGGTGGCATCAAATCAAAGACGGACTACAAAATATTTCGTTTAAGGTTCATTCAATCAATCAATCAACGATTTCAATCATTTGCTGTTAGCCTAAAGTTGTTGTCCCTTAAAATATGGTCACACTAAATAACTAATTACAAGCTTTGGTCGCACTAAAGCAAGAAATGTCTTATTTGCAATGCAAATCGCAGCTTTTCTCACGTACCATGGTCACACTAATGCTTAGTACGGTCACACTTAAGACCTAGAAAGCAAAGAGTGTGTTTGATGGATGAAATGAATATGAATGCAATGCAATGGTCAAAGCTTTTTAACATGGCATGGTCACACTACTGCTTACTACGGTCACACTTAAGACCTAGCAAGCAAAGAATGTCTTTTTGGCTTGATTTGATTATGAAAGCTTGCGAACTCAAAGCTTTTTTCACATGGAATGGTTACTTTAGTATGTTTAGTACGGCCACACTTGAGACCTATCTTATTACAAGCTTTTATCACATGACATGGTCACACTAATGCTTACTCTGAGGACGCTTGAGACATGGCAAGCAAGGAATGTGTTAGTTGCATGACATGTTTATGAAAGCTTAAGCCAAGTAAAAGCTTTTATCACATGGCATGGTCACACCAATGCTTAGAACGGTCGCACACCAATCTTATTACAAGCTTTTCTGAATTGGCATGGTCACACTGAAGCAAGAAATGTCACTAATATGAAAGCCATGCAAAGTTTCAGCTTTCCTCACATTCGTTGCATAGTACGGTCACACTTCGAATCCAGGGTAGTTGCTTAGTCGTTCAATTTGAAGTGTTTCTTCTTCCTTCCTCGGTTGTTTTTGTTTTTTGACTCGCGGAGAAATGAAGAGATCTCTAATGGCTGATTAAGTGCGGCCGCCGCGAAGTTGGGAGTCTTTTTTCTTTGGCTTGCTTGTTCTTGATAATTTATGACAGCTGCGGTAGGTGTGAGACGAGATAGAGAATGCTGATGGAGGGGGGAGGGGGAGGAGGAGGAGAAGAGGGGGGAGGCAAGAGAGAGTGCAAACAGACGAAGACGGCGGCGGCGGCGACGGCAAACAAAAAAAGTCGTTGCCGATGGACAAACACACACACATCTATGTATGTTGTGTGCTGTTCACGCCCTGTAGACAGCACTCCCCACTCCCCTCCCTCCTCCCCCATCCTCTCTCCTCTGCACCTCCTTTGACACTACGAAAATATTCTCATTACCGAAAAGAAAAAGTTCAAAAGTGAAAAAGCCGCAGCGAGCGACGCGCGTTTAAAGTCGCGCGCGTCGATCGCCAACAACAACAACACACACACACATACGAAAAGGGGCTCGTTCAACGGTTGTTGTTGTTGTTGTTGTTGTTGTTGTTGCTGCTGCCTTGGCAACAACAATTGCCCAAAAAGAACGAACAAACTAATGAAACGAAAAACATTGTGCGCTTTGCTTTTGCTGCTTATGTAAAACACACAACAACAACAACAACAACCACAACAGCAAAAAGAGCGCAGAAGGAAGTCAAAGAGGAAGAGGCAAACGAAAGAGAAGAGCAGTAAGGGGAAGGGGGGTGGGGAGCAGCTCAATCATAATGAGTGACAATTGCTATGCAATTAGCCAAGCAAAGTTTGGTGGCCCATCACACATAACCCAGAACACAATTTATATATCTTATACACATACAATACATATATAGTATATATAGATGATATAACTGAACCGCATCCGGTGACGAGGCGACGCGACTCGCGACTCGACTCGAATCGTTGATGCTTGCCATACTCAATATATTCGCTAGCAAAAACAAAAAAAAAACAACAACCAGAAAAAAGGGTTGCTCGAAGCGTAGTCAGAATTAAGGCAAAGAAGAAAGTCACAAACTTTGGGAGAGACTGTAAAGTTAAAGAACTAACCTAAAACTTTAAGGAAGGAATTACGGAAATAGTAGAAGTCTTAAAACGAACTCACTAGCTTTGGGAATGATTGGAAAGTTGAAGAACTAATTTAAAAGAAAGTCAAATAATTTCGGTTAAAGTTAAGAGCTAACCTAAAACTGAATTTAAAGAGAACGTCAAATATATCCAGTTAACGCTAAGAACTAACATAACATTCAGTCAGTTGATTGCCAAGTTTAAGTCATGTTCCGGAAATTTACATGTTGAAGAAGAAATTTGCAGTTTCAAATATATTGACAAATTTGAAGTGAATAGTCGCAAGTTTTGAAAGTAGTACATATATAATAATAATGAATGATATTCTTCTCATTAGATTGACATTTTAAATTGAAGTTAATTGAGTCAAAGTGTTTAAGAAAGTTTTAATACTAACTAACTAGGTTAAAGAGTGACTGTAATGTTAACAAACTTATTTAAACCCGATTCTGGATTTTCAAAAAAAAAAAAAAAAAAAAACCTCAAATATTTTGGAAAATTTGTACTTAACATTTTGAAGAAGAAATTAACAGCTTATACGGAAGATTGGCGCTTCAATATTGAATAGAATAGTGAATAGATTCAAAACTTAACTATAACTTATTAGCTTTGTAAAGTTAAGAGCTATTCTAAAACTGGCTTTAAAAGGCAGACAAACATTTTGGGAAATTCGGAAAATTTTTAATGGAAGATTGGCGTTGAAATTTTAAGTTGAAATTGTCGAAAGTTTTGAAAGATGTACATTATTGAGAAGACTAAGAAGAAATTAGCAATGAAATGTGTAAAAATCAAATCATTTTTGAAATATAACTCAAAAATATTTACAAAAATAATATACAAAGATTTGTATAGTTTATTCTATATTAAAAATCGTTTTTAAATGAAAAATAATATAATATGATAATAATAGCTCGAACTTCATACGAGAGAAATTTGTGAATTTAGCTTGAATTTTCTTGCGAGTGCTGCGCATAATTTTCTATACAAAATTGTGTGTGTGTGCATTTTGCAGCAGTGTTGAGTTTGTTGTGTGTGTGTGTGTGCGCTGCTTGCTGTGAGGCAGTGTTGATCGAACGCGGTTGCAATTATTTTTTCGTGTCTGTGAAATTTGTTTAGACAATTTGCGCTTGGTCTACCAAAGCAGCTAATTTCTCCCCCTTGTCTGTGTTTCTCTCTCTGTGTGTGTGTTTGAGTGTGTGTGTGTGTTAAAGTATGTGTTAGTGTGTGTGTGTGTGTGTGTGTGTTGGCTATTTTGGAACAGAGGCAAAAGGCAACTGGCAACGTCTCTGGCGGCCGTAAACATGTTCAATGACTATTTTTATTTTTATTTTGTTGTTTTTTTTGTTTTGTGCTTTTTTGGTTTTGTTTTTAGCGTATTTCTCTTGTTGTTGCTGTTGTTGTTGAGCTTTTTTGTTTTTGGTTTTAGTTTTGCATTTTTCCTCATTTACAAAACAAATCACGCGACTACGATTTTTGCCCCGTCGTCGCAGATGTCGTCAAAAGTTCAGGCAGAGACGTGAACAGCGACGCGGGCAGCGACGCAGACAGCGGCAGAGGCAGAAGCAGCAGACGAAAGTACGTTATTGTTTTTGTTGTTGTTGCTAATTTTAAATGCGCTGATAAGTTGCACAAATATTGTAAGGATGTGTGTTTGTTGTTGTTGTTGTTATTCTTTTTAGTCTTCTGCAGGAAAAGAGGAAGAAGAGAAGAGGGAGGGGAGGCTGAGGGCTGGGGGCAGCTGCTGATGACGTTGATGATAATGATGATGATGATGATGATGATGATGATGATCGCGCGTTGCACGCGACTTGATAGAACAAAAAGAATGCAAGAGAATGTACACAATTGACATATAAAGTTCAAGAATTTACTAAAATAAGCAGCTTTAAGCTGCTTAAATGAACTAGAGAGCTTTCATGTGCTTTCGATGAGCTTTTAACGTTAACAGGCAATAAAACAAATTTGCAATGCTTAGAAAGTTAAAAAATGTGAATCAATGTAAAAACTGCTAAGTTTGAAAAGCTTTAATGTGCTTTTGTGCTAGAGTAGAGCGGAATCAGAGTCGACAGTATGAAAATTCTATGTTGGAGAGCTTTTAGCAGCTTTTCACAAACATATAAACATAAGTGTAAATGCTTTGTTAGATCAATCAAATGTGATTTATGTAAAAGCTCTGTTGAGTTTGACAAGCTTTAATGTGCTTTTGGTGATAGAGTTGAACAGAGTCGAGAGTTTTTTAAATGTCACTGGAAATTCAATGTTAGTGAGCTTTTAACAGCTTTGCTACAGTTTATTATCTTAAGTGCAATGATTAGTAGCATCAAAAATGTGATTCATGTAAAAGCTTTCGAGGGTATTTTGCAAGTCGGTGCACAAATTGGGAAATTTGCGAAAGAAAATGTCTAAACAGTTGCACATGTAAAACACATCATAGAAACTGACTGCAAAGGCTGCTGCTGTTCGTATCAGAGATGCACAATTTTGATGATGCGCAGCCGAACAACAACAAAAAGGAAAAATCTCTTAAGTTATTTAGAATATTGCAAAGCAAAAACAACAACAACAAACAAAACAAAAAAAAAAATAAATAAGAGGCGCTGATTGCGCCTTGATAATTAATGCATGACAAGAATGCGAAATGCGGCGATGTGAAATTGCGAGTAGAGCAAACGCAAAGCGAGCAAACGCGACGCGACGTGGCATGAGGCAAGAGGCAAGTGGCAAGTGGCAACTGCCGTGAATATTTTTTGTTGTGCGTCTATGCTTTTGATACTTTTGGTGCAATATAGTTCGTCATCGAATAAATTCATCAATGAAAAACTAAAAATGAAATGACGATGAAAATCAAACTCGCATTTGATTTGCATTCGCTTCTTCTCCTCCCCCCTTTTGTTGCGCCAACTTGCGGAGCGGAAATGCCAAAAAAAAGCTAAAAAGCTGAAACTGAAACCCACGAAATCTGTGAAGCGTATCTGTAGCAACCGAGCTCTGTTGGGGATGTATCTTTGTATCTGTATCTATAGCTTGTATCTGTATCTTATTTGCCTACGCGGCGGCGGCAGCCAAAATCGACAAAAAAAAATCAGAGTCAAATTAATTAACACACACACACACAATCGGTTGTTTTTTTTTCTAGCCATGCGTCTGGCTTTTCTTTTTTTGTATTTTTGGGTGGGCGAGCCGAAAAAAACTCGAAAAAAAGCGAAAAACTCGAACTGCAACTTGAACGAAGTCGAACTCGAACTCTCTGCTGCAATTTGACACTTTTGTGGGCATTAAGTGCTTCCTCTGCCTACACACACACACATACACACAGACACACACACACACACACACACACACAGACATCGAAGCTAAGCCAAGTTAAGCCGCCGCAAGAGTTTGCAATCGCATCGCAGAGGATGGCGACGCCTCGTCTCGAAGCCAAACCAAAAAAGGCTGTGGCAATGTTGTTGCAGTTATATTGCAGTTGTTTTGCCGTTGTTGCAACCGGCAACAAATTGGTTGCATTTCGTTTTTCGTTTTCGACTGCCTGCCTGACATGCAACTGACACTGACGACGACGACAGCATAGCACAGACGGACAGACGGACAAACAGACGGACAGACGGACGGAAGGCTCATTCGTTTTTGGGAGGCTGTCGCGACAGCCCCAAAACAACGAACACACTAAAATCAAGCTCAACTAGACGCACTTTAAATGCGCTTACCCAAAAAAATTAATATAAACTCCACTTAATGCAAAGTTTACTCTAAGAAAAAAATATAAGAAAACCTAAAAATTTATCCTATTTAAAAGTGATATATAGGAAATAAAAAAGTCAGCACTAAGAAAAGTATTAAAACAAGTAAGAAAGCTATTCTAGGTGGTGCTTGACTGTGAGATACCAGAATGAAAGCAAAACAGTGCGGTATTATTCTTAAAGTATACCAAATATACTGAATTACGGTATTATTCTTAAAATATACAAGGGAAATACTGAACTGTACTGAAGGCTATGTTTGGTATATTTCAAATGTAGCACTACATCGAAATATATCATTTCGGTATATTTCAGTATATTGTTAGTATATTTTCGGTATAATTTCAGGATAATACCACATTTTTTTGCTTGTGTATATATATACTGCAAAAGTACTACAAAATATACCAAACACTTTATTTAGTATTGATAAATTTAAGAAAATTTTCGAAATTTTCTAAATAAGCCATTAAAAATCTGTTAAAATTTTAAATTAAATAAAAATTGGAAAAACTGGTAAAATTTTAAATATCGCAAAACAAATAATATCGGTCAACATTTTCGATATAAAAAGCAGTCAACATTTTGCAAAATAAAATCAAGTTCGACAAAAAATTTAAATATTGGAAAAAGTTGAAAATTAGTTAAAATTTTCGAAATTAAAAATTCAAAATCTGTCAAAACTTGCTAAAAAAAAACTAAATTGGAAAAATCAAAAATATTTAAATGTTAGAAAAAGTTGAAAATTAGTTAAAATTTTCGAAATTCAAAATCTGTCAAAATTTGCAATGTAAATTAAATATGAAAGTTTATTAACATTTTCCATAAAAGGCTGTTGCCTTTGACAGCTGAAAAGCGAGCGACTCCCAATGGAAAGTGTATATGTAGGAAAACAACAAAAAATCGTTGGGGTACAGAAAAAAAGAAGGCAAAACTTTTGGCGTCTGACAGACGTCGTTGCTCTGAGTCTGAGTCTGACTCTCGACTTCGACTAAGACTTCGACTGTGGCTGAGACTGCGACTTAACGTTTTAACGTGTTTCATTGTTGTTGCTGTTGTTGTTGTTGCTGTTGCTTTTCATCTTCTTGTTGTATTCGTTAAAGATCATGGATATGTTTGCCGAGATGCCAAAACGGAACGCTTCATCGTCGTCGTCTCGTTTTGCTGCTTTACGTAGGCACATCTTGATTTTCGTCGATGTCGTCGCCAACGTTGTTGTTGTTGTTGCTGTTGTTGTTGCTGTGGTCTGCGTTGTGTTGTGTGTTGTTGTCTTTTACACGCATTCATTAAAAATAAGTTAACAACTTTTTAACACCTAACTGGGCGGCAGACAGTTGAATAAATGAATTATGCTGACGAATGGCGAATGGGCCAAAAGCAATGCCCAAACAAGCAGAACAGCTGAGAGGGGAGTGCGGAGAGGAGGGGAGGGGGAAAACAGCATGTAGGCAGCTCGGAAGGGAGCAGCAAGAGGCGAAGCGGGGTGGGGGGGAATGCTTGTTAATCAGCTAAATTAAATGCGAAATGAACAAAACGAATTGGTAGTTAGTAGTTGGCCAGATCACAGACAGACGTCGCTCTCTCTCTCTCTGTCTCACTCTCTCTTTCGCACATTCGAATCGTGCGTGGTTGCTCTGATGTTTGATTAGCCTACCTCCATCTCTTTCCCCCCTCTTCCCTATTTTGTACTCCCCGAAAAGCGAGTGTGTTTGCGTTGGTTTTTCATTCATTAAAAAAATTATAAGGCTGAGTGTGTTCGAATGTGTTTGTGTGTGTCGCGTGTGTGTGTGTTTGTTGTGCCATGTTGTTGTGTGTTGGTGGCATTTGCCGTTGCCCGAATTTGTTGTCTAGCGCGTCTGTGGGCCACGACTAACGACTAAGTTATGCTGAGCTTTTAATTAGCACTCTCTGCTCTCCACATCCATCAACTCTCGGTGGGTGCAATGGGTGTCGCTATCCGTTCGTCCGTCTGTCTGTCTGTCTGTCTGTCTGTTCCTCATACCTTGTTGTGTGGGTGGCCGTGATAAGCCATTGATTTGTTTCTCTGGCTCTTTAGCTCTTGAAGTTATGAAGTTGAACCAATCTTAAGTTGTTTTTCGCCTTTGTGTTAACGATCAACGATCATTTCGTTCAAGTTTTATGACCTATACTCGTCTAATAACGGTTTACATATCTACCATTAACAATTTGAATGAATCGTCAGTTCCCCTTCCCCCCACTTTGTTGTCATTTGTCAAAGTTGTTGATCGAAATAATCTGTTTTAGTCTCATTTGCGAGTACTACTTTTAGTTAAACGACTTAGGATTGCTTTGAAATTTCACTTAAATCAAGTACTGAAGAGATTACGCAGTTTCAGCTAAAGTTGACCTCATTCACAGTGAATCACTTTGGTTAAACGACTATGAATTGCAGTGAAATTAAGTGGAACAAAACTAGAGATGGAAATATATTGTTTGCCACAAAGAGTTTGTTTCTAGCGTGGAAATAATAAGTTCTAGCCTCATTTCTTGATTCTAATTTCAGTTAAACGACGTAGGAATGCTTTGAAACTTCACATCATGCAACTAATCATAAGAATATGCAGTTTAATCAAAAGATAACCTCATTCCAAGTGAATCACTTTGGTTAAACGACTATGAATTGCAATGAAATTAAGTAGAACATAACTAGAGATGGAAATAGGTTGATTGCATTAAAGACTTTTGTTCTAGCGTGGTTAGTTACAGTTTATTGAGTACTACACACTCATCATCATCATCATCAGCAAGCGTATTTTTTGCATGTGTAAGATGAGAAACGGCTCAAAGTCGTTACAATATAAAAAAAAACCGCAATCGGTTTTTAATTGAAAACAATAGAAGAGCAGAGAGAGGGAAAGAGAGAGGGGAAACAATAATAATAATACAAATAATAATAAGAGTAATATACTAAACGAAAGGAATTAGCTAGGTAAAGGTAGCAAAAACAGGAAATGCATCTAATCAAGCGTCTGAGTTGTAACAAATTGAAAGCAACAGCTACTAAGCAGCTTAAACACAATATACACAGAGAAAGAAAGAAATAGAAAGAAAGATTTTGTTCTTTCTTCTTTTTTTTTGGTCTTTGGGTAGTCGCCGTTGTGTCTCTAGGTCTCAGGTCAGTGCAAGCGGAAGGGAATTCCCGTTTTCCGGATTAGCACAGGAGTACAATAAAAAACGCAGCCCCGAAACCCAAGAATGGAAAACCCCGAACGAACATTTTGCGAGATGTCTCTTTTGTGTTAGGGCTAGGGGATTAAGGGTGCGAGCCAGGGCCAGGCTGAAGAGGAAGACCTAAGAAACCTGAGCGACCTTAGTGAGTACCTGCGTAGTGAGGGAAAAACCCTCGCAGGTTATTTTTTCGTTGTTGTGTACGCCCCTGCGTATGCGCAATCTGAGTGCGCGAGTGTTCAACTTATGCAATGCAATGTGATATAGTTAAAAAGATATTAGATTAGAGATATAGAATTGGACTTACCAGCTGGTCTATTGGAACGTCTGGCCGTGTCGGCCTCCTCGAACATGAGCGGAGCATGACGTCGCGCTTGCACCGTTTGGGGCCAGCTGGTCACACTGGACAGACAGATGAGAAGCGCCACAAGCAGCAGGTGATGCAATTTGCTCTGATAATGATATGCGATGTGGTTCGTTGTTGTGTTGTTGTTTTCTCCTGTTGTTGTTTGTTCGCTGCTGTTGTTGTTCTCCAGGGTTTGCACTGTTCCTGTGGCCGTGGCCAAGGCGGCGTTATTATTATTATTATCATTCATTTTTGAATTTGGATTTGCTTTGTTTTTTGTTTTGTTTTCGTTAAGAACTTTTTGATTTAGTCACAGCACAGCAAAAAAAAAAAAAAATTTATTACAATTTTTGGGGCAAACAGTAAAAAAATACGTTATGAAAATATCTGTTGTTTTGTATTCGAAAACCGAGAAACCGAACCGAACCCGAACCGTTTACCGTTAACCGTTTTTTGTTTTTTTTACCGCAAAAGCACTCGAAAGTTGTGTTGTTGTTGTTATTGCTTTCTTTGACTTTTCTTGAGCAATTCGCTTTTATTTCCGATATTTGAATATCATTATTATTATTATAATTATTTTTATTACTCGCATATACTAGACTTTTGTTGTACTCTTTCTCTCTCGCTCTCTCTTCTGTATTTACGATTAGATAACACACGCGTGTTTTTTTTTTTTTGCCTTTTATTCAGTTGTGTTTTTTTCGCTTCTTCGTATTGCTTGCACTTTATTTTTGCCACCGAAATTTTGTAATTGAATTCGACAATAATCTTAGTAATGGATTTTTGTTGTTGTTGTTGTTAATCTTCGATTTGCATTTTTGACTGCAATTTTTTTTCATACACAATTTTTGCACATTTATGGAAAAAAAGAATTCATTTACTTTAGTTTGTTGTTAAGAGTTAAGAGTGTGTTGAAGTGTGAGTGTGCGTGTGTTTGTGTGTGTGTTGGTTGCCTCTTGGCTGATTGTTGACTGTTGTCTGTTGCTTGTTGTCGGCGAGTCGGCGAGTTTTTATCTACTAGATAGCTCACGGGGCGCACACGGCGAGTATATGGGCTCTGTTGGCTGCTGCGCCGCTGCTTGCGCTGTCGCTGCTTGCGTTTGCGTATATGTGTGAGTGTGTATGTGTGTGTGTTTGCGATGACGACTTGCGTGTTTCGTTACGTGTCGGTGTGTGCGTGTGTGTTTGTTGTGCGGTTGCGAACGTTTAGAAAAATAATGTCCACACACGGTATCGGTCGCTTGAATAAATAAACTAAAGCGCAATCGACGTTGGCAGCGCTGCCAACGCAAACGCAAGCAGCGCGCAACATCAAGAGAGAGCGCAACATCAATAGCAGAGAGAGGGAGAGCGAGAGAGCGCAGAGCCAGACTAGCAGGCGCAGGCAAATAAAATTGCAGACAGCGTGAAAGAGCCAAAAAGAGAGACGAGCGCAACATACGGAGAGCGCGAGAGAGCGCATTTGTGAGAGAGCAACAAAGTTGCGGCTGCTGCTGTCGTCGTCGTCGTCGTTGCTTCGTTTTGGCTGATCGTCGCCGTGCGCGAGTTGGTTCGGCTGTCGCTAGCGGTTTTGGGCAGCAGCAACCGCAGCAGCAGCAGTGACTGCGACTGCGGCAGCGATTTTCATTTTGCTTTGTGGTTGCTGTTGTTGTTATTATTGCTGTGTGTTGTTTGCTGCTATTGTTTGCTAAACTTTGCTGTTGCTGCTGCTGAGGCTGCTTGAGGTTGCTTGAGTCGCGTGTCGCTGATGATGACGAACGACGGACGCATCGATGTCGACGTCGACGTCGACGCTTCAATGCAAAGTTGAATGAGCGCTAGATGCGGCGCATGCGTGCCTTCGCCTTCGCTTAACACTTCGCCTCCCCCACACATACACACACAGACACTCTCTCTTCCTCTCCCTCTTTAGTGCCGCCCACTTCATAACGTTTGGCAAACATTGCGTGCATCTCTTTTCGACTCGTATCAACATGTTGCCGCAACATGTTGCTAACCACCACCACCCGTTCACCTGACCACCGTCTATGTTTGTCTACCTGGCTCGCTGCTTGTGCAAATTGCGTTGCGTTGACTGTGCGTAGGCGTGAGCGGCTGCGTCAACGTCAGCGTCAGCCTCTCTACGATCAGCTCAGTGGGCGAGGGAAATGAAGTTGCATGGGCGTCTGCGGGCTGAGCGAGAAAGAGATAGGCACACACTTTATGTGTACATCTGTATGTGTGTGTGTGTGCGTGTGTGTTGCGCATCCTGTGCACCAATCGCAGACTTGCATTTGAAAGAGAACACCGCACTGCTTAACACTCTACGTTTCTGTCTGTTTCATAATTTTGATGAAATCCTTTCGATTTTAGTTCTTCTAATGACAACATTTAATATCGAAACATTTGCCAAACATTTAAGTTAAAGGGAAAACTTAATTTTTGAGCTTAACTATCGACATTTTACCGTATTCAAGTTAATCTTTTATGCCTATTCAATACGAAAGAGCGAGAAAAATAGAGTTATGCGCCAGCATGCTTTTGTTGCCATCTCTTTCACCAACTTCATTATTATGCACTCGACTTTCTGTGTAATAAATCTATGAAATTTGTTTCTATAGCTGTTTCATTTGAGTGTTAAGCAATTGATATGCCTCATATATTCTAAAAATTTCGTAATAATTGCTTTATAAACATAAGAGTTATTAGATTTTAGCTAAAAGATAAAAATCTTTACTTTTGGGATATTAAAACTTTAAACATCTACAAAAATAGGTTGAACTAATAAATAAGAAGTATTAAATATTAGCTAAGTCTTGAATTGCCATTCACAAACTATATTTTTGATATATTAAAATTTCAAACTTCTGCAAAAGTATTTTGATCGACTTTAAATACAAATGTTAGAATAATGAAAAAGAGTTATTCGATTTTAGTGAAAATTGTTCATTTTCATTCCGAAACTAAATCGTATTAGAGTTTTTTGAGATAATAAATTCAACCTTCCACCAAAAATATTTTGTTATTAATGAATGAGCACTTAAAACAAAATAGAGTATATTCTTTTTTATGGATTTCTTTAGCAATAATGAATGAAATGAGCACTTAAAACAATATATGTAGTATATTATTTTTTATGGATTTCTTTAGCAACATTAGAAAATCATTTGCATTTCAAATTCAATTAAAAACATTTGGTTTAAAGTGGTTCCGAAATGATGATAATGATGATTCATTTTATCTTCATCTTCTTCCTGAAGAATTCCCTGTGCAGCAGCTGGATTAATCGAAACTAGTTTTTTGAGTTTTGTGCCAAGGACCAGCTGAGAGAAGATACAGCGAGATTTGATTATGCGAAATTTTGACGAGTCATGGCAAGGCGTTAATCAAAAGCTGCTAATTTCTTGATTATACGATCAATTAACCACGGACCACAGAAAAATACTACACAAGACAAGAAAATATTCTGGGAATGACTAAATCAGCAGATTAATCATACAAAAAACATTCGACTTGACTTTTGCGCTAAATTTTCCTTTGGCCATTTTTCACATTTCATTTCATTTCATTTTCATTTCGTTTCTGTTCATTTCATTTGATTTGATTTTCATTTCATTTAATTTCTTTTTTTTGCTCTTCTCTGACTAGCTGACTGGTTGCTTGGCTGGCGACAAATCCCTTTATGGCCGCCGATATATCATTTTAAAGCCAGAAAACACCCGCAAAAAAAGTATATATATAAAAGTGTAGAAGAGACATAACATAAGTAGTATGTTTCGCATATTTTCTTCATATGTTTGCTGCTCTTTTCCCCTTCTCTCTCTCTCTTGTGGCACGTGTGAGTGCAATTAAAAAAATGGTCACAAATATATTAAGTATTAGTAATAAATAATGTGGCAAAAGATAAATATTAAAGAAATTATGACAATGTACATTCACAATGCGAGTGGCGCATCTTAAATGCGGTCACCTCGAATACAAAATGCGCTTTCCTAAAAGTCGAAATAGAATCAAGGTCGCGTTTCTTTAACTTTCTTTTCTGTTTTATTCAAACAAATCGTTTTGGTTTCGATTGTAATGCACCAAGAAGCTACTCTATCAAATTTTAGTAGAATCGCTTCATTGGAAGCTAAGTTCAGATAGTTAAGATTTAAGATAGATGCATAAGTAATCATTTTTTATTGCGTATATTGTTTCTTATAGTATAGAAATTATCTACAAAATTGTATATTGATATTTTTGTTGCCATTTCATATGTGATGAAAGTAGAATTTCCTTTTTTATGAGCCGAGTTAAGGTAGTTAGTTATCATTTCATTTGGAAATCATAAATCATAGCTAATATTATATTATTGCTTTTACATAAAGAAGAAGAAGAAGAAGAAGAAGAATGTTTTATAGCTGATATTTCTTCTTTTAGTCTAGGAAAAGGGAATGCAAAACTTCGTAATAATATTAAAGCTAGCAACTGAGTTCCAAAAGATAGTTAGGATCAAAGAAAGGTGACGCAAAGCAGCTTAATGGCTAATTTTTCTTCGTTTAGTCTAAGAAGGGAGAATACCAAATTTCGTAATGATATTATTGCAAACAACTGAGTTCCGATAGTTAGTTAGGATTGAAGAGAAATAGATCAAATGCTTTATAGCTGATATTTCTTTTTTTAGTCTAAGAAGTGGGAATAATAAATTTCATAACGATATCATTGCAAACAACTGAGTTCCTATAGTTAGCTAGGATAAAAGAGAAGTTACACAAATGCTTGATGTCTGATATTTGTTGTTTTAGTATAAGAAGTGGGAATAACAAATTTCGTAATGATATCATTCCAAACAACTGAGTTTCGATGATTAGTTAGGATTGAAGAGAAATAGATCAAATGCTTTATAGCTGATATTTCTTCTTTTAGTGTAGGAAAAGGGAATACAAAATTTCACAATGATATCATTGCAAACAAATGAGTTCGGATAGTTAGTTAGGATAAAAGAGAAGTTGCACAAATGCTTGTTGTCTGATATTTCTTGTTTTAGTCTAAAATGTGGGAAAAACAAATTTCGTAATGATATCCTTGCAAACAACTGAGTTCCGATGGTTGGTTAGAATTGAAAAGAAATAGAACAAATGCTTTATAGCTGATATAATAGATAAGTTTCACAAATGCTCGATGGCTTAAAGTGTTTATTTCATTTGGAAATGCTTCATTGCGATATGCAGATAGATGCGTTGCAAAGCAGTTGATGGGATGAGAATATCCGGTTCTTGGGTAGAGTATAAATATGCACAAACTCGAGTCAGACAGAAAACTTTTGTACTCTGGGTGCCGAGTGACGAGTGCCGACTGACGATTGTTGCTGCTGCTGACTGCGACGGTTGGGGTGGGAGAGAAGAGGGCGTTTAGTTAATTAATTTGTTTGCTTTCGATGTCGATTTCATTATCAACAAGCAGAAGACAGCAGCAAAGACTGAAAAAAAGAAACATAAAGCAGACAGCAGACGGCGACAACAAGAACAACAATTAAAATGTAGCGCCAGGCGTTGGCAATAAAATCGCTGGCGATATCGTTAACAATAATTTCTGACACTCTTAAAGCAAAAATAAAACAAATTAAAATAGTTGCAGAGGCAACTAAAGCGCAAAGAATAGAAAATTATGAAATAATATGCACGAAAATAGGCAGATGGCAACCGACAAGAACAACAACTAAAACAACAACAACTAAAGCGACAGCTACACGCATTTTCATTTTATTATTTATTTATTATTATTATTTGCTCTTTTCTTGTTTTGTATTCGGTAGTTTTCTTTTTTTGGCTTTTAGCCGCTTTTCCATTTCATATTTCGTTTTTTTTTTTTTTTTTTTTTTTTTTTTTTTTTTTTTTTTTTTGCATAGCATTTTTACGCTAGAAATATTTGTGTTTTATTTACTTCACGTTTCTTTTTATTTTTTTGCTCAGTGTTTTGTTGTCAGCCTCATTTAAAGCGTCGAAATATTCCTATAAATGCTTTTGGCCTCAAACATATAGATTGAAATATATTACGTATGTGTGTGTGTGTGTGTGTGCGATATACAAATCTTTGTAGAAGTGCGATATCTGTCGCTTGTCTACAATATGAAAAGAAATGTTAAATGTCTGAAACATGCGTACAAAATGCTAATGCAAAATCAGCAAGAACAGCAACAAATACTACAAATAGACGGCAATCAACAATCAGAGGCAGCAAATGAAAAACCAGGAACAGAAAAAAATATTGAAATGAGAATGAAGAAAACTGTTTTTCTAGACGGGGCGAATGAAACAGCAACAGCGAAAATGCTTTTTTTCTTTGATTTATGTACTTTTAGCGATCGACGTCGACGGCGACGTCAGCGTTGACAGCACTGTAGCAGCACACACACATACATACACACACACAGCGCTGACTGAATTTGATTCGTGTTGCACTTGCAGCAGCATCTTGCGGCAACAACCATGCAAATTAGCCGCAAGATTGTTTCACTTAACTTCTCTCTCTTTTGCTCTCTCTCCATCTCTATCTCTCTCTGCCTCTCTTTCTGTCTCTCCCTCACTGACTCTTCAAGAACTTCTCGACTTGATATTAGCATAGGAACAATCAGGAAGCAGCGAGTCTTTTAGTTTTTTTTTCATCATCTATTCTTTGTTGGAGTACTATATAATTTTAACTTAGTTCAATTTCAATTAATTTTCTTATATATCAAAGACTTATTTAGAAATTAAACGATAAAAGTTGGAAGAATATAGTCGAAGTAAGTTTTATATATCAAAAAGAAAATGGAAATTAAGTAATAGAAGATGGAAGAAAGTTGCAACAAGGAAACGAATTTCTGTTTTTTTTTTTCTTTTAAAGTTAATTTGAAAAAGTGTAAGAAGTGAGATGAAACTAGCAACAAGAAATATTTTGGCATTTAACTAATTTCCTTTTTATTTTAATTTTTATAGAGATAGATTTGAAAAGTGTAAGAGGCTAGAATAGTTAGTAAATTTTGCTTTGATTGATAATTTGGTATATTTTGTACTGGTATATTTGGTGTATTTTGTATCCATATATCAAGTATAGTCTTGATTCAGTATATATATATATTGATTCAGTATATTTTAGAATTTGTCGGTATATCAATTTGGTATATCTTTATGGTTTCATTAAAAAGAAATAGATGCTGACAATCTGGTATATTTTGAATGTGCTACTGTCTTTTGTATATTTTAGTGGCTTATAATATAAAATATTAATGCTTACAACTGAGATCTAAAAGTTAGTTATAATGAAAGAAAGGTTGCGCAAAGCAGCTTGATGTCTAATTTTTCTTTGTTTAGTATAAGAAAGGAGAATACCAAATTTCGTAATGATATCATTTCAAACAACTGAGTTCCGATGGTTAGTTAGGATTGAAAAGATATAGAACAAATGCTTTATAGCTGATATTTCTTGTTTTAGTCTTAAAAGTAGGAATAACAAATTTCGTAATGATATCTTTTAAAACAACTGAGTTTTGATGGTTAGTTAGGATTGAAAAGAAATAGAACAAATGCTTTATAGCTGATATTTCTTGATTTAGTCTAAGAAGGGAGAATACCAAATTTCATAACGAAATCATTCCAAACAACTGAGTTCCGATAGTTAGTTAGGATTGAAAATAAGTTTGTATATTTTAGTAGCTTTCTTAATTTGTTCTTTCTTTTTTTAATAAGAAATGAAATGAAATGATTTAAGAAAAGCAGTAACTTAATCTCTGAAATAACTTTTTTTGTATACTATATGTTATAACATTGAAAATTTCTATAATAACATATAATATTACTATTACACAGTCATACACTCCACATTCCACTCCTAGTAATTCCTTTGTCTGAACAGACAACAGAAAACAATTGGGAGCTTTGGCTGACAAGTTTTTGGGGAAGCACTTGAGACTTGAGATATTGAGCGATCGATGGAAAAACTGCTTCTAGTTGAGTGCAATTGTATTTTTGTTGAATGAATGCATGAGTGTAACTAATCTATATAACATATATATATATGTACAAGTATATGTATATAACATTTTCATAGACGATTTAGTTACCATTACGAATCCTGATCAGAATTAGTAACTGCATAAAGCTTTGCACTCTACGACTAAATAAATTTCATATATATAAAGTGCATATATAGATTAGTTGCTTATCGATCTTGGGTCTGTTGTCCAAGTTAAGACTTTAATGTGTTTACACCGAATTGACGACGGTAGCAAAATCAACGACGACGACGACGACGACTCCGAATTGATCGTTAGTCTAAGAATTATATCATCGCTATTATTGCGTTGATTGATTATTGTTCAGTTGCAGTTGCAGTTGTTGTTGTTGTTGTTGATGTTGATGTAATTGCTTGGCCCAGAATGTATGTGTGTGTGTGCTAACTAATTGGGTTGACTGATAACTGGAACATTCGATGCAGTTTGCCGCCACATTTTGCACTGACGTTGCGCATACGACGCGTAATCCGAGACACCGAGACCCGAGACTGCGACTGCGACTGCAACTGCGACTGAGATATGTATATGTATGCCATATAGCCAACGAAACGAACGGTAGCTGGCAGCGTGTCTTGGCTTTTTGACGCATCGACAACCGCAACGATCGTCGGAGACTTCGACATCAACATCGACAACGTCTCAGACTTTGACTTCGACATCGACTGACAATCAGGTAAAGATGTTGCGCGAGACAATTTTCACTACCTTGCTTCATCTCTCTCTCTATCTCTTTCTTTCTCTTTCTCTCCTTCTCTCTTTCTCTATCTCTCTGCCTTTCAATCGACATTTTTAAATACTTTATTTCTGGATTTTTGTATCTGTTTTCGCTGTTTTCCTTCACTATTCGATTCTCTTAAATTTGTGATTCAATCCAAATATTAATTTGCAAGAATCATTTATATCGTGTCTGAGGCTAACACATATTTGAGTATTTGAATATTTAAATATTTATTTAGATATGTTTTTAAATCTTATCCATATGTCAGATATTCTCAAATGTGTGGATGAATTTGCAGTTTTATCTATATTCGCTTCTGTATAAATTTTAAATGTTGAAATCTTTAACTATGTACCCCGAAGTATCTGTATCTGTATCTAAAAATCTAGATCGGAAAGAAGATTGCAATTTTGATTTAAGATTTTCTTTGATCTAAACAAATTTTGAAATAATCATTTTAGGATAAACAAATTTTAAAATTTTGTATGCTACAAGACAATAAATTTAATTTTAAGATCAAATCTTGCTTTAAGAATGTTTTAGTCTAGATTGAACAGAAGAATACAAATCTTGATTTAAGATTTCTTCGATCTTGAGCAAAATCTTTAAATAATATATTCAAGTTAAAAAATACTAAATCATGATTTTGTTATTTTATCATCGTTTTTAGATTAATACATTTTTTTTTAATATCGAAAAGATTTCAAGCTCATGAATTTGTTTTGGTGTTTCTTAAAATTTTGGTGTTACTTTCCTTTTAAATTAGAATTTGTAATCTTGATTTAAGAATAATTTAGGAATGATTCAATTTCAAGCTTTTAATCTTGATTTTAGCACGTTCTTTTCTAATTTTTTCAAAAGTTTTTTGCATCTTTATCTTTAATTATAGCTACATTTTTTGATTTCTGTAAATCAATTGCATCTACTTTAGTCAAGTTAACGCTCTAACCTTTTGTATCTTTGAGTGTATTTCTATATTTGAATTCATCTTAATTTCTATTTGCTTGCATCCGCATTTGCGGTAGGCTCAAATGTATCTATCTATCTATCTATCTTTTTTTTTGCCGCTGCTGCTGTCGTTTTCGTTGTCACATTGATCATTGACCGTTGATCGTCGACGCAACGTTTGTAACTGCTGTCAATCATAAATTAGATGCCAATCAAAGTAAATCACAAAAAATTGTGTCTGATTTAAATGGCAAAAGGCAGCCAAAGTTTCAACTGAGCTGCATTGCACATGTGTTTCTCATTCATATTGAAAGCCATGTGCAATTGTTTATTCATCTTTAGGTTGCTCGAATTCATAGCAGAAGAATTGCTTAAAAATCTTTAAGGATTAATCTACATACTAGATATTAATCACGATTTTTCTACACTTCTATTTTCAGGTTTCAGCTTGTATCACTTTTTTGGGTAAGCGAATTTCTTTATTATTTTATGAATAGTAACAACTTAATCACAGCTGCGGCTCTGACTCAGCAGCCCCTTCCTTCTGCCCCTCTGCCCATGCCCCCTTCTCCCATCGCTGGTTACGCTGTTTAATCTACAGAGCGCGCGCGCTGCGCCTGATATTAAGCATACGTCATGTGTGCGTTTAAAGTTGGGAAAGTGTAAAGTGGATTCAAGACAATCAACGAATTGAGTTGTATGAATATTTATGCGATTATTTCGCCAATTTACCGTCTGACAACTGGCTGACAACGACCGTTAAAGCCAGCGTCTGATCCAATCCCATAGATCACAGTTCGCAATTGATCGATCGATCGAACGAACGCTTGCACAGTGGGGCCAAATTGCATAAATTAAAACATTTTAAATGTGTGACAGTATGGATCATTGATCATCATCATCTTCATCTTCATCATGATCATCACTCGAGTGTAATTCGAGCTCATGAATATGGAAGACTCCAGAACTAGATTGAAGCATTTTGATGGTAGACTCTCAACGCTGCTTCTTTTCGACGATGATTCATTGTGGGAAAATCATTAGAAAACAAAAGTGCTGGGCAATCAATCATCCAATTTTTTATGGATGGGGGGTTTTACCAAAAAAGAAGAAAAGAAAGAGAAGGAAATACGTGTGTCCCCAGCTTTAAACTACCCTGCATTCAATTTATGCATTGATATTTCTGTCTATTACAAATGTGTTTCATTTTCATTGTTCCACACTTTTTGAAATTAGGATTGTGTTTTATTTCCATTCTTTCTTATTCTTCAAAGTGCAACGCTTTGAACTTTAAGTGCTTTATAGATGTGTTTCATTGTCGTTTCATTCCAATGCTAATGTTTCACATTGACAAATATGTTTTATTTCCGATTCCCATAGCAATATTTTTTTTATTGCTTAGTATTCTCGTATTTTGAAGCTTTTTTTGCGTTACATTTTCGTTTCATTCCAATCTATTCTCGAATATCAGTATCTCTTAGTTTGTTTAATATTCTCGTTTTTCGAAAGCTACTTTGTTTTGCTCCAATTCCAAACTGTTCCATTCCCACCGTTTCTCTAGAATAAACAACTATTCCATTTCCCTGCCATATTTCACTTATTTTCCATCACTTTCAATTTGATTGGATTTGCTAGCTAATGTTCCATTTCCACTGTTTCATTTCGTTGGCATTTGCTAAGGTCGACTTTTAAAGTGCATTCAATGTGGCGCACCATTTAAAAAACAAATGGCAAACAGCAACAACAACTACAGCGAAATACCCAAAGAATGTGTTTGGAGGCAGAGCAAAAAGCAAAAAAAAAAAAAAAAAACATACACAGAAGCAGAAAAAAAAACGAAAAAAAATAGCAAAGGCTGCGTCATCACAGCGCCAGCAATTTATGTGCTTATTTAATGCCAACGTCGCCGACTGTCCACCCCGCCCCTTCACACGCCCCCTTCTCATCCGTCCGCCCTCCGCTGCTGTTGCCAGCCAGCCAGTCAGCCAGTCAGTTAGCCCAGCAACCCCCGCCTCTCTATTCGATGTCGATGTCGCCACCGCCTGCCACGCCCTTCTGCTGTGCTGTGCTCTGATCACCGTTCAGCGATCAGTGATCGCTCCATGCTGTAAGTCACACCAATTGCTAATGCCCGACGCGATCCGAGCAGCCATTGAATTGTAAATTGTAAATTGTGCTTTTTTTTTTGCTCCAACAACATTTCATCATGCCACAGAGATTCGATGGCATCTACAAAAACAAAACAAAAAACTAAAATGATCAATCGATCGATTGATTTTTCTACTTTTTTTCACTGTACATAATTTTGTTTCTTCTTTATTTTGCTTTTTGGGTCGCCCTTCAGTCTAAACATAGTAATAAAAGCCAACTTCATTGCCAGATAATTGGCATTTTTCCTTTCTTTGATTTCGCTTGTTTTTTTTTTTTGTTTTTGGGGTGTGTGTCTTGGCTAAGTGCTATGATGGGGCCTTGGCTCTGCGGCTCTGATATCACAGCATTCCTGCGGCCCAAAATCCGAAAAAAAACAAACACGAAATGGTGACGTTTGTATACACTTTCTTTTCCATTAAAGAGTTGTATGTTGTAAAAGATTAAAATTCAGATCCAAAGTTCATTCGAAGAATGAAATATCATATGATATGATTTCTCGGCTAACTAGCTAAAGTTGTCAACTGATTTCAATATATATCGATAGATATAATCGTAAGAACTAACCATGCCAAGTTTCATGTTCCTAACTACTCCACAAGTCGAGTTCCCTTAGACAGTTGTACCGAGCATAATTTTACAACTAAAGTTGTCAACTGATTTCAATATATATCGTTAGATATAATCGTAAGAACTAACCATGCCAAGTTTCATGTTCCTAACTACTCCACAAGTCGAGTTCCCTTAGACAGTTGTACCGAGCATAGTCTTACAACTAAAGTTGTCAACTGATTTCACTGTATATCGTTAGATATAATCGTAAGAACCAATCATGCCAAGTTTCATATTCGTAACTAATCCACAAGTCGAGTTCACTTGGACAGTTGTGCAGAGCATAGCTGAGAGAAGTGCACAAAATACACAGAACACATTAATAATTCGATCAAATTAGCTGGGAATGTGCTTTAGCATATGATGGGACCATATACTCGTAGAAAGAGATATGTATGTAGAATATGCTTAAGTTGAAACGATTTATGTGAATTTTGATTAGTTGGCATCGACGTCGGCGATTAGCATACCTTAAATACTTAGCGAGGGCTTAACGACAACATTTCAATTGGCGGCTAAAGTGCAGGCAGAGTGAGTGAGTGAGTGAGGTTGCCCCTTACTTATACTATCAATCTTTTATCGAATATATATACTATATAGATCGTGGAGTCTCTCTTAAGCTATCGATTATATATATCGCGGTTTCTAATAATTATTAATTATTCACTTCGCACTTGGAGAAAATGTTGCCCGTCTTTTCCTTTTTTCTTGTGTTGCAGGACACAATGCTGGACATTCGGATAGTGTGTCTCGTGTTTCGCGCGTTTTTTTCTTATTGTGTTTTCGTTTTTCGGTTCGTGGGGGGGTGGGTTTGTCTCTTTCTTCTTCTTGCTCTTCTGCTGCTGCTATTTTTCTGTTTCGTTCTTTTTCGCTCGCTGCGTTTTGCGTTGTTTTTTTTTTTTTTTTTGATGTCGCGCGCGCGTTCGTCTTTCGTCTTTCCCAGCGGCGTTCGCGATCTTGGACAAACTGATGTTAGATTAAAAGCGTCGTCGCCGTCGCTGTCGCCGTCGCTCTGCTGGCGTTCGCTGCTTTGTCAGCTTTGCTCTCTCCCCGAAAAACTCTCTCGCTCTCTCTCACTCTCTGTCTATTGCTCTATCAAATTTTGCGCTCTTTTTGCTTTTGTTTTATACATTTTGCTATGTGACAATCGCAAACTAGACAACGACCGACAGCTGCGCTGCTTGACACTGACGACGACGACGACGACGA
Source organism: Drosophila pallidifrons (assembly GCA_023558445.1). Taxonomy (NCBI): domain Eukaryota; kingdom Metazoa; phylum Arthropoda; class Insecta; order Diptera; family Drosophilidae; genus Drosophila; species Drosophila pallidifrons. The sequence continues at coordinate 24,170,799 of CM042351.1, read as the reverse complement.
CGCTGGCGTCGCTGCCGACGCTGACGTTGACGTTCTTTTGTTGTGGAACTTTTGTTGTATTCGGTTTTTGCTTTTTATTTGGTTTACTGGATTAGTTTGTTGTTGCTCTTTGGCTTATTGTGGATTTTAATTTCATTTGTCGCTTTTTCAGCTACCGCATAACGTGGCTTCGTCTTTAGCCATTAAACCCCGTTCGACCCACCCAACCAAGTCAACCCCAACCTTGCCGCTCTCACCTGAAACACCCGCGCACTTCGATTAATCCATCAATCGACGATCGATCGTCGCTGCCTCGGGCGCTGATCAATGAAGCGTGCTCTGCTGCTGTCGTAGCGTTCAATGTTCAACGCTTGAGCTAAAGCACAAAACCCAGCCCGCGTCCAATTCTAATTTCAATTCCACGCCCCAAGCCCCAACGCAGCAACTCGATACTAACCTACGACAGGCAGCGTCGCATTGGCGCACGCGGCGTATGCGCAATGTATGCGCACAGATGTTTCTTACATTGAAATTCGAATCGCTGCAAAAACAATGAGCACCAAAATACCCTGTGAAACGAAACGCGGTGAAAGAGAGTTTGACGGTCTCTCAGAAAATATTTCTATTTACAATTGTAATAAATATTTAGCGATCTAAAATATTAAGGGGCATTATGTTCACTTTCTGAGAAGAAGCAATTGATTTGCAGTTGCTGCATTAAAGATGACGTAATTAATAGCTTATCAGCGTTTTATAGTACATTTTTTTTGTGCTGAACTGAACTTTATTGAAATTTAGTACAACTTTTTTTGTCTTAAAATTTGTTGAAATGCTTTTATAACATTTTCTGGAAATGTATTGAAATACTATTTTGAAAATCGAATAATTCAACAAGATTAAATATTTGATTAATTTCAATTAAAAATGTAATAAAATCTATAAACATACAATATATACATATTTCACATTTTCATAATGCACTTTATCAAAATATTAAATAAACTATTTCCTAAAATTCAGTATATTAATATACTGCAGTATACAAATATATACACATATATTTTTCACCCATTTTCCAATGGTGTCAAATATATAATATATCTGTAATACATTTATATATTTCAGTATATTAATATGCTAAATAATATATACATACATATACATCACTTAAAATAGAAAAATGTATAAATACATTTATATACTTCAGTAGATTGATAGACTAAATAATCGCTTGAAATATAAAAATATATACACATTTGTATATTTCAGTATATTAATATATAATAATAATAATAGGTAGACATCAGTAGATTAATATACCGAATACTCGCTTGAAATAGAAAAATATATAAACATTCATGTAGTTCAGGATATTAATATGCTGAATAATAGGAATACATTACTAGAAATAATTTAGTTAATATTTTCGAAAATTGAATTATACATATTAACTTTCTTAAATATTTTATTCTCCCTGACTGTTTATTTTCATATATTTTGATTGGCATAAATAAAACCAAGTTTCTCTGATATTTTTTTTTAGCTTTGAGAAGTCACATTAAGTATGTTCGTTTGCTATTAAACCCAAGCTCAACTTATCACAGGGTATCACAATGTCGAGCAAACATTTCCCAGCTAAGTAGCAAAGTCTTTTGAAAGTCTCACGGTAAACAAATGAAACTGTTAATCTTAATGTCATAAGGTGCCACATAGTTGAGCAGTCATTTATTGTGCACAAATATTTCAAAGACAAACATTTATGTTTTTTTTTGTTTGGAGGGGTGGAGCTTTTAGACTAGAGATAAACGAAATTCTTGAGATTAAAATAAAGTCATGCAGTCACTTTGCTTGTGGACACTAAAAAAAGATACAAAACCAAAGTGATTTTTCGAAAAGAAGTTTGTTAGAATTAAATTTCAGTTTGAGGAGAATCTGAAAGTAGAGATTGAATTTTGTAGGATGTGTTTAAATAGAACAATTCATTAAACAGTTTCGAGGTGCATTTTGAAGTAAATTTAATTTAGAGGAGAATCTGAAGTTAAGGTGGAATTTTGTAAAATATCTGCAAGAAGATTCAAGTTGATCAGTTTCAAGAACAGACTGAAAGTTGAGATGAAATATGTAGAAAATCTTCAAGTGAAGAGAATCTCAAAGTTTATATGGAATTTTGTCGAATATCTTCAAATCGACAAATCGATTGGACAGCTTCGATGAGAAGTTTAAATTTTGCTAGAATTAAATTTCATTTCGAGGAGAATCTAAAAGTTCAGATGGAATTTTGTCGAATATCTTTGAGTGGAGCAATCAATAAGTTACGAGGAGAATCTGAAAGTTGAGATCAAATTTTGTAGGACATCTTCAATTTAAGCAATGAAACACTTTTAATGAGAATTTTGGAGTGTGCTAGAATTAAATTTCATTTCGAGGAATATCTGAAAGTTGAGATGAAATTTGTAGGACATTTATAAGTGAAGTAATCCATTGATCAGTTTCGAGAATATCTGAAGGCTCAGATTGAATTTTGTAGGATATCTTCAAGAAGAATCAAGTTGATCAATTTCGAAAAAGGACTGAAAGCTTAGATGAAATTTTGTCGAATATCTCTAAGCCTTAAAGAATATTTTGTAGGATATCTGTAAAAAGATTCAGGTTGATCAGTTTTGAGGACAACCTAAAAGTTCAATTGAAATTTAGTCGAATACTTTTAAGTGAAGTATTCCATTGATCAGTTTCGACGAGAATCTGTAAATCGAGATAAAATATATTGTAGGATATCTTGGAGTAGAGCCATTCATTGACCATTGCAAATTGCACAAATATGTTTTTGATTTTTGGCCAAAAATATGCGGCGATATTTTTGGAATGTTGTGCCCCAAACTTAACCACAAACTGATGATCATGTGCAGCGTTTGAGTGTGTGTGTGTGTGTGAGAATTGCAGCTGCTGACGTCATTTGGCGAGAAATGCTGGAGATGCCATCACAATGATCCATCATCGTCAGCCTCTTCTCATCCTCATTTCTCCGTCTCCATCTCTGTCTCCGTCTCTGCCTCTTTCTCGTTCTCATCACGAGTCGCGTTCGCTGTTGTTGTTGTTTGCCTAGACAAATTTAGATACCAACCAACCGACTATTCTGAGTGGTTGTGTTTTGTATACTTAAAGTATAGTCGTAGTCGAAGCAGCAGCAACAGCAGCTGATATGCAAGTGCATACTACGTCTATTTAGAATGTATTATGCATTTCGAGACTGCCAGCTAAAAATAGTCGTAAAACATTTGTGTGCATGGAATGTGTCTCGTGGTAGAGAGAGAGAGACGTTGAGTACTCGCCCAGCGAACCAACTATTTACCTAGCCTAAGCACTCACTTACTCACATACACTCATACTCATAGTCATACTTATACTCATAGTCATACACTCACACTCATTGTCGTTGTCATACTTCTAATCTGGTTTCCCTTTCAATTCATATTCCGTCACGATCCGGCGTCTACTGCTCAGACATCGTTTTCAATATGCTTAGTCGAGTCAGTCAGCAAATTGTAATTGCAACTGCAACTGCAACTCCAGCAGCAGCAGCAGCAGCATCTACTCCAACTCAAGAGGGTTGCAGCCAAGTGGCCAACTGCCAATTGATTAGATCACAACAGATCTCAACTGATCTGAACTACGTCCAAAGCAGCAGCTGTTTGTTGGGGGTTCGCTTGCGATGATGACGACACTCGCAGACCTTTGTTCCATTAAAAATGTAAAGTATAATGTTTGAAAATGATTTCTATACTTTATAAATAAGTTCGAATTTAAATGATCTTTGTTAGTCTTCCTTAATTTATCTTCCATTATTAACATTTCTCTTCCGATTCTTTCAAGTGTGCAACTTGAACACTGTTCTATTTGACATCCTTCCATTGCGATGACGACACTCGCAGACCTTTGTTCCATTTGCCATCGTTTCATTGCAAAAGTGCTTTCTTAGTGTTTCTTACATTGAGTCCCATTTTTGCAGTTTATCAGCCCATTCTTCCAACCTGTTCAGCATTGTTTCATTTTCCATTATTCTAATAAATATTAAGTTTGATATGAAAGTGATTAAAACGCTTTTAAGTAATAGCGATATCAAATGTTCTTGGTTCCATAGTTTGTTTTTACTTTTTGTCCCATTTTTGTAATTTCTCTTCCCATTCTTCCGAGCTTTACAACACTGTTTCATGTGCAATCGTTTCATTGAAAGTTAAGTAGAAAATTCAAAGTGATTTAAATTCTTGTGCTTCGACTATGAGTGTTTGCTTTTTCTTTTGAAACCATTCTAATCTCTTTAATTTTCAAATATTCAGATTTTCTTACTTTGAATCCCAATTTTGAGCTTTCCACATATTACCATAATTCCAAATTATTCAACACTGTTTTTAATAAACGTTAAGTAGTGTAAGTGTTATAATTTAATGAAATCTCATCTGCAGTTTCATTTCCAGGTGTCCCAATTCTCCACTTACTATTCACCAAATTGAACTGTTTAATTTCTCATTTTGTTGGAATGTAAACTTTGATATTTCCTGATTTTACTGCTCCAACTTTCGCTTTGTATCTCTGTGACTTTGCTTCACATTGCCCTGTTTCAAATTGTTCCAAGTTCCATTCCTTACTTCTATTGTTCCATTGTTGTTACATTCCTTGCTTTGCTTTCACTTGATCATTAAGATTCCGGTGGAAGAGAGCAGTCAGAGCAAACAGAATTGTATTTACCATTTCGTATTCGCAATATTTGCCAAGCATTTAGCGCCTAATCAGCTGCTGCTTAGACTTTTTTTTTTTACTCTACATTCATTTCGGTTTGTTTGTAGTTTTTTTTTTTGGGAATGGCGCACGCGGTCAGCGATCGGTGATCAGCAGCGATCTGCGATTCCAGAATGCCGCGCCAATTAGCGCATTTTGTAGTTGTTTGGGGGAGAAGAGATGGAAAGAGTCGAAAAGCCAAGCAAGCGAGATAGCGAAGTAAACAAACAAACAAAGAACACGCGATCATAAATATTGCGGCACGTGCATTTGACGCTAACTGCAAAAATATAACCCCGCTTCCCCTTCCTACCCTTTGCCAACTGTGAGTGTTTAGAAGAGATCCCGAGATCGAAATAAATCAGAGCGCTAAGCACATGATGCCAAAAAAAAAATAACAACAAAATGCCTCAATAACTTATTGCAATCCAAACAATGAACGCGAATGGACATAATTACCGAGACGATGTTGGCCATATATCTGAAATTGGACACTCGGAAAGAGAGGCAATCGAAATGGCAATGGAAATGGAAAAGAAAATGGGAGTGAAAGTGAAAATGTGAGTGGGATACCGAAATACAATTAGTAATATTCCCATTTTCTAATCATAGATACTTGGGGCTCCTATTAATCTTTAAATATATTAAATTGTTTCTATGTGTGCCCAATTTAATTTGGGCATGAAAGGGTTAACAAAGGGTTAGCAATGAGAAACTCCGACAAATAAATGGTATATACAATAAGAGCTATAATGCTTATGATTTCTGGAAATTTGATTGCGATCTTATAAAAATGGTAGAAGACATTTAAGAAATACTTTTGTATCGGATAAACACCTACATACTACAGTTCTTAGTTGCTTTGGCTGTTAATCTAGTATATTTTTTTCACTCTATGGTATATTTTGAATATAGAACTATATCGACATACCAAATATAGTCTTCAGTATATTTCAGTTTATTATTTTGACACTCAGAATGTTGTACAATATCAATATAACAAATATGGTTTTTGGTATAATTGTAGTATTTTTGATGTATGTATAGTAATTTTTAATATATTTTACACTCTATGGTATAATTTGAATGTGGAAAGAACTATATCGATATACCAAATACAGTCTTCAGTATATTATTTTGACACTCTATCGCATATTCAGAATGTTGTACAATATCAATATACCAAATATGGTTTTTGGTATATTTGTAGTATTTTTGATGTATAGTAATTTTTAGTATATTTTACACTCTATGGTATAATTTGAATGTGGAAAGAACTACATACATATATCGACATACCAATTATAGTCTTCAGTATATTGCAGTATATTATTTTGACACTCTATAACCAATATAGTCTTTGGTATATTTGTAGTATTTTTGATGTATATTAATTTGATAGATTTAAAGAATAATACTGCACTGTTTTACTCTTTTGTACACTCGACTGCAGCTGTCCTACTTTTTTATTTATTAATGTCTGTAGAGAGAGAGAATTCAATTTGAAATATAGTAGTAGATTTGGGTTTATACCCGGTTTGAAGCTCTTCTTCATTATTATTATTATTTATATAGGGTATTATTTATTCTTTTATTTTATTCATATCTGTCATATTTTTATATCTATCTTATATAAATACTTTTCTTCTTTCATTAAACTCAAGAGTTGTCAGTTTTATATATGACATATTTTGAAATAGTTTGATAGAAACTGAATTATTTTTGCATAGGTTTATAATTATCATAAATACCATTTATTGTGAATGGTATTTAACTTTGAAATGTGGTGTACAATGTGGAATATTCTTGCTTCTTACTGTGCATTATTCCTTATATAAAATGTTCTTTATCGAAACTTATCAGCGTAGATAAATCCATAGACCTGTTGATCCATTTATTGTGAATGGTATTACGTTCGAAATGTGGTATATACTAAATCTTACTTCTTAGTGTGCAATATTTATTTAAATGAGAGCCTATGAAATTGCTTTCTTTTAAAACTTATCAGTGTTGATAGACCCATTGAAACATTTAATGTGAATGGTATAAAATTCGCAATGTGGTATATAATATACTAAATTTGACTTCTTACTATGAAATTTCTTTCTCGAAACTGATCAGCATAGAAACAAAAGCATTCACCTTGGCGTAACTTTTTATGATTAAAGCATTTTAGTCGTCAAAGAATGATCATATTTGGGATCATTAAAAACAATCTCACAATCAATCAGAACACATTAATGCTAAATTTAGCTGATTTCTGTTGTAGTCTAATGACCTCCAGTTTATGAATAGCTTTTGGGAAGATTGGGCTCAGTAAAAGTTCCTATTATTATTGTACTTCATTAATATCATTGAAGAACAGAGTTAGTATATGCGATTATATAAATAGTTTGGCATTAAAAATACTTTCTAAGGCAACTATATTTACATAAGAGAGAGGGAGAGAGATAGAGAGACAGTGAGAGAGTATAATGATGAGGTATGCGGATGATTAATCAATTGCATGCAACATATTTTTGTGTAAAGGATGTTTTAGTTTCTTTTTGCGATTTGCGAATGATTTTTATTGTTGGTGGTGTGTCGTTAAATTAGAACAGTCGCAAGATTAAGAGCAAGCACCCAACTCGTAGTCGATCTCATCTCGTCACAGACAACACACAGAAACAACAACAACAATAAGAAGACAATTTTATCAGCGATCGCGACGGCGCGTGATCTTGCAAGAGTCTCAAATAGACATAAACAAGTGGCGGCCGCCGGTGACGTTGATGCCGATGCCGATGCCGATGCCGATCGCGATGTGCTGATGATGATCATGATCATGATGATCATGATGATGATGCCGATGGTCAGCAACGAGAGCGTAACGCTTTTTATTTGGGGAAAAGGAAGAGAGAAAGGGGGAGAGCTCTACATCTCTGTGTGTTGATGAGGCGATGAGTAAGCGAAGCGGCTGCGGCTGTCTAGCATTAGATAGTCATGCCTTGAACAGCGGCAGCCGAAGCAACATAATTAAGACAATAGTTTACGTACACTCGCACGTAAGAGTATTTCTTCTAGTGTGTGTGTCACATTGCGTTGCGACATACACACAAACACACACAGAGATGTCGATGTTGCTGCCAAGTGGCAAGAAGGCATTGCCCATTGCGCCTCGCAACTTTTTTCATTGATCACAATCGCAATTTGCAGACAGCACCCAAAAATTGTTGGGTAATTATTTATTTATTTACGAGTCTGCTGCGAGGGGGCGTGGCAGAGGCAGCAGTACCAGTAGAAACGACAATAGAAATACAAAAAAATATTCCTTAGTCAATTTCATATCGATATCTTTTCATTTTTCTACTCTCGCTGTACACATCACTGTACTATGCGGCGTATGCGCAATATCGCAATATTGGCCATCACACGACGTATGCGCAATGTTTGTACAAATCTTTTTGAGAAGCAAAGAAGCCGAACACTTTTGTAATTTTTCCACTGTGTCAAAAGTGTTTTTATTCTCGATTTTCGAGAACAATTAGAAATATAATTGTTATAATTAGTTGGTGATGAGATTCTGTCGTTGCGATTATAATTATATTTCTCGTTCATCATCGTTTTATGAGTTGGTTTAACCATTAGCACTTATTTGTGTTATAATCTTAGGTTTGCAATTTATATTGCCATTTGTTGATATCAGCATTGCTTGTGTTATTATTTAATGCATTGGCAAGCATTTGCATTTGATTCAATATTTGTGTAATCATTAAAAAATTTAAAAAGATGATTTGATTGTGAACTTATTTTGTAATATTAACAGCATAGCATTAGCATTATAATTACCATTACCATTAGAATGAGCATTAGCATTAGCATTAGCATTAGCATTAGCATTAGCATTAGCATTAGAATTAGAATTAGAATTAAAATAAGAATTAGAATTAGAATTAGCATAAGCATTAGCATTACCATTAGAATGAGCGTTAGCATTAGCATCAGCATTAGCATTAGAATTCTTCGAAGCATTAGCATTAGCATTAGAATTCTAGCATTGCTATTAGCATTCGTATTATTATTATCATTAACATTGGCATTAGCATTAGCATTATCATAAGCATTAGCATTAGCATTACCATTATTATTAGCATTATTATTAGCATTAGCATTAACATTAGCATTAGCATTAACAAGAGCATCAACATTAGCATTAGTATTTTCATTAGCATTTCCATTTCTGTTTGCATTTTCATTAGCTGTAGTGTTTACATTACATCGCACATCAATCCATAGAATTATTATGAGCATTATAATTTGCAGTCTTAATAATTTCATTGAAAATAAAATATACAACTTTTTAGGATTTTTTGGCATTTAAGATGATCATTATCATTGATTTTGTCAGTAGTTTCTATCCATTATTCATGCGTACTATCATTAGCATTATTATTAATTTTTTCATTGTTTAATGTGTGACATTATTGCTAGCATTATTATTTTCATTGAAGAAATCATTGATCGTGTCATTAGTCAGAGGTTCAGCATTGTTATTAGTATTATTATCAGCATTATCATTATCAGTAAAGATATTTTCATTAGAGTTGATGCTCAGCAATGTGATTAGCATTACCATTATCATTGAGGTGGTCATAAGTTTAATTGTCATTAGCATTATTTTGTGCATCATCATTAGAATGGAATGCATTAGCATTGGCATGTTTTCAAACTCGGCCAAACTTGTGGTCACATTGTTCGTACAATCGCAATTAGATGCGATAACATAGATGCATACATTAGCCGATAAATAATCACAGTCGTGTATCGGATGTGATTGTCTGCCAATGGATGTGACTTTATCAAAATAGTTGTTGCTTTTGCTATTGCTTTTGCTGTCTGCTGTCTGCTGTGATGTTTGATTTGGTTGTCAATGGAATCGCACGTGTGAGGGCCAACAATGTTGACTTGTTTGCTATTGCTGTTGTTGTTGTTGTTGGCCAGTCTCTTGGCCACGTCTCACGTTCGCAAAAAATACAAAAATGAAGGCGACAAAAGGCGGGGTGACCGCGTGATCGAGTTGAGGGAGACGCAACTCGAATATCTTGACTCTATTGCAATTTCAGTCAGACTCATTTTGTTGTCAATGTGCGTGCTCGTTCTATTTGGCACGTTTATCTTTACTTCCCTCTCTTTCCTTCTCGCACCCACGCGATCTCTCTCTTTCTCTCTCTCTCTCTCTCTCTCTCTCTGTTTGTCGCTGTGCGTGACAAGAGAGGTGAAGATCAGAGATCACGATGATGATGATGATGATGATGAGACTGCAGCAGCATGATGATTGTGTTTCGGGTCGTCGTGTGTGTGCGAAAATAATTGATGAATGTGACGGCGATTGCGCCTCATTTTGGTATTTTCGATTTTCCGCTTCTCAATTGTATTTTCAATTTGTTCCTTTTTTTTGGTGGCTGTTGTTGTTTTCGCATTTTTAGTTGGAAAATTGTGTGGTAGAGAAAGTGGAAGCAGCAGCTGAAACGGAAATCAAAAGTCACGTACAGGTCGAAGGCATATCTTACTGCAAACAAATATAGTAGAAGTATATACGGTATATACTTGAAGTATATACTATTTGGTAGTAGAAGTATATACTATATTGTTGTTTTTGTGCTTCGCAGCTATTCAAATCAGAATCTTCTATGTTTGATTGCCTCACACCTACAACACTGTTGAAAATGTGTGTGTATGTGTGTGTGTGTGCGTTCACAATTTCTCAGGCTCATTCGCACTGCGATCGCTGACACGCAGCAGCAGCAGCAGCAACGGTTGCTCTTGCCACAGCAACTGCAACATCGACAATGCCAACTTGTTTTCGCATACCCTCTAGCAAACAAAAGGATGAGCTGAAGAAGGGTATGTTTGATTGTTGGTAGCCGATTTAAAAAGCTTTAAGTGTTAAGTATTTTAAAAGTATTATTTCATTTTAGTATTTTGGAAAATTTCAGAAAAAACTTATGTTTAATGTCCCACAAAATATTAAAAATAGTTTGAGCGTAAATACTTTAAGTCGAAGTATTCAGCTTCTGCCTAAATGAAAAACACATTTCAAATAATAAATATACATTTGATATATTTGAATTCTAAAGTAACGTCAAAATACTTAGCAATTCAAATATTATTTAGATTCAATTCAATAGTAATATGAGTTATTATAAAATTACATAAAATGTCAAGTAAAGTCTAAATACTGAACAAATGATATATAATTTCGATTTTGAATAGATTAGATTTTAATTGAAATTCAATAATTACTAGAGTGTAAATAATTGAAGATAAAGATTTCGGCTTCAGCTTAAATGAAAGACACATCTCAAATAATAAATTACATATTTGAATTGTAAAGTTAAGTCTAATTACAAATGCAAATTAACAAAAATTTAAATTCAATTCAATAGTAATATGAGTTACTATTAAATTACATAAAATGTCAACTAAAGTCTAAGATATGTAATGTTGATTCACTTAATAGCATACTCATATTACTATTTTAAAAAAATTACATAAAATTCAATTCAAATTATTTGTAGTGCAAAACAAGGAGATTCAAAATTACAAAATCTGAGACTTTCGAAAAATCATTTTGGTTTTTTTCATGCAAAATTGCAACTCATGTGAGATTTATTTTTATTTTTTTATTTGTATGTATATTATATTCATATATTATACTATATATGTGTAAGAATTGCATTACATTACTCTTTAACTATGTAATGTACAATTATTAAGATTTATTCTAGACTTTATTAAATGCACTTCTAAGAGACAATGTATGAAAGTATTATTCAGGCTTTACAGGGTATTTTCTAGTAATTTCTTCACTTGAATTGCGCATGCTATTCATGCTTTGCTGTTGTTGTTGTTGCGCACTTTTCCTTTCCTGCCCAGGCAGCAACTCCCACCGCGAGTGAGAAGACTGAAGATAGAAGACTGAAGACTGAAGACAGTAGATCGAGGACAGAAAACTGAAGACGGCAGGCAACTAAAGCTGAGGCTGAGACTGATGCTGAGGCTGAGGCTGGGCTTGATGCTGTAGTACTACAAGATTATTGACATGCCAACAAGTTGTTGCTCTCTGGGGCTGTAGATGGAGTTGAAGTTGGGGATTGGGGTTTGGAATTGAGTCGAAGTCGAAGACGAAGTTGGAGCTGAGACTGAGACTCCTTGCTCTGTTGTTCGAAAGTCTATTGTATGTGAGAACTTTGCTATGAAATTGCATAGTTTTGCGCCTGGACAAACTGACTGAAATTGATCAACTAACAGTTACGCTACAAATGAATTGAAATTCATAATTCATTTTAGAAAAATGTTATTCAATCAATCAAAGTTCGCAGTTGCTAAGCCAACGAACCAATTTCATAAATAATTTTGGACAAATGTTATTAAGAAAATCAGTCAATCCAAGGCCATATTTGGTATATCCATATAGTTCTAAATTCACAATATGTCATAGAGTATAAAAATAATAATCCAAAAAATACTAAAATATGTTGAAAATATATATTTGGTATATCAAAGTAAGCTAACAAACTTTTTCAAAGACAAACTTTTTTTTTAAGAAAATCTCATACTTTTATTACGAAAATCAATCAATCAAAGTTAGCATTTGCTAAGCTAACAAACTTCTCTGCTTTGATTTATAGGCAAAGACAAACTTGTAGTTAGTTGTACATACCCATTGCTTGCCTGCTATTTATAGGGTATAACAACAGGAACAAAGCCGCTTGACGAGCTGCTGCCTCAGCTTCAGCTTCAACTTCAGTCGAAGCTCAACAATCAGCTTGTTGCATCGCCTTCCTCTTTTCTTCCCTCTTTTTTCTGTGACTCCCCCTCTTCGATCTCTGCTGTGTTGCAGTGGCCGTTGGCTGCGTTGTTGGCTATTAGAAAGGCATGTGAAATGTTCCCTAATTGTTGGAATTTTAATACTCCTCAGCCTCAGCCCAGGCAGTCACACTGCACACTGAAGAGGAAGGCAGTCATTCAGCCTGCCACCGCGTTGTCTGTCGAGTCAAGTCGAGAGTTCTGCACTGGACAGTGGACTATGGACAGCGGACATTGGACATTGTGCATGTCACTGCTGACAGCTGTTGAGCTGGTGAGCAGAGCCAGAGCCAGGGCGTTGGTCATCATCATCTAGAAGAGGAGGAGTACTGAACTTTTCCCTCTGAGCTTGTCGAAATGTTTTCCCCGAGCTGGGAGAACTCCTACTGCTTCTGCTTCTCCTTCAGCTTCCTCACCTCATTCCTCTTACTCTTGCTGAAAAGCTTAAGTACTCTATTAGCGCAATTTAAAACTCGGCAACTCAGATTCGAGTTGTCTTTGTTTGTTCCCTTTTCATTTGTTTCCCATAATTGACAATTTAGTGCGTGCTTTTCCACAGGGCACATGACCAATTGCTGCCAATGGGAATTGAGACAGTGACAACGACACCGACAGAGAAAGAAATAGAGGGAGAGGGAGAGAAAGAGGTGTGGGGGGGAAGAACTTGTGGGAACCGAGATGCAATTTATAAACATTTAAGAAGTTAAGAAAAAAAGTGCGCATGTCTCAGATTTAAGACGATTTTAGATTGATGATCATCTCAAATTGAAGCATAGTTAAATGTTATGAATTTAAATAGCATTTTATACAAATAATTTGATTGCAATAACTAATCACACTTTGCAAACTCACAAAGATTTCAAATTCACATGAAGATTTCAATAATTATTAAGCATTTGGCATTTAATAAAAATAATCTGATTGCAAAATCGATCATTTTAAACTAAGAACGATTTTAATTTCAACATAAAGATTTCAATAATTATTATGAAGTATTTAAAGTATTCTGCATAGCATGAAAGTCTGAGTTGATTTTATTTAATACAAAATTTCAATGTAAATTGAAAAACGATTGAAATCTAAAGCATAAGAATAGGAAACGAGTCAATCTGGTATATTTTAAATGTAGTTCTTCATTGCTATACCGCATTTGGTAGACAATATATGGTATATTTTAAATGTTGTATTATGTTAATAAACTAAATATATTTTCAGTACTTTTGCGGTATATTATAAGCAAAATACTGCACTGTTTTGCTCTTACCATATAGCATATGTGACATTATATAATATATTTTGAGTATACTCTATACTAAGTATAGCCTTTGGTATATTTTCAGTATTATTGGGATACATTCATATGGTATATTGTAAGAATAATACAGCACTGTTTAGCTTTATATCTTACTTGTTATTTGTTTTAAATTTTTGCCACGCTTACTTCCGCCTCCGCAATTCGAAAAGAAATCGAAGAGCAATCGTTACTTTGCTCTGCTAGAGTCGCCAATTTTGGTATAAAGAATAAGAATGTATGATTTCTACGACTAATGCAGTAGAATCTTTGTTGTTTTGGCTAAAAATCTGGTATTTTTTGTATTCTATGCTTTTGAATTCATATTTTAGTGTTTTTTGTTATATTATTTTGACTCTATGACATATTTTGAATGTAGGACGATATCGATATACTAAGCATAGTCTTCAGTATATTTTAGAGTTTTTGGTATATTCATTTGGTATATTTGTACTACATGGTTTTATTCAAACTGATAGCTTTTTTTTATTAAAATTATTGATTTATATCGATATACCAAATATAGTCAGTATGTTTTAGTATTTTAGTATAATATTTGGTATATTCTTGTATGTGTGGTATATTTTAGAATATGATATAAGTATTTACTGTATATTAATTTGGTATATTATTAAAATATGTTTTTTTTTTACAATCTTTGCAAACTTTTATGGTTTAACTGTACAAAATTCCATTTGCAGTTCTGCTTGGAATGGCTTAGAAAAGTAGTTCACGTGTTATTCCTTTGCTAGTCGTGCATGCTCCTCCAACAATTTACTGAGTGAGTGCAGGGTATGCGAATAGTTTGCAACAGCAAATTGCAAATTGAGCGTCAGAGGTGGACTCCAGTTTGTCTGCTGTTCGCTCGCGCAGAGTCAAGGCAAGACTTTCAACCTGGCTTGACTCCCTCCCTCTCCCTCTCGCTCTCCCTCTTGTTGTTGCTGTCCCTGTTGCACTTGGTTGCGCCGTGATCGTGTAACAATGCGAGTGATTAGTACGCGCCGGCGTTCAAAATTCGCAGCGCTCATTGCCGCTCGTTGTTGCCACGCTGTAAACTGCGAACGTTGCGAACGTTGCAAAGTTGCCAGGTTGCAAGTTGCATTGCCGCATGCGCCAGGTACCGGGGGCAACATTGAAATGATTTAGTGTGATTTATCTGTAAATTCCTTCTTTCAATCTCTTCTCACGCCACAGCAAAGCGAGAAACAAAACTCAAATTGTGGGATGAGGAAGAGGAAGGAAGCTGAGGATCGAAGATCGAGACTTGAGACTTGAGGCTGAGACAGCGGGCGGAATGCTGCTGAAGGGCCTCAGTTTGGTTAAACGGTGTACGCCCATTGCCAGCCAGTATCAAGCCCCGCCCTCACCTCTCTCTCTCTCTCTCTCTCTCTCTCTCTCTCTCTCTCTCTCTCTCTCTCTCACACACTTCGGCGAAGGTGTTATAAAAACGATAATAAAAAATTGTAAGCTACGCGCCATAAATTGGCATTTAATAGTTGAAATTTACACTGAATTGACAGCGCGGCAACAACAACGATGAAAAATGGCAGCACAGGTAGGTCTTCTATCCCACACACACACACCTCACTCAATCCGCTCCCCTCTGTCTCACTCCCCTCCCCATCTCTCTCTTCCGCTTTAATTCGCCTCCTCTTAGTCGTCGCATCATGCAAAAAACTGAAAAAAAGCGCGAGCCGGCGGCATTTGGCGCGATTTATGATGCATCATTACGAGCATTTTTATTATGGTTATATTTTGATACGCACGCCGAAGTCGAAGCTGAAGCTGAAGCGAGCGGAATCATCATCCCCAGCAATCCCATTGCATTGGAGAGAGGGTGAGGGAGAGGGAGGGGGAGGGGGAGGGCGAGGGAGATCTTATCATTGGACTGCTGTCGCTCTTCTGCTGCCAGTTGTCAGCTTAAGAAAAAACAAGCTACAGTCAAAAGTTATCGACTGTGAGATACTCGCTATGTATTTTCAATAAAATATATTAAAATAATATGTATGTACAAAAACATACCAAATGCCATATTTGGCATATCAATGAATTACCTCATATGAAATATACCAACTTAATATACCGCAACAATACTAATAATATACCAAAGGCTATATTTGGTGTATCTATGAAGTACTACATTCGAAATATACCAACTTAATATACCACAAAAATACTGAAATATACCAAAATCCATATTTGGTATATCGATGAATCACTACATCCGAAACATACCAAATAAATATACCCTTAAAATACTAAAATACCAAAAGTCATTCAAAATATACCATAGAGGTAAAATATACCAAAATATATATACTTTGTGTGATTTGAGGTGTCTCCTTCATCCTGTTACATACATTTTCTGCACGCACAAAGGTATAATACCCTTCTACTCTATAGGTAACGGGTATCAAAATGCAACACTGAAATAATATTTATAATAATATGTATACAAAAATACAACAGCCTTCCTTTTGGCCTGCTTTTTGGTTTTTTTTTTATTTTAAGCGCGAAATTGCTGCCGTCGCCATCGTTTTTTTGCGTCTTGTCTGCTCTTGATAATAATGATCATAATCACATAGTCATTACAGCCGATAATGCCAACAACTTAATCTGGATCACGTAAATTCACAATATTGCCTTCAACCCTGTTTGTCTGTCTGTCTGTCTGTCTATCGACTTCTTCAGTTTAGTCTTCTTAAACTTTTTCCAAACATATTGTTCAATCCCCTTCAAACAACCTACTGAGATATTCCCGTATTCATTTATATAGCTATATAAATACCTGTATTTGCATTTATTATCAATTTGTTTCAAATTTCATGAATTTCAATATAATGAATATGTAATGTATTCATATCATGAGTCTTATTTTATTAAAAATCGAATATAGTTGTCAATTTGTTGAAAACTTGAATATAAACTTCGACTCGCTTCTTAGGTAAATTTATTTGCTCAATAACTTTGGAAATTTGTTGTAAACTTCGACACTCTTATTATTATCTTTGCTTCAAAATTTCAGTTTAAATCCAATGTCTTTGTTCACAAAATGTCTTTTGAATTATAAATTACACTGTAGTATAGAACTGCTTAATATACTTCTGTATCCATATGTAAGTAATGAATTTTATTGCTTTGTCTTTTTTATAATATAGTGTTATTTTTCTACTCTACAAGACAAGAAAATATTTACAAATTTTTCATTTTATACACCAAACGTTTGTGTTTCTAAATTAACTATGTTTTCCACTTTAACAATCTATGATATGAGGAATGAGGGAGTATTTGAAATATAAATATTATCTTTATTTATAAAAATAGTGAGTGTAGTGCTGTATCTATATGCGGTATATTATAGTATTTTTGTGGTATATTTTTAAAACATAAGTAGCGGGTATCTCACAGTCGAGCACACTCGAGTGTAGCTTTCTTAGCTGTTATTTATTATTGTGTTGGGGGATTTGCAAATCAAACAGATTCTTTTTTGGCGTCTGGAAAATCTTCCAAAATTAATGCGATCAAAATGAAAAGATCTCGGAATAACAACAAGAGAAAAACAGAAGGAGAGAGAGAGAGAGAGAGAGAGAGAGAGAGAGACAGACAGAGGCAGGAAGATGACCAATGTGTGTTATCAGTGGGGTGTGAGTAAAGTTTAGTCAACTTGTTTAGTTAGTTAATTTGTTTATTTTTCAATTAAATCTTCGCAGAGCAAAAACCTCCAGCAACGAACTAACAACAACTGACTAGAAGAAGAAGAAAAAGAAGAACGTACGAACGAACGAACAACAACAAAAAACAGCAACAAGAAAATTATCTGTCGAGGCCAAAAGCTGCTTTTGGCCATGAACCAATTTTAAAGCACTCGCCATAAACTACAAATATGAACTACACTAGACCAGAGCACAGCGAGTAAATGTGTATGTTTGTGTGTGTGTGTGTATATGTGTGTGTGTGCTGGGCAACAGCTGCTGAAGCGTTTAAAGACGCGCGTTTTTCAAAAGGCGTTGATTTTAGTTCACATTACAAACAATTGAGTAAGGGCGCGTATTCAGAGGCGTTTTTAAACGCGTCAAAAAAAACGCGTGTTATTGTTTGTTGTTATTTAGCTCACATTGCAAGCTGTGTCGACTAGAGTCGCTCGTTTTCCGGGGCGTTTTTAAACATTAACAAACTGTCTTCAATCATGGCGCGATTTTAAACGCGTGGAAAATTCGCGCGCACCCTTTGGCAGCGTTTTTGGAACGCTTGAAACGATTTCGAGCGGGCCAATTTATTTTTGGCGACTACATTAGCAGATTTATTATACTCAACAACAATAAAAAGAACAGCAACAACAACAATATCGAGGCGACAACAACAGCCGCCAGAGAGCTAATGACTTGGATAATGATTTTTGATTTCGTTCATTTCATTTGCCATGTTTAATGCGCTCGCCCCACGCCCCCGACCCCGCCCCCTATCGCTGCTGCTTCTCGATTTCCCCTTTCCCAATCCTCTTCCTCCTCCTCCTCCTTCTGCGGCTGGTCTCGTCTTTTGTTTGTCTGACTGGCTTTTCAAATAGACCCAAAAAAAAAAAGAAAGAAAGAAAGAAAACAAAAATTGCTTAGATACAATATTTGAGAAATTTTCTTTTTGTGCTTTTGTTGTTGTTGTTGTTGCTTGGCCATTGCGGATTCGTGCGTCAATAATTAGATCATCTCTGGGTTGGTTTTTGTTGACGATTAGCGAAATCAAAAGGCAACCAAACACACACACACACACACATACGCTCACGGGCACAATAAATTTGTTTTCCCCATTTTCCATAGTGTTGTTGTTGCGCGTAATGTCGAGCGCTTTGAACAGAAAGCACGAATAAAATGGAAATGGGCGCAAAAAATGAGAAGAAAAAACGCAACAGAAATCTACAACAATAAAAAAGCCAACTAACTATGCAGCGATCGAGTGTGCACGGCTACAAAATACCCTATAATGATTCAAAAATCGAGTTTAAGATTAGCCTTCTATTAAAATCATTTTACATTAACTATGTAACGAGACTATGGTATACCCTAGAGTACCTGCTTCTAGAAAATGTGTGTAACAGGCAGAAGGAGGCATCTCCGACCCCATAAAGTATATAAATTCATGATCAGCGTCAACAGTCGAGACGATATTACCATATCTGTCTGTCCGTCCGTCTGTCTGTCCGCCTGAACACCTAGATCTCAGAGACTACAAGAGACAGGGATGTCATTTTTTTCGACAGCACTAGACATTTTTGAAACAAAATGTATTTATCACGCCAACTTTTTAAAGAAATACTTTTGTATGGGAAAAATCGCTACTTTCTACGGGCTTAGTTGCTTTGGCTGTTATATAATATTTTACCTCTATGGTTGTTTAATGCAATACTATATAAATATACCAAATACAACTAATGTTATATTTTTGCATTTTTGCTGTATATTAATTCGGTATATTTTAAGAATAATACCGCAGTGTTGTGTTTTGGTCTTGTCCAAAAAGGATAGCGAGTATCTTACAGTCAAGTGTGTTACTTGTTTAAACGAAAAGTTTCGAGAAGCGATTTCGTGTTCATAGAATTAAGATTTGCTTTTAATTAAAGCATCATTTCACATAAGCTATTGTAAAGTTGTAGTATATATATATATATTATATATATCTTATATATACCGAAGCTTCACTTCTTTTTATTGAATATTATACATTTTCTTGTGGATATTAATTATTCTTATCTTTTGCAGTTTGATGTGACCTTTGATGCTTTCCATCCTGAGTTCAAAGTGCAAAACAGAATGTTGACTGAAATAAGGTTTTCAGAGGTAAGCGTTTATTACTCATCATATCAAATTACTTAAATCCTCGAGTGCAATGATATCAGCAGATTGCGAAAGACATTCAAGAACTTATTTCCTCTTGCCATTCTGAAGAAAATTTTATACCCGCTACCCATAGGGTAGAAGGGTATTATAACTTTGTGCCGGCAGGAAATGTATGTAACAGGTAGAAGGAGGCATCTCCGACCCTATAAAGTATATATATTCTTGATCAGCGTCAACAGCCGAGACGATCTAGCCATGTCCGTCTGTCCGTCTGTGTGTCTGTCCGTATGAACACCTAGATCTCAGAGACTATAAGATATAGAGCTATATTTTTTTTCGACAGCATTTGTTATGTTTGCACGCAGATCAAGTTTGTCTCAAATTTTTGCCACGCCCACTTCCGCCCCCGTAAATCAAAAAAATCGAATACCAAGCTTAATTGTATAGCTAGAATTTTGGTATATACAATAATAACTACAGTATTTATGATTCTTGAAAATTTGGTTGCGATCAGATAAAAGTTGTGGAAGTTATTAAAGAAATACTTTTGTATGGGCAAAAACGCCTACTTACTAGGGGTCTAACTTGCTTTGGCCGACAATCTGGAATATTGTGCCGTCTATGGTATATTTTGAATGCGGCACTATATCGATATACCAATTATACCATTTGGTATATTTTTTAGTATTTTTAGTATAATTGGTATATTTTAATAATAATACCCCAAAAAATATTTTTAGTATTTTTGTAGTATAATTGGTATGTTTTGAGAATAATACCGCAAAATTTATTGCTTTTATTTAAAATGGGTAGCGGGTATCTCACAGTCGAGCACACTCGACTGTAGCTTTCTTACTTGTTTAAAATTCAATATTATTATTATGCATATTATTGCTATAAAATACTTTTGATACCAGTTGGAAGCTTTAACTACCCACTAGAGGAGACCCGGTGTATAATTACAGGGTATGCCGCACAAAAAAATTAACGAAAAAAAAATTGGAAACACGCAAATTTAATGAAATTTTCGACTATTAGTTAGCTCTTTAGACTCTTTAATGAATCATGACTACGGCTACGGGGCAGTTTGGTTTTGGCTGGGGAAACGACATTGGCAATTGGCATATTGGGAGTGGCATTCGCCAATGGGCGTGGGAGTGGGCGTTAAATGAACTAACCGACCGAATGCTGCCAGAAAAGAACCGAATAGAACAAAAGCAGCAGCCAGACAGACAACAAAATCAAACAGCAGCAAAAGAAATACAAAAAATGTTTGCTTTATGACCACATTAATGGCATTGACTTGGCCAACAGATAGACTCGATAGAGGCAGCAAGACTGAGACTGAGAGGGAAAGGCATACATAGATCATTTATTAATGCGCAGTCGTAAAGAAGAGCAAAGTAAATGCAAAAATGGATAAAGATGCGATATAAAAGTTATAAAGATCAACAGCATCAGATAAAGAGTAAATCGCATCGCATTAATTGGATCTCTCTCTCTCTTCCTCTTCCTCTTTTCCCCATCCACCTTCAGTCTTTAGTCTCCTGCTGATTATTATTATGGCATGTTATGGTATCATGCATGGCATTATGGTCCGATCCCCACATCCCATTTGATCCAATTCGATCTGGTCCGAGAGCATATAATAAAGCTGCCAAAAATTGTGTTGTTACTGAAAGGAAAAGCATTAAAACAAATTCATTTTGAACAATAAACAAATGGGAATGCGCCACTCGCCCGCTTCCCACGGCTTCCCTCCCCATGCCCATCCCCCTCTTACCACCCACCGCTTATTGCTTCCTTGCTTGGCGCATTTTCTTTATGCCCGTCTGGCGCCGATCATTTGCCGTTTTTTGTGTGTGTTTCTCTTTTTTTTTTGTTTTTATTTTGTGTGTGTAGCTACATCCCAATATAATAGAAACAAGTACTATAACATATATCGACACAAACGACAAACACACAGACAGAGACACTGACACTAACACACATAGAGAAATCGGACATTGAACAAGCGAAATGTCGCTCAAAGTGCCATCAAGATTGACGACGCCGACGGCGCCGGCGCCAGCAGCTTAAAAGCCAGCAGCTGGTCAAAAAGGAGCCAACATTAGCAGCGGGTGGCGGAAAGGGAGCAGTAAGAGAGAGGGGTGGATGTGGACTGCTTTCAAGTGGCAGCCATGCGAAAGTTTTAATTCGAAAACTAGCGAAACAAAACACTCACATTCAAAAGAAGAATTTTGTTGTTTCGCCGCCATTTGGGAATTGCAAATCAACAAAATAATGTACCGAAAATTATTCAAATATTTGCGACATGATCACAAGACAAACAATATCAGAGTGCAGGGAAGAGGAGAAGTGAGGAGTGAGGGATTCACAAATAGCACACAAATAATCTTAAGTAAAGCAATTACTTCAGCTATTTCCATTAAGTATGAAATATGTGTGTTGAAAAACAAAAACAAACACTAAAATTGACCATCGAATTCACATATGTCAGCGCATTGCATTGATTGCTATACTATATAGATAGTTTCTTAAAGTTTCAGCAAATTTAATCTGAGTAGCTGAGTAGGACTTTTGAGTTAAAAGAAAGAACGATAAAAGGCGACAAACTAATGTTGGGCAAATAAATAGGCGATATATGTAAGTGTAGTCAGAGAAAGGGATATTAGAACACTTTTGAAATAATGGCGAGATAATATATAGAGATGCTTAGATTAGGATTAAGGATTAGCAAAGGACTGTTTTTATACCCGGTACCCCTAAGGTAGACGACATACGCCTACTTTTTACGGCTCTTAGGTTCTTTAGCTGATAATCTGCTATATTTTAGTGCCTTTTAGTATATTTTGAATGTGCTACATCAATATACCGAATATGGATTTCGGTATTTTTGCGGTATTTGGTAACATTATTAACATTAGCATTGGTATTAGCATTATTATTATATTAGATACAGTAATTTCTT
Source organism: Drosophila pallidifrons (assembly GCA_023558445.1). Taxonomy (NCBI): domain Eukaryota; kingdom Metazoa; phylum Arthropoda; class Insecta; order Diptera; family Drosophilidae; genus Drosophila; species Drosophila pallidifrons. Next base: position 24,148,109 of record CM042351.1, on the reverse strand, counting down.
AAAGTTCCTAAATTTCGGCTTTAATATACATCTCTAATTTCCAATATAGGTATTGTACTTAAGAGCAATTTAAAAAAAATGTTGAAATGTTTCGTAATCCCCGACAAAACCACAAAGAGCATGGACTACACTTTGTTGTGGATCTATGCGGGAGTTAGCGGAGATCTAGACAAACAATTGCTCGATCTGGAGTCAGGACAAAAGGGAGTTTTTTGTCATAGAACCCATCAGCCAACAACAAAGTCAGGGAATTGTGGTTCTGTCTCGCTGCGGTTGCTGCAAAAGGCGTCGAAAGTGTTTGATTATTGCGTTTCGGATTGGATTGGGTTTTAGGTGGGTTGTGTTGTGTTGTTGTGTGTACAGAGACGGAGACGGAGACAGGTAAAGGTATCAAGGTTGATTTAATCCGCGGAAACTGCGGAAACACGTAAATTCCCACCATAGAAGCGGCGGCGGCGGATCATAAAAACAGCCAGAAGAACAACAATTGTGAGACGTGAAAATTGCGAAAAACAGATGCGGTGCGGTGTCGCAGTGGCCCATAAAACGGGGCGCAGCAGCAGCAGCGAGGTGAGAACTGCGATTTTTGGGCCGTGGGAAAAGCCCAGAATGTGAGGAACCTGCTGTAGACGATAGAAAGATAGACAGGCAGACAGAGAGACGCGGCGGCTACTTCATAATCGGTCCTCATCGGGCGGCGGCGTCGGCGTCATAAAAACAACATCGACGTTTGTGTGTCGCGTCCTTTTTGGTCCTTTGTTTATGCTGCTTATTTAAATTGGCTTCTTGGCGGGCGTTGCGAACGCTGCATTGCGAATCAAAGCTGTCAAACTGACCTGTCCCCCGGTGCTGACCTCAGATCTCTGACCTGACCCCGTTCTCCGTTCGGCTACCTGTTTTCCTTGGTCGGGTTTGGGAATTTCCGGCACCTTAACCCATATGGTGACAAGTAACGCGTTCTCTTTCTCTCTCTCTGTCTCGCTGTCTCTTGTAGATCATCGCTGTGTCTTGGGTTATTGTATTGCGTTGAGTTTATCGAGAAAAACACACGGTATCGATGTCGGACGGGGTTTTCCCCGCGGGCCAACCAAAAACGTGCGTCATCTGTTGCCACACATGGATGCGGCATGCACTTGCCACTTTGCCACCTTGCCGCCACACATGCAACGTGCAATATTCCCACTTTCCCAAGTCCTGGACTACAGGATTACACGATTACGACAGAACGCGTGTTCGTTGGAACCCGACTTCGGTTTGCGTTTGAGTTTGGGTTTCTGTTTCTGTTTCAGTTTCAGTTTCGGATTCAGTTTCGGGCTTGTTACCATTGATTGATTTATTTGCGGTACACTGACTGGCCGCTGATTTCTGCTGTCAACTGGAGTAGACAGATACCCTGTGAAGGCATTGCAATAGAAGAGGGGTTTGCATCAAAATATCTGTGCTAATCGTATAAGACGCAAAAGCTTTACCCTGTAAAATGCTGTCAGCTCAAATGAAACTTGGCACAAATTTGTTCATTTGCATAGCTCAGCGAAGCTGTTTACTGCTTACGAAGCAATACCCTGTAAATGCAGGGTTAAGATACTCGTATATATATATTCACTTCTTGATTTCTTGCTTCGGGTTATAGAAATCAGAGAGAAGTCTAGCCTTAATTAGACCCTTTCAATATATTTATATACTTGTTCTTTATATGTAGTCATATATGTCAATATTCGAAATATAGCGTGTGGTATATTTTGAGTATTTGCGGTATATGAATTCGGTATATTTTAACAAGCAAAATTGGTTTATTTAACGATAAGTATATAATTGTATTTGAAATACAATTTGTGGTATATATTTAGTACATATAATATTAATTTAGTATATATGCGGTATATCTTTAGTATTTTTTATATATATATTAGCAAAAATGGCGTGTGGTATATTTTTAATATATGAATTTGGTATATTTTAACTAACATGTGTTTAAAATACAATATGTGGCATATTTTTAGTACTTTTGGTATACCAATTTCGCATATTTGGTACGTGTGACATATCTTTAGTATTTTGGTATATTATTCGGTATATTTAACGATAATACTTCACAGTTTAGCTTTCTTCACCTTTGGACTTGCACTTCCTGTTGTCTTAGGGTATCTCATATTTCAAGCATACCCCATTTGGTGTGTGAAACTGCAATTGTACATTACGTGGTCACTGGCAATATATCTTGTTATTGTTGTTGTTGTTGCTGTGGTTTTTGTTGTGGTCGCTTTGAATTTTGATTTATTTGTGATTCGTTTGTCAATCAGTTGGTGATGATGATTAATTGCGCCGGTGAATGTCAATTGTAAATTGTTGTCGCCATCGCCATTGCCGACAACTGGGCGCGTGCTGGGGTCAGACTGAAAGACAGAGAAAAGCGGGGAATAGGGAAGGAGATAGAGATAGATAGAGAGAGGGAGAAAAAGAGAGAGAAAGAGAGAGAGAGGGAGGACACACCCTTTAGTTAGTTAGCAAAATCACGTAAAACATAATCCCAAGCACTTAATTGTATCTTGTAATATTTATTTTGGCATCTTTTTTTTATTTGCAGCTCCAATTCGATTCGAAAACAACTAACTGCGTATCTTTTGGCACTTGGAATGTGAGATTAAGTGTTCTTTGCAGCTGGCTTAATTAAGCGAATGCCATCACAAATAAAATGCAATTTATCGACTTGGGTGTTTATGGTAATGCAGCTTGATCGATTGACAAACGATCGAAATGTATCGATAAATTGCATTTAACTATCCGCAGATTTATCGCCTGCCATTTGGCAATGAGTTGGAGACGAGATGAGACGCAATGAGACGGAGGCCGACTGATGGGGAAATTCAAATGGCATTTGGGCAATCGGCAAGTGGCAAATGGCAAATGGGTTGCATAATTGTCGTCTGACAGATCATTTCTCACAGCAGCTCACAGCTCACATCTCACAGCTCAGCAGCTCTTCAGTTATTTGTCAGTGCCAATGACGTCAACGACGACGACGATGCGATGGCCAACCTGCTTTCCCCTGCTTCGGCGAGACACACCCACTCTGCGGGTGTAATGCGAGAGAATACCCTGTAAGTACCGTTCACTTTAATGTGCTGGCAACACTGCCAGATGATTATTCAGTTGAGATGTTATTCCCGATCCTTCCGACAAGAAAATTCCTTTTAGGAAGCAACAAATGATGTATTAATTAAGTAAGCAAGTGACTTGCTGTAGTTCTGGTTGCCTATATTTTCAATTAATGATTCGGTGGCGGTTTTAAGGGTTGGGCAACAACGGCAACACATAAAGGCAAAAAAATGCAATGACAGCAGCTGAAATACCAGGCGAACATAATTCAGCAGCGAGAGGAAATATAGAAAGTCACTCATGTGGCATCATCTTTGGGTTTCGATCGCAACTACAGTTAAGCTCGTGAAGTTCAAAAAGTTCTGAATCAGCTGCTCAAATACCAGGCGAACATAAATCAAGTTGAGGCATCGCCGACCCTATAAAATATATAAAGTCTTGATCACTGTCAACAGCCGAGACAATCTTGTTATGTCTGTATGTCCGTATGAAACTCTGGATCTTAGGGACTATAAGATTTAGAGCCATAGCAAGCGTAATTTTAAAGCTAGAGTCGCGAATTTTATATACAATAGACAATTTGTATATACAAAATTAACTATAGTATTTGTGATTCCTGAAAATTTGAATTTCATTTCATGTCTCCAGAAGCTATAATCAAAAGGCCCAACTATAAGTGACACGAAAGATGAGGTTATCGAAGTAATTGAGGACTCACCATATCAGGCAAAGGTACAGCAGCTCCCTTTGTCGGGACATTGACGACAATCTTCAGGCATAAGATGACCGAAGATAAGTGGATTAAACCAAAAAAACCTGGAGAGCAGCAAGTACTACTACACTATGCAAGTGATCATAATTACAATGCTTATCAATTCTCTTTTATATATATAGCATGTCGTCGGCGATGTTTGAGAGCTATACCGAGTCCAGGCTGACAAGATTGGAGACTATGCTTAACGAAGCCAAAATCAAATATGACAGTGTAAGTTGTTAGTTTACAGTCGAGATATATCGATCTCATCAGACTTGCTAAATTCATTATTTCATATCATTTACAGTTATACCACACGGAGTTAATCGTGATTGATGACGATGCTAATCATCCACAACAGGCTTTGGCAGCCAACCAAAAAACTTAGAATGCGTGTTGCACGTTGTGCGCAGTTAAAGGAAACGCTAAAGGAGTCTGAGCAAGCCAACGGACGGCCAGTGGCTGATCAACGAGTGCAAGCTGGAACAGAGCGAATATAAGCTCTTCACAGGCTGAGCGACTTGAACGCGCTACGATACCAAGGAGTCTGAGCAAGCCAACGGACAGCCAGTGGCAGAGCTGCAAGAAGAGGACGAGGAGCAGCTGCTTGTGATCAACGAGGGCAAGCTCGAACAGAGCGAATATAAGCTCTTCACAGGCTGAGCGACTTGAACGCGCTACAATACCAAGGAGTCTGAGCAAGCTAACGGTCAGCCAGTGGCATAGCTGCAAGAAGAGTACGAAGAGGACGAGGAGCAGCTGCTTGTGATCAACGAGGGCAAGCTCGAACAGAGCGAATATAAGCTCTTCACAGGCTGAGCGACTTAAACGCGCTACAATACCAAGGAGTCTGAGCAAGCCAGTGGCAGAGCTGCAAGAAGAGTACGAAGAGGACGAGGAGCAGCTACTTGTGATCAATGAGGGCAAGCTCGAACAGAGCGAATATAAGCTCTTCACAGGCTGAGCGACTTGAACGCGCTACGATACCAAGTGGCGCCATTTATCGTAATATCATTGCAATTTCCTTGGCGCTAATTTGAAAATTGTAGCAAATAAAAAATGCAATTCATTAAAATGTTAAAATAAAAGCCGATAAAAATAAATATTTTTGAAAATTTTATTTCTTAAAATTTAAAAATAAAACAACAAAATCCGCTAAAATATCTAAAAATTATACCGAAAAATTTGTAAAGGGGGTGAGTATAGAAAAAATGGGTAAATATTAGTAAATCCGCTGTATCTTGGTCATTAGAAGAACGATCGCGGTGTCCTTTGGCACAAGGAAATTGTTAGTAAATACAAGCCGATTGGCATACACAAAAGGACGAAAATCCTTACAGGGCCACAGATAAAATGACCTTTTTGTGTTGAGAAAATTGCGTAAATCTCGGTCATATCCTGTCTGATCCTTGCGGGGTTTTCGTTAATCGAAGTCCTTCGATGAGAGCTATCATCACGCCAAAGGACATTCAAATCGTCCTTGTAGCTCTCAAGTGGCCTCCAGACCAAAAAATTCAAAGTGTTGCATCCATAGATGACCCCATATTTTTTAATGTCGATCGATAGAGGAGGTCCTTGCGATCCTATCAATACATGTCCTTTGAAAATGTGGCAGGATTTGGCCTTGTTTTCGAAAAAGAATCCTCGGCTCATCCTCAAAGTATGCTATAAAAATTTTAATTTGGTTGGTGCTAAATTCAAATATGAAAGTAACTGACAAAAAATCCATCAAAGCAACAAAAATGACACTTAAAATTTTTTTCGAGGTGTAAGTATAAAAAAATGGCAAAAAATTCAGAAGTCCACTATATCTCTGTCATTTCAGGGACGATCACGATGTTCTTTGGCACAAGGATAGCTTTTATCAAAACAAGCTGACTCAAAAGTCAAAAGGGTGAAAGTCCTTACAGGACCCGAGATAAAAGGACCTTTTCGTTTGGAGAAAATAACGTTTTTCTCGGTCATATCCTGTCTGATCCTTACGAGTCCTGGGCCAATCGTAGTTTTTTAATGAGAGCTATGATCATGTCAAAGGACATTCAAATCGTCCTTATGGCTCTTGAGTTATCCTGGAATTTGGGATTTTGATCAGCTTTCTTTAGCCCACAGCTTGGAAAATTACAAGCGTTGGATCCTTAGATCACCCCATATTTTTTTTATAGCAATCAATAGAGGAGGTCCTTGCGATCCTAGAAATACGTGTCCTTTGAAAATGCGAGAGGATACGACCGAGATATAGCTTGTTTTAGAAAAAGAATCCTGAGCGCATCCTCAAAGTATGCTATAAAAATTGGCCATTTGTTGACGCTAATTTAAAATTTGAAATTAAGCGACAAAAAAAAAAACAAATCCGTTAAAATTCAAAAATTATTTTATATTATTATTTTTTTGCCATATCTCCGCCAAATCGATAAGGATCTTAACAAGACTTACCTTTCTGTAATTACCGTAAACAGAACTATCGATTTCCATTCAAGGATTCCAAGGATCTTTCAAAAAAAGGACCTTCAATTTTTTATAAAAAAATAGCCAAAAAACTGAAAAATTCCCTGTATCTCAGCCATTTCAAGGACGATCAGGATGTCCTTTGGCACAAGAATAATATTAATAAATATAAACCGATTGGTATGCAAAAAAGGACAAAAGTCCTTACAGGACTCGAAATAGAATGACTTTTTTGCGTAGAGAAAATTATGTATATCTCGGTCATATCCCGTCTGATCCTTGCGGATTCGATGTCACAAGAAGTCCTTTAATAAGAGCTATCATCGTGCCAAAGGACATTCAAATCGTCCTTGCAGTTATCTAGTTATCCTGGAATTTTTGAATTCGGACAATTTCCCGTGGCCTCCAGACCGAAAAATTTGAAGTATTGCATCCTTAGATAACCCAATAATTTTTTGATGCCGTCTTATAAAGGAAGTCCTTGCGATCCTAGAAATACGTGTCCTTTGAAAATGCGGCAGGATGTGGCCGAGATATAGCTTGTTTTTGAAAAAGGACTCAAGTCACATCCCTAAAGTATGCCGTAAAATTTTTCAAATTTGAAAATAAGCGACTCATAAAAACAAACGAACAAATGATGGCGTCACTCAAAAAGCAACTGCTTGCTGCTGATTTATGTTCGCCTGGTATTCCAAGAATCGTTTGTCCCTTTTTTACTATTCGCTTCGGCTATCGAAAAAGTGACAGATCAGCTAATGAAATACCAGGCGAACATAAATAAGCAGCAAGCTCTAATAAAGCAAATTGCCTTTTGAATGGCGCCAACTTTTGCACGTTATTTTCAAAATTTAGGATTTGCTTTTTTGGTAGTTAAACATGATTACTAACAAAAATTTTCTGGTATTCAGTAACGTCATGTGGCTGTAGTTATTTTTTTTATTTTAGAAAGTACCAAAATCAGCAGATGAAATACCAAAGGGCTATTTAAATCGTCTTTAAACTTAGCGAGTATTATAATAATTTCAAGTTTTGAATCTTATTTCATTGAAGTAAAAAAAAAGAGAAGATCGGTAACTTCTTCCTTCTCTTTTTCTCTACTAGGAACTGTTATCTTATATTTACAGGGTATTTATGCGTCTGTTATTTAAGAGTTGTTTGATTTGATGTGTCTTTTATGTATTTTCATTTTCATTTTCATTTCAATTAATAAAAAATATCACGCTTCCGTTGCAATTTGGTGAGAGAGAGAGCGAAGAAAGAAAGAGAGAGGTACATAAATTGTTTCGTTTGAATTGTAAGTGCATTTTTATTCAATAAATTACTAATTGTGAGGCAACTAGAGTGCTGCGGTTGTGGCGGCAACCCTGGCGGCAACCCTAGACACTCGCCGGTTGCAACTTGTTGCCAGTTGAATTCATTGTGCGGCGATGCGATTCGCTTCGCTTCGTTTTTGTTTTATTTTTGTTTTTTTTTTGCAAGCAGTGATGAAGATTTATTGTTTTCATTAAAGTGGCCACATTCACACCTCCATTTGAAGTGGCAACCCTGCCCGCTCCCCTCTCGCTTCCCACCTATAAAGTTGGCATTGTTGGTCAGCTTTTATTGCCTGTTCATTTTATTTATTTGACATTTATTTAGGTTCGGTTCTCGCTTCTCGACTTTTGCAATTGATCGATGGCATCGATAGATCGACGACGATTCAGCCATCCATCGATGTATCGATCGATCGATTGAATGTCTTTCCACTCTTCACCTCCTCCTCTCTCCCTCCTCCTTCTTCTTGCTTCACTCTCTGTAAATATTTGCATGAGCCATGCATAAATTACGCCCAAAGCACTTGGCCAAGAGCTGTCTCTGTCCCTCTCTCTCTCTCCATCTCTCTTTCTGTGGCATGTCTTATAATTGACACTAGGCACAACAACGCACTCTCCCTCCTCTGCCTCTCTTTCCCCTTCTTGGGGCAAGTTTGCAGCACGCCCGCACGTACGCTGCCAATCAGTGTGGAATTCCTTTTGCAGGCTGGACGGAAAAGCGGAAAAACTTTTTACATGCCAAGCGAAAAGCGTTGTGCAAAGTCAACAAGGCCATCGACTTCAACATCAACATCAACTGTCTCGAGTTGTTTAGGCTGAACTTATTATTTATGCAACTCATTATTGACGCTTTGTGTCAATCAACAACAACAGTTTGCCCTACAATCTTTCTTTCTCTGAAGAGCTATCAAAAGTACGAGTAGTCAAAATAAAACTGAAACAAAAAAACCAAATTAAAATCGAATGCTATATTTAGTTTCATTTGAATCTTCGCATCTTTATTTACAACAGCATTCCAATTCCACATTTCAGATATTCTACGAATAAATTCGATGCGATAATTTGCAATCCGCATTCAACTTGGAGACAGCAGCTGTAATGAACAGAAGAAAAGATAATAATCAAAATATTGAAGTGAATTATATTCAAAATAATATCTGTGAAAACATAAAGAAACAACGACTAAAATCTAGAATAATATCTTGAATCAAGATTGAACCAAGAAGCATTATTCTTACGTGAAGATTGAAATGCTACAAAAATTCTAGAAATTTAAAAATTGTAATCTAAACAAGATTAGGCTAGAAACATCTCAAAATTGAACCAAGAAGCCAAACTCTTAAATCAAGATCTAGTTAGGTAATAATTTTAAATAAAAGGAATTCCAACATTTTAAGAAACAAGAATAATATTCTTAAATTTGACACCTTTTGTGATCTTAAAAGAATATTTTATAATCTCAGCAATGATTAAAGAACATCATCTTATTTTAACATATTTTCAACATAAGATGTTTCGAAGATTGAAAAAATCTAAAATCAAGATTTGAATCTAACTTAATCTAGAATGCAGATGTTTTTAATCTTAATATTCAAATTTAGCATAAAGATAAAAACGTCTTAATCAATATACATTTTTTTCTCTCTGTGTAATTAAGAAGATAAAGAAGAAGAAGAAATAGTGGTTGGTAATTAAAACATACTGATTTAATTTAATTATAGCATTATGTATTTAAAATAACTAACTTCAAAAAGTATTTTATTGAACTATCGATACTTATTGACAGTGTGCCCAGATAAACGCTAGTTGGGTTGCCTTATGTACATATATCCAACACATAGATATATTTGCAGCAAAATTTAAACGCAATTGGCGAAAGAGAATAACAGAATTTCAGATGCTAACTAAAATGAAGTAGAAAAGTGAAAAGGAAAACAAGAAAAGTAAACAAGCAAAAAATTGGTCAAGCTTTGCATTTAAAACGCTTACAAAGTTTCAAAGATTTGAAGATTATCTTTACTTGATTTCAGTTAATAAAAACGTCTTCCATAAAACTGAGAATGAATCATGCAACGAAAAAAAGACTTGCAAAGTTATTTAATTTTAATAAGACTATATTCAATATTTAATTGTTTGAGCTTATCAGCAATTACAGTAACTGCAAGAAAGAGAGGGGAGAAGAAGGAGGAGGAAGAGGGAGGCAATCACTTTGGCAGACAATTCAATGGCGGCGCCGAAGCGAAATGTGAATTTGATTGGACGACATTGCAACAAAGTCATTTCAATTCCAATTTCAATTTCAATTCCAATTTGAATTCAAATGGCAGGGACACAACACAACACAGCTCAACTCAGAGTCAGTGTTCAGCTGCGAGACGAATATAAGTACAAATGACATTATCGGAGCTGCTTCATCTTAATGCAACACAGCAGCAACAACAGCAAAAGCGACAACAACGACCAAGCAAGCGAGGGGCACAACATAAATATGCATACGTCCACAATAAATTCCAATAAATGAAATAAGAAATGAACGCGCGTATTCGCGAAAAATGAAAAGAGAACATGGCAACATCAGTTGACCCTATCAACAGCAACAGCAGCAGTCACATATGCAGCTTGCTACACTGAGAGAAATTTGCGAGTCAATCAACTCTGGTGTAGTGAGAGAAAAGCAGAAGCTATAAGTCGAAAGTACATAGCGTTTAAAGCGCTTTTCACAGATGAACAAATTAAATGACTTCTAAAAAATCTTATTATTTCGCAAGTTTGACAAATTTAGTGTGACCGTTTTTATCTACATTTATGTGCCTAAATTTGACACGGAAATGGTAAAAAAAAAAGAAAGTGGTTCTTAAAGCTGAACGAATTAAATAACTTGTGAAAAATCAAATTATTTTGCAAGTTTCACAAATTTAAGAGTGACCGTTTTCTCTACATTTATGTTATGTACCTAAATTTGACTACAAACAAATTGTCACAAAAACAATTGTCACATTCTTTGCCTAAGCAAGTGACTTGCTCTATTTATGCTTGCTGCTGATTTCTGTTCGCCTGGTATTTCAAGTGATGACTTGTCACTTTTTGGCACTCGCGATGGCTTTAAATTTAAACGGGTTATACTACTAAGTAATATATATAAGATAAATATAGTATTTTACAGCACTCAGGTGTTACTTTTTTAATAATAAAAGTAGTTCTCCTTATACATATGCCCAGAGTTGTAAATCAATTACAGTAGAAAAAAAGTAAAAGCAATATTATTTCTTGATGGATTTTGTCGGCTAAGAATTGGTTGTAATAAAAGTTGAATTTTATAAATACATCTAAAATATCTATATAATATATATAAGTAATGCTAATATTTATAATTTAACTTATACTTCTGTCTACCAAGTATTCAATTATATTCAATTATTTTGCCCAGCTTGCTACTGACTTTTCAGTTTACCCGCAGCTGAGTTTGTCACTACGTTTAAATTGCAACTCGTTTAAAGTTTTTGTCAGTGTATTCAGATGCAACTCAACTCAACGCTCAATGCTTCATTCAATTTGTTAATTTGTTTTATGTGTTGTTGTTGCTTGTTCAAAGTTGCTGCTGTTAGTTGATGTTGCTGGTTGTTGTTGTTGCTGCTGGTTGCTGGTTGTTTTCTTATGCAAAACGCTTGACAAGATCGGCGCCGGGATTGGGATCGGGATCGGGTTCAGCGACTGGGTTCGACTGGGCGATGGCTGATTAACTTCAATGAAACTGCATTTATTGTTGCAGTTGCAAATGCAGTTGCAACGTGCCGCGAAGCGCAAGCAAATGTTGTTGCAACTTGGTTTAATCAACGCATTTGCCATTTCTCTAGCTGCCACTCTTCTGACAGATAGACAGACAGACAGACGGAGAAGCGCATGAATTGTGCAGCATCATCTTCCGGGTTTTTCCTACTATGCGGCATGTGGCATGTGGCAACGGGGTTAAGCTTATGCCACACAGACGCAGGCACGCAGCACGTGTGGTCTCTCCCTCTCTCCGACTGTTGTTGCCGTTGATTGTGGCATTTGCTTGTAATTAGTTGCAATTAATTTACCTCAGTCGCAGTCAAAGTTGCCGTTGCAACCTCACAGCTTGCCACAGTTGAAGTCTCCATCTCCGTCTCACTCTCTGTGCTTGCAACTTGGCAACAGTTGGCAACACACGATTGCAAGTTGATGGCTTTTATGGGCCATAAAACAAAGCGTCGCATTTGCATAATAATGTTTTGTGCTTTTCATTGCGTGTCATATATCACACATCATCAAATCCCCATAAAAACAATACAAAATCTCAACTAGCTAGAATGTTACAAACTCACTTTCACACGGTGACTGACTTGCAGATACTCTGTACTTTGTATAAAGGGATAATAAGCTCTCTGGATGTAATCGCTAAACAAGAGTAAGCCAAGTTTTTGAATCTATTCAAGTAGAAAAGAAAAAGAGGGCATTTATCAAGTGTGACCAGCTTAACTAGCATAATTAAATACCAAAATATAATATTGATCGATTGTACTTTTGTATATTTGAATATAAGTATTTCAACACAATTCTTATTTGACTTATTTTGTATTTATTTTAAAACTTTGAAGATCTCGACAAAAGTAAGCCAAGTTTTTGAATCTATCAATAAGAAAGGAGAAAGAAGAGGCAGATGATAAAGTGTGACCAGTTGAAGTATCCTTATAAGATACTAAACTTAATAGTGAGCGATTTTACTTTACATTTTGTTGCATTCAATGTAAAACTTTGAAGCTCTTTCTATAAAAGTAAGCCATATTTTTAAAGAAAAGAAGAAAGAGGCTGTTGATCAAGTGTGACCAGTTTATATATCCTAATAAAATACTAAACTTAATATTCAACTATTGTATTTCAACACATTTCTTATTCTTTACATTTCAAATTGATCGATTGTATTTTTGTACACATTTCTTATTTTACCTTACTTTAGCATTCATTGGTAAACTTTGAAGGTCTTTATAAAAGTCAGGCAAGTTTTCAAATCTATCAAGGAAAGGAAAGAAGCAGTTGATCAAGTGTGACCAGATTAGAAACCATAATAAAATACCACACTTTATTGGAATATTTCAAGACATTTCTTATTTTACATTATGTGGCATTCAGTGTAACACTTTGAAGCTAAACGAAAGTAATCCAAATTTGCCGAATCTATATTTTTTGTTTTCTTTACAACTTTCAATCCACCAAATTCCAGGGTATACATGCAGCACATGCAGTTGTCTGCACTTATCAAGCTGCTGCTGCTAAGGGGAGAGGAGAGGAGTGGGACACAGACGGGGTGGTGGGGTGTGGGGGCTATTAGGGGAGTTGCCTTGCCCTGCCTTGCCTTGGGCAATAATGTGCGACACCAACATCGTTTAGCTTTAAGCGTTTTATTATCCAACGTTTTTACAACGTCAATTGGCCAACGTGGCGTATGAGTAATGAACAAAGCTGCGCTCTCCCTCCCTTCCTCCCTCCTTCCACTCTCCATGTGTGATTATTATGATTGTGGGCGCAGTTGAAAAATTGATTTGGAATCAAATCGTAAATTGATTTACATTCCACATTCAAAATCATTTGTATTTCGATTTTGATTTCGTTTTGCGTTCTCAATTCAGATGTTGATTTTTCATTTCACTGCTGTTTGGGGATTCTAATTACGCGTTTTTCATCTTAAAAGTTCATTGACGATTTACGAGGGAAATGCAAATGCAAATTGATCGAATGGAAATTCAACTTTCAAAATCAGACGCCATCGGGCATATTAGTTTTTGTGTGCGTGATGACGCAAATGAGAATTTGGCAAAGTTATCAGAGTTTAAGTTTTAGTTAGAATGGTTATCTCTCTCTCTCTCTCTCTCTCTCTCTCTCTCTCTCTCTTTCTCTCTCGGGGGGTGGCCATAAATTAAGACTGATAGGTCGACAAAAATCATGGGAATCACATTGAAAACATGATAAAAGACAGGAACACAAATCGAAATTTGATCTAATTTATTTCGTCTGTGGGGAATTCCAAACAAAGCAAATGCCTCGACGTCTTCAATTGCAGACAGACAGCTCAGTTTTGTTGAGTTATTAACCCATTTTTGATTAGAGCTTCCGTTCTTTGAACTCGTTGTTAAATTCGACATTCATATATTAAGTGCAAAGACTCGAATCACTTTTGTTAATCTTTCAAATAATTGATCAAACATTTTTGGAAAGTAATGTGTGCTTATCTCTTGCTCTTTTATTGATGATAACACCCATTTTATTTTGTTCTATATCGTATCACATTAACATAACTTAATCGTTATTAATATGTTTTTTTTTGTTGCGAGTCAGTGCACTTCGCTTTTATTTTTGAGTCTTGTTGATGACAGTCAAAATGTTGTCTCACAATCTAGACTATCAATCACGAGTCATCGATAGTAACCACCCAGAGTAATCGAATGTGTCATCAGTGCACACTAAGCGTGATGTACGAGTATATTATTATGTGGGTTGTACAGAATTCTTATTAGTTCACTTTCGGTGCTTATCAATCATATTAATATGAAAGCATTCAATTGAATCACACTTGTTAATATGTGATACATCGAGATAATCATGGATTCATGCTATCGATTCATTTTGTATCGATTATAGAAATGTGAACTAATCGAAAGATTTGAATGTAAGCATAATATAACTTAATCTTTTTTATTATTATTAGTTTATATTAGTGTTTCAGACTAGAGACTATCGATAACTTTGCGAACTATCGTTGACAGCTTTAAATCTGCAATCGTAAGCTTCAACAAAAAAGTGAGTGCATTTACAATATTAATAATATGAGAGCATTCAATTGATTCACATATTAACATGTATACATCGATATATTCATGCTATTCATACTTTTTGTATCGATTATGGATTAAACAAGAAAATGTCAATTAATTGTTAGCTGTGAATATTGTCATTTAATATGGATAACATAACTATCTTTCTTATTATTATCCGTTGCAGTATAATTTGATAGTCGCATGAGGCTATCGATAACTTTGAGAACTCTCGTTTGCTGTTAGCATTTGCTTAATAATGTTGTGTACTTTTCATTGCGTGTCATATATCATCAAATATTAGAATATTTTCATTTTAGAAGTATGCCATTACTATCTGTCTTATGATTATCCTATATTGAGAGACTATCGATAACTTTGTGAACTATCGATGGCTATTTTTGAGCTCCAAGGGTAAACTTTTGCACTTGCATAATAATGTTTTAAGTGTTTCATTGCGTGTCATTGAATATGTTTATCTTATAAACATAAAATAACTATATTTCCTATTGTTATCGTATAGTATCGTTGCGTGAGACTATCGATAACTGTGAGAATTATCGTTGTCTGTTTTTGAGCTGCAATCGAAACATTCAACAGATAGCTGAAAGCATTCAATTGAATCACATATTGCATATATTGCATGCATTCATACTATCGATTCATTTTTGAATGCGTGAGACTATCGATACCTGCGAACTATCGTTGGCTATTTTTCAGCTGCAAGCGTAAACTTTAGCAGATAGTTAATTTTCAAGAGTCATAGTTGCCACATTTAAAACTTTCTGCTTTTGCCCTCTCCATTACAGGGTATACTCCTAGTCGATACGCTGCACACAATCAAAAGAAAGCCGAAGTGATTCACATTCACATTTAGTTTAGTTTAGTCTGCTGTAGCTGTTGCTGTTGAGTTCTTCAGGTGCTTCAACTGGACGCTGCCTCCTACTTTCAGCTGTGGGTGTTCTTTTGCCTGTATCATCATCAATGTAGGTGTCTGTATGTGAGTCTGTGTGTGTGTGTGTGTGTGTGTGTGTGATGATAAACAAAAAGTAAATCGAAGGCGTCACAACGCAGTTCAATGGAGGCCAATGCGTAATAGAAAAGATGAACTGTGTTCTCGATGCCGATTGCGATTTTTTTCATTGCAATGAGAAGCGTGGGAGGAAGGAGGAGGTAAGAGATGGAGGGGGAGGAGGAGGAGGCAATTAAAAGAGAGATGATTAAACGAATTGGAATATTTTATTGCTACGATTGCAATTAATTAACACTGCGTTCCAAACGATCTCTCTCGCTCTCTCTCTCTCTCTCTGTCTGTCTCTCTCTCTGTCTTTCTCTCACAATCTATTCCTCTCTCTTTCTCACTCAATCTTTCTTTCTGCTCACGTCACGCGTTGTCCAATTGATGCCCAACACGCCCGCATAAAACACACACACAGCAGGGTGCAAAAAAGGGGGTGTGAGGTAGGCTGGAGAAGGGGGAAGGGGGTAAAAGGCGTGTGATGGGTGTGGCAAGTGTGTGTGTGTGTGTGTGTGTGTGTGTGTGTGTGGCGGAACTGGCGACACCGCGTCTGTTTCTGATGAAATTCAAAGCGTGAGTCTGGCTCGAAATATTCCTCTCATCTTTTCTCTTCCCTTTTCCCTCTCTTCTTCCCTCCTCCCTCTCTCCACTGCACTTTCGGGTGCAGTTCCAATGGCAAATTACTGTACATAGTTGTTGATTCATGGCATTCACATTGTAGTATTTTATTAGGTCATTCATGCGATCGATTTCATTCAAACAGCGCATGATGTCATCTCGATCTCTGGATAATTTATCCAAAGCAAGTGTAATTCTAATGGGGGGGAAATTTCAAGTGCAGGAAAAACCAGTTAAGCAGTCCAAGTATCCCCAAAATTACCCCCTCATTAATAAATGCCAATGCCACTAATCAAATTTCCCCAACACAAACTAAATTGCCAAAAAAAGCATTAAATCACCAAATGTCTGTTAACTGCTCGTAAAATCAAATCACAACTCAGCATAATGATTCACAATACTTTATGCTTTTACTGCTCACCTATTATTATCTGCAATTTGGTTTTTATCTAATCTTAATTCATTTTATGACTTCAATCTTTTTCGAGTATAACAATTTTCTGTTGGCGCCCAAAAGTATGCCACGTATTTTGACTTGGTCAAGTGTGGAACAAGTTTGTTGCGCCGCTGGGAACAGTTTGTGGTGTTTGGGTTTATGTCCCGCCTAAAGCAGCAAGCGAACACTTGACGAACACTTGACGAACAGTATAAGAGACTATGCCATGCAATTAAGAGCACAAAGAAGGCGCCACAATTCAAATTTAAAACTGAAACTACTTTATGCTATCAATATTTTGCCCATTTACCACTCCTCTCATTTAAGTATTTCACGTCTCAGTTGAGTTGTATTGAAAAGAACTAAAATCATTTCAAATGTAATACTTGCTTTACGCTATCTTATTTATGGCTATCTATATTCCTTTCCCTATTTACCATTCCTCCCATTTAAGTACTTCACATCTCAGTTGAGTTGTATCTACAAGAACTAAAAGCAATTCAAATGTATTATGACTATTCCTATTGCTTCCCCTATTTACCATTCCCCCATATATGTATGTAAGTATTTCACATCTCACTTGAGTTGAGTACTAAAACCAATTCTAATGCAATACTTGCTTTATTATTTATGACTATTCCAATTGTTTTCCCATTTACCAATCGTCATATAAGTATTTCACATCTCACTTGATTTGCATCTAAAATAACTACATAAAACCAATTCAAATGTAAAACTGTAACTAATATTATATATTTACTCAATGGCTATCCCAATTCTTTTCCCTAATTACCATTCCTCCCATATATGTAAGTATTTTACACTCACTTGCATATAAAAGCTATAAAACAATATAAACTATCTTTAAGCATTTGATTTAAGTCATAACCGTTTCATTTTAAGGGAGCCATTTTATCACTCAACGCTCTCTTAGCTAGTTTAGCACGCTCTGACTTTTTTAGACACGCACCTAACCGTTTAGTACTTTCCACAAAAAAAAAGTCCCGCCTAAAGTCTAGCAAAGACACATAGCAATAAGCAAAAAGCTGCCTGCTATGCACAATATTGTATGCTAGCTGCTTGCTATGCAAAAGTGCGCGCAGTTCAAAGAGAACTTGAATGAAAAACTAAGCAAAATCTAATTAAAACCAAAGCAAATGAATGAAAGATAATTGCTAAAGAATTGATCGAAGCTAAAAAAGGTATTTCAATTGCCAATTTCTAGGTTAACGAACGGAAGTTCATTAAGAAAGCCAAGTGTTGCATGACAATTGCCAATTGCCAATTGATTTGTGATTCATTCACACACACAAACATACAGCTCAGTGCAGTTTTAAGTGCAGCACAAGACTCGATTCTTATAAAGCACATATATATGTATAAGTATGTGCAGTAGGTGAATGTGACTCATGCGCAGACAATCTCAAATGATCTTCGTGACAAGTCTTTGTTTTGAGCCTTAAGCTTGGCTTCGACTTTGCTTGCCCAACAACAACAACAACAACAACAACAACAATAGCTATAGCTATAAAAAGTCAACAGCAAGTTGAGCAGACTGCAATAAAGACATAAAAAACAACAAGAAACCGCAGCGTATAAAAAGAAAAACCGAATGCAACAAACAACAATTACAAAATCAACAATTCTGGTCTCGCCAGCAACGACGACGACGACGACGATGGCGATGGCGACGTGTGTGCAACAGTTGGCAACACACACACACACAGAGAGTCCATAAGGCAGTCAACCAAGTCTCTGCCTCAGTTGCAGTCGACGTCGCAGTCGCCGTTGCAGTTGACGTCGCAGTCAACGATTCAGCGTTTGCTTTTCGATCTCAGTTAAACTTTTGCAGGCTGCTGTTGTCCTCTGTGTGTGTGTGTGTGTGTTGGTGTGTGTGTGTGTGTGTGTGTGTGTACGACAAGAGGCAAACAACTGTTGCACTCCCCCACTCAATGCTTCAGAGTCCACGCTTCAATCTAATTCCAAACTCAACTCGCATTTTCCATTCCCAGTTTACTTTGGCATATATTATGTATACGTATAGTTGTACCTGTATCTGTATGTGTTTGTATGCAGTTATGTTTGTTTGCTATGTTTTTGTATTTTGATTGTGTTGCTGTTTGGCGTTTTGGCTTTTGGGTTTTCTGTTGCCCGTTGAATTTGTTCAGTTTTGTTTTCTTCGAAATTCGAAACATTAACGGAAAGTCTGCTGAGGTAATTGGACGCGTTTAAAGAGCTCTGTGCATACTTAAGAGAGTGTGTCTGTCTGTGTGTGTGTGGAGGAAAAGGGGAAGGGGAAGTGAGAGGGGGGAAGAGTGTGGGTTGTAGGAAGTGAAACGACGATGATGATGATGGGCAGATAGTCAAGCCCTGAAGCAGAAGCAGCGAAGCTAAGCTAAGCTAAGAGAGTGTGCTGCAAAAATAAACACAAAAAAAAACAAAACAAAAGAAAACACACACACACACACACACATACACTAACAACTATGCAATTAACTAAGCAAAAGCCAACAACATTCGCTGGATTTTTATTAACGCTGATTTAAAGCTTCGCTACAAAACGTTAAACAAAGACAAACAAATGCATTTATTTTTTGTTTTTTGTTTTTTTTTTTTTTTTGATTATTACCATTTTGTTGCTGTTGCTGAAGAACGCCAATAAAAAGTGAAAAGGGCGCTTAGTGAAGTGTTGTTATCTTTATGTGTTATGTGTTTGTTGTTGTTGTTACTGCAACTACATATTACTGTTATTATTATCATCAACATTTGCTGTTCATGTCCAAGTTGATGTTGCTGTTGCGGTGGCTGTTGCAACATCATTTCGATCAACACTCATCAATATTTCGCATAATTTACTATTGATGATAGCGACTACAAAAGCGGTAAGCAAAGCAAAGCTGATTGAACATGCTGCTACCCTGTAAAACACGACAACTCTGCAAATTACTTTTAAACATTTTCAGCAAAGCGACAAACTAAAGTACTATAAAACAGACAAAAGATGAAAGAAGTCTTAAAACAGCTTAGACTAACAAACACCCTAGATTAAACTTAGTCAATATGTTAAACAATATTCTTAGTATATTTATAGTACACTATAAATAGTAGATAGTATTATTTCCTCTTTCAATGTGACATTAAATCAAATTTACATGCATTGCAGGGTATTTTTGTACTAGCTTCAAGAATATATTGAATAATTTCTTGATTATTATTCAATTGAATTTTTATACAACATCGCGTAAATATACTAAAACAATATTTTAGTGTACTTTAGTCTAATTATAGTATATTATAAAGACGCTACAATATACTAAAATATTGTTAATTATAAATATACTAAATATGTTAAGCAATATTGAAGAAAATTCAATTATATTTAAATCAATTATATTAAATTGAATTTCAGCTCAATCAAAAAGCATTTTCTAAAATCGTAACTTCAATTTATGATTTGATTACTTGCGACTATTTCATTCGCTTAATTCGATATACGTCAGTTTCTCTCTCTCTCTTTCTCTCTCTCTCTCTCTAATTTTCTTTTCTCTATAATACTTTGTTTATCAGCATAGATCAAATTTTAGTGCACTTTTAACTTAGCTGTTATTTTTGTGCTAGCTTCATGAATAGAATTGAGAAATGAATTTCTTAAGATTTCGTTTAAATATACAAAAACAATACTTTAGTATATACTATATATATATACATATATATATATATATATATATATATAATATTCTACTTTAGTCTAATTATTATTAATATACTATATTATAAAGACGCTACAATATACTAAAATATTGTTAATTATAAATATACTAAATATGTTAAACATTATTTTTAGTATATTTATAGTGTTCTAAAAATAGAGCATAGTATTTTTTTCCCTTTCTATTTGCTATTACAAATTCAACCACCCGCTTTTCACAGTCATTACAGGGTATTTTTGCACTAGCTTTAAGAAAAGAATTGACAATTCAATTTACCATTTCACTTAAAAATACTAAAACAATATTTCAGTATATATAATACAATATGGTATATTACAAATACCTATGTATACTTTTTTATACTAAAATATTGTTTTATAATATTACATTTTATTTTAGTATATTTATAATAATACTAGAAATATACTAAAATAATATACTAAAACAATGCTTTAGTGTTATTTTTTTGTTTGAACTTCTAGAGAAGAATTGAAAATTGAATGGAATTTTTTACCACATCGCTTTAAATTACAAAAATATACTAAACATATACTAAAATGCACCAAAATATCACATATATACTAAAATATTGTTTCAGTGCTCTAAAATTGCGGATGGAGTTATGGAGTAAGTTAATTTTCCACAACAAATGCAACCACCCGCTTTGCTTAGGCATTACAGGGTATTGAGGCGATCAAACTATGTTTTTTTGTTATTTTGTTGTATTCCTAAGAGTCGGTTGTTTTCACGGTCTTTGCCATTTAAGTGCATTTCGTTTCGGCGCACTCACAATACTCACTACTCACTAGTCACTTGTGAGTGTACTCATGAGTACAACTCACTCACTGTTTGTTTATTTCTTTCTTTCTTTTCTTTTCTTTCTTTCTGTCTATCTTTCTACGCTATATTTATTGCCGGCAATTTCTTTGCTTTTGCCAATTTCCAAAACATACAAAAAACAAAAACAGCAAGTTCGATCGATTGTTCAATCGCATCGCATCGAATAATGAAAGTCGCAGACAACGAGTTTTCTAAGCAGCAACAAAGGCAACAAAGTTGGTTGCAAGTACGATTGCAATCACATGATCAATTCATGATGCTGGACAACAAATAAATGGCCACCTCGAATTGTGGCCAACACAATTAGCCTTGAAATTGAAACAGTCGCCCACTTCCAGCCAGTTGTTATTGTTGTTACTTTGACTGTTTTTAGAAAACGAGATGAGAGCAGAGTCGAGTCTCGAGAGCACAAACTCTTCGTGATTTCAAGCAATGTTCGCGATTTCAAAGTGGAAGTGGAAGTGGAAGTTGCAAGTGCAATTTTCAATTCGAAATGAAGTGGAAAATCAAATTCCAATTCCAATTCCAACTCCAAAGCGCAAAAGTTGTTTCACGCCATAAATAAATACTCTATCAACGTTTAAACAATTATGTATTTAAATGTGTGAATTTCTATTCAATCATTTTACAACATTTTTCAACTAATGAACACACAAGAAAGCGATGCCATTAAAGATGAATAATAATTAATATCATCACTCTTCATTCATCTTTATTAAAGTTAACAGAAATTTCATAAGCTGGCTTCTTGAGGATTTCAACCGAATATCTCAGGATCTTTTTCAGGATCTTTTCTTTACCAGAAAAATTTGATAAATAGTAAGACATATATTAAATAAAACAATATTTGACAGTTTTGAAATGAGATCTTTAGGGGTTCTTAGTCATATCTCAGGATCTTTTTAAACAATTCTGCTGAAATTTGTTGTACTAAGAGACTTTACCAAAATAATTTCATTAAAACTAAGTTCTACAATCAAAATCAACATTATTTGACAACTTGAAGCAATTTCGAAATGAGTTCTTTGGAGGTTCGGTGTGATATCTTAGGATATTTTTGAAATATTCTGCTGAAATTTGTTTTGCTATGACACTTTACCAAATCATTTCATAAAAACTAAATTCTTCAATCAAAATCAACATTATTTGACAACTTGAAGCAATTTCAATTTGAGTTTTATGATGGTTCGTTGTGATATCTCAGGATCTTTTAAAGGTAATCTGGTAAAATTTGTTATACGATTAAGAATCATCATTAACTTTATAAAAACTAAGTTCTACAATCAAAATCAACATTATTTGACAACTTGAAGCAATTTCGAAATGAGTTCTTTGGGGGTTCGGTGTGATATCTCAGGATCTAAATGAGATATCAAGCTGAAACTAAATCAGCAAACTGGTTTCATAATTATGCACACTTATCAAAAGCCGGCTTGTTGCGTATTAAAATGTCAGTGTCAAATGTGCAGAGCTTAAACTTAACGCTTAAGATAACCAAAATGTTAAAGGCGATTTTCATTTGGCTTTTGAGTGTTTGAATGTATTAGTGTGTGTGTGTGTGTGTTTGTGTCGCTAATTGCCTTGGTTCATCCACAACAACTTTCTTTCACAATTACGAATAGATGGCGAATCTTCAGTGCACTTTCCATTCATGCACAACCGAAACAACAACAACAATGAGAGCAGCAACAGTTAGAGGCTACAAGCATAAAAACAACAACAACAACAACAACGTTGACTACAAATGAATACTATGAATACTATGCAACTCACATGCCAAAAACTTTTCACCAATCAAGCGAGCAGCTCAAAAAAACAAAACTGTGTGTTTAATTTATGTTTCTTTTTGTTTTTTGGTGCCCATCATCATTTTGTTTTTATTATCAATTTAGTCTTACGTCAGCGTCAAAAAGCAAAAACAAAAAGCAAAAGCAACAGCAAGAAAATAAAATCAAAATCGATTCCCCCCTCACTCCCTTTAACGCTTCTGTCTTGTGTCTTCCTCCCTTCGGGCCACACATAATTAGTTAAGACTGTAGGCTAAGTGGATGCCAGAGACAGAGACAGAGACTGAGACTCGAGAGTCGAGAGTGAAGACGAGACACAAGCCGCATGCCAAATGACCAAATGCATAACCTGACCATCGGCGATCAGCGATCAGCGATCAGCGATCAGCGATCAGCGCTGTTCACTTAACCGCAACGCCAAACGGCAAACGGCAAAAGGCAAATGGCCAAAAGGCAAATAACAAAACGATCAACGATCGACGACTGACGACAAACGGCAACTGGAAACCGGAACCAGCGACAACTCGAAAAAAAAAGCCCAAAAATCGTGTAGGTGTTGACAAGTAGATCACGATCACCGATCACCACAAAAGCCAAACTCACAAAAAAAAAGAGTACACCGAGCAAAATAAACTCAAACTCAACTTAATCATCGCATTTTGCGGTTTGCAATTATTGATAATTCGGTTACTGATCTTCACCGATCGCCGATCGTCGATCGTCGATCACTTCACAATTCCAACTAAATCGCTTTAGATAAAAGCAGAACTCTAAGCTGTGAAATTAGCAAATCTATAAATCGATCCAAACTTAATCTTTTTTTTTGTTTTCTTGCGTTCATTCAACTCGCATTTCTTTAGCATAATCTCTCACTCTCACTTTCATAGAGGCGAACATCGACTTGATCTTGACTTGAATTCCATTCGAAAATGCAAACAAAAAATAAAACAGCTGCAAGTTCATTTCCATATCAATGTGCAGCTTGATTTGTAGTTTAGTTATTAACAGCGACAGATTTGTATTATTCAATAGCAAAGCAAACGATTCAATTTGAATTTTGAAGTAATGCAATAAATTAGTTTCTTTGACAACGATTTGCAAACTTTGATGGCAAATAAATTACTATTGTAACTTATAATTAATCCTATTCATAAAATATATATTTCTCTAGCTTAAATTCTTCTTAAACTAATGCGAGAAATTAATTTCTTTAACTTCGATTTTCACTTTAAATTCAATTGCAAATAAATGTAATTTATTTGTATTTAATCCCCACATAACATTTACCTAACAACTGGTTGAATATAAAGAACTTTCATTAACTTAATCTTTATAATGAAAATTCTTAATTTTCAATTGCTAAATATAAATATCTTTCTCTATCTGTATACTAATTTTCACAATTTCTGAATAATTTAATATCTTTCTCTTACATTCTTACTTTTTGTTGTTCTTTGCGTGTTAAATGATGTTCTAAATCTAAATCTAATATCTACATATATTCCAAATTTTCAATTTCTGAATATAAATATTGTGTTCTCTCTACTCAAGTCACATTTTTTAATAAGAAAGTAATGTTTGGATGTTCAATGATTTAAATATTTACCTTATGTATTCTTTAGTCTCATACACTCAATCTTTCTATCTCGAAATTCTTCATTTTCAATTGCTGAATAGTAGAATATTTTTCTTTCTGTTACATTCTTATTTCTTTCATTGATTGCGTGTTAAATGATGTTCTCTTCATTGTTGTAACTTATATTTGTTTTTGTTTAAAAAACTACATTGTTCGCTATCCAAAATTTATAATTTCACAATTGCTGAATATATATTTCATATATATTTCAATATCTAAATTGTTAATTGTTGTTTGCTGAATTACTAGGATATCTTTCTCTCTATTTAAATCACACTTTTTACATTCTTATTTCTTCTTTTGTTTGGATGTTAAGTGATGTTACCTTCTTTGTTAATTAGTATCATAAATTGAATCAATCTCTATTTTAATTCTATATTTAACAATTTATGAATAATAGAATATTTTTCTCTATCTTTTAATCACACTTTTTACATTCTTATTTTTTTCCTTAGTTTAGGATTTAAATTATGTTTTCTTCTTTGTTCAAAAATAATTCAAATTTGTATATAAACTTACCTCTTCACATCTGTCACGATTTTGCTGTAAAGAAAGTACAAAAAATGTATTATATTATTTGTTCAACTAAAGTACTTCAATCACAGTGAAAAGCGTGAAAGAATTGTGTATTGTAAATGGGAACACAAGAGTAAGCGAAACATTTGGCATCTCTAAGCATCTCTCGATCAGCGCGTTTCTCCCCGTTTCCCCCGCTTTCCTCCCCGGATTCGATTTGACGCTTTTGATCTCAATATCGAACACTCAAACCGGGCCACAAAAATCTAGTTCAACTAGTTAGTTAGCATATAAAGTTGTCTGTCTCTAAGGCTGAGTCTCTGAATGCTGAATGCTGCTAACTTACTGCTGACTGACGTCTCTGGGCTTAACCTTGAGCTTCAGATTCAGATTCAGCCTAGAGTTGAAGCCATCAGCAATCAGCCATCAGCCATCAGCATTATGGCTTGGGCCATAAAAAATAGACCAAGTTTTGAGTTAATGCAAATTATAAAAAAAAAAATGGAAAAAAAGATGGAAAAAAATGAGCAAAAATCATTTTAATAAAGTTGTCGTCAATTGGCAGAAAGAAGCGTCATTAGCAGGGGAAGAAGAAGAAGCAAAAGAAGACGGAAGAAGTCAAAGAAGTGAGCTTGAAGCATCTAGCATAAGATTGATGATCGGTGATCAGTGATCAGTGATCAGTGATCAACTGCTGACTGACTTTGGTCATAATGTCACTTGAGTGCTAAATGTCAAAGCGAGAAAAGTGAGAAAACAATGGGAGAATTTCATAGAGAAGGGGCGAGAGAGGAAGGGCAAGTGCAGAGGGTACAGAGGGGAGGAGGGGAGTTGGCAAAAATGTTGTTCACCTTTTACGCTTTTGTCTGTCAATCGCTGCATTCGCTGCTTCTCTTGTTGTTGTTGTTGTTGTTGTTGTTCCACCTGATCGACACGCACACACATACATTGAATACTCACACACACACATACATACATATATTCAATACTCACACACACACACACACACACACTCTTGGGCTGCATGCAAATGTCAAATGTCTGTTCGTCTTTAACTCTGTATCAGGTTTTTCGCCTCAGGAGAGACTCTCCTACCTTACCTCACCTCCCTCCCCACTTCTCCCTCTGCACCTTCCTCTTCTGCCTTCTCCATGTCTTCTTCTTCTTCCACTTCTTCTTCATCTTCTTCTTCGCTTGGCCGCCGTTATGCTTGGTCCCCACAACTCAATCTCTGAATCGTTTTAATGCCATTTTATGTAACTTCTCGAGGCTGCGCTGTCGACGTCGGCGTCGGCGTCGCTGTTGACTGCGCAGTCAGATGCCGTGACTCAATTTCAAGTTAAACAATTTAAATTTAAACAAATTTTGTAATGAAAGAGCGCGCGAGCGCACAGCAAAAAGGAAACAACAACTACCAAAGTGGGTCAAAAACTACAACGCGATTAAAAATACTGAATACCCAAAAAAAAAAAAAAAACACAAAACAAATACTGAATATTGAATACTGAATAGTGTAAAGTGGAATACTGACTACACAAAACTGGCTCATAATTTAATAAACAATATTTGAGTATTTTTTTTTTTGCGCACTTGAGAGAGAGAGAGAGAGAGAGAGAGAGAGAGAGACTGGGCGTCGCTGCTGCTGATGCATAATTTCAATGGCGCATTGATTGATTGATTGACCGACTGCGCTGGCTTGATTGAGTGACTTGAATGCAACTGGACAGTCATTAGACAGCAGCGGGGAGTCGCTGCTGCTCCCCTCCTCCTCTCCCCTTCTCTTCTTCTCTTCCCTCTCGCTTCCAAGATTTATGATCTAACAATTTCGCAGACTCAAGACCAACTCAAGATTTGACCCAAAGAAAACACGAATCATTATGATGAATACACTCGTCGTTGTAGTTGAATGCATGATTCACTTTTCGTGCTCAGAAACCAAAAACAACAACAAAAACAAAAACTAAAACAAAGACGATGCAACGTGCAGAATGTTCAAGCTTCAGACCTTGGCTGTTAAGTTCAGCCTCAAGTTGGGGGGAATTACACAAACACACAAACTGCACATAGATAAACTGAAGCTGAAGCTCAAGCTGAACAATAACTAATAATTTATTACAATTACTTGAGCATTTGTTTTTAGGTGAAGCTCATTTATCTAAATCACTAAAACAAAGACCGTATTTAGTTTTGTGTTTAACAAAAATCATATTCCTTTTTTCATATTTCTTTAAATTACATTGCTAAGCAAAATATTTATATATTTTTTTTTTTGCATTTCTTAAAACATTTTAAAAACAAACAATATAGTTCTGTATTTAGCTTTGTGTTTAACAAAAATCATATTTCTTTTTTCATATTTCTTTAAGTTACATTGCTAAGCAAACTTTTTATATATTCTAATTGCATTTCTTAATATGATAAATGCAGGTTTTATTTTAAGAAGTGTAATTAAAATGCACAACGAATTTGCTAAACAATGTAATTTAAGGAAATATAAAAAAATGTATATGATTTTTTATGATTTCCTAAAAATTGACTATGGTTAGATGAATCTTAGGAGTTATTGTTAAAGCAATAATTTCATATGGTATAAACTGATTTAAGTTTGGCAATCAAGCTGGTATAATTTGCAATGTAGGGTATATTTTCAATGTTATGGTATATTGGTATACGAATTATATATCTTGGTATAATATGAAGTGGTACGAAGATATATATTTAATATACCATAACATTTCAAATATAACTTCTTGTTCTTTTCGGATTTTAATTTGCAAAGTATGGTATAGTTGTATATAAAATCGATATCTTGGTATATTTTTTGTAGCTTTACGGTATATTCGTATTTGTAAATTATGGTAGAATACATATTTCATTTACTAGTATTTCGAATATTGTATATTAGGTATATAAAATATATATTATACCAAGATATATATTTAATATGCCAATATACCATAACATACCAAACATTACAAATTATACTAGATTGTCAACCTAGCTTCATAACATAATATTTGAAATATACCTCATCTTAGTTTTTCGCATCTTACTCTGTAATGTTTGCTATATTTCGAATGTTTTGGTATATTGGTGAATGAAATATACAACTTGATATATCTTTGTAGTGATCGGCATCTCAATTTCGGTATATTTGAGCGATAATTCGCACATACCACGTATTCCATTATATAGCTGAAGCTGTTGACAGAAGTTTTGCCCTAATTCAATTCTTAGCTGCACTTTCTTACATTCTTGGTTTTCTTTGCTCTTTGCTTTGGTTTCTTCTTTCCTATATATATTTCTTTTTATTTACATAAACTGAATTTAATCTTTTAAAGTGATTTAATACTTATTCTATTACTTATAACATATTTTCCTGAAGAACTTTTTCATTTTCATAGTAAAATTTGTTAGCTATTTTACCTTTCGTATTTTTCAATTGTATTAAACATTCTAACATTTCTTTTATTTATACTGTTTGACCTATCTTCTAAGTTCCAACTTTTGTTAAGCATTTATATTATATATTAATTTTGTTTTTTTTGTTATTGTTTTTTGCTTTGCTTATTGGCTAAAGTTGTTAGCACAGATGTGTCATCTTTGTCATTATAAAATATCTAGCATTTGTCTTCCTGTTTTAGTGCTGCTTAGTTGCGTTTCGTTTAGATCTTTGTCCTTCTCGATGATCTGTTTAGTATGCAGTTAATTCAGTTTCATTTTCGTTTCGTTTGCTGCTTCACACTTCAGCGACTTGATCTATAAATTGATCAAAGAGACTTCCAATTGTTGTTAAACGAAACGTAAAAAAAAAAAAAAACAGCAGCTTGCAAACTTAATTATGCACTACTCGAACTTCAAAATTGAAGATTGTGACTCGTGGAATACTAAAAATACCAAGAAAAAAAGTATAACGAAAAAACTGAAAAATACCCTCGCATCAGACCGGAAATCGTGAAAACATCAATGAAGGTCGCAATACTCGCTTTTTGTGTGTTTGCATCAGAATCAACTCCAAGTTTTCAATGTTGTCGCAAAAAAAAAAACAAGTACGAAAGCTATAATGGAGTGTACTCGACTGTGGGATACCCGATACTCATTTTGAAGAAAAGAAAAACAAAACAACTTTCCAACCAAATGTAACTTTTGGTATATTTTAGTATTTTTGCAATATACCAATTCGGTATACTTTAAGAATAATACCACATAAACTTTAATATATCATATTTGTATACTGCAACAATGGTAAAATACCAAAAGTTTTATTTGGTTGTAAATTTGTATTTGTTATATTTGTAAATCACTACATTTAAAATATACCAATACACCACCTTATACAGTGTAGTAATGTAACTTTTGGTATATTTTAGCATTTTTGTAATATATTAATTTGCTATATTTTAATAAGAATACCACACAAACTTATTTCAAGTATATATTATATACCGCAAAAATACCAACAGTTGAATTTGGTTGGCAAGTTGTATTTGGTATATTTATATATAAGTATATTTAATAATTAATTATTAATCCCTTATAATAAGACCCAAAGTAATGCAATTTTTGTTATATTTTACTATTTTTGTAGTACAATAACTCGGTATATTTTAAGAATAATACCACACAAACTTCAAACTTTAAATACTGCAAAAATACTGAAATATAGCCAAAGTTCTATTTGATTGAAAAGTTGTATTTGGTATCTAGCACTACAATTAAAATATACCATATACCATATACTAAATTCTGTATTAAGAAGGTATTTTTTACCATACAAAAGTATTCCTTGATGTGCGTGCAAACCCAACAAGCACTGTCGAAAAAGTATTGTAACTCTATCTCTTATAGTCTCTGAGATCTGGGAGTTCACACCGACGGACATACAGGCAGACGGACATGTTTATATCGTCTTATCAAGAATATATATACTTTATAGAGTCAGCCATGCCTCCTTCTGCCTCTTCGTACATATTCAGCAAGCACAAAGTCATAATACTCGTCTTCTCTTTAGATAACGGGTATAAAAAAGAAAAAAACTTAAATGTGGAAACAGTCACAACAGTTGCAGTGAATCATTAAATGTCAGCCTACATCAAAAATCTATCATCATCATTAGCAACATGATGATTTCGATATTGTTGTTGTTGCTGTCAACAATTGTCGCCCCACACACAAACACGAAAAAAGTAAATACACTTTGCCCCGTCGTTGTCGCTCTTCACTCTCCTCTTGACTTCTTAACTCTTTTGCTTGTCTACTCTCTTAAGGTTCTTCACAACGTACATTGAACCTCAACGTTGCCTGGAATTGGGATGGGGACAGCGATTGCGACTGGACCGAGGAACGAGAACTGAGAACTGAGGGTTTGGCCTGGACCGGCACTTGGCACTCCCAAGAACACGCCGCCAATGGCCAATATAATAAGCCCAAAGCCACATAAAAAACAAAACAAAACAATTTACAAAAATACTCAACATAAAAAGTGTTTTGCGTGTAAAACACACACAACAACAACAAAAAAGAAGTCATCAAATAATTGAGTGGACGCTTAAATAATTAAAGTGAATGCAGTATGGTGACTGGCAGATACCCTACAAAGTTTATGAGATATAAAGCGAGATATAGTGCAGAAATTTATTTCATTTATATGAAATAGTAAGTAGTAAAAGTAAAAATTTGATCTTGGATTTTTAAATAGTAAAATATCAACGCTTTTGGAATCTTCAAATGAAGTTAATTGCTCTTCGGTGTTTTCAGTTTAGCTATTTCTATAGCTATTGAAATAATGTCTTGAAACTTCTCCTTAATATACAGCGAAAACTTTTCTTAGACATTTTCAATGATATTGTCAATATTCAATTTGATTTATATAAAGCTTAAACATATATTTTGTTGATAGAGTCAAAGGCAAGCAGCAAGGACTCTGTTCTCTAAAATTAAATGTAGTATTTAAAACTAGTGTAAAAAATAGTTAATTTTTTAAACATTATGAAATTATTTAAGTAATTTTCCGAATTTTTAGTTTCTTGACTTCCTTGAGTAGCGCAAAGTGTAAGCTTTTTTTTTGTCAAGCTTCCTCAGAGTACTTGACAACCTTAAGACAGATTAGTAGTGTATCCTGTCTGCGTTTTGGAAAAGATTGCAGACATGAGATATTGATGCAGATAAGAGATAAGTGGAGGAAAGATGAGGGAACAACAAGAAAATACTACGATACATGAAATAAAGTTCATAAGCTTATTAGCTGTGATTTCGCAGAAGATTCGTGCAGAAAGTCAACACTCTACAGGGTATTAAAAAGAAGTACTAAAAGAAAAAAACAAAGAAGACGCGACAAACTGTTAACAACAGGCGGCGACTCCAACAAAAGCAGACAACGGATAACAGGGAATGAAGAATGGGGAACGAAGAACGGAGAACGGGCAACGGGAATGTGGAGAATGGAGAACGGGGAATAGGGAGTGTTGAGGGATATGGAGTGAGGAGTGAGGAGTGAGGAGGAGGGGAATACTACGTGCTTCGATTATGCGAGTGGATTGCGGTACGCTTCATTGTCTGCTTCTTCTTCTTCTACTACTTCTCCTTCTTCTACTGCATCTCCCTCTTCTTACTTCTACTCTAGATATAGGGAATTGTTTCTTTCTTATTTTCGGCACTTATTTTGGGCTAAACTTGTAACTGTGTGTGTGTAAAGTGTTTATATCTTTACTTTGCTGCCTCTGCTGCTGCTGTCTCTTTCGCACTTCATCTCCGTCTCCGTCTCGTTCCCTCTGGATTCGGGTATTTCCTGATTGCTTTTGTGCGACACGTCGACCATCGGGTGGGGCGGGGCGGTGTGGAGAGGGGCGTGGCGGGAGGAGGACGGGATCGGCAATCGCTGCTGCTCACAACTCTTGCATAATAATTGACAGTTATAAATTTTACTTGTCTCTCCACACACACATGCACATGCGACTCAACTACTAGATTGACAGCGGGGGGAGTGGATAGAGAGAGAGAGAGAGAGAGAGAGAGACATAGAGAGCCTACACTGCAGGCCGGTTAATTCTTTTGGCTTTTGTCCAGCCGTCTCTCTTTGTTTCTCACTTGAATTCCCCATTTCT
Organism: Drosophila pallidifrons; assembly: GCA_023558445.1. Lineage (NCBI taxonomy): Eukaryota > Metazoa > Arthropoda > Insecta > Diptera > Drosophilidae > Drosophila > Drosophila pallidifrons. The sequence goes on along the minus strand of CM042351.1, from coordinate 24,116,010 downwards.
TCCTTCAGCGGCTGTAAGCAGGCAACTCTTCTAGCTCTCTCTTTATTCATCTCACTTTCTTTCTTTCTCGCTTTTTCTCTCTGTCTCTGTGTCTCTCTCTCTCGCTCCATGTCTCTCTCTGCTTTATTTTCTCTTTCTCTCCAACTCGTTTTGGCTCTTTATCTATCTTGTTCTCTTTAATTTTTGGCACCTTCATCAACACCTTCGACATTCTCCCTTTGACATCTCTCTCCCTCCCTTTTTTTGGATTCTCTTTTAGTCCTGCTTAGGTTATTCTACTGAAACTGAGACCTATCACCTCTCTCTTTCTGCCTTTCTACTACTCCTTTATGCACTCTCTCCCTCTATTGTCTTTTCCCTTTCAGTTATACCTCGGCCTCCTTTCTCTCTCCTTTTCTTTCCTTTCCTTTCCATTCCTTTCCTTTCCTTTCTTTTCCTTTCCTTTCTTTTCCTTTTCATTCCATTTCTTTTTTTCTTTCCTTTCTCTCTTTCGTTTCTCTCATTCCTTTCTTTCTATTATATCTTGGCATCCTCTCTGTCCCCCTTTCTTTGACCCTCCTGGTCATTTTTCTTTCTCTTTTTCCCTTCCACTCACTTTTACCACGTATTCTCTCTTTTTTTCTCCGTTTCAGTCAATTTTATCTCCTGTTCTCTCACTCTTTCTCTCTCTCTCTCTCTCTCTCTCTCTTTTTCTCTCTCTATATTTCCCTTTAAGTCACTTTTATCTCTTCTCCTCTCTATTTTTTTCTATTGCAGTCACTTTTATCACCTTTTCTCTCACTCTATCTCTCTCTTTCGCACTCTCTTTCCCTTTCAATCACTTTTACCTCATCTTCTCTCTTTTTTCCCCGTTTCAGTCCCTTTTACCTCCTGTTCCCTCTCTCTCTGTCTCTCTTTCCCTTTCAGTCACTTTTACCTCCTTTTCTCTCTTTCTCTCTTTCCCTTAGAGGCACTGTTTGTCATCTTTCCCTTTTTCTTCTGTTGCGCCTTTAGCAGCTATCACTCCCGCTTCTCTCTCTCCCTCTCTCTCTCTCGATACCGCTCTCTTCCCTCCGCTTTGCCCTGTGCAAAGTTCACGTAACTTTTGGGCACAACGCAGGGCCAAGGCGAAAAGACATGAGCAGAGGCAAAGGCAGAGGCAGAAACAGAAGCAGAGGCAGAAGCAAGGCGAGGCAAGCTGAGCTTTGTAAGCGATGCCAACGAGCGTTGGCGTTGTCAGCGTCTGCAGCAGCGACGTCGACAGCAGCAGCAGCAGCGACAGCGACGTCATTGTCGGTCTTGTTGTTGCCTACGTGCGACTCTTTTTGGAGTGGCTCTCGGCAACACCAACGATTGCAGCGCATTAACATTCCAAGTTGGCCACTCCTGTTTATTTATACACTCCACACACACACACACACTTGCTCACAAATTGTTGAATAACAGTTGTTGTTGTTTTGTTTTTTTATTACATATTTTTGTTTTACTTTTTACTTATCAAACTTTAGTTTTGACTTTCTTCACACTGTCTCTGAAAGTTCCTTTTCAAAATTGTATTTGAATTTCTTTTGGATTTTATTACTCTATTATTTAATTCATTTACCAGTTGGTCACTTCTTTGAAATTTTATTTGCATTTCTTTATTATTATTTTATTCATTCGCGTTGTTGGTCACTCATAAAACAGCAACGTCAACGATGCGCATACCAAAAAGATTTGAATGCCATTTGCTTGTTTATTTTCTTGTTTTATTTCGCTTTTCGGATTCAAAACGGTTTTAAATGCTGTCAAGAAGATAAAAATCTCGCTCAAGTGCTCCGCCAAAATATCCCATTAACAACTCAACGGCTTAAGTTGTGACCTAACTCCCGACTTAATTAGTCTCAACTCAAAAGAGACAGACAGAGAGAGAGAAAGAGAGAGAGAGAGAGACAACTAAAAATGCATCAGATTATCGCCATCAACATCGCGATTATGCTGCAAGTTGCAAAAGATGCGAGTTGCATTTCAAATGCCACATCGCAAGTCTCTTTCACTGACTTTATTCGAAAAAGGCAAAAGCCAAAAAGTAAAGAGCGAATAAAAAAAGGCAAAAACTGCTTCTGCATTGACCTTGACCTTATTGTTTGTTGTTGTTGTTGTGCAGAGTCTAAAAATGAATTGTTTGCTTTTCATTCTCATTCGAGTGTTAACTGAGTATTAACTAAATTTAACACATTTGTCACAATTTGCTAACAACTCCAACACACACACATTTTAATCAACAACTTTACGCAGGTAACAAATGAATGTGATTTAAATTCTTCAAATTCTTTTAAACCCAATTTGTTTTTTTTTAAGTAATTTCACTTTATCAAACATTCATTATAAACCGCGTCTTTATTTTTAGGTGTGAATGTGAATTCAACTTTTGTTTTGAAGCTTGCAACTTTCCTAACGCCTTTAGCAATTAATCCACAAGAGCTTACAACTGTCTAAGTAAATTATTTTCACATTAAGTCTTTTGAATGGTTTATTGATATACCTGCGGTATATTGTGGTATATTGTCAGTATATTAAGTTTAAGCGAATCATTTCTACACAACTTTTGTCTGGTATATTGATACCCCAAATGAATTCTCTGGTATATTTAAGCACTTTTTCAGTATATTAAGTTACAAGAAGTCTTTTGAATGGTATATTGGCACACCAAATATAGTCTTCGGTATATTGTTATATTTTGTCAGTATCAAACTAAACTAAGCGAATAGTTTCTACACCAAGTATTTTATTTGGTATATTTATATACCAAAAGAAAGAAATTTGTGTATTTTAGTATTTTTTTTCAGTAAATGAAGTCAAAGTGAATCACTTATACACTAAGCCTTTTGAATGGTATATTGATATACCAAATATAGTCTTTGGTATATTGTAGGATTTTGTCAGTATATTAAGTTCAAGCGAATCATTTCCACAACAATTCTTTTGTCTGGTATGTTGATATACCAAATGAACACGTTGGTATATTTTAGTATATTTTTTTGGTATATCAGGTCTAAGTGAATCATTTCCACAACAAGTGTTTTGAATGGTATATTGATATAGCTAAAAAAGACTTTAGTATATTTTAGAATTTTGCCAGTATATTAAGTTTGTATATTTTAAGAATAACACCGCACTGTTTCATTATCATTAACTTCACGGCATCATTTGTACTTGTTTTTATTTCTTGCACACTTTGTCAGTGAATGCAAACAAAATTGAAAAATCCTAAGTGAAATGTTCATATTATTTGTTATATTTAAAGTTAGGATTTGTTATAAATTTGTGTAGATTTTATTTCCTATTCTTGAAAATGTTTTTTTCTATATTCTCTCATCTCGCTAGTTGTCTTGAGTTCGTTTAAGAAATCATATATGTTTTATTTGAAAACTCAACCCAAGAAACTGATGAATGCGTGTTGCAAGTGAGGCAGAAAAAACTGATGCATTGATTGACACTTGTGAGGCTTTTGAAGAGGCTTCCCTAGAGGTTTGCTATTTCAAAAGACGATCATTACTTTAATGGACAATTATGATCATTAGCATTGTCCTTCGACTGTCGCCACGCCCCAATCTTGCATGTGGCATTAACACTCGCTCCTCGCTTGTCCTGCTTCTTTGTTGATTTTCTTTTTCTTTTTCTTTTTATTTCTCATTTTTGCTGACTTGTCTTGTCTGTTAACGAGACTCTCTTTGGTAACTTGATCAACGTGACCTCGACATAACTTGACTCATTTTTTGAAGCTGTTCTGGCTCCAGGCGACGACGATCACTTGAAATTTAATCGGCCTGGCCAACGTTGCCATCGTCAAGGCCAAGAAAGGAAAGATTGCAATAATGAGGAGGGAAAATACACAAAAATATAAAAAAAAACCAAACTGAAACCTGCTGTAGTTAAGTTACATGACCAACATTATTTAAGAGGAGAGCAAAGAGAAGAGAATGAAGTGCTTCTCTTCTGCTGTTTCAACAGGATTGCTTCCCGGTTCGCTGGCCTGGTTTTTTTTCGGTTTGGTTTCTTCCATATATAATATTTGATCATCGGAGGTATTTGCACACATACTGTAAATATTGCAAATATGTGACATCCATTAAGCAAGGCAAATATTGATTATTTGTCGCATTCCCCCAAATTGAAAATAAATAAAAGAGCACTCATTTCGAGTTTCGGTATCGATCAATGCTAATTAGAAAATCGATTGATCAATCGCCCAAACAAAACCAAATAAGCCAAGCTAGAGTTTGCTTTTGTCGCGTTATAAAACCACTAACAAAAAGAAAAAAAACAACAACACCTTTAAGTGATGCCATTCGAACTCGCCTCAACTCAATCGCAGCACTCTCCTCCTCTGCTCTTCACTCCTCCTCCTCCTCCTCCTACTCCGCTCTCTGGCTCTCTGGCTCTCGACTAGTGTAGGTGGTGTGAGAGTGTGAAATTCAATACATTTGACTCATTTTTGAACCAGTTTCATTTCGATCTCCATTCGCCGAAACTTCACACTTGGAGTCAGCATACCAACAAAGTTTCAGCATTACAACAACTGACGATGCCGATGCTTTTGCACTTTTGCACGAGCAGAGCTGAGCTGAGCTGAACCACTTTTGAACCGGTTTGCAACTCGTTCGCATTGGATTATTTTGAATACTATAATATTATTGTTAATACACATGACGATATTTAGCTTTTAATGCCATAAGCTGATTACATTTGAATCCCCAATATTTTGTTGACATATCGAAACATGCAATTTTGTGGGTAAACCACTTGTTGCGAACCGGTTTTTGCATCAAGTGTGCCAGTGCTGCGAATTTTCTTCTTAGCTGAACTCAATTTAAGTTCATGCTTAGGATTATATATTTAGATATATGAAGAACTATTTTGGAAACGGTTTAAAGTATATCTATTATTATTTTCGATTATTTACTTCAAACTCAGTTTTCTTGGTTCAATATATTTGATTTTGTGGGTAAACTATTTGTGAACCGCTTTTACTTCCAGTGTTTCAATTGCGCGTTCGCTTCTTAGTTGAACTGAATTTAGATATATCAAGAAAATCAACTTTAAAACGGTTTAAAGAAAAGATGCCATTATTTTTGATTATTCATTTCAAACTTAGTTTTCATGGCTCGAAACATGTAATTTTGTGGATGTTTATCCACTTGTTGTGAACTGTTGAGCTGAAGTTCATGCTAAGGATTATATAGTATTACTATTATTATTTTATTGAAATAAACAATACAGTTCCTAATTGCAATGAGTTGGAGCCTAAGAGACTAAAGTCTTTGGTCTTAAAATTATCTATTCAGATATTCAGATATTCAGATAACAAGAGGGATTTCCTGCTGAACCACTTTTGAAACGATTTCAAGAATTTCTATTATTTTGGATTATTTGCTTCGGCTGTCAATATGGTTTATTTAATTTCTATACGGTATATTTTGAATGTAGTATTATTTCAATATACAAAAAAAATCTTTGGTATATTTTTAGTATTTGTTGTCTATTTCATTTCAAAATAAATATATAAATATACCAAATATATCTTTTGGTATACTTTTTTAGTATTTTTGTGGTATATTATTTTGGTATATTTTATAATGTACTACTATGTCAATACATCAAATATTGTCTTTGTTATATTTTAGTATTTTTGTGGTATATTTTATAATTGAATACTATACCAATATACCATATATTGCCTTTGGCGTATTTATAGTATTTTCGTGGTATATTAAATTAGTATATTTTATAATTCAATACTATATCAATGTACCAAATATTGCTTTCGGTATATTTCAGTATTTTTGCGGTATGCTATTTTGGTATATTTCATATATAGTAAAATATAAACCCACCAAATATTGCCTTTGGTATATTTTATTATTTTTGTGGTATATTTTATATTTGAATACGATATCAATATAATATACAAAATATTGACTTTGGTAAATTTATAGTATTTTCGTGGTATATCAATATACCAAATATCGTCTTTGGTATATTTTAGTATTTTTGCGGTATGTTATTTTGGTATTTTTTTATATATATTATTCATATTTACACCAAATATTGCCTTTGGAATGTTTTATTATTTCTGCGCTATATTAATTTGGTATATTTTATCCTTTAATTGAAAATGGATAACATGTATGTATGTCACAGTCGAATACACTCGACTGTAGCTCTCTTAGTTGTTTGCATAAGCATTTGCTTGGTTCATTTGTATTTCAGTTGCTTCTCATCTCTAACTAAGTTCGAGAACAGCTTTGCAAATGGTTCACAGTGAGCATAAGCTAGGTGCAAATCTAGGTGCAATACGTTGTGGCATTTCTCTGCAAAAAAAAAACAAAAATCGAAAGTCATTTATGAGCGCAGCACAATCTCGATTAAGATTCCCGTTTATTGGTGCATTTCGCAGTCATGAGACCAAACACACACAAAGACAAATTTAAAGCAAAGAGTGGAGAGTAAAAAAAAAAAAACGTCTGGCATAAATGAAAAAATTGCATAAATAGGCAAATGAACAACGGTTAATCAATAAGCTAAAAAAGATTGAATAATAATATTTACAATAACAACAACAACAACAATAGCAACAACAACTTTTGGTTGGTCAACTTGGTCAGGTTGGTCCAGACAGTGAGAGAGAGAGAGAGCGAGAGAGAGCGAGAGAGAGAGAGAAGGGGAGAAGCCGGCCGGAGTAGCGACAAAATCTTTGGCATAATTTACATGGCGATGATCTCCGATCGTCGTTGATTGCTGCCCGGATTCGACTTCGGCTTCAGCTTCAGCATCAACTTTAACTTCGGCAATCGAGTTGCCCTGCTAATTGCAAGCAAAGCAAAGCGTAGCGATGCCAACGCGTCGTATGTGTAATGCGGTTAATCAACGATGATAATGATCATGCTGATGATGATGATGTTGCTGCTGCTGCTGTTGGCGACGGCGACAAACGGCCTTGAGGCCAGCAGCAGCAGCAACCAGTTTGGTTTGTGCTTACGAAATACCAAAGAAAGAGCAAGCAAGAAGAGACAGAGTGAGAGAGAGCTAAAGAGGGGGAAAAAGAGATCGTTGGTAGAGTAGAGCAGTGATCGCTGATCGCAGAGAATCCCCCGAAATGCAAGTGAATGTCGCTGCTGGGTTTTACCCCCAACAACAGCAGCAGCAGCAACAGCAACCAGAGCAACCAAAGCTGAGCTGAGCAACTATTAAGTGCTGCAACTTTGGCGCTGACTGAACTTCCTAGTAAGTCGCAGCGCCATTGAAAAAACACGACTGCGTTTCAGAAAGTATAACACCAACAGCAGCAGCAACCACAACAGCAGCAGCAGCCACAGCAACAGCAGCAGCAACCACAGCAGCAGGTGTGAATGATTTAGTGTTAACATGGCCATAACCAAAAGCTAACAACAGCGCGCTCCTGCTGAACGCTTCGGCGCCGCCTCGCGCCATCTCGCTCTAACAGTTATGTTGCCGCTCAGCCGGCGTCGGCGTCGGCGTCAACGCTGGCAGCGACTGCGACTGCAAACGGCAGTGGCAACAGCAACGGTTTTCGATGGTTGTTGCGTTCATCATTTTGCCATTTCACGTTCAGCTGGCAGCGAAATCGAAAGTGATTGCTCCGACCGAAAAAGCTGCGCCAAGATCACAAGCAACAAAAATACTAAATATATCCCGAACAAAAAAACAAAGTAAAATACATATAAGATAAAAAATTGAAAACTAAACGAAATTATATAAATCATATTAAAACAAAGTAATAAATATTGAATATTGAAACGCGCAAGCGAAGGCAAAAAATAAAAAAAAAAGGCGAAGCGATCGAGCGATCGACGACGACGACGACGACGACAATTTCATGGTATAAGAAGCAGCAACAGTTGTGCGTGTGTCTCTGTGTGTGTGTGTGTGTTTGCGTGTGTATGTGTGTGTACTTGTATGTGTGTGTGTGTTGGCCGCATATAAAGGCAGCCGCTTCAAGTGCCGCGACTTCATTTTACATGCAACGCGAACAAACAAAAAACTCAAAAAACAAACTTGAACAAAATTTCCGCGATAAAAAAAAAACAGAAAAATATATAAAAAAAATTGTTTTCAAACTAAATTCCATTTTCAATTTTTGTATTCAATTTTTTTTTCGTTGGGTAATTTTTTCAAAATTTCTAAAACACACACACATACAAACATCGATTCACACATAGAAGCGCAGCCGCATGCAAATGCTTTATATTTTTTTGTTCGTTCGTTGGGGGGAGGCTGAAGTTGATTTTTGGAGATTTTTAATTGATTTTGTGTCGAAAAAAAACTTCAAAGTGAAAAGTGAAAGTGCAACAACAACAACAACAACACACACACAATATTGTGAATATAACAAAACAAGCAAATTATAACAAGAGCACAACGAAAAATACTACTCCAAAAAAAAAACGTAAACAAAATCAAAAACAAATCGAATCGAATCGCGTTCGTGTTCGCAAAATAATCGATAAATGCGAAATTAATCAATAAAGAAATTCATCAATTTTACTTACATTTTTTTCTCATTTTTTTAATGTTTTTTATTTTTCAATAGTTGAACATTTGACTTTCAAACGTGCAAATTCAAATAAAACAACAAACAACAAATAACGAAAACAACTTGAGCTGCTGCAGGAGCAAAAACAACTATAAAACCAACATCAACAAACAATCACACAAACAGCTAAAATGCTGCTCAAAATGTGAGTATTAAATATTACATTTCAATTACCTAAAACGTTGGGACAAAACTGGGAAGGAGGAAATACAAATAAATTCAAAAGTTTGCAACATAAAATCAACCACAAAAATACGAGAACACACACTTTAATTAAGGTCTTTGATGGCTATCAAAGAGCCATCAAAGCCATAACGCATCAGTTATCAGCGAGAGAGATTGGAATTTGGGATTTTAAAAGGCAGAAGGAGGTATCTCTGACCCTAAAAGGCATATTCTTGATTAGCTTAAACAACCGAGACGATAAAGCTGTATTCGTCTGTCTGTCTGTCTGTCCGTCCGTATGAACTCCTAGATCACAGAGCCTATAAGAAATAGAGCTATACTTTTTTCTTTACTTTTTGACAGCAAATGGTTGATACGTACACTTCCGCTCTAGCAAATTGTCAAAAATTTTGAAGCTTGGGTCCCGAATTTTGGTATAGACATTGATAACTAATAACTAAATATGGAATACTATTATTCATGAAAATTTAGTTGTGACTGATTGTAAAAGTCAAGCACACTTGGTATATTTGAGTATGTTTTAGGTATTTTTTGGTATTTTTAAAGAATATAGATTCATTGACAACAAGTACCACACTCGACTGTAGCTTTCTTACTTGTTATTAAGCGAAAAAGCTGAATTTGAAACTGGGATTATGTTCCAACTTTACTGCCAAATTGTTGATACGATTTTTATACTTACGATGCATTTGTATGAGAAACTACTATTCTTAGTTGCTTTGGCTGACAATCTGGTATATTTTAGTAGTCTATATAGAACAAAAATAGTACTAATCAATATACCGGTATATGTATGTATTTGGCATATCTTAAGAATAATACCGCAAAATACACAAAGCTGAGCATTTGATCACAGAAATGTTTGTAAATTCTGTTTAAAAAGGATTTAATAAAAATGTCTAAAGAATTAATTGTATCAGATTGCAGTTAAATCGATCAAATCAGAAATATGCTAAAGTAAAGCTGAGAAAATTATAGACAACAAAATAGCATCTTGAAATATGCGAATATGAATTTAAATTAAAGAAGTAGCACAAATAATTTAAAATAATTATTCCTATTAAATTATATTCTTTGAAGTGCAACAAGTTTGCTATTGATGTACATTTCAAAAATATGTAAATAGCAGTTGAATTAGAATGAGAAGAATTCGTAGATTGTTCACTTGTTTTTATGCAACAAATGAAGTATTAAACTAATTGTTTCAAGCCTGCTTTACTATGAATTTATTTGTAAAAATAACAATTCTTAATTTGTCTTCAGCTGAGCATTAAATTTGCCCAAATCTGTTTCGATTTCTTTACTCTTAAAAGCAAATTTCTTGCACTTTGTTTGCTTTTTCGTTTCTTCCTTTTAATTTGTGATAAACAGTTTTTGCTTGTGATATTTATTCATTTTACTATTTCTGTTGTGGAGTATTGATTTAGTTGCGCTTGTCGCATTTGACGCGCTTATCCACTGCCCAGCAACAAAAGTCCCTCGAGCACATTGCGTATACGCAGCGTGTGCGTCTGGGCAATTGGCCAATTTTACGGTTAACTGCATTCTGGATGCCAGCTTTGCAGCTTTGGCCACAAGTTGCAACAGCAGCGAGCACCTTTTGACATTAGCCACACACACCGAGAATTTGTTGTTGCTTTTGTTGCTGTTGATAACTTGGCCAACTTGTTGGTCAGTGATTACCCATAAACATACTCTCGGGCACAACAATGTTGTTGCTGTTGCTGTTGATGTTTACGTTGCTGTTGCTGTTGTTTGAGGCAATAATCCCTGAGTAAAAGGATGCAAGTCTTCTTTTCTTCCTCTCCTCGCTCCTCTTCTCCCTCTTGTCTGTTGGTTTACAATGTGAGCCAGCTGCAGCAGGCACATAAAAATGCGATGTTGCAGCTTTTTATGACAGACCAAAGCTGTGCAGCCTCGAGAGCAGTGAAAACACACAGCACATGAATTTGGCATGCAGATTGTGTTGGCCTTGGTCAACAAGTTTGCATTGCTTGGGCATTAAAAACGGTGAAACAGACAGACGGACGGACAGACGGACAGACAGACGGACAGACGGGCAGTCAATCAGTTGTGGTCAGTCAATCAGTCAGTCAGTTAGTGAGTTAGTCAGTTGTTTAGTCAACTAGTTGGCCAATAAATAAATATGACAGCCTTTTGACTGCTTTTTAAACGGTTATGCAAAAGGCCAAATGCAAAGGCCAAAAATTCCCAAAAAGCCAGCTACTAATTGGCTTTGGCTTCGCTTCAACTTCAGCTTTGGTTTCTCTTGTTGCGGCTGCTGCTGCGTGTTTGAAAGGTCAACGCGAGGCAAAGCGTTGGGCTCGAAGATGGGGAGTCAAAAACCTTTTTGCAACGCATCCAACAACAATGCAATGCAAAAAAATATGATAAATAAAAAAAACGTATTTTACATTTGAGCAACATTGTTGCTGGTGTTTGTCTGTGAGTCTGTTGTCTGCTGCCTGTTGCTGCTTCACTGCTCCCAACGACGTCAATGGCCTCCAGCTAAGACACACACACACACACCTAACACACACACACGTGAAGTGAGACAACAACGCCGCATCTAATGGCCAAAAAGCGTCAAAACGCATGCGCGGCTGCCACGCTTCATTTTTGGCTTTTAGCTTTTTTTTTTTTGGCATTTTTTTGTATTTTAATTTGTGGCCAACAAATGAATTGCCGAATGAAAATTACAAATCGCATGCATGCCACACACACAGAGACAGACTCTCATACACACACACTCCCCCACAATCAAAGCGAAGCTATAAGAAAAACGTCGCCCAGTTGCCAAGTGGCCTTTCCAATGTGAGATCGCCAGCCAAACAGACAACACAATGGGAGGGCAGCAACAACAACAACAACAGCAGCTGCTGGCAATGCGAGTCATTCGTTCATTCACTCTCTCGCTTGCTCGCTCACTCGCTTACTCACTCAGTCAGTCAGTCAGTCAGTCTAACGTTACATGCTCAAAAGTACTCGCAATACTTGGCGCACTCACCCCCAAATGCACAGTCCCGTTACTTACTCCTACTCTAACGGTTAATCAGTCATTCACATTCACAACACACTTGCCGTTGTTGTTGTTGTCGTTTGCTTTGCTCTCTGACATTGTGTCACCGTGGTGCACAATCAATTAAACACGCCTTGAAAATAGAATGTCACATTAAATGCAACGCAACGCAAAGAAAATTAACTCGAAGAGGAAGTAAAAGTGTGTGTGCCTAGAATATTGTCAAGTGAATGTCCGAGGGGTGCGACTGTAAAAGCTGTGATAGAAAGGTTGGCTGAGAGTTCAATGTAACTCTCTAGAGAACAACTTTTCAAAGGTGCAAGCTAAAGCCGGTTACATTTCTAAAGAATTCTAATTACAACATGCGAGTCATGTTAATGAACAGATTTTTATTGGGACTCGAGTGTTTTAAAATAATATTAATATAAAATGTCAGTCTAAGTAAATGTTGTTGTTGTAAACAGTTACTATAATTTTTTTCGTTACATTTAAAAAGTAATATCAAACCAAGTATTTCTTTAATAAAATTAATGACTAATAATAAAAAGAATCTTATGTTCTTCGCTCGATTTAAAAAAGTAAAGCCGAGTATTACTTTTATAATATAAATGGCTAATAACAATACAAGGTTTTGTTGTTTTTAAAGCGCTCACTATTTAAAAAGCAATGTAATTCCCTCTCGCCTATTTCTCAAATAAAATATGATTCTTATATTAAAGTTAAAAGACTTTTCTCAAATTAATCGCAATTGTCGTAAATATTTGTAAAACAAAATTTCAATCTTACTAAACAGATTCAACAGTTGTTCCTGGAATCAAATAGAAAATAAAAGGGAATTTAAAGTCAAAACTATGTTAAATGCAAATATTTGTCTAATAAGCTTAACATATTTCAAAACTTTTAAAACTGCAACTGCGAGTCAAAGCAAATTGTGAAAAATGTGCAAATAAACAGATAGTAAAACAAGCACACAAAAAAAATGAAGTAAAATTTTAAGGAGTGACAGTTACGATGGCATAGTCATCAAATTATCTACCACAATCAATCATTTGGCTAAGTTGCTCTCTTCCCGTCGAGCGACACAACGAACGATAAATCAAGTCAACAATTATTCGCCATGTGGGCGTATTAATGGTTTTTCCTCAATTTTTTCGTGCCATTTTTGGCATATGCCAGCCCACTGTGCCAGCACGCCAATATTGCACATTGTTCGCTGTTGTTCAGTGCGGATCTCTTGCATTGTGTCTGTTATGTTGTGTGTCGGTGTGTGTCGGTGTGTGTGTGTGTGTGTGGCGATGTGCGCATTGTCACCTCATGCATAACATGTCCAAGAAGTCGGACAGCTGACTCGAAAACCACAAGCACACCATTGCTTACCTACCTCCCCTCCCCCTCTCTCCCTTTCCACTCCCTTGGCTTGGGCTTGATGTTACCTCAGACAACACAATTAGAGCTAAAGCGAATGCCTTACTATATCGACAAGTTATAGACATGCCAAATGCCCTGTTCTTCTTCAGTCTTTTTCTATTTTTCACCTGCAAACTTCTTCAGAGAAAGCTCATTTAATAGTTTATTTTAATGCTTTAAATTACTGAAAACTCTTAATAGATTTTAAACATTTTAATTTCCCATAAGAGTCTTTGAATATTTAACATTTATCAACATGAATTTTATGCTTTTAGAAATGTTTGAAAGTTCTTCGGAGACTTTAGGAACTGATAGTTTTATTTTAGTACTGTAATTTACTAGAAGCTCTTCATAGACTTTAAGCATTTCAAAAGTTGTTTAAAATTCTTTTAATTTTTAACATTTATGGTCTTGAATTTTATGGCTTAGAAATGTTGAAAACTTGTTGAAGACCCCTCAATTTACAGGCAATTTGTTAATTGGTTATTACAGAGTTTTTATTGATGTATTAAAACTCTATATTATGTAGTTGCATTCAGCTGCTTGGTGCTTCATGTACAGAACTTAGAAGAGACTCTAAGTAATTTCAAAAGGGATTGTTATATCGAACTATTTAATTGAAAACTGACTTTATCACATTAATGTACATTGTGTTTTATAACATCAGAATTTGAATATTAGCTGAATAACTAAGTAATTTGACCTTTAACTAGCAGCACTTCACTTTAATTAGTTAAGCTCAACAAATACTCTGTAGAATTGTGTACTTTATCAATATCTCCATAACACTCCATTGGAATTTATGAATTACAGCAAAAATACAATTTCGTTTGTATTGCGTTCATCACATCCCATCGACATTCGCTTAATAGTTGCTGGGTATTTGCGAAAATAAAAAAGAATTGCTCCTCTGCTGGCAATTTGCACGATGTGTAGACATAATTATAACTTTTCTTAGAGCCATTGTTTCTTGGGCCATTTGGGCTGTCAGTTGTTACTGTTTTTGTTGTTGTTGCTAGTGTTAGTGTTGTTGTAGTTGTAGCTTTAGCTGTTGCTGTTGCAATTAAAATAAGTTGAAGTTGTCTACCTTTACAACGAGCTGTTGTCGAAACTTGTTCGCCATACAGAAAAGAGAGAAAAAAAGCGAATGGGGCTGCAAAACGATGCCAACTGCACATAATTCAAAATGTTAAAAGTTATCGTCAAGAGCGCCAACATATGGATTGGGAAGCAAAGAGAGAGAGAGAGAGACAGGAGAAGAGAGGAGGGAGGGAGTTTCGAGGCGACCCGCGACCCCGCTCGAGAGTCTTGTCTTTAAGATATCGAACACACTCGCAGCAACATTTGCCGGCTCGGGAGTTGAACCTCGAGTCTGAGGCTGGGCTCTGTTGAAATGGCCAACGAAATCGAAATTGAAATCGAATTCGAAATGGGTTAACACCTTTTGTTCGAAAACCGGTTCAGATCGGTTCGGTTCGATACGTTAACGTTAACATTAACATGAACGTTAACAACATCGACTACTACGCGCATTATATGCACATATCTGTCTACTATACTATATATATCGTATATATGTATATTCCTTGTCTCAAGTTTCCCGACGTCGACTTCAGCTGGCCGGTGGTCAGTGGTCAATATTTTATTTGATTTTATTTCTTATTTACTCTCTGTCTTTCTGTCTCTCTGCTTTTCATTTTGTGGTTTGCCTTGAGCAACTCGCTGCTTTCCCCCTCTCAACATCCAACACCCTCCCTCCCTTCCTCTCTCCCTACAATCATCATCGACAACTATTTGGTTGCATCGCAATGCGGATTCGCAAAGCCCAATGAACTATTGCTGCAATTGCACGACATGACGATCGCATGCACAATCTCTTCATCTACATAAAAGACCAAAGAGATTGGAGTAATGAAATTGTGAAAGGTTTTGTTGTTGTTGTTGTTGTTGTTGTCTGTTTTGATGCTGCATCTGCACAAGCAGCATATCGACATCACTCCAATCACTCGGCGTTACGGCGTCCAAACATGATTGATCATTAGGCGGCGATCAGCACGCGATAATCTTTGCCTAAAGCCAAATCAATCATCCCCTCCTTAGCTTAGCTCCACTTCAAACCAGATAAGCACAATCATTATTATTTTCGGGCGTAATTTGATCAAATGATTTAATTATACCCAATCAGTGATCAATTTGGGGGAACGCAATGGGAGACTAGGTCATGATCATACTGAACCGAGACTCTAGCAGCGGACAGTTTGAATAGACACGCCGTAGACATTGACTAGACACCAAAACCAAACCGAAGCAAAGCAAACAGCAATGAAACTGATTTGAAATGCAGATAGAGAAAGACTTGATTTTAATACAATATACTCTTTAGTACTTTTATTTTCGGAGAGCTTAAGGCTTGATTGGCTTCATTGTATCAATGGAGAGTGGGTCAAGTTCATTCTTAGCTGATTAACAAACTCGCAGCAGATGCATCTTTATTCAATTTGATTGCAATACATAAAGCTAATCAGGGTCAAGCTCTGATGTAAGAGGTTCCGTGAGGAATGCCAGTCAAAGGTGTTTTAAGTCTTTAAGACTTCTGCTCTAAGATTATGGAAATGATGAAGAGAAAGAACCGGAATGAAGTCTGCTTCTAGTGAGAAGGAATCACAAAAATATCAATTACTTCTATTCCCAAAAGAGCTTGCTAAATAATACAAGATTTGAAAATCTTTCTAGTTACCCGATTTACCCCTTCAAGGCTCTTAGGTCAAAAACGTTATCCTGAGCGAATAAAAAAGGTTCCCTTGAAGTTGATTATTATAATCAATTATACTAATTGAACACTTTTTCTTCCCTTCCTTGCAGTTGTCTACTAGGCTGTCTGGCCATGCTGGTGGCCAGCGAGGAGCTCGCCACCGTGCCATTGGAGAAGCAACTGTCCGATCCGCTGGTGAAGCGCGAAGAGTTCGAGACAGCGCACAAGGTGCCAGGAGCGAGCTCGCAAGGCGACGAAGGTTTCCACACATCGCACAAGATCAGCATTCGTTCGGCGGATGGCGGTGATTACTCCATGAATTTGCTGGCCACAAAGGAGCGCCCCGAACTGAAT
Organism: Drosophila pallidifrons; assembly: GCA_023558445.1. NCBI lineage: Eukaryota > Metazoa > Arthropoda > Insecta > Diptera > Drosophilidae > Drosophila > Drosophila pallidifrons. Next base: position 24,099,717 of record CM042351.1, on the reverse strand, counting down.
CCCGTGCTCAGTGCGCTCATCAACGAGGATGTGATGAAGAGCATCGAGGCGAAGCGTGCCATCGAGGAGGAGGAACTCGCCGAGGTGCGTCGTGAAATCGAGGAGGCTGCCCAAGCTGAGTTGGCTCTCAAGTCGAGCACCGATCAGCCAGCTCTGCCGTTGACCACACCACAGCCAACGGCGGCCAAGAAGATCGATAATCTGGACGATGACATGCTGGTCGATCCACACGATGAGTTTGTCAATCAGAACTTTGCGCTCGACGGCGCCGGTAGCGAGAACAACAAGAAATCACGCATCGAGATCAAAAAGGGACCCAACGGCCAGGATTACGAGTACGAGTATGTCTACTACTATGAGGACGAAGAGGATGCCAATACCGACAGCAAGGCGAAGCCAGCTGTGGCCGCTCCCGCTGCCGTTGAAGCGCCCGCCGATCTGGACACACGTGGCAAGACTCGCTACTCGAACATCGATCGCAGCACAGCGGCCACGCCCAGTGAGAACAGTTTGCAGAGCGGCAAGGCCAAGGGACGTGCGGCCAGCAACAGTGTGGATACCTCCGAGGACATTGAGGCCGAGCGTCTGCCGTTGAACACTCGTTTCCCCAGCCGCGGCAAGAACATTGATGTGCAACCGACACCGGCGCTGGACTCGCTGGAAACGGCCGCGGAACGTAAGAAGATCAGCGTCAAGCGTCCTAGCCTCGAACTGGTCGACAGCGAAACCTTCAATACCGATGAGAAACAGCAGAAGGGTTCACGCAACGGCGACAAGGAACTGAAACCCGTGATTGCCGTCGAACAGGAGGCAGCTGCCGCAGCAGCAGCCGCCGCAGCAGCCAAGGCAAAGGAGCGTGACAGCGAGAGCGACAGCGAGATCACCGCCAAGTTGGATGATGAGACGGAACAGACAACGCCATCGATGGAGAAGGCTGCCCTCGATCTGTATGCCATACTGACCAACGAGAATCTCAACATGGAGGAGACAACCGCTGCCGATGGCATAGATGAGACCACCCTCAGTCCCGATACCGCCAGCACCGATGCCGACGATGCCACCACAGTGCCCGAGGAGCTGTCGTCGACAACGACAACCACAACCACAACGACCACAACCACCACCACGACGACGACAGAGGCACCGACCACAACCACAACCACAACAACAGCGGCACCTTCGCTCTTTGGCGGCCGACGATCAGGTCTCAATGGTCTCGCTGGACGCAATCGCTTCAAGTTGCGCGAGGGCGCCTCCACAACCAGCACAACAACCACTGAGTCGACGCCCACAGAACCCACCAAGACTGGCAGAAGTAAGTGAAGCAGAAAGTCCCTAGGCTCAAGGAGGGATAAACTTCGAAATTGGGTTTTTAGCTTTGGATTTTTCTGAAGGGGTTTTGCACATGAATCTAAATTACACAGTCTAACATACTGAGGATACTTTATTAACCTTGATAATTCTATAAAGTGAAAGTCCCTTAGTCCTCTTTAAATAGTTGTACACATGAACCTCAATCACACGTTCTAAAATACTACGGATATTCTCTTAATACTGATGATCCCGCAAAGTGCATGTTCCTTAGCCCTTTTTGCTTATATACCCCGGGGTGTTTTATACTTAAACCTGAGGAGATTTTGCATAGAGAATTTTTGCCAAGACAATGCAGAAGTCCTAAAACTTTCATGAAGAGTCTGTATTTTGGGCTGTTGTTCAATTCCTAAGAGATTGCCCCGGGGTGTTTAGTATAGTTTTTGAACCCTGAAGAGTTTTTGCATGGAGTTTATTCAAGACAGCTCAAAAATTCTAAAAGTTTCATGGAGCGTCTGTATTTTAGGTATTTGAAGGATCTTGCCTAGACAGGAACTGTCTAGGCTGCAACATTCAATATTCTCCCAATACAGCTTCAGGGTTTTTACCATTATGAGACTGCTTGTTCACCTAGATTCTCTCTTCCGCAGATCGTTTCTCGCGTCCCTCAATTAACGGTCGCTCCCGTCCCGGTGCACGCACCACCGCCAGCCCTGAACCCGCAGTCGAAGCTGCTGTTGAGGAAGAAGCTGCCCCCGTCAAGGAAGTGAAGCCCGTGAGCTCCGGTTTTGCACGTGGCAGACGTAAGTAACTGAGCTTCCGTGTGTTAAAGACATCTACTGACGTCTCGCCTCAATTTACAGCACGCAACCGCTTCAATCTGCGCGGCACAAGCACATCAACCACCGAGAAACCCGCCGGTTCAGCCGATGAGGAGAGCTCCGATGGCGCTGCCAGCTCTGCAGATGCCGCACCCAGCACCACAGCACGCAGCACACTGCGCAGTCGTCCCGGGCTGAATCTGCGTGGACGCAGTCGCATCACCACCACCAAGGCGCCAGCTGCCGACAGCGGTGCTCCTGCGGAGGAGGGTAGCCAGGGTGAGGAGGCGGCAGCCAAGTCATCAGGAGCCGCGCCTGCTGCTACTGCAGAGTCTGTGCGTCCGTCACGCTTCAATCTGCATCGTGCCGGTGGCAATCGATTGCTGCCACGTGGCAAACTGGGACGCGCTGGCGCCAGCACTGAGGCACCGAAGGACGCGGCTGAGGATTCGGCAGCGGATAGCAGCCATCACAATGATGTGAAGGGCAACGAGGCGGAGGCCGGCGAGACCGGTGAGAAGACTGAGGAAGGCGATGCCGCTGCCGGCAGCGCTGCCAACCATGCCGGACCCGTGTCCGGTCTCAATCGCCTCAAGAACCGTCCGCGCCTCAATGCGTTGCACAAGACTGATGCGGCCAAGTCGAAATCGGCTGCCGCAGCCACAGTAGCCGGCGGTGCCGCACCAGCTGCTGCCTCGCCAGCGTCGTCGTCAGCGGCGGTGGCGCCCCGCAAAATCAATCCGCTGCTAGCCAAGCGTCGCCTGCATCTCGGCGGCGCTGCAGCGGCTACCTCGACCACAGGTAGGTGGCTCGTCCCGAATGCCTTGGGATATTCTTCTGACTAACTAAATCCCAATAATTCCGCTAGACTATCCAGAGCATTCTTCAATCACATATTTTTTCAAGATGATTCTCTCAATCTACATCCGAAATAGGGACATCTCTCCTGAGTTTCTCCTGAATTACTTCCGAACTAAATACGAGGAATGAGCTTATTTCCTAGTGCTTCAACCATGTTGACAAGTTCATTTCCAGCTCTTTTTAAATTCTTTTCTCGTCTAAGTATCCTAAGTATTCTTATCACATCATTATTTCTAAATGATTTTGTCCATTTACATCCGAAGTATTTTCTCTGAGCTAAGTACCACGAATTTCTCAGCAGATTATTTCCTAGTGCTTTTACCAAGATGTCAAGCTTCTTTCTAGCTCTTTTTAAATTCAGTTCTCCCCTGTGTAATCTAATCACATCATTATTTCAAGATGATTCTCTCATTTTACATCCCTCCTAAGCTCGTCCTGAAATACTTCCCAACTAAGTACGAAGAGTTGCTCAGCAGCTTATTTCCTTTCAAGCTTTCTTTCAGTTCTCTTCTATCACAAGTCTAAAATTCCTTTAGATTCCGTTGCTTCTTGAACTCCGTTTAAGTTCATCTCGGAGTTTTCCTCCCGAAGGATCATCCGCAGTCGTTCCTAAAACACCTTAGTCATGTTCGTTCTGTCATAAGTTGAACCTACTACTCTACTCTACTCTACTCTTATCTCTTCTACACTACTCTGCTCTATTTTACTCGAATCTACTAAACTCTTGTGTCTATTTTACAGAAGCACCCGCTGAGGAGGAGCACGCAGATGGTTCCGCTGAGCAGACAGCAGCCAAGGATAATGCTGGCGCTGCGACAAACTCTGAGGAGTCCGGCGAAGCCAAGGAGCAGGAGACAACTGAGCCCGCCGAGGCCACCACAAAGCAGCAGGCACGCGGTTTGGGTCTGCTTGGACAGCGTCGTCGTTTGCCCCTGCGAAAGCCCGGTACCATACTGTAAATCGGTTAACCGGTTCATCCGTTGACCCGTTAACCCGTTAGCCCGTTAACAGCAAAAACAACAGCAGCATCAGCAGCAGCCCGTTTTCTTCCGTCTACTTCCACTTCCAGCGTGACACTTTCAACGGATGATGCGGAAATGAAGCTGTAGCGGAAGTGCAGTTGCACCTCCCGCTCTGCCCTTCTTCTTCTTCTTCTTCTACCCCACTCAATCTCTAAACCCCAATCCTTGCCCACAGCCAACCGCCGCTGCCCTCTCGCTCTCTCTTTTCTTTTTCAACTTCCTTTCGACTTTTTTTTGGCGCTTACTTTGACTTCCAATTCCAATTCCAATTTCTTGTGCTGCTACACTCCTAATTTGAGTGGCGCCCTCTGTGGGCGCACTGGGCCAGCGATAAATATCTTCTGTAATATGTTGCTTCCTTTTCTTTTCCCCATTAACAACTCTTTCTCTCTCTCTCTCTTTTGTCTGTTTTCGTTCTTAAAACGCGATTAGCTTTTTACACATACAATAATTAAAATATTGAAATATATTATTTAAGTTGTCTCCCACTTTGTGAACAAAAAAAAAGTCACCAAAATGAAGAAAAACTAAACGATGGAAAAACTAAAAAAAAACGCAAAAAACGCAGCCACTTGTAGACCGTTAAGATTATAAAAAAAGAAAAGAAAAGAAAAAGAATTCCATTTATGTTGGGCATGTCAGAGATGATAATATAGAGCTCAAGATCTTGCACGATGTTATGCAAGATGTTATAATATAATCCCTCTTTCTCTCTCTCTCTCTCCCCCACTTCTTTTTTTTTTATACACTATAAACAAACGACTTTTAATTATACGTTTTTAAATAAACAACAACAAAAAATAAGTAAAAAGACTATACGAAATATTTCGACAAATGGTTTTTTATTCGACAGCAATTACAGCTCCATTTCAGCATTAATCATGCAATTATAAATGAAATTAGTAATAAGCTGCGATGATGAATCGCTCTTCCCTGCCCTCAGATAGACAATTAAAAAGTGGAAACAACGAAGCGAATGGATAAGCTTAAATTCATTAAAGCCTTTGCTTCACTTGTAGTAGATAAAACTACTGACTGAACCCAACAGTATTTTCAGAAATTGAAGTGGGAATAAATAAAAGCCAGTCAGAGTGAACATCAACTGCAACTTCAAATAAATTGTTCAATAAATTGTACTCTTTAGTCAATCTAAAACAATTTGAAATGGATTACCAAAAGTAAATGAGATGCAGTGTAAATCATTTAAAAAAAAGAAAATAAATTGAACAGCAATTCGATATAGTTCAAGTTGAGTTTTCTTCATACTGAAATTAGCTCTAAGTTGCTCAACACATTTTAAATCTGAGCAGCAGCAGACTTTAAGCTATAGTCGATTAACTCAATAGCAATAAGTACACAGAAAGAAAACACAATAATAATATCTTGAATTAAGATTATATGATGTCATACTTGAACCATAGAAAAATTAGCGCGCTAAAATCAGGAAAACAGTCTTAAATCAAGATTGTTTGTATCTCAAAATTTAATAAAAAAGGTTTATTCTTATACCAAGATGAACATTCTAAAAAAAATTCGCAAAATCGTGAATTTTTGTTTGAAGAATGGAAAATTTGAACCAAGAATGCAAAATTGTATACCACGATAAAAAGTAGATTCTAGTTTTAAAGAAATGGAATCCCAACATTTTAAGAAATAAGAACAAAATTCTTGAAGCTTTTCATCTTCGCATTTGAGGCATAATCAAACTTATATCGTATGAAGTAAATCCAATGTAGACTTAATATAGAACGTTTGAGATTGATCTAAGATTTGACAATCTTAATTTCATTTTAAGATTTTTCCATTCTTGAAACATTCTTGAATTTCAAGATTAGCCAATCTAGTATATTTTCGACCGTGATTTAAGAATAAACCTTATTGGCTTAATTTTGAGATACAAACATTAATGATTGAAGATTTTTTTCTTGATTTTAGCACGTTTTTTTCATTCTGTGGGAATTTGAGATCTATGTCATCTTAAAAGAAGATTTTTGAATCTTAAAACGATGAACAAAATCTTGCTTTAAGTTTTTTTGGAACCTAAAAATGTTGTTATAAAATTCAAAAGGTTTTAAAATTAAGATTTGCTATATTCTTTTCAATCTCTATTTTTTCTCTTTGTGTAGCAAAGGCTTAGCTGCAGTCCGATGCAATCTGCAGGCAAAGCAGCTTATACTTACAGCAAAGTAGTCAGCATTAAATCGATTAAAATGAAAATAGTAAAAATATGCAGTTACCGGCATCTAGAAAATATTTGCATCATTCTGATGTCTGATGAAAGTGGTCAACTCAAGGCAATTCGTCAGCTCAGCCAGCGGCCATTTGCCAAAAATGTGTCCCAGTCGAGATGGAAATCAACACGTGCAGCTCAGCATTCATTGGCCCTCTGGGTGCGAGTAGCGTAAATGGCGAAGATGGAAGCCTTTGGCCACAACTGAAAGCCAAAGTCCAATTGCCGGCAATTTGCAAATCATAAACAACAGCAAAAAACTTCCCAAAACGCTGAGAATTTCCCCATATTTGTTTGCACTCAAATGCCGAAGAGTTAAACTCACTCAACGATTGTGCGCATAGCTCGACAAAATCGAGTGAGAATCGTCGTGAGTCGTTCGAGTTGGTGAGCAAATGTACCGTTATAATGTGCAGCACGTGCACATAGAAAATAGCCCAGCAAGGTTGAGGGGGAGGTGGAGTGGAGAGTGGAGACGGGAATGCGAATGGGGGGCAATGGACTGGCAAACTGACGTTTTGCCATTGTGACCCAGAGCAGCAGTCAAAAAATAAAAGGCAGCGTCAGCAACAGCAACAGCAGCAGCTGGTGGCTCATTAATTGCCTCGACTCAGTTCCCATTATTTCGACAGTGCGCACAGTGGGACAAACTGTGCAAGCACATAAGTAAAGTAAAGTATTTGAAAAATGATGCAATTTATGTATATGAAGCTAAGTACAATGTTAGTTGAAATTCTAAAATTGTACTATACTAAAAAAATAGGTTTAATTAATTAGTCTAATCGAGATTTTGGTCTTAGTACTAAAAATGTTGGTCTTAAAAGTGTGTCAAGAACATGCAAATCTTAATGCTAGAAAATACATCTTGGAAAATCATGAAATTTATATGAAGATAAGTATAATGTTAGTTAAAATTGTAAAAGTACTACACTAAAAAAAAAGGTTTAATTAATAAGTCTAATCGAGATTTTGGTCTTAGTACTAAAAATTTTGTTCTTAAAAGTGAAAATGAAATGAAAGTGAAATGAAAATGAAAATCTTAGTGTTAGAAAACACATCTTGATTTCTGAAACATTTTATATAAAACCAAAATTCTTATTAATTAAAGGGAACATATCTTATAGTTTTAAGACCAAAAAGCTTTTGCAAGAATTTTTGGTAACAATGAAAATAAATGAAATACTAAATATAAATAAAATTAGTTTGAAAACTAAATTTCGTTATGGAATAAAAAACTATTGTAAAAATTGTATCTGGAATATTTTGAACTCTGTGATATACTTAAATGTGGATCTATATCGATATACCAAATATCGAATTTGGTATATTTTAGTATTTTTGCAGTATATTCACTTGGTTTATTTTAAAACGAATACCGCATTATTCTATACGTTGAGTGTATTAATATATGTGTATATATAGCCTTTGGCATATTTTCAGTATTTTTGCGGTATTTTTAGGTATTTTTTAAAATTAATATTGAATTGCTTTTATTCAAACTTTCTCACTTGCTTTACAACATTTTTGTGCTATTTTACGTAAACATTCCACTGTGCTTTGGCTTCCTGGACTTACTAGTCTTGCAACTTCCCTGACTTCATCAACAATGCAAGTGATTTGAATGATAATATTGCATTTAAGATAAATAACTTTGTATTTGAAAAGTCAGTGTGTGTTTGCACAACTCAAAGATACCCTGTAAATATGTTGAGAATGTAGACAAAAGTTGAGTTGAAGCAATGCGATTCTACGTTGAGTCAATAGAGCAAAGAACTCGATGTGAAGATGATCTTGACCTTTTGGCGTAATGACAAGCCCTCTTTGACTGCCTTGTGTATTCAATTGTCAACAAGCTGACAGCTGGCAGATGACGTAAGATGGCGTAAGCATAATTGTAGCACATGGTCAGCGTTACGTAACGTAAGAAGCAAGAGACGCGTACTATTTGGGAAGCACATTCATTGATAACATCTCTCTCTCTCTCTCGAATTCAAATAGAATCGAATCGATGTCAAGACTTGCCTAACATTCGCCTATTGCACTTTATTTATTTATCTGTTTCGAGTTACCTCCCTCCCTCACCCACTCACCCACCTCGAGTTGAGAAGTATAAAAGCTGAGCGCAGAAGTCGCGAGCCGTGCAAAAGTTATCAACGACTTCCAACGGCTGCAGCAACATGCAATTCCTGTGGATTATTGTGTCGCTACTTTCAGTCAGCATCAGTTGCCACACAGTCAACGCACGTGCCGCTTCCCCCGCGCCCGCCCCCGCCTCCGCTGTTGCAGATGTGGAAAATCGGGATTTAATGCGCCTGTGGGCGGTCGCCATTCAGGCAATTAATGAGGCCGAGCTGCAGCGTCGTCGTAGCCAAGTTTCACCACCCGACGACGTCCCGCAGCGCAGCAACAGCAAGCGTTTGCAATGGCGCAACAACAGCAGGCTGCTCGAGCTGCAAGAGGAGGAGGAGGAGGAGTACCTGGATCAAATAGAGGCACGTCAAAACACCTTCCCCTCGTTGTCACAACCGCCCGAAGTGAATCCCGCCTATATTGATGTGGCCGACAATACGCCAGCTCCGCCTGTTTGGTGGTTTTAAACACACAGTGCACACAGCTTTTAATGCATATTTATTTGCATACACTTTGATCGGTTTCGCTTTTACCTTCCTTTTTTTTTTGTTACTCTACAACTAGTTTTAAGTGAAAAAGTTGTGAAAACAACTAAAGCTCAGGAGAAGGCTGCGCTTAGCCACGACACAAACCAACACCATAACATAGCAGGCAGCTTTTGAGAGTAAGCTCTGCGGTTGGTTGGCTTTCGCACTCTGTAATAAGCGATGTCAAGCTCTAGTTGATGTTGATGTTGGCTTAATAAATAAGCAAAATAATATTTATTTAGTATACTATATCACAAAATAATTTATCATTTAATTCTATTTATATTTCATTTATATTGCCATCCCTCTCTCACTCCACACTCACAACCTTTATTGGGTTACTATTTTTGGCGGTGGCAAAGTGAAATGCTGCACAGCAGTTTTTATTTGCCATTTGATTGATTGATCGAATTGCAAACAACAAGTCAATGCCATCTAGCGACTGAGGGATGAGGCGGGGGTTACTTTTGGGCACTTTGTTTGGCTTTTGTTGCTCAATTTGCTGCAGCATTCTCTGTTTTGTGTGCTTGGGCACTTTTCTTGGACCATTACGCAGCAAACATCCGTTTGGCAAAATTGGCAAATTCACAACACCCAATTCATTGCTATGGAGTAGCCTTGACGGCCATACGGGGCGTATACGCAATCAGTGCAACGGTAAGTGAACTATGGCCCATTGGCCAAGCAATTGAAATTCATTTTATAGAGTAACGTATTTTTGAACGCATTGAACAAGAGTTCCGCATTAATTCTGCTTAACATGGAAATTTATCATTCCCTTTTGACTGCGCAGCGCTGCTTAGATTTGATTTTGTTAATGACTAACCAATTTTGTAATTGGGCTCTCTTTCTGCAGATCATCAACATTAATTACAACAATTATTGCCCAGTTTATTTAACAAATATTCGACAGAAATAGCAGTGAAAAGCGAAAGTGAAAAGGTAAAAGTGAATTTCAGAGATGTAACAAGTAATCTAGTGAAGTTTGAGCGCGATTTAAGCAAAAGAATTGAAATCAAACATCTCTATAAAGTATTTTGAATGTATATTTTATATTATATATTTAAGTTGTATTTCGGTATGAAGTGTTGTGGAAGGTAATAGTACAACGATATACCAAATGTAGGTTTTGGTATATATTTCAGTATTTTATCGGTATAAAGTATTTTGAAAGTAATACTACATTGGTATACCAAATAAAGCTGTCGGTATATTTAAAACTTTTTCGGTATGAAGTATTTTGAAAGTAACATTATACATTTTGTATATTGATGAGGTATATTTTAGTATATTTTCGGTTTTCAGAAATAGACGGAGCTATTTAGCTTTAATAAAAAATTGGTATATTAGGTATATTAGTATTTTTCGATATAAAGTATTTTAAAAGTAATTCTACATCAAGATACTAAATATAGCTTTCAGTACGTCTTAGTATATTTTCGGTATATTATTTCCAGTATATTTGAAGAATAATACCTCACTGCTTAGCTTTCTTTTAAAAAAGAGATATATATTTGATATATATATTTTTTTTAGTATTTTTGGTACATTATTTTCAGTATATTTAAAGAATAATACCGCATTCTCTAGATTTTAATTAAAATGGGTATATTCTGTATATTTTAGTATTTTAGTATTTTATTTACGGTATATATTATGAATAATACCACACTATTTAGATATTTTATAAAAAGTGATATACTTGGTATATTTTTCAGTGTATTTTCCAGTATTTTCAATATATTTTATGAATAAAACCGCACTCTCTGGGCTTTAATTAAAATGAGTAAATTCTGTATATTTTAGTATTTTTGGTATTTTATTGGTATATTTTATGAATAATATCACACTGTATGGGTAGCGTGTAGTGCCAATTGACAAAAATAGAATTGGAATGGACTTCTCTCTAATCAGGTATGGTTTAAGATTTGCGGTATTTGGCACTTGCGATTTGCAATTGCGATTTGCAAAAATTGCCAAATGAATTTTGTAGTTAGCGATCGCCGAGCATTGCAATGCCTAGAGCTCAGTAGCAGTTGAGTCTGTCGTCAAAAGTGCTGTAGACGAAGCAGAGCAGAACCGTGACAAGGTCGAGACATCGACATCGGCATCGACATCGTCACTCTGGGCTGCCCCAAGCCAATGAGAACACAAGCCAGAGCGAACTTCATTTAACATAGTTTATGTTGTTGAAGCCAGTTGTATAAACAACATCGACATCGACAAGTATTAGCCAAACTAGCTGTCATTTGGATTCGAGTCGAGTACTCGAATAATCGAATAATCGAATAATACTCGCACACAGTTCAACTTTGGTTCACTTCTGTCATAAATACCAACTTAATTAAATGTTGCCCTGGCGTTACTTTTGCTTTTCATGATGGGTTACCAATTACAAGCTATCGAGTTACAATTACATTTTCCAATTTTAAATTACACAAAAGCACTGTTTCTATGCATAATTAGACGTCAAGTATTTGGGCGTTTCCCCCGCCAAAAAAAAAACTCAAAATACTCTCAGATAATAATATCCAAGTCCTTCACATTGCCAGCAGGGTGCTCAACTAATGTGAGCGCACACACTCGCAACAGGCAATTAAATGTTGAAAGCAGTTTGTGCCACCAACCAACGTTGCTTAACTATCACACCAAAGAGACTAACTCACAAACGAGGGGAACACTTGTATCGTAGACGAGCCGATCATCGTTACTCGATAATTGCTCCCCCAAAAAAACACAACACAGTGAGGTCTCAATAAATAGATATGTAATAAGCAAACATCAAATTCATAATTAGTTTTACATTCTCAATAGATTCATTGACTTTTCAGTATTTAATAATACCAAAACTAAAGTGGAGCGATTGCTGCCATCAAAAGAAGGCATCTTGTAAAAATATTTAGAAGGCTTACCAATACAGTGAGCTCTCGCTTATAGGTGTTACTTTAAGCAAATATAAAGGTCACATTTGGCATCATTATGTAGAACAAAAAGTTATTTCAATATTTATGATATCATTCCATATAAAAACTAAATCGTAAAATATAAACAGTGCGTTCTTATTCTTAAAAAATACCGAAAATAATATTTGTACATAAAAATACTGAAATATACCGAATATACCTAATTAAAAAAGGGTAAGTGCGGTATTATTCTTAAAAGAATATATCAAAAATACTGAAATATGCCACATATACCAAATTTTAATCAAAGCTAAGTGCGGTCTAAAATATACTGAAAGCTATATTTGGTATGTGGATTTTATATCGAAATTAGTTAGATTTGGAATATCGATGTACTATTACTTTCAGAATACTTTATATCGAAAAAATACAGAAATATGTCGAATGCTATAATTGGTATATCGATATACTATTTCAAATACATAATATACCAGATTGTCAGCCAAAGCAACAGTTTTTTTTGCCTGTACTCACAAAGTTATTCAAAGTATATACAAATATTTTATTAATTTCACCAATCTGCATTGCAGATATTCACTGCGAAAGTTTCTGCTGACTTTCAAGTTAAGCGTCGTCTTTCAGTGATTTAAATTAACTTAACTGGTAATCATCAGTTAAGTAGCTCATTTGGTAAAGTGCACATTAGAGCACTGAGTTTTATTGATAGCTGAAGTGCATTAAAATTAAGTAGCTCATAATGCGCTGATCATGATCATTGAGTCTTGTGATTTGCATACTCAACTGACTTACCGAGGGAATAAACAAATCTTTAATTTGCCAATCAACGTCGACATAAAGCTATTATCGTTTTTTTCGATTTATATATCCGCTACTCGTGGCTTAGAAGATATAAGGATATACCAGATATAGTGTTTGGTATATTAATTTAGTATATTTATGGAATAATACTGCAAGTTGACATTTTTATATCTGCTACCTGTGGAGTCAAAGATAAAAGGATATACCAAATATAGTGTTTGGTATATTTTTAGAATAATACTGCAATTTCAAATTTTTGAATCTACTAGCCATTACGTAGAAGATATAAGTATATACCAAATATTGTATTTGGTATATTAATTTGGAATATTTTTATAATAATGCCAAAATGTTACATTTTTATATAAGGATAAACCACATATAGTATTCGGTATATTAATTTGGTATATGTTTTTTTTAATAATACAACAATTTCATATTTTTATATAAGGATATACCACATACAGTATTCGGTATATTCATTTGGTATATTTCTGAAATAATACCGCAATGTCATTTTGATATTTTTGTACCCGCTATCCGTTAGAGAGAAGTTAGCAAAATATACCAAATATAGCCTTTGGTACATTAATTTAGTATATTTCTGGAATAATTCCGCAATGTTTTGCTTTAATTTTGACATTTTTGTATCCGTTAGAGAGAAGTTAGAAAAATATACCAAATATATTTTTCGGAATATTAATTTGGTATATTTTTGGAATAATACTGCATTTTCATAGGCGTGTTATTTCAATTTTGCTTAGTGAGAGCAGACTGTAAAAGCATCATTAACTTATTAAGATTTCCTCATTATTTTGGATTTGTTGGGAATATTTAATGGCAATTCGAAGAATTTTGCGAATGGCGTCAAAGCAAACGGGAATCAAAGGTGCATGAGGAGGAGGAGAAGAGAAGCAAGTCGTTGGCAGGCGTAGATATGCGATTTAAATAGTTTTTAATTGAAAACTAATTGAGCTGAAAAGTGCCAAAACTGGACAAAGTTGGCAACTGGCTGATACATCGTCTTGCCTCGACTTTATGTACTCCAGCAGCAGCAAACACGAACAACAACAACAACAACAACACCAACAACAAATCAACATTGACAACTTTTCACCAGGAAAACAAAATAACAAATAAATAACGAACATAATGAACGTACGCACGATCGACGATCGACGACCGACGACCGACGATCGACATAGACAATTCGCACGCACATAAAATGCAAGGCGAGCAAAGTGTCCAATTTCAATTTCAATTAAACTTCGCATTTCGCATTTCGAATTTCACATTTTCTTCGATATTTTTCTTTTTTTTTTTTTTTTTTGGTGTCTTTCGTGTTTTTTGTTTGCTCAATTTCCAATTTGTGAATTGTTACCCATTTGTCAGCGAGATTTCCTAGCTTGCCGGACAAGTTGACTTCTTATCGATGCGTTATTGATAGCTCCCCATATTTAAATATGTGATTTATGGTATTTACAAATTTAAATATGCCGAAGACTTGTCACAATAACATTACGAAATTAGTATTTTAATGTGCAATTTAAACGTGTTGAAGTTGTGCACTAAATTTCCTGAGTATATCAGAAAATGGATCGGAATAAAAAATAGAGAAAGCTTGTGTTGTTTTTCGAACTGCACTGAAAAGAAGGAAAACAAAAATAGTTGAAAATAACTTATACAACATATAAGACCCGAAATGGATTTAGTTCAAGGTTAAGAGAGAAAATAGAACGAAAAGTTATCAAATCGTTTTATTTTACAATCTGTCTGCTTTCGAGCTTATCATTATTGGGAAGAAGGCCACCCAAGATAAAGGCGATTATATCTACATATTCATGAATCATAACATTTTGACATTGAGGTGGGCTTAACATGTGCTTTTAACTAGTTGAAGCCAGATCGAACAATCCGATGAAATTTTCCACGCAAATAACAAATTATCTGAGCCCAAAAGAAAAAGTGTAAATGGATTCGAAATTATTATTATTATTATGACTAAGTATGATGATGAATGCTTAAATTATGATTAATAGTTGCTTGTGTTTGAAAACTATGAATAACAAACGCAGCGGCTAATTTCCAATAAATAAATCCGATCTCTTAACAGATCGTGGCAGTTTAATAACCCCATTACAAGACAGAGATAAAGAGAGAGAGGGAGAGAGAGAGAGTAAGATAACCCACTTTCGAGATAAACAAAACTGTCTCTGATAACAAACAATGCAAAGTGTGCAAAAAAAAGTGTTTCAGTTATCGCACTCAACTCGAGAAGATATCATATATAAGCAGCTGGGAAACGGGAGAATGGAGCACATAATAATATCGCTTTGGAACACCATGAAGTGGCACATTGTATTCAGTCTATTCTTCGTCTTGGCCCTGGTTGCCCCTTTGGTCTGGACAGCGGCCATCGAGTCCGTCGATGCCGTCGAAGTCGCCGAGGAAGTCCAGGACTCGAGTGCATCAGTTGTGGAGGTTGCGGAGCCCAAAGCCGATATTGTGGCCGCCGATTATATTGATGTCGCCGATTACACACGCCCACCGTATCCTTGGTGGTGGTAATCGATAGCAACAATTCAGTTTTTGAAAGATTCTGCATTCCTAATTGGCTCTTTTAAGTTGTTTTTTTTTTTTTTGTTATTTAATAAAATACTAAGTCAATTGTTATATACTCGTATATACCAAAGTTAATTTTTTATGCTATTTAATCAAATACTAAGTCAAGTGAATGTGTGTCTTTTGTTATTTAATGAAATATAAAGTCATTTACATACTATATATTATTCTTTTTGAAATTATACCGAAATTTTCTATGCTAATAAACTATTATAACAAAGTTTCCTTTTTGTTGTTTACTCAAATACTAAGCCACTTGTTATATACTGTCTTAAATACTATTTGATGTACACATAAACTATTATACCAAAAGTTTCTTTTCTTACTACTACTAAGACATTTGTTATATACTTTCTTAAGTACTGTATATTTGTAAAAAAGAACTATTACACCAAGGTTTGTTTATGTTTCCTACTTAATAAAATATTATACTAAGTGACTTGTTATACTAAATATCACTACTAAAATATGCTACATAAAATACTAAGTCATTTGTTATATACTATCTTAAATACTTTATTTGACTCTATGTATAAATAAACTATTATACCAAAGTAAAATACTAACTCATTTGTTGTATACTATCTTAAATACTTTATTTTACTCTATGTACAAATCAACTATTATACCAAAGTAAAATACTAACTCATTTGTTGTATAATAACTTAAATACTATATTTTACTCTATGTACAAATAAACTATTATACCAAAGTGCTATGACTCTCTCTCTCTCTCTCTCTTTGCCACTGTGCGAAGATTCACAATCTAAACAACACACATGCTTGCTCACATCTCGCTAAGTCAGTTATCATATGATGTATGTTTAGAGCTACTGGAATTTCCTTTAATCGGCTAAAGAACTCACAACGACGAAGAGTTACCCTGATGTTCTGATTTGGATATATTACTGAGTACTAATAACAATCTCTTTCAACAACGAAGCAAAGTTGTTAGCTCAAATAAAATAATTGCTCAAAATATGTGTGTTGATTCTATTGGATTCAGAACTTCACTAAGCGATCATAGTATGAAATTCAAGCGTCTTGCTACTCTCCATATAGCAAAATAAAACATTTTACCTTATACAACTTTTGTGTTAAATAATTTAATAAGCTTTGAATGAATGAGATTTAAAAAAGAAACGATATTTGAATTTGAATTAAATTTGAATTAAATTTAAGGTTTTTGTAAATACTTTTGCTTCATTAAAAAATATATATTAAATAATACAAAGTTTTTGTAAATACTTTTTTTTTTTTATCTAAAAAAATATATATTATTTTCATTCACTGTTGTTGTTTCACTGTTGTTTTTAATTAAATTTAATGTATTTAAGTCGAAATGGTTTTCCATTTGCTGTGAACCTTTTTTTGCAATAGAGACATCATACCAAAAAATTACCCCAAACAAATATACCAAAATATATACCAACTGCTACATTAACCATTTACGTATAGTTTCAAAATATACTATGAAACACATTCATTCATTCATAAAAAATGTACAAAAGTATACCAAAAGCTATATTTAGTATATACTACATATAAAAATGTTCAAAAAGCTATACTTACTATATAGTACTTTATTCAACATATACCATGAAACACATTCATTTGTAAAGTTTGCAAGTTTCGATTACTCTAATAAGCATTATAAATAAAATACAAAATAAAACAAAATACAACTACTTAAACGAACAGTTAATAAAATAACATTCATAGTGTATAGAAAATGAGTCTCAACGCGAATGTCTTTGGAATGACTTTGGCTTGTGTCTGAAAGATTTGTAAATGCTTATCGGATTCGCTCATTCATTTACCATTCAAAACTGAAGCTGTCCGTCACTGTGCGTGTGTGTGTGCTAGTGTATGTGTGTGTTTGTAAGATTGTCAAGTGTATATAGTAAGCGAAGCGAGTGATTTAGATAATTGAGTTGTTGTTTAGAGGCAGACAGAGACTTCGTGTCTGTGGCTGTGACTATTGCGGTGGCTTCTGAACTGAACTCAAGTGAAGTGAAGTGAAGTGAAGTGAAGTGTGCGCTGCATTTGGCGGTGATGCAAAAGAATTAGTAGAAAAACAGCAAATAGTAAACAGCAAACAGCAAACAGAAGGCGGCGTCGGCGATTAATGCAATCAATTTCAATTTCAACTTCATCGACAAGTTTGCGCGCTGACACAAGGAGTAAAGATTGCAAGCAAATTATGTCTATGACTGTTTGTGGCAATTGTTGTGTCGCTGTTGCTGGCCAAATGTTGTCAGCCAGTTAGCCAGTTAACCATATGAGTGAAGCGTGCTTGCGTCTGTGTTTTTGTGTGTTTTGCGTACTCTACTCCACAAGACGTTCATTAGCATTTGCATCGGATCAGGAAATCTAAGCGGACAACAGAAACACACACAACGCTCTAACTGGCAACAACATGACAAAAGTCTTGTTGTTGTTGTTGTTGTTGTTGCTGCCAAAAAGCAACAAAACCGCTCGACAAACAAATAAATCAAAGCTAACAAAAAATATAAAAATAAAGAAACAAGTAAGAAAGCTACAATCGAGTGTGCTTGACTTGGAGATACCCGCTACACATTTTGTGTGGTATTCATTTTTAAAAATATACCAAAGCAATATTACGCAAAAATACTGAAAATGTACCAAATTCTATATATAGAGATATCTGTTGCTCATTTTGAATAAAAGCAGAATTGTGCGGTATTATTCTTAAAATATACCAAACAAATATACCCCAAAAATACTAAAATATACCAAATATAGCATTTGGTGGAGATACCCCTTGTCTATTTTGAATAAAGCAAAGCAACGCGACAATATACCAAAATAATATACCAAAAATTTAAACAATATACCAAATTATATATGTGGTATATTGATATAATACTATTACTCTTGAAATATACCAAAAGTATATGTCAAAAAAACAATACAAATCTAACAAATGTTATATATGATATATTGATATGACTCTAGTATTCTTCAAACATACCGAAATACCACCAGTATACCAAATTTAATATGAAATATTCCAAAATTACTTACCAAAAATACTAAGAATTAGACCAAATGGTATATGATACCATAACAGTATATGTTATTTATATACATAATACCATTATATAATACTTCTTTAAATATACCAAAAGTATATACTAAAAACAATACAAATTTATCAAATGTTATATATGATATATTGATATATTACGAGTATTCTCGAAATATACCGAAATACTACTAATATACCAAATTTATACATATGATATATATGGTATATTGGTAAAATAATATTCTTGAAATATACCAAAATTATATACCAAAAATACTAAGAATTAAACCGAGTGGTATAAAATATATTAATGATATATTGATATAATACTAGTATTCTTCAAAGATACCAAAATTATATACAATAAATACCCAAAAATATAAGAAATTCTATATTATATACTAAATATGATATATTGATAGAATTCTACATTAAAAATATAAAGTCTCGGGTGTGAACACTGATCAAGAATATATATACTTCGGATGAGATGTGTTCTTCTGCCTGTTGCAAACATTTTCTGCAGCCATTAAATTATAATACCCTTCTCAACGATGATTAGCGGGTATAACAAAACTCCAAACTCTCAAAAAAAAAAAAAAAACACAAATGCCTTGCATGTCACGGCCAATGACATTGAACTTGAAGCGGGAACTGCAGCGGCATTTGCAACCTGAAGTTGCAAGCTTGGGAGTTGTGAGTTGCGAGTTGCCAGTTGCAGCAACAGGTTCAGGTTCGATTGTGACTGCAACTGCGGCATCGGGTTCGGGTTTTAGTTTCCAGAGCCAAATGGATGCGGAAAATGTGAATGCCGCCATTTACAGTTATAAGCAGATAATTAGTGGCAGCAACAAGCCAAAAACAAAAGTCAACACACAGCATCAACACACCCAAACTGCAAACTGCAAACTTCAAACTACAAATAGAAAACTGCCACTGCAACCAAAACAGATAACGCAAATGCGTCAAGCCGTTGCAAGTTGCAACTGGCAGCTGGCAGCTGAAATTGTGCGTGAAGCCCTCGTTAAGCATGCATTAAGTGCATTTTTCTACTCGCCTGAAGTCCATTCAAATTGGCTATTGAATTACACTATTTCTGACTTCAAACGGCGGCCGACTTTTAGTTGGATCTCTTCTTAATTAATTAGTAACTTTCGTCATATATTCGTAGTATATATTAAAAGCATAAAAGTTCAATTAAAAGCTTATCAAAATTCCTATTTATTTTTCCTTCAAAAGAAGGTAATGTTTTTACACCCGCTTCCCATAGGGTCGAAGGTATTATATAACTGACAATCTGGTATATTTTGCACACATTTGGTATACTTAAAATGTATTATGTTAGTGTACAGTTACAGTATACTCGTATAACAAATGTTGTATATTAGTATGACAAATATAACATTTGGTATATTTGTAATACATTTGCGCTGTATTGATTTGGTATGTTTTCGGTATATTTTAAATTTAATACTGCTCTATTTTGCTGTGTCTTGTTGCTCTCAAAAATACTGAATTTATTTAGTACAGTTTTTACATATTCATCTGAATGTTCACTAATCTATGCCTGGATTAGACTCAAGAGTTGGCGTGCAATAAATCGAAATTTGCATATATGTATTCTTAGAATGAAATTTAGTGAAATAAGTGAATAAAATTCTAAATTGTACTTATTAATACTATATATAATACTATAAAATAAACTGTGCTATGTATAATAAAAAACCACTACGAAACGAATTCATAAATTGTATTATATTTTATGCTATTAACTCTAATGATCATTTGTAAAACTAAATTGTATTTAATAACACAATAAATATACTACACTATGCTGAATATACTATCAATTGCACACATAAATTAAATAAACTTGTTACTATTAAATCTAATGACCAATTTGAATACCAAATTGAATTTTATAATACTACATATAATACCATAAATATACTATACTCTGCCAAAAATATTATCAATTGCATTACATGAATTGCATAAACTTTCTTTGTATTTAATAATACTCTATATAATACTATCATTTGCGTTCAAAAATTGTATAAACTTATTGCTATTATATCTTATGATTAATTATTATACCATTCTATGCTTGAAATACTATTAATTGCATCAATTCTAATGCTAAATTGTATTTAATAATACTATAAATACTATTCTAAAAATACTATCAACTTTATTTAGAAATTGTTATTCTAGATTGTATTTAATAATAGTATATATAATACTGTAAAAATACTAAACTGTGCCAAAGATACTATCAATTTCATTCGAAAATTGTATAAACTTTCTGCTATTAAAACTAATCATTAATTGCTATAACAAATCGTATTAAATACTACTAAATATAATACTATAAATATGGTAAAAATACCATCAATTTCATTCACAATTGTAATCCTTGATCATATTTAAAAATACTATATATAATACTAAAAATATACCCCGCTAAATTGCTGCTAAATCTCAAAAAAAATATCAAATACATTGAAAAATTGTATAAACTTATTGCCATTAAATCTAATGATCAATTGTTATACCATACTATGCTTGAAATACTATCAATTGCATCAATTGAAACACTACTATGCTAAAAATACTATAAATTTCATTTACAAATTGTATAAACTTGCTGCTATTAAATGAAGTGATAAATTGCAATTCTAGATTGGATATATTAGTACTATATTTAATACTATAAATATACTAATCAATGCTAATAATACTAACTACTGCCTAGAGCATTTCGTCTTCGATGCTACAACTGCGGCTGCTTTAAGCAAAAGGACTTTCTTTGATGCGACATGCAAATGAAATGGAAATTAAAAGCCGATATACTGCGAGATGGGTGGTGGAAAGACGCCTCCAGGTGTCAGGTGCAACAAAGTTGTTTATGTGTGGAATGGAGGATGTGTACAAATACATACATACACACATATGTTTTTGCAGCTAATATAATGTGAAGACTTTGAGCAATCGCTTTTGGCCAATTGATAAAGTTGTTTTGCTTGCGACTGACTCAAAAGCGAAGCGAAACGAGACGAAATGAGGCGAAATGAGACGGCGGCAAAACTTGTTTCAATTATTGGGAAAATTGTTTTTGCCGAATGTGACTTTGTGCAATGCGACAAAGCAGAAAGAGATGTGTGTGGGGAAGAGAAGGAGAGGGGCAGAGACAAGCGTTGAAGCAAAAATCATAAATTATACATATAAATACATGAAAATGCAGCATTAATTCAATACTATCGCACTTGAGGATCGTCTGGTCCCCTTTCCCCCTTCCCCCCGCTCTGACCGCTCTGAACATTGCGAGCTTCCTCGACACGCACTTGTTGAACCACACACTCGTTAGCCAACCACAACAACTGACCCACCACGAACATCACAACATCACATCACAACAACAACAACAACATCAACATCATTAACCATCCAACTTGAATGTAAGTTTTTGTCTGCTCTCTTTATTATGTTCGGTGGCAACTTATTCAACAATGTTGCAGCGTATTTAATTCCACATGTTGTTCGATGTTGCTGTTGCTGTTGCGGTTGTTTGTTATGCTCCTTACGGCTGACCGTCTGTCAATATATAGGTAATTAATTATGTGTGTGTGGTGTGTGGTGTGTGGTGTGCGTGGAAAATCAAGGAAAAAACATAGACGAAAGAAAAACCTCAACAAATGCGTTTTGCAATTTGGTTCGCACTAATCAAAATTAATTAATAACATGCGCATAGAAAATGCGCAAAGCATGTTCTAACATTTAAAAGGTAAAAAAGGTAATTCCACATTTTACAATCTCACACACAACGATTAAAACTCCCGCTTCTCTCATCCTCGATTTAACACTGGTAAATTGCATTCTTCGTCGCATTTGTCGCACTCCTTTGAAGCCCAAATTGATCGAATTCGATCCGATTCGATCCATAAATAGCAAATGGCCACCCATTGGATTAACTTAACTCAAAGTCGGCTAAATCCAAGAAATTTATCTGATCTCTCTCTCTAAATGGCGTTTGAGTAATTAATTAAAGCGCAGTTCACATATTGTGGAACATTGCTTATTTACGATGCAAATGCGATTAAGCAATAAAAGTTCTTTTTTGAATGAAGGAAAAACCGAAATTCTACTTCAAACTCTTGAATTTGAGAATAAGAGTAAAATACATAAAATCAAAATTAATAATACCCAACGAAAAATTATATTTTGTATTCCTTAATTTTAAATAAAAATTAATAAATCAAATCGAAATTAATAATATAAAGTTAAAAAAGTTAAAGTTTAAGATAAAGATGCTCTACTTTAAAATGTTGCATTTGAGAAATTAATAATACGCAATGTTGGCAAAAAGTCTATAAAGTAAAGCTTCAATTTCTACTATGTACTGATCACTAAACACTAAATGAAATAAATACAAATTAGTAATATGAAACGAAAAGTTATACTTTATAGTCTTGAATTCTAGATTACAAACTAAGCAAATCAAATAGATATTAATAATTCACAACGTTGTCAAAAAGTCTATTAGGGAAAAAAAATACTTTATGTTCTTCAATTTGCGAGATTAAAAATTAAATAAATCAAATAGAAATTAATAATACGCATCGTTAAAAGTCAATAAAGGAAAAGTCAAATTTCTACTTCATACTCTTGAAATTTAGTTCTGCACTTTTTGTGTTTGTTTAGAACTTAAAAATTATCTCATATTTTGTTACAGCTTGTAGAGCAGTAAGTTAAATTGAAATTAGATATTCAAAATACACAATAATTCATTTCAATAAAATAAAATTATAAAATTTGCATTTTTACTAATTATTAAAAATTCTGTAAAGCCAAGAAGTGCCTTAGATAAATCTATTTTATGCGAACTTTGTATTTGATTTACTCGATTTTAGTAAAGGAATTTTATTTTATTTATTTTATAATTAAAATTAACAATATATTTCTAAAGCACTGGCTGCAGAGAACTTCAGCTTAGGTGGAAGAAATAAAAAGAAGAATAAAATGCAATAAATTGCAAGATGAACAAAGTATCATAAGCTGTCTTTAATCACATGTTAACCGATTCATGTGTAAAAATTATGTGCCAAAAATTTGTGTGTATGTGTGTCCAACGGTATGTGTGTGCTTGACTAGGCGGCGGACCAAGTAATTCGAAGCAACGAAGGCGTCACGTGGGCGTGGTTAAGCAGAGGAGCTTGCACAGCTTAGATCAGCTTAGATGTACATCAACTGTTGCTCAACAGTTGAAGAGCACTTTAAGGCATAGTAGAAAGTATTGTATGTAACGACCGAGAAGTGAAGTCAGATTGCTAAGCACGTGCAAGTATTTGAGGTTTCTCTCAACAGCTGCTCAACAGTTGTGGAGAACCTCAACGTGTTGTAGCTATTCGCTTGATAAACCATCGCGATGTAAAAATGGCATGCCAAAAATTTAAGTTGATCAATGCCAAATGCATGTCAATGTGTTTGACTAGGCGTCGGACCGAGATATCAGAGAAGGCGAAGCTGATTAGTGGGCGTGGTTAAGCAAAGAAGCGACAGAAAGATTGCCAAGCTTATACGTACATGTATTAGTGTGTGCAGTATGTAGTATATGTGCATTTCTAGTCAAATGCTACTCAACAGTTTAGCTTCTACTCAACTATTATTCAACAGTTGCGCATTTTTAAGGCAATTGCAATTGATCCAGTGTAAAAATGCCTTGCCAAAAGTTTGAATG
Organism: Drosophila pallidifrons; assembly: GCA_023558445.1. Lineage (NCBI taxonomy): Eukaryota > Metazoa > Arthropoda > Insecta > Diptera > Drosophilidae > Drosophila > Drosophila pallidifrons. The sequence continues at coordinate 24,075,682 of CM042351.1, read as the reverse complement.
TAAACGGACCAAATTAAGCATGGGAGCTTGATTAGGCGGCGGACCGAGATATCACTGTGGGCGGAAATGCTAAGTGGGCGTGTCAGACAGAAGGGCTTCAGTAAGATAGGAAGCAACTAAATTGAGGTGCTTTTACTCAACTGTTGTTGAACAGTTGAGCAGAATTGCAGAGCGTAAGAAGTGAGTTCTTAAAATAAGAACACTTTAAGATCAAATTCTTAAAACCAAGAACATTAGTCTGAAAAATGTGAAACGTTCAAAGTACAATATTCTGTAATCCATCGAAATTCATATAAAATTTGTATTCTGCTTCGATTTCGTTCATAGCTTAGTTAGTCGAGGTTCTCGGTTTTCAAATGCTGCTCGATTTAATGTTAAGTATTTGGTAAATAGAGTGATAAACATACAACTGAATAACTGAAAGAGCTAATAAAATAATAAAATATTCATGAAAATACAAAATAACTCCACTTAATATATAATATAATGTTATATTATTTTTTTCCATTAATAATATTAGTTGTAAGACAAACAATCTTATTATAAAATCAAAAAAATATAAGAATTATTCTTCTTATTAATAAGAACGGTCTTATATTAAATGTTCTTGAAATTAAGATGTGTTTTATATTTTTAAGTCCCACATTTTAGACGAAAATTCTTATTTTAAGATTAACAAAATAGTTTGTGATATTTCTTTGATTTTTCTCATATTTAATATTGTTATAAAATCAAAAAAAAGAAATATTATATCAGAGTAGAAGTTTAATATTTAAAATACTAAAGTTAGTGACTAGCTTTGTATTTCATAAGCCTTAGCTAGGTGTGCTTAGAAACAAATGAATAAATCAATCAAAAATATGCAACAACAAGTTTGTTCAAGTCTATTCGACTGGCAAATATGCAGCAGTTGTGCTGCCTTTGCTGTCCTCCCTCACATTAATTGGCATTTGGTTGCTGAAGGTGAAGTGAAAGTTGCGTAGTTCGTCGATGATAAAGTGAGGCACATTTGTAATGGAAGCAAAGCATAAATCAATTGATGTTGATGTCGATGTCGATGCTGATGTTTTGATGTTGATGTTGAGTAGCAACTTTCAATGATTGAACAACCATTCGCATTCGCATTCGCATTCGTATTCGTATTTCCATTCGCATTCGCATTCCGCATCAAACTTTTTATGATCTGCGGCTTCTTTTTGACTTTGCGGTCAGTGCAAAGTAATAAGGTGTAATTTATGAGCTAATTTGCATTTGCAACGCGTTCCGCTCATTCGCGAGTCGTGTCAAGTGTTTGTGTGATTTCTTTGCCACTTTGGTTAATGCTGCCACAAGCCGCATGCCTCATGCCACATGCCGTGTCGCTCATATGCAGAAAATGCTTTAATGCGGCCACATTTTTGGCGGCACTTTAATCGGTTTGTTGTATGATATACTCACAACACCTTGACGTGGCCCCAACACCAACAACATCATCTAACAAGTAAGAAAGCTAAAGTCGAGTGTGCTCGACTGTGAGATACCCGCTTCACACTTTTAATTAAATCATATTCGAGTAAATATAGTATACCAAAAATATTCCGAGATATACAATATATGAGATAATTGCTACTCATTTTCTATTAATCCAAATTATACAAATATTGCCAAATAATATACCGCAAAAATATTAAAAGTGAGATAACCGCTACCCATTATCAATACAATCAAATTATACAAATATACCTAAAATATACTGGCATATATATGAGATACCCGCTACTAATTTTCTATTAATCCAAATTCTACAAATATTGCAAATAATATACCACAAAAATACTAAAAATACAATCAATACAATCAAATTATACAAAGATACCTAAAATATACTGAGATATATATGAGCTAATCGCTACCCATCACCAATAAGTCCATATCCATACACATACCAAAAATATACCGCAAAAATAGTAAAATATACCGAGTGGGCTCCACTGTTAAATACTCGTTACCCCTATTCAATAAAACCATATGCTACAAATATACCAAGATCATACCGAAAAAATACTAAAATAAACCAATTGTACTCAACTGACTCCCGCTAGCCATTTTTATTGAAACAAAATAAACATACATATATACCAAAAGTATGCCGAGAAAATACTAATGTTTGATCTTAGTGGTCGAGCATTCATTTTCAATACATTTCATTTTCAATACAACTTTACTCTGAAAATATACCAAAAATATGCTGCAAAAATACTAAAACATACTAAGGGCTATATGTGGTATATTGCCATAGTACTACATTCAAAATATACCATAGAATGATAAATCCCAAATAAAAAATACTAAAATATACCGAAACTTATATTTGGTATATTTATATAATAATCAGCATTCTGTAAATATACGAAAATACTATAAATATGTCAGAATACTGAAAATATATACCGAAATCTATATTTGGTATATTAATATAATAATTATTATTCTTTAAATATACCAAAATACCATATATTTGGTATATTTATATATGATAATAATTATTATTCTTTAAATATACCAAAATGCTACAAATATGCCAAAATACTGAAAATATATACCGAAACCTACTATTGGTATATTTATATACTAATAAGTATTCTTTAAATATACCAAAATACTATAAATATGTAAAAATACAAAAAATACCGAAACCTATATTTTAGTATATTTATATAATAATTATCATTCTTTAAATATACCAAAACACCATATATTTGGTATATTTAAATATGATAAAAATTATTATTCTTTAAATATATCAAAATACTACAAATATGCCAAAATACTGAAAAAATATACCGAAATACTACATTTGAAATATGCCAGACAGACGAACATGGCTTCATCGTCTCGACTGTTGACACTGATCAAATATATATATAATTTATAGGGTCGGAGATACCTTCTTCTGTCTGTTATTTCCATTTCCAGCAAAGTTATAATACCGCTCTACTCAACAACAACTATAACAACAATCCTAGAATTCAGTTTATTTGCTTGCAATAAATTAATTTCACTTGCCTATCAAATTGGCTATCAAAAGCATCAAAGTTCTAGGCAGCTGCATAAATCAAAGCTTCATATGAGAAATGTGCATAATCTTAAGATAATTTTCTGCATTGCTGACTAAGCCAAACACACACACACACACACCAATACACACATACACACCGATACACACCTGCTTAGCTGTATTGATCGACGGCCCTAAAGCATAGCAACGAGAGAGCTTGTCTCTAAGCTGCGAGATTAGAGCTCCAATTCACGCATAAGCAATCCAAAAATCAAAACAAAAAAAAAAAAGCATTTGCCTAAAAAAGCAATTACAATTTATTTCTATGCCAATCGCAGAAAAAGCAAATTGTTGAACAACGCATCAAGTTTACTCTATACAAAATTAATGCCTCCACACTTAGCTGCACATTAAAGATAAATGCGAAATGTTGAACTTGATTTGAGTTAATTGCCATTTTGAGAACAACTGTCACATTTATTTTTTATTTGTTAACGAAGGTGTGCACTTTATAGCACAGGAATCTGGAATTCATTCTCAGTTGGAAGTTAACAATGACAAATTCAAAATTAACTTAATAAAATTGAGAGCTAAATCTGCTTTTACTTTTGACGTTTTCGAAATTGTTATTTATTAATATATTAGTCAGCTGCTTATGCAAAATTATTTAATACATAATATTATTTTTGCTATCAATAAAAAATTAAGCTTTTTTTATTTGAGTTTTGTAGTTTAAATAATGCAAGTAAGCAGAACTAAACTTTATAAAATTATACACAAAAAATAAATATAAAAAAAATTTAATGTCATTATAATAGTATTGTATGAAATTAAAGAATTTTTTCCAACTTTTGGGTAAAGTTTTTTATTTCTGTAGCTTGTAGTTTAACTTGAATTAAAAAATAAAAGTATACAAAGTATAAATTGTAAAATTATATATAAAAGAATTTTAATAATTTCAAAATCTCCTTTATATAAAATTATTAGTAATATAGTTTTCCGTAATTGAGTTGAAAATAAAAGAAAATTTCTTCTATTTCTGGGTAAAGATTTTTTTTTTAGTTTTTAATTTTATAATTTAAAGTAAACACAATTATAAATTATAAAATTATATATACAAATAAAATGATATAAAATAAACTATATATTCTATGTTAGTAATATTATTAGAGTTGCATAAAATTTCTCACACGTGTATGTATGCATTGTTTTTAATTTGCCAATTGTTTTTTTTTAATAAAAATTAAAATTGAACATAACATGAAATTTTGCAAACTTTTGCGTAACTTAATTGAAAAATATTGTTGTTTGCATTGAAATAGATTTCCCCAAATGTCAACTATAAGTCTAGATTATGTCAGTTAAAGAAACTTCGGTTTATACATATATAATTCTTTTCTCATCTTAATAAACTTTATTCATTGACATTTCCGCAACCTTTGTTGGTAATGGAAAACCAACGTAAATCGCGGGAAAAACTAAATGTTCTGATCAAAAAGAAAACGAGTAGAAGAATTAAATGGCATCGGAGTGTGAGAGGAACCTTTGGGCAGTGAAGGGTATGTAATCAGGCACCTTAGGCGGAAACTACGCGCTTTACTATTTTTTTGACCCTCGGCGATGAGTCATCAAAGTCAAACAAAGCGGGCAAAAAGGCGGTAAAAAACTGAAAAAAACCAAAAAGTTTTTTTTTTGAGGCCAATTAAAAACGCAAAACGCAGCGAAAGGCGTCGGCGAGGGGCCGTGGTCAGTTAGGTCACGGGTGGCTTTTTGCCTGCTTTTTGTTTCAGTTTGGCCATGTTTTGATTAAAAGGCGAATTCATTAAACGGAACTGCAATTGCCCAACGGTGTGTGGTGAAGAGGGGCGGGGGGAAGGCAAGCAGCGGGGCAGCGGCAGCGACAGATCTAAACACGCGTGAAAATCAATCATGGAAGAAAGACAAAGTGAAGCCGAAGTCGAAATCGAAGTGGAAGTTGAAGTCAAAGTGAAGCCGAAGTCGAAGTTGAAACCGAAGCCGAAGTGTTGCCGAAGTTATTGCACGCCAAAGACGGAGACAACGAAGACGAAGCGCAAAAACGAGCCTCGCCGAAGAGGAGGCGTTGCTCTGCTCTGCTTTGCGCTCTGCTCTGCTTAGCGTTGCGTTGGCTGCGTCGACGCCGACGCTGACTGCAAAATAAGTTTATATAAAACGTCGACGCTAAATTATGGCCAAACAGTCAGAAACGCGGCAGCCGCTTGAGCTGAGTTTTCCCCCCTACACACAACTCAAAAAAAAGGAGTCCTCAAATTGTTAATAAAACAAACTTCAAAATCCAAATAAAACAACACAAAAATATATATACAAAAAAGAAGCAAAAGGACAACACTTGCTTTTACAATTTTTTTTTACTGTTGTTGTGTGTGCTGCTCAGTGAGTTTGTGTGTGTGTGTGTGTGAACTAATTAAATTGCGCATACGCCATGTACGCACAGGCAATGAAAAACATCCTTCTTTTGCTGTTGCTCTGCGTCAGCCTAACGCAAGCTGCGTACAAGCTGCAGGAGCGTTACAGCTGGAATCAACTGGACTTTGCGTTCCCCAGCGAGAGGCTGAAGGAGCAGGCGATTGCCACCGGCGATTACATTCCACAGAACGCTCTGCCCGTTGGCGTCGAGCACTTTGGCAATCGTCTGTTTGTCACCGTTCCCCGTTGGCGTGATGGTAAGTTGAATAGATCCATAAACAAAATGTGGAAACAATCGAGAAAAAAACAAATAGAGACGTCCTCCAACTTTGGTCATCATTAGCAAAGCTTTTCAAAAGGAAATCTTTCGCACATTCGCGATTCCAATTCCGATTTCGTTCTGTTTTCCCCGTGACACAGTCGAGCATACAAATTGATCAAGTGAATACAGTTAACGCTGACTAACAAATAGTTAGCTGCTGCTGCAATTTATGCAAGTTTTTTTATTTTTTGTTTTGTTTTTGGTAACTTGTCTTCGCTGAGGCTAATCTCTGACAATCTGCCTATAGGCTAACAGAGCAGTCTTGGCTAATTCCACTCGCAAGAATTCAAGCAATTTTTCACTTGTTTTCGATGCTTTGTTTTAATTAGCTTATTCACATTTTTTCGATTTAGATCTTTCTTTTTCCTTAAATTATCTTGTCTTATCTAGTCAAACCATTAAATTCAAATTTTCCTCCTGCAATTAACTTGTTTTTTGCTCAAGTCTTTAATTGCATTTTATATAAGTGAAATATCAAATATTGTTTATGGTATATTTTTAGAATTTTTGGTGCATTCATTCTCAATGCTCTTAAAGCTGATGTAAAAATTAATTTCAGTGGAGTATCAAATATTGTTTATGGTATATTTTTAGAATTTTTGGTATATTCATTGAGTATATTTTTATTAATTTCTCAATGCTCTTAAAGCTGATTTTTCTTCTTTCTTAAATCTGTTTTAAACTCAAGACTTTAATTAAATTTTATTTCAGTGAAATACAAAATATTGATTATGTTATATTTTTAGTCATTTAGGTGTATTTTGATATTCATTTGATATATTTTATAGGAATTCTTATGGCGAGTATCTCACAGTCGAATGAAATGCCAAATATTTATTATAGTGTTTTAGTTTTTTTTTAGTATTTATAATTTTAGTATTTTTGGCATATTCATTAAGTATATTTTTGTCAATTTTTCAATGCTGTTAACGCTGATTTTTCTTCTTCCTTACATTATCTTGTTATCTTACAATTTATTTAAGTGAATACCAAATATTGATTATGGTTCTTTTTAGTAATTTTGGTATATTCATTTAATATATTTTTGTTAATTTTCCAATGTTTTTTCCAATGTATTTCTTCTTCCTTGAATTCGATTTTATTTCAGTGAAATATCAAATATTGAATATGTCATATTTTAGTATTTGTGTTAAATTCATTCAGAATATTTGTATTAATTTTTCAATGGTGTTAGTGCTGATAAAAATTCAAAGGAAATTCAAAATTTTACAAAGTAAAATTGTTTTTTAAGCTGTGCTTTTTAACTATTTATGTTGAGTTTTTTCTCGAATTTGTTTTAAATTTGCTAAACAAATATTCATGAAAATGAAAACGAAGAAATTTACTATTTTTCTTCTACTAAACAAATAACATATTTAAATATCATGAAAAAGCCAATAATATGGCAACAAATAAAAACCATACAAAAATAATCACAGCATTAGAATTTCCATAAAAAATAAAAACAATTTCTAGCAAATTAATGCAATTGAACAGAAAAGAAAAGCAAAGTGTTTAAATGAATGAATGCGGCATTGAGTTTGGTTTTGATTTTGGTTCTTCATCAAAAACAAAACGAACCAATAAATAATGAAATAAATAACAAGTGCCAATTGTGAAGGCTTCTTCATAGCCTTGACTATAGCTTTACCGTTACAAATGCGAAAAAAAAACAACAAATAAACGAAACGAAACGAAACAAAATTAAATATAAATATAAATATAAATATAAGTAGGTATCGCGTATCGCGTTTAGCTGGCAAAGTGAGAGTTGCATTTCGAGTGCAACGATTGTGAGTACTCGCATTCATATTCATATTCGTATTCGTATTCGAATGTTCGAGTTTGAGTTCGAATGTTGGCTTAACCTCTTCTATTCTTTATTGCTCTGTGTGGTCAAGGGAGTTGGCCACCAAATAAAAATATTTGCATTGCAATTATTCATAATGCAAATTCATCAATTAAACTAATCGATATTGAATGCATTAATGAAGCAAAAGTAGTGCAGACTTTGTTTGAATTATTAAAATTTAATACTCAAGACTTACCTTTTATGAGTCAAACTTCCGCTTCATGAATAAATTCTATTCATTCAAGTTGCTGTAAATAAAAATAGAATCATTTATTTAAAGTATGTTGTAAACTTCTGAGATATGTTTTAAATTTTAAAGAATAAAAGTATTTTACAAAATGCTGTAAACTACTGAAAATTCTGATTAGAAAATAGTAATTGAGAAAATATTGTAAGCTTTTGAAAAAGTGAATAAAAAGTAATTAAAAAATATTGTAAACTGTTTTCAATGGAAAGAAAGTATTTGAAAAATATTGAAAACTGCTTAAAATTGAAACAGAAATAAGTATTTTTGAAAATATTGTAAACTGTAATAATAATAATAATTGTAAACTTTATTTCTCTTTACATTTTGAAGACAGCAAGACAAATTTAGTTGGATAAATTGATGTTTAAGCTAAAGTTGAATTGATTCCCATTTGAACTGTTTAAATTCCGAGTCTCAAAATTTGTATTAAACAGCAATTTATCTTTGTCTTATCTTTGGCTTTTCATAAAATCTCATTTGACAGCACTTTACATTTTTATATTTTTTGGGGCTAATCCCTGAGTAACTTTCCAGCCTAGGCCTTGGTTACTTAAGAATGGCAAACACAATGCCCACAAAAAAACAAAAACAATAAATTGGAATGCCAATGTCTGCATTAATATCCGCTAGGCCCAGAAGGTCGAAAATCGAGTAATGAGTAGAGGCTTCAACGAAAAAAAAAAAAGCCACAACAATCAATGATCTCTCGCTTCAATGGAAGCGAAAGAGCGAAAGTCACAAAAGCCACAACAACAAAACACAGAGAGATCAATTAGCTAATCAAAAGTAAAACTCATAATTGCAACAAACAAAAACAATGACAACAATTGACAAGTTGTACTCAATCAAATGTGTATCAATGAATCAATATATTTTCAGTTTATTGTGATTTTTATGCGACACGCAAGATTGTTTGAATAATGTTTGCTCGAGCGCAGTTCTCACATTATTTAAAAATAAAAACCAAACACAGAATCGAAGTCGGCACAAATTGTCTGTCATGTCATTTGCAATTGCAATTGACCAAACCAATTGAATTACAAATCGATCGATCGACCGATCGCCAGAGCGTTCAGAGCTTAGCTTTTAATGTGCTGCTTTATTTGATTTTATTTGACAAACTGGTTGTTTGCTCTCAAGTTTCAATGTTTTCGCTAAATTCATTGGCCATTTCCATTTTCATTTTCCCCAACCCAAACACACATTCACTAACACACTCACATTTTGCAAATGCGCTAAGCGTTGTTAATGATTTATCAAATGTGCCACCGCGTGTTGTTTTGATATTGCTTTTTAAACATTTTTCTCTTTTCGGTGTTTGATACGAGGTATCTATAGCATAGAAGGGTAGCATCAGCAAGTGTTAGTGCGGTATTATTATAAAAATATATATATATAGAAATGTATATACCAAAAATATCAAAATATACTATAATCAATCAACGGTAAAAATATATCAAATTAATATAAGAAAAAATATTAAAAAATACTAAATATATACTGTAAATATATATCAAATGAATGTAATATGAATACTAAAATATACTTTTTATCAATATTTGGTATTTCGACATTTTAAGTGCGATCGAGTCCAACATAATGCCGTATTAATATTCAAATATTTACCAAAAGTACTAAAATATACCATAATCCATGGGTAGTATTTCACTTCACTTTATAATAGATAAATGTACCAAAAATATCAAAATATACTATAATCAATCGACTGTAAAAATATATCAAATGAATATAACAAAAAATACTAAAATATACTATTATCAATATTTGGTATTTCGACATTTTAAGTGCGATCGACTCCAAAATATTAATATTAATATTAATATTAATATACAAATATATACCAAAAATACTAAAATATACCATAATCCAAGTGTAGTATTTCACTTCACTGTGAGATACTTGCCATAATAATGAGGTATAAATATATAAATATATCAAATAAATATACCAAAAATATCAAAATATACCATAATCAATATTTGGTATTTGGATAAGCAATTGATTACACAATATACCAGATTGTCAAGCAAGGAAACTAATATGGTATATACAAATATATATTCGAAATCCGCGTCTTGCAGATCATGATTGCTTTAGATGAAATGTATCATATAGGAAGCGTATGAATGCAAGCATACCTAAACTTTTTATGATTGCTTATTCCCATTTGCTGTCAAATAAAAATTGTAAAAGTTATTTAGCAAATCAATTGATATGCAAAAAAAAAAACAGCTACCGCAGTTGAGTTTATTTAAGCTTTAGTTATTTTGTAATCTATGACTTATAGAAATACCATGTATAGATTATGGTATATTTTGGTATTTTTGGTATATATTTATTTCGTATATTTTTATGATAATACCGCACTATTCCGACTGCCTTGATTGAAAATCTGGTATATTTTCAAATTAAAATACCAAATACTGATTATGGTATATTTTCGTATAGTTGGTACATTCATTTGATATATGTTTACAATATTACCGCACTAATATGGCGAGTATTTCACAATCGCTTGAAACACCAATTATTGATTTTGGTATATTTTTGGAATATTTGTATAATAATACCGATAATACAGTCAAGAAAAATACTAAATATTGATTATGGTATATTTCCATTTTTTTTATATATTCATTTCAAATATTATTGATTTTGGTATATTTTTGGTATATTTGTATAATAATACCGATAATACAGTCAAGCAAAATACTAAATATTGATGATGGTGTATTTAAAATTTGTTTTATATATTTATTTCAAATATTTGTTTGCATATTAATACCGCTCTATTATGGCGAGTATCTCACAGTCGAGTACACTCAACTGTAGCTTTCTTACTTGTTTTTGTTTGTGGAGAGATGTCAGCAACAGGCAACAGGCAGCAGGTTGCACCCCACAGGTGGCAAAATATCTGCAATATGCATTCAACAGGAAATTTCAATAGATTGCCAACAACCAGTTGAACGCCTGATCACTTGATCACTTGATCATTTGATCGCTTGTCCGCTTGACAGCATTGACAAGCATCCAATGCCAAAAATTGAAATAAAACGTTAAATTCACCACGCTTTCGAGCGTTAACGAAAACCCATCATTAAATCAAATGTTCATTCAGGATACAGGATACAGCTAGTTGGACATTTGATCCTCCACTTAGCGTTCAGATTAAGATACTTGCCTAGTTAATTGCCTGCCAAGTCGTTACACTAATAACAACAAAAACACATCAAAAATCCACTTAGTGTGCTCAACATTGATACGAGTTTGATTGAAACTGTCATGCAACTTGTGCTCAAGTTGAGCAAGCTAATGGATCAAATTTACCAATCACATTCATTCAAATGCCACCTGCTTCAACTTTGCAACATTGTTGCCACAAACTCGACGTGGGAAAGTTGGAGAAAATTTCAAGTTAAGCATCTTTGTCTTCATTGCAAAGTTTAAGCAAATAAATTGGTTGAAAGTTTCCATTCAATTCCAACGAAAATACGAATACAGCATTTACTTATTTTCAATTTGATATGAATTGAATTGCTAAAAAAATTGCATTTTCAATCGATCAGTCGATCGAATTGATCACCAAAATATAGCCAAAATCTTTCGGTTAATAAATTTTATTTCTACTAAAGAAATATCGATAGCAAGCTAAAGATATTCTATGCAAAAAACTCTAATATTCTTATATGAAATCATAAAGTCTTTAACTATTAAAGTAAAGTCTTTGTTAACCAAACTTCACTTCTAGAAAAGAAAAATCGATAAAAAAAAACAAGTATACCAAAAAAAAAATGATTAATCCGAAATATTCTACATATAATATATTGGAGTTTCTTTTATATTTTATAGAATAATTCGCTTAACAAAGTTTCAATGTATCAATTTATATATAAGCAATATAAAAGGGTCAATATAAAGTCTTAAACTATTAGTTTCAAGCTAAATTGAAAGTAAAGTCTTTAGGTATCAGACTGAACTTATAGTAAATAAAAATTAAATGTAGCGAATAGACAGAAATTCGAAGATATTATATGAGAAGATACTCTTTTATGTAATATAAAAGTTCTTCTTCTAGTGTCAAGCCAATTTCCAGCAATCGCGATTAATGTAAAATATCGTAATGTAATTATATTTGTTTTAACATTCAATTCAAAGACCAACCGTAGAATACCACGACTAATATTCAATGTTTCAGCAATTTACAAAACCAGCTGGCAAACGGGTATCAAGTGATAATTATGGCACACCGCATCTTGCCACAACTTGGTGATTATCAATTGCCCCCCCACGGCGGCAAACAGCGTGGCAACACAGAGCTCAAGCGATGTGTATCTTATGCTGGTAATCGAGTTAATGAAGTCAAAATGCAGTCAGCAAGCAAGTTGCAGCAGCAGGAGGAACAATCAAAATTGTCGGAGCTAATGTGCAATAAAAGCGCAACGAAAGAATTGTAAACACAATTTGTGTTTGGAGGAAGGGAGGGGAGGGGAAGGAGGATCTAGGCAAGACGTTTACAGAGTTGGCCAAGAATGGCAGGTGGCAGCAAAACAAACGCCCGCAAAACTCGTCAACTGGAGCGGAAATGCGACAGTCAAAGCTAAACATGGCTTAAACATGACAAGTACGAAGACATTGATGATGATGAAAATACTTGTGATGTTATATCCGTTATTTGTGTTGATCTTTTTGCTATTGACAATTGTTGGTGTGGCACTTAGCTGGTGTCTTGAATGTTGTCTTGGCTGCTGTCTTGGCTATTGCATTGGCTGCAGTTTGGCTGCTGCCTAGTTTATTGTGTTTGCTGTTGTTTTTTGAATAGTGCATCGAATATGATATAAATATCAATTATTTATAAATAAAGATGATAAAGTCTCGTAGATACATTGTTTATCGACTTGGCTGCTGTCTTGGTTGCTTCTGTGGCTGTTGTCTTGGCTGATGTTTCGACAGATATCTTGGCTGTTGTCTTGAATACAGTCTTACTCGATGTCTTGGTTGCTGACTTAGCTACCATCTGCTGCTGAGGACTGTTGTCTTGGCTGTTGTGTTGGTTGATGTCTTAGCTACTGTCTTGGTTGCTGACGACTGTTGTCTTGACTCTTGTCGTGGCTGCTGGTTTAGATGTTGTCTTCTCTGTTGTTACAAATATTCTTGGCTGCTTTGGCTGCTGTCTTGATTTCTTGGCTGCTCTCACTAACCAAAGAATATTATTGACTGTTGTATTGTCTGCAGTCTGGCTGCTGCCTAGTTTATTGTGTTTGCTATTTGAATATGTAATATAAATATTAATTATATTTAAATAAAGATGATGAAGACATTGTTTATTGTCTTCTCTGCTGTCTTGGTTGCTTCTGTTGCTATTGTCTTGGCTGATGTTTCGACTGCTAGCTTGGCTGTTGTCTTGGATACAGTCTTAGTCGATGTCTTGGTTGCTGTCTTAGCTGCTGTGTAGTGTATTGTGTTTGGTATGGTTTTAAATAGTACATCGAAATGTGATATAGATATAAAATATTTATAAATGAAGATGATGAAGTTGCGCTCGTTGTGAAGAGTGTCTTTGATAGCATGCTTGTCCAACTCGGAAAGACATTGTTTGTCGTTTTGGTTGCTGTCTTGGCAGCTTGGCTATTGTCTTGGCTGCTGTCTTGGGAGTTCTTTTGCTTAGAGTCTTGATTATTGTCTTGGCTGCTGCTTTGGCTGATGTCTCGACTGCTTTCTTGGCTGGTGTCTTGTTTGTTGGTTTGTCTGCTGTATTGACTGGTATCTTGGCTTATGTCTTGGTTGCTGCCTTGGCTAATGTATCGACTACTGTCTCGACTCCTGTCTTGGCTGTTGACTTGCCTGCTGTCTTGGTTGCTGTCTTGGTTACTGTCTTCGCTGCTGCTGTTGTCTCTACTGCTATCTTGGCTGATTCCTTAACTAATGTCTCGCCTACTATCTTGGCTGCTGTCTTGATTGTTGTTTTGTCTGCTTTCTTGATTGTTGTTTTGTCTGCTGACTTTACTGCTGGCTTGGCTGTTGTCTTGGTTGCTGCTTTGGCTGCTGCCTTGCCTAATGTATCGACTGCTTTCTCCACTGCTGTCTTGCCTGCTGTCTTGGCTGATGTCTTGGCTACCTTGGCTGATATCACGACTGTATTATTGGTTGCTGTCGTGGCTGCTGTCTTGGCTGTTGTCTTCCTTTGCTATGCTCTCAACACACACACACAGTTTATGCTTTAGTAGTGTGTAGTTAATCATGATGATGCAAATCTATAATTAAACTGATGTCATTGCCTTCTTACCGGTGTTTGCAATTACCATCAAATTAAAACAAAAGATAATTGCACATTGCTTGCAACTAATTGCAATTAACTAATTTGCCGTGTTTCTTTGTGTCTCTCTCTGTTTATTGCAGGCATTCCGGCCACACTGACCTACATCAATATGGATCACAGTTTGACTGGCTCGCCAGAACTCATACCGTATCCGGATTGGCGCAGCAATACGGCCGGAGATTGCGCGAACAGCATAACGACAGCGTATCGCATCAAAGTCGATGAATGCGGCCGTCTTTGGGTGCTCGACACCGGCACCGTGGGAATCGGAAACACGACAACGAATCCCTGTCCCTATGCGGTGAATGTCTTTGATTTGACCACGAACACACGCATTCGTCGCTACGAATTGCGTAGCGATGACACAAACCCGAATACGTTTATTGCCAACATCGCTGTGGATATTGGAAAGAGTTGTGACGATGCATTCGCGTATTTCTCCGATGAATTGGGCTACGGACTGATTGCCTACTCGTGGGAACAGAACAAATCGTGGCGTTTCTCCGCTCATTCCTATTTCTTCCCCGATCCCCTGCGCGGTGATTACAACATTGCTGGATTGAACTTCCAGTGGGGTGAAGAGGGCATCTTTGGCATTGCATTGTCGCCCATCCGGTCGGATGGCTATCGCACCTTGTACTTCAGTCCGTTGGCCAGTCATCGTCAGTTCGCTGTCTCGACACGCATTCTGCGCGACGAAACGCGCACCGAGGACAGTTACCATGAGTTCATTGCCCTCGATGAGCGTGGCAGCAATGCGCATACAACGGCGCGTGTGATGAGCGACGATGGCGTCGAGTTGTTCAATCTGATCGATCAGAATGCCATCGGATGTTGGCATTCATCGATGCCGTATACACCGCAATTCCATGGCATCGTTGATCGCGATGATGTCGGTTTGGTATTCCCCGCCGACGTCAAGATCGATGAGCACAAGAACGTTTGGGTTCTATCCGATCGGATGCCGGTCTTTTTGCTCTCCGATCTCGACTACAGCGATGTCAACTTCCGCATCTACACCGCACCCCTGGGCTCCCTCATCGAGAATACCGTTTGTGATCTGCGCAACAATGCTTACGGACCCTTGAATGCGGTCTCGCTGCCCAAACAACCCGCCGTTGTCACGCCCATCTACAAGCCGTATCGACCACCGCAGAAGCCACAGCTCTCCACCAGCTGGACGCCATCGCCGCCGCCCCCGCGCACCTATTTGCCCGCCGTCTCAGCCGCTGGCGTTGGACAATCGCCAGTCTCCAGTGTCAGTGTTTCCACTTCAGCGAACGGAGGTCTGGATGTGCCCAAGGCGTATGTGTTCAATCAGCACAACGGCATCAACTACGAGACGAGCGGACCGCATCTCTTTCCCACACATCAGCCACAGGCGCCACAGCAGCGAGAGGCGCTCAAGAGCTATGTGAATGCCCGCCAATCCGGCTGGTGGCATCATCATCATCAGGGCTAAAGATAGAGCAGAGCTCCATGAATTGCTTTCACCCGACACAAAAGGATTCCCTGTCCTGACCACGTCCTTGTTCCCTTCACACTTCAGCACTGTTTCTACTTGATGCACACATACAAACAAACAAACACACCCACACACACACACACATACTCATAAAGTATTTTTTTTTTTTAATTGCCAACTATTCATGTTTCTGTTCTTTTTCTGCTGTCTATTTTATCTGCATTATAGTCATGTAAGAAATAAATAAATTAAATCTTTGTAAACAACTTGTGTCGCTTCATTTATTTAATTTTATATCTGTAGATTTTAAAATTCATTCATTGATTCTACGAGCTCCAGTCGAGTGTACTCGACTCCGAGATACCCGCTACCCATTTTGAATAAAAGCAAAACAACGCTGTAGTACCACATTTAAAATATACCAAATTAAAAATACCGCAAAATACTAAAAATATATCAAACGCTATAGTTAGTATATTGGCACAGTATTACTTTCAAGATATACCAAACATACTAAAATATACTATATTTGATTATACCAAATATAACAAAATATACTAGATTTGACTTTATTTGGTATATTGCTATAAAACTGGCTGCATAATATACCGAATGTATATACCAGAAATATACTAAAAATATACCAAAGGCTATATTTAGAATATTGATGTAGCACTACATTATAAAAATACCATAGACTGCAAAATATACCAGATTGTCAGAAACAAGTATGAAAGTTACAGTCGAGTGTATTCGACTCCGAGATACCCGCTACCCATTTTGAATAAAAGCAAAACAACGCTGTAGTACCACATTTAAAATATACCAAATTAAAAATACTGCAAAATACTAAAAATATATCATAGGTTATTATTGGTGTACTGATATAGTATTATTTTCAAGATATACCAAAATATACTGTATTTGGTTATACCAAAAATACTAAAATATACTAAATTTGAATTCATTTGGTATATTAATATAACACTACATTCATAATATGCCGAATTTATATACCACAAAAATACTACAAAATATACCAAAGGCCATGTTTAGAATATTTATGTAGTACTACATTCTAAATATACCATAGACTGCTAAATATACCAGATTGTCAGAAAAAAACAACGACCCATAGAAAATGAATTGCCACAAGGTTATCTGTTCCAAAAAAGATTAAAAATTCCTAAATTTCTTCATTTAATAACATTAATCTTCTATCTCTATTACTAGAATCTGTTATAGTATCTATCTATCTATCTCTGTTCCAAAAAAGTTAAAAATACCAAAGTTTCTTCATTTAATAACATTCATCTTCTTTCTCTATTACTATAATATAAATGCCACGTTAGAAAAAAATAATTTTGTAGTTCAAAAAATCAAATCAATTTCTATATTTATTCATTGTGTTATTAATATACAAGTTCCTGTTGCGATATATGTTACATAGTTCAAGTTAGTTTGTAGTCAAGTATTCATTTTTTAATATTCATATATATATTAAATTAATAGTATAAAACCACACATTTAATTTTAGAGTAGAGATGTGATGAGATCTTTCTCAGCTACTTCACATCCAAATTTGTTGCTTCACTTTTCATAGCATACTTTTAGCTGCTCGCTCCACTTAGTACTGCAGTTACTAAATATGGCCGCTAGTTGGCGCCCCACACAATTTTTTTTTTTTTTTTTTTTTTTCTTTTTATTTATTAAGTGAAGAATCTGTACAGCAAATTTAAAGTACCTTAACATCACAGGAGTATCAATATATAAAAATAAACCAAACCTCAACACCAATATGAGGATTATATACATATGTATCAGCGTTATTGGCACCTAATTGTTTTGGCAAAGCCTTGCCGTTTAAGACGCCTTAATGGTCTCGCTGGAAGTAACTTCCTGGCTAGTAGGCTGCGGTGTCTTCTAAGTTTATCGCTATAGCGGCTTGTGTGTCTCCCAATCTGTTCTTCTACAGTATGTAGCTTCAAGTCTCTATGAAGCGTTGTGCCACGCACGAACCAAGGACAGTCTGTTATGTTGCGTAGTATCCGATTCTGCAACACCTGAATTCGTTTATAATTGGATTTGGCTGCGATCCCCCAAATCTGGATGCCATAGAGCCAAATTGGCTGGATGCAATGCGCATACACTGCCCTTTTGCATCTTAGCGGCAAAGTGCTTCGTCTTTGAATAAGCCAACGCAGTTGCTGGATCCTTAGGTTACATTTCTTAATTGTGGCTTTTAAATGTGGCCCAAATGTAAGGCGCTTGTCCAGTGTAATTCCAAGATACTTGGCTTGCGATGGCTGCTCCAGAGTAACTCCTTCTAGTTGGATTTCAGGGGTATTCATTATAAGCCTCTTCAGTGTGAAACAGGGGTTCGTTGTTTTAAGCGGATTTATTTTCAAGTTCCACCGTTTACACCAAGCAGCAAGAGCTTTGAGATATTCTTGTATTCCATTAGCTGCTTCTCTACGGCAACTGGAGTTATAGATGACTGCAATGTCATCTGCATAGGTTGCAATAAGTGCTTTGGAAGGAGCTACCATATGTTGACTGTTTGGGCTGGGTATATCAGCAGTGTACAATGAATAAAGCAGCGGTCCAAGCACACTACCCTGTGGTACTCCTGCACTCATACGATAGTTATTAGAGTATATATCCTTAACTTTGACCTTAAACTCACGTCCATCCAGATATGACCTGAAAATTCCATAGTAGGGAGCAGGTAGGAGGTTTTTAATTTTGGACATTAAGCCATCATGCCACACTTTATCGAAAGCTTGCTCCATATCTATAAAGACTGCGTTGGAATACTCCAAGTCGTCAAAGGCCTGTAATATATGCTTTACCAGTCTGTGGACTTGTTCTACAGTGCCGTGTCCTCCTCGAAAGCCAAATTGATGGTCTGGCAAGATATTGCTTTCAGTCAAAATCACTATAATTCTGTTGGCGATTAGTCTCTCCCACAACTTAGACAGGGAGGATAAAAGGCTTATTGGACGGTATGATTCAGGATGAGCCTCTGGTTTACCGGGCTTGTGGATCATCAGAATCGCAGCTAATTTCCATTGCTTTGGGAACGCTTGGATCCTAATAATAGCATTAAAAATTAATGCTATATATATAATCGCTCTTGTAGGCAAAGCCTTCAACGTTGCGTTACAAATCCTATCAATACCTGGCGCTTTATTTTTTGGCAAAAATTGAATGGCTTCGGATATTTCCTCAATCCTTATAGGCTTAATGGGCAATGACATCTGCAGTGGAGTATCCAAACTTTGATGGGTCTCTCTACTTTGTTCTATTGAAGCAAAGTTATGGGGAGTGAATCGATCCTCTAGATGTTGACCGAAAGCATTGGCCTGCTCCATTTCATTTTTGCAAGTTCACCACCGGGACAACGAATAGGAACCTGTCTAAGAGGTTGTCGTTTAAGCGATTTTGTGCACTTCCAAAGTGAATAATTTGCGTCAACTGTGTAGTCCATGGAGGATAATTTTTGCTCGAAAAATCACTTCGGAGTTCCCTCAAAAGGGTTCGTAGTTGTTTCGCTGCCCTGTTCCACAAAAGACGGTCCTCAGGATCTTGAGAACGAATAGCTCTTCTTCGAAGGCGTCTTTTCCTTTTATTAGTTCTCTTGCTTCCCTTGTGAGAGCAATACCGTAGCTTATGGGCCGAAAATCAGGATCAGGTGGCGTTGAAGCAGAAGCAGCTCTATGTATATTCTCAGTTAGAATTTCGACTGCATTCTCAATGTCTTCCTTAGTGTCCAGAGTTGAATTTAGTTGGAAAGAGTTATTAAGAATATGTTTAAAAGTGATGAGATCAGTACGACTTGTGATTAACCGAGGACTTGGTCTGACATTAGTACCATTTGTTAGCAGATTAACAATAAGGGCTAAGTGATCAGACTCCAGGTCCCAGCTTTGACATATATTTATTTGAGAATCCAGTATTCCATGGTATAATGCGAAATCAATGCAAGTAGCTGTGTGATTAGGTACGTATGGGTATCTCGTTGGTGATCCAGTGGCAAGTATTTTAGCTCTGCTAACTGAAATGGATTCGACTAGCTCACGCCCTCTCGGTGAATTATATGTGTCGCCCCACATCCAATGTCGAGCATTCCAGTCACCTCCAACCAGAAACCTCTGGCCACAAGAAGCCAATATTTCAGTAAAATGTCTTTCCTCAATTTTGTGCCTTGGAGGACAGTATATTGCGCTTACTTCCATATATCCCAAGCCTGTCGCAACTTTAATGGAAGACATTTGAATGATTTGTGTTTCAATAACACGTTGGGGAAATGACTGAGAGAGCTCCTCACCAGTACCGCAGCTCCTCCATTACCGTGATTATGCCGTGATGGTTTATACGCTGGATAGAAGGAATATCCGAATATTTTAACAGCTTCACCTCGATTGAGCCTTATTTCACTTAAAAGTAGGATATCGACGCCATTGTTGTGCGCAAAGAATTCAACTTCTCTGGCTTTTCCTGAAATGCCATTGACATTCCAGATGACGATCTTTAGTGTGTTCATTTTAAGGCAGAAACATTGTTGTGGACCTGGGGAACTGATTTATCCCCAGCCAGTTGTTTGATAGAGTTGGCCATTTCAAAAACCATACTTTCGAGCCGTTCAAGTCGTTGACTGTTCTGCTTGTTTTGCGTTTGTTGTTCCTGCTGCTGTTGCTGTAGCCACAAAAAGAATTGCTGCTGCTGCTGTTGCTGGAGTTGTTGCTGCCATTTCAAAAATGGCTGTTGCTGTTGTTCCAATATTGACTGAATGTCAAGAACATTTTGTTGTTGTCGTTGTGCAGTAATTTCCTTCCTGTTATTTACTTGTAGACGGCGCTGAGCCTGTCCATTTCCATTTTTGGCAATTGAGGCATAAGATAAACCTATACTATTGCAGACAGAAGGGTTAGGCATTTGCTGAATTGGTTGCTGTCGAGCTGACTGTTCTTGCTGTGGTTTTTGTTGTGGTTGTAGTCGCGTTGGTTGCTTCTTCGAACCCATAGATCGTCTTAGGTAATCTTGATACCACTGGCAACCCTTGTAACTTGCCGTATGACTCCCTCCACAGTGCATACATGTAGGCGGTTGGTCTTGTGGACGTACACACTGCTTTGTAAAGTGATCTTCACCACAACGAGCACAATTGGGATGACGACGGCAGTATTTCGCTGTGTGGCCAAATTCTAGGCATCGTATGCATTGAGCGATTTCCGATGTTTTCCGCATCCTTTCTATCCTTACACGTTGTCGGCAAAGCGTTACAATATCATATACATCATTAATTTTGGCACAAGGCTTGATATTAATAAAAAATATGTTTAGTTTCTCATCTCGGTTTGACCTTGACCTTGGGTTATGCACCTGAAGGGCTTCAAAACCTAAAGCTTTAAAATTGCCAACAATTTCGGTACTTAATGTGCTATGATGAAGCCCCTTAACAACTATTCTGTGAGGCTTCTCTTCCTTCAATTGGTACGTATGGAATTCAATTTCCATTTTATCAAAATGATCAACAATGGCTCTATAAGTTTGAGAGTCCTTGGGAAAAATTCTGGCTGTAACTCCTTGGTTAACTTTAACTATTACGTTATCTAAACTAGTGACCTCCGATATGACATAAAATAGATCGTTAAGGTTTGTAATACTTAAAACTATTTGCGGTGGTTTTGAAGTAACATTAGCATTATTATTACCATCAGAATTAATAGGTTGAGATCTATTGCCTGAGTCATGTATTTCCATATTATCATTTGATAAATTTGTTTGGGTAGCTGCCATAGAGCTAGTAGGGCATTCCTCTGCAGCACTGCTGCTATCTTCAACATGTCTGTCACTGTTTAAGTCGACTTCCATGTCTAGTAAGGCAAACCTATTCCTAGAGCTTGCCTTGCTGGTTGATGCTGAGGATGATCCAAATGACAATTCTCTGAGTGCTTTCTTAGAGTTACCAATTGGTGAGAGTGTTTTCTTCCTCTTACTCGACATATGTTTTTGGCTAACCTTCAACTTGGTAGCAGCATCATTAAATGGAGGAGACGAAAATCCAGAAGTTTGATTGACAGTTGGAGAGACAATTGTAGCACCTCCACTGAGTATTGGGGAAGCAAGTGCGCTTTGCGTGAGATTCGCATAATTTTTATCCATGCTCACTGCAGAGCAAACACTGCTGATTGCCGTAGTTGATGCAGTTGCCATAGTGTAAATTGTATTACTAGTAGCACTAGTAAATGTAAGCGTTGTAGTTATTGTACTAATATTTTGAGTTACAGAACACAAAGGGCGAAGATCACTAATAATTTCTGACCTTATCTCCAAAGGTGATTTACCAGCCACTTGTAGCATTTTTTCATAATCAAACTGCTTATTGCTAAGCTGAGTGTTAGGAAAAATATTTCCATCCATTACCAAATATTTTACTAATCAATGTAACTTATTAGTTTCAGTTTGGCTTCAAATAGCAAAAGTTTCTGCAAAGTTTTTGTCAAGGACAAAAGAAGGTCAGATCGCTTGACAGATAAGCGCAGATTTTATTACCCCTCTTGTGCGGCTGCGCGCAGAGTGAGGGGCGACGTACTGCCCAAACGGGCACAGAATGCAGTCTTGTCTCACTACAGTAATGTTTTTGTTGTTGTTCAGCTGCCGACACTGCAGAAGCCAGCGTCCGAAATTTTACGATTGGCACACGAAGAGTGCGCAAAAGAGAAACTCGAAAAAAAAAAAAAAAAACAAACGAGAGTTACACTTGTTTTGTGTTTGCTTATCCGCGACACAACCGATCTCAATGAGAGCAGATTAGCGACTCGCCCCACACAATGATCAAAAATATTTAATTGATTTCCTTATTGAGGCACAACAAAACTTAGACGTGATGAATGCCACATTCCAAATCAATTTCTATGGCTATTTTTACATTGCACTTTTCAAATTGAATTTCTTATGCTCAATTGATTGTGCTGTGAATTTACAAATTCTGTTTGCATTATGGTTCATTTAAGCACTCATTGTTGAATGTTAGTAAATATATTTAAGTAATAGTATCAAATCGTTATACTTTAGTAAGTAGAGTAATTAGTATTGAATACTAAAAACATCTTTCTAAGTTTTTCATGTATGAAATTCTAGGCTTCACTTTTCATAGCATACTTTTAGCTGCTCGCTGTACTTAGTACAGTAGTTACTGAATATGACCGCTTGTTGGCGCCCCACACAACACAAACAAAAACTGCAGCATACTTTTAGGTAACACACTACTCAGATTGCTCGCAATGAAAAAATCTCGCACTTTGGCTATTGCTTTAAGTGGCACTCACAACTGAATGGCGGCTGTACTCACTCACTGACGCATTCAAATGTGAATATTGATTCATAATACTGCTGACGGCAGCATCGTTGTAGAGCACTAAAACTCGTTTCATCTTTTTTTGTTGGCGAATATAAATGCATTTATTTTTTGTGGTTGTGGTTGCCTCTTTCTCTCTCTCTCTCTGTCGGCGCCGCATCCCAAAGTCATTTGCATGCACACGCCCGCCACGAAAACGAACCGAAATGGGCAGCTACTAAAGTGGCAACTGGGTTGGCTTGCAAACAGGGGGAGTAGAGGGGAGGAGAGGAGAGCGGAGGAGACATCGCGCTGGTTGTGCCAAAATTCACACATAATTACAAAGGGGGAAACTGCTCTGCGAAGCTTCTGCTTCAGCAAAGTTGCCTGTGAGCGATGTCTGCCAAACCCGCCACCCCCTCTCTCACTCTTTCTCTCTCTCTTTGCGTCATTTAGGTGCATGATTTATGCCGGCGACCGGGCGGGCGGGCTGCATTGTAGGCGTGGCACACTTGCCTTGTGACTTTCGCAATGGGAAAAACAGACAAGCAAAACAAACAAGGCGAAAGCCAAGCAGCAGCGCTCAAGACTCTCTGGCCGGCTTTTATTTACTTTTTGATTACGAACTGCCGTTGTCCCCCCTTCCTTCCGCTTCCCTTTTCCTTCTCCCTTGCGGCTGCTGTGCGAAACACTTAACGCCAAAAGTGAGCAAAACAACACTTGCTCTATTAACGCGTCTGACGCTGCCGGATTCCGATTCCTCCCCGCGAATCGTGAATCGCGCGAATCGTGTCTGAAAATTTATTGAAAAACATTAAGCAGCCCAGCAACCAGTAACAACAACAACAACAAGAAGAAGGCATCGCATCGAGTTAACGAGAAACGTACTCTGGAATTGGACAGCAGCAGTCGACAGTCGGCAGTCGGCAATCGGCAGTCGGAATACGTGTGGCTAATTTGCGGTTTGTGTTGTGGCATGATTTACATAGGGCAGCGCTTGGCCAGGATTCTAAAAGAGCTTTAGAGCGAGCGCATTCTCAACAGCAGCAGCAGCAGCAGCAAAAAAACACGCATGCAAATTATAGAAATTTTCATTGACTGGCAGCTAAAACAAATATTGAGATAGTCTTTAGCTTCTCACTCTTACTCTTAGTTCTTTCAATTCTCCTTAGGTCTTCCTCCTTCCCTTAGTTCTTCCTTCCTTCCTCCTCGCACTTCTCTCTCCCTTCATCTTGCTCTTAGTTCCTCCTCTCTTCATGTGCTCCCCTCGCCTCTGATAGCTTAAACAAATATTTAGGTAGCTTTAAGTTCTCACTTTTAGCTCTTCTATCTTCTCCTTCCTCCAATTCTCCTGATCTTAACTCTCTCCTTAGGTCTTCCTCCCTTCCCCTTAGTTCCTCTTCCTCTTCCTCCCCTTTCTCTTTATCCTTCTCCCCTTCCTCGCTCCTCTCTCTGCCTTCTCCTTACTCTTACCTCTTCCACCTCTTCTTAGTTCTACCAACTCTTCTGAGGTCTTCCACCTCTGCTTAGGTGTTTCTCCTCCCCTTAGTTCTTCCGACTCCTCCCCCTCTTCTTGCTCTTGGCTCTTCCACCTCCCCTTAGTTCTTCCTCCTCATGCCCTTCTCTGCTCTTCTCTTTCTCTTCTTATTGCTCTTAGTTCCCCTATCTCTCTCACTCTTCCTTTCTTCAATCTTCCTACTTTTAGTTCCCTTCTCTACCTCTGCTCCCCTCTCTTTCCCTCTGCTCCCCTTCTTCCCCTCTCTTCTCTCCCCTCTTTCCCTGACTGCTTGAGCACTATCATTAGTGACGGTTTTCGCTTATTCAAATGCAATAAATCGCGAGTATTTGCGCTCGATTTTAGTTGCACTTTTTTTCATGCGGTTCTTTTGGCCGCTGATTTTGGCGGTTGTTTTCAGTTTTTAGTTTTTTTGCTTGTTGCTAATTTGCTGCTAGACGGCGTTAATAACAAGCTGCCATTTATGGCTTCCGCTGCTGATTGAGCAGCAGCTTGACGTTCTCTTCTTGTTGTTGTTGTTGTTATTGCAGCTCATCCGCTGTAAATAGTGCTACTTAATTGAAGGCGCCAACAAACAGCGGGCGCTGGCTATGGGGCGTGGCAACACCAACACACACTCAAACGAACAACAATTGTGACCCGCTGTGACAAGTTCGTTGCTTAAGTCATCAGTCGGGGCAAGTTCGTTGCTTAAGTCTTTCGTTTCGCCATCGCACAGATTTGTATTTTTTCAATTAAAAGCGACGCGTAAACAATTTTTATGCGTCTTTTAACTAAGTTGTAATTGATTTTGATGGCAGCGGTAAAAAGTGAAGGCGTGAAATGCGTTAAACAGAAATAAACCTGAATACTCATTGAATGGCATTGTGCATAAAAGAAGCTGCAAACAAAATGAAAAAAAAAAAACAAAACAACGCAACTACATAAAAAGAAAGTGCATTTTAATCGCTCAATTCAGTTTGCGAAAACTATCTTGATTGACTTGACATTTTATGCCGCTTTAAACGAAACCAACAAAAAACAACATCAAAGGATAACTAAAGAAATTGTTTGCATTGCATTGCAAGAAGAAGAAGAAGAAGACGAAGAAGAGTTCTCTTCGTTGCTTTGTTGGTGGCAAGCGCATAAAAAAAATGCTGCTGATAGTCGGATATTTGGCTGGACAAGTGTGTCGCGTGTGTCCAAGCAACACACACACACAACCACACACACACAAGCATAATGAGTATGAGATTCAATTGTATCTTGGCCATTGATACGCGTGTATCTTTCAGGTAGATCCTCCGCCACTTCCTCTGTCTTTGCCTTTAGACTGCTCAATTCTGTTCTGTTCTGCCTGCCTCCTTTTGCCATTCGATCATCAAATCGAATGCAGCTGTGCAACAGCAACTAATGCACTTGCCTCAATCTCAAACTCAATGACAAGCATCACTGCCCTTCTACCCTATAAAATTTCTCATATTATTAGAGCTGCTTCAATTAGTTCGCATGAAGCATTTCTATGACTAGTTGAAATACCAGCAAACAATTCTTCTTCAATTCATTTCATATTTTTTATACAACAAATGTAATTCTACTTTAATTTCAGCTTCTTCAAAAAAATGTCTATTAATATTAGATTTTGATTTAATTCAATCATGAAGATAATTATTATAAAAACGCTTTAATTTTTAGCGTAAATGTTTTTATATAATTTTAAAATGTATACTAAACATTCAATTAAAAGTTGCACTTCAAAAAACTCTATTCAGGCTCAAGATTTCAGTTTAATTCAATTTAGAGAATAATCTCTGAAAATGCTTTTCCCTTTTTTCTATAAGCATCGATTGAAATTCATAATTTACGCAATAAATTCAAATCAATTTCAGCTTTTTCAGAAAAATGTATATTAAAGTTGAAGACTTAATTCAAATAAAAGAATAATCTTCAAAAATTTTACACTTACTTGATTTTGACCATCAGCTTATTTCGCAAACATTGCTTTTTAATTTTTCCTAAAAATAAAAAAAATACAAATTTATATTTCACATATTATCAGCTTTAATATATTACAATATTTATGCTACTTTATTAAATTCGATAACAAATTCAAGCAGCTGAATCTGTAATCACTTTTTAGTATTCCAAGAAAAGTATTAAATTATTTCAAATTTAACAATATCAATAATAAATATAAATAACTAAATCTAAAGTGTCGTATTATATTATATTAATTTTATATGCTAATATATTTTTTATATTTCCTCTTTAAATTAGTTCTCTAATAATATTATCTGAATTGCTTTGTAGTAATGAAAAGTTCTTAAATTATTTTATATTCCACGTGATTCTCAACACAACCTCAATCCATTTCATTGCTATTCAAGTTAATTTCTCTCTAATAACAAGTGTCTCTAGTATCGTCAATTCTACCCGCTTTCGGCTTTCTCTGTTTACTGGGTATCAAAACGCAGTCGCAATCTAATCGCTTGCCAAATGCCAGAAGGCAACAGTTTCATTCATTCATGAGAGCGTTTTATATACTCATTTTTTTCGCTGTAGTTTGAGGTTTAGAGTTTTGGTTTTGGGTTTGTGTTTGGGTTTAGGGTTGAGAGTTAGGGTTACCTTTGGCTCAATCGTTCATTGATAAAAACGCAAGTGCAGCGTGCAACGTGCAACGCGAGGCAAACGCTGCGTGCGACAATCGTCATCGTGGTCAAGAGAAAGACGATAAAATGTGGCATAGCCCAAAGTCGGATATGAAATGCGGATAGGACATCGGAATCGGTCTCAGACGGAGATTCGGTTCGGTCGAGAGTCGAGAGTTGAGAGTCGAGAGTCGGGTTTCCTGATATGACAAACACGCGTGAACGAGCGATGAGAGCGAGCGTCAAACGATTTTGTTATCGTTGTCGCACCAGCAATAACTGTTGCATGGTTTAATTAAAAGGTTATTCTTGTACTCGGCGACACGATAAAACCCATTGATAAACGACTCAAACTGTTGCTGTTGCTGCCGCTGATTGTGATTGAATTGCAATTGAGTTGTTCGAAACGCAACTCGTAACTTATCTTAAAGACTTTTCATGCCCATTTTTTCTTTCCTTTTTCTTTTCGTTTTCCTTTCCTGTTCTCTTCTGCTTTCCCTCCCGTCCAGCGTTCAGCTGCTTGCGACCTTGGCTCTGGGTCAACCGCATTCGAAAACTGAAAGTCTGCAAAAAGCCGCAAAGAAAAAGCTCAGACACTCAGCTATATATTTAATTCAGTTCAATTTAGTAGCTGCCACAAGACCACAAATATGCGAGCAGGCTCTCAGCTCTCATCTCTCAGCTGCCAGGTGAGAATTGACAAATTTCCATTTCGTCAATACAATCAATGTAAATGCAGCCAGCGGGAAACAAGTAAGAAAGCGGCTACAAAGACAACTCGACTACGTGACATGCTGTAAGTGAGTTGAATTTACATTGCAATTATTTGAAAAATATATTTCAAATATTTCAAATATTAATAACGATTTTTGATCTAGCAATTAATAAACTTACAACATGTAATAAAACTACAATCGAGTGAGATATCCGCTACCTATTTTCAAATCCGTTTGGCGTTATACTCAAAATTTACTAAATTAATACTGCATTGTATATACTAAAAATACTGAAATTATACTAAAAATATACCGATTTAAAAAATAAATAAAAATCAAGAGGTATCATTCTCAAAACATACCAAATAAATACTTAAAAAATACTAGATAGACTACAAAATACCAAAATTACTTTCAAAATATGTCAATGAGTACAAAATATACCGATTTTTCTCAAAAATATACCTAAATAATGTCGTGCAGTAGTAAGTATTATCAAAATACTGAAAAATACTGCATACACCAGAAGATACAAAAATGCATTAAAACATAAGACATAATAAAAATATACCAACATAAAGAAAATCTGTGCGGTATAATTCTCAATATATACCGAATTAATACTAAAAAGGTAATAGATATACTAACAAAATACTGTGGTTACATTCAAAATATATCATAAAGGAAAAAATGTTTATTAAAAAACGTGCGATATTATTATCAAAAATATATACTAAGAATACTAAAATTACATTCACAATATACCTTAGAGTAAACATATAAAATTATTTCATAAGTAACTTTTACAGTTTTTATCCGACTGAATGTTTTAGATCTAGCTCTATAAAAGTGTTAGTTTTTTCAATGCAGTTGCGTAGATCGAAGAATGTAAATCAATGAACAGTTGGAGTCAGTCAAATAGGATAGAATTTAAATTATATTTTGCTAACAAAATGACAGCTAACATAGTCTCAATGACTAATCTAAACATTACAATTAAATCGAAAGGCAGACAAACAAACAGACTGATAAACATGCTCAAATATACGCATTCATTTCTCAATTTTATATTATCAATATATTTCCATGCATTATTTATATTTATAAATAATTCAAATTAACAATTTTATAGCATCTTTGTCACTTATTTTTAGTTACGATACAAGTGCAATTTCGTTTTCATATAAATACAAAAATCAAAATAAAATCATGCGTTTAGCTCTAGTTTTAGCTGAGTTAATCGAGTTGTAAGCATTGATATCTGTCAGTCAGTCAGTCAGTCAGTCAGCGAAACAGATGTGAGATATTATTGACAACTTTTCGCCCCAGTTGCCTGCCTTTACCAACATGAACGCAGTGTTATTAAGCTCTTTTGGCGTGTGTAACTAGTGAATATTTGTTTGGGGCTCTCTGATAAAGCCTCACACCTCTGTTGAACTGGAAGCATGCCACGGACGAGTTGTTGTTGTTGTTATTGTTGTTGTTGTTGGTCATCAAGGCCGTTACACAAAAAACCGCTTTCAATTAAACTGGAGCACACTTTTGCCTGCGGTCGATCATCATCTGGCCGATGACGATGATGAAGATGACGACGACGACGACGACGACGACGAACGTATTAAGCTGATGATGAAGTTGCCTTGCGGCTGCGCCCAGAGTGAAAATGAATTTCCAATGGGGCCGAAGGCAAAACACAAAAACCAAAAAAAAAAAGAGTAAGAAACAAAACAAAAAATGACCAGAGAGACTCCACTTGATCATCCCAGAAAGCGAGGGAAAAAAAACAGGTAGTTATTCACTTTTACCCGGCGATCGATGGATGGATCGCTGCGATCGCAGTGATCGAAGCAATTGCCACTGTCGCATCAGAAGTGCGTTTAAAAATATTGAAATTGAAACTCTTCGATGGAAAGTTATTGACAATGATCGGTAGCCAGCAGCAGCAGCTACTTGATGATGATGGTCGCAGATTATGGGGCGGCAATCTAGCCATTGATAACATACTTACTTGCGACCTATAGGCGGCCAATTAGTTCAACTTTTAAACTGCAAACTGAAAACTCAAGCTGCACATAAATGGGAACGTGCAAATGCGCCAAAACGAAATTGAAAGACGAGTCGAAAAGACTCGACAGAGAAATTAGGCACAATCCAATCTCTCTTCTCTCTTTCTTTCAGCGCAGAACTTGACTTACATTGTAAGCAAACAACTCGTTTTTTTTTTTTAGGTTCTTAATAAGCAACTGCAACTAAAAAAGCAGAACGGAACTTGACAATCATCGTGATGCGAATCGAACTTTAATTAGAGCACACAACAACCCTCTTAAGGAAGTCATTTGCATATTGTTGATGATGAACCACAAAGCCAATTGCAATTGGCAATTAATCAGTTCATCAAGAAGTTTGAATTGAAGTTGATGTTTTATGATCATGGCTATAAATATGACTCTCAAATACAAATGAAACTACATGACATTTCCACAACACATAATATTAATGATGTACAATCGAAAAATATTTCATAGATTAAAAACAGATGAATATGTAAGTAAAATTGTATTGCTTATAACTAAATAAGCAAAATCTTCTTAATTTCATTTTGAATTTTGTACTAAAAATAGTGTGATAATGTATGTAGCTTTTGGTATATTTTAGTATATCTTTTCAGTATTTTAATTTGGTATATATTAAAGAATGACTTCACTATGAGATAGCCACTAATATATGAAGCCTTCAGTATATTTTAGTATTTTCGTCAGTATATATTTAAAAAATGAGAAGCTACAGTAGGATGTGCTCGAATGCTAATATATGAAGTTTTAGATATATTTTAGTATTTGTGCAGTATATTAATATGGTATGCTTATAATATATACATATACAGCTTTCTGTATATTTTAGTATTTGTTCAGTATATTTACAGTGAAGTGTGCTAAGAATAACAACCTACTTATTTTGCAGTATTATTCCTAAAATATCGAAGGGTATATGGTATGATCTATATCGATATACATTGAATATATACCAAAGATTAAACAAATATATTGCTGGGTTGCCTTAAAAAGCAACTATAACTTGATTCTAGCAGCCACTTTTTGCAATACAACGTTTTCGTCTTTAAAATTGTATGTTATATACATTTTAACTAATCGCAATCAAAATAAAGTGCATCTAAAAATAATTGTTATGTAGCAAACCTAACAGGCACTTACTCAAATAAATTTGCTTAAATCTTATCATTTATGTATAAGATTAATATAATATTATCACTGCTTTCCTTTATTTATTTATAACTCAGTTACCCCAAATAGAATTGTTGCAATTCAACTGATGCGAATAAGCTGTTATAAAATAATAATATATGCTTAAAGTTGCATTAAAATTTAAACGCGTTGGTCGTAGGCACTGCTATTTCAAAGTTCACAGCTGTCTATGCTTTTCAATATTTTAAAATAACATATAACATGGGGAATTAAAAGTTTTCTGTCTTAAGATAGATAGATTGTAAATAAATAAAGAATATATAAAAAAATATATATATAACATGGGTAAAATAAAGCCAGGAAAATGTAGAAAAAGGTGAAAATAGTAAATAAATTCTTAAAATGTATATTGCTTTTCAAACTGTATTTTCAATTCAACTGCACTTCTTCAAAAAGTTTTAATTCTTCTTCAATGTTTGTGGTGCAACAACCTTGCGCGTATTTTGTTGCACGCGTCTAATAAAAGTCGCAAAAGCCGCCGCAAATTGAGCCGAGATTGCAACGCAAACGGAGACAGGACGTTGGCTACTGTTTTACTGTATTTGTTGCAGTTGCAAGTTGCAAGTTCGTTGCTTGGATTGTTGGTGGCGTGTCGTGACCCGCTTGTAATGGATTTTCAGTTACGCGCGGATTGCGTGCGACTTGTTGCCCTCTTCCTTCCCTCCTTCCCACCTCCTGGAGGTCGCTCCCTTGCCTCCTGCTCCACAGTTGCAGTTGCAGCTTCAGGTGCAGAGTCAGAGTCCGAGTCAAAGATTCGAAGTCATCGTCTCGTTGCGTGTCGTTGGCATTTGGCCGAAGGGGAACACAGGGCCACAATTGCTTGGGCCCACAATTTGTTAACAATTAGCGCTCGGTCTTGGCCCCAGTACTCAACTCCCTTTCCCTCTCTTTCTCCCCTCTTCTTTCTCTCTCTCTCTCTCTCTCTCTCTCATTGCTCTGCCTTGCGTGCTTCTCTAAGCTGCAAAGTTGACGCTACACTTGTTGTCTTTGGGCCAAAGCCCTTTTAAGGCGGCCACATTAAGAGAGCCGCATTCCGCGTTGCAGCACCGTTGCTGCAACTTTGCTGCTGCCTCGTTGTGTGGTCTCCTCTCCATATTTGGGGGCCGAGAGTCGAGTGTTCGTACACTAAGTTGCCATATCATATCAATCATGGCGTTGTCCTTTCCATATGCTAATGATGGCAATTAATCAATGAGAATCAGTTAAGACTGACGCAACGGCAAAGCAGAGACAAACTTGCAGACGAGACACGAAGAGAATCAAAGACAAAGACAGCAACAGCAACAGAGAGTGAAAGATGCACGCAATCGGCTCATTGAGGGGCATGCAACATAGCTGTCTGTCTGTCTGTCTGTCCGTCTGTCTGTCCGCTGTCTGTCCGCTGTCTGTTTGCTTGTTGCTGCTTCTAATGATGTGCTAAGCTGCAAATATTAATTGCATTGCTGACTGACCCACATTTAATTGGCAAATGAGACACAGAGAGAGAGGCGAGGCGAGGTCAGCGAGGGTAGCAAGAGGAAGAGCTCAGGGCTCATTAAGGAGTAGCTACAAGACAGGTGAGATCAGGCAGCTATTTCAGCTGGAATTTCGGATAGAATTAGTTGTGGATCTATTAAAATAGCAGCTATAACGTATATATATTATATATTTTTATTTTATTATTATTTATGATGGAGATTTATGAGTGAATAAAAGAAACAGCGATAAGACAATTTAACGTTTTTGGCATAAAGATGATTATATACACATATACATATATATATATTTAAAGAATTCAATATGATATATTTTACTATTATTATATAATATTTGTATGAATAACAATCAATGAGACATCAGCTACTTATTTGTCAATAAAAGCTAAACATTGCCAAACATAAATATCTCAGAAAGTATCGGAAGTAAAAATGAAAGGAATAACTTAACTAGAATTATTCACATTTTATAAAGAGTTTTCTAGAATGGTATAGTATTCATTCACTTCATAAATTTATAATAAATTTAAAAAATCTACTCGATATAGTAATTGGAATGGAAAAATTTATAAAAACTTTGAATTTCAGTGTCGAGTTAGTCGATTCAATCAAACCACATTCTACAAATATACCGAAAATATACCACAATTATACCAGAAAATACTGAATGTATATTTGGTATATCGCCATATCGATAATTCCAGAATGTACTGAAGGTATATTTGGTATATCGCCATGATTATAATTCCAGAATATACTGAATGTATATTTGGTATATCGATAATTCCAGAATATACTGAATGTATATTTGGTATATCACCTTATCAATATATCAAAAATTTGAATATTAGTGTCGAGTTAGTCGATTCAATTAAGCCATATTCTGCAAATATACCAAAAATATACCACAATTATACCAGAAAATACTGAATGTATATTTGGTATATCGTCATATAGATAATTCCAGAATATACTGAAGGTATATTTGGTATATCACCTTATCGATATATCAAATATAGCTATCGGTAGTAGTATTTTTGCGGTATATTTTTAGTATACCAAATATTTACCGAATATCGCGGACATTAAAATTGCAGTAATACAAATTTTGAAGTCAGCTGCATTTGTCTTTGCAAATTTGTCAGCCAAAAATGGCCAGTATCGATTTAGAGTTAGCTAGAAAACAGCTAGAACAGATGAAGAGTCAGCACTGTTCTAGCCTAGGCTCAACAAGGATTAGCTTGGGCTCACTTCAGGGCTGGAATTGCACACAGCGGGTGATCTAGTTATCGAGAGCTGCTCTACACTATTTGCCTCGCCTCGTTTCGCCTCGCCTCATCTCTGAATATAATGTTGTGCTCTAATTAGCCACTGACCCGGGGGCACAGCCCACTTTGTTGGCATTGCACGTGGCAGGCAACGTGCAACGTGCAACGGGCAAAACAGGCAACAGGCTATAACGGCTACGACTTCGGCTATGGCTCATTACGCCATCATTTTGCTCGCTGACAACTCCCAAAAACCAGTTGGCATCAACAACACATCACATCACAGCAGAGCAGAGCAGAGCAGAGTCTGTTGCAGTGGCATGCAAATAATATAAGTTACTATGTCAGCGCGCTGCACGTTGCAACAGGTGAAATTGTCGCCGTGCGCCCCAAGTTTCAGTCTCAGTCGATCTCTGCACTTTTCCCCGCACTGTTCCACACTTTGATACAAAAAAAAAAAAAAAAAAAAAAAAAACCAGTGTAAAGTGAACAGTGGCAGGGGCAGCCAGTCAATGTCAAAGTGCTGCCTGGTTGCCTTACAACAAAGTTAATTGCGCTGCACGCGCACGCCACAGGCCAGACCAGACCAACTTCAACTCCAACTCCAACTCGAAGTCGAAGCCAAGTCAAGCTAAAGCAAGCCAACAAGTCGCGGGCCAAGACGCGTGTGTGCCATATCAAGTTTCCGTGTCAACTTGCCCCAGCCACCGCCGCACAGTGGGCAAATATCGACAATACTAACCATCAAAATCTAGAGACGAAGCGCTAAACTAATTGTAATTAAGCGAAAGTTAATAGAAAATATATTTGTAAGCTCGCTGCCCATAGGGTTGAAGAGTATTATAAGAAGAAGGCATTTAGAAAGTATATATATTCTTGATCAGGTCCGTCTGTTTGGTATATTTTGCCCTTTAAGGTATATTTAAAACGTAATACTTTATCAATATACCATATATTATATTTGGTATATGCTTGGTATTCTTGCGATATATTTTTCAATCAATTTGGTTGCAATCAGCTAAAATGTGTAGAACTTAACATAGTTAAGAAATACTTCAGTATGGGTAAACACGGTCATAGTTTCTTTGGCTGATAATATGGTATATTTTGCACTATTTGGTATATATGGTAGCACTATTGCAATATACCAAATAAAGGCTTTGGTATAATATATTATATTTTATGCATATTATCAATGTAGAAGTATAACAATATACCAAACATATATCTTGGTATATTAATAGTATTTTATGGTATATTCATTTGGTATATTTTATAATGTAATATTATATCAATATACCTTATGTAGCCCCATGTATATTATTATTATTTCTGTGGTATATTAATTTGGTATATTTTGTAATGTAGTAAAATATCGGTATACCAAATATAGCCCTTGGCATTTGGTTTTAGTATTTTTGAGATATAGTTATTCTCTATGTATTTTTGAAAATGTAGTCCTGTATTAATATACCAAATAAATGCGTTGGTGTATTTTAGTTTTTTTTTTTTTTTTTTTTTTGTTATTAACTTAGTATATTTTAAGAATAATTTGTTGTCGAATGTCGATAATAAAAATCAAAATTTTACAGAAACACTATACCTTATTTTGAAGCTTGTTTCAAGTGTTTTTGCACCACTGTGCAGCGGTGGCAACTGCCACCGTCGTCGTCGTCGTGGTTGTCATTAGTCTGCTGCACTTGCCGTTGTAATTGTGACAGGAGCAACGAGCACGGATCGCCAAAGGCTCGGCCACTGGCTGGCAAATATAGACCAAAGGGGGAGGCACACACACACAGTCGAGAGAAAGGGCAAAAGAGGGGAAAGGGGGGCCAACAGGGTTACCGCAACGTGATCGTGATGTGCCAGAAGCTGATTTCAGCGCGGCTACCGATAAGCGGCAACGGCTTGCGACTTGCAACTTGCAACTTGCGACTGACAGACGCGTTGATTGGTTTTGTTGAAGAGGATGAAGACAGTGTGGCAACAAAGGGCGTAGACAAAGGGAGGTGCACAGAGGGTGGGGGGAAACGCTGGCAAGACATGTAAATTGCTGGCCGAATAACGAAAACTGGTACAATTTTCGTTTGGTAATTTTTTCGTCGTCGTCGTCGTCGTCGTGTTGTTGTTGTCATTATATGTTGTTGATTATAATTCGTTGATAGTCACAGCAGACACACCCCCTGCCCCTTGCCCCATGCCCCATTTGACAAGTTTTTGCATAATTGCCGAACGTTCGCTTGGATATATATATTTTTTTGGGGGCCATTCATAAATTCAGGCAAACAACTCATAAATACTATCGATATATCGCAGCATCGATAGCATTGAGGCAAGGTGTTGGCCATACAATCACACGGAGCGGGAGACGAACGATCGATCCATCGATCGATCGATGTGAAGAAGAAGCCTCTGTGCTCTCGTTGATTTAATGCAATGCGAAAACAAATTGTTATGTTGGGGCCGCAACGTGGCCGCAATTAATCAAAGTTCTCGCATTACAATTAATCAAAAATTGCAGAGCAACCTCTATATATATGTATTCCCCTCCTTCTCCTTCTCCTCTCTCTCTCTCTCTCTCTCTCGTTCTCTCGTTGTAGCCATAAATATCATTGCGAATGTTGTGGCCAATAGAATTGGCGGCGGCGTCAAAATGCGCACCTTAGAAGCCGCTTTCGAAGCAGCCGCTGACAGGCGCACATAAATCAGTTCAAGCTGTTGCTCTTTCCTTCTCCCTCTCTCTCTGCCTCTCTCTCTTTCACTCTTTTGGCGAGTGGGTGTCATTCTGAAGTTTGCTGTGCTATTGCGGCTTTTGCGCTTTCAAGTGAGCATCAACCAGGCGGCAATTTGATGGCCATGAACAGTTGACAGTCGAGATGTCAACAATTCGATCATCAACAGAACGAAAAGGCAAGTGAAACACACACAAAACGAAAAACAGAGAGAAAAGAAGAGAAAGAGAGAGAGAGAGAAGGAGCAGCATCAGTAATGAAAAGTTAAAGACGAGACATTGAGTTACTGATTTATATCTGAAGAAGATTTTTAGATTCTCTAGCATAATTGAAGGTTTTGTTAATCTAAAATTTTTAGTTACTGCATGTATTTTCTATTATCAAGTCTAAGATATAATAAGCTTATGATAATACATATTGCCAACTACAAAACAACTAAGACCCGATTGCCGTAAACGTATTTAGCTATACAAATGTATTTCTTAATTAAATTCAAAGTGTCACAAGTTTTCAAAAATATTCCATATTATCAAATAAAGAACTAATATAATACAATAATATTTAAATCGGAGATTATCAAGTATTGCCTCAAATTCTTCAATATATTCTATGCAATAACTAAAATCACATTGAATATTATTAAATGAAGTTCATTATTGAGTCGAAGGCCTTAGCAGCTAGTACTCTCTTTACTGTATAATATAATTTAGTATTTAATACTAGGTTTAGTATATTAAATAAATGAAAATGTCCATCCAACAACTTATATAAGAATTTCTAAACTCTCGATTCACAAATAAAGATTTGAAATTGCAAAATTCGCTACAAAACATTTTGTTGGTAGATTGAATATGTTTTTATATTAAAGGGGAATTTTAAAACTAAATATAAGAAATCAAGAGTACATCTTTTCCCACTTAAACAAGTTCAATAAAGAAAAAAAAATTTAAGAAACATAAAATGAACCCCATAAGCCATCATAACAGATTGCAACCGAAATCGCTTGACCAAACTAAATATTTATTATTATCATTAAAGCAAAGATAACAAATATATTTATAATCTAGTGTAAAGTTCCAAGCGCTGGCTGCTTTGGCCTTTGGTTAGAAACAAACTAAGTATTTATACGCATTGATCTTCAAATTAATGAAAAGTGAAATGAAAATTGCTTTTTAATTTGATTCGTTTCATTTTGAAAACTTGATCGTGTTTTTTACTTGAATTGAGGACTTATGCACTTATAATTCAAGCACTTTTACTCGCACTTATGATAATAACTGAGTGTCGCTGTCAGTCTTCGTGTATTTTGTGTGGTCAAAAATCGAAAGATCGCTGGCGATCGATTGCATTGATGTCCTGTTGCCTGTTGCCTGTGGCCAGTAACAACAACAACTGAAACAACGACAAGGACTAAAGTGAAGTCAGTTGGGCAACATACATCAACATCAAGAGGCGCATTACATTGAAAACTCAAAATGACACAGTCGAAATGTGATTAACATTCAACTTATGCAAAGTGCAGTAATGACAACAACAACAACAAGAAAAACACGTGGCATCTCGACCTTGGCTTGGGGCGCGTCAAAATTCGTACCGCAAAGTGTCTGAAAGTTAACAAAAATATCGAAAAAAGAAAAACAACATCGAGAGTTGCAGAACTGCAGTCGCAAAAGAGTTCCAGGAGCCGCTCGGAGACACTCACAGACAAAGAGAGAGAGAGAGAGAGAGAGAGAAAGCAAGAGAAGGAGAACGAGAGGAAAGATGACCAGAAAAAGAGAAGCAGAAAATGATGATGCGATGTCAAGTTATTGACAGGCCCGAGTCGATATTAATGACGACTTCATTCGCGGATATTGCGATTGCCATTCGAAGTCGCCGCTTCTTAAGGTTCGAATCCATTCGCATCGATTCACATTTCGAATACGAATACAAATACGAATACGAATACGAATACGAATACGATTTCATTTCATTTCTTTTTTGGCATCGCGTTTTGTTGTTTGTTGTTGCCTCGCGTCTTGCTGGCAATTACTGTTCGTTCAGGGATAAGAATTCGAACTCTAGTCTGCTAGGAGTTTCAATCTCAAGTCTCCGTGTCTCACTCTCACAATTATTTCGCCATCCCTTTCGCTCTGCGCTCTCGAGTTTCCAGTTGCCAGTTTCAGTCCCATATTTAAGCCAACATGTCAACATAATTTATATTAAATTTTTGTGTCAGATAATGATAGCGCCTGCTGCCGATCGCAAAATATATCTGCATGCGCTGCCCTCAACTCTTCTCTTCTCATCTCTTCTCCTCTTCTCTCTCCTTCTCTTTTCTTGTTATTGTTGCCTCCACAACAGCTTTTTTTATATTCCTTCCCAGCCAAGTCTCTGCTCTTCCAGCTTCTCACCTTACCACCACGAAACGGTGGCGGCATCCACAGTTGTTGATTATGGCCCCGTCGCACTCTTCTGCGCTGAGGTGGCAACAACAGCTAACCGAGGCAACTTGCCACAGACTTTTGGTAAATTAAATTAAGAAATCCTCGGTAAAAGTTTGAAGTTTAATTTAGTTGTCTTCTATTAATGTTGCGACTTGTCATTATAAAATTATAGTTTAGAAAGAATACTAAAATATAAAGCAAATTGGAAGCACTAACTTCAAAAGCATACTGCAATAAAATGTCTATAATTTGGCAAAATAATGAGAAACAACTCTGAGTAAATTCTTCAGATTTCGGTATACAAACTATTTAAAATTCGAATAAGTAAACAAGGAAGAAAGGATGTCCTGTGAGATACTGTGAGATACCCGCTACTCATTTTGAATACAAGCAAATGAGTGCGGTATATATTTAAAAATATACCAACTTAATACTGCAAAAATACACCAAAGGCTACATTTGGTATATGGATATATTACTACATTATGAATACAATCAAAAAAGAGCGGTATTAATTTAAAAATATACCAACTTAATTCTGCAAAAATACTAAAAATACCAAAGGCTCTATTTGGTATATGGATATATTACTACATTTTGAATACAATAAAAAATGCGGTATTAGTTTAAAAATATACCAACTTAATACTACAAAAATACTGAAAATATACCAAAGTCTACATTTGGTATATAGATATATTACCACATTTTGAATACAATCAAAAAAATCGGTATTAATTTAAAAATATACCAACTTAATACTGCAAAATACTAAAAATATACCAAAGGATCTATTTGGTATATGGATATATCACTACATTTAAAATATTCTACTCATGATATAATAATATACCAGATTTACCGGCAAAGCAACTAAGACCCGAAGTAATTAGGCGTTTTTGCCCACACAAAAGAATTTCTGAAAAATCATATATCGTATAATCGTATATTTATCCGATTCTCCGGAATCACAAGGACTATAGTTATTATTGCCTATAGCAAAATTCGCGACTCGAGCTTCTTAATTACTCTTGCTTCTCGATTTTTGTCAATTTGCGAAGGCGGAAGGGGGCGTGGCAAAAATTTTAAACAAACTTGATCTGCGTGCAAACATAACAAATGCTGTCGAAAAATATTTATAGCTCTATCTCTTATATTCTCTGAGATCTATGTTAGGTGTTCATACGCACGGACAGAGAGACGGGCGGACAGACGGACATGTTTATATTGTCTCGCTGATCAAGAATATATATACCTTATGAGCCGGAGATGCCATTTTCTGCCTGTTACATACATTTCCTGCCAGCACAAAGTTAATAATAAGAAAGAGTATTCAAGTGTCGTACACTCAACAATATAAAAAGGGGGAATATATGCTGGCGGCTTTTGTGGCCTGTTCAGGCGGCATTAAGCGTGCCGAACCGGCCTGCTTAACGTTCGAATGGAACGCGAAATGCTAAAAACTTAAAAATAATTTACAATTTATATGAGAGAGCAAGTGAAGTGAGAGAGAGAGAGAGAGGGAGAGCAATGTAATAAAGAATCTCAGGATCGATACGATCCTTTCACTGTTGCACAGCGAATGTCTATTGCATCAACAAGGATTCGCTAAGGTCGCCAGAGGAAGAAATACCTGATTAGAAGTGAAGTGAAGGAAAGGGAAATTGTGCTGACCATCTGGTTGACTCTTTGATTGAATACTATTATATATAGTATAGAATATATGCAATCTCTGTGTCACAGTGTTGGAATCTCCCGCTGATGCTTCGGCTGCTGCAGTGCCAAGTGCTAAATGCTAAATGCAAACGCAGCATGCGCCGCATGAGCTGTGATCTGATGTCCAGTTTGACACGGTTGGCATAGCGTGCAACCAGAGGATGTCATAAAAGGTCAACAACAAATGTTCAAATGGCAAATGCTAAAATACTAAAAATCGTAAATGAGCTAAATGCTTTCAAAATGGTTTCGAGTAGCCTTCGTTAGCCTTGTGATAAGGTTGCGATGCATAGAGAGAGAACGTTGCTCATAAAGGACAACGAGGCATTAGAAGTGTTAATAGAAAACTGCCTCCGGCGGGTCGAGGTGTCGAACCGTCGAGCAGCAGGAGCAGACCTTGAGTTTCCTTCAGTCTGCTGTCTGCTGCTGTCTTGGGTCTAATTTATAGCTAGACTGAAGAGACGGCGGCTATTAATGCATTAAACGTCTTCGTTGCCACTTTTCGGCGGAGGAGGGAAGAAGGGAGTACTGAAGTGGCAGGCGAAGAAGAAGGAGCAGTGATCGTAGCCACACGACCGCAAAAACGCGAAGCCGAAAGCCAAGTTAACCGGTTCACAACGCGGCACGCGACAGCGACCAGAGAGAGAGAAAGACAGACAGAGAGAGAGAGAGCGAAAGAGAGCAAAAAGCGAGAGAGTCGATCAAGCTGTAGGGCTGGCAATATAATCACAGGAGCAGCTGCAGCCAAGCTAAAAGATCTCAGCGCCAACAGCAACTTCC
The DNA here is from genome assembly GCA_023558445.1 of Drosophila pallidifrons. Lineage (NCBI taxonomy): Eukaryota > Metazoa > Arthropoda > Insecta > Diptera > Drosophilidae > Drosophila > Drosophila pallidifrons. The sequence goes on along the minus strand of CM042351.1, from coordinate 24,034,116 downwards.
ACTCGAAAACTACGAAATGTAGCTCAAACTCATGTGAATAAACGCAGCTCAAACTTTATCAATCAACTCAGCTCAAACTCTGTGAATAAACGCAGCTCAAACTTTATCAATCAACTCAGCTCAAACTGAAAATCAATTCCGAATTCAACTCCAACTCCAATTCCAACTTCCCTTCCAGCAACAACTCCATTAGACAGCTCAAATTAGAGTGAAAATCATGCAGAAAGAGAGCAAAAAAGATTCACTGCAAACAAACTCTGAAAACTTATTAAAACAAACTCGATCTCAACTTCCACTCAAAATGAGTTTTACTCTACCTGCTCGCGCAGTTCGAAACTGAGAGAAAAGAACGTGCTCAGTACTCAATGTTCAAGTGCAGCTCAAAAGCAAGAGAGAGAGAGAGAACTCTGTAATGAGTGAAGAAGTCTGCAGAAACTGAATGAAGCACGAATTTGTGAATAAGTGAAGGAAGATTCGACGTAATAACAACATTAAAAGCAATAAAATTGGAGGACTGCAAATAATAGTTAAACAACTAATTTGAAATACTTGGTAAATACTTCAAATAATGCGTAGAAAATGTGTATTTAAGCATTACGTACAAAAATAATATTAATTACTGTCAAATTTTTAAAGCATTAAGTTGACAAATAACATCAATCTCAATTATAATAATCATTCATTAAAGCATGTGAGTAAAGAAATAATACCAATCTGTATTAAAATAATAAATTATTAAAGCATTTGTGTAAAGAAATAATACCAACCTAAATTAATACAATCAAATTTTACAGCATGTGAGTAAAGAAATATTATCAATCTCTGTTTTAATAATCATTCACTAACGCAATAAGTACAAAAAATAATATCAGTCTATCATATCATAATAATCAATTATTAAAGCATGTGAGCAAAGAAATAATATTAATCTCTGTTATAATAACAAATTTGTAAAGTGAACAATGAATTATTATTAAACTCTGTTACAATAATCATTCATTAAAGCAATAAGTACAGAATCTAATACAATAATATAGCAGAAATAATATTCTATTACAAACAATAATTAATATTTAGATTAATGTCTTAATAACCAGAAAGATATTTGTCGTTCTGGCTCATCTCTTTGCAATAAGGAATGGTATTCATTATTTCAATAAAATAATAATAGAAATATTAATAATATCCTAAGAAACGAATGGAGATTGATACCAGTTTCTGTTGCAATTTGCAAATTTTCTAGACATGCCTTTTCTTGATTTAGATAATAATTGTATAGACTAGAATTAAATAATGCAATAGAAACAAAGGTCTTCAGACTATTCATTATTGGAATAACATATGTATTTCCAGCCAATTTCCTAGTTCATTCTCAACAACAATGTTCAACTAACATAATCTCTCAATCTATCAACTTGCTTTCAAATTTGTTATTACAAGTTAAGTGTAACAACAACAATGTTCAACTAACATAATCTCTCAATCTATCAACTTGCTTTCAAATTTGTTATTACAAGTTAAGTGTAATATAAATATACATATAAATAAACGAAAATCTCAATATCTAATAATAATTAGCTTAAGAGCAATCTTGCATCGAAAACTTGAATGTGAAAATTATTACACAATAAGTGAAGGCATCAAAGAATAAATAAAAGAAATAAAAAAAAATTTAAAAAAAACAAATGCTTAATATGAAACATCGTAGTTATATAAATATATTTACAAATGCTTATATATTATATAATATTTTTTAATAAAACATCTTTAAAAGCAAATGCCTCTACAATTATCATATAATTATGAGAAGGCAAGCATTCTAGTATATTTCAAAGTAAATGTCTAAAATGATGTTACGCCCAGCAAATATGTATGTATAATTGCTAAAGCAAAGACAGTTTGAATTTTAGATAGAAATCAAAGAAAGGACATGCAATACAAGCGAATATGTTTCACGACTGAGTGTGAGTGCAAATGCAATGTGAGCCAACTGAGCCAAAGAGAGATATGCAGAGAGAGAGAGAGAGAGAGAGAGAGAGAGAGAGAGAGAGAGTGAGCGAATGAGTCGAGTGATTCAATGAGCTGAGTGAGCGAGTAAAACAAGTGAGTGAACAAACTGACTTGCTGATCCTTGAGTGATGCTGCCTTTTATTGTGGACTGCTGCTGCTGCTGCGGTCGTTGTTGCTGTTGTTGTTGTTGTTGCTGGGTTTGCACCTTTTGGTCAGGTAGGCAGGTGAGATTTGAGAATCGAGCTGAGAGATGCGCTGCTGCTGCTGTCGAAGGGGGCTGCAGCCCTATAAATAGAGAGCACGGCGCAGGGAAGGGCATCAGAACAGCGACAGCGTTCGCAGGGGCAACAACCACAAGAGTCGTCTCTACATTCTATATACTCTACACTCTCTATACTCTACAACTAACTATTTAACAATGGCATTGGGCAGCTACAAGCAACACTATCAGCATCAGCTGGCGCCATACACCAAGCCAAGCTATCATCATCATCAGCAGCAGCAACCACAACAGCAACAACATTTCGAACTTTCCGATGATTCGCTGGATGGCAGCGAGCAGCCATCGATGCTGGTTGGTGGCGCCTCCGTTGTGCGACGCAATGCACGCGAACGCAACCGCGTTAAGCAGGTGAACAACGGCTTCAGTCAGCTACGCCAGCACATTCCCGTTGCCATCATCGCTGATCTGAGCAACGGGCGACGAGGCATCGGCCCCGGTGCCAACAAGAAGCTGAGCAAGGTGAGCACACTGAAGATGGCCGTGGAGTACATTCGACGTCTGCAGCGACTCATCGATGACAACGATCAGCAGCAGCAGCAGCAACAACAGCAACAGCAGCAGCAACAGCAGCAACACTTGAGCTACCAGCAACAGTTGCAGCAACAGCAACATTTCTTTGCGCTGCAACAGCAACTGCAACTGATTTCGCCCAGCGGCAGCTGCAGCTCTTCCACGTCCACCTCCACCTCCACTTCATCCTCCGCCAGCAACTATTATGCTACGCCAGCAGCAACACAACTGAAGCAGGAGACAACAGCCAACAGCAGCTACGAAGATTATCGCAACAATTCGTGCAGCTCGGGCGCCGAGGATGATGACATCCTTGACTACATCTCACTCTGGCAGGACGATCTCTAGATCGTTGAAATAGCAGCCAACTTTCTGCTACAACTAGTCACACTGCCACGCCCACCATCGACAACAACAGCAACAACAACCACTGACAAAGTATTACCTCAGCAACCACAAAGTATTTTATTTATTTGCATTTTTTTTTCAAAGACTTTTGTACAAATTATTTATAAGAGAGAGAGAGAGAGCGCTGTTTTGTGCCTGTATTTATATTTTTATGTAGTTTATAAGACTTAGTTTAATATGGAAGACAATTTAGCATATAAGTTAATTTTTTTTGCAAACAAACATGGAGGACATTAAACTGATAGCTATAGCTAAACACAATTTTCAAAAAAAAATTTACAATTTTGATTTTTGTTTGGGGCTGGGGAAGAATTTTAAAAGAATTCAAAAAAGAATTTTGAATTATTTGCTTAAAGTAAAGGTAAAGTAAAAGTAAAGGTAGACAAATTTGACTTTCATGAAAATGGTGCTAACATAATTACACTACTTTGTGTATGGAGTTTTAATGAACTTTCATTTCATTGCAAAATAAATTTTTAAATTTTCAAATGAATTGACTTGCCTTGAAAACTAGCAAAGAGATTGAAACATTGAACCATGCTAAATATTTATATCTTTAGCTTATCAAAAACGTTTTCTTTACTACTTTCCACTTCTAGATTGATTATTCGTTGCATTTCAAACCTATTTTTATAAATTAAAAATGAATTTACTTGCCTTGAATACTAGTAAATAGTGTAAATCTTAAAAAGTGCCAAATATTTATATCTTTTGAGTTTAGTCAGCTGTCTTTAATATTGAGTTTTTATTCCATTGCAAAATTATTTCATAAATACAAAATGCAACTGCATTCAAATATGATTAATTCATTTGTATTTTGAACTTATTACAATAATTTTCTTTTACTACGTTCACCTTTAAGCATTCACCCACGAATTAGTTTTTGTTGAACATTTAGATTTCATTTCAATCCAATACAAATAAACACGAAAGAAAGCTAAAGTCAAGTGTGCTCGACTGCGAGATACTCGCTACCCATTTTAAATAAAAGTAAAAAGAGCGGTAATAATTTTCAACTACAACAACTTTTATACTGTAAAAATACTAAAAGTATACCAAAGACTGGGTATATTGATCGAAGGTGCTCGAGAGATACCCGCTACTTATGTTGCATAAAATATACCGAATAATATATCACAAAAATAAAATATTGGTTTAGTACTATATTCAAAATAAACCATAGAAAACAAAATATACCTGATTGCCAGCCAAAGCATCTAAGACGCGTAGAAAGTTGGCGTTTTTTCTTAAGTACCTTTAATAATTTTTATGTCTACAGGATTCATAAATACTGAAGATGTTATTGTATGTACCAAATCTAGCTTCAAAATTGCAATTCCTGAGGACTATGAAGGCATTAAGCAAATCAAAGCAATGGCGTAGTTAAAATGTAAGTCAGATACCAAAAACCAATGAATATACTGACGAAATTAAATCCTCTTTTGTTGTCAATTTGAAAGTACACTTCCCGTTACATTCTTCTTTAGCTACTTGCGACAAATTTAGTGGCCGATGAGAAAATGCGTCAGGCAAAGTGAATTATGCAAACGATTTGCGATGCAGCACTTTTTGTATGTTATTTCCTTACTTGCTAAATTACTTGCTGCATTTTTGCATATGAAGCGCAAGTTAATCATTCGAATGAAGAATAAGGTTTTTATTTGTGCCTCGACCATTGAATGCCGACAATTCCAAAACGATCTCAATCGATCGATACCCGCAGTTTTATGCCTGCTGCTGCTTTATTGAACTAATTTTGAGATATGTGCAAAATGTTTGCAAAACACAATCTCAATTTGCGTATAACTAAATCAGCGGGCATTATAACGACGATGAAATACTCTTCGATAAACGGTCAAAGTTTTAACTATGCGATTTTCTTTACTTGTATTGAAATATAAACAAAAATTCTTAATGATTTTCCATTGATTACAGAGAATTTTGAAAAAGTCTTAATGAAGTTTTCAATTACAAAAATAAATACTTTTAATGATCTATAAATTTGTATACAAAATTAATAACAACTATGTAATTTATTTAGAATAAAGTAACATTTTTAAGTGTTGCAAGAATCGATATAATTTCTCAGACTAAATCAAATAAACAGTTTGTCAATTTTAAAAGAAAACATTGAAAACTGTTGACTTAGTTGTATGCAGAATGTTGTCAGTGCAAAATAGCTAATTAAAACGATGACAAAATAATAAAAATTATATATAAAACAAGTAAGAAAGTTACAGTCGAGTGTGCTCGACTGTGAGATACCCGCTAACCAAATTTAATAAAGCTAAAATATTGAGGTATCATTTTCAAAATATACAGAAAATACTAAAAATATACCGAATGATATGTTTGGTATATCGATATAGTACACCATTCAAAATATACCATAGACGGCACAATGTACCAGATTGTCGGCCAAAGCAACTCAGATCCCAGGTAAGTAGGCGTTTTTGCCCATACAAAAGTATTTATTTAATAACTTCCACAATTTTTATCTGATCGCAACCAAATTTTCAGGAATCATAACTACTATAGTAATTATTGTATAAACCAAAACTAGCAACTCTAGCTTTAAAATTACGCTTGTTATTCGATTTTTTTGATTTGCGGGGCGGAAGTGGGCGTGGCAAAAATTTGAAACAAACTTGATCTGCGTGCAAACATAACAAATGCTGTCGAAAAAAAATTATAGCTCTATCTCTTATAGTCTCTGAGATCCAGTGTTTCATACGGACGGACGGACAGACACACAGACACACAGACGGACAGACGGACATGGCTATATCGTCTCGGCTGTTGACGCTGATCAAGAATATATATACTTTATAGGGTCGGAGATGCCTCCTTCTACCTGTTACATACATTTCCTGCCGGCACAAAGTTATAATACCCTTCTACCCTATGGGTAGCGGGTATAAAAATAAGCTTATATAACCCAACATAATTTGCAATACAAAAGAAGTTACTTAAACGAAAGGCAAAATTGTAAAAGTTTGATTGAAAACTCTATTTTTTTAGTCCTAAAAATATGTTAAAAAAAACACAAAAAGAAACAATTTATTTCTATGTTAACTATATTATGTTTTGTTTATTTTTTCGAACAATCTATAATATGAATTTATGATGAATTTGATAAATTTTCCCAAAGCGACTTTTAAAGATAAAAGTATTAAACAAAAATCAATAAATTTGCTTCTTAGTAAACTAATTAACTACGCTTCCATAATGACAAGTTAATCATCTGTATATGCAAGTTAAAGTAAGCAAAAAAGAAGAAAAAAATCTGAACAACTTGCTGTGCATCGCCCCCAAAAACAACAAAGCGAGACAAAAGAGCAAAGCTTAAGTAAAGTAAAGTGCTGATCCAAAAGGGAATTGTTGGGCTGCGATTTGTTTTGTTTTTTTTTGTGCTGGCTTTTGGGGCGACTCTGGAACGGAAGCCGGCGGCTGCATTGTGATTCGCGATGCTTTTTGCCCAGATAACAACGCAGAAGCAGAAAAAGAAGAAGATGAAGAAGCAGAAGAACGACAACAATTGCAGCCATGTCCTGTTCAGATCAGGATGTGCAGCAGATTCTAGACAGACCCAGAAGAAGACTCCCACGCGCATTTCCGTTGTCTGTTTCACCTCTCTCTCTCTCTCTCTCTCTCTCTCTCTCTCTCTCTCTGTCTGTCTGTCTCGCTCTGTCTCTCAGAAAGCGGCTCATTAATAGATCAATGAATTGGCATACGCATTTCCGTCATTTTGAAATGGGGAGCAACTCGAACCCGAACTCCAACTCCAACTCCAATTGCAACTTCAACTTGTTTCCAATTGCTTTGCACGTTGCATGTTCTGGCTTTACTTTGTTTTCAGCCCCGTTACCCGCTAGGGTAGAAGGGTATTACAGCTTTGTGGATTCATCTACGATCCCAAAAAGTATACATATTCATAATCAACGTCAAAAAGTGTGGAAGTTTAGCTTAAGAACTCTTTTGAACTCTATGGCATATGTTCTTAACTCACAATCTGGTATATTTTCAACCCTATAGTATATGTTCAAAGTAATAGTATATTTATATCAAATACAGTTTTTGGTATATTTCCTTTTTTTCGGTACTACACTGCTTTTAACATAATAGTATAGCAATATACCAAATAAAATATTCGGTATGCTTTAGTATTTTTGCGGAATGTTAATTTGGTATGTTTTAGAAGGAATACTGAGCTACTTTTTTAAGGTAACAGTATATTGCTATGTATGGTATGTTTTGGTATGTTTCAGTATTTTTTTTCAGTATAATAATGAGCTATATTTTAATAATTATACCACACTGATTTTCAAGATAATAGTACAGTGATATACCAAATAAAGTTTTGGGTATATTTCAGTATTTTTTCAGTAAGTAAATTAGATATAATATATTTTAAGAATAATACTGCACTGAATTTCGACGTAATAGTTTATCGACATACTAAATACATTTTTGTTAGATTTGAGAATCTTTGCAGTATATCAATTTGGTATGATTTTAATAAAAATACCGCACTGCTTCTTAAAGTGATATATCGATATATTTAATATAGTTTTCGGTATAATTAAGTATTTTTGCGGGTATCTCACAGTCGAACACACTCGAATGTAACTTGTTTTTTTTTTTGTGGGTCTGGCAAAACAATTCGCAACGCAGCCAGCAGCTAAAAGAAACGGTTTTGTTTTTGGGGCCGCATCTTCATGCTGCATTTATCGAATTATTATTTCCGGTTTGCGCCAGCATAATATATGCACAGAAAGAGACAACAACAGAGTGAGAGAGAGAGGGAGAGAGAAGCCTTTGGTGGCGGTCGCATTGGGAGACATACGACAAAACTCGGCGACAGCAAACGGTGCAAAATCGAACGCTTTTTGTGTGAAGTTAATAATACGCGTTTGACATGATCAAAATGTGAAACGAAACCCCATCGATCGAGTTGCGTTGCGTTGTGTTGTGTTGTTATGCAGAATGCCCCCAGGGCAAAGCAAAAGTATATTCATGTGCCCTGCAGCAGAGAGCAGAGAGTGAGAGAAGTTGCTGCCATTGGGTCCGTCCAGACTCGAGGCGAAACTGAGGCCAACTCCTTTACATGCATTTGGAGTGTGTGTGACAGAGTGTGGGGATAGAGTGTGGGAAGGGGACGGACGATGACGATGACGATGAGGAGTATACGCCGTATAAATTTATGATTTATTAAGGATGCTCTGATTACAACACGAGAGAGCTGCAAAAGCATCTTCTTCATCGTCTGCCAGAGACTGATGTCTCGTAAATAACACTCGCATAAACAACAACAACAACATCAGCAAAAACATTGAATAAAAGCTGGAGCAAAACATTCACAGCACAGCAAAGCAGATCAGAGCAGAGCAAGTGAGTTATTTGTTTAACATGAAGACTGAACACGGTTTTTGACTCACAAATGTTGACAAAGAATAATGTAATTTATGTGACATTTTTGCCTGTCAACGCTGGCAGATTTCACCAACTACCAACTTGATATCCCAAAAGAGGGTTAGAGAGTGAGGGAGAGAGAGAGAGAGAGAGAGCGAGAGAGAGACAGAGAGAGAAGTCGAGAAGGGAGAAAGCCAAGGATATACAAAGTGTATGCGTTATGTAAAAAGAAAAATGAGCAATTGCTGACTTAATCAGAATAGAAACAGCAAAAAGAAATATAAATGCATAAAGAAAGCTATAGAGCTTAACCAAAAAAGAAAGAATAAAGAGGGAGATAAAAGTATCATAATATAAGGGTTAATAAACGTATCTTTAACTACAAGATTCGATCAAATGAAAAGCAAAATATTTCATAGGAGAAACAAGAAAAAAAGCTACTGTGAGTGTGCTCTATTGATTTTGTATACAAATTATTCTTAAGATATACCAAATAAATACACTGCGAAAAATACTAAAATATACTGACAACTTTATTTGGTATATCTATATACTATATACTATACCAGTGAGGTATTATTCTGAAAATATACCAAATAAGTTGCCATAAAATACTAAAAAATATACCGCCAACTTTATTTGGTATATCTTTATACTATATACTATACCTTAAACACAGTGCGGTATTATTCTGAAAATATACCAAGTAATATACAACAAAATACTTTAAAATATACCGCCAACTTTATTTGGTATATCTTTATACTATATATTATACTATACTTATACTTATACTATATCTTAAAACACAGTGCGGTATTATTCTGAAAATGTAACAAATGATATACCACAAAAATACCAAAAAAATATACCGCCAAATTTATTCGGTATATTTATATACTATACCTTGAAAGGCAGTGCGGTGTTGTTCTAAAATATAAAATAAAAAATATACCAATAATGAATAACAAAAAATACTAGAAAATACCGCAACCTTGGTATATCGATATTGTATTAAATTCAAAATATACCATAGATTACAAAATATACCAAATTGTCAGCCAAAGACAACTATACTTAAGTAAGAAATATAAAGTGAAGAATAATACAAATAAAGTATTTTTCAAGTGAACTCGTTCGGTAATCATCATAAGCGTAAAATAGACTGTGGGAAGTAGTTGGAAAAATAGCAAAAGAATGAAACTATTGTCACCTCGACTGCGGTTGCAAGAACCCCTCATAAAAAGTGGACAACAATTGAACGGCATCCTTAGATAGTTGAAGTGAGTAACAAGTGCAGCATTCGACGAAAACGACGAGATAAAAAGAGATATTGTCACCTGATTGCTGGATTGCCAATTGCAGTTATTGACACGCAAAAGTGGGCATTGCCAGTGCCAAACAATTGCGGCACAAAACTATCAAGAATTCGTTCGTGCACTTGTTCCTCAGGTCAACGAGAATTTCATCCACTTGTTGCTGGCTGTGATCGTAAATTAACCGCTTAGCTATTGTTACAATTTTCCTAAAATATCCAATGAGCAGAACCATTAAAAAAAAAACGCCCACGAACTGGAGCAAGGATGGGAAAAAGGACAATTGCGTGTTGCACGATCTCTTTCGATCTCGTTCGCATTGCGTGTCATCGATTGTTCGGGATTGTCGAACGCACAATTTTTGTGAAGTTTTCATTAGCTAAGCTGATTAGAGCTGAGTAGAGACAGGTCGATGGGTTGATAGTCGTCGATTTCCAGCTGAAAAATCAACAATAGGAACTCACTTGATTCAATTGAATGGCGGGGAATGGGAGATTAGTCGAGTGTGCCGCTGCTCATAAGTAATTGGATTGAATGCAGCTAAATTGGGACAGTGACAATTACGCAATCTTCAATTTGCAGGGTCAGAAAAGATAGCTATAAAAAATTAGCTATTATGAATTACGTTTTAAGTACTTAAAGAGCTGATGATCATTGAAGGAGAATGGAAAAGGCCAGAAGATGAGTGAAAATCTTGCCTAGAATTTATCATTGTTATGTCATTGTATTTAATGCATAATTGACATAAATTTCAAGGTAAAGCATATAGAACAATTTTATGTTCTCTAAATTTAAGTTGTCTAATAAAAAATACAAAATATCAAAAAAATATTTTAGATATGCTCCAAATTAAACTGGTGAGAAACCGATTTTGAATAAAAGCAATACAGTGCGGTAATATTCGTCAAATATACCAATTAATATACCGTAAAAAATATTAAAAAAACGAAATAAACTATAGTCGGTATATTAAACTTCGATATCTATAAGACTTTATACTTTTCCAATCTCAAATCAAATGCATAAATAATGAAGATAATCGATGCATCTTATTTCAATTTTGTCAACATCCAAAAAGTATTCTTTAAAAGTGCCTCAAGAAAAAACTGCACTTTGGCTGTTGCTACCCTAAAAAAAAGCAAGATGTTGAATTTGACAAAGTTTTTTTTGTGTTTTTGGCATTTAATTGCCGACAACGACAAATGTCTCAATTAGCTCGAGGCACTTTCTCTGCACATACACAAATGGGGCCAACGAAATTATTTAAATTAATTACACAAAGTGAGCAGCGAATTCATCACAAAAATTCCACTTCTCCTTGGCTCTTCGCCGTTTTGTATTATTTTCCTTTAATTGTAGTCTTTTTGCCACAGAATTTAATTGCCACCAAAAAGAAAACACAAAAAAAAGTAACAGCAACAGAACAAAGTTGAGTTGAGTTCCATTTTGTTGCAGAGTTGGTAGAATCAACTTCAAGTTGCAGAAGCTTAGCAAAACTTTTTGTGTGAACGAATGAACAAGCAAAATATTTCAATGAATATAGTTTATTTAATACTGAATTTTAAAACAATGTTATGCACTTACCATTGACAATAGAAATTAATTTTTTAGGCCTTTTATGGAGTATTCATTTTCTGTAAAAGAGAAAATAATAATTGTGGATAAGTAAGATCTTAGGCAATTTAATGAATTGATTCTAGTTATTTATAGACATAACAAGTATTTAAGATAAGCTACAAATAAATATAATAATGATAACAATATATACAATATAATAGTGAAATACACGTTTTTATTAAAAAAAAAGTGCGGCATATACCTATATAACAAATCAATATACTGAAAAAATAATAAAATATACAATATGATTTATATTGTATATCGATAATACAATAAAAAACGTGCTCTTTTATTCTTTACAATTAATCATTATACTGGAAGAATGCTAAAAATATACCGAATGATTTATTTGTTATATCGTATAAAAATCAAAAAATGCGGTATTAATCCTCAAAATATACCACATTAATATACTGAACTAATATAAAAAATATACCAATCTATGTATATATTGGTCAATCTATAATAAAAGCCAAAAATGTGATGTTATTCATATATAATTTATATAAAATATACCTAATTACCATACTAAAATACCATAAAAATACCAAATGATTTACTTGGCATATCGATATAGTACTACATTCAAATTACACATTAAGGTACATATATCAAATTCTACTCTATGTGTAGCTGGAATTATGAATATAGAAACAAATTTTGATACAGCTTTGTTGAAGAATTGATTAACATATTAATTAAATGCTGATTTAATTACAAATTTGAATTATTATCGCAAGATAAATTGTTAATAAAGAAGCTCGCTTATTATAAATTTATGAGCTAGTTGAAATTAAATTTCCATCGCGTCACTCTTTTTTTGATAGCTGCGTGTTCGTCACAGAGTTTCATTTATTTCAAACTTTAGTTTTATATTTTTATAATGATATTTACAATATTTAATTGCCAAAACCCTCAAGCGAATTCCTTGCCTAGACAACTGCGAATGATTCATGTCATCAGTCCATCAATTTGGCATTGCAGCAGCAGCCTCACAACATTCCACATCCAGCATTGCACTATTGTGAAAATATGTTGTGCATATGCTGCGTGACTGTTCCAATTAGTCGACTTTTAATGTTGGCGCAGCTACTTGCTGTTGTTGTTGTTGTTGCCGGCGAATCTCTCGGTAATTCACTTTTGATTTCATATGCATTTCATCAAATTGCCGCTGCGCACGCGCATGCCAAAAACATCGCCTCAAGTCGCCTGGATAGTCCCAGACCTTGGTTGGATTTGAAAATTACTCGAAACCAAAAACAACAAACGAACAAAAAAAACACCCCAAGTGAAACTGCTCTAGTTGTTGTGACACATGCAACACGTATAGATACCCTTTAATTGGTAATTCTCTCTGCACAATTTGGAGATTATCAAATGGGGTTCGCAGCATTTCAGAGGAGAAGTGGTAAAAATATATATAAATATAATATAAATATAATATATAATATAAAAATATATATAAAATATATAATATGAATTTCAATAACTTTATAATTGAGTTCAGTTTCAAATTGTAGCTACTATCTCTACAAATATATAGAGAAAACTCTATCGGTAAATATAAATGGAAAAAAGTATAATATGTAAATCTATCAGATTACATAAATAATTATAGCGAATGGTAAAAAGATTTCATTCGTTATAAGACAATGTAAACAACACAATAAACCAACAAATGTAATTCCAATCCATTTAAATTCAAATTACTAGCATTATTTTGTTTAGTTTTTTTCCAAATTTTTTTTATAGATTCTTTTTTAAAGCACATTCAAGATAAATTTCCACACTCTAGCTTCTGCATTTCCCGAGTTCACTCAGGCTAGCAACTGTTTTTTTTTTTTAACTTTCCTGTCATTATTCAATCTGTAAGTTTTTTATTTATTTTAATAATATAAGCATTTACATTTATAGATGATTATTTTTCTGAACATTTTATATTATATCGTTATATTATATCAGTTATTAAAGACTTCTCTACATAATATGTGTTAGATTAGTCGGCAGCACTTTTGTACAAAATTTCATAACTCTAATTCCCACAGATCCCAAGATCATTGAGACTAGAAAATATTTCACTTTTCATTTGCTTGTATTATTTATATTATTATATGGTTTTATTAGTATCGATATGCGCATTTATATTTATAGATTATTATTTTTCTGAAAATTGTATATTATATCATATTTATTTTGCTCTTTAACTAGCAATCAATAAATGTTATTAAAGAATTCTTTATATAATTTGTGTTATCTTAATCGTCAGTACTTTTGTGCAAAATTTCAGAACTCTAATTCTCACAGATACCGAGTTCAATTGGACTAGCAAAGATATTATAAATTTTTTTTCCCGCCGTTTGTTAACTTGCTTTTATTATGAGTATTATTTTATGGTTGTATTAGTATCAATTCTCTCTTCACATATTCAACATGATATAGTCTTTGCATCTAGTTCTCTTTACAGAGCATCAAAATGTCGAATAGATTGGCTATTGCTAAACTGGTTGTTCGTTGACTTCGTACGCCAGTGGCTGCCAATTTAATGTAGTGCACAATTCGAAACTGAATTCAAAAATGAAAAACAAAAAAAAAAAAGTATTCCAAGTCATGATCCGAGTTGCGTCTGAGAGCTCAACGCTTTGAGCTCTATTCCCATTAAGCTTTTGCCATTCTCCACAATATTGCCCCAATCTGTGGCAGCCACAGCAGCCACAGCAGCGGTTGTCATTGCCGCGCGTCATGCGGCTCACTTCAAATGGGCGACGCGCGCGCGACTCACCAAAAAAAAGCGAAAAAAACTTGGCAAAAATTGCAATCTTTTTGAAATTTATGATGAAAAAATGAACACTGTCGCTTTTTTGAACATTTTAATTATACAGCAGGGACAGAGACAGCGACTGAGATAGAGATGGAGAGACAGAGAGAGAAAGAGAGAGGAAGAAAAGCGACGGCGCCCAGGTTTCCAGTTGTGAATTCGGGAACCGGTAGCCAAAAAAAAACAAGAGGAGACAGCGATCTCTCGTAGTAGACTTGAATATTTTTGCGAATTTTATTTTGTTGCGGGCATTTGTCGAGTAATTAATAAATTCGCAACGCTGCCACAGGATATTTGCATAAGAAATTATGGCAATGAAATGTTATGATTGCATCGAATGACGGACGACTTTAACTTCGGATGTGGATGTGGATGTGGATGCGGAGGTAACTGAGGCAAGGTCAGAAGCAAAGACTAGGAGAGACAATTATTCGGCTCATGGCTTTGATGCCATGATGCGCTTCCGTTGAAAATCATTGCATAAGCAACGTCCAGTTGCAAACTCACCAGCTGTGCAACATTTATGCAGATCATTTCACGGCTTCGCTTTGACAATCGGCAAGTAAATTCACCGTGGGCCAAAACATCGGTCCAAAGCAGCGTGTGGCGAATGTCCGAGAAACCGAGAACCGAGAACCGAAAAACCAAATCGGCAACACAACAAGGAACAACAACTATTATCCTTTCTCCAAGGATGTGCACGTGGCCTGCCAACTGAGAATCAGACGGTCCATTGTCCGCTTGACAATTGACAATGACAATTGTTAATAAAGAAAAGTAGTCGGCGTAAATTGCATAAGGCTCTTCTCTAGCTCTGCTCTTCATTCTTTTCACATTTTTGGTAGGCGTTTGTAAGCCTCTTCAGAGGTTGCGCCCAAAAATGTGTTTCTAATTGCGAGTCCGGCTTGCCATTGTTCTTCCGCTCTCCCTCTCCCTCACTCTCTCTCTCTCACTCTCTTTCTCATTCATTCCTCCCCTCTCTCTCTCGGAGTTGACACGCGGCAGGAGCAGAAGCCACAGTCTTGTCAGCAAGGCATAGGAAATGGAAACCTTTCAACTTTGGCGCGCATCTTACAACGAAGTCAGTGGGTGACCCGCAATACAATATCCATTTAGCATTCATTGTTGGCCAGAGATTCGCTTCTAATGAATGCCAACTTCTATGTTTTCCGACTTCTAAAATGCTGAGAGAGAGAACGTGTCCAACAAACATCCACTTGATGGATCACAACTAACTAATGATCGTTGCAACACTTTAAGTTCAAGTGGCATTCGGAGTTCCTACAAAACATGCTTCGCAAAACTAAATAATTAATCAACAAACCAAGCAAACTATTTGAAGCAGCTAAATAAGAAATTTGTGTATCAAAATTTACCTAAAATATCTTACTCTTAATTCATTGCTCTGTGCTGTAAATATATATTTTATAAAAAAGGCCATAAATTAAATATTATTAATACATAACCAAATTAAAACTATTAAATACAACATATTGAAAAGTAATTCTACTATTGCACTATAAAATCAATCAATCATATGTTTCCTAACAAAAGATAAGAATATAACTAGAATATTCTCAATCTAATTTACTCTTTACTTTACTATATGCTAAAAAATATGTATTTATTGTTTAAAAAGCAATCAAATCTATATATTATACACAAATATTACTACACAAATATAGTTATTGAAATTCTTTATTTAAGCAAATAAACACCGAACATATTCAAAAGCAATTCTTCTTTTGATAATTAAATTTGATTTAGCTGCTGTTTTTACTAATTTACTTGAATCATATGCTTGCTGACAGAAAAAAAATACTTGAATATTCCAAATTCTTATTGTCTTTGTATAAAATTTGGGTTACTAAAGAACAAAAATTCGATATTCAAAGTAAATACAACATATTGGAAAATAATTCTTCTTTGGGAATCAAATTTTATTATACTGACCTATTTTAAGAACTTCATACTATAATTATTTTCATACCTACATTTAACAATATTTTAACCATACAGTTGAATAATAAAATCTATATATAACTTAATTTTCTGTGCTATATTTTAAGGACTTCATTAACAGAAGTCGATGAGAATTCTTTTCGTACCTTCATTTTAGAATATTAAAATCATATAGTTTTATTATAAAATCTTAAAATTTCTTGAATTTCTTGTTATGTATTTCACTTTTCGTCTCGCATTGATTTGGCTACAATTTTGAAGGCAAATGTTGTATAGTTTATTGTCTTTGCTTCCTCTGTTGATATGTCTATCTCTCTCTTCTCTGTTTCGCTCTCTTTTCTGCTCTTCCTGTGATCTATAGCGTGCGTGTGAATCTATTAAAGTGGCAGCCGCCTTTTTTGGCTACAATCGAACGTCGATCGTTGAGCTGAACACGAAATTCAATTAAGCAAATCGAACGAACGCATCCGAATCAATTTTTGGCTGCTGCGCATATTTCTAGGAAAACTACAACCAACAACAACAACAACAAGAGAATAATGATAATAATGCTGCATATGCCAAGCACCTGTGTGAAAACGGAAAAAAATTAAATGAAATTCTGTTGCAGGCACGTCGAGGGAGGAAGTGCCAAAAAAGGGTTTCGATTTTGATCTGCTCGATTCGATTTCGGTTTTAGTTTTTATATTGTTATGCTGATGAACTGTTGATCGCTGGGCGTGGTCTGCAGGCGGGGGCGGGGGCGGGGGCGTTGAAATCAATTTTGTGAGTCAGCCACTGCCAAATGGTTATTCATGAATACACTCATCCACACTCACTCAGTCGATCGATCGATCGAAATCTGTTTGATTTTGATGTGGGTAAGGAAATCGAATGTGTGATCTGCACTCTGCGATCTTTTCGCTACGCATACAATATTTGCTTAGCTGTAAAACGTAGATGAAAATCCGCTAAAGCGGTTTCCTTTCTTTGTTTGTTTGTTTGACTGTGTGGGAAGGGAAATAATGCTGTTGCTTTTAGCGGTTTTTGCTTTTCCGGTTTCCGCAAAGGCTTATGCAAATATTTGCCCAGCAAAATTCCATTCTCTCCATTTCTCTCTCTCTCGCATTGTATTTTCTATCTCAATTCACATCCTGCCATTTCAATTTGAGCAAACGATTAATGGTCATTTGATGGGAGCGTGAAAGCCGTTGCGATTCGTTGCAGCGGCGTGAGAAGCAAAGCAAAGTAAAGCAACGCAATTTGAAGAGAGATCCTTCGAGGATCATTAGTGGAAAGTGGAAAGTGGGGCGTGTTGTGGCCCATCAACAATAGATCGTTACACAAATTCACCTTGGATAGATCAAAAGCAAGCCGCTGCACCTGATCCGCGGCATCCAACGAACCAACAGCACACAAAAGGTGTTAAATGGGGCGTACTAATGAGATCAGTGCACAGGACAATGCCAGGATACTAGAACGATTAGCGACCGATTTATGACACAATGCACAGCGCAACCGTGAACACAATGCAACACAGCAATGATTATGCTTATATGGGGGCAAAGAACAAATGCAACAATTGTTTAACAAGGATCTCCTTATGAACTCTCTCTCTCTATCTTTCTGTCTCTCTCTTTCTGTGGCAAGGACTCGCGCTCATGTTACAGATCACATGGCGAGATCGCTAACAATGCCGCGTCTCTATTATATTAGCTTGAATAATGACTTAATATCCAACAGTTGACTTATTTCACAAGCTGTGAAAGAGGTTTAAATTGTCTGGGGAGAAATTGCTGAGAAGAAGGTGAGAAAAGAAGTTCAAGGGAGAAAAATAAATGGAGCACATAGACGTCATTTTAAAGCATTATTGACAAAAGATAATAAGAATATAATAACAATGAGAAATGTTCTCTTATTCACAAAAGCGAAATCGTATTGAGATTATCCTCAAATTTCTGGATAAATGTGAATTTAAGTACAATTAAAATTGATAAATTTGGTTGCATAGATTTAGTGGCATTAAATCTTTCACTTTACAATGTGTAAGCCACAAAGACACGCGCATAAAAAAACATAAAATCAAAACAACTATTTGTTTTAACACGGCAGCATATAAATGTGATGATAACTTTAATACCAAATGGGAAACGAAAAATATTGAAAATTCAAAACTGCATTTGCTCTTAAAAATAAATAAAACTAGAATTAGAAATAGTAAATTAAAGCATTAACTTATTACCCAACATTTGTATCAAATGAAAACCACAAAGATACAAAAAATACCAAAAATAATATACTGAAAAAATACTACAAATATACCAAACGTTATATTTGGTATATTAATATAGTACGACATTTAAAATATATCATAAAGTGCATGATATACCAGATTCTACTTGTAAAAACATACCGCAATACTATTAAACATATGGTATACTAAAAGCTATATTTGGTATATTGATATAGACTATGTTTTGAATAAAAATATAACTGTGTAGTATTAATTTTTAATTATACCAAAATTGAATACCATAAACATCCTCAAAATATACGGACGAATATATGTGGTTTATTGATATCGAACTATATTCACATACATAAATATACCATAGAATGCAAAATATACCAGATTGTCAAAATATATCAGATTCTACTTGTTAAAAGTATAGAAAATGAATATACCGCACAAAATATTACAAAACAAGCAAAGGCTGTATTTGGTATATTGACATAGAACGACAGTTAAAATTTACTAGAGATTGGAAAATATACCAGATTATCAAAATATACCAGATTCTGCCTGTTACATATAAAAAAAGACAACCAATAGTATTGACATGATATCAAAAAACGTTCGCTAATCAGCAAACTCCATTCAATGTTAAATTGCAAAGAACTTGTTCTCCACTAAAATAGAAAGTGATCATCACAACGTCGAGTTAAATGTTTGAAAGGAAAAGGAAAAGACAGAAATTCTTGGCGCGATGCGATTCCCACCCAATGCGCAGATAGCACTTAAGGTCTCCAAAGACTGAAAGTCGCTGATTTTGCTGTAGCTCAATTCAAGTTTAGCATGTCGAAACTGCCAATCCGTTGAGGCAAGAGATGTTTCGCCACTTGTCAGGCAAATGTCTTGAGCTGCTTTGGAGCTGCTGCTGCTGCTGCTCATGCTGCTGATGCTGTCAAGAGTAATCGGATCTGTTCAGGATTAGTGTCGCTCACTACTCAATGTTGTAAGCCGCACGCATTTGGAGACATGCGATATGCAAAGTCGCTGAGTCGAACTTGAAATCGAAATCGAAGTGTATCACTCGATGTCCACACCACCCAAGCAGAGTAATGAAAAGCGAAGAGTAAGAGATGGGAGCAGGAGACAAGGGACAAGAGGAAGAAAGATTACAACCATTCTGACCATACTTTATATTCAAATCAGAGTTCAGTTTCAGGTTCAGCTAAATTAAAACACGTTTCCGCAGAGCAGTTAATGAACCGCCTTCTGTGGAAATGCAGCTAAACCGAAAGCCAAACTCGAGCACAACTAACATAGTAGCTGCTCTTCTAATGCCGCAGCCATCATCAACTGCTACTTTGTTTTGCATTTAACTGCAGAGTTTATGAAGCTACGTAACGAAACTCAGAGTCGACTAATTAAGAAATGATAGCAAAGATATCTCAATTGCATCAGCAATAATTAGTGCGAACATTTCTCTAGCTGCAGTCAACATCGATTCATCTTTGATTTAGCAATAAAATTTGAATAATTAACATGAATATTTCGAATGATAGAGTACTTCGATATACCAAATGTAGCATTCAGTATAATTTCTGTACTCTTTAGTATATCAAAATTTGAATAATTAACATGAATATTTCGAATGAAATATTACATCGATCTACCAAATATAGCATTCAGTATAATTTCTGTACTCTTTAGTATATCAATTTGGTATATTTCAAGCATAATAACGAAAGATGTAAGTAAATAAATAACAAATTAGAAAGAAAGAATGAAATTGATATACTAAACATAGCACTCAGTATATTGTTAGTATTTTTCAGTTGATTAATTTGGTATATTTGAAGAGTAATACCGCAAACTGTAAAAAAAATAAACAAACAAGAAAGTCAAAGTCTGCATTCATTAAAATATACCAACTTCATAAATATTTAATATATTTTCAGTATGTTTTAGTATATGAATTTTTATATATTGTAAGAAGATTCCGCAAATGGCAAATAAATGAAAACCTAATAAGAAATTTAAAGTCGACAGTGCTCGCATTCGTTTAAAATATACCAAATTTATATATACTCGGTATAATTTCAGTATTTCGCAGTATATTTAAAGAATAATACCGCAAATTATATATAATTACATAGCAAGGTTAAAATTAACCAATTTTATATACTAACGAAAACTACTGAAATATACCAAACTGTCTGCTTGGAATATCGATATACTAATTTACTTTCCAAATATTATATAACCTAGACTATAAAAATGATTTCAAGCGCAGTCTAAGACATCTTCTTGTAAATAAATACATAGCTAAGTTAAAGTATACCAATTTCATACACCGAAAACTACTGAAATATACCAAACTGTATGCTTGGTATATCAATATAATAATATACTTTCGAAATGTAACATAGACTATCAAAATGATTTCAAGCGCAGTCTCAGACATCGTCTTCAGCATATGGCCGCGAATAGAGTCATCATCAGTCTTCAACTTTAGCATCCATAACACTTTTTCAACATTCTCATTACTTTATCGACCTTTTCAACAGTGGCAGTCTGTGGGCAAAGCACTTGATCACGGTCACTTGAGGTTTTTGCTGCGCTCATTTCGAAGGCTTGAGGATTACGTTTTACGTTTTTTGTTTTTTGTTTCTATGTGTTTTCGCCGAGTCAGCGAGTCAGCGAGGTGCGAGAACGTTTAACGCCCCGGCAATCGAGAGTTTTCCAGTGCAGTTTTTCGTAGTTTCGATTTCAGTTTGCGCACACTGCGACTTCGCGTTAATTGGGCAATGTTTGTGCATGGCGACCGACGACCGACGGCTGCAAGATTCGTTAGCACATTTGTGCGGTTGCATGGCGGGGCGCGGCAAGGATAACAAGGATATCGGCGGCACGCTACAAAGTGGCCGCGCGGCTCATTTGTTGAACGAGCAAGAACTCTTGGAAAAGCAAAATGTGGAAAATGCAATATAATTGCGCTGATTATGATGGCCATTAACAAGCCAAGTTAGCCCCCTCGAAGGACCTTCCGAGAAACGCGTTGCAGCCAAAAAAAAAAATAAGAAACCCTTTCTCGCTCGAAAAAGAAATGGAAAAACAACGTTTACACCCCGTTTTTCATTTCAGATCGAAAGAAAGTCAAACCGCAAAGAAGCCAACTCACAGCGGGCTACGTTGATCCTTTCGAAAATATTTACTAAATGTTTTGCCTTTTTCAACTCGGTATCAGCGCCCGAAAATCTCACAACTTAAATGTGGGCGTGTGACTATTTTTATTGTGATTTGATTGGAACTCGCGATCACTTTCACCACACCACAAAATAGAGCAATAAATTCTTCGTGTTGACATTGATTTAGCTACGCCTCGAACTCGCTCTCGACACAGAAATTTATGATTTAATTATTGTTTTCATACGCTGTATCCCGCTGTGTGTTCACGTTTTATCAGACATTTGATCAGACTTTGACAAAACATTCGAGCCGAGCGGATGCATAAATCGATATGAAAATCACCAATTATCTTATGCAATGCGAGTGTGAGAGAGTGAGCAACAGAGAGCCAGAGAGAGACACGCACATTTCATAAGCATTGGCAAACTTGTTAAGCGCCTCGAATGAGATCTTTGACGTTGCCGTGGAGCAGCGAGGAGACACACAGCACAGCATTGCATAGCATAGCATGATGATATACAATAATCGAGCACTGCTCGCGATCAGAACACAAGCTAAATTTTCCCGTTCTCGCTGCCAACAAACAGAACGAACATTGAATGCTCTAAAGAGTGAATATAGTTAATGGAAAAAACTATTCAATTTAATAGAGTTACCCTGTAGCTAGTTCAGAAGTTGAACTTAAGTCAACATGATTTTTCAAGAATTCAATAAAGTCGATTTGTAGTTATAAAAATTTTAGATTAATCTAATGAAGTAAATTTGTTGGAAATGTGTGTTCATTATTAATAGAACCGCTAAATTACGAGAGATATGTTTAAGCATTAGGAAAAAGAATAGAAGTCCACTTATCTATGATTAATACATTAAAAATTGTCGTAAAATAATCATGGCACAATAATATAAAATCCCACAAAATACTATTCTATTCTTCAAAGTATATCAAATAATATGAGATCCCACAAATTACAATGCTAGTCTATTCTTCAAATTATTTATATGCAATATAATAATATGCAACTTACAAGCAGCAAAAGCAAAAGTTAGCTCCAAGAAATCATTGCAAATGCTGAAAATAAAATGAAACAAAAAATTATATGAATATTTATTTTATATAAATAACTTAATGAAATGGTA
This sequence comes from Drosophila pallidifrons, assembly GCA_023558445.1. Classification (NCBI taxonomy): domain Eukaryota; kingdom Metazoa; phylum Arthropoda; class Insecta; order Diptera; family Drosophilidae; genus Drosophila; species Drosophila pallidifrons. The sequence goes on along the minus strand of CM042351.1, from coordinate 24,011,248 downwards.
AACATTAGGTAAGCTACATTAATAAGCAGCTTAATAAGCTAAAATAATATAATATTTACATATAGTCTAAAAAAGTTTGTTAAGTTAAGATTTACCATAACTAAGCACAAAACTCAGTTCTATTTGGCTACCTTGATTGAGTTATTTCCTCATTTATTTACGCTTAGCTTTAGTTGCTTCCCCGTCTATAAATTTCTAATTAATTTTTGCGTACAACACTTGTTACTCTTAATTCTGATGCTTCAGTTGTGCAGTGGACTCGCAGCGGAAGCGCAAAGCAAAATGATGACGATGATCAGATGAGCTTCGGCGATGCAAATGCTGCGCAGAGATGACGACGACGACGTCGGAAGATGATGACGATGCTAACGATCCGACGACTCCTACAAGAAGAGCCCGTTAGTGTGCGAATGTCTGTATCTGTTTATGTGTGTGTGTGTGTTTGTCTGGTCAGCGCCCTTTTGTTGCGCTGTGGCAGAAGACAGCAACAAATGCGTTCATTTCCCTCTCAAGTCAAATATACAATGATATAATAAATTGAATGACATTCATAAATAAACAATATAAGAGCAAAAGCAAAGACGACGACGACGACGACAACGTTGGACTTGGACTTGGACTTGGACTTGAGACTGGGAATCGCAATCGGAATCGGAATCGGGCGTAGGCTGTAGCCCGACTTTTTCTCAGTCTGTTTTGTGGGGAGAAAAAGCGTAATGAAGACATTAAATGTGCTGAACGTTGCTGCGTCTGCAACGATTCGCTTTCTCACACTGAGAGAGAGAGAGAGAACGAGAGAAAGAGAGGAGGGAGCGAGTTGTAGGGGGCATTACATGCAAAAACAACAACTTAACATCATTATTAACAATAACAACAACAAGTGGCAAGTGGCAAGTGCAGAGCAAGAGCGAGGGCGAAAGAGAAGCTCAAGATCAGCGACAGCTACCGCGGTAGCCAACTCTATGGAAATCAAAATGGGATGCGATGTGATTCCAATTGGATTTGAGGCTCCGCTTTTTTCCTCTTTTTTGCTTTTTCTTTTCTTGATGTCTCATTTAACTAAGCTGCGGGGTAGCAGCAACAGCAACAGCAGCAGCAACAACAACAAATATTTGCCCGAAAATGCAATCATAATAAATGCGATCGCTGCCTGGGTGGTTGGCCCTGACGATCAACGACAGCAACCACGACGACGACGATCAAGTTGATCATTATTATGAACATCATGATGCTGGATGCAGACAACGATGCGATGGACCTGCATAGAGCGATCCATTTGACTACTCGGGCGGCCGCATTAACATACACTTGGGGAAGCAAAACGTTGAAACGTTCGAAATCTCGTATGTGGATCATGCGATTCGGAATTGTGGGTTCTGAATATTATGCGCTCTTTTTGATGAACCTAATTGACAACTTTTTGTCAGCACTGTGTGGGGATTATGATTGCTTTTATGCTAAAAAAGAAAAAAAAACAAGGAATGAGCAAAAAAAAACTCGAGACGGGTTCTTCCCGCAACTTTTGTTCCCCCATTCACTTTGCTGCTGCTTTGTTAGTTAAATATATTTCGCATGCTCTCGATTCGGGTGCATTCGTTTATATGATATGTCGAATCAAAGCGCATCATTTTGATTGATTTGCGGCAGACGCTGGAGCGGGCGGCAGTGAAGTTAGGGGAGTGGAAAGAGGGGAAGGGGAGGGTAAATGATGCTAGTAAAAAAAACTGGCAAAAAAACAAAAGAAATCGATGAAACTTGCAAACAAAAACAAATGACTTAGGCAACGAACTTGATTTGCAAAATGACTTAGGCAACAAACTTGATTGGGCAAGTGACTCAAGCAAAAAACTTGGCTTCCAAAGACTTTGGCAACGAACTTGACGAGATAAAAAGACTTGGGCAGCGAACTTGTTGTGGTAAATGACTGAGGCGACGAACTCGGCTGTACAAATGACTTAGGCAACAAACTAGACTACACAAATGACTTAGGCGACGAACTTGGCTTATGCAATGGACTAGACTAAGCAAATGACTTAGGCAATGAACTAGACTGATTAGATGACTTAGGTAACGAACTAGACTGAACAGATGACTTAGACAACGAACTTGACTTAAGCAACGAACTAGACTACACAAAATGACTTAGACAACGAACTAGACTGATCAGATGACTTAGGCAACGAACTAGACTAATCAAATGACTTTGGCAAGGAACTCGACTGCACAGATGACTTAGACAACAAACTTGACTTGGACAGCTCTCCAGACAGCACAAATGACTTAGGCAGCGAACTTGCGTGACCAAAGAAATAGCGATTATTTTAACACTCACACTTCACGCATCTGGAAGAACAATGTGGACTCTCAATAGGATGTGGATATGTGACAAAAGTCAAGTCTCTTTGGCTTTGCCGTCGAACTAGATCAGCGGATTTTGGTAAATCTGTAAGCCGTGCAATACTGGCGACAAAGTCAAGCCTCTAAAGCAGAACTAGATCATCCGATTTGTTGAGTTTTCAAAGATTTCCATGTGACAATGGGTGATGTTGGCAAACCTGCGAAACCGCTGGACAAAGAGCCAAGTGTATGACATAAATTGGCTCAATTGCAATGGCTAAACTAGAGCACTGCGATATACATACATATGTACGTGTGATCTATCTCTGGTGTTATCCGTAGATCTTTAAAACCGCTTTGCACGCCCCGTGAAACAAAAGGCAACTTAATTGCCATTGACAAACTAGACTCGGGATGGGACTTTGGCTAAGACCTAAGACGATTTGCTCGAACTACGCCCACATTATGTTATGTACACACACATATGTGACATTGTCTCGAGTGCTGCGATCGCCTTCCCCTTCCCCTTTTTCCAATCTCTCCTCGTCTCTTTCAAATCGCACAATGGCCGGAACAATGACAATTGCCGCTCGGCACGCACCAACTGAAAGACAACAGCGAACAGCAATGACATTCTCAACTACCGCTGACCGCCGCTCGAGGGAGAGAGACAGAGATAGAGATAGAGAGAGAGGGAGAAAGATCGAGAGCCTGGACAGCTCCTGGAATTTGCGGCCAACAAAAAAATAAAATGTAATTATGCGCGCGCCCCTAAAAAGTGGGCGTTGCACAGTAGTCTCTGGCTGCCAACGCCGTCGTCAACGACAGCGACAGGCACACGGACGGACGGACGGACAGACAGACAGACAGAGAGATGAACTTGCCACTGGCGGCAGTGAAAGCCGCAGCCACTGCCACAGCGCCTGCTCCACGCACCCAGCACAGTGGTGCAGAACTATACAAAAGGCTATGCAAAATCTGAATGGTAGAGTAACAGCTGATGAAACAAAGCAATTGAAAGGAATGGAAAGGGAAAGGAAAGCAAAATGTATTAATAGTAATATTCTGCTACAGAAATAATTGCTTGAAGTATTATAACTAAATAAAACACACATTAAAACAACAAAATTATATATAAATATTAATTTTAAAATTAATACCGTACTGATTTGCCTTTATTCAAAATGAGTAGCGTGTATTTCAAAGTCGGGCACACTTAATAACAGCATTCTTACTTCTGTTTTTAAATGCATATTAAAATCTAACTTGCAAATATAATCAAATATTTTTGTTTTCATAAATTAAAAATAGAATTTTCATAAAAATATATTTGTAAAGCTTTAAGTATTGACAGAAATAAACATATATTTAAATAGCATATACCAAACCGAAGATCTTTAGCAGCCAGTGCTTTAGAAATAAGTTGGTGCTTATTTTAATTTTATTTACCCTTTCAAAATAAATAAATAGCAAATACAAGCTTGTGTAATTCAAGTTTGACAAACAATAATTTCTAATTTGGACTGGGTAATGTTATAATTAATTTTGCAAGGCAATTTATTCGCATTCAAACGTCAATTTTTAGTGCATTCTAAAATAATATTTAAAATGTATATTTACTAACTTTCTAGCGCTCATTCTGAATGTATTTAAAAATAAAGCCTTGAGTGTCAATGTGCGCGGCATGGGATGATGAATGTCCACGATCGAGGCAGTGGGACAATGCTTTGGGCTTTTCTCACGCTGTGTGTTGAGGCGTCGTCTCGTATGTTAAACTGTCGCTTGCAGCCAGAAGCGCAATTAAACAAATTGCGAGCCAAACACAAAAACAACAACGAAAACGAAAAGCGTTTCGAAATAAGAACTTTATTTCATGTCGTTCTCGTTTGCTTCGTTTAATTCTCGTTTCGGCAAAGAATTTTATTTAATTGTTGCACAAACGACTTAATTATTTTGGCAGCCAGCCCAAAAAACAAAAAGACTGAAGGAATTGAAATGAAAAGGAGAGACAGCCTGCTGAGGAGGCTCAACATATAATATATGTCTATAGCCAACTGACATGAAAGGATTCTAAAGCTGATTCCCAACATCTCGTACTCGTATCTGATGATGGCCATGAGATGATTTCAGTTGTGTTTTCAGGATGTGTTTTGCCTCGGGCTGAACTGACTTTTAGTATTTCTTTGACTTTTTTCGCTGCTGCAAGCTGATGATAAACATCAGCCGAGTTTGAAGAGAGACTTGAGGCTCGTGTCGACGGCTCATGTTACACACACTAGTTACACACACACACTCACACACGCACGAGGATGTGTAAACAAATCCTAACATATGCATATAAGTAAACTATATCCTGACCAACAACAGCAACAGCAACATTTCTTGTCATTGTGTCTATTGATATTTTGGCCTGCATTCCAAGCATTTTCTTTCTTTCTTCTTTTGGCATTTTCCCGGAAAATGCGTATTTGAAATTTCGCCGACGCAAAACGAAAACGAAAACGAGACCACAAAACACAAATCTCACGCCTAACAAGACACATAAGCCGCATTTAGTTGCGGCTAAGCCAACAGCCAACTAGAGTGAGGAAACAGAGCAGAGCAGACAGAATCTTTTGCCTATCGATCTCTATAATCTATGCGGCAATCTTTAAGGGAATTTTGCATAATTTGCGGCTGCATTCGTAATGCAAATCCCATTTGCAAAAATCCACCAAAGACCACCAAAGCAAATGCAAATGCAACTGCAAGCCCACAATTATGACATAAACAAACACACACAAAACAATCGCGATCAGCAAAGATTTCAAACGATTTACAAGCATCAAAAATAACATTGCAACTTGCTCTGAAAATATGCTGTAAATAAAAAAAAACAAAGTAATTAGCTGAATGCTGAACAAGAACGAAATATTTGCGATTGCTAAATACCAAGCAAATGTAAAAATTACGCACTTTAAAAATATGAATTCAAAATTATCAAAATAGAAAATATGTAAAGTAAATAATTCACAAATTTCAGCAAACAACTGATTTAGAAATCTATTTAATATCAAATTTATGATTTTGTATTATAAGAGTATTCCTTTATTTAAGATAGCTAACTAAAAAAGTTATTGCTTCATAGTGGCAATTGAAATGTTTTTGAAATATTTGTTGCCTACTTTTCCATAATAATTCATGTTGTCGTAAAATGAAACATATTTAAAAACATAATTGCTTAATGAATTTTGGAATCAAGCAAAGAGTAAAGGCAACTTCAATTATTTTTAGAACTGAAACCTTAAAAGTAAAAATGAAAATTTGATAAAACAAACTTGCAAATTAGCTAAGACACATTTTGATATATCAAAATATACCTAAATTTCTCGTATATTAATATTATGATAAAAGCTCTGTTAAGTATAGAAAATTTTAACTTTAATTTCAAAGTCAGTTGTTTAGCGAAATTTTTGTGACAACGAGAATAGGTTTAGGTTTTTAGAAAAGATTTCGATTATTAAAGCATTGGGACAAAAGTTTTTCGTATATATGCAAATTGAAAGTAATTGAGAGTATATCTAACGATTACTAAACTAATTCAGCATATTTTGAATTAGAATGTAATCAAAAATATGATGTGCCAATTGAAATTTTGTTAATTTGTCAATTTGCCAATGAAACATATTTAAAACGAAGTTGTTTAATAAATATCTGAATTAAGAAGTTAATGCATTTCGAACTATTATTGTTTACATATTAAAAATTTGTCAAAATTTAGTTCTTTTTATGCTGAAAGTTCAACTAAAAATTGAGAGTAAATATAATGTTTAGAAAATTAATTTCAATAAATAAAACCGGCTCATTTGCTTATTCGAATTTCTGTAACAACAGCAAAAATCGTAATAATTTATAGTTCATCATTAATAAATCTTGTAGTTTAGTATTGGTCAACTTAAATCATCAAGTCACTTAAAAAAAACTTTGAACTAGTAATAGAGAGTAAATAAAATGTTTTCCAAGTTATTTGATTCAAACAATTTTCTAATCGTTTTCCAAGAATTCATTGTTTTTAATTGCTAGTTAAGGCGAGTTCATAACTCCTCTTCATTCCTTTTCGCTACTCTTTTCTCCTCATTCCTCATTCCGCATTCCATGTTTCCCTTTGCAACTTGCAACTTGCAGCTTTCCACTCATTAGTCCAGCCAGATTAGATCTAAGTGATGTCGCAGCAGCCGCCCGAGGTGGCAAAGCGTTTGTAGTTACGAGTACAAACAAGTTGAGCGACGCCCCAGCCGAAGTTGCTCTAGTTGCAAGTAGAAGCCGAAGCCCTTTGGCAACATGTTGCAAGTAAACACAAGTGTGCAGCGTACGAGTGTGTGTGTGTGTGTGTGTGGCTTAATCATAGCCATCAGCGTAGACAAGCTGCAACGCAATGTTGCACATGTCGGGGGCGTCGCCTGTCAACTGCTGTTTAATGTCTTTGATTTCGTGCTTGATTCCAATGCACAACAACAACAACGAGAGGTGTATTCAAAGGTGTGTGTATCGATGTGTGTGTGCGTGTGTGTGTGTGTGTGTGTGTGTGTGATGGGGTTAGCAACGTGTCGCGCTTGGGTTTCTCTTATATTTGCTTGGCGCGTCGCATGCCACAACATGCCACATTGAGGACGTGCCGTCCTCTGTTGCACAGTTGCACCTTGACTGCAACCCTCTCTCTCTCTATCTTTCTCTCTCTCTCTCTTGCTCTCTCTCGCTCACTCTTCGTAGCCCTTTCGAGGCCAGCTTGCTTTGCCTTGACAGCTGACAACAAAAAATCGTGTAAATTAATATTTTCCTGGCGTCGTCGAGAGTCCTTTTACTCCTTCCCATTCTCATTCCCATTTCGATTCTCCCTCTTATCACTTGAGACGCAAAGTGGCATCGGGGCACGCGTTTGCACATTTCTTCCTGTTCAGCCCCCTCCCTCCACACCATGCCGCTGCCACCGAATCAATGTCTTCTTCCTCTTCGTCCTCTTAACGGTGTTTGTCCTTCTGCACATTTTGCAGCTTGTCTATTTTCTTTGCTCTTGTTTATCTATTTTGCCTCGCTGACGCGTGTCTCTGTCTGTGTGTGTGTGTCTCTGTGTGTATGTGTGTGTGTGTGTGGTTGTGTGTGTGTGTGTGTGTGTGTGTGTGTGTGTGTGTGTGTGTCTCTGTGTGTGTGTGTGTGTGTCCTTCGCGTCTTGAGTTCCTTCGTCGCTGTCGTCGTCGACGCTCTTCCTCATAAATATTTATTTATTTGTTTGCATATCCTTCGACTTCGACTTCGACTTCGGCGCACTGTTTGCACAGCTTTCAATTGACATTCGGCTTCACGCATTCCCCCCCCCTCTATCCATCTACCAACACTCATAACATTTACATACTGTAGCGATGCAGTCGACAAAATGCCATCGAATAGGTGACGGCAAGTTGTTTATAATTGTCGTAGAAATAATTGAGCATGAATCGAATCCATAAACCGACCTTATAAAGTATACTCTTGATTAGCGCCAACAACGATACGATGGAGCCAGATCCGATTGTCTGTCCGTCTGTCTGTCTGTCCGTCCGTATGAACTCCTAGATCTCAGAGACTATAAGAGATAGAGATATTGAATTGATCAACCTTTTTGGGTCTTTATTAAGATAAATTATTATTAAATACTTAGTAAATATCTAATTTTCGTATAACAAGTAGAAAGCTACAGTCAATTGTGATCGATTGTGTGATATCCACTATCCACATTTTCAATAAGAGCAAATCGGTGTGGTATCATTCCTAAAATATACTAAACAACATAACGCAAATATAGAACAAAAATATTGAAGCCTACTTTTGGTATATCTATGAAGTATTTCTTAACTAGCTTTACAATATTTATTTGATCGCAAACAAATTCTACGAAAAATCGCGACTCTGAGATATAAATGATCATACGGACAGATAGACAGATAGACCCTTATACACTATGCAAAGTGGGACGAGAACATGAATGAAATGTTGCTGAAAGGCAATAATAAAATAGAGAAGTTAGTTACTACTGTTTCTGCTCTCAACAGTTTGCGATCCAATTGTGATTGCAAGTGCAGCTACACATTAAAAATTAAAAACAACGACCACCATAAACGACACCAACCAAAGAGAGCGACAAGTGCTGCGACCTGAGACTTGTAATTAGCGTATGGATAGCAACGATGACCTTGTTGCTTAATGATGATGATAATGATGATGATGATGATGATGACGAAACTGATGTCATCGAAGAGCTTGATTGATAAATTGTTGAAACATTTTTATACTATGCATACAAGGTACTCATTTAAACAATTTGCAAAATCTTTAGCAAAAATGGTTGAGAGAAGCATTTCATTTCAATTCATTTCCATTTCATTTCATTTCCAATTCATTCCCATTTCATTTCAGTTTCATTTCCATTTCTTTTCCAATTCATTCCCATTTCATTTCAGTTTCATTTCCATTTCGTTTCATTTATATTTCATTTTCATTTCGTTTCCATTTTATTTCAATTAATTTCCATTTCATTTCAATTAACTTCCATTTCAATTCCATTTATTTTTATTTACATTTCGTTTCTATTTCATTTCCGTTTCATTTCCATTTATATTTTATTTCCATTTCATTTCATTTCTATTTCATTTTCATTTCATTTCATTTCATTTCCATTTCGTTTCCATCTCATTCCCATTTCATTTCCGTTTCAATTTCATTTTATTTCCATTTCAATTTTATTTCAATTTCATTGCCATTTTATTTTCTTTTTTTCCATTTCACATCCATGTTATTGCATTTCATTTCGAGTTCATTTCCATTTATATTTCATTTCCATGTCATTCCATTTCATACCATTCAATTTCATTTGTTCTTAATTTCCATTTCATTCAATTTCAATCCATTTAATTTCTTTTTATTCTAGTTCATTCTGTTTCAATTCATTTCACTTCATTTAATTTTAGCTTTCCTTTAAACAGTTGAGCAACATCTGTTGCTATTTTCCAGGGTATTTGATAGTCTTCCTGAACGCCTGTGATCTTTGCTGGTTAAGTTGGTTTTGTTGTTGTTCGTGTTCTCGTAGTTTAATATTGCAAATTGATAACGTTCATTAAAATCAATAAATTGAGTATTTACATCTATCGCTCTCCCTCTCTCTCTCTCTGTCTTTGTCTCCATATATGTCTATCTATCTCTATCTGTCGCTGAGTAAGAGAGAGCAATTACATGATAATCAAACAAGGCTGACAACAATTGCCATTGGGAGCCGAAGCTCCTCCTAATTGCCGGCAACAATGTGTCCTTGCGCTTGACAAATTCCAGCCACAGAGAACTCAGAGAACACAGAGAATGGATACAAGGAGGCTGTGGCGCACACAAAGCACAATGTGCCTCATAAAATAGCTAAATAGAGCTGCAGAAAGAGAGAGAAGCAAAGCGAAGCGAAGCTCGTTGCAAGAATCCGACAATGTCGGCAAAATGCTTTTGTAGCTTTTGTTGCAGCAGCAGCATTGGGTGGGACAAGTGTTTAATCGTTGCTAATTATACCGCGCAACTTGCAACTTGCAACTTGCAACTGCGCGTGTCACTGTCAGACCTTGCAACTGTGCAACTTGCAACTTGGCTGCATTGGAATGCCAAGCGTCAATTTAATTATGCGAACAATACAAATTGCGGCGCACAAAAGAAATGATTATGTGTCTGTCTGTCTGTCTGTCTGCGATGTCTGGGCAATGCAACAAATTGGAGGCAGCAACTTGCAACAACAAAAACAGGAGACCAAGTCAGCAGTGCAACTTGTGGCTGCCCCACAAAAATAATTACAAATAAATCAACAGTTGGCGGCGAGACAAATTAACACATAAATTCTAGCGCATTTATGAGAGTGTGCTTCTCTCTCTCTCTCTCCCTCTCGTTTCCCCACTCTCCCTCTCTCTGTCGCTCTTTCCCTCTGTCCCTCTCTTTGCAGCTTTTACTAGCTGCCAGTTCTATGGAGCAGCCAATTAATAATATGCGAGGTGAACTGACACGATGACAACACGAGATACGCGTAATGCATGGCGCATTACATGCCGCTTATGCTTCGCTCTCCTCTCTCTCTCTCCCCCTCTCGCTCTCCCTCCCTCCCTCTCTCACTCTGTCATTGCTGTGATCTTGATCACGTGTTGCGTTCGCTGCGGCGCCGCAATCATTGATCATCGTCTCAGCACTGGGGGAACCTAAAGCTTTTGACTTTGGCGGCGGCATTGCATCCACTCAGTTGCTCCCCTTCCCTCCCTTCCCCCTCCTTCCCCTCTCTCTACCCCCACCTCTAAGTGCTATCTTGAGCACATCGCTGTTGCATTTCCAGTCCTTGCTGTTGCTTCTTCTGTGATTCGAAAATTTCATTTTAATTAAATTGTTGAATGCGCAAGTGCAACGCTAAGTTGCCATTTAGCTGCATCAACTCTCTTCCCTCTCCTTCTCTCCCCCCTCCTCTATCTCTCGCTCTCACTCTCTTGATAGCATCGCTGCAACGGTTTATTACTTTTGCCGCAAAGCGCAAAACATTTCGCGCCTCAAATTACATTTTAATGAGCTGTGAAAAAATATTTGGAGCAACACTTTACAAGATAAGCCAAAGGCACGTTTACCTTTGCTCTCAGCTCAGCTCAGTTCTCGAGATTATCCCCAACAACATCAACAACAACAACCACTAAAAAAGGAGAAGCATCAGTAAACCCAAAAATACCTCAAAATGGAAAATCTCGACAAATATTTCGCTGCTAAGTGGGAGCAAATTACGTGAAAGCGCTTTAACGGCTTTTGAGCCGTTTTTGGAGTTTTATAAAACGTGCCAAAAAGGTTTCTAAAGAACTCAGTTAGGAGCTAAGTTAATAAAGCGGCGAAAAACATTTCTATTTAAGCTATTTTTATAAAAGAAGTGAGAACTTTTCACAAAAATTATACCAAATGAATTATTTCATAAATATTTCGTAATTTAGAAGAGATTTTTTGATTTTTATAAAGTGAAATGGATAAGGAAAAGAATAAGGATAAGACAAAAGGCACAACAACACAACAATTATGAAACATCTCGCTAAATATTTCGATTAAAATACTTCGAAAAATTACGTGAAAGTGCTTTGACTGCTGTCGGGCAACATTTTTTTTTTGTTTTACACATAAATAAAGGTTTCTAAAGCACTCAACTAGGAGCTTTTTACTGAAAATGACATTTATATTTAAGTTTAAGGATTTTTATCAATGCATTGCAATGGGAGTAAGACCTTTAGAAAATATAATTATTATAATTTTATTGAAATAATGAATACAATTCCTTATTGGAGTGAGCTGAACCAGAGGAACTAAGGGCTTCAGGCGAGAAAATGTATTCAATGAGCTTATAAAGAAGGAAGAGTAAGAAATAATAAATCACAAATATTTACCACTAGAAAATATTTTTGCTTCATTGTAAAAATTGTAGTTACAGATATAGAAAACTATTTTCGAATGCTTTTATACTTGAAGATTCATGTGCATAAATTATTTGGCGCTAATTCTGACAGTCTTTGAGATGAAGCTGTTGAAAGTGATGGACGGACTGATAGACGAATAGTTAAAAACTACTTAAGAGAGTCAACAAATTGTTGTTGAAAGGAAAAATATGCAAAGTGGAAAATATTACTAAATATCTCGGCTTAATTATGCGCAAATTACTAGAAAGGACATTTCAGCGCTTTTATTTTATACGATAGCAAAAAAAGTCTTAGAAATTGCAAAAGCATGTAAGAGAAAACTATTCCCGGATGCTTTTGTACTTAAATAATCTTGTGCACAAATTATTTGGCGCTCACTCTGAAAGTCTCTGAGCTGCAGCTGCTTAAAGTGACGGACGGACAGACAGATGTATAGTTGAAAGTGACAAAATAGAAGCAGCTATTGGGCTCTGAAATATCTAAATCATTTTGGTATAAGCATTATTTTTAATAAAAGAGTCCAGAAAATGAATAAATATTTAATGAGAACTTTATAAATAAATAAAGTAATATTTATTTTTGTTAAATTAGTTGACTGATGAAAAAAGTTGTTTTGCAAACATTTTGAATGGCTGCCAAGTTAAGTTATTGTTCAGTTTGCATGTTTAACACACTTATTTTTGTGCATCAGACGTGGATCAATCAATTCGATTTATAGACACTGTAAAGTGTTTAATGAATGCGATTCGATTCGATTCGATTGGTGTTTCCCATGGAACTTTGGCTCTGGTGCACTTGCTGCATGGTGCATGTCATGCAAATCGAAGGATCGTCAAAAGGATGGCCAAAGGATCAAACAATAAGAAGCTTGAGAAGCAAGCAGCCAAGAACAAAAGCGGAACCCAAGACAACTTGAAGCCAAGCACGAAATTTAGCACAAACAATGCCACAAGCAGCAGCAGCAACACTCGAACTTGCCACTTGCCACTTGGCATGATTGACTTATCAAAAGGAGTAGTTGACTGAACAGCGGCAGCCGCAGCAACAGCAACAGCAACAACTGCAATGAAGTGTTGACAAGTGGCAAGCAAAAGGAATGTGTGTGTGCACGCCGTGAATCAATGAGCCTAAAACTCTCTGCCTCCGCCTGTTGCATGAATGAATGAGCTTGCGCTTGCGCTTCCAGCATGCAGCATGCAGCATGCATGGGGCGGCATGGTGTTGCATGCAACACGATGCGTTGTTGCTGTTCCTTTGGCTGCCGTGGCAACAGCAACTGAATTATGCGCACGCATTGTGCGCACGTCATGTGGCAACAAAAAGAAAAGAAAAGAAATAAGAAAGCTAAAAAAGAGTGTGATTGACTGTGAGATACCCGCTACACCTATAAACTAATTCTACAAATATACTAAAAATATACTACAAAATTACTTAAATATACCTAAAGTGCTCGTCTGTTAAATAGACGAAACGGATTTTCAATAAAAAAAAACATAGTCTACAAATATACAAAAATATACTGAGTGTATCTAATGTAAATATACTAAAATATACCGAGTGGGCACAACTGTGAAATACTCGCTACCCATTTTCAATAAAAAACATATTCTACAAAAAATATACTAAAAATATACCACAGAAAGTTTGTCCGACATAAATATACTAAAATAGGCTGAGTTTGTATGACTGTTAAATACTCGGTAACCATTTTGAATATACTAAAAACATACCACAAAAATACTAAAATCGACTGTATATACCCACTACTCATTTTGAAAAAAAAAACGCAACACAGTGCGGTGTTATGCATTGAATCAACCAAATTAATATACCACAAATATACTAAAAACATACCGAATGTACTTGACCGCTACCCATTTTCAATAAAACCATATTCTACAAATATACCAAACTTATACCGCAAACATATTGAAAATATACCAAGGGCTATATTTGGTATATTGATATAAAAAACTTAAAAAACTTCTACTAAAAAACTTCTACAAAAATTTGAAACAAACTTGATCTGCGTGCTGTCGACAAAGAAAGTTAGCTTTATTTCTTATAGCTTCTGAGATGTAGGCGTTCATACTGTCGGACAGACAGGCAGACGGACAGACAGAGAGTTGGCTATATCGCCTCAGCTGTTGATGCTGATCAAGAATATAGTTTATGTGGATGGAGGTGCCTCTTTCTCTCTACACAAAGTTATAATACCCTTCTCCTCCTCTGGTTACCGGGTATAAAAAGCGAAACGAATCGAAACGAAACGTGGCAGCAGCAGCAGCAACCAGTGGCAGGCAGCCACACACTTGTGCATGTCCAGCGTCGACGCGTTTTCTGACGAAATTTACAGCAAGTGCGCGCTGAAATGCTAAAGAGACGTCAACGTTAACGGCGACGTCAACGTCGTCGTCGTCGTCGTCGTCGTCGTCGTTGACTGTTGCCTTCGATGTGTTGCGTGATTTATGATGTGCTTCAAGCACTGCAGGGGTATGGGAAGGCGAAGGGGAAGGGGAAAGAGAGGGGAGGCAGGCAGCCAGGCAGCCAGGAGGTGGCATGCAACAGGAGTAGGCAACACTTGGCACTCGGGCTCTTGCAGTCAGCGTTCGACAAGCCACGTGAAATGGCATTGATCGCTGCCAAAATGCCAAAATGTTGCTGTTGTGACAACTGCGCTCTTTTCACCCCCTTCCCCTTTCCCCTTTCCCCTTGCCCCTTTCCATCTTTGATCCTCTCTCTCTCAACTCCGCGCAGCTTGTTTAATTAAAATGTGAAGCGCAGTCATGTAAAGCAGCGAGTCCACTGAAAACGCAATTACATAACTCAATCAATTTGTAAACTAACCGAACAGAAAAAAAGCAACAACAAGAACAAGCTTGAAAGGCTACATCGAACGAATGAACGACGACGCAAATACTCTTTCCATATTCGCTGCAAAAATGTACAAATATTGTTTATTTTTATTTATCTATTATGATATTTTTAGCTTTTAACCAAGTTCTCGAAGCATTTATAATTATGATAATAAAGATAAATAAAAATAAAGATAAATTCTTGATTTAATAGAAGAAATTAAAATAAATAAAAGACAAAAAAATAATAGAGAAAAGTTCATTGCAAACAGAGCTAAATAGTTGTGTTGACATTAGATTATAACAGAGTTTTTATTTATGTATTCAAAGTATTGAAACTAGTTGCAGAGCTTTCAAACTTACATCATAAAAGATTGCATCAAAAATCGTTCATTATTGACAGTGTGCCCAGATGCACATTAATAGGTTTGTCAGTTGCATATCCAACAAATTGGTTTCATTATCAATAATAGTTAATAAAAAGTTTATAAGAACATTCGTCGTAAAAATTGTGTTTTTGAAATAAGACAACTTTAAAACCAAATTCTGAAAACAAAGAACATTAGTCTAAAAAATGACAAAATTGTCAAAATAATACTAAAAATTGCTAGCATTAGGATTTTCATGTTCTTGATGCACTTTTGAGACAAAAATCTTCTTAATTTTCGAACTTTTTTTATTTCGATTGAGCTACTAAAAATAGGAAATGAAGAAGTTAGCATATTATTATTAACTGCATTTCTATCTTTCACATGCTCCTCAAATGCTTTGCAATTGTGTATGCTTTTCATTTGCTAGAGAGTATAACTCGAAGAGACGGAAAAGACTACCAACTACCCATAAAACTTTTGGCCCAATCACTTAATCTGAACTACAAAAAGCCCAACGAAAAAAACGAGCAAAAAATGATCGCTTTTAAATGATTTTGGCTGACGTAGCGGCGATAAACGAATTTATTGCAACAACGCACACTATAATTGGACTTGCGATATCTGCGAGCAGCAAGTGCGACAGAGAAGTAGCGTAGAAAGAGAGAGCGAGAGAGAGAGAGAGATGGAGCAGTTTGATCGGCGATCGTCGCAGATCCTTAAACTTTATTATCGCCGCATGCAGCTTGGGTGTGCTCCAGTTCCAGTTTCAGTTTCAGTTTGAGTTTCTGTTTTAGTTTCCATTGTTTTCACAGCAGGACACACGCAAGTGCAAGCGAGATGGCAAATGAGAGAGCGAGAGAGACAGAGATCAAGCCATAACAATAAACCGAAACAACGATTGAAATTAAGTTGCTGCAAGTGGCCACCAGAGATGCGCCTCCCCAACACAACAATCAATTCAGCAAGTGATCCTCTTCAATCTGGGAAAATGCTCCCAAAAAAAAAAAAAGAGAGAGGAAAGAGGAGGTGGAAGTGGGGACTACAGTGTAGTTAGTCGTATAACCGTATTCAACAATTTCAATTTGGCTTGACATTGTGTGTGCGTGTAATTTATCACGTTCTTTATTAGCCAACGAGCCACACAAATAAATACAAAGCACACAAAGGGGACAAAAGCTGATTCGCGAAGCAGCTTTAATCGATTAACGATCGCTCTCAGACATCTTCTCAAGCGATCCCGTGTATGCGATGCGATGCGGTGTGCGGTGTTTCGTAAATTAGTGCATTGTCAAATGGCTGACAGTGCCAGGACAAAGTAGTAACCAACAGACACACACACAGAGAGGAGACAAGCTCATCCATATGCATAGCTGATCGTTAAAAATGCCAACAACATAATCAATGATCAAGGTCCCCAGCAACAGAGTTGTTTCACTTGCTCTCTCTGCTCTGCGCTGCTTCATTGATCGCCTATCGCGACAATGCGCCGCTGCCTATTAAAAGTGCAAGCAACTTGGCAGTGAAGCAACAAAAAAAAATCAAGTAATAAAGCTATATTCGAGTGAGATCGACTGTGAGATACCAATAAAACTAAAAATAGGGCGATATTATTCTTTAAATATACCATATAATATAATATATACAGATAATATACTGATAAAATACTAAAATATACCATAGAGTACCAAATTAATATACTATAAATATACTGATTACTAAATTTCGCATTTCGATATACTATTAAAATAAAAATATACTATAAACTACTGAAAAATACTGAATGCTATATTTTGTATATCCATATATTGTTACATTTAAAGTAACAAAAAAATATACTAAGCCAATTCTAAAATGGCCTGAATCGTTTGGTATATAAATATACTATTATATATAAAATACACCTCAGAGTACCAAAATGATATACCGAAAAAAATACAAAAAATATACTGAATGTGATATTTGATAAATCGATTTGCTAGTACTTTTCAAATATATCAATAAGTATCAAGTTAATATACTGGAAAAATACCATAAATATACCAAATACTATATATAAAATATATTGATAAACTATTACCTTTAAGATATACCATAAAAGATGAAATTCATATACTGAAAATATACTGACTGCTATAAATTCTTGTCTTCATTCGTGAAATATTCATATTAAAATTAATAATATTAATTAATAGTTAATAAATGTGAATCTCATTAACTTTCTTGTTTTCATTTTCCAAATTTTTCAGGCAATACATTTTAAAGTGATCGTCAACAACGAATATAATTAACTGTATTATTATTCTTAATTAATTCTAATGTGAATATAAATTAAATAATGCGTAAATTGCTTAAAGTGCATCAATGCTAAAGCTGTTTTGCAGTCAGCTTCAATCAATCAAAGTTGCGCAATGATTACATTCAATTAGAGTCACGTCAAGTTGAAAGCGCAACTGAGCTTCAAACTGTTATCAACAAATTTGGCGCAATCAATCGAGAGAGAGAGAGAGAAGAGCAGAATGCAATGAGTGTTGTCTCAAACTGTCGATCAGCAATTTGTGCAGACTGATGACAAAGTGCTGATGCTTATAGCAAAAACAAAAAACAAAAAAAAAACAGAGTATAAAAGAAAGAAGCTCAAAATAATGAAGCTCATAAACTGACACTCGCGCCTCGAATTGAGACTGAGTCGGAGACAGCGATCGATCGGTTAAGCGCCGAAAGCCATGATCAAAGCCACGATGATCAGCGACGACAAGCGGCGCATATAAAATTCATCAAAACATTATTAAAACGTTGTTGGCAAAGGGCGCACACAACAAAAAGTTGTAAATTTTTAAATACAAATACAGAGAAGGAGACCAAGAGCAAGGGCAATCAATCGATAATCTGCAGTGATCCTCTCTGGCCCTGGGATCGCCAATCTCTGTCTCTGTCTCTGTCCCTGGCATACTTTTACTAACGCTAATTTAAACGATGCGATGGCAAGGCAAGGCAAGCCAGGAGTTTCATTGGAATAAGCCCCAGCCGCATAATTTGCATATCAGCTTAATGTAAGGCCAAGGGATCTGCACAGTTTTGTAAAGCTTCATACGAGTGAGAGAGAGAGAGAGAGAGAGAGGGAGGGAGAGACGTCTTATCGCCACAGCCGATCATGTCCGATGCCCCGATGACAAAACTGTCCACGTACCCCAAGCAACGTTGCAAAGGCGTGCTCGCTGTTTTGTGGCTGTTGCATTAATGAATGCCACAGGCTGACACTTTAATTTTCAATTACAACAAATTGCCTATAATGTCTATGCTTATCGCCTCAAGTGCGAAAGAGAGCAGGAGAGTGAGAGAGAGAGAGAGGAGGCAAGCAGTGTGTGTGCTTAATTGCGATCGCAAGGCGATCTAATGACAGTCCACAATCCACAGCAAAGGCGAAGCACAAGTAGTCGACTTATCAAAATCTACGCAATCTTAAATCAATTCATCAAACTCAAAGATTACAATTGATTTTCGCAAGTGCGAGACAGCCAGAGAGAGAGGGAGAAGGCTGCAGTTAGAGCGGGCGATCGAGCAGGCGGATCCATAAATAAATGTAGTGCATTCGGCTGGTGCGTGTGCTGCGTATCCGGTCCGCCAGCAATGCGATGCGATCCGATGCGATGCACGGCTTCAGATTCACTTCGGCAGGTCCATCAAATGTGTGTGTGTGTGCGAGAAAACCGAGAGCAACAACAATAAGAGTGCAAAATCAACTTCAGAATACCCGGTACTCCAATTTATGCTATTCTATAGAATAAAATCTATATTTTTTTGTACATTATTTTTGCTTAAAAGCAATTATTGTATCCATATAACAAATATGTATTTTAGTATGTAATTTGGTATATTTTCAGTATGTACCATTTTATATATATTTTCGTTAGACGGCACTTAATGTATCAATATATCAAATATACTTTTAGTTATATTTTTGGTATATTCAATAGGTATATTTAAAGTATATTTTGGTATATTTATTACATAATATATACCTTTGTATAAACATTTTTGTTAAACTACACTTGGTATAAAAATGTACCAAATATGTATCTTGGTATATTTTCGGTATATTTAAAGTATATTTGGTATATTTATAATATATATCTTTCTAATTATACTTTTGTTAGATTGTTATATCGATATAACATATGTATACATATGTATTCCGGTATATTTTTGTAAATATGTGTATATATACTTTTTTGTTCGACAGCACTTATTGTATTAATATACCAAATGTACATCTTGGTATATTTTCGGTATATTTACTTGGTATATTTAAAGTATATTTGGTATATTTATTAGGTATACCTTTGTATATATTTTTGTTCGACAGCACTAGTTATATAAATATACCGAACATGTATTTCGGTATATTATTGGTATTTTTTTAGTATAATTAAAGTAGATTAATTAAAAACGGACAGCGTGCTTCTCAAAATTGAAGCGAAATGAATGAATAAAAATTTTCTCATCATACAAATTTATTACTTTAATATTTTTTTAATTTGCAGACAAATTTGCGATTTTCTATACAATTCAAGACAACAAAAGATGTCAATTTTATTAAGGACTTTTTGAAAAATACCCAAGTGAATATTCTTATAAAATTTTATGAAAATATCTTTGGTAGACGTAGAGATCTAGTATCGAACGGTCAGACTGATAAAACATAACAAACAAGAGAAATCTCTATGCGAATTATTACTACACGAAAATACTCTTCTTCGCTATGCACGACCGGGTATAGAAAACAAAGTCAAACGACGAAACGATCTATGGCAATCTAGCAAAAAGACATGCCCTATAATAATGAAATGGCACACGAGGGCAGTGCCAAAGTCTGATTCCTGATTCCTCCTTCTTCTCTCAATACGGACAGCGATGATCGTGTGTCTCTGTCTCCGTCTCTGTCTCTGTCCTCGTCTCAGTTGCATTTGTTGTCTCAGTTGCAGCCTCCTCTTGCTCTCTGTGTGTCATGCTGTGATCGATGTGGCAATAATTTTTAAATAAATGATCGCTGCCTGTAAATGATCGCTTAGTTCCTGCTGCAGCAACAGCTCCTGCTGACTCTCAAGCTGTGCTCGGCTCCCAGCTACCTATAAGTTGGCTAGACTCCGACTCCGACTCCGACTCCGACACCGACACCGACTCCGAGTTTGCTTTTCATTTTGTAGGTGTTGTCATTAAACATTGCCGGTTAAGTAATTTGCCATGTACACCAAAAAAAAAACCATTAAGCACTTGCACAGATCAAAACGCTAAAGACAATAAGAAAAAATAATAAAAACCTAAAAGGAAGTAGAACCAACTTCGTAGAGAGGCAGAGAATATAAAGTGTTCGATATAAATATTTAGAGGGATTAAATGTAAATTAAAGCTCAATAAAACTTTACTAGGAAAGCCACAAGAATTAACTATATAAAAAGATTCAATCATGACATATATTATGTTTATATTTTAGGTTGGAAAAATATTTAACATAAAATATAAAATATGTACTCAATATATTATATATACTTAAGAGAGATAATGAAAACTGTAGAGATTTAGCAAATAAAAGCAACAAAATTGTGAAATAAGTTAATCAACAATACATTATTCCCAGCTTCTGCACATCTTTGGCACTAAAAGCGACTCGATGATGAAAAGTGCCGAGAATAAAACAAAGAACCAAATATCCAGTAAATAGATCAAGTCAGTTATGCAAGAACGTGAACGATTTCAAATGTAATGTCAATTCAAATATTCATCGACGAAATTAATCGAAGCTTTGTGCTCCAGTGCTTTAATTAATTCAGTCATTAGTAAATTGATTGATAGACATCAAAAAACAATTTAACAATAAATCCAGAAAATTTCAACAAATTTTTATTATGTAATTGATTGATAGACATCAAGAAACCAAACTAAATATCAAGTACTTCTGTTAATCTTTGGCGAGCTTTTTTGCTGTATAGAAAAGGAAACTCAATTGAAATAAAAAAGCAAGCAGATAATGTTATCAATATCATCGAAAAGCATCAATAGCATCGAAAATAATGTAAAGTAAAGTTAATGTTAAAAAACTAAGCACCTTCAGCTTCAGCATTGTTGTAGAAAGTGTGAAATATATTTTTAAAAAATTAAGGAAACTCAATTGAAATCAAAAAGCAACCAGAAAATCTAATATATTTCGATGTAAAATATGCTCAAAATAAAAATTTAACACTTTCATCATCAACATAGTTGTAGAAAGTGTGGAAATATTAAAATTATTAATGAAACTCAATTGAAATCAAAAAGCAAGCAACAAATGTTAAACATTTCAACTATGTACATGTTTAAGGTAAAGTATAGTAAAAGAAAAATGAAGCACCTTTAGCTTCAAACTTAGTTGTAGAAAGTGTGAAAAATGTTCCACATCGCGTTGTAAAATAATTATGTATCCTCTAACAAGGCTACAAACTACACATCAAAATTATCGTTTTGCGTTCAAGGGAGAAATATACGAAAAACAATAAAATTAAACAGCGCGGCATAAAAGTAAATAAACTTGCTTGAGTTGCTTTTTTTATGTTATTTTTTCACACCTTTACAGTATTTTTTTCTTTCATTTTTAGCCTGCGGCGCTAGCGAGATGCTGCAAAAGCAAAAGACCAGATCCAATCCAATCCCAACTCAACGCCTTCGCAAAGCCACACAAAAAGTAAAGTGAACGAGTAGGGGGCGGCGTAAAGGGAAAGGGAGGAATGCGTGTAGCCAGTCGACGAGTTAATCCAATTTAAGCATATAAATTATGAGCACGAAACTGAAATAACAAATCGCTTTATTAACCAACGCAAACATTTATCGCAAAAAGTATAAATATTTGTTATTGCATTAGGCATCCAATGGCTGATGGCTGATGACTTCCCCTCCTCTTCCTCTTCCTCTTCTAACACAACCAACGCACAGGATGTGTGTGTGTGTTTGTGTGTGTGTGTGTTTGTACACCAAATATACAAGTTAGGCGGATGAAGTGCAAGAGCAGCAAGGTCCAAGCCCAAGCAGATGATGACAATCTCTGGAGAGCAGAGACAGCGAGCGTCCACACTTTGTCTCACTCTGTCTGCGAGGGCGTCAGCAAGGTGCAACAGACGGGGGAGGGGGATAGGAAGAGGGGAGGGGAGAACAGCGGCAAGTTGCGTGCTGCTGGTCTAAGCAAAAGCCCCAGTAGACAATTGGCTGAGCAAAACAAATTGAAACAAGAAATCTATAGTTGAGTGTGCTCGACTTGAAATACATTTGAATAAAGCAAAACAGTGTGGTATTAATCTTAGAATATACCACAATAATATACCGTATAAATAATATAAATATACCATAAGTTTTATATTTGGTATATAAATATATTAGTACATTTAAAATATACCATGAAGTGCAAAATAAAAAAGTATTTTTTGTCCATTCAAAAGTATTTCTTTAAACACCTCGGAAATCATAAAAAATATAGTTATTATGGTGCTTCTATCTTCTATCCTATGGAATAGCGGCTATACAAAATTAAATATGAATTAATAAAAATGCAAATAAAAATTATGTTAATGAAATAACAATATTGTGGCGAATTTTTGCATTTGGCAGTTTTAACAAAAAATTGTACTTAAACATCAAGTGATCATAATAAATTGTGCAACTAAAAATGAGTTGGGAATGATTTTATAATTTTTGTACAGCAATTAAGAAAATTAGTAATAAAATATATTTTCGCTAATTTCAGTTTTCTGCGGAATTATATACAAATCAAGTAAGTCGCTTACCAAATTGCATGTGATAATGATAATGAAGAGAACTCCTAAAAAAAGAAAGAACATTGATACATTTAGTTTAGTTTACACTTAATAATTTTTAATTTTTGATTAGATTTAATTACTTATAGTTAGCCGTAAAGTGAAGATCAAATAAATAAAAAGTAAAGTTGAAATTTATTCATTCTTCTTAATTTACAGCAATGATGGAAAGTACTGTATTTATGAATAATTTGATTATTGAATCTATCGAATTGAATTCTAAGTAACTAAACTACACTTCAAGCTTGTCTGAAGTTAAGTTACTTTCTGTATTTTTCGCATTGGGTGTCGAGAACAGTTCAGAAAAAAATGCGGAGCAGAACTAACGCCTTAATTATATATGCAAGAAACGCAATGGCAGATATATCACCAGAGAGAGGATGGATGCTGCAACACGCAACTGGACAACAGTTGAACAGTGTTTCTATACCCGATATCCATTGGATGGAAAGGGTATTATAACAACGGCTGCTGTAGTCGGGTTTTAGTTGCTTTGGTTGACAATCTCAATTTCAAATATACCATAGTATACAGAATATACCAGATTGTCAACCTATATACCGATAGCTATTTGTAGTATATCGACTATCTTTTACATTTAAATGATATTATAGAGTTTAGAATATAACTCTGTATGGTATATTTAAAATTTACTAAGATATTGATATACTAATCAATATATTACATCAGTATATTACATATATGGTATATTTTGAATGTAATATTATGTGGATATACAGAATATAGTCTATAGTCGGTATATTTTTAGTATATTACTATGTTATATTTTAAATGGATATACCATATTTTTAGAGCGTTATCAGTGATATACAATTATATGCAATAAATAGTATATCGATATACCAATTCTAGTCATCGGTATAGTATATTTTGAAGGTAATAATATATGTAATAATAATAATAATAATATATCGATATACCAAATATATCGATATCTTTTCATTATATTATGTATATGGTATATTTTGAATGTAATAGTATACCAAATATAGTCTCTGGTATATTTTAGTATTTTTTTATATTTTTGAAGGTAATATTATATAGATATACCAAAAAAATCATTTGGTACTTTTAAGGATTATCTTCGGGTATTCCACAGTCGAGCACACTCAACTGTAGTATTCTCGTTTGTTTGAAGCAGGGGGAAAATATCGGCTTGAAGACTTCATTGCAGTGCAGAGAGTCAGCTAATCAGAAACAATTTAAAGAGACACAGACACCTTTGCTGCAATAAACATTTGAGTTGTAAGTTCGCAGAGGTGTTGAAAGTTTTATAATGCGAATAACACGAGTTGTGCAGCAAACCAAAAAAAAGCGACTGAGTGTTGCCAAGTTGCCGCTGGGCATTGAAAACGCATTCGGATCGCATTCGATCCACCCGCAAAACGAGACTGCAACAAGACTGAATAATGCTTTGCATATAATTCATGAAATTTTATAAGTAAAAATGGGCAAGAAATGCATTTTGGCCTTCGACTGTCGACAAGTCGTTTCTGTTTTTTGTTCTCTCTCTCTCTCGTTCAGCTTGATTGATGGCCAAGGAATAAAATGAAAAGCAAAAAAAAAAAAAAAAAAGAAGTAGGATGTCAAGTTCACTTTTGGGTAGCGTAACGTTTTAATTTCTCGGCAATCAAACATCATAGAGGGACAGAGGGGACACCCAAAAGTTGCCACTCAAAAGAGAGACTTTTGCTGGATCGGCTGTATCAAGTTTAGTTTTTTGCTCCATTCGATTGCCAGCAGACACTGAAAGTAAATCACCAGCAGTTTGACATTTTTGTCGTTGTTTTTATTTATTTTTTTTTTTTTGTTCGTGGTCGTTGTCGGTATTTTGATGGTTGCTGCTTTAAAATTTATAATGTGTGGTCGCCGAATAATTTGAAGGCACCTAAATTGGTGCATGTCTAGATTTTAATGGCTTAATTGGCCACATCAGCCACATCAGCCAACGGCAGTCGAAAACGCAGCATCACAAATGGCATCGAACGTAATTGGAGCAGTTGATGAATCCATAAAAGCATCCATTTAAGCATGCCTCAAGCCTCAAGGCATGACTAATGCTAAAGATCAACTAGCATAAGTTTTACAACACAAAATATAACAACTAAAACAGTAAAGATTTCTGCATGAAATAATAAACAGCACAGAGTTCAATTGCGAAATATTCACAAGAGTCGCGAATTTTAGTACAGTTAATAACAACTACTTATAGTATTTATTATTCCTGAGCATTTGGTTGCGATCGTATAAACATTATATAAATTATTTAAAAATCTCTTTTACTTGTTTATTACTGTAAACTACAAATAGAGTTTACCAAAATTTGAGAGTTTTTTTTGTTCATATTTTGAGTTTAAAATTCTAGTTGGAAAGCAGCTTTCAATTTACAGAATTCAAGCATTAACATTTTGCAAAACAGAGAATAGCTGTGCTTTATAATCGATCGCAGTGGCTTAGTTCTGTGTAGAGTTTCTCTTGATAGAAAAGTGCAAAGTTATGTGACATTCTCAAAGGGAGCTGATCATTAGATAGAATTACACACACACACACACACATAAGTGCACTTCAACAACTTGCGAATCTTTCTGAAGCCCTGCTGCCTGATCACGCCCACACTTATCAGTTCCGCCCACAGTGATATCTCGGTCCGCCGCGTAATCAAGCTCCCATGCTTAATTTGGTCCGTTTACATTCAAACTTTTGGAATGACATTTTTGCATTCGATCAGTTGAAATGGCTTCAAAATAAGCAACTGTTGAGTAATAGTTGAGTATAAGCTAAACTTTTGAGTAGCAATTGATTAGAAATGCACACACATACACACTAACACATGCACATCTAAGCTGGGTAAACTCTGTGAAGCTCCTATGTGTGACCACGCCCACTTAGCAGATTCGCCTTCTCTGATATCTCGGTCCGCCGCCTAGTCAAACACATTCACATACATTTGACACCGATTAAATTACATTTTTGGCATGCCAATTTTACATAGCGATGGTTTATCAAGCGAATAGCTACAACACGTTGAGGTTCTCCACAACTGTTGAGCAGCTGTTGAGAGAAACCTCAAATACTTGCACGTGCTTAGCAGTGTTGCCAAAGTTTGTTGTAAAATAAAAGCTGTTTTTGACGGGAAGAACGATCCAAAAAAAGCTGAAAAATTAGAAAAAAAGGCTATAAAAAAAGCTGATTTTTCAATACATTGGATTCTCTATATTTTTCACAGGGTGAGCTTACAAAATCGGTTATATTGAAACATATATATAGAATTTTTACAGCAGCTGCTCTAATATTCACAATATTTAGAGAATTTCATTAAATTCCTAATTCTTCTTATTTTTATTGTCATATGTTCATCCAGTTTTTCTATCATTTTTTAGAATTTATTAGGAAGGTTATATATTTGTCAAGTCTACGCAAGCCATAATTGACAATGCTTGATTTAGAATAAAATGAATTTCATTTTAAGTAGAAAACAACGAGTAGAAAAACAAATAGCGCTGATGTCTTCAAATTATTTAACAACTAGGTTTCCTAAATGATCCAATTGAACCAACAATGTATGCTCGGCCACAATAAGACATAGCACTGCTTCTTGCTCCATCGTCTTGAACATCACAGTTACAAAATCTATTTGGTTTGTTTGCATAAAGGCGTCCCTAGCACTTATTTTTTTGGTTAAAACATTGGCGCGCAAATCAGAGAGTTTTGGTGTGATTGTACATTTGCAGTAACTGTCATCCGTGTCGCCCATTTGCCTTTAGTGACGCTACGATGAGAATTGGCGTGTTCTTTGGCATTGCTTAACAACACTATACAATCGATTTATCACTAAAAATGTTGGCAAGCATCGACAGAACATCTACAGCAAATATTGTTCCATAATTTTAGGCAAATAAAAATAAATCTAAAAAAAGCATTTAAGTAAAAAAAAGCCAGAATTCCCGCTGCCCGCTGTTTGCAATTTTTTCTAGCAAATGGCATTTGAAAAAAGCCAGTTTTGACGGGAAAAAAGCGACTCTGGCAACACTGGTGCTTAGCAATCTGACTTCACTTCTCGGTCGTTACATACAATACTTTCTACTATGCCTTAAAGTGCTCTTCAACTGTTGAGCAACAGTTGATGTACATCTAAGCTGATCTAAGCTGTGCAAGCTCCTCTGCTTGACCACGCCCACTGAACGCCTTCGCTGCTTTGAATATCTTGGTCCGCCGCCTAGTCAAGCTCCCATGCATAATTTGGCAGACATAGATTAAAATTTTTGGCATGACATTTTTGCAGTCAACCAGTTGA
The DNA here is from genome assembly GCA_023558445.1 of Drosophila pallidifrons. NCBI lineage: Eukaryota > Metazoa > Arthropoda > Insecta > Diptera > Drosophilidae > Drosophila > Drosophila pallidifrons. The sequence goes on along the minus strand of CM042351.1, from coordinate 23,984,059 downwards.
AATGCCTTCAAAATAGGCAACTGTTGAGTAATAGTTGAGTAGAAGCTAAACTGTTGAGTACTGTTAACACTAGAAGCACACGCATTAAATTATTACACACACGTCAAAGCTGGGCAACTTTGTGATGCTTCTCTGCCTAACCACGCCCACTTAGCAGCTTCGCCCACATGAATATCTTGGTCCGAAGTCTAGTCAAGCACGCACACAACGTTTGGCACACATGAATCGATTACTAAGTGATTAAAGACAGTTTACTTTATCAATTGCGTTCAGCTCTGCAATTCATTTAAATTATTAGACTTTGAATTCGAAACTCATTTTCGTTAAGTATCAACGCAAAGCAATTAGCGAGCTTACATTATTAATATTATTTAATTTAATTTGAACATTATGTTCTTTTAAAAATTTGATATTTCGAATAGGATAAATTCCATTCTTAAAGCAAGATCGTAATCTTGAATTTCGAAATTGAATTTATAATTTCAATCATGATTTAAGAAATAACATTTTTGGTTTAATCTAGATTCAACATGTTAGTCTTGATCATGTTTTTTCTTTCATTGATTTCATTCATTGATCATAGAGTGCCCCGAAAAGAGCATTTCAATTAGTTAAGCTTTTACTTTAGGAACGTTTGAGCTAACAAGGAGCAGCTGCAATGCTAAGGACTTTACTCTCTGATGGATGATGGAATCGACTCGATGATCCATTAACTTGGCGCCGGCCACAAAACGAGCGACGAGGGTATATTTCTGTTGTCCCTGAGTGTGAGTTTCAGTAGGCGTGAAATTCATAGAAATTAGTCGTAACTTTTAGGCCAAGCCTCGACTGCAGACACAACTAAAAAAAAGGAGACGAAGTCGAGGACTTGTGGTCAAGAGTAAGAGCAAGGCACGACCTTTTGGTTTATTTCTTTTTTGCCACGTCTGAGGTGCAAATTGGTTCGCACCTTTTTTTTTTGGCAATATTTGAAATCGATCTTTTGCGACGCGCTGCAAATGAGACTTCGACATCGACTTCGACTTTGGTTCGGGGCATAGTTAAGCGTGTGATTAATGAGTTTTTAAAAGGCTCTCTCACTTGGCACATTTTTAGCAGAACTTTAATTGGAACATGCTGCTGCGTAAATCAGCTTAAAATTGCCACTAATAGGCGCTCAAACTCGAACTCGAACTCGCATCGACTTGACTCTTGTCTCGTGTGCGAGAGAATTCACACCTATCTTTTGGGTCGTGGGTGTGTCTCGTCGGTGTTCGTGCTGGCAAAAAGGTGTCGAAATTAGCAGCGAAATTAGATGCACAGTCAGAAGCGAACTGATTGATGATTTGTTGCCAAATATTTGGCTAGACAGGAAGTGATCTAGATTTTAAAGTGTGTGTCTCGATTCACGTTCCAGGAGTCAAAAGTAAGGAGCAAAAAAATCCAAAATGATCGTTGCTTCGTTCGCTTCATTAAAAATCAATAAAGCCAAGAGAGCTGCTGCCGTCTGCTGTTGTTGCTGCTGGGAAGCGACATCAGACACAGAGCAGAAGAAACAAGTTTGCAAAAAAAGAGACAAAATAAAAGGCGGAACGTCGCCAACGTTGAACCCATTAAAAGGCGCAAAATGTTGAACGATCGTCGATCGTTCGGATCGGCAGCAGAGAACACGACACGAAAATATTTCTAGGTCCTTGGCGAAGACATTGTTACAAAATTTTATGCGTTTTTAAAATTAAACGTTATATGCGCTAATCCCGAACTAAACTGCGATTTACGATCGCCAATGCGAATGCGGCTAAAAATTGATTAAAATTTAATGAGCCAGTCGCAACTGTGTAAGCCATAAATATCATTCGTCGAGTTGCTGCCGCCAAATGGCTTCATTTGCATCAGATTGGATCAGATCAAGTTCAGTTCGAAGACGACGACGACGATGATGATGATTATGAGACAACAACAAGTAGAAGGTGACTTTATGCACGCTTCAAAACACTTTTCATTTCAATACGCTTTTCTCTCCCTCTCTCTCTCTCTCTCCTTCCCTGACCCTCTCTCTCACTTCTCTCTTGAAAATGGACGCACGCCAGAGTTTGCTATCCCTAGAGGAGTTTGCTGTTGACCCCAAAGATGAATGCACACAAAGAACTAAACTGAACAGAACACAGAACAGCAGAAGAGCAGATGTTTTCATGTTGACCGCATCTAATGGTGCGTGCTACTGCCGTTTGTTCTTGCCTCTTGCCCCTTGTTGTCCCTTGTTGCTTGTTGCTTGCTCCTTGCCACTTGGCTGCGTTTCCTTCTCATCATCATGATCAGACACAGACACAGCCACAGACTCAGTCGACATCGAAGACTGAAACTCAGACGCGGGCTCAACCGCAGAAATGTAGCCAAATAAACACACACACACAGACAAACACACACTCTACCACACACACACACACTCATATATACACACACATTACGCTGCGGGTAATGATAGTTATCAGCTGTGTGTCCGTCTCTGTCTCTCAGTCTGTCTCGCGCTGTGGCCCGCGACTACTCATAAAGCAAACCCCCAAAAACCATCCACAACACCAACAACAACAAAACAAATACTCAAGAGATTCTATTTTATGCAATAGGCACCGCTACTTGAATGCTCTAACATTATTAGAAGCGCAATGTGTATTCCAATTGTTTTAAAAATAAAATATCAAATATAATCTTCGGCATATTATGGTGCATTTGTGGTACATATATTAACTTGGTATAATTTATATTTATAATAATAGTACTATATCAACACACGAAATATAGCCTTCGGTATTTTTTAGTACATTTGCGGTATATTAATTTGGTATATTTTATATTTTGGATGTAGTAGTAAATATGTCACTATATGGTATATTTTAGTATTTGACTTGTATAGTATTTCGGTATATTTTATAATGTATTAGTATATCAGTATATCAAACACGTCAATCGGTATATTTTAGTATATTTGTGGTATATTCATTCGGTATATTTTATATTTAGAATATTATACTATATCAATATACTAAATGTACCCTATGGCATATTTTAGTATTTTTGCGGTATATTAATTTGGTATATTTTATATTTTGGATGTATTAGTATGTCAATATACGGTATATTTTACTTGTATATTAATTTGGTATATTTTATAATGTATTGGTGTATCAGTATACCAAACATACCAAAAATATCCTTTGGTATATTTTGGCATTGTTGTGGTATATTAATTTGGTATATTTTACATTTAGAATCATCAATATATTACTTCTTTTAAACTCTATAATATATGTACCAACTATAATATACTACAACAAATTAGGAGTAATATAAGCAATAAAATTGGTATTATGACTTATGAAAATGTAATAAAATTAGTTGAAAATATTTCAGTGTTTCTTCACATCACTTCTCCTTTTCAGTATATAATCATACTATATAATATATCTTAACAATAATATACTAAGCCAAAAGAAATCTAATAACATATATTGACAATACAATTGTAATCACATATTTTTAAAATATTTCTATTAGATGTTTTTTCATTATTTAGTATATGAGCATACTGCATAATATAATAAAACAAAATAAAAATAATATAATCAATAAACTTGGTATTATGACTGATGAAATTGTAAGTAAATAATTTCTAAATTTACCAATTGTTTTGTTCTATTATTTTTTCTTTTTCAGTATATAAACAAACTATAAAAGCTACTAACAATGAAGAACTCTGTCTTAATGCCATGTCATAGCTAACTTAGCTCCCCACTCGCAGTGTAGACAGCGAAAAGAAAGAAAGAAGCAAAGGGCAGCAAAAACAAAAAGAAGAAAATAAAAAACAGAAAAAAAAGCCAAATCAGAAAGCTGAACGACGATCACAAAGTCGCAGTTTGATTTGTTTTTGGCAACGTCTCTCGCGGTGAACTTTAGCTCTGCGCAAAGTTCAATGAGCTGTTCGCGTGGCTTCTGACTGCGATTCAGATAAAAGAGAAAGAGACTGCGACTTTGACTCTCGACTCTCGAGTCTTGAGTTTAGGCTTCGGGCTGTTGGCTCCCCTATTTCGATGAGGTTCTTTTTTGGATACAACAGCAAAATGCAACCCCTAGCAAATGTTTTCCTTCTTTCTCTTCTTATTTTATAGTGTTGTCTTTTCATTTTCAGCTGCAGCCCAAGACAAAGTCAAAGAGCGAGTAAGCAAGATAGAAAGAAAGAGAGAGAGAGATGGCTGTCTAAGCCCGTGCCCGGGACAAGATCCTGGCGGTAAATACACCTGCCACGCGTCAGGTCGAAAAACAGCGCAGAGCTCAGAGCTCAGAGTCCTGTGCCTGCATTTAATTAAAATATTAACTACGAAAATGACTGGGGAAACACACACACACACGAGTAAGAGAGAGAGAGAGAGAGAGGGAGAGAATTGCAGCAGCGTTGCCGGGGACAGCGCAAGACGAGGGGAGGGAGGGAGGTCAGTCAGGTCCTGACGGAAACTTGTTTCAATTAACATGCAACAACATTCATTTTTGCATTTCCAGTTTCGAGGAAAAACGCTCAGGATATTCAGTCAGTCCTGTCTCCCTCTTCCTCTCTCTCACTATCTCTACGTGTTGCCATCTCGCTTGCACGCAATTAACGCACGCGCCCTGCAAACGTCACGGCCCGGAACTATGCTTCATATCAAAATAATTATGCATTTAAATCTTTCAAGCGTTGCAAAGGATATTTTATCGCGGGCGGAGTTGTCGTTGTTTTTTATTCTCTTTATATTATTTTGTTTGTGGTTGCCAAGGAAGCAAATACATAGAGTAAGGAATATATATATATAGACAGAGAGAGAGAGAGAGGAAGAGAGAGAATACTAAATTCTGTCGAAGTTGATCTGCAGCTTATCATAGATCTCATTGATTAACTTGATCTTTCAAACGTAGATTACAAATCAGCTTACAAGGAGAAGCAGTTAGAGAGAGAGAGAGAGAGAGAGAGCGGTAGAGGCAGATAGAGCAGCTACAACTGCAACTTAAGCTGACCTGATCGTAATCAGCGTCGAGTGTTAATACTTTTCTTGCCTCAACTCATATGTTAAGTTTTGACTTCCGCGCAGACCGATTTTAAGCCAGAGACGCGGCATAGATTAGTTGAACAAGGAATTATCTTTGATCTGGAACTCTTTGATCGCAGCGATCGAACATTCAACTAGCAGACTGCTTTACAAATATACATACTTGACTCTTTGAAAACTGAACTCGAGTTGTCATTTCAATTTTTATTAAATTTATTACACAGAATTGCTTCAACTTTAAAGGGATACTATAAGTGATATTATTCCACATGTGTTTTATAGTAACCTCTGATCGCAGCGATTATTGGAACATCGAACATTCAAACTCACAGTTTGCGTTTCAGATATATATTTGACTCTTCGAAGATTTAAGTTGAGTGAATGTGAATAATCTTTGATCTTTCATTTCAATCTTTATTAGAATAACTTTAACCTTAAAAAGAAAAGTTATAGAAAGAATTTTAGCTATTTTTGGAAATATTATTTCACATGTACATTTTAAAGTAATTATCTCACATCTGAGACTTTTTGATCGCAGCGATCGTTTGGACATTCAACACTCAACTTATTGATTACAGTTCAATTATATTTGACTCCTTGAAATTAAATTAAGAATAGCTTTAACATTGAAAACTAAACAATTACTGATCTTGACACCTGGAGTTTCACTTGTTGATCTGTAAATTTGTTTCTTTTATATTAACATTATTTCCATTGATTTATAACATTTAAATTCGAAAAGTTATATAAACATTTTCTGGAAAACTCAAGTTTTAATAAAATCTAAAGAACATCAAGGTTGGTCTATTAAGTCTTTCGAATCTGCATGTGTGATTTAATCCCAAGAATGAATTCCAAACATTCCAGTTAAGTATAATGGATACTATTTAATGTATAAACTGCAATTCTAAACATTCCAGTTGAGTATAACAGATACTATTTAATGAATAAACTGCAATTGTTTAGTCAGCGATTGGTTTTCCTTTCAGTGCTGTTACTCATCCATTACAAAACTCAGTCCCGACGATCATTACGCAAATCCACTTCAAAATCAAAGCAAAATCGATGTATGTATATAGGTATGCATATGCATATGTATAGGGGAGGATCGGTTAAGTACAAAGGCAAACAACAAAGTGCAAAACACACAAAGACCACAAAAGACATTCGGCTATTTTGAACATTTCAGCAGCGCAGCGAAGAGAAAAAGAGAAAGAGTTGCATTAATCAAATGAATTTGAATAGCAGATGTCAAAGAAACGAAAAATCTGCAATAAGAATCTGCGCACAATGAAAGTGTTAATGAAAAACTGCACAAAATATTCCATTTCAAAGCAGAAAAATCTAGTGGAAAAAAAGCGGGGGAATTGTCAACCAAAAATGAAACCAAACCAAACCAAAAGAAAAAAGAAAGGATTGTCGATCAAACGATCGGTCATGCCGGTCTGAGTAAAAGGGAAACATTATTGTCAAGAGTTTGGAAAATGGAAATAGAAAATGGAAAATTGACACGGCTACCGAATCCGCTGCTGTCGATGATCGGCAAAAATGTGTGGACAAAGGGAACGAGTTGAGGTAGCAAAAACCGATCGAGAGCTCTCCTCTTACACACCTGGCGATCAATCTGCGGTCGTCGAAAGAGACAAAGAAAGAGAGAGAGAGAGAGAGAGAGAGAGGGAGAGAGATGAAGTTTTGCCAAGTTCTTGTTTTTGTGAAACGGAAGTGAAAAACTTGTGATCTTGTTGATCGTTTAATTAGAGGCATTTGTGAAATTGTTTGAACACCTATCGAGGCCTGACTCTGCATAGCTAATAAGGTTTTTGCCATCCTTTAGAGTGCTCCTTCTTAAAACATATCGCATGCCAAAGCGTTGCGTTTTAGTGGGCGACTTGGCGACTCCAACTTGGACTTGAAGTCGAAGTCTGACTTTGTGCGTGAGTTGCACATGAAATTTAGCGAGTAGCGCGTCGCTTTGCTAAGTTAATTAACACGGAAATCAAATTGTTGGCATGCCAAAATGCAGGCAACGCTTCTCTCTTTTAGACTTTGACTGATCCCCGCACGAAAAAAAAGACAAACTCAAAACTGAGTTGAGTTTGAAATGTCGAGTGTAACTCAAAGGCTGAGTTGAGTGCAAGAGAGCAGGTAACAAGCGATCTCTCTCTCTCTCTCTGTGTGTTTGAACTCAACTCAATCTTACTACCTGTAGCCTGAGTGCAACTCAGTTGAGTCACTTTGCCAGGTGTGCGCACAGGTAGCGAGAGAGAGAGAGAGAGAGAGAGAGCGTAAAGTAAAGAGAGCAACAACTCCCTTGTTTGCTCTCTCTCTCTCTCGTTCTCTCTCGGCTTTCGTCGTCGTTCGTTGCGTTGAGTTCATTTCGCAAAGGTACAAAACATGAAGGTTTAGGACGAAGGGACTCATTCTTGTGCAAGGTGTCAAACGATCAACTTGAGCGAACTTTCAACGAAAGCAACAACATTAGTAAATTCCACTTCTTCTTTTTTTAAATTCGTAAAGTGCGTGAGTGTTAAAAACTGAAAAGAAAACAATTGCTAAAAATATGTCTAGTGTGGTGTTCAATGCAAATACAACTCAACAACAGTCGCAGAACAGCATCGAGCAACTATTTCCCACCACAATCGGTGGCGCCACCAAAATGTATCAACGCTATCAACACATAATGCCCGCCCCCGAGCAACATCAGCAACAGCAATCGAATATTAAATCGAGCAATGGGCTGACAATCAAAACACGCAAATACACGCCTCGTGGCATGGCGCTAGCAACAGCAACAGCAGCAGCAACCACTGCAGCAGCAGCAACCACAGCAACAGCAGCAACAACCATGCCATACAATGTGGATCAATCGCAGTCGGTGCAGCGACGCAACGCTCGGGAACGCAATCGCGTCAAGCAGGTGAACAACAGCTTTGCTCGACTGCGTCAACACATTCCCCAATCGATCATCGCTGATCTGACCAAAGGCGGTGGGCGTGGTCCGCATAAGAAAATCTCGAAGGTGGACACATTGCGCATTGCTGTCGAGTATATTCGACGACTTCAGGATTTGGTCGATGATCTCAATGGAGGAGCAACAACAGCAGCAACAGCAACCACAGCTGGCAACCATTTGAATTTGTGCCTAGACGAGACGAGCTGCAATTCGAGCAGTAGCAGCGGCAGCAGCACACATTCCAGCAGCAACAACAGTTCACATCACATGTACAGCTACAACAACCATAGCAACCATAGCAGCAGTCACAGCAGCAGCAATCACAGCAACAATCTGTTGCAGCAACAGCAGCAATTGCAACGCCAACAGTTTCCCAACAATCCGTTGACACCCATCACATTGAATGGCAATCACTTGCTGCAACCATTTGCTGCCACCCAACAACTGCAACAGCAACTGTTGCAGCAACACCAACACCAACAGCAACTGCAGCAACTTCAACAGCAGCAACAGCAGCAACCACAACTGGCAACCACAACGACTGGCGCTTGTCATTCACCAACATCGTCGTTCAACTCGAGCATGTCCTTTGACTCGGGCACTTACGAAGCCGCACCACAGCAACTCTCACCGCCAGCACCAGCCTCTTCCTCTTCCTCATCATCGAGCAGCAGCAACAGTTCAAGCTCCGCTGCTTTGGATGCTCAGCTGCAACTCAAGTTTGAGCCTTACGAACACTTTCAATTGGATGAAGAGGATTGCACGCCCGACGATGAGGAAATTCTCGACTACATTTCCTTGTGGCAGGAGCAGTAAAAACTACACACACACACACATCAACACACACACATACCAACACACACACACACTATGACTGCCAGTTTGCTTTCTAGTCAATGATTTTGAGTTTTGAACCAAGTGCCTCAAATGTTGTATATAAACTCAGCTCATTTTTTTTCCTATGCTAGAATTTTACTATAATTTTTTTTCTTTTTTTTTTAAATCAACTTTTTTTTTGCTAGATTTAAGTCTTTTTTTTTTGTAAGCCACTTGATACCAGTAAAAAAACAATTTTAAGCATAGCATTAATCTAGATTTTAAGCGCAATTTTTTTCAATGTTAATTAGTTGTTGTAAACGATATAAAAATAAAATATAAGTATCGATGTATAACTACAAAAAATTATGACTTTTTATGGCGAATGGAGGGAATTTAATTTGAACTTTTCATGCGGGCTTGAACTTGATGAGATTGCAGTCGATAAATGTTGAGATTGAGATGCGGGTTCTTCTTCTTCTTTACTCCTGCTTCATCATCATCATCATCATAAAGGCTTAACACTAATCTCTCTCTCTCTTTTTGTATGGATTAGTCGCCATTTAGAAGGTGGACTTAAACCCTTTTTGGAACGAACACGCGCCTCATCATTAACGTTCATCATCATCATCAACTTCGTGATCGTGATCGTAGCTTCTTACCTATGCAGGTAGTTTTTAGGGGGGCTAGGGGATTAAAAGGGTTTCTCGATAGAGGGAAAAACTAAAAGCGCGAGGCACGTGGTGGAAAAAGAGAGGGAAGAAAAACGGTTCAAATAAATGTAAATTAGTTGTTGAAAAAGCGCAGGTAGAAGATAGGTTCCATCAAAGCTGATAAAAGTAATTTCCCCTCACTTTGGACGCGTGCTAAGTGCACTGCAATTGTAGAAGAGAGTGAGAGAGAGCGACAGGCAGAACTAGAGAGAGAGAGAGAGTGAGAGACAGAAAGAGAGAGAGAGTGCGGGAGTTAGCGGGAAACCTTATCGCTAAGCAACAACAATTCAAATACACTTTTTGAGATATGCTAATTCAACTGAATTTTAACATTTCGCAAAACGGAAATAGGCGTCTACAACAACAACAACAACAACAACAACAATAACAATAACAACAACGACAACAACAAAATCAACAAAATTTAATCAAGGAAATTCGATCAGTCAAAGTCTACAGCTAAATATAAATTTTTATGTATGACCCACATTTCAAAACCAATCAAAATAAAAACCTTCGCTGAAATTCAGTATTATAAAAATTAAGTATTAGATTGAATTATTTTCGATGTGTTTTAACAAACACATAAACATTTCTATTCTTATTAATCTTGGTTGATCTTTGCACCCGCTACCCATAGGATAAAAGTTATTTTTTCGATAGTTTCCTGAAATCATATAAATGTTGAAGAAGGTAATTATGAAATACTTTTGTATGAGAAAGAAGGGACTTAGTTGTTTTTAGCTGACAATTTTGTATATTTTATATATGAATATACCAAATATAGTTTTTGGTATATTTTTATTGTTTTTGCGATCAAATAATACAGCAGTTTTGCGTTTTTTCAATATGGTCAGCTGTTACCATAACTTTTTTGGCCTTAAAGTTGTAAGATAATAACAACTTGTTAAATGTTCTTGCAAACTCAAAAATCGTGTTTGCTAACTTTAAGATTTCAAGTCTTTGACGGATTTTTTAGACCAAAATTCGTAGCACTAAACTCAAAATTTTGACTTTTGTAGTGTAAAGAATTATAAACCGAATCTAGAAATCATCTAAATTGGAATATGAAATTTATAGAGAATTATTTGACCCGAAACTTAAAGAAATTGTTGAGGTTGAATTAAAAATATTTCGATTATCTATATATAACACTAATACTTTTAGACATTTGAGATAAAAAAAGTATTTAAAAAATTGAAATTGCAAATCAAATTTATTTTACTATATTTTATCTGAGAATCTAAGAACTAATTTAGTACTTAATGTAATTTAAGTATCTTATTCCATAACTCGATGAATCGTTTAATAAAAAATAGCATTTAAGATGGCTATATTTTTCATAAATAGTAGGCAAGTGAATGCTTCCAATACTTAACAAATTATTTAATATCATAAAAGCATTCAATGTTTCTGTAGATTTTCCGAATTTATGTTGACAGCAATTTGATAAAAAGTTTGTCAAATATATTCATGAATTACGAATTAGGCGTAAAACAACTTCTAAACTTGTTAAAGGCAAATTTTATACATTTTTAGAACTATTTAATTTATTGAAAATGATTTCAATGGTTTGCTCTCAATATTAAAATGTATTATCTGCAATTCGAAAAAGGTATTGTTAAGTATATTTTTAAATTATGAATATTTTGCTTCTAAATATGTTAAGTTTTGTAAATTTACAGCAATTATAATTATTGAAAATTATTTAAATGGTTTTCTCTTAATATTCAAATTCGAAAACAGTTTGTTAAATATATTTGCAAATTATGAATATTTTGTTAGGATTCAAACGACTTCTAAATATGTTAAGCACAAATGTTGTAAATTTAGAAATATTACATTTATTGGAAATTACTAAAATGGTTTTCTCTCACTATTCAATTTTGAAAAAGAGTTTGTTTAAGGCATTGAATATTTTGCCAGGATTAAAACTACTTCTAAATATGCTAAGTTTTGTAAATTCAGATATATTTAATCTCACTATTCAAAATTTATGTCGCAAGCTATCCCACAAACAGCTTGCTAAATATACTTGCAAATTATGAAAATGTTGTTAAAGTTGTAATCTTCTTATGTTGTTTAATACTTAGAGTCAGTTTGAAGTCAAAACTTTTGCCATGAAACTTCTGTCGCTTGTATTTTTCGGTTCTTTGGTTTTCAGCCGTAGTAACCAAAAAAATAACAAACAGAATCCTTTTCATTCAACTCTCCCACGCATCGACTGACACTCAGAGCTGAGAGCTCAGAGCGCATAATAAATCATTTAGCATTACAAATAAAAGAAAAGGATAAAGACGCTAGACTATATTTTGACACATTAAAGAGCATGTGAACAAAAGGTGTTTTTTTTTTGAGTTGAGAATGCATTGTCCGATCTTGAGATTTAGGTCGCTTGGTCTCGGGGTCGTGTGCTCCAAAAAAGGAAAAGTGTAAGAACTCCCTTACGCTTTCTCCTCTATTCTATTCAATTCAATGTCAACGCTGACACTTGACAACTCAATGCAATTGTTTAGGTTCTTTTTCTAAGGGGGGCAGGGGCAACAAACTACTGCAAATAGTAGGCAAGGATTAAAAAGAAAGAATGGGAAAATGACAGCGCCGGAAGAACTTTCACCTCGAAACGAGAAAATGAGCATTTGATAAGCAGTCAAAAGAAAGGAGTGCGTATTGTTCAGCTTAAGGATTTAACAGCTGCTCTCTGGTTCTTGTTTTTAGTTTTTTTTAATAGATTCCTCTTCAGGATTGTTCTTTTTTACTTCACTTTTTGGCGTGGGTACAACTTTGTGTGGCGCAGAGACTAAAAACGCGCCGCCATCGCATCAATCAGTCGAAACAAATTTGTACAAATTATAGGGCTGCCTTTTAGTGGACTCTCTCTTTCTCTCTCTCTCTCTCTCTAAGGATACGCAGATTGATGGAAGCAAGAGAAGCACAGACTTTATTTTAGAGGGCGCGGGCGAATCTCATAATTCAGCTCTTTAAGAAGTTGTTACTTGAAACATTTATTTTTACACCTAAGGCAACCTCCCAAAAAAATAAAAAGAAGAACTCGCAATCAAAATGTTGTTGTTGCTTTGGGTTTATTTGAATTTCAATAAGGCACAAGAGACTCGAGCCTGACTTTAACTGGCCCCAGGTCGAGTTCATTATCCTGTTATGTGCATAAGGCGGCATTTTTTGCTTTCATCTCGCACGCAACATTTGAACGGGGCGTTATTAATTAGCGTTATGAATTATTGATGCGCTGACCAAACGTTCCCGTTCTCTCTCTTCCTTACTCTCCTTCTGTCCTTCTCTATCGCTGATTGCTGTGCAATTTTGATAGTCGCCAACTATTTGCACAAGTGCACAAAGCAAGACAACTCGAGAGAAGCAGCTCTGATATCTTCATTGTGCAGAGGATGCATAAATCGCCAACATGTTGCACGTACATCATCTGCTGGCGCTGCAGCCACAAGATATGTGTTCCCAATTAGCGAAAGACCCCAAATGCGACACACAGCCACAGTCACAGCCACAGTCACAGCGAACGAACGACGCCGAAGACGCCAAGTCGCTTCAAGATTCAAGCCGCAGTCAGGCAAAAGGCAAAAGTTATTCGAGTTGTCATATTAGATTGTGATAAATGTAGTTACATACGCAATGTGATAACTTTTCGACGCTCAGCTCTGCTCTGCGCCGGCGCTTAGCTCTGGCTCTTTCTCTCTCCCTCTCCCTCTCTTTCAGTCTATCTCCCTCTCTGATGTCTCTCCCTCTCTCTCGCAGTCTTTCTCCCTCTCTTTCTCTGCTCACCATTCAAAACGCTTTTATGACATTCGGGAAATTCCGAGAGCTGCATTTTTAGCTTTTATTACCCCTGACCCTGACTTTACAATTGATGTCACGGAAAATCCCAAGTCCTCAAATCCTCAAAAAACATGCACATACTATAGATATCGAAATTTCCGCTTGATCCTGCGCTTGACCCTGACTGAAAAACTGTCAAATCTGTGACCTGTTTAGGGCGCTTAATATTACACCTGCCCGCGGGGTGGCTGTCTTTCCATATTTCTTTCCTTTCCCTTCTCTATTTTCTGTTTCTCTGCCTGCGCCTAGACCTTAACCTCGACCTGTCTCTAGTCTCTTCTTCTAGAAGGGGTTTTTTGTTGCATTCTACCTGCGATGCGAGCAGCGCTTGTAAAATTTAGGTGGCAAAAATTACACCTTCTTAACGATGACGAAATCATCGTTGGTGCTAATGCTAAGCTATTCTTATTTTGCCAACACTAATCTGGAGGCAAATTCGCGGGCAAAAGGCAGAGTCTTAATCTCTGTGGAATTAGATATTCAGCTCATTTAACACGCACTTTAATCAGCGGATTCTTAAAGCAATATTCGTTATTAATCAACTGGGTCCAATAAAAAAAAATATTAAAGTGTTTTTCAAATTAATACATAGAGAGAACAAATCTGGATTGAAAAATCTTGTTTTAATATTTCTTCGATCTTAAAGAAAACAATCTTGAAATAGGATTTTAAGGGGTTCAAATTCAATCAAGACTAAGATTAAAAACATTTTATTTTAGGATTAAAATCTTGATTATAAACTTTTATTCTAGATTAAAAAATACATTGCAAAACTTGTTTTAAAATTTTTTTGATCTTAGAAAAAAAAACATTTTTGTTCCTGTTTCTTCCCTTCTTTTAAAATTAGAAGTAGAAGAAGAAAGTAAGATTAAAATCTTGAATTTAAATATCAGGATCAACCTAGATTTTTTTGTAGATTTTCGATCATAATTTAAGAATAAACCTGCTTGGTTAAATTTTGACATGCTAACAATATTGATTCAAGATTTTGTTCTTGTGTAAATAACAAAAGATTCCAGAATATATAAAAAGACACAAATAGATTTGGCTTTTATATGGGACTATATTCTTTTTATCATTTTAGTATTTAGTAATTTTTATACCCGCTACCCATAGGGTAGAAGGGTATTATAACTTTGTGCCGGCAGGAAATGTATGTAACAGGTAGAAGGAGGCATCTCCGACCCTATAAAGTATATATATTCTTGATCAGCGTCAACAGCCGAGACGATATAGCCATGTCCGTCTGTCCGTCTGTGTGTCTGTCCGTCTGTCCGTCTGTCCGTATGAACACCTAGATCTCAGAGACTATAAGAGATAGAGCTATAATTTTTTTTCGACAGCATTTGTTATGTTTGCACGTAGATCAAGTTTGTTTCAAATTTTTGCCACGCCCACTTCCGCCCCTGCAAATCAAAAAAATCGAATAACAAGCGTAATTTTCAAGCTAGAGTTACGAATTTTGGTATATACAATAATTACTATAGTATTTATGATCCCTGAAAATTTGGTTGCGATCAGATAAAAATTGTCGAAGTTATTAAAGAAATACTTTTGTATGGGCAAAAACGCCTACTTACTAGGGGTCTGAGTTGCTTTGGCTGACAATCTGGTATATTGTGCCGTCTATGGTATATTTTGAATGCGGCACTATATCGATATACCACATATACCATTTGGTATATTTTTAGTATTTTTGCAGTATATTTGGTATATTTTGAGAATAATACCGCAAAATATATTGCTTTTATTCAAAATGGGTAGCGGGTATCTCACAGTCGAGTACACTCGACTGTAGCTTTCTTACTTGTTTAGTATGTCATATTTGATTTAGTATATATAATTATATTTTGTATTTCATATATCTACTTTTCCTTACATCAATAGACTTCACAATATGCAACTCGAAAAGAATTTTTCAATTCCAGTTTCCAAACATAGTTTAATTAATATGCCACACACCAAGTGCTATGAATTGCTGTTAAACAAACACTGACATTATTAGGACTCAAGATGCACCTCAATTATTGAGATCAACGACGAAAACAAATTTCTCTTGCTACTTTGACCACCAACGGAGTGTTGCCTCAATTAACAACTTACATTTTGCTTACTATTTATTTGTTTTTGCACATCTCTCGAGTACAGAGATCGAGGCAAGAGATCTTATCTAATGCTCTGTGTGGGCTGTCAACACAAGCAATTGCACTTGCTACTGGGCGTGGCAGAGTGCAACATGTTGCAATAACAGCAGCGTGTCAAGTGGCCAGCAGACTTCCCACTTTTTCCTCGCTCATTTACCTCACTTTTTCTTTATTATTTTTACACCAGGGTATTACAGCTTTGTGCCTGCAGGAAATGTGTGTCTAACAGACAGAAGGAGGCATCTGAAGCAATTAAGTTAATACTAATGTAAGTATGTTCTAGATCAACGTCAAAAAATGTAAATGTTATTTAAAAAAATACTTTTGTTTTGTAAGAAATGGCTTAGTTGCTTTGGTTGACAAGTTGGTATATTTTGAATATAATAGTGTATACATAAGTATACCAAATATTAACTACGGTATATTCTAGTTGCTTTGATTGAATATTTGTTCTATTTCATAATATTTCATATATATAGTATATAAATGAAGGCTATAAAAATTGTCTTTAGTATATTTCAGTTGCCCTTTTGAAATTTTGGTATATTTATGGTATATTCACGGCATATTTTAAATGTAGTATACCATATACATATGCAAAATATGACATTCGGTATATTTTAAATGCTTTGATGGACAAATTAGTATATTTCATACTCTATTTAATATTTATGTAATGTAATATGTATAATAATATATATTTTATATGTATATAATATATAATATTAGTATATAAGTATACCAAATATGACCTTCGGTATATTTTAGTTGCTTGGATTGATAATTTGTTGTATTTCCTACTTTGGTATATTTCGAATGTAGCAGTATATTAATATACCAAATATGGCTTTCGGTATATTTTAGTTGCCTTGTTTGTGGCACTTTAAATACTTTAAATATAGAATACTATATGCATATACAAAATATGACATTCGGTATATTTTAGATGCTGTGATTGACAATTTGCTATCTTTCCTTCGCAATGGTATATTTGGAATGTAACAGTATATTAATAAAGACCATAAAAATGGCCTTCGGTATATTTTGGTTGCATTTTTGGCAATTCGGTATATTTATGGTATATACCAAATATGACAATCGCTATATTTTAGTTGCTTTGATTGACAATTTCGTATATCGCGTACTCTATGGTATATATTTGTAATGTAATATGCATGGATAATAGTATATAAATATACTAAATATGACCTACGGTATATTTTATTGCTTGGGCTGATAATTTGGCATATTTCGTACTCTATGGTATATTTTGAATGTAATCAATACACATTATATCAAAATACTATCATCTAATTACTTGGCACTTGAAATTACTACGATTCTACTACGAAGCGAAAAAGGCAACGATCGTCGCTGCGATGATGTTTGACATTGGCTCACACGTGCCCCAGTGTCCAGTTGCGAGTTGCGAGATGCGAGTTGCAGATGCCGCGTTGCCTGCCGTTTCTCTTGTTGCAATCTCACTGAGCTGGGGCACGTAGCAAAGCGCTCCTAAGGCTGTCGTCTATCTCTCTTCCTCTCTCTTTCTCTCTCTCACTCGCTCGCACTTGCAGTATGGCAATATCTCACATTGAAATTCCGAAACACGTACACGAAACGTCTGAGATGTTCTTTGATGGATTATATGGATTTTGCTCATAAATGTGAAGTAAGGCGAAAAATTAATATCGCATCGCGGCAAATAGTTTTGAAGTTGTCTCCCCGTCCCCTCCCAGCTCCCCCCTCTCAGCTCTTCTTTCTCTCTCTCTCTCTCTCTCTCTCTCACTCAATGCCAGCGAATCGCGTTGTCTGTCCTTCCTCTGTCTTCTGCTCTTGTGTCATCAATCTGCGGTGGCGGTGACGCTGTTGCAAGTTTGTCAAACACTCTCTCAACACACTCTCAATGTTGTCTGTCGCTTGTTGTGCTGTGTGGGTGCAGCAGCGGAGGGGGAAGGGGGCGGAGAACGGGGCAGCATGGGGCAGCAGCAACTGTTCCATTTGCATAAAAATCACCAAGACGCATCTGCAACGCATCTCGGCAACGATGTTGTTGTTGTTGTTGTTTGCTGTTTTTGTTTGTTATACCCTGTAGCTTTTGTGAATTTGGATCGAAGGAGTTTCAATTATCAAGTGCTAAATCTTTCTGCTGAGTGTTTAACAATTATTTTGACCAACAATTTTAACTTACATCAACTGAACTTCTTAGCTAAATTAAGCACTTATTTTGTATATTGCTTTTATTTGCTATGACTGTCATTAACTTGTCAATAATAAAATCATTTCTCTTTCAATTAATTCTCTTTGCTTAGGTAAAAACATAATATTTTTCA
Organism: Drosophila pallidifrons; assembly: GCA_023558445.1. Lineage (NCBI taxonomy): Eukaryota > Metazoa > Arthropoda > Insecta > Diptera > Drosophilidae > Drosophila > Drosophila pallidifrons. Next base: position 23,966,197 of record CM042351.1, on the reverse strand, counting down.
CTCAAATCGCTTAAACATTATGAATGCATAACAATACTCTATGGTAATGTAATATCAATATACCAAATACGACCTTTGGTATATTTTAGTATTTTTCAGTGTATTGTCTTGGTATATTTTTGAGCCGACCATTGAATAATACACCAATATGCCAAATGCGACATTCGGTATATTTTAGTATATTTCAGTATATTGATTGGGTATATTTTGGGAATAATACCGCATAATAAAATATTTATCAAATTAAATCAATTTTATAGTTTTGTAATGTAATAGAACATCAATATACCGAATACAACTTTCGGTATATTTTTGTATTTTTTAATGTATTGATTTTAAATACTTTGGGAATAATGGATTCATCAAATTAAATCAATTTTATAGTCTTTTAATGATTCCAAAATAACATTACAAATCTGCTTTTATTGTCAATCAAATAATTTTCTCTGCCAGGAAATTATCATATTTATTTATTTCGAAGTTAGTTTCAATCTTTTTAATTAAAAAATTAAACTAAGAATAATATATTTCTTGTATTTTTTATTATGATGAGATATTTGAAAACATCATACAATCATTTTGACTGATATGGCAAGAAATTGCAATGATAGTAAGAGAATCAGCAAACTTTTATTCCCCATATACAAGTCAAAAGATAGTTTGAAACTCTTTAGATACTTCATAAGATTTAATGCCATATTCTTGTATGCAAATTGTATATTTTGATAGAGTTAACTATTATGCTTCGGCCTACTCAAAGTAAATATCACTTTGTAAAGTAACTAATAACGAATTCAATATTCCAACCTGCAAACCAAGTTATAGAAAAGTAGAAATAAAACAAGAAAGAAAGCTACATGATGCGATAATTCAGATTCAGATTAAAGCATTTAATAAGTATATTCTTTTACAGGGTATCTTTGTGCTTTGTTTTTTAGCCATGCGTTCAATGCGAATATTTGCAGTTGTTATTGCCGACTGAGCTCCACTTGGCTTGCCCCAAAGGGGCCAAAATGGGCGGACAGAGCTGAACTGATCGATCGATTGTTGTTGTTGTTGTCCGGCAGGGCACGCTACAAGTTGCAAGTTGCACGTTGCCGCAACCTCGCTCTCAGTTAAGTTTTTTTTCGGGCCTTCTGCTGCCTCCGATCATAAATCATGTGGTGTAATTACCCGTTGGCGCAGGATGCAACGCATAAGCCACGCGCACTGCGCGTTTTTGCACCCCAAAAAACAAAAACAAAAAAACAACAAAAAATATATGAGAGTTCAAGAGTTTATCGCCAGCGATATTGGCGCTTGTAATCCTTTTGTGCCTCTCTTTGTTCAACCAACAAGGAAAACAAAAAGGATTGCGCCATGCGTCGATGATGACCAAACAGTTTTCAGTTTTTTTTTTTTTTTTTGGTATCCCTTTTGAAGTGCCCTCTCCTATGTCTATATTTGATTTGATAGCCATGCAACAATATACGTAAATGTATCCTTTGATCAGCCACCAGCCAAAAGCAACACTTGTTGAGTGCCTGCAAATATATTTTGGAAACGCAGAAAGATCCACAAAAAACGATATGTCAATTGCTCATTCCAGGAATAACCTCTATTCTATTCACCTCTCAGTCGTAGTCTGAGTCTGTGTCTCTCTATTTCTATTTCCTAACCCTAACATCAACTTTAACTGCAACTCTTACGCACTTAAGATCCTCTGCCACAACATTCCATATTCCATCATCTGCAGTCGAGTCTGCTCTAAGCAATCAGCGACTGTGTGTAACCGCAAAAACCTCAGCGATAAACTGTCAAATGAAATCAACTCTCGCTGCTCTACACAACAAATTGGGTAACTAACATGTATTGCACATTCTATACTAATATATTAATACTATATATAACAAATGTATTTCTTTATTATAAGACTAAGATGAAGGACAAATTTATTAAACATAAAATGTAGTAGAGTATATACATCTATATAAAGTGTCTTAGTTGCTTTCGTGTCTGAGTTGACAATCTGACATATTGTATTACTCTAGATTACTCTCATTTTGAATAGAGTATAATATCAATATACCAAATAAAGATATTGGTATATTTAAGTAGCGTAATTAAATGAAAAAAAAAATACACCCAATGAGTGGCAGAAATGTGAATATTTACAATTTTCAAAGGTACAAGTTTGCTATGGAAGCATACGTTTTATAAACTGGCATTAGAGATATACTTTATAGCAATAACAGAATACTAAAATATAATATTCGAAAATGATAAACATACATACTTTAAGAATGAACAACTGAATCATTGTAAAAATGCAAAATATTATATTATTTTTTACTTTAAAAATGATTTTTTCTTAATTCAATAAAAAATTTCCCTTATATTTGAAAGCAAGAAAAGAAACTTTATTGAAATATCGAAAATATTCCAAAATGCATTTATGAAAATTTGTATATTATAATTAAAAATGTATTTTAATGTTTATTGAAGAATTTCTTTTATACACTTCCCTTGTAAAAAAAGAATAAAGTCAGAATAAAGTGTATACAAAGTGTGCTGGCTGGAGAAGCGTTGTTACTACTTGCATTTTCATTCCAGTTTTTTATTTATATTTATATTTTTGTTGTTGCTTCTTGAAGTCTTGAAGACTTCTCTTTGCTTGCTTGCAGCCTCTTTTAATGCCTCTGACTTGCCCACTTCCCGTACGGGTTTTGGGCCAAGCAAGCAAGCACATAAAGATGGCACAAAAAAAGACAAGTAAGAAAGCTGCTGTCGAGTGAGTATGACTGTGAGATACCCGGTAAGCATTTTAAATAAAACTGTGGGGTAGTAATCTTAAAACATACTGAATTAACATGCCGCAAAAATACTAAAATATATCGACGGCTATATAGGCTATATTGATATATTACTATTCATTATTCTGGAAATATACCAAAATACTAAAAATGTACCAAATCTTGTATACCGCAAAAATACTAAAAGATATCAAATGATATATATACTATATTGATATATTACTATTCATTATTCTGGAAATATAGCAAAATAAATTACCAAAAATACTAAAAGTATACCAAATGATACCGCAAAAATACTAAAAAACTAAAATGATATATTTGCTATATTGATATTTAATATTCATTATTCTGTAAATATACCAAAACAAATTACTAAAATACTAAAAATATACCTAATATTGTATCTGATATATTGATAAAATACTGCATTCTAAATAGAGTGCAAAATATACCAGATTGTTAACATTCAAAATAACCATTAAATACAAAATATACCAGATTTTCAACCAAAACAAATAATATACATCGAAGTCTATATTCAGTATATCGATATACTATTACTTTTGTACTGAACACATACTATTACATTTAAAATATACCATAGAGTACAGAATATACTAGACATGGCTATATCGTCTCAGCTGTTGACGTAAATCGAAAATATATATACTTTATAAGGTTGGAAATATCTCCTTCTTCCTTTTACAAACATTTGCACAAACTTATAATACCCTTCTACCCTCTGGTTAGCGTGTATACAAAAAAAATACACAGTATCCCCAATGCTGTCAGGTTTTGTCAATTATCAGGTGCAGTGCTTCACTCCCCTTCTTCTTCTCCTTCCCCTCTCACCAACCTGGCCACAACAACTTGGCTTTCAGTCAGTTCAAGCTTTTGCAGCTTGAAGCGTGTTTTAAGCGTGCGAAATTTTCATTCACAAATGCATCTTATGTTGTGGGGAGGCAGCAGCCAGTGAGTGGGGCAAGGAGTTGCTTACATAATGTCGCTCCTCTTCTGCTTTGGTTGCTGCTTCGACTGCTGCTGCTGCTGAGTGCATTCAAATGAGTTTTGAATGCGTTTCGTATACAAAGTCTGCCGTCTGCTGTTTAGAGGAGAAAGAGGCGCCTTGCAGCGCAACTGATGGCTGTGACAATTGTGACGCTTTTTGTGGACTGTAGTCAAATTAATTTCACATTTCCTTAGATTCACCTTTATACATTTTGTTGTTTGTGTGTAAATATTTAGACGAGCCATGAAAATCTAGCCAGTTGGTCAGTTGCAAAATTTCGTTCTGGTTGGCAAGGTCAAGTTGAGTTGACATCTGTAGAAGCAGCTGCAGCAGTCGGTAAAACATTCGTTGCACAGTAGCCCGTGGCTAATCAAAGGTCAAACGCAAAGGTTTCACTTTACACAGATGCACATATTGAATTTCTTCTCTTCTCTCTCTCTGCTGTATTATTTACATTTAATTTTGCAATTTTTTGATCTCCTCTTCTCTGGTAATTGAATTCATCAGGCCACCCAAAAATCACGAAAATTGCTGGCATAATTTTGATTTGAATTTAATGACTTTATTTAACAGAGAGATTCCATCCAGCCATCCAATCTTCATCCTTCAGCTTGCAACTTGATCCCAAAGTCATGTGTTGTCTTGTCTGAGGCAGCTGTCGCAACTGTTCGGTGCGTGTTGCGTCTTTTGGCTCACAATTGATAAGTTTTCGTTTCGCAAAATTGCATTTTAATCAAGTCTTATTAAAATTAGTTTAGCGCTCTCTACTCTGTGCTGCTGTGAGGTCCACTCAGAGCTGATCTCCAACAGCTTAATAACATTTTAACTAGCCAGTTCCGTTTCGAGTTCGTTTTGCAATCTTCCCCCGTTGAAATAAAGTTATCAACACTTTGCTCAGAATTCAACCACACGCCAAGTCACAAGTAATTGCCACCGTCTTTTCCCCCCCTTTGGATTCCCGTTTTTCGGTTCGTCACGCGTCGTGTCGAGTCAATCAACGATCTCGCTTGTTGCCATTCAAAAAATAGCAGACTTGCACGCAAATAGCAGCAACAACAGCCAAGACACAAGGCTCAAGACTCAAGACACGCTTCCCCGTTCCAGTTCAGTGAAAGTTAACACGCGTCAAAAGCTCCCACAGAGCGAGATAGAGAGACTGAAGAAGAAAGAGTGAGATACGAACTCGAGCAATATTGTCTTAGGGTTGCAAATAAAAAACTTGCTTTCAGCCTAAATGCTTTCAAAGAGGGGCTCATCCACATTGCCTTTGGGTAATTTACAGCTTCGCTCTGTCGCTCAACTTTCTTCACTTCCGGCAAACTTCCCTTAACTTTTTTTTTGGCCTAAATGCATTCTTACTATCATTGGGTTGAATTTCGATTGTTTACAAAAAATTAGTATATAGTATTTTAATATACTACATTTTTAGTATGTAATATTTTAATATACTGAATATTTTAGTATATAATCTTTTAATATATTGAATATCTTCGATATAGTCTTTTAGTATACTAAAATATACTGCGTAAATATTCTGATATACTATGCAAAATCCTAAATATTTAGTATATTAAAATAATACATACTAAATATTTAGTATATTAATATACTATATATGTTTACTATCATTGAGATGAATTTCGATTGTTACCAAATATTTAGTATATAGTATTTTAATATACTAAATTTTTAGTATGTAGTATTTTAATATACTGAATATTTTAGTATATAATCTTTTAATATATTGAATATCTTCGATATAGTCTTTTAGTATACTAAAATATACTGCGTAAATATTCTGATATACTATGCGAAATCCAAAATATTTAGTATATTAAAATAATGCATACTAAATATTTAGTATATTAATATACTATATATGTGTTTACTATCATTGAGATGAATTTCGATTGTTAACAAAAATTTAGTATATAGTATTAATATATAAAAATTTTAGTATGTGGTATTTTAATATACTGAATATTTTAGTATATAATATTTTATTATATTGAATATTTTTAACATAAATGTAAAATTTGTAATATACTAAAATGTACTGAGTAAATATACTAAATCCTAAATATTTAGTATATTAAAATAATAAATACTAAATATTTAGTGTTTATTACATAGTATAGTATAATAGTATACCAAATATATAGTATATTAATATACTATATATACATATGTTGTTATACTTAATCATATTTGTTAAATTTAATTAATTATTTCTTTTTTATGTTTTTCTTTTAACAATTGTTTACATTTCTTTCATTCTTTTCTTATATAAATAAATTTATATTTTTGGACTGTTTCACTACACATCTTTTAAGTAGATTCCTAGCTTTTTGCCTGCTTAGTGCAAAGTGTCAAGTGGCTGTGAGGATATCGACTCATTAGATCGCTTAAATGGCAATTAAAGGCAACGACACGTTCCAGCACTTTAAGGACTTTTTCATCGAGTTGAAAATGAGTCTAGTTCAAATGCGATGGGGAAGAAGTGGATAGTTACATCGTACAATAAAGATCAGAGCTGTTGATAAACGGTGTAAATTTCCACAAACTGCGATGACCAAACATAAAAAAAAACCCCGTCGAGTCCGAATGAAATATGAAATTATTAAAACGACGCTGCAGGATAACGTGAGCTCAGTTTTCAGGTCCTTTTTCTTAACTCGAGATAAGGAAGGAATGAAGGAATAATAATAACAATCATAACGAGCAAATACAATGAAGTTAAAAAGTATTTTTAACTATCTCTATTTCTTTCGTTCTCGCTCATTTTCTGTTGGGAAATTAATGCGCTATTAACGACCGCAAGGATCGCGGCAACCCTCCGAAAAAAACCTAGAGAAAATGCATTGTCATAGGGACTAGAAGAAAAGTATCTAGTAGGAGATTCTTGTTGCGTTAAATAAGTCATAAATTTCATTTCGACTTTATCCTTGACTCTCCATCGATTTTTCATATTTAATTCCCAAATCCATTGTTCGCGTGGGCGCTGTCTTTAATCCTTTCTCGTGTCCTGCGCACATCGAATCATGCGGGACACATACTCCAAAAATAAAAATACTCTTTCTCCCCGCATGCATCTCACTTTCAAGTTGCAGTCTTCGGTGGAATTAAGTCACATAAATCGTGTTGACTTAAGACTTGATTTTTTGATTTCAATTCAATTCAATTCAATTTTTTGATACTTATCGTTTTGGAGTAGTTGATGCTCTTCTTATCACCGATTGCAGCATATTAGATCTGTTCTGATGTGTGGTCTAATCACACTCTACGTTCGCTCCCCTTTTCTCTATTTTATTAGCAGCTTATGGCTTATGACTTACTCAATTAGAGAGCCAAGAGACAAGTTGTTTGCCCCTCCAAAGTGCAGCTGTAAGTTGCCTTTTAAAAAGTGAATTTAATATTACCCAAAGAACTACAGCTTAAGCCAGTTACTTAGGCACAACTCGAGCAGCTCTAGCTGTTGCTAAAGAGTGTATTCATTTCTTTTATCAAGCATCTTAATATATTTCTAAAGAGAGAATTAATTTCTTTTATTAGTTTCATTATAATTTTCTAAGTGATTTATGTATTTTGTATTTTTGTTTTAGAAATCAAAGACTAAAAAATGATTTAGAATTACAATTTTGTACTAATAATTGAAATTGCATTTTTTAAATTTAAATCTATTCAAACTTCAGTTAAATTACTATTATTATATTGCTTGATGAGGTGTATTTTTATTGATGCACTTGATGCATCTCTTTTGTATAAACAAGTAAGACAGCTACAGTTGAGTGAACTCGACTGTGAAATACCATCAATTCATTTTGAATGAAAGCAAAAATAAACAAAATTTATATACCGCAAAATTTAAAATGTCCCAAATGATATATTTGATATATTGTTATAGTACATACCACATTAAAAATATACCAAAGAATGAAAAATAACCATAGACTATGTTTGGTATATTAAGTATAGTATATAGTATATACTTCATTCAACATATACCAACGAATGAAAACATGCCATATATACTACAGGTTATATTTGGTATATTGATATAGTACTACATTCAAAATATACCATATATTACAAAATATACCAAATATTATACTGACATGGCATTATGGTCTCGACTCTTGACGATCTTGATCAAGAATATATAATAAGGATGCCTTCTTCTGCCTGTTACAAACATTTCACACAGTTATAATACCAATTTGTTACAGCAATACATTCATTTGAATTTATAAAACTTCAATGTCCCAATGAATTAATTTGCTAGATATATTCCCGATGTTTTATTTATTTACTATTTCCCATTTTTTCGTTTCTTCATAATATGCATAATGTAAACTTTCAATTAATCAAATAACACTTTACTCGTGTCGACTTTTTGCTGTTCATTGAACAGAAATCTACTCTCACAGCTCGTTGCAAGTTTGATATCCAGACTGCAAGAGAGAAAGAGGATGAGAGGGAGAGAGAGTATTGCAGTCAAGGGTTAATGGTAATATGGTTCAACACCAATTTAGACACTTTATGCATCTTGTTAGCAGCGGCCCCAAAAAGAAGTAGAGAAAACAGCAGAGATTGCAACTTGGGTGTAGAAGTAATGTGATACGCCAAGCGCCTAAAGGCAACAGAAAAACACAGAAAAAGGGGAATGCCAAGGGAGAGAGGAAGAGGAAGAGGGAGAGAGGATCAAGGCACGAGGTTGAGCATTAAACAAAAGACGTCGGGTGTGCGTATTGATTTCAATATTAATCGCTGTATATCACCAAGGAAATATATACAAGGAGATCGAGCGAAGAAGAATTTTGTGAGCAGTCTTTTCGCCTTCAGTTTTTTTTTTTTTTTTTTTTTTGTTTTTGTGTAATGCTCCTTTGGCTCGCTTTGTCTTATAATTGGATTTAGATTAATTGCATCTGCTTCACATCGAACACCACAAAAAAACAAAACCAAAAAAATACGCGCATGAAAAATTACATCAAAAAGGCAAAAAGCAGAAGAAGAAATGAAATACAAGAAAGATGAGCTGAAACTGTTTTCTACAGAAATTGAAATTATAACAGACGAAATTTCTGCGAAATTGACGACGGCGCGTGTTCGCTACTGACTGCATGATCCTTGATCCTTGATCCTTACTACTTGCTCCTTGATCCCGCTGTGCACGCTGCCATCAGAACCGCAAATTCATTAGCTTTGTTTGTTTTCCCCTGACTGATTTGTTTTGCATAAGATCAACGGGAGCTCTCGATGGCAAAAAAAAAGAAGGAGAAAGAAGGAGAGAATTTAATCATTAATTAGCAGCTAGATCAATCTCGATATCGATCTCAATCTCAATTGAAGACCGTTGCGATCGCTGAGACTGTCGCTCTCTAGAGAGAAACACACACTCTGGGTGCAAAGTTTGTACCAGTTTTTCTTTTTCTGCTGCTGCGACGGCAGTCATGTTACTTTTAATGATAATTGCTGCCTCACAACTCATTTCTCAACTGTGATAAATTTTACTTCGCGCGCCAAGATCACCAAGATCTTGCCAGCCATCTCACGATCGCCATCGCCATCGCCATCATCACGATCTCCATCTCGATCTCGATCTCTGCATCGCGCGTTGACATCAATGTCGACTTCGCAGCCATTTGTATGCGCCCAAAACTGTCATCACGTTGCGCTTTTGGGCCACACTTTTTTTTTTGTGGGGCCCCAACACACTATGCAATTTAATCAGCTCATAAAGCGTACACAAATTTTGGCAAAAATTACTAAAGCAAATGCTGAAATTGTGATGTAGTTTATGATAAGAGAGAAGAACTGAATTGAATACAAAAGTTATATTTAATCTATCGGAAAAATGTGTATACTAAAGCAAAAATATTTAGTATCTCTCATAATGTATTTTCCAATCAAAGAAAATATTACTAAAATAATATACCAACAAACCAAATTCATATATACCAAAGGTAAGAATATCAAAATATTACATTCAAATTAAATGTAGTATATACCATAATGTATTTATTAATAAAAGAAAAATAGTGCGTAATTATTCTAAACATATTCTAAAAATATACCAACAAACCAAATATATACCAAAGGTTAGTATATCGAAATATTATTATATTTTAAATAAACAGTGGGCTATTATTCTAATTATATGACAAAATAATATATCAAAAATATGTAAATATACCAAAGGTTATATTGAGTACATCGACATGCTATTACATTCAAAATATACCATAATGTATACAAATATATTTTTAATTTATGTTTTCTGAATGCAAAATTTCTGCGATTGTTGAAAGAAAGAGATATCTGAAAGATTCTAAATTTTAAATCCCGAAAAATCGATTTTTTTTTGTTTAAAAATTCTATTTAGTTTTTGTCCTTTAGTTATAGAAATTATTTGTGATATAGGACTAATTTAATAGAGAAAAGTTGGCTATTTCCAAAGTTCAGTTAAAGATAATGATAATTTTCCTGAATATTCTTGGGTTTTTCACTACAAGAATTCCTCGAAAGTTTTTAATGTTTTAAGCTTATAAATATAGGTAGAAACTGTTACCACAATATGATAAAAAGAGAAGTAATAATATCCAAAATGTTGCTGTTAAATTGAATTCAAAAAAAATATTGTACTTACATAATCAACAATCGTAAAGTTCGTTTGCAATGAGACCAATCAAAGCGTTTGGCTGCAAATATAGAAAAAGAAAGTAGCGAAATTAATTAAATAACTAAACTGAATATAGAAGATGACAACAAATAAATTTAACATTTTTTAATGTATTCCTAAAATATAGTACTCTTTATTTATTTATTTCAAAATGTTAAATATAATTAAAACTAATCCTAATTTATTATTAAAAACACTAGCTGCAAAAGTCTTCTATTTAATTACTCTTTAATTTAAAGAATTTTAATATAGGGATAAAATTCTATGACATTTCTTCAAGTTCGGAGCTAGTTAAGTTGCCTAGCTGCTATTTAAGCGCCTTTGAGAGCAGTAATGATGCATTTAAAGCTCTCGCTTCACTTGGCTTGACTTCTCTCAGCAACCATGACCTGTCCAATAAAATATCGTCACGTTTGTGGGCTCCCCAAAAAAAGGAAGAAGGAGAAGGAGCCGCTTTATGGTCGCAACGATGCGCAGGTGAAGGGCCAAGAGAAGCTACCTACAATTTGTCTTTATGGCTACAAAAAAAAAAGAGGAAAACACAAAAAAAAAAGAAACAGAGATGCAAAGCAAAGGGATCCAAAGCGATGTCAGGGCTCAGTTTCTTCCCTTTCTATGGGCAACGACGAACGCACTCTGTCTGTGGTCATAAACCATTTAAACATTTTCAACTTGTTAGCAATTAATTAAATAGATCGGCCCGTGGCAACAAGTTCAGTCTTTGGGTCTCGCTGTCATTATTCTTATGGCCACTTGGTCCGAAGCAGCCACACAACAAAATGTCCCCATATCGATATATAAAGATTCCTCCCTTCCCCCTCTCTCTCGCTCTGTGTGTATGGAGTACGTTAATTACCAAGAACAGCATTCAATTTTTATGGAGGACACACGCCCCATTGAGGCATTTGCATGCAACAACTACAAACGATCTGGCAACGCTAAATGCGCTTCAAACGTGACCGCTGAAAGCTGTTAAGAGGAAGAGGAGAGGTGGCAAAGGGGAAAGGGGGAATCGGGACGAAGTGCGTCGTCTGCCAGTTTGAAATTTATTTCGCTGTTTTTGCAATTTAAGGTAATTATTATGTACCTTTGGGGTAATTTTAACACCTCGACACCATCGACAAATATCATCTTCAGTGCGAGCGAGAGAACGATGCCGATGCCGATGCCAATGCCAAGTCGATGCCGATGCCAATGCCGGTGTCGGTCGTCGTACTTCAGAAGTAGCTGCTGCGCCTTTCATATCAACCATCCAAAATCACAACAACAACAACGACAACAACAACGACAAACGTTTCTTAGAAGCGCAAAGCTTTCAACACCTTCGATGCGTGCCCAGCAACGAACAACAGGCTGCCCATTCCCATCTCCTCGTCCTCGTCCTCGTCCTCGACCTCCTCACCGCCTGCTCCCCATGCTCTCCCCCGCTGCGTTTGCTACTTTGGTTGCTGCTGCTGACTTGACCAGTTATTTTTCACACCTTAACAACATTTTTTCATACACTCATTGCGGTTACTTTGACTTTATGTCCTCGCCAGGTCCAACCATTTACTCATTTATGAAGAAAGCTGTTGATACTATATTTAAAATACTATATATGAAGTAAATAGTATATTTAAAATACTATATATTAAATTTGTATGACTTTAAATATTAAATAAGCAATGGACAGTATATTTAAAATACTATATAACATTTTAAATTCTATATATGCGATCAATAGTATATTTAAAATACTATATATTAAATTTGCATGACTTTAAATACTAAATAAGCAATAGATAGTATATTTAATATACTATATAACATTTTAAATTCTATATATCAAATTAATAGTATATTTAAAATACCATATAACATTTTAAATATTATATATGAGATTAATAGTATATTTAAAATACTATATATTAAACTTGTATGACTTTAAATATTAAATAAGCAATGGACAGTATATTTAAAATACTACTTTAGCATTTTAAGTACTATATATACGCAACTGATAGTATATTTAAAGTACCGTATATTCATACCAGTTTAAATACTAAATAGACAAGTGATAGTATATTTAAAATACCACGTTGCAACTTATAATAACGTACTATATGTACAATGTACAGTATATTTAAAATTCTACCAATTAAGTACCATATATTTAATTGACAGTATATTTAAAATACCAATTTGCCACTTTAAATACTATATGTGTATTTAAAATATTACAAATTAAATTAATACTATATGTGCAATTGATTTAAAATACCGTATATTACATACCACTTTGAATATGAAATATGCAAGTGACAGTATATTTAAAATACTACCTATTTCATACTATATATGCAAATGACAGTATATTTAAAAAACTTTATATTACATTTTAAATAATATATCTGCAAGTGACAGTATATTTAAAATACTCTATATTACAAACCACATTAAATTCTAGGTATGTATATACTATATGATATATATTGACACAGACGGACGCACGATACATGATATCAATGTTTTTAGGTTATTCTTTATATAAAATTATACATTTATCTCAAATAATTTGAGAGTAATCAATATGTCTGCCAACGGACAGATGGGCACATCATTTTATTTATTATTTTCCATATTCATTTCTACATTTTCCACAACGTAAACATGCTCAAAATATGCACAATAAAAATCGTTAGTACAACTTGACAACTTTTCGAGTATCTAGCTTGATAAGTCACGGACAGAAAGTACAGACTCTATGTTGCATAGTAATCTCATTATTTTATACTTGCTAAACATTCCCTAAATAGAAACAACAAAAATGCATGCAGCTAACACTAAAAACTGGAGACATTGAAATCAAGCGGACAGACAGATTAAGGACTGAAATAGATTTCTTCTTTTATTTCGTTTTTTCTTAGTTTTCTGGCAGCTAATTAACTAAAATCATGAAAGCATAATTAAGTGAAGAATGCAGACTATTTGTAGCAGACTTTGAAGTTGCACTTTAACAATGTAAAAGAAACCATCAAAACAGCAAGGATTTCAACGTTGAGAGTATTTTGAATTCGTGCATAACTTTTGGCTACTGTTGCTCGACAGTTAGTTGTTGTTGCTTTTTCGCACTTGGCGGCGTATTCGGTTACTACAACTGAACAGAAAAAAAGAAGTAAAAAGAAAGAACCGCCGCCACGTTTTTAATAATCGCTGCCACTGCGATTGCTGTTGCTGCTTTTGCTGGCTCTGTTATCTCACTCAGCTCATCGGGATGCGTTGGCTTTTGGGTATTGAACTTGGGCTTTGACTGCGGCTTTAACTTTTGGCTTTAACTCGTGAAGGCTTCACGCGTATCCTGCCGAGGTTCCGCTCGCTGTCAGCATCGCATTTGCTGTTGTCGCAATTATCGGCGAGTGGCGTGCGTGTAAATTACCGTTATTAGGTGTGATCGTGCGAATTTCGCAATGATTTCCCCCTCAAAAAAATAAATATATATAAAAATAAAAAAAATTAAAACTCTGTTTCAGTTTTCACTTCGTTCACGCGAAAGTGACGACAATTTCCGCTTGGGAACACCCATAAAAAGTCAAATTAATGTGATGACCACAGCACAGAGATAACACGATAACGATAACACGATCACACAACAGAACAGAGGACAGGCGACATTTCACTGGCAGATTTCACGCTTATGATATGTATCATCCTCATCCTCAACTCTCAGCTCTCAACTCTCAACTCTGACCTACTCCATCACGTTTTACATGCTACGTGATCGAGTATCGAGTGCTACTTTACTTAGGTTTTACTTTCAGTTGCCAGAATTCAGTAGCTGATACTATTTTTGTTTTTTTTTTCTTCTCTGGTTTGTTGTAATCCTGCTGTTGATGTTCAGAATTCTCAATTAGGCTTAATGAAGAAGCGCCAGGCACATAAAATACGTAATTAATTGTCATATCGATATCGATGTCGCTTATAGAGAGCAACACTTGTTCTTGTTGTTGTCACTTCACTTGCTTCCGCTGAGCTGAGGTATGCAGCTTGCAGCCAAAGGACACGCACTTCTAGGACATGTGACTTAACCTCAAGAGTTCTTAGAAAACACAAGCAATGAGATCAGTTAAGAGAAGTCAAAATACATTCCTCTATTCCTTTCTATTTTCGTATTTCTAATATTTGGAAGCGCAAAAAACAAATGCAACTACATTCATTTGTTCTACAAAGAATCAAATTTTTCTACTTTTATGCAATGTTAGATACTTTTATCATTTAATACTAATATATATTTCTAATAAGGTATTAAGGATTAAAGAATTTTAAAGTTAATAGAAAGAAATGCAAATAAAACGTAGACAATGAGATCAGTTAAGAAAAGTAGCACTGAATTCCTTTTATTCTTCCTTTCTTTATATTCTAGTCTCAAAATTGCAACACTTAGTTAAAGTAAATATTAGAAATATCCCCAATAAATATTTATGAATATTATTATAAAGCTATAATTTGAATATATATTTTTAATTTCTATGTATCCATTTCTTTTACAAAATCTTCATTTTTTCTATTTTTAAGAAGTGTTTGATATTTGTATAATTTAATACTATTATATATTATATTTCTTATAAGTAATTGATTAAAGAATTTAAAAGCTAATAGAAAGAAATGCAAATAAAAAGTAGACAATGAGATCAGTTAAGAAAAGTAGCACTGTAGAGATATTGCAAGATTTTGTTAAATTTTTTTGCTGCGCTACCAAATATTAAAAAAATATTTTGAGTCTAGAATTTTCTATTATTATTCTAATATATTCATATATTTCAAAAATTTGGAAGTGCAAAAAGAAAAACTCAAGTATAAAAAGAAACCTAAAACGTTTTGGTTTATGTTTCTTTCTCTGTAAATTGCGAAGAACGCGACAAATTCCATCAAAGAATTATTAGAACACTTCAACGCAAATATGATACTCCCATTAAATTTCTAATTTCTATTTGCTCCTCATTTCAAAAACGATTCAAACGAGTTTCCAATTAGTTTCCATTACAATTCTAATACACAGAAACAACGACCGCTAGATGGCGCCACCTCGCCGCCTAGACATTCCCATTACATGCCAATTGGATTGGCAATGTCGCACATAGAGGACGCTAGCTGACATACGAAAACGATGCTCACTTGTTGAACTTGGCAACCCTGTGTCCTGTTGATCCTTTTTACATTTTTACCTGTCATCAGAGCATTTACCCCACCTCCTGCCTCGAGCATTACAAGCACTTTAATTAATCAACGAAGTTTGAGGGGGAAAAAATGCGCAGAGCTAATTAAAATGCTACCAAAACATTTTCTTTCGTCAGTCGGTGGGTGTGGAAGCGATGAGCAAGGAGCAAGGAGCAGGGAGCAAGGAGGCGTGTAGGCGATGACGCAAAGGATTTACCCCTTTTGTAGTGCATCGATTTCTAGATATTAGAAATACATTAATGAAAATTGAAGTAGAGCAGCTTTTAAAAACCGATTACGATTAAGCGATTGCAGTTGCATGCCCCATGCCGCGGCTGCAGCTGCAGCTTCAATGTTAATCAAGGGTTCTTGCTTTTTATGCATTTATTGGATTATATTGTGGCATCTTGTTACCCGTAATTGTAACGGTGCATGAGGCATGCAACAACATTGTTGCCACAGCGTCCATAACAAATTTATGATTGGGCGCTTTATGGTGGCCACTTCACTTGCTTCTCTGTTGTTGCTGCTGTTGCTGTTGCACATATAAATAGCCAAGCGCCAAGTTGCAAGTTCCCTTGCTTATTTTTTTTTTTTTTTTTGCCTTTTCTTCGCTGTCAAGTTCGTTTTGCCGGTCGTCAAGTTGCAGCTTCGTGACAAAGCTCATGCAAAATGAGTTGCAACCGAAATGCAGAAGAGGAGACGACACTCTTTATATGCATGAGACGGCACACACTTGTGGGATTTGTTGTTCTCGTTGTTGTTGTTGTTGTTGCTCTTATGCTAATCACCCTGATCGGAAGCACGTGTCAAATGCGGCAATGCGGCAATGCTTAATGCAAAAGAACAGTTGCGATTGCGCCTTGCGCCTCGTTATATTATTGCTCTGGTCTCAAGGCCATTGCTGCCCCAGACTCAGTCTCAGTCTCTGCCTCAGTTCTTCTGTCTCCGTCTCCGACTCCGACTTCGACTCCAACTTAGACTCTAAGTCAGACACAACGCCAAATGGCAAAAGCCTTGAGCTGTGTGACACACGAATGATTCAACTGCATTGCGCGCACAGTGGGGCAAGTATTGTGCGCATGGACATCTGAAAATCTTTAAAATCCATTTTCACTAAGTCTAGTGTTAAATTGAATGCAAATACAATTTGTCTTTGAATTATGAAAAGTTTTAAAATCTGCAGTCTTTAAAAATGTCAGTCTTCCAAATCTTCAACTAATTTTTGTGTTAAATTAATGCAAATTTGATTTACATTGCAAACTTAAAATCACTTCTACTAATTCAAGTGTCAAATTGAACTCAAATATGATTTGTCTTTGAATTATGAAAAAGGTTTAAGATCCTCCACTAATTCTAGTGTTAGTCTCTAAAATCTCCCACTAAGTATTAAAAGTAATAACAAGTTAGCTCCTTAATTAGATGTTAGTTCTATCGAAATTAAAAAACGAATTCAATAATTTGCCAAGATTGTATTCTACTAATTATATTAACTCAGCCATATTAGGCAAGCCATATTTGAGATATCCGCTATTTGAAATCGAAAGAAAATAGTGAAGTATTAATTTTTAAAAAAAAAACTGAATTAATATACTACTACATGCAAAATATATCATGAACTTGCGAAATTAAAAAAAGAACAACTTTGAGAAATTCTTCTTTCACTACAAAATTTCAATCAAATATTCAATTTTACTCAGGTGTATGAAAATGTAAAAAATGTATGTATAAATTCGTAAATGTAGAAAATAAATCTTAAAGCAATATTTGACTATTTCAGAACCAAGCTTTGCAGCATTTTTACTATCTTTACTATTATTAGTACAAAACTAGAATATACCTATTGAGAATCACCAAACATAAGAAGGTGTTTAGATGACTTACATTACAGAAGGGTATTAAAAGGGCATATATTTTTATGCGTAGCAATTTCAAGAACTTTGGAATTTAAAAATAAAATTCACAAATTTGGTTTCACACATTTGGTTTATTTCTCAGATTAACTGAATAAAATGTGTGACGAATTAAATCTGTTTTTTGCGGGTACTTCTCTCAGATCAATTGATATATTATTAATATAATAATGATTGCATTTTCAAATGATAATGAATTAAATCTTTTATTGTTATTTCCTCAGCTGAATTGATGCATTTTTTTACATTCTTTGTAATAATAATAAAATGTGTGAATTTTCATATGATGACGAATTTTATTCTTTTCTTTTTTGTATTTTTTTCATATCATTTTACAACTTCTCTTGACGAACTTAGTAAAAGGAATATTTACATAATATAAAAACTCAAAACAAATTTTATTGCTGCAATATTTTTTTTTATTTGATTGTAGTTCCAAAATTAAATTAATAGTTTAATTATGAGAGTTCCTTTAATTATGCTGAGATTCTTTGGCAATTATTTCTTGCCCCACTGTGCCACACATTCAAAGGGTGGTGAACAGAGGTTGGACGGTGTTCAGTGTTTAACTTGTCCAGTGAAAGTGCCACAGAGTGTGGCTCCTCTTCTCCCCCTCTTCACTCCTCTCCACTCCACTCCACTGACAGCGATGATGGATCACTAGTGTGGCGAATGGTGCGCAGTTTCTTTCCTTTTGATTCTTATAAATTTGTGTTCGTTTCCCAATTTTCATTCTCATTTTCATTTTTCTTTATTTATGATTTAAGATATTTCGTTCGTTCGTTTATTCGTTCTCTTATTATTTTCTTGACGACAAAAGTGGAAGTGCATTGAAAAGCGAGTCCTTCGTCTGTGACAAGGATCTGTATGAGAGAGAGTGTATGTGTGTGTGTGTGTGTGTATTGTGCACAAGAGATTTAAGTCTCGATTTCGATGGTAGGGAAAATCTCGAAAAATGAAATGAAAATGCGAATGGCAAAAGAAGAAGAACGCGAAGCGAAGTGAAGCGAAGGGCACAAAGGAACTGTTTGTGTGACACACAAAGGACAAGTTGAGAGCGAGAGCGAAAGAGACGGAAGACAGAGGGAGAGAGAGTGAGGCACCCACATGAGCAACCCCTAAGCGTTAACCCCTAACTCAAGCGAGTCGATCACTTGTGGCACACAACTCCGAGGCAGGTAGCGATCGTTGTTGCTCAGCAACCACCGCAACTCTCTGCCTCTGCCTCTGCCTCTGCCTCAGTCGCTGCCTGAGTCGCAGTCGCAGTCGACGTCGCTCGCTCGAGGGGTATTTAAGGCCGTTGCGCAGGACGAAGTTTATCATTGCGGAATTTGATTCCACACAGTCAACACATCAGTCTCCTACACTCTCTCTATCTCTCAAAAGGATTACTCCAAAACAAAAACATGACGAGTGTGTGCAGCAACAACTATCAGCACTTTCAACTGACCAACGGCAACATCATGTTGCTGCAACATCACCAGCTGCCACAGCATCAGCAACAACTTTCGGTGCCACAACAACATCAGCTGATTGCACCAAAGTTGCCACTGGGCAACAGCCAACTGCAGAACATGCAACATGCCTCAAGTGTCGGTCCAATGTTGCACAAAAAGAAATTCAACTACAACAACATGCCATACAGCAGCAGCGGAGCAGAGCAAATGCCATCGGTGGCACGTCGCAACGCACGTGAACGCAATCGCGTCAAGCAGGTGAACAACGGCTTCGTCAATCTGCGTCAGCATTTGCCACAGAGCGTCATCAATACGCTCTCAAATGGCGGTCGAGGCGCCAGCAAAAAACTCTCCAAGGTCGACACTCTGCGCATCGCCGTCGAATACATTCGAGGACTTCAGGATATGCTCGACGACGGCAGCAGCAGCAGCAGTGAAGGAAGACAACTGTCAAGCTTCAGTCAACATTCGGCGGATGAGAGCAGCAACGATGGCAGCTACAGCAACGATTACAACAGCAGCCTCGAAGCTCCATTCGTCAGTCATTCTTATCACTCTGCCTCGCCCACGCCTTCGTACAGCGATTCCGATTTATCGGCTAGCTATGTGAAGCAAGAGTTGCCCGAGGAACATCATCAGCAACAGCAACTGCAACTGCAACATCATCATCATCATCAGCAGCAACAGCAGCAGCAACAATTCAAATTCGAATCGTTCGACAGCTTCAGCGATGAGCAACCCGACGATGAGGAACTCCTCGATTACATTTCGTCGTGGCAAGAGCAATAATCAGTGCAACAACAACAATTGCAACCTTGTAAATATCAACTTCAACCTCAACGTTTGCCTTAGTGAAAACAACAACAAACAACAAACAAGTCCCAGCTAGCTTAAGTTCCCCCTTTTTTTCACACTTTTTTTTCATAGCTCTAAGTTTTGTTATAAGCATGGAAGACACTAAACTAATTAGTTTTAAGTTTTGTTATAAGCATGGAAGACACTAAACTAAGCAATATTATTATTATTATTATTGAAATGCAATAATATCCAAAAAAACACAAAATACAAAAACAAATTCAAAACATAAATTCAACACACAAACTTTTTATTCCAACACAAAAACATCATTTAAAAACCTTACAGCAATAACTTAACAATCAAACGAATTCATCATCAGAATTTTAAATATTAGAGCAACATCTTCGCAGATGAATCTTAAGAATTTCATTATCAGAATTTCAAACCTTTCAGCAAATCTTAAAAATATTTCACCAACAATTTAACAAGGAAAGGTTCTAAAGAATTTCACAGTTTTTACCAAATCTTCAAAGTATTCAAACAACAATTTTACAATGATTTGAAAGAATTTCATCATCAGAATGGCAAATATTTGTGCAACATCTTCAAATAAGAATCTTATAAATTTCATCATCAGAATTTCTAACTTTTTAGTAAATCTTCAAAGTCTTTAAGCAACAACTTCACAACTAAAAAATCTAATGGTTGTTTTTTCTGATTCTTTTTAACAAAGTAAAAGTTATGAAAACTTGTTGCAGAAATTCAAATTCATATAATATACAATTTATAAATTAAATAAATGTTTTTTTTCTTTAGCAAATGTTCAATTAAAATCTTCACGTAGAAATTACAAATTTGTACCAAAACATTTTCGCAACACATATTTTTATAAATGTAAAAATAATCAAAGAAAATTTTCATACAGAAATTATAAATTTCTATAAAATACTTAGAATCGTCATATTTTATTTATTTTGCATTACCAATTTCCAAGAATATTCTAATAATATATTTTTATAAAATAATGTCCAATATATTTAAACAACGTTACGAAAGTTTATCTTTAGAAATGCTGAAACTTTATTCTACTTTATGTTATTCATAATTTTTGTTGAAAATAATGAATCTCAAATGAATGCACTCCTAACGAACTATTTTGAGTATCGCAGTTATTAAATGAAGCATCAGGTAACTCTGAAGCAAACTCTGTAATGGATTGAACATCACTTATGCATACAAACACACAAATATATCTTATCTACATGCGTCTTCATAATTTATGGCACTCTCTCAAGCGAACTCAAGTGGATGCAAGTACTGTATTTTAGAATATGAAACCATTGCTATAAATAGCTGACGATCTTTTTGAAATGCTATTGGGGAATGGTCTCTAAATGGGAGTAGTAGCTAGCAAAGATATGAAGGAATGAAACGAGTATCATACAAATATTATAGAGTATAAATAAGTATAGTAGCTTATAGTATAAAATTGTATAAATGGTATAAAATACTATAATCTGTAAATACAGTGCGGCATATTTTAATATAATGAAGGATTGAATAGTATAGTAAAATGGTATATATATAAAATAGTATAGTATAGTAAACTAAAATTGTATAAAATTGCATAAGTCGAATTAAGCAGTATAACTAGTATAAAATGGTATATTTTGTTCAAATTGTATAAAATACTATAATATTGTTATAAATAGTAGATAAAGCGTTAAGATAAGAGTTGTCGCTAGCAAATATTTAAGGAATAACAAGAGTTTAATAAAATTTTGTAGAGTATAGACTGGTATAGTAAAGGAGGTATAGTATAAAAAGTATAAATAGTATAAAATTGCATAAATGGTATACAACAGTATAAATAGTATGAAATACTATAATTAGAAATTAAAATAGAACAAAATGCCATACATGATATACAACTGAATAAATAGTCTAAAAGAGTATAAAGAATATAAAATAATATAATTAGCAATAATAGTATAAAATTGCATAAATCGTATAAAGCAATATCTAGAGTATACAATAGTATAAAATACTACAATTAGTATAAATAGTAAATATAGTGTCTTGATGAGAATGTATTCTAGAGTATAGGGTAGTATAGTAGCTTATAGTATATAAAAAGTATAATCAGTAAAAGTAGAATAAAATGGCATAAATGGTATAAAAAAGTGTAAATAGTAAAAAATATAGTATAAGTAGTAGATATATGTAGTATAGAATTGTATAAATGTAGTATATCATTCTTGTTATACTATTTTAGACCATACTAAAATATAATACGCTTTATTTAGTATTAAAACTAATTATAATATATAATTTAATACTATTTATACACTAGTATGTTATAAATAGTAATAGTATAACAAAAATGATATACTAAAAGTAGTATAAAAAGTAAATATAGTGTAGTATATTTTAGTACTATTGAATTGAATGAAATGAATTAAATATGTTAGTATGTTATAGTAAACTGAAAAGTAATGCACGATTTAAGTGGCATGCATAAATTAAACCCTCATCGTTCCTTACTAACATATGTAGTACAAATACACATATATCTGGCATCCTGTGTCCTTTTTCATGACTCACTGCCTGAAGCTGCCCTCTTTTCGGCTCGGAGCTTGCGTCACTTCCGGCGCCTGGCAACCCACTCAACACTCAACACACAACGAAAAAAAACGAAAAAAAAAACCGAATCGAAATAATCAACACACCCAAATTGCAGCACCGGAAATTGCAGCAAATATTTGTCGGCATATAGTTTACTTTGTTTTTTTTTTTTTTAATATTTTCTCTGAACGAGTTTCACTTTGGTTAGCTGTGTTAATGGCGCATAAATTGTGCGCTCGGGGCAGCGGAAATAGGCAGTCACGGCTGAGAGAGCGAAGCGCAAAAGGACCAAAGCGCGATCACAAGACCCACGTGTCTGGCGCACCCCAAGCGAGAAAAATAACTAAAACACTAATAATAATAATGGTAGGCGAACTAGAAAGCTGGACGTAATAATCACAAGGCATAAAATGCACTTCCTCCTGAACTTGACTTACCCCTAACAACAAAAAAGTAAACGAGATGCAAACCCAACCCTTAAAGAAAATGTTGTGCGTGTGCCACACGAGATACGAGACACGAGCTCAAGGAATGCGAAATGAAAATGCAAATGAGCCACGCCCACTATTTGTGTAAATTTATGTAGGCAACTCGCTGGACACGTGCAACAAGATCGGGAGGTAGGGAGGATGGGAGGGGAACACTGGAGACTGGGTGTTGCCCGCCTCGCAGCTGACCCGGGAACAGGAAGCAAAGATTTTGCCTCAAAAAGAAGAACGAAATCGAAATCGAAAACGAGAAGAGGAAGAGGAAGTCAGAGGTAGGTAGAAAGAGGAACGGACGGTAGCCTAAGCAAAGGACAATGCGAAATGTGATTGTATGTCAGCTTAAGATGCGACGGCCAGGATAAAACCAGGAAACAAGCAAAGACGAGATGAGATGAGATCCTACACAGCATTGTTACCGGATATCAAAAAAAAAAAAAAAAAGAAATGTAAAATAAAATAAGAAGAGAAGAGAAGCTTAGCTTAGCTGCTCACATATCCTCCGTTGGGAGGTGTCAAAATACGAGGACTAAGCCAATGTCCTTTAATAGGCTCGCACCCGAGCGAGCGAGTGAGTTTTATGCAATTTTAGCTAAGAACAAATCCATCGAGTAGCTGCTGCTCAAATAACTTGTGCAATTGGCAATAAATTCATTTGTCTCTGAAATGGTCTCCGTTTTCGTTTTTATTTTGTATGCCACGAAGGTCCAGGAAGTAACTTCTTTAAGGAGCAAGCGAGCAAGCGAGACATGTTGCAGGAAGTGCGTATTTGTTTTGCATCTCTGCCCTGCTCTGATGTCCTGCTTCAAGTGTCTCTTCAGTCTTCAGTCTGTGTTGCTCAGTTTATTTATTTGCTGTGCGCTGTTCGTTGTGCACTTACGGAAATCCGAGACGCATGTTATTTTATCGTGTCGCAATTCAAAGAAAACTGGGCGCTGCTCCCGCTCCCGCACTTGTATTAATGTCCTACTACAACCTCTAGGTTTTCCTTCTTAGAGTTATGCATTGCTTGGCTGGACATGATTTATGTGCCATGTGTTAAAATACGAGCGTGCTTGTTGCGAGTGTCCTCATTGATCACTCGAATCGAATTCCTTGTCATATTTCGCACTTAATCCGGGGGCGTCAAGTGGCATCCACGTTTCTCCCCGTGCGATCACCGATCGTGGCATTCCTGGTAGCTCATTAACAGCGGCGTCAACGAGTGGCGACTACTCGGACACAAAGTGTCCAAAGTCTTCTTAATCGTAGACTGCTTCCAATTGAGTTGTCGCCTCTTGTTAATTTGGTCAGCCGTTTAGCAGAAATGCATCAAGTGCTTTGGCTTGCCCACTAAATACTACTAGGAAAACGCACTAAAACGCATTTGAGGAGATACTTGTTGACGAGAAACAATTTAATTTACACTTCGAAAGCAAAGTGCCAGCAGTTTTTGATGTTAAAGTTATTATGAATTACATTCTATTATGAATATTATATAATATTATTATAATAATCTCGGTATGCAAAATGTAGTACAAAAATATTTAATAAATATAATTTATGTATAAATTCAAGTATGAATAAAAGAAAAATATAACACATAAAGAAACAAACAATCTAGATTTAAAATCTTGATTTAAGATTTTTTCGATCTAAATAAGAAAGAGTTTGAAATCAGATTTATAGGTTCAACATATCTTAAAACAATATTTATATGCAAAACTTACATTTTAAGATTAAAAACATATGGATTGAAGAATGTTTTATTCTAGATTGGAACAAAGAGTGCAATTCTTAATTAAGAACTTTTCGATATTAAGAAAAGTTATAAAACAAGAATTTGTTCTTCAAATTATCGTTTTGAAATTAACAAATTTTTTAATATCGAGAAGATCTTAAATTCAAGAATTGTGTTCTTGTTTCTTAAAATATTACAATTACATTCCATATAAAAAGATGTTTAAAACAATGTTTAAGATTTTGCATTCTTGGTTCAATTTTGAGATTTTTTCATTCTTGAAACAAAAATATATTAATGAATTTGAAGGTCTACAACTTGTATTGAATTTTGATCTGCATTTAAGATAAACCTTTTTGGTTCAATTCATATAATCTTGATTCAAGACTTTTCTTTTCGTGTAGATATTGAATTCTAATACCAAATGCATCTATCTTTAATTGCCATTAACATTTAAAAAATGATTTTCAATCTGTAAAGCAGCAGACTATTTAATAATTACCAAAATATGTCTTGTTGCCACATCAATAATTTCACGAAATAAACTCGAAAAGAAGGTTTTCATTTATAGAATATTTTGTTGTCTATTTAAAGCAATTGCATTTCATTTTATGCTAGAAAAAATTTGCTGAAACTTGGCTTACAAAACTCTATCACTCGTATCAACTTCTAGGCAACTCAATTTCGAGTTGCTAATCTAACGAAATGATGAAAAATCTTGTTGCGATCATGTTGTTTAACAGCTCCCTTGTGAGCACACAAGCAAATCGCAATTTATCTAACGTTGTACTTTAACAGCATGAATTTTGATAGTATTTTGTTCTTTTTTTTTTTTGTTATTTTTGGCTATCTGCAACCAAACCTGCTGGAGAGCAAACCCCGCATTCCCTTTTCCGTATCGTATCTCTTTTTCGATATTGCATTTCACTTCGTAGGGTTTTTATACCCGCTACCTGTAAGGTTAAAGGGTATTATAACTTTGTGGCTGCAGAAAATGCATTGTTACAGACAGAGGGAGGCAACTTCAACTCTATAAATGATGATATGATTATATAGATGATATAGCCATGCCCTTCTGTTTGGTATATTTTGTACTCTATTGCGAATGTAATATTATATCAATATACCATATTATTATTTTTTTTGGTATAATTCAAGAATAATAAATACTTCTATATCAATATACTATATACAATATGCGGTATATTTTTAATATATTTGAAGAATAATTAACATACCAAATATAGCTTGTGGTATATTTTCTAGAATTTTGGCATATTTCAAGAATATACCGAATACAGCTCTTGGTATATTTTTAATATTAGAACAATATACCAAATAAAGCTCTTGGTATATTTTTAGTATTTCGGTATATTTCAAGAATAATAAATAGTACAATATATCTGTATACCAAATATACTAAATATATCAATATACCAAATATAGCTCTTGGTTTATTTTTAATATTCTGGTATATTTCAAGAAAATTAAATTGTATATCAATAAACCAAACATAGTTCTCGGTATATTTTCAGTATTTTGCGGTATATTATTTTGGTGTATTCTAAAATTAATACCGCACTGCTTTGCCATTAATCAAAATGAGTAGCGGGTATCTCACAGTCGAGCACACTCTTCTTTAGCTATCTAACTTGTTTTTTTGGTATCGCATTTTATTGATGCTCCTCAAGACACACGCTACATTTGGCACAGTGTGAACTGTCGATAGTTAAATGACTTTGCCAAGGCAAAGACAGACAACCCTTCAGAGCGAGGGAGACAGAGAGAGGGAGAGGGGGAAATAAAGGTAAATGTATATAGAGATAGGGGTTCGATGTTCAAGTTTGACTCGATTGTTGACATGATGAAAACTAACCGCAGTTTCAACAATGAAACAACATCAACTGCAATCCAGTTCACTCACACACACACAGACACACGTGTCCTTTAACAACCTGCATGTCTACTCAATAAAAAAGAACGAACTATCATAGAAAAAGCAAAGGCAAAGGCAATCAATGTCAGCGAGTTTGTAGAGCAAAATCTCGAAATTGAAAACGAAATCAAAAGCCAAAGCCAGACAAAGGTAAAAATCCATTGAAAAGATTTCACTGGAATATCCTGTTGGCCATTGTTGTCAAAAATTCTGCGCATCTCTCTCTTTCTATCTTTGTCTCTTTTCTTGTTCATTGAAGTGTATGTGTGTGCTAGATTCGTTGAAGGCTCCCCCACTTCAGCTCCAATCTTTGAAAGACTTCTTCTTTCATTCTGCGACGCCATCAAAAGGTCAGCTCCGAGGGCAACTTTATGGCTACGACGCACCCAAGTGAGCGAATCACAAAAGCAAATTGCGCAGCTCGCTAGAGAAAGAGAAATAGAGAGAGAGTGATAGAGAGAGAGAGAGAGAGAGACTTCTTCCTTTCTCTGTGACAATCCGCGGAGCATGTCCAATGCGTAGGTGTTGCGCTACGCTAATTTTGTCTACCTGTTGTTTTTGGACAAACCCGCAGGGTTTTCCGCTTTTCCGACAAGTAGAGAGGAAAAATGCCAACAGCAACAACATTTTTGCATTGTGACAAGTGGCAACCGGAACTAAACTAAAGAGAGACGCACATGTGTTTTTGCTGCTAAAGGCGCGACAATGTCACGGGCCAAGAAATGTGTCACCAGCTATGTTAAACTCGGCTCAACCTTATGCTAAATGCCAACAAAGGCGCATGATGAGGTGGAACTAAATTCTTCTGAGCGAGGAAATGTGCAGAAAATGCGAAGGCGGATAATCCCAGCGAGAACAGTGCAAATTTTCCAAATCAAAAATCAGAAATCGAAAGCGTTGAAAGCGTTCTGTTTCGTAAAAAATCAGCAATCCAACTTAAATGTTTCTATATTAATTTTATTTATAATAATAAAGAATAAAGATCGCAATTATTTACTTCTTATATTTGAAGTTTACTTTGAGTTATTGATATACGAAAAATAAGTTTTAAAATTGAAAGTTGGCTATTAATAAAAACTCTAAAGAATCGTAAAAATATACAAAATTTTAGTAACTCAAATGATGAAATTTATTGTGCTTTATTGTCCTAAATAATAATAGATCTTAGGTAACAATATCTTATGATTTTTTTTGGGTTAACTTTGAATTTTAATGACCATAAAATAATTGAATTAAATCATTAATCAAAACCTTATTCTATTTACAACTTTAAACCAATTTTCTTTTGGGAATTTATGTACTAAAATTTATTGGTTCAGTATGTTCTTTGTAGCTAAAAATGTGCTTGTTATACGATTTATGTATCTTTCTTTTTTTAGTTTTTTGAATATAATTATAAAATTGCAGAATAATCAAAGCAGCGAATAATCAAAGAACTACACAGAGAAATTAGGTTACAGAATTTAAATTAGGTTACTATTGAATAATTTAGATTTCAAGAACGTTTAAATTGAAAAGAAGAAGAAGAAAAATTTCTTTCAGAAATTTCTGAGCTCTCAAAACTCCCTAGATAAATATCAATAAAAAAATTTCCAACCAGAAAATTTTGATATAAGATTTTTAGATTAAATAAAATTTTAAATCAAGATTTTTATGATTCTAGAAGGTTTGTTTTAGAATTTATATTAGTTTAAAATAGATGAGGATCGTTTAGATTGAAAAGAAGAAGTAGAAGAATTTGGACGAACTTTCTTTTAGAAATTTCTGTGATCTTAAAACTGTGTAGTTAAATATCAATTAAAATTTGATATAACTGAGTGTTTCAAATAAAATTTCAGCTTTATTATGTTTGCATTCAACATTTTTCCTTAAAGAATTCTGATCCCTTGATCCCCCTCAAAAAAAAATATTTTCCATTAGAAGACTATCGAAAATCTGCGCAGCCAAAATGAATTCTTGAATCGTGATAACTGCGCTCCAATGTTATCACTGGTAAAATTTTAGCCCGAGTTCTACGCTTGACCAAACTAAGCTGCGGCTATGGGAAATTTTGCCGATTTGCCGCCAAGAAAAAATTGTAAAAAAGTAGTAATCAGCAAAAAAAAAAGACAAAGTAGATTTAGTTAAAAATCGCATAGAGAAATCAGAGCGCAAAGAAAATCAAAGCAAAGAAAAGAAAAGGCAATGAGAGAATGAGAGCAAAACAAAAGCAGATCAAGCATAACCCGCGCGATCGTAGCTCGGGGTCAAAGTCGAGTCGAATATTGTATCTGGATCGCAGGACGAAGACGGGGGCATCAAAGTAAAGTCACCGACCGAAGAGAGACGAGAAAAATGTCAACCACAAAAGTGCGGCTACAAAAAAAAGAAACCGATCGATGGATCTGCATTCAGCGACCACAAAGAACTGATGAGGATAATGATGACGATGACGATGAGAATGAGAGTGAGAATGAGACTGAGACTGAGGATGACTATAACTATGACTATGACTACGATGATGATGATGATGTGGTTGACAACGATTGAGGTTAGATGTTAGAAAAGCCGACAAACACGGACTCCCTTCTTCTTCTTTTTTTTTGCGATGCTCTTGGCTTTGTTTTTGTGACTGCCTCCTACGATGCGATAATCGATTTATCAAAAAAGCAAAATACGCTTTGCCAAAAAAAAATATAGAGTACAGAACATGAAATAGATTTCAAAGAAGAAGCCGACAGGCATTGATGTGCATTAAGATGTGAAATTGTCACCATTGTCTCTCGCATTGTCTCGCTATGCAATGGCCCACATTCAGGTTGCCAAACAGCAAAGAGAGCAACAGCATCAGCATCAGCATCGGACTTAGACTTGCAACCGTCGGCGGTCCGCGCGTTGACAGCATTAAAAGGTCACCGCAAAGAGAATGAACGGAACAACAGATTTTGATTTTGATTTTGAGCTCTACTTCGTCTATTCAATTGTGACACAATTCGCCAGCCTTTCGACCTGCTTGCCACACCCACTTGCAACATTTTCTTGTGGGTGTTGCCGGGCCAGCCAAAAAGGCAAGCAACAAAATGCATAATTGCCGCAGTAGCTAGATACTTTTGTATCTACTAACGCAAATGTAGCTACAAACTATGCCTCGAAATTCAGCTATTGCTACAGATATATTTTTGTATCTATTGACATCAATATGTCTACAAAACATTGAAGCAAACTATATAATAATAATGTAGATACATTTGTATCTATGAGAAAAATATTTCTACAAAATGTAGCTACAAACTAAGTCACAAAAGTATAGATACATTTCTATCCCTTAACACAAATATCCAAAAAACATTGCTCAAAACTGTGCCACAAAAAAACAACTATTACATACTAACATATATAGTTATAGATAAATTTGTATCTAAATATTTGCATCTATCAAACGCTGGTAGCTGTAAACTATGCCACAAAAATGCAGTTATTACTAAAGATACATTTGTATATATTAGCAAAAATATGGCAACAAAATGTAGCTACAAACTATGTCAAACAATATATAGATACGATTGTATCTATGATCATAAACATTTCCACAAAATGTGGTTTCAAACTAAGTCTCGAAATGAAGTTATTACAAATTCGTGTCTCTTAACACAAATATTGCCACAAAATGTAGCTGCAAACTGTGTAGTAGAGTAGTAGTAGAGTAGATACATTTGTATCTATTGCGTTAACTACAGTTGTATCTATTACTGAGAACTATTTGCGCAAAATGTAGCTTTAATTGTATCTAAAAACACAAATATTTTCACAATAAAGGAGCTGCAAACTGTATCACAAAAAAAAAAAAGATATATTTTGTATCTATTACCAAAAACTATTTGCGCAAAATGTAGCTGCAAATAATGTCATAATAATCTAGTAGATACATTTGTATCTATTAGCACAAAATGTAGCTGCAAATTAAACCACACATGATGTCAAACATTTCCACAAAA
This sequence comes from Drosophila pallidifrons, assembly GCA_023558445.1. NCBI lineage: Eukaryota > Metazoa > Arthropoda > Insecta > Diptera > Drosophilidae > Drosophila > Drosophila pallidifrons. The sequence goes on along the minus strand of CM042351.1, from coordinate 23,935,613 downwards.
TGTAGCTACAAACAAAGCCTCTCTCCATTAGCACAAATATATCCACAAAATTTCCTAGATACATTTGTATCTATTAGCACAAAATGTAGCTGCAAATTATGCCACACATTATGCCAAACACTTTCTGAAAATGTAGCTACAAACTAAGCCTCTCAATGCTGTCTCTATTAGCACAAATATTTCCACAAAATTCCCTAGATATCTTTGCATCTATTAGCACAAAAATATTGCTGATCTATCAAACGCTGGTGTGACAACAACTAATCGCAACTCGCATCGCATCGCATTGCTTTGCGTCTCGCTGTGTTTTTCGCCAAAAAAAAAAAGAGAACTACGAGATACACGTACTACAAGATACGGTATCTTGTAGCTGCAATTAAGCGCTAACAGCGGGCAGCCCTCGACCCCTATCGTTGACCTGTTCTATCCCCGATCTGACTTGCGCAGCAGGCATTTTAGTTCTACTTTTTCCCGAGAAATCTTGCTATCGATTGAAGCAACTTGTGATACGATAAATGTATTTTCTTTTTGCTGCGGCACACGCTTCAGCATTTAGTGGCGCTTTGCATAGGAGGCGTCTCTCGACAGCCAGACAGGATGTGTGTGTGTTCAGGATGCGTGTGCGTCGATAGTCGATAATTATCAAATGTAGACCAAAGCGACGCCAATAGACGGCGCATCAAAGTATCTATTACGCGACCAAGGCGTGAACAATTATGGCCCAAAACATTTGCCTCAAACATCGTTTACGCCTCTCTCGGAAAATGCTTCTTTTCCTTCCGCCAATCTTTTCAAAATTCAGAGCATCGCAGCAGGTTGTCCTTTTAATTGAGGCCAACATTTTTTTGGTAGATCAAATTGAAGCAAGCGCAAGTGCCAAAGCGGTTTCATTGACCAAAACTCTCTCAACTCTCAACTATCAATTCAGAGGCGGATCGAGGCAGGTCAAGAGTCAAGAGAGTCAAGTGCAAGTCGTCGGGCGCTTTGATACTGCATGGCTAATTTTGCATAGCCAAAACAAAAGCAACATCGAATGAATGAGAAACACAAAACTCGACATATAAATTGTCTGTTATTAGATTTATGAAGAGCACATCGAATTAAATGGGAAACATCCGATCTTTTCTCTCAAAACTTTTCTTTTTAAAGACTGAATTTTTGTTATATGATTTTCTATATTTCAAATTAAATGCATTAAATGCGGATATTTTTATTTACCTTTGTTTTTGTTCTTGTATAATAAGTATTTAAAAAACTTATTTTTTGTAAATACTTTTGTTATTCTATTTTTATATCACATCGAATTAAATGGGAAACATCCGATCGCTTGTTCTCTCAACTTCTCTCTTTAAAGACTGAATTTCGGTTCTCTCAACGTATGAATTTCAAAAATTATTTTTATATTTTTGTTTACAGATTCGTTAAATGCAGAAACCTGTATTAAACTTTGTTTTTGTTCTTGTGTTTAATAAGTATATAAATATACCAAATACAGTATTGGTATATTTTAGTATTTGTGTGGTATATTTTAAGAATAATACCGCACTGTTTTCTTCTTATTCAAAATGGGTAAATGGAATATACCAAATATAACATTTGGTATATTATTAGTATTCTTGCAGTATATTATTTGGTAAATTCTAAGAATAATATCGCACTGTTTTGTTCTTATTCAAAATGGGTAAATGGAATATACCAAAAATAGCGCTCGGTATATTATTAGTATTCTTGTGGTATATTAATTTGGTATAATCTAAGAACAATACCGCACTGTTTTGTTCTTATTCAAAATGGGTAGCTAGTGAAAATACCAAATTTAGCATTTGGTATATTATTAGTATTCTTGCGGAATATTCATTTGGTATATTCTAGATCTGAAGTTTGATTAGTAACATAAATACAAATATTTATTTATTTTACAATTACATTTTTTGCTATTACAAAATAAATATTTAGATCTGCATATTTTTTGTAATGTTTAAAATAAAAAAGGAAATCTTTATTTCCCATCAACAGTTTTTTGCGTACTCAATCTTCCATTTGCTACAGTTACAATTCAATAAACTGAACAGTGCAACTGTCGAGAGAAGAGAAACTCTCTTTTTGCTGCCTTACTTTCGCGTGTAAAGCAATCAAAAAAGTACTCGACGTATTTAGTTAATGCTTTCTTCATTGATCGATAAAGTCCTAAAAGTCCAAATGCAGCGCCAGCCAGTCAATGCATAATGAAGACAGACGCAACACGAAGACTGACTGAATGAATGACTGAATGAATAACTCGATGATGCACTTGTGAGAAACGCAAAATGAAAATCGTAAAAGGGAATCAAGCGAGTGGAGACGGCGCGTGTCTGGTTTGGGATTTTGGTTCGGGTTGTGTGAAAGAGTTTTTGAGCTGCATATCGTGACGTGTAATTGACAGGCAACACGCGTTTAAATCCAAAGACTCTTTGCCTGTCATCGCCTCGAGAGCAAAACAAATTTAGATATCTATGGACATTGACAGGCACATGATTCGAAGCAGTAGCCAGAAGGAGGCGGAGTAAACGAGACAACGACTTCGACTTCAACTCTCTCAAGTAGATCAGCCACTGTCTTGAGCATTTGAAAGTTGCCAGAACTGGGCAAGTGCCCATTGAACACGCATTCAACATTGAACATTGAAAACAACTTGACAGCAGCTTGTAACACATTTACATTTACAACAGACAGCGAAGAAGTGGAGAGTGCTCGACTATTTAGAGGATGGGCATTATCAACTGGCTTCAAGAATTGTGCATAAAATTCACATATTATAAAAAAAAACAGCGAAAAGAGTCTAATGAAATAGTACAACTATTATTTTTTTGAATAAATCTAAAAGTAGAAAATTAAGATTGTGCTCGACTGTAGAATACCCGCCACCCATTTGTAATAAAAGTAAATGAGGGAAATTTCTGTAAATATACCAAATAAAATACCGCAAAAAATACTTAATAAATACCCAAGGCTGTATTTGGTATATGGATGAAGTACTACATTCTAAATATGAAATATACTAAGTTAATATACCGCAAAAATACTAAAATATACTAAGGGCAAAAATTCAAAAAAAATACCCAAGACTATATTTGGTATATCGATAAAGTACTGCATTCTAAATATGAAATATACCGAATTAATATACCGCAAAAATACTAAAATATATTAACTGTGAGACACCCGCTACTCAATTTGAATAAAAACAAAGCAGTGCTAGAATACTCTTAAAACATACTTTTGTATACCGCAAAATACTAAAAATATACCAAAGGCTATATTGGTATTTTACTAAATTCAAAATATGCAAAACATTATAGAGTGCAAAATATACCGGATTGTCAGTCAACGTAGCTTACATCCGATTACAATAGAAACTTCTATTTGCAACTTTTTCTAAATGTAAATATCGGAACATTAAATAATATACGACCTTAAAAGTGAAAGTATATTAGTATATTATGATAATAAGAAGTCCGTTGAGTACTGTAATAAATTACTTACAAATTTATATTTACAGATTAAATGACTATTATACATATTTGAAAACAAATGAATACTAGAATATAGAATTATGATACTGGAATATAAAATTATAAAGAAATCCAAACATAAAATATATTTTAATAGTAAGAAGATAAACAAAAATTATATTCAAAATTCTCGAGACTAAACAAACGACTCTTGAAAACATTGAAATGATACAGAGAGAAGAGCAACTAGAAACCTCAAAAGAAGATAAACACATTAAGAGCAATATAATCTCGACTGGTATCGAAATAATATTATTGCAGTGCCAAAAATATGAAAAGGAAATATGATTGGCGTTTGTAATTACAAGCTAAACGGAAGGAAATGTGACAGAATAAAAATGTATTTTTCTTCATGTATTTTTTGCTACCTTTTATGCGACCCCAAAGAAAATATACATTGAAAATGTTTGTGTAAACGCCTAAATGCTGGGAAATGGCCATCAAAACGAGTAGGAAAAACCACAAAAATAACACCAGATAAAAAGGAGGATGAGGCGAAGGGAAAAGAGAAATAGAAATAGAAATAGCGACACCTTCACAGGATATACGAACAAATTGAGTTGTTTCCTGGCTTAGAATTGCAAACTCACGAACTGTCGACGATGGCGTGGCAAATATGATTATGATAAGGAGAACCGAAAATTGTTGAAATTATCGAAATTGTGGAAATTGTAAATTGCTGCGCAAATGTGTCAGAATGGAGGATGGGAATTACTCGCATTACAGCGAAAGAGAGAGAGAGAGAGAGAGAGAGAGAGAGAGAGAGAGATGTCTTAAATTACCAGCGTAATCAGAGATTTCCAACACCTTTTTTTCTCTCGTTTTGGTTTTAACTAATTAATTTTTGTGGAGAAAAGACGAGGAAATGACGTGGGCGGCATGCGCAACGAATGCGCTTAACAGCTTTGCTTGCTTTCTCTCTCTCTCTCTCTCTCTATCTCTTTCTCTTTCATAGTCTCTCTTGTCCTCCCCCTTCAGACCCTGACCAGCAAATGGACATGCTTGACGCTTGGATTAGGCTGACGTAATGAGCTCTGATCCGTTGGACAGCACGCGTGCAACGCACACACAGAAAGAGAGACAGAGACTAAGTGCACTTGATGCTTGGAGGCGGACCAGCTTAGTGCGTAGCTGAGGCTCTATGTTAGTGCTCTATGCTGATGAAGACATCTTGCAGATACTTTTGAGGCTGACAATGCATAGAGAGATCTGACAGACACTTTTGCAGCTGAAAGTGCAAATTGAGATATCTTAGACATACATTTGATAGATAAAAATATATCTGACAAATACTTTTGCAAATGAGAGATACTTTTGGTGCATGCAAATATCTAATAGATACGCTTGCAGTTGCAACTGAACATTGAGATATCTTCGAGATACTTTTGTAGCTGACAATGAGTAAAGAAATATTTGTCAGACACTGCAAATTGAGATATCTCTAAGATACTTTTACAAATGATAATGCAATATATCTGGCAGATAGATTTGCAGCTGAGAAATACTATTGATAGATAAACATATCTGATGGATGCTTTTATAGCTGGCAATACACATAGAGATACTTTCGACAGATACAAGCATTTGCGAGATACTATTGAAACTGAAATTGCAGATAAAGATAAAGACACAGATATTTGCAGTTGAAAGTTTACATAGATACCTTCCAGATACTTTTGTAGCGTAGAGATATATTTGCCAGACACTTTTGCAGCTGAAAGTGCAAATTGAGATATCTCACATGACATACTGACATTGCACATAGAGATACATCCAAGAGACACTTTATATAGATGGAAATATCTGACAAATACTTTTATAGCTGACAATAGACAAAGAAATATCTAAGAGATACTCTTGATATATAGAAATATGTGACAGATATTTTTGATCTGATAATGCGCATAAAGATATCTCAAAGATACTTTTGCAGCTGACAGTGAGCATATAGATTTACATCTTAGACACACTTTTAATAGATATAAATATCTGAGAGTGATACAGAGATACTTTTTAATAGATATATAGATCTAATAGATACTTTTGTACCTGACAGTCCATATAGAAATACATCATTGAGATACTTCTGTAGCTGTGCACACAGAGATATCTCACAGTTACTTTTGCAGCTGACTGTGAACATTGAGATACATCTTAGAGACTCTTTTGACAGAACGAAAATATCTGATAGATACTTTTGCAGTTCACAGTTGCTACTCAATGATGTGATGTGAAGTGTGCAGCAACTTAACAAATATTACAGCTTCATCTTCATTCAGTATTTGCAGTATATTTAAGTATCTGCCAAATATTCCTAAGTAATACAAAAGGTTATTAATTCTTTGGCGGAATTTGTCACTGCATTCACTTTTTACAGTGAACCCTTTGATGATAGAACCTTCTTCCATCTCATTTCGAATATCAACCTTTCCAATTTTATAAAGAAATGTTCAAAGCAACTAAAAACGAAAATGTTTTCCCACAAAATGAGGCAAAAATGTTGAAGGGATCGATATAACAATAACATTTTCAATTCAGGACAAAGTCCCGACCTCAATCCAAATGAAAATCTTTGCTCAATTGTTAAAAAATTAATACGAAACAGCTCTTAAAACATGAGCTACATTTAGGAAAGTGTTCCAACAGGATGAAGTCAGATTTAAAACGACATTAAATAAATAAAGGTTTTTGGATAAAATAGTAATATTACGTTAGTTAAAACAACTTTTTAAAAGAAAGAAAGAAAGAAGAAGAATTTAAGAATTAAATAATAAAAATAAAACAAAAGAATCTATTAAATTTGTTTGTATAATTATGATTTTATGGCTAATGAAAGTCAGAGTCGTTAAGATACATTTCATTTATTTTATTTCAATTTGTATGCCTTTGATTTCGTTACACTGAAAAACTCTATTCAATAGCGAATGGAAACTAAATAAAAACTAAAACTGACTAAGCGGAATTGCATTTGCAAAAAAGAGGAGATTTTTCAAGGAACACAACAAGGAGCAAACACGCTGGCGATCGGTCATCCAAGTCCCTCTGGGTGATTGCGATTGGAACGCCACAAAAACAATTGGCACGACGATGAACAATGGAAGGGAATTGAGTAAATGAATTTGCGGTCGTTAGACGTGGGCTACCGCACACAACGCCACAAAACGCGCCCCTCAATCACGCCTCAATTGTCCATGGGCCAAGTTAATGCAATTTGCGGTAGCAGATGTGGAATGAAAAAAAAAACAATTCCTGAATCTTATCGCAGCGAATGCATCTCGAATCGGCGAATTCTCGAACAATGACAACAAAATTTTTTATAAAAGGAGACAAACATTTGAGAACTCAATTCAATAACAATTGACGAAAGCGCAGCCAGAACTAGAAGACCAAAGGTTAAGGTTGAAGCCAATAATAGAAAGAAAACGAAATAAGATGTCACGCATATAAAACGCGGACGACGAAACAATGGCAATGAGTTTTGAATTGTCAACTGAAGGGACCACCAACAAAACTAGGGAGTGAGTTGATATCAGCGACAGAGAGAACATATATAGATAGATATACATATATAGAGAGAAGGTGTTTGTGCGCTCAGCGGGGGTTTTATGTATTTTGGTTTTGGCAATGCGGTCAAAACATTGTCCATGTCAAAACAATGCTGGTAAATGGCTGAAAACCAAGGACCGCACAACATGCTGCTGTCTCTGAGCCTTGAAATGAGCAAAAATGTGTTGGGTTCTTAACTGTTATTAGCATGCTGCGAGTAGGTTTGAGCCCTCAAAATAGTATTGAATATAGGTAAAAATGGCCAAACAACAAAAGCTAAGCAGTTTCTAATTGTCACACAGGCGAACGAATGTATCTATTAGAAGTGCATTCGTTGGTTGTCTTTTGCTCATTTGCCTGCTGTGTTTTGGCCTGTGGTTTTTAGCCTTGTTTTTGGTCAAAATATTTATACACAATTAGCGTTGAATATCCGCATCTATTTGGCACGAGAACAGCGAGCAGCTGTGTGACATTTACATTGCTCTCGGTTGTGTCCTTGCCTTCCTTCAACACACACCTGGCAACTGTCTCTCACTCTTTCCCTTTCTCTCTCTCTCTCGCTCCATTGGGACTTGTTGCGGTTAGCAAAAACGTAGACGACAACCAGCATCTTTTGGCAAAACACACGCGCCAGACACAAGCCAGTTCACATTATTATTATGCTGGTATCAATCTATCAATAACTGCATTTCTTGCTAAAAACTCCCAAGCCAAGACGCACTTCCTGTCTATGGAAAATTCTCGACTCATCTCGCTACTCGGAACTGTAATTGCAACTCTCTCTCGACTCTAGACTCTAGACTCTCGACTTCAGTAACTCTTCCGTTTTCTGGCGAAATTTCACTTACAATATTTTGTGGTCAGCTACTGTTCCGCCCTCAATCTAAATATTATCCTCACAACAATAATAAACAAAAATAGCTGCCTCTTAACCCTTCTTTTTTCACACGAAACTGACGCACACAAGTGTCTTGTCTTTGTTTTTTTTTTTTGGGGCTGTTACTACTTAAGTGGTTTAGCATGCTTTTGCCCTTTTTTTTTTGTATGGCAAAGCAAACAAATACACAGTCTGAGAAACTGAGACCTTTTTGCTTTTTATCTTTGAACCGGTTCAGTAAGTGATTCATGCTATTATTGAAAATCTTTGATACAGACATATAACATAACTTAAATAGAACTACTGAAGTGAGCTAAATAAACAGATATATAAAAAAAAGACTACTGATGAAAGTTAAATGCATATAAACCATTTATTAAAATCTTTGAACCGGTTCAATAAGTGGTTCAAAGGACTAACGTAAATATTTATAATGCTATTATTGAGAATCTTTGATACAGATATATAATATAACATAAATAGAACTGCTGAAGTTAGCTAAATGCACAGATATAATAAAAAGACTTGTGAAGTAAGTTAAATGCATATAAACCATTTATTATAATCTTTGAACCGGTTCAATAAATGGTTCAGAGAACTCACGCAAATATCTATCATGTTATTATTCAGAATCTTTTATTATATTTATTATAATCTTTGAACCGGTTCAATAAATCGTTCAGAGAACTAATGCATTTATGTTCATTCTAAAATTAGAAGTTTTGAATACGGATATATTAATAATGCTGCTCTTACTTACTCACTCTGCTCTTACTCTGCTTAAGTAAACTGAATGCATTTAAACCATTTATCTTAAGCTTTAAACCGGTTCGACAGACGGTTCAGAGTTCTTAGGCATCTATCTATGATGCTAACATTTAGAATATTTATCCACAGAAATATAAACCAGACTGCTGCACTAAGCTAAATTCATATATACCATTTATCTCTATCTATGAACCGGTGCAGTAAATGGTTCAGCGCAAACTTCTTCGCCATTTGTGCTAGTTAACAATAAGAATAATAAATTCGGCTGTTCCAATGATTATCTCTAATTAAGCTAAATTATTTATTCATTCATTTTTCACAAATATTCTAAGCCATTTTTCTAATTTCCGAACCAATTCCAAAGTGTTTCAGTGATGTATCTCAACAGACTGCGTATGCATAGCTTAGCTTTGGCTTCTTTTGCATGGCAAACACAAAAACAAATACGCAGTCTGAGAAACTGAGAGCAACAAATTCACAGCGAAAATTCCGTTGCTTCTTATCCACAACTGTCGCCAATAAAAATGTACGCCTAATTTTTGCCCCTTTTTGCTTCCGCGCATGCGCAGACAGCAGAAGTCGCCACAGCAGGCAACTGAATCAGTAGCTGCTTCATTCTCCTCCTCCTTCTCCACCCCTCTTGAGCGCTCAAGAGGGGAATTCCCCTTTTGCGGCTCTAGCTTGCTGGCCAACGTCGAGAGCGTCGCCTCGTTAGCTTTGGCATTGGCCGATTTCATTTTTGATTTGTGTCGGCATATTTTGCATACAACTCCAGGAATGGGTGCAGCAAGTGGCTAATGCGAGGGCTGCTCGTAGAGTTAACAAAAACACAATCAAAAAGACAGTTTATTGGCTTGCCTTTAGCACTAGATGAAGAGACTATATTTACAAACTAAATAATGCATTTTTTTAGTTTCAATTGTAGCAAATAAATATGCTAGAATATTTTCTCTCGATTGAGAAATTAGTATTAATTTACTTACAAGCTAAAATCTATAAATTGCACCATGCAAATTAATCAATACTTAACTTTCTTTCGTCGAATGTGAAACGAAGAAGTAGGAAAACATATTCCTTTTTACCTTCGAACCGGTTCAGTAGGCGGTTCAGGAATCGAGCATCAGCTAACTTCATATAGGTAAATAATAAATGTGCTAAAGTAACTTAAATTCATATGAAATATTTCACTTTATCTTTGAACCGGTTCAATAAGTGGTTTATGCGATGTACGCCATCTCGGTTTAAGCAAGCATTAGAAATATTTAATATTGATGATTTTTTTGATAGATGATTTATGAATTGGTTCAGGAAGTGGTTCAGGTTCATTTACTGCTAGCACTAGAAATATTTAATATAACTATTTAACTAACTAGTTAGGCTAACTTAATTATATAATATATATTATATGTTATTCTCTTCAAATGTGAAATACTTGCGCGTCAATGAAATCTTCAAGCATAATTTTAAAGAGTTTTCGACATGAATTTTGTAATTTAAGTTATAGACTTATTAACCTTAAAAATGTTCTGCAGGTAACAACAAAGCTTTCCTTTTTCTTTTCTTAAAGTGTCACTCAAATAAAATATGCGTTTAGTTCTTAAAACATTTTGAACAAAGTTTCAGAGCCGTTTGCTAGTCAACTTCTGGTTACTTTTGCTGCCACACTCGAGTCGAGTCAATTCCCCAATGCCTGCCACAACTGCAGCAACAGCAACTGCCGCAGTCCAATCAGCGCCGCAAAGGTGGCACAAGTAAATTATTTAACAATCAATTTCTTGCAGCGGCATTTTGCCATCTAATTATAATCGAAAAAAAGGTCCACACAACAATCAAAAGAAATGCGCCGACAGACTAACTAAACCCAAAAACAAAAAAAAAAAAAAAAAACAGAAAAAATGAATTCAAAATGCAACTAAAAATGAAAATGAAATGGGAATGAGATGCAGACAATTTCCCTTAAACTGAAAGAAATTCCAAGCGTTGCTCTAATTAAAATTGAAATGAAGTGTCTGCGCATGCGCAGCCAGGCCAAGGTTGAGGCTAAGTAGATCCTTTCACAGGTCCCTCGAATCTCGTTGGAAATGTGGCAATAAATTTTCGTAGCTCAACTCGGAGTCGGAGTTGAATCTTTTAGGGTGGTCTTCGCATTCGAGGTCTTAGGTCTCGTCCTTTTGCTTGGCACGTTCGTTCGTTCACAATAAAAAACGCATTTCTTTTTGTGTCTTGATGCACTCATTTCATGCCAAAAAAAAAAAAAAAAAAACAAGAGAAGAGAAGAGATGAAAAAAATGCATCACACTAATCCCGCGTTGGCGCAGCCCACACACGTCTCCCAAAAGGATTAGCATAGCATTCATTTCTCCATTTCGTTCTCGTTCTCGTTCTTATGTATATATAGAATATTATTCTTATTATTATTGCCATGTCGAATGGCCGAATGACGACGACACAATGGCCAAGTGTGAGGGGCAAGAGGTTAAGGGTGAAGTAGTCCACTCACTCACTCTCTTGGACAATACAAATTGTACAATGCAATGCGCCATATTTGCCATTCAAATGCAATTGCGCGTGTTAATCGATTCCAAGTTCCACACAAAGCAGAAAACAAAAACTAATTTCATGCCTGCTTACGCAGAAATGCAGCAGACGAAGAAGATGTAGAAGAAGAAGTATTATTATTATTATTATTACAGCTGCGATTAATTAAGCAAACAAATCGAAGCGCGTATCAATGAGAAGAGGAGGCCGACTATTAAGTACGGTAGCTGTAAAAACAAATAACCTCCAGGCGAAGAGCACTCTGCATTCGTATTTCGCATTTCGTATTTCGCAGACATTTCGAATTCGAGTTCGCATTCGTGTGCTTTTGGCCTAATTAATTGCCAATCATAAAGGCGAGTGCAATGCGCTCGTAAAACGAATCAGTTTTAAATGCCCAACTTTTGCCAAGTCCAATTATTCAAGTTTGCGCCTTAAGTGAAGATCGAAATGGCAGCTCACTTTGCAATCGTTGCACTATAATATCGGTACAAAGAGGAAGAGTCTGCAAAACTGCGAAACCGAGAGCCTGGCATTGGACACTCAACTGCAGTTTTGTTTTCTTTTTTGTCTTTTTTTTTATGGGAAATGTGTGTGTTTGGCAATTAATTAAATTAAGTTTTCAGCGAAATGCCAAAGGCGTGAAGCAACAAGCAGCACCATGCAAATGATGGCGAAACGAATCAATAATACACTTGCTTTCAATACAAATTTGTAACAAAGAAGTAGGAAAACGAACTACTTCTTGCCTTCGAACCGGTTCAGTAAGCGAACCGGTTCTGAATTTCAGCTAATACTAGAAAGATTTAATATATGTAAATGTTTAATAACTATGCTTACTTTAAATTCATATATGTTAAACCATACCTCTTCGCACTTGAACCGGTTCAGAAAGTGGTTCAGCAATGTACTGCATTTTGGATTCAGCTAATATTGTATTTATTGAATGGAGATATTGAAATAAAGCTGTTAAAGTAATCGAAATTTTTGTGAACCATTTCTCTTTGCATTTGAACTGGTTCAGTAAGTAGTTCAGCAATGTACTCCATCTCGGCTTTAAATAACATGAGCAATATTTAATATTAATTCTTAAAAAAAAGCTGCTAAAGCAAAATACACATTATCATTTATATCTTCATCTTTGAACCGGTTCAGAAAGTGTAGAAAGTATATATATATATATATCTAAGGTGGTTCAGGGCTATTGCAAAAATATTTCGCAGTCACCAAATGATATGCTATAACTATACTGGTTACATTTTCAAATTTTTTAAATGGTTCAGAAAACGGTTCAGCAATGGAACAGAGTGTGGTTTTCTTTCGAATCACATACATAAAACGATTGAATAACACTTCTTAATTAATCAGTGTTAAGGAATTTGACTTATACATTTATAATATATACAATTTCGAATAGTAATTAATTGACAAAAGTAATAAACCGGTTCAACGAGTGGTTCAGCGCTCAAACTCGTTGAAAATGATTCACCCATGAAACAGACTGTAATTAACTGGTGAACCACAAACAAAAAGATTGTGTAATACTTCTTAAATAGTCAGAGTCAAGGAACTTAACTAATGTTATAAAGAATTTCGAGAACAAGTTAATTGCTAAGATATTGAACCGGTTCAACGAGTAGTTCAGCACTCAAACTCGTTGATTAAGTATGTGACTAATAAAAGCATAAATATGTTGAATTAAAAAGCATGTAACAGAAAAAGTACTTTTATAAATAGGTTCACTTACTTATTGACGTTACCCTCGCTGACAAGCTGCAGCACATTGGCTCGTATGCCTCGATGTGGATAGAGTGTATCACTGGGAGCACACAGGAAGTCTTTGTGCTGTGGCTCGTCAACGTTAACAACAAACAGCGATAACATTTTAATTGCGTTGATCCGCTGATCGCTGATCGGTTCTGATCACAGCGCGAATCTGTAGTAGTATCTCTCAGCCAAAACAGTTGATCGCGCGCCCCAATCTTCAGTTGATCTGTTGATCTGCTCGCCAGTTTGTTAATGTCTTTTGGCAGCAGCTAAAAAAACTGAAAAAAAAACGAAGCAAATGAAAGAAAAGGGCTATCAATTGGCAATCGTGTTAAGAGGCTCTAATAAAGTTGCTCGCCTCTTGCGATATGGTTCGAATGACTCGAACGCAGAACCTCATCGATCTGTTTATGCACTCACACACACACACACACACACACACACACACACACACACACACACACACACACACACACACACACACTCAAACACTGGCAATGTTATTTATCTCTTAATATATCTTACATCAACTTATGTGGCGGCTGACTGATAATGGAATCAACTTGCCACTTGGCTAATCTTAAACTTTGCTGCTGCCTGCCTGCGCCTCCCTGCTTGCCACCCAACTCCTCTGTCGCCTTGCTGTCGATAAGCGCGGCAACATAAGAAATCGATTTAAGATTGCCAACTTTACCAACTGCAATAACAACCAACAACCAACGGCCCTCATCTGTCCGGTTACATGGAAGCTTATCAGCTGGCAATGCGATGCTAACATTTGAGCTTTGCGCTTAACTCAACCAGATAGCAGATGCTGCCGCTGATTGCCGCACTTTATAGAGAACCAAAGTTAACATCATACTATATATGTTACATTTATGTGGGCAACAGCCAAACTCATTCCGACAAATGACGCCTATTAAGAAGCGAACCACAGTTGTTCATAAAAAGCACTTAATAAAATTGCAAAATATGCTTAAGCCTTAAGAATATATTTCATATTAGTTGCACGCATTTTGATAGATTATTAAGGCATGTAATGAAGTTTAAGTTGTTTTCGAATTATCAATAAATTGATTCTTTTGATTAAATTGATATTTAAATATAAGCATTTGTATAGACTATTCAAAACAAAAAATAAATTATCATTCTTTCTATATATAAGAATTCAATTTTGTCGTTAAATTTCACATTAAACTAAAATAGATTTCGATAGAAATTGTTTTGAAAGAATAAGAAGATTTGTACATAAGAATACATTATTTATTTATATAATCCTTTTTAATGTAATTATAATTTCATTAAAGCAAAATAGAAACATTTCAGCACCATATTGAATATCTCAAGTTAATAAATACTTAATAAAACAAGTAAGAAAACTACAGTCGAGTTTGCTCAACTGAGAGATATCCGATTCTCTTTTTAAAAAATACCAAAATAATGCGGCATTATTCTTAAAATATTCCAAATTAATATACTCCAAAAATACATTAAAATTATTCCAAATAGTCAATAGCTGCATATGCATATGTACAATTAATACCCTCCTTAACAAATAACAAACAAAAGATCTTTAGCTATTGACAAATGGCAAAGAAAATCTTGCTTTAAAAGTATAATACATTAATATAAATCTATAATTTAGGAATTTATTGCAAAGTAGGGTTGTTGTATTGCATTATACAATAGAGTATATATAAAATATATAATAAAAATACTAAGTGTAGTAAAGACTGCAAATTATCAACTTTTATGTAGTCTTTAATTTAAGATCTCTTCAACTTGTTTCGGGCAACGAAATCTTGATATGCATGTGTATTCTCTATTACTATTATCTGTTTAGCAGCATCTCACATGTGCAGTAGCTGATAAGCGTAGAGCTACCTGAGGATTTCACAATTCCCATGAGCATAGCACGTGTAAGCAAAAAGAAAACCCCGTCGAGATGGATGGCTCTTGGATATGGCGATTCGCAGTGATTTTGCATAAACATTAAGGCACATTAGAAGGTAAAAGACACACACGGGATGGGACGAGATGAGAAGGGACACTTCATTAAATAGTATTTTGGCTACCTAAAGTAAACACAAAGACACAGAAACTGACCAAGACACAATGCATAATGTTTTTGCTTTGCCTACGATGATCGATGAAGGAAGATGACTCAATCATTGTGCAACATGCGCCATGCATCATGAATGCATCCGTATGTGTGATGCAAATCTTTGTGATTAGTAGAGATATTTGCACATGTTGTTCCCTGTTTGCCTAGATCAAAGATCAGTTTTGTCGATCACTGGACACGTGTGCTAATTACCGGGAAGAAGACGAAGAACGGAAGAAGAACACAGAGAAATAGCAGCTGATGACGAATTGGTTGTAACGGGAAACTCCAGAGAGAAACAAATTTGAATGCGCATATCTTAAGGATGTGAATAATATGCAAAATGCAATCAAAAATCAATTCATAATCATTTGCAAGGTGCAGACATCAAAAGGCAAGAACAACAGCAACAACAACGAAAAAAAATTCAACCCCAACTCAATGGCAACGGCAATGGCAATTCAATCAAATTTGTTATAAAACTGTGAAAGTCTGCGACAGCGATCGGAAACAGGACTCAACGTCAAACTGAGCACTGAGCACTGAAGACTGTGGCCTGTGACTAGTAAAAGAAGAAGAGAGAAGAAAAAAACGATACTCAAAGTATTTTGCATGTCCAGCGGCAAGATTATGCAAAATGCAGGAGCGATGATCGTTTTGCATACAAACTGTATCCACATTGCATTGTATCACAATATCACAATATCAATGTCTGGCGATCAGGCAGCAACTCCTCAGATCAGTCCCAAGTTCCAAGTCCCAATTGCAGTTCAGTTTGAGTTTGCAGCAGTTCCCCGTCTGAAGATCAACTCACGCACCACCGCATTGATCGACAGCAAGACACAATTCAATCATTTCAGTTTTCAGTTCACTTGCGCTACGTAGGACGCTGCCAGATCTTTAGCGCTAGATTAAACGATCAGCGCAGGAGACAGCAACAGCAACAACAGTCACAACAACAACAGCAACAAGAAAAGAGCCATAGCTTCCAGCTTCAACTTGTACTGCTTGTTTCACTTTATAGAATACCCGGTTGAGCATGGAGGGTATAACAAACATGTGAGAAAGAAAAATGCAATCACTTATGCAGCCTCAATTATTTATTTTCAATTTAGAAGACTTTTAAAAGTAAAAGATAGTACAGAATAGGAATAAAAACAAGAAGAATAATACAAGTAATAATAATAGCAAAAATAGTAATAATAATTATGAAAAATTAAAAAAATATTTTGTTTAGAATCTGAGTGAAATATATAAAATGTTCGTTTTTTTATTGATTAAACACTTTATTAGAAAATGGCACTTTTGCAAATGGTATAAAGGTAAAAAAAAGAAAAAAAAAGTGCAACAAAAGTTTAAATTAAGTTTGGAAGCAACAATTTTTTGAGGGACAATTATTTGCAACATTATTAAACAAATAAAAAAGCCACAGTCGAGTGTGTTTCACTATGAGAAAAGATATATTTGGTATATTGGATAATTACTACATTCAAAATATACCACAGAGTGCAAAATATACCAGATTGCTAGCCAAAGCAACTAAGACCTTTAATAAGTGCTCGAATTTTCCCATATGAAACGAATTATATCTCTATCTCTTAGTCACCGACATCTAGCTGTTCTAGGTATTATAATACCCTTCTAACCTACGGGTAGCCTGTATTAAAATTGGTATTTTAGATGACTTACTAATTACCAATGTTTGTTAAACCTTTTTAATATAATTTTATTTAAATACAAAATGAATTACCTATACATATAGTATCTCAAAGTCGAGCACATTTTGTTGAATGAATTTCTGCTCTACCATTTGCTACTGCCTTCTATAATACTCGTATGTGTGTAGGTCGATCGGCGGCTGATCGGTCGATCGCTGATCGGTTGATCTCATTGGACTGTATATGTAGCTGGGCTGGGGCCCAGCAAATTATTTCACTTGTGGCCAGCTCTTTCACTCTCTTTGGTGGTCTGAATGTACAACTTGATTTCTGTTTCCTTTGCTGCAATGGCAGTTTGATTTGTTTAAATTTAATTATGCAGCAATATCAACGATTGTCGATCGCTGTGCGATCCTTGTGCGTAGGTAGCAAAGAAAGAGTCGACCTTTCTCTACCTCTCCCTCTCTCTCTCTCTCTCGCTCTCTTCGATCCCACTTTTGATTTGATGTTATGATGATTCCATGAACCTGTGTACGTACAATCACAATTTCTTGATCTGGTCCTGTGTTCTCCTTTGATTTGATTATCAACATTTGTTGACGTGTAGAAGGAGAAAGAGAGAGAGCAAGAGAGATGATCGCCAAATGATGATCGATGCCAATGTTCCAGCAGAATTTTACTTATGTATTTCTTTTCGGTTTACTTTTTTGGTGGTTTTGTCGCATTTACATTTTTTGTTCTTGTGGTACTCTCATTCTTTGTGCTACGTATAAAGCGATCAATCAAAAATGCAAACAGCTCACGGAATGAAAATGAGTTGAGCGAGCGAGAGAGAGAGAGCGAGAGAAAGGGAAATTCAACAGCAATTCAAAGAAGTTTTGGTTTTTTGTTGTTATTTTTTTGTGGTTTGAATGTGACAGCAGACAAAATAGTTTATGATCGCTGTGTGATAAACTACATGGCAGGATATATGGATAATATAGTACACACGATCAATGAATGTATGCATGATGTGTTCCTCTCTCGCCTCCATCTTCCCCTCCTTCTCCTCCTCCTCCTGATCCTGCTGCTGCTGCTGTCAGTTTGATGATGAAGAGTTTGTTAGAATTCGAATTGTCCGGGGCGCATCGTAAATTTTCGCTTCATCTTCAAAGCCAAAGAACTGATTTTGGCTTTCAGATTAAAAGGCATACACAAATTCGAAATTTAACGAATTACTTTTTAGAGCGCTGCAAATTTTGCTGTATTTATCGATTAACATATACAAAAACAAGTAAAAAGGATGAAGTAGAAAGTGCTCGACTGTGAAATACCCGGTAACCATAAAAAATAAAAGCAAAAAAAAAAACATAAAAAATAAAAGCAAAAGTATTTTTTTTTTTTCAAAATATATCAAATTGATATACTGAAAAATACTAAAAATGTGATATACGTATTTGGTATATCGAAAGTTACTACATTCTAAATACGAAATATACCAAATAATTATACCACAATAATAGAAAAATATACCAAATGATTTATTTGGTATATCGATATAATACTACATTTCAAATTGAAATATACTGTCTTAATATACCATAAAAATACTAAACATATACAGAGTGTTATATTTGTTATATTGATATAGTACTACATTTAAAATATACCATAGGCGTTTTTACCCAAACAAAAGTAGTTGTTATATAATTTCTAAGATTTTTATCCAAACGCAACCAAATTTTCAGGAATCATAAAAACTATATAACAAAAAATATACTGTATCGCGAGACTTCTTCGGGTATGAAAAGTTGTTTATGGAATTGATTTATATGCTTACTTTATATAAATAAAATTTTAAAAAGCAAAGCTGAATTACAATATAATATAATAATTACAATAAAATTCAACTAAAATAAATAATACAATATATATTCAGTCTTTAACGATTGAATCTATAATCGAAGTGTCCTGTTTTTGTACACAAATCAAGCGATCGTGAATATTATGCAATTAGTAGCATAACTTAGCGATCTACAAATAATATTTCGAATTGCAAAAACGAAAGATCATTAACAGAAGTATGTTGAGTCTCATATTATTAGTATACCTTCTTCTTAAAAGATTACATTTTAATGAACGGAAATGATGATGAAGATATACGAATAATATGTTATTTACTTCCATTAACGATCCCTCGTCTTTAGTATGACACAGTTAGAGAGCGATCGTGTTCAATCGTTTCCGCACAAAATGTAAATCACTTGGTTAGGCAAACAGAGACTCGCGACTATTGATGGACTGATAAATATGTATGTTAGTTAGATGGGATCAGAGTTATCTGTAAGTGCGATATGATAAATGTAAATGCCAATAGATACAGCGCATACAAATTCACTTGAACAAGACAACAACTAGATGGGTAAAGAAAGAGCGAGAGAACGAGAGAGTGAGAGAGATAGCGAAATGTGGAAGATATGCGAGTTTATTTAAGGAAGATTTTGGCGCGCGTTGTTGTCTCTCTCTCTCAATATATTTTTATGACACTCGAAACTGATATCGCGCACAGTGAAGGGGAATTATTTACACAGAAATCGGTCGTTTGGATATGTAAATATGTGGAATTGAAACGGTTAATGCAACGTCGACGTCGACGACGAAGACGACGACTTCAACTGACTTGTGCGTGGGTGTTGTGTGTGAACTTGCATAACTGTGTCAGGCCACCAGTTGGCAGTTGGCTGAGTTGACTTGTGTTGTGTTGTGTTGTTGTTTGCGTCGCGTGCTGTGACAACAAACCAATCAAACCGATCAACAAATCAACCAGGTAAACCTTTCCTCGCCTCACATCACATTTGCCACAAGTCAAAAGTCAACATTTGCCGAGTGTGTCAAACGCGCGCGCGTCGATCACATATTTCTCTTTTTTTAAATCAATAATTTTGTGAAATGAAAAACTCTTTTCAAAGATAAGCTCAACTCTGAAGCTCAGGCCGGCAAATTCTCCTTGCTCTGTTTGCCCGCCTACAACCGAAGTGAATACTGAATACACCACGTCGATCAAGTCTCTCTCTCTTCGGCCTCGTCTGGCACGTCATTATCATTAGGACATTGCAGTCATATATCACAGAGAGCTGAGAGCTGAGACCATCATCTCGGCTGCTTCACTTGATATATGACTCGCCCGCGCCTAAATTATGGTACGAAAAATAAAGAAACCCATCGGAATATTGTGCAAATAGCCGCCAGCAGCTTCAGGCTATAGACACAACGCACAGACAACAATTGCCAGAGTTGCGATCCGATCCACCTTCCGAGAAGGTGTTTAGATGCAAACGCTTCCAGTGTTTCAGAATTGAGGCGATCGTCGTATCGCAATAATAATCCACCTTCCATCTAATGCCGAAATGCAGCTTGCTTGTAATTGAAATTTATAATCGCCAGATGAAATTGCCCGATGCCCCATTGTGGCACAGTGGAGCCAATCGATCAGCAATACAGTGCATCGATCAGTGCTGTTTTGTCGTACATTCATTAATTGTTAATTAATCTACTTTTTCACTCATCTCTTCATCAATTTCTCTTCGAAGATTTCGAGTTCTTAACTCGATCGATCAATGAATCTTTGTCGTAGTTGTTTTGCAACTCTAGTTTCAATTTACTGCGCCATCGATCAGCGCAAGTTTGTTAATACAAAATCATCGCATTCAATTCAAATCACGTTCATAATTTGTTTGACAAGCGCAACTACTAATCGCTGCACAAATTGCCAATCGTATAACAAATGAATATTCTGAAATCATTTTAATAAATGATTTAAATGAATTAAGCTGAATTAGCGGAAGATAAAGTGAACTAAGAAGAATGTTAATATAATAGTATTCTAATTAACAGTTAAGAATACAATCATCAGCTTTTCTATGTGCTTTAAAAGCTTCCTAATATTTTGATAATTTAGTGAAGATAACTTTCATGTTAGGCTAATAAATATATGAATCTAATTGACAATCGAGCACACAAACTATAAATACTTCCTAGTGAGCTGTGCAATGTGTTGTTGCAGCTTTTTGATGTGAAGAAAACTGAATTCGTTAAACTATTGAACTATTGAGCTTTACAGTGCGTTTTAAAAGCTTTTCGTAATATTTTAAATGTTCACTAGAAGTTTTTGATTATTTTATTAAAGGGAACTTTCATATTATGCTAATAAATATATTATTCTAACTAACAATCAAGCACTCAAACTATTAATGCTTCCTAATAAGCTTTTTAATGAGCTTTTGCAGCTTTGCGATGTGCTTTTACAGTGTTGCATCATTAGGAAAGCTTTTGTAATGAGATTTTTAAAGTGAAATTTCAGCTTTTCTATGTGCTTTTACAGCTTTTATGAAACTGTCTTCAGAATATTGAACTCGTGAAACAATATATACTCCATAATGAGCATGTAAATGTGCTTTTTAACTTTACAAGCTTTTCTATGAGCTTCTACTTAAACTACTTCTATACAATTTGCAGCACATTGAACTAATAAAAGAATGCATTGAGTAGAAAACCTAGTTTGTCTGCCTAATTGCTGATGTGTTCGCTGCAATTAGGCTCACTTAACGACGATTTTGGCTTTCGTATGCAGAGTGTAGTTATAGTTGGCGTAATGTTGGTCTTTAGATTCCCACAACATTCAATATTAATGCATTATTTGCTTACAGGTTCAAAAGCGTTGTATACTTTTCACGCCCACTGTGCCGCCTTTTAAGCCGCCAGAGCGAAACAGAAATATCAGTCTCGACTGACAGGCGCAGCGTGTCGTCGCCTCCAGCTAGAGAAGAGCCAGACAGACAGCCAGAAAGCGATGTTGTAGTCCATTCATCTGACATGCTGTCGTCCTGCCAAGTGGAGAGACAGAGAGAGAGAGAGACAGAGAGAGGGAGAGATCAGTCTATCAAGCTGCGTGGCAGCGGCGACATCAACTAAAGCCGACGGAACCAAACAGCAGTCAAAACTCTGTCAGACAGTTTGTAAACAGTTTTCAAAGTCGAGCAGTGGCTACATCGCGATAAAGACGCAACAGCAACGTTTGCTTTAAGCCAAGACTTAGATGAAGAAGCGAACACGATGAAGAAGAAGAAGAGATGTCTGTCTGTTTGTGGGCTCCATTTTAAAAACTGTGTACGACATTTGCGCCATTATAACTTTATCGCTTTTCGGACAGATTGTTGTTTGGGGCCACATGACGTGAAGCGAGGACAGAGACTGACTGACTGATGGAATGACTGCCTGCTGATGATGCTGATGATCAGTATCATGATGAGCGTTTAATAGCATTAGTTGTGTTCTTCTACGCAGCAGTAGTTCCTTCAAGTCAATAAACCATTTCCCCACCACACAGATAATTTTCTGCCCGTTGTTCTTCTTGTAATTGCTGCTGTGGCTGCTGTGCAGATTATTATTAACTTGGGGTTGGGGGTAAACCAGAACACTGTTTGGGCAAAAGCGGCAGCTCTTTAAAAAGCCATTTAAGCTTACAAGCTTGTTAAGCTTGTTGCCCCAAATCCGCTTGGGCACCACATTGTGGCCCAGTGCCACGCCATTTAATGCAATTTCACGTTCAGTTTAGTTCGCATTTTTTTCTTTCTTTCTTTTTTCATTTTATCGCTGGCTAAGTAGCCACTAAACGGCAGCTCTTTAATCTCAACGACTTAGCTTCCAGTCTCGCTTATGAAAGCTCCACTTTCTTCCACAGCACAAAAGAAGGCATGTCCCACTGAGTTGCGCCCACCTTGTTAAGCGCTAAGGACAAACTTGTTCCCCACCAATATCTCATATAATGTTGCTATACATACACCTCTGTACTGTATATGATGGTTACAGCAACTGTTGCTGGTTGCTCGTTGCTGGTTGCTGGTGCGTGCCGCCAATCGATGCCAGATTCCAGATTTCAGATTCCACTGGCTTTATTTTTAGGTATTTTGTATACCCACTGCCTTTGAGGTAAAGGGGTATTATAACTTTGTGGCTGCAGAAAATTTATGTAAGCGGAAGAAGGAGGTAACTCCAACATCATAAAGCATATAGAAATATGCAAGATCAGCGTCAACAGCCATGTCCGTCTGTCTCGTATATATAGCAATATGTATAGCATTTGGTATATTTGTTTATTTTGTTCTAATTCAAGCCTAATAGGATTACATCACTATACCATAACATATATAGCATATTGTATATTTTTTGTATATTCGGTATCTTGTGTTGGTATATTAGTATAATATCGCTGTAACATATGTAGCATTTGATATACTTTTAATATTTTGGTATATTAATTTAGTATATTTCAAAAACAATAGTACATCAATACACCATCTGTATCATCTGGTATATATTTTTAGTATTTTTGGTATATTATTTTTTTATATTTACACCATATATAGTATTTAGTATATTTTAAGTACATTATTTTGGCATATTTTAAGATTAATAATAACACCACATATACAATTTGGTATATTTGTAGTATTTTGGTATATTATTTAGATATTATTTCAAGAATAATAGTAGTATATTAATATTCCATATATAACAATTGGTATATTTTTTTAGTATATTGTGTATATTTCAAGACCTATATCATTTGGAATATTTTTTAGTATTTCAAGAATAATGTCGCACTGTTTTTCATTAATTTAAATTAGCTTGCGGGTATCTCACAGTCGAGCACACTTCACTGTAGCTTTCTTACGTGTGTTTTTTTTTTTTTTCTTTACGCTAAATTGAACCGTGGCTTCGCATATTCTTGGGAGTCATCCCAACCTGGCAATCATGTGTTGCCGTGGAGCTGTGGAGCGTATCGCTCGCGTCTGGTTAGTAATTGCGGATTAAATGCATCAGCGAATCGCTTGCGAAATAAAATCTGATTAAGAATATTTCAATTAGCAGCGCGTTGCCTTTTGCCTCCAGTTATGCCTTCTGCTGTTGCTGCTGCTGTGCATCAATAATTCCACCCGAAAAAGCAAAAAGAAAGTTGAATGAAAATTGCACAGTCTGTTGTACTTTTTTGATTGATACCCAATGCATTTTTCGCATGCTAATTAAGTCACTCGATAACCTGAGTCGTAACTGTCCAAGGAGGCTCTCCTTTTGGCCTTCTCAAGCTGCGCTTGCCGGCTTAATGAGATAAAACTTGATAAAGCGCTAATTTATGCCACATTTTTAAATGCTTCTCAATTTAATGGCAGGAGCATTACATCAAGCGCGTTTCTCATCATCTCAATATCCGCCTAGATTGATCATCGCTTCTGATAGCGCATTTTGTGGGAGATTTTTACGAGCCGCCGATGAGCTGATCAGATTTCAAGGCGATAAGCTCAAGCTATACACTAGCTCATCTAAAAGAGATTGTGAAACTGTCAAAGTTACTGCAAGTTCAGCTTCAGCTTTTATAGCATTCCCATTAAATTAAGAGCTCACTTTGTGATCGAGATTCGCATATGCATAATGCAGGGCAATCGAGAAGACTAGCTATTATAAATGAACAGTTGCAGCGACTGATATTCTATTGGGAAGCATGAAATCAAAAGGATGACAAATTGCAAAAGGATGACAAAATTAGCCACAATGAACAAGTGAAATAAATAAATTATCATCATAGAGAATATCACTTAAATAAATGTGATTGCATTGTAAGTAATTGTACTAAGAGTTAGTATTTTTAGTACGAAAGTATTTTAAAATGCCAAAATTAAATGATTTTATACTATGTATATTAAGGTGCTTAAAAATACTAATATGAAATTAGTTTATAATATACTGGGGTTTTAAAAAAATATCAAAGTAACATTAGTATATTATAAACTAATTTCATATTAGAAGTATAAAATAACTAGTTTTATTTTAGTATTTTTAAGAAATTCAGTATATTATATACTCATGTTATTTCAATATTTAGTATATAATAGCTAGTTTTATTTAAGTATTTTGTTTATAAAGCTATGTAGTTTTATTTTAGTATTTTTAAGAACCTCAGTATATTATAAACTCATGTTTCTTTAGTATTTTTAACAACCCCACTCGTGTTAAGGATACTAACTCTAAGTGTTCAACTAGATTTATTTTATACTACAAAAATATTAAATAAAATGAAACTATTTTACAATACACTAATTTTATTTTAGGATTTTAAAACTAATATCTTAAAAATACTTAATAAAATATGTTACTATTCCTAAGTTCTACAATAAACTTTAGTATTATAAGCTACTAACACTAGTTTAGTATTTTAAACTAATTTTATTTTAGTATTCTGAAGAACCTCACTTCACAGACATATACTGCTTAAGGATTGTCAATGATTTTTCTGCAGCTATTAAATATATTTTATAGTTTTTATATAATGGATTCTTACGTTTCACTCTCACTTGGCAGCGCTTCAATGAATATGACAGCCGTTAAATTAAAGTGCTGCTGCCCATTATAAAATACCTTTATTTATATGTGTACTTTAATCAACAAAACTTTCCCTAACTGAAATTGAAATTCCATAAGATATACTATATAAAAACACTTGTGCATTCGCTTAATCCCTGGGGCAAAGCTTGCTACCGATCATTGCTACTGATGTAGATCAGCATCATCATCATCATCATCATTGTTCTGATTATGATCATTTGCGATCATTTGTGAAGTGCTATAAAGACGGCGGCAGCAAATGATGACCAAAATTATGCCATAAATGCCAAGGTAAAATAAAAGTGCCAGTCCAAAAAAATGTTCTGCGAGCATTCAACGCGCTTTCAAGGGTCTGAACTCGTAATATAATCGTAATCGTAATCGTAATCGTCATCGTCATAATCGATCGTGGAATGATCCCTATGCCAAAGAAAAACCAAAATACACTACAAGTATATCATAATCCAAGGGATGCCACAATCAAGCCATCACTCCAATTCTTCGACTGCAAAAGTAACGCATGAAAAACACTTTCATTAAACAAAATTTTTATTGTGGCACCACCGAGAAAACTTGAACTGACCAACCGAACAACTGACCAACTGAGGGAAGTGGCAAAGCAAGTTATATTCATTTATGGCGGTCAACTATAAAAGTTTGACCCAATTTCCATTGACCATTTCAACATTTTGTTGCTTGCCGCCAAAAATTGCTACAAATTACACATTTTGCTTGGTATCTCGACAAAAGTGTGCCGCATGCGTGCCTCATGCCTCACATGCAACGAGGAACAAGGAGCTGAAGGTGGCTGCTGTTAAGGGGTTAGCCAAAAACTTTTACTCATTGCAATTAAGTCACAACGCGCGATGTAGCAGATTAAAGTAAATAATATCAATAATAACAGCAGCAGCTACAACAATAACTCATAAACTGTAATCACTTACACGAACGACCCAAAAAGCAAATACAAAAAGAACTGATAGACTAGGAGTTATGCTGTAGACAATGCATAGGAAAACTAATCAAAAATTTAACTCACCTTTATTGCTTTAAATTTAACTTTAATGCATATTTTACTGAGAACTTCATTATACGATTAATATAATATTAATAATATAATATTTAATAACTCACCTTTATTGCTTTAAATTTAACTTTAATGCATATTTTACTGAGAACTTCATTATACGATTAATATAATATCAATAATATAATATTTGCATGCCGATAGTTCTGAAATTTTAAGAACATACAAGTTAAACAAAATAAAGCCATTTTGCCAAAACACTACAAATTATTGCAACTATCAGCTCTAGTATAATATATATAACATATTGTCTATAGAGTAAAACTATAGTAAAGTCGACAGTTCTTAAATTATTTTAGTTATATTCTCGACTCTATCAAACTAACTTTATTATATAAATTATGGAATAAAGTTTTCATTTCATAGAGAATGCAAAAAATGTCAATAATTGAAGAAAATAAGTAATCTACTAAGAGCTTCCTCCTGATTTTTATATGAAATTTGTGTACTTTTAGAACGATATTTTCATCATTTTGCTATTAAATTGATTAAATACATAAATACATTAAATATTTAAAAACACAAAAATTATAGCAACTGCCATCTCTAATGTAATATAGAGTTCTAAACTTTGAAATAGCAGTGTGATAGAAATAAAATTAAAAAACCGTTTTTGCTTATTCCTATTTGTTAATTGATACAAAAGTATATATTTTCTATATATTAAAATGAAATCATAAATCTTAAGTTTTTTTAGTTTTCTCGACTTTATCAAATTCTCGAATAAAGTTGCCCTCATAGCGAAAGTAAATAACGATCATTAATTGAAGCTAAGTTCTCAAGATACCCTCGCTTTATTTCGACGCTTAACGGAGGTATGGAAAGCTCCCTGAATCGCAGCGAATTGGCGTCGCGCCTTATCGCAGTTATCCTTTTTGATTTATCTCGCCACTCACACGTCGCACTCTCTCGCCGTGTACCCCAAACTACTAATTGCGTTTATAATAAACAATTTTACAATTAAGTATGTATTACAACAACAAGTACAACAGCAGCAGCAGCAGACAAGTTGGCAAGTCCGGCAGCAGCGATGGCAGCTCGACAGCGCAGCTTAACAAAATTTATCGATTGACTTTTCTTATCAGATGTGACGTGCTTCTTATTAGGCTTTTTTCCCCCGGCTGTGCTTTTGCTTCTGAATTTGCTTGCTTGCTGTGCCCCCTTTTGCTTTCTTTCTTCGTAGGCCAAATGGGAAATTGCTTGACTCGTCTTATCTGTGCACTGAGAACTGCAAAAGAACAACAGCAACAACGTGGTTAACTTTATCAGTAACTTTGCATCTGGCAACGCTGTTTCGTTACTCTTTGCTCTCTTCTCTCTCTTTCTCTTTCTCTCTCTTTCTATCTCTCTCGCTTTTAATGCAACTGGCATATGCCAAACGCTTTGCCAAATAGTTGCAAACTTATTTACATTTAATTTGCATATTTGGAAATACACGAGGCGATCTCTCTCTCTCTCTCTCTCTCTCTCTCACTCTAGAGTTAAAGATTTTAGGGTTGTCGCATATTTAGCTGCCAATAAGCAAATACATATCGAAGATGTTGTGTGCTGCCGACATTGTTTGTCAAAGCCCAACACAGATTTGCCATTTGTCCAGTTGAAAAAAAGTTAGTAATAGTCTACCATTACAGATAGATGAAATATCGATTTTTTCTATCTCTAGATCAATATAAGTTTTACCTTATTAATTTATTATTAAGATTACTAATAAATAATTACAAATCAATTTTTTAAAAATTCACAAATTTTATATAAAGTAGATTATAAATCATAAAAACATGATTGTTATTTGATTTTATATCTCAGATATTTAATCTTTCATCTAACATATTTTACTTTATCACAATCTTTCTCTGAAAAGGGAAGAAAATTTCATATTACAAGAAGAAATTATAAATAATGATTATTATTTGATTTAATATCTCAGATATTCGTTTACGATCCCTAATCTAAAGAATTTTACCTTATGGCAATCTCTCATCGACTATTAATATATATGGGGAAGACAATGTAGTTTATAAAAAGAATCAGTATGTATTCTATAAATGGTATATGTATATTTTTGTTAAATATTACAAACAATTTAAAAAATACTATCAATAGTTAAATTACTAATGGAAATAGCTTGCGAAATATGTTAAATAAATAGTAAGAATAGTTTAAAAATCGATTCTAGTTCTAGCAAAGATCTTTGATTAGCCGCAACTCAGAAAACTTTACCGTCTAGTTTTTATTTCAGCTTGATCGTCTACTAACATTTTCGCTTGGCTGTGTTTGGGCTCAAACTACGCGTATGCTGAAAATGCAGATGAATCGAGTGAACGAAGCTGTTATCAATAATGTTTGTGTGTGCGTAAAATGTGTTTGATTGCCGCAAAGAAGTAAAAACGAAAAAGTAGTTGTTGGTCGGACTTATCGACAACAAGTTGTTGCTGTTGTTGCTGCACATCGATAATCATTAGTTAAGTTGTTAACTGATTTCGTTTAGAGATTTGTCAAGCTGAGCCGCAGATTGGTTAAATGTCCTGACGCTGAGCCGGCTTTAGTCGTTGTGTTGTTGTTTTTTTTGTTTTTTTGCAAATATTTTAATGTGATTTATTGACAACAACAACAGCAACAACAACAAGTTTAACAATAAATCAAGCGCTTTGCCAACTAATGAGACAGATTGCAGCAAGTAAAAAGAGAGTCCAAACGAGACAGAGAGAGAGAGAGAAGCAAAACAAGATCAAGATGCGAGATGCGAAATGGAGATCGAAATCGAAATCGAAACCGACAACAACCAAGAGTCGAACTTTTGCAGTCGAAAGGTGAACTGTGGGTCAAGATCGTGTGGTCGTCGTCCAATGCTTCCGATTACAACAAATGATATTTTATTGGTATTTGATGAGCGTCGAAATGTGCAATTGCTTGGCCAATAAATTTTAAGCCGAACGGCTTCTCGAGTTCCTCGAGACAATTGCACTCGTTATTATTATTAAGCCCAACGCTCATTAGAGATCGATCGATTGATTCCAGCAATCCATCCATCCACCAGCCCACCAACAAAGAGTCCATTCGCTTGTGTGTTGTTCTTACTTCTTTTCCATTTTTTTTTTTTTTTTTTTTTTGTTTTATTTGGTTTTTTTGCAACGTGTGTGGGAGCCTTGAGAGAACCTTTTGCCACTTGACTGCCTGTGGCATCGTCGCATTGCGTATAATTCCTAATCCCGGGCAAAGAAGCACAAAAAATAACATCACATAAATAATGCGAAATGCAGTTCACTTCATCTTCGGCTCATCATCATCTCAATTCTCAACCTCAACCTCAACCTCCTCCTCCTCCTTCTACTTCAACTTCAACTTCAAGTAACATTCAACTTATTCTTCGCCGTCTGCAGTTTCACAATAAATCACGCGTTTCGTTGGCGGCCCAATTAAGCGCACTCTCCAACAACGAACTCAAGGAAACATTTGTATCTTAGTTGGCTTTTTCTTCCTGTTTTTGTGTGGTTCTTGTGCAACGGTTTCTGCTCCAGATGCAACTCAATCAGCTGAGCCGCAAGTTTAAACGTAATCCACAAATTAACAGTCTTTATCACATGTGCATTGCGTACTTTGTGCATCTTTAGTAAAACCATAAAAATTTTGGCTTTAAAACACATACATACTGTATTCTAAGTTTAGTAAAGTTAAAGTGTAGAGAATTAGAGTTAGTTTAAGATACTAATATAAAGGAAAATCTTGACAAACTTATCTTTAACTATTTTGGAAGAGGGGTATGAAGTTGAAAGATTACTTTTATGCTTATTTAAGAAATGGTTTAATATCTGGTATATTTTCTACTCTATGGTATATTTGTAATATATCAGTATATATTTATATATCGAATGTGATCTTTGATATATTGTCTTGGTATATTTTTTAAATAATATCACACTGCTTTGTTTGGCAATCTGACATATTTTATACTTTTTGGTATTTTTTGAATGAAATAGTATATTGATATACCAAATATAGACTTTTGTATATTTAATAAATAATATCACACTGCTTTGTTAGATAGTATGGCATATTTTGTCCTATATGGTATATTTTAAGAATGAAGTATATTGATATACCAAATATAGCCATCAGTATATTGATTTGGTATATTTTAGAGATAATACCGCACTTCTTTGTTTGACAATCTGGCATATTTTGTACTCTATGGTATATTTGAATGTAGTGTATTGTTATACCAAAAATAGACTTTGGTATATTACTGGACTGTTTTATTTGACAATATGACATATTTTGTACTTAATGGTATAGTTGAATGGATTAGTGTTTTGATATATCAAAAAAGGCTTGGGTAAATTGATTTGGTATATTTTATAAACAATACCACATCGCGTTGATTAGAAATCTGGCATATTTAGTATATTCATAGTATATTTATACACCAAATATAGCTTTTTGTATTCAATTTGGTATATTTTAAAAATAATACCGCTTTGTTTGACCATCTGACATATTTTATACTCTATATGGTATATTTTTTTGAGCACACTCGACTGAAGCTTCCTTACTTGTTTTTAAATTAAAGTAATTAAAGGCAATCAACTTTGATTTGAAAAAAAAAAACAATATATATAATTTATTTGTTGCTAGCTACAAGATTCAACGCATTTTCACAAAGAAACACAGGATATTCAAAAGAGTGAGAAGAATGCAGTAGAGGGCCGAACCGCTGACCAATCCCGAACTGCCATTATCCGTATAGTGTAGTCCCTGAACCGAGGCGAAACCAATACGATTCTTTCCCAAATCGAATTCTGAGTAGTACTGCCTCAGAAAGACATCGCCCAAGATCCAGAAGTCGATGCCATCGGCAGCCAAAACGCCCAGCGAACATTCCCCATCCGAGCTGATAATATACGCCGATGGTGGGACACCAAACACATTGCCGGCAATATTGAACTTGAGAATGGGCAGCGAACTGATCGTGTCACAATCGACGGAGCCATCCAAATCGCTGGAGACCAAACTGAAGATCGTTTCATACGCAGCGCTGGGTGCGATAATCAACGAGGTGCCCGTGTCAGCCACGGCGGAGCACAAGCTGCACAATTGAACGCCAGCGATGTAGGCGCTCTGCACGGTGAACATCCAATAGTCCTCGACGGTGACGGGGACATAGGTCATATTGCCGGCATAATACGCCGGATCGGAGCCACCAAAGATGAGTTCACCGCCGGAGCTCGAGGTGGCATCGTCTGCCAAATAGAATGAGAAAACCGGTTGACTTATCAAACCCTGCTCGTACATATTGTAAAACGGAGGCATGACGCTATCCGCGGCCAAAGAATAGTATCCCATGCCCAGAATGCCATCGAAATCCATGCCCTCGAATGAAGAATCCAACTCAGAGGTGGCCATGGCAAATGTTTGATTTGTTATCGTTAGTCCGCTGATGATCACCGTATCGGAGGCGAGAACACCGGTAATTCCACCCGATCCATAGGTGAGCTTAATGCTCTCGCCATTCGCCACATAGGTCGACGATATGCTGGGATCATAGCTATCGGTGCCATAGCACGCTTGACTCGTGCAATTGTATGATGGCACCCACAAATTCGCCGATCCCGTGTCGAACAGCACCATAAAGATGACCGGCGGTGTGCCAATGCTTATTTCACCATAATAATACATATTCTGTGAGTTCATCAACGTCTCCTCGCTCAGTTGTGATGATGCCGTTGTCGTCGCCGTTCCATTTGTGATATTCTGAACCGTATCCAAGTTTGTTACGTATCGATTACGCATCTGTAGCACTTCGGACATGATTGTAGTCCGATTAATGTGAGGATTCACTTTCTTGTGCAACGGCATGCGATGCAATTTGGTTGCAGCAGCAGCAGCAGCAGCAGCATCGACAGCAACGGACAGCAGCAACGCGCTGCCGAGTATGAGTAATAATGCCCTCGACAACAGCATATTGCTTGGATATAGTACACCTCGATACTGAAACCACTGGCGACGATGGCACACAATTTTATAGAGCAGACGGCGTGAACAAAAGCCGCAGTGCTTTTTGTTATCAGTGTTTGGGGAAATCAATCAAATCGAATGCAAATCTGACATAGATAAGATTGTTTATATCGAAAACGAACACGAACACGAAAACTTAAAAGGTAGTCACTGTGATGGTATTTTAAGCGCCCCCAAAACCACAAAGCACGCTCAGCAAATTCCCCCTCCCAGTAATAGATACAGGTGCCGGTCGAAGAAGCTTCGTCATCGATGACGATGATAGCACGATAACGATAACATAAAGAAAATTAAATCTTATTTGCAGAGTAAGGGACAGAGGACAAAGAGAAAGAGCATTAAAAACTAATCAAGTTACATTAGAACAGCAATTGTTTACCTAAAACTCATTTAGTAATTGAAAATTTAACACGAGGTATCTTCAAAGTAACATTAATAAATGGCAAAATGACTTGTATAATTGCTGACGAATATTGGTAATGCGGAAGTAAGGTATTTATAAATCAAATCTAAAATATTCTTCCAGAATTTACCAAA
The DNA here is from genome assembly GCA_023558445.1 of Drosophila pallidifrons. Taxonomy (NCBI): domain Eukaryota; kingdom Metazoa; phylum Arthropoda; class Insecta; order Diptera; family Drosophilidae; genus Drosophila; species Drosophila pallidifrons. The sequence continues at coordinate 23,902,750 of CM042351.1, read as the reverse complement.
AAAAACTACAGTCAAGTGTGCCCGACTGTGAGATATCCGCCACCCGATTTAAACATAATCAAAACAGTGCAGTATTAATTTTAAAATATACCACATACCACAAAAATACTAAATTCTATATTCGGTATATTGATGTAGCACTGGTCAAAATTGATAAAACATACCAAAATATACCGAATGCCATATTTGGTATATTGATATAGTGCATTCAAAATATACCATTGAGTACAAAAAAATATCCGACATCTTAAATAACTACTACAATTTATATCTAATCGGTGATGACACATAAATAAATTGTTGCAACAGAACTGAAATACCCTCATATAATTTGCGGGACTGCAAATCGTGAAACTTAAAAAAAAAATTTGTGGTAATCATTTTATACAAAATTAATATATTCTTTGTATATTTAGATATTTTTAAAAGAAAATAATAAATTATTAAATTCCAAGAAATTTTGAACAATTAAATCTACGCTATAAGTGAAACAATACAAAAAATTAAATATTCACAAATTAAATAAAATTTTGGACACAGCTTAAGATTACCTATGGCTGGCAAAAATCCTCTGCTGAACCCTCCCCCAGGGTGCTGGCTGGGTAGGATCTGTATTACCTCAGTGTCAACGGGTAGCAGATCTCTACTATACGTCGATATTTCAGGAACTGCAGATCCTAGCTGAGGACTCTGTTCCTTATCTTTCGGGCATCTGCCTGAAGATAAGTAGCAGAATCCATGGTACGAGGTGTCTGGCGGTCAGACTGAAAACGCTATGGGGGGCTCCCAAGAACAAAATTAGCCAACTATGGTCTCGGAATGGACTCAATAAACTATTCAACCCGGGCTGGGATGTCAGCCCAAACGTCGGTGGAAGGCGTGACTGCTACCACCGGCGGGCACGGGGGGGAGAGATCCTCTCTGCGTGTCGCCAGCGGTCACACCTCTGAGGCGGCGGGAGCAGGCCGTATCAGTTGTAACAACACTGCCACCAAAAATTCGAGGTTGGTGCGCGCGGGTGCTGTGGTCTTAACCGACACGGACCAAAAGAGCGCTGCGCCAACTTCTACGGTGGAGGGGGAACGTCTTCCTCTTCAGTCACCCCTGCCTATCGCCAGCACCTCCAAGGTTGCGCAGCGGGGCACGGGGGGGCTGAAGGAGAAGGCCAAAAATAGGGCGGCGACCCGTATTCACGCAAGGCTCAGTGGCGTAGCTAACCTGTCCGTCAAGGACCAGGAGAGGCTTGCCTGGGCCAACACGTGGATGCGGGAAAACCAACTTAGCCCCCTTCCAAAAGACACTATAGTGCAGACCGGTTCTACCGGCCCTGCCAAAAACAAGGTGGAGTCCATGGCAAGCAAGCGCCAACGGTCCGCTGAGAGTCCCAAGCAAGGGGCTCCAGTGAGCAAGAAGCTGCGAGCACCTGGCTCCACCAACTCGGACTCGAACAAAACGAAACAGAGAGCAACGGTTGCTGAAACTGCCAGGCGGCATCTCGCCGTTGCTCTCATAGACAGAGGGGACCCTAACGGGAAAATGTCTGCAGAGCGGTGGCGGTTGACCCATAGTAAGCTGGTCGACGCACTGTTTGTCAGGATGGAGAATGTCCCAGACAGTCCAATGCCTACATTCGAAGGCACTGGCTGGCTGAATGGTGTCAAGATCCTGACATGCAAGGACGACCCAACATTGCAGTGGCTGCAAGCGACCGTACCCAAACTGGACGGGCTGTGGGAGGGGGCCAAGCTGGACGTGGTGGACAGGAATAATATTCCGTCCATGCCGAAGGCGAAAGTCCTTTTCCCAATAGTTGTTCAGGGAGAGCGGGCGCTTCAGCTGCTTAAAAGCAGAACCCGGCCATACCGACGAGTGATTGGTCCGTGCTGAAGGTTGATGAACCTTTACCCAGTGGTGGGCAGCACGTGATCATTCAGATCAACAAGGAGGCCGAGGATCTGCTATACAAGCGCAATGGGAAGATGGCGTGGGGCTTAGGGAGCGTGTACCTTCGCCTCAAAAACGTCATCCCAACGACCAGGACACACACACGCTGAGGTTAGGGAGGTTGAGGCAGATCTCGGTCTCGAGAGCGTGACCGACGCCACCCAGAACCTCAGCCTGACTGACAAGACGGAGGAGGTGGGGGAGGAACTGTCCATGCAGACGGGCCCCCCCGCGAGTTTGCTAACCTCTAATGAGTGTGCTGCAACTCAACCTCCATAAATCCAAAACGGCTTCGGCGGAGCTACTCCTTGCCCTGGAGGAAGTGTCCGCCTACGCGGCTTTGGTCCAAGAACCGTGGATAGCGTCGGGCAACACGGTGGCTGGACTGAAGTCGCCCAACTATGATTTATACGTCCCGACATTGGTAAGCAGATCGAGAACTGCCATCCTTGTAAAGAAGGGGCTAAAAGCTCATCTATTACCTAATTACAGCAATGACGATCTAACCGTGGTGGTGCTGGAGAGCCGTGAAGGATGTTTGCTGCTGGCATCCTGTTATATGGCCCACGACAAGCCGGCTCCACCTGACGAGCTGCGGAGGCTGGTGGACATGGTCTGCTCCTCCAATAAGCATATTATTATCGGAACGGACGCCAACGCCCACCATAGCGTCTGGGGAAGTCCCGACATCAACGACAGGGGTGAGTCAGTTCTTGATTTTATCCTTAACCATAAGCTTAGACTAGCCAACAGGGGTGAGGTATCTACCTATGTAGGTCCCACCTCCAGTAATGTGCTGGACTTAACGATTTCAACTGAGTGTACCAATGTTGAAGAGTGGAGGGTCCTGGATAGACCCTCCTTCTCGGACCATAAGTACATTCAATTTACCATTCCTTTTAACAGGGTAGCTGCGGCTCAGCCGTTCAGAAATCCCCGTAACACGAACTGGGCGAAATTCTCTAGCCTTGTTTCCAAGTCTCTTGGTTCGCCGGGTAACATCAACTCGGTACAGGACCTAGAAACTACTGTCAATGTCCTTTCAGCAGGACTACTTTCAGCGTTTCGCCAATCTTGTAGACTCTCAAGACCGACGAGAAGATCGAAGCCACCCTGGTGGAACCCAGATCTCTCATCGCTACGTGGTGAGCTTACTAGCATGTTTCAACTTGCTAAGAAGGACAACGAATATGTCTGGGACGAGTATAGGTCTCTCCTGAAGTCGTACAAGAAGATGATCCGATCATCCAAAGGTCTTCATGGAGAACCTTTTGCTCGGACCTGGATAACATCAAAGACACCTCCAGACTGAGGAAGCTGCTGTCCAAGCAGGCTTCCAGTCCTAGTCTGCTCAAGTCGGGCGATGGAGCGTGGACGGAGAGCAGTGCTGAAACTCTTGAAGCACTGCTCTCAACTCATTTCCCGGGATGTATTGGAATAGAGAACAGTGACTGGCAGCTCTTTCCTAGTCTCCCAGTTATGAGACCCCCTGCCGGTCTAATTACAGATAACAAAATAATTTGGGCTATCGACTCCTTTGCGAAGGTCAGGTCGCCCGGTCTCGATGGACTTTCGCCAGCAATGCTGCAAGCCAGCAAGCCCACGATTGTTCCGTGGCTATCGGGTATCTATTCGGCGTGCCTCGCATGGGGTCATATCCCCACTCTTTGGAGGACCTCGAAAGTCATTTTCCTGCCCAAGGCGGGCAAATGCAGTCATGTGGTCCCAAATGACTTTCGGCCTATCAGCCTAACCTCTTTCCTGCTAAAAACATTGGAAAAGCTACTTGATTTGCACATCAGAAGCAACTCAATGCATCTGTTGTCCCCAAATCAGCATGCGTATACAAAGGGCAAGTCCATTGAGACTGCTCTCCATGCTCTAGTAGCCTCCATCGAAAAAGCAGACCACTATAAAGAATATGCCTTGGGTGCATTTCTTGACATTTCAGGCGCCTTCAATAACGTCACCACTGATGCTATTATGAAGGGCCTTACCTCAATTAGCACGGCACCAGCGATCCACAGATGGGTCAACCGCCTTCTTTGTGACAGGCGGGTGGTGGCTACGTGGGGCGATGCGGCCATTACAAAGGTAGTGCGAGGTGGCACTCCCCAGGGTGGGGTTCTCTCGCCTCTCCTTTGGAACTTGGTCGTAAATAGCCTACTTCTAAAATTTACTAGACGGGCCCCCAAGTTAATTGCCTATGCTGACGACATAAGCATTTTGATAACTGGGAAATGCCCAACCACCCTTAGTTCCGTAATGGAACTTACTTTGCGGGAAGTTAAAGCATGGGCCGAATCAGCCGGGCTCAGCATTAACGCGGATAAAACGGACCTTATCCTCTTCACGAAGAGGTATAAGGTACCTGCGTGGTCCCCCAAAAATAGGCTGCACTATGCTAAAGCCGAGCCTAGCAGTAAAATACCTAGGTGTGGTCCTGGACAGCAAACTGACATGGAAGCTCAATGTGTTAGAAAGGGTGAAGAAGGCCACCGGAGCCTTGTACATGGCGAAAAAGATGCTTAGTTGCACTTGGGGCCTCTCTCCTAATCTAATGCGGTGGATATACATCTCAGTTGTTCGCCCTATCCTCACCTACGGTGTTCTAGTGTGGTGGCAGGCCACTGAAAAAAGGACGTACCTATCCATCATGGAAAGGACACAGCGTCAAGCGCTACTGTGTATCACAGGCGCTCTCAGGTCGACGCCAACTAAAGCCCTCGAGGTAATAGCTGGTGTCGAACCATTAAACCTATACGCGCAATCCATAGCCGCAAAATCGTCCCTACGGATTGCCGCAACTGGCAATTTGGGTCTGCTAGGCTATGGTCACAGCGCCATTGGTAGGGAGACTAGTAGAGACTTGGACTATACTATCCCCCTTACCAGTACTGACCATATTAACACTATATTCTTGGAACCGGAGTGCTGGCGGGAAGGGTTATGCATTCCCGAAGCCCTCAACCTCTTCACCGACGGTTCGAAGATGGATGATGGTGTCGGAGCGGCCGTATACTGCCCGGACCCGGTCTCCAAACAATCCTATAAACTCCCAGACCATTGCAGCATCTTCCAGGCGGAAGTTTTTGCCATTGGCAAGGCAGCCGAATTGGCTCGGGGTTTACAGCGTGATCACACCTCTATTAACATCTTTGTTGACAGCCAGGCTGCAATAAGATCAATGCACTCGGATGTGGTCAAGTCCAAAGTTGTCCTGGACAGCAGAAGAGCAATAGAGTCGCTGAACGCATCTGCGGTCGTGCGTATCTATTGGATCCCAAGCCACCAGGGCATCGATGGCAACGAGATCGCAGACACTCTCGCCAAAGAGGGAGTGGGGCTCGATGTCGGTAACATGTGCAATGTTCCGATATCCCTGCGAACTCTAGGCAGTGAAATTGAGGTGCGCTCTAGACTTCAGTGGGACGCGAGCTGGCGTAATGCCAACTCGTGCAAAACTGCAAGGCTGATGTGTGCCTCTACTAACAAAAACTTAACCAAATTCGTCATGCAGCTTTCAAGGAAAGACTGCAGGCTAATGCTAGGCATTTTAACTGGCCACTGTCTGTCAGCTGTCCATGCTGTAAAGCTGGGCATCACGAACAGTGATCAGTGCAGGAAATGCAACGAACCCGGGGTTAAGGAAACACTTGAGCATCTTCTCTGTAGATGCCCAGCGCTATCCCGACTCCGGTTGAAATACCTTAATTCGCCGTGCCACAACGATCTTCGGGACATCTCACGGCTATCTCCTAGGATGCTGCTGGCTTTTGCCAAAAATGCATCCATACTGCGCGATTTCTGAGACGTAGATAAGCTACCGGTACAGCTACGGACCTCCACTGGTCTATGCTTTGCCCCGTACAGGGGCAGCCGGTCCTACCTAACCTAACCTAAGATTACCTATGATACATTCGATTTGATTTTCATTTGTCATCAGTGATAGATTGCTTAATGCTTAAGCCACTGGAGCGAATCCAACGCGATCATTTCCCATATCAAACTCAGTGTAGTATTTTCCAATGAAGACATCGCCTAGGACCCAGAAATTGGAATTGCCTATATATAGGAAGGCTGGCCAGCACCTGTTTTCGATCTTAATAATGTAGTCAGACGGTGTCAGGGTGAATTTGCCGGTGCCAATGTTAAAGGTAATGAATGGCCGAGCCGTCATGTCTCACCCTGAGGATCATGCGAAATAGTTTATAGGCATTGAAAGGGGCAACAATCAGCGCGGTGCCGGTATTAGCAATAGCCTGGCAATAATTGCACAACGAATGACCACCGACAGAGGCGCTGTCCACGCTGCCAGTATCGATGATTAGAGACGGGCACATAGATGAGATTTCCCTTATACAGCGACGGATCGGAACCACCGAATATCAATTTACCGCCATTACTGGAGGTGCCAGCACGAGCCAAATAAAATGAGAATACTGGATTTTTAACAAGTCCCTGCGAGACCATTTTGTAGAAGGGAGGCACAACATTGTCCTGAGAAATAGACTGATATCCCATGCCAAGAATACCATCGAACTTAGCGTCGATGAAAGGGTTATCAGGCTCATTGGTGGCCTCAGCAAAGGTCTGACTAGCGATAGACAGTCCATTGACATTGACGGTATCGGTGGACAGAATTCCAAAATATACCATTCAAAATATACCACAGAGAATAAAAATACCATTTTCGATTAAAGCAATTATGCAAAATGAAGCAATATCCATTACTTTTGCATTTAAATAAAATTTAACAGATTAATTTCATTGATATACCAAAAATACTGAAATATACCAAATATATACCATAGAGAACAAAAAATACCATTTACAACTAAATCAGTAATGCAAACTAGAGAAATATCCATAAATATCCACCTTTGTCATTTAAATAAAACGAAATATATAAATAATTTCCAAGAAATACTGAAATATGCCAAATATAAACTATTATATTCAAAATATACCACAAAGAATAAAAATACCATTTTCGATTAAAGCAATAATGCAAAATAAAGCAATATCCATTAGCTTTGCACTTAAATAAAATTTAACAGATTAATTTCATTGATATACCAAAAATACTGAAATATTTCAAATATATACCATAGAGAACATAAAATACCATTTTCAACTAAATCAGTAATGCAAACTAGAGAAATATCCATAAATATCCATCTTTGTCATTTAAATAAAGCCAAATAAACAAATATTTTCCAATAAATACTGAAATATGCCAAATATAAACTATTATATTCAAAATATACCATATACCATGGAGAACAACTAAAGCAATAATACAAAATAGATAAATGTCCATAAGCTATGACATTCATATACAATTTAATAAACAAATTCTTTTCAATGCTACTCAAAAACTATACTGAAATATACCAATTATATACTATTCCACACAAAATATATTATAGGGAACAACAAATTTCATTTTCAGCTCCAGCAATAATACTAATTAAAGAAGTAGCCATCAGAACTCTAAACTTCCGCACAATTAAAGAAAAAAAAAACGGTGGCCAAATGATATTACAACAGTTTATGCGCACAAAACACAAAACTAACAACAAACAGTTAGATCCAAAATGTTTGTTCTATATAAAATTTGATTTTCGTTTGCTATCACTGATAGTTTAATTGCTTAAGCAACTGGAGCGAAACCAATGCGATTGTTGCCCAAATCAAATTCAGTGTAGTATTGTCCAATGAAGACATCGCCCAAGATCCAGAAATCGGTGCCCATATACTGGAAGGCCGACTGGCACTCGCCATCCGACTGAATGATGTATGCAGATGGTTCCAGGGTGAAGCTGCCGGTGCCAATGTTGAAGGTGATCACAGGCAACGAGCTGACACTGGAGCAATCGACCAGACCCTCATCGTCCACATTCAGGATCTCGCTCAGCAGCTCATAGGCATTGGCAGGGGCAACAATCAGAGAGGTGCCGGTATCAGCAATAGCCTGGCAGTCATCACACAGCGAGTAACCATCGACAGAGGCGCTAGCCATGGCAAATTGCCAGTATCCCTGCTCAGAGACGGGCACATAGACGAGATCTCCCGAGTACAGCGATGAATCGGAGCCACCGAAGATCAGCTCACCACCGTTGGTGGTGGAGGTGCCAGCACGAGCCAAGTAGAAAGAGAAGACCGAGCTGTCGACAAGTCCCTGCGAGACCATATTGTAGAATGGAGGCACAACATTGTCCTGAGAAATAGACTGATATCCCATGCCGAGAATACCATCGAATTTGGCATCATTGAAGTTGGTTCCGGGCTCATTGGTGGCCTCAGCAAAGGTCTGACTAGCGATAGACAGTCCATTGACATTGACGGTATCGGTGGACAGAATTCCGGTCAAGCTGCCAGTGCCATACTGAATGGAGAAGCTCTCTCCATTGGCCACATAGCTGGAGGACGCACTCGAGTCGTATTGATTGTGGACTTTGCATGCGTAGCTGTCGCAGGTATTCGAAGGCACCCACAGATTGGAGGAACCCGAGTCGAAGAGCACCTTAAAGTCCTGGGCAGGTGTGCCAATGGTGATGGCAGCATAGTAGGCCATATTCATCGAATTGGAAAGCTCCTCGCCGTTGACGGAACGGGTCTGGGGTAGTCCATACTTGGCACGCAGATGCTCCACCTCAGCCTTGACGTTGCCGCGTGTCTTAACGAAGTTCTCCACCTTGAGCACAGGGACGCGATGAAGTTCGGCGCTGGCGACGGCCAGGATAACGGCCAGAAGTGTGATTGCCTTTAGCATTGTGTATTTGGTTATTTGTCTACTGAAATTCGACTAATTCTTAAGCAGTGCTAAGTCGAATATTTATAGCAAATTGCTTATCACAAGCGTATTGGAAAAATTATATGGCAAATCTGAGTATTTCGATAAGATTGTTAATATCGACGACACAAGTTGAATTCAATTGCCTTGACTGAGTATTTATTATCTATTCAGGTGTGCTGCACGGACTTCACTGACGATGATGACTTCATTGATTCTCCGATTCCAATTTCGATTCTGATTCCCTGAAGAGGGCATTAGTTCTTTGGCACTTTATCGACGGCGGCGCTGTCGGTGTCTGTTTGATTGCCCAAAGGGAAAGCTCCAAAAGTCGCTCAAGTGCTCTCACACCCCATATAACATAATATCTATGTACATACATTACGCTAATCAATATTACGTTCTCAATTTGTCAACCCTTCAAGCTCACGTATCTAACCCATTTGTTTTCGCAGCACCAGCCAAGACAGGCTAATCAGTTGCTTTGTTTACGAATTTTCATTTCTCGTTCACTTCTACTGTGAAATGCTAGCTTGAAAGCCCAAAAATTACAGATGTAATCAAAAAGAATTTAAAATTTGGCTGTGATGTCCCCATGACAGTCTTCATAAAGCGAATAAGTGCATCGATCTTCATACGTATAAGGTATGAAGACTCAAATAAATGCCCACTTTATCTACATAATTACTCATTATATTAATTGATTCATTTGTTTTGTATTAAATAATTTTCTTTTTTTAGAATTCTTTATTTATATGTATTTTATTTATATTCTTAAACAACATGTCGACCACATAAACTACTGCTGGGTCGTTCAAAAAGCAAACTAAAAGTGAACGAGCTGAGCAAGTTGACAATTATCATTATTTTTCGTTCAGTAACTCGATCGCTAGTTCCTTTATTTTATGAGTCTTTTTATTGCTATATATTTTACATATTTAAATAATTAATTTAGTATTTTACTATGTTACAAAACAAACTGAAGGATTATCAAAAGCACATAGCAAAAAGAACAATCAAGTATGACAAATTTATTCATAAAGTAAAGAACACTCCAATAGTCATGGTCTAGCTACTCTTAGCTTTAATAATAATTTAACAAGATGAATGACTAAGTAATTTAATCACATATTAACACACAGACAATATAATAAATTCAACGCGTCTGTAAGACGTCTGTATTAGACGACACTAAATCGTGCAATAAGGCTGAATTTTTTTTTAAATTTTAATCTTAAATATCCAATACTCCGAAGCAGTGAAAAAAAGTTGTATTGAGAGAGCTCTTTCTCTTTTCCTCTTACTCTTTCTTTCTCCCTCTCCCTCTCTCTCTCTCTCTCTCTCTCTCTCTCAATCTCTTACTCACTCTCTTTCTTTCCTTGAAAATAAACTATCGCAATATAACTCTGCAATAATTTTGAAAAGCTTATCAATGACACGAAACCAATTTAAAATTTGTTTACAATTTTTACACAACAATAAAAGCTTATCGTAAATCAACAACAAGCCAACACATTGCATAATTATATGCTTAGTTTTCTTATTGGGTGTCAATCTGTCTAATAAAATGTGTTACATATCTGGAAAGCACATAACTAAAGTTGAATGTTAACAATCTCCATTCTGTAATACATATTTTATATCAGCTATCTCCAAAAAGCTTCATAGCAAATTCTTTATATTATTTTCCTTCTTCCCAACATTACAGCAAAACAAGTAAGAAAGTTACAGTCGAGTGTGCTCGACTGTGAGATACTCGCTACCCAGTTTTAGTAAAGGCAAAATATTGCGGTATCATTTTCAAAATATACCAAAAATACCAAAAAAAATACTAAAATATACCAAATGGTATGTTTGGTATATCGATGTACACCATTTAAAATATACCATAGACGGCACAATGTGCCCATACAAAAGTATTTCTTTAATAACTTCTAAAATTTTTATCTGATCGCAAATTTTCAGGAATCATAACTACTATAGTATTTATTGTTTATACCAAAATTTGCAACTCTAGCTTTAAAATTAGGCTTGTTATTCGATTTTTTTTGATTTTCGGGGGCGGAAGTGGGAAAGTGGAAAAATTTGAAACAAACTTGATCTGCGTGCAAACATTACAAATGCTGTCGAAAAATTATAGCTCTATCTCTTATAGCCTCTGAGATCCAGGACATGGCTATATCGTCTCGGCTGTTGACGCTGATCAAGAATATATATACTTTATAGGGCCGGAGATGCCTCCTTCTACCTGTTACATACATTTCCTGCCGGCACAAAGTTATAATACCCTTCTACCCTATGGGTAGCGGGTATAAAAATAAAGAAGAATTTCACGACAAAAGCTGTTTTAAATGATTTCAACAACCGTCCGTTGTTAGTGTAAAACAACTTCAAAACTCACACCCAAATCGACCTTCATTACAAAAACAAGTAAGAAAGCTACAGTCGAGTGTACTCGACTGTGAGATACCCGCTACCCATTTTGAATAAAAGCAATATATTTTGCGGTATTATTCTCAAAATATACCAAATATACTGCAAAAATACTAAAAATATACCAAATGGTATATGTGGTATATCGATATAGTGCCGCATTCAAAATATACCATAGACGGCACAATATACCAGATTGTCAGCCAAAGCAACTCAGACCCCTAGTAAGTAGGCGTTTTTGCCCATACAAAAGTATTTCTTTAATAACTTCGACAATTTTTATCTGATCGCAACCAAATTTTCAGGGATCATAACTACTATAGTTATTACCGTATATACCAAAATTCGTAACCCTAGCTTTAAAATTACGCTTGTTATTCGATTTTTTTGATTTGCAGGGGCGGAAGTGGGCGTGGCAAAAATTTGAAACAAACTTGATCTGCGTGCAAACATAACAAATGCTGTCGAAAAAAAATTATAGCTCTATCTCTTATAGTCTCTGAGATCTAGGTGTTCATACGGACAGACGGACAGACGGACAGACACACAGACGGACAGACACACAGACGGACAGACGGACATGGCTATATCGCCTCGGCTGTTGACGCTGATCAAGAATATATATACTTTATAGGGTCGGAGATGCCTCCTTCTACCTGTTACATACATTTCCTGCCGGCACAAAGTTATAATACCCTTCTACCCTATGGGTAGCGGGTATAATAACACACCTTAATGCTATAATCGTTATAACCTTGCTTAGAAAGGCCAAGAAGTATTACAAGACCTCCAATCACAGCAATGTGAAATAACTCAAGTGTTTTTCAACTCCTATGTTATAAAATCAACTCAAATCAAATACGATATGATTCTACTATAATCACATTTCCATTTATTGCAATACTTAAGCCACTGGAGCAAATCCAATGCGATTGTTGCCCAAATCGAACTCGGTGTAGTATTTGCCAATGAAGACATCGCCCAAAATCCAGAAATCTGTGCCCATATACTCGAAAGCCGACTGGCACTCGCCATCCGACTGAATGATGTAGGCAGCTGGCTCCAGCTCGAAGGTGGTGCCGCCAATCTTCAGGCTCAGCACGGGCATGGTATCAATGGTGGAACAATCAACAAGGCCTTCATCGTCCACGTTGAGCAGATTGTTCAAGATCTCGTAGGCATCTTCGGTGACGACAATCAACGAGGTGCCGGTATCGGCAATAGCTTGGCAATCAGAGCACAAGGTCTGACCATCGATGGTGGCCCCATCCATGGTGAATTGCCAGTATCCCTGCTCCGAGATGGGAACATAAGTCAAATCACCTGTGTACAACGATGCATCGGAGCCTCCAAAGATCAATTCACCGCCCTGTGTGGTGGAGGTGCCATCGCGTGCCAAATAGAATGAGAAGACCGAATCATCGACCAACTTTTGTGAGACCATGTTGTAGAAGGGAGGCACAACATTGTCTACGGCCAACGATTGATAAGCCATGCCGAGAATACCATCGAATTTGGCATTATTGAAGCTGGTGCCAGGCTCCGAGGTGGCCTCGGCGAATGTTTGGCTTGTGATCACCAGACCATTGACATCAACGGTGTCGGTGGAGAGGAAACCGGAGAGACTTCCCGAACCGTATTGAATGGAGAAGCTTTCGCCGTTGGACACATAAGTGGATGATTTGTCGTGATCGTATTGATTGTGATTCATGCAGGCGATGTCAAAGAACCAGCATTTGCTCGATGGCACCCACAGATTCGATGAACCCGAATCGAACAGCACCTTAAAGCTCTGCGGAGGTGTGCCAATGGTGATGGCACCGTAGTAGGCCATGTTGATGTAGTTGGAGAGTTCCTCCTCGTTGACATCGCGGGCCAGGGGCAATCCATACTTGGCACGCAGATGCTCCAACTCGGCCTTGACATTGCCGCGTGTCTTGACGAAATTCTCGTGCTTGTAGATCGGCATGCGATGCAGTTCAGCGCTGGCCAACGCCAGGACGATGCCAAAAATTGCAATTGATTTGAACATTATTGTCGACTTGAATTCAACTAATTAGATTCCGCTGCTCTGACTCTTATTTATACCAAAAGATGAGGCTTGGGTTTTGGTTCTAATCAATATTTGGCGTGCGCAAGGCAATCAAATCACTGCACAGATTCGACTCGAGATAAGGGGTTAATATCTGCTCCTTCGATTGTTATTGTTATCAAGCAAGCCGCAACGATCAGACGATCAGACAAGTGGCTCCTTTTCTTGGCTCGTTTTTATTTGCTTTACGTCATCGCTCATTAGGTTTCATCATCAGCAGCAGCAGCAGCAAAAGTAATGCGAAATCTCAAGTGCGAGACAATTGGCCACTTTATTAGCAGACGAGATATTCCTAACAACATTTCTTATCACAAAACTAAGCAACAACAATTTTGGGGAATTATAAATTCCAAGAATATTCCCTATATTGATATTTTGCGTGTGTCGCAAGAAAAGCGTCTTGATAACGATTTCGAAAATCTCTTAATGCCTGAGAACTAAAATTAAATAGTTTCTTCAATTGATATTCGCTAAAATGTTTTACTTCACCTTACTTTACCTTTACCTTTTACTTTTGCATAATCATCCATCTAATCGCTTACTTGAAAATAGAACGTTGTAATTGCCCCATTTAAACAAGTTGACGAAGTCTCTTAAAGTTTTTATACCCGCTATTCATAGGGTAGAAGGGTATTACTAAGTATATTTATTCATGATCAGCATATGTCTGGTATATTTTGTAGTCTATGGTATACTTTAAATGTATTATATCATTATACCAAATATAGCACTTTTTGGGTGAATATCTTGTATATTACGCACTCTTCGGTATATTCTCAATGCAGACACTATATCAATATACCAAACACTCTTAGGTATATTTTTAGTATTTTGCGGAATATTAATTTGGTATATTTTAACATATGTAATCTGGTAAATTTTTCCAATCTGGTATATTTTATTCTCTATGGTATATTTACTAACGTATAGTACTATATAAATATATCAAACATACATCTTAGTATATTTTTAGTATTTTGTGGTATATTAATTTGGTATATTTTAAGATATATTTTGACAATTTGGTATATATTGCACCGTCTGATACTATACTAAAAATTGGTGGACTATATTAGTACTAAATAGTACTAAAATAAATTGTTAGTATTTTTTGGTATATTATTTTGGTATATTTTAACATATAGAATCTGGTGTAATTTATATATCTGATATATTTTATTCTCTATGGTATATTTACTAAAGTATATTACTATATCAATAAACCAAATATAGATTTTAGTATATTTTTTGTATTTTTGGTGTATTAATTTGATATATTTTATATATATTCCGCGCTGTTTTGCTTTTATACAGAATGGGTAGCGGGTATTTTACAGTTGAGCACACTCAGCTGTAGCTTTCCTTCTTGTTATCTCTGAAGTATTCCTCTTTTCCTTACCCTCCACATTTTTTCGTGCTATAAGAACTCTTTAAGAAACAATATCTCTTGAGACTCAAGTTGGGATTTTCTCCATCTACAAATGCAAGCGACTATTTTAATCGATAGTGTGATTAAGCCATAAGCCACGTCTCGCAGATACGTGCAGCAAGTGTTTGTTTTGAAGCATTTTCAATCTGTTCGTAACATAAAATATAAAACATGTATATGTATATGTATAAAGGGCAACAGCACTCAGTGCTATCTTAAAAGTAGCGCATTCATTGTTTATATAAAGCTTTGTTAAACCAAACAACTTGAAGCTCTTGCGCCTCGTGTTCCAATTGTTATCTGTGTAAATGGCATTTGATGTGCACAATATCTGATTCACTTTTGTTTCTAGAATGGGTCACGCATTTAATTGAGTTTTTGGTTTTGCCTTTTTATCAGTAATTGTTTATTTCATTCGTTGGAAATTCTCGATATTTTCCATGACAATCGAATGTATAAATAATCTTCATGATCATTTGACTTCAATGCAAATATTAGCATTTAATAACCATATAATTATTTACAAGGTTTACATTTGAGGTTCGCTATCAGCGACCTATTATTTTTTTTTAATTCTATGTTGTTTTTATTTTATACATTTTATAAGAGATATGATAAAGAACAAAACCCTTTTATAAACACTCATTGGACTAATTAACTTTGAAAATCAATTTAGTGATTTCAATAAAGTGGACTAAAGTTTTTCTAGGTTATTCACTTTATAGGGAAAACATATCAATTGTTTTTAATCACTTTTTCCAACAAAACGTTTTCAACTTTGCTCAGATCGCAATTTAATCATATCTTCAAGTATTATGGCACGCCCCAGATCCAACAAAAATATCAGATGATGATAGCTATTGCTTTAACCAAAAACAAAAAACCATACGAACACGATTTTGATGCGAAAGAAAGGCAAATATTTAATTCTAATAATATAAATACGTACTCGAGATATGGTGCTATCAATTCCCAACCAGATATTGAAAACAAACCTAACTAAAGAAATTAATAAAGAAATCCAAAAAAAATATTTATGTACTTGATTGGTAATATTTCATACATTTTTGACATTTTTGGTCACAAGTCTTTTGATTCTAATCAGCTTATTAGCAATTGTAAATAATACATTTGAATTTCAAATAGCACTTATAGAGCTAGCAAATTTAAAAGACTTATGAAGCGAAGCAAAGCAGAACTTTTAAGACTTTTAACAAACTTTCTGTAATTTTCTGTATTTTCGAAATACTGACGACAAGTCGAAGTATTTCAGTATTTTTAAAATACTAAAAATTAGAAGAAAAAAATTGATAGTGGTATTTTTTAATTTCAGTATTTTATACATACTGAAAAGTAGCATTATTTCAAACACTTAAAAGTATTTAGAAAATACTGAAAATTATAAAACAAAATTGAAAGTAGTATTTAGTAGTAGTATTAAATTCAGTATTTTCGACATACTGGAAAGATGCGGTATTTAAGTCTATAGAAAATACTGAAAAGCACAGAAACATTTTATGATAGCAGTATTTTCTAAATTCAGTATTTTAAATATACTGAACAGTAGCAGTATTTGGGTTTTTAGAATATACCGCAAATTATAAAAATTCTGTTTAAATTTCAAGACTGTTTTTTTTAATCAAAATTTGAATTTATAAATCGAATTTGAAATAGAAACACCTTTGCTTTCCACCTTTCCACCGGAAGTGAAACGACAATAGATGCTTCAACTAAATGTATGCTTAGTTATTGTGATGGAAATTGATAGAGAAGATCATAAAGTAGCCGCCGCTTAGGCGATGCCAAATGCTAATTAACTTGCCAGAAGACAGGCAGCATTACTAATGGACTTGTCACTTTCTCAATAGATAATGCTCAACTCTGGCTTTCTCCATATCCTTTTCTCTGTTTCGCTCTCTCTCTCTCTGGTCAGTGGGAATATTTATGAGCTGGCTGGCTGGACCCACCAAGTGGCTGAATGAAACAAGAGTTTGGCACAAAGAGTTATTGTTTTGAATATGTGCAGAGAGAGTGAAAGAGAGAGTGTAAGAGCGAGAGAGAGATAGAGAGTGTGTAGTGACTAAGTGTATGCTGCACAGTAGGTAGGTGTAGCTCTAGTTGATGTGCCATGACCTAATGTTGCACTACACACAATGGGCCATGATCAACGCAGTTGGCAGCGGCTCGCACTCTTTCTTCCCAACTATGTGTGTGTGTGTGTGTGTGTTGTCCCCGTGTCAAGTGAGATTCGTTGCGCTACCAGCAACAGCAGAGTTCAAAATAGAGTGAAGCAGAGAATGCGCATTGTGGGTGTCTCTCGAGTCGAGAAACAAATTGAAAATTTATCACCCCAACCGATGATGATGACTTGTGATGCCAAAGCAAATGCATTTTTTACACTTGCCGCAAAAAGTGTCACAAAAGGGCGGCACACAACACAACACAACACGACACAGAGCAGAGCAATGCAGTGGCATTCAAGCGTTTGCAAATTGATTTCAACTGGCAATGATCAGAATGCCAAAGATGCGGCATTCAACTAACTTTGAACCCAGCTGTGCTCAAATCGAGAGCAAACAGCAAAACATTTCTCAACTCGATCGGCTTAATCCTAACTGCAACTGCAACCTATCCAATTTCAAAGCAAATTCACACGCAAAAGCCGACAATTGGCTTCAAAGCTGAACGCAAAGTCATTGGCCTGTTGCACAGCATCTTGGGCCAATGCCGCACGCGAGGGTTGTGCCTCAAGTATGCCTCAAAGTAATGCAATTAACTTACTCCATAATATATATTCAACGAAATGTCAGCAAACGAATTCAATTCAATTGAAGCGTACTCACTTTGATTTAACTCGTTGTTGTAGGCCTTGAATTAGCAGCCTTTATTTTCAGTTCAAAAATGCGCTGCATTTGGAAAATTAAATTTTTCTTAGCTTAAGCTGTGTTCATTCTATTCACTTGCAGCACTGAAATCAAAAATAAATAAATAAATTCATTATTTTATTGAACTATAACAATATATAATGCATAAATAAATGTAAGCAATTTAATTTAATACTGAAGCAATTCAATGCATAATAAAACCATACAAAAAATATGAAGAAATGTAAATACATTCACATTGTGAATTTAGAGAGAAATAAATAGATAATAAACTGCATTATTTAAAGCACATAAATAGATTTATTACACTGAAAATATACTAATTTCTAAAATAATAAACTTTCATTTTAAATATTCTATTCTCAAAAATCAAGACCACTTTAATAACAAATTCTTGATAATATTCTTATTATTCTCAAAAATGCCAAATTCCCAAAATAAGACCAAAAATACTAGATTAAGTTACAATATTCTATAATCCACCAAAATTCCTATAAAGTTTGTACTCAGCTGTGACAGTTTCCGTTCATAGGACAGTTAGAGAGATAGAGGCCTTGGGTTTCAAATTCTACTCGAATCGATGATAAGTAAGTAAAGTGATTAACATAAAACTGGATAACTGAATGCGCAAATTAAATAATAAAATATTTAAATAATAAATGACTAGAGACGAAAAGCGTTCAAAAATAATGTAATATTTATATATATAATATTTTGTAATAATAATTTTGGTTATAAAACTATAGCATTTTAAGATAGGATTAACTTATTAATAAAAACTTAGATCTTATATAAAAATCAAGATTTTGGTCTAAAAAGTGCGCCAAGAATTTGAAAATTAGAATATGTTTTCAAACATTAAGATATTCATATTTTTGAAGAACTTCTTAGATCAGATTTACTTTACATGTCTCAAAGTTGGGAAAAGTTAAACCTTTGTAATCTATCATATATTCTATTCTATTCCAATTCTATTCAGTTGAGTTGCAACTTTGAAATCAACTCTCGTTTGGCGCGCATAAATCGCATGAAGAATACGCAAAATTGCCTGAAGCTCGCGACGCTCTTTTTAACTTCAATTTCCATTTCGCGCTGATCGATTTTTTGCACGCAAAGTGTGAGGGAGTCATCCAAAAAAAAAAAAAAAAAAAAAAAAAAAAGAAAAAAAGCATTTGCGATCCGATGTCCGATGCCCGCGATGCCCGACGATTCTTTTGATTCGTAGTTAGCCATTGAATTTATTGTGCTGGCCATTGCAATATTTTATTGTTTGCGTGGCAAACAAGCAAACTTCTGCACCTCAGAAGTTTTGGGAGAAGTCGTTTCTTCCTTCCTACTCCAACTCCAACTCCAGCTGCGACCAAAGTCGTTCTTGGTGTCGGTTGTGGTGCGTTATCAGCTACAGCTCCACCTTCAAAGCGCCGTTGGCTACCAGCTCGCATTACACGCACACACACACACATACACAAAGGGGGAGGGGGCAGGGCAGAAGGGGAGGCGAACATGCAAAACAATAATCAATGCCGCACTGACCGCCATTCCATTTAAAACGTGTTAAAGAGGCAGCCAACAATAACAACAACAACAACGAATGCGATCCAAACGATCCGAAAAGCTTCTTCCTCCTCCTCCTCCTCCACCTCCCTCTTGTTGTTGTTGTTGTTGTTGCACACGCCTACACTGCGCCGCCCTGGCTTATTTGATTTTAGACGCGTTCATTTCGCACCCAGCGGCACTTGCAAGAGTTGGGTTTCGCATTGGATTTTGGGTTGCCTTCTTGTTGGTGTTCTTCGTCTTCGTCTCCGTCTCCGTCTCCATCTTCATCTCCATCTCCGCTGCAAACTGAATTTATGATGTGATTTCGATCATTTGACATAATCTATTTAGCGTACGCGCATCGAGAGCGTGCACTAAGCAAGCCAGCTAAGGAGGAGGCTGCATCCAGTCTGAATCTTTCGACTCCACCTCTCGACTCAACTCTCTCGAGCATTGCGGGCATAATTTGTAATGAGATAATTTTATTTGCTTTGCCCAATGGTTTGCAGTTTGCTTTGGTCCCCCGCTTCTTCTTCTTCACCCTCTCCTTCTCCTTCCTTCTTTTCACCTCAAGCCACAAGCTTTGGCGATAAGTGCATCGCTTTGGGATGATATAACAACCATTATAACTCTCTGCCACATGCAAGTGAAATAATTTGCAATGCAGACATAATTGAATTCCAGGGCTAAATACCCTAATATATTTTATAGATTTTATAGAAAAATTTACTATAATTTGTATGATAAATCATTGGGGTAGTTAAGTAAAAATAAAGTATTTATGTTTCGGTATTCAAATTAAAGCTGGGAATTCAGAGAAATATGTTTAGTGAAAATAAATTGAATAATGAATTCGAAAGTGTTTTTAATTATGATTAATTTTGTTTAAAATATATTAAACTAATGTAACGCAAAAATAGAGCAAATATGTATATAAAAGGCTATATTTGGTATATTGATTGTAGTGCCAAGAATACCGACGAAATTTGCTATATAGAAGTTAAATTAATTGACTAATGAATCGAATCCGAAACTGATTTTAATTATAATTAATTTCTTATGATATGCCAAATTTATACTGCAAAAATACCAAAGGCTGTATTTGGTATATTTATATAATAATACATTTAAAATACACCATATAGTGCAAAATATACCTATAACTAAAATAAGTGAGACAAGAGTCGAGTGTGCTCGACTATCCTCTGTGAATACTGTATATATATATATATATATATGGAGTGTAGTGGATCTACGCGCGTTTGCTATGAGAGGAGCAACTCTCGTGTTATTTGAATATAACCAATAGAGAGCTTGCCTACACAGGAGTGTGTTAAAGAAAACAGACAAACGCGATACGACAGAAAAAGAAATAGCAAAATACACACAACCGCGGCCAAAAACGGAAAATATTAGCGAACTCTTTTAAACTGTATAGATACTTACACATACATATACATATAAGGATATATATATATATATATATTGTGCCAAGTATACACAAAGTAGAAAAGATGGCTGAGAAAATGCCGGTCGAACGCTTATGTACTTATATATATGCTGTGTCACATATATATAAGTTACAAGAAAAAAAATATGGCGCGAACACGACACTTGCACAAAATGTATGGATGAAAAAAAAAGTGTATTACTTATCTTGAACCAAAACAACCAATGCTGCTGCTGGGGTCGAGCTATCCAGAAATCCGGCTCGAAGGACCAAAATGTGTAGGGGGGCGTCGCTTGATGAAAATAATAACACTTTCACTTTTTTTCTATTTTAACCTTTAACCTTTTGTGTAGTATTTTATTCACTTGGAAATATTACATGTGTTGTGTGCGTAGAAAATTTGAACATATGTAGAAGGCGGAATGGAAAAAAGCACTAAAAAGGGGCAGGGTGACCATCTTCAGAGGAAACCAAGAACAGTGTGTCTGTGCGTATGACACGGTCACACGCACAGTATACTAGCTTTGTCGCTATCGATAACTCTCGATCGCGACCACACTGTCAGCTGGCCTGAGTGGTCACACCTGCAGTCATCTGGCATCAACAAATACAATTAACACTGTGCAGTATAAATTTTAAAATATACCCAAACAATATACCGCAAAAATACTTAAACTATACCACAGGATATATTTGATACATAGTACTATATCAATATATAAAATATACATATAATTTCAAAATATACAATCGGGTACATAAATAGTATATTAAGTATATTTCATACTTCTTCGATATACCAAATATGACCTTCGGTATATTTTTAGTATTTTTTGGTATATTTATATAATAATACCACACTGGTTTGCATTTATTTATATTTATTTATATTTAAAATGAATAGCGAGTATCTCTTTACTTGTTTTAAATATGTAATTCATGAGAGTAAATTTAACGTAAGTCGTATTCGTCAGAATCAAGTTTAGTAACTATTCTAAAACACACTTTAAATGTAACATTTATAAATATTATGTTTAAATACTTAATGATTCTTTGCAAAGCCTTAAACCCGAGCAGCATCAACTTGCCTGCAATTATTTGGCAACTCGAATTTTAGTGCAAAATAATTTGCTTGTCCGACACACAAAAAAAATGCTTGTTTCCACTTTGCAAACAAATTGTTGATTTTTCATTAGCACAAAGCAACAAAGAGGAAGAAAAAAACTGCTGGTGTGTACCAAAGTTTAACACGTTCTTAATTTGCAAGTTGAAATTTATTCAAATTGGGCTAGTCCGAAAATTAACGAACAAAAAAAAGTCGAAATAAGTATGGAAACGGAAATTGCTTGAAAGTACTTTTAGGCGTGTAATTTAAGAGACAGCTTGCTCAGGAGGTTGATGGCCCAAAATAAAAGTGCTGAGTGCAATTATCTCACATTGTGCGCCAAGCAGAGCCACAAACTAGCCCAGAGGTAAACCATAAAAAACAGAAAAAAAAAAATAAAGAAAAAAGAAAAAAGAAAAAAGAGAGCAAACATTGTGGTAGCAATTTTGTTTGCCGCCCCTAAAATGAACATCCATTAGCTTTTATTGATTTTCGTGCAACATTTTTCTAATTTGCAGCCCGAAAAATGAATGCAAAAGATGCGCCACTTGAGTGTCCAGCCAGTCAGCCAGTCAGCCAATCGGGGCAACGTCAACGTCAACCTTGGTGGTAAATATTGCCTGCCTGGGTGGTCTCCTCTGAAATGCTGAGATGCTGAGAGACACAGAGCTCAACTGAATACCGCTGATGAGGATGGCGACGCCGGCGCTGAACGCTTTTTAAAAACTCGAGCTCAACTCGATCTCTCAAGCATGTAAAGCAAATGAGGCGCGTTTTATGCAAAAAGCCAAAACCAAAAAAACAAAAAAAATATATAAATAAGCAAAAGCAAGACAAAAATTGCAGAAAACGGGTTGAGATCCGCGGCGGCGGCGGCGGCTTCGACCCATCAAGTGAGTTGTGATGGCTATCGATCAACGTGCTCCCAGCTCCAACCTCAGCTCCAGCTCCAGTTTTGCCCAAGCTTTTCCCATCTCCCATTCTGGCAGTGGCAAAAGCGAGGCAAACGAAAAAACAACAACAACAACTGGCTGGAAAGATTACAATCAATGCGTGTGTGCATAATCCCGAAAACGATATTGAGGAATACCGTTGAAGTATGTATAAAAGTGCAGCTAAACTAGCAGATACCCTGTTAAAAGTTCTAATAACTTGTGTGTGTTTACTAAGCGATCTTCATCAAAAATTCAGAATACTTAGCCTACATAATTAACTGCCTAGTCTAGGAAGCACAAAACTCTAACATTTAAATTAGTACACAGAAAGAAAAAGTGCCAAAATCAAGAATAAAATCTTGAACCAAGAACGTTTATTCTTAAATCAATATCAAAAATCTACAGTAATTCTAAAACTATTCTTCAATCAAGATTTGCAAACTAGATTTTTCCTGTCTATGTAGACATATGTTAAGTAAGTTATAGCAACAGAAATAAAAATTATCTTTTTGAAACCAATTAATTTAAATGTATGTATTTATTAGTTATTTACGAATGTTATTCCAAAATAAATATCTTCTAAAAACTTAAAAGTAAACTAACTATAAACAACTTATTTATTCTATATTTTAAATTATATATTTCTAAGGCATAGTTAAACAAAAATAAATTATACTAAAGAGATTTAACAAATCGTGTATTTTTAAATTTTAACGAAATGTCAGCACTACTAACTCAATTTTCTCAAATTACATATTTCCATGTCATAAATTATTAAACAATAATAATAAAATAATTATGAAAATTGAAGTTATACTACATTAATAAACTAAAATGCCCATTTTTATTACAGTCATTATAAATGATAGCAAGAAAGCTACACATTTTGAGTAAAATAAAATAAAAGCGCTATTAATTGTAAAATATACCAAAATATACTGAAAAATATACCAAATGTTATTTTAGGTATATTAATACAGTTCTAATAAGTACGGTGATAGAACGCAAAAATACTAAAAATATACAAAATGCTAGTTTAGGTATATTACCACAATTCTAATAAGTACGGTGATATACCGCAAAAATACTAAAAATATACCAAAGGCGATTTTATCAGATTCTCGGCCAATTGAAAAATGTTCTTCCACCTGCAGTTTGGCATATCCTTTGCCTTGTTTACAGGGTATAGCGAAGGAATACAAAGAAACAGTTACAGAACAGAACGCGCTAATAACAAACAATTAGTAACTACATCCAGCACTGGCATTAACGAAGTTCCTCACACACTGGCACACACACTTGCACACACACATTGGCACACACAGTTGACCCACATCGGTAGCCGAGGAGAAGGAACGTAGCGTGTGGCCCATCAAACAACATTTCATTAGGCCGCAGATTGAAGCAGCAACTCGACAACTTTAATTACGCAGCGCAGTAAAGAAAGTGGTAGCCAGGATGTGGCCAAGGGAATGGATAAAAAAGGATATCGATTTAGCTGTGGCCCCTTGCTTAAGTCCCAATTAACAACCCTCTCACTAACTCACTCCTGCAACACGATAGAGATCAACTAAGCAACGACCCTTAGAGCTACTGTCTTTCACTTTTGTTGTTGCTGTGTCGCTTGTTTCCTATCGCCTGGCTTACTAATTGACCCCAGCAAGGGTTAACGCGCATTCTGCGGTAGGTGAAAGTCATAAAAATATCCCAAAAAGGAACAAAAATTAGTTATGCTCGTAAAAGATTTTTTTGGTTGCCAGTGTCAACCAAGGAAAGTCCTCTCTGATCCTAACTCCCAGATATGCAGGTCCAAAAAAAAAAACAACGATCACGACTTACGACTCTTATGCAACTCTCTGTGTGGGGCAATCAAATTTCTCTGATGACTCACAAAACTATTTAGTATAATCGAAGAGATGCATCTTTTACACAGCATCAACTGCAAAACTACGAAATGCACTTGCATTTTAGTATTTAGTATTTCTTTAACTTAATTTGTGCTCGCGCTGCAATTCACATTTCAATCATGATAAAAATTCTAAAATACAAAATTGAATTGCTCCGTTGTGGAGAGAGGACGGATGGAAATATTCTAAAAATTGTAAATTCAATTAAATTGACAAATTTTTATGTACTGCTTAAAACTGCAACTGCAACTGCAAAACTGGTCGCTGCTCCCCAAATGGCTGTGGCATAAATCAGCGCCAAGCTCAATTCGCTGACAACTTGCACACACACTGAGTTGTCAATGGCAAGGGCAATGGCAAAGGCAAAGGCAACTGCCAAGGAACAACAACAGCAGCATCAGCAGCAAAACCCGCTCCTCAGACCCAAACAGACCTGTCTCAGGTCTCTTCGACTTTTCAACGATTAAAAATTCGTATTAATTTTTATGTGCGAAACGAGCGAAAACGCAGCTCACTGGAAAAAGAGCTGATGACCATGTGAAGCACCGAGTAAAGTAAACAACAATTGTCAATTGACTAGACGAAGTATTAATACGCTATTAAATCGATTTAGAATATATAAATCGTTCTAATATAATTGCAAACCAAAAGAGTTCAAAATATACCAGATTGTTATTTAAAATACTACAGAGTACAACATATACCATATTGTATACTTAGAATGCAGTGCCTTATCAATATGCCAAATATAGCCTAAGGTGTAATTTAGTATTTATTTGGTATATTTATAGAATAAGGTTTTATTGAAAATTGGTAGCGGCTACTGTAAAATGTTAAATGACAATATGGTATATATTGTACTCTATATAGTATATTCTAAATGTAGTACTGTATCGATATATGTACTAAATACAACCCTCGGTATATTTTTGTATTTTTTTCGGTATATTTTCAGAACATGGTTTTTGTTGAAAATATGTGTAGCGGGTAACACACAGTCGAGCACACTCTTTTGCTCTATATTATCTTTTCAGTGATATACCATTTACAGCCTTCAGTATAGTTAAGTATTTTTATGGTATATTTTCTGAAAATAATTTTATTGCAATAAATAGCGGGTATCTTACAGTCAAGAACACTCCATCGTAAAATGTTATATGACAATATGGTATATTTTGTTTTCTATAGTATATTTTTAATGTAGTACTTCATTGATATATTTTTTTGGTAAATTTTTAGAATATTGAAAATGACTTCAATTAAACCAAACCAAAATATACTAAAAACAACTAAAGCGGGCATCTCACAGTCGAACACACTTGACTATAGCTTTCTTACTTGTCTTAAGTTTTGAATAATGTTAGTAATACTTCTAGTATGAAATTCTTTAAATAAATTAATATAATACAAATAAAATCTTCTCTATATTTCCTTCACTCCACTTCCATCACAAACCCAAAAGAATCTGCTCAATACAATAAGAAATCTCAGTGATAACTGTGCCGGATTAGTGTGACGGTACAAAGTCAAAGCTTGGCCAAAGGACACCGGGCACAGGGCAATCCTAATGAATTTGATATGCAGTTGCAGTTGGAGATGAAGCACGCTTTGTTTGTGAGGCAAGGATAGACAATGGGACGCTACGCGACAGCAGGGACAATGGCGAGAGGAACAATCGTAAATTTGTAATTGAAAACGTATTTGAAACGTATTTGGCCATTGTTGTGCGCATTGTTCGTTTTTCACACGCACCAGACAATGGTGCGAAACAAAAATAAATGTGAATCGTTTTTCCCAATAGTTTTGTGCTCTTTGGGTTTTCTTTGGAAATTAGAGAGCGGCAACGCGTGTCACTATTGAGATGGTGCCAGACTTTATGGCATTTATGTTATAGCAATAATCGATCTGCCAATAAATTAGGCCAGACTCTAAAGTTGTCAGCGCTGCAGTCGCTCAGTCGCAGTCGCAGTCGCAGTTGGCGTCGCAGTCGCTGTCCTTAAAGTGCAATGCGCTGATCCTGTGCGCCGGACATCCGT
This sequence comes from Drosophila pallidifrons, assembly GCA_023558445.1. NCBI lineage: Eukaryota > Metazoa > Arthropoda > Insecta > Diptera > Drosophilidae > Drosophila > Drosophila pallidifrons. The sequence goes on along the minus strand of CM042351.1, from coordinate 23,876,199 downwards.
CCTCCATAATCAAGTTTTTGGATACAATGCTCGATCACCTCGTTTTCTCTCTCTCTTCAAGTTCACTTACCCTAAGCAAAACCCAAACTCAAACCAACAAAATATAAAGAATATAAAGCAAAGTCCAGCTGTGCTCAGGTGTCTACCGCTCTGGCTGACTATGTGTGTGGGTTCTCTGCACTCTCGATGATGTGTCCTTGTTCTTATACTCTTCATCCTGATGATGCTCATCATCGCTGACAATTCAATTCAATTTTTGGTCGCACTGCCTGGCCGGAAATTGTTTTGGCAGACAGCGTTTCCCGCATTTGCCATCTCTCGACCATCGCTACTCCTCCTCTCCCTTGGTCCATCCATTATGCTTGCTCCTACTTATGCATCATCCACATCCACATTCACATCCACATTCAACTCTATGTTTGGTTAATTGAGTTGTTCTGCAGAGAAGTGCACAGAGTGTTTTTGGGTTCATTACTTTTTATGCAATTCATGGACATGCATTGTGCTCACTTGCATCCTGTTGTCCTGGACCACACACTCCACACACATCCACACAACCCGCTGCGTTCTCTCACTCACTGACCCAGCAAGGTGGTCTCTACTCTTCTCCCACGGATAAGAACACAACAAAACTACTCCATTTGTTTAAGATGTAATCAATGCTCAACAAATATTTATACTAACATATAGTTAAATAAATACAAATATATATTAATATATTCATTCCTTCTTCATTTTAGGTATTCCAACAAAATATTCGACAAACATAAATACTAAAGCTGCAAATAAAACCTGAATTAGATGCATAAGACATTTGTCTGTTTAATAATATTAATTTCAAGTACCATTTAATTCAATTTTCATTTATGCCAGCGAATTGCAAATATCCTAGCTGATATAACCAAACAAATTTCAACTATTTTTTCCAAATATTATTATACACTTATAGCCAATAATTCAAAGTTTCTCTGAAAACAATTATTAACCCAATCTATAAACAAAATTTTAACAAGTAGTAAAGATATATTAGAGTGTGCTCAACTTTGAGCAACCTGCTACCTTTTTCGAATTAAAGCAATTTTAAAAACATACCAAATTAATATACCATAAAAATACTAAAAATATGCCAAAGGATATAATTGGTATATGGATATGGATATGGATATATGTACATTCAAAATATATGAAAATGTGCAAAATATACCGAATATTTTAAAATATACCAAATCAATATACCGAAAAAAATACTACCAATATATAAGGAGTGTTGTTTTTAATATATTGGTATCCATACAACTAAATTCAAACAAATAAAACGTACCAAATAAATATACCATAAAAATACTAAAAATATACCAAAGGATATAATTGGTATAGTACCACATTCGAAATATATGAAAAAGTGCAAAATATACCAAATATTTGAATATATACCAAATCAATATACCGAAAAAAAAAATTACTAATACATGGAGTGTTGTATTTGATATCCAGATAACTAAATTCAAAATATACCATAGAGTACAAAATATACCAAATATCAGACAGACAACACGTCTTTATCGTCTTGGCTGTTGACGCTATCAAGAATATAGATACTTTATAAAGTCTTCACAATTGCCCTGGTCTCTAACGCCTTAAAGTGACTATTTCAATTTTGAATGGCAACAGAGAAAGCAAAATTAATATTTACCACAGCTTTAATGTGCTTTTGAGCATTAGCTTATATTTCTCAGTTTCAAAAAGAGCTTTTGGGATATTATGTTCCTACTTTCTAAGCTTAACCTTCACCACATTAACATCCATTTCTCAAGATTGAAAGTTTTTTCGAAAGCTTGCAAGTCCGTCACAGTCTGTTCGTCTCTCTTTCCATATCTGGTGACTGTTGGAAGACTTGTTGACAGCTCGCGCGTCTGTTGAGCTGGTTAATCTGGAATGTTGACACGCAGCCGATAAGAGTCAACAACTTGATATCTGATGGGCCAGCTAATCAATAGCTTTACAACTCTATCCAATCACTGACACAGCCAGCCCCCCATTTTGCCGCCATACTCCGCCTTCCCTCGCTCTCTCTCTCAGTGTCGAAGTGGCAAGTGGCAAGTGGCTAGTGGCTTGGCTAGTGGCCTGTCGTGCTGTGCTCGCATCAATTAAAGCCGCACCAATGTTTTCGCACCCGGTACGCAAATCGATTAATTCCGCGCCTAAATGCGATAAGCCTTGCTCTTCCCCCTCCCACCACACGTCATCGCCACGGTTGGAGACGAAAAGAAGTTGCTCAGAGAAGAGTCGGCAGCAGCAGCAGCAGCCAATATTTAACTTTGAACTAATTATTTCAATGGAAAGGCAAATAAGTTGATTTTGCTGTTTGTGCTGCTGCTGCTTCCCCCCACTGCTTGCCCCCATCAGCTTCTGCTGCCGCTGCTCCATGGCATGGCATGTTTTTTAATTATAAGCAACACGCAGGCGGCCAGCCCAGGCCGTTGACTGAGCATGCGCGTGGTCACATTCGACATGCTTCACCTCAGCCTCAGCCTCTGAAGCTGAAGCTGATGCTCAGTCTCAACGTTAACCACATCCTCAGCCTTAGCTTCAGCCTGATCCACATGCTCATCCAGTTTTAGGAGGCAAAAGCTGATGCGCGCGCGATTTTTGCCACTTAATAGCGCTTAAACACGAACATTTTGAATTGTTGTGTGTGTGCCAGAGTCTGAGCCTCAGCCTCAGCCAAAAAGGAATCAAAGTGCAGCGCGTAATTGCGCGGCCAGCTACCCAACGGGAGCAAACCAAACCATCCCAAGTCAGCCCCAAACAAAACAGTGGAAGCGAGGGGGAGCAAACAAAAAAAAAAACAAAACAAACAAACAACAAACAGCTCAGTGAATCCCGGCACAAATTGTGGTGTGAACCAGTAGAAATACTTTAGACATAGCCAACAAGATACCCTGGAAAAATCAAGAAAGATATCTAACAACAAATAAATAAGCAGCAGAAATTCATAGCTCTAAAAATTATAAATTGAGCACAACATATACACAGAATAAAACTTTTTCTATAAACAAGAACATTCGTCTTAACAATTGTGTTCTTAAGATAAGCACACTTTAAGAACAAATTCTTAAAACTATGAATATTAATATGAAAAATATCATAATCTTCAAAGAAGACCAAATGTTTGAAATTATTTATTTATTTTGTTGATCTTATTAATCATATTTTTGGTCTTACGACTACAAGATATTTTAATCTTATTAATAAGAACTTGGCTCCTACTTTGAGTTTATCAAAATACGCTTAACAATCTTATTTTTTCCTTGCTTCTGAAATGTCTTCTTATTGGTGTTTTAATGCAATCTGAAACTGTATCAAGCGCAGTTTATGTATCTTATGTTACTACACAACATGTTGAAATTTAAATATTCTTGAAATTAAGATGTGTTTTATACCATTAAGATTATAATATTCTTATCGCAGTTCTTAGAGCAAAATTCTGAGTACTAAGAACAAAATCATGATTTTAAAACATTTTTCCCCCTTTTGGCAGTGCTACCAAATAACAAAGTCTGATTATATTATTATTATTGTAATCGTAATGACATTTTAGTTTTATATTGAATATTTTCAAAATTGGAAGTAGTCAAACTCGAACATTAACATCGCAAGTAAGTCACCAAATTACTAGCGCCATCTGTTGTCAAGCAGACAAACTAGCAATGATGAATATCATTTGCAATCGTTGCAACCCGATTGCTGCGTGTGTTATAAGGAGTATAAGGCTTCTCTTGTGGCTGTCGTTTCGCCAATTTCTGCCGTCGTCGTCTGTACATAAATTAATTTGTGCGCATAATGCGCCATAGAATATCCTGGGCCCAGCCTCCTCCACATGTGCGTGGTTCCAGCGCATTCATCAACAGCCATTCGCATTTGTTTGCTGACAATGAATTGCACACACACACACACACACACACAGAGATATGAAGGGGGGGAAGTGATGGGGAGCAACGGGCATCAGGGTCCAACTCAAATTAAAATTCTTGTGGCCTGGCGCATAATTAAAAGTCGGAGCTTGCTTAATGAAGTAATGCGGCATTAGACAGACGACGACGAAGGCGACGACAAACAAACCTTTCGACCATATATCAATTGCCCCATTGACAACGGTTTCGCGCAGAAACAAAAAAAGAAAACAATAATAAAGCCAGCAAGAAGAAGTGTAGCCATTCAAATACTATACAATGAACAGTTAGAGCAGAGACGTCGCGCATTGTATCGAAGTGCAAATACTCTAACATACTTGAAATGCACACAATCTGCTATATTTTGCAACATATGGTATATTTTGAATATAGTATCAATTTACCATATATAGCATTTGGTACATTTTTAGTATTTTCCACTATATTTTAAATGTACACAATCTAGTATATTTTGCAACCTATCAATTAACCATACATAGCATTTGGTATATTTTTAGTATTTACCACTATACTTGAAATGCATACAATCTAGTATATTTTGCAATCTATAGTATATTTTAAATATTTTGAATTTGGTATATTTTTGGTTTTTAGCACTCCATGGAGTATTTTGAATATAGTACTATATCAGTATACCAAATAAACCATTTGGTATATTTCTACTAATTAGCACTCTATGGTATATTTTGAATCTAGTACTCTGGTATAATTTAAGAATTTTTGCGATGTATTGATGTAGTTTTAATGTAGTTCTATATCAATACTACAAATACTTGGTATATTTTTAGTATTTGTGTAGTATAATAACGTCTAAAAATTTTTGTTTTTCCCGTACAATTGAAATAAATTTCTACTGATTGGTGTTTGAATACAATCTGAAACCGTATCAAGCACAATTTTTGTCACTACCACGTGCTAAAATTTCAATTATTCTTGGCTTCAAATTCTGTTAAAAATGCACATAATAATATTTTGCTATTTTTTCTTCCTTTCCAAACTTTAATTCATGTTTTAGCTGTCGTCGCTATTTAAGCTTCCTCAATGCTCCATCGGAAGTGTATATTTTAAGGGCTTCGTAATGAAGCCACGCGAGTGTTGGCAGCAGCCTTTAGTCCCACACGCCTTGGTCTGTTGTTTAAGGACGGGGCCTGTGGGATTTGCGAAACGTTGCTTTTTCTTTTATGGGTTTGTGAAAGGCGCGCTGCTCTCTATATAATTGCCCATCATTATCGCTGATGAGAGCGCGCAACACCAACGATGTCTGCAGAGTTCACTTCCTTCCCAAACAGAAGACAACACGTGCAAAGACAGCATAAAAATCACAAAATCAAATCGCGCACAAATCAAATACCATCGCCAGACTGGCTCTTGATCCTACTCCTGGCTGATCCTTTCTTGAGTTCTTGAGTTCTTGGGTTCTTTCTTGATTCTTCACAAATTACCAAGCGCCCTTTGCGCAAAAGTTGCAGCCCAGTCAAAATTGTGTTTAATGAGTGACTTTAGCGCTGGATGATGGCCCAAACCTGCCGCTACTCCATCAAATGCTACTGCTTCATCCACTCCTTTGTCCTGCTGCTGCTGTTGCTGCTACTTCTGAGGTAGCTTAGCCATTATTCAAGCTTTATTTATTTTCGCCTCATCCGCGAAAATTAAAAGTTTGCTGCGTCCCAAGTCAAAAGTGCAAATTTTCGCAGCCTCAGCGCGCACCGCTAAATCTCTTTCTTAACGTGCAACCGAAAAGTGCGGCAACAAGCAAGCGTTCAACGTTGAACGTTGAACGTGCAACGGCAGCCGCATCAGACGTCATATTAGCGAATCAACTGACAAAGCATATGAATATCAACAGCGTTTGAACAAGTGGATTAAAACCAGCAAAGTCAAACTCAAAGTCGAAGTCAAAGTCTCAGAGTCACAGTCAAAGTCAGCGGGTTCTCAGTCTCAGTCTCTCAGGCGCAGACAGAGGCACACACAAAGGTATTTTCTGATTCTTCTGTGGCAACTTCATAATTAAAATTGGTAGCCGAAATTGAGTTCGTAAAACAAGTCGAAGCTGCGATGCTCTACAGAGAATAGAGAACTCTCAAAGCGAAACTGTAACGCTCCCTCTTACTACGGATCTTAGTAACTTTGTCTGAAAATCTGGTATATTTTGAATTGTATGGTATATTTTTCAATCTATGGTATATTTTGCGCTCAATGGTATATTTTACACCATGTGATATATTTTGGCTTTATGGTATATTTGGAATATACCAAATATATCCATTGGTATATTTTTAGTTTTTTGCGGTATATTAATTTGGTATATTTTAAAATTAATACTCAACTTCCTTACTTGTTTAATAAGTTTACATAAATTATAATCTTATTTTTCTTTTTATCAAATGGTTAAAAATAAACTAAGGTTAGATAAAGCTATAGAGTAGAGCAATATAATCCTAAAATTAAATTTACATGTATAAAAATCACATTGGAATTAAAAAATATAAATCAATAATACTATAAATAGAATAAACATTCATTATAACTGTCGATAGAATAATACTAGAATATAGTTATAGTTTCTTAATTTTTTTTTTTTAATTTTGCAACATTGGTACAAAGTTTATTCTATATGAACAAGTTTATTTTACTTTACATTGGTACAAAGCTTATTCTACATAGTTTCTTTTGCTTGTAGCGAGAGCATTTGAAATTAAATAAATAAATAAGAAAATGGAATACTCAACGTGAATAAAGAACTCCTTTATCATTACAATCATTATAAAATAGCTGCTATGCTTATAATAATAACAGCAGAGACCAAAAGGACGCCGGACGGACAGACAGACGGACAGAAAGACAGAACAAATGTTGAGCTTAAATTCCAGTTCCATTTTAGACGATCACAACGATCCCGATGAGAGACGTCGCTGACCTGCTGGCTGACTTGGCTGCCTTGGATGCCTTGACTCGACTTCGGCTTCTTGGCTTCTCGCTGGCCGAATCGAGTTTTGTCGAATGGAGTATGGAATGGAGTATGTTGGCATGTTTTCATTCATGAGACTCCTTGCTGCGCTTAAGCCGCTTAAGTTCTCAGCGCAACTTGTATTTTTGTTGTATTTTTCTTTCATCTTTTTTTCGCTGTTTGTTTTATTTTTTTTTTTTTTTTTTTTTTGACTAATGTGCAGCTTACACTTGACTGGCGCACAATCAACACCATCAGCATCAACCTTCTGGTCGTCATCATCATCAACAGCAGAAGCAGAAGCAGAAACAGCAGACGTAGGTTAAGGCCTGGCAACTCATCACATTGCCACTTGGCAGTTGCCACTTGCCACTTGCCACATGAAGCAGTTGCAAGCAATGCGCTCTCCCCAGCCTCGATCTCTAACCGAATATGGCGATTACTCGCATTAAGCCAACGCGTGTTGCAACAGCGTAAAAATTCGCAAATTTACTGATTCGTCTGTCGATAGTCGCAAGGCGCCTCTTAGTAGTCACTTGCCACTCGCCATTCGCCACTTGCCATACAGCTCTACTGGCTGGCTTTACAGCCAAATGTACCGTTTGTTTTATTTGACTTTGCAACGCCCCCAGGGCAACTGAAGACAGAACCTAACGGCGCCTCAGATTTGCCATCGCTGTTTTCCATGGAAAGCATCAGCACATCAGCAGCATGCTGCCTGTTGCATGTTGCACGATGCATGATGCATGCTGCATGTGGCAGCGATTGCAGCTACCGTTTTGGCCACCTGATGAATGGTTCAACAGTGGAGAAGCGCGCATCGAATTGATCAAACAATTAACAGTCGCAAATTAAACTAGATTTATCGCAGTATAAGATGGACAAACAAGAAAACGGATACCATTCGGATGTATAGGGTATAAATATACTGCAAGGTATATACTGTAATGTATTTACTGAAATGTATATAGCATACTGCATTATAAATGTAAATGTACAAATATACTGCAATGCACAAACTGCAATATTGGGTATAATTATGCAGCATTATATATACTGCAATACCTACTACCACAACACACCAACTATATATACTGCATTATAAATACTGGGGTATTATGAACTGCAATATACGGTATAAAAATACGCAATGAATATACTCCAATGTATATACTGCAATATATTTATGTACTGCAATAAACATACCAAACCTGCAGTATAGAACATAAATATATATTCTGCAATACATATACTGCATTATACATTACACAATGTACGTAATATACTAAATTATCTGTATTTTACTATATTAAAATTGTACAGTTTTAATTTAAATAGCAATTGTTTCAGGGAACTCAATATATACAGCAATATACATACTGCATTATATACACTGCGATATGCATAACATAATATTCCTGCTATATATGTTATATTATGAAACATTAGGTTATAAATATTCTGCAATGAAAATACTGAAATATACACAACATAATATACCCACAATACTATATAATCTGCATTTTATTATATTACAATTTTACACTTCAAATTTGATTAGCAATTTTTTTAAGTAAACTAAATTCGCAACTCAATTAATCATAGATAGAATAGCGAAATTTATCTCTAATCTAGTCGAATGTTAAGTTAGGCAAGTACAAAAGTTATAGAAAAATCTCTCTATATAATGCAAAGCATTGATCAGTTAGCCCATGAAGTACTGACAGCTGTCCATCTATGATATATTAAACGAATGATTCTCTAATAGATATTACATTTTCTTATCAATTGTAGCTGAGTTTCGACATGAAGAGCTTTTCTCTACCCACTCTCTCCCTTTCTGTCTCTCTCTCTCTCACTCTCTTTCTCACGTCTCTCAGAACTTACTTTGATATTCGAATATTATCTACCTGTGTCTGTACATTTTTCCAGTCTAATTTGCCAGGCCAAACCTTTAAAATTGCAAAAGAAAAAAAAAAATAACAAAAAATCAGCAATCGCAATTTATGGCCCATTAACTAAATGGCACTCAATGCGCCCCAGGGGGGCGGCGCGGGCAACAACAGCCCAGGAGCATATAGTTTGAATAAAGAGGGGGAAGAGGAGCTGCTGAGGCTTGTTGCATTGGTCATTGTGGCATTGGCAATGGCAATCAAATACCAAATGCCGGCCCAAAATTTGCAGCACATAAATTAAAACATTATTGAGCAAAAATGTATAACGAGCAACACAAGTGCTCTAGTTGTCAGCAGCAACACTATTAGATACCCTGTAACTTAAACTATACTATAAGTCCAAAAATATTCTATATGTGAAGTATTATATTATTTTATCCAGTATAAAATTAAGCCAACAAAAATTGATATAGTGGCAACCGAAAATACTATAAACCAAAAAAATATACTATAATAAAGTTTAAATACAGCAAAATACAATTGATAAGGTATTGGAATTAAAAACAAAGTTAGCTAATAACTTGAAAATACTATAAACAAAAAAATAGACTGTAATCAAGTTAAACAAGTTAAAAAACAATCATTAAGCCCAACAAATTTGTGTAGTATTTAAATTAAATAAAAAAAAAAAATATACCAAATGTGATATAGTATTTGATTTAAAGCAAAGTTGACTTATAACTTGAAAATACCATAAACCAAAAAATATACTATATTTAAAGTTAAAAGTTAACACTTAAGTTTTAACTTGAAAATACCATAAACCAAAAAAATATATAATACTATAAAAAATTTAAAATACAGCATTAAAAAACAGTGATTAAGTTTAACTTATAACTTGAAAGTACTATAAACAAATAAATACTATATGTTATAAAGTATTTGATTTAAAGCAAACTTGGAAATACTATAAACCAAATAATAATAATAATACAGCATCAAAAAACAGTGATTAACTATAACCTACATATAACTTGAAAGTACTATAAACAAATAAATATACTATATTAAAGTTAAAATATGGCATTTAAAACCAATGATTAAGTATTTAAATTAAATCAAACTTAGCTTATTGCTTATTTACAGGGTATAATTAGTGAACAAACGATGCCATCGAGCAGCCTCCCAGCTGGATAAAATGTAACAAATGCAAATTGAAAGTGCATTTCAGCTCAGTTTTTACTTTCGGCGCAAAGAGAAGGAGAAAGCAAGAAAGGAAGCAGGTATTGACAGCACTTAGTTAGTTAAATATTCGCCCGCAGTAGCTATTTAAACGATGGCGAAAAAGGACCCAGGCAATTACCTGGGCACTGGGCACCAGCATAAACTGAGAAGACTCCAGTGTTTGCCTGGCATGGGGGCTCACCCAGAACCCAGTGATGAAGAGCTGGAGAGCAAACCAACAACGTGGGCCGCATGCAAAAAAGGTACAAAAAATAAAAAGACTCGAGACTGAAACTGAGACTGAGACTGCTGCAAGTTGAGTTTTTAATTTGCTGGCAGTCAAGCAAATACGACAGCGTTGATGATCATGTTAATGAGGGGCAGGGCAGAGAGAGAGAGAGAGGGAGCAAAGAGCGGGACAGAGAGCAGACATCAGTCACTGAACGTGCCACAAGTCGCTGCTGGCGCACGCTCGCTTTGCTTTGCTTTGCTTTTGCTTTGCCTCACTCTCGACTCCTGCTGACTGGCGTATGCAAAAACGTCAGCGTTGACGCAAAATCAAAAGATCACACAGGATCAATTACAACTAATGATATGGAAAGACGACTCTCAACAGCACTCGACGCGATGTGACGCGAGTGGAAGACTTTGTTTTCTGAGTGATCTTCACGATTTTTTTTCTTTACTTTTTTTTCGCTTTATTTTTTTTCAAAGTCTCTCTCTGCGAAACTGAGGCGGCTTGCCTCGCTTATACATAAAATGCGGGACCCGGTGCTAACAAGTTGCACAGCTAAAATTACCCAATTGATGATGTTGTTGCTTGGTGGCGATGCGATGCGCAGCAGCAGCTGCTGAAGCAACATTGGGGCATCATCATCATGTCGCATCGTTGTCACCTCATGCCAAAAAATTGACCATGTTCTCGGCATAATTAAACTAATTGTTCTGATCTGTTCGCCTTTTTCGTATTTTGATCTTTGATCTTCAGTTCTTCAGTTCGTCGCACGCCCGGTCATTGATCCTCCTCAACGAATATCCCCCTGGGTCCAATTCTCAAGTTCACCACTTGCACTTTAAATGTAGAAATTACGCGTATTTCCTTTCTTACCCCAATCCCAGACAAAAAACAAATTCCAACTCATACAAAAATTCTACACGCAAAGTATGTCATCAATGTGCCAATGTCCCAAAGGAGCAACCAAAAAGTTAAGTAATCAAAAGTTGATTGAGCTCAAAGCATCAATAATATATTTGATATCGTAGTACAGCTTCGCTTTTTCATTCTGTTGTGTCATGTTCAGTCTTTTGCCCCGCCAGTTTACTTGATCAAGTTTAGCCAAATGATAATAAATAAATATGCCGAAACACTAATAACACGCTTAAAGATTGGCGCAAGTTGGCGCTTCCTGTGCAGATCGCTTCCATTCCATTCGATTCGATTCGATTCGATCGTTCGCATCGAAACTCAAACTCAAACCCAACTGCAGAGTCACCAACAGCAGAGTCCAACCAGCAACAGCAACAACAGCAACAGCAGCGTCTTCGTCGTGTGTCGGATGCGATTTAATACAATAAAATATCACAATAGTCCTCAGGTCATTTTGTTAGACTTGCAGTTTATCATATACACACACACACACACACACACACTTAGGAAACTTGGTCTGCTCCTCTTCTCTTCTTTTGCTCTCCCTCTCTCTGTCTATCGCGCTATCTCCATCTCTTTCGCGTGGGCTCTGTTATAGCTGGCAGATCTTCAAGATTGATGTTAACGGAAAACGTCGTTTCTCTCTACTTCGCGATGTCTGTCGATGTCGAGTGCGGATTGTCTCTCCGTCTGTCTGTCCGTCCGTCTGCCTTCTGTATCGATCGATCGATCGATCAGCCGACAAAGTTGTCATTTCAAAGCTAACTCAACTCTAAGTCGATCTATTTATATTTAAATATTTTTCTATTAATCTTAAATAGACATATTTAGAAAATTTAAATATATTTATATAAATCTTAAATATAAATTAATTAGAGTTAAACGTTCTGAAAATTTAAATATATTTATATTAATCTTAAATACAAATTAATAAGAATAAGATAATTAGAAAGTATGGCTAAAATAAATATACTTTCTAACTGAAAAATAATTCTAGGAAACCTAAAAAATGTACTAACAGTAAAACTTCAGGGCAACTATTTTAGCCTATTGCTGAAAAAGTCAAAAAAGAAAAATTCTGAAATTTGGCAAAAATTTGAGACTTTGAAAGTTGGGCAAACGATGAATTTGTATGGGCAATAAAAATAGTTGAAAACCTTCATATTTTTCAAAATTTTGAAATTCTGAGATATGGGCAGACTTGAAAACACTTGAGGCTACCGTTGTAGAGCTTTAGTTTTCATAATTTCGAGGTGTGGGCGATCGAGTTTGAGTCACTCATGCCGAAAAAATGTCAACATTTTTCAAAATTCAAAATTTTTTTCGAAAAACTAAAAGATGGGCAAACATGGGCAAACGATTTTAAAGCGATTTCCGCAAAAAAATTTTGAAAAAAAAATTTTTTCATAATTTCGAAACTAAGGGTGGGCAAGAAAAAATTTTTCCTGGGCAAACATGGGCAAACGATTTAAAGCAATGGGCACCAATTTTTATTTGAATATCTCAAATCACTGGACCCAGCTTCTCTGAGCTAGTAAATTCTATAGATTAATAAAATAAAAGTTATAGTATTTCAATACTCATTAGAACGGCAAGAAAACTTAAAAAATGTTCAAAATTTGTATAGTGAAGTTATTTTGCCTGACAATCTGGTATATTTTATACCATATGGTATATTTTAATTATAGGTCTGTCAACACACCAAATATAGCTCTTAATTCACAGATTTGCTTTCATTCAGTCGAGCACACTCATCTTTAGCTTTCTTATTTTTTTCTAAAGTGTAGTCGCTAATAATAGCATAATATTTGAATCTTAAGAGCTTATCTCGATTGCCAAAGCTTTTGCGTCACTTTTGTGTGGTGCACCAAGTGAATTTGCTATTAACAACTTGTTGCATTGTCTGCTGCATGGCTGCTTCTGCTGCCGCTGTTGCTTCTTTTGCCATTTTGCCATGTAGTTAACATAAATGTGGGGCCTAGAGAGTGTCCAGAGTTCGCAATGCACTGTAATTGTTGTTGTTGTTGTTGTTGTTGTTGTTGCTGCTGCTTCGGCTGCAAGTGTAAATTTTATTGCATTTCAATTTGGCAACGAGATTTCCCCTTTCTTTTGTGCATTGCTGCAGCACCGGAAAGCGAACTCATTTTTGTGATTTCCGCTCGTCATTTCAGGCAGGAAGTTTCATAATAAAGACGATCTCTTCTACGTGTATGTATGTGTCTGTGTGTGTGACTGTGTGTGTGTGTGTGTGCTTGCTGACGTCACAGCAGACATTGAACCCACGGGGGTCATATGGATTATGCTGCTGCAGTTCAAGTGCCAAGCAGCAATGCTCCATCTCTCACACTCTCTGCTCTTCTCTTCTTGCCTCAATTTGTTGCTGGCTTTCGCTCGCTTTCTTTACCAATGTAAATACATACATGTGTGTGTGTGTGTGTGTGTAATCATGTCCTGCTCCTTGGGCACGCGCACCTGTAAGTCAGCAGCTGGCAGTTGAATGCAAGGATCGCAGGTGCAACATTTACCGTTTGCTGCATTGACCGCGGGCCAAGAAAGAGACCAACGCAAGAGGGCTTTGTGGAGTGTTTGGGGGAGGGGAAGCAAAGGAACAACGAAGGAGCTAAAGGACAGCGCAGGATTTGCCTGCCTTTTGTGCAATGCTCTTTCCAAGTCAGTGCATCGAAATACATATTTGTAATTTATGTTACAAAATATTTTCATTATGCCCCAAGAAGGGATGACATAACCCAAAATAAGAGAAGAGACACAGAAGATAAACAAAAAGGAGTAGAAAAGGAGCAAGAGTGAAGAAGAGCTGGTTAAATTTATGGTCTAGCTGAATTCTAATTAAGCCAAAGTGATGTCAGCTCAAGATAGTAGCTGGACCCTTTGCCCAGTGGCAGGTAAAGGAGACAGAGCTACCGCTGCAGGTGCTGCAGCAAGAACAACAACATCGATATCAATAACAACACACTAAACATGACATAAACACAACGACAAAAACCGTAGGTGGCACCACTCGCGCCTCTTGTTCTCCTTTTGCAGCTTCTTGAGTAGTTGTATTTTGTGTGATTTATAAGCACACCGAACTCATGTTGATCTACAATCTGGCATTATAGGCGTTTTATTATGCAATCAGTAGCCAAACAACAACATGAAGCAGCAGCAGCAGCATAAACCAGATCTATATCAACAAAATCGACCCATATACAATTTCACTTTCATCTCGAATTTGTTGCTTGACAATTTCCTATGAAGCATTCCAAATTGAATTTGAAATTGATATGTTGACATTGATATACCCATCTATAAAAAAAATTAGTTCAAAGGACATCGAGGAACGAGGGGGTGTGCCCAAAAGTCCCAAAAGCAGTTCTCATTTCAGTTGAATTCTCTACTTCTTAAATCTGATTCGAGACTCCTTGTTGGGAGTTGATTGATTGTAAATATTACGAGATTACTTGAGATTATTGTGGCATCATAAATTACACTGAGATTACCTCAAGGAAACTCATGGAAACATTAAGAAAATCGTTACAAGTTGCTTGTCAAGTGATTCAATTTTTATCCCAGCAACCAGCATTATTTTTTTGTAAATTAAATGTAGTAAATCTTATAGATATTATATTTTAACAATGGGTTTATTTTGAAAGAAAATTAAGTAGAATATTTTCGTATTTGCATTTCCATTTAATTATTTGTTAAATGTTGCATTAAGTCAAACGAAATGACCTTATTAAAAAATATATATTATATATAAAAAAAATTCCGCTTTATCTCGCTTGTTATTTTTCAAAGGTATTGTGACATTCGTTCTAAGGCAAAAAGTATCTCATAATAGATTTTTTATTTCAATTCGACTGTGAATAAAGTGTGGACATTGAAATCAAGGAAGAAAGCTACAGTCGAGTGTGCTCGACTGTGAAATACCCGCTAATCATTAAGAATAAAAGCAAAACAGGGTTTTACTCATTTTAAAATAAATAAATTACTCAAAATATACCAAATGCTACATTTGGTATTTTGATATTGTACAAAATATACCATGGAGTATAAAATATACCAGATTGTCAGCGTTATTATACCCGCTACCCATAGGGTAGAAGGGTATTATAACTTTGTGCCGGCAGGAAATGTATGTAACAGGTAGAAGGAGGCATCTCCGACCCTATAAAGTATATATATTCTTGATCAGCATCAATAGCCGAGACGATCTAGCCATGTCCGTCTGTCCGTCTGTGTGTCTGTCCGTCTGTCCGTCTGTCCGTCTGTCCGTCTGTCCGTATGAACACCTAGATCTCAGAGACTATAAGAGATAGAGCTATAATTTTTTTTCGACAGCATTTGTTATGTTTGCACGCAGATCAAGTTTGTTTCAAATTTTTGCCACGCCCACTTCCGCCCCTGCAAATCAAAAAAATCGAATAACAAGCGTAATTTGAAAGCTAGAGTTACGAATTTTGGTATATACAGTAATAACTATAGTATTTATGATCCCTGAAAATTTGGTTGCGATCAAATAGAAATTGTCGAAGTTATTAAAGAAATACTTTTGTATGGGCAAAAACGCCTACTTACTAGGGGTCTGAGTTGCTTTGGCTGACAATCTGGTATATTGTGCCGTCTATGGTATATTTTGAATGCGGTACTATATCGATATACCACATATACTATTTTGTATATTTTTAGTATTTTTGCAGTATATTTGGTATATTTTGAGAATAATACCGCAAAATATATTGCTTTTATTCAAAATGGGTAGCGGGTATCTCACAGTCGAGTTCACTCGACTGTAGCTTTCTTACTTGTTTTTTCATACAAAAGAATTTCTTAAAAACCTTTTACAATTTTTATTTGATCCCAACCAAATTTTTTAAACAAACTTGATTTGCGCTCAAACATTACAAGTTCTATCGATTCTAGCTCTATCTCTCATATAACAATACTTTAGCGAATCTAAAATTACAGAATAAACTTATACTTCGAAAATGAAAGACTGTGAATAAATCATTGATAGGTTATTAATTAAAATAGAAGTAGTAAAGAATCATAACACTTTATTTACCAAAATTAAATTATCAATTACTAACACTTTTCAAATTAAGCAATTTTAATTAAATTTGATGAAATGTTGCCTGTTCATTTCCTTCCGGAGACTAAAAACACCCAAAAAAAGGGAAAGAAACGAAAAACGTTTATTGAAAATTAAGTTGTTTCGAGTTGAGCATTTGTTGCGCACAGTTATTTCGATGCGATTTGGCAAGCAGCGATGATGAAAAACAAAGAGAAATTCCCACACCCTGGACAAACACACACACATACACATACAGACACACATACACCTGTAGTCGATCTAAGTACCCTTTAAAGCTGATTAATTGAGCTGCTAAAGCGCCGCTCAACCAGTTCCGAGTTTGGCATTCTCTCTCTCTCTGTCTCTCTGGTTTGTTTGCTTCCCGTTTGTCGGTTGTTTGGCTTGTCATCATTGAGGCAAAAAACTTATAAACACGCGCAAGGTGGTCTCCAGTGGCCACTGGCCAAGAAGTCAATTAGCCTAACAAGACAGGCGGCCAAATTGTGCCTTAGACTAAGGTAATACCTGTTCGACCAAACCACAAAACACTAAAAATCCAGCGCAGTTGCGAGTGTGGCTTGGCTATCAAATTCATTTCTCAAACTCAAAGTCAATGCTCAGGGCGCTGTGTGGTCTATGCCAATCAAGCACTTTACGCCCTGCCTTCATTAGTCCCAAGCCGCCCGAACAACTGAGTGTCTCCGAAAACGATTCAGCGATCCTTGGATTCCCTTCAAATCCTGTATGCTGAACCAATGTTTATCGCCACGTTGCCACAGATAGCGCTGGGCATCAAACGATGCTCTCTTCTCAAGTCTGAAGTCGGAACTCGGAACTGCACTTTGAGAAAATGCATGAAACGAGTCGCTGACCAAGTGAAATGATATTTGTAACTTATTTTTAGTATACTTTTAGTATATTGTAGTATATTAGCAGTAGATTGCAATTTTAAGTATGTGGTGAGTATATTTTTAAATTTTATATTTAACATATATTATATTAGATTTTAAATATATTTGAATTTCAAGTAAGCGTTACTTAAAAATATACCGAAAACATATGACCTGCTTAGTATATTATAGTATATTTGCAGTATATTGCAATTTTAAGTATGTGGTGAGTATATTTTTATGTTTTATATTTATATTATATTAGATTTTAAATATATTACAATTTCAAGTAAGCGTTACTTTAAAATATACTGAAAACATATGACCTGTTTAGCAATGTAATATACTGAAAATATACCAAAAGCATGCTAAAATTATGAAGAGATAAACTAAAGCCAGAATATCAGAAATACATTTAAAAACAATGATACTAAAATGATCAAGACAATATAATTTGAATTAAGTAATTTAAAACCAAATGAATGCACTTTAAGAAAATGTATGAAAAGAGTCGCTGACCCAAGGAAATTATATTTTTACTATGTTATTGGTATATTTTCAGTATAATAGAAATGTAAGTACCACCTACTTATATGTCAAATTTAAATAGGTGCTATTATGTTAATATACTTTCAGTATATTAAGAACCACCCAGCTAAATTTTGTAATATACTAAAAAAAATAAGTGCCACCTACTTCAATTTGTATAGTTTAGTATTATTTTCAGTATATTACAAATTTAAGTAACACCTATTCAGATAAGGTGAATACTTAAATACTTAAGTACTACATACTTAAATTGTTTATATTCTGAAAATATACTAAAAGCATATCACCCACTTAAATTTGTACAATACTGAAAATATACCAAAAACATGCTAATAATATGTAAGAATTGCACTAACTGAAGCGAGAATATCATATAATTATATTTATAATGTAAATATTAAAACGGTAAAGAAAAATAATACTAAAATCATCAAGAAAGTAAATTAATTAAATAATTTAAAATCAAATGCATTAACATGTTAGTTTCTTTCTCCACTGACAGTATTTGCATCGTCTAAGGCTGCAATAATATTTGCAATTTTCAAATTCAACTTCTTCAAATTCTATCAAAGTTGACATTTCTCTCAGTGTGCGTGTTACAGATTGCGAAGGCCCATTATAAATGTGATTTGTGAGCGCGGAATTTATGCGGAATTTCAACTTTTCGGTGTCTAGCATCTCTCTGGTCTCCACACAGCAAGAGCGTAGAGCGCTGGACAGTAGTAACGAGCTGGCGAAATGACTTAATTAGGACGCTGCCAGCCAGCAGCCCAAAATGTTTATGAGCCAGCTTCAGAACACAGTCGGGTTCTAGATGCATCTCCCATTTTTAGCATCATGATCTCCTCTCTCGCTTCTGCATAAACAATTAAGTTTGCAACATGCGGCAACATAACTGAGGCGCAAATCAGCACAAAACATGCTGAGTCGATCCGTTTTTGGAGTGCCACAGAGTCTCTTTTTCGCTCTTATCTAAATAGGCGCGTCCCAAAAAACAAATGGTCAAGTGGCCTAGATAGCAGAGAGTTGGCATGGCGAGTCGATCTCTCTCTGGCAGACAGCATCTTCAGTGAGTCGTCGTCGTCGTCTGGCTTGTCGTCTAATTTGTGCACAGTTAAATAAACAAACATGCCAAAAGGATCTTCGGACACTTGACTCGACGGCATTGTGTGTCGGCAAAACATCTAAAGTCCCATTTCACTTTCGAGCCGCCTTTTTGATAAGCGGCCAAGTCTCTCAAGTGTCGCCAGCATCGAACCACGCGACCAAAGTACACGAAAAGAGCAGCTAAACTAGAGCGAACTAGTACAAAAAAAAAAGCAGTTGGAAATCGGATATTTAAAAGAGCCATTTAAACACGACTACAAAATCGGACGTGCTGCAGAGGCTAGAATCTAAGATGAGTTAGAGGAAATTCAAATAAAGTTTATAATATAGATGAGCAGAAAAACTGGGCAACAAGAAAGGAAACGCTACAGACAAGAGTTTTGAGTTGGAGGAAATTTAAAATAAAGTTTTTAATATAGATCAACAGAAAAACTAGGCAACAAGAAAGAAAACGCTACAGAATAGAGTTTAAGTTGAGTTAGAGGAAATTAAAAATAAAAACTTTTTATAAATCTACACAAAAACTATGTAAAAAAAAAAAGAAAATTTTAAACTTAAAATTTCACAGACCGATGATAAAATTCTACCTAAAGTGAAATCAGCAACAAAATCTCTATAAAAATCTCGCTCAATCTTTGCCCCTTAACAGCTGTCACTGGCCCCACGCACAACAGCTTAAGCAATTGCAAAAAAAAACCCTTTGACATGTCCTGTTTAATCCTTTCGAATACCAAGAATACCGAGAACAACGAAAAAGAAATTGCATAAAAAACACGATACACAAAATCGCAACATTGCACAAACATCACGCACCATTCGCATCGATATTTTCCCAGAGTTGGAGAAAGAACACGGAATGGAACGGAGAGAAAAATAAACGTGAGAGACAATCTTGAATCTCTGTTTAAGGAGGAGACATTCCCAGAAGCTGGAACAACAGAACAACGTTTTGTGTACCAATTTTTGTGGTTTCTGCAAAATGTTTTCTAGGCCAACAATGGACACAACACAGTATATGGCAGTGATATATCTTATTGACACAGCCTGCAAGGCAGCAAGGACGAAGGACGACCATGAGGAGCAATTTTTGTTGTTGTTGTTGTAGACTGATATTTGCGCAATATTCTTGAGCTGCTGCAGCAGCTAAGAAAATGTTTTGGCTGCTACTCAAAAAGGATTATGCTCTGTGCCATAAATACGAACATAAACATTTACACAACCAGCACATGAGAAGATTGCACAAATCTATATTGAAGAAAAGGTTACGATGGTAGACATGGGTCGAACTCTTAAGTAAAGCACATCTCCAAAGAGTTGAACTGCATTTCGTAATCTGCTTAACGAAAGAATGCGCATAACATGTCACAGTTAAAACGTTTCCATTTAACTTTTTGCTATATAGAAAATAGGGATAAGTCGTATGCATTTTTATTATTTTTAATCAACTTTGATTTAATCATTTTTAATAAGTCAGGCACTCGCTAATATTTGCAAATAATGCAAAACAATGCGGTATTATTTTTTTTAAATATACAGAAATATGATAGTGGAAAATATACCAAAATATACCGAATGCTACACTTGGTATATAAATTTACTTTTACATCGAAATTATATCATAGAGTGTAGGCAAAACAATGTGTTATTATTCTGAAAATATACAAAATTTTTATACTGAACAAAATACCATAATAAACGGAATGCAACATTTGATATATCAATAAACTATTACATAGAAAATATACCATAGAGTATAGAACATACCAGATTGTCAACTAAAACCCGTCAGAAGCACTCGATAAAAGCATTCTGCACAATTCTGGAAATAATTCTTCTTAATCCAATATTTTCAGCATTATTTAATTAAAACTTTTACTCCATCAGAAGCTAGGAGTATTATTTATTTAATTTGCTATCATATATAGTTCTTAAATATTCCTTTTATCAACAGTTTGTCTAAAAAAGATCTGAGCTCTGATAGCATTAAAAAAAAAATAGTTCATACAGTAAAAGGTCAAAAACTGGTGAGCTATTAAAAGAGAAGACAATCAATCGTGCATGTAATATAAATGCCATACTATCTAGTTGATTTTTGTTAAATGCCATTCGTAATTTCCGTGGAAAATGCATAAAGAATGGCAGAGTGAATGGCGAAGGAGCCAAGAAATTGATGCCGTTGAACAATGCATGAAATTTTTTTCACAATTTTTCCACAGCCAAACAACAAACGCACAGCATGTGGGCACATTGATCGCATTGGGCAATCATCCCAAAAGGTAACCCAAGAAGTCACAATGAGAAACGCAAACGCATCCCGAAACAATGAATTCGATGTGTAAAACTGAGAAAAACTGGATGGAAAATACAAGGAAACTTTTTTAATTGAGCAAAAATACAAACAAGTGCAAAAATACGAATGGCAGAAGAGATATGGGACAGGAGACGTGAGACGAGGGACAAATAATATGAAAATAAACAAAGTTGTGAATACAAGAAGCGTAAAATATAATAAGAAAAGAAAAGAAAGAAAAAAACGGGGCGTTTGTCATGTTTTTGTTTGGCGAGGGCTTGTTTTGAGTAAACATTGCAACATGCCAAATAGAATAGGAAGCAAACATCGTAGATTCCCGTTCCCGGGGTCAGAGACCAAGATCAGGGAGTGAGTCCATTCACAGGTTCAACATGATATCGGAGGCCAAGTCTGGTCAATCAATTGTTGCACCCAAAACAAAACAAACTGAAACTGCAGAATGCATAAAGGAATCAACTAAATGCACAAATCATTTAATCAAACAAGAAGATGGAAGGCTACTGTCTGTCATCAATGGGGCAATGAAATTCCATGAAATTGTAGAACTAAAAATATAAAAAAAGAAAAGAACCAGAGGCAACTTATGATTAATCATAAAACAAGAGCAGCAGCAGCAGCAGCAGGAGCAGGAGCAATAGTAAGAGCTAAAGCAGCTGTAACAATATCTTATCGTAAGGGCCATAATTTGTCGTGCGCAGGTTGTTAGAATGACAGGGCCAAGCTAGTAACATATCTTATCGTAGGCAGAGAGCACAAGCCAAAGTGCTACAACAGCGATTAAAGGTTAATTGTCGTCCGTTCCTGAGTCTGTTCCAATTTCAAGTGCGCACACCACACGCTTCTACATCTTGACATACAACTCAACTCGCAGCAGTTGGCGACAGCAAGTAGTCGCCGTTTGATGCTGATCCTGTTCCTGATCCTGATCCTGGCGCAGCGGCATACTTCAGTAGCTCATAATCCTTGAGCTACAATTCACTTTTGACGCATTCAGCGCGCTCTAAGATCGCTCAAGCGATCATTCAAGTGCATTTAAATCCTCATTCGATCTGCAGAGAGAGAGTAACAAGAGCTCGATGTCTAACCGCATCGCTTAAATGCAGCGGCCCGTAAATATTTTTCAATCCCAGACAGTGAGTACTTTCAAACCTTTTTCTTTCTTTTTTTTTTTGCCAATTCTCAAGGATTCAATGAAGCGTGGCTTCCACACACACATACACACAAAAGAAACGGGTTGTGGTAATTACGCCAAATGTATTTTCTACAAAAGAGAAATATCATCATTACCATCGTCATCGCTATTGCCAACATCATCATCATTATCGTTATCGTTAGCAAGCAGGAAATCAACGCTTGACACAGAAATCATTGAATCAAAGCAATGCCTAAAGAGTATTGAATTAAACAGACATTAAAAGCAGCAGCAAAATTGGAAGAGTTAAAGCAATAGCTGCAAAACTGATCAGCAACAATAAAACAAGGATTATTAAGTGGGGAAAACAACAAATAAAGGAGCTTCAATTCAAAAAAATGAAATCCAAACTTTATGAAAAGATTGATACTTTATTTTTATACCCGTTACTCATAGGATACAATGTGGTATATTTTGACCTGTATGGTATATTTCGAACAGTAGTAATAGTACTTCAACAATATACCAAATATGTCCATCGGTATATTTTTGTATTATTGCAGTATATAAATTAAGTATAATTTATGAGGAGCGGATTATTAATTATTTATTTGCTTTGGCTGGCAATCTAGCATATTTTTCACTCTATAGTATATTTTAAATGTGGTACTTTATCAATATACCAAATATAGACTTTGGTATATTTTCAGTATTTTTGTGGTTTATTAATTTGATGTATATCACACATATATCAATATACCAAATATATCGTTCGGTATATTTTTAGTATTTTTGTGGTATATTGATTTGGTATATTTTAAGAATAATACCGCACTATTTTTCTGTTATTAAAAATCGGTATTTCACAATCGAGCTCACTCGAATGTAGATTTCTTTATATTAAGATTAGCAATTTAAAGTCGCAGGAATTTCACCCTAAATTACTTTATAGTAGCTCTACACGAACCCAAAGAAACTGGTAAAAGGAAAAGGATTCAAAGCTGCGTGCACTAATTAAGATCCATCAATGCCAAACCCCGCAAGATCTTTACGCTTACCTCGGCGCTTTGCCTAAGAGTAACATGTAAAAATTATGCTAAAAACGCGACCTAAACTCAAGTATTTCGAGAGTGTCCATTTAGGAGTTGGCCCAAGTCGTGTCCAGTTGAGTCGAGTCGAGTTGAGTTGAATTGAGAAGGCATCCTGCATGGCTAGATGATATATAAGGCGTAACGCAACCAGTTCATTCAACACCTGCAGCGGCGCGACTTCAAAACGCGCGTGCGCGCACAGTGGCACTGACAAGGGGTAGCTGCAACAGAGCGGCACAGTGGCAGAAACAGGGGCAGGGGCAGGGTAAAGGTGCTAGGTGATAGGGGACACGCGGACATCAGGCGGGCAGCAGCAAAGTCATTGATTTCATTTCTGTGTGTGTCCCTTTGCCAGTTGTGCCACACGCGGCTCATTAATATGTAAGCCTCAGTCCAGCCGCGTCTCTCTCTCTCTCTCCCTCTCTCTCTTTCTCTTTCTGTTGCTGGCCATGGCTATTGCTATGGCTAGGACTCTGACTCTGACTCTGACGATCGGGTGCCGACTTCTCTGCAAGGTCATTTCGTTCTACAAATTAAAGTGGTTGAATTTTTGTTTAGCTCTGTGCATTCCCCCTTTATTTTTATGTATATTCAAAATTCCATTCATTTTTCACAGAGCGAACGGGTAATACAATTCTATGGCTTAATGTGTAACGTATTCAATGATCTATTTTTTCAACCCCCCAAAAACTGTCTAGAATACAACATCCATTTGATCCCTTTTGAGCTATTTCAAATTTCATATAATATTCATCGATTTTTATCTAAGGTTTGTTGCTTATCTAAAATCAACCAACTAAAATAGTTTATGGAAGCTCAGCCAAAGGATTTGTATTCAGTTTTAAATCAGAATTGAAAGATCATTGATTGATAGTTCCATTAAAAAACACACATTTTTAAATCAGTATTGATAGATCATAGATCATACATATTACATCATCAAATGTAATAATAAGACTAACTAATCGAATGAGCAAAAGCTCTGAAAAATACAAATAATAAAAATAATACACTAAAATTCGTTATTCTGACTAAGACACAAAAGTTTGCAACCTTGTTAGTTATTTTATAATTTCCAAGGGCATTTTTACACAACTACCCAAACATATTTTGGTTTCCTTTCATTTTTGTTAATTTCAAATTTCAAATTTTTAGGTGTTATCCCCTAAAGACCGACAAAAAGTTTCCGTTTAATTACTGGTCGCGTGATTTGCATAATTCCGCAACGCTCTTGTCACTGATTAAATTCCATGTTTGAAGGACCTTTTGCGCGTGCGCCGCACCCCTCATGGTCCATTATCCTTGGCATCCTGCATCCCTTTTTAGCAAGCAGCCCAGCGGCAACAAGTTTGATGCATCACCCATGCAACAGAACAAAATACAAGAGAAAAGAGCTTTTTCGATCTAATCAGTTATTCAAATAGATTTCATTTCAATTTCCAATTGTTCGCGTATTAATTTCGCGTATTGTACTCTCTTCCTCTTCCTCTTACACTCAACCCCCACCTCCCATCCCATCTCTAACCCCTTATTACGTATTGTTTTTGTAGTTGTTGTTGCTTCGCTATTGTTGCGCCTGCGCAGTCACCCTCTCGGTCCATTGCAAAAAAAAAAGTTTCAATTACGCACACACACAAACAATATATACACACACACACACACACAGACATTCCTTTGAATAAGTTTTGCATTGGGGTGAGAAGGTGAAAAACTGTTGCCATTGGTTTCTGCTATGAAGACTGTTGAATGCGCTATGCGAGAAGCCTTAATCTCCTACAGGAAAGCGGAAATACCTAATTTTTTTAATTGAATAAGCTTTAAAAGCAAATATGATATTTTTAGATAAATAATTATAATAAAATACAATATATGTACATACATATGTATGTATATATACATTAGTCCATACACCTATAATATATTATGCTACACTGATAAAAAAAAAAAATATTTTCCAAAATCAAGAACATTCATAAAAATTGTGACCTCTTTAAGAAATTCTTAAAATGAATAAGAGTAATATGAAAAATGCTAAATTCTCAAAATAGAACCAACAATATACTAAATTGAAGTTACAAAATTCTGTAATCCATAGAAATTTATATAAAATTTGTATCTAACGTCGAATGATTTCGTTGATAGCTCAATTAGTCCAGCTCTTGCGAATCATTTTATATCAAAGTAAAAATAAATAAATAGTAGAAAAAATAATACAAAACATTTTTGTTTTATCTTATAAGATTTTTGGTCTTTAAACTTTAAGAATTGCTCCTCATATTAATAAAAACTTGGAACTTATATCAAGTGTACTGGGAATCAAGATAATATTAAGGTTTTATGATGCTACCAAAATTCTTAGTACTAAAAACAGAGAATTATAAAATAATACAACTATCAACAAATTTAATAAATTTATGTATATACTCAATATTTATATAATATTACTTCTTTAGGAGAGGCATATACAAGTTACCATCAAAATGGCAGAATATCATCGAAGGCAACGGTACATATAATACTTAAATCGGACAATGCTAACAATGTTAAAATCGTTGTCAAAAATCAAAAAAGAAACCGGTAAGTCATAACCAAATAACCTAATATATACTCCTGAAAAAATTTTAGCTGCAATTTGACTCGGAATATGTAAAGATCAATATGACGATTTTAATACGATGTTCAAGATCATAATATAATATTTAAAAGTAAAATAGCATAAATAACATTTAGAAGGATAAATGATTATCAATTCTTCTTTTTAATCAAAAGACTCTTTAACATCGATAATATACGAATGGTATTTTCTATGAGATAAAAGAAAGCACTAACATTTCAATAAATGTTCAAAAAAATGTTTCCATCTATAAGATAAATGAATTCTCAATTTCTTAAAGGCTTTTAAAGACCATAAAACTGTCCAATGACAACTCAAACGATTAATATTTCGATGAAGAACAAACGCATACGATCGCGTCGCCAAGTCAAATGCCCCACGCACAATGCTTGACTGTAGCGCACAATAATAAGGACGACTCTAACAAAAGCCCAAAAAAAAAAAAAAAGGAGAAGTAGGGGAAAAAGTTGCTGATGACGCCCCGACAGAGCGAAGCGAACACCACCAAGAGAGTGTAACGCACAAGCACAAATACAAATACAAACACAAATACACACAGATACTTGTGCATAGCGTCACTAATCCTGTTGGAACTTGAGGATGTGAGGGGAGCGTAGGCAGAGTAAAACGGATGACGGCGCGCGCGCTCACGCACACTCCAAAATAGCAGCGCAAAGCGAACTCAAAGGTGGACATTTGTTGTTGACAAAATGCCAGAGCAACAGCAACAACGTGAAGCAGCAACATAAAACTCCAATAGGGGTTGCACGTACCATTTACTGATAGTTTGATTGCCACCAAAGAACCAGAAAGCAACGAGGCAATTTGAGCGATTGCAGCAGGAGCAGATGTTTTTCGCGGCTGCCAATGGCGATCCAGTGGCCCGGGCACGGGCACGGGACACTCGGGACACA
Source organism: Drosophila pallidifrons (assembly GCA_023558445.1). Lineage (NCBI taxonomy): Eukaryota > Metazoa > Arthropoda > Insecta > Diptera > Drosophilidae > Drosophila > Drosophila pallidifrons. The sequence continues at coordinate 23,849,330 of CM042351.1, read as the reverse complement.
CAGGACACGGGACACGGCCAACAATGGGCATTAGGCAGGCAAGGCAAACAACAAAGAGAGAGAGAGCGAGAGAGAGAGAGAGGGCGACTGATCCTTCCCGGGGCCACTGTGCACAGTGGTTATTGTTGGCGTCAACAAAACCGGTCTCTCTTGATTATCCCGTTTCATTTGTTGATTCTCGCTCTCTTGCAACTTAGATTGAGCCATGTGAGAGGGTGAACATAATTTATAGACAGTTCAACCCCCCACCCATAAAAAAACCACCCAATGCCATTCCCATGTGCTAGAACATTCCGCAATACTTTCCTTCTCTTTCCCTCTCCCTCTCTCTCTCTCTCTCCCTCTCAGGTAGCATTTATTGTTTCGATTCCCAATTCCTTTGCATATAAACTCGAATTCGTATCCTGCGCACGTGCGCTTATCCCATGCACCCCGATTTTTGCCAGTTGCTGGAAAATTTCAATTTCAACTTCAATTACAATTTTCGCTTTTCACTTCGACTCTGCTACTCCATTGTTCTGGCCAACTGGACGTCGACTCTTCCGCACGAACGCACACTTTCGGCGCACGCGCCACTCCTTTTGCCCATATAAGGGAACCCAAAAGACAATGGCACACACATCTATCCATCTAACATAGCTATCCATTCGGGGGATCTACACAACACACAACTGCACTCAAGTGATTAGTTTTGCTTTTGGGACTAGTCCAAAAAAATAAGAACAAAGTAACACTTTAAAAAATTTAAAAAATATATATATAATAATATAAGTAAGAATGATGAGTGTGCTCGACTGTGGAATGAGAAGATAGTGTGTTGTTAATTTAAAAATATACCAAATTAATATACCGCAAAAATACTAAAGAAAAATCAATTTTGAATAAAAGCAAAGTATTGTAGAATTATTCTTAAAATATCACAAATTAATATACCGCATACCTCTATCTGTGAGATTTAGGTGTTCCTACAGATGGACAGACGGACATGGCTATATCGTCTAGTATGTTGTCGCTGATCAAGAATATATATACTTTATAAGGTCGGAGATGCCTCCTTCTGCTTTGTGCATGCATTTCCTACAGGCACAAAGTTATAGTACCCTTCTACTTAACGGGTAGCGGGTATAAAAACAACACAATAGTAAGCTCATAAACAAAATTTATTTAAAGACTACTTCTCTTTCATTTAAATTAAAGATATTGAAAACTGTTACAACTAAACACCAATATGTAAAGCATAGCACTAATCAAGTTAGTTACTATATAACTATTATCACGAAATTTTAATGTTCATTCTCAAAGTCTTCCACTTGGCTTTTAAGCTTATGATTCCCACTCTTATTATGTTGATTCCCACTTGACATATCCTTGTCAGCCCTCCAGGGCTTTTGATTCATGCGTTTTCTCTCAGACACATTTTCGGCTCACCAAGTTGGTGACTCTGCAAGGGATTTCCGCTTGAAGTTTCCATACTGCAATCGAATGCCCAAAAGTGTGCACTCATAAATTCATAATTCCTTATGTGCACTCAAAACTGTGGAGAAGCAAAGCCGACAAAATACAACAAGAAAACGAAATAAATGAAATTCCTGAATAGAAAACTCAATTTATGTGCGCACAACTGTGTGCACAGATGCTGCTGCTGGGCTGGGAGTCCTGCGGATACAGGAGAGGTAAGGACATACGTAGTACTTCTTCTTTCATGTGGAGGGGCACTTGAGTCGACGACAAGTAGCAAGCGATGAGGAAATTTGGGACTACCGTGTACGGGAACGGAACGTCATGTATTTCATCAGTTGGCTCTTGTCTCGATCGGATTACAACACGACGAAGAAGAAGAACACTTCTACTCATAAAGCTAATTTTATGGCTGGAGAAAAAAGTGAGAGAAAAAAACGGTGCTTAAAATGTTTTGCTTGATTGATTTACGGACAGCAAGTGTGAGTTGACGGACGAAGCTGAAAGGGATGTTTGAATGTGTTTCTGCTTTCACTTTACATTTCCCAAAAATTTCACTCTTCATCTATATTCAAAGTCCTTCCCTGATTCATTCATTCATTCACATATTCGGTTCCCATTCCCAGTGAAATCGATGCCCACAGCATGCAAATAAATCCCGAATCCCGAATCCAAGCCCAACAAATATCTCTAGGGCCATTTTCTCATTTTAATTTTGTATTTACACAAAATGTTGTATTTTCTCATGCCGCCAAAGATGAAAGTCAAAGACGAGGAGCATCCTGGACAGGATGTGCGCAAGATTGAAAGTTGAAATCGTATCGGGTTCAATGATGAAAATCTAGTTAAACATTTGCACGAAATTGTTGAGAAAACTTATTAAATTTTTGCTTTCATTTTTTGTATACTGTTATGGCAGCTAAGAAATGATGTTAAGGGTTGATCGCAATCCGAACCCAAAAAAGACCACAACAAATTCTCAGTTATTTATTATGCAGCACATATGCATAATGTGTCGGAGCCCCTTTCGACAAAGAAAAAAATTAAACTAAAAACTGTATTATAAAACAAGCAGAGTAAATCATTGGCACGACTTTGAAATACCCTGTAAAAACAACATTGAAGATCAATCTTAGCTAAATCATTTCATTCATTCATTGAATGAAATTTGATTTCATTTCAAATTGTAATAAGAAAAGACTTTAGCTTAAAGTTTACAAAAAATGTACTGCATAGTGCTACCCTTTTGCATTCTTTTAATGACAACAGGGTATGAGAAATAATAATTATTATAATGCTTATAATAATAATCGCATGACTTGACATATTTGTGAGCAGCGCATTAATGTGATTTCAACCCCGATTGATGTTAGGGCGACGAGTTGAAATTATAAATCCCAAATGTACAAAAGGGGTTGCTTGATCATCAACGTGATCATCTCAGGCTGATGACGATCATCATTATGATCAACAGCAGTTCTCAAATTTATTTATTTAATATTATAATTTCTACTACGGGTGCTACTTGACTTGCATAAAGCACACCAAACAGAGGAGCAGCTCCTTCCAAGATAGACAGAGTGAAAAGAGAGGAAGAGAGAGAGAAAGATCCTTTCAAGCCTTGCTCGGGGCGTGTCGCGTTCAGAACGGCAAAGTGGGAAGCAACCAAGTCAAAGCGTCGTCGTCGTCGTTGTCGACGTCAGCAACAAAGGCGATCAAGGATCAAGAAAGGAATACGCACGCACACCACTATTGACTCCTTTTCAATGTGCAAGCAAAAGAAGAAGCAGAAGATGAAGAGATGAAGTTAAAGGAAAGAGCTAAAAGCCGGGGCAAACCGGTAGTTCTTATCCTTGCGCTGCTTCCTCTTCGGTTTCGTAGACGTTTCCTTGAACTTTTCAAGTGAACTCAAGTTTATAAATTGTGTAGCAAGTACACACACACATACAAACACACACACGCACACACAATGAGCACTCTGGTTGTGTGTTCAGGTCCATGTTCAACTACCTGGCACAACAAACAACATTAAAAGCACCGTAAGCAACACACACACACACAATTACAGTGAAGTATAGTCAGAAGGATCGAAGAGGATCTATTCCCCAAAAAAAGATTGCTAAACTAGTTTCAAGCTTTGTGCAACACGTCGAGAAACGTAAGAAATGTATTTTCCCACCGTGCACAAGAGCACCCTACTAATTGTCCAAGCCAATGCTCAATCCTTACTCAATAGGTACAGCCCATTGCTAAACGCCGATCTTGTCAATTTTAATTAGAATTTATAGCCATACAAATTTGGTAGAAGAAGCAAACGTAACCCAAGACTCTTACTCTTACTTTTACTTTTACGTTTCTCTGGATTCTTTAATTAGTTCAACAATTGGCAAATGATTTCGCACAAGAAAACAGAGAAGACAAATGTGCAATGATTAAGAATTATGATCATAGGACACCCCTCCACACCCCTCACAGGGGGGTTGGCAACAACAGTACCCTCATTGTAGTAGATCTTTCATTCGCAAAGAAAACCGAGAACAAAAAACCGAGCATGCCAATTTGAAAAGGCGACAGGCGTAAAAGTCTCACGCGGCACTGGAAAAACCTAAAGACGAACAATGCGAATAACACCCAAAGTGATTAAGTGGAAAACTTGCGCGAGTTGACGTCTTCAATGCACAACATTTGTCAAGAAAAGTTATGGGAACATTTTGTGTGAAGTGTGATGAAAGCTGGAAATACATTTTGAATGTTTCGAAATAAGAATTTGGGAAATAAACTTCATAACCCTAAAGAGTGAAATATGATGAAAGCTGGATATAAATCTTATATATTCCAAATTTCGAATTCGGGAAATGAAATTTATAAACCTGAACCTGAAACTGAATGAAGTGTTAATCGAAAGCGAGCTCATGTTGATGCTATATAGATAGGTGTATATATATCTGAGACTATATCTGACTATATCTCATTGAGAAAATAACTTCATAAACCTGAGCTTGAATAAAGTCCTAATCTAAACTTATTAACTTTAGACTTTTGCTGGGAAACACTAAATTAATGTTTACCATAAGGTGATCTATGCGCTTGTATATATGTATATATATATCTGACTATACCTTACAATATATCTCATTGCGAATTAAACTTCATAAACCTGAATCAAATGAAGTGCTAAGCTAAGAAACTCAAGGAGCGAGCTCATGATGAAATGAAGTTCCGGGATTTTACCATAAGGTGATCTATGTGCTTGTGTGGGAACCAAGGTGTACATATAACTAAGACTATATCTGACTATCTATCTCATTCTAGCTATACCTATCACACTCTAACTTTTAGCTGGCGAGCTTAATAGCGATTGCAGTCGCTGTCGACTGAGTCGATGCTGCTCTTGGTGTTTATGTGTGTGCGAGGGGCGGTATATAAACACGACACGATACGAAACGAAACGAAACGTTATATGGTTATGTAAAAGGCAAAAGGCGCAAAACTTGGACCGCAGCAAACCACCCTTATGGGAAGGTAGTGACTGGAGAAGGCACTGAAAGTAGGAGCCGAGGTAGAGGAGGTACGATCAGATGTTAGTTTTCCCAAAAGCCGAAACTGACAGACCAAAAACTAACTGACTGACTGAGGTGTGTGTGCGTGTGTGAGCGAGCTGGCAAAGCGAGGGACACCCAATACCTAGGGGATGAAAAGTCATGTGTGTGTGTGGTGTGGTGTGTGTGTGTGTGTGAAATAAATGCCGTTTGTTGTTTTCATTTCATTATGTTTTACATAAGCGACAGACGCAGGCGCAGCCAACGTCAGCAGCAGAAATAACGTATCCTTCGGGTATCCTTCGCTGCTGCTGCTATTATTATGTTCGTTGTGCATTGTGTTGTGTGCGCCATCAGTCAACGAAGTCATTTCCGTTGCGCTGCGCAGCGCTGCCAACGTTCGACGCTGACGTTGACGCTGACGACGACGACGCAGCCGCTGACGCCCCATGACATTTTGTCGGGCACGCGACACAGAACGCTAGCAGCTGTCCTACCGTAAGGACCTATCTACAAAAATACAAAAATACAAAATAAAAAAAAACGAAGAAAAACCAAACGCAATTCGAGTCTCAGTTCAACTTTAGTCAGCCAGCGAATCAGAGTTCAGAGAAATGGCTGCTTTAAGCTTCAGCCCATCGCCACCGCCACCAACAACACCCCAACGCAACAACACCTCATCCAACAGCAACAGCAAGGAGAACACGGGACATCAGCAAGTGAAATCATTGGGTGTCAGCAAACCGTTTCAAAAGATGACCGTTCACAATGTGCTCAGCGAAAGTGGCGCCAATGCGTTGCAGCAACAACATTTTAGCAATCAAAACACCATCATACGGAAAATCAAGGACTTTGGCATGCTCGGTACCGTGCACAATGCGACAGCAGCAACCACACCAACAGCAGCAACAGCAACATCATCGACCCGCAAGCGACCGCTGGGCGATGCCAAGTGCAATGTGAATGGCGCCAATAAGACGCCAGCGGCAACCAAACGCACCAAGCTCAGTAAAAAGAGTCAGCAACAATCGCAGCAGCAGCAACAACCTCAGCAATCACAACCTCAAGCAAAGCCACTCACGTTGCGTCAGCAGGAGAAACTGGAGCTGATCAATCGACCAGCGGGAACACCAGGACGCAAAGGTTTGCCACTGCCACAAGCGGTGGCAAGGCGCAACGCCCGCGAACGCAATCGCGTCAAGCAGGTGAACAATGGATTTGCCGCGCTGCGCGAACGCATTCCCGAAGAGGTGTCCGAGGCATTTGAGGCCCAAGGCGCCGGACGTGGCGCCAGCAAGAAACTCTCCAAGGTGGAAACATTGCGCATGGCCGTCGAGTACATTCGAAGCTTGGAACATTTGCTGGGTTTCGATTTCCCGCCGCTTGGCTGCAGCAATTCAAATAGTTCGTCGAGTGGCGATGATAGCTTCATGTTCATCAAGGATGAGTTCGATGGTCTCGACGAGCAATTCGATGATTCGCTGAGCAACTATGAGTTGGATGCACCGCATTTGGATGAATCCCAATCGATGGCAACAACGACGATGCTCGATGGCAATGCAGCAGAGCCAACAACAACGGAGGAGGAGTTGCTGCCGAGTGTGACAACGTTGAATGGTTTGCAATATGTGCGAATTCCGGGCACAAGCACGTATCAGCTGCTAACGCCGGATATGCTGACAGCGAGTGGACTCGGAGCTGGCTCACAGGATAGCTCCAGTTTGGATGAGGAGCATTTTAATGCATTAATTGCCACAAATTGCCTGAGCAGCAGCAGCAACGGTGTTGCAGCTGCGCCAGCTGCCCCAAGCAACGGTGAATGTGTAAAATTTACCTCGACTTTATCGCGATCGCCCGTGCCACTAACAACAACAACAACAACAACCAGTCCCAGCAGCTCGCCAGCAACAACACGACGCAGCAGTTCATCATTGCATCAACCACCGAATGACGACGACGACGACGACGCCGCCGCCGCTGCTGCCGCCGCTGTTGCAGTTGCAGTTGCAGTTTCACCTGTCGCCGTTGCCGTTGCTAATGAACTCTTGTTGCAGGCGTGTGCCGCTCAACAACAACAACAACAACAGCAGCAACTGCTACAACAACAACGTCAGCAGCAGCAGCAACTGATCAAACAGGAATACAGCGAGGGCGATTTTAGGCATGTCGCCAACAACAACAACAACTGCAATTCTCCGCCAGCAATCAACAACAACAACTTCCAGCAACAACAACAGCAACAGCAACTACTTTGTTCCCCGTGTTGCCCGCTTTCTATGACCAAGAACCGGCGACTTCATTCTACGATAATGTCGTCGTCGGTTTGCCCAGCTTCAAAAAGGAATTCACCGATGTCCTGCACGATCAATCGACCAACACCGCCGGCGGTTGTCTCTCCGATGAGAGCATGATCGATGCCATCGACTGGTGGGAGGCTCACACACCCAAATCGGATGCCGGCACCGTTGGCGGCCTCTAAGCTTAACCTTTCACACAACACATCACAACACAACACTTTTCCCCGCCTGCTCTAGTTTTCCTTCCTCCCAATTGTAAATAGCTGTAGCTGTCACTAGCATAGTCAACTTAATGATAAACCGAGACCAAAACATGTATCCCAAAACTAAAACAGAAACCTCGATCCAAAAAAAAAAACATAGACAACAAACTACACAAAACCATCACGTTAACTTTTAAATTTAGAATTCATATTTAAGATTTAGTTATTACCTAAATTTTTTTTCTTAGACTTAAGTCAACCTTTTTTTTGTCTAGCATTAAGCTGAGATGTTTACGATGTTGAATTAAAAAGTTAATTATATATGCTCTTAAAACCCAAAATCAAACAAAGTTTTTTTTATCATTTTAGTAACAGCATTTCAGAAATTGAAGAATTTCATCAACGTTCGAGGGCGTGTCAAAGTCACAAAATGGAATTCAACTCAAGTAAGAAAGCTACCCGCAACTTATTTTGAATAAGAGCAAAATAGTGCGGTACTATTCTTAAAGTATAGCAATAATATACCGCAAAAATACTACAAATATACCAAAGGTCATATTTGATATATTGATATAGTACTACGTTTAAAATATTCCAAGGAATTCTGAATACTGATAATAATACCAAGAGCTATATTTGGTATATTGATAAAGTACTACATTCAAAATATACCATAGAGTACAAAATATACCAAATTGTCAGCTGAAGCAACTAAGACTCGTAGTAAGCATTCATTTTGTTCCATATAAATTCCATAAATAACTTCTACAATTTTTATCTGAATTTACAGGAATCATAAACACTGCACTAACATAATTCTTGTATGTTCAAAAAATCTTCACTTCTACATCTTTAAAACTATATAAAGACTGCAAAAGAACCTGAACTATTTCCATTACTAACAATTACTAAATTACCGAATTTTGTAAAGTTCAAGCATAACTTTACTTAAATTAAAATGTTATAAATAACGTTTCCCGTGAACTGATGCCATCAAGGACTCGTTAAATTTTCAAATGTTTTAACGGTTTTACGTTTTTAAAAACGTTTTTTTCTGCTGTGGTGAAGTACGTTTAATGACAATGAAACATGCACCGTCATTAGCATTAAACACACCTATAGACGGGAATAGATACGACAGTCAGAGGACAGTTTCCAGAGCCATATGTTATACGCCGTTGTTGATGTGATGTGTATGCTCTATGGGCCAAGGGGTCTTAGTTAGAGCGTCCCATCCCCAGCACAATGGACAAGAGCAGGGAGTAGAGAATAGGGAAAACAAAAAAACGAGGAATTAAATCAGCATATCATGTTCATTTTCATAAGCGGCGAACCATGCAAGGACACACAGGACTCTCTCTCTCTCTTTCTCTCTCTCTCTATGCTAGAATATAGCAACATTTGCATAAGCGATCGTTAGGAATTCAGGCTGGGTTGGGAAGTTGTGTTTTTCTCCACCTCTCGTGCTCTGTTGCCATGAGAGACGGTAAGGTACAAGGCACTGCGCTTGAGCGCACGTTAAATTTGCTTTTATTCAAATGAGTGTCGAGTCGCCCCCCGTGTGTGTGTCTCTATGCCTGCCATGTCCTGATAAATGACAGCACAGCACAGAACAGCACAGGCCAAAACAACCCGAACAAACGTGGGAATGTCCATGGGAATCGTTGCAAGTGTTTTTCCCATTTTTGGTTTTTGTAACCGCAATGAATTTTCACATGCAGAAAATCTCTATGCAAGTTCTATGCAAAGCTTCAGGGTAACGAGGGGCTAATTGATGATGGCAGAGTTTATAAGGCCAGAGATTATCAATGTGAAGAGATGGGAAAAATACAGTACACGATAAGAACGATTTGCATTAGAATAAAGATGCGAAGGAAAACTATTAAATCGTATTTAGAGTACAACAAATTTAAATTTGTTGTTTGTAATACCTAATGAAACAATAAAACAAATCTGTCTTTGAAAAACGATCAATATATGGTTTGTGGACTTAATAAATTATAGAAATAGAAGTTCATAGAAATTGTATTGCATAAAAGTTATTTATCATTCATATCAAATATATTCCATTGTGCACTTTTTTGTTTTCCTCTTACGACTTCCAAAATTAGCTTAATTAGTTGAATATAATTAGGATGTAATTAAGAATTTTAATTTTAAAGACTATTATAAAACGTTAAAGATATCATTCAGAAAATATTCTTTTAATAAATTCACGCAAAGAATCTTATATAATTTAGATGTAAATTGGGACTAAAATTACGAATTTTTAAGACTATTATACAATGTGAACCGTTAAAATCTTATTAAGAATATATTTTCTCAGTAAAATCACAAATTTGAAAGACAATTATATAATGCGGACCATAAAGATCTCATTCAGAAAATATTCCCTTAATAAATTCACAAATTTTGAAGACTTTTATATAATTTAGATGTAAATCAGGACTAAATTCACGAATTTTAGAAACTATTATATAATGTGAACCGTTAAACTCTTATTAAGAATATATTTTCTTAGTAAATTCACGAATTTTAAAGACTATTATAAAATGTACACCGTAAAGATGATTCAGAAAATATTCTCTTCATAAATTCACGAACTTTTAAGACTATTATCTCATTTAAACCCTAAGGATTGCATTGAATGTGGGACAATATCGGAATCCACGAAATTTCTACAACAATTTCGCTATTAAAACCGTATTCAACGTCATACATTAAATCTTTAGCGGCTGCAGACTCTAAGTAGACCATTAGAGTCAGTGTTAATTGCATGTCGCTTCCCTTATGTGCGTCCTCTCTCCGTCCTCTCACTCTCTCTGCCGTCAACTGTGTGTCCTGCGCCTGCGCCCGCGCATGCAGCTGCCATTTGGCCTGGCGCTCGGGGCACAAGACAAAGCCCGCCAAAGCCGAGATGATGCAAAATTATCTACAAACACACACACACATAACATACACACTCATAAATACTTACAGCCTGAGGTAAAGAAAAAAAAGAAGGTAAGAAACGACCGAGAGAGAGAGGGGAGGTGAAGATGCTGATGTGGCAAAACAATGCGGCAGTTGCATCTTCAATTGCATCTGCAGCGCCCGTTCTTGGACTCGAATTGGGTAATACGAGTGCCTGTGGCTGCAACCAAGAGAAAGAGACTCGAGAAGCGCCTACAACCCCCATACAGACAGTCGAGCAGTCAGTCATTCAGTCAGTCAGTCAATTCAGGTCCAGAGTAAGATTCTAGGGCTCTGATCCCCGCCCGTTGCAATGTTCCAGGTGTGTTTGTCTAGGACTCGTGCACCCTTGTGGGTGCCTCGCATATTCTTTTTGCTATGTTATATATAAAACTAACTGTTCAGCAGCGCAGCGCCGTTATGAGTGAAAATCCTAAGCCTCGGGGCACCGTTATGCTTATTAAATATTGGACCAGGTAATGCGACACGCCCTTCGTCTCTTTTTTCTCTCTCTCTCTCCTTTCTTATCTCACCTTCGATTTCTGAGCTCTCGTATTTCGTATTTTGCGTTTCCCGTTGGCTGTCAAAAAATCAATTCGATTCCTGCTCCGTTATGTTCTTTTGTAATGATCTAAAGGCTTACGCCTGATTCTGATTCTGATTCTCTTTCCCCACAGTTGCCCTCAACTCGTGCCCTTTACACCGGCTGCGTCCTTTTTGCCGCTATATTCGGTTTCATTCTCGGTTCGCAGATTCAGCTTGTAAGCTGAATACAATTAGGTGCTGCCCCCGCTTGCCGTTGCCGCTGCCATTGCGGACACGCCCAACAGGGCGCATCATGTCAACCATTGAATATTCATAAATCATTTCATGTAATAACTCATTATCCATCCATGTGCACACACACTTGGCGTGTGCGCCAAGCCAGCCTGCTTCAATTTCAGTCGTTTGGCATTCTTCACATTGTCGCCAGATCCTGCGCATATTGCGTTACGCTCCAGGTGCTCCTCATTGATCCTCTGTCGGAGTTCAAAACACGCACTTCAATTATATCGAGAAGACGATACTTAACTGTATTTATAGATTTATCTCTTATAGTATAAATCTGGCACTTCGACTAAGAAGTGTTTATCAACAATATATTATATGTATGTACATATTTATAAATTTATCTTATAATTGAAATCTGATATATCAACTATGAAAAAGTAGTGATATAATATTATTTAATATAATATACTATATAGCAAAACTATAGAAGTAGCTTCATTGGAAAAGAAATAATGCTGAAGCTAAAAAGAGAATCTCTTCCACTAAAATTCTGCATTATATTCCCATAAAACTATAATTAAAATAAAGTGGAATATGGCAACTAATCTGAAAATCTACAGATCCTCTGTCGGAGCTCAAAACACGCGCTTCAATCATATCGAGAGCAACACCGCAAGATGATACTTAACTGTATTTATAGATCATACAGAAGTAGAAAATTGCGAATTTTTATGTTTATAATAGCGACAAAATTTCCAAAATTTATAATATATAATAGCAATAATAAGAAACATCTTCTAAAGTATATACACAACTCAAAACTTTATATAATATAGTATAGAATATGATATGCTGAATAAATATAAATACTTCCAAATTCTTCTTCTAAAATTCTAATTAAAATTAATTGAAAAATGGCAACTAATCTGTTCAGAATCTACAGAAATAGTTAAATTTCAATATCATACTTTTAAAATTGCGAAACAGCTAATAACTTCATATTCTTATAAAAAAAAAAGTATATATAATAGAATAGTAATAATAAGAAACATTCACATTCAAGTCTAGTTAATTAGACAGCATATAAGATAATTTACATAAAAAGAGAATTCTAATATAAAAATCAGATATAATGAAATAAATTTGCATACAAAATTCAGACATAAAAAAGAGATATATTGAAGCACTTACCACATAATTTTCTAAGACGCTTAAGCCGGAGAGAGAAATCTTGGCCTTGTTTTGTAGTAAGCGCAAGTTGTAAGTACAAGTAGTTTTCATTCATGAATGCGGTTTGCCTCGGCTCGAAGTTAAACCTTGCGTCTTGCAACTGATCTTGGGTTTGAATTCCTTTTTGTTGGTTTTGCGGTGTCAATTAAACGATTTGGTGAATGGCTTAAGCACTAAGCCGATATAGTCGATATATGTATGCTCGATATAGCCGCAACTTAAGCATCCTCGAGTGGCTGCACTTCACTGGACAATGAGGCACTTAAGTGTGCGCTTTGTGCCTAAGTCCTTAAGCGCTTAAACCAGGTCACTCAGCTCTTTCTGTCTCTGCAGCAGGTTACAACAATCGCACTCCGCACTCAGCAGGAGTACAACATCGGGGCGGGGTTTAACACTTTCCAAAAACCAACAAAAAAAGAAAAAAATACCCGCTTAGCATACGGGGAATTATTTTCTTTGCTTTGGTCGTGACTGCGGTTAACCTAAGCCCCAGCGATCTTCGCATAATCAAGAGCATTCCGTTGTGAAAGACGATTTTTGTCGAGTTCCATTCATGAGCTAGAAACTCATTTACATAATTTTCGAAGAGACAAAAAAACAAACACATAAGGCAAACATCTGTTTTTTGTTACTAACATATTTCTCGTGCTCCTCCATCTCCAAAAACTAGAAGTCTGGCTGCACATGTTTGTCACTTGGATGATGGTAAATTCAATCCACAATCCACGTGTGTGCACGCTGCTGCTTTCTTCAATTGCTCCTTGTTTTGACTATTGCGCCCAGGGTGGCGGCCTAAAAGGACAAACATTGAGTCATCAACTCAACTCAATTGTCTGACCAACACAGTTTTGACAGTTGGCTTAAAGATGAACTCTCCAGGCAGCGTTTGCATTTGGTGCATTGATTGAGTTGTTCTCTCGATCTCGTTCTGTTCTTATTCAGCACATTCCTCGAAGTTGTTTCTTCCTCAATGCAATGGCAAGTATTGTGCAGATCTTGAGATTTGCCAAATATAGCAATGTGTGAGGTCGCTCCACATGCACTGCTAAGAGCTGACAATTATGTTACTATGACAATAAATGCCCGGAAACAGCTCAATCATTGGCCCAACAAGCATATAATGCACTCTGCAATAATAAGAATAATAATGAGTAAACTCTTAGAACTCTATCTATATTCATTGTGTATAAGAATTTTGTAAAAGTGAAACTCACACAGGGTCTCAATGAATTTCTCTTTATGGGGGATTTCCGATTTAAACGCATTTCGCGATCCGAATTGACGATTTTACCGACCGATTTAAAAGTATTCCCCGATCCGATTTTACGTATAACCGACCGATTTGTGTAAATGCATTTCGCGATCCGATTTTCACATTTCACCGAATACCAAATAACCGATCGATTATATATTCATTTCATACATGTTTTATTGATACACGCACTGAACTCACATCACAATATTAAAACAAACAAAAAAAAAAAAAAAAATTAAAATAATAGATCAATAGATTTCTTGTGATCTAAAGCACTTTCACCAACACACTGCATTATCACTTTATACATTTAAACAAAAAAAAAAATTAATAAAAAAGAATCACAATTTTTTTCTTGTGATTTCAAGCACTTTCGCCTACACACTGCATTTTAACTTTATACTTTTTAATACACGCAATGACATCACATCACAACATTAAAAAAAAACAAAAAAAAATGTAGAAAAAAAAATTAAATCACAATTTTTTTCTTGTGATTTAAAACACTTTATATTTATTTTGGTACACACACTGAAATCATAGCACAACACTAAAACAAAAATAATTAAATAAAAAATAAATAAGTAATAAATCACAATATTTTTCCTGTGATCTAAAACACTTTCGCGAAAACACTGCATTCTCACTTCACTACACACAGATAACACATTATTATATACTTTAAAAAAAATATATAAAAAAAAAATTCCATCACTTTTCACTTTTCACTTTGACACTTTACACTCGAAGCGACGAAGCGCAACTCTTTAACTAAAAACCCGGACAACAAACGACGCAATTTGCATTTTTCAACTGCACGCGCGATCGCCATTTTTTTTTTTTTGCGAGCGCTTCTAAGGTCATTGTCGCGATACACTTGATTTTCATAATTAATAAACTGCCGCACAACGTTTAAGTGAACTTTTACTCGATGCTTCACCGTATTTATCGTATTCACCACGTATTGCACACTTAATTCACAAAAAGAAACCACAATATAGCAATTGCCGCGTAAACTAATAATTTGGCGCACTTCGCGAAAAAATTAGCGATGCAACTAACGTCCGCGTTTAATTTGCGAGCGGCGAATGTTAACGGTCTGTTAAGCAGAAGAGCAAAACTGCTTTCTCGCTTTTTCTAATTGTGACTATTAACAGTGACAAAGCTGACAGCTGTTGTCTCGCTTTGATGCTGCATTATCCTATTTTGGCATTCACACTTGTGGGCGTGCATTGTGCGAGCTGTGACGTCACAGACTCAAGCTTAACATTCTATATGAGGCAAATTGATCAATGTTATTTCTGCTCCTAGCGCTGACAATGCTCCTCCTTTGCCGAAACCCCATTGAATGCAGTTAGTGCGTTAATGCGCCGCAATCTGCAAATGCAACGTCAAAATATTTATGCCCCTTTGTCCTTGATTTGCAAGCGACTTGGACTTTGCAGAATGTGCATATTTGTTAGCATTATGCTGTACCTTTCACTAACTTAAGTTGACACCTCATTTCATGTGAACATTTGCGTTTTTTTTTTTTTTTTTTTTTGGGCCAAGCGCTTAAGTAATGCGATTAATCGACGAGGTTATCGGCGACGATTGTGACAAATGCAAATTCCATTGTTAGCATATTGTGAACGTTTAATCACGCATGCAAAAATGTTATGCGAACATTGGAACCTGAAATCGACGGCCAAGTGTATCGCTTATCGATATGCATATTTGCGATCATGACTGTATGTGTGTGTGTGTGTGTGTGTGTGTTTCTGTGGGTGTTTTTGTGTTTTAGTGTGTCGGCTTTCACTTTTAAGCATATGTGTGTGCACATTATATACATAGTATATTACTCTTATCCAATTTTCCAGACTCCAGCATCGTATTACGAAACGGAAATCCTTTCGGTTTCAGCTGCAACTTCCTTTTTTTCGCCCGCTGCTAACAAGATTAATGAAGGGGGTGCATCGCGGCCAAAAAAGGACAACAACGAGCAGGTTCGTACACACACACACATAAACGCATGCTCGCACACACACAAACGGCGTCACGCCGCCAAACGTTTTTATACATTTTTTTTTCTGTTTGGTCATTGTCCTTTTTTGCGCTAGGCAAATACCCCGACATATTTGAAGATCCTTAGCAATTTCATTTTTTATAACCATTTATTACCTGTGTGTGTGTTGCCCCTCGGCCGGAAGTTTGTACATTCGTTTTGCTTTTTATTGCAATTGCCGCCCCGGGTAACCTAACCTCAAACCCCTTCTTTTGCCACGGTTTCGCTTGACATCCTTTCGGAACCTGTCGCGTGTTCTAGACGAAATGTATTTAACAAAACAACAAAAAGGAACGAAATCGAAAACTCTTTAATGGGTTTGTTAGCATCTCTGATAAGCAAAGAGGCCGGCAATGATCAATGAAAATGTAGTTTGAGGTTAGGTTTGCTTGGCGGTCTCAAATTCATCTGAAATTTGAAAAATTATGAAAATTAGCAATCTATATAGCATATTTAATAGAAATTATTTGAATCTAGCTGTCTTTATATTTTTGATCAATAAAAATGCAGTTTGAGGTTAGGTTCGCTTGGCAGTGTCAAATTCATCTGAAATTTGAAAAATTATGAAAACTAGCAATCTATATTGCATTTTTAATAAAAATTATTATTATTAGAATTTAGCTGTCAATAAAAAGATAAAACACATTGATTTCTTTATATTTTTGGAGCACTTGTGGCCACCTTTGCATTCATCATATATTTTTCATTATTTTTGGGTTTCGTCTAAACCATGTGACTTAATAAATACTAAAAACAATGGATATTATAAGCACACAATAAAAAAAAATCTCACTACTAACTAAGTTTCTCTAATAAACGATATAGCATATAGGAATAGAGATATACACCGTGTATACCAAACAAAAAAAAAAAACACGAAAACAACAAGAAAACTAAGCAAAACTTTGAGTCTTGCTCAAAGGTTTTTGTTGTTTTGTCCACTTCATCCATCTCCAAAAAAAAAATGTTTTAAAAATGCGTGTTTATTGTATGTTAGTTCCTCGTTTCGTTGACTCTTTGGCTAATGAATTGAGGGACTTTTGATTGACTGATTTGGAGCGTGGTTCGTTAAACGGTTTCGTCAGGGAGTCAGGGGGAAAATGTACAGACTGTGAGGGCTCTACGCGACTGTGGGATATTTACGCTGCTCCAAAGAAATGTTGAAACCATTCTCGAGCTTCAGAATGATATCAGCCTGGAGCTTAAAGTCCGCCTCTGTTTCGTTCGAGTGGACAATGAAATTGCGCACCACCGTCGAGAGCAGGACCTTCAGCTTCAGCATGGCATACTTGCGACCCACACAACTGCGTGGCCCAGCGCTGAACGGAATGAAGCTGTAGTAATGACGATTTGCCATGCGTTCGGGCAGGAAGTTATCGGGATCGAATTTGGTCGGATTGGGATAGATATCGGCACGACGATGCACACAATATTGGAGCACAACGACCGTGGTACCCTTGGGCACCGTATAGGGACCGCTGGTGAGCTTCACATCGTGATCGAGACGACGAGCGATCACGGGTACTGGAGGATACAACCGCAAGGTTTCGAGGATGACACGCTCGAGGTATTTCATTTCCATGGTGTCGGCAAAGGTGCAATCGCGTTGCATTTGATCGCCAAAGATGGCCTTCTGTTCGGCAAAGACACGCTCCTGGATGTCCTTGTGGATGCCCATCATGCAGAGGGCAAAGCTGGAGCCAGCCGATGTGGTGTCGTGTCCCTCGAACATGATCGTATTCACCTCATCCATAATATCCTTTTCGTTCCACTCGATATCGGGATTCTTGGCCATCTCAACCATGGCATCGAGCAGCGCCAAACGACGCTTGGCACCCACATCGTTCTCATCGATGTCATCCAGATCGTCGCGTAATCCCTCCGCCGGTTGCTTCACGGACTGCGTCTGTTCGACCTCCTCGACAATGGCGCGTGCCTCGGGCTGGAAATTATCCTTGCGATCCTTCACCACATTCCGGGTCATACCCAAAATGATGTTCATCATGCGATCGCCCTTCTCACGCAGCTTGGTGAACTTGTAGATCGAGTCCAAGCGATACAAGAGCTTCACCTGACGCTTGTGGATGATGTCGCACATATCGACCACAGCCTGAGCGTATTCGAAACTCTTGTTGCCCTCGGGCAGCTTCTTCACACCCATCGCCGTGGAGAGGAGAATGTCGACAGTCGTTTGGGACATGTAATCGTGGACATCGAACGTCTTGCCCGCCTCCTTGGCCATGCGAGCGGACACCGCCTTCGAGTGTTCGACGAAGGTGGGCACAAAACTCTTGAGGATGCTCTGATGGAACGTTGGGGCAATCATCTTGCGATGATGGCGCCAATGATGACCGTTGCTGATGAGCAAACCATCACCGAACCAAGGCTTGAAATATCTATATTCCTCAGCCTTGGTCAGATGCTGATGTCCGCTCAGGATCAGCTCAATGTCATTGGGATTGGTGAGGAAGACGAGCAGCACATTGCCCAGCCATGCCTTCATCGTTTCGCCATATTTGTTCAGATATCCCAGTCCGACAGCCAAGATGTCCGCATTACTCAACCCAACCACCAAGTGAGCCTGTCCCAACAGCGGCAATATGGGTGGCGTAGGGATATTGGCGACCATCTTGTATTCGCGGGTGTTGCGATGCCAATACTCGTAGAGGGCCATCACAACCAGGGTGCCAATAAGACCGGTGAGCAGTGGATTCAATCCAAAGCCACCGGCGCTGGTCGCCTGCTGCAGCGTCTCCTGCACCGTTTCCACCGACATCCTTCTTCGAAAATATTCCTTTTATTCCTACTTTGAGGATCTTTCGTTCTTTCACTTTTTGTGTTTGCTCGCTGCCCCCACGACGCGTTTCCAACTGCTGCACGAGCTCAACTGTGTGTTTTCCTCTGCTGAGCTCTGGGGTAATTATACTCAGCCCGGACTCCAGCTGGACTCTGCTTCCGAGCCGTAAGGGTCAAGTGTATGCGTGTTCGATTCAATTTGCATTTGCAAATCAAATTCGTTCTACATTATTGTCATTGTCTACACAACAACTTAAGCAACGTAAGTATTCTTCTTGATTTGTTTTAATTTCTACAATTTCTACAACACAATGCTTAATTAATTTACCTTCGACTTGGCTTCATTTACAACTTTTATTTTCAATTTTAACAAAAGATTATAGCAATTATTCACTGAAATTTAAGCATGAATACAAAATTGTAAATATTTTATTTACAACTTTTTTAAGCTAAAAAAATCATTGCTTTACAGCATCAAATTTAAACATATATCCCAAAATTAACATCTTTTATTACCAATTTGTAATTTTAAGTTAAAATATTAATGCATTACCAATAATCATTATTTCTAGGCAAACGATTTTCCAGATTAAACATAAATCCAAAATTTTACATCTTTTAATTGCAACTTTTAATGTTAAGCTTTTTCCTCGTTTGACGTAATCTAAGAATTTATTAAATTTGACAAAAATAAAATAAATAATAATTGAATATATAAATTATATAGTATATCAATTTTAAGGATGATTATTATTTCTTTCTTTTAGAAAAATTTTAAAATATAAATTCATAATCTGTGATGAGTTCATATAATTCAATGTTTTTTTTTTGTATATTATTATATTTTCTTTTTAATTTCTTCCTTTTATGGGTCCCCTACATTTCTTTATCTGTGATGTTATAGTACACTTTTTCCATTATTTGGACAGTTTCTTCAGTTAATAAATATCTAAATAATATATTATTATTTTTTAAATAAGCACAATTATTTAAAGAAGTATTCTTTTTTTTGCTAATTTTCAAAATCATAACACAGATTTGTTACTATTTTCTTTGGGAATCAGAAAATCAATGATAATGTAATGCAATGCTTAAATATATAAATAAATAACTTTTTATAATTTTTAATGAATAATTTGTATTATTTTTTTCATTCTTTAATTTGTAATCTAATAAACCATACATTAAAAACGGATAATTAACATTAAAAAGATAAGTTTTATATTTGTTCAATATTAAATTTTCTTTATTTGTCAAGCAAGTTAATAAAAATGAAAGCGAGAATTCATTTGCATAGTAACTCTAATTCCCCACTCCCTACAGTTTTACAATCAAAAAGAATCACTTCCGCTCAGGATGGATGCCCTTACTCTACACTGATCTGATCCTCGACTGTATGCAAAATAGTTTCTACCTGTCCCGCAAAAAAAACACAAAAACAAAACTCAAAACTACCTGCAACGGAAGTGGGTGATATTTTTTCTTCCTTTCCTTTATTTTTTTTTTTTTTTTTGGTTTTGTTTTGCGCGTTTCCCTTTTATTATTTGTATTATTTCGATGGCTTTCGCTTTTCATTTAATTCAATTTCAGCAATATGTTTCATAGGCATTCCCTTTCATATACCCTGCAAAACAATGACGAACTTCAGCACGCACCATCTTCCTGACGTAAGTACTCTATGAACTCGTTCTGAAAATTTGATATGCTTACTTCTTATACCCTATAAATGTGAGTTCTTTTGTGTATTGAGGAAAAACAGTCTCTAAATGAAACCAACCTGTGTGAACTCAGCATTTACAAAGAGCAGAAACATGAAATTTTGATAAGTTGCATGTTTTTTATGTAGATATCAAATTTAATTTACAACGATCTTTTTTTCAAACACATTCTTATGCCATTTTCCATTTAAGCATGCTCACTACAAGTCCTGAAAATTTCAGCAAATTTCCACGACGTGTTTTAATTGTAAATCTCTTGATTTCAGTGCGCATTTCTTTTTTTACGTGGTATCTGCTCATCGATATTGGGTTGGTTTAGCCTGCAACACCTGAACGTAAATGCAAAAACCGAAATGCGCAGAAACAATGAAGAGGAAGCTGTCGCTTTTAAGGACTTGCTCCCTGTGTCTCTGCTATTCCTTCCCTTCCCCTCAGTTCCTGTTGTTGTTATTGTTGTTGTCCTCGTCGAATTTTAAGTGCTCTTCCTTTCTATTTATATTTACATTTGAGATTGGATTCATATCGTCTCATTGTTCTGTCACAAACGCGTGTGGAACGCGTGACGGGAACTGAGCCCTTAGCCTCCTATCCCAACTACCTCTTAACTCGCACCATAACCACACTTTTACCTAGCTTGAGTCTAGAGTTAGGCTTTCCACAACACCAGCTGCAACATTTTTTTCAAATGGATTTGCTAATTGGAACTGGAATTGACAATGGCATAAATTGTGGTTTATAAACAAGTCTTATAGGATCAAGTTCCATCGAATTTTTCTTATTTACCTCAATTTGAATTAAAAAAAAAATTAAAAAGATTTCCCCAAACTTTAGTAAAATTACTATTCCATAATTTACAATGACATCAATTGTGTTTATACACCATTATATAACACAATCTTTTAAAATTAAAAAAAAATGATTTATCTTTTTGATTTAAATTTATGAAGCTGAACTTTAGTAAAAACTACTTTTCGATAAATCATTTTGATTCCCACAATTCAAATTTTTTAATAAAGTTAATTCTCAATTTGAAGTTTATGAAATTACACATAATTAAAAATACTTTTCAGTAAATCTTTTTAATTTCCACTAGTCAATGCTTTAAAATCGCATAAAATAAAAAAAAATATATAACAAAAATTGTATATATTAAAATATCTAATCTTTTATAATTGCGTAAAAGTAAAGTTTATAACATTTCAAATATCTAACCGTTTTTAAATGTAATTCTTTTACTAATTCAGCTTGACAAAGATTCTCTTTTATATCCGATCTCCGGCAAAATACGTTCTGAAAATTTGATAAGTTTCCTCGTTATACCCTATACATTTGAGTTGTTTGTGTAACCCAATGATTCTTGAGCAAAACAAGTCTCTAAATAGACTCAACCCATGTGAACTTAGCATTTTCCCAGAGCAGAAATTTTGATAAAATGAATGTTTTTTTTTTTTTTGTTTTGGAGAAATCAAACTTAATTTTTCGAGCACATTTTTAACCCATTTTCCATTTAAGCATGCCCACTAAATATTCTAAAAATTTCAGCAATTTTCAAAAAATTTCTCTTGATAAAAATTTTTACTTCATTTTTCTCCACTTTAAATTCCCGAAATTGAAAGCCATTAACATTTTTTATTTTATATATTTTATTGGTTTTTCATTCACAAAAAAATGCATTTGGAAAAAAATATAATAAAAATGAAGTGTCTTCTCTTTTTTGATTTTTCTTTTTTTGTAATTTAAATCGAATTTGCATTTTGAATTTGAATTTGGGGATTTGGGTTGACAAGAAAGGAATACTTAAGATTACGCTTAATGATGTTGTTGTTGTTGTAACGAAACGTGTCGATATATGAATATATCTAATCTGAACTTTGTTTGCGATAATAAATTAAATGAATGCAATTAAGTGCTGCTGCTGTTGTTGTCAATTGTTTTGATGATGTCGTCATCATCGAATGCTTCAATAATTTATGCGAAGTATTTTCAATGTTTTAAATGTTTATGTAGTATGACTTTTATCGAATTGCGTGTGTGTGTGTGTGTGTGTGTGTGTGTGTATGGATTAATAATGTAATTAAATAATGTATAATCATAATTAATAATAGTTATAGTAATCATAATTACTAGATTAATGTAGGTTTCTTTTATCTTTTCTCTTGTGTTTTGTGTTTACGGAATCGCATTACAAGCTAAACATTGTCTTTTATAAATTGTTTTTGTAGATCGCATTTGTATCATCATATGGACCTTTTTGCCCCATAACAAAAAACGGAACACACGCCAACAAATCTAAACATAGAAACTGAGCACGAAAGAGACGGAGACAGAGACGGAAACGGAGACACAAATAAAGAGCACAACTATATACAAAAAAGAGAACTAAGCACAAAATAAAGAGACAGAGATATACAAAAATATAGAGAAGAGTGAGCACGCGATTTGTGGTTTGGTTCCATTTTGTAGGGTGTCTTGTAGTTGTGTAGTTTAGAGTGTTGTTGTTGTTGTTGATGTTTGTTCCGAGTGATATATGTCCTATATAACGTCCTTAGCCTACGTGGTTTCATTCAGATGCGCACACTGCGCATCCTGCATGAGCTGTGTAAGTTTCTGCGTAAACGTTGGAATGTCCTGCGAAACAGAAAAACAGAAAAAAAGAAAAGATTAGTATGATATTTAAAAATGTGATTACGTATAAAATTTTGAAAACTTCAATTTCTCCAGCTTAGAAATAGTTATCGCACTACTTTTTATACTTTTATACTTTTATCACATAATACATTTTTAGAAAACATTTTGTATTTAGGAATTATTAAATTTAGAAAAGTTCAAATCTCCAGCTTTAGAAATAGCTCTAGTAACTCTTTTTATCTTTTGGTATTACCAATAAAGTTTTTAGAAAACAGTTTGTATTTCGATTTCCTAATTTCAAACCTCTAAAAACTTTGTAGATAGTTATTATTAATTTTACAAAATTTCTAACCTCTAGCCTAAAAATAGTTCTTGCTATTCTCTTTATATTTTAAGTATCACTTATAATAATGTATTTAGTTAGTATTAAGTCTAAAAAAATTTCAAACACTTTGTAATTAGTTATTATCAAGTTTTAATAAAACATTTTGTAATTAGTTATTATGAAGTTTTGCAAATTTAAAACCCCTAACTCAGTAATAGCTCTATCAATTCTATTTACATTTTAGTTTTCAAAGATGTTTTAAAAAAGTTCTGTGGTTATTGGAAAGTTCATTGAGAACATTTCAAATCTCTTGGAAACAGCTTCTAGCAATTCTTTTTTTTATATTTGTACTATCACTTATAAAGTTTTTAGAAAACATAAAGTATTTAGTTATTATCAAGTCTAGCAAATTTCAAATCTCTAGCGTAGAAACAAATATTTAGCTGTTTCAATTCTTTTTATATTTTTAGAAATTAATTTTTATAAAGTTTTGTAGTTGTTACAAAGTTCTTCGAGAACATTTTGTTTTCAGTTATTTGAAGTGTGTAAAAAAACATAATTTTCAATTCGATACTAATCTTATTTAAGCTCTGTAGGAATCACATAACAAATCTTTTATAATTCTCTACTTTGAGTAAGAATCACATAAGACAGATTAGACGGACAGATGGATTAATTGGCTGCCTAATTGGCTATCAAAAGCTGTACTACAAGACTTCTACTATTTAAAATTCGATTTGATTTGCTTGCTTACAGTTGTCTGGCATATATCCTCGAGTGCACTTTGGGCCACCGGCAGCGAGGCATTAAGGAAGCTCTCGTGCAGTTGCCGCCTATCCACCTGACCCATGGCATATAGCGCCTGTGCGATTAGATCAAAGTGCAAAGCACCTTCGCCACTTAGCAATAGATTGAGCAGCGCACGCTGAAACGATGCCAACAGTTGCTCCTTGAACAGGACACGCTGATACAATCGACTGCGCTCATTCACATTCTGCATCGATAAAAGGACGCTGCGCACATTGCTGGGATCGGTGCCACTCACAAGCATCTGGCCGTATGCATTCATGATGGCCATAAAGTTCTCCGGATGCAAATTGTCGCTGCAATTGGCAACGCCATTGCCATGGCCGTTGCTCAATTGATTCTTGTAGAAGAATTGCCATTTGCAGGTGAG
Source organism: Drosophila pallidifrons (assembly GCA_023558445.1). Lineage (NCBI taxonomy): Eukaryota > Metazoa > Arthropoda > Insecta > Diptera > Drosophilidae > Drosophila > Drosophila pallidifrons. The sequence continues at coordinate 23,824,937 of CM042351.1, read as the reverse complement.
CACGCTGAAAAGGAAGAGGAGAAAAACATTGATTAGATTGACAGGTAAGTAACTTTCTGTTAAGAAACATACTGTTAACTAGCAAACAATTAACTAACTAAGAGTCAACTAACTGACAGTTAAATAACTTAATGTTACCTAGATTACAGTTAACTTTCATACAGTTAAATTATATGCAGTTAGATAACATACAATTAACTAACTGACAGTTAACTAACGTACTGTTAACTTACTGACAGTTAACCGACAGGTAACTAAAATACTGAAACAAACTGTTAAGAAACATACTGTTAGCTAACTGAGAGTTAACTAACTAACAGGTAACTAACTTACTGTTAACTAAAATACAACTTTCATACAGTTAGCTAACATACAGGTAACTATCTGAGATTTAACTGACAGTATACTAACAGACAGTTATTTAAGTGACCGTTAATTAACAGACAATTGCTTAACATACAGTTAAGTAACTGGCAGTTAACTAATTGAGAATTAACTTACTAACTTAATGCCAATTATCTTACAGTAAACTGACAGCTAACTAACATACAGTTAACTAGCTTAGAGCTAACTGGCAAACTTTATGCTAATTATCAGACAGTAAACTAACAGTTAACTTACACACAGTTAACTAACTGATAGTGAACAAACAGACAGTTAACTAACAGACAATTGCTTAACATACAGTACACAACTAAAACACAGTGAACTGACAGTTAACTAACAGACACTTAACTAACACAAACACACAAGTGTCTCGCTTTACCTGTCGAATAACGCATAGAGCAAACTCGTGATTTCGCTGCTATCGGTGGCCGCATTCTGTTGCTGCAACAGCGGCAATATTTGCTGTGTGCTAAAGCTCAGGATGTTTGGCAACAGTGCCAACGACGCGCTTCCCGGTTGCTCCACAATCAGTTGAAACATTTGCAGCACCTTTTCCATCACCGCCAGTCGACTCAGCGTCAATTGTTCCCTACGGTTTAGAAAGAGTTAGCGTGATAAAGCGAGAAAGAGAGGCGACAACTCACCTGCTGCTCACATCGATGAAGAGCGTGATCATCTCCTTGATGAACTGCGCACCCAAGTGCATCGGCAAAGTGCGCAGCATGCTCAGACTGAACTCGGCCACCGTGATGGCCATGGCAATGCTGCTCAGTCCATAGCTGTTGAAGATGATCAACGCCTTGTTCAAGATGGGCTGCCGGAAAGGGGGAAAAGCAAGAGTTGGAAGAAGAAGTTAGTTAGAGTAAGAAACGTTATTTCTAATTACAATAAATACTTCATTTAAGAGCTTAACTTGTGAAACAGTCAATTGGAAATAAATACATACATAAATAAACCATTTAAATTAATATAATATAATATACTAAGATTCCAAAGGGAAATCTCTAATACTAATCCTTTCTAATGTTTATGTTACACATATAAAATAATATTTGAATCTACAATACAAATACAAACTACAACAAATATATAATTTCTATCGCAAATATATGAAAAAAAAAACAGATTCAAATCCAAGTTTATAGAGAGCTGAGTGGCATATATAAAGAAATACATAAATAAAAATATTATTGAGCAACAAAATTACAAATTCCTAACAATTTTAAATTATGTACAAACTAAACTAAATAATAATAATAAAATATTGAGAAAATAGCTATTAAATACACATTTAAATACAAGAGAAAATCATTGCAACTAAAGTAATATAAATAAACATAATATATTATGACAGTGTAGCTCATGAGTAGCTAACTGACAGACAGTTAGGTAACATACTGTTAACTAACTCACTATTAACTAACATACTGTTAAATATCTGACAGTTAAGTGACTGAAATAAATAAAATACTGTCAATACTATACCGTTAACTAACGTACTGTTCACTAACACACAGATAACTAACAGACTGTTATTTAACAAACACTTAACTAATATATAGTTAGCTAACAAACTCATAACTAACTGACAGTTAACTAAGCCATTAATAAGGATATATGTATGTAATCCTCATATTTGTGTTGAGGATTGGTTTATTTCTTTATATTTGCTACCCTTGTGTTGTTAATGTACTTTAAATATGCTGTAACTAAGTAAGTTAGCTAACCTACAGTTAACTTACTGACAGTTGAGGGACACACAGCTAACTGTCTGTTAACTAACATCCTAACATACTGACAGTTACCTTAGTAATAAATAACTAACTGACGGTTAACAAACAGATACTTAACTGACAGTTGACAGTCGTAGTATTTAATTAACTGACAGTTAACTAACACAAAATTAACTAGCAGACAGTCAACTAACAGATAGTTAACTAACTAACTGTTCACTAATAACTATTTAGCTAATTCAAGTGATTTTCGATTAGTTCCTAGTCACGTGCAGTTGCTCACCTTAAATGTGGTGGCCAGCATATCCTTGGCACTGGCGCCCGTCGCCTTAAAGTACTCGATGAGCGCCGTAAATGTGCCCAGCAAATTGAGCGTGGCCGCCGCCACTTTGCTCTCGCCCGCTGCGGCCAGATCGAGTTCTACGAAATTCCTGGCCAACGAATCGATGTATTCACGGAGCATCCAGAGGCGTCGAGGATAATCCTGCTGGGGTTCCGGCACCGATTTCCATGGCAGCACCATGTAGCTAACGAGACTGATGTGAACGTTGATGCACACTTGTCGCGGCAGCTGGGCGCCGAGGCGTGGCCCCGCCTGCATTAGACTTTGGATCTCGGGTATGTCGAGCAGACACTTGGGTCGTATCACAGTCGCAATGAAGAGCAGCACTTCGCTGGCCGCCTGCTGAACGATCGGCGAGGCGGCCGACAACGAATTGTTGCACGCAAAGATGCTGCCCAATATGGCAAAGAGTCGATGCAGCAGCTGTTCGCTGTTCAGCGACTTCGACAGCGGAAAAATGCTGCGTATGGCCAATAAAACTTGAGCGTAACTATAAAAGAATTGCGAGAAAAGATTAACATTAATCTCAATTCAAATTCAAAAAGTATTCAAAAGGGTAAACTCATAAGAAACAATGAAAAAAAAGTTCAAATCGATTACCTTTGAAACTCATTTGATTTAAAATCTGAACAGAACTACAAATTGACTAATGTGTAACTTATTTAAATACAAATAAAACAAATTTCAAATTAAATTTCCATCTCTTTTCAATTCAAATCTCAATCCTCAAGTTGACTGCTATGAAAATACTATTAAATCAAATTTCATAGACAAAACAGCAAGCTCGCTGCTATGAAATGCATTAACAATTGAAAATCAACATGCTGGTTTCTATGCAACTCTTTCAATTCATATCTCAATCATCCAACTGACTGCTAGGAAATTACTATGAAATTTAATTTCAACTGAAATTCCCATCTCATCGAAGAGCTAAAAGTTAATGGTTATCCAACCCATTTAAATTCGAATCTAAAGCATTAAGCAGTCTGCTAAGAAATTACTATAAAGTCAAATCAAATGAAATCATCCACAAAACTCCAATCTAGCTTGCTGCTATGAAATACATTTCAATTCCAATAACAAGCGCTAAGCTGTCTGCCAAAAATTCAGTTCTAAGAAAACTAAGATTATCTATTTCACTCTTCCCGTATGCTGGTTGCTAAGCAACTCATTTCAATCTCAAATACCAATCCTCAAGCTGCCTGCTATGAAAATACTATAAATTCGAATAACATCGACAAAACGGCAAGCTAGTTCACAGCTATAAAACAAGCTTCTTGCTGTGCAACTCAATTCAATTCAAATTTCAATCCTTAAGTTGGCAGCTATGAATTTAATGTAAAATCCAATTTCCTCGACAAAAATGCGAGTTCGAAATGCATTTGAAGTTCAATAAGAAGCTAAGCTTGTTGCCAAAAAAGCAAACGAAGTTTATCTTTGCCAGAGTTATTCCCCTGTTCTAGTAAGTTAGTTGCTATGCTTAACTTATTTCAATTCAAACCCGAATCCTAAAGCTGGCTGCTATGAAGTTACTGTGAAATCAAATTTCATCGACAAATGCATTTTAATAAGTTATCCCAATCTCCTAGTAAGCTAACTTATTTCAATTCAGATTACAATCCTCATGCTGGCTGCTATGAAAATACTGAATGTCTAGTATCATATCAATCATATCAACAGAACAGCAAGCTAGCTCGGTGCTCTGAAATGCATTTAAGCTGTCCGCTATAGAATTCTATTCTGTGCAACTCACTTTATCTAAGCCAGTTATTCCATTCTCTTAGCTGGTTGCAATGCAACTTCAATTCAAATCTTAATCCTCAAGCTGTCTGCTATGAAAGTACTATAAAATTAGATTACATTAACAAAACAACAAGCTAGCTCGCTGCTCTGAAATGCATTTAAGCTGTCTGCTATAGAATTCTGTTCTATGCAGTTGTATACCCCTCTTCTAGTTTCTTCGACGCCCAACAACAACAACTTACAGGTTATCCAAATCAGTCTGAAAGCTCGCCTTGTCCGCATCGTGGCTGCCCACACGATTGCTGGCCAGCAGCTGCAGCGTTTGCAGCAATCGATCCGACAGCACTTGCAGCTGGCTTTCCATTTCATCCACCACATCCGCTGGCGCCGTCGCCGTATCCATTAGAGGCGCCAATCGAACCACAGCCTGACACACGGTCGCAAAATCTCGCAATATTTCCCCAACATTGGCCATCTTCAGCTTTCGCGCCGCCTCATAGCAACGTCCACTGCCATGATCCAGCGCCAATTCCAGCGATAGCAAATACGTCTGTGGCCGCGACCAATGTGCAAACACTTGGGCAAACACAATGTGAGCACCGCGCGTGGTCGCCAACAGTGCCAGGCACTCGAAGCATTGGTCCAGGAACTGTTGCCACTCCGTTGTGGGCGTCTGCAAGTATAAAGAGGGGAAAGATCTTATCAGTATAGAGTTCTTAACGAAATATACAAAAAAAAAACAAGCTACAGCGGAGCTTTAAAGAAATATATCTTCTGTCTACTCCACAAAGAAATATATATATGTAGATCTATACATAAGAAATTTCTTAACAAATTCTTTAACAATTATTAAAAAGCAAATCTTATTTAAAGAATGCTATCTATTAGGAATGGATTTTTGAATTGGAATTTGGCTGAATTTTGAAATGTTGGTATTCAATTTGAGATTATAAAGCAGTTCGTATGCTTAATATTTAAAATGGCTTCAGCTGAAAACTCGAATAAATTTTGAGTCAATTTTTGTAAATGGTGATATTTTAAAAACATAAATCATTTTAAAATAATGAATCATAATCATATGCCAAAAAAATCGTAAGACACATAATTCCAAAAAAAAAAAAGAAATGAGCAATTAATTAATCAAGAGCAGCTTAAATTGATGGCAAAAGCAAAAGCGTAGATTATGCGAATTTGATGTTAATAATGATTTCAAAACATTGCAATAAATGAGAATTTGCCTTAATTTTGAAGGTTGATATCCAATTAGAGATTGTAAAGCAGGTCGTAAGCTTAATATTTAAAGAGGGTTTGAGCTGAAAACTCTAATGAAGTTTAGGTTTTATGAACAGTAAATTTTTGTATGTGAACGAATTGAGAATGTGGCACTTAGAAATCAGCTATACATATAACATTTGTTAAAAAGATCGTAAAGCTCATATTTCCAAAAAAGAACTGTGCAATTAATTAATCAAGAGTAGCATACATTTATGGCAAAAGCGTAGAGTAAGCATTAGCTTACTGTTATTTTTGTTTGCTATTATTAAATGAAGATGACAACATTGCAGTAAATGGGAATTTGACTGAATTTTGAAAATTTATATTCAATTAAATAACGTAGCACGATTTACTGAGTCCAATGTTAATGAATTTGAAATTGACTAGATTCAAAAGCTAAGCTATGCAAGACATTTAAACTGATCTGCGATTGAATATTCAAACTATTTAAAAGTGAATGGAAATCATATAAAACTAATTTAAACTGATCTGCGATTAAAAGTTCGGAACTATGGAAAAGCGATTGGAAATCATAGAAAACTAATTTAGAGTAATCTGCGTTTCAACATTCTATGGAAAAGTGAAAGGAAATGAAAGCAAACTAATCCTAAGAATACGCACATCATCCTCCATCAGTTCGTTGTCGAGCAACTCCAGCTCCGGTTTGTTGATCTCAAACTGTGTGCGTCGCATAATCTCATCGACCAGCTTCATCATGACATCGCCATGATAGGCGGTCATCCTTGTGGGCTGCTGTGCAATCACTTTTATAATAGGCGTCCAAATGTCCAGTTTCTCGGTAAAATCCAGAGCACCGTGCACTATAAAAAATATGAAATATTTAAATTGATTCTTTTTATAAAATATGTTGTTATCAGATCAATTCTCACATTTGATGGTGCAGCGATAGAGTTGATCGAGAAATGATTCAAGCATTTCATTCTCCTGCAGCAATTTGCCCGCATATTTTGTGGTATAGAGACGCAACAGTTCACGAAACTTATCGCTATACATTTCACTTTGCTGCTTTGTCGTATTGTGCTGCTCCAGCAATCCACTGACGCCGTTCATCAAGGTGCCCGCATACGGCAGCGGCTTCTGCAAATACAACAGCTCATTCAGCACCGAGAGCGCTGCCAGCGAGATTGGTTCTTTATCGTGGCGCCATTGCGATAAGTCGAGTATGCTCATCAGGAAATACTCAGAGATCAGATCGGTGCGTATCCAGGAGACCAAATGCTGCACACAGCTCAGCAGCTCCAGCACAGAGGAACTGCAAAATGCAAATACCATAAGTGGGTTTTAGGATATATTGTTGAAATTCAAATTGCTGGAAAACTTGTTGCATCTTCTTCAAATTTGTTAATCTTCCTTTTAAATTACACTCTTCGAGTTCGACTTGTTGGATCAGTTATGAATAACATCTAAATTGACATACTAAAAGTGTGTTTTAGTATATTGTTGAGGTAAAACTTGTTAATCTTCATTTTAGAATTACACTTTGTGAACACTTAGCTCGTTAGATTAGTTATGAATAACATCTTAATTGAAATACCAAATTTGGGATTGAAATTGATGATATATTAAAAGAGGAAAAACTTTAGAATTTTCTTATGTTAGCTTGATAGGCAATTAAAATCTAAATTGAAATACCAAAAGTTTGTTTTAAAATATTGTTGAATTTCAAATTAAGAAAAACTTTGGTAATCTTCTTTTTAGCACTATTCTTTTTGAACACTTAGCTTGATAGACAATTCAAAACACGAATTGAATTAATAACCTTGATTTCTTTATGAATACCATCTAATATGACTTACATATATTTATCCAACTGTTAACATTGTCCAATTGGAATCCTAGTCCAATTTAAATTCTTAGTTTCAACTCATTTTTAATAGCAACTAATTTGCAAGTTTTCGCTTGCCAACAAGTTGTTTAGTTATCAAAATTGGCGACAACATTAAGAGTTATCTAGCTGATAAGTTAAACAATCACTGATTGGAAAGTAATTTTCATAATAATTATACACGTGGTGGCTAACAAGAAATACTGCATTTGAAGACCTGGTTTTTCTTATAAGCATTTCTAATAAGCTTCTTAATTCGGAATTCTTCAGTTAAGAAAGTATTTGAGATACATTTTACTTTATAATGCAAAGATAACTGCAACTTATGTGGGATTTAAAGAATTGTATTTCTTTCAAAATATCTCCTCAGTTGTTATATGATTTTGAGAATTTGAATTATGTTACAAATTAAAAACAGAACAGTCTTTAATAATAATATAAAATGCTTCCATTTATAAACGTACCATTGGGGCCGCTAAGCAAGATGTGGGTGTACTTCCCCTTAAAACACTATTTCAACTATAATTTGCTTAACAGCTTCACTGGTAACTATCCGTAAAACAGACAGGATTTAAAAAGAACAGCGTTTAGTTCGGCTTTAGTGGTATACTCATCTCATTTAAGGGCCACACTCAATAAAAAAAGCTAAACTATATCAATTTCCTATTGGATTGGCCAACATTAACGCCGCTAAGCAAGGTGCAACTATGATTAGCTCAACTTTCACTGGCAACTATCCGCAAAACAGGCAGTAAACCACATATATTAGTGGCAGTTAACTTAAATTATTGAATTTCTTTTATTAACGAGCAATTAAGGCCGCTAAGCGAGATCTACTTGCCCTATAACCACTATTGCAACTATGATTTGCTCAACTTTCACTGGCAACTATCCGCAAAGCTAATACATACCTTAATTGATTGTCATTTGGCAGCGCTGTGGTTAGACTGAAGTCCATGAATGTGCTCGGTATGGTGGTTTGAATGTCTTTGCCATTGATATGACAGACGGCGATTAACAGATATTTGGTGACCAGATCCATAACATCGGGTAAACACATGGAAATGCTGCACACACACAGACACACAGAACGAGTGTGAGTGAGAGAGAGGGGAAGACATGTGGATACAATGGATAATTTACAAGAAGACATTCCAAACTTACCACAGCTGAAAGTATTGTTTCCATTCACTATTGAGATCACCACGATTGCTGACCACCTCCTCGGATGTGACGCGCAACAGATTGATGCCCAAGGCGAATCGGGTCTTTGTCAGCTCCATGCAATGCTGCATATAATTGGGATCCAGTTCGGGAAACTCGCGTTTACCCAACAACGCGATCAGCTGTGCCAATGTATCGCGATGTCGTCGCGCCCCGCTCAACACCGATAGCTGGGCATAATTGTGCCACAACTGTTCCCGCAACAAGGCGCGATCCGCTGGCGTCAATTGCGTCCAACGTCGGGTGATTGTGTGCTCCAGGGTTGAGGTGCTGAAGAACCAAAGGAATTGATTCTCCGTGAAACTGTTGCTCGCTGTGGCAACCCGTAAACAGAGTTGCCATGCCTCCGGTTGCGATTTGAAGGCCAGCAAATTGGTTTCAATCTCACGTTTGCGTGCATTGCTCGTCGTTGGCTGGTAGAATTCATTCAACAGCACTTCCACCGACGTCATCGATGCGGCGTGCTATCAGAAAGAAGGGAAAAAAACATATGACGCATTTTGTGGTGTGTGTGTGTGTGTGTGTGTGTGTGTGTGTGGCATAACTCTTTTCATTTTTTTGTGATTTGATTATTAAGGCTAACGCCCCATTGTCGCAGTCACAGTCGCAGCCGCAGCCTTATTTTTCATTTTTGGCTTACTTGTTAGCCTTAGTAGACCAAGAGAGAGTGTAAGCGAGCAACAGAGAGAGAGCGAGAGGGACACTTACCATTTTTGTTTAGCGGTGTGTGCGCTCGTCTTCCCCCCTCCCTTGATCCAAGTGGGTATGGGTGTGTGTGTGTTTGAGTGTGCTTGTGTGTGGTGTGTTGTGATGTGATGTGATGGTTTTTGTGCTCAGTGCTCAGCGGTGATTGGCGGTGGTGGCGGCGACGGTGGCGGCGGCGTTCTATGCATCAATCAGCAGTCGTTGATTGCAATAAATCTCATGATTTTTGCATTTGAATTTTAGTCTTTTTTCTATTTTTCTTTTTATCAATCTTTTCCTTTGTGTATATACGACTTGCACATATCGGCAGTGTTGCCAGTGCAATTCGGCTTTAGCGTTGCCACATCCGTTGCAGCACTCCTCTGCACACTTTTAATAGCACGGTGAACGGTTAACAGCGACCAGTATGCCAATCACTGTTAACGCTAGCAAAAATTTAAAATAAAATAATATACGATAACTTAATATACTCAAAATAATTGTTTATGACTTTGACTAGTAGCACAGCTAGCAGTTATTAAATTTTATTTCTACTATTTAGTAATAAAGCAGCGTACCTAGATGTCTTAAAAAGGCATAATCTACAGTATTTTATATGAATCTTTGGTATTTAAATACTAGTTTACTAGTTTAAAGTACACTAAATTATTTCGTATTTAATTGTTTGTAATTAACCACAACACAACAAAATGCAAATAATATGACTAATAAGGGAGCAATTAATGCAGTTCTCACAACACAGTTATTTGCTTCCTACATTCAGATTCAGAAATAAATTAAAACATGGTGAGTATAATTACGCTAGAAATAGTAGTATATTTGATTAATATTTTTTAAATATCATGGTGATGATAATATTTTGTTTTATTATATGATTTATTTATAATAAAATAAAAGTTGCTATACTCATAAAAAATAAGTAATTTTAAATAAGTAATTTTAATTAAAAATAAATGTTAATAAAATATATATTATTTAACGCATTTTTGTTTAAATTAAAAAAAAATTGCGTTTAATATATATTTTTAATAATAATACAAGTAATAAAAATGATTTGTATAATAACAGCTGATGTTTTCCAGTCCACCAATTTGCTCTAGAAGTGTAACCAGCTGTGTAAGCAATATTTCTGGCAAGAAATAGTATATTTGAAATAAGTGATTTACGGTCACACTGATTATCAGCTGGAAATCCGAATTGCGAGTACCAGAGAAACAACGGTAGAAAACGAAAGAAAACGAATGGAGCGAAAGCAATCGCAGTGCACCAATTTTTTTTTTTTTAGTATGTTGAGCAGGCATTAAACAACTATTAATTATTAACCGATTGTCGCTGTCGTAACGGAAACGTAAAAAAAAACGCGAAAGTAAAAACAACAAAATAAATAAAATGCACAGGCGGTCGGTGCATACAACTATGTGGAGAAGCATCGAAGCGTAAAAATCAAAGTCGGCAATCAGCCAACATCAACAACAACAGCACCAGCACCACAAAGTCATCACCAGCCATACAACAGCATCAGCAACAATAATACAACGGAGAAAACATAATAGAACTTAAAGGTATGGCCCATGGCCAAATGAAATGCACAAATACCACAAAGAAGAATTACACTTGAAGTTTAAGTACATATTTAATAGCAAAGGTCTTGCAAATGAAATGCAATGTCTGCGCATGTTTGTGTGAGTGTGAGTGTGCGTGCGCGTGTAAATGCATGCTTATGGTGGGGGCGGGGGTGCGTTAGGTATTGGAATAACAATAATAACAACAGCAGTTGCATGTAAGCAGTTTTAAGTGTGCCCAGCTAAAAGATCGACGATTCTAACTGTTTTACTCTTACATATCCACATTGCACATTTATGCATGTGTATTGTATGCGTGTGTCACAAGCCCTTGCAGTTTTGTTTTGCCGTCTGACTCGTCTCTCTTTCTCTGTCGCTCGCATTGTTTGCTGGGCGAGAGAGAGAATGTTTCGTGCATTGCTAAAATAGCCATTGTAATTTCGTTTTTGTTCTTTCCTTTTTCGCTATTCTTTTTTGGGCAGAGGCACTTGTATTTTGAAAAACCGTTATGTGTCTGTGGTTTGTATGTGTGTGTATCCTTGTGGCTTTCTTTGTGTCTGCTTTGCGTTTACATATGAAGTGTGTAACTGTTATCAGCAAAAATAAAAAACAAAAACTTGGGTCAGAAAACAATGGCCGTCCAGCACTCACATACATAAACTTTCAAACTGTTTTTTTGACAACGTTGCTCAAAAACTACAATCGTATATTTTAATACCCGTTTCGTATTTGCAGCAGGGTGTAATAATTTCATGGCCAGCTAAATTATCAACTGAACTATTTTATCATCATTTCAATATACATAAGTTGTTCATTCTCCAACAACTTGCTTTGTCGGGTATTCGGGAGTCGAGCAACTACGTTCAAAAGCAGCTTAGTTGTTAATGCTTAATCATAGGTGTGATATTCGTGTATTGGTAGCATTTCTTCGCCTCTTCTTCTTTGTGACTATTGGTGCTCTGCTACTACGCACTTTGCTTTGCACGCTTATTGCGTTGTGTTTATGATTTCTTTTCCCTTTTTTTTTCTTTGGCTTTGGCTTTGCCTTTGCTTTTGCGTTTTAAATCTTATCAGCAGCACTCTCACACACACACACACAAACACATGCGCACATACACGTTGCTATAGAAATGTTAACGAAGCACAAAGCTAAAGCTCTCAAAAAAGACTTTTTAACATTTTCAACTGCCGTTGGCCTTAGCCCATTTCCCTTAGCTCCCCCTTCCCTGTCTCACTCATCGCTCCACCCCGCCAATTTATACCCTTTTTTGCATGCCTCATTATGCACTTTAATGCGCAGTCAATGACCGTGCGACCTATGCAGGGATGTCTGCCTGTATGTGTGTGTGTGTGTGTGTGTGTGTGTATGTACATATGTGTTAGGTGGATCAGAGTAAGAATAGTAGGATGAGGAGGTGTCACCCACTCAGAAATGCATGAACAACGTTTATGTGGCAGCTTAACGTGACTAACAGAAGTTTTGCCCGTATAAATTTACAAACACACGCATACCTATTTAATGTACGTGTGTGCATTTGACCCCATTAGGTTAGCACTTAAACCAATTCCCTTGCATTTAGTTTTGTTACCGGACTTCAATTCCTAACAACTGCACTGCATTGGGCAGGTCAATGGGTGATGTGATGGGCGGGAGTAAAAGTAATAGAAGCAACGCGTGTGTGCGTCATTGCGAATTAACACCAAACGTTTTTTTTTTTGTTTTGTTTTGTTAGTAGTGTTGGCAAATGAAGGGCATTGAAAGCTTCGGCGTTGCTCGGTTGTGCTCTTTGCTTTGTTCCGCCTGCGTGTATGTGTTTTTGTCTCTCTCACTCGCTCGTTCGGCGTGTGTGTGTGTGTGTGCGCGCGTTGCATTTGGCGTCGTGTGTGCTTTACAGCTGCTGTCCTTGATTATAGCTTTTCTTTGCTTTGGCAGAATTGTGGACTACTCGCTTGTTGTTGTTTCTGTTTTTGTTTTTGCTGTTGCTGTTGCTTTCTGCTGCCTGCTTTGCTTGCAGCTCTTTCGCCTAATATTTGTTTGTATAGTTTTGCTGCTACTTCCACTGTTGTTATTGTTGTTGTTGTTGTTGCTGCTGGTGTTTTTGTTGTTTTGGCTATGGCTCTCGCTTTGTTATTATGATTTTCTTTGTACATGTGCTTTGTGGGGGCCTCTCTTTGTGTCTCTATTCTCTCACTCTGCTGTTGTTGTTGTTGGTTCGCCCTCGTTCTCAGTGCTGCCAACTGCCAGAAAAAAAAAAACAGTTTTCTATGCAGGCACTGAAATAAAAGCTAAATACGCGTAGTCAACAATCATGCACTACAACGTGTATGAGAAAAAATTCGCTTTTATATTAGGTCTTTATTTTATTGCAATAATAGAGTTTGATTGTGAATGTTTTCAAAATTAAGTTAGTTTAGAGTCTTTTTCTCTCGACAAGGCGAACTTGTGCTTGTGATAAATCGATAAGCTTGAAATTTTTGGCAGTAATTACGTACGAATCGATAGATATGATAATAATAATTAAAAATTAGTCCCATAGCCAAAATTGCAGTAAGCTGCAAGGCATCATAGTTAAAAAAAGCTAGATTTGACTGAAATAAAGCGCAGTTAGCAACACTGTGGCCAGCAGGTTGGCGCGTCGCGCTCTCTCGATAAACTTCGCTTGCGCTCTCTATCGCTCTCGTTCTCAATGCCTGCCTGCGCTGTGCTCTCTCCCTCGCAGTCACCGTCGCCGTCGCTTGCGTCGCAGTTTGGTTGTTGTGTCGTCGTCGTCGTCGTCGTCGTTGCTGTCGCTGCTTGTGCTGTGTGCTGCTTCTTATGCTGCTTTCAGATGTTCGTGTGCTTGCTGCGCTGCTCGCTGGGGGCTTCCAAACTCTGTTGCCAGTTAATTTTCAGTAACTAGTTGAAGTAGACAACACACACAAAACAGCAAAAAAAATAAAAACGGAGCAAAATCAAATCAAAAGGCAAGAAACAGCAGCAGCAACAACAACAAAATCGACTCCAAAAATTAGCAAAGTAAAGAGAAAAAAACGCAACAAAAATCAAAAAGCAAAGCAAACGCAAAAAAAAAACAAAAACATCAGCAGCAGCTCCATGTTATCTCTTGTTTTGTGTGTATGTGTGTGTGAGTGTGCGTGTTTTTGTTGAAATTGTTTTGAAAAAGTTTCGTAATTATCTGAAAATGCAATACAAATGAATTGCAGTCAGCTGCGTGTGTCTCTTTATGTGCGTGTGTTTGGTTTGTGAGTGTGTGTAGAGCAGCCACAGATAGAATATAGAGAGAAAGCATGCAAAGCAAAGAAAAAAACAATTTGATTTTCATTTCATTTTGAAATTTGCTTTCTTTTTGCCCAACAAAATATTAAAAATACATATCACACACATGTACGTCGTATATACACACACATATGTATGTGTATGTGTATCTCAATGTGTGTATTGTGCCATCATTATTAGACAGTCACGGTCCCCCACAGCAACAGCAACAAATACAACAACAACAACGAAGGCGACAGCGATATGTCTTGAAACGAAATTGCAGCTGAGTGTCATTTGGTTAGTCAGGCAACGCTGTGTTGTTCTTGTTGTTGTTGTTGTTGTTGTTGTTATTGCTTGCTGCTGATCTTCCAGAGCTGCGAGAGCGTGGGCTACACACTCGCATACAATTAATACACACGGACACAGAGAGACCAACACACAGCTGAGAGACCAGCAACAACAAACAAAATCCACTGAAAAGCAACGCAAATAACAACACTCCATCCGTGTGAATGCCTGTGTCTGTGTGTGTGCGTGAATACAGTGAAACTTAGCAAAGAACAAGTAACAAAATTTCATTTCCAATTGAAAAAAGCTCCACTGTAGTTAGAGTGTACACAAACAAAAATAAGAAGAGTCACAACCAGAGAGAGAGCGAGCGAGCGAGCGAGAGCCGAAGACATTTGGAATTAGCTCATCCCAGCAGTGAGATAGAGAGCGCATGTGAGCAAGAGAGCTTGACCAGCAACATCAGCAGCATTTTACAGTGAATGCTGTCAGTTAAACGTCCAGTTTAGCTAGGGAACTTAGCACAAAATATACATACATACATATGCACACACACATGCCTGCGAAATTTTTGAGTTGAAACAGTTGTGGTTTTAATAATGAGATGAAACAGTGTAAGAATATGCCAAGTGATTAAACTTTTTTGCGTAGTTTCTGTGTGTGTTGAACAAATTTTGTGCGCACTGTATATTTGTTGATATTTTGCAACTGTTACGGGGGTTGTTTCGCTTACACACAGTCACACTCACTCATACATACATACAGAGTCATTCCCTCACTTGCTGGCTCACTCTTACTCAGCAGGCACAGCCGGAGTCAGCCAATAACATTAAACAGCTGAGCTTGTTTGGAAACAAACAGCCGTCTGCACTCCCCTCCGTCCCCACACCCTATTCCACCGTTCACACGCGCAAAATGATGAACACAGAACAACAACAGCAAAAATATGTAATGGGTGAAACAATTGAATTTGAGAGTGCGAGAGCGTGCGTGTGCGAGTGCGAGTGAGCAAGAGTTGGATATTTCCATTTTTGTTCAATGCCTGATTGACAGTCAGCCTGAAAGTATGCAGTGTGCAAAGTGTTGCAATTGTCCTTGGATGCGTTTTGCTTGCCCTTTTGCTACTGAGCATTTACTTCCCCCCTCGTACTCTTCCCCCACCCACAGAGTGATGGCAGGGAGAGCGCGAGCGTGAGTGTGAGAGAGAAAGGGTGCTAGTGGGTGTCAGCAGCAGCGACGTCACATTTTGTTGTTGCTATTGCGACTGCATCATGAGCTGTGCTGCTTGCTGCGACGCTGACATAGTTTCGTTATGATATGGGACAGTGCAAGTGCGAGTGAGACAGCAATGTTATTTGACCTACATTTCAGTTCATAGGCAAAAGATGCATCAGCAGCAGCAGCAGCGCAGCATGCCTGATAGCATTGATAACGCACTTTATATAATATACATACACATGTGAAAAGTCATTTAATTGAAAGTTGTTTTCTATTTTTTGGTTTATTTTGCAGACGGGACAGCAGCAGCTGGGAAACATTTTCAATGAGTGTGCGGCCATAAAAGGAAAACGCGAGCGGGGAGCAGTTGACAACAACAACAAAAACAAAACACTAGACAGCAAATAAACAAACCACAACACAAACAGCAATAGCAACAAAAACAATCACCGCCTTAGCCTTAGCCTTAGTGGATACAACGAGAAGTAGGAGACCAAAAGACGACACTACAAACAAAAACAAAAAACTAAAAGAGAAACAAAATCTTAACTTAAATTAACTATATTGTTAAAGCAAAACACGCAAATCAAAGATGTCCTCGCCCAGTGCTGGTAAACGACGCATGGACAATGACGTCATCAAGCTAATTGAATCAAAACACGAGGTCACCATCCTTGGCGGCCTCAACGAGTTCCATGTAAAATTCTTCGGACCCCAGGGCACGCCCTACGAGGGCGGCGTATGGAAGGTGCGCGTCTATCTGCCCGACAACTATCCCTTCAAATCCCCCAGTATTGGGTTCGTGAACAAAATCTATCATCCGAACATTGACGAATCATCGGGGACCGTTTGCCTCGATGTGATCAATCAGGCCTGGACAGCGTTGTACGATCTGTCGAACATCTTTGAATCGTTTCTCCCACAGCTGTTGACATATCCCAATCCGGTGGATCCCCTGAATCGCGATGCCGCCGCCCTCTATCTCCACGAGCCGGCGGAATATCATCGCAAGGTCGCCGACTATGTCCAACGATATGCGACCGAGGATGCGCTGCGGGCGGCGCAGCAGGAGAGGGAGAGCAGCGACAGTGAGTCGAGCATGTCGGATTATAGTGAGGATGAGGCCCGAGATATGGAGTTATAATATCGGTTTAACTGGATAACTGTTTAGATGGAGATGCAGAGAGGGAGAGATGGAAGAGAGGGATAGGGAGAGGGAGAGAGGAGGAACAATCAGATGATCGCCTAATTAATAATTTCGAAAATGCAGATAACAAACATTAATTATGATATATATATATATATATATATATATATATATATATATATTCATATATAAAGAACGTGATTCGATGATTGCGCAGATCGTTCAGATTTGCGCACACATACTTATAAATAATACACACACACACACACACACACACACACGCATATATATATATAGTATATCTCTATATATATGTATGATATGTATATGTGCATGCATATATGCATATATATTTATTTATTAACGTAAGCAACAAAAGTTTGAAACAATTCTTAGTACTATAGCAATTAGTAGCTGATAACAACAACAACAACAAACAGATTAATAATTTTGAATTGAAATCTAACGCAATTAAATGGTTCTAAAAAGAAAAAAAATACAAAAATAACAAAAAAAAATAAATAGAAATATATAAGAGTACACACACACACACACACACTGATACACACACCCACATAATCAACCCACTTGACGAGGAGAAGAAAACAGAAAAGTTTCGGTCAACTGCATTGTTTGTTATCCTAATATTATGATTATAATTATTATGCTTATGTTAAAATTATATAATTATCTAGGCAACTAAATGAACTGTGTGTTAATTAAAAACAAAAAAAAAAATGCAATAACTCACTTTTTACTTTTACGTTTTAATCTCTTCATATTTATTCCCCCCTAAAATTTCACACCTCCAATTTTTTTTTTTTTTTTTTGTTAAATAAGTGCGATGGAACAGAACTAGAAAAGCAAAGTTAAACAACGTTCAGTTAATTAAGTAAAGAAAAATCAAATTAATCATAATAATAATAAAAATATACGAACACAGATTTTCAACTAATTGTATTTTACCGTGTAGAGTTGTGTATTCTAAGTAGTTGTGTTCAACTTGATGATGATAATGATTTACCGACTTTTTGTATATAAAAATAAAGAATTACCTATAATATAACTATCAAGATTTTTCCAATTTTCTCTTCGCTCTGCTCGTCTTAAGATTTTTAGCTACAGTGTTGTTGTTTTTTCCAATCTTTAAGTTTTTCATTTTTAATAAATACACAACTCTACACACACACACACACACACACACATACACATATACGAAGTGTACTTGTAGAACACACTGTTCACATTTTGGGATCGAATTGTAGTTGCTAAAACAGTGAGCATATAACCCTGAGATGGTTTTTAAGCGAATCAAACAAACAAACAAAGCAAAACAAAACAAAACATTTAAAAACAAGAAAATTAAAACAAGTAAATCTAAAACGTAATTTTTAACATACTATATATACATAAATATATATATATATATAATTATGTATTGTGCTAACATTAACAATATTTTATGCTTAAGTTTAACAATCAACAAAGTGTTTATGAAAAATGATTATGTAAAAATAAAAACAGCAAAAACAACAAGAGTCAAATGAGTTTTTCTTTTGCGCAGATTCGTTAAATGATTTCAGAAATGGAGTAGAAAAGTATTTTAACTTTGTGAAGGCAGAAGGAGGTATCTCCAACCCTATAAAGAATTTATATTCTCCGTCTGTCTGTCCGTCCATCCATTTGAACACCTTGATCTCAGAGACTATAATATATAGAGCTACCATTTTTTACGACAACACTTTTAATGTTTTCACGCAGATGAAGTTTGTTTCAAATTTTTGCCACGCCCACTTCCGGCCCCGCAAAATCGACAGAAATCGAAAAGCCAGCGTAATTTTAAAGCTAAATTCACGAAATTTGATATATACAAAAATAACTATAGTATTTATGATTCCTGCGAATTTGTTTGCGATCGCATAAAAATACTTTTTAAAGAAATACTTTTGTATGACAAATTACGCCTACTGCAATTGGATTTAGAACTCTTGTATTACTACGTCAATATACCAAATGTAGTCTTTGATATATTTTATATATGAATTTGGTACATTTTACTATATGAATATACCAAATATAGCCCTTGGTATGATTTAGTATTTGTTGAGGTATATTATTTTGGTATATTTTAAGTATAGTACCACACTATTTTGCTTTTGTTCAAAATTATTAACGGGTTTCTCATAGTCGAGCACACTCTACTGTAGCTTCCTTACTTCATTAAAAGTAGTACAATGACGATATACCAAATATGTCATTCGATATATTTTTAGTATATTTGCGGTATGCGGTGTTATATTTACATTGCGAAAAGCTGCTAAAAGTATTTTTTGGTATATTATTTGGTACATTTATGTTGCGTAAAGCTGCTAAAAGCTTACACAGTATTTTTGTGGTATTTTATTTGGTATATTTATATTTCAAAAAGCTCCTAAAAGTATACTTAGTATTTTTGTGGTATATTATTTTGGTATATTTATATTGCGAAAAGCTTCTAAAAGTATACTTAGTATTTTTGTGGTATATTATTTTGGTATATTTATATTGAAAAATGGGTAGCGCGTGTCTCATAGTCGAGCATTATTTTATATATAATTCTTCTTTAAAATTTTAAACTAGTTATTTTAAGACTGTAGCTTCCTTATTTCTTTTATATATTATATTTATAAAATTCTTGTTTTGAATTTTAAATTAGTTTCTCAAGGACTCGTAACTTTCTTACTTTTTTTTATATGTATATAAAATTCTTGTCTTAAATTTTAAATTAGTTCTTTAAAGAACCAAAAATACCTAAAGCTTACAAATAACGTGCAACTTAAAGTCACAAAACTCTTTCAAATAAGCGAAAGTTGGATTATCTTTAATCTTGGAACTTCCCTAATTGAATACGTCGTGAAATTATGCACGTAAGTGTGTTCGAGTTAACCTCGATTTGTGTAACCTCAATCTCGATATACCAAATATGCCATTCGGTGTATTTTTGTGGTATATTATTTGGTATATATGTATATATTGTAAAATGCGAAGTGCGTATCTCATAGTCGAGCACACTCGACTTTAGTTTTCTTACTTATTTTTCATATGCAATTTTTTTTTAGATTTTAAATAAGTTCTTTAAGGACTGTATCCTTTTTATTTCCTTTTATATATATAAAGTTCTTGTCTTAAATTTTAAATTAGTTCTTTAAAGAACCAAAAATACCTAAATCTTTCAACTAACAAGCAACTTAAAGTTACTTTGAAATCCGTCACAAAACTCTATCAAACTAGCGAAAGTTGGATTATCTTAAATCTCGGAACTTCCCTAATTGAATACGTCGTGAAATTATGCAAGTAAGTGTGTTCGAGTTAACCCCGATTTGTGTAACCTCAATCGCGTTTTGGTTGAGTCCCCACCACTGAGAGATACCGTTAAGTATGTCCTTGTTTTGTCAATAAAAAGCAAGTCCTACCCTATTAGCATGTCTATTGGCTCTATTTTTTGCCAAATGCGAAACTGACATTGTTGACGGGTTTTTTCGTTTGTCAACACTCTCACACACACACACAAACACACACACATTTCTTCACATTTTGTTCGCCTTGGAAACTTGAGTTTGTTGATTGGCTCAAGAAGTCGTTTCCCTTTTGTTTTGATTTCCTTTTGATTTTGTTTCCTGCTCCTGCTCGCATTCCACAACGTGTCCCAGGACCACTTCGCAAAATCGCTCTTTTCGCTTTTTTTTTGCCCAGTTATCATCCCAGTCGCCACAACAAACAGCAACAACAACAATAATTATGGGTATCTTATCTCAAATAAAAAGATCTACACAACAAAACACGCAATTAAATTTTTTTTTAAGTGCGACAGTGAAAAGTTTGAAAACCACGAAAAAGAAAGAAAATGATATGAAAACCTAACAAAAGCAGTTTTGACTTGATCGATTAAGTTGTTATATAAAGAGGGAAGTGGACTTCAAATTAGTGCAAAATTCTATAAAAGTTTTATAGTCGAAATAACCGATAAAAGTTCATTTAAAATGGCTGCTTTAAAGTGAATCGAGTAAATAGGGTTGTCAAGTTTAGCAATTGTATATTAATCTAGTATTACAACAGGTTGAAAGTATTTCATTGTATGTATGTACATCAAAGAAATTCTGTGTTCAAGAAGACTTTACTTTTTGGTCATGTTTCTTTTTCATCTTCAGAATAAAGTAAGATTTTTCATTATGCATGATCTTATAAAGCATTTAATGAATAGAGTTTTCCAGGGTATTTTTTACTAAGATAAAAACCAAAAGTAAAAGCGTACAGTAAAATGTTTCCACTATTCCATATCCACTTCAAATATATATTGCAAGTGCCTTAAATGTGTAGAGTTGCCAACATTCCGCAAATTAAATGAATAGGTAAATTTATTTCAGCTACGAAAACAACTATTACTCGAATCTAGGATCTTATTTAGTAAATAGGGTTGCCAGGTGCATTAAATTATGTAAATAAGTTTTTCTTTTTTGCCACTAAATGTGTAGAGTTGCTAACATTTAACAAATTATTCACATTACACGATTAGATACATTATTTTCAGCCACGGAAATAACTTTTACATGTCCTTAGGATCATATGTAGTAAATAGGGTTGCCAGGTGCATCAAATTTTGTAATTAAGTTTTTCTTTTTTTCCTAATAAATGAATCCTCATACAAAAGTTTATGCTATTTTAGTGTTTTCAAGTTATGTCCATGTCTTGAATGGTTCTCTTTTAGGTCATGTTTCTTTTTTCTTCTTCAGAATAAAGTAAGAATTTCCAGTTATCATAAATGAAAAGCGAGCGTTTATAGGGCATAGAGTTGTCGATTTGTTTTAGTGAAATAAAAGCAAAATAGTTTATTAGAATTCTTCACTCGTTAAAGGTTTCCACTATTCAATATACACTTGAAAGATCTATCATATTGGTAGTGCCTTATATGTGTAGAGTTGTTAATATTCCACAACTTATTCACATCAAATTCATTTTAGCCACGCAGAGCAACTATTACATGCACTTAAGATCATATGTATATTATATGTATATAGGGTTGCCAGGTACATCAAATGATGTAAATTATTTTGGTCCCATTTTTTTCTTTTAAATGAATCCTCACACAATATGTTAGTTAATACAATTAAGTGTTTTAGCCTGCACAGAGTTGTCAAGCTTTCCGAACACGTACTGAAGATCATATACAGTTAATAGGGTTACCAGGAGCATAAAAACTGTGCAAATTATTTGTTTTGTCTAAAAAATGAATCCTCACACAATAGTTTATACAATTTTAATGGATTGGTCTGCACAATTAGAAAACAGAGTTGTCAAGCTTTCCACACACGTTAATGCACTTAAAATCGAGTCAAATCCTCATCCAAAACTGAAACAAATTATGATTTCATAATAATAATGTTTTGGGAAAGAATACGCGTAATTTAAAAGAAGCGATCGATAGGGTTGCCATGCACTCCGAAATCGACATGCACTTAAGAACACATACAGTAAATAGGGTTCCCGGGAGCATAAAAACTAAGTAAATTATTATATTTGTCTAATAAATGAATCCTCACACAATAGTTTATAAAATTTTAATGGATTGAAAACAGAGTTGTCAAGTTTCCCACACACGTTAATGCACTTAAAACCGAGTTGAATTCGAAGCTTACACAAATTTTTATTTCATTATAATAATATTTTGAAGGAGAATACGCGTAATTTAAAAGAAACGATCGATAGGGTTGTCAAGTTTTATAATTTTGTCGTATGAGAAGCACCGTAACGTGACCGTAACCTCTGACCTGGCTGGCTGCAGGACACCAGAGCAAACTAACTAATGTCTGTGTAGCAGGCAAAGGCCAAGAGAAGCCCAAAGGTCCTAAAATAATAAAAAAAAAACATTGCAAAAGGGTTGCCCAACGAGATAACAGATAAAAACACATGTGTGTGTGTGTTTGTACATGTGTGTGTGTGTGTGTGTGTGTGTGTGTGAAGTCTAGACCTTTGTAGCGGTAACACCCATTATATTTGTTGTTGTTTGGGGCAACGGCAAATCAACAAATTATATCGCAAGCTACGCCCCACATTGTTGCATACTTTCGAGCGCAACATTTTTCACACACACACACACACACACACACACACATGCACACACATACATACATGCATACTACACATTTATATATGTATGCAGTACATAAATTCCTGCTCACATTTGCCATTTGTACTGAGCACTAATAAAATTATAGTACCCAAAACAGATACCGACAATAAATGCGAGCAAAAAAACAAACATAAAGCATTCCATTCCATTCCACTATCATTTTCTTCTTCTTCTTCTTCAAAAGGGGGGGTCTTGAGGTCTTGATAACTCCCATTCGAAGGCATATTCATTCATTGGGGCTCTCGATGAGTCCATCAACTCGTGCAATTGCGACGAGTTACAATAAAGTTTTTGCATGAGTAAACAACACATTACTTTCGTAATGGCATCGGTTAAAGTTGGTCTTAGCAGCGGGTTTTGTGTCTTAATGATTACACTCTGAGAAATCGGGGAAGCATATACTAAAGTGACCAAGCCATTATGGGTTTGGGTTTCTTGCTAAACATATTCAAATTCAAATTTGGTTAATGTTCGACACTTATAGTATCTTTCATTATACATATGTATGTTACATATGTCGGTAATTCTCTGACGGAATCTAAAACAATTTTAGGCATAATAACCTTTGCTTATATATGTTATTTAGAGCTAAGATTGATTTAAGGAATTTTTTCTTTTTACCGATAAATTATATAAATTTGTTCATTGATATTTTTCTGGTATATTTTTGTGGTACTTTTAAAGAATATAGCTTTTATTGAAAATTACACTAGCACTGTAGATTCGAACTTCTTAAATTATGGTTTATTTTTAATGTACCGTGGTAACTTGTTTAATAGCTTTCTAACTTGCTTAAAAAATATATCACATTTTGAATGTAGTACAATATTAATATACTAAATGCAGACTGTGGTATTTTTAATTATAATAATTTAAAAGTTTTGCAAATTTTATGTATATGGTTTTATTGCAACATGACACTCGAATGTTGCTTCTTAGCTTGTTTTATAATGGTATATTTCAATATATCCATATACTATATTTTAATATTTTTCGGAATATTTCTGATATATTTTGCGAATATATTTTCACGGCAAAATTGTATATTTTGCATTTAGTTTAATACCCATATATCAATTATAAGCTGTGATATATTTTTGTATTTTGCAGTATATTTTTGGTATCATTGCAACATGCTACTGAAATGTAGCTCTATTACTTCTTTAATTGTGATATTGTACGTTGTTCAATATCCATATAACATGGTATATTTTAGTATTATGTTTAGTATATTTTGTAATAGTTTTCTAACTAGTTTAATTATAGTGTATTTTAAGTACAATTATCCATATACCACATATATGATGCGGTATATTTTAGTATTTTGCAGTATATTTTTGGTACATTTAAAGAATATGGTTTTACTGAAAATGGCATTCGACTGTAGCTTTCAAACTTGTTAAATATTATAAATTTTAAGAATTTGACACTCTACAGCAGGTTTCTAATGTTATATAATACAATATCAATATACCAAACACAGACTGTGGTATATTTTAGTATTTTGCTCTATATTTTTGTCAAATTTTGAGAATATTATTTTATTGCAAAATGACACTGGACTGTAACTTTCTCACTTGTTCAATTATGGTATATTTTGAATGTGGTATATTTTTAGTATTTTTCGGTATATTTTTTGGTAACTTGTTTAACAGTTTTCTAACTTGTTTAATTATGGTGTATTTTAAATGTAGTGTAATATCAATATACTTAACTCAGACTACGGTATATTTTAGTATTTTGCGGTATATTTTTGGTAAATTTTAAGAATATTCTTGAATTAATAATGATATTTTCTGTAGCTTTCTAAGTTGTTTAATGTGGTATATTTTTAGTATTTTGCCGTATATGTTTGGTATCTTGTTTAATATCTTTCGAACTTGTCTAATACAAATATACCATATTTAGAATGTAATAGATTATAAAAATACCAAATTCAGACTGTGGTATATTTTAGTATATTGTGGTATATTTTTGGTTATTTTTAAGAATATGGTTTTAGAGCACCCGACTGCAGCTAACTTGTTCAATTGTGGTATATTTTTAGTATTTTGTGTTATATTTTTGGTAAATTTTTAGAATTTGGTTTATTGCTTAATTATAAAGTTCGGTAATAGGAATCTATGGACTAGCATTAGTTTAGCATGACATAGCATTTGAAGGTGCTCCAATCGATATTGTGGGCGCAATTTCGCGCAGTGTATTTGTATTGCACACAATTTACGAGCAATACGAGAAGTTTATTATCCATTTTGGTGGCAATTTATTTGCATATTGGCCTTTTCTTGGCACCCCAGCCAGCCAGCCAGCATATGTTGTAGTTGGATGGGGTGTCGTTGTGTTGTGTTGTGTGTTGAGGGGGGGTGGAGTGGGTTAGGGGGGAGTGTAGATGAGCGTGTCGATGGCGTGGATTGATTTGACTTTGACACATGAAAACACTCTCACACACACACATAATCATAGAATCTGTGTGTGTGAACACCCTGAACAGTGGGCATAATGACATGTGCTGTCGCTTTGTTTGGCAGGCAAGGCGGGTGCCTCAACGGGTCGCTCCCCAACACCAACAGCCAAGAGTGGAGCAGGTGGAGGAGTTACAAATGGCGCGCAGTCAACAAATGCAGCCACACCAACAACAACAACAACAACAGCGGCAGGAGGAGCAGCAACTGGAGGAGCAGGAGGAGGAGGAGGAGGCGGTTGTAGCCGATCCACGTTACATGCGAACAAAACGATACTGAAAACGGTTTCAGTATTCCTTGCCAGCGGCAAACGTAACTCGAGCAACCAGTCGAAGGCCGCAGCGGCTGCTTTGCAGAACAAACGACAGCAGCGACAGCGCAAAATGGACGAACTGAGCGGTAAAATCAATCCCAAGCTCTTGGATAATCTCCGCAAGAAGACGCGTTTCACCAAGTAAGTTAGTCTTCAAGTTCAGAGCTACGCAGCATTGATAGTTCATTGTTGAAAGTGTTGTTCGTCTTTTATTTATTCCTTTCAATTAAATGGTGTAGTGTGGCAACCAAGTGGTGTTTGAATTAATCCCATTCCAAGTGCTAAGCTTCTTTCTTTATAATGATTAGACACCTTCAACTCGCTTAACGGCCTCAAGTGAAGCTGCCAAAGAAAATGCAGCAAAAACGTTTTTAAGGGTAATGTGCCAGCAAGTCTTGTCTAAATGAATTTCATTTTAAGTGTTAAACCATTTTGATACTGGTTAAACACCTTTATCACGCTTAACGGCCTCAAATGAAGCTGTCAAAGAAAATGCAGCAAAAACATTTCCAAACAATTAATTCCATGTTAAGTGCAAAACTTCTTTAATAATGAATTGTGTTTTTTTGCTTTTGTATAGAAGATTATTCTGGTTGAACACCTTCAACTCGCTTAACGGCCTCAAGTGAAGCTGCCAAAGAAAATGCAGCAAACATATTTCTAAGCGTAATGTGCCAACCAAGTGTTGTCTCAATTAATTCCATAATGAATTCAAAACTAGATTAATATACTGGTTAAACACCTTTATCTTGCTTAGCGGCCTCAATTAATGCTGTAAAAAAAATGCAGCAAAAACATTTCCAAACAAGTGTTATCTCAATTAATTCCATCTTAAGTGCAAAACTTCTTTACGAGTAATAATGAATTGTGGGTTTTGCTTTCATATATGTATATTGGTTAAACACCTTTCTCTCGCTTAGCGGCCTCAAAAGAAGCTGCAAAAGAAATGCTCAGCTAAGTGTAATAAAAACATTTCAAGGTGGTTTCAATAACAACCTCGAAAATTTAATACATAAAAGTTAACCATTTGAAAGTTTAGCATATAAAAATCAAATAGCAATTTGCTCTTAAGTGCATTTTGGTACTGAACAAAATGATGCTGCTAAGTAAAATTGTTGTGAAGCGAATTTGTCGTTAAATGAAATATGAATGTAAAACAAGTAAGAAAGCTACAGTCGAGTGTACTCGACTGTGAGATACCCGCTACCCATTTTGAATAAAAGAAATATATTTTGCGGTATTTTCTCAAAATATACCATACTGCAAAAATACTAAAAATATACCAAATGGTATATTTGGTATATCGATATAGTACACCATTCAAAATATACTATAGACGTCACAATGTACCAGATTGTCGGCCAAAGTAACTCAGACCCCTAGTAAGTAGGCGCTTTTGCCCATACAAAAGTATTTCATTAATAACTTCGACAATTTTTATCTGATCGCAACCAAACTTTCAGAAGTCATAAATACTATAGTATTATATAGTATTATATAGTATTATTATAGTATTATTGTATATACCAAAATTCGGAACTCTAGCTTTAAAATTACGCTTGTTATTCAATTTTTTGGAGTTGCGGGGGCGGAAGTGGGCGTGGCAAAAATTTGAAACAAACTTGATCTGCGTGCAAACATAACAAATGCTGTCGAAAAAAAATTAAAGTTCTATCTCTTATAGTCTCTGAGATCTAGGTGTTCATACGGACAGACGGACAGACGGACAGACGGACAGACACACAGACGGACAGACGGACATGGCTATATCGCCTCGGCTGTTGACGCTGATCAAGAATATATATACTTTATATGGTCGGAGATGCCTCCTTCTACCTGTTACATACATTTCCTGCCGGCACAAAGTTATAATACCCTTCTACCCTATGGGTAGCGGGTATAAAAACTTTGAATAGTTTCTATGTTTAATAATTAACTGTGTGAATATATGCAAAGATTTTTCTAGTTTGTTGTGATGTTATGAAAATATGAAAAGATTTTTTTTCAGGTTAGCTTCCTCCACAATCGCAACAATTTATTTAGCCTTTTGATAATTATTTGCTTTTAAAATGCTTTAAACGAACCCTATTATAATGAAGTCAAGTCTATTCAGCTTATATTCAAAATTATAAACGGTTTCATTTTATAAATTAAGCGAAGAATTAACAAATTCAAAGAGTAAAATAACATGATAGATAAAAAATCATATTCTTAGGTGCTTTGGCTGATCATTTTGTATATTTTGGACTCTATGGTACGTAATGTGTACCTTTGGTATAGCCTTTGGTATATTGCATGATGTACTGTATAGAATATAGCTTTATAGAAAATGTTTAGTGAGTACCTCACAGCCGAGCACACTCGATTGTGACTTTTTTACTGGTTTTTGGCAGCTTCGAAATTTACATTGCTGCCTCAACTTGTCAGCTTTCTTAAGCTTGTCTCAAATGCGCAAAGTTTTTATTATAAGAGAATGGCTTTTAATGACTTAACTGAGTAAACTTGCATTAAATTTTATGATAAATCAAGCAAGTAAACAAAAATACAGACAAATGGATATGGCTTTATAGGGTCCTAGATGACAACTTCTGTATGTTATACACATTTTCCTTCAGGCACAAAGTTATAACATCTTCCAAGCCAATGAATAGCGAGTATTATAAAAAGATATTTAAGAGCGCTTTTAATTTCAATTGCTTGCTACATTTTTAAGCTAGAAATAATAATACATTCTGTTGAATTCTTTATTAACAAATTCTGATCGAAGAGCCCAGCACTTTATTTTCTGTTATCAAATGTAGTATTTAATACTAGATAAATATAAAATTGTGGCTCTCCTCCTTATTGCTTCATGCTTTTGTCCCTTTACAGAGATGAACTCGACGCACTCTGTCGCATTTATCGCAAGCTCGTGTCCAACTGCCAATATGCGGCCAAAACTCTCGCCTCCAGCTCCTCGAGCGCCGCCATCGCCAAACCTCATGCAGCCGTCGAGGTAGTAGCAAGAAGGCTGACAAAAAGTAAACTTTTTCTAATTTCTTATACATTCTTATATAATATTTGACTAGGGTATCGATCGAATTGTGTTCCGCGAGCTGTTGCACAGCACCTTTGACATTGTGACCGAGGAGATTCTGATGGAGCGCATCTTCTGCAGTTGGGACAAAGCCCACGAAGGTTTGCCGCTACGTCTTGAGGGTTGGCTCATCGGTTTGTCGACCTTTTTGCGAGGGACGCCAGCGGAACGTGCTGCATTTTGTTTTCGTGTTTACGATTTGAACACGGATGGATTTATTACCAAGGATGAGATGTTTACGCTGCTGAGGAATTGTCTTATCAAACAGCCACAGGACGAGGATCCAGATGAGGGTGTCAAGGATCTGGTGGAGATTGTGCTGAAAAAGTTCGACATCGACAAGGATGGCAAGGTAACATATGCTTAAAGGGTTTTTCCCCATTTTTATCTGAACTAGATTATTCCAAGTCGAATATATCCCTCGTTGTTTTCAGGTCTCCCTGGATGACTTTATGGGCACCGTTGCAGCTGAACCCTTGCTTATCGAGGCCTTTGGTCAATGTTTGCCCACGGATAGTGCCGTTGTCTCCTTCTTCTCAACGCTACAAGTTTAAGAACTCGTCGAAGACATCTTTCGTTATACCCTGTAATTCTTAGCTTATCACATAATATACGATTAAATATGAAAAGATTATTCATAAAGTTGTTTTTTATTTACATATTTTATTCAGCGTGTTTAAGTAGGAGAATTAACCTTCGGATTAACTTAACATTTTTTATTAAAATTAGTCTTAAACTAAACTTCAAAAGCATGAACAAATTGTATTTGCTAAGATTACTCATTATAAATTGCATTTGCGTTAAAACTTGAATTAAAGTTTGTT
Source organism: Drosophila pallidifrons (assembly GCA_023558445.1). Lineage (NCBI taxonomy): Eukaryota > Metazoa > Arthropoda > Insecta > Diptera > Drosophilidae > Drosophila > Drosophila pallidifrons. The sequence continues at coordinate 23,795,366 of CM042351.1, read as the reverse complement.
TGTGTCTACTAAAGTCTTAAAAATTAGCTCAACTTTATTAATTTTAAAACAAGTAAGAGAGCTACTTGAGATACTGTGAGATATTTTTAGTATTGTGTGGTATATTAATTTGGTATATTTCGAATTAATATACCGCAAAAATATTAAAATATACCAAAGGCTATAGTTGATACCGTTTTTGAATAAACGCAAAATAATGTGTTTTTAGTATTTTTGCGGCATGTTAATGTGGTATATTTAAAAAATGATATACCGAAAAAAATACTCAAAATATACTAAATTACATATTTGGTGTATTGATTGACCCTACACTCAAAATAAATCACGGAGTGCAAAATATACCAAATTGCAAGTCAAAGTAACTAAAACCCGTAGTAAGTCAGTATTTTATCCTATACACAAGTATTTTTTAAATACTTTCCACAATATTTATATGCACACAACCAAATAAATAAATATAGTGGCTATTGCATGGACTGAACATCTCCAGATTCAAAATTACGCTTATTATTCGATTTTTATCAATTTTTGGGGCGCAAGTAGGCGTGGCGAAAATTTGAAACAAAATTGGTCTGCATGCAAACATAAAAAGAGCTGCCAAAAAAAAATTATAGCAATTGGGTATCTCTTGAAGTCTCTGAGATTTAGGTGTTAATGCGGACGGACGGACAGACAGACGGACAGACAGAATATATATTCTTTTTGATATCGGAGATATCTCTTTCTTCCTGCACAAAGTTATAATACCCTTCTTCCCTATGTTTTACATGTTTATAAATGAGCCAATGTAAAATGTTTAGCATTATCGCTTATAAAGTCCAAAACATTTTTGCATCAGTATGACTTTGAACATTAGCTGTTGCATTGTTATTAAAATGAGCATATAATTAATGAATCTATATTAATGATGGTGCATGCAAATATGACAGCAATCACTTCCTTAAATTGATAGAGATATGAACTATGATATTAATAACTGTCTACTGATAGAAAGAGAGAGGTCAAAGCCATTAAAAAAGGTTCTTTTCTTATCCTAATCAAGTACATTTCATTTACATGCCAACTGACGACGATAATCTTGAAGATTTTCATTAAAGAAAATGCATTTGGTAGTTTGCTTGAAAGTTGGACAAAATGTTGAGTCATCGTGATTAAGTAGCAAATGCTCGAAGTCGAAGTCGAAGGCGATTTGTGGCTTATAAATTGTGAGTGTGATAGCTATTTATGGATTATCAGAAGCACCACCAATAAAAGTCTATAGTGAACAGTGCGGCTCAGTTGATTAGAGACATTTGTCGAAAACAGGAAATTCACAAAGATAATTTTGAATTGTTGGTTTTTGTTTATTGATTTCACTTCAAATCCAAGAAGTATAAATATTTATTACGAGTGAAGCTATTGAGTTGACGCGCATTGTCTCATGATAGTGTCAAGTGCTCTCTGTGTAGATCGAGTACGAAATGCGGCGTTGTAATCTGTCGATTAGAAGTTGGCCGTACCTAAGGTCGCTCAACTGACCCCCAACTGTCCAACCGATACAACGTCCGACAGAAAGAGCTGGAAAGAGAGATAGATATATATTTATAGAGAGAGAGAGAGAGAGAGAGAGAGATACAAAAACACGCACGCTAATGCGACTCAGATAGCTGCGGAAATGCTTGCTGTCATGTGTGTAAGTAGATATCTATTAGATTGTATCTAACAGTACATTAAGATAAAATTATAAGGGGCACAAGATACAGATGGGTTTACTATATGTAACTGTATCTTGTAGATACACATATCTTTTTTAACTTTACATCGATTTATGTGTTTAGTTCAAACTACAATTTCACTTTATTTTTGAATGTTTTTATGTGTATTTAATAATTTTGGATTTAAAAATGATATCTATTAGATTCTATTTAACAGTGCATTCAGATACAATTATATGGCGCACAATACACAAATGGGATTAGGCAGCATATTTCAAGTTCAAGTAAATGTATCTCGTAGATACAAATATATTTTTGACTAGTTCAAACGAAAATTTCATTTAATTTATAAACCTCTGTGTATTTATTATGCTCGAACATTTGGTATATTTTGTACTCGATGGTATATTTTAAACGTAGTACTATATTAATATACCACATGAATTTTATGTTTGGTATATTGTAAGAATTATACCGCACTGTTTGACTTTTTTTTGACATCCAACGAATTCTATAATCAATTTATATTTATAACTTCAATATTTGTAAAACTTTTCACGTGTAGTTATTTCTTTATTTTATAGCCAACAATTAACATAATCTATTTAAATCTATAATTTCCTTTTTTTTTTTTTCTTATTTATTGAATAATTAATTCTATTAATAACTTCATATATTTAGAAACATTTGGAATTAGTATTTTAGTTTATACTTTCGCACCCATTGGATTTTTTTGCATAATCAATTTTTATCTTCTCGTTTTGCATTCAATTAATTGAATACATTATTTTTATTTATAACTTAATATTAGGAGTGTTTGCTCTATATAGTTTTTGCACTGAATTTATTTCTGAATATTCTCTATTCTTATCTTGAACTTTCCTTTAGATATGTATTTGTCTTTGCTCTTGCCTTTGTTTTCAATCAGTTGAATGATTTATTTCCATCTCCAGCTTCATTTAATTCGTATAACTTATTTCCTCCCAAACTTTTGCATCCAATTAATTGAAATAAATTAATTGAATTCAGAATTTGTTGTGCATCTGTCAGCATTTATCTTTTTTGTGTTTCGCGTCATCATCTTTCTGTTGTATTTATTTTAGTTGTGTATATTTCGTTATGTAAATTGCCTTTCCTTTTTGTTGTTGTTTTTTTTTTTGTTGGCTTTTAACTTCCAGTTTCATAAACTCGTATATGTGCGTAGGTATTTTTAATCATACAATAATAAAATAATTATACTTTATATTAACTTGACTGTTTCTTACCATGCTATTTTTATAATCGTTTTTTTTTTAAATATTTTTTTTTGCTTTTTTAGTTGAGTATCTTTTTATACCCACTACCCAAACGGTATAGTTGATTTTGCTGACAATCTGGTATATTAACATACCAAGCATAGCCTTTGGTATATGTTTAGTAATTTTGCGGTATATTAATTTGGTATATTTTAAAATTAATACCCTATCATTATACTAGTATACCAATTATAGTCTTCGGTATATTTTAGTATTTTTGTGGTATATTATTTTTGATATTGGGTACATTTTAAAACGAATACCGCATTACGAAAGCAATATAGCAACTGTATTCTTTGGTATATTTTAGTATTTTTTCGGTATATTAAGTCGGTATATTTTAAAATTAATACGTCACCTGACTTTATCAACATACCAATCACATCATTTGGTATATTTTAGTGTTTTACGGTATATTATTTTTAATTTGGTATATTATAAAATGAATATCGCATTACTAATCGATATCAATTTACCTACTATAGTCTATGGTATATTTAAGTATTTTTGTGGTATGTTAATTTGGAAAATTTTAAAATTAATACCGAAATACTATTATATAATATAATATATATACTCGACTGTAGGTCTCTTATTTGTTCTGTTTGCTTTTGTATTTTTATATCTTCATATCTATATTTTTGCAGTTATTTTATCGCTTTAACTAACTTACCATCTATGGTTTATTAGTATCTGAGTATCTTTGACGTATGTATCTTGTATCTTATCTAAACCCATTTGCCTGTATCTCTGATTATTGATGCCGCTTTATTTATAAATTTTCGCTCTGTTTCTAAGCAAGACTGAATCAATTTTTATTGCTGGATTTCGAGGTTGGTTGACTTTGAATAAGCTATATATATGAATAACTTGGTGTCTTTCCTGGAAATGAAATAATTTCCACCTCAAAGTAACTTTATATCTCACTTGTTATCTTTATATACAAATATAGTGTAGGAATTTTCATTTTGACTTTGATGACTTATGCTTCATATCGTATTAATCATTTCTGTTTGCTTGTTTGTTTGTTTGTTTGTCTTGATCAATTTCATGTTTGGCCGGGGCGCTAATAAATGTTGTTGCATCAACATCAACGACAGAGCTCTAGACACCATTTGAGTAAGTTGAGCTAAATTATTCGATTAGTCGCCAGGCGAAACTTGCAGCTCGCAGCTTTGCAGTCGCATTGCACTTGAATTGCGAACAAAAAAAAAAAAAAAAAAATCGCAATTGCGCCGTCACGCAGAAGATGCAACGGATCGAGGCAGACCGGAATGAGAATCAGCCGTAATATAGACAATAAAACAATATCAAATAATACGCTTACTTAGTTATTTACTCACTTGCTGCTGCTGCTGCTGCTGCTGACGTGACGTATACGTAATGTGACACACATTCTCGCTAAAGCTGCTTTTAACCTTGCCACTTTGCAGTTACCTGTCGCACAGCTTCTACTTCTAATTCTAATTCCAGTTTCAGATTCAGTTTCAGTTTCGAATTTCTATCGAATTCATTCATTGAGCTAATCGAGTGAAACGAGTTTCTCGACTTCTCAAATTCTCGCCGCTTGCAATTTCCTCAAACTGCAATTAAACAACGACATTAGCTCAATTGCAATTGGCGAGTGGATTAATTTCGTACTTGACCAAGACCTCAGTCACGTTTCTTCCGTTTTCTCTCAATTAGTTGTCAATTAGATATTGCGATAGTTCAAATTATAAGTTTGCAGCTTCACGAAATTGCGATAGTTGTTATAGAAATCTATGCGATACTTCGTAATATTACTTTATTGAAACCTAGCTTACCTGTGTGGTAGTTTGTGCCTTGGCCAAGACCTTGGCTAAGTTTCTTCCACTGTAACTTTAACACTTTAATTAGTTTTTGCGATAGTTAAAATTTTTAGATCAAATTATAAGTTTGCAGCTTCACGGAATTGCGATAATTGTTGTTTAAGTACATCTTTATGCGATGTTTCCTAATATCACGTTAATGAATGCGTATTTCATACCCAATTAAGCGATGCGATAGTTGCTGCTTTAGCGCATATCTATATTTTTCAAATATTGCATTATTGATACCCAGCTTAGCTTGTTTCTTTAGTCCATCTCAATGTGGTACTTCCAAATATTGAGTTATCCAGCTTAGCAGTTGTTACTTTAGTTCATTATGTAATTGATAGCTATCTTAGCTATGATTTTAGCTTTAGTCCATCACTATACGATATTTGTCAAGTATTGCATTATTAATACCCAATTTACCAGTGTAATAGTTGTTTCTTTAGTCCAACTACATGCGATACTTCCAAATATTGCGTAATTGAAACCCAGGTTTGCTATACGATGCTATGTTTTAGTCCATCTCTATGCGAGATTTCCAAATTCTGTTTAATTGAAACATAGCTTAGCTGCACTTAAGTTGTTGTTGAAGTCCATCTCTATGTGAAACTTCCGAACATTACGTAATTTAAGCCTAGTTAAGCTGTGCGAAAGCAACAAGCTTTAGTCCATTAAATAATTTAAACCCAGCTTTACCGTTCGATAGTTCTTGCTTAAGTTCATCTGTATGTGGTACTTTCAAATATTACGTAATTTAAGCCTAGCTATGCTGTGCGATAGTTCCAGCTTTAGTCCATTGCGTAGTTTAAACCCATCTTAGCCGTGCGATAATTCTTGCTTTAGTCCATCTCTATGTGATACTTCCAAGTATTGAGTCATCCAGCTTAGCTGCACTTAAGTTGTTGTTGAAGTCTATCTCTATATGATATTTTCAAATATTACGTAATTTAAGCCTAGCTAGGCTGTGCGATAGTTTTAGCTTGAGCCCATTTCGTAGCTTAAACCCAACTTATCCGTGCGATAATTCTTGCTTAAGTTTATCTCTTTGTGATACTTTTAAATATTGATCTATCCAGCTTTACTGTACGGGAGTTGTTGTTGAAGTTCTTCTCCATGCAATACTTCCGAATATTTCATTATTGAAACCCAGCTTAGATAGTTGTTGCTTTAGTCCATCTCTAAGCGAAGCTTTCAAAGCTTAGCTATCCTTTATTCCATCTCTATGCGATACTTTGAACTATTTCGTAATTGAAACGTAGCTTAGTTGTCTGATTATCGTTATGATTTATTTCATTGTGCAACCAGTTGCTCGAACGTGTAACTAATCGCTTAACGATGGTTATATTTCAAGTGTGAGATTTGTTTGACACTAATTGTCAGTGAAATATGGAAATGTGGCTGAAGTCAATAGCATTTGAAATAAAATTGTTTTATGTTTATATAAAAGAAATGCATTAAACAAAGTTTACATAGAATTTAAAATAATTTTTTTATAGGTTTTTATAAAAGAAATGCATTAAACAATTGTGAGCCAAGGTTCTCTTTATTTTACTTGACTGTCCGATATTTCTTTTAGCATCGTATTACATATATCTTAACATTACTTAATTATATGTATTTATGTTATAATTATGTTCATGTTACAATATCTCTAGCCTTTCTCTTATGTGTCCAACACTCCCAGCCTGCAACAAATATTCCATACGATATTCAGATAGGTTATCTTTAAGCGATAGTTCCACTCCATTGTGCGATAGTTCTACTCCATGAGCTGTTGCAGTCAACAGAGCGTTGCTTATCGCCCACTGGCATCATATCAGCTATTGTTCTTGTTGTTGTCATACTCACGTTTGCCTAAACGGGAGTCGCGTCATGTCACATATTGATATTGACTGTAGATAAGTACTACATACGTAACGCCCCATTGCCCATTGCCCATTGCTCATTGCCCCTGTTATAGCTATTGCTTCGGATCGGATCTATTGGTACAATATTCCCATTGTGTAATGCGGGAAGCTGTCACGCTGTGGCTCGGTTGCTGGGGTTATCTTTTTGAGTGGTCACATTTGAATTTTCCTACACAGATCGGAAAAAAAAATGAAAGCTAAGGACGCGCTTTGCGATGAACTTTAAGTGTTTCCAACGGACATTGACACGATTAATTATTGGCAGGCAAGATTCAATTATTGAAAATGTGTTTGTAGCAAAGCTTCTGATTGCTCTGACACAGTGTATGCTCGACTAGTGCATACTCTTTCATTTCTATTTTGAACTATATATATTATTGATTACTTTTATTTTGCTCAATCTTATTTATTTAGTATAATTGTTTTTTAAGTTCTTAATAATTTAGTATATTACTTTTTTAAAGTCTTATTAATTTGAATTTTTTGAAATGTTAAAAAAAAGATACTGACGAGTGTTTGCTCAACTATTGCATAATCTATTATTTAAATTTTGTAGAGTATTTTTTTAACTAATATAGTATTTTGTTTATCATTCTTATTAATTTCATATTTTTATATCTTTAAGTTCCTCTTTTATTGTGTTTTTAAATTCATAGTAATTCAGTGTTTTTATTTCTTAAAGTTCTTCTTAATTTAGTATATTATTTTTTAATATGGAATTTTGCTTAAATTTAATTTAGTAATTTTATTTTTTAATTCTTTTCAATTTAGTATTTTTTAATCTTATTATTTAAGTTTTTTTTTCTTATTTAAAAAACTTCAAATTGTTCTGTCAAGTGTATGCTCTGTTAGTGCATACCCTGTATTTTTATATTTTGTAGAATATCTCTTAGTATTAATTAAATATTTTGATTTTTTCATTTATTTTGATTTAGTATTTTCATTTCATTAAGTTCTTATTTGGTTAGCATTTACATTTTTAAATTCTTATTCATTTGAAACTTTCTTTTAGAATTCTTATTAGTATGGTCTTTTTGATTTATTGATTTTTGTAATTAAGTATTTTTAAATCTTATAAATAAAGTTTTCAAATTTGTATTCTTATTAATCTAGTATTTTGTAGTATATTTTGTTTGCATTTGCTTTAGAAAATATAAGTTTACCTGCTGAAAACAATTTGATTAGCCACTAAAAACATTACAGCATGCAACATATTTATGCATATCCCATAATCTGTAAAACTTCAGCTGCACAAAAACTTCTTCTTCTTGCTCAGTTCAATGGGATGAGTTAGCTAAAACTCCTTAATCTAATACTATTCTTAGGGTATGCAATATGCAGGCGCTTATCGCTGACTCGATTGCAACACAGCAACGAAAATGTGTTCTGTATCTGGAACTCTATTTGTAGCCCAACCTAATGAGTGAGTGCGAATGTGAGTGTGTGAATGTGAGTGTATGAGTGCATGTGATCTTATGTGTTGGGTGTGTTTTTTTGTCTAATAATATACCAAAAATATAGGCTGGCATTGTTTATAAATATTAGACTTTTATGCCTGTAAACATTGAGTGCTGATTTAACACTCAGTACATTCACCAGACTCGCACTCACTACACTCACACTCACTACACTCACACTCACACTCACACTCACTACACTCACACTAACTACACTCACACATTCAGATTCTTCATTGAGACTCAGGTTGCGCGTGTTGTGTTCGTGACTCTCGTTTTATATAGATCAGCAGCTGGTCGAGTGAGTGAGTGAGTGAGTGTGAATGCTTTTTGAGTGAGTGTTTTAGCATTTATGATGAATGCTGTATACTGTATATGATGATATACGTAGCACGTATAGAATCACTCATACGACTCATACAACCGGCAAGTAGCATTCGTGTTCTGTTTACTTTCAGTTCGAATTCGTTAACAGACTCTAACGGTCTGAAGTGTGTCCCAGCGATCTAAATATTCAGCACAGATCCTGACACGTAAAATATATAATTTCCAAAGAGAAACAAAAGAAACAAACAAATACAAATATGTCCAAGACCAACCAAAGGTTAGTGTAAAATGTGTAGAAAAAAAAAATACAGTAAAATAAATAATTCTTTGGCTAGCAACTGCAATTGCTGAAAATAATAATCTTATCAAGCTGATACATGTGTATGAAAGTTAAAACATTTATTTTTTGTTGTATTTTTTCGTTGAGACACGTAATTGTGAATTACCAAATATTCAAATGTGTGTGTGTGTGTGAGTGTGTTGATAAGCAGCCTAAGAGAGAGAGAACTATGACCCCCCAAAAAAAAAGATCTATGTGTATTATTAGACTGATTAGCCATGTCCAAGAGCTGTACCTAAAAAAAGAACTTTGACATATAACTATGATAAACATGAGGTGGAAAAATACTAAGATTATGTCTAACTAACAAATAAAATAAAAGTACGTTCGTTTATCTTAAAGGACTTGACTTAAATTTCCAGTAAGTTGAGTCCAAAAATTAGAACTCAAAAAATGTTTGCAAAATTTGAGGTTTTTTTTTGCAAATTCTGATTTACTTATGATCGTTATAAACTCAAATTAAATATATATTTTTATATGATTTATAAATTTATGTGTCATATATATTGTTTAGCTGAGTGGGACAAATATTCAATAGATTTTTGCCTTCCTCAGCATTATTCATTAGTGTAATTGATAATCGAAAGAATAGCAATTGATTCATCCTTAAGTTCCACAATCAATTTGCGAGTAATTAAGATTGCGATTTGCGATTGCATATCAGATTGCAAATGCAATATTTTTAAATAGTTGATTAGTAAAAGCAAATCATTCAAAGTAAAAATGTAATAATATAAAAGTTCAAAGTGTGTCATGTATTGTAAATATGGATATTGAAGTAAATTTTCATTTTGTTCTTTTTTATTTTCTTGACAATCATCTATTTTAGCAATAAGTAAATTGTATAATTAATATTCAGTTAATAGAAATCGCTGTAATAAAAGTAACATGAAGTAAAAATGAAGTCAGATTGATCAAGTTAAAAAGAAAATTCAAAACAATATAGATGTGCACTTTGTGCAATGTTAATCAAAAAAAAAACCGGTTGCTAAATGATTTTGTAATTGAAAAAGCTTTTACTTTATGAACGTTAATCACACTCAAATAAAATTTGCCTTTAACTTACATAATATTACATTTATTAAGAACCTCAAGTGTCTTATAATTTGTGCCCAAGAATTTGACAACTGAACCTTAAACAGCAAATTAGTTGAGCGTGAATGCGATTAAACAACTGGTTGAGCAATTAATTATTTTTTAAAGACAGTTGCGGGAATAAAAATACAGTTTATTAGCTAATGATATATCATAAAAAATGTCTAGCAATTTTAACCATTTTATTGGCATCTTTCAATGGAATATGAAAATCTTAATTGACTGCACAATACTCTGGCAATTATTGAAAGTAAACAAATTGGAATAAAAAGAATATTAAAAAAAAATAATTTAGTTAATACATTCACTTATTTAGTATATTATTTAAAATAATATGTTTGTCTAAACAAGCTAAATTTGTGTTATTTTGTATTTGTAATAAAATATAGTTGAAAAATTAAAGACAATATTATTCCTTGCAAAATTTGATATACTCGTAGTTAATACTTTCACTTATTTAGTATACTATATGAAATAGTATTTTTGTATATTATATGAAATAGTATATTTGCCTAAACAACCTGAATTTAGATAACTTTGCATTTAAATCTTGCTGCAAAAATGTGTTATTATAGATTGAAAGGAAGATTACTCTTAAGTTTTTTTCGATCTTTCAAAAAAATGTTGAAAACGATATTTTTTGGTTGGAAAAATCTAAAACAACACTTTGTTCTTTAATCATCGTTTTGAGATTACAAAATCTTCTTCTGAGATCGCAAAAATCTTAAATTCAAGAAATTTGTTCTTTTTTATATTATTTTGTATTCGCATTGTAAGCAACTTTAATAAATATAGGTATATTTACTAAACAGTAGAACGAAATCACAAATTTCTTAATCCAAGTTGAGTTTTTAATCTCAAAATGCTTAAATGATTAAATTGAATACCACACGATAATTAAAAACGGTTTTAATTTTAATGAATGTGTTTAAATAACATTCATGATATAAAGTTGTACATATTTGTTTACAACTACTTACGAAATACTTATCACCGAATCGCAAAGCATTTGAACCCAGAACCACAAAAAAATAAAAAATAAAATTCACGACAGCTTTACGAATTGATGAAGGAATTAAAATTATATTTTGTCAATCAGTATTAATTTATACTGAATACTGAAGGGTATAAAACGCGTAATAAAAGATTCGTTAGATCTAGTATATTTGGTATATTTAGTCAAGCAGTATTAATTTTATACTGAAGGGCATAATACAGGTAATGAAAGATTCGCTACATCTAGTATTTTTCCTATATTTTGTGAGTATCCATTTAATACTGAAAGTCAACATGAATTATGTTTTTCAAGTAAATTTTTTAATGTGAAATAAATGAAGTTGTATTTTAGATATCAATCAATTCAAATAGTTAAATGAATTTTTGTTGCCTTTCATCATTTAATGCAGTATCTGAGTGAAATTTCTTTAGCCCAACTCTGCTGAGAGTTGAGTTCATTTGTTTTGTCATTGTGGTTTTCATCTAGAGTTCAGAGCATTGCACATTACGTGCTGAAGCTGGAATTTACTAGCATTTACATACACAAGTCTCAAAAGTCAGCGGGTGACGATGGCCAGCCATAGTCAAGGTTGTAAACATGATGTTTACTTTAGTTATTATGTGCGGTAACTAAGGTTAGACCGTTACGATATGAAAGAAATGAGCAAAAATGGGGGCAGCAAAAGCGAGTTGCAAAACTGCTGACAAAGCTTTGAAAAATCTGGCGACCAATAAGAAATATAATCAAGCTACCAGAAGATCTCAACATAAACACGTTTTCCCAAATGTAATTTATAATTTATATTATAAAACATTTAAAAATTCAAAATTAAAAAAATCCTAAAAGAAGTTGGAAAAACTTTTCGGAAAAATGAATTCAAAAATAGTTTTTATTCAGAAATTAGAAAATTCAGTTACATTATAAATACAAATTTACAGAATCATATTTATTTGACTGAGCTAGTTAAACCTGAGAAACTAAAGCACCAGAAATAATGAATCGTGACCAAGGGTCAGCTGACCACAGATGAAGATAAAATAAAACAAGTAATAGAGCTAAAGTAGAGTGTGCTCGACTATGAGATACCTGCTACCCATTTTTAATTAAAGCAAAACAATGCGGTATTAAATTTTAAAATATACCAAATAAATATACCCCAATATACTAAGAATATACCAATGTATATATTAGGTATATAGATATAGTAATTCAGCATTAATTTTAAAATACCAAAAATAATATTCCCAAAATACTAAAATATACCAAAATACACTTAATTAATATACCGCAAAATACTAAAAGTATACAAAAGGCTATATTTGGTATATAGTAGTATTTTAAAAATATGCCATAGTAGTCATAATATATACCAAAATATACCGAAAGACATATTTGGTATATTGATATAATACTATTTATTGATATTGAAATATACCGAAATACTAAAAATATATCAAAGGCTACATTTGGTATACTGATACAGTAATATATTCTATATATACCATAAAGTGTAAAATATACCAAATATCTCTAAGTGTTCATACGGATGGACGGACAGGCGGTCATTGCTAAATCAACTTGACGCTGATCAAGTACATATAATATATACTTTATATTAACCTGTCTGTAACCTACATTTCATGGCGGCACTAAGTTATAATACCCTTCTTCCTCTATGTGTAGAGGGTATAATAACAAAAACAAAAAAAAGCTAATGTCAATGCGTAAGAGTTAATTTTGTTTAGTTATGGGTTCCGGCTAGCGCATTTACAAGCGAACTAGAGATCAGCTCTAGCTCTAGATCTCATAATCAGCACAATAATAAAAATAATAATATGTTATATTATTATAGTTGTGGGTAATTAGTTCATAACACGCACTTCCCCATTTACCTAATGCCCTCTCTTATTCGCTCTCTCGCTCTTTCTCTCTCTTTCAGCGGCACTGCCGGAAGCTCTGGCAACAACAATGATATCTACAACATTGTGCTGCTCATCGTGGACATTGTGGTGCTTGTGGCCAAATTCTGGATTGCCATTGTCGAGGAAGTGTTCAAGGCCTTCACCACACGCCCACTGTCAAATGTGGCTGGACAATTTGTGCTGATCACAGGCGCCGGACATGGCATGGGCAAGGAGATGGCATTGCAATACGGAGCATTGGGTGCCAAGGTCATCTGCTGGGATGTCAATGAGCAGACAAACTCACAGACCGTCAAGGAGGTGAAACAAGCTGGCGGCACTGCCTTTGGCTACGTTTGCAATGTGGTCAAGCGCGAGGATATCGTTGAGTTGGCCGCCAAAGTGCGCAAGGAGCATGGCTTCATCAGTGTGGTTGTTAATAACGCTGGCATTATGCCCTGCCATCCACTTCTGGAACACACCGAGCAGGAGACGCGTCTCATGTACGACATCAACGTGCTCGCTCACTTCTGGGTAAGTCAGAATATTAAATAAACTTCTATGAACCGATTAAGAGCTGGAAATAAACAACTGACTGATTAAACTAGCAACGCAAAATCCAAACGGCAAGATCTAGGAGAGTGAAACAACATTTAGGATTCTTGATATATAATGAAATAGTTGAGTTTTAAAAGTACCTACAAGTGGTAATATCTTCAAGTTTTGTGGATGTCTTAAAATTCATATATTGACACTGTTCAACACTGATCAACTGACTGAAGAGACGGTAAAACCTAAGAGGCTGTAACATATTTCAAGAATTTTAAGAATTTCGATTGTATAATAAGTTCGTTGAGAGTTAAAGTATCTCCAAGTGATTATAGCTGAGAGGCTTGTGAATGTCTTACAATTTGACAAATTAATATTATTCAAAGGAAAAATTAAAAAAAACCACTAATTAACTAACTGAACGGAACAATAAACGCTGTAAGACCTAAGAGGCTGTAACATAATTTGGGAATCTCCATGGTATAATGAGATAATTGACTTTTAAAATATCTAACTTAGCCAACTAAAGTTATTCTTTACCGAAACAACACTAACTAACTACTAAGAATGTCCAAAATTGGTAAAACGGTAAAACCTAGGAGGCTGTAACATAATGTAGGTTCCTCGATTATATAATGAGTTAGTTGAGTCTTAAAATACAGCCAAGCTACCGCTGACCGAACTAGGAGGTTTTATGGGTGTCTTTAAATTTATATTTTGACTAATTAAAATGAATTCATAAAAATAAAACACTGATTAACTGACTAAACGGAACTATGATATCCCACAATCTAAACAGCTGTATAAAATCTTAAAATACCTATTTGAACGAACTTATATTATGTTATGTATAATGAGATAGTTGAGTGTTAAAATTATAACGAACTAAAATTATTGCTTACAAAAATAAAACACTTGCTAATACTATGAACGTCCACAACTGGAATGGTAAGAGCTAGAAGGCTGCACCAAAGTTGACTCTACGATTAATCTGAAATTTTCAAATTAGTATAAATCGGTCTTTAGTCTGACTTAAAAAAAATCTTCCTAGTGACCGTACTATGAACTTTCATACGGTATAACCTAGGAGGTTGCACCAAAGTTGACTTTGGTTACTCTATGACTTTACTTTTTTTTTAGTTTTTACTGAAATACTTTCGAGTGACTCTAAAACTAATTGCATGAATTCTTCTTTCGCTACAGATCATCCAAGCCTTCCTGCCCGATATGGTGGAGCGCAACGAGGGCAGCATTGTCGCTCTCTCCTCCTGCGCCGGTCTCTTTGGTCTGCCCAATCTGGTGCCTTACTGCGGCACCAAGTTCGCTGTGCGTGGCTACATGACCGCTCTTGCTGAGGAGCTGCGTCTCAAGAATCCACAGACTAATGTAAGTATATACCCCTAATTTTTATGGGAAGAAAAAGTGATGAATATAGAATTCTATTCAAAATGTTATGTGTCTAATGTGTCTCTTATTTCACACAGGTTAAGCTGACCACGATCTTCCCCTACATGATCGACACTGGTCTATGCAAGAATCCACGTTTCCGTTTCCCCAACCTGTTCAAGTTGATCCCACCCCAGGAGGCGGCTGCCTCCATCATTGAGGCACAGCGAGAGGGTCTGGAGGAGGCGGCGGTTCCACGTCGCTTTGTTGCCATTGAGAAGATCGGACGTCTGATTCCCAGGAAGGCAATGCGTTTGGTCAACGATTTCCTCGACACGGGCGTCGACTCTGACAAGCATTAAGCTCGACTCACAACTAGAAGAAACCAAAAAGAAAGAAACCAATAAAAAAACAACAAACTGTAACATAAAACGGTTGAACGAAGAAAATAACTAGAAAGTAAAGGAAAGAGGAAACAGTTCCATATGACATTCAGATCCAATGAATTAAGTCTCAAAAGCTTTATCGATTTATCGATCTATATATAAACATTTATTTTTTTTTTACATTTATCTACTTACTACTCTATATGTACATACAGAGCAAGAATTTAGCAAGCTTAAAGGTTGTTACTTAATAAATAATAAACTTTTATGTAGTATACCAAACTTTTTTGGAACATTCGTGTACATTTGTTAATAAGTTTTACGATATATGGTTGATTGGATTTTGGCGAGAGTCCAAAATAATTTCGGGTCTCTCATGAAAATATAAGTATTGAATAAATAATATATTATTCAATTCAAATAAATTTTTAGCTATTCGATATGGTTAAAACAATTTTAGGCGATTTCGATTATTTTATACGGAATTCATTTTGTGCGATGTTTTTTTTTTGTACAAAAATATCAGTTGTTATTATCTAAGTCTAAAATTTGGTACAGAGTGAGAAAAAATCTAGATTGAAAGGTAGATTGCAAATCTTGATGTTAACAAAAAAAATCTTGAAAAAAAGATTTTTGTTTTGAAACAAAATCTTAAAACAAATTTTTTAGGTTTAAAGAATCCTTAATCAAGGTCTTTATGCTAAATATGTTTTTGAGATAGAAACAATTTTATTTAAAGATATCAATCTTGCTTCAAAAATGTTTTATTTTAGAGTGAAAAATAGATTGCAAATTTTGATTTAAGATTTGTTCGATGTTTCGATAAAAAATCTTGAAATAGGATTGTTAAGTTGAAGAAATCTTAAATCAAGATTTTGTTCTTCGTTTTGCGATTAATAAATCGTCTTTTAAGATTGTAAAAATCTCAAATTTAAGGATCTTGTTCTTATTTCTTAGAATGTATGAATTCCTTTAAAACTAGAACCAACCTAATTTTATCCTAATTAAAGATTTTGCCTTCTTGCTCCAATATTGAGATTTCCCTAATTTTGAAACAGGATTGCAATCTAGAATTTATTATAGAATTTTGTTCTTGATTTAAAAAAAAAAACTTTCTTGGTTCAATTTTATCATCATTCAAAATGTTATTCTTCAATTTAGCACGTTTTATTTCTTTCTGTGTAGAACCATATATAATATATAAATATTTAAATAAAAGCTTAGAAGAGCTTATATATAATTTTTTTGGTATATTATATTTTATCACATTAGATACATTTCTGAAAGTTCAGTCTAGTTCAGTTTAGCACAATTTTTTAAGGTAATTCTTCAATGCGAGGTACTTTGAAATGCTCCCAATTGCTTTATTCGTATAGACAAGTAAAGTAATAGTTTATAATATATTCAGTTCAGCTTCAAAGGCTTCATTTACTTCTTTCCCTTGGCCTTGGCGGCCTTCTTTTTGGCAGCACGCAATTCGCGGGCCTCCTTTGAGGTGATGGAACCGGCTCGCTTCTTGCGAGCCTCCTCGAGCTTTGCCTGCTCGGCGAGATTATCGAGATAGTACTGCTCGAAGTGGGTGCGCTCCATCACCTTCTTTTCGGCGGCTCGTTTGCGATCGACGGCCTCGAGGGTCTCGTGGAATTGGGAGAGGGCGACACGAAACTCCTCATCGGACTCGATCATCTTGATGAACTGATCTGGATTGTCGGGGTCAAGTTCCAGATCGGGCATATAATCCTGAACAACAGGCGCAGCCTTCGATTGGCGCTCCTCCTCCTCCTTCAACATTTGTGTGCGACGACGCAGCTTGATCTCATCGACACGAGCCTCCAGCAGCTTGCTGCGCGTGATCTCTCGCTCGAACATCTAGCAAAAAGAGTGGCATATGGTATAAATAATTTCGGATAACTAAAGTCCGATTCAGCATAATATAATAGTTAGCAATTAAGTTTAAGTATAAGTATGTAAAATAAAATATACTAAATTATAGATATGATATATAGGTAATGAGCATGCAACTATAAAATAATTTAATGCTCTCATAGGTTATTTATTAGCTCGCTATTAACCCTCTGACGCACGAGTAAAAGCTATAGTCGGTACTTATTTTCAATAAATCTAAAAATATACCAGATTAATATACCGCAAAATTAATAAAATGTACCGAAGACTACATTTGATATTTCGATATACATACAATGTACTTACAATGTATGTTCATTTAAAAAAATATACCGAAATAATGTACAGAAAAATACTATACTAAATTATACATCGAAGGCTACATTTATTTGGTATATTGATATAGGTATAGGTACGTTAAATTTTAATAAAACCATATTCCAAATATATACCGAAATAATATACCAAAAAATTCTAAAATCTACCGAAGACTATATTTAATATATCCATATAGTTATACGTTTATTTTTAATAAAACCATACTCTAAAAATATACCGAATTGATATACCGCATAAATACTAAAATATACCGAAGACTGCATATATTTAATATATAAAAATAGTTCTATATTTAAAATAATCCACAGAGTCAAAAATACTATATACTTAATTATTAACTAAAATGCAGACAAAAGTTAGCAGTTGACTAAACTAAAAAAAAAAAGTATCGTATGTCAAGCTATGAACATTGAAATAGCAGTGCGACAGAAATTAAGCTACAAAACTGTATTTATGCATATTCCTTTTTGTTAGTTGATCGCTTGGATGTTGTTTTTGTAGCATGAAACATAGAGATAAGAAAGAAGCAAAAAACCCAAAAATAATAAAAATAAAAAAATTGTTAAATTTTGAAAACTAAATACATTAAGATATTAACATTAAGATAACTAAATTGTGTCTGAAAGTTGCGATCATAGTAGTATTTTTCGTTTTAAGCACTGCTATTTTAAAGTTCACAGCTGTAAAACCAATTCGGCTTTTTACCTACAAGCAATATTGGTTATGAAATTGATAATAACTGATTACTTTTATTAATATAAACATTAAAAGATCTTCGTGAACTAACATCAGTTCTGAAAAGGGTTTTTCTCTACATATCTACATTTTGAACTAAATTTACGATTAGCGTCCAGAACAGTCTTAGGAAATGTAGTTGCTTTAGCTTTGATTAGCTGTTTAAACTGTCTAACATACAAAAGTTAGTCTCAAATAAGTTATACTAATGAATAAATATATCTACTCTATTACTCATCAACTACATTTTGATGTATAGCAATTGACTTACGGCTGCCATGAGAGCCTTCTCCTTGCTGGTGGTGTGCTTCATGGCCTCGTCGAGATTCATGATGTGCGTATCCCCGTTGGCTAGAGAGACGGCCAAATGCTGTCCGCCCGGCTGAAATACGACGGCGGTGACCGTCGAACGGAAATTGACGCTATAGATGGGTTCGCGTTGATTCAACAGCAAATCCCAAAAGTCAAGAACGCCCTCAATATCGCCGGTGACAAAGAGCGAGGCGCGTCCCGTGCTCCAGGCGCCGCACATCAATTGATTGCGCTTCTGCACATACATGGTGCTGGGACGATTCTTGACCTCCTCGCACCAGATGCGGGCAATCCAATCGCCCACGATGAGGAAGTTCTTCACAAAGAACGGATTGCGATGAATGGTGCGAATGGGTCCAGCGCATATTTGATAGCTGCCCACCAGCATCTCGACGGGATTCAAGCCCTTGCGATTGCCCACAAACACGTATCCCATGGTGCTGCCAGCGATGAAACGCACCGGAATCGTGTACTCAAACTCCAGCACCGTACAACCGTGAGCATCCTGACGATTCTGTTTCATATTCGGAGTGGTCTCCAGGAATATCTCATTCGATGGCATCTTGAGATCACGTGTATCCCAGAACTTGATCGATCCATCCAACGATGCGCTATAGAACTCTGTGTTCAGCTTCGAGTGGACCCAAGTGATCGCCGAAACCCGTTCACGATGTGCCGCCTCCATGGGGCAAATGCTGGTGGACATTCCGCTCTCTAGCATATCCCAGATGCACACTTTGCCCGTGTACGTGCCAGCCGCCAGATTGTTCTCCTCCTTGGGACAGATTTTGGCGCATGAAATTACCTCCATGCTGTCGTAGTAGGACAACGGTTTAATCGGATTCTTAACGTCCCACACATAGAAGGCATTCGTCGAACCGTTTGTGGGATCCTCGGTGACCAAGCGTGACTTGCGATCATCATCGACCAAATTGTATAGATTGCTATACTGTGTCATGATCTGCTTGTTGTTGTTCGGCACCCAATTGATGACGGACATGTGACGCTGTGGACGCCACATGTCATGGATGATGTTGATGGTGCGCGACTTGAATGGCATGCAAATGGTGCGTCCCACTTCGTAGGGTATATCGTCGAAGAAATGATTATAGATATTGATGGCATTGTTCTGACGTGCCGTATTCATGGTGGTGCGTATCAATGTCTTCACCTCCTCGCCCCAGGCATCGTCACGTTCGACCTTCTTGCGATGTCGCAGCGTCTGCTCCTCATCGTTCATGTTGACCTCCTTGGGCCAACCGCCCTCGTAGTGAAACATGCCATGCTCATCGTAGGTGGCATTCTCAGTCTCCACCTCGCTGCTGGCCATTACCGAGCTCAGCTGCATGCCCCGCGTCTGCGGATTGCCCATGATGTACTTCAAACGCAAGCGGCTGCTCGGATGCACGCTGACCATCAGCTCGTTGCGATCCTCGAACATGCATTGGCGTCCAAAGCGACGACGCTCGCGCGTCAACACCACCTGATTCTGATACATGACCGCTGATCTGATCTAATCTGTAATCTAATAATAGTTACTGCAAATAATATCAAAGTTAAATGCGGAAATGTTTTCGTTGGCGTAACAAAATTTGTGTTTGGAATTTTTTTGTTGTGTGAAGCGCTTGCTATGATCACTACCCAAAGGATACATAGATGTTAATTTATACCCTAAAATACTTTTTATAGCTTCGAATTTAGCCAAGTCACATAACTTAGTTAACGTATGCGCCTTAAGATAGGCAACATTTTTTTCTTTTGCAGAATAGCAAGCTGTGGCGAACATAATAGCAAGTGATTTCCCCCTCTCACCCATAAAATTTAGCTCGAAAAGCCTAAAACTTAAATAAATATTTTGGACACTTTTAATTATAGGTCATAGAATTAGTACTAAACTATTTCTAATTGGAATATTCTTAACCTTAGAGCTTAAGACTTACACATTTCAACATTTAAAGAAACTAAAAATGTTGTTTATACTTTAATTTAAAGTTAAGCATATATTTTCCTTAAAAAAAATCTGTTTAACTAAATTCAAAAATATGTGTTTTAGCGCCAAGCTGATCTACCAAAATACAATTGCCGACTGGTTACACTGCATTTAACATTTTGGTATATTTTCAAAAGCTTGTGCATATTTTAATACCATTGGTTAATGATTTAATTTGTGGTCTTCCTTTCCATGACAGATAGTAAATATGTACAAAAAAAAATAAGCAATCAATTTAGAATAGCGCTTTTTATTATTTATATTGCTGTCAATGAGCAACACCGAGCCACAGCGCTGTTAATCGTTGTATCGATAAAAGCAGTGCTGTTATGGCAGTGTCGATAGCAGTGTCGCTGTTAGTTGCAGTGCTGTTAGTTAATTAACAGTCATGGTAAGTTGTGCCGCCTCGTTGTGATTGTCAATTATTGTGTAGTCGCGTGTGCGCGAATGGCATGCCTCACCGTGTACACAAACGCAAAACGCGCAGTGGAATTCCGTCGTTGTGTTTCCTGGTGGTCACCAGCAGAAGTAATCCGTAACCCGGTGGATTAACCAGTGCAGAAAATGTCACCCAAATACACGCACGCCATTGTCGCTAGGTAAGCAGCCCTCTACGACTGGACAGTGAAAGCAATTGCGAAAGCGAGCGCCAAAAGCAAGCAGGTGTTAAATTAGCACCTGGGGCGGGGTGGTGGTGTTGTTGTGAGGGGGTTGGTGGAATGAAGAGCGTGTAAAGAGCAGCAGTAAATTGTAAATTAGGTCATGATGTTGCCTAGCAGCCATAGCATAGCTTTTGGGTGGGGCATGTGCTGTGGAGGGGTTGTTGTTGCCGATTTAACACCCTCACACATACACACATACAAACAAACAAACACACACGCACTGACCCCGTGAATGAATTAATGCTCTATGTAGTTATTTGTTGTTATTGAATTTAATTGAGAACATTTTGTACTAATATATTCTGTATTGTTGCCTATTGTTGTGTAGAATCTCGAATGCGCTGCAAGAGAGTGGCAGCTTTGATGTGCAATTGGCGAAACAACAGCACGAACAATATTGCGCCTTATTGCGTGAAATCGGACTCGATGTCATTGAGCTGCCACCGGATGATGCTCTGCCCGAGGGCGTCTTCGTTGAGAGCAGCGCCGTCGTCTGCAATGGCGTTGCGCTCATTGGACGCTCCGAGAATGCGAAACGACGACGCGAGGCCGACAGCATGGCCATCATACTGAAGAAGGAGCTCGATATTCCCGTTATTGAGATTGACGATCCACATGCTCAGCTCGACGGGGGCGATGTGCTCTTTACGGGTGAGCAGAGGGGTGAAAGGGTCTTTTAAGTTAGGAATAAGCTTAAAAGGAAGGCTAAGATATTTGTATGCACTTGCTGTCTACAATTTAGCCTTGTCCTGCTGTCTGTCTGTCCGTCCGTTTCTTTAAACACCTTTATTTCAGTGTCTAGAAGAGCTGGAGATTATCAAATTTAAATGTAACACAGCTTACAGTATGACAAAATAAGATAGCTTTAAAGGAATACCTCGAATTTAAATACAAATGAGAAGTGATTTAAATTAGCGCTTAGCTTAGCAGGCAAAGAAGATATACATATGTAAGCACTTGCAATCTAGATCTGATTTGCTCTTCTGTCTGTCTGTCCATCACTTTAAAAACCCCTAGAGACATCAAATTTAAGGATAATACAGCTTACAGTATGACAAATTGAGCTAGCTTCTGTAATACTAAGGCTAAGATATCTGTAAACACAATACAATATAGCCTTGTCCTGCTGTCTGTCTGTGCGTCGCCTTAAACACTTCAATCTCAGTATCTAGGAAAGCTAGAGTTATCAAATATAGATGTAATATAGCTTATAGTATGACAAATTAGCTTTGTTTAAAGAACTCCTCAAAATGTAATACAAGTAAAAAGTGAGTTTAATGTTTAAGGTGAAACAGACTGCTTAATGATCGCAATGCTTAAGTGAACATTTAAGATAGCTTATCGAAATGTGCTTATTTAGTATAATGAATTTAAGACTAGATCTTCACATTGTCTATCTCAGTTTAAACTCATTAAAAGTGGTGATCTTTAAAGATGCTGCTTTGATTTCGCTTAACTATTCCATAATTCTTATTGAATTCCTTTCGCTAGGACGCGAGTTCTTCATTGGCATCTCGTCGTTTACGAACGAGGAGGGCGCACGTGCTGTGGCCATGGCATATCCTGAATATCCAGTGACACCTATAAGAGTAAGCAAATTCATTCCCATCTTTGTAATTCCAAATAAAAACTTGACTCTTCTCTTGATTGCACTTGCAGGTGAACGGCTCGAAGCGTTTGAAGTACTACGTGACTATGGCTGGACCGGATGTGCTGTGCGTCAGCACGAGCCCCACTTGTCAGGAGATTGTCAAGCGGATGGAGCGCGAGGCGAGTTTCACCTATCAGAAGCTGACGCTGCCCGAGGAGAGTGCGGCCAACATGTTGTACATCAATGGCACCATTGTGCACAGATCACCAACTGAAATTCCAGAAGCTTATAAGGTACAAACACGATATTTGTTTTTTTTTTTTTTTTTTGCATATAGTGAGACTAAAGATTCCTCCATTCGTTGCAGACTTTGAAAGAGAAAATCGACATTCCAACACGTAACATTAACATTAGTGAATTTAGCCAATATTCCAGCGGTTTGAGCTCCGCTTGCTTGCTGCTGCGACGCTGGAAATCCATCAGAAGCATTTGAATCTACTTCGGCATGCCGAAGACACAAAAATACCCTGGCAGAGTGATGGCAAACTTGTTGTGACAAAAGTGAGTCTATGCGAGTGAAAACTAAAAGCATTAAATAAACTTTTTCTTTACTTTCGCCAGCTATATGATAAAATCATCGAATGCGGCGCACTTCCTTCAAGTTCCATCGAGATAGCTTCAAAATTAAGCGAGCTGCATGCAGCAAAGCTCGCGGACAGACGGAAAGCAGGACAAATTTATGATTAGACGGCAAACGCTTCACAAACAAACGAACTGCTTGGATAGTAAAGCAAGGAACAACTGCATGTTATTTTGTATCTAAAAATACGCACAGCGCCTGTTAATTCTGGCAAACTCAGCAATAATAATATCCTCGAATAATTCATATATGTATATTTAAATTTTTAAAAACGTTATTTGTTACAACTTTAAGTGATAATGTTAAAGTATTTATACACCCCCCCCCACACACACACACGAATCTTCGCACACATTCAAACTAATCTTTAGATTTTTGTGCTATGAACTTCGAATTACATTTCATACTCTTTCATCATACACTCTTTATACATACATATTTATACATATATTTAATACTTTTTTATTGAATGGGCATCGAGTCCTCAAGCTAACGAATGACCTACGAATGTATCTACTTTACAAGTAGCTGTTAAATGTGTTCACTGTACTCCCATAATAATATATAACAATACGAAAAAAACAACAAATTATCATAATAATAAATGAAAATCATTTGTAATTTCTTTACAAAGCCATCAAATGTCTTCTTCTTGCCTTTACTATTCTTCTAAATCTTTAAATTTTAACTATCGTTTGGTGTCGATATCTCGAAATCATCGCTTGAAAATTTTCGTAAGAAATTTGTCGAAAATCACCAAATCCAAATCAAAATCTCGGAAACTACAAGGACGATTTGAATGTCCTTTGGCCAGTTGATGGGCCTCATCAAAATCAGTTGTTTGGCACAGGACTCACCAGGATACGCAAGGATACGGTCGAGATATGGCTACTTTTCTATTTACAAATATGTCCTTTTATCTCGGCTCCTGTAAGGATTTTCGTCCTTTTGAATACATCGGTCCAAGCTCCATCCTAATGCCAAAGGACATCCCTGTCGTCCTTCAAATGGCCAAGATACAGGACAATTTTCGATTTTAGAGGAATTTTTCTAAGCCTCCCCCTGTAAAAATTTTTCATCCTTGATGAAAATTTTTTTGTCCTTTTTTGGAAATTCTTGAATGCAGATCGATAGTATTGCACTGTACGAGTAGAAAAATGCATGTCCTGTCAGGATACGCCAGGATATGGCTGAGTTATGACTATGTAAAAGTTGGTTTGTGGCAAATTTTTTGCACTGATTTTTAAGCCGTTAAATTTGAATTTGAATTTTGACAGTTGAGAAAACATTTTTTACTTACCTTTGTGGCAATTGTTTTGCATTGATTGTTTACTTACCTTTTTCAATAAATGTTTTCTTGAATGTTTATTACCTATCTATTTTTCCCATTATCCTCCCAATAAATTAAAGCATTCTTGTTTTTTTTTTTGTTCAATTATTAGCTCTCTTTATTCCCTTTTCTTAAGGAAATGATTCTTAAGGATAATTTGTTTTTCTTTTTTTCTTATTAACAAATTTTAATGTAAACACTTAAGTACATTCAAGTTTAACTATGCTAAAAACTCAGCCAATAAATAAGTTTATTTTATGACTATTTTTAATTAGGTAATAATAAAGGAATTTACTATAAAATACATTTATTTATTTGCTAATAGTCTTTAGCATACGTAAACTTATAATTAGTTACTTACTAAATTATTACCTACTAAATATAAATATTTATATCAAATTTCAAATACTAATAATCAAAACTAATAAATAAAACAAATACTATACACTTTCCTGATGTATCCTGATGGCAGGACATTCTTGTACTTATCTCTCTTCAAGGATTTCGAAAATTACATCATAAATTATCGAATAGATTTTTCGAACATCAAAATATAAATTAAATTCTCTACATTACCTTCTTGACATGTGTTCCTTTTCCAAAGGATCCTCCGCTGTTAAAGAATAAACAAAAAAAAGGTTATTAAAAATAAAGGTTTAAAAAGAAATAAGAAAAAGTGTTATGCAAAAAGAGAAACCACAATTTTACTATGATTTATAAACATTTTATATTCGCACTTAAGATTGTAAATATACAAAATACGTACACATACATACATATATAGAAAGTATTAGTTACTAAATTTAACACGTTTAAAAAAACACTGCATTTCACAATACTATTAATTAGATCTGGTTGATCTCGTTGTTGTTGTTGTTGTGGGTGGTTTCTTTCGATGATGGATAATAATCTCATTAGGTTATGACGCGATTACAGACTATGTGTGTAGGCCATAATAATAATAGTAATAATAATATTATTAATAATAATATAAATACTACAAGTGTACAGCTAAATATGTGTGGCGTGTGTGATTGAACGATAGTTGATAGTAATAGTTATACGATAGTTTAGGTTATATGTATAAAGCAATATATGAACGATTTGCATTGCTTACCGACTATGTATAAAGCGTTATAAAAAGTACAAATCTAATACTATTTAAAAGGTGTGTGTGTGTGTGTGTGAGTGTTTTGTGCCTTATAATTCTATTGAGGGGATGTGTGTGTGTATCTAAAACTTAGCTAAATGTGTGTGGATGTGTGTGTGTTGTAGATCTGGGTAGTGAAGTGAGTTGGCTGCAGATTGCGATGAGATAGAGAAACATTTCTTAGCTAAGGATACAGAGATACACATGCGATATAATAGATATTATCGTAGATACATTTCTTAGCTAAGATATCCAGAGATACATATGAACAGATATTATTGTAGTGTAGATACTTTTGTTAGCTAAGATACAGAGATATATAGATACAATAGTTTAGTTGCAGTTCTATATTGCTTTTTCCATAATTTGTTGTCATCCTCTTTTCTATCTATTTCCTTTCTCTAAACTAAATATTGTTGTACATATTACATAGTATATTAGATTCCATCAATCTATCAACTGCGTTATTATTATTATTATTTATATAAATATGTGGAAGCTGCATTTGTCTACAAATGTCATTTTTGTATATTGTATATTGTTCTAAAGTTCTGTCCAGATGCACTTGATTCTGGATTTAATTTGAATATTTTTGGATGATGTTATAAGTCTGTATATAGATATTGTATATAGATATATGTATATATATCTTGAGGAAGATCTGGGTCAAGTCTGCTCATTATTGTAGATATAGTTATATCTTCAGGAAGATCTGTGTCAAGTCTAATGAGATACACACAGATACAGGAAGATCAGCGTTATGTTTGTAAGAAGTTGGCTTCAGACGCAAGCTTTGCTCTGGCGTTATTTTCATGCATATCTTAAAGTGCATCTGCATCTCTATTTCCATATGTATCTTTAACTGTAAATGGAGCCGCATCAGCATCTTGATCTTCATTTGTATCTGCAACTGTATCTATACCTCTATCTACATCTTTCTTTCCATATGTATCTTAAGTTGCAACTGCATCTGTATCTCCTTAAGTATGTGCAACTGCATCTGTATCTCCTTCATTTGTATTTTCAACTGCAAATGCATCTTCATCTCCTGCAAATGTATCTGCAACTGTTTCTATATCTTCATCTGTATCTCTATTTGCATCTCTAGTTCCACATGTATCTGCTACTGCAACTAAATCTTTATCTCCATATGTAACTGTATCTGTATATCTATATGCATTTCTAATTCCATAAGAATCTTTAACTGCATCTGTATCTTTGTTTCCATATGTATCTGTAACTGCAACTGCAACTGTATCTCTATCTGCATCTCTCTTTCTATATATATCTTCAGCTACAACTGCATCTTTATATCCTTTTGTATCTCTAACTGCATCTCTATCTCCATTCGTATCTGAAGCTCTAGTCTAATTGTCGTCCAGCTAACTGGGATTGTTGTGTTGTTGTTGTTGCTGCTCGTTGCTGGCTCTAGGATCAATGTACGAGATGACGCTGCTCTGGCTGCTGTCATCCTCGACAGTTTCATTCAGATTCACACCCTCAGCAGCTGCTCCACTCGTTGTTATCGTTGTTGTTGTTGGGGTTGTTGTTGTCTCAGTCTTGCGTAATCTTTCCGAGCTGCTGCTGCTCGTCTCCGCCAGCATTGGCGGCAACTGTGTGGGTCTGCAGCTCTTCAGCGGACTGCGGCATTTGATGGCTTCGTATAGCTCATCGATTGAATGATTCATGGTCTCCTCATCTTCATCGTCATCGTGCTGCAACTCGCCAACGTCAGACGTGGCAACATTCCCCACAACATCTCCGTCTTCATCCTCATCGTCATCATCTTCGTCTGGTTGCTGTTCGGCAGCAGCTTCGCCAGCTCCACTGTTGCTATTGCTGTTGCTGTTGCTATTGCCAAGCAGCGCCACATGATGATTGTAATGCGGTTCGTTGGTGGCCAAAAACTCATCGTCAAACTCGTTGAGAATGTCGACATCCGCATCGCTGGCATTCGACGATTGATAGCAGCGAAAATCATCGGTGAGCGTGAGATTCAAATCGTTATCCGCCTGTGGCGCATACAAACCATGACTTCGTATGCTAATCTCCGAATTCTGATAATTCAGATCGCTCTCGTTCGTCGGACTCGCCGAGAGCAAACGCGTGCCATTCGGCAGCTGAAAATGCGCAGCGACATCAACTTGCAACGGTTGCTGCAACTGTGGCAGATTCTGCAACGAATTGGCGCTGCCTTCAAGAGGAAGAGCAGCTCCTGCTCCAGCAGCTGAATCGCCAGCTGAAGCTGCATCTCCATTCGTTGCCAGCATATCGCTAATGTTGTTCAACGATTTCGATTGCTGCTGTTGACTGTAGCGAATGAGCACGCTGGGGAAATCATCCTCCAATCGTATGCTGTTGGTCACCTGCAGTGAATTGGAGACATAAATCTCATGCTTTTGCAGCAATGGAGATTCTTCTGCCACGCTAAGCGCTTCACTCGCTGCGCTGCTGTTGAGATGCGGCTGCGGCTTCGACTGTTGCTGTTGCTGTTGCGTAGTTACCTCCGGCAAACCCAAGCTGTTCATGGCCTCCAAACTTGGCTGCTTCTTGGCCACAGGCGTCGATGTTGTTGCTCCGTTGTTGTTGCTGCGAAAGATTTCCACCGTGCTGACTGGCATTGTGTTGGCATAGAGCGGAGCATGCTCATCCAACGAACTGCCATCGTCATCCTCCTGCGTGGTCAACAGTTCATCCTCATGCTCCTCATGCTCATGCAACGTTTCATCCAACAACGAAGGCGTTCGCACTCCGCTCGTCCGCAGCTTAATCACCTCATGCTGCGGCGTCAATGTCTCCGGTATGTTTGTATAAATGTTCGCCTGGAGAATCTTCGTTGTGGGCACAAAACAACGTTTATACTGCAACGCCTCCAGCTGTGTGGGCGCCTCCTTCAACGCTGTCGGAGATTTGCGATAATGCAAATTCGTATTGTTCACTTTGCTGCCACCCGCAAGCAACGTCATCGCATTGTGATGCCGGGCATAAAGCTGCTCGGAGCTGGCATCGCTCAAGCTGTGCTGACTGTGCAACGTTTGTGGCAACGCTTGACGCTGCAGCTCAAAGTTGTTGCGCTTCGCGAGACGTTTCTGTTTCTTGAAGAACTTGCGTGCCACATTGATCTGATTGGGATTGTAGAAGAGCTCAGCACTGGGAATGCTGCTCTCATGCAGCAACGATGTGGCACCCAGACTTCCAACATTGTTACTGTTATTGATGATGGTGATGCCATGGCCATTGCCATTAGCGGATGCAGCACTCAACAGCTGCTGCGTGGTGCAATCCAATTGGCCATTGCTGCGTGTTTGGCTGCGCATACTTCGAGCGCTGCTGCTGCGTTGTTTGTTGCTGCATTGACTATTCGAACGCGAACCCGTTGAATTGTTTGCCTCATATAGCGAACCAGTTGCTGCCGTCGCTTTGTAGGCCACAATCGAGTTGCTAATCATGGCAGCACCGCCACCGCCGCCGCTGCTCCCAGCTGCTGCTCCAGCTCCATTTGCAACTCCTCCTCCAGTTGTTGCTGCTCCATTGTTGTAACCGGCAACAATCATCCGATTGACACGCGCCAAGCGATGTTGCGTCCACGCTTGTCGTGCATCGTTGCGCGTCAGATTGTAGAAGAGGAGCAGAAAGAGTCCCAACACCACGCAGCTGGCCACAAAGCACATCACATACAGCTGCTCCTCGCTGTGCACATACAATGCCGCCGAACTCCATGCAGCCACATAGAGCACCACAAAGCTGAGATGTCCACGCAGATGCGACATATTCGAGCGTTCGTAATCATCGACGATGCTGCTCAACGGATTGCTCAGTGTGCTGTATTGTTCCTGCAACTGCAGTTGCAACTGCAACGCAGAGCAACTGGGCGCTGCCTCCTTTGTGGCACAACCATTCGCATCCAACCAATCCAAGTCAATGTGTTCCGTTGCCTGAGTGTTGTTATCCGAATATTGTCGCTGTCCCAGCTGTTGTTGATGTTGCTGCTGTTGCTCTCGTTGTTGCAGCACATTTACCGCCTGCTGGCTGAGTTGATAGTAAATGCACAGCGCCAGAATGCCACTGAATATCAAGAGGATGACAGCGGGCACCAGCAAAGCATTCAACGTGGTTGCATTGTGCAAAAAGCAATAGCTATAAGCTGCATACTCGGACATATTCACAGCACTGCTGATGCCGCAAATCAACAAAGCAATGCCCCATCCAACCAGATAGATGCCGAGTATAGGTTTCCGTTGATGCGGCTCCTGTGAAGCGCCAGCTGCAATCCCTCAAGCTGCGAGGCTGCCATTGTGGCCGTCGTTGTCGTGTGCTGTGGCAACGAAGTGGCTGTCGTTGATTTACTCAACCGCTTGTACATGCTGCTCAGGCTGACGCACAACCAGAGCAGCACACACAGGCTAAGATAGTGCAGGAGGAGTCCAAAGAGACGACAATGCAGCTGACTTGTTGTCTGATAGATGCCGAGCACAAAGGCCAAACAAAGCGAAGCGAGCGCCAGCCAAGTGTTGACCAAAGCATGACGTTGCACACGATTGATGCGTATGGCACAGCCAAAGACCACAAAGGTGACAATGTTGAACCAGGCGCAGGCGAACAACACAGCACAACCCACATAAACAGCGAGGGGAGCGTGACGAAACCTCGCTCCAGCCAATTCACTGCGATAGTCATTGAGGTAAGCGGTACGCTGCAGCAGGCCAAAGTAACCGCTGCGACTGCAGCTGAACATCAAGAGTGTGCGATGCTGATAGTGTTGCTGGCAGACGCGTGTATTCCACGCTTGTTCTTCGGCATCCCACCAGGCCGGCTGCGGTGCACTCAACGCATCGTGATACGGATGCGCACGCAGCATTATTGTGATGCGTTGCTGGTAGACATCTTCCTCAAGCATCGACTGTTGTTGCTGCTCCGAATGATGCTGCTCCTCGAGTAGCTCTCCTTCGTTGCTGTAGAGACGTGCACCAATGATGGCTGAGGATAACGTTTGTGTGGCATTCAAGAGTTCGGGCAATAGCTTCGCATTGCGATGCAGCGTTATCATCAATCGCAAATTACTCGTTGCACTCACGTTCGTCAGTTCGTGCAACAGCTGTTGTGGCAATTGGATTGCCGCATCGATGTCGCCGTGTTCGTACATTGGAATCGTATCGTTGGCACTATTGCACTGCAGTCCACGCTGGCTGCCATCGAGCCACACACACGACATGCTTACAAATTGCTCGAGACTAATGTTAAAGAACTCCACAAAAATGTTGCGTTGTCGCTGACGCCATTCGCCATCCGCCGTCGTCTCGGTTGCCGTCTCTAGATGCAACGCTGCCGCCTCGACAATGTGCAACAGCTTGTGGCCAGTTTGTTGTTCGCGCTGTGCGGCCTCAAACAGTTTGCCCGGCAACGTCAACAGCTGCGACACAATGTCCATCAGCAGATAGCTTATCTCCTGCTGCTGATGCACCTCCAGCGGTTGCTCCAAATACTTGAGCAGCGTCCTCGCTATGTACTCCAAATCCATCGGATCACGTATCTTATGCAGCTGCGTTTGTATGTGCGTGAAATTGTGCAAACGTCTCGCAATCTCCAGCGCATTTTGTCCCTTCGTTAGCGTTAAATTCACCTTGGCGAATTGCTCGAATATCCGCGTCGTTTCACTCACATAAACACAACTCTCCGTGTTCAACTGCTGCCACTTGCCATCGTTGCCACACGCATGTGTTGCCCTCCGTTCGCTGCTCAATTCACTCGGCTCCTCCACGCAAGCCTGCAGCACCGTCTCGCCTCGCATAGTCCGTGGCCAATGGTAGCTGCCCTTGTTGGTGTGCGTTACGAGTGCATCGCAATAGAGCGTTCCCTTGGCCACCACATGCAACACTATTGATTGCGATAGATTCGCCTGTTGGCTGCGCAACGTGCAATCCCACATGCCGGTGTGATTCTGTGTTAGGCTGCCAATGCGTAGTATCGAGCTCAAGATGCCCGAATCGGTGGAATGCCGCGGATCCAGGTTGACATCGTTGAACACTTTGGTTGGGTCGCGATAGATGATGTCGTCGGTGGAGTTTTGTTGGCGTATCTTATCCGACCAGCCCCAAAATACATAGGCACGCGTGGGCAAATCCTCGGATTCACGCGGCGCTCCAATTGCCACACGGGGCGCATAACACTTCAGCTGCAGTTCGTCGCCCTCAAAGGCAATCTAAGGAAAGCAACTTTAGATTTATCCATTTACATTTCGAGGAAGTATTTTGCTTGCTCACCTGATTCTGCTTGGGTACCAGCTCGAGCAGCGGCTGCAGCAGCGATTCGCAACGGAAATCAATGCCCACTTTCAGTTTTTTCAGCGGCATTCCGCGAAAATTCACCGGAGATTCGCATTTGGGTGCCGGATGCAAGCGCACATCGCGTGCATTTGACCAGGCAATTAGCCAGATTAGACCGCAATCGCAGGCCAGCGGATTGTTCGACAAGTCACTAATAAAACACTTTGATGTAGCAAGAGTTTTTCATTCAACAAATTGTTAAAAACTTACAGCTGCTTGAGTTTGGGCATCAGCTCAAAGGCGCCTTCGTAAATATGACTGATCGAATTGTTGGCCAATTTGAGGCGCACCACATTTGCCAGGCTGCTGCCAAAGCTGTGTTTGTCCAGTTCGCTGAGCAAATTCGATGACAAGTCCAAGCGTTCCAGTTTCGTAAAGGTTTTAAAGTCCTCTTCGCTGACTTGAGCAATGGCGTTTTTGCTCGCATTTCTGTGCGATTCAAAATGGGGGGCAATAAATGAATGTACTTTGAATGTGTGTATTGTATTGTGTGGGTGGACTTACATGCTGCTTATGAGGTGCACATCGTCGCCGAATTGCAGCTCCTGCCAGTTAACAATATGCTGTTCGTCGCAGCGCACACGCAACGTTTGTATATTTTCCGAAATGTTCTTGCAACTGCATTTTGTGGGGCACATTGCCTGCACAACAACAATGGACGTCTGCAGCAGCAGAAGCAGCGGGAGCAGCAGCCGTTGTTGTGCAGCATTCATTTTGTATGCTCACGATTTACACGTTTTGCATTTTTTCTTTAAGCCGCATCCCATTTAATTAACAAATGCATAACACAAACAAAAACACCCAAAATGTTACAACAAAAAAAATACGATTCCAACCAGTATTGCTCTACGCGCAGAATTTTTCTATGAAACGCCAACTTGAATGACACTAAAAAACGCCCGATAACTCGCAGCGAAAAATCGATATTTAGCACAGGCACAATAAGGTATTAATTAAAATACGTGTATTATAACATAATTATGAGCATATTTGTTAAATGAATGAATTTAATATTTCATTCATAATATTTTTTACTTATATATTATCGAAAACTCGATATATTTCTGCCGCTTGCTATGCACACACTGTTCAAGCACAAAAATAAACAATGCGAAAAATTACAAATTTTTATAGTGTCACAACCGCAAAATGCACACAACATTTTTTCAACAAACTTTGTGCACATATTTACTATATGTAGAAATGTAAAGCGGCTCGCTGAATATCATTTATTTGGTTAACAGGCAATTTGTAATATTTTCTTAAGCGCACTGTGTGTATACACTGGTGAATAACATACGTTCTTTTTACACCCAAAAAAAAAAATTGACGTGTCAGCTAAATGTAAGCGGAATCAACGCCAAACAATAACATATTGAAGTACACGTCGTTAACAATTTGAGCAGCAAGCCAGCGGGCAAGTGTGTGCATGGAGTTCCTCAAGAGCGGCATCAAAACGGTGCTGGGCAGCAGCGAGCCCGGCCAACAGCCAAGCGCAGCAGAAACCGTTGAGAAGCTGGTCGATCGTGTTTTCAGCTCAACGCTGCTCGAGGATCGACGCGATGCTTGCCGGGCACTGAAAGCACTGTCACGCAAATACCGCATCGAGGTGGGTGCCCAGGGTATGCCACCGTTGGTCCAAGTGCTGCAAAACGATGGACAAGATGCCGAAATCATTAGCTATGCTCTCGACACACTATGCAATATTGTCACCAGCGAAGAGTTCGATGAGGAGGCCGACAACCCGGCTGTCTCGGTCAATGTGGGCGAACAATTCACCGAGATGTTCATCAAGAGTCCCGAACACGTTACACTCGTCATGGGCTATCTGGATGAATACGATTTTCGTGTGCGTCGTGCTGCAATTCAATTGATCACATCGCTGATAGCGAACAAGACACGGGAACTGCAGGAATTGGTGCTCGTCAGCCCGATGGGCGTATCCAAGCTAATGGATTTGCTCACCGACAGTCGCGAGGTTATACGCAACGATGTGCTGCTGCTGCTCATCGAACTGACCAAAGGCAACTCGAATATCCAGAAGATTGTTGCCTTTGAGAATGCCTTCGATCGTCTATTTGATATTGTGCGTGAAGAGGGTTGCTCCGACGGTGGCATTGTTGTCGAGGATTGTCTCATCCTGCTGTTGAACCTGCTCAAGAACAATTCCAGCAATCAGCAGTTCTTCAAAGAGGGCTCCTACATCCAACGCTTGGCGCCCATGTTCGTGCTGAACAACAACAACGGCAGTGCAAGCAATGATCTCGATGGCGACGGCGTCTGGACACCGCAGAAGGTCTCCAATTTCCATTGTCTGTTGCAGGTGGTGCGCGCCCTGGTCACGCCCAGCAATCAACAGCAGGTGGTCAACGCCTGTCAGCGTGTCATGCAGAAATCCCAACTACTCCAGGCACTCTGTGACATCCTGATGAGCAGCGGCGTGCCAGCAGACATCCTCACCGAGACGATCAATGCGGTGGCCGAAGTTGTGCGTGGCGATCGCGACAATCAGGATGAACTGAGTCGTGTCCTGGCGCCCAGCCAACCGCCACGTCCCGCCATCGTGGTGCTGCTGATGTCGATGATCAATGAGAAGCAACTGCTGGCGCTGCGTTGCGCTGTGCTCTATTGCTTCGAATGCTATCTGTATCGCAACTCGGATGGTCAACGCGCCGTCGTCCAAACGCTGCTTCCCTCGAGTGCCAGCGATGTGAGTTCGCTATCGACGGGTCAACTGCTGTGCACCGGTCTCTTCTCCACCGATACGCTGGCCAATTGGTTCTCGGCGGTGGCCATCATGCACACTCTCGTGGAGAATGTGGCCCAGAAGGAGGAGCTGTTGCGTGTGCTCCTGGCCACACCTGGAGGTGTGCGTCCCATCACGTTGCTGGAACAATGCACCGATCTGATGCAACAGGAACGCTATCGACTTCAGAGCAAAGTCGGTCTCCTGATGCTGCTCAGCGTGTGGTTGGCCCATTGTCCCGGTGCTGTGAAGGCGCTCCTCGAAACCCAAGGCACGATGGCGTATCTAACGGCTCAGCTGTGCGCCAATGAGCACGACGAACGCGAGTATCTGGTGCAGGGCATGTGCGCCTTTTTGATGGGTCTCTGCATACAGTTCAACGACAACTCGCTGCCCAATCAGCGACGCGAAGACATCAGCCAGCTGATCATCAAGCGCATCGGCCAGGAGACGTTCTGCAACAAGTTGAGCGAAGTGTCGCGTCACGAGGCCTACAGTCGGGCCTGCAAACAGGCGCAGATCCGTGCCAAGGGCGCCAGTGAACTCCTGCTGGACTACGAGTACTGCAAACTCTACAAGGGACTGGAGGCGTTGATTGCCAAGCTCGTGAGCGGCTTCGATGTGGATGGCATTGAGCTGACCGAACTGACGCTCAGCTCGGAGGCTTCGGCACTGGTAGCTCAATACAAGGGCATCATACGTGGCATGGACACACAGATCCAGACGTTGCAGCAGTCCGCCAAGGAGCTGGAACAGCAGCACAGCGAACTGAAGCAACAGCTGGAGCAGGAGCAAACACTAAAAGCACAGTTGGCCGATCAGAATACGCTGCTCAAGGCGCAATTGACAGCAGCAGCTGCACAGCAACAACACTCTACTGATTCACCGGCTCACAACGGTGCTGTTGGCGTTGCGGTGGTGCAGGATGAGGAGCTGAATGCAGCGCGATATCAGGCAAACATGTATTTCGCAGAGAACATACGTCTCACCAAGGAGCTGGAGACGTTGCGTCAGCAGCTGGCAGCGGAAAAGCAGCGAGCCGATGGCACTCAAGATTCGCTGCGTGCCACGCAAAAGGATCAGGAGGACTTGCTCGAACTGCTCGCGGATCAGGAGGCCAAGTTGGCGCGTTATGAGACGCCCGTTGAAGCAGCAGCTGCAACTGTTGAAACAGCCAATAGATAACTTCCAGCTAGATTATTGATAGCGATGATGATGATGGGATTGATGTATTAACGTGTTGCATGTGGCAAACGGGAAAGCTCATCCAACTGCCTCCCCAATTGATATATATATATATACATTCTTATTGCTTTAAACTGATACATATTTATATATATTATATATAGTATATATATACGACTACTATATAGAACTGTTGCAGAACCTGCAGAATTCCAAACACACATGAAAATGAAAGAGAGTTGTTGATCTACAAATCGGAAGGAAACATATATACGATATATAGATTTAGTCGATTCGTTCTGTTTTTTGTAGCTGATTTGTATAATGTTTATGGTTTTGTCCTATGCTAGATTATCAAACAGAATTTCACAAATAAAAAACTGAATCAGAAACTTGTATTTTCTTTAATCTAAGATGATTAAGAGTGAGATGGAAGATACGGCGTGATAGAAGACTATTCTAATCTGACTTTATCTCACGTTTGTCTATTAAAGTAAATAATAATGTTAGTTTACCTGAGTCTGAAGGTATTCCGAAGCTCAGAGGATTCACTTGAAATCTGATTTCTTCCTTGGAAACTATTTCTTAACAACTTTTTACATTAACTTTACACAATCGGGATGCATTTTTTATGAAATATTCTCACTAACTTTTGGAGCACGTGTGCGAACATTGCGAAACTTGTCTTAAAAGAGAATTTGGCTTAATTCAAAAGCCTTCTTGGAGACTGTGTTGTTAACAAATTTCAAAGCTAAATTAGCCTCAGAAAACTAGCTGAATTTAAGACTTGTAAACTTGACTAAATTGTTCTGTGAAAACCCATAAAATTGGGAATCAATTTTTAAAAATCCAACTTCAATTGAATTGAACAGCATCAAGAACTTCACTAGGCAACTCACGTGCGTTGCTGCTGCCACATTTTTCGGCCTCTTGGCTGCAATAATACCCTGTACAATTTCAACTCCTCACTTAAGCAGCATCCACATGGCGACAGAAATGTTGTTGATTCACTTTTCTTTTTTGCGGATAAACACATTTGCACGAGAACAACAAAAAAAAGGGTTTTTGATTGAATTTAGGAGTGTTTTTTGTGTTATTTTCTTTTACCATTCATATTTATTAACAAATGGCTACAAATTAGGTTCTTAGACGATGTGGGCAGATGTTTTGACCATTTCACATTTTGTGGTGTTTGTGGTTTCTCTCTTTACTTCTTGTCACTTGAAACGGAGCTCTTCGATTCGCGGATCGAGGCAGAGCGACGACGCTTGGCCTCCTCACGCTTAGCCTTGGACTCCTTCTTGCGCTGCACCAACAGCTTGGCGTAGTCGGCGGCAGCCTCCTTGGAAGCCTGCTGGCGCTTCTTCTTCAGTGCAATGCGTCTGTGTTTGCGCTGCAGCACCACGGGTGTGATGAGACGCTGGATTTTGGGCGCCTTCGAGGTGGCCTTCTTGTTGTCCTTGGCGGCCAATGGGCGACGCACGACAAAGCGACGCACATCATCCTCCTTGGTCAGGTTGTACAGCTTGCGGATCTTGCTGGCACGCTTGGGACCCAAGCGACGGGGAATTGTGGTGTCGGTAAGACCGGCAATATCTTGTTCGCCCTTCTTGATGACGACCAAAGCGAGCACCGACATGTTGGCATCCACAATGCAGCCACGCACCGACTTACGCTTGCGCTCGCCAGTACGACGTGGACGGTAGCAAGAGTGTCCCTTCTTCAACAGCAAACGCACACGACCTAAACAACAACACTGAGTAAGTAATCAACCCTTTTTTGGTATTTACTCATGAATGCTTACCGTGGGTGAGCACGCCCTGCTTCATGGGGAAACCCTGCTTGTCGTTGCCGCCAGAGATGCGCAGTTGGTAGCCCTTCCACTCATCACCGAGAATATCGGCTTCCACAATTTGGCCCATACGCTTCTCGTAGAACACACGCAGTTTGTGCTCATCGACAACCTCGAACAGCTTTTGGCATCCCGTAGCGGGATAGGAAACGTTGAGCTGCAATTAAAACACATATTCATCAGTTCCCAAGATGGACTTTAACAATTTTGTTGTCACATATTATATGTATACAAAAAAAAAACTATGCCTATGTTGACCGGGAAATTGTTATCGCGTATTTTAAAGGTAATCACTTGAGTTTTTCATGCATCATTTGTTATTTGCACTAGTTTAGGCATTATTCTAAATGTTTAACACATTATTTTGGTTGTTCACTTTGTTTATTATAATATTTTTCACAAAATTTTTGCACACCTTCATTATGTTGGTCTTGCTGCAATCAACACAGAAAAAAAAAAAGAAACGGTCTTGTCAAACACAGACTGGGTAAGGGAAATAGGGGTGGGCGAAAATCGATTATCTTGAAAAATTTGTATCGATTATTACTTCTTTTTTGGCAATCGATATTTAATAGGCGCTTTCGATGTTTTCGCATACATCAGTAAATATGCGTAGAAAACTTGAATAATTCAATAAAAAAATGAATTAAAGTCGTATAAATAATTGTGGTATTTAATAGCTTTATTTTTTTGCAGCACTTGTATATTAAACAGTTTAACAGGCAACATACACAAATCTATTAAATCTGGAAAAATAAAAAATAAAATGGCGCCAATATTGAACAAATTTTATTTGCTTTTTATTAGTTACTGTTACACAGTGATTTTAAATAATAACAGTAGTCCCATTTCAAAGTTCCCTCTTTGAAAGCCGCAAATACATGCTTAAGCTTTATAAATTTGGAGTAATGTGATAGCCCAATGCATATACATACAGAATTAAATTATCATTATATAGTAATTGATATTCAATTTTCAAATAATCAAAATTAATTTAATAAATGATTGAAAATTATTCGAAAAATAACGATTTGCAATAATAGCAACGATGCTATATTGATGTATCTTTTGCGAAATAAATATCCCAAACTATCAAAAAATCATCTTTAATTTTTTAAGCAGTAACATCGATAACATTAATGCATACATGCGTACAACAGCTGTCAAAAATGTGAGTGACCATGCGTTTGAATGTAGCCACAGGGTGATCCACTCACGATAAACAACGATTACAACACGTGTTGTGCGAGCTCACTTTGTTTTTTTGTTATTGCAAGACAAGTTTTGGGAACCAAGCAGCACAAGAAAAAAATATAAACATGGGCAAGCCAAAGAAAGCAAACGTGGCGACAATTAAAAATGTCAACTTGGAGAAACAAATCACAGAAGGCAAAGTGTCCAAAGCCAAAAATAAGGATAAGGTCAAGTTGCGTGCTGAAGAATCACCGGTAAGTGATAAAATCGAAAAAAGCAACGAAAACAAAGTCTAATGGTAGAACTTCACTTGCAGAATCTAGACACAAAAAGCAGTCAAAAGATTCTGGCCGCAGCCAGGCAACAGCAGCTGGAAATGGACGAGGAGAACTTTCCCAGTTTGGTTCCCAAACGCAGCGTCAACTTCAATTTGCGTAAGTAGAATCCAAACTTAAACGTTTGAATATAAATCATAAATCTCCTATCTCTATTAGACGATAACATTGAACAGGATGAGCCCGATGTGAGTGAAACGGACTTTATGGCCGATCTGGGCATGGATGACGATGATGTTGCCGCCTTCGAACGTTTCGCACAACCAGCCAAAGAAGGCAAACGCACCCTGCAGCTATCGCAGATGATAATGCAAAAGATCCAGGAGAAGGAGGCGGATATACACACAAAGATCTCGGACGAGGGTTCGCTAAAGATCGAAGAAATCGATCCCAAAGTCAAGGAGATGTACGAAGGTGTACGCGATGTCCTCAAACGCTATCGCAGCGGCAAAATCCCCAAGGCCTTCAAGATCATACCCAAGCTGCGTAATTGGGAGCAGATCCTGTTCATCACGGAGCCTCACAATTGGAGCGCTGCCGCCATGTTCCAGGGCACACGCATCTTCTGCTCGGTGTTGTCCCAGGCGATGGCCCAGCGTTTCTACAATCTGGTGTTGTTGCCACGTGTGCGCGATGATCTTTGCGAGTACAAGAAGCTCAATATGCATCTGTATAATGCACTGAAGCGTGCTCTATTCAAGCCGGCAGCATTCATGAAGGGCATCATATTGCCACTGTTGGAGGGCGGCGATTGTACGTTGCGTGAGGCGATCATCTTCGGCAGCATTGTGGCCAGAAGCTCGATTCCGGTGCTGCATTCATCGGCTTGCCTGCTGAAGATCTGTGAGATGAGCTATTCGGGTGCCAATTCGATATTCATACGTTATTTCCTGGACAAACGTTACGCGTTGCCGTATCGTGTCATTGATGCAGCCGTGCATCATTTCATCAGGTGCGTAGTTTGATTCTTACCATCAGGAAATCATTATTAAATACTTTTCTTAATACTTTTGCAGATTCGAGAACGATAGACGCGAGTTGCCCGTGTTGTGGCATCAGAGTCTTCTGACATTCGCACAGCGCTACAAGAACGACATCTCTTCCGAGCAAAAGGAGGCTTTGCTGCAGCTCTTAAAGTGAGTAAAAAAAACAAGTCAATTTTCAATTCGAAATGTAACGAAACTTCTTTGCACTTGCAGAAAGAAATCTCATCCCAAGATGACGCCAGATATTAGGCGAGAACTGCAAGCGGCATCTTGTCGCGATGAGGAAATGATGGAGACAGATAATGCCACGGCTGGTCAACCGATTAAAATGTTCACGGACGCCGATGTGTTCTACGAGGGCTAAGAGCTGTTGACATATAACTTATAATCTAAACTAGCGCAGTATATTTAATTAATTTTTTGGAAATTAATCAAGAACATTGTTTTATGTTTATGTACATAATATACATAACTCCCTGAATGA
Organism: Drosophila pallidifrons; assembly: GCA_023558445.1. Classification (NCBI taxonomy): domain Eukaryota; kingdom Metazoa; phylum Arthropoda; class Insecta; order Diptera; family Drosophilidae; genus Drosophila; species Drosophila pallidifrons. The sequence goes on along the minus strand of CM042351.1, from coordinate 23,754,438 downwards.
ATATATAAATATTTAATTTGTAACTGAATGGTTTTTTAACTCTACCAAAGAACGGCACAAAAAGTGGTCAAGAAGATGCAATTCAAATTTACCGCACATTAGCTTTCATGCAGACTATCGATAACTTATCGACGGTATTCCGAGCTTAATATCAGTTGCTCTGCTGTGGAATTATCGATAACTCGCAATATCGGAAGCGCCATGATATCAGAAAAAAGTTTATTTGATCCTTTATTTGGTTCGACTTTGTATTTAGTTTTGTTTCGTTCAAAATTAAAACTACTTGAATCGATTTTAAATTTTCTTTCTTTTTTTTTAATAGAAAAAACAAATGTTTTGTGAATGAATGTGAATGTGTGTGTGTGTGTGTGAGAGTGAATAAGTGAGATGTGTATGCACGTGTGTGTGTGTGTGATGAACATGTGAATGTGTGTGTGTATGTTTGGTTTTATACAATTTTTGCATTATTATAGAAATAACGGCATTGACATTTGACGGCCGTATACATAAATATGTTTTGTATTTATATTACGTTAGTTATTTAATATCAATTGTTTTGTTTTGTTTTGTTTCGTTTAGTTTTGTTGTTGTTGTAATAATTCTTAAATATTTGTGTAACCAAAATGCTTCTAAAAGTTTCGTCACTTTCTTTAGTCTCTAAGTATTGTTTCATTATCTCACTCCAACATTTGTTTGTATTTAAGGGCATACTCCACAATTAATAATCAGTAATCAGTAATCAGTAATCAGTAATCAATAATCAATAATCATAATTAATAATAATCATAATTATATATATGTATGTATGTATGTATGTAATAATAATCACCACGAATTATAATCATGTTAGTTATACAAATATAATAAATCGTGGGCGGTATTCGTGACACGCCCCTCTTTGCCATCAATTTAATTAATAATTTACAATAACTACTATGGACCATTCAAAATTAGCCAAGTTTATAATAGTTTCTTAACAATTACATCTTTTTTTTGTTTGCTTTCCATTTGATTTTCACATCGTATATATAATTTACTTTTTTGTTTTTGTTTTTTAGAGAGTTAATACCAAATATATGGGAGCTGAAGTTTTGAATAGGGAAATAGTTTGTTGCTCTAACAGACCGATATTACATAGGAGATGATTAATGATGATCCAAGCGAACGGGAATAAAGCGTTAAAGTTCGAAATTTAAACTCTATTTACTATATGAATACCAAAAAATTTGTCCAAATCGGATGCATTATGGATGAGACAGGGGGGAGGGAACAAATCATTCAAGTATTTTTACCCATTGGTCCGTGTTTACTCTCTCTCTCTCTCTCTCTAATCAAAGAGATACCAAAGAGATCCTACTACGATACGACGATGGTCAAAATGGTCATTGGTTCCGCAACCTAACTGATTTTTAACAACAATTTGTTCTCTAATTAAAAGATATGTATCCCATTTTGAATGGCATTATTTTCGTTATTCCGTTATTTTCGACTTGTTGTTTTTAGGTTTTCAATATTTTCTAGGGTTTGGGTTTGCTCTACAGTCCGCCTATATGGTCTACATCAGTATCTGTTTTTTTTTTTTTTTTATGATATATGCGGTATAACTATAAGACATTGACTGAATGAAGTAACAAGAATCTAACTAAAATCATCAAATGCTTAAATGGGAATTTTCAATTTGTTGTATTATGTTTTAAACTCATACAAACGAGAAGTAAAAAAAAAGCTTTCTTCGGCAAGCCGAAGTTTTAATACACTTGCAGAGAAAACACTAAAGAAACAAACACAATTTTTGGACCGATTGTTTCATTGTTACATGGGAATAGGAATAAAAGGTGAAAACCAAAATTTGGAATATATCAATTCAAGTCACAAAGGGTTTCAAATTTGAATTGAACATTTCCCAATTTCAAATAAAACTTCGAGAACGGAACAGCGGACAAGAAAAAAAACCTCTTTTATTATAGATTTCATATTTTATATGCTCTGCAAGACTAGATAAAAGACATTTGCCAATGATCCCAACTGATATGCCATTTGATTTTTTCTCAAGAAGCTACAACCATTAAAATGCAGAGGAAGTTTTTTTTTTTGCTTTCGAATTTCGAATACGAAAATAGGCGATGGATGGAACTAGCATATATTATGGGTTATGGATAGGATGGAAACAGGGGAAGTGGGGATCGGGGATCGGGGATCGGGGGACTGTACTATAATAGCCAACAAAAACACGGCCTTTGAGTAGTACGCATCAGAGATTAAATTGTATTCACATTCAATTTTTTTTTCGTTTTTTTCAATTGCAAAATCAATTCTTTAGGTATTTCCTTAATTATTTTTTAGATTTTTTTATGGTATTTTTGCGTACGCCCTTATATACGACTTTGTTTTTTGTTTTCTTTTGATTTCTATATATGTCTTTTTTAAATACATATTTTCTGTTCGTTATTCTTAATCTTACTTTTAGTATTTCATTTATGCTATGTATTTTTAAACAACCCATGATTAGAGTAAAAGTTGAAAATGCAATCCTGGACAAGATTTTTGTTCAATGTTTTTTTTGTTCTATGTTTTTTTTTTTTTTTGATTTTGGTTTTGTTTTTTTTTATGTTTTGGTATTTGCATTTTCCCATCATACTTTTCCCCATATTTTCTGACTTTTGAAGTTTTCTTCTGTTTTGAATATTTTTTGTTGATAGCCTTACCGTTTACCATCGATTCTGCTGCCATTCTGAATGTTGTCATCGCTGGAACGGTTTCACTATCGCAAATATTATAAAAAACACAACCATAGTTACGGGACTCGACATGAATCGCGTTCCATTCGCATGTTGCATTGCAGCGGGTTCCTCACCTGAAAAGTACGAAGAGAAATCATACATAGATTACGGATTATTGATTATTAAACAGAAATAACAATTCTCATCATAATAAATAACAATATAATAGTTCATACTTCTTCCTTACTTATTTTATAATTCAGAAATCATAACAAGAAATAAAAATTAATATTTCATACTTATTGCTTACTTATTCAGAAATCAGAACAAAAAATAAGTAATAAAAGTTCATACTTGTTCCTTATTATTGTACAGAAATCCTAACAAAAAATAAATAATAATATTTCATACTTTTTCCTCACCTTTTTTATAATTCAGATTTAAATAATAATATTTCATACTTTTCCTTACTTATTTTTTAATTCAGAAATCATAACATAAAATAAATAATAATATTTCATCCCATTCCCTTACTTATTCGGAAATCATAACAAAAAAATTAATAATAATATTTCATATTTGTTCCTTACTTATTTTATAATTCAGATTTAAATAATAATATTTGATACTTTTTTCTTACTTATTTTATAATTCATAAATCAGCTCTTAGTTTACTTGGCGTATACTTTACTTTTTAAGGGTGATTTTTCAATAACCTAATAAAGTTATCTTTATAGCTTTTGTCTAAATAAAATAAGTTTGCTCAATAAAGTTCTCTATGACGACATTGAGACATTACAAAATCAACCCTTAGTATTTAAACTGAAAAGTTAAAGCAAGCTTAAAAAAACTAAGCTTCATACCTTACTACAAAAAGAGGAAAGGAAACTTTGGATTGAGAAATAAGCTTAAACAATCAAGTATTTTCATATAGTTCACAGCCCAAAGGCTACCAAGTAAGAAAGCTACAATGGAGTGTGCTCGACTGTGAGATACCCATTTTGAATAAAAGCAAAACAGTGCGGTATAAATTTTTAAATATACCAAATTAATATATAAAAATACTAAAATTGTACCAATTACTATATATGGTATATTACCAAATTAAAAATATACCTCAGAGTGCATCCTTACTTCAGAGATCAACTCTTGCTTTACTTAACAATTAAAGCAAACTTTGAAAATTAGACTCTATAACTTTCTATACAACGAGAAAGGATCTTTTGATTGAGCATAAGCTTCAAAAATAAAGTATTTACATAGCGTTCAATGACCAAAGGCTAAAAATCGACATAAATAAAGGGAAGCCTCTCAAATAACATTAAATTATAATTTGACAAGAGGAAGAAGTCACACACAATGACTGCCGTATTTATAAATGCGGATGTTGCTGTCCACAAATAGTTTAGTTCGAACGCACCTAAAAGTATGCTTTAATTTTAAGCCATAGCTGAAACCCAGCAACTGTTCTACGAAATCAGCGTGCGCCTAAAAGCATGCTTTAATAAGTTGCGTTGAAAGAAAAAGTTGAGTTGGGACTACAATGAAATCGACTTGCACTTTCACATCCTCTTCACAGGCTTCTGCCTCACATTGTGTTCATTCTTCTCCCTTTCCTTAAACTAAAAATGTGAAGCAAACAGTGGGACAGAAGACAGTTCGTTGTGCCATCTAGGTGCATTAAATGGCTTCACTCAGTCTCGTTTTTCCGTTTTTCGTTTTCCGTTTCGACTCACCATTTAGCACATGCACTACAACAGTTTCCGTTATCTCGTTGCCCAGCATGCAGGTGTAGTTGCCAGTGTCCTGGCGATTCGCATTGGCAATGTAGAGACGACTCAAGGCTCTCCCTGGCAGCATGTCCGTTTTGACACTGCAAAGAAGGGAGAGAATTAGCAAGGAAGGAAGTTACGAAGGAGGAAATTAATCTTACCTAATGCCACCGCGACTGGTGTCGTAGTTGAGCAAGCGTACGCCATGGCGCCAGGTGATGTAGGACGATGGATGTGGTATCTTCGAGATGACGCACTGCAGCTCAATGGTGCTACCAGCCTTGTAGTATTTCTCCGGTGTGGCCGATCCTCGCTCATCGAGAATTTCCACATGAGGAACTGAGGAAGCAAAGCAGAGATTAATACTATACGAATTTGCAAATTCTTTGACACTTACCAATTATAGTTAGGTATACTAAGAGAACCAACGGTGGATGCGACGACACTTGACACTCGTAGGGACCCTCGTCACGTTCATTGGCAAATTGTATCAATAGCTTCCAATCGTTGGGCTCCTCAAACTCCAGCGAATAGCGCGAATCCCCGCTATAGGTGTGCTGGCCAAATGTGATCAGGGCGAGATCGTCGCCCTTGCGTCGCATCCACGACACCGTCTTGCCCTGCAGATCGTTGACCCGACAATGCAGATACACATTCGATGAGAGCTGTGTGCTTATGTTGATTGTCGTGTAAGGATCGGCAAAGAACGGAAATGGCTCGTGCGTTGTCGTCTCGGTGACCTCCAGTTCCTCATCCTCGGGCGTGTCTGTGAACGGCGACGAGAACTCCTGCCAGAAGTTTTTCGGAAACGTGTCAAACGGATCGCCAGCTCGGGGACGTTTTACTGCAACCAACAACAATTTGTGAGATTTCAGTATTTTTGTAAATTAAAACATAATTCAATTCTATTTGAACTGACTTGAAAATTGTGGTGATTAATAAAGCATTCAAATCATTTTTACAGATTGCAATTAAGTTTAGACTAATATTGGAATATTTTCTTAGAACTTATAACTTAAGGTTTTTCATCTCCAAATTATTTCTTAATCTGTCTAAATTATATTATATGAAAACTATAATTTCTGAATAGTGTATTTAAGATTACAATAGGTTCGGTTTACCTTAGATAAATTTGAATATTAAAAGGTAACTTATACACTTCTGTACTAACAGATTCTTAATACTTTATATCCTCTAAGGAATCCGAAATTTTCCCTTTTCAAAACAACCTAATTCTACTCACTTTGCTCAATTTTGAATCTAACATAATTAAATTAGTAGATATTCATATTCAACGTTAAATCGGAATATTATCTTTATAACTTAAGGTTTTTCATCTCCAAAATATTTCTTAATATATGTAAAGATTATAAAAATAAAAATTATTATTTCTCAACTCTCTTTTTATAGCTTACAATACGATCAGTTTGCCTTAAATATCGTTGAATATTTACAGGTAAGGAATGCACTTCAGTACTATCAAATTAATTATATGGATATTTTCCCTACTTAATATAATACAATTCCACTAACTTTCCTCAGCATTAGTTCTTAGGTAGAACCGGGTGCTCCTAAGAAAAGCGGAGTTTAGACCAGTGGAGGTCCTTAGCTGTACTGGTATAAGTTGGCTTCGATTCAGCAAAATCCTGGATCGTTGTTGCACGACGAATCGAGGAATCTACAGAGAAGATGCTCAAGTGTTTCCCTAATTCCGTACTCGTTACATTTCTTGCACTGATCACTATTCGTGATGTTCAGGCCGAAGATCCCGAAGATCATTTAGACGTAGCGATTCAAGGTATTTTCAGCCGGAATCGAAACAACGCTGGACATACAAAGAGGAGAAGCTGCAATCTTCTCCTTAATTCCGGACTCTTTATATTTCACGCACTGATCACTTACTATACGTAATGCCCAGCTTTACAGCATGAGCAACCAACAAATAACATAGTGAGCAGTCGAGCATGCAGTCTTTCCTTGAAATCTGACTGACGTACTTGGTTATGTTGATGTTTATTGAAGCACACATTAGCCTTGCAGTTTGACTTGAGTTGGTAGAGCGCCAGGTCACGTCCCATCGAAGCTTAAAGCATACTTCAATTACTCTGTCAAGAGATCTCAGGGATATTCCTCAATATTGGAACATACATAAAATTTAAAGGATACTCACGTCGACTATCTTAATACCAAGTCGTTTAACTTAACTCATCTAGTACATATTTAGATTTAGAGGTCTATCATTTTTGGGAATACAGTTTTTTTAATTGAACTTCAACTTTCAATTGCAAACTTGAAGCTAAACCCCATGGCTGCAAGTAAGCAGAGTCTAAGTTATTTAAGAACTTACTTAAATCAATATTAATTTCTTGATAATCATTACTTCTATTCCTTTAAGGACTTTCCATAGTTAGTTCTTTCCTCAGAAATGTTACAACACTTGCTTAAACATATGCTACAGTTGAAAAAACACCCAAAAAACTATTCTGCATTCTATGAGCGTTAAACTTAATTTATTTTGCATTTCAAATAGGGCAACTCACATGTCGTCGAGGTGGATCCGGAGCCTATGTGATGTAGCGATGAATATATAATTGCAAATATCCAAAATAATCTAGATTTCATCACTGCAAAATCAATTGAAACGTCAATCAAAGGTGTCAAGAATTCGTCATCACTTGGCGATTAGCGCAAGAAATGCAAATGCGGAACGGGGGGAGGGAAATGGAAAATGGAGGAGGAAAAGCTGTAAGCTGAAAGCGGAAAGGGAAAACTCACCGCAGCATATGCACATATAATGAAAGTGCTTGGAATGCAAATAGTTGTTGTTGTTGATGTTGTTGTTGCTCTTCTTCGTTTTGGTTCTTTTAGTTCAACTTGTTCTTGTCCTTGTTATGCTTTTGTCCTTAGGCTGCTCCTTGTTATGGTTTCTTTATCTAATCGACAACTTTGCATCACTTTCGAATCGCTTTCAACATATTGCAACTTGCGTTTATTTGAGTTTGTGTTTGAGATTCAGATTCAGATTCTGATTGAGTTTAAGATGAGATTTTTTGTGGCGATGCATTGAGTTTTTTTTTTTGTGTTGGTTGTTTTTTATTTGAGCTTGAGCTTGAGCTTGAGTTGTATTCAGAGTGTTTGCTCTCATCGATTGCTGGCCATTTCACTGAACGAGAGAAACGAGAAATCGTTCACATTTGATTAGCAACACTTTTATTATTTGTATTTTCTTTTTTTCTTTTATTATATTTGTGTGTGTGTCTGTGTGTGTGATAGAGTGTTTTTATTTGTTGGTCTTTCACTTTGCGACTATGTTACTTGGCTGCTGCTGCTGCTGATGCTGATGCTGCTTAGATGACCAATAATTGGAATGTAGGTCAGGATGCGATGTGCGCATGCCACACGCTCAGCTGCCTAACACAATTCAGATTGCAAAAGGATGTCGAGAATATGTTCTTAGTCTTTTTTTTCTTTCTTTCGTTTCGTTTGCCAATATTGCACAATGGTGGCCACTTTTATTTATTTGCATACATATGTATTTTGCAAGTTAAATGTTTGCAAAAACGAAACATTTGTTAACCCCTTTATTTTTGGTAGATGAATGCTTGCATATTTTATTATGTGTTAACCCAGAAATTGGCTCGCAATGGCAGCGCACAACAATTGCTCACTTTTAACGTGTTAGCTGCTGCTGCTGCTGCTTGTGCTCTTGACAATGTTCTTGATGATGACGATGATGATGTCGATGTGACCATGTTGCATTTGCCGGCGCCACGTTTAAGCGTTGGTTGTTTGTTCGCACGCACTTGACACGAGACTGCCGCCACAGATAGCAGCAGTAGCAGATACTCCATATTGCTCTCGCGCAGCAGCAGCAATCATTATTCTAGGGTTGCGCACAACGCATAGAGTTGCCAATTAAACCGGATTGCTTTGCTTTTTTTCAAAAATACGATAAATTTAATCGTCAGCCTAAACGTATGCAACACTTTTTGCACGAGCTGGCGCCATCTAGTTTGCATGTGCGCCACGCTATTTAAAGATTATCCTCAAAGCACATTTCAATGTGCCGTTAAATGCGCATATTTGTTGAGAGTTTAATTATTTGTATTATTATTTACTTTTTAAATATTTGTAGTTTATATTTATATTCCTAGACTAGCTACAATTTGATAGCATTCTTATGTTATCGTCATCGAATTGCCTGCTGCAGCTGCTAGCTGCTGTTTGTTGTATTCACGTCTCCTGCGCATGTGCAGTTTTTTTTGGGGTGAGAGTAAAAGAGAGCGCGTTACTGCGAGTCTCTATGCATGTGTGTGCGTGTGTGTGTGTGCCCCCTTATCGTTTTGTTGGTGGTGCGATATGGGATTCGTATGGAAAGCATGTGCGACGAGAGCGCGCTGCCGAGGCGTGTTCGCACACACACACTTGCAAATTACATAAGTGGCGCGAAGCTAGACGGGCACACAGACACATTAACACACACACACACATTACACATGCAGGCATACAAATAAATATGTGCTCAGTCGGCATTTCATTTTTCGTGCCGTCGTTGACATTTCATGTTGTAAATTCAATTAAATTTCCAAAGAAATTTTCCAAAAAACTTCTTTTCTCTTGTGCATGCAGAACACAACGATTTTTGTTTGATTCGGTCAACACACACACACACGCATTCGATAATCGTATCTGTCTTGCATATTAAACGCGCGCACTATTAGCAACAAAAAGGAAAAGAAAAATATACAAAATATATTCAATTCTGCCGGTCAATTCAACGGGGCAGAGCAGAGCTAAGCAGAGAGTCCAAAAGCAAAACACAAACCTCAGTACAAAAGCAAAAACAAAACGACGTCGACAGCGACTGAGGCAGCGACAGCAAACAGCGACAGAGGCAGAAGCTACAACGACAGTTCAATTGAATATTTTTCAGGCAGCCAACGGAGCCTGAGACCGCCGCAGTTGTCAACGCAAAGCACACCGCTAAATAACGAAATTGCTGTTTTGCTTTAATTACTACTAAGCTAGTGTAAAACACACACACACATACAGAAATGGATGAGAATTCGCATTTATTGAAAATATTGAGCGGCATTGCCATAAGCATTGTCGGCTTTCAGATATGCCGCAAAGTCCTGCCATGGATCTATTCGAATATTTTGGGGCCACAGTTGGTTGGCTCCTCGGTGAATCTGGCCAAAATGGGCGATTGGGCAGGTGAGTGAAAAGCAACAACAAAAACTTCAAAAGAGTCGCCGCCATTTTGAACTTTGTGTGCTGATAAAAATCATGCGTTGAGTTTGCTGATCAGTGTTGGCGGTAGCCAAAACTAGCGTGAAACTAGCTAAAGCGTCAGCGCTACTCCTGATAAGGGGCTTTCCACCTTACACACACATTACTCACACTTATGACACCAAAAATTTATATAGTTGCTAACCTATTGATTACCCATGTACTATAATATTTTTTCATATATCTTTTTTTCCATTTCGTTTTTTTTTCAGTTATCACCGGATCGACAGACGGCATTGGCAAAGCTTATGCTAGGGAGGTAAGATGCCCTTAGAGTGTGATGACTTTGTCAGAAAACATCTCAACAACAACAACAGCAAAAAACAATATCTACGACGAAAAATTGCAATTAACAAACAAATTGACATTATGGCATTTGCGTTAAGCTTTGAGCATGACTTGAACATTGGATTCCATTAGCCTCTTAAATAGCTGCCTTTCTACACGCTAATGCCAGTTAATGCATCTTTTTTCAATTGCACTTTTGCGCTTAAGTGCTAATTACCCATATCCGAAAGTAGCACCCAAAAAAAAACATACACTGAACTGAACTGATCTGATCTGATCTGAACTGATGATCTATGAACACACACAGCAAAAAACCCTAGAACTGTTGATCTAGCAAACAAACTGCAGTTCAGAGTATAAACAACACATACGAAAACCGTATCGCATTTGCCCCATTCTTGTTTACCTTAATCAGCACTTTGCACAAACGTTGTCGCTTACTACGCTTCTCCAATCCCAAACTCGGAGAGAGACCCCAATTGAACCCGACCGATGTGCTAGCTAGCTAGCTAGCTATCTGAAAAAGTAATGTTTTCCGAATGACATCCAAGGGTCATATTTGCATGGACTTTCTTTGAACACGACGCGCTTGTGTAATGCTAATTAGTATTGACTGTGCTTTAAGTACTCTTTTAATCAGCTAGCTAAATTATTTTTGCTCAAGTCGTAGAAATACACTTTAAACTTGGCATACACTAGGTCAATTGAATTGTTAATCAATAGATGACGATCCTATATTATGCAAAATACTATAATCAACAAGCTAGTTTTTGTATCTACTTCGTTGTTTTAGAAATAGATTAGATAGAATATATAAGATTCGACTAATCGATTTTACTCTTTCACCTTTCTTTATGTTTTAGAGAAAGATTTCCTGCACATATAGGAGATATAAGACTTGACTTAATTTTAATATTTTATCTTTTTTGTTATATTTTAGGAAAAGAGTTCCTTCATATATAGATTCGACTGCCCGATTTAAATTTTTCACTTCGTTTATGTTTTAGGAAAAGATTTGCTGCATATATACAGAAGATATAGGATTTGATTAACCGATTTTACTTTTTTATACTTTAGAGAAAGATTTCCTGCGCATATAGAAGACGTAAGACTTGACTTAATTTAAATTTTTCATCCTTTTCTTATGTTTTAGGAAACGATTTCCTGCATATATAGATTCGACTGATCAAATTTAATTTTTCAGCATATTTAGAGAAGATATAAAATTTGACTAACCGACTTTTTCACCATTTTTGTTTTAGAAAAATATTTGCTGCACATATAGAGTTAATATTCGATTTGACTTACTCATCTAATTTTTACTGATTCGTCTGTAGTAATTCAGTATTATCCGTTGAAGTTCAGAATGCAATTATAGCTTCGATCTTGTTGACTGTTTTCTGACTTAGATGAGCCAAGAGTATTCAATTAAGTTTACAATTTCATTAAATATTTAACTTTTCCATACTTAAATTCTTTTCCCAAATATCCATTGCAGTTGGCACGCAAAGGACTGAAGCTGGTGTTGATCTCACGATCGTTGGACAAACTGAAGACGGTGGCAAAGGAAATCGGTAAGTTAGTTGGCAAAATGCTTTAGGCCCGGCTTAAAACACGTTAATTTCATGTGGCATACTTCCAGGCGATGAGTTCGGCGTCGAGGTGCGTGTAATTGATGTGGACTTCACAGCGGGCTTTGAGATCTACGATCGCATACGTCAGGAAACAGCTGGACTTGATGTTGGCGTGTTGGTCAACAATGTGGGCATCAGCTATAGTCATCCCGACTATTTCCTCGATTGCTACAATACGAATCCAAAGTTTTTGCGTGACATTGTTTCGGCCAACATTCATTCCGTTACCCATATGACAGCGATCTTTTTGCCTGGCATGGTCGTTAAGCGCAAAGGTGTCGTCATCAATCTGTCCTCCACTGCGGGTGTCATTCCCAATCCACTGCTGAGCGTCTACAGTTCCACAAAGGTAGCTACAAATAGATTTTAAAGTCCGACTTGACTTGATCAATTCTAACCCAACTTGAACGGGCAATAAGGCAATAAAAGCTAACAGCTACGTCACTTCATTACCAAGTAATGAAGTAGTGATGTAGCTGTTAGCTTCATTACCAAGTAGTGTAGTAGCTCTAAGCTTTTGTTTAACACACTGATGATACTAATTCAATCTCCTTTGCTTTAGGCATTTGTGAACAAGTTCAGCGATGATCTGCAGACGGAGTACAAGGCGCATGGCATTCTGGTGCAGAGCGTGCAACCTGGTTTCGTGGCCACCAACATGTCCAAAATACGCAAGCCGAGTGTTTTTGCGCCCACGCCCCAAACGTATGTAAAATCAGCACTCTCGACACTCGGCTTTGCCAACCAAACAGCTGGATATCTGCCACATGCTCTGCTTCAACTAGTCATCCATCTTACAGAGGCTCTGCTGGGCGAACAGTTTGCTAGAAATGTCGTCTTGAAAAACATTTTGGGCACTCGCAAGCGTGCGCTGCGGCGTCAAGAGAAACAGCAATAGAACAAATTTTAGATACGAGGGACATACAGAGAGAGAGAGCGCGAGTGATGTTTATAATGTGTCTCCATTTCATTGCCAGTTCCACTTGTAGTCTAATTTGGTGTCTTTGGGACGGGTAATTTGGTAATGATTTGGCACAACAAAAAAAAACACAATTGACAAAAAAAAAATAAAAAAAAAACTGACTCGAAGCGCGTGATGCGCATTAACAAAGAATTAAACAGAACAAAACCAATACCAATGATAAAGTTTTCTTTGCTTACATTTTACACTTTTTCAAATTCACCAAGTATTGTTTAGCTCCGCGACACTTACAACAAAAATAAATTCATAATTTTTCAACTTATTGGCGGTTTTTTTCACTCAACGTTTATTATCGTTATCGGACAATACGGTTGAAGTTTGGTGGTGGTGCGTCGATTTCGATATGCATACACAACAGGGTTATCGTCATCGATAGCATATCAACAAATCCAAATGGCCCATCAACAGCAAGCAAGCAAGCGAGCAACCAACAGTGGACAAACTTTGATTTATACGGTTTATTGTATTTGTGAATGCGATTGAAAGTGGAAGTGAGTGTGTGCTGAGTGTGTGTGATGATTAATTACGGCTCCGCTGCTTGACCAGCCGAAGCACAGCACATTTGTACAGCAGATATAGATATACAAACGCGCCAACTCAAATTCCAACTTGTTGTAATCTACGCAGCAGCGGCAACGATATAAAGTGACAACAACAACGAGAGCAGCAGCAGAGTAAACGATTTTATGGAGGCAGAACTGTGCAAGCAGCAATTGCTGCGCTGCTCTTCTTATCACACGCAGTTGCTGTAGCTGACTTTTGTGGTTTAGCGCCGCCCCCTTTTATCCTTGAGGGTTTATTTTTTTTTTTTTGCCTTTTGTTTTTATCAGTATCAACTTGTTGCCATAGATGCTGTGATTTCGCCCCTCTTATTACCGTTGCTTCTCCCCATAGAGGAGATCAAACATTAGTGACGACACTCGACGCGCGATACAAATAATAAATAAATAAGGGAAGCAGTTACAAGGGCGCGGGGTGTTGTATGGCGTTCCGGGGGATGGCGGAAGTGGTTATACAGAACTATTTATAAAAAAAAAATATAAAAAAAAAAAACTAACGAAAGACACGAGAAAAGCCAGAACAAGAGGCTACAAATTAAGCAAGTAGCATTAAAGAAACGACGTCGTCGTCAACAACAAAAAATGTACAAAACGCATCAAATATTCAAAGCAACAACAGCAACAATAACAACAGTGGTAACTGTAAACTACCAACAATAATACAAATATAGACAGAGACTGTGTGTGTGCGAGTGTGAGCTGGGAACAGCTGGCCGACATGGAGGGACGCCGCCCATTGTTTCCCATTGAACCTGAGCCGCCAACAACGCCCACACAGCGACTGACACTGCTGGCAACGCGGTAAGTGAAAGACGTGAGAAGAAGACGCAACGTTTTTAAATACACGCACCTTAAGTTGACAGCCCTGGTCAGAGTACCGCTATGTCATAACATGTGCGTGTATCGTGCTTGTGCATGTGTGTGTGTGTATCCTTTAAGCATATGCATGACATTTGTATGGGTCAATTGGAATGGATTGGAAGCACGCGTGTGTGGGAAGCGGGAATGTGTTGGACACTGTGGAAGGGGTTGTACATACATACATACAAACATATGTATGTAGATATGTACATTTGTATGCTGTTGTCACAATTATTAATAGATTTATTGCGCTTCCTCTTCTCTCTTTTCGCTCGCATCCTAATAATTTTTAGCTCGCTACGTGCGCTGCAACTAAACTGGAAGTTTATCATTTCCGGCATCACATTGACGCTTTTGGCCGTTATTTGGTATTATCCAACGTTCTTCTTATTCTTCGCATTCGTCATCTACTCCTTGGTGCTGGTCTTTGCAGGTAAGACGACCTTTTTAAGTCAATACGCTACAGATATTACAAAATTCTTAATATAGCTTCGTATTCGCAATACCAATTCAATGTTTTTTTTGTGGGTAGAATTGCATTCTATGTATGTTTGTAATTTACATAGAAAAAAAAAAGTGTGCCCGGCTTCGAGATAGTTTATTGCTGGGTATCTCATATATCTAAAATTCTAAACTGGTCTGATATCAATTTCAATACGTAAATCCAAATTGTTTAATCTAAAGTCGCATGACTCATTTGTTATCAAAACCAGCTAGGCGCACAAAAAAAATATACAAAAGAATAAAAACACAAAGCAGAGAAGAGAAAGCGGCCATTTTATAAAAATAATTGTCAATGCCATCATCAAAAAAAAGTTCGTTAATTAAAAATTTATCTGCACTTTTGTTATTGCTTCTATTGGGGCACAGCTGTCGCCGGCACCGTCTACATACATTACATATTTACGACCAATGAGCCCACAAAGCCAAATCGACTGCCCTCCAAGCTGCTCTACAATGCCACCAAGTGAGTACCGTTATAATTATATATAGAGTATTTACTTAATAATATCATCTTGTCTTATTCGTATAGAAGTCACATTTTTGATTTGCCAAATCCCATCAAGAATCCATCGAATTTACCATTGATCTTTGGCAAGACAGTCGATCTGCAGCTTCAGCAGATCATCGAGTATGTGCTACGAGACTTTATGGTGCCCTGGCTAGGGTGAGTAATCTATAGTATATATATATATGATCCTAATCCTAATCCTTTCAACACTTTTCTTCTCTTTGCAGCTACGTTGTGACCAAGCCGAAGCTCATCAATGATGTCATACGCGAGGATCTTTGGAATGCCATACAAAAGATACATGAGCGAGCAGCTCGCATGGATCCGGCTAAGATCATTGCCGTTGACATGATCAATCGCGTCACAGTGCATCTCGAAAAGATTCGCATTGCCGAGGCACGCGCGTAAGTTGAGCAATCGATCCTCTAGGATTTCCATCTTATTTCATTACTTTACTCTTTTAGTGCGGAGACGAGCAGCGCACCTGTGTTTAGCACCAATTCGTACCTGGTCGATGAGGAGAAGGAAATGGAGTTTTTGCGTAAACTGTGCGAGATTATGGTCATTCTGCTGTTGCCACGCGGCTATTCACTGCCACCACTCAAAGTGCTGCTCAGCGAGATTTTGTCCTTTAAGAGTAAGCAAACAAAGTATTGCATCTTTAACTAAAACTATTTAGATTCTGTCACTCAAGATTAAGCATGAAGTATTGAAGCTTTAGTTTGAATGCTACGGAGAGTGTGTGACTTGGATGTTCCTTCCTTGAATTCCCTAAATATTGATCTTGCTTTGAAGCCACCACAATGCTTTTAATGGTTATAGATAAAGATAGTAAAAGAACTATTTAGATTCTGTCCTTTAAAAGTAACACAATTGTATTGAAACTTTAGTTTGAATGCTACGGAGAGTGATTGACTTAGATGTTTAGAACATTGTTCAAAACTTCCTTGCATTCCCCAAATCTTCAGCTTGTGTTGAAGCCAGCAATGCTGTCAAGAGTTTATACATAGATAGTAAAAACAAAAACTATTTAGATTCTTCCTTTAAAAGTAAGCACGATGTATTAAAACTGTAGCTTGAATATATAACTTAGATCTTTAGCAAATTGTCATTAAAAATACATTGTATTCCCCTTTGCTTTGAAGCCTTGTTACAGCACAAAGATTCCTAGGGTTATAGATAGATAGTAAAATAACTATTTAGATTCTGTTCCTCAAGACGGATAGTGATTGACTTAGATCTTTAGGAAATTGTTAAAAGTTCCTTGCATTCCCTAATTCCATATTCCCTATTTAGTAATATTATTTATACTACAGCTTGATTTGTAAGATTTTGTGACAACCGCAATACAAAATGAAAATAAACTGAGGGTTCCATTTTTAAACACTAACCTCAAGATTCGAGAGCAATTATAGAAACGTGTTCAATTGCTTAAATTATATTCATTACTTATTATTATTCCATATAGTATTCTTTCCGATGATCAAAATGCTGACGTCACCGGACTATATCAACCAGAAGGTGGTGCAAAACATTGAGACACGTCTGGCGGCAGCAGCGATCAGCAAACGAAGCTACGAGTATGCGGCTAGCTTTGAGGAGTTTCTCAAGATCATCAACAATTCGGGGAGTCTGGAGGAGTTATCGTTGATACGCAAAAGCATTGTGAATGATTTGATGCATGCGACGAGCATGCAGAATTTACAACGTGCCAAAGGACTTGATCCCGATACCGAGGATCATACGCTAACCAAATCCGAGCTGACGGCCGCTGTGCGGCTCAAGCGTTATGTGCAACAGCTGACGGTGGCCAAGGGTCAGTGTGAAAAGAATCTGGCCAAGTTTGGATGGAATGGCAACTACTCCAGCGATACAGTGAGTAAACAATTCCGAAGAAAATGTAAATTCGGTTAACGATTTAATTTTGCTTTCAAGGATTTAACGCTGATGGAAATACTCAATACGGCGGTGGGTCGACGCTTCTTTACGCTGTTCCTGGAGCCATTGAAGGCGAGTGCGCTGGTTGGCTTCTATCTGGCCGTCGATGAGATGAAGCATTCGCACAAAAGTGCCACCCATCAGCTGGGCACCGAGATCTTTTACACCTACATTCGTGCACCCAAGCCAGAGATACAAATCGATAAGCATGAGCGCAAACTGATCGAGACCTTTGTGCTCGGCGATGCGGGTCCAGATATATTCTATGATATACAGCGGAATATTCTGCGCACACTGGAGGACAAATACTATCCGCCATTTGTGCTGAGCGAACAGTATCGTCAGCTAAAAGAGGCGCTCGATTCTAACGAATTTAACGATCCCACCTTGCTCATGTGTCCCACACTCCTCGGTGATGTGCATGACGATGAGCAGGCCAGCGTTGTCGATGGCCTCAATGGTGCCGGCGGTGCTCCGGCTGCCATCGATGTCGCTGCACACACGTCGTATGCGCGACGAAAGCTGGAGCAGATACAGGAGCGCATCGATAAGAAGAATCAAGCGCTCGATGCGCTCAAGTATTCGGTGAAACCGGAATCGAAGGTGCTGCAAATACTCGAAAAGGAGATGGAGTGGCTAAAGAGCGAGAAGCGACAGACGGAGGCGCATCTCCGACGCACCGATGCCTGGACCGAGCACCTGGGCAAATGGAAGGCGACCATACAAAGTGTCGAGGTGTGTAAAGAGATAGTTTAAAGCTGTTTCAGTGCATGGATAGTGATTCCCTAAGAATATTTATTGATAAAGAATACTATTGTTAGCTAGAACTTTGATAATCAATATGAAACAATAGCATTTTAAGACAGTTTTCTATAAGAACCATTAGTGAAAATAATCTTATATACTTTGAGAGAGTTTTCTATAAGAACTTTTAGTAGAAATAATCTTAATTAGATACTTCGAAACATTTTTCTAAAAGAACTTGAAGAGTTCAAACAATCTTAGATAATTTGACTGACAAACTGGTATATTGTGTACTCTATAGTATATTTTGAACGGAGTATAGCCGTTGGTATATTTTTAGTATGTGTGTGGTATATTATTATTAATATTTATATATTTTATATTATTATAACCTTTTTGTGTATATTTTTTAGTATTCTTGTGGTATATTTTCGGAATATGTTTTTATTGACAATGAGCAGCGGGTATCTCACAGTCGATCACACTCAATTGTAGCTTTCTTACTAGTTATCTTAATAACGAATACGAATTCCTTATGGCAATGAAATGATCTAGAGACTAAGGCCTTCACGATAATTTTAGTTCATTGCGAATGACAATTGAATAGAGAAGACAGATCATTTATATTAGGAGCATTTCACAGTCGAGCACACTCAACTAAAGCTTCCTTTACTGTTTGCTTTGCAGGTATCCGATGAGAAGGAATCACTCCAATTCATGATACTCGTTCACGTGGACGAGGACATCAATGCACCGCCACAGGCAGCGCCCAAGAATGGCGACAGCAGCAGCAGCACAGGACGTGCACAGCGACGTCGTCCCTCGGGGATATCCAGTGGCTGGGTTGTGATGCGTTCGCTTAACCAAGTGCACGTAAGTAGAGACTAAATACTAATAGTGAACTGAATACTATAAACTAATTTGCCCCTCAACAGGAGCTGCAACGCAAGCTGCGACATGTGAGCTCCAATTTAAAGTCACTCGATTTGCCCACGAACTTCAAGTTCTTCTTCCTGAAGACGGATCGTCATGCACAGGAAAAGGCCAAAGGGCAAATTCAAAAGTTTCTCAACGTAAGTAGAAATGTGGTGGAAATATTTCGAAATGATCCTTAACTCTACTTATATACTTAGTTCATATTGGAGGATGATCATTTGAATGGCAGCGAAGCGATCTATACGTTTCTTAGTCCCAGCTCGGATCATCTGAAGCAAACGTTGCCATCGCCCAAAAAGTCCAAATTCTCGTTGTCGACGCTCTTCAAGAGCGATGCGGCCAAGGCGCATGACAGCAACAAGGCAAGCGATCCGTTTTGGGGACTGCAACGCGATGACGATGACATGTCCACGTATCTCGATGGCGAGACGAGCAGCGATGCCAAACTGCTGGCAGATTTGGATAGCAAGGATTCGATAGCGGAACCAATGTATGCCCTCATGGGTGAAATCTTCGATATGGGCGGCGTCTTTAAGTGGCTGCGAAAGAGCATTATCTCGTTTGTTCAGATCACCTATGGACGGACCATTAATCGTCAGATACGTGAATCGATTGCCTATCTCTTCGAGGAGTCCATGCTGCACAATTATTTCTCGGCGATTTTGAAATCCTTTTGGCCCGGCGGCGTTTTGGCATCTGCTTATCCGGTGCGTTCCGAGGACATGAAGGAGATGACCACGAATGCCGCGAAAGCTCTGCTCACCGATCACATACCCGAGGTGCTGTGCAATCTTGTCGGCGCCCAGGCGGCCAAACGGGGCGTCCTCAAGGTGTTCGATGCCCTGCAGAATCCCACATACAACAAACAGTTGTTCTATGTAAGTTAAGTTCAGTTTAAATTCGCTATCTCTCGGTCAATCTGTCCCACAATCTTTAATGCGTTTTCTGTCAAGTAATTATACCCAATATCCATAAGTTAGAAGGGTTGTATTACTTTGTGCTACCAGGATATGTATGTAGCAGTCTAGAGAAGGCATCTCCGACCCTATATAGTGTATATATTCTTGATGAGACGTATTTTTGAGGTATATTCATATGGTATATTTTTGTATGGACTACAGCGTCACTGACATAGAGTACCATAGTACTCTATGGTACTATATCAAAATACCAAATATAGCCTTTGACACATTTTTAGTAATATTGCGGAATATTTTGCAGTCTATTTCGAGTACAGTACTATATCAATATACCACCATATTTCGTATATTTTTAGTATTTTTGCGATATATTAATTTGGTATATTTTTGAAATTAATACCGCACTGTTTTGCTTTTGTTAAAAATGGGTAGCTTTCTTACTTGTTCTATGTAAGTTGATGGTTCAATAAGTTATGGCTGTCCACTAAAGCATTATAGAGACTAGAAGAGCTAGAGCGACGATTTGTGTAATGGAAAAGGGCGTAAAATTCTCTTGATTATTCTCTGAATATGTTGATAGTCTCACAAATTTAACTTAATTGCATGTAAATTGTAGAAGTTATATAAGAAATACGTTGGTATAGACAACAACGCTGCTTACAACGGGTCTTAGTTGCTTTGGCTGACAATCTGGTATATTTTTCACTCTATGTTGTATTTTGAAATATGTATATAAAAATACCAAATATAGCCCTAAGTATATTTATTAGTTAACGTTTTAAATTAATACCGCAATGTTGAAAGTCTAAAATGGTGTCTTACTTTACAGGAGCTGCTGGAGATCCTGATGATTGAATTCTTTCCGGAGATACGCCAGCTGAAGGTTAACAACAGCGCCAACGGCAGCAAACTGAATACGGCCACAGCGGGCGTGGCAGCCGCCTCCGCTGCCGCAGCATTGGCCGCAGTCGCAGCGCTTCCGCTGAACTGCAACAGTCATGGAACAGTGCACGGGGCGGCGTCGAGTCTAGCGCCAAGTTCGACGACGACACACACGGCTGCTGGCAATGCTGCGGGGAATCCCAAGGAGCATTATCATCAGTCGCCGCCGCAGCAGTCGCCTTATCATCAGAGCAGAGCTGAGCCGCATCATCATGGCACGACGGGAGCCAAGTAAAAGAGACGACATTAGGACTCCTTTTGTTTTTTTTTTTGTTTTTATTTCGATGTACTTTAATTATGTTTAGAATGTGTTAACAAATAATGCTCTCTCGCGCGCTCTCTCTCTTTCTCAGTGTATACTCTATATAGCGAACTCGCTCTAAGCTGTGTTTTTTTTTTGTGTTTTTTCTTAATTAGCTGAATTTTGACGTAGTATATTTAGGATTAGAAAAGAAAACCGTAACGGAAACGCAGTACAATTCCTTTACCCTAAATGTCCCGTGTTATTTGTTTCGTCTTGTAGTCGTAAATTGTTTGTTTTTCTTGTTTTTTATGTGTATTTGTTATTACTATTATTATTTTTAACATTTCGATTGTGCAGTATTAAGCGTTACACCAAACTGTTCTCCCCCACATTCCTATTTCCCAAAATTAGCTGACACAACGAATTTCCCGAATTCCTTAAGATACACGATTGAAGACGTTGATTGATTGATTGATTGTTTGTTTGTTGGTGCCGTTGTCCCAAGTATATAACGATTTAACTGGAGTCGACTTATTGTGATCTTAGCAAGTAAACAGCACCAAAAATAAAAGAATTGAAATTGATTTCCAACTACTATATATATACATTATATACAAATATTATATATACTATATATATACATATGTGTAATTAGATAAACCAAATAGTATAAAAACACACACATGATGTTATAATACCCCTTACAAAAGGCTGACGCTCCACGAAAAAAACCAAAATTAAACACTCGCTGCTTTTCCCCCTCAGCGAATTGACTTGAAATGGGAGCGCGCTGACAAATTGTATTGTATTGAATTGTATATTCTATTTATGTATTGCAGTTGCAATGTTTTATGTGTAAAACAATATTTAACAACAAAAAAAAAAAATGAAAAGAATGAAAAAACAAAACACACCCAAGCGAAATAAAGATGCTATTTATGTAGATATCCCAGTTTCTTATTTTATTTCCGTATTTGGCAACATCTTGTTACAGCTGCTTTTAGATTGAATACACTCTCTCTATTACTTTGCTAAGTATTATTTATAAGTAGTCTTATCTTTTAACTTACAAATATTTGTGTGTACTTCATATTCATCAGGAATTTTTAAATATTAATGCTTATATAGTATATTATAGTAGAAGTCTTAATTTATTACTTACAACTATTTGTGTGTACTTCAATTTTTGAGGGGCTCAGGAATTTCTTAATATTAACACTTATATAGTATGTTATAGTAGTAATCTTCATTGTATTTCAATTTTGGAGTAGCTCAGGAATTTCTTAATATTAATACATATAATACAAGTAGTGTAGTGTTAATCTGAGATTTTCTTTCTTTTCTAGAATATTTAATATTATTAACTTTCACTGTTCACTCCAAAATGTCATATTATTGTTTTATGTTTAAAGTAGTTTCAGATACAATCTAAAAAAAGACGCATCAATATACATATTAATTGATATTCAAAACCAAAAACTTAATTTATGTATTTGTTTTCGATAGGAAATTCTTGTTATTAAGTTTGGCACAAACAAATTCTTCATGAATGATTTTGTTGCAGATTGCACTTATATTTTTCATGTATCAAAAATATTGTAAAATTTTTAATTAATATAATTATTATTATATAAAGTGCACATTATTACAAGGTTTTCATTTGTCATGCGATTCCAACAGCTGACCAAAAGTTTCACTGCTTACAATAACATTCCGCTTAAAGAACATAATCTCTGATTCTTAGCATATTTTACAGATAGGACTTATCTAAAAAATAAACTTTAACTTCAAGCATAACTCATAACTACGTCTAATACATAAAAAGTACAAATTCTTAGAGTTGTTTGTTTTCCCCATTTTAATTTTGTTCTTCATCTTAAAAACTATGTCAACGACAAAGAATATTTGCCAAATAGTTTTGAAATCGTAAATATCGTATTTACCTTTACTGGATAACTGAGAGTGGTATATTCGAAGAGTCGGAAAATTCCTAACGTTATTCCTAAGCTATATCTAGGTTTCATATTACGTTAAAAACTATGTGAACTATATGTTATAAAGATTTAATTTTATATTCAATATTCACTTTTACTGATTGAGACTAGACAATACACTCGGTTATGACAATGAGCCATTAAAATATACAAAATTCCTCTCGGAAATTAAAATTAGTTTTTAACTCTAAATAATCCAAAATGACTTTAAAACTATGGTTCCTACGATAATTCATTAAATTAACCCGTTGCAAACAAAGTTAAAGCTGGAAAGCTTATCTTCTTCTCAAGAAAAGACTACTTTCATATTTAAGTAAAATATTAAAAGTAAACCTTCAACTTTAACTTACACAAATCCTAAATTAAACAAAGTTAAGGCTGAGAAGCTTCACTTCTTGTGACCTCTACTAAAGACTACTTTCATACTTAAGTAAAAGATTAAAGTAAACCTATGACTACTTACACCACAAATCCTAAGTCTCTAAATAATTTTCTTCTTATCTTTTTTAGAACGCAGCTAACTTCTCTATGAACTGTTCTAGCTCTATTAGCTCCATGTCCACGACAATGATTGCAAGATTCTTACGCACAGGTGTTGGCTTTTTTATCAGTAGCTTCACCTCAAAGTGTTTTAGCAGAAAGCGCCACTTAAGCTCGGTCTTTTTGCGATCCGACAGCACCTCAAAGGCATCCGCATTGAGACCCAGCAATTGATTGGCAACGCCGCCATTGAGACGCGTTTCCACCAGCGTGCCCGTGTGATCCGACAAGTGAATATTGATGTTGAAGAACTGCTCGGCACGTGCTCCGCTGTATTCCAATGAGAACTCTAGCTGGCAATGCTCATTGTCGCATTCATTGCGATTGCTTGGAATGAGGCGACGACATGATTTGCTGCAAAAGCAAACGGAAGGTTTATACAATCGTTATTTGATTTAGTTTATCGCAAAAAAAAAATAGTTCAATTAAAAACTAAATAACAAATTGATTGGCAATTGAAAAATTAAGTTTACATTTAAAGTGAGAAATCACAAAATAAACAAATCAGACTTAATAAAAAATGTATTTGATTTAATAACGGTGTGCTACTTTCAGTTACTTGCCATTTCTTGTTGATGCTCGTGCCCAAGCCATCAATGTCGAATTTACTGACCATGGCATAGAGCACGGCCGTAAAGTGTTCACTGGTTGCATCCTGCAGTTCACCCTCGGCACGCGCATAAATCTGTCGAACCGTCATCTGAGTTTGGATCTCTGCAGCTGCTCGAAATTTGGATTAATACACTTTATTATAGATTATCCCTTTCCTACTAACCTGGTGGCAAATTCTCCACATCGCTTTGCGCACACAACTCAAAGCTGCCCATCGGTGTCTTGGCCGCAAAAGCGAACAGCGCTTGAGCCTCTGGACTTCTTGGTTCTGGGTTCTCGTAGATGAGTGTGCAGCTGGCATGACTAAGCACTGAACAGCCATGAAACTGCGAATGCGCGACACGCACATCGATCAGATGCAACAGCGTTTTGCCTGCTTGCCAGCGCTGAGCACGACGTATCCAATTCGTGTGCCACAGCGTCAACATCATGCCCGACGCACAGCTGGTATCGATGACCACCAGTTCAAGGCACTGCAGGAGTGTGCTGCCGTTGCGTGGCTGCTTTCGTTTAAGTTCACGCACCGGCGGCATCGTGGCCACTGCCACGAACAGATCAACGAACGCAGCCGGACGCTGTTCACCGCCTGGCACCACGCAACGCACATCCCGGAGTTTGAGAGCTGTGCTCAGTGCTTTGTGTGATTGCCCGCAAAGTTGGAGCAATGCCTGCAGTGTTGCCTGATCGTCGCTGCTATGTTTCACCAAATAGCCTTGTCCTTCGTTGACAACAAGTGCACACGACAGTGTGCCGCGTGGTTGATAGCGGTTCTCAGTGAATCCGTTGTGTGACGGCAGCGATGGTGGTGTTATGGCCATCACCTTAGCCCCGACAATATCGACTACGTCGCCCATCTGTAACATTGCATTGTACTCGTGCACGCTGACTTCGGAGCCCCAGCACTTGCAGTTGGCAATGTGACGCTTCGTGTCACGCAATGTGAAATTAATCACGCCACGCTTTTCGCTGCTCAGCTTATCGAGGAAAATGTGCGGCTCGGATTTCGCAATGATGAGGGCAACGGTGGAGAAATTGGTCATAGTAGGGTGCATATCGATCAGATGGAGATGTTTTGTTGTTTTAAACTTCGATGCAGACATGTTAAGACTTAAAAATTTGCACAGGAAATGGCTAAAATATTATTTTGAAGATCGTTAAAAATCAACGTGCAACACTGAATCGTGGTGTAAATGGTTATTGGTTGACAGATAAACATATTATACATGGGATCAAACACACAAGTATAAGTGGAATTTATATATAGAATTTCCCAATTGATATAGATCACTTGTTCAGTCATTTTATAGGTAAAAAAAAACACTAATAAAAATTGCGACACCGACCGTTAGAAGTAACGCTGAAAACCGCCATATGCAAATAGAGTGGCCAAACTTTAAGTTCAAGCTCAAGTGTGTCCACTGCAAAAAAAGTGCACGAACCGCAAAAGTTATCGCTGCGTAATCGTGTGTACACACCATGTCCTTCGCCGTTGCATCGACTATATTGCCAAATTGCAAATTTAATCGCAATAAAATATTCCACAAGGCACTGTAAAAAATTTACCGTAATGATGCCAAAAACATTGCCATCATAAAAATTAAGTTATTGGAACATTTTAAATATTTGACCTGGACAAAATATGCAGCCACTGCAAATGTTATCGCTGTGAAAGCGTATGTACACACTTCCCAACCGCCATTCTTGACCAAATTAATAAAATACAAATTAAACAATTACTGCATTTAAAGTATGGTTTACGTACTTTTTTGTAAGTGTTGTTATTAATTGTTTAGGCTTTGTTTTATACAATTTTTACATATCTACAACATAAAACGTGGGCGTGTTCGCCATGCTGGAACACAATTCGGGAATAATTGTTTGCTGTTTTTTTTCTTTTTCATTTCGATTTCTTAGTCGTTTTTTCTATTCTTTTTTCTCTTTCTTCTCTTCTTTTTTTTTTCGTTTTGTTTTGTTTTGTTTTGAATTCATCCAAGGTACATAATATAGAACTCTAACGCTAGTGTATATCAAGAATTATTGGTAAGCCGCTTTAACTAGTCATTTATAGTTGTTATTGTTGTTGTTGGAAGCTGCTTGGAACGTGCGAGGGAGATGGGAGATGCTTGGATAATGGTCGGATTTAATTGCTCGATGCTGTGTTTGGATGCGCTTCGTCCTCGCTCTTATTATTGCCTAATATCCAGTCCATGAGTACCATTGAAGGTGAGCGCAGTGATGATTGAGCTGTGAGAGAAATGAGAGAAGTATATATAGAAATATCAGTTATCAATTTCTCATCAAGAGTCGTCTATCCTGCTAGAATACTAACATATATCCCCTTCAAGCTGTGCCTGCTGTTGTTGATGTTGCTGTTGTTGCTGAGGAATTGTTGGAGGCGCTGTAGCTGCTGGTATGACTGTTCCCGTTGCTGTGGTCGTCGTCGTCGACATCGTTCCCGTTGTTGTGGCTGCTGTTGTTGTCTTGGCCATGTCCCGCTGGAGCTGTATCATCTGTCGCAGTCGCTGCTCACGTTCATCCACAATAACCTTGTCCTTGGAATGCTTCACCGTCTGCAGCTCTGCCAATCTGTGTAGTCGCGTGAAAAATACAATTAGCATCTGCTCTCAAAACTCTTTCTGATGATTGACTTACTTTTGTTTTAGGTCACTACTGGGATCGCTGTCCGTTGGCGGCGCAGGAGCTAGCTGAACCGCAGCTGGAACGCCGGCTAGGAATAATGATAGAGATGATTAAAATTAATGCATACTATTTAATAATTAAGATTAGACTACTTTGATTGATCTAAAACAACAATAGAAACCAAAGTACAGGAAGGCTAAGCAGCTAACGCTCTATTTATAAGTTCCTCAAACAGAATATTCCGTATTTTATGCTAAATTGTTACTCACTTCGTTCGGCTTCCAGCTGTCGCAGCGTATCCGAGAGCTTCAGCTGCAGATGATCGCGCTCCTCCAGCAGCTGCACCAACTCCAGTATCATCTCCTCGACACGCATGTCCCGCTGATGCAGCATCATCAACGCATAGTCCAGATCCGCTTTGAGCACATACTCTGGCAACGGTTCCTGGCTAATGCTGCCCGTGGCTCCAGCGCCAGCTGCTGCTCCACCTGACGCACCGCCAAGTGTATTCTGCAGCCGGAAGGGATCATACTGTGAGGCTAGACGCGCGTATTCCGCCGATCGAATGGCCAACTGCTCCTTGAGTGTGACGATTTCCATTTCCTGCGTTTCCAGTGCCTTTTGCATTTTCGCCAATAGCTCATTGTCCTCCGCTGGCGCTGAACTCGGCTGTTGCTGCTGCTCCTCCACTGCGGATTTGATCTCCGCAGGCTGATGCGGCGGCTGCTGTTGTGATGTGGTTAGCTGCTCGATCTGCGCCTGATAGGCGGCTTCACGTTGCGCCAAATGCTCCTGCCAAATGTTTGCAACCTCGCTGCATTTTTGCTCCACCAGCGCCTCCCATTGTTGATTCAATGCTGTCAAATCTGGCTGGGGCTGGGACTGAGACTGGGATTGCGGTTGTTGCAGCAGCTCCAACGTTTTGCGGAGCTCGGTGATCTCAATGGTTTTCATGTCCAGTTCGAGCACCGTTTGCTTCATCTTATCCTCCAACTCCAGGCAGGACAGCACATGATTGTTGAGCACACGCAACTCCTCCTCCATGTCGCTCTTCTCCTGCTGCAGCTGCACGCACTGCTGACGCACTAGCTCCAGCTCCACTTCAATGCTTGGCGGTGGCGTCGCCTGCTTCAACTCCTCCCCGCTTGGCCGCTCCAGTTTGTCCTCCTCCAGCTGCTTGATCTGCATGCGCAGCAGCTGCAACTCCTGATTCTTGGTGAGTATCTCCAACACCAGTTTCTCGGTTTGATCCTCACGCATCAGCTCCTCGATGCGTTGTTTCAGATGCACTATCTCCGACTCCTTCTCCTGCAGCAGCGCCACGCTCTCGTCACTGGGTGCACTCACCGTTGCCGGCAGCTCCAGCTGCTTGGCCTTCAGCTCCTCCAGTTGCAGCTGCAGTTGTTCGCGTTCCCGTTGCGCCGCCTGCGCACGCTGCTGATCTGCCAGCAGCTGTTCATGCAATTGCTGACGCTCCAGCTCCGACTGCTGAGCGAGCGTTTCGAGCGCCCGCTGTTTCTCCTGCTGCAGTTGCTCGCGTTCACGCTGCGCTTGCGTCAGCGCCTCGTGTGCCTGCTGCTTCTCCATCTGCAGCTGGGCGTGCAGCTCCTGGCACTCGGTACTCAGCTCCTGATTCTCCACCTGCAATAGCTCGATGCTCGCTTGAGCCGCCGCCGTTGACGGAGCAGCATCGGTTGTTGCTGTTGCTCCTGTTGTTGTTGTCGTGGTCCCCTCATCGCCCCAGCTCTCCAGCTGCTGGAGCTTCTCTTGCAGCTCACGTATGCGCGCCTGATACATTTGCACATCCATGTCCTGACGCTCCTTCAGCTCCGCCATACGCTCATTACCCGCGGTCAGCACATCGATGCGCTTCGCCAGCTTCTCCTTCTCGAGTGCATGCTGTTGCAGCAGCTCCTCGCTCTTCGCCTGACGCGTCTCGTGCAGCTGCAACTGATGACGCAGTTCATCCATTATGGCGCTGTCTAGATCATTGGTGTCGATGATGCTGCTCTTCGCCTTCGCCTGCTCCTGCTGCTGTTGTTGTTGTTGCTGCTCCTTGCTGCGATATTCCTTGATGCGCTTCATCAGCTTCGCTGTCTTTGTCTGCAGCTCCAGCTTCTGTTGCTCCAGCTCGTCGATGCGTTGCTGCAGTTGCTGTACCTCGACTGCTGGACGCTGATGCTGCTCATCGGCAGCTGCACTCTCCCAGGGATCTTCATCTACGCCCCAATCAACAACCACTTGTTGCTGCTCCGGTTCGGGCTGACACAAATACGCCTTCTTTGGTGTGATGATCTCCTCCACAACGGGTTCGGTTTGTGGCAGACCCAAATCAAGCTGCTGTCCCGCATCTGTCACCGTTTCCGTGCCAAAGAACATATCCAGCGTGGGCGCTGCGCTTGTTGCAGCAATCGTCGACTGCACCGGAGGTTGTGGCTCCACTTGTATCAGCTTCTCAATGGCCGCCAAACGTTCGCGTTCCTCGGCTGCGGCACGCAGTTGTCCCAGCTCCTGTTCCCGCTCGGCGAGCAAACGCTCCAGCTGTTGGCGTCGTTCCTCGTGGTCGGCCAATGCCTGATTGCGTGCCAGCAACTTGGTCTCCAGCTCCTTCGCATGCTTCTCCAGATCGGACACGTTGCGCTGCAGATCCTCGATGGTTGGTGGCTCCACTATCGTTGGATCGTGGGGCACGCCCATGCCTTGGCTGCTTAGCCTCAGCGGTTGAGCGACAATCTCATCGAATGGCGATGGCGCCGCTGCAGCGTCGTTGCCAAAGAACATCGCAGGTGCCGGAATCGGAAGGTTCTGTAAATAATCAGTAAATCAGTCATTTGAACTTTTTCAGTACCTAACATCTAACAGGAATCAATTCTTTATCCTGTATTTTCTTAGAGGGTTTCCACATTTACCTTCTCTTCTTTCTTTACCTATTGCCCCACTTCGCTCTCGGGACTTTTCGCCAACAACCTTCCCTGCTCATATATTGTCCTACATATCAGTTTCAAGAGTATTCCTGAGGTTTTGAACAATTCTTTGCAGTGATTTTAACACTTGCCATCAACTTTCCCTTTGCTCAGTTCTGTTGAGTTTATCCCCGAACACTTTCAGGTCCATCCGAGGAACCTTCTCTTCTCCGAGCATTTAGAAGCTTCTCGCGTATTACTGAATCAGATCCTTAATGTGATATAACTTTCTAACTCTTTTCCTACTCCCTTACAAGAGCTTTCAGCTCAGCTTCTTCTGCCAACTTCCTGGACTGATCTAACTTTCCTAAACCCTTTACCGCTTGACCCAACAACCATCTTTCAATCTCACTTCACCAATTATTTCCCCATGTCGATTGACTTACCTGTTCCGCTGGCGCTGGCTGTCGCTGAGCTTGATTACCACTGTTGGGACGCATCCAAGCCGTCATCCAATCCTCGCCGCCCTGTGGCGTTGCTTGCGCCGCTTGCGTCTGGTATTGTGTGGCAAAGATGGGCGATGCCACAGCAGCTGCAGATGAAGCGTTAGCTTGTTGTCTGGCCAGCTGCTCGGCCTGTTCGTCGAGTCGCGCTTGCATCTCGGTCAACTGCTCGGCCAGTCGCTTGTTCTCCGTTTCAATGTAGACCTGATCGTCAGTCTGATTCTGTCCCAAAGTATCGAGTTCAGCCAGCTGTTGCTGCAGTGCCTGGAGTTCCTGATTGTGATTCGCACACAAGGCATCGATTTGAGTGCGCAAATTATCCATTTCGGTCTTATCCTGTAGCGCTTGCATGCGCAGCTCCTGCAACTCGAGGACATCCTGCTCGGCGCTATCCTGTTGCAGACGCAACAGCGTTGCCTCCCGGCTTAGCGTGGCACGCTCTCGCTCCACGTCGGCGAGCTCCTCGCCCAGACGCGTTAACTCCTCGCCCCGTTGCTGCAGCTGTTCCTGTGTGCGCTCCAAGCGTTGCGTCAGCTCCCGCGTCTCAACGGTGGCGCGCTCCATGTGCGCGCTCAGGTCACACTCCATCTCATCCAGCTCGGTGGCCTTGGCCGCCAGTTTGGCATCGTAAACGTTGCGCTGACGCTGCAACTCCAGCTGTCGCTGCTGCAGCTCCTCGCGCAACTCGTGCAGCTCCTGATCGGCGTTGCTCTGACGCTCTGCCCGCTCCGCTTGCGCCTGCTGCGTCTCCTGTTTGTGACGCGTCAGCAGCGTCTCATGTTCCGCCTGCAGGCTCGCCAGCTGCTCACGCACCTCGTCCGCTTCGCTGCCCAGCTGCTGGAGTTGTCGGCTCTGAGCCTGTTCGTGTTCCTGCAGCTGCTGCACACGCAACTGCAGTTGGGATTCATGCGCCAGCTGCTGGGCACTGCGTTCCTCCAGCTGCTGTTGCAGTTGCTCTATGCGCGCCAGCTCCGCCGCTTGTTCCGTCCTCAGCGCTGTCGTCTGATCCTGCAGCTCGGCGTTCCGTTGCTGCAGTTCGGTGTTTTGCGTCTCCAGGGTTTCCATGTACGACTGATCCTCCTGCAGCTTGGCTTGAATGCCCTCGTGCAACGTCTCCAGACGGGCAATGACCAGCTCAAAGTTGGCCTTCTCTGCCAGCAACGCGCTATTCTCCGTCTGCAATTGCTGCAACGCTTGCAACTGTTGCTCATGTGCAGCCTGCAACTGTTGGAGTTGCTGTTGTTGCTGGTGCTGTAGCGCTTCCTCCTCGGGTTGCGTTTGCAACTGGGCACGCAGCTCGGCCAACTCCCGCTGCAGACTCTGTATGCTGGCATTGCGGTGCTTGATCACCTCCTTTGACTTGTCGAACTTGATGGACTTCTGCTCCAGCTGCCGCCGCAGTTCGTCTATCGTTCGGCTGTTGTTGTCGCCATCGCCCGCACGCTCCGCCAGCGTCTGTTCTAGCTGGAAGCTCTCCTGACGCAATGCGGTATTCGCATGCACCGTATTCTGGAGCTCGACCTGCAGGCGATCCGTCTCCTCCTTGAGCTTGGACAGTTTGCTCTTGTGTTTGTGCGCCTGCTGCTGCAGCTCATAGTTCTCTGACTCGCTGTCGGCCAGCTGTTGCTCCAGACGCTTAAGTTCCTCCTGCAAACCGAGCTCTTCCTCCGCCTGCTCCTGTCGCTGTTGCTCGGACTGCTTCAAACGCTGTTCGAAGATTTGCAATCGCTGCTCGGTTTGTTGCTGCAACTGCGTCTGCTCTGCGTTGCGTTGCTGCAGCTGCGTTAGCTGGACACTAGTCTCACTCTCCGCTGCCTGTTGCGCTTGGAGCTGCTGAAGTTGCTGCTCCAGGTCGGTGTGTTCCGCGTTGCGTTTCTTCAGTTGCAAGGCGTACTTCTTCAGCTTGTCCCGCAACTCGCGATTGCGCGTCTCACTCGTCTCCAACTCCCGTTGGCACTGTTGCAGCTCCAGGAGCTTGAGGTTCGATTCGAGCTCCCGATCGCTGTAGCTCTCGATCAGCTGTTGCTTCTGTTCCGCAACGAGTGCTTGCAAAATACCCAACTCACCCTCGAGGGTCTCGATGCGCGAATCAAGTTCGTGTCGTTGTCGCTGCTGTTGCTCCAGCTGCTTCTCGTGCTGCATTTCGCTGGCGTTCAACTGATTGTCATGCTGCTCCGCCTGCAACTGCAGCTGCACCAGCTCGGCACTCTGTCGGGCAATCAGCTCCAAGTGTTCCGCTTCCGCTGTCCGCAATTCCGTAATCGTTGCTTGCAGCTGATCACGAACAGCGGCGAGTTCTTCGGCTGCTGCGAGTTGCTGTTTTGTCTGCTGTTCGCTCAGTTGTTGCAGCTGCTGCTCCAGCTCCTGTTCACGCTCCACATCGCGTTGCTCGGTTATGGCCAGTGTTTTAGGTGGCGTCGTCTCCGTTGGCTCGTAGCTATCGCGCAACTCCTCGAGCTCCGCTTGCAATGCGGCCAACGTTGATTTCAGTTCCGCATTCTGCGCCGTCAGCTGCTCGTATTCGGCCAGAGCTTTGCCATTGGGTGCGGTGACAGCTACGACAGTTTCCACAACTGTGACCGTCTCCACCGCAGTGCTGGCTTCCTTCACCTTGTGCAGCAATTCGGTCAGTTGAGTGTGCACATTCTTCGCCTCCTTCGCCAGCTTCTTGGACACATTCAGTTTGGCATTGCGATCGTTGGCCTTGCGATACGCCTCCAACTCGGAGCTGAGCTTGCCCAGCGAACGTTCGCATTTGTCCAACAATGCAACGCCGGCATCACCGCAATCGAGGGCGGCGACCACCTCGGAGGAACGCTGCATGGAGCTCAGCTCCTGCGAGAGATTCGATTTTTCGCTCTGCAGCTGCAGCGACAAATGCTGCTTGTCGCGTTGCAATTCCTCCAGCTGTGAATGCAATGCTGCTCGCTCCGTTTGCAACTGCTCCTGGGTGTGCTTCAGTTGAGCTGCTAGCTCCGAGGATTGCTTCGAGTCACGTTGTTCCTGAAGCTCAGCGTGTAAGCGTGCGTTCTCCGCCTGCAGCTGCTCGTGTTGTTGTTCCGCTTGCTCCGGTTGCTGCTGCTTCAGCTCCTCGAGCGCCTCTTGCAGACGGGCATTGTCCTGCTGCAGTTGCTCCATTTTGGCCAACACCTCGCGTCGTTCGTTCGCAAAGAGCTCAATCTTCTTGAGCAGCTCATCGCTTTCGGCGCGCATTTGAAGCAAACTCTCGTTCACCTCCGGATCGGGTGCCGTCGAATCCGTTTGTGTTAGTTCGCTCACAAAGCTGGGCGCCGCCTCTGCATCAGCTTCGACTTCAGCTTCGGTTTCCGCATCACCTGCATCTCCTTCGCTGGCGGGTCGTTGGCTAAAGCGTCGTTCGCTGGGTCGTTCGACAATCTCAATGGATTCCGCTGAACTGGACGAGCTGAGCTTCTCCAGCTTGTCCAGCAGCTCCATGTTCTCGTTGATGTAATGCGACAGCTTCTTGTCCAGGGCCTCCTTTTCCGTTTGCAGCGTCTGCAGCTGCTGTCGCTGCTCCTTGGCTTCGGTTTCCAGTTGCTGCACACGCTGCGACAGTTGCTCCTCCAGCTGCACTTCACTCAACTCGGATTCAACGCGTGCCGACTCCGAGCCACGTTGCAGCGCCTCCAGTGCCTGCTGCAGTTCCTCCTTTTGCTCCTCCAGCAGGCGTATCGCTTCGGCTTGCACTGCGTTCGCTTGCACTCGACTCGATTGTTGTTCCTCATCGTGCTCCTGCTCCGGATCCTCCTCCTCGACGTGCGCCAACTGCCATTGACCCTTCTCGTCCTCCAGCACAGTGATGCGTTGCTGCAGCTGCTCGTTCTCCGAACTCAACTGCGTCAGCTGCTGTTGTGTGTCGCTGCTTTGCAGTTTCTGCAGCTGCTTCTCCGCCTGCTTGCACTTCAACTTCAGCTTGATGTTGCTCTTGTTGGACTCGTCGAGTTTCTGCTTCAATTGCTGCAACTCCAGCTGCAGCTGTTCGTTCACCTGCACATCTTCGACTTCGTCGAGGAATATCGGTTTCGCCTTCACGCCCTGCGATAACTTCTCCTCGAGCACACGCAAATTCACATTGAGTACATTCAGTTCGGTGGTTTTCTCCGCCAGCTGCTCCGTTTGCAATGCGATCGTCGCCTCCAGTTCGGCCAAATGTTGTTGCGTCTCTTCGTTTGAAGTGCTGCTGTTGGTGGCGACTTCTTGTTGCTGCTGCTGTTGCTGTTGGGTGTCCCGCAATTGTTGCTCCAACTGTTGCAGCTGTTTGGCCAGCTCTTGATTCACTTGCGCATCGGTGGAATTGTTGCTCTCTTGCTGCTGCTGTTGCAGCTGCTCGTGTTGCTGCTCCAGCAGCAGCAATTGTTCGCGTGCCTGCTGCAATTCCCTTTGCGTTGCCTCCAACATTTCGCTGCTCTGCTCCAGCTCCGCGTTGCGTTCACGCAACTGTTGCAGCTCCGTTTGCACGCGACTCGTGGTCGCCAAACCAATTAGCTGCTCACTCTGCTCGGCCAGCGTGGCTTCTAGTTGTTGCACCTGCTGTTCGCGTTGCTGCAACGCGTTGCGCAATTCGTGCAACTCCTGTTGTTGCTCCTGCTCCTTGCGTGTCTGCTTCAGCTCAATCAGTTTCATCTTGTTCTTCAGCAGCTTCAGTCGTCCCTCTTCGCTTTGCGCCGTCGTCGCTGTTTGTTGCAGCTGCAACTGTTGTTGTTGCAGTTGTTGCTGCAAATCGGCAGCCGAACGATGTCGCGATACAGGCGTCGCATGCTGACTGCTTAAGGCACGCAAATCATTCATCGAGGAGCCCAGCTCAACGCCGCTGTTGCTCTGTCGCAGTCCCGATTTGACCGATTGCAGGGATCGAGCCATGTCACGTTTTCGCTGCTCGAGAAGCGCACGATTCTGTTCGGTGCGTTGATTTAACATTTGCAGCTTCTCGTTGCCGCTGCCGCCGCTGAGCTCCAGCAGCTCCTTGCTGGGCGTCACCAGCGGCGTGGACATCTGTTGTGGCTCGTCGTTAAGCGTGGTGTCCACCACTGGGCCAAGGCTCAGTTTGTGTCCCAGCGATTTTAGCGATTCCATCGAATCGCTCATGCTGGACTTTAAACGTCCGCCATCCTCGGCTTTGCGCAAGGCGCGTTCTCGCAGAGCCATCAGTCGTTCCTAGGAAAGAGTCTCATTTTAGGTAACAGTTCTCTCTTTAGCTGGTTGGAGCTTCTACTTACCTGCTGCTTGGACAGATTCTCGCGAAGACTCTCGAGCCTTGCCTTGCCTCCCGTCGCTGTCGTCGTCGTTGTGTGCTAAGTGTGGAAAGCATTGTGTTTAGTACCGAGAGTGCGGGAGGGAAAGGAAAGCCAACTCACCTGGTTGATGGGCAGCTCGGTAAAGCTGCCGCCATCATCAGCATCTTCGTGTTGGCGGCTTAAATCCGCCTCCGTCTCCATTCCACACAAATTCAACTAACAAAACAAATACAAAAAAAAAAACAAAACGGGGAATAGGAAGAGTGGGTGGTGGGAGTGGAAAGAAAACAAATGTTAAGGAAACACTGGCTATCTCCGGAGTGGACAAATCCAATGTCGTCGTCGTCGCGCGTGTTTCGTTAAGTTCGTTAAGCTGCTAACTATCGACATTGACTGCAATTGGAAAGAAGCGGACATCACATATCATAATCAATCAATCAATCTCAAAAACTCTTTGCTTCGCTTTTTTTTGTGCTCCGAATTCGTGGCACTGACGTGTGCACTTCTTTGTTGGTGTGTGTGACCACGTACGCTCGTCTGTGTGCGTGTGTGTATGTGTGTGTGTACATCTCATAGAAATCTGATGTCGTTTTGCTTTTGCTTTTTTTTGTCCACGCACACACACACACACACACGCGAGCTAATACGACACATAAGGAGTATTTGTACATTTGTAGAAAAGCCAACCTGACTGGGGCTTGGAGTTATTTACCAATTTTAATTAAGCAATGCTTAACAACAAAATAAACTTAAACACCAGGGCTTAAAAGTCGTTGCTACTGCCCTTGTTTTCATTACAGCGCTATGTGTGATGTTGCTGTGTGACCGTGTGCGTTTAATCTGAAAATATACCAAGCTCGTGGTGGTTTTAGTATTTTATGGTTGGCAAAATAAACCACTTATCGATATATCGCCAACTGTTTCGTGTGCTATCGAAATTTAATTTAATTCCATTTTATTATCACTTGGACTAACTCGATTATTGAATAATTTATGGTTTTCACTGAGGTAGCATATTTTTTCATTTTATTATTGAATAACTGCTGCATTCGAGTGCGTGAGAATTCTTTAAACATTAGCGGTATACAAACTGCAACTACTTGACCCTTAATACTAATTGAAGTACATATATCGTTCCATCGGCGAGTGGAGGAAAACTGGACTTTCTCGCCAGATCTGCAGGTAAGTGTGATATACATAGGAAGGGCTGCTTTGTTTGCAGCCACTATTGCACAAATAATAATAATAATAATAATAATAATAATAATAATAAGAATAACACGACTAGACTAATCAATCCAAACCACTTTCAAGGCAGTTCAGTCTTCTTGCTTGACGGGATTGAGCAACTCGGCGATGTCTGAATGCCCGCCACGTGTGGCATAATCATAGGCACTCAGTCCCAGCATATCCTTGTCCTGTGCACTCTCCAGATAAGGCAACATGTACTCCACCAGTTCCTTAAAGCCATGCAACGCGGCCACATGCAACGCCGTGCGTCCCGATGGATCACACAGCGCCAAATCCGCGCCAGCCAGCTGATACGATTTGAGGCGAGTCAACGAGCCACGCGCGGCGGCAGCACACAACTGTTCGCCAACGGCACGCGATGAGCCCGTCAAATGGGCGCCACAACTGATGAGCAGCTGAATGATCTCCTGATTATCGGTGGCCACCGCCTCCTGCAATGGCGTGCGATCGTAGCGATCGCGTGTGTGCACCGAGACGCCGTTGTGCAGCAGATGCCGAACGATCTGCATGTTGCCCATCTGGCAGGCCAGATGGAGAGCCGTGCGATGATCGTGATTGGATCCCGAAAGATCAGCGCCATACGCCTTCAGATTGTTGATCTTCTTGATGTCGCCCTCGACAACGGCCGCATTGATCATGGCCGGAAATAGAGTGGCGCCCAATTGATCCAGCTCCTGGGGCGAGGACAAGTGCAACGAGCGTGCCACAGCATCGACAAGGTCGTAATCCTGCATCTTTGGTGTCGTCGTCGAGGTCAGCTCACCTCGCAGATTCGATTGCATCATCTGGAAATGATGGTTTACTAGTGAGTATGTTTAAAATTAATGAATTTCTAAATTCATTGATCTCTAGATCAATATCATGTTATAAAAACTACATAATAATGTTGATATAATCAACGATAATGATTTAGCTTAAACAATGTCATAAACTTAAGACCATATTCATTACTTTTGTAAAACAAATGATTTGCTTTTGCTTTTTGCAAACGAACGTCCAGAAAGCTACCACTGGTTGGTGTCCTTGCTAAGCACTGGTTGAGATACATGCTATGGTTTGTGTCCATGTTGCGTACTTGTGTTTTAACAAGTAAATTCTACTTGAACTTATTTCGTTTCTTCAAAAAGTATGAATACGGTCTTAAAATCATTGAATTGAATTACTTAATATTAAATGTTGTATTTTTAACATATTAATATTAGGATTTTTACTTACCTGCTTCTTAACTTCCAGCGACCATTCCTGCTTGCCTATGACGTACGCCAATTTGGAGAGCGCCGCCTCCGGGGTCATATCGTAGCCCGGAATGACGCCCACATCGTGGAGCACCTTGCCGGTGTCATAGATCTCAGCAACGGCGCCATTCGGACACTGCGTGCAATTGATGATGATGACGCCACGTTCGGAGGCGGCGCGCAGCTCATCGATTAGATCCTTGCGATTGGAAGGCACATTTCCGGAGCCAAAGGATTGCATGACAACGCCACGCATTGGCGGTGCCAAAAATGCACGAAACGTGGACAACGAAATGCTGGGAAAGATGCGCAACAAGCCAACATTCTCGTCCAGCTGCAGCTGGACACAGAAACGCTCGACGCTGCAAGGCCGAAAGATTAGGCGATAATCCACATTGACATTGATGCCAATTTGTGCCAATGGCGGGACATTCGGTGAATTGAAGGCATCCAGCGAATTGGAGCTCACTTTAACGGTGCGATTGCCACGCAACAGTTTGTTGCCAAAGAAAATGCACACCTCGGGTATAACGTAATTGCCAGCGATTATCAGGGCTGAGGTAAAGTTGTCCTTGCCATCTGTGCGTGTCTCAAAGATGGGCAACTGTGAGCCAGTGATGATCACCGTCTTGCCCAGATTCTCCAGCATAAAGCTGAGCGCGGAAGCGGTGTACGAGAGCGTATCGGTGCCGTGGAGCACCACAAAGCCATCAAAGAACTCGTACGATTGCTGAAGATGCAAAAAGAAACAACAAAATTAGTAAGTTGTGGGGAAATCTATTAAATATTGTTAGAAAAGCTAATTTAACTTTGAAAAACTATAAAATTACTTATGTTTGTTGCAATTTTAGGAAATCTGTCAAGTGTACTTGAATATAGCCAAACTAATTACAACGTAAAAAGTTATTACTTTTTGTCGTGACTGAATTTTAACATGAATTTAAGCTGCATAGAGTTTGCAAGAACATAACAAACAAATTTGCTGAAACTAGCTTGCAAAATGTATTAGTTACAGAGCTTTAAACAAGCGGCCAGGCAGACAGACAGATAAATATGTTAGATACATAGCCCCAGCTGTTTGAGGCATTTAAGTTGATTTCTTTTTGTTTTTACGAACTTAAGTATTTTATACACTATTTGTACAGCAAGTTACTAACAAATTTGGTGACTTAAGCTTAGAAAATATATAAAGTTTTGAGGTTTATACACGCGGACAGACGGACTGCTCTATAGTCCCAAATGTTTAAGGAACTTGAGCTGATTTCTTTTGGTTATTAATGTAGTATTCTACGAAGTTAATAAGTTAATATACAGTTTATACAAATTTGGTGACTCTAGCTAGTAAAATTTATGAGATATAGACAGACAGACAGACGAATTGGTCTATAGTCCAGCTGTTTAAGGAATTTCTGATTTCTTTTGGTTTATAATGTTGTATTCTACGAACTTAACAAATTTGGTTACTCTAGTTAAATTTATGAGTTATAGAGCTTTAAGCAAGAGGACAGAGAGACAGACGGACTGCTCTATAGTCCCAGCTGTTTAACTTCTAGACGGCAGAGTTCTGGACTAAGATATTACTCACATATATATCGTTGGCAATGCGCGACCAATCGAGCATGGTCATGTTGCTGGAGTCGAGCAGCGGCGAGTACTCCGTCACCTGGTAGAGCACACGCCTCGCCTCGCCCTGGACATAGGGCAACACAAGAGGCGCCATTGAAGCACTTGCACCAAAGCGTCGCTGTGCATATTCCTCATCGTGAATATTTGGATATTTGCGTATGAGACGCACCAAAGCATTGGGGATGGGCGCCAGCACTAAACAGCGAACAGTTATCAATAAATCAAAGTACACACACACACACCACACAATATGATTACTCACCGTGACGTTCGTTGCGCATCATGCCAATGGTGCCGCCTGTGTAAATCACACGCACCCGCGCCTCCTTCACGTCCTGGGCCATCAGATTGCCATCGCTGACATTGCGACGCATTGCCGGCGACTGCAGCGTTGGTGATGGCAGCACGCTTGAGTCGAGCAACGATTGCGTATACCCGACATTTGTGTTTAGGGGCAGGCTTATTGGCTCACTGGCGGCGGCCTGCACATGTTTTGTGTCTCCGTTGCTGGACATGACTGCGAGCGTCTGGAAAATGTAAGCGATTATTATATATACACAGATGTCTAAGAATTACAGCTCATGTAACTTTCAGCTCTTTACACATGACCGGCATTTTATTTCATTCGTATATGTGTGTATTGTATGCATTTGTGTGTGTGTGCATTTTTGTACCGTTGTTGCACCTGCGATTTATTTTATATTTTTGTATTATGTTATCAGCCAATTGTCGTCAAATGCGGTTCAAAGGTTCCAAAACAATTTCCGTTTTGTTTTCGTCGTTTGTTACAATTCAGAATGTAGATGATCTTCACATAGTTTTATCTCTTGTGTACGCTATTCTTTTTTCATAATATATTTATTTTTATCGTAAGCAAATGACGAATTCGCATGTGCTAGCGTTGCCGGTGTGTTCAAAAATGATTCTGCCAGCTCGCGTGTGTGTTTGTATTTGCTGTTACAATTAGCCTAGTGTCGTCATTTTTCTTGTTTACGACGTTCAGCACTTGCCTTATTTTTGTTGTTCGTTGTTATGCGTCGCTAGTTGATTTATTTATAAAGCGCTCGCTTATGTTGCAAATTAAAAGGTACGCTATCTACATCTCAATAGTTATCTATTTACGTGATAAGTTTTGTTTCTGTCATAAGCAAATACCAAAATGTCGGCGTTGCCAGACTACTGCAAATAGTTGCACACAACAGCTGTTTGCTGCAGTTAGCAGCACAGGGCCGTATTCAATAATCCAGGGCAGGGCGCCGTTTGCAATGTATTTTTGGGTATATTTTTAATTGCTTAATATTACCGAGAACATTTTTTAAGAGAATATTTATTTAGACACCTTGCTATGTCATTTATTTTTTGTTTTAATTAAAATGTAATATTAATTTTAATTGTGATATACAAGTTTTCTACACTGTAATAAAATTTTATTTGAATTTTTGAATTGAGCAAAATTTAGTTTTCCCAGATTATTGAACAAGTTGCTTTCTGGCAACGCTTGATTCGAAACTGGGCTAAAAGTGTTATAAAGTGTATGCCAGCTTTGTAGACTGGAACGTGGTGAATAAGTGCGACTGGAATGTGGCGAGAAATGAAAATCAAAAGGTAACGATTTCGCGCTGACACAAGTCTACACAGCCCCTCCCCACCCACAAACAGCCCCGTAGATAGCACTTAGCGAATGTACGACAAGCCGAGCCATTGGCAGCAAGTATAATAACGTGTTCAGCAGCTGCATGAAGAAGAAGAGCAACTGCTGTCTAATGACAATTTCAATGATGGCCATAATCGGGTGTAATACGAGATGCAAGCCAGCATCATACTGCAACTTCTCGAGAGCACTTAACGGGCAGCTGCCTCTTGCTGCTGCAGCACAGTTGATGCTGATGATGACTACAATGTCGCATATTACCAAGGCATAAAGCAAATTGATATGATTGACAGATTGATACAGACAACTATATAG
This sequence comes from Drosophila pallidifrons, assembly GCA_023558445.1. Lineage (NCBI taxonomy): Eukaryota > Metazoa > Arthropoda > Insecta > Diptera > Drosophilidae > Drosophila > Drosophila pallidifrons. The sequence continues at coordinate 23,713,068 of CM042351.1, read as the reverse complement.
TGCACGCAGTAATAGCAGAACTGGTTAAATAATACATTTTCAATTGCAGTTTGTCAGCAGATATTTGAATTTCAAGTTATGGCGCCCTCTGTGGTTTAAGTGTGTCTCAATTACATGCTGATCCTGCAGCATTCACTTTTGTTGTGTACACATTGTATTTCGATTAGTGCTTATCGATAGCATTGAAAGTGCTCGTTGATTGATGTCGATAAATGGCGCATGCTGCAGTGGCAGTGTGTACACATTGTGAGTTGAGAGACGCACATCGATAGCACTTGGGGGTCACTCATTTAATTGTTGTCGATACTAAATTGTACATAGTTGCTGCGTATCGATAAAGCAACTGTGTGTAGTGATCTGCCATGTTGCTGCCGCCCCCATTGCCCCCCCACCGGTCCCCGCAGCAACTCTTTTGCTTCTACTTTGTTGCGAGTGATTTCCGCTTTGCGTGCGCTGATAAACTTTGTTACTTTATTTTTTAAGCTTGTTGAAGTGCGGCGCTGTAAAATACGCTCGTTTACACCTCAAGTGGCAATCATTTGCCTGGCAGCTACGTCTTTCCCCCTGCGGGCGCAATGTTATCGCTGCTGCGCTCGCTAATCACCAGACGCAAGTGCGAACGAGTGAGCAAGAGGAAGATAGACAGAGGGAGTGAATGCTTCTCTGTGGGTGTGTGTGTGTGTGTGTATGTGAGTGAAGCAAGTGAACGGCTTGCACTCGAAGCCCAGGAAGCAGTTGAGTGTGGCAGCAGAGTGCGGAAGTACACACACACACACACACACAGAGGCAAATACGCAGCATCAAGAAATTGTGGCCACATTGTATTGGTAGCAGATGATGATAATGATGATGCTGCTGATGATGATGATGAAGTGGCAGGCAAATGTGACAGTTACAGGAAGAAAAACCGCGATGCTAGGCGACGCTAACGAACAACAATGGAAATATTTCTAATAATGGCGCCACTGACAATAATAACAACAGCAGCAACAACAACAACGACAACAACAATAGCAACAACAACAGCGATGGCAACATCAACGTCAACGTCAGCCTATGACAATGACAAGGCAAATAATGTGTCGGCAATAAGAAAGTTTTTTTGGGGGCGTCATTCAGTCTCAGCTACAGCTGCCATCTCTCTCCCACTCCACCTTCTATATATGTGTGTATGTATAGCCAACGTACTGTTGTCTGCTGTTGAAGCGATTTTCATAATTTTTGCCTCACATGGCTCGCTAGCTCCCCAGTGGATTGAACTGTAATTACAATGGCATTTTGGGAAAGCCAGTGACAGCGAGTGCGAGTGAGAGAAAAAGAGAGTGAGAGGGAGAAGCTTAGTTGGCCCTTAAAAGTAGGCAATGGCAAAATCAGCGTCGCGTCGCTTAAAAGTAGGCAACATAAAATGTGCGCTTTAAAATGCGGCCATGTGTGAGCAGGGAAAATGACAGAAAGGAAGAGACAGAGAGAGAGAGAGAGAGAGAGAGAGAGAGAGAGAGAGAGAGAGAGAGAAAGGGAAGAGTGTAAATGTGTTTGTGTGTGTGTGTGTGTGTGTGTTGCTATATATTTACAGCTACTAAACTGTAATCGGGCCACACACCGGAAGTTGAAATGACTTGAAAATTTATTGCATTTGCCGTCGCCGTCGACGTTGCTTTCGTTGTTGCCCTTGTTGTTGTTGTTGTGTCTGTTGTTGCTGTTGTGCATTGAGCAGCCAAACGCTTGACTGGCTTTGGTGCTGCCATCGTCGTAGTCGGAAGTGGCACGGCAGTCAATTGGAGCCAGTTGCAGAGATTCGGCGACGCCAGCATAGCGGCGATTGCAAAATTGAATAAGCTCCAACTCCAACTCCATTCAAGCTTCATCTTTAGCTTCTTCTGCAGCCCAATCCCAATCCCAATTCCAATTCCAATGCCCAAAAACTGAAACTCCGTAAAAGCCAGTAAAACCCCCGAATACGTAAACTTTAACACCGAAACATGTAAGCAAGCTATTGTCGAGTGTGCTCAACAGCCAGACACTCGCTAACTAGAAATGACAGAATAAAGTGTGACCAACGCAACTATATTAAAGATTTTTTTTGTATATTTTACACATTTTCTAATTCTGTTCTTATTTTTTCTCCATTAACATTAAGTTTGAATTTATTGATTATATTTTAGTGGACTGTGCTTAATGTCAGACTGTAAATAACAAAATTAAGTGTGACCAAAGCAGCAATATAAAGGATTGTTCTGTATATTTGATTTCTTTTGGTTTTATTTGCGTTTCAAAATAAAGTTTGAATTTCTGGATTATATTTTAATAGATTTACCAACATTTTTATTTAAAATCTATAACAATTTGATATAACCAACATTTTGTAATTCTAAATGTTTTACATCCAGAGTTAACCACAAGCTTAGCACACTCTTCTAGCACTTTACTAACGCGTATAAATAGCTAGTCGAGTCGAGGCAAAAGGCGACACAAATTTACGGCGATTTTGCAGTCAGCAACAGCGTCAGGACATTTTGCACAAAAAGCAAACTGACAGACGACGCTCATGTGTGTCTGCCTCTATCTGTGTGTGTGTGTGTGTGTGTGTGTGTGTATTTGTGTGTGTACAGGATGCCAGTGGGCTAGTGCATCCTTCAAGCGTTTTACTGCTCATAAAAATCCATTAAATTATTCAAATTGCATAGCAAAACACTTTTGCAAGACGAAGACGATGACGATGACGACGTCGATGGCGATGGCGACGGCGACGACGGCGATGACGATGTCTGCATGCAGCCACGCCTCGCCGAGATTTTGGGCGTTTCCGGTTCTTGGATTTTGTTCTTCTATTTTTTTGTTGATGCCCTTTTGCCTATGGGATGGAAAGGCTTTGATAACTTGGTGGCAACTGAGATAACTTAAGAGACAAAAAGTCTTAAAAATGTAATAAATAAAAATTTGAAACGAAAAAGTTGAAAAAAATCTGCCTGTCTGTCTGTCCGTCTTTATATCTGGAATTAAAAAAAGCTGGAAAATCGAGGAACTAAGTTCAAATTAATAACAACAAGAAATATTTAAATTGAAAAATAATTTATTATTTCACTAAGATATAATATCTTAAACGAAAAAGTTTAAAAATCCGTCTGCCCGTCTGTCCGTCCATATTAATTTCCACATTTCAGATGTCAAAAAAAGCTGTGAGCTTCATTTTGTAGACATAATTTATCAAGGCTGTGTATTTAAAGAAAACTCTATAAGAACAAATAAATGTTTTAAATAAAAAGAAATTTTTCTTTAATAAAGATATCAATATAAACATCAAATTCAATTGGGTTTGTTTTATTTGTCCGGGTATCTTAGAGTTTAGCTTGCTTGTTTTCAATATTTTTTTTTTAGAATTCTCTGGAAATGTTTGTTTGATTTTTTTTCTTGCTGTTTTTCTCGTCGCGTGTGCTTTTTTTTTCCTCCTATATATATTTTTTGCGTTTCTTCCTCCTTTTTGCTATTTTTCCGCGTTGACTGCTGAAAATAAAAGGCAACCGGCGGCCGGCAGCTACCAGACGCAGTGAGGCATGCAACAAACACACACACACACACCTACACACATGCCTGCCTGCATTTTAGTTAGTTGAAGCAGCCGCCGCGCCGCATTGAAAAGCTGCTAGAGATGCTGCCACTGCTGCTTCAGCTTCTGGCTTGCGGCTTTTATTGTAGCGCTGTATACATATATATTTGTATGTATGTGTGCTGGTTATATTGGCAGCACAGTGGGCGTGGCTCGTCTGCCAAAGCCGACATGTAAGCACAATGTGTAATGGAACCTTATTACTTCGGCCAATTCATAGAAATTGCTTCATTACCTCGTGGCGAAGCTTTCTACTTTCTTTGCTGCTCTTCGAAATGAGCTTAAAAGCAAATCTATCAACAACGTCGCAATTTCACGGTCTGCCGAGAGCAGACAAAATAGTTATCACATATTATTTAGGAATTTACTTAAAGCGTATTTTTTGTATACTTTACATTCTTATTTTTGTTGTTATTTATTATTTGTTAAATGTAACAAGAAGTTTAATATTTGCTCCTCTTTCAAGTGATGTTGAAAGCTAATCTATCAACAACGTCGCAATTTCACAGTTTGCAGCGAGCTTTAATTCAACTCAAAAAAATAATTTTTTTTTTCTATACTTTATCTATCTTTAATCTAAGAAAGATTCAATAAGAACACAAATATATATAAAATATTTATAAACGTATTATATAAAAGTAAAATTAAATTTAATTTTAAACTTCTTTAAAATAATTACATAATATGAAATACATATATTTTTCTATACTTTACTTGAATTTTGTTTGCTATTTATTATTTGTTCGATTGAACAACAAAATAACAATTTAGCTAAACTTTTAAAGTTTTTCTTTAAATAATTAAGGTTCTCTGCAATTTTCATCAAATATTAAAATAAATAAAAATAACTAATAATTTAAATAATTCATTAATATACAACAAATTGAAATATATTTTAAATTTATGAAAACGTATTGAATAAAAGTATATTTAAACAATATAATTTTAGATTGTAATATATATAAAATTTATATAAACTTCAATTAAAGAATTATATTTTGTATATTACTATATAAATTTGGTTATTTTTTTTTTTGTTTTAAAGATTACTTTTTTAAACAGACGTTCTCATCAGACGTTGTCCACTGTGCCAATGCCGCAAATAGGCGTGGCATGCACATAAATACCTATTTCCATACACACACACACACACACACACACACACACATTGAAGCGTGCATTTGCACATACATTATGATTTGTATGTGTGTGTGCGTGTAGATCTAATTATTTTGCTTAGCTCGCATAGCGAATACAGCGCCAGCCCTTCCCCCTTCCCGCCCCCGCACCATTCCTCAAACAACACGCCCTATTTACCGCCGCCGCCGTCGTCGCCCCCTCCTCCACCCTTGCACTGTGTTAAGCCTCATTATACACACTGTAAAACAGATTTTGTAGTTTTGCACGTTTGCGGCCGGCAGAACATTAAACAAATTTTTTGCAATTACATGTTTGCCATCACAGTTCACTTGCCATTTCCCCCTCGTCCTCCTCCCTCTTGTTCTTGCTGTCCCCTCTCTTCCTCGCTTGGCCAATGCTCTGCCTACTTATTTACGTGTTTTTGTGATCAGTTTGGCGTACGCATTACGTAATTTGCTCAACGCATTACGTGGCATACGTAATTACGGCAGTGTGCGTGCTGCTAGCCATCTACACACACACACACACACGCTTATATACACATTAATGCTGTGTGTTTTTGGGCGTTGTTTTCAAGGGCGCGGTGCGGCAATCAACGGCACTTTGTTTCAGCAGCTTTGCTTTCGCCTTTTCTGCTTCTGCTTCTTCTTCTACTTCTACTTCTACATCATCTGCCGCCTCTTTGTCTGTCAGTCTCTCTTTTTTTTTGTATTTGTATGTATGCTGAGTGGGCGTGGTGCCCTGTGCATTTGGCATAATGATAAAAACCAACAAGCGCCAAAGTGCACAGAGTGAAAGGCATCCAAACGAAACGAAACGCAAAACGCAAATGAAAATGTTGCCTGAAAAGTTCTCGCTTGCTTTTGCTTTGCGTTTTTTTTTTTGTTTGTGCTCTTGCTGTTTTGTTCATGTGTTCTTCATGAAAAATGCAAACCAAAAGTCATTGCGGCACACACACACACACATATACTCTTGCAATAAGTATGCGAGTACAAGTGTAAGCAAGTGTGTGTGTGTGTGTGTGAGTATTTCTGCATGTTTATAGCCCAATGGGTGCGATTACTTTGCTATGTGCATTATGCAAAAACAATGCGGAATGTGTTATGGAGTGTGTGTCTGTGTGTGTGTAAATATTAGCCAAAATGGTGGGCATAAAATGGTCATGTTATGTGGCTGCTGCTCGTTCAAAACGTTGTTAATGCTGCTGTTTTGTAGCTTTTCTTATTGGCCATCACCATCCTTGTTATTGACATTCATTGGATATCGAGTTGCAGCTGAATGCCATTTTGAGTATATCCATTGCCCATTGATTACTAAATATACTAGAAGTGCACCTTGCTAATCCCGAAATATACTAGATTCTAGTATACAAGTGCAGTGTGCCATTTTGAGTATCCCTGATCTAGCATAATTGCCATGCCATTTTGAGCAGGACCACAGCACATATCGATAGGCAGCTTAATAAATCGATAGATGGCGTGCTTAATTAAATATTTACTGCATCGATAGTCACGCATTAAAAAAGTCCATCTCAGCGTATCCTTGCTGATCGTTGCATAAGCTGGCGCTTGTTTTTTATTTTTTACCGTGCTGTGTTCGTGTCGTTGGTTAAGTGCAAACAACATGGTATTTATTGCTTGTTTGCGTGCGCGCGTGTGTGTGTGTGTGTACAACTATTTATATATCTGCTGCAATTAACGAGAAAAAATAAACCACTACCGGGGCGGTTTTTGGGGGCGTGGCGTGGCATGTGCACTCGAGTGACCGTATCGACATGGTGAGCGCTGCTGGCATCGACATTTACGCTCCTCGACGTCTTTGCTGAATTTTAATTAATTTTTAATGAAGTGTACATGCGTGTGCGTCTGTGTATGTGTGTGTGTGTGTGTGTGCGACACGAACCGTTGAATGCTGGACACAATCTGCGGCAGCCCAATTTCTGTTCTGCTTTATGCTAACTTTCTGACTGCAGCCGACGTCCTCGTGACGCATATCGATACAGTTTTTGTCCGCAATTCACACACACACACTCACACACACCCACACACGGATGAGCACAAAGCAAGCCAAATGATGAATCACAGTCAAATGAACATGTTGTGCATGGGAAACGTCAACGTCGAGCGCAGATACAAATGAAAGCCAAATATGGACGAGCTGTGGGAGAGTTGGAGCAAGTTTTTGGTGAGTTTTAAGTGAAGTCTATCAAATAATTTTATCACGCACGCAGTCGAAAAATCCAGCTTAATGTCCTTGTTGTTGTTGTTGTTGTTTTTGTGACTGCATTGACATTTGGTGAGCTATCTCTGGGTCTCTCTCTGCATCACACACACACACACACACACACACACACACACACACACACACACACACACACACACACACACACACACACACACACACACACACATTCACATACACATACACCCTCATCAGCATCAACTGTCGTTGGCTATCAGCAGCATTTCAAAACATCGAAATCGACTTTGCTATCGATATTATAGCAATCAACTTTGAGTAGCTTTCAGGCATATCAGTCAGACTTATCGATGTTGATATGGCAGCTGTTACTGCTACGAATAAAAAGCAAAAGAGCAGAAACAACAAGAACGATTTAAAACCTAACTGACTGACGACTGCAGGTGCGCTAGAGCGAGACAGACGCATTTTAGGCAATGCCTAGGCACAATTGATGATGCCGAATGTCGAATGCCGTTTGCCTGCATTGTGAATGCCAGCAGTATGTGTGTGTGTGTGTGTAGGTGTGTGGGTGTGTTTGCAACCTCCTCTGACACACACAATGTGCCATTGATTGAATTGCATGTAAATTAACTTGCTGATCCGATTAGAGTAAAGACGACAGCAAATGGTAAAATAAATAACAACACACACACATACAACTACTGGATTGTGTATTGAGCTACCTTTGGCATTTAACTGTGCTCAATATTGGCGCTTGTCCGCCAAATATGTTACAATAACATTATTATAGTCTTACATACAGATGTACAGACAATTTAATTTTCGTAGCTTGAGTTGTTACATAAATGAAATTTTTCTCTTGCATACTTTTGAAAGCAATTTGCTTGCACTTTGAACAAAACACAACATAACCTCAAACGGTCAGCATGGCTTTGGCCGCAAACTCAGCTCAATGCAGTTGAGCAATTCAGCGTTTCGGTTGCTTCCTCTCCCTCTCCCTCTCCCTCTCCCTTTTTTTTCGACTTTCGTTCTCCCCCCTCTGGCTACCAAAAAAGCCACTCAGCGTTGGATGACCACGATTTATGTGTTGTTGCTGTTGTTTAACTTTAGCATAGTTTTGTTGCTATATATTCATTGGGTCAGCTATGGCGATACTACAATACAAACAACAAATATACTACAACACACACACACACACTCTCACACACACACACCCGCACACAAACAGAGCAACTTTCGAACGGTCAAAAAGTTTTTGCAGCGCACTTTGCTTATTTATTTTCATACTTACGACTGCGGCTTCATTTAATCTTGCTCTCTCTTTCGCTCCTTCGCATTCACAAATCAGGAGGCAAGCCAAAGCACAGACAACAAAACAAAAAAAAAAAGTTAAAGCGTGAGTGCAAGAAAAAAGACAGGAAAAAGAAGAAAAACGAAGATGAATAAAAGAAGAATGTGCAGCAAATATTTAATTAAAATTGAGCGCAGCTTTTTATTACAAGCTCGAAATAGCGTGTAATCAGCGGGCGTTGCCACCCTTTCAAAATGTCACCAGACACACACACACATACACACACGTACACATGCATAGCGTAATGTATGTAGATGTATGTATTTGTTATGTACATAAGAATGACTCAGTTATGAAGACTGGGGACTGGACGACTCTGCTTAGCTCTCCAAGCTCATTAACATAATCGCCAATTCATAATCTGCAAGTGCCATACAAAGCAGAAGAAAATACACTCACACACACACACACACACACACATGTGGTGTGCATGTGTGTACATTAAGTACGTTCGTGTGTTCGCAAAGAAATCGAATCCTGTCACATAATGAATTCAACTTGCGTGGTCCAAAATGGCAAGTGAGCAAAGCCAAGCCAAGTACAACAACAAGAACATCAACAAGAACAACAACAACGCATCGTCTTTAATGGCCCCTCGTTGCCATTGTCAACCATTTTTCGGGTAGCTCAAATTAACATTGGCCTCAGCTTCTTAGCTAAGACGGTCGTCTTGTAACGGACAGCAAAGTGAGGTTATGACAAGCAGGCAAAGTGAGGTTATGAACGGACAGCGAGAGCTTAAAGTGTTGCCGGACTTACGAAAAGTTCTCGAACAATTATTAATCCCACATTGAGAGGAAGAGGGAGAGAGAGAGAGGGAGAGAGAGAGGGAGAGAGAGAGGGAGAGCGAGAGAGAAGGCAAAGAGAGAGAGAGAGAGGGAGATAGAGTATTTCATATTGTGTGTGTGGCCATTTAATTTGTTTCCAGTCGTTTGCCAATTGCTTCTTTTCGGCTGTTCAATTCGTTGCCTGCGCCGGACAGCAGCCCGTTCACTGTCTCTGTCTGTTGCTCAATTATACAGATTGCGTAACAACAACAGCAACAACAACGAGTGGGATACTTAAGGCTCTGCATGAAAGCTAAAGGTGGAAGTTGCCTCGGGACACTTGGCATAATCAGTGCCAATGCCATTGGATATACATACATACGTAGGAGAGGAGCATGGAAACTGAAACAGGAGAAAACTCATGAAATTCATGAAGAAAGCCCAACGAATGAACTTCAAATTACCAGCGCATGGCAAACTCAATGCGATTGCAGAACTTGCAGGTATCCTATAAGTCGAACAGACTTTTACTTTTCTACTCAAAAAAAAAAACAAAAACAAAAACAATAACAAAAAAACGACAGTAGAATGGAAATTGATTGAAAATTAAATTTGTATCGCACAATGGCAGCTTTGGATAGCCAGAAATGTTGTTGCAAAGTTTATGCATTTATTAATTTGATTTGTGATTTATATGCTCGCATTTTATTGTTGAAATTGCATTTAATTTATTTACTATTTATGATTTCAAACAACTCTTGATTGAAGTTTATTATTATTTGTTTTACTCATTTGCATTCGCAAATTATATAAATTATTTTTTATAAATTTTGTTTCAAAATAATTGGGCTTGCAAGTGAAGAGAAATTAGTTTTGATAAATGTTAGAGATTCCTTTTGCTGTCAATTGATTAACTATAAATTGTTTAAGTGATGTCTATGATTGAGCTTTGCTCAATTCGGTATTTTTATAGTATTTTTGAGTATTTCAATTTGATATATTCAACCTGTTTTGCACTTGTTTAGCACTGTTTGGCTTTCATTGAGGGTTTCTTATAATAAATACTTGTAATATACATTTCGGTATATTTCAGTAATTTTTAGTATATTCATTTGGTATATATTATATGTTTTTGCTGTCTTTGAGGGACAATTAATTAACTTGTAATTTACATGTTAATATATTTCAGTATTTTTTAGTATATTCATTTGGTATATTTTAATAATAATGCCAAACTGTTTTGATTTTATTGAGGGTATCTTATATGGAATAATAAAACCTTGTATTATATATTTCGGTATATTTTAGTTTTTTTGAATATATTTATTTGGTATATTTTAATGATTTAATTTTATTGAGGGTATCGGGATAATAAATACTTGCTTTTTATATGTCGGTGTATTGGAGTATTTTTTTGGTATAATTATTTGGTATATTTTATTGAAAACAGTTTTGTTTTCATTGAGTGTATCTTTAATGATGTTAAAGGATTTTTTGTTAGTTAAACTTGTTAAGTTTGTATGCCAACCTTTTGGAGTCTTTTTACGCCTACAGGGTATATAGTATAGTAAAGAAGTTAAAGAAGCAGAGCTAGAAAACACTTCTCTTACGCTACATTTAAGCCGTGCAGTTTTTGGGGTATGAGAGCAGCTTCAGATGCAGCTTCCGCTGTCTCTGTCGACAAAAAGCTTTAAGCATAAAGTTGAGCTCGCTTGCTGTGCTGCTGCTGCTGTGTCTCGCTTTTGCATGCATGGGATTGTGTTGTTGTTGTTGTTGCTGTGCATTTTGTAGCTTGATTTCGTGTTTGTAGTAGTTAACAAATTCATAAAACGAATTCCTTTTTGCCTTTTGTTTTGCATAAAATTCACAGTGACGAAAGGCTGCTGCTGGCAAGCAGGAGTAGGGGCGAGGGCAGGGGCAGGTATAGGGGGCGTGGTTGACTGTGAGGTCTGAGGTGTAAATTTCCAAGCGGCTGATCACACGAAACTCATTTGGCAGTCAGAAATTACACGCAAAAGGCGACAGCTCAGCAGCGTATGTGAACGACTACAGATTACTCTATATTCCAGTGCTTAGAATAAAGAACTCTCTTTAGCTTTTTGGCAATTTGCAGGGTATGCAAAGAGGCTTAAAATAAAAAATAAACTATGAACTGCAGTGGAGTGAAGTGAAGTGAAGTGAAGTGAAGTGAAGTGAAGTGAAGTGAGGTCATTTGCATGCAACACTGACCGCATACGTGGCAAACTCTCTCTCTCTCTCTCTCTCTCTCTCTCTCTGTCTTTCTCTGTCTACTCCACTATGTATGTATATCCTTAAAGGATAACAAGCCAATGCGTTGCCTCTGTTGTCACTCTTTTTTTTTTATTTGTGTTTTTAAATATTCGTTATATTTTTTTGCTCTGTTACGAATGTTGCACAACAGCAACAATAAACGACACAAGAGATGAAGAAGCAGAAGAGATGAAGAGATGCCACATGGTCGCGTTTGCCACATGGCCAAAATATTATGCAGGCTTTTTCTCCCCATTTCTCGCCATTGAAAATTTGGCTTGTTGTAGCCACAACTGTTAAAACAGTTTTCCATATTTTTTTTTTACTTTTGCCTTTGGCCTGTCTTCTCTTTGAGCTGTTTTTTTTTGTGCTCTGTGTGTTGATTTTTTTATGCTTGACGTTAGAAAAACTGGATGGAAACAACACACACAAAAAACGGCGACAGCGGTGATAACACACACAAACAAACACACACACACACATTCATGGAATGAGGAGAAGTCTGGGCCTGGGGGGGTAAATTGTTATAAGATGAAATCTGTGGAGCAGCCACAGCTGAAACTCTGAAGCTCTGAAGCTGAAGCAGGCGGGTCGGAACTTAAACAAAATGCTAACTCAATTTGACAAGACGACAACTCGAATGCCCTATATCAAGCATTTAGCCACGCTCTTAATAGAGTCGCAATGTGGCCACAAAAGGCAAAGCTAACAAACATAGAAAACTTTCATTCTACAATTTTCTGAAGTGGGTGAAAATTTAATAGTTTTTTTTTTGCAAAGTATTTCAACTCTACAATTTTGATATTATCATTTGATCTACAGTTATTTAAGTTTACCTTAGACAGCTTCTAAATTTTAAAGAGCTTTCTCCATCGCTTCCTAAATTGTCTCTGTTTTAGCTATTACATTTTTTTATCTATGTTACATACTTGATTAGCAGATTCTATTTGAATTGGATATTGACAGCTGAGACATTTTTACTAGTAACATAACAAATACATTTAATATACATTGCGGTATGTTTTTAGTATTTTTCTAGTTTTTGATATATTTAAATGATAATACTGCATTGTTTTGCCTTTACAGACTGTTTTTTGTAATATTTTTAGTATATTTCAGTATATTTTTAGTATAGTTATTTGGTATATTAGTATACCACACTGTTTGGCTTTTGTTGAGTGTTTTCATAAGGGGTAAGAAATACTTGTGATATACATTTTTGTATATTTCAATATATATTTAGTATATTTATGTGGTATATTTAAATATTAATACGACACCGATTTCCTTTCATCGAGGGTATCTTATAAAGGGCCATAATTATTTGTAATATACTTTTCTGTATTTTTTAGTATATTAATTTGGTATTTTTAAATACCGCACTGTTTTGCTTTTATTGAGCGTCTCTTATAAGGGGAAATTAACATTTTTAATATAGTATTCGCCATATTTTAGTATTTTTGGGTATATTCATTTGGTATATTTAACTACCGCACTCTTTTGATTTATTGAGCGTAAAGAATAATAAATACTTGTTATAGATTTCGGTATGATTCAGTATGTTTAGTATATTTATTTGGTATATTTATAAGACAGCACGTCTTCATCGTTGGGAATATATTTTTGTATATTTTGAGCATAGTTTTTCTTTTATTCAATTTTATTTTATTCGGCATATCTATTATGTCTACAATTATAAATGATTTGATCTATGTTTTCGAAATTTACCCTAAAGTTTATTCATTTTGCAGTATATCTTATTAGTTACTCGATGTAGCTCTATATTTTTCTTGAAAAGAAACTATAACTACATTATTTTATATATGGAAATACTTTTTTCTACATAAAACTATATTTATTTTGATAACATTTTATTGTGCTATCAATATTTAACATTTTTCGTATGTTTATATTTCTGTCATTCGTTGTGCTTTTAGTAAGAAAGACTAAATTGTTAATGATAGAGAAAACGAGTAGATGTGAACTACTTTCTCTATCACCATAAGTTTTATCTTTCTCAATTTTTTGTTACAACTTTTGACTTTCTACTATCCGTCTTTTCTCCAGCATTCTTGACATGCGCCTTATATGTTCCTTGACCATCTGGTCTATTTATGAATTCTGTGCTATAGAGTATACTAAGAAACTGTTGCCACGTATACTTTTGGAAAACCGCAGACAGGCATATCATACAATAAAGTACGAATACAAAAAAACAGAAAAAACAAAATAAAGATGTAGGTAGCCCGCTTTTGGCGACATCTCCGCATCCTCATCCTCATCGCATTCTCATTCACATCCACATTCATGTGCATGTTCGTGTCCATCGCCATGACCTGGAGCAGAAATCATCATGTCTGAGCGACCAGCGACCAAAAAGTGCGACATTCTTGCCCAGCTTTACTGTTTCGGTTTCTGGTTTTTTTGGTTCAGCTGCTGTTGTTGTACACAAATTCTGACACAATTTTTGATGAATGTCGAAAGCTGAACCGTAACAAGTGGCAAGTGGCAAGTGGCGAGTGCGCAGAGGCGCCACAGCTGAGCCAGAGTCGAAAGACAAACAGTGGCGAGTGCAAAAACCAAAGCCCAAAGTCCCGACTCCCGACTTCCGAGTCCCGAGCTCTGAGCCCCCAAGGCGGAGTGGGTAAAGCAGAAGCACTGTCAGATTCAAAAATGGTCGAGTGTATGTTTTTTTTTTTTATTTGGTGGTTGGATGGTGTTATAAGAGGCAACAAAAAAAAAAAAGAGAAGAAAAAAGAAAAACAAGCAGGAAACCCGCATCAACGCAAATGTCATTTGATGGATAAGTTTTGAGCCGCTTGGACGGGCAACAGGGATAACTATGTTCCATATTTAATTATTCATGGACGACAGAGAATGAGAGAGAGAGATAGATAGAGATGGAAGATGTCCCCTGATGTTGGGGGTACTTTGATTAATGAAGCAGCTGAGACAACATCAGCAATCAAATTAATTTCAGTTACATGAGCGGATTATAAACAACAACAACAACTCCAGCAACAACAATAACTAAGCATAAAAATGTTAAATTAAACTAAACACGAGGACAAGAACAAATCGGTTTTGGTGAACAAGCAACAGCAAACATTTTTCACAACTTAATGAACTAATTTAAAATAATTTTCAATGCTAATTTAATGAGCTGCGTTCCACGCCTCAGTCGCATGTTCCTTATCATGCGCTTCGCTTTATAGTTGTCGTACATCTGCAGCGCTCCCCATTCCCCTCCCCTTTCCCTAAAATATGATTCAGCCGGCAGTCAGCAAATTACGTATACGCACAGTGCACAGACTAACAGATACTTAGTAGTGGCATTTATTTAATTTGTTAATGAATTTGGGATTGTATTGAAATTATATCCATATTAACTATTTAGAAACAGTTTGGGAATATTCCTTCAACATTAATTTTTATGTTTATGAAATTGTTTCATATATACATGGATATGAACTTTAAAACGTTTTCAGCACGTAAAAGTCGCTTTATATCACATATCACATATTTAAATAGGTCTAATTTATAGATTTTATACATTTTTATTTATTATATTTATAAATATATTATTTTATACAAATTTATTTTATTTTATACAAATTTGGAAAATTTTACGAAATAAAATAATTTGTTTTTTAGACGATGAAATCTATAAACGTCGATAAAAATCTATAAACTTTGTGAATTTGAAACAATTGCTACATAAAGAAAAAAATCTAAATTGAAAATTAGATGGCAAATGTTGATTTAAGAATTTTTCGATCTCACAAAAAAAGGAAAGCTTGTTTATTAGGTTGAAAAATTATCTAAAATCAAGATTTCGTTCTTCAATTATTGTTTTAAGATCGAAAAGATTTGAAATTCATGAATTTGATTCTTGTTTCTCAAAATTGTAATTAAATAAAAAGAAATAAATAAATAATAAATAATTTCGAAGAAAATGTCATCATGTTAAAGGAATAAAAAAAATAAACAATATATAAAAAAAAAATGTTAAAGGAATTCTTACATTCATTTTAAAAAAGTTCTTTGATTTCTTTTATTTGCAGTTTTTTTCTTTACTGATTAGTTTATAAGAAGTAAATGTGATAAGGACCTTTTTTTTGCCTGTCCTCAGTTAAGCCTATTTACTTACAGGGTATACAAAATGAGTTTAAAAAAAAAGGTTTACCACAAGTGGCGAAAAAAAGGAAAACTTTTTAGCGCCAACATTTCGCATGAGTTTGTTATAAACCATTTTAATTTATAGTTTTTTGCACATGCGAATGAAACAACAAGAGGCGTGGCGCTCAAGAGCGAGACAGCGAAAGCGAGCGAGAAAGAGAAAGGATGAGGCAGATAGCGAAGTGAAAATTAAAATGCATTAAGCGTTGGGCGTGGCAATGAGGAGCGTCAACAGTCGACAGGCGACAGTCGACAGCCTGGCTCTGGCTCTGGCTCTGACGGAGGCAACAAACGTCAAGTGGCAGCCAATTTTACTTGGCTAATTTGTGTGCATGAGCTGTCTAGACCAAAAATGCTCTGCTCGAGAGCTGCTGCTGCCGTCGTCGTCGTCGTAAGTCGCAACTGGAGACGAGTCGAAGAGGAAAGATGAACAAGGAGCAGAAGAAGGACGTTGGAATGCAATGCACGACACGGCACGGAGCAACACGGAATGACATTGCATTGCATTGGGAATCGTTAGCGCCGAGAAGTATGCAACGCATAAATTGCACAAGCCGCTAACGGTAATTGTCGCCAAACGGCAAAGCCAACATGACGTATGCGCAATATTTACCATGCTCTAAATGAGCCTCTTTCACTGTCTATCTTCCGTATATATGTGTGTGTGTGAGTGTGAGTGTGCTGGCGTGCTCAAGCGCCTGGAAAATGCCGCTAACGATGGCGCCTAAAAGCATGCAGCAGCAATTTAAATTTGCGCACATTTCAATTTGCAAAATGTCGAAAATGGGCTCAGCAAAAGCAACAGCAGCAACAACAATAACAACAGCAACAACGACAGCAATCTAAAATAATAGAAAGAAAATCGCAAATAAACAGGGATAAAGCCAGAACTGCCAGCAACTGGAAGAGGGAGAAAGAGAGCGAGCGAGAAAGAGAGAGGGAATGGATTAGTTGTTAACACGCAGAAAGCCAAACAAGAATGAGCAGCTCTACAAGTTGATTTGCTGCAGGCACAGCTTGGATTCTCCTTTTAAATCGCTACAAGTTTGCTGTTTTTATCATGTCTATTTTTTTTTTGAAATTACAGTTTAAATATATCTATATGTATTTTATATTTATTCATTAATTCGAATTATGTTTTTGATTGTAGGAAACTAAAGTGAAACTAAAGTGGAAATGATCCATTTAATAATAATGACAAAATATATTATATATTTAATTCATGTTTGTCCCACACATAAAAAGTGTAATTCAATGACAGATTTAATGTGTAATATTCTTAAATGTTTTCGTTCTCTAATTTTGTATTTACAATAAGCAATATGTAATAAAATAATATAGAATCTAAAAAATACTATTAAATAAAAAAAAGTAAACTGAAAAATGAAAAAGTTAAAATAAAACAAGTAAGAAAGTTACAATTGAGTGTTCTCGACTGTGAGATACTCGCTACCCATTTTTAATAAAGGCAAAATATTTCGGTATCATTTTTAAAATATACCGAAAATACTAAAAATACTAAAAATATACCAAATGGTGTGTTTGGTATATCGACATAGTACACTATTCAAAATATACTAGGCTTGTTATTCGATTTTTTGATTTGCGGGGCGGTTGTGGGCGTGGCAAAAATTTGAAACAAACTTGATCTGCGTGCAAACATAACAAATGCTGTCGAAAAAAAAATATAGCTCTATCTCTTATAGTCTCTGAGATCCAGTGTTCCATACGGACAGACGGACAGACCGACATGGCTAGATCGTCTCGGCTGTTGACGCTGATCAAGAATATATATACTTTATAGGGTCGGAGATGCCTCCTTCTACCTGTTACATACATTTCCTGCCGGCACAAAGTTATAATACCCTTCTACCCTATGGGTAGCGGGTATAAAAAAACTAAAATTTATTAAAACAAAAACAAATTTTTAACAACATAAAATAAAACATAAGATTGCTTCTGTTTAGATATCTACTTTAATATGTGAAGAATCAAGTTAATAGTTGCGTTAAATTAGTTGCGTATGTGCAATAAATTGAAATGGTTTCAATTATTAAAAGAAACGCCAACGTTTCGTTTGGCTAAATGCGATTGTCGAATGACAAACGAAAGGCGTAAGGGCGGGGGGAAGGGGGTTAGGATGGGAAAAAGAAGAGGCATGCACTTTATAGAAATTCTTGATGTAGTTGTTCAATGGAAAAGATGAGCATGGCACAGCACGAATCGACTTACATATTTTCTTTTATTTTTATACCCGGTATGCGTATCATAGAAGGGTTTATAAGTCTGTGCGTGCAGGAAGTGTATGTTAAAGGCAGAGGAAAGAAAGTATATAGTATATTCTTGTTCAGTCGAGGGGGATATAGCCATGGGTGTATGTGTATCTGTGTGTCTCTCCATCTGCATCTATGTAGATCTCAGAGACTATAAAAAATTTAAGTATAATTTTTCGCGAATTTAGTTGCGATCGGATAAAGATTGTGGAAGTTATTTAAGTAATACTTTTATATGGCAAAAAAAAACTAACGCTTTGTCTGACAATTCGGTATATTTTGTGCTTAGTGGTATATTTTAAATGTAATACTATATTAAAGGTTTTAGAAGTTATTTAAGAAATACTGAAGTTGCTTTGGCTAATAATTCGGTATATTTGTACTGCATGCTATATTTTAAATGTAACACTATTTGGATATACCATATATAGCATTTGGTATATTTATTTTAGGGTAACTTAATTCTGTATATTTTCAGAAGTTATTTAAGGAATGCTTCAGTTGTTCTGCCTGACAATTTGGTATATTTTGTGCGGTATATTTGAAGTGTAGCACTACATCGATATACTATATATAGTATTTGGTAAAATTTTTAATTTGGTATATTTTTAGAATATGTTTTTAATAAAAATAGGTATCTGATAGACGAGCACACTCGACTTTAGCTTTCTTACTCGTTTTTTTTTTCGTTGGTATCAAGTGCATTTCGACTTGTTACAACACAGCCACGCCCACACGCACGCACGTACACACACATACACAATGTGAGAAGATGTTGCAAGTGCAACTGACCAAAAGTTCCAAGTGTTCATGTGGAAAGACTCATCGCTGCCATGGGAATGCGTATGGATGGATGCCACGCATTCCCCTTTCAGCCGTCAATTCTTCTTCTTCACCTCTTTTTGCCTCCCTCTGGAAGTCGGATGTGGCATGTTGCAAGTGTGGTATGCAGCAAGCAGCTGGGAGCGTTGGCGTTGATTGAAATGTTTCGCCAGCGCGTGGCATTTAAACTTTAATGCAATGGATCGCAATGTGTGCAATAAATTGAAGCGCTGCCGAAAGCCACTGACTGCGCAGGCACACAACAGGGAAAGGGGAATGGGTAAGGGGGTAGGGGGAAGGGAGAGAAACGACTTGAAGCAGTGCAAAAGAACAGAGCGGAGGGCAAAGAGCCGCTTAGAGCGGCACTCGGACACTGGCACAGCACGCACATTAAAAGTTCAAATGGCACCAAAATAAAAATAATAAAAATAAAATAAGCCAAAAAAAAAGAAAAAAAACAGAAAACATCAACGGAACAACGCTCTAGGCGACTGTTGAATATGCTATGCGAAAATTGAAATGCACAGAAATGCAGTTGAGCTTTATTGACAGATTTCATTCAACGTGCTTGAAACTGTTTCAAAATTGTTATTAACAAAAAAAACAGACTATTGTTTTCAATTTGAATTACATTTTGATAGACTTGAAGACATTAAACGAAATCAATAAATTAAACCAATTTGATTGAAGTATATAATTGTTGTTTTGTAAAAGTGTTGGATCTCAAACTTTGTTTTAATTCATAACTGAGTTGTGCTATCTAACTTTAAGAATATTTATTTGTTAAAATTAATTTACTACAAGACTATAATAATATAGTTTAAAAACTGCAGATATGTATATAGGACATTTCGTGTATTATTAAACTTAGACAGTAAAACTTCAAAGAATGTACTTTAAAAGCTTCTTTCAAAGCTTTCACCCAAGACAAAAGAGAATTCGCAACTTTATATTATCTGCTTAAATAGCTTAAAAACTTCAGATATATTGGAAATTTCACTCGCTTATTTATAAAATGAGACAGTAAAACTACACAAAATGTGTGTTAAAAGCTCATATCAAAGATTTCACATAAGATAATAAATAATTCGGAGCTTTATAGTTCTGTTTTAATAGCTTTAAATACAGATACATTGCAAATTTTTCTATTCATAAACACAGACAGTAAAACTTAAAAAATGTGCTTTAAAAGCTTATGGAAAAGTTAAAAAAAAACTTATAATATACAATAAGGCTTAAAAATGTGATTTAAAACCTCCTGGTGAAGCTTTTGGCCAAGACAAAAAGTATTCGTAGATTATGTTTCCAAAGAAAATTCAAATTGACTTTGAAAGATATGTATGCCCTTTCATCTGCATGACAAATTCTAGGGTATGCGAATAAAATAAAAATCCGCTTAAAAATTGTAAGTATACCAAACGAAACGTACTGATAAAAGAGAGAACTGTAAAGTAGATGTGCAAAAAGGGAAAGGGCAAACCAAAGGCGTTCCGTGGAGGGGAGAGAGAGAGAGAGAGGAGACAAGAGGACAGCAGAGTGAGGGAGGTAAAAAATAGGGAAGTGAAACGGCAGCAGAGTGGCAGTAAACCACTCGAAAGTTCAAGTTTTGTTTCTGTCTGTTTAATGAGCTTTTTGTGCAGCTGCGTTGCAAATTATATTCCCCGACAACAACAAGAAAAATACGTAGAATAAAAACAGAAGAAATATCCAGTAACAAATTCTGTTTAATTGCGCGACGCATTGACAAAGCATTGAACAACAGCAACCAAGCATTGGGTTGGAGTGAACTTAAGCTGTAATACTTTTGTATGACAACTCAGTATATTTTGTACTTTATGGTATATTTTTATACCCGCTACCCATAGGGTAGAAGGTTATTATAACTATGTGCCGGCAGGAAATATATGTAACAGGTAGAACGAGGCATCTCCGACCCTATAAAATATATATATTCTTGATCAGCGTCAACAGTTGAGACGATCTAGCCATGTCCGTCTGTCCGTCTGTGTGTCTGTCCGTCTGTCCGTATGAACACCTAGATCTCAGAGACTATAAGAGATAGAGCTATAATTTGTTTTCGACAGCATTTTTATACCCGCTACCCATAGGGTAGAAGGGTATTATAACTTTGTGCCGGCAGGAAATGTATGTAACAGGTAGAAGGAGGCATCTCCGACCCTATAAAGTATATATATTCTTGATCAGCGTCAACAGCCGAGGCGATATAGCCATGTCCGTCTGTCCGTCCGTCCGTCTGTCCGTCTGTCCGTATGAACACCTAGATCTCAGAGACTATAAGAGATAGAGCTATAATTTTTTTTCGACAGCATTTGTTATGTTTGCACGCAGATCAAGTTTGTTTCAAATTTTTGCCACGCCCACTTCCGCCCCTGCAAATCAAAAAAATCGAATAACAAGCGTAATCTTAAAGCTAGAGTTAGGTATATACAGTAATAACTATAGTATTTATGATCCCTGAAAATTTGGTTGCGATCAAATAGAAATTGTCGAAGTTATTAAAGAAATACTTTTGTATGGGCAAAAACGCCTACTTACTAGGGGTCTGAGTTGCTTTGGCTGACAATCTGGTATATTGTGCCGTCTATGGTATATTTTGAATGCGGTACTATATCGATATACCACATATACTATTTTGTATATTTTTAGTATTTTTGCAGTATATTTGGTATATTTTGAGAATAATAACGCAAAATATATTGCTTTTATTCAAAATGGGTAGCGGGTATCTCACAGTCGAGTTCACTCGACTGTAGCTTTCTTACTTGTTAATATATGCGCGCAGATCCAGTTCCACTTCCGCCCTCGCAAATCAAAAAAAAATCGAATAACAAGCGTAATTTTAAAGCTAAAGCTGCGAATTTTGGTATATACAATAATTACTATAGTAGTTGCGATCAGATAAAAATTGTGGAAGTTATTAGAGAAATACTTTTGTATGGGCAAAAACGCCTACTTATACTATGTGTCTGAGTTGCTTTGGCCGACAATCTGGTACATTGTGTCGTCTATGGTATATTTTGAATGGTGTGCTATATCGATATACTAAACATACCATTTGGTATATTTTTTAAGTATTTTTAGTATTTTCGGTATATTTTGAAAATAATACCGCAATATTTTGCCTTTATTAAAAATGAAGAGCACACTCGACTGTAACTTTCTTACTTGTTTAATATAGTACAATACCGAGATACCAAATATAGTTTTTGGTATATCTTTTTATGGTAGTTTAATTTGTAAAATTGTAAAAGTTATTTAGGAAATACTTTTATGTGGACGAAAACACCAACGTATTGCGGATCTTAGTTGCTTTGGTTGGCCATTTTGGTCTTTTTTTGCACTTCATGGTATATATCGAATGTGGTAATATATCAATATACCAAATATAGCCTTTGGTATATTTTTATTATTTTTGTGGTAAATTTATTTGATAGACCAAATGTAACTCTTGGTAAATTTTATGTATTTCTTTGGTATATTAATTTGGTATATTTTAAAATGTATATCAGACTATTTTACTTGTTGGCTAGCGGGTATTTCACAGTCGAACACACTGAACAAACTGAAGTGAATCAATAACATGCATTCAAATAGAAATTATACATATATAATAAATGCATACAAGTTGCAATAATAATGTGTGTGCTTTGCTTCAAGTCAGATGTTTAGAAAGAAATTGAGAGTTTATTTTTCATGAATTTAAATCCTCGTTTAATTGGCTTACTATTGATTGTTTTATAAGCGTATTTACGGATTACGAATGCAACAAAGAGAGATTATTGTATGCAATGCAACAAAACCTCTTAAAACTTATGCATTGAAAGCTTGATTGATTAGCTAAGAATACAAAATAAAGATATACATATTTTTGAAAGGAAAGAAACATTTAAAGACTTTTCCTTTTAGCCTTTTGTTTATGTTGAGCAAAAGATTAATCCTTCCGTTTGAGCAACGATTTTAATTAGCCTTGGCATCTGACCTTTGGCAATTATTGCCGAGCAATGCCAAGTGATGGGTGAAGGGGCAGAGAGAGAGAAAGGGGGAAAGGAGGGAGAGAACAAGTGTGATGTCGAACTAATTACTTGATAAAAGGCCAAACAAAAGATAAAATAAGAGGAACAAAAGCAAAAACAACAAGCAGCGAGAAAGCAACTGTAACAAAAGGCAACAATGGAAAACGCTGGCATTTATCTCTGATCGCACACTTGTCGCACCCTTCCCAAGAGGGTGTGTATGTGTGTGCTTGTGTGTGTATAGCACACATACATACAGAGCAGAACAAAAGCTGGTTTTGCGCCCTTCCAAGTAAATGCCGCAAACAAAAAACAATCGAGAGCCAATCAATGCGAAAAATTCATAGAAAAGCGAATTGCGAACAACACATGAGGGCAATGTGTGTGTATTTATGTGTGTGTATGCGAGTGTGTGTGTGAGAGAGAGAGAGGAGAATAAGGTTTTTGTGATGGGTGCCAACAGGGTATATTTTTCATTAATTAGTGACAACAGCGATGCGGGCGTTGCAAACTATGCAAACAAGTCAATAAAACTTCAATTTGTAAAGTGTAAATCTATGCAGCAAACAAACCAATGACAATTGCATGGAGAGGGATTATAGACTGCGAAATACCCTGTAAAATTGACACACATGCAACCAAAGTTTGGCTGTCAGAAGTAGGCTTTAAAAAAACACTAAAATGTGGTCCAAAATCTTATTAACAAATAACTTAAATTAAATCGAATTCAAATAATGAAAATATCATATCATATTAATAGATATTAATAGAATGTGTAATATAGTACTATATATTTCAGTTGTTTTTTAGTATATTCATATAGAATATTATAAAAAGAATTAAGGAAGCTACAGTTGAGTGTGAGATACTTGCTACCTATTCTTAATGAAGGCAAAACAGAGCGGTATTATTTTTTAAATATATCAAATTAAAATAAAGCAATAATATTAAAGTATAGAGATTGTCTGATATATTGATATGGTACTACATTTAAAATATACCATAGAGTACAAAATATACCAGATTGTCAGCCAAAGCAAGTTGACTTGTCGTTTTTGCCCATACTAAAGAATTCCTTAAATAACTTCTACAATTTTTAATTTATTGCAAGCAAATCTCACGAATCGTCAAAGAAATTTATTTCTTATGTGGTCGGAGATTTCTCCTTTTGCCTTTTGCATGCATATCCTGGAGGCACAAAGTTATTATACCCTTCTAGCCTATTGATAGCGGGTGTAAAATATATTTGTATAATCTATTGCAACTCTTTGCATAACAATGCATTTTGTTAGCATATCATTATGTTAGATATGCATCTGGCAACCCTTCTTGTGTAAATCTGGTCACACTGTAATTAAGTATGGATAAACAAGCTCCTTTGAAATTAGAGTCTGTTTTAAGTTCCACTCACGGCAACTGAATCCAACTACTTTGCATAGTTTTAAAACATCAATAAGAACTCTGTTTATCAACTTACATCACCTTTCAATGCTGCCCTTTCAACATGATTGTCTTTTATTATTAATATCAAATTCTACCAAACTTGGTTTTGTTCTATCAATTTATATATTCATATTCATTATTTGATATATTCATGTTATTTACTTTATGCAGTAATTTGTATTAATTCTGAGTTTTCTTGATGTAATCTAAAATCTATCGGGTATGCTCCGGTATTCACTTATGATTTTCGTTTTGGGATGAGAAATGAAAGGTTTCAATAGCAAAACGATAACTAAAAACTTGTGAAAACCGGAGCACCTAATAACGAAAATCTCGGTTTTGGTCCCAAAACGAAAACGAAAACCAAAAGTGAAAACTGGAGCATGCCTGTATATAAAGTAGTTGAATTCAGTTGCCTAACTTCAAAAAGGATTATCGATGCTTATTGACAGTGTGCCCAGATGAGCACTAGTAGGGTGGCCAAATGCATAACTAACATATTATTAATTAACTTCAAGTCTGACAAAATAATATTTCAGTGTTATATTTCTTTGACCTTTCATTTAATTTCATGCTTTGTCTGCATTTATGTTTAATTCATAGTTCAATTCATTCTATTTAATTCCGTTTTATGCCTGCTCAATTTATTTGGTCACACCTTTGGCATTGCAATTATGAAGTTCATGCTTGTGCCGTGTCTTAAGCAAGCTCTCAATGGCATTTTTGTAGCTTTTGCCCATTTTGTGGTTTAGTTGCAAGTCCATTTGGGACACGAAAGTTTTGTTCTTTTCTTTTCTGGGCAAGGCTTTAACTGTCTGAAGCCGTTGATGTGTCTCATAAAATGGCTAAAAAGAAGTCTATGCTCATCGAGAGAGGGAGAAAGGGAGATAGAGAAAGGGGGAGAGAGAGAAAATGAGAGGTATAGTGAGGCACAAAGTTGAATCTCGTTCACATGGCTTGGCCAGAAAAGAGGCCAGGATCATAAACTGTGCCAAATCATGGGACTTGCGAGTGTAGCCTGAATGTCTGCTCGCCTGTCGACTGTTGGGTTCAGCAGCTTAGCAGCTTATTAAACGCCAAAGTGCACAGAGAGAGAGAGAGGGAGTGAGAGAGAGCGAGAGTGGAGAGGTGAATCTCAATGCTCGATGCACACAGTTCGATGGGTTTTTGCAGGCAAGTGAAGTGACATTAAAGTGGGCTCAGCGGTTGCCTAAGTTGCAGCAGCAAAGTCGAGACTTCCCAAGAGAGATACAGAGACAGAGGGAGGTAAGAAGAAGAAGAGTGGGAGACAGAGGGAGTCGAAGATAGAGCTAGAGAGTAGCACATTCCATTGTGTCCTTGTGCTGGCTTTGCAGTGTGTGTCCTTTGTCCTTATCGAAATCCAACGCTGTCACTTGTCGTTACGGCTTCAAGGGAGTTTCTCTCCCGCCTTCACCCCTTCCCCATCCCCTCTCTTCGCAGTCCCCTGAAGAGGGGCAGACGAAGCAACACTTCACGGCTGCCAGTGATCTCCCTGGAGTGTGTTGAAAATACGCTCCATATGTGAGTGTCTATCTAACTCTCTGAGTGTGTGTGTGTATTTGTTGTGACTGTGTGAGTGTCTGCTCTGTCTGTTTGTGTGTATTTACTGTATCTGTGTGTGTGGAGTCAGTCGCTTTGGCTTTGGCTACTGCCTGGTCCGAGGCTTCGGGTCACTGCCGGAGCTTATACAACCACTTGAGTGACACAAATAAAAGTAAACATGATAAAACCATTGAAAACTTTTTCCATTTTCACTTTTGAGTGTGTTTGTGTTGTGCTTACACACACACACACACCAGTACACTAACACACACAAGCGAGCACACGCCCCCGTCGAGTGCAGCTGTATGGGAAGTTAATCTCAAGTGCAGCCGAGAGTTAAATATTTACCATTGGCTCGGCACTCTGGCTCTGACTCTGCTTCTGCCTGCGCCTCATTTCGCTGCCCCCTTTTGTTCACCCTCTCTCTCTCTCTCTCTCCCTCTCTGCCTCTCTTTCTCTCCCTGGGTGTGTGTGTGTTGACTTCTTTGACCGCCGTCCAGCGTTAGTTGCGGCTTCACGAGTCCATTGCTTATCATTGATGCTACGCTGCTGCGGCCATGCTCTACTCTCTACTCTCCACTCTCCACTCTCCACTCTTCTCTACCTCTAGACCAGCCTCCTCAGCTCCCATTTGCAGTGCCCAGTGCCTCCTTCCTTCCGCCCTTTGCAAGCAAACATGCATTCAAATGACCCGCAGTTTTCTTTTCTATACCCTGTAAAGCAAAAATAGTTGCAAGTTTACCAAAGTTTCAACTATTATTCAACACAATTTTTCAGACGGAAAACTTGGGTTTCTCATATTCGAGAGCTATGTAAAAATTGAGAATATAAATGGGTAAAATATCGGATACCCATTTTCGGTATATTTTGTAAAAGAGAAAAATAAATAAAGTGGAAATATCGGATACCAATTTTCGATATATTTTCATTGAGAAAAGATTGATTCAGTTTCTACATTCGTGTGCTATGTGAAAATATCGTACATAAACGTAGAAATATCGGAATACAATTTTATGTAATACTTTTTATAAAAGACACACGATTTTAATGTGAAAATATCGGAAACAAACGTAGAAATATTGGATATTTAATTTTAGTATATTTTTATGTGGAAAACACAGTTTCGTCACATTCGTGATCTATGTGAAAATATGAATGTAGAAATATCGGATACCAGTTTTTAGTATATTTTAAAAGAAGAAAGCGCGTTTTTTTCACAAACGTAGAAATATCGGTTACCAAAATTCGGAAAATGTTTTGAAAAGAAAAATAAATTTGTGAAAATATCGAACACATAAACGTAGAAATATTGGTATCTAATTTTTGGTATATTTTTTAAGTCAAAATGCAAAATATTGTTAATATAAGTGAGTGTGAAGCTATTAAAATTTTATTACCGATTTTGAATACTCATTCTGCTTTTATTTTTGCCATGATTTTGGTGACTCGTTTAAAGTTAAAGTTTGCAGCTGTTTTGCATTAGAACGGTCACACTAAAAAATTCACCAATACCGAAAAATGAGTTTCTGAATTCATTCATGCCTTCCTTGCTTTCGTTGGTTTTTCCAGCGTATCCGTTGAGTCGATCAACTTCGTTGCTTTGGCACTCTTGCACTTGTTTTCATTTCTTTCGTTTTCATTTTATTTTTGCTGTTGTTGTTGTTGACTGGTTTCCTTTGTTTGTTTTTCCCCGTCCGGTACGCCTGCTTGTTTACACTAAACTAACAAGCAAAGCTAAAAGTTGGCAAACTGCAGTCAAGTCTCAAACCCATGCACACACACACACACACACACCCCGAGTTTTGCATTGATAGAGCTCGTTGTACATAAATTGTTTATGTTGCTGTGGGGTTCTGATGTCCCTCTCACTCTCTCTCTCACTCTCTCATCCTCTCTCTCTCTGTTGGACTGTTTTGTCTGCGGCTGCAAGCAACTGCGCCCCTTTCCTCTAAATGCATGTTCCAACACCAAACAATACAATTGTAACCCCAAGCAGTAATAACAACGAGGTGAACCTGGCAAATATTTGTGTCAGTCGTTGAACTTGTTCTTGCTGACCTTTGCAGACACACCGCGAAACTAGGTAGCGATAGAGAGAGGGGCAAAGGGCAAGCAGACACGTTTCAGTAGCCAAATAACTTTAGCATAGTGCATTCAGTGCTTTGGTGTGCTTTAAGTGTTGTCCAACACTGCTTTGCTACGGACAAGTGCTCGACAACACCTCAAATAACAATGAGAATGCCAATAAGCATGTGCTTCACTCGCACTCTCTCATGCTTTCTCTTTCTTTCTTTGTTGAGTTGCCCAATTTCCATTGTCCAGCACTTTCTTAAGCATTATTCAACACTATTCTGAAGAGTTTTACAGCACTGTCAATCGACACCTCTTTCAATGTCTCACTATCCACAACTTGGTGGCTAATAAATTCTATTGATTTCGATTGTTGTCATAAAATTGACAAATTTCATAAACATTGAATTACCACAAAGTTGATCTAAAACGCAAACGCAATTAAAATGCAATAAATTCTCTATGCTTTCATAAGTTTTGTTCAATAGTCAATTACTTTTCAATTTAACCGAGTCAAAGTTCGTTTAACTAATGAATGAAACAGTATGAACAACTAACGTAAAGTCTGTTGCACTTCATTTAATTGAAGCACAAGTTGTTCAACTTGATTTACCCGGCAGGCAAAGCACAAACAGTTTGACAAAATATTGCATTTATCATAATATTTTGATTCTTTTCTTATTATTATTATTTTGTAAATTTTTTTGGCCCCAATGTATTTAAAAGATTTCCAACTGAAAGTTGTATATTATTTAGTATATTTGATTACCTTATTATATAGTATATTATTATACCATACACATTTTATAATATATATTTATATAAAATTAAAAATTGAAAAAAATACATATATTGGTATTTTCTAGTATATTATATATTTAGCTAGTAATAAGAATTTTAAATGAAAGAAATATATTAGTTAGTAATATACTGAAATTATAAATGTTTATCATTTATTTAGTTATATAAGCTATATTATTTGGTATATTATAATGAAAATATACTTGTTAGTAATATACTAAAATTAGAGAATATACATAATTTAGTATATTGTATTACTATATTATTTGGTATATTAATGATATGCAGAGCTTAGCTAGTAAAATAATTTTAATTAAAAAATATATTAGTTAGTATATTATAATACCACAATTAATATTGTATTTACATTATATATGTACATATTATTGTGCGTTTCATATTATTAATATAAAATATATAACATATATTATATAGATATTATGTTACTATAAATTAAAGAAGAAAAGAAAACTTTAATTAGATAGATCTTCTAAGCTATAAGTGCTAAGGATACCGAATTTGATAATAATTGTAAATAAAAGTAAAAAATAATTTACAAAAACTGTAACTAGTACTTTAAAGTCGATCACACTCGACTGTAGCTTGCCTTGCCTTCTACTCAAATTGCAACAGAGTCAATTTATTGCTGCTTCAATATGTTCAACCGAATGGTACAGTCTGTGCAAGCAGACAAGGGCTCTTCAGTTCACTATGCTCTACATGTATATATGTGTGTCTAAGTTGAACGCGGTAAAATAGACTTTCAATAAACGTGCAATATATTCAATTAAAGTCTGCTTAAGGCAGTGCTTCAACAGCCAAAAGCAGCTGTTTCTTCTACAGCAGCGAAAAGTTTGCAACAATTTTTAGATGAGTTTTGAGTTGAGTTGAGTTGAGTTGAACATCCGAGTTTTCCACATAACATTCATATATATACATTTATGTATACTATTCTATAGTGTTCAATGTGTGCATTTTAAAGGTTGAACTCGCAAATGGAAATGCGACTGCGACTGTGAGAACAGCAGATGGCAAGCAAGCAATGTGAATGGTTTGTGAACGGTGCTTAACCTTGGCTTCAACTTGTCGTCGGCATTGCAATAAATTGCCAGCTATCGTGCATTATGAAGTGTGTGTGTGTGTGTGTGTGTGTGATCTGTAGAGGAAGCGTTTGCATTGTGGTTGCCAATATCTTACGCATGGTTGCCAGCAGCAGCAGCAGCCACCTGGCAGAGAGTCAAGCGACAAGCGATGGGCAAGCTGCCAGGCGAGAGAAGCGGGCCACAAGATGATGGGAAATGGGAGTAGGAAATGGGAGTTGCAGTAGTTGTGGATAGAGAAATGACAGGAGGACAGAGCTGGAGATGGAGCAAGTAAGAAAGCTACAGTCAAGTATACTCAACTGTGAGATATCTGCTACTCATACCTAATTAATATAACACAAAAATACTAAAATGATACCAAATACTATATTCGGTATACATTAAAAATATACCAACTTAATATACCACAAGAATACTAAAAATAGATGGGTATTCATTTTAAATTGCAACAAGTAAATATACCACAAAAATACTAAAATATATCACAAACTATATTTGGCATATTAAAA
Source organism: Drosophila pallidifrons (assembly GCA_023558445.1). NCBI lineage: Eukaryota > Metazoa > Arthropoda > Insecta > Diptera > Drosophilidae > Drosophila > Drosophila pallidifrons. The sequence continues at coordinate 23,682,936 of CM042351.1, read as the reverse complement.
ATTGATCAAGTTAATATACCGCAAAATTACTAAAAATTACTATTAAAGGGATATAGTACAGCAATACAAATATACCAAGCTAATATACCAAAAATATACTAAAAAGACCATATGTTATATTTGGTATACTGATATTGATATATTGATAAAGGAGCAACACTAAAAATACTAAAAATATACCAAATTATATATTTGGTAATATTATGAATAAACGCTGAAATATTGCGGTACTAATATTAAAATATACCAAATTAATATACTACAAAAATACTAAATACCATATATGTACTAATTTACCAACCTAATATACCGCAAAATTACTAAAATTATACTAAGGGCTATATTTAGTATGCTGTATTTAAAATATAGAAAGTTTATATACCGCAGAAATATACCAAATGCTATATTTATATAGTGATATAGGTATATTGATAAAGAGGCAGCAATTCAATACTAAAAATATATCAAAGCCTATATTTGATACGTTGATATAGTACTACAATTAAAATATACCAATTTAATATACCGAAAAATGCTAAAAATATATCAAATGATATATTTAGTATATTGATATTGGTGTACTGATATAGGAATACCACTAAAAATAGTAAAAAATATACCAAAGGCTATATTTGGTATATTGATATTGACATTAGTATATTGATATAAGAACGGGGCATAAGATGATGGGAAATGGGAGGCGGAAGTTGCAGCAGTTGTAGATGGACAGAATAAACAGAGCTGTAGATGGACCAAGGAAGGTGCAGTCGAATGTGCTCGACTGTGATATACCCGCTATATATTTGGTATACTTATATTGGTATAGAAAAGACACTAAAATACTAAAAATATACCCACTACTATATTTTGTATATTGATATTCACTATTAAAATATACCAAATATACCAAATTAATATACCACAAAAATACAGAAAATATACCATAAGCAATATTTATGTATTGATATAAAAGTAGCACTAATATACTAAAAATATACCAAAGGCTATATTTGGTACACTGATATTGATATTAGTATATATTTGGTATGTTGATATATATTCAAAATATACCATTGAGTGCAAAATATACCGGCACTAAAATATTAAAAATATACAAAAGGTCATATTTTGTATATTGATATTAGTATATTGGTATAAAATACTTAATATATCCCCAATTATATATTTGGTATATTGATTACGTACTAAGTTACGTACTAAAGTAAAGTACCATAGAGTGCAAAATATACCGTCACTAAAATACTGATAATATACCCAATACTATATTTGGTATATTAATTACGTACTAAAATAATTCAAAATATACCATAGAATGCAAAATATACCATATTGTCAGACAAAACAAAGTAATACCCTTCTACCATCTGGGTAGCGGGTATAAAAAGAGCAGCAGAAAGTAGAGTGCAAAATGCAAGAGAGACAGCAGGAAGGGGAGAGGAGAGATAGTTCAAATGCAGCTGCAGTTGAAGTGCAGCGCGTTTGGCAGCTGGCAACGGATGTTGCCAGCTATGTGGCGGATGTGGCGGATGCTCGGCAGAGTCAGAGTCAGAGTCGCCATGTTACCCAGGCAATGAATGTCGTCCGCTTGAGCAGCGGAACAAGAAGAAGAAGAAGAAGCAGAGAGAAGCTCTCCTTGAGGCTAGTCAAATATTTCATGAAGATTTAACGCATTTGCTGCTCCAACGAGGCGACTCATTATGAGCTCAACGTGCTCAACATGACGTGTGCTCTACGCTTAATGCGAGCATCGCTCGCTCTGCTTCTTATGTGTACATATGTTCGCTTTCCTTTCCTTCCCCTTCCGATGTTTCCCCTTTCCCCATTGTATTGTATTAATGCCCTGCGCTATGCAATTTTAATTATGCATGTCAAACGCTTCAGCTGTCAACTGGCAGCTGCCCTTTTCTCTTCCCACCCCCAAAATTTCTTAGTTCAACGCACAACAACAACTGTGTGTGAGCGTGTGTATATATGTGTGTGTGTGTGTGTGTGTCAGGGTGTGGACTGAACAACTTCAATTGTTATCGCATCAACAGGCCACAGAAAATGGCGCGTAACGATGTCTTAATTAAGACCTCGTCAAAGGACATAGAACAGCAGCAGCAGTAGCAGCGGGATCAAGCGACAGCAAACAGTGCGAGAAAGGGATGGGAAAACACAGAAGAAATAGTGGGAAGTGAGAGAGAGAGAGAGTGAGGGAGAGAGTGAGGAAGACCGTGATGCAGCATCGAATATTGAAAATCAGACGCTCGCAATGAGTTGACGAAATAATAGCAGCAGCGAGCAGCACAAAAAAAAAAATTAATATCAAGCGGTGGGTGGTGGACGGTGTGCGGGAGGGGGGCGGTTGTCATTTGGCAAGTGCTGGAAAATTGCCAGCCAGAATTAAACTCATTTGTATGCTAATGGCAGCTATGCACAAATAATTTAGTTAACAGCACAAGAGCGCGCAGCTCATATGCAATCTTTTTATAATTAAACGATGCTTCAATTCATGCACAAAATTTTCACACACACAGCGACATATGCGTGATTATGCGTATACGTGATATTGCGTATACGACCCAGTCTAACAAAATATTGCATTTACACAAACCTCGATAATGAGCAGATCGAATTACTTTTCCATAAAGTAAACAAAAAAAAATATATATATATGATTTTACTACATTTTATCTATCCTAGGCTCTCAATCTGATATAATTTGTACTCTGTGGTAAATTGTGAATGTAGTTTTATAGCATATATGACTTTCGGTATATTTTCAGTATTTTTGTGGTATATCTATTTGTTAAATTTTAAACAGAGCCATTGGTATATTTTCAGTATTTTTGCGGCATATTTAAAATAAATGTTTTGGTATATTCTTAGTATATTTGAGGTATTCATTTGGTATATTTTAAGAATAATACCGTACAGTTTTGCTTCTTTTCAAAATGTGTAGCGGGTATCTCACAGTCGAGCACACTCGACTGTAGCTTACTTACTTGTTTTTTTTTTTGTTTTTTAATTTAGCCACATTTTTGATTATTTGATTTCGTTTGAAATGTTTGATTTATTTTAATTTCAATGCTGCGCGTTTTTCATCATTATACGTATACGTAATATTACATAGACGACCATTGAAAAACGACAAAAATTTTGCATTTCACTTTTCATTAAAGTAAAACAAGAGTTACTATGTTTATTGAGGTATATAATATTATTTTTTTATTAAGTATTTTGTCTGTTTTGTTTGTTATTTAAAAAAATTATTTAAAAATGGCGTCTTTAATTATTGGATTTTGTTTTAGGTTTTTTTATTTTATTTTTATTTTGATTTTAATGCTGTGTACTTTTTTCGATTATGCGTATATGTGATATTACGCATGCGACCCATAAACGCCTGCGAAGAGCGAAAATACTCGAAAGCTACAAAGGTTTAAATTGTTTTAAATTCTTCCCCTTTCAAAATTAAACGTTATACATAAAATGCTTTAAGTTATGATTTTAGGGAATTTAAAATATATTGTTGTTAAATAAGACTTGAGAAAATTTTGATTTTCATTTATAAAAATATAAATTAAAAAACAATTGTTTAATTAAAATTTAGATTTAAAAACCAAATCATTAAGTAATTTGGCATATGATTTTATATGATTTGTTCATTCAACTTTTTATTGTCTTATTTTGTGCACTGTTCTTTTGCTTTTTATTGCATTACGCTTGCACGCTATTCAACAACTTTTTGAAATGTTAACTAACTGCTATTTATAATCCTCTGGCGTGTCTTTCAAAGTTCTTGCACTGTTTCTCGTTCTCGCTCTTTCGCTGTTTCCATCTCTTTATCTTGTTCTCTGCGCGGTCTTCGGGCTTTCACTTTTCACACATCCCGCAATTAATTTCCGTTTGATTGTTTGTCTCTGTCGCCTTGCTGCTTTTGCTTTAGCTTGCTCTCTCCCACTGCAGTTTAATTGCTTTGGGGGCCGGTGTTAAGTGTGTGTGTGTGTGTGTGTCTGTGTGTGTGTGTGATTTACGCGTTGCATTTGCCGCCATAAATAAAGCGCTAAACATAGCAACGGTGGCAGAGGGGCGAATGTTGGGCGTGGCATCGACTCGATGCGATGCGACTTTCTATTGCCATGTCGACAACTTCGTCCTGTGACTTTCATTTGTTCAGTTCATTTGTAGCCCCGCACATACACACACACACGCATATATACATACATTCGCTGCCGTTTTATACTTCAGCTGGAAACAACAGAGCGACGACGCTTCTGGATATCCGGAGCTCCGGCTCATACGACCATGTTTATTGCTGTTCCATTGTTGTCTTTGGCTAATTGCCGATGGCATTGACAGCAGTCACAACAACAGCAACAACAACAAGAACAAAGACCACCACAACAATGACAACTATAACAACAACAATAAAGACAGCAACAATTGTTCCCGGGACAACGATTTTGATTCAATGCCGCAAATAAAATTAAACATTTTCAAGATGCAATTTGCGGTCAACTGCATATACATATGTATGTATGTATGTATGGAAAAAAGTCACAAGACATAAAAAACAAAATGGAAAGTGGAAAGTGGAAGATGGAAAATGGAGGCAATAATCCGACAACAAAATGGAGGCAGAAAAACTTGATTTAATAAGTTCGTTCGCAACGACAAAAGCAAAGTCAGAGTTGCCCCAGAATTTTCGCCTTCAGGCCGAGCTTAAAACGCAGGCAGAACAAACTTTTTGTTGTTCGCTTAGCATCAAGCAACTAGCAACTAGCAAACTATGATTGTGCCGCCTCAGGCTTGGCTTAGAATCTCTACACACATAACGAAAGGAGCAAGGAGCCAAGATATCTTGGCTTAACAAACGCCCTTGAGCAGTTGTGACTATTTAGTGATTGCATTGCAGCTATTAACAGGTGGGGCCAAGCCTTTGACGTTAGCTGACTGTGGCTAAAGTGATAGAGAAGATTGTGAGAGAGATTGTGAATAAAAAGATTGCTTCAAACTTGAAAAGAATAAATATTATGGAAGACGGAAATCAAATAAGCGGTTGGGTAGGAAGATACTAAGAGAAGAAGAAACACACTGTAAATGTGATCAACGAGTGAACGAGCACAGACTGAGACGAAATGATCTATAGACTAGAATGCATAGGAAGAAGAAGTAATCAAATATGGAATGAATAGACAAAAGAATCGATTGATCGATAGAAAAGTGAATGGACAAGAGAAAACCCAAAAGGGAATCGATTGATAGCAGCATGAGTGAAAAAGATAATGAATCGACGATTCGAAGATTCGATTAATAGGAGAATGAATAGAGAAGAGAATCGATCGATGGTAGTATGAAAAGGCGCAATAATCGATCATTAGAAGAAGTGGACGAGAGAAGAAACAAATTGATTGCTGATTGAGTAGATAAGAGAATGGATAGACAGAAGAATCGATTAATAGGAGAATGAATAGAGAGGAGAATCGATTGATAAAGAAGAATTAATAGACGGAATCAATCGATCGATTGGAGAATGAATGGAAAATAAATAAAAAAAAAGGGGAATAGCAGTATGAGCAATTAATGGGAATGACTATCAGAAGAATTTATCGATGGAGAAATGAATAGAATGGATGATCGACAGCAGAGTCAAAAGACAAAAAAAAACAAGAGAATATTTAGCAGTAACTAAGTAAGTAAATGAACAGGAAATGGAATTTATATATCTGGGAAAGATTAGTTTAGGAGCATTCTCCTAATAGACAATAGAATCGATCGCTTGGAAAATCAAGAAACAGATCAGAAAAATTAATACGTATTATACCAAGTCATAAGTCATAAGTATAGTCAATTAAACAGAAAGGATGCATTCGATTGCCATTAGAATTAATATAAAGGGTGATCCATTAAGAAGTTTTTTTTTTTAATTGTTAATAAAGCTCACAAATTTTAATTGGATGGACGAATCTTTATTATGTGCAGAAAGAGCATCCTTTGGCATTTACAAGAGAATTACTAGGCAGAAGAATCGATCGACAGGATTGATTGACTGGAGAATGTAAATACAGCAATCGACAGGCGAAATGAAGAGCAAGAAAACGAACATAAACAGTAGAATTAATTAACATGAGCCAGTATAGTTAGGAGAATGAATAGACAGATGACTAAACAGAAATAAGAATCGCTTAATGTATTCAGAATGAATTGGAAGTAGAAAAGAATCCGATCTCTTTGCATGCGACTCAAGAAGTTGTTCGGAAGAAGCAAAGTGTCATCAAAATTGAGCTCAACAACATGAATTGAAATGATAATTCGGAAACTCAGTTTAGCTGAGTTGCCTTTGCTGGGCAGTGTCAGGCTGGGTGAATGTGTTTGACTCAACATCTAAACAAAATACAACAAATAAAGTCTGAACATTGAAAAACAGCAAGCAAATCAAATTCACAACCAGATTTGTGTGTGCGTGTGTGTGTGTGTGTCTCTGTATGTGTGTGTGTGTGTGAGTGCAGCAAAAGGCACCCACTCACCACATAACACCCAGCGAGTGGCAAGAGAGAGAGAGAGAGAGAGAGAAAAAACATCATTCACTCCCAATTTTTCGTGATAGCTACTTTGGATAGAACTTTGGCTTGGCTCTAGCTCTGGACTCGACCTGACGAAGATGGTTATCAATCTGAATCCAACAACCTTGACCAATGCGAATGGCAGCAGCAGTCCGATGGCGATCATCAGCCATGCGGTGATCGATGAGATTGTCTACATGCATGTCGTCTGTCCCGGCGACGAGATCTCCAAATGGGTAACGCTCGAGGAGGCTCTGGGCTTGTGTCCATCGGCTGTCATCGCATATACGCAGCTGACGTTCACCCACATCTTTGGTCCGCCCGTCGATGTCGATGTCGAGGATCAGGAGGAGGAGCCGCAGCTGTTTGACTGAAGGACGATCTCAGAACACACGAGTGAGAGGAGCACGTTGACTTTCCATTCATCCAACCAACCATTCAACCACTCACACACACAATCCACCAACAATACGACAATTCAACCAGACGAAGAAGTACAAAAATGAAAAACACACAAAGCACAACCAAAAAAGAAACAAAAATCGAGAACAAAAAGACAATAGTTTTCAAAACAAACGTAAGGAAGAAAAAAACAGTCATTCCCATTTGCCCTAAAACATAACCCTGTCCTACTTCCCACTTCCTAGATCCCTTTTCCCTTTCCCCAATTTCCTCCCTTCCAATCCCTTCCACTCCCTTTCCCTTCCACCATTTTGGGCTCTTTCCTTGCATTTCGCTCTCTTGTCAAATTTTTCAAATTCATAGTTCAAGCTTTCAATTTTGCGAACACTAAAAACACGACACCGACGATGATCACGATTGTTTCGATATTAAATTTCGCATGTACATTTGTATTCAACAAAATATATAATGTACATACACTGTTGAGCCACTTGACTAACTCTGAAGCTCGTTTGTTTTATTTATGTGTGGTATTTACTATTTTGAAACTGAAGGATGCATATCTTGATCAACAATAACTACGGGAAATTTGGTTGCGATGTAGAACATATTTAAGAAATGGTTTAGTATGGCAAAAAAGTCAACTGCAATCGGGTATATTTTGTACTCTGTGGTATATTTTGAATATAGTACTATAATATATCAACATACCAAATATAGCCGTTGGTATATATTTTAAGTATATATGCGGTATATTAATTCGGTACATTGTAAGAATAATACCTTAAGAATAATACAGCGTTGACAATTTTGTATAATTAGTATATATAAATATACCAAATATAGCCTTTGGTATATTTTTGTATTTTTGCAATATATTAAAAGGAATACTATGACAATAATACCGACATCTAGTATGCAAACTGCTTTCTAGTATATTTTGATTGTAGTACCAAATATTGCATTTGGTACATGTTAGTATATTTGTAGTAGATAAATTTGGTATGTTATTAGATTAATGCTTTTATTCAAAATTTGTAGCAAATATCTTTCTTACTTTTTTTGGTTAAAATCAAATATAAATTTATTTAATTCATATTTTTAATAAAATATAATTTCAAGGTTTTCACTCATTACCTTAAAGAGTTTAGATAGACTGATTTTTCTTTTTAATACTTGCTTTAATGTTGGTTTTTTAATAATTCACTTTTAAAGAATTCTTTTCCAACGATTTAAATTGAATACAAGTTGCTGTTGCCTGTCTTTAAGAAATTGTTTCGCATACTTGGATGCAGATAGTTAGATAGATTACCAAAGAGCAAATTTTTGCTTCCTTGCGATGCGACTGAGAGGGAGAGGAAGAGGAAGGTGTATGTTTCTTGTGCCTCTTGTTGCTTGAATAAAATGTTGTTATGCCGACATTGACATTTGCCTGGACAGGCTTGGCCTTGTGGCTCACGTGCCGTTGTCGCATTTGTCAGACTCGGAAGGCACACACACACACACACACACCCACACACACAGACACAGAGAGAAACACGCACGCTACACAGCTGAAAATTGTTGACAACGCGGCGTATGCGTAATGCGGTCCCCGTGTGTTGTCCTTTCCTGTCCTTTGCTGTCCCTTCGTTTTTTTTTTTGCTCTCTCATTTCTCTGTTGCTACCTTGCCGTGCCTCTGAGTTGGCGTACGCACAAAATTTGTCTTGGCTTAGGCATTTCAATTGCAAATTAGCTTCCCCCTCACCTCCTGCTCCCCCGTTCACCTCTTCACAGTCTACTTGCTCGGTTCAGCTTCAGCTGCTCCTCTTTTTATACCAGCTACCCATAGGGTAGAAGGGTATTATAAATTTGTGCCTCCATGAAGTGAATGCGCCAGTCAGAGCGAGACATATTCTACTCTATAAAGTATATATATTCTTGATCACCTGAGACGATATAGCCATGTCCGTCCGTCTGTCTGCCTGTCTGTCCATCCGTATGAACATCCATATCTCGAAGATAGAACTATTATTCTTTTTCATTTGCACTTTTTATGTTTACACTCAGATCAAGTTTGTTTCAAATTTATACCACGCCCACTTCCGCTCCCTAAAATCGATGCAAATCGAATAACAAACGTATGTAATTTTAAAAGTAGAGTCGCTATTTTTGGTACAGACAATAATAACTGCAGTATTTAGACAGATGTGGTATATTTTTCACTCTGCAGTATATTGAACATATACCAGAAATTTATTAATACACCAAATAAAATCTTTGGTATCCTTTTTTTATTTTGTATATTTAAGAATAATACCACACTGACAATATGACATATTTTACATACCACAAAATAATACAAATATACCAAATATAGCCGTTGGTATATAATTTGGTTTATTATATGAATAATATTAACAATAAGAATAATGCTGCACTGACAATCTGGTAAATTCTACGCTGTATAGTATTGTACATATGCCAATTTTGCATATCATTATATACTGAAAATATATCAATATATAATATATAGTTTAGTATATTATACGAAAAATACAATAAGAAGAATACCGCACTGATAATGTAATGTAACACCAAATATAGAATTTGTATATTTTCGGTATATTTTAAGAATAATACCACAATGATTTGCTTTTATTCGAAATCCGTAGCAGGTATTTCATAGTCGAGCTTGCTCGATTTTAGGTTTCTTACTTGCTTCAGCTTGATGCCAAACGTTCGTTGCTCGACCACATTCAAAGTGTACATTTCGCTTTTTTGTGGCAATTTGAATGATTTATGTTGATTGCGTATAATTGCATGTTGTGTCCTCGCTTTCTTCCCCTCTTTCCCTCCACCTATTTCTCTCTGTCTCTCTCTCTTTCTCTGTGTGGTTCCCAGGTGCTTGCTCGTTCACCTTTCCTAACCTCAGACATTTGGTGGCGCATTGTTGACGTCGCTGCTTTTATGACGCGTCATCTGTCAGCAGCTTGTTGTGACAATGTCTGGCCAGGATTAACCAGTAAGTAACTAAGTAAGTGAGTGAGTCGAGGAGGGGTGGGAAGGGGAGGGGCTTTTATTGCGGGGGCTTGGCTAGACTTTTCGCTGCTGCTGTTGCTTTTGTTCTTGCTCTTGCTGCTGTTTATCTAATTATGCGAACTTCCACGCAACACACAAAAATGGTTGCCAACAACTTGTCTTTTGCGGCACGACGCTTCATTTTTCTAACCACCTTGTTTGGCCTCGAGAGGGGCGGAGCGGGGCATAAGGGAAAGGGAGCTGGCCTAATGGCGGGGCGCGAGCTCGCATTTATTTCGCTTGTAAACGAGCGCAATTTGCAATTTGAACGCGTCCATTTTGTCGGCGCCATGTGCCACGCGACCAGCGAGCTCTTTACCTGGCCACACATTCCCCTCCTCTCCTTCTCCTCTTCTTACTCCCTTCTTAGTTCTGACACTCTTTTCGAAGCTGTCAGGCAATTTGCAATTGAATATTTATTTGCCGCCTGCCTAACGACAAACGCAAAACGGGGCGTGGCAGCTCAACTAAAAGTTATTACCAACAAAAAACCTTTGGCAGCTGCGAGAAAGCCGAATGTTAAAGGAAAATTTCACCATTTGCTAATCAGGCACGCGATGCAAACAGTGTGACCAAACTATGCAAAGAACTGTTGAGATTTTTTTGTGGAAATAATTTGAAAAGTTTTAAAAATCGGCTTGCATTTTGATAAAAAGTTACAGGTCAACAACATTGCAAACAATTTGCTTCGCATTTAAGAGTTGTAGAATTTAAAAGTGTGACCAACTTAAGGAAAGTGTTGCTGACCAATTGAAAATTTTCAAATTTTTCAAAAAGTAAAAGCTACAATATTTTAGACAATTTAGTTTACACTTTAGAGTAGAAAAGTGTGACCAAACTAAGGCAAAACCTACAGAGTTTTGTTGCTAGAAGAAAATGCAAATTTTCACAATTAGTTTTGCGTCTTCATAACAAGTCACAGCTTTACAACATTTTAGACAATTTGCTTAACAATTAAGAGTAAAAGAGTTAAAAACAGTGTGACCAAACTAGGGCAGAAACTGCTAAGTTTTGTTGCTAGAAGAAATGTAATATAAAAGTGAAAGCTTTACAACGATTTAGGCAATTGTGTGCATCACATTTTAAGAGTTAAAAACTTGAATTTACATTTGAATTTGAAACTATTAAAAGTTCATAAAATTGGTATTTGTGTTGATGAAGTTTCTTGAGTTTCTTAGTTGGATAGTTTTCACATGCACATAAAGTGCATTTTGAAATCAGCGAGCTGGTCACACTGTGCATTTGGAGTGCGCATCAAGAACAAGATTAGAAATGGCAGCAGAATGCAAAAACGAATCACTGGCAAGCGAGATAGAAAGAGTGAGAGGGAGAGAGAGAACGAGACCAAAGAGGATGGAGAAACGTCAGCTAATAAAATGAACTTTATGTGCGAACGTGCGTGGACTGCGTAACTGAAATAGAAAGAGCACAAGGCAAAATACGTAGCAACAACACACTCCGAGAGGGATATTGAGGAGGAGCAAAGAGAGAGAAAGAGACAGAGACAGAGAGTGAGAGTGAGAGAGATAGGGAACTTATTGCCCTTTGACCTGGTCGTGTGTGTTTGGCTGTAACAAGCTCAGTTTCAGTTTCAGTTTCCGTTTCAGTTGCCTAATTATAATTTTGCAATTCAGCTGCCGCATGCAAAATTCATGAGCAACTGCGAGATAAACAAACATACATACATATGTATATATATATATAGTGTGTATGTAACTTTTGCTGTTGCACAACCATATGTCCCTGCCCCTGCCCCTCCCTCTGCCCCTGCCCCTGCCCCTGCTTTGCTTCCACTCACGTGCTTGGCACTTGCCTTTGCTGCTTCCGCTGTTGCTTCTGGCGCTGATGTAAACATAAAACATGACAACTTCCGGATGTTACCCCGGGCACAAAACGAGACTCGAACGATGATGATGAGCATCGGGAGGAGGGGGTAGCTGCATAGCAGCGTTAAGCGTTTTATGGCCAAAATGTGCGTTTCATTTGAGCTGTTGCCCTCCTTCTCTTGCGGCCACCCGCTGCGCTCATTTTGCGCTGATTCGCAGAACTTCCGTTGATGCTTTTTCTTTCTGCAAATGTTGCAAATCTTTTTGCGAAAAACTTGTCGTAAAAATATTTTCATCAGCCCGTGCTGTGAGAGCGGGAAATAAAAATACACACACACACACAGAGAATCAAAGGAAACGTGCGACAGGGGGAGAGGGGGGTGGTGAGGAGAGTCTTCCAAAATGAAGCAATGAAAACTGGCAATAAACAAATGGCACAGCGCAGCGGAAGTTGAAGCAAAAGCGCACAAAATGGCGGCCATCGCACCGGAAGACAAAGACATCAGACCTGCCACCGTCTCCCATCTCCCCTCTAACCCCTCTCCCCGCTGCCCCCTTGTTGGCGGCGAATTTATGAAGCATAAGCTGCATAAACATTAAGCTTACATAAGCGTCAGGCTCGAAATCCTTTGCAGGACACACACAGAGAACGAGAGAGAGAGCGAGAGAGAGCGAGATGGAGCGAGAGAGAGAGAGAGAGAGAGAGAGCAAAGCAGCGATGCTTGCAACATTTTAAGTGTCGATAATTTTCTTGTGCCATGTAGACGTGGCATCAGATCGCTCCTCTCTCGCCTCTCTCCTCTGTCTCAGTCCCTTTTTGGCCACACATCTTTGCCCATACTTTTGGCGTTTGCCAAAAACTCATGCATATGCATAAACTATGCAAACGACACAAAACTTAGCGCAGACTGCGCTAGAGAAAGAGAGAGAGAGAGTGAGATTGTAAACTCTAGTCCAGAACCAACAGACAGGAAGTATCATCAGAAAGAGAGAGAGAGAGAGAGAGAGCGACTGAGAGAGAGAGAGAGGGACAAGTGAAACGATGCGATAAGCAGAGCATTTAAAATTGCAGCGAACCCAACGGGAAATTTACATTTTACATTTTTCGGTGCCAAGCGAAATTAAGCAAATGGAAATTTTTCGACAGCAATAACAATAGAGAGAGAGAGAGAGAGAGAGAGAGATAGAGAGAGGGAAAGACAGGGAGAGAATGTGTGCTCGATACAAAGGAATAGTTAAGCATGGAATGAAATGGAAATGCAGCGCTATAATAAACTTATACGGGATTAAATGTGAAACTATGCAACAGAATGGAATGAAACACAGTTGCCAGCGCACAACAGCTGCAATCTATATGAACCGAAGAAACATGGAATGAAACTGTTGCCATCGCATAACAGCTTCAATCTTAATAAACAGAAGATACATGGAATGAATTAGTTGCATTCGAAAGCATAGTGTAATGTTTTGGAATGAAACTCAGCAATTGAATGGTTTTGCAAAATGTGCGGAACAATATGGAATGAAACAGTTGTGAAAACTGAGTGCACCACAATGGAATGGAACAATAAACAGCAATTTTAAACTGATTTCTACGAAATTAGTGAAACAAATGCTAAAAGATACTCCCGAAGGGAAACAAATTGGAATGGAACGATAAATTGCCTTTCCGCTTTTTTTCAATTTGGCTGACAAACAATATGCAAAGGCCAAATAGCTGAGCTGAAAATACGCGGAACAATGGAATGGAACGACGAATGTACACAACAGCGCATCATTTTGGAATGACACAGTTCGGTAATGTAAAAGCAAATCGGAATGAAATGATTTTTATAAATGAAACAGTTCGGTAATGTCGTAAACTTCAAATAGCAACTTTCACTCAAACTGAGAAACAAATTGGAATGAAACGATATTTTTGCTATTCCTTTCTTGTTTACTCAATTTGGTTGACAGACAGTAAACAGCACAAAGAGCAGCTTATCAAAGAGTGCAAAGGCGAAGTAGCTGTGATGTGATACATCTAAAAATAAACGGAACAATGGAATGGAACGACGAATGTGTAGCTATTTGTGGGCGGTTAAGCTTAGGGCGCGTGCAATTTACGTTGACAAACGAGAACGGCAGCAGGTATGAGATATAGTGTCTACGTAACTTGTGTCCTCACCCAAATCTAACTAATTTATGGTATTATATTACGAGTATTTTTGATGGGGTCACACACACACACAGTCGCACACACAGCCAGATAACTAACGGGACAAATTCAGTTATTCTCGTTGTATGTGGAGGATGGTAAAAATCAGCTAAAATGAAATAACAAAAGAAAAGCAAGCTGCGAGTCGATATAAGAAGCGAAGCTATATAAAGTGACAGCACAGGAAGAAATGTGAAAGAGGAGAAAGCGAAATAGGAAGGAGACAGAGAGAGGGAGAAAAAGGGAGAGGGATAGAGAGAGAAGGGAAACAACAGCAGCAGCAGCTTCTACGTGATTTGTTTGCCAAATTGTGGCAAATGTGTGTGGCGCATTCACTGGCAATGGCGATTGCTCTGACTCTATCTCTCTCTCTCTCTTTCTCTCTCTGTGTGTGTGCCGCTAATTGAGTTGTTGCTACCATACACACACACACACACTCACACGCACACACAGACACTCTTGAAGCGCATTCCTCGCCCCCATTCATTGCACACTTCCGCATTTGGTTTATTGAGTTTGCATGACCCTAATTTAAAGATGATTTAAAATTCCCGCAGCGAAATTAACCGAAGCGTCCGATCAGCCGGCCACTTGCGACCGACCGGTCAATGTCTCCGTTACCTCCCCCTCTCCCTCTCTCCCCTTATTCCACGACAGTTTGCTCCTCCTCGCAGAAGGGAATTTATTGTTCAACGCGATGGCGCGCTAATGCGGCACATTTATCATGCAGCTGGCGATGCGTTGGCAGACCGGGCAAACCCAAGCGGTAATGGTCGCCACTTGGACCAAACATAAATTATGTTTAATCAACAGCAGTAGCAACAGCAACAGTACCATGAACAACAACAACAACTACTATAAGATATGCATGCAAATCCTTTAATCGAAATTACAAGCCAAGCAAACTGTTTGATGTTTAGCGCTGAGCAAATGCATCCCAGCAACGAGTTAGTAATACATTAGCTGCCATTAGCCACAGCTGTTGAACAGCATGAGCAATCGCCATCTGCTATGGTAAAAATGTGGAGGCATCATTTGGTACAAAATGGAATGAAACGCGATAGTGATATAGTATTGATATGCATCATGATATATGCAATAAAAAAACATCGAACGAAATGGAATGGAATGAAATGGAATGGAACGAAATGGAATGGAACGAAATGGAATGGAGCGATGAAATGGAATAAAACGACTGCTCAGTATAGATTTACAGGCATCTTATAGTGATATAATATATCTAATAAATAAATATGAAACAAAATGGAAAGCATAGAAAAAGGCTTCATGTGGAACAAAATGGAATGAAACGACTGCTCAGCAAAGAATTTGAAGCATCTTATAGTGATCTAATTATAGATATGTAACTTAATAAATCTAATAAATAAATATGAAACGATATGGAATGGAACGTCGGTTGAGCAATATAGTTCATATTAGCGTAGAAATATGCTTTTATTCAGCTATATCTGAATATCACACTAAATATAGTTTTATTGCGGAGAGGAACAAATTAAAATGAAACACTTTTCAAACTCTTTTAGAGGCATCCTGTGTAATTCAAGTAAAATCTATGCCATTTATCAACACTAAATATATTAAAGGAACATGGAACAAAATGGAATGAAACGACAAATAAACAAATTCATTGTTGTTTACGTATATATAAATATGCTCATTTCCACCTACAACTAGAATCGCTTCAAGTGTTATAAATTTAAGTGAAACGAACTGGAATGGAACACTAGAAAACATATAGCCTTTAGAAATCTCACAATTTTTGTTTGTCATAATTAAATTTTTAATGCAATGCATAAATTAGTGTAACTCGCATCAAATTAAGTAGTTTAGAATGGAACAAAATGGAATGGACTAGTATTTGAAAACAGAAACAAATGAAGATGACCAAATTTGCTTAATGAAATGGAAGGCTTTTGAAACTCAAGTGTTGCATTTTATACACAAATAAAAAAAAGTACTTTTAAACCTTCTTGGAAATCAATCAATTAAAAAAGCAATGAAATGGAAATGGGACAGTTTTTTAAGCCATAAACCTTAAGCATACAATTCAAAATAAGTTACAAATTGTATTACCATTATTTGATCGGTTTTCCCAATGCGTAGATTGTATTTTATAGTTTTTTGTTTGTTCATAGTTTATTTATTATTTATTTTCAAAGTTGTTGTACATCTAAATTATAAAGGAGTTACCTAAGATAAGAGATAAGAGTACTTTAACATTGCGTGAGATCTCTCTTGTTGCGAAAAAAGTCAATTAATAAAAACCAGCTTGGGCAGTCACCGCCCGTTGTTCTGCGCTTGCCTGAGATTTGGGTGGAGTCAAATGTCAACGGCAGCAAGGCCTCCATTTTTTGGGTCTCGACTTGAGCAAGCGGCCAACGTCCATATCGATCTAGCCAGCTAGAGAGAGAGAGAGAGAGAGAGGGGAGGGAGAGGGAGTGGTAAGTGGGTGAGAAAGAGAGCTAGAAATAACTGCGCCCGCACACGCCTGTCATCATATCATGTCAATCAAGCGCAGGGCAAAACACTTTAGACCAAAATGAAGATGGTGTCTGTGTCGTGGCTGGGTGAGGAGTGGAGAGGGGAGGGGAGGGGAGATTGAAGGGAAAGTACATTAAACTAAGCTGGCAGCGAAATGGCAAACTAAGTGACGAAGCAGCAACTGCTCGTCGTCGTCGTCGTCGTAGTCCATCTAGCATCTTCCATCAACATCTTTCCCATTACAGTGCTGAACTTGAGCTCGACTACGTGCCAAGCTCTAAGTGTGTGTGTGTGTTTGTGTGTGTGTGTGTGTGTTTGTGTGTGTGTGTGTGCGCTGACAGGCAATCTGCTGAAGCGGGCTGGGAAAATAACAGTACTTGCCCACTTAGCCCCAACTGTGTCTGGTTGGCATTTCAGCGGCCCGCCGCGAAGCATGTTGCATGTTGCATGTGCAACACATCTGAAAAGCTGCATTTCATTTTGCCAGGCATGGGCGTGGCACGTTTTAGCCCGCATTAATGCTGCATCAGGCATCGCTTAAAAGTTGCCAGCATTGAGATTGAGCTACAGCTAATTGTACATTCAACACAATTTGTTGCGTTCTCTTTAAGGCTTTAATCTCCAGGCAAGTTGCTTCATTTTGCTTTAATGTGCTTTTGTGAACTTTAAAATATTTATGTTCATATATTAAACAAGTTGTTTTTTGCTGAAATTAAGCAATAAGAAATAATGTTTGCTTCTATGCGTTTTGTGAGGTTGAACAAATATTTACTATATATTAATTGAGTTATTTTGAGTGATTACAAAATAAAACAAGATAAATGGATCTCTATTATTTCCTATTTATATCCAAAAATTGAATAAACTTATTAATCAAACCTTCAACATACATCATTATTTAACTGTTTCAGAATTGAATAGTACAATTTCAAATACAATATGCATAATATTATGATGTTCAATTTTATGTCTTTAAAAAAACGAAATGAATTGAATTCAATAAAACTACAGAAATCTTTAATTATTTCTGAGTTAAGCAATGCAACTTTAAACACAACATGAAAGTCTTTCTTAAGTTAAATTTGTTGGAAATGAAAATAAGTAAGAATTGAGACACTACACATAAATTGATTTACAATACCAATAAAAATTATACAACATATCTTAAATAAGTTCACAGTTAAGTGATGAAATAAACATAATGCTTATTAAAAATCACTTAATTAAGTCTACAGATGTTGATTTTACTTCGTTGATCTTCATTGACGTGAACTGAAACGTAAGCTCTCATATTTTTGTTTTGATTTCCACCTACAAAATATCGTTTAATCTGCAATGAATAAGCTTGAAGCTTAAGTTAACACAGTTGATTGGAATTGTCTTTAATTAATGTACATATATTAGTCTCGTTTTGATCTTAAGCTGATTTGAAAGATATTGCACTTTACAAGCAAGCGACACTATATCATTCTCTCGCTTTCATTTCATAACTTTCTCTTACTCCAACTTCTTCGCAGCTTACGCTCTCTTTTTCAGTGTCTTTCTTTTTTTTATTTTTGGTTTATCCCATACTCTCAACACTCGGTATCTGTGTTAGAACACAATCAGCTTGTCTTCCAGTTGTCCCCTCGGGGCGCTTTCATAGCGCAATTTATGGAACGCGTTTGGCCTTTTGGCGTTTTGCCGGATTTCTTTTTTTTTTTCTCTCTGTGTTTTCCCATTTTTTTGAGTTTTTATTTTTTGGGTTCTGGCAGCGTTATCTATGCCTAGATTCCCTGCCAGGCCAAAACAGAAATATGAATTTATACCATTTTTTAGTTGTTGTTTCGTTTTTATTTCGCTTCGGTCTCTTTTCCGTTCGTTTGGTGTGTGTGTGGCAAATTCCTGGAACATAAAGTAATTTATAGCTGGGAGTTGTGTGCCAAGGATACGCCTGAATAAAGGCTCGCGAGGAGCAGCGGCGAGGTAAAGGCAAATTCAGCATGACAGTTGAGACGATGGCTGAATTGGGTAGAAGAGAGAGAGAGAGGGGAAAAGAGGAATGAGCTAGGCAGAAAGTCCTGCTTGGCAAAATGGTCGAAAGAGAGAGAGAGAGAGCCTTTTGGTAACTTTGCTGGACGCTTTTAATTACGGCTGATTTATTTATTGCGCATACGATCCGTATGCAGGTGCAACAACAGCAGCAACACACAGTGGAACAAATTGTAATTTCGATCGAAGTTTAAGCAATTAAACGAATATTAATAATAAGAGATTTACTTTTTGTGATCTTGTTGTTTCACAAAATGCAAGATAATTTCAATTCCATTAGACTTAAGATAACTTTTTTTTTTTGACTTAAACAAAAATGTATATCATTTGCACAACTATTTTAATATAAACTGAACTTAAGAATACATAAATATTAAAATATTTCTGATTTAAATGGCGAAATATGCAATACAATAAGCATTACATTATTATGACTTATGTTTTATGGAAAAGAAAATCAATTGAATTATATTGAATAGAAATATTAATGAGTAAGTCAAGAAAGCTTTAATTATTATTTTTTAAATAAAAATTTTACACAAATTTGATATTTTATTTCATAGTTGAAAATGGACGTCAATGAAAGTGCCCCAAAAAGTATGCTACACAAATTGTGTTGACTAAAACTTCAAATTAATAGAAACATGATGTTAGAAAACAAATCGAAATGAATTTGAGTTTGAATTTCATTTTGGTTTTGAGAGAGAGCAAATAAACGAGCTGTTTGAGAGCTGTTTATTTATTTGAAATGCATTCGCAGCGTTGAGTAATAATTTGATTATGTTGCTTAACCGCAAATGCCTTTAAAAATAAACAGTGATAAAGCTATTTAAATTCTATTGACATTTCACAATTAGTGTAGCTTACTTAGATTTTCTTTCATTTTTAGTTAGTTATTAGTTCTCTGTTGTTATTTCCACTGTGCAACGCGTGGCTAATTTAGACTGGACACAGTACGAGGCACGAACTGATGTCCGGCTACGTTGGCGATTCCAGACGATAAATTGTCATTAAAAGTGCAGCTAGGCAACGGAGAACGGAGAACGTGGCAAGTGGCAAGTGGCAAGCAGCAAGCGGCAAGCGCAAGAAGAATGCAGTTGGCAACTTGTTAGCATGTTGCGCGCTCAAAGTGTAATTAAAATTTAATTGCAATGTTGGGACAATGGAGATACTGCTATTATTATTATGGTCGCCGGCATCGGTCGCCAGGCCTTTTAGCTGACTCAACGCAAATACTCATTATACCCGCTGCCCATAAGGTGGAAGGGTATTACAACTTTGTAACTGACGAAAGGAGGCATCTGCGACAGCATTATCTGTATAATATATATTCATGATCAGCGTCAAAGGTATTATTCGGTGTAAGATATTGAACATTTCACATTCGGTATTAAATATGACCAATATACCGCCAAAAATTTTAAAAATATACCATGTGCTATACTACTACTACCACACATTTAAAATATACCATATATCACTACTATATAACAATATACAATTTTCAGTATATTAATGAAGAGTATTATTCGATATAAAATATACCGAATTACCGACAAAATACTAAAACATACCATATAAAATATACCAAATTGACATATCGACAAAATACCAAAACACACCATTTAAAAAAAAACAAATATCACTACTATAATCCAATATACCATTTCCAGTATATAAATATGGCATATTTTATATATCGAATGAAGAGTATTATTCGATATAAAATATACCAAATTGACATACCGACAAAATACCAAAACACACCATTTAAATTATACTAAATTAACATACCGACAAAATACCAAAACATACTATTTTAAATATACCATATTTCACTACCATATACAAATATATCAATTGCAGTATATTAATACGGTATATTTCATATATCAAATGAGCAGTATTATTCGATATAAAATATACCAAATTGACATACCGACAAAATACCAAAACATACCATTTAAAATATACCATATATCACTACCATATACCAATATACCATTTCTTGTATATTAATATGGTATAATTTATATACCAAATGAGCAGTATTATTCGATATAAAATATACCAAATTAACATACCGACAAAATAACAAAACATACCAAGGTCTATATTTGGTATATTGATATATTACTACATTTAAAAAATACCATATACCAATAAAATAACATTTGTGGTATATTAACTGAGTGCATATATACAGAATGTGCGGTATCATTTGGTATACAATATACAAAACTAATATACAGTATATATATACCAAAATATACCAAGGGCCTAGTACTACATTTGAAATATAATATGAAGTACAAAATATACTAGATTGTTTTGCTTTTCTTGAAAAGTGAAAGTCGAGCAGTCTCTACTCCAGCTTTCTTACTTGCTTTAATGTACTAGTCAATATACGAAATATAGCTTTTAATATAATTTACTATTTTTGCGGTTGAATTCATTTGGTATATTTCACAGTCGAGCACACTCTAGCTTTCGGACTTATTATGTTGATGATGCAGCAGCAACCGATGATGAACCGCAAAACAGAAAAAAAACAGCTGCGCTGCATTGTGAGTCAAACACTGAGAACGCGAACGCTGCGGATTCTTACGGTGCCAGCAGTTTGGTGCCTCGCATTGTCGCAAAAGCATGCATCGCAGTTTCAGTACTCTCACCACACACTCAACAAGCAGCAGCAGCAGCATCAGCAGCAGCAGTAGCAGCATCTCAAGCTATGGCAAACGTTACGCCGAACAGCTTGGACGTTATGTGTTCGATGAGCTGCTGTCGACGGAGCAACAATATTGCGAGGATCTGGCCAATGGCATCGGCCGTTACACACCCATCTTTCAATCCGAATCGGAGCTTCCGGAAGGTCTGATGGGGAAGCAGCATGTGTTGCTCTCGAATGTGACACAGATTGCTGCATTGCATCGGCATAAGTTGTTGCCGCTGATGCTGCAGCATCGTCTGGAGTTGGATGTGCTGCTTGAGCGTTGGTTGAAGCTCATCGAGTGCGGACATTTCAATTGCTATGTGCTCTACACTGCTAGCCAACGGGAGAGTCTGCGGCTTTACGATACGCACGAATTGTACTTTAAGGTAAGTGGGCGAAACTTGCAACACTCATTACTCAACACTTAACAACCTTCTGAAAAAAAGAAAAAATTTAATTTTCAATTTAAATTTAATTAAATACGCAATTCACGTTACGTTGTAGTTGTTGTTGGCTTTCGCCACGCGCTTTCTTTAATTAAATTGAAAGCTGGCGATTGACACGCGGTCGGCAACGAATTGCGTGTTGCCTGCGGCGTGGAAGGTGCAAAGGGCTGAGAGTGAGATAGAGAGAGAGAGAGAGAGAGAGAGAGAGAGAAGAGAGAGAGGCAACTTTAAGCCGCAGCTCAACTTACGTAAGCTTACGTCAAAAGAGAGCGAGAGAGAGAGAGCGCTGCTAAGACGTAAGCCTCGAAACTGTGACGTCACAAGCAGAAGCTGCCATTTTTAGCTTCAGCCCACTGGAAAGGGGGAGGGGAAAGGGGTTCCCACTGATTTTCGCCAAGTTTCGCAAAGCGCAAATTAATCGCATTTGCTTTTGCCAAAAATAAACAAAATGCTCTAAATAGACTTCGAAGGTTGTACGTGTGTATCTATAATTAGTTGAGTTGTTTACAAATCTACTGTAGAAACATTTAAGATTTCAAATATTTAGTTTAGTTCGTTTTAGAGTCGTAGATAATACCTTAACTAATATACATAAGTATTTCGAAAAATGTGAAATGGTATTTTTACATTGTTGAAATTCACTCGAATTTCGAGAGAAAAAAATATGAAAACAAATTTTATCCAAGCTTCTGTTTCATTCTACTAATTAAGATTTAAAAGATCTATAGTTTAGTCATAATTCAGTTTCTAGTTTAAGCATTAAATGTTGCACCGCATAATATTACCTTGTTATGGGTATGGGAACATTACCAAGTATTAATGGGGCATCTTTTGATCTATAAAAATCAAGCGTAATATTTAATAACATTTTTAAATAAAGTTCTTTTAGCAAGGTTCTGCTTAAGATCCGTCTTTCAAGTAAAACATAGCTAGAACATTTTACTCACTTTAATGCAAATAAAGATCAAAAGGGTCTGTGAAAGTCAATAGTCAAATTATTTTTTTTTTTGTGCCAATCTCAGCTTTTTCGCTTTTGTATCGAGTGTTAACTTTAACTTGTTCTGATCACGGTTAGTATGTTACTTTGTTGGGCATCCGGCGATCATATTGAAAGGGTCTCTGCCAGTCAATAGTCGAATTGTTATTTATTTCCTGGGCATCTGGCGTTGCTCGATAATCCTAAAAGGGCCTTTGCAAGTCAATAGTCTAGCTATTTTACGCTTCACACAACATTTTTGACTAGACGAGGTGCTTTATCGAGTTATATGTTAATTACGCAACCGAAGATACAAAATAATTTTGAAAGCGTCTTAGCACGTCTAGGCATCCGGCGTTTGCGCGATTTTACTGAAAGCAAGTCAATAGTTGAAATGTTTTGTTTGTCAATCTCAGTTCTTTCAAAAGTCACTTTATCCTGGATTAACTTTAATTTGTTGCAATGACAGCGCTTCGTCAGGCATCCGGATAATAATGAAAGGGTCTCAGCAAAACTTAACTAACTTAACTAAACTTTTTTCTTTAAATTTTTTGTTTAGTGGAGTCACTTTATCGATTACAATGTCTGCAAACCGAGCTTAGCGGTTCTTAGCTGGGAAACCGGAGATTGCGAATAATAATGAGAGGGTTTCTGCAAATCAATAGTCAAAGTGTTTACTATGTTTCTGCTAATCTTAGTTCATTCAATTTTTGATTATTGAAGTCACTTTATCGAACGTGTTTCTCTCAGCTCTTTCAAAGTGCACACTAAATTAGTGGCTAACTGCATTGTATTATTGAAAAACTTTAAACTTTAATCTATTCTGGGCATTTGAAGCTTCCTAATGACAATGGAAGGGTCTCAGTTAGTTAATAGTCGAAATGTTTTGCTTGTCAATCGCAGTTATGTCTAGTGAAGTCACTTCATCAAAGATTTACTTCAGTTCAGCTAATAATAACGAAAGGGTCTCAGCAAGTCAATAGTCAAAGTGTTTTCTGTGTTTCTGTCAATCTCAGCTCTTTCAATGTGTACCCAAAATTTTTGGCTCATTTAATTGCTTTATTAAGAGTTACACTTTAATCTGTTCTCTGTTGACAGCGCCTGCAAATCACGCTCGGCGATCCGCTGGGCATTCGAAGTTTCCTGCTGAAGCCCGTGCAGCGTATAACCAAATATCCGCTGCTGTTGGATCGACTGATTACGACTTTCTTTGCGTATCGCCAGCTGATATCGAAGCGAATGTTTGAGTTGTCGTGTCGATTGGAGAAGCGACTTCGCGAGCTGCTCGAGAGGGCGAATCAAGTGGATCAGCTAAATGATATCAAGCACTTTAATGCGGTAATATTTAAAGACAAAAACAAAGACAACATTAACAAACTCTCTCTCTCTCTCTCTCTGTACTTTCAGTTTAATGTGCTGAGCGAGGCAAACTTCATTATGGTGGGCGAGTTTCAGTTGCACGATTCGATGCTGCGTCGCACATATCAGAGCAAATTGTTTGTGTTCAACATCTGCATCGTGTACACGGAGCGAAAGGGACGCAAACACTTGGTGCGGGGCAAATTCGTGCTGCCCGATGTGTGTTTTGTGGCCAAAGCGAAGTCGTTTGTGTTATGCGACAAGTTGCACGAATGCGAATTCATTTGCCAGCAGCCGGCAAAGCTCGACAAATGGGAGACGATAATGCACAAATTGCTGAACGCTGAACCAACAACAACAAACACATGTGATGATAGCTGTGATAAGCGGCAGTCGAACGAAGGAAATGAAACAAAAGTGGCAAATGGAATAGTCAAAAAAGAAGAAGACGAAGAAACAATAGAAAGTACAAAAAGATTCTCCGATCAAGGTGCAATGGCAGCCATCGATGAGGCAACTGCAGTTGATGACACAAGTACGATGGGACGAAAAGCGCTGGAGATTGCAAGAAAGTGGCGGAGAAAAACTTCAGATTCCGCACACAGCACATGGTACACGTTATAAGGATTGCTGTCCCGCTCTCTCTCTCTCTCTATCTCTCTCTTTCGCTGCTGCCAGGTGGCTGATAAAATGGATGGGTAAAATGCCATAACAGGCAATTAAATTTTTAATAAAATGTTACGCAAGAGTTTATGACATAAATCAAAGGCATATGTAAATAATGGAATAACCTCCAATCCCTCCTCCCTCTCTTTCTCTCCTAGCACTCGCCATCACGCTCACTTTGTGCTCCACATTCAGCTTCGGAAGCTGCACAGCAAACAAAGGGCGATAAAAATAAATAACAAAGGCAGCAGCGACCAACAAAATATTACTCAGCAATGACGCACTTCATGCACCCTTCACTTTGAGTTTTGAGTCGTAAAAATTTCACGCAATGAAAATAGCTCTTTAAACATTTCGTTGTTGTTGTGAATTGTACAATTTGCTTATCTATTAAAGAATCATGTTTCGTAGCTTTAAAAGAAAACTTGTACTTTTAAGACAATTATTGTTATTGTGATTTTATTGAAATAATGAATTCTATTCAGGCTATGTTAAGTTTTCCTTTGTTTGTTAACATCATTTAAGTTTAGTTGGCAATTTATTAAATTTAATTTTATTATTTGATGTGTTAAGAGAATGCAATAATTAGATTTGCTGCAAGAAATCAATTTGGATTCGTTTTGTAATTTTTGTAATTGTAATTTTATTACAATTGTACAACTTTTTGTAGTCATTTTGATTTTGTTACTTCAAATAATTTGTACAACTATTGGAAATCATTTTTAGTTGTAATTTCAAACATTTTTTTTTTTTTATTATTTAAAAAAACGAAATATTAGAAAACTTTACTTTATATGTACTTTTAACAAAATTATATTCCAAACACAATTTATTGAAAATGAAACAACATTGCTTGCATTTTTCTGTTCATAAAATAATGTTATCTTAATCGTGGTTAAAATTTTGAATCAAGATTATATGATGTCAAAAATGAACCAAGGGGGCTCAAGATTAAAATTCATCAAAAATTCTAGATTGTCCAATCTTTAAATAAAAGATTGCAATGTTGTTATAAGAATCGCAAATTCTTAAATTTCAACCAAGAAGGCAAATTCTTAAATCAACATCAAACGTTCTAAAATGTAGAATATTTAAAATAAAACAAAAACAAAAGATTTATACAGCTCTTTATATATATTTAATTGGGCGTTTACCTTTTAGATCTGTTATACTTAAAACTAGATTGAAGAACAAAATCTTGTTTAAAGATTTCATTCGGATTCATAATTTGCAATCTACGTTTCAATTTACATTATTTCTATCTGTGAATATAGTTATTATTTATTTCATAATAGTAGAAATCATTATTGATCAACAAAAAATTATTATTTGTTGTTCATTTGTTCATTTCATTTTGGTATTTTTATAAAACTTTAGATAGTTGCTGTGGTTTTCATGAAATTATTGCTGCGAAGACTTGCTCAACTTTTTGTTGGTCATATATTATATAATGTTAATAATCAGCAGCAATTTGCAAGAGTTGAACGAAAACCACATTCAATCGACTACGTCTGACCACAGCACAGTACATATATATATATATATATATATATATATATATATATATATATATATATATATATATATAGTTATATATATATGTATAATATTAAGTTCTGCTTTTGATATTGTTGTTGATGCAAAAACTCAATAATTGCGCCTTGAAGCTGTGACTAAATACACACCAGCAGCCACTTCACAAAGTCTGTGAGTGCTTGTGTGTGTGTGTGTGTGTGTGTGTAAGTGTGAGTGTGTGGAATGCCTGGCAGTCGATGAATTGATTTATGTGCTTGTTTGTCAGTTGACCTGCAACTTGTGCATAAATTTCAAATTTGCTGCCACCAACACACACAGACAAAGACACAACCACACCACACACACACACACACACACACACACATTGCTTATACGCAATGTGTTTTGTGGCCTACACTAATACACATGTCCGAAAGTTTCTTCAACAAAATGATGATAGTATTCTGTCGACTTGCAAAGGGTGAGCCAACAAAGGGGCAATGAGAAGTGTGAAGGAGAGATGTTTGAGAGGGTGGCTCGGGTGGAGAGAGTGAGGGGGGGATGTTGTGTGCCTGACATTGCCCTGCAGATTGTTTCGACAAGTTTTCGTGTAGCTGCCACCAAAAACTTTGCCTTGGCATCTTCATAAATATTTTGAGTTGTTGTCTAACGATATGTTGCTGCTGTCGGTTGCCTGCTGCAACCACTGGCTGCCACTGCAGGTGCAGCTGCAACAACAACAACAACAAATGTGACGCGAAGAAACAACAAGTATGTACAACTATTTTAAGCGCGCTTAAAAGCCCCTGAAACAAATATATTTCGTTTAGTATTTAGTACTTACACCCCAAGTACTTTCTCCTCTCTCTCTCCTCCCTCTCCCTCTCCTCACTCCGAAATGTAACGAAACGAAAGGAAAAAAAAACGTATAGTGCGAAGTTTGAAGAAGTTGACAAAGTCACTTTTGCCAGAGATCTAGGAAACTGGAGCAGCTCAGCATGGAAAATAGTACGAGCATCTTGTGGATTACAACAAGAACAACAGCAAACAAGCAGCGTGTAAGCCACAAGTTCAGCGACAGTGATGACAGTGGATTAGCGCTGGGCTTGAGGTCGTGACACGACACGACACGAGACAGTAGGGAACATATTTAACCTTAACTGAAGATGAATAGTCGACCTAATGATAACGAAGTTAAGTCAGCTTAGGAGTAGATATAATTAAGCTAAGATGAAGATGAATTCATAAGCAAAAAAACTATTCAAGTGTGCTGTGAAGCGTCTTAAAATAAATACACATAAATTAATACTAAATTTTCAAATTTTCAAAATTATTGGTATGATATGCGCTGCTGAGAAACTTGGTAAATTAGATTGGGAATTTTCTATATTTTCAAAGAGAATAACAAAATTACTTTTCATGAAAATATATAGAGAGTATCTCACAGTTGAGCACACTCGACTGTAGCTTTCTTACTTGATTTGTTCTCTAATGTTGTGTACACTTTAAATGCTATACCATAAAAATAGTCTGGGACTTTTTAAAATTATAATTATTTATTCATGTTTATTTAATATTCTACATGTATTAAACTAAATATGCAGGCTTCAGCTGTTTATAGTTAGTATAAGTAAATAGTATTATTACACATTACGTATACGTATTGCCTATGCGTTTTACGTTTACGTATTGCCCATGCATATTACGTATACGTATTACCCATGCATAATACGTATACGTATTCCTTATATGTATTACTTCTACGTATTGATTATATGTATTACGTATACGTATTGCTTATACTTATTACGTATACGTACTGCTTATTCGTATTACGCATACGTATTGATAATATGTATTACGTATACGTATTACTTATATGTATTGCGTATACCTGCTACGTACGTTCTTGAAATTTCAATACGAAGCTATCACTGATAAAGCAACTCTTTAAGTTGCTGAGCATTGCTAATTGAGCAATTAAAATGCCTACATCGAAGTTATCAACGCAGTCAAATCAAAGCGACTGCGTTTTAAATGCAGTAGTGCACTTTTGGGAGCATGTGAACACGATTTCAATGACCATGAGGAACGATTGCAAGTGTGTGTGTGTGTGAGTGTGTGTGATTATCAAAATGGTCATACAATAGACAGAAATCTGCGCTGCAAAATGTTGGGCGGCGGCATGTCGTTAAAACAATAACAGCAAATGGACGAGGAGCTCTTTCCATTGCAATTGCGGCTGTTGCCAACCGACAACAACAGCAGCAAAACAATAAAAATAAAAGTAGAGCTGAAGAGTAGAGGAGTGAAGCAAGATAAGCTGAAAGTAGAAGAAACGGAAGGGAGGAGAATGATGAAGGGAGAGAAGAGAACAACGCTGCGCAGCACGCACCCAATGAAAATCGCACAACAGCAATTTCTATTTGGTTGCGTTGCCAGGAGAGGGTGAGGGTGAGAGAAGGTAAGAGAGAGAGGGAAAGATTGCCATGCCGTGTGCATTCCTTTGTCACTTTCATCCTGCCACTTTCTCCCTTGTTCCCGCTGCTTGCCACACGCACTTGCAACAACAGCAAAACTTGACGCCTCAAAATAGTGATGACTTTCCACTTTTGGTCAATGTGTGTGCTACAACGAATGCATGTGTGTGTGTTTGTGTGTGTATATTTACAGTTGTGGCCACGCAAGTTTGACTTATCGATAATATATCGACACTGGAATGCTTTGTCATTGCGCAAAGTTTGTG
The DNA here is from genome assembly GCA_023558445.1 of Drosophila pallidifrons. Taxonomy (NCBI): domain Eukaryota; kingdom Metazoa; phylum Arthropoda; class Insecta; order Diptera; family Drosophilidae; genus Drosophila; species Drosophila pallidifrons. Next base: position 23,653,930 of record CM042351.1, on the reverse strand, counting down.
AGACAAATTCGCCAAACATTAAAGCACACATACATAAAACTTACATTTATTACAGATTGCGTATTGATAAACTGTCAAGAGAGCAAAAATTGGATGTATCGATAATAATATCGGCAGTTGCAGTAGAGGGGAGTAGCAAGCACTTTGTAATACATAGCAACATTCTATTTGTCAGCTAAATTTCTAAATATTATTGTGTTGGCAGCATAAGTTAATTGTGTAACGATAAGATTTCTCGATAAGGTTATCGATAAATCGAGAGTAATTAATCATTCAATTAATGGCAACATTATTTGCAGATGGAATTTGTAAATAACTATGTCTAAAAAGTTTAAGCTCTTCTTCCACCAATAGCAACAGTCGACACATTTATTGATAATTTGCGATTAATCGATAAATATTTATTTTCACCTTTATAAGCAGTAACACTTTTAAATACAAATCTCTGTGTAGCATGAGTTCATCATGCATTAATTACAACTATCGATATAGTTATCGATAACTTCCGATTACTAAATAATTAGTTTATACTTACATTTATATGTAACAATCATGAGTTCATTATGCATCGATAACATTAATCGATAACAATTATCGATGACTTGAATGTAATCAGTAATCGATAGATAGCAACATTATTTTGATTCAAGTTTTCAAATAGCATGTTGCGTCAGCAGCATGACTTCATTATATAGCCGCAGAAGCAATCGATATACATAATTATCGATAACATGAATTTAATTGATAATTTTACGTTTAACTATAGCATGGAGAGTTTGCATTTATTCAAGATGGGTAAACTCTGCTCAACCGATAGTCAAATGCAAAATACATTATGTCACCTATTCAGATCGATTAAAATCGATAACGTAACGCACTGGACGCGCTGTGTTGGAGCAATTGATGCCCCAAATCCAGCTGCAGCTGCTATTTAGGGCGCTGGCTTTTCCAACCCGTTGGCTGATTAGCCATAATAGAGGCAGAAGCTGCCAAGCATGCATCTTCACTTACCCTCTCTCTTTCATATAAGGTGCTCGCTGCAAATGCATCCCTCAACGCGCTGCAGCCCTGGCGTGCTTGCTTGGGATAACACAAGCTAAGCTAAGCAGCAAAAAGTTACACGCAACAACTTTGCTCAGTGGCTCTATGTGTATGCATAGCTAAATATACATACATATATGTATTTAAAGAGAGAGAGAGAGAGGGAGGAAGGTTAGAGGTTAGCTGACTGCTGTCCATAAGCTGGATGCAGCATATTTCCCTTCATGCGGCAACTGGCTGGCTTGCTTGCTTGCTTTTTTCAGCTGTTGCAAGTGAACACGGTAGATTTGCCACTTTCAAAACCAGCAACAAAACGCATAAATGTGCACACAAAAGCAGTTCACATAGAGATACTTTCTCTTTCGCTCTCTCTCTCTCTCTCACGCTCACGCTCTCTCCTTTGCTTACTGTCTCGCTTTGGCGCTCTTGAAGCACTTTTGGCCTTGTTTGCACCCGTGGGGCCAACTTCAATTCAAAGCGAACAAACTAATTTCCTATGCAAATTGAATGGCAGTCAAGTGTGCGAAGTTCGAGATACATTTGTGCAGCGCCAAATGCTTTTAAAAACAACCTCCTTCCACTCTCTTCTCCCCTCCCCCGTCAGTCTCCTCCTCCTTCACCGCACACAACCCGCAAAAACGCAAAAACTGTGTCAGTTAAATGCTAAGCCAGGCAGAGCTTTCAGAGAGTTTGCTCGCTTGCTTTGCCAGATGCTGCACACGCTACATGCTGCATGCGGCATGCGGCATGTGGCATGCTGCTGGCCCCTTGGCTGCTGGTAAGATTGCCTCTCTGTTCTGTTGTTGTTGCTGTTGCCTTGGTTATATAATTTACTTTTCATTTTAATTACTAAGTGGTTTGTGCAAATTAATTGCCACCCGCACTTGAATCCACATGCATATCCGCATCCGCATCCGCATTCTCCACATTCCCATCCTCATCCGACTTCGTTGTCCTGCTGCATGCATTGGCCGCATTGCCAACGCGTATTGTTATTGTTGAGCACGATTGTTTTGGGAGTGAAGCTGGAGTCGGGGTGGCAAATATTTGACTGCAAATTACAAGCACACGTGTGCGCCGGCCATAGAATTCTCATATTTGCATAGACAAAATCAAACAAACGCATCGATAACATTGCTACAGATACAGTTTTGGGGGCGGGTTATATCTATATATGTTATACATACTCGTATAGATTGGAGGGCAGTCTGGACAATTGTTATGCATATGGATACGCTTCTCTTATCTGCATGTAAATATTACTCATACGTAACCCACAACAGAAAGCCAGTTTTTTTCTTGTTTTATTTCCTACAAAACACAAAGGGCAAGCGTAAACTTCAAACTACAAATTGTAAACTGCAAAACACTGTCAACTGGCAACTGGCAACTGGCAACTGGCAACTGCAAGCTGCAGCTTCGAGTTTCTTTAATTGCATTTTCAACAGCAAATCTCTATTTTGGGCGTTGCTACAGAGTTCTGGAAGTTCGCCTTAGATGACAGTGCTTTCATTGCAAATGTGTAGCATTGAGTTTTAAGGGGAGATTACCAAAAGAACATTACACTAGGGTTGCCAGATTGACGGAAACTGCCAGTGCACATTACATTAGAGTTGCCAGATTTTCTTGTTTTTTTGAGTGGCTACTGAAATTTGAGCAGATTAAGCTAGTAAAGAGGCTTATTGAAAGTGAATTATTAGCATCGCTTTACTGCCGATTAGAGTTGCCAGATTGCTACATTTTAACTGGAAAAATGTTGGCACATTATTTTGCTTTTGGTTTTTAGCCTACCGAAAATCGAAGTAGTGAAAACGTATTCTTTATAATAAGTGAATTATTAGCATCACTTTACTGCCCGTCAGTTCTGCCAGATTGCTACTTGTTTACTGGGAAAGAGTAGCTAGATGGTTTTGAAGATGGTTTTTAAGCCTACCGAAAATCGGAAAACATTATTAGCATAATTTAACTGCCGGTTAGAGTTGCCAGATTGCTAAATTTTTCCAGGGAAAGAGAGGTTTTTGGCATTTTGTTTTTAGCCCAGAGAAACTCAAAGTAGTAACATAAATGTCTTATGCGATATGGTAAGTGGTTTATTAGCCGAGCTTTACTGCAGTTGGTATTGTCAGATTTCAACATTTTTGCTAGGAAAGCGTTAGCGTTGCCAGATTGCTACGTATTTACTCAGAAAGAGTTGTCAGATGGCTTTGCTTTTGGTTTTGAGCCTACCGAAACCGAATAAGTTAATATGGCTTATGGAATGTGGAATATTACTGCCTTAGTGTTGCCAGATTGCAACATTTTTGCTGGGAAAGCGTTGCCCAATGGTTTTGCTTTTGGTTTGAAGATATACCGAAAATCCAAGTAGTAAATACTTTATATCTTACGGAAAGTGGATTATTAGGATAGCTTAAGTGTTAGTGTTAGTGTTGCCACATTGCTACATATTTACGGGGGAAGAGTTGCCAGATGGTTTTGATTTTGGGTTTTAAATTACCAATAATCTAAAATGCTATTAAAGTTTGTGAAAAGTTGATCATTATTATAACTTTATTGCCAGTTACAGTTGTCAGATTTGTACATTTTTAATTAGAAAGAGTTGTCATACGGTTTTTTGAAAACGAATATCAAAGAAGCAAAATTCCTTATGCCAGCAAAAAGCTATTACAACTTATGGAAATACGGTCAGAGTTTGCTGGCAGTTTGCTGCATTTATTTGTGCATATATATTTTAATTTTAAATAATGACAAATGCACTGAAATATTTTGTTTTTAAAGGCCAAGTCAAAAGCAGCTTTAATTTGGCTTAAGTTGTAATACCCTATACACGAGTAATTGGCACTAAAGGCTAGATTGTTTACTCCAAAGTAAAAAAGGTAACAAAAAGAATAAAAAGATAATGTAAAATAATATATAAATAACGTTGCCATTTTTCCATCTTTCTTTTAAAATACGCACTAAACAAATTAAGAGATAAGCTTTAAAGTAAAATTTAAAGTTAATCAGAGCTTTCATTAATTACTTAGAGACCAAGAATTTTCTTAATACCGAAAACAAAGTGTATCTCTAAATATAAAGTTTAGCATTATAAAAACTGTAGTTCTACATTTATAACTTGACATATATCCCCTTGAGTTTAATTATTTCTGCCTATTTAGTGCGGCATTAAAGGCAGTGAAAAGTGAAAAGTCTGAATGCAAAGCCTGTCAAGGTTCTTTAAGCACGAAATTGATTACAACTTTGGTACAAATAAAAGCATTAATATCCTGTAAAAGCATAAAATTGGTATAGAAGGTAGCTTGACTTAGAAAATTCTTTAAAAAACTGAAAAATGAAGTTTAACTGAGAGCAAATTGAATATCTGCTAGTGTTATACTCAATTTATTTGCACTCATTGATGCATTGGTATTCATAAAGTGTTCTTTATGTTGTCTAGAGTATACTGGTAGTCGATCATAGCCGCAGTGGTGCGAATTCATTTCTTTTTGCTGCGGCTGTTTGGTGAAACACGCATTAAAGCGCCCAGAAATCAGAAACATATATCATGGCCTCCAGCAGCTGTAGGCAGAAGCCTGGCCCAAGTCATTGGTGGAAAGAGCATGCAACGAGCTGGCTGATGAGCAAGCAGGAGGGAAGAGGAGGGGAGAGAGAAAGAAGAGAGGGCAGCACTTAAAAATTCCCGACAGATAAGCACTGGCTGACAAGTAGCGTGATGCGTGGCCGGCGTAAAAATGAAACTCATTCGTCATAAGAGCTGCTGCTGGCAAAAGCGAGACAGAGACAGAGAGAGAGAGAGAAAGAGAGAGAGAGAGAGAATGGTACTGAAGCATCAGCTGGAGAGACGCACGTGCGTTCTAACAAGGAGCATGCAAGAAGCCAACTACAATTGTTGTAGCTGTTGCTGTTGATGTTGCTGTTGCTGTTGCAACTATGGCAGCATTTATGATGCTTTGATATATTGAAGTGGCAGACAGGCGGGCAAATAACAAGCACAACTCGACTCCTGAACGTTTGTATACCCTGTGGAATGGGATTTAGCAAAGGTAGGCAAGACTAACAAATTATAAAGCGTTAAATTCCAGTAATCAAGCTGGCTGATAATTAAAAGGATAAACAAAATGATAAAAAATATTTGAAGTTGTATTTAAAATATTGATGTTGAAATAAAATATGCGAGTCTGTCAATCAAAGCTTTTCGTTTCTAAGTGAACATAAAAAAGAGCAAAAATACTAAAGTATACCAAAAATTGTATAAGGTATATTGATATATACATTAACAAACATTTAAATATACCAAAGTTGTATTTAGTATATTGATATACTACTGCATTCTAAATATAACATACAAAATGCAAAATGCCATACAAAAGCTTTTTTCGTTCGGCCTAAACAGACATCAAAAGAGTATACCAAAAATTGTATAATTTTTATTGATATATTCATTAACAAACATTTCAACAGAAAAAAACGCAAATATACCAAAGTTATATATGGTATATTGATATACTATTACATTCTAAATATACCATAAAATATAAATATATGTCCATCAAAGCTTTTCGTTAGGGTTGAAAGAAAAATCAACTGAAATTCCATAATCACGTATTCTGACAAGAGCAAAAAAAAGTATCAAAATATATCAAAAGTTGTATTTCGTATATCGATATACGATATATTATATTCAAAATATACCATAGCTGCAGTTTTGTAATCAAGCTGTCTGACAATTAAACACATGAAAACATCAAAAATTCTAAAATATAATAAAAGTGGTATTTCGTATATTGATATACTACTACATTGAAAATATACCATATACAATATACTAATTAATATTATATGTGAGTCTGTCAATCAAAGGTGTTGAAATAACTACTGCATTTTTAAAAATCTGTTTTGAGTTTCGCAAAGTTCTTACATTAATAAATAAAAATGAATAAATAAAGATTTCAATTGTCGAGTGCAATATAAAGTTGAAGTCAATAAAGATAGCACACCTCAATATATACAGTATAATTTCTTTATATTTGATTGCTTTTTTTTTCTAGTCTTCATAAATGACTCAAATTAAAAGCAATTCATTTCGAGCTTTACTATAGAGTCGATGGCCTTAGTAGCTAGCACTGCCTTCTTTTAGTTTTTATATTATTTGGTATAATAATTAACATGTAAATAAAAAAATAGTGTATTAATATATTGATTGCAACATTTCTAGGATAACTATTAGTCGTGATTGCTCAATGTATGCTGAGTGCTGTTTGAGTACAAGTTGTACGTCAGTTGTTGCCATGACAAACAAGCGTCATCAGTTGACAGTCATAAAATCAAACATACACATGAGTGTGTTAGTGTGTGTATGTGGGTGTGTGTGCGTCAAGCAAAAGACAGACAGAGAGACAGTACAGTCAGGACACCCTGTGTATGTGTGTATTCGCATAACAGTCGAGTCGCTTATGCAGCTCAAATATTTTTGCAACAATTTCGCTCGTTTGCTGGGCAAATTTACTTTTAGTTATGCGGCCATTTGCAACAAGAAACTTTCCCAACAAAAAACTGCCGTCGGGCAAATTCGAACTGAAACTGAAGCTGAAGCTGATGCTGAAACTGGACAGGAGTTTGCAGGAGTAGCCAAAGGAGCAGGAAGTCTGCTCTGCTCATGGAATGGCGGCTGTGCGGCAAGCGCATCTAATTGATTGACAGGACGAGGGGGAGCTGCCACTCAGGGCATAATTAAAAGCACATTTATTTCAATTTTCAACGCTAAAGTGGCCATCGAGCCACTCCACTCCAGTCCATCCACCATCCACCATCAGCATCAGCCAACGAAACGAATACATGAGCATGAGCAGCAGTCATAGCCATAGCCATAGCCATAGCCGAGGACATCGTCGCCAGGACAACAAATGAAATTCGCCTGACAATCTCAGGCTGCCTGGCGAGGCATAAAGTAATTGATGAACAACAAAGAGCGAACCATCCGAGAATTCTTCAACACCAAATAAATCTCTCTATCTCTCTCTTTCATTCAGTCTCACTCTAACTCTGTTTCAGTTGCGCTAATTTTATGTGAGGTAGCTTCGCTATGATTTTGGCTTACAAATTATGTTGCAATAAGAAATCATCTAAGGGTAACTAACCTTATTTCGGCTATCTTAAATACTGAATACTTTAAAGTAAACTCTTTTTTACTATCTCAAATACTGAATATTTTCTAGTGACTGCCAAAATAAGCGTTATACTACATAGAGAGAACAAATCTAGATAGAGAAATATTGATTTCAGATTTTTTTCGATCTTAAAAAGAACAATCTTGAAATAAGATTTTTAGGTTGAAACAATCTTAAATCAAAATTTAAAAATGATTCATTCTATATTCAAAAGTCGATTGAAAATATTGATTTGAACTTCCTTCGAACTTAAAAAGAACAATCTTGAAATAATATTTGTAGGTTTAGGCAATCTTAAGTCCACATTTGAATGCTTAGTTTGCATTTTAAGGTTAAAAACATCTTAGTTTAAGATAGTTTAAAATTTAAGTTTAATTCAAGAATGCTTTATTTTGGATTGAATAGAAGATTGCAAATCTCAATTTACGATTTTTCGATCTTGACATGAATAATTTTATTCTTGTTTCAATTTTTTACGCACTACATATTTTTAATTCTGTGCAGATCTGAGGGAAATGGTGGATAGGTCATGATATAGTATTAACACTCTGACTCGAGCGTTATGAATAAGAGAATTGTTTTCTTGACAAATTTCAATAATGTTGTATTAATTATTAGGCAATATAATAAATTATACAACTTGATGAAAAAATTCAAGTTTTATTATGTAATTTATTTCCATTACTAATCAAGCAATGTTTCAGTTGTGTAACACAACGCTTCATCAAGCGAAGAGACATTTCCCAATTGCAGCGTATATAAACCAAACAAGCAATAACAAAGTGATGTCAAGTACTTGGCAACGAATTCATTTCGAGTCTCTGACCTAATGATATATGCTGTGCTCTCAGTTTCCGATATTCCTGTCATTTTTTTTTTTGTGTGTTTTTGTTGTACTTTGTGGACTCTCAAAAAAGTGTTGCCTACATTTCGGCGCAAGCAAAATCGAAACGAAAGAAACGAAAATGAAAACGTTAATGAAAATCTGAATCGAGTGCATATTTTGTGTTTTCAAGCGTTGTGTATATGTATGTATTTCCGTTAAGAGACGGCTTAAATTCCACACTCCTCTCGGCAATTGAGTTGAATTGATTTAAAGAGCCTGCAAACAATTGCGCATTAATCACATGACAGCGCACAGGGAAAGAGAAGCTGACAAACACAGTTACTCGAATTAGTTTTGCCCACAGTCGGGGTAATTTTTGGAAAAATGCCAAACAAATAAAATGCAGTCAGAGCTGACAGACATAAGTAAACATTTGAATGACATTTTCCTGATGGCCAAAAAGAGTGAATGCAAAATTGAGAAAACGAATCTCTTTCAATTAGCAATTTTACGCCACTTCTAATGCAAATGCGAATGAGAATGATTAAAATAGGATTTAAATAAATTTTGTTTTTTAAATGGATAATTCTAGAAATGTTTATTACAAACTAATAACTTTTTTCTCGATCCTGAAATAATGCAAAAGTTTATCACTGAAAAATTCTGAAATAATTAGTTATTGATTTAGAGTTAATTAATTAAGACTTATAAGAAAAGTTACAGTCAAGTATAATATACCTAAAAAATATTACAAATATACCAAAAAAGTATATTTAGTATTGAGATCAAAATATACCAGATTGTCAGCTAAGCAGCAACCAAAATCTCAGGAAAAAACCAACTAAAGTCGAATGTTCTTGGCTGTTCGATACTCTCACTCATTTTAAACAAGCATTAGTTAGAAAAATATACCAAATTAATATACCAAAATATACTGAAGACTATATTTGGTATATGGATTCATTATTACTTTGAAAGATACAGAATACCGCACATTTATATACCACAAAAATACTAAAATATACCAATGGATGTATTTGTTATATCAATATAGTAATACACTCAAAATATACTAAAATATACCATATTATGAGCTTGTACATATGTGCCAAAATTCAAAATCGATTTATGAAGGCGAAAGAGGGCGTGGCTAGAATTGGAAGCAAACTTATTTGCAAGTTCTTTGAAAAAAAAAACAGTATATCTGTATTTATTTCATAGCCTTCATTTTTAGTCTCAGTCACACGCTTATCTCAAATGTCTTTGGTGGATTCCAGCTGTTCGGCTTGCGCTTTTGTTGTTGCCCTTAGCATTTATCATTTGCTCATAAATAGGTTCAATTATGGCCAGCAAATTGTTGAACAACATTTTCATAATTATCAGACTGAGCGGGCCACAAAGTCCAGTCTGTGAAGCGGCACGACAACGGCGAAGTTACTAACTCTCTCCCTCTCTTTCTTCCTCTCTCTCTCCCTCCCTCGTTCTTTTCATTCTCTGGCAACCCTAATTGAAAGATGTAAAACGTTAGCTCGTTGTTAGGCGAGATTGCAATAGAGTCCAAGGGAAAAGTGGGAGTATGAGAGGGCGGGCCAAGTCGGGGTCAAAGCTGATAATGAGCACAAAAACTCTGCAAGTGGAACTATCTTGCAAGTCATGTCCTCAGTCCTGTGTCCTGTGTCCTGTGTGATGCTGTCGTCGCTTTCTTTTTATTAAAACATAACTTGCATGCAATAGGAAAAGACCTTATACCCTGTAAATATGTGATTATTATTCTTGAATTTAAATTGATTTTTCCTTAAAAGTTTCCTTTCTACTTTTATTGCAGCTGCTTCAGTAACATTATGAAAGTATTTTAAATCTCATTTAAAATTTGATATTTTCATTTATTAATGTTGCTCAAGTTGGACAAATTCATGTAATAATAAAATAATATACAAAATAACAGCAAAGTATTGCTTAAATTATTATCACATTTTTAAAGTTGCCTTTTTTAATTAATTTGTCCCTTTCTTTTTGTTGCTTTTTGTTTATCAATTTCTCCTGCTCACATTCTCAATTGCTAATACTCTATAGTAAGTGTTCTTAAATAACATATATTTCCAAAAAAAATAATTTGAAATAAAAATTACGAAAGTATTACCTCATGGAGAATTAAAAACAATTCATTTATTCACAATTTAATTTAAAATCTGAATTTAAAAAAAGTGAAGAAACTAGATTATTTTGTTCTATTGTGGATGATGAATAGACAATAATTAAAATATGAATTTATTTAAAAGTAAATTTAAATAATAAATTCAACTTTTTAATTGACCAATAAATTTTATTTTTTAGTAATTAATTTAGGAGGAAATTTAATACATCTTTACATATGACTCTAATCTACTGTTACTATGATTGTAATACTATTCTATACTATAGTATTGTAGTATATTAGTATGTGAATGTATCAGTATATTAGTATATTAATATATTAGTATATCAGTATATCAGTATATATCAGTATATAAGTATATTAGTATATTTGTATATTAGTATATTAGTATATTAGTATATTAGTATATAAGTATATTAGTAAACTATGAGGAGTTTATTTGCAGTAAACATTTCTTAACATATAAAACCCGCTTTAGGTCAGCATTATCCAGGGTATCCAAATTGGTTTCCACCAGCTGCAGTGCGAGTTTGTGATGGTGTTGTATGTGTGTGTGTGAGTTTATGTGTGTGTGTGTGTGTGTGTGTGTGTGTGTGTGTGCGAAGCGAAGATTGTCGTGGCAAAGCAAGTGCTTTGTGTCGCCATTGTGTAAGCGATGATGCTGGTCACCATCGCAACCACCACGGACAATGTGCAATAGCAATCGCAGTGGCAGCAACAGCAACAGCAACAGCCTAGTGTATCAGCAACAGGAGCAGGAGCAGCAGCAGCCACCGCACGCCCAACAGCAATGTGCAGCAGGGTGAAGCTTGCTTTTCAGTTCAACTTTCTTTTATTATTACATTAGTTCGTTGCTGTTGCTGCTGTTGTCGCTGTTGCATGGCAGTTAATAGAAAAATCTGCAGCGCGCAAAGTCTTTGAAAGTTTCTGCAACTAACTTGCCCTACACACACACACACACACACACACACACACACACACACACACACACACATACAGAGCATTGCTTTTTCCCCGCTGCGCCTTGTTCTAGCCGTTGCTCTTTTTTTTCTTTGCTGTTTTCTGTTCTCTTGCTGTCGCCCTCGCTCTTGCAGCGGGTGTATTTCATAATTTAGCTTGTCGCTGCACACTATTCACATTTTGCAATACTGTACTCCCCCTCCCCTCACACTACCACTCCCTTTCTTTCCCCCCATCGAGCGCCTTGTCAACCCATTCGCTTGGCACACAATTTTGAGTTAACTTGATTTTCTCTCTTGTCTTTTGCTTTTTACTTTTTGTTTTCTACATTCTCTTTTTTTTTTTAATTCAGCAGTTGTTTTCTTCTTCTGCTTTCTTTCTTTCCTTTTCTGTTGCAACTTCGCCGTCGTCGTCTTTTGTAGTTTGGCTTTTGTGTTGCTTTGTTTGTGTCTGGTGCAGCGTGAAATTGAATTAGGTCAATGCGTCAAGTAAAAGTGCCAAATATAAAATGACAACAAAAACAGCTGCACACAAAACTACAGCAACAACAACAACAACAACTACACTGCACAAAAGCGCAATAAAGGAAATATGCTTTTGTATTCTCCAACTCCAACTCCAACTCCATTTCAAACTCTAACTTCGCCTTGGCCTTTGAAAGTCAGTGTGCATTTTTCTTTTTATTTTTTGTACTGTTGCCACTTCGAAAGTTCAATATGAAATATGCCCCCAAGTGTTGCTGTTGCTGAGAAATTGCCATCGAGTCTGTTTGCTCCTCATGTATGGTACGCTCTGTGTTTCAGGGACAATAAATGGATGTTGTATGATTAAGTGACAATTTGTAGCTCTAAAGTCGGAAAGTAAAAATAATGCTCTTTACTGCATACAACAAGGAAGAAACTGATGTCACTAACAGCTCTCAAAAACAAGCGAAACAATGGAGTAGGTTTTAGTATTTTCACTATATAAATTTGGTATATTTTATCATTGTAACTTGCTTAAAATTTTAAAATTAATTTGGTATATTTTGCAAACTTAAACTTTCTTAGAATCTTATAACTTTCGTAGAAATGGTATCATTAATTTGGTATATTTTATCATTAAATGTTTCTTAATATTTACCATGAATATTATCATTAAAATATACCATAAATATACCATAATGTATACTTTAACATATATTTAGTATATTGCCAAAGTGCTGTAAGAACAATTGTATATTTCATCATTAAAAGTTGCTTACAATGTTGTCATAAAATATGCCGAATATACTAAAAATACTAATAAGATACATTTGGTATACTGCTAAAGTGCTGTAAAAACCCTGAGAGCTCTGTATCTTATAGAAATTACATTATTATTATTGTAAGTTTTCACTTTTGGAAGAATTCGTTTATTTATATTTTATTAAAAATGTTGAATTACCACTTTAACATATTTTTTTATAAACCAGAACCTTTTCTTCTTAAGCTTGCTATAAAATGGTCCTAAGATGTGTGTCTGGGAGTGCAAGAAATACTCTTGACTCCAACTTTTTTACATGCAAATTTGCAATTAATTTTCACCACATTATTACACACGACATTAGATTGATAGACATGAGAACAGCAAATTAAACTTGTAATTAAATGCCAACTTCACCAGACTTTTGCCTTGATTGAATAACGCACAAAGGTATATGTTCATATGTTTTAATATTTCAGGCAGAATGTTTTCAGCAGACAAATGTATAATAAACTTGTAAAGGAAATGTTCACTACATCTTTCTTGCGCATGTAATAAAATCATTTGTTAATCCTATTCAGATAATCAGTAAATAAAAACAATCTCACAAATTAATGGGAAAATGAGAGAGATGGGATTATTATTAATTTTCAGCACTTTGTTGACCAAACACACAAAAAAAAGACTAAATAAAACAATTTTGTTGGGGCTGAAAGTGCGTCGTTAGCCACTTTGGTGAGTAATTACTGAAAGTATTCCCCGAGCAACAACTACGAGCAAATATTTTATTATGATCAGCATTATAGTTAAGCAAATACAAATAAAAATAAAAATAATAATAGCAGCTGCAATTACATTTACGCTACACGCACAAATGGCCAACTAAATCATAATTATGACAGCAACTGTTGCAGGCAGCAACAGCAACAGCAACAACCACGACAACGGCAACAGCATTAACAGCAGCAGCAGCAGCCCATTAACAATCTCAATAATTTGCAAATAATTTATTAGCCGTCGTGGATCGAAAGCTCTTGAAAGTTTGCGCAGCAGCAAACAAAAAATGGCAACAAGCAAATTTTGCAATTAGCACAAAAAAATTAAATGTATTAAATAAGCAAACAGTGGAAAAAGAGCAAAACTAATAGAAAACACCGAATTTAAAATACTCTCAATATTAATTTAATATTCCTATAATGATATTATCATGTTATCATCCTAAGTACTTTATCCTATTTCCTATATCCTATATCCTATATCCTATATCCTATATCCTATATCCTATATCCTATATCCTATATCCTATATCCTATATCCTATATCCTATATCCTATATCCTATATCCTATATCCTATATCCTATATCCTATATCCTATATCCTATATCCTATATCCTATATCCTATATCCTATATCCTATATCCTATATCCTATATCCTATATCCTATATCCTATATCCTATATCCTATATCCTATATCCTATATCCTATATCCTATATCCTATATCCTATATCCTATATCCTATATCCTATATCCTATATCCTATATCCTATATCCTATATCCTATATCCTATATCCTATATCCTATATCCTATATCCTATATCCTATATCCTATATCCTATATCTGTTATACTATATCTGTTATACTATATCTGTTATACTATATCTGTTATACTATATTTGTTATACTATATTTGTTATACTATATTTGTTATACTATATTTGTTATACTATATCTGTTATACTATGTCTGTTATACTATATCTGTTATACTATATCATATATATTTATATGTCTTATGTTCCATATTCTTTATTTCATATTTATCATTCTTATTTGTATTTTTACATGTTGCTTCAACATTTTAATACACCCAATCGCTAGGTTAGGGTATATTAAATCCCAGTGCGGTCATTAATTGAATTTTACGCTCTAATAAGTCCGCACGGAAGCCAATGAATGGGCATGCCCCATTCTGATTACATATCTGTATAAGTATTTACAAGCCAAAATGTAATATGTTTTATGTGGCTCATGAGTGTGTGTATGAACGTGCAAATACCCTGTAAAATTATGCAAAAAGCATTCAGTGAAAATATCAATTAAAAAAGGATCTACAATTGGAACTATTCACTAAAATATTCTTCAATATTTCTTGAGTAATCAAAGTGAAATAATTCTTGAGTAATCTAAGCTACCCCATTGTAATAGGTGCGCTTTAAAGAGGGTATGAAATGTTCTTAAATAAATCGGAATTTCAGTTACAACTTGAGGCAAATTTGTGGCCATTTGTGACGAGTGCACTACAAATTGAGATTTTCATTAGACAAATTTTCTGTTTCAGATTATGAAATTTGAAAAGGCCAATCAAACAAAACAAACGGTGATAACGATAACGATGATGACGATGATTAATTTAATGTTTGCTTTGCAATTGAAAATGAAAATGCAATAACAAATTATTTTTGCGGTTACCCGGATTGCATTTAAATCGATTCCCCAATAGGGAGGATGCAGAGGAGGAAGAGGGGTAAGCAGACATTCTCCCGTCTCGGCTGACACTCTGTTAGCCACTTAATTAACATTAAACCTTTGTTGATATACCCACCGCCTCCCTCTGCGCCTGCCACGCCCTTCATTTAGCGACGTCAAAAGCTGAAAATTGTTTTCATTACGCGGACTAAAAAGGAGCAAACCGTCGCTGTTGAGTGCCTGATGCGACACTCGCTAATGCCACGCCCATCAACTCGACGCCATCATGCCAAGCATTCCCCCCACCACCTCCCACTTTCCCATTCCCCTCACTTTGACCGTGCTCTTCTCACACAGACTCCATGGCAAATTTGCATTAACGAACTGAAGGAACGAGCTCTGTGCACAAAGCGAATGCTAAAGCGGATCCGGATGCCCAGCTATAATGCCAGAGCGAGACAGAGACTGAAAGAGAGAGAATAAGAGGCAGGAAGAGGCGTGTGTGGGCGTGGTCTGATGCAGCAGGTATCGCAACGCGGCCATAAACAAAAACTCATTAACCCAATTTCAATATTAAACGCAATGAAAGTGCAACGACGCCAAAGGCAAACACAGATACAGATGCAGCTGAAGCTGAAGCTGAAGCTACAACCACAAATACTGGAAGAGCTACAACTACAGCTACAGCTACAACTACAGATTCAACCACAGCAGCTACAGCTAAAGCTACAGCAGAAGTAAAGGGTAAAACTGCAGATACTACAACTTCAACTCCAGATACAACTACTGATAAAAGTGCAGCTCACAGCTTACAGTTAATAAAACACCAACTTATTGAGACACTACAAATATAGATTAAAAAACGAACTAAAGATACAACTCTAGATAAAACTACATGAAAAGCAACAACTATTGATAAAGCTACAAATACAAATTCAAAAATGCTGCTGGAATTTGCAATACAGATAAAACTCCTTCCCGCCAATGAACTTGCAACTATGGTTAGATATAAAACGACTTCTAAAGAAACAACTATTGATAAAGAAACAACTACAACTTCAGATACAGATATATAAGTTTACTTTTAATGATACAACTCTATATACAACTACATCTCAACTTACAACAAGATTATATAGATAAAACCGCATCTGAAGCAACAACTATCGATAAAGATACAACTAAAACTTCAACTACTTATGTATATGAAACTAATTATAAACTCTATACAACACTAGATACAACTAAAGCTCTACTTAGTTTATCAATTATGCAGAAAGATACAAATGGAATTAAAACTTATGAAAGTATACAGAAATTTCCATCTACAAATTAAGCTGCAAATATGGATAAAGGGACAAATTGAATTTTAGATACATTCAGCCTCAACTTTCTATATAAAAATACAACTACAACTATATATTAAGATACAATTACAACTAAGGAAACAATTTCACATAGAGATACACCTTTAACTAAGAAAACAACTGCAAATAAAGATACAACTTTAGATACTTTACTTCAACTTCAACTACAACTTCAGATGAATTTACAGATAAAAATGCAAATGATACAACACTTTAAGATACTGCTTAATATAAAAATACTTCAAAAATTGCAGCTATAAAGGATCAAATTGAATTTCAGATACACTTTGGCTCAACTCTATATAAAGATAAAACGGCAGTGGTACAACAACATAGATAAAGATACAAATAGAACTAGGGATACACTTTCACACACGTCTCCAACTTAAGAAACAACTGCAAATAAAGATACAACTATAGATACTGCAATTTCTTAAACTTCAACTTCAGATACATTTACAGATAAAGATGCAAATGCAACTACATTTGAAGATACTGCTACAAATTTAACAGCAAGTAGATAGATAAAGATACGAATTGAATTTCAGAAACACTCAACAGCTAAATAAGATACAACTTCAACTTTAGATACGCTTATAGAAATAAAGATACAAATGCAGCTACATCTGAATATACTGCTAAAGTGCAACTGCAAATTGAGCTGCAATTGTAGATACAAATACAAACTGAGTCTTAGATACACCTGCAGAAACAACTTCAGCTCTATATAAGAATGCATCTATAGTGCCAACTAGAACTAAAGGTAAAGATGGAAATACAACAACAAGACAATTTCACCTACAGATTCAACATCAACTCACAAAACAACTCGATATAAAGATACCATTTTAACTCCAATTTCAGATAAACTAAAAGATAAAGATACAAATGCAACAGGATAGAAATGCAGTTAGAAAACAAACTACAAATCGATCTAAAATTTTTAATAAATATAAAAGCTACAACTATAACTAAAGATACAATTACAACTATAAGCTAAAGATACAATTAGAGCTGCAACTAAAGATACAACTACAACTACAACTACAACTACAGATACAACTTTAAGTAAACTTATAAATACATTCACTTGAAATTCAGAGGCAAGCTATTAAATGGCGTGAGTTGTGGGAAAATGTAGTTATCGCTAGAATGAGAGAGAAAGAAAGAGATGGAGAGAAAGAGATAGAGATAGGGATAGAGGAGAGAAGGGTAAATTGTGATGCAAAGTCCAGCTCTCAGCTGGTGCCATAACTGATGGAACTCTGACAATAATCACTCAAAGTGCAAGTCATTAATTTTCATTATATTTTCCTCGCATTATTTGTCAAAATTCTCAGCTCTTTTCTTTCACTCCCTCCTCACTCTCTCTCTCTCTCTCTCTCTCTGTTCTTTCTTTTCTTTCTTTCATTGCAGTTGGCACGCTTCTTTTTTGTTTGCTTGGAAACATCTGTGGCCAAGTTTGCACGGCAAGTGGCAGAAATTCAATGCTAATTTAAGCAGTAAACCAACGAAACAAAAAACATCAAAATGATGAAGGCAAACTAATGATGTCAGAGACTAGACCACACACACACACACACACACACACGCACAGCTTCTATACTTAATCAACATGCAATATAGCACACATGCTGAGATTTCAGCTTAAAGAGAGAGACAGTGAAAAAGTTATCTAAGTGTGAACAAAGCAAATAATTTCTTTCGATTTAAACAAATGCTGAAAACTTAATTATAGCTGAGTTTGAAACGCATTTAAAAAGGTTTTACAGAATAATTTTAAAGTTTAAAGCAAAAAAAAAAACATTTAAGAAAGGTACAGTTGAGTGTGTTCGACTGTGAGATACCTGCAACCTCTTTTCAATGAACGCCAAACAGTGCGGTATTAATTAAAAAGTATGCGAAATTAATATACCACAAAAATACTAAATATATACCAAATGCTATATTTGGTATATTAATATAGTACTATGCGATATTCCAAAAATATACCAAATGAATATACCGAAAAATATTAAACATATACCAAAGGCTATATTTGGTGGTTTTATTATTATTAGTTAGTTTAGTAAGCTAGTTTGTTTGTTAGTAAAATATACCAGATTGTCACCCAAAATAACTAAGACTCTTAGTGAATAGACGTTCTTGCAGAGCCAAAGTTATTTCCTTAATAAAAATACGAAATATACTATTTGGTCTATGTTTAATATTTTTTATGTTAGATTAGTTTGGTATATTTTAAAATGAATACCGTACTTGTTTTAATTTGCTTTTAAATATAGCCTTTGGTATATTTTTAGTATGTTTGCAGTATATTAGTCTGGTATATTTTAGGTATTATACCGCATTGTTTTGCAAATACTAAAAATCGTTAGTGTACATCTCACAATCTAACACTCGCGACTGTAACTTTATTACTTGCTTTATTTGCTTTCATTTTTTTGTAGTTTGTTATTCTAATAATACGATTATTTGGTCAAAGGAATACACTTGGTTCGAATGCCTTTCCAGCTGTAAAGGTTCATAGCTTAAATCTTATACCCTAGCTTTTTGGCATCGAATGTTTGTTATTCGCATTTCCAATTCAATATTTTCGTTTCTAGTAATGTGAGTTTCAATTAAATGTCATCTCAACTTCAACTTCAGGTCACTTTTAGTTGTCAGCTATCTTCTCCTTTCTCTCTCCCTTTCTCTTTCTCTTCTCTTCTCTTCTCCTCTCTCTCTCTTGTTTCTCCCCCTTATTTTCTTTGTTGTTCTGCAGCTGAGAAACTTTTGCCATATCTGACTCTGGCTGTCTGACTAGTATCTGTGCAATTGGCCAATTAATCATAATCCTTGCAGCCAGCAATCAACTGCACAAAAGCAGGCTACGAAAATGTCCTTGCAGCTTGCTCATTAATTAGATGCCTCTTGCTTTTGCTTCTCACACCCAAACGCACACACACACAAACTTACTTCCAAAGTGGGGGCAAAAGGGAAAGGAAGTGTGCTTGGTTTTGGTTGACCCCTTTTGCATGTGGCTTCAGTTCAGAGAGAGTGACAGAGAGAGAGAGAGAGAGTGGAGTATTGCAATTTGCTTAATGCTGTTGTCGGGCCTGTCGCTCTACCAATTTCCTTTGCATTCCGTAACTTGTCCCTCCTCCTTCTCCTTTTCGTTTTCGGCCAATGCCGCAGCAAAACTTTGCCAATAACTGCAAATGCAATGCATTAAGCCAAACACATAGAAAGAGAGAGAGAAAGGGAGAAGTGCTGTGAAAGCTTTTGGGTTGCAAGCGAAAATCCACTTGGCCAACGGCACAACAACAAACACACAAACTCAAAGCTCTAAACGCACCTGTCGCAAAACTGACATTAAATTCACATTACAAAATTGGTTGGCTGCATTCGGCGTATCAGTTTTTTGCAAGCTAAATAATGTGTGGCGCCACCGCCGCTTAGCCTGAAAGAGAGAGCGAGAGGGGGAGAGAGAGAGAGAGACGAAGGCAGGCAACAGCCAAAAGCCATCGATGCGCTCACCTGCCGAAAAGTTTGTTTTAATGGACAAAGTTGCCAACGACGCTCGACGGGATTGCGTCGGTGTGGATGCAACATTGTTGCCACTGCCGCTGCCACTGCCACTGCTGCATTTTCTGTTTGCAGCTTTTGAAGTTGTTAAGCTGTGGTGCCATCGCCTCGCCTCGCCTCGCTTTGCCTCTCCTCGTCCGCTGCCTTTTGCCGCCTTTAAACTTTTAGTCAACACAAATTAAATTATAAGTCGACGGTCTCTGTCGGCTCTCCGTTGCCGATTGTGTGGCACAAACCACGTTGCAGTTGCAACAACATCAACATCATCGCAACTCCTTCCTTCTTCTCTTACGGCCTGCTGTCTCAGTTTTTTGAGTGATTTTCTTGCTCGTTAAATTTTGCTGGTCTGGCGGACGACGCCAACGTGGCGTATGCGTAATCTGATATCAACTCACAAAACTTTCGACACGACACACACACACACACGCACTCTCTCACGTTTACAGCAATTTGAAATCTGTTTTCGCAACAACTTTGTTCAACAATTTTTGTGCGTTCTGATTTGAGTTTGAGTTCTGCACGCATTTTGCACAAACATATCATTTAAATATACAACGAAGCGATGCTTAACTATCCTTTTACTTCATTCTAATTGTATTGCCCTTGGCAACCACAAACTCTCTCACACACTTACACTCACACACACATTGCCTTTGCATTCGAATGCAATATTGAAATTTGTTGTGAAGAAACTTTGCCAGGAAAATGTCAAATTAAAGTAAAACTGGATTTCAATTTTCGTCTTTAATACTTCTTGAATTACTTCAGCGCTACCAATCAAAAACATTGCGACAAATTGTTAACGCTCCATTTTATGCAACCAATGCAAATATTCACAGAGATCTAAATATTTCAACTATAAACGAAGAGATAAACAAATATAGTAAGAAATATACAGACAGACTTCACAATCATGTAAATAATTTAGCCCTAGGTCTTTTAGACAATAGCTCAACTATAGAAGACTTAAAAGATTTAACATTCTTGATCTCCCTCAAAAGGTAAATTTAAGTAAACAAGAAGTTATATGTTATTTAATAGCAGGTTTCACTGGAAATCTGCTATTCCTGTTCTGTAAATATTAGTCATAAAATTTACTTATTGTCTTAAGACAGATTGTAAATAAAAATTAAACAAAAAAAAAAAGAAAATTATTCTTGATTTAGTTAATGTACGTAATCTAAAGAAATGACTTAAAATCTATGTTATTTATGCTTATTTAAGAAATGTGCTTTAAGGTGCTTGAGATGAAATGCCGAGTGCTAAACAAGTTTTGCATCTTGAACTCATTTCGCAAATAAGCTATTAGCTCAACTAATTGCCATTGCGGTTGTTCTTGTTGAGGCAGCTTAAAACTTAACCTTTGCGAAGCTCTTAAACTCGTTAGTTAGCACTATAAATAGAGGACTATATATAGTATAAAATATAGTAAATTGCACGCGCAGCCACTTTCAGCTGATGTCATTTAGAACTTTAAGCAAAATGCCAGCAATTTAGCCTCAATTTTCAGTATTAGATGATTACAATGTTTGTACCTCGCATAATTGTTGCTTGTTGTTGTTGTTGTTGTTGTTGTTATACCCGCTACACATGGGGTAATAGGGTATTATAACTTTGTGACAATTTAGTGTATTTTGTACTCTATGGTATAATTTGAGAGAGGCTTTTCTGCTTTGACTGACAATCTGGTATATATTGCATTTTATGGTATATTTTGAATCTAAAGCTATATCAATATACCAAATAAAGATTTTTTTGCATATTTTCGGTATTTTTGTGGCATGTCAATTTGGTATATTTTAAAATTATATTGTACGTTGGGCTATAGCAATATACCAAATATAGTTTTTGATATATATTTAGGATGTTTGCGGTATTTTAATTTGGTATATCTTAAAATTAATATCACCATATGTATATTTTGGTGTATGATATATAAATATAATGGCTTATGGTATATTTTGAGTAGTTTAGCGGTATATTAATTTTGGTATATTTTGGAATAGTGTATATTTTGAATGCAGTGCTATATCAATATACCAAATAAAGATTTCGGCATATTTTCGGTATTTTATGGTTTACCCATTTGGTATATTTTTAAAATTATATTGTATGTTGGACTATAGCAAAATACCAAATATAGCTTTTGGCATAAGATTTTTGCGGTATTTTAATTTGGTATATTTTAAAATTAATATCAAACTGTATATTTTGGTGTATGGTATATAAATATTACAGCTTGTGGTATATTTTGAGTACTTTAGCTGTATATTAATTTTGGTATATTTTGATATACGGTATATTTTTAAAATATAGTATTATATCAATATACCAAATATATCCTTTTATTTTAAGTATTTTTGCGATATATTAGTTTGGAATATTTTCAGTATTTTTGCGGTATATCAATTTAGTATACTTTAAAAGGACTTTCATTAAAAAAGGTAGCTGGCATCGCAGAGTCGAGCACACTCTTCTGTTGCTTTCTTGCTCGTTGTTGCCGTCGAGTTACCTCGAGCAACAATCTAGTGCTGCCATTAAATGCTTCAGCTGTTTAATGAACAAAATTAGCAACGTTGCACACGAAACGCGAAACGCGATGCGAGGCAAAAGCTTATGGCAATGTCTACTACAAAATACTTGCACTAAACAGTGCAACTAAAGCAGCGGGCAAAAAGGAACAACAAAAAGTGAGAAAACTAAGCGCTGACTGAGAATGGAGTAATGCAGTTAAGTTAGACAAAGGCCAGAAGAAAGAGAGAGATAGAAGGAGAGAAAGAGAGAGAGAGAGAGAGCAGCAGCTCTAAGGCTGCTCTTAAGGTTAAACAGACGCCAATATACAACGGCAAAATGCAGCTGAAATAAAGTAGAGTAGAGAAGCAGCAAGGAAAATCGCGATAGAATCCAAAACAAAAGGAGTTCAAAGTACAATGAGAAAGCGCCAAGAAAGAACCTGGATTCTAGAATTAATCAAAGAAAACAAAAAGGCAATGAGCATTAATGCAGTTCTAATTATGACGCCAAGCTTCGCTGCTTGCACTTCAAAGCCTAGAATTTAATTTTGAAATAATAATAAATAAGAAAAATCGATAAATAAACATGATAATAAATTATAATATTAAAATCCAGTCAAAAGCTTAAAAAACTAAACAAAAAAGAAGTATGAAACCTTCAATCGAGTGTGAAGCATGAAAGTGCGCTAATATTCTTAACATATACCGTGAAATACTAAAATTGCATTCAAAGTATATCACAGAAAGCAAAATATAACAACTAAATACTGTAGTTAATATTGTGTGTACCAAAAATCAGATTTTCAGGCAATTTAGATTTTAATATGGGAATAGAAGAATAAATTCCTGGAATTCAAAATAGAAGACTTCAAATAAAATTTGAAGTTTCTGCAAATAAATTGCTAACAAAAGGAATGCCAAATTTATGAAAATGGCAATTGATTATTTGAAAGAAAGGAAATATAATGCGAAACGAAATAAAAATCGTAATAGAAATGTAAGAAATTGAAAATGTGAAATTACCACAAGCTGTGCAATTCAAATAGTTCATAAAAGTAACTGAGATATCACATCATAGTAAAGAGAATAAATGAAATTTAAAAAAATATATATTGAAATACAAATTTTGCTATTCCAATGTTAAAAATCTTCCAACAAAATTAAGTTTAGCAATTGCACTTAATCTTTAATATAAATCTTAATAGAGAGTATGTAATGAACAAAGTTTGACTCTAATAGCAACAAAGAATACAATGAACATTTGTGTATTCGATATTTATACACCAAAATTTAGTAATTTGAACTCTCCAGGTTGCTGGGAAAGGGCAGCAAGGGCAGCAAGGGCAGCAAGGGCAGAAGGCAGGAAGAAAAGCTCAGCTGGATCTTAGTTGGTTGCACATTGTTTTGTTTGCCCCCCAAAAAAGCAGCGGGCGACAGGAAGAAGTCAAGCTGTGTGGAGGTGTATGTTTTTCTTTTGAAGTCCATGAGGCGAAAATGTCTTAATTACAAAAATGAGCTAGCGTTTTAGGCCAGCTTCCAAAAACACGGATAACAAATGGTACAAAACAAGCAGGTAGCAACAACAAAAAAAGAGAGAGAAATGCGAAAACCGAAAGAAAGAAAGCAGGACACAGGTGACAGGCGATGTTGGAGACAGTTGACTGACATACGGAGCAAAAGAAAAAAATGTTGTATTAATTTTCTAATTAATTTGTGGGTGACGCTTGAGAAGAGAGAGACAGTGAGAGACAGAGAGAGAGAGAGAGAGAGAGAGAGAGAGAGAGAGAGAGAGAGAGAGTGAGAGAGAGAGCGAGCGCTGGTCACATCCTGCGGCAATAACTCACAGCAGTTTATGCGCTTAAGTGATTTCTAATGCAAACCAATTTCCGAAATCAGCAAAAGCACTTGAAGCCATTTCGACTGTGCTCAGGACGAGGACGAGGACGAGAAGGACATGGAGTTGGAGTTGAAGGCAGAAGCTGAAGCTGAAGCAGCGGCTAAAGGATATTTCGTTTAGGTTTTTGCGCCAGCCAGGCAGCCAGGCAGCAGGAAGTCAGCCTTGTCTATCGAGCAAATGACAGTCGCGATGGCTGCCGCCTCTCCCCCTGCCTCTGCCTCTCCCCCTCCTCTCTGCCTCCTCTTCCACTTCCTCTGTCTACTCCCAACAACAGCTGCTGCGGCTGTTTGTCTTGTGAGGCGGCGCCTGATATGCTGAGGCACAAAATGTGCACATGATACGCCGAAGCGAAACACGACAGGCAGCCCATAAAAACGAGACACACACACACATACATGTAAAGGACACAGGACACACACAATGTACACTCAAGTTGGCAGCAAGCGACATGCAAAATCATAAAGGAAAATATTGAATTTACTGCAAGAAATGCAAATTTCTTTTGCCCTTGTCCTTGTTGTTGCCATTGTTGTATTGCACACAGCACACACAGGACACACAGGACATCCAGGACACAGTATACAGAAGGATATGAGGATGAGCACCGGTAGAGAACGAGGAACGAAGCCCTTGAACAAGATACTTGTAGTGCTTACATGTAATACCCCATACTCTATATATTCCTTCGTCTCCTTCATTAGCAATCAAAGAGCCAAAGATAAAACTTGCTTGGTTTTAAAGTGCGGTTAGTTTCGAATAACCACTAATTGCAGTCCAAATTAATAACTCAATAACAATGTTGAGGGTTTTCATTGAGGAGTTGATAATGTTACGAATTTATTGGTATTCTTATCAATTAATTTATTTGCAAAAGCCCTTAAATGAGATGCATTGGAAATCAACCTTGGTGATAATTTTTCTATGTATTTTATAATTATTATTATTATATATTATATTTATATATTTTATGTATTATATCTTTGTGACTCCATTAAATTTATGTAACGGGCAGAAGGAGTCATTGGGTATATATAGTCTTGACAGCGTCAACAGCCGAAACGATTTAGCCATGTCTGTCTGTCTGTCTGTCTGTCTGTCTGTCTGTCTGTCTGTCTGTCTGTCTGTCTGTCTGTCTGTCTGTCTGTCTGTCCGTATAAAACACTGGATCTCAGCAACTATAAGAGATATAGCTATAATTTTCAACAGCATTTGTTATGCTTCCACTTCAGCCCCAGAAAACTGACAAAAGTCAAATAACAATCTTAATTTTGTACCTAGAGATTTTTGGAGCATACAATAATAAATAGTATTAATAAAGATTCCAGAAAATTTGGTTGCGATCAGATACAAATTGTAAGAGTTATTTAACGTAAGACTTTTGAATACGGCAAAACTTCTACTGTAATGGGATCTTAGTTGCATTGCCTAACAATCCAGTACATTTTACATATAACAATTGGTATATTTTTAGTATAAGTCGCTTAGGGTAACAATATGGTATATTTTGCACTTAATAGTATATTTTGAATAAAGTAATATATCCATAAACCAAAGATATTGCAGTATAATATATTTTTAGTACTTTTGTGGTATATTAATTTGGTATATTTAAATATTAACACCGCGCTGTTTTGCACTGTTACTTTATGAATATACCAAATATCGTCTTTGATACATTTTAAGTATTTTTGCAGTATATTAATTTGCTGGTATTAACGGGTATCTCACAGTCGAGCACACTCGACT
Source organism: Drosophila pallidifrons (assembly GCA_023558445.1). Lineage (NCBI taxonomy): Eukaryota > Metazoa > Arthropoda > Insecta > Diptera > Drosophilidae > Drosophila > Drosophila pallidifrons. The sequence continues at coordinate 23,628,002 of CM042351.1, read as the reverse complement.
GTTGATTTCTTACTTGTTTTTCTTTTATTCTATTGCTTAATACAAAAAAAATCAATTCAATAACTGACTTTCATTTAAAAGTCACAAATTTAATATTCATAGTTAATTTATTTTTTAAAAATTTTAATGGACTTTATGTTATACACAACTTTAGTTGTTAATTTATTTTGTTCCTATTTCTTTTATATTTTTTAGTATTTATGTACATATACATATATTATTTACGCACTTTTTAAGATGATTTTCTAAAACGTTCCAAGACACTTTCAAATGTTGAGCTACGAATATATTATGCCATACGAAAGCAACTACAGTGAAACAACGAAATCATGAATAACAGCATAAATGGCGCATTTCCAAAAAGTGTATGAATACAAAGTCAGCTCGAAATTTGTTCGCCTACAGTTCCTTTTTACGATGTTTCACTGTAATGTCTCTGAGTAGCATTTTCTTATAGCGAGAGTCGCACATACAGTTTGAATTCCCTAAAATACAAAATATATGCATTTCATTTAAAGATTATATAGTATTTTACATATATTAAGTATTTTTATTTTATACATTTATTGATTAGCTTTAATCGATTTTATTTGTTTGGTATTTTTAACTTAGAATTACTTCGATTTATTTATGAAGACAAAATATATATTTTCAACTCAATATTATTCAGTATCTTATATATACTTAGTATACGTTGATTAGCTTAAATATATATATTCTTTTTGGTATATTTTAATTTGAAATACGGTTTTTTATTGAAGTGAAATCGTTGCGAACTCTGTTTGATTCATTGTTTCATTTATTTTCATCATTTGATATTTGTTTGGAATATACAATTTTATTTTTGTATAAAGTTTTTTCGCATGCATTTGGAATTGTCTGTTCTTTGTGTATGTGTGTGTGTGTGTGTGTGTGTGTGTGTGTGTGTGTGTGTGTGGAGCACATCTCGATGTATGAAGCGTATGTGAAACGTAATCAAACATATTGGATGCATATTGCGGCAAAATACATTGGGCAATAAAATGTAATATGGCCAAATGATAAACAAGTCAACGTACGGCAAGCAATCAAGGGGGAGCAGGGGGAGTGGCAAGGTGTACAGTACACCAAATATGAAGGAGAGGAATGCAGAGAGAGGGAGAGAGAGAGAGAAAGGAAGAGAGAGGCTTTGAGTATAATAATCTCAAATGAAACGCAGGCCAAGCTCACAGACTGCCAATGACAATAAAGAAGGCAAAAGGACACATGTATGTGTGTGTGAGTATGTCTGTGTGTGTGTGTCAGTGTGTGTGTATCAGTGTGTGTGTGTATGTTTGCTGACGATAAAATTAACAATTCAATGAAGTGAATTCAAAATGGCAAATCGAGAAATGAAATCAAATAACGACGCTGTCGACAAACAACAAGACAAGCGACACACACACATTTCTACACACACACACACATACACACACACATACATAGACACACTCACACATAGACACATGGTCATAAAAGAAAAGCACAAGACACAAATAGCTAGAATGAAGGGGAATGAAAAGCAATGGGGAAAAAAGCAACGAATCGAAACGCAACAAAACGAAACGAAACGAATCGAAAGAAAACAACAACAAGTCAATAAAAATTAAAATAAGAAACAGCAGCAGGCAAAAAGTTTTTATTTTTATGGTTCGGGCTGTTACAATTACGCTCCCAGCAAATGTTCCAACTCCAACTCCAAGTCGAAGTCAAAGTCAAAGTCTGAATGCGAATAGAAAACGCATAACAAAACCAATGAAGACTGACAGACGGAGAATTCTATGGCATATATGTATATAGATTGAACATTGAACTGTATTGCAAAATAAATGAACCATATGAAGAGGCTTTCGAACTCGGCAACTTTAAGAGCTATAGTTATGAAAGTTGCCATAGAAAAGAATAGCTATTTCGATGGTGATAATAATAGAAGTATAGAAAAGCCAGTGAATACAAGAAAATATCAGAATAAAACTAATATAGAAATTCTAAAAATTACAATTAATATTAAAATAACTAAAGTCACTTTTTCGAACTCGACAACTTTATGAGTTATGAAAGTTGACATAGAAAAGAATAGCTTTTTTAATGGCGATAATAATGGAAGTATAGAAGAGGCAGATAATACAAACATAATACTTTTAAAATATGTAAGAAATATCATTGAGAGTAAAACTAATCTCGCAATTCTTAAGATTACAATTAATATTAAAATATCTTAAGTCACTTTTTTAAGCATGGCAAGTTTAAAAGCGTTGCTTTAAACTTGCTTGAAACCAAGTTGATTTCGTCATATCAAGCATAACTATTTAGAAAGCGATAATAGAGGACATAAATACAATAATAAAACACAGAAATTTGAAAAAACTTGATATTGAAACAAGTAAGAAAGCTACAGTCGAGTGTGCTTGACTGTCAGATACCCGTTATTCATTTTGAATATAGGCAAATCAGTGCGGTATTAATTGTAAATTATACCAAATACCAACATACCGCAAAAATAATTTAAAAATATACTAATTACTATATTTGGTATACTGATACAGTAACAGTGCGATACAGTGTGGTACTTATTTTAAAATATACCAAATTCATATACCGCAAAAATACTGTAAAATATACTAAATGCTCTATTTGGTATATTGATAAAGTACAGTGCAAAATACGTAAAATATACCTTATATTATATTTGGTATATTGATATAGTACTACATACAAAATATACCAGATTGTCAGCAACTATGATCCGTAGTATGTAAACAATTTTACCCTACTTCAAATATATAGTTATTGAAATATTTTGGATATATAGTTGATGAAATACACATATATTTTATAGAGTCGCAGATGTACAAAGTTATAAAAGAATAAAATCAATAACACAATAAATTCAGAATCACTTTAACTAAAATAAAATTAATATTGCAATACCTCAAATTCTTTTTTTCAAACTTGTCAGCTTTAATGCAAATTCTACAAGTACTTGCAACTCTCAATTAGACAGCTATTATGCAAATAAAGACAATTTTAACTCAATAATATCCGTCGTAAATAAAATAAATAAAAACTCGGCATCTTTCGAAATATAAATCAAACAAGAATCCATCGACAGATTTATATAATTTGTTGCAAACATAATAATAAACAAAAATTTCTTAGCCGAACTCATCAAACTTGGAATAGGAGTAAAGTGTACATCGTAAATATATGTTATATATGGATAAGTTACTACAAATAGGATCGCATAAACAACAACAACAACAACTCTTCTTTCTTTTCTTGGCTATCGCCGTCAGCGTCAACTCAATTTTTAGCCAATTTCTGTGTAAATTCAATTTGTATTATGCATATGGATGGCATAAATCGTATTTTAAAACAGTTTCCAAACGTTTGCGCTCGCGAAGTCTCTTTCAAAATTGAGCCCTGAAACATTTTTGCCGAAGACGTGTCGAGTGAAGTGAGTGGAAGAGGGCGGCGCGAGAAGTTTGTCAAAATGAATATCTCAATAATGCGGTATTATTCTTAAAATATACCAAACAGTACCATAAATATACTAAATTTGGTATATCGATGAAGTAATTAATTGGTAATATACCATGGAGATCAAATATTCCAAATAAGAATGCCGCAAAAATACTAAAAATATACCGAATATAATATTTGGTATATCGATGAAGTACTTAATTCGAAATATTACATAGGGGTCAAAATGTACCGAATAAATATACCACAAAAATATACTGAAATTATATCAAGTGACATATTTGGTATATCAATAAAGTACTTAAGTAAAAAAAATATACCGTGGAGCTTAAAATATACCAGATTGTCAACCAAAGCAGCTAAAACCCGATTGCAGTAGACGTAATTCGCCATACAAAAGTATTTTGTTAATAACTTTTACAATATTAAAATGCATTAACAATTCGCGATAGGCGATGCGATAATTTGATTTATTGCTCGCGCTGCCCTCGCCCATTAACATACGTATATCATAAATCTCTCACACTGCCTGTCATTTTTATACACATTTTATGATCGCCTGACTTCCACACACACACATATCCATGCATATATCGATTTATGCAAGTGTGTGCCAAAAATCACAGCATACTTTTTCGGGCTGCCTTCGATAAGGGGTGAATGAGAGGGGAGAGGAAGCGTGGGGGGAAGGAGCACAGAAAATAATCCAAAATAATTTCACATAAATGGAGCTCGGCCGAGCGTAAGCATAGCGAGTGTGTGTGTGAGGGTGTGTCATTGGTTTTGCTTTACTTCTAATGAATTCATGTAGCAGCGAGCAGCGACGCCGGCAGAGGCAGCGACAGCGGCAGCGGCAGCGGCAGAGGCAGCTGTTGTTGCTGCTAAAATGTTTACATTTAGTTAAACGTAAACTGAATGCGAGTATGCGACTGTGTGTGAGTGTGTGTGTGTGTGTGGCAAATGCAAATTCTGTCAAATGCAGCTTATGTGGGCGTGGCAGCTGGGCGGGAGCAGCTTGAAATGCGGCTGTTTGAATTGTTCATATTTTGATTAATTTCTGCAACGCTGCACGTTGTTCTCTCTGTTGCTGCGGTTGTTATTGTTGTTGTTTGCTTGTTGAAGTAATTGCAAAATGCAGTCATGTATGCGTGAGTGTGCGTGTGAGTGTAGTTGAGTGCATAATCGACACACACACACACACACACACATGCACACAACTCACTCTGCAATTAAACAAATAAAGCGCTAAAAGCAAATTCTAAATGAATTAAACGATACAAAACTCTCGCGAGGCACAAGAAGGATGTTGCAACAACAACAACAGCAGCAACAGCAGCAGCAGCAGCATTACAAGCCAACTATCCAACACTCTCCTCCTCTTCCCCTCTCCCCTACTTTCGCTGTCAGCTCGCTGTAGTACGCTTCATGCGCTGCCATAAAATATGAGATAATAAAAAGTGAATTATGTGCCTGCGGGCAGCAGCAAAAGCAGAAGCAGAAGCAGCAACTATGGCGCAAAGTGAAGAAGAAATAAAGAAACGCAACTCGAGTCCATTGCGCGTTTCAAAGCGCATATAAGCGCGACTATGAAATACCCTTTTCCTTAAAAAAAAAATGTTCATATATGTTACTATTTCTCGAATTTTTATTTATGATACTTCAAATGTAACTTTTACATACACTTCTTCCAAAATTTATTAAAAGAAAACCCAAACCAAATTAAAAGATTCAAAATTTCAAATGTGAATCGAATATTGCTTTCCAGAGTTTATTTAGTTGCATAACTGGCATGTTTAATAATAGAATACATACAAAATTATGAGTAGAAGCTTCACCTTTACTAAGCTATAAGCACAGCTAATTTCATAGCTTTAGTTGCTGTACTTACTGAGTTACTATAGGCAGTTGGCTTAAATTTGACAAAAAAAAATGAAATAAAATACTTTCATTTCAATAATTCATTTTGCTAATTATAATATGTTACTTCAACCTTAACACTTTTTCTAAAATTAAAAAAATATATATATATATATATATATATATATATATATATATATATATATTAAAAGATATTAAAGATTTAACAATTAGAAAACTTTCTATGGAAGTGAAAACATTTTATCATATTTTTTTAGTATATATTTTTTATCTTCAAATGAAACTTCTATACTTCTTTCAAATTTAATAAAAAAAAATTTTTAAAAAAAATTAAAATAAAAAGATATAAAAGATTTATTTAAAAATAAATTTTGGAAGCGAAAGTAATTTATTTTATTTTTATATACAAATGTAACTTTTACACTTCTTCCAAAATCACTTACAAAAATAATTAAAAGATATGAAGGATAGATTTCGTCTAAAATTGTGAGTGCAAGCTTCACGTTAACTAAGCTAATTTCATATTAGAACAATTTCTATTTACATTTTTTGTAAAATTGTATACTTTAAATGTAACTTCTACTCTTCTTCCAAAATTAATAATAATACAAAAAATTGTATTAGAAATAAAAAAATTATAAAAATAAACAAAACAATGTTTGGCACATAATAACAATAAATATCGTGTATAGCAACATTTTCCATACTATATACTAACATCTTTTTGCCATCTGTTTTTACAACTCATGTTACCCTACAGCTCAGCAATTTACAGGGTATGCTTGGAAAAATCTAACAAAATGCAACAGCAACAACAACAACATTTAATTGCAAATGTTTTGTTTGCCTGCTAGTTTTTATTTGCACTTTAATTATGAAATATGCGAAACGCAGCAGCGGCAGCAGCAACTAATTTCTACAAGTTGCAGTTAAAGTTAACGACTAACGACTAAAGAAGTCGGGGTAGCAAACGAGGTATCCGTGTCTAGCTGCTAAAGTTACTAAGTTATGGCCAATGTGAGACAGCGGGCAGCGTTTTGCAATTCCCACTGACCGACCGCAGCATAAATGAATGGCTTAACTAATCGCTGTGCATGCAATGCACGAAACAATCTTACAAAGAGAGGGAGAGAGAGAGAGAGAAGGGAGAGAGAGGGAGAGAGAGAATGCGAAAGAGAGCGAGGAGAAAGAGATTTCGACTTATTGATATCGTTCTAATAATCAAACAAGTAAGAAAGCTATCAAATTAAAATAAAACCAAAACAGTGGGGTATTATTAATAATATATACTATAGTTGGTATAAAGCATGCACTAAAACTTATAATATATTGTATACCAGAATATCACATATCATTATTCTTTAAATTACTAACTTAATATACAAAAAAATACTAAATTAGGCCAACAAATATATATAAAATATAGATATACTACATTATACCAGAATACCGATTATTATTATTCTTAAAATATACTAAATTAACATACCTGAAAAAGTAGTAATTTGTATTAAAAAATATATTTGGTAACATATATCGATATACAACAACATTTAAAATATACCGTAAATGTAAAATATATCAGATTACCAGATATTATTCTTAAAATATTCAAAATTAACATACAATAAAAATACTAAATTGGTATTATGGATGCACTAGAGCATTTAAAATATACCAGATTGTGAATCGAAGCTTCTACTTACATTTCTCGTCTGGTACAAAGTTTTAATACTTTTCTAGCTCATATGTAAGAAGCAGTTATAGATTTTAATTAATGTTTACATTTTATTTTTTTATTTTATTTTTTATTTTATTAAATTAGTTTTCTTTTGAGAGCTAGTTAATCATCTATATCGTAGCTAGTCCGAATTATTCAGTCAGTGAGCACAAAAGGCGTGCCCTTTAAAGTAGGCAACATATTTTTTATGTGCCGAAATATTGCTTGAGATGTATGTAGCTCGATATATGTTAGGTAGCAGTAAATTTAATAAAATATACAAATATTCAAAGTTTACTAAGAAAAGTACAGGGAATACAGCACAGTATAAATAATACTAATTTAGTATACCAAATTATATAACAAATGAATATACTAAAATATCCATACACTTTATTAATTTGGTGCTATTCTTAACGAATACCAAATTAGTATGCTAAAATATAATAATATAATATACCATAGAGTAAAAATAAAACTGATTATGATTTCGATCTCTACATTAAATATTAATTATGAATGGTATATTTTGAAAGTATTGATAATAATTTATAAATATTTTAGCATATTAATTATTCTAAATGATTACTGAAATGTATAAATGACTATATGTGGTATATAAATATACTATTCTATTCAAAATATACCACAGAGTAAAAATAAAACTGATTATGATTTCAATATTAATCACTACCATATTGTATTCCTTTTTTTGATGCACAGCTTTCGAGATGCTGTGAGATAGAAGTTTATTTGGACTTGAGTGTAGTGAAAGGTCAATTGTTATGATTGTTGTGTTGGTTGCTCTTTTGTTGCTGTTGCCTGTTTGCTGTTGCTGTTGTTGCTGCTCTATGCTTATGATCGCTGTTCACCTTGCTGCTGCCTGCGATTGTGGTCGGTTTGTAATTTATAATTTGAAGATGTTTGTGTGATAATTCTCTTTTGTTGTTGAGGGATTGCCTGTGTGTGTATAAGGAGTAAAATAAAATCAGTTAACCAAGTGTTGGAAATTCAGCTTCATCATTCATATTGATTTGATCTGAAGCTGTCTCAAAATCATTGTTGTTGGTGGCAACTTGAGTTAGACTTTCCTGAGTATGATTTGCAGTTCGCTGCTGAACTGCATTCTCGTTTAGTGGCCTTGAGACCATCCAACCACTGCGATAAGCGCCGCTGCGACGACGATCGTCTTTGAACTTGAACTCGATGTCAACGATGCGCTGTAAGCGACCCACACGCTGTGGATACATCGATGCATCGTAGTCGAGTCCATTATCCTCTTCAGATCCTTTCTGATTGCCTTCAGACAACTTTGATTTGTTGTAGTTGTCTTTATTCTTCTGCAGCACAGTCATGTGCTTCCAATCGGGTTTCTTGTTGGGTTCCCCTTCGCCCGGTTTGCGTATGTTGTAAATGGGTTTGACACGTTCACCACGCATCGCTTTCCATTGCTCCACGGTTATGTATTTTCTGTCATCCACCACTTGAGTGTTGTTGCCATCGCCCTCATCAGTCTCCAAGTTGTTGTTGTTGTTGACGTTGTTGTTGTTATTAGCTGCGAACGAAGCTGTCTTTAGTTCGTTTCAATTGTCTCGATCCAACTCGATCACAACTTACTTTTTGCATAGCGAGTCGAGTTGCCACGATAAGCTCCAACTCCAAATCCAGCTCCAAATCCAAATCCAGCTCCAACTCCAACTCCAACTCCAGCATAACGATTGCTGTTGTTGATGATGCGCTGTCTATAGCGAAATTGTGGCTGCTGCTGTGGTTGCTGCTGTTCTGCTTGCTGCTGTGCTTGCTGCTGTGCTTGTTGCTTTGGTTGCTCCTTTGGCTGTTGCTCTAGCAGTTGTTGTGCCTGTTGCGTTGGTTGCTCCTGTGGCTGTTGCTGTGGCTGCTTTGGTTGCTGCTGTTGCTGTGACTGTTGCTGTGGCAACTTCTTCTCTGGCGCAGCTCGCGGTGTTTGTTGTTGCTGCTGCTGTGATTGCTTCTCCTCCAAGATCGGCTTAATCACATTCTTATTCTTATTGCGTTTGTTTTTCGACTGTTGCTGCTGTTGGCCAGCAACTGATTCAACGGCATCGTTGCCATCAGTCATCAGTTCATCGTCGTCGATGAAGAGCAATTGATAGCGATTTTCACTCAAATAATCCATTTCTTTTTCTGTTTTCGTATAAAATTAGAAAAAATTTTACGCAAAAGATTTTTTTTCGTTTTTTTTTTCTTAATGAGCTCTCGTTGCTCGACAACAGCTCTCATTTGAATTTTCCATCGACTACTTTGGTGTTGACTGTGGAGACATGTTTGAGAGAAAAATATAAATACAAATACGAGTAAAGAGACTCAAAATTTTGGAAATTTAGAGCTTACTGTACTTCGATTTTGTCTGTAAATGGGAAGGGAAGATTATGGAGAAATATGAAAAGCAATTTAGAACAACTCCGAAAAATATCAAGAACAAAAACTTGGATCAAGATGATGTCAAATTTGATCTCTAAAAAGTTCTAAAATTCTGATTGTTTATGTTATCAAATTTTTGGAAATATTATTTACAATTATAACAAACTCATTTATACATTACATTTATGTATTTGAACGTAGGAGCAACGGAATCTCACCAACACTAGAAATTTGGTTCTAATTTATTTTCATTTCCAAAATTTGTATAATTTATGTTTAAAAAAAAAAAACAAAATCAAATTGTTGAGCTCGAAATCTTTTTGATCTCAAAACAAAATTTTTATACCCGCTACCCATAGGGTATAAGGGTATTATAACTTTGTGCCGGCAGGAAATGTATGTAACAGGTAGAAGGAGGCATCTCCGACCCTATTAAGTATATATATTCTTGATCAGCGTCAACAGCCGAGACGATATAGCCATGTCCGTCTGTCCGACCGTCCGTCTGTCCGTCTGTCCGTCTGTCCGTATGAACACCTAGATCTCAGAGACTATAAGAGATAGAGCTATAATTTTTTTTCGACAGCATTTGTTATGTTTGCACGCAGATCAAGTTTGTTTCAAATTTTTGCCACGCCTACTTCCGCCCCCGCAAATCAAAAAAATCGAATAACAAGCGTAATTTTAAAGCTAGAGTTACGAATTTTGGTATATACAGTAATAACAATATCAATATAACAATAACGATCAGATAAAAATTGTCGAAGTTATTAAAGAAATACTTTTGTATGGGCAAAAACGCCTACTTACTAGGGGTCTCAGTTGCTTTGGCTGACAATCTGGTATATTGTGCCATCTATGGTATATTTTGAATGTGGTACTATATCGATATACCACATATACCATTTGGTATATTTGTAGTATTTTTGCAGTATATTTGGTATATTTTGAGAATAATACTGCAAAATATATTGCTTTTATTCAAAATGGGTAGCGGGTATCTCACAGTCGAGTACACTCGACTGTAGCTTTCTTACTTGTTTTAATATTGAAACAATAGTTGAAGAAATCTTGACTTAAGATTTTTTCAACCTAAAAATCTTGTTTCACTCTAGGACATTTTTAAAATAAAATTTTAATCTAAAAATAAGATTTTTTAAATTTTCTGCTTTTCCTCTCTATGTACTTAATATATATTTTCCACAATAAATGAGTACATTAAAGTAAGGTAAATAATTTTACAAATTTTAAAATTTTGGTAGATAACTGAACTGAAATCATCTAAGCAATTAAATGAAATTGGCGTACTCATAATTATTGCCAGACAGACACAATTGAAATGCTTCAAATTATGTCTAATCCTTACAAAGGCTTAACCATATTTATGTTATTGCACACTTTCAACACTTTTTGTCTTTCATTTTTTATTGTTGCTGCCAAGCTGCTTATGTTCAACCGATTTATAGCTAGCGCATTAATTTCCTCATTCCTCAAGCGTAATCGACACTCGACGCCATCGCAAAACTTGCTTGCTTTATTTTCATGTGTATTTTTTTCTCTTTACTCTACTTTGTTTTTTTTCTCCCTTTTTATTTTGATGTACTCTTACACAATTAAAGGGTATTGCAGAGGTTGATATTCGCAGGCTATGAAGTTGGTTTAATTCAGTTTTAACATTATTTAAATTTAAATTAATATTAAAATTCATTTTATGTTTCATTATTAAATGTTTTCACGAATTGCTTCATAGATTTGAAATTAGATTAAAGTTAAAGATTGCCAATTTAATGAATCTTCGTTATTTGTATGAATCAATTATTATTGCTTTTTTTATAGCGCTTCTATTAAATATTTTATAGATTAAAATTCAAAACTGTCAAATCAAGTTTCTAAAGCATTTAAGTCTGTTTTATTTTTTAATTAAAAATTGATTGGAGATATGATTAAAATGGTTTAATTTGCTGATTCATGTAGAATTAATTATTCATTATTATTTTGCTTTCAAATTATAGCATTAACATAAAAGTGTATTTAAGCTTCGTCGATTTCGTGCTCAAACTAATTCTTTGTTCATTCTTGGGCAGATTTTTTTTTCTGCATTGCTTCTCCCCAGTTACATTAAATTGAACAACTGCTGTTGCAGCAACAACAGCAACAAATGCAAAAACAAAGTAATAGCAGCAAATGCAGTATATATAAGAAAAAAAAAACAGAAAAAAATGTCTGCAAACTTTCTACGCGGCCTGCAATTTTCTCTCTAATTACAACGAGCAACACACGTTCGCTGTCAGGTTACTGAGGTTGAGCTTCATCCGTCTGCTCTTCATCGAAATGTGGAGGGGGGGAAATGTGAAGAGGGGGGGATAAAAATGCATGGGTAATACTAGGAAAAGAGTCTGTGTCGCAGAGTTCACGATTCGAAATTAAATGAAAATGAAAATGAAAACAACGACAAGAAGAACACAACAACAAAAATAATGCCCCAAAAAGTTGTTAAACAGGGACAACAACTAGTTTGTTGAAACACTTGTTATAACAAATCTGTCTACGCAATCGCATCGACAAGGCGCTAAACGGGTCTCAACGACTTGTGAATACCCTGTACCCACACATATGTTGAGGTCTATTAGCTTTAATACAAGCCTTATTGGAATTTAGAGTGTTGAATTGAATTTTTAATTCGAAATAGTTTAAATTAAATACTAAATATTAAATACCAAATACTAAATAGTAAATAGTAAATACTAAATACCAAATAATAAATACTAAGTCCTAAATACCAAACACTAAATACTAAATATCAAATATCAAATACTAAATTCTAAATATTAAATACTAAATACCACATACCACACACATTTAAATACCAAATACTATATACAAAATACTAAATACCAAAAACTATATACAAAATACTAAATACCAAATACTATATACAAAATACTAAATACAAAATACTAAATTCTAAATATTAAATACTAAATACGAAATACTTAATATTAAATCCTAAATACTGAATAATGAATACTAAATACTAAATATTAAATACTAAATATCAAATACTAGATACTAAATACTAAATATTAACTACCGCAGTTTAAATACCAAATACTATATACAAAATACTAAATACCAAATAATATGTACAAAACACTAAATATGAAATACTAAATTCTAAATATTAAATATGAAATACTAAATACTTAATATTAAATACTAAATACAAAATACAAAATTCCAAATACTAAATATTAAATACCAAATATTAAATACTAAATGCTAAATACCAAATACTAAATACTAAATATTAAATACTAAATACTAAATACTAAATACCACATTTTTAATACCAAATACTAAATACTATATACAAAATACTAAATACCAAATACTATATACAAAATACTAAATATAAAATACTAAATTCTAAATATTAAATACGAAATACCAAATACTAAATATTAAATACCAAATATTAAATACTAAATGCTAAATACCAAATACTAAATATTTAATACCAAATACTAAATACTAAATATTAAATACTAAATACAAAATACTAAATATAAAATACTAAATTCTATATATTAAATACTAAATGAAAAATACTAAATACCAAATACTAAATACTGAATTACAAATACTAAATACTTAATACTAAATACTAAACACTTAATATTATACACTAAATACCAAATATCAAATATTAAATACCAAATATGAAATACTAAATACTAAATACCAAATACCAAACACTACAAAATACTTCATCACTAACGTTACATACTTTCAATATTTCAGTATATCTGGCAATTAGCAGGAGAAATGCGAAGCTCGTTTTGTTTCGTATGACAAATGCTGACAAAAACGGGGCAAGTCAAAGGGTCGAGCGGAGGCGTGGCAGCGTTGCCAGACCGAGAGACAACAGAGTGCGTCTTGTTAAAATTGATTGCCTGGCCGAAACAAAAAAAAAAAAAAGAAAAAATGTTGATCACATTGGGCCAGCAGTCAACGACGGGAACAAAGAAGAACTCTGGGTTACCTTTCTGGTATTCTGGGGTTTCTACACAGCAAAACAGCATTGATTTATATTTGTATTGACACTTAAAGGAACAGCCTACAGCCCCCAAAAAGCTGCCTCCTGGATAAACAAAGCAATTCCATTGTTCGCCTGTCTGTTTGCCTCGCTCACAAATTTGTCCTTGTCATTGTTTTACAAGTCCAAATGGGAGTCCACAACCGACAGAGTTGAGAGAGATAGAGAGAGAGAGAGACAGAGTTGTGGGAGTTGATGTCGATGTCGAAACTCTTTCAGTTAAAAGCACAAAATGTATCGATTAACAAGAACAACACGCAGCAGTAGAAGAAGCATAACAAGAATAAGTGATTTGCCTTTAAATGTCGCACGCAAAATGAATGTGGCACTTGCAACCGAGACGCAAGCACAAAGACAGCAACACAATCGGAAAGCTAAAGGCGACGAGTGTAGTCGACTGTGAAAATACTTGTCTAATTATTTTCAAGAAATACTTTGAAGATTCTATGAATGTTCTCAATGCGTTTCTTAATGAATATTGACTTTATTTCATTTCTTTATCAAATGAAAAAAAATACTTTTTAATTTTAACGAAAATGTAAAACAAAGTAATGAATTATCTCTAATTTCAAAAGTTAATACAAAAAAATACTGTTAAAGGGGAAAACAATTTTATATTTCCACATTTACAAAAACCGAAATATAATAAAATATTCACAATATTTTTAAGTAGCTCAATACTTAAAAACTGAAATATTAATTTTTTTCTCTAAAACAGAACTGAAGATAAATATATATTTTCTCTTAAGAAAATAATGCAAATTTAAAAAAAATTAAAGACTTATCTCTAACCCTTAAAACACAACCGAAGATAAATAATTATTTCTTCTGAATTAAACTCAAAACTACTATAAGAGTAATAAAAAAAGCTGTATATTTTAACTTTTATATACATATAACTGAACTTTAATAATAAATTCGCAATATTTTTTATGGTATATAAATAAAAAATACTAAAAATCTTGCAAATTTTCGAATTTATTATTAAATTTCGATTTAATATAGAAAAATAATATATATAAAAATATTTAAAAAAAAGAATATTTTAAATTCAAATTTAGGATTAACTTTGTCTAGGAATAAATATTTGTTCATTTTTAAAGTTAAATCATAATATGCTTCATAATTTTACGCTCTGTTGCCGGGTATAAATAAAATATATATATAGTAACATTTTTGTTGACTTTTATTGCATAAAAGTGCTCGGCGTTGCGATGCTCGTCACAATTTTTCAGGCCACACAAAAATTGCAAGCAGCATTGTTGCTGTTGCTGTTGTTGCCATATCCGTTTCCGCTTCAATTGCACAAACATAATCCCCACAATTTGGCATGCCAATTTAGTATTGAATAAACGACGGGAAATGTGGCCCAGTCACGTCACTCAATTGTAGCATAAATAGTTGTAATTCCTGTCAATTTCGATTGAAATTCTCATATTTCGTTTGGCATATTTTGTGCAGTTTCATATCTATATATATAAGCCTTTGACAGCTAACGAGTACACTTAGCAGTAAGCTTTTGTCAGCGTACAGTGCTGATATCAGAAATTTAAATCATTTTTATAACTATATAAATTATAAATTATTTTCCAATTGTTCGTAGCTGTAAGCATTTGTCAGCTAACGTGCAATTTCACAGCAGTAAATTGATGTCTGCATGCAGCGAGACTGTTCCATATAAGTAGCTTAATCATCAATCTTAACATTTCAAATATTTTTTATATATTTAACTATATTTTACCTTTCGTCGCTTTAAGCCTTTGTTAGCTAACGTTGCATTTTAGAGCAGTATGTTCCATATAGCTAATCGTCTCTTTGCTAGAGAACACACAGCAGTGAGCTTTTGTCACTGTACAGTGTTGGTAGCTGAATTATCACTCATCACATTTTAAATATTTTTTATATAACTGTATAAAAGATCATATATTAGGTAATTTTTCGTATCTCCAAGCCTTTGTCAGTAAGCCAGCAATTTTACAGCATTGAACTTTCATCAGCATTCATCAAGTATGTTAAAAATAGCTAAGCTTTTGTCAACGTACACTGCTGATAGCTCTTAGCATTTTAAATAATTATTACTATATATAAAATATAATTTATTTTTTAATTTTTCATAGATTCAATTACTTACCAGCTAAATTACATTTCAAAGCAGTGAACTTTTGTCAGCATGTTCATTTCATACCTCAAATATTACTTTAACAATCTTTGTAATGATTTTCCTTTATTACTTGAACCTTTCTCTATCTGTGCACAATAATACAAAAAAAAAAGTTGAGATTGAAATTCCTGCTCTTTCATAGCTGCAAGCTTTTATCAAAGAGCTCTGCCACAAAGCGAAGTAGGAGATGAAGAGTTGAGATGAGTTGAGTTGAGTTGGGGATTCCTTTCCATTTTCATAGCCAAATGATTACGGCTGCTTATTTGCGATTTCTTTTCATTGGCATTTGAAATTTGCGTCGTAAAGCCGCAGCCCTCTTGCCAAACAAAGAACAAAATAAAAAGAACTCAAGGCTGGAAAAGTCGGTAGCAACATCAAAGACTGCAGCAAGCATATGAAATATTTCAATTATTGTCTAGTCTCCTATGTAGACTGAGGTTGCAGATGCTCTCTCTACACATACACAGCATACAGAGCAAGGCCCAATTTCTAGGCAACCAGCCTTAAAGGCATTTGAAAATAAATGAATTTTAAATAGATATTTCACTTATTTGTGCGAACAAAGTCGTGAAGGTCGAGAGTGTGGCAAACCTAGACGTATAATTACACAACCAAAGCAATGTTGCTTTAAATTGACCTTCATGCTATTTTCTCTACTTAAGTCAAGGTTTTTTTTTTTCTGTTTACAAATTTAGAATTTAAGGCTTTAGGAATAGGAATGCCAATGATATAAATTCAGAAAGAGATATGTACAACTTGTTTGTGAACAGGAATCCAATCAATAATTCCTTTTTAGGATTATGAAATATTATGAACAAAATAAAGGGTATCAGAAAATGAGCATTTATATTTCTAAATTATAACTAGATACTGTAAATATGTAAAAACAAAACACAGATCAAAAAAAGTAAGAAAACTTAATGAAGAATTTAAAGTTAAGCTTACTAATTACTTACAATAATTATTCAATTACAGGGTAACTTGGAGTCGTGCTTACTCGTGAAGCGCACAGAATTGAAAGCAGCTAGTTTAAGGTATTGCTTGCAAAGCTAGGAGTTGAATAAAGTACATAATAAAGTTGTGCAACCTTAAAATCTAGATGATATTTGTTACAGGGTATCTATACGTCGAGTCCACTTCATCATAAGAACGATTATGAAATCAGTTTTGTATCTAAGAAATAAAAATAGTAATAACGCAATATATACACATAAAAAAGTTCCCCAACCTTTGATAGTATGTAGATAATATATTTATTACAGGGTAGCTGTACGTCAAGCCGACTACAGTGAAAGTAAACTACACGATTGATTGTGCAATCAGTTTAATAGCCAACAAATGGTACAAGTAATAAAACAAAGTTGTGCTATTTATGAAACTAGCTAATATTTTTAACAGGGTAACTACACGTCGAGCTGACTTCAGTGTATGTGAACTATATGAACGATTTTGAAATCAGTTTTAAAACTAACAAATAGTAAAAGAAGCATAATAAAATTGTGTACCCTTTGGAACTAAATAATATTTATTACAGGGTAACTACACGTCGAGCCGTCTTCAATGTACTATATGATCTTATTGATCGATTTTTAAATCAGTTTTAAAAGTAAAACAAAAAAGTAAAATATGCAATAAATGAAAGTTTTGCATTTACAGGGTAACTGCAAGTCGTGTATGCCTCATCGCATGGTTTTGTAGTTGGTAAGCTGCCGATCGATTGGGGGCTGCTATTTTTGACAGCGTGACAACATCTCTCTCGCTCTCACTCCCACTCGTAGGCAGACGCTGACGAAGATGTGTTTCCCTCTTCCCCTCTCTCCTGCACTTCACTTCTCCCCCCTAACTTCGTGTTGTGCCAAGGCAAATAACACCTGATGTTGTGCGTCATTTTTTACATTTTAGAGCTTAATCCTCCTCTTGCTCCTCCCGCTGTACATGTGTTGTTGTTACTCGTGTTGTTGTTGTTGCTGATGTTGTTTGTGTTGTTGTTGCTTTTGCTGCGCCGGCTGCTGAATGAAATGAGGAAGACGCGTGCTGTTGCAGCCTTTAGAGCCTTGGCATCCTGCCATCCTGACTGCCAATTGTTGTGCGTCTCTGCACTGTTTGTTTATCTAACGAGTAAATACGATTTTAATTAAATGTAAATCACATTGTCAACTCACACACACACACACACACACACACACACAGAGGCATAAAAGCGTCTCAGTGTGTGTGTGTGTGTGAGAGAGAGAGAGAGATGGATGTGTGGGGGGAGGGGGAGGTGGGGACTAAGCGCAGCTGGCATTGGTTTCTCATGTTTTGTGGCTAAAATGTAGACAAGAAATCCTTATAAATACAAATACATACACACACATATATGTACATATGTGTATTTCACATTGTCTGCGAAAGCTCATATAAACACACACACACACACGCACACATGCTGTGTTTGCCTTCAACTTGAGCAAAAGCCACAACACCCTTGAGATTATTAATTAAAAGACAAGAAAACATAATTTCTAAATTTACACACATGCAAACAACTCTCACACACACACACTTTCTTACTTACACACTCCAAGCCGCCTGTTACCGGAGTGGTGTGAGCGAGACAACAAGTCAGTTTGCTGCCATTCAAATCGAAGCAACGACACAAAAAACCTCATATATAGTGTGTACACACTGGCCAATTAAAAACTAAAATGTGTGCGTGTGTGTGTGTTGTGCAACACTGGGCATTTAATTGGCTTTCGAAATGGAGCAGACGCAACCGAAGAAAAAGTACAAAAAGCAGCGGCGACCACGTTGCCTCATCTTTGACATGGTGGCCTTGCCACCGCATCCATCCACGCGACCCGAAGACGTATGTAACTACTAAAAGCTAATTGCAAACTGAACTTTACTTTACTCAATCAAACTTGTTGCAGAATGGCGCCTTGTTTCGTCACATATTCTTGCAAGTAAAAAGGCCGATCGAGAAGCGTCTGATGATCCAGGCAATTTTCAGTGGACCCGGCAATCCAGCCTTCCATTCGCTTGTCAGCCAATTCGCTCGCAGCGCAGCGTCGGCGGATGCGCAGCTTGCCGCTCGCACACCCAAAGAGGCGGCCGCCATAAGGGCGGCGGCATTGCAGGCAGCGGCTGAGGAGGAGGCTGCGGCGAGCAGCACAACGGACAGCGACGAAGACAATAGTAAAAAATAAAAGGCATGCTAAAATGCAACTTTATGTCGCGTTGGCAACACTGCACACCGAACACTGTGTACTGATTGATAGAGCGTAAATCGCAATGGGAGCCCATAACAGTTAGTCATTTGATATCGCAAGTTGGCCGCATGCCAGGCTCAGCACAGCATGCTGCCTAAGGTAGAGGGGCATGGCGGGGGGCAGCCGCAATGTTGCCAAAACACAGATTACAGTCGCAAGTAGTCGCCGTGTTTGTTTGTGTACGTTATACGAGGGCTGCACAACTCAACGTAGCGCACCAATTACTTTTTATTGTGCAAAATAATATACTAGCCAATTCGCATTTTTCATACTCTGGTGCTAGCTGCCATAATTAGCATTAATATTAAATTAGTGTTGTTAATTTTGTAAATAAATTCATACACAGTTCACATTCTTTAGTTTTTTTGCATGTGCAAAAAATACTAAATACTAGGTTTCCTATCTCAAATTTACTGACTGCTATGGCACGATCCTTGCGTCGTGACGTCACAGCCACCCACTGGCACAGCCACTTGCTGTGACAGCCAGACGTCACTTGGCTGCTATGACACGATCAAAGCAATACTGACGTCACACCTAGTGGTCAAGCCTCCTCACACGCACTGACAACCTTAAACTCGAAAGTATGCTATGGCAGTTACACACCTTTAACAAGTGTCGATGACCCCGCTTTTTTTTCTGTGCTTTAATTGTGTTTTTTTTTGTATATTTTTTTCTGGTGCATTTAAAAAGTGTTAAATATGTGTATTGAAGCGAGCAATTGTGTTTAAAAGGAGTTGGTGAGTTGCATATTTACGTAAATTGTTGCTAAGGCAGCTAACAAGTTTTTTCATAAATGTGCATGTGTGTATGTGTGTGTGTGTGGGCGTGAGGAATGTGGCTTGTGCCTTTTTTCTTTTTCTTTCTTTGAATAAGGATTGCGACTTTGTGACGACGACGACGGCGACGGCGGCGGCATTGTCATCGTTTATGTCGTCAAAGTGAAAATCCATGCGAGAAATTATATGTCAAAGTTTCACTTTTGATATGCAAAAGGCAGAGCGAAAGACACAGAGAGAGAGACTGACTTGACATCGTCTTGGTACTGACAGAATAGTAGGATGGTAGAGGAGGGGGAGCTGTTGCTTTCTTCATCTTCTTTTTAGTTTTCTGTGTGCGCTCTCAATATGAATGTTCGCTGAACGCTCCAGTGACGCACTGACAAAGACACATTTTTCCAGGGCAACAAAAAGAAAGAGGAGAGTGTGCGGTGGGGGTGGGGAAGGGGGTCAGAAGAGTTCTCTAGCAATTACTTCGCTCTGCTTCTTCTTCTTCTTCGTAGGATGTCATTGAAACGTATCCGGCCTTTTTTAGCCTTTCCTTTTCGCTCTTACTCGCTTTGCGGCAGTTGGCTTTTTTTGTTGTATGTAGTTTTTGTCTATGGCGGCTACGGGCTGACTGCGTGGACTGTGTTTCCTCTCTGTTGACTTTTCCTAGGGTTCAGTGGCGCCAACTCTCGACTTTGTCTATTTCTCTTGGTGCCACCGCATTCAGCATCAGCATTTTCCGGCAGCATCTTCTGCTGCAACTGCTGTTGCTGCTGCTGATGTTGCCTTCATTCAAAGCAAATGTAATCTACCCTACTTTGCACTACTGGCGGCGCCATCTGTCGGCTGCGGTTGCGGCAACTCAACTGCATTCAATGCATTCTCCACTCACACACACACACACACACACACGCATGGGCAGGCAGCGCCTTTTCTCGACTGTCTCTTCTCTTCTCTTCACTAGCTTGGCAATTTTTCTTTATTCTGTTTGCGCACTTTGGTTAATTTGATTTCGTTTCGTTTCGTTGCTGCCTTGACTTTGAATGCGCTCGTGTGCGTGTGTGTGTGTGCAAACAATTGCATTTGGCCTGGTCATATATATATGTATATGGTCATATATATATATATATATATGTATATGTATTTCCTGCATGTTAAATTACTGCAATTGAAATGCGTATTTTATTAAGTCACAATGATGTCTATGAAAGACATATGTACATATTTAAAATAAATTTATAATAAGCATTTGATCATTTGACAGCCTTTGCTTGCGGCTTCACTATGGCCGTTTACACTGCATTATCGTATATACACTTCATTTGAACTTAACATGTAAAATTGACTTAATTTAAAAACAAAATGGATAAAAATCAAGTGATATGTTTGATAAAATATTTTTAATAAGCATTTGATCATGAGCATGACACGATGTCATTACTTGCGGTTTCATTATGGCCGTCTACACTCGGTTGTATTAACACTTGAACTTAGCATGTGTAAAATGCGTTAAAATAGTGTACTAAAAAATTGTTGATAACATGTAGTTCTTATTTTATTCAGTTGATAAATTTGACTCATTTTTAATAAGCATTTGATCACTGGACAGTCCTTGCTTTGCATGTGGCTGCATTATGGCCGCTTACACTCGGGTGTATTAACACTTGAGCTTAGCAATTGTAAAATGCGTTAAAATAGTGTACTGAAAAATTGTTGATAACATGTTAATTCTTCTTAAAATCAGTTGATAAATTTTACTCATTTTCAATAAGCATTTGGTCATTGGACAGCCTTTGCCTTGCATGTGGCTGCATTATGGCCGTTTACACTCGAGTGTATTTACGTGCATTAGCATGTGTAAAATGCGTTAAAATAGTGTGATGAAAAATTGTTGATAATTAATTAATTCTGCTTTAATGCAGTTGATAAATTTCAATTACCTTGAAGTTCAGCTATTAATTGGCGTTGTGCATGCAAAGCACCTGCCAACTGAGGCGCATTAATGAAATGTGTTGTGCAGATTAATTGACAATCAGATAAATTCATACTATAAATAGCTAATAAGTATCTCTCTACACTTTTCATTTAATTACCTTAAAGCTGTCTCAGTCACATAGTCACAAAATTTCGCTTACCATGCAATGAATGAAAATTCCAATTGTGATTGATTGTGGCAATCTGAGGAAATAGTTAATAATGAATTTTTGGCCAAACTGTCCAATTGCTGCTGTGCGTCATGCTAAATGTGTGCTAATTAAAGCGCTTCCGTTGAGATTGATTGACAATCAGAGCAATGGAAATTTATAAATATTTGATAAGCATTTCGTTAACTCTACATTCAAATGAAGGTAAAGGAATATGAGTTGAGTTCTCGTCCTTTTTGTAAGTAATTCATCTTTCTTCTTGACTCGACTCGACTCGATTCTCTTTGGCAATTGTTGCCTTATAAACGTTGGGGGCCTGTCAAGCGGCCATCGTTAGACAGGCTCCAGAATTTATTGAGTCCATTAAACGCAACATTGGTTGCCACATCTCTCTCTCTCTCTTTCGCTCTGATTGGGCTTTTGGTATTTTCGGGTTGGAAAGGGAGGAGAAGAGGAATTCGCGACGCCAGTGACATGCAATTTATTGCTGGGCGGTAATTGGCAGTCCAAAGTCGAGTCGAGTCGTTGTCGTTGTCCTGCTTTGCTATCCTGCCAACCAGCTAGCCAGCCTGTTTATTAATAAATTGTCACTTGCAACTGGCAGCACAAAACACACATATGACCAGCTCCGAAGCTCCGAGCTGCAGTTTGCTGCTTATTGGACATTATTCTTGGCTGTCAGGCGTCGAGCGTCGTGCGCCGGGCGCCAGGAGCCAGGAGCCAAGAGCCTGGCGCCATCAGGACAGCAGTCAGGAGCATTGCCAATTAGCCGATATCATCGTTCATCCAGGGCGTCAGACAATCGCTCTGCCTCTCTCTCTCCCCCTCTCTGTCTTTTTCTCTGCCTAATCCCTGTTAAGCTTTATCGAAATTGTATCATTATCATATCTCGAGTGCTGCCAATTTTTTGGCAACTCCTCCGACTGCGACTTTGAGCTCCTCTCTCTCTCTCTCTATTTGTCTGTGTGTGTCGGCGTTTCCATCTCCCCTATATCTTTATGTATACCTGAGGGAAATCTGCTCAGCCGTATGACCAACGACCACATGACCACACTTCATCCGATTGCTTATTGGCAATCTTTTTGCCAATACGCTTCGATTTTGCCCGCTAACAACTTTCTTTTTTTTTCCTTTCATTCTTACACTTCTTTATACTTAGACGCGTCGAACTGCTGCTGCTGTTGTTGCTATTGCTGGACTCTTAGTCTAAGCTGCTTATTATCCTTTGGGACACACACATACACACACTAGGACTAACACACACACGCATTTTCGCAGCGCGTTAATTGGATTTTGAGATGAAAGAAGGATTCTATTTTCTCTTATTTCTTAAACTAAATCATCTTAAATTCCAAGTGCTTCTTCGTTCGTTCTCTGCCTCTGCCTGCGGTTGCTATAGTTTTCCTTTCTGTATACCCGCTACCCATAGGGTAGAAGGGTATTATAAGTTTAAGGATGCTGAAAATTTATGAAACAGGCAGAATATTCGACCCTAGAAAGTATATATTCTTGATCATCAGTCATGCCCGTTTGTCCACCTACTTACTACGGATCTCAGTTGCTTTGACTGACAATCTGGTATATTTTGGACTCTTCAATTATATAACAAAGACGATATGTGGTATATTTAGGTATTTTTTCATGTTATTGTAAATTTTGAATGTAGTATTAAGTATTAGTATTAGTATTATAACATTCAAAAATACCAAAATGAACTATCTGCAACATTGGGTATATTTTCAGTATTTTTACAGTACATTAATTTAGTATATTTTAAAAATAACACCGCACTCTTCTTTTATTCGCAATGGTTAGTGGGTGTCTCTCTCGAGCATTTGATATATTTTTGGTACTTTTTGCAGTACATTAATTCAGTATATGTTAAAATTAATACCGCACTAATAAATGTCGGTAGCGCGTATCTCATAGTCGTGCACACTCGACTGTAGTTTTCTATTTTTTAATTTTTCTCTTTTTAATTGCAAAAACAAGACAAAACACAACACAGCACAGTGTGACCATATTCGCTATGCCAAAAAAATTTGCTTTAATTAGAAATTAATAATCAAACAATTTGAACATGAACGAAATTTGCTAACGCAATTAACTGCCAAAATACTTGTTCAATATTTGCATTTTCAATTTGTGTCTTCACATAAATGAGGTATTTCATATTTGACATTTTGCGATATATTAATTGACAAATCAACAATTAGAATTTTTGGCCAACAGTTTTAATCAAAATTTGCATATTAAATTTGATTTAATAATTGGAAAATCAACAAGCGATCAATCAATTTAAAGCAAATTACAAATTTAGTTTATCGACATGGCTTTCTCTCTCATCTATTAGACATATTTTAAGACTCGAACAATATTGTGACATTTAATCCTACTTATAATTATCGTATGTAAATACATATGTAATTGTAGTGTATGTTGGACAATTATCAGAGTCATTGTTGTGGCCCTTTATTGACATTTGAGTAACCTCAATAAATGGCTTAAGAGCTTAAATAGATATAATATTATGGAGCGACAGCACAAAGTTGGCAGTTGATGTCTAACTTTAGGCTGAAGAATGGAATATTATTTGAAATTAGAATCTTAATTCAATTGGTTGTCTTATTATTGATCATTATTTTAATAAAAATCCGCATTCAATCTGACAACGCTTCACGTTTGATGCTTAATATTTGTAAGTTGAAATCATTTTTGTTTTATTAGAAATAATTTTGATTGTTTATAAACTTTATTAATTCGTCTTCATAAATTCTCAATTGCATTTCGCTTGCTTGGAACATGGTACAAATCCGCCAGCTGTCTGGCAACGCTTAACGTTTGTGCGGTCATTTGATGCTTAACATTTGAAAATTAAAATCATTTTTGTTTTATTAGGAATCATTTCGATTGTTTTCTACATAAATTCTAAATTTTATTTTGCTTGCTTGAATGTGATAAAAATCCGCCAGCTGTCTGGCAACGCCAAAGTTTGTGCTGCCATTTGATGCTTAATATTTGGAAATTGAAATCATTTTTGTTTAATTAGGAATCATTTTGATTCTTTAATAAATTAATTGATTATTATTCATAAATTCTTAATTGTATGTTGCTTGCTTGGAACATGCTAGCAATTGGCATGTTGTCTGGCAACGCTAAATGTTTGTGTTGCCATTTGGAAATCTAAAATCATTGTTGTTTTATTAAGCATCCTTTGGATTGTTTTAAATCTTTTTTAAGTCATCAATTCTCAATTGTGTATTTAAGCTTAAGCCTCAGCAGCTATTAAATGCTTCTTGCACACAATCTGGCAACGCTAAAAGCATTCTCAATCTATCAGTTTTCAATTGCCGTGCAAAAAGAGCGACGCCTCAACGCTTTGGCCGTTAATGCCAAAGGCGTCAGTGGGTGGAGAAAGTTGGCAAAAAAGGGCGCACATAATTCATGGTTCATTCTCTCGCAAGTTGGAAGTCGGAAGGAGAAAGAAGAAGAATCGAGCCACTGTCAGTTTCGGGTACAGCCTTCGAAAGTCTCACAGACTCAGAACGAGTCGAGACGATGCTAACAAGCACATTAATAATATCTTAACGGAGACGTTGAAGTGGCGCCCACGCCCAACAAAAAAAAAAAAAAAAAAAACAGAAAAAACTAAAGCAAAACTGCCCTGGAGCCAGTAAAATGATCGTCTTCGTCTTTGCGTCTTTGGCCTCGCCTCAATGCAGAACGTGGTCGAGCACAAAATGCAGTTAATTAATCATTTGAAGCAAAAGTAGTTTGGTGCTTGATTTATTTTCGGGAGACGACGGCGACGACGACAACGAACAACAAAAGTTGCAAGTTTTTTTTTATCTGACCGCAAAAACAGGATGAGGAAGAGAGCTGCTTGCTGTCCTCCACCCACGGCTAGATGGCGCCACAGATATTAAAAAGTACGATGGGAAAAAACAAGAAAGGAAACGAGTCACCAACAAATAAAATATAAAAATAAAGGATGGAGGAAGTAGAGAGAGAGAGAGAGAGAGAGAGAGAGGGAGACAAAACATAAGGCAGCGGAGTGCGTCAGCATTGACTATGAGTCGATTAATTAAACCGCAAGCGTTTAAGCGGCAAACCGCAGCAGTCGAAGTCGATGCTGAAGCCACAACGGCATTGAAGTTTGCTTTAATTTGACTTTCACTTTTGCCAAAATAACATGGCTATTGGAAAGAGAGACGACAAAAGAGTGAACGAGTGAAAGAGAGAGAGAGAGAGTGAGAGAGAGAAAGCAAGAGAGGAAAAGAGGGAGAGAGAAGGCAACGCACACGAGTCTCTGCAGATTGCCATGCTGTGAAGGAGGACAGCAGAGCACACACACACACTCTCAAACACACACACACACAGACAGTCACACACTCACACACGTAGTCCAACACACTCTCACTCACACACACACACACACACATGGAGTCCCAACGCGGCAGAGGCAATCAAATTTCGTATTAATTATGTGCTTAACCAAACACCTCTGAGAGAGCGGGGGCGTGCATAGCATAGCATGTGAGGGGGGAGGGAGGTAGGTAGGCGAGGGGGACTGTGCAAATTGTAAAACTGTCAGCTGGGGTCACGTTGGTTGAGGATTATGCGACGATGAGCACGGCCAGAACCAGAACCAGCAACGAGAAACGAGAGAACCGAAAATGAGTGCTCCAGCTAACACACACACTGACACACCAACACACAGACAATGCACACAGTCTGTTGGGCATACGGGTCAGGGACAGGGCAATAATTCTTTGGTTTGGTTTTCACATTTTGTCGGCAGGAGGCGACGCCTCTGTCGAAAATCCTTTTGCGGCTTATGTTCATACTGGCGACACATGTCACGGGTCAGTTGCTGCCACACAGGCTTACACATGTGTATGTGTGTATGTGTGTGTGTGTGTGTTTTCACCCATCCACCCACACACACATACACACACATCTTCATATTTTATTTGCATAAAGCAAACAGGCGAACACAGTCTTGTTTAAACTTACAAGTATCTGCGATCAACGGAAAAGTCATTTGCGCTTGCGTACAATTATGTTTAACAAAACGAATATATTTTGTATACTTAACTGGATCGAAAAATAAAGCCAGAGAAATGTTATTAAATTCAATTTGAGCTAGCTCAACTTCACAAACGAAACAAAAATTTACTTATATCAAAAATTAACGCTGGCAAATCTGCGTAATATTTATAACAAATAATTGAAATTTTAACTAATATTTTAATTTATAGTACACTTTTGAATATATATTGTGTACTTAACTGCATCTAAAAATTCAATTATGAACTATAATTATTATTGCATTTAGCTTCAAAATTATGTTTGTTATTCGATTTTCCTCATTTTGAAAGCTCTTATAGTCTCTGGGATTCTGTGTTTCATACGGACAGACAGGTCGGAGATGCCTTCTTCTGTCTGTTACATATATTATCTGAAGGCACATGGTTATAATACCATTCTACACAGAATTAGTTATATTTTGTAATATTGAATACTGAGAATTTGTGTCTACAAATTTTGATTTTTCCAATTTGGTGGCATTTTATATGTTCCCAAAACTTTAGGAACGTCTACTAACTAACTAAATTGGATAGTTTAATTTGGCACATTTTGGTACAAAATGTATAATTTGAAGCTGAGACATCTTTTTTGTTGTGTGTTTGCATTGCAGTTACACAATGAAGAAACGTAAACAAACATATGCAATGATGTATTTTAAAAACTCAAACATTTCACTACATGCAAGTAAATTGTGTTAGGATGTCTCTTCTTGCTTTCAAAATGTAGATTGAAGAGTAGATTGCAAATCTTGATTAACAATTTCATGTTCTTGGTTCAATTGAATGAGTTTTGCATTCATGAAACAAAATTTAAATCTGGAATTTCAAGATTAAGATATTGATTTCAGATTTTTCCTTCTTGGTTCAATTTTAAGATTTAACATTTTGAATTTTGAGATTGGGCAACCTTGAATTATTATAGAATTTTTATGTTGATTTAAGAATAAATCTTCTAGGTTCAATTTTGACAACATATAATCTTCAATTATTATAGAATTTTTATCTTGATTTCAGAATAAGACTTCTTGGTTAAATTATAACATATAATCTTCAATTATTATAGAATTTTGATCTTGATTTAAGAATAAATCTTTTAGGTTCAATTTTGACAACATATAATCTTGATTCAAGATTTAATTCTCAGCTTTAGGATGTTTTTTCTTTCTCTGTAAATAGTATAAGTTGTTGTCCACTGTGTGTGTATTTATTGTACAAATTTACATCTATTAAATAAAGCAATGCCAATCACTGCACAATGTAAACAAAGTAGACGACAGAGAAGAGGGAGGAGTGGGGCGGAGCAGTGGTAAAGCTAAAAGTTATGCAGTTTTTTAAGTGAATATGATTGCATTCTAATGTCAGCCATAAATTAGCAACTTGCACGCCATATTGTAACCCACAACTGCTTCAACCAAGCAACCAACCAACCGCATGTACTTCGTACACTCCCAAGTCCCCCCTCCGCGTCCCTGAGTGCTAGTCGGCGCTTTAACCGCCTCCACGTCGTGTGCAATACGTGACAGGAGTATGTGAAACTTTTCAACTTGAACGAAAATTTATATGCTTGCAACAGGGCAAAACGAAAAAAACGAAAAAAAAAAGAAAAGATGAAATCAAATAGAAGCGAGTAAAAGAATGTGCGAAAAATTCGCCAGAGTATAGCATGTCTCCAAAGCGGGGCGGGGAGCGAAGAGTTGTGGCGACTCAGATCGCAGACGATGATGCTGCTGGCATTCTGGGAGTTACAGCATTTTTGTGTGGTTTCGCGTGCCACGCGAAATGTTAAACGTGTCCGTCCGTCCCGTCTTCCCCTGACTCCTGTTGTGACTTTGCCAGATGCTACTGCAGCAGGTTGCAGCTGCATCCATAGCTGAAGCTGAAGCAGATGCTGAGAAAACTGTCTGGGGGATTAACGACGAAAACTTTTAACGCTTGATTTTTGTGCTGATTATAATCTTTGTATTTAACTTTTAATCGACGGAGCTGCAGGCGTCTGATATCGATGAATCGATAAACAATATCGCAAATGGTAATTCAACTTTCAATTTATATACACGAGATTATCTCAACTAAAATGCTGACAAACTTGTAATGCTACCCTGCGCTGCACAGCAGCCCTGGCAAAACCTTTCTCAGAGCTGCAAACATTTGTACAGGGTTTGTAATTATAGCTGCATCATGTGATATTGCTTTATTGCATATTTTTTATAGTTTGCTATTTGCTATTTAGTGATTCAATTTCTAATATTATGTGCAGCACTTTTCGCATTTGCCGTTGAATGCAACCATGCGACAATATGTTTAGGCTGTAGCCCTGTGACAGAGCTTGTATCTCATTTTCTCTTTTGGCGTTGCTGTTGCTTTAGTTTTCTAATTGTTTTTTGGTATGAAGTTTTTCTCAATAGAAGATATTACTTGGCTTGTAGAAAAAGGTAAACGCCATCGCCAAAGTAGTTTAGTTTTAGTTAGCTACTATTATTATGGGCAACACTTTTGACGTCTGCCTTGAATGCAACCCTGCGACAATATGCTTATGCTGCAACCCTGTCACAGAGCTTGCATCTCATTTTCTCTCCTGGCGTTGCTGTTTCTAATTGTTTTTTGGTATTAAGTTTTCTCAATAGGAGATGTTACTTGGCTGTCTTGTGAAAAAAGGTAAACGCCATCGCCGAAGTAGTTTAGTTTTAGTTTGCTACTAATATTATGGGCAGCACTTTTCCCATTTGACGTTGAATGCAACTCTGCGACAATGTGCTTATGATGCAGCCCTGTCACAGAGCTTGCATTTTTTCTTCTCTCTTTTCAAAGATGTATCAATGGAAAGTGGCAAGATTTGCTCACCTGCAAAATTGTGTTTAAACAATTGGCCATGGCAGCTGCTAATCCCGATCCCGATCCCGATGTACATATACATTTGATATTCCAGGTTTGAGCATGCGTTCACTTCACATTTCATCAATTCTTAATACGATTGCTTAAAAACTTTTGCGCAGCCTTATGGTCCGTATATTTCCGATGAGTCGCGTTGTGCTCAGGATCGCGCCGACAACATTGTGTCCATCATGATTGGCATCAGGGAAATCAAGTGCAAACTGGAGATTTTGCAACGGACCACAAATTTCTTTAAGAACGGCGTGCCCGGAATGGTTTTTTCGCTGCCCGAATGCTTTGTGAGTGTCGAGGCATTCACATTGCTCTATCGTTGGATGGACCAGCCGAGTTATGTCTTTCCCCCGAACTCCTGATGACCACGTATCGTTCGGCCAAACATCTGAGGATCAGTTCGCTGGTGCATCAATTCGAGGAGCTCTTTTGCAATCCACGGTTGGCACGCGAGGAAGTTGGTTTCTATATATTTTGCGGCCTACACCAGTTGATGAGAGTGTCGTCAATGCCTTTGAAATTTCCCAAGATGTTGCGTATTAATCGCTATTTTCTCACCATGATCAATACCAAGGAATATCTAACACTCTTGCCGCAAGTGTTGATGGGTGTCCTCAACTCGCCGATGATATGTGTCAACTCAGAAATGGAGGTGTTAATCGCAATCATCATTTGGCTGTTTCATGACTACGAGTCACGTTCCATCTACACCTTTAATATGCTGAGTTGTATCCGCTTTGATTGCATTCCCAGCGAGGCGATCGTCGAGTTGCGTGAACATCCATCGTTTCGCACAATGGCTGTGCTCTTTAATCGCCCCGAGTTCGAGATGTTCTTGCAGAATGCACCGCCGTTGGGGCAGAACACACGCTTGTGCAATCGTCGCATTTGGATCTATGATAATCTTTGCATTCATCATCATGATGTCCATTGTCCGAGGCGTAATTTCATCACCTTCAACCAGATGTTGAATTATAAGCATGCGCTGCGTCGAGCTCCCAAATTGCATTGGTGGCATCGCTTACAACTGGATCCTTATGTCCGCACCTGTCGCAATGAGCTTTGCAAGAAATAATTAAACTTCAATCGATTTCATTGATTCATTAGATTCTTACTAATTCGATAACTTGAATCACTTGAATTTTTGTAACAACCCATAACAATATAAAACACGATACACATAAACATTTATAAATTTTTTATTTTGCATGTTAATGGATCACAATTTGCTACTTCAAATTTATCTGCTAGTTAAAGTGCATGTTACAAGTTGGCTATATCAAAAATTTGATCACTTTAGTTCATTTTAAAAATGATGTTAGATGCTATAAGTTAATCTTTTAAATTGCATATTAATATTGGCAATATTTACAATTTTATTATTTTAGTTAAGTTTAAAAGAGCATCTAACATACATAGATGTTAGAAGTTAATCTTTCAATTTACACATCATCTTTGAAATTTCTCTTTAAGAATTGCTGCAAATTTATCTGCAAGTTAAAAAGCATTTTAGAAGTTGGCTATATTTAAAATTAGATCGCTTTAGATGATTTTAAGAGTCATGCTAAAAATTAATCTTTTAATTTGCTCATCAGTTTTCGAAATTTCTCATTGACAATTAGCTTTGACAACCCTTCCTTTAAATGTATCTACAAGTTGGTTATTTTTGAAAGCACAGCTTTCTTATAATATTGTTTTCGTTTTTGTTTTATATTGTTATTTCGTTAGGTCGCACTGATCCCACATGCAGCTGCCACATTGTGAGGAGGCTTGCTTTAGGTGACAATACGGTATATTTTGTACTCTATGGTATATTTTAAATGTAGCTCTGTCAATATACCAAATATAGCATCTTACTTGTTTTTGCTACAAATCTGGTATATTTTGCACTCCATGATATATTTTGAAGACAGTACTATACCAATATACCAAATATAGCCTTTGGTATATTTCAGTATTTATGCGGTACATTATTTTCTTATATTTTAAAATTAACACCGCACTGTTGTACTATATTATTATTCAAAATTTAGCCCTTGGTATGTTTTTTTGCTTAGTATTTTTGCAGTATATTAATTTGGTATAATTTAAGAATAATACTGCATCTTCGCTGTTTTTGCTACAAGTCTGGTATATTTTGCACTCAATGGTATATTTTGAATACAGTACTATACCAATATACCAAATATAGCCTTTGGTATATTTCAGTATTTATGCGGTATATTATTTTCTTATATTTTGAAATTAACACCGCACTGTTTTACCATATATCATTATTCCAAATATAGCCCTTGGTATATTTTTTAGTATTTTTGCAGTATATTAATTTGGTATACTTTAAGAATAATACCGCTCTGTTTTGCTTTTATTGACCATGGGTAGCGGGTATCTCTTAGTCGAGCACACTCGACTTTTGCTTTCTCTTTTGTTTGTTTAGCCTCTGCTATTTTTTTTTACTGACAGATATGGTGAGGGACGTTAGCGATAACGATTGCGATTGCTGGCAAAAGAGGTTGCGTCTGAATTTGGGGCATGCCGCTTTGATGTTTCGTATAACGATACAAATTTATATCCATTAGGCGGATGAGTGTAAGAGAAAGAGAGTGAGAGAGAAAGGCAGAGAGAAATATTTGTGCGCTAATTGGCATTTGGCATTTTGGCAAAGGACGCAGGTCAAGTTCGGGATTTCCTGCCCAATTTTGTAATTAATCATTTTCCGATTTGCCAATTGCAGATGGGCGCAAGTGAAAAGAATGTTGCCAGCGGCGGGGATCTGAAGAGGAGGGGAAGTGGGAGGGCAGAGATTAGGGAGTTGTGTGGGCGGGGCTGTCCAAGTCGAACCATTGTTTGCCGCATTTTCCGGAGCATTTCACGCGCCGTTAAAGTTTAATCGAAAAAGTATTTTTGTGGCCAATGAAAATTCCAATAACGAAATTCCAACAACATCGAGCGAACAAAAACTTCTTTCTTTCTTTCTTTATGTTTTTTTTCTTTGCTTGTGTGTTTTTTTTTTTTTATTTGAGGATTTTTTTGTTGTTGCCTGGCAATCGAAAAGTTGTGTGGGGCCAAGCACCTGAAGCATGGAAGCGTCTTCCTGCTGGCCAAGTATGTCTTTTTTTTGGGTTTTTTTGATGAAGTGCAGCCTGCAATTGACAGTTGAGTTCTTCACTCATAGCCGCTGCTGCTGCTTCTGGAAATTGTGGCTCAACTTTTGTGCTTCATTTGCGCGCGAAAACTTTGCATCTAAACGCGCAATTAAACCAAAAAAATTTTAAATTCAAAACTTTGGATAGCTTGAACATCAACATCACGAATCTTAGAGAGGAAGAGAGACACGACACGACTTCGAGGACAACAGCTTGGCTCTAAGAACTTTGAATGTAACATCATATGCAGCTAATGCATACTTTTATTATTGTCTCCCAAAGAACCGCAAAACTTTGCTCATTCGACGGAACAAACAACAACATTGTCGCATAAAACATGTACACATAAAGTAAAAGTCTTAAGTAAAAACGTCGTGGCTCTCTCTAGTTCTCTAGATCATTAGAAAACTTCGCTCAGCAGTCGCTTTACGTATTCATTACGTTGAGTTTGAGGGCTCTTTGCAATTCGTCGTAATGTTTTCGCACAACTATTCTGTAAAGTTTTTAATATTTTAAACTATTCTGCTTTTCGTATTTACAAACAAAATGGAAAATCTTAGTTACCAATCTCTTAACTTTTGTATGGAATGCATCAAGTGCTCAGATTATTCGCAATACTTTAATATCATATTTATTTCCTAAAACTCGCTCAGATGAATACTTTTTAGTATTTTCGAATTTACTGCATATTAGTTTGGTATATTTGTCACACAATGCTATTATTTAGTATTTTTGCGGTATATTAATTTGGCATTTGTAACATAATACTTTTATTTACTATTTTTGTGGTATATTAATTTGGTATATTTTGAGTGTAGTAATAAAACAATATATTAAACATAGATTACGACATATATTAGTATTTTTGCGGAACATTAATTTGGTATATTTTGAATGTAGTGCTATCTTAATATATCAAATACAGATAACGATATATTTTAGTATTCTTATGGTATATTAATTTGGTGTATTTTGAATGTAGTGCTATATCAATATACCAAATGTAGACCATACTCGACTGTGATTTTCTAACATATTTTATTAAGATTTATTTTATACGCTTGAGTATTAAATTGTTATTCTTTTAATGCTCTCAATTTTGATATCTTGTACTTTTTAAATGCGTGTTCTTTTCTTCATTTTACAGTTGCATCATTTTGGATTACCAGTTTCAAACCATAAAAATATAACTTGTAAGTTGATTCTACACTCTTTATTTTGCGTTTAGTAAACTTTTTTTCTATGATTATTCACAAGTTAAAGCAATTAATTGTTGATTTAATCGTTATTTATTTCAAATCAAGTCAAGACTGTATTTTCACTAATCTTGGTTGCTCTGAGTTCAGTTTTAAGTCGTAGACGTTTCCTTGTCAGTATTTGTTGGGTATAATCTTCGAAAATCAACATTCACCAATGCGAACTCAAATTTTTAATTAGATTTCTGGCCAATTAAAATATTAAGTAGCCAAGGGCACAACAAATTAAAATTGAAAACAAAATATAAGGAGTCTTTTGCTACGAAAAGAATGAAGTCCGAAGTGCAACCTAAACAGCAAATGCAGGCCAAATTGAAGCCTGGCAGTGTGCTCAGCGCCATCGAGGATATACAACGCATGTGAGTTAAGTCTTGAAAGAGAGAAAGTCCGAGAATAGATTGTATTTCGATCGAGCTCAGGTCGCCGGAGGATATTGTGCAGGAGTTTGATCGCATGGCGGATCAGACACGGCGACATTTCAGGGACGAGACTTTTATACCCTGCGTCAATGTGGCCGACGAGTTGATCCGTTGCCTGCGCCACAATAAAGAGCAATCGTGCATGTGCTTCAACGTGATGGACGAGTATCGACAGTGTGTTGGCCTCGCCACTCAGGCCTATGTCGATCGCATGGCTGAGGACGATGAGCGCCGTCGACGCGCTGCCGAAGAGTTGCCAGTGATGCCGCCACAATCGGTGCCATCGCCGCCTGCGACGATGACAAATCTGAAGCCAGCTGACGTTCAGGAAATGGTGCGACGCAAACAACGCAGTTGGGTGAAGCCATGGACCTGGTTACGTTGACCCCACAAAAACATTATATAGTCTCAAAACCAAATCCAACCTCTTAAACATTCTCCCCACAATCTGAGACTCTCACACACACACATCTTCACAATCAAAATTGCAAGCTGTGCACCATTTGGTATTGTGGTGCTTGGCCCATTTGACTCTTGCC
Organism: Drosophila pallidifrons; assembly: GCA_023558445.1. NCBI lineage: Eukaryota > Metazoa > Arthropoda > Insecta > Diptera > Drosophilidae > Drosophila > Drosophila pallidifrons. The sequence goes on along the minus strand of CM042351.1, from coordinate 23,592,751 downwards.
CCTTGGATAAATCGTTTTACTAATTAAACAGACGGCGTCTCGACGTCGCACATTGCACTTTTGCCTCTGCCTCTGTCGTAAAGCTGAGTAGTGGAAGTAAAGTTTGTACCAAAATGTAGCCAAGTTGAAATACCCTTTAGCACAGTTTAGCAGTATTATTAAATGTAAGCTTTTAAATTCTTAGTATTATTATTTTGCAGTCTTAACCAAAGTCGAAATTTGCACTTAATTAAAGTCTTAAATTGAGAGTAAACAGACAGACAGGGACAGATCATAGAATATATACTTTGTAAGCTCTACCTCTTGATCTGAGCGAATGATCAGCATTGAAGTCGATGGACAGACAGACGGACAAAAATTATGGCTTACCTATAGTAAGAAAATGTATCTGCAACAAATTTAATTAAAGCTAGTTTCAAATTGAATATAGTAACGTCGTAGAAAAGAAATTTATGGACAGATCGTAGAATATATACTTTGTAAGCTCTAGATATTGAAAAGATCAAGTAATCAGCGTTGAAGCCGATGGACAGACAGACGGAATCAGAAATCACTACATTTTGAATGTTGCTTACCTATAGTAAGAAAATGTATCTGCAACAAATGTGATTAAAGTTCGTTTCAAAATGAATATGAATTGATGGACAAGTTATAAAAAACTTTGTAAGCTCTACCTTTTGATCTGAGCGAGTGATTAACATTGAAACAGATGGACAGACAGACGGAGGGAATTGGGAATCACGGCTATTTTATCATGGGAGTATCTTTAGGGTTTACCAATAGTATGAAAATGTATCTGCGACAAATTTAATGCAACAAATTTAATGAAAGTTAGGTTAAAAATATACATATATAATAATTTTATTTTATATCAAATAAATAGATGAACAGATGGTAGAATTGTGATCTAAGCGAATGATCATTATTGAAGCAGATGGGCAGACAGACGGAACTGGGTATTTATATAATTCAGCTTACACATTGCAGCACACAGAATTAGAATACTCTTTGGCGTGGGTGCCAAAAAAAAAGTGTGCTAAATATTTGTGCAGCACTCGGGCAAGTTGCATGCCTCACAGCATCTGCCCCGCGGGCAGTTTTTGTTGTTTTTGTTGAAGGAAGCCATGCCAAAGTGGTCAAGGGAGGTCGAAGAGTGCCAGAGTTGTCTCCTCTCTCTCTCTGTCTCTCTGTCTCTTTTCATTCATTTGAATGTCTACATCATGTGGCAGCTGCTGTGCGAATGCAAGGACCAGAATATGCATCCTTGTTCGTCCTGCCTGGCGGCGTTGCAATTTGCAATAAAAGTAAATCTACTGCAGCTGCAGCTAACGCAACTGAATGCTGCTTCTGCTTTTGATTTTGCTGCTGCAGCAGCTGCAGGCTGATACATACACCAAACCAAGCCGAACAGCTCTGCTCCTTCAGCTCCATTCCTCCCCCCTCTCTCTCTCTTTCCCTCTCTCACTCACTCTCTCGTTATCTATCATGTGTGTGCGGTTTCAGGTTGAAAGCCTTTCGGCCACGGTAAGCAAACATTAGAATTTATTAAATCCAGCTCAGTCCTCACAGAAAACTTTTCCAAAAAAAAAACGAAACGAAATGCAAAAAAAAAAAAACAAAAAATTGTGACAGCTGCTGGGGTGGTCCTCAGATACCCTGGATAAATTTATTAGCTATGCTTATCGCTCGCCGAATATCTTTGATTTAGCTTGGTCGAACTTTTCTATTGCTGACCATGTTTACAAAAATGCGCATTAAGAAGCAAGCATAGCTGGAAAACACCCTGTAATGAAATGTTTTATTAGAAAGCGCACTTTTATCGGTCCAATATATATTCATTCAGTCAGAAATATACATTTTTAGCCATATATTTATACTGTGTAATATCGTTGTCCAGTTGAAACTCTCTCTAGAATTTTCTGTTCAGTTGTGCAGAACTCACAAAATTGTTTCATTTAGTAATTTGCACTATAACAATTTCTATCTGAGAGAAATCTTTATATCGATTTTTACAACTTTTTTTTCAAAGATTTTGCCCTTTTTCCATTTTTTGAATATTTAAATTGTTGTTGATTTTTAATACTTTTTATATAAAACAAGTTGCCAAATTTTACAATTTTTCTAATTTTTAGTTCTTTACTTCGAAAAAATCCATAATTTTTCTTGCAATGTTATTCAATTAAAAAAAAAATTTTTTTTTAATTGAAATTTTCAAATAAAATTTTTTTTGTCGATTTTTACAACTTTTCTATTTAATAAAACTTGATCGTTTTTCTATTTAAGTAATATTTAATTTTTTGTTGATTTTGACATTTTAAATTTTATTTAATATTACAATGTTTGTTGATTTTGAAAAGTTTAACCGATTTTCAATTTTTTCAAGTAAATGTAATTTTAATCGCATTCAATTTCGTACATATGACCGTACATAACAACCTGATTTCGAAGCCCAATGATTACAGGGTATTGTGAGAAAAATTATTGCATATAAAGCTTACCTGGCTAGCGAGCAAGAGAGAGAGATAGAGGGTGAGGGAGAGGGAAGTCCCAGACAGAGATGGGAGCGAGAGGTAAGCTGTAAATGTTGGACAAAGGGGGCGCAATAAACTTTTGGGCGCCGCTGTCCGTCTCTGTGTGTGTGTGTGTGTGTGTGTGTGTGCCACGCCCACAGCTATACGCACTCCCTAGTCAGCTAGAGATTTGTATTATCTTTTCAGACATATCTACAACCAGACAAACACACGTATATATACATACATATATATGTATACATATGTATATACCAATAATCCAACATTGCTTTTAGCATTCTCCGCCCATTCCCAAAAAATGTACTAAAAAAGTAGCAAAAAATGAGTAAGAAGCGTGGAAAGGGGAAAGCAGAAAGGGGGCGCAAGGTAAATGCCTGCAAGGAGCTAAAAGAGTTTTTCCGACCAAAGCCAACACAACGCAGAAAAACAAAAGCAACAACAAAATGCAAAAACAGAAACAAAAACAACATCCTGACCCATCTCATACACTGACTGACCGAAGCCGAAACCGAAGCATATCTCAGATAGATAACATATGAAAATATCTCAAGATATGCGAAATGAAAATGGTATGATGGCTATTGAACAATGAACAAAAACTCTTGAGGTATGAGAGAGATGAACTCAACAGATGCAAAAGAGAATATGGTACGATAATTATTTAAATTTGATTTTTAAACAGTTTTAGTTGAGGCAAAATAAATTGAGTGGAAAGGATATTTAAGGTATTATATTTATTTCTGACAGAGAGACAGAGAGAGAGGTTTTATTTAGTTCTTATTACAAATATTGTACTAAACAAGTTTCTTTAATTACTTGAATAATCGAAAAGAAAAGATTTATCAAACAAATGCATTTTTATTGTAATTATATCATTAAATTAGGAATATAAAGATTAAAGAAAAAGTGATAGAAATGCTTTAATTTAATTCTTTTTTGTAATAAACAAGTTGCTTTAGGGTTTCTTCATTATAATGATATCTAGAAGTTTAAATCCTTTATTTTGTTCATATTTCGAAAATTCGATTTCACATTTTCAGTGTTTGCGCAATACCGACGAAAGTGAAATTGGGAAATGCATTCAAATATATTTCTTTTGCCATAAATTGCAATTGTTGAAGCAAATATTGTGTGGCCATTGTTTGGACTAAAAACTTGTAACAAATATTTGTGAATTCTCGTTCTCTTTCTCGTTTAATCTTCATCTATAAATTTATGAGAATTTTTGCATATTTTTTTTTTTTTTCATTTGGCAATCGATCGAAGCGTGCAGTCCAAGCGCAGTCTCCACATAAGTTTAGGCTTGTTTGTTGTGCTGCCAACTAATATCTTTCATCTCTAATCCCTAATGCTCTATCATTGCTCACCGGCTTTCAAGCTGTTTTTTTCGGGCATCTTTTTGCCGCGGGATTTTCGCAGAAGAGTGCAAAAAGGGCACAAAAAACTGGAAGCCGACATTGACTTAATAAAAAGAAAAGACGAGGAAGAAAAATAAACGGGGGGAAGAGGCATCAACTTAAGCAGCAGTAGCAACAACAACAACAACATCAGCAGCAACAAATCACAGTGTACTCAACTACGCCAACCTGTGCGCGTCACGCCCCTCCGCCTCCCTCCCCTTATAACCGTCTGGCCCTTTCCCTAGAATTTCGATTCGCCCACGACAGACGACCCAGCTGCTTGAACCCTTGAGTTTATGCTCGTTTAGCTGTTTCTTTTTATACTCGCAACCCAAAGGGTAGAAGGGTATTATAGAATTGTGGCGGCAGGAAAAGTATGTAACAAGGCGATCCTATAAAGTATATGTATTTTCTTGATTAGCAACAACACCCGAGACTATATAGCCATATCCGTCTGTCTGTCTGTCCGTTCGTATGAACATCGAAATCTCAGAGACTATGAGAGATAGAAAAGGAGAGTCTCGTTTTTGGGTACATAATAATAAGTATAGACTTTATGATTTCTGAAAATTTGGCGATCGGATGAAAATTATAGAACTCATATAAGAAATATTTTTGTATGGGAAAAACTGACTACTTAACATACTGAGGGTCTAAGTTGCTTTTACTGCCAATCTGGTATATTTTGCACTCTGGTATATAAATTTAGTATATTTTTTTTTAGTATTTTGCACTCTATGGTATATTTTCAATGTTGTACTATATCAATATACCATTTATAATAGATGTCATATTTTCATTTTTTTTTTTTAAGTATATTATTTTGGTATATTTTAAGAATAATACCGCACTGTTTTGCCCTTATTCACAATCGGTAGCGGATATCTCACAGTCGAGCATACTCGATTATTTCTTACTTGTTTTCATTCGTTCGGTGCTCAGTTTTTCCCGTGATACCCTCTAAATATAAATATAGCTGCAAGTGGGTGGCTTATATTCTGGATGCTTTTGTAATAGACAGGTAGAAAAGAAAGATGAAATGAGTGACATTATTATACTTTAAGCATAGATTACAAATAATTTTATAACCTAGCGAAAAATTGACTAGCGTTGGCTGCCTTTGACCTTTGGTTCATAGTTAAAAGGTAAAGCAATTAAAAATATAAAATCTAACAGAATCACAAAGATTTTATTTCGAATTTTTAATGGAATTGCAATAAATGTAAATACAAAAATATTTATTGCAATTATATTTAAAAATATTTAATCCCAATACTTTGTGATCATATTTAAAGATTGTAGTTTCTACAGCTTTATAGTCCTTATAACATAGTTTCTATAAATTTCAAATTTGATAAAAATGTTGATATAGTATATTTATTTGTAGGGTGTTTGCAAGTTCCACACACACATTTATTTTTAATGCAGCCTTACTTGTTTACATTATTTTTACCGAAAGGGCAAAGAAGTGTTGCGCATCCTTTTTTTCCTTTCTTATTTTTTGCTCATGTTGTTAGCCGCCGAAACATAGTGGCATAAAGATTATTATGAAAGTATTTTGCTAAGCTTCTCGTACTCGGTTTTATGTTGCTCCTGTTGTTGTTGGTGTGTTCTCTCGCTCGTGTTCTTGCACTTGCAGTGGAATCTGTTCCCTGATGTAAACCGATGAGATGGGGTGGGAAGGAAAAGTGCGACGGCGTAAGACAGAAAACTGTTCCATGTATGTATGTACATACGTTAGTATCTGGGTGTATCCATCTCTGTCATGCCATTTGGCTGGGCACTCTTGAGGGCTTAAGTGTGCATGCATTACGGCATCTACAGCTACAAATATGTATTCACTCCTCTCCACTCTCCACTCTCTTTATAACTACTTGTGATGCTGCTGCTCAAGCTCAAGCTCAAGCTGAAGCACATCTTGTGTGTGCGAGTGTGTGTGTGTGTGTGTGTGTGGCATCCATCTAGGGATAATTTATTAGCGCACTGCTTTTAAATTTGATCTCGACTCTGCTACGTGGCAGCTGGCTTGGCTTCTGGCCAATGCAACCCATTCCCATTCCCATTCCCACTCCAATTCCAATTCCAATTAAAAGCAACTTTGGCAACAGATTGTAGTCTAGACCTGGAATCAAGCAATTTATATTCATAAGTAGCATTCTTCTCATAATTGTGTAATATTACAATTACACAAAAAATGGCACACATTACATGACACGTATTTTTATTATTTATTTAGATTATTTAGATTAGATTAACACTAAAGTATTTCTAAAACACTGGCTGCACTGGCTTTCAGCTATCTTTGTTAAATAATATCAATTGTGAAATGTTTTAATAAAGAAACTAATTCAGAGAGTTAAAATATATACTTACAACACCGACTTATCATAGCAGACATCGTAATGAATTGGTTAAAAAGCTTTAGTCGAGTGTGCTCGATTGTAACATACCCGCTACCCATTTTGAATAGGAGCAAAATAGTGCCTCTCCGAACTGGACCAACATACATTTGCCTGCAAAAGTACAGCACACTCGATTAAAACAAATGTCAAAGACATCAATTTACTCCGAGGTCAATGGCGAATTTCCCCGGTGAAGCAGGCAATTAAAATGTCGCAGACGGAATTGTTTCCGCCCGTTTTAAAAAGCAATGCACTGATAAAGACATTCGATCAATTGGATTTCAGCAAGTGGGAGATTAACATAACTGGTCTGAAATCCACTCAGATTTTTTGGATAGTCACATGCACATGACATGCATTTAGCTGACGCGGTCTGTTCGAAACTTACGTTCACAAGTAGCTCGGGCATCATGTCAAGCAGCCACTGAGCTGTTTACTTTAAAGAGCAAGTCGCTTGAGGTTAAGTGTGATGATTTAGTCTAATCGCTTCTTGCGTGCAGATGCCACACGTGCCTTGGAGTCGATGGTCGATCACTTGCAACCGCCTAAAGTACTCACTATATTAACCAAAAAAGTCGCTCAATATACAAATTTATAAGCAAGCAATAACTTCAATCCAAATCATTTCTCTAACAATGCTCAACTGTGTGTAAAAAGTTGAATATAAAATATTGTGTAGTCAAAATTAGTGAAATAAATGTTATTTTTATTGTGTACATTCTTTGATAACTATCCTAAACCTCAAAGCAATCATTTCTTGCCATGACTATAGCGTCGATCAAATCTTCGATTACCTCCACTGCTGTTATGCGGATGTTGTTGATGCATTCTACGTCGATTGTCCTCATCGGATTGTCGCCTTATATCATCTCTATTAAATTGGTATTTGTTATCATGCATGCTGTGACGAGAATGCCTCGGACCAACATGATCATTTAGTGGCATTGCCGGAGGACCCTTGTGGTGGGCGAATTGATTGCGTTCGTTACTCCGGTTGGATGTAGATGAATGCTGCCTAATTGAGACCTTCTTTTGGAACAGCTCCAATCCTTGGTATAGCTCTACTGCATACGGCACTGCACTTCTGTGCTGATATGTAACAAAACCAAAATTCCGTTGTCGTCCCGTATTATCCAAAGGAATACGTGCGCTTTCAATGGGGCCAGCTTGTAGAAATACTTCATACAGAATCTCTTGTGTAACGCGCTCGTCCAAATTATTGCAGAACAAGGTGCGCATCTGCTCATCTTCCTCATCATCGTCATATTCCTCATTAGCCGCATAATTGAATGCTTGGAATTGTGGCCCAGCTTGCGGCCCGTAGCCAAAGTTTACGCCACTCATAAGATCCACGGCTTGCGCATTCGGCAATGTTGCATAGACATTTCTAAAATCGTTGCACATTTGCTGCTGTTCAGCAGAATATTGCAAAAAGTTATCCATTGCTTAATAGTTTGATTTAAATAACTAAACTATGAACTTAGATTGTTTAGCGTAGCTTTTTTTAATCGATAAATTCAAATGCAGTTCTGTGCAAGAATGCCAACTCGTACATGTCAATGTGACCACATTTTTGAAAATGCAAATCGAATTTATCGAAAAAAATATTATAGTATTATTAATATATTAATTAACATTGATATATATATATATATTGATTATATGAACAACCATATCAAAAGCCAAATTACAGATATTAATGGGAACTTTTGATTCGCGATGCAGCGTACAATTAATCGGTATTATTCGTTAGACGATAACATTGATTGTTGTTGTTGATGCCTCTGCTGAAATCACGGTTGCCTCTTTTGGTACAAATGTACCAAAACTGGTACATTTTTTATGCGATGGTACATTGGATCACTTTTTTTCATTTTGGTACATTTTCAATATGCCTGGACTAGAATTTAAATTTTGCATAAAATTTTATGTTCACACATATTATGGCTCTGTTCCACCAGACAAAAATTTTATATCAGTTAGAAATTGAACCATGACTAACACTGGAAAATATGGCATACAGTCGATTTATCAATTGAGAATATATGTATGCGCCAATCTAAGGTCTATCACTACGTAAACAGTTATATACTGTGAATCACAATTTGTGAAATACAAAAAATCTTTTTGTGAAAAAATTTGTGGTACATATTTGGTAAAATTGGTACATTTTTGGCACAAAATATTTTTTTAGAATGGCAACCGTGGCTGAAATTGTTCGAGTTATTTCACAATGATAGTAATCAACACGAGACGATTCAAATCAAAAGTACCTTGTGTTTATTCGAGGTACGATTGCTGAAGGAACGAACAGAACCAGAAATGAAAATAGTAGTTCTACAATTCTGTTTATTAGTTACGTTGAGCAAATTTTTCGATTTTGCGAGAGCCAGTCATGGTTTAATGCGCACACACGGCAGCAAGTGTATAATCATTTTTTTTTATCTCAGCGGACATATGTTTGTATGTATGTTGATATGCACAAACATACATACCTTGTATACATACATATGTATATGCTTTACAAACACTACTCAAATGAGCTCAGAAAAGAAATTGCAGTCCACTATTACAATTTCATTCAGTCGTCATGAATAAGCGGAATAATAATGGCTGAGGTCCCGAAAATCATCGATTTACATAAAATTGTTGAACCTTATTAACAAGGTGCTGCACTCGAATCTTATGAAAGTGTCTATCTAACCAAACCTGGCGATAATTATGGCAGTATCATGCTGACCATAATTTCAAAAATAAAGCAAAGTAATGGTGAAATTCAGGATTCCCCGTTGATAACGAAATTGCCGCCTCTCACCAATGATTTCTATTAGCAGATTTTCTTGCCAGAACGTACGTGTATCACTGAAAATTCAGTTTACAAGTATTTGTCTCCAGAGCTTGAGCAGCTTCAACTAGAGGCTGGTGTACTGCCTACTGATGCATTCGATGGCTTTCCGCGTTACTATCGCATCTCACTTGATCCGGATACCCCCAAGGTCGATCGAGATGCAGTTTTAGTCCAAGAAAATGTCACTAAAAGCGGTTACAGATCTGGTAATAGGCATAAGTCCTTATTTTGCATTATCTGGCCTTATTTACAATATCATGCTTTGCCACTGGCTTTGCGTCTAAAAAAAAAGTATATGATTAATTTGTGCGACCATATTTCAAAAAATTTAACATGAACGACAATATGGAAGCAGATCCAAACGAAGAAGCTTTAGCAGACATTAAACGGTTTCATAAATAACTTACACATTTTTTTATCTGGTTCCAATCAAATTTTCAGGATTCCTAAATACTGTAGTTGTTATTATAAGTACATTACAAATGTTGTTGCAAAAAAACTTTTATCTGTAGTTCTTTTAGTCTCTGAGATCTAGAAGTTCATATAGATGGATGGACAGACAGACGGACATCAAGAATATATGTATATAATTTATGGTGTCGGAGATGACTCCTTCTGCCTTTTGGGTAGCGTGTCTAATAATATTAATTATAAACTGTTTGAACAAAGAAACAAATTGAGTGTTCAGTTTAAATTAAATATATACTTATAACGCCTCAAATATCTATCGAATTTTTAACACGCATAATGTGCATACAGAGAGCAGAGCAAAGATCGTAATGAAAAAGTTGCCTACAATTCGTGATGGATATGAAAAACATATCTCTTAATGCATTCCACCAGGGCGAGAAGTTAATTTATGCCAAACAGTTTGGCTGCATGCCCGTCGTTGCTTTTGCCTTGCCTGTGTTAAGAGGGAAGTTCAACAGGGGTTTTTTTGTGGGAGGGGGGAAGGGACCCTTTTTTCGGGTTTGTGGGTTTTCAGTATTCCCTTGCAGCACTCAGTCAAATTTCATATGGTTGTTGTTGTTGTTGTTCTTGCTGTGTGTTTTTCTCGTTTTACATTTCTTTTTTTTTTTGAGTTTTTTTTTGGTGCCTTCGCTGAATTTGGCATATGGCAAACCATTGTAGAACAAGCAGCTTCGGGAGCCAACAAAAAATACCCTATTGTGTGGTTGGAAAATGTGTAGTTTGCTTTGCATTGGCAGCTGCTAGGAAGGTAGATTTTAAGTTTGTTTAAATAAGAAATTCAAAATATTTGTATTTCTTTCCATTTATCTTTGTCATCTAATCCTTGTAGTAAATATTCCCAAATTCTCTAACGAAATTTGTCGAATAAAATTAAGCACTAAAACAATTGGAAAAATAATTAAACGTTATTCTTATAGCTCTTATAAAAATAAAAGATATTTTGAAAGTAACAAAATATTTTATATGGAAAATACGTAGAATATAGTACAGGATTAGGAATCAAATTAGATCTGGCTTCAGTCTGATGCATTATTCTAAGACAACACTTGAGGAGAATTCTTCAGTCGTATGTGCTTTTGAGTCGTTAAAAAAGTGAATACATTTCCAATTCCTTATTTATTCTTACAAGAAATCAAAATTTGATCAAGCTTCAGTCTGATTCACTCTTCTAAAAGAACACTTTAGGCGAATACTTTAGGATGACTCTTCCCAAGTTATTTTCAGACTCTTCTCGCAGTGATAACTTTTCCAATTCCTAATTTACTCTTAATTGCATCTCATTTAATTTACTTTTCCCTTTCATTATGTTTAACCAAGTCTTGTGGTTTATCTATATTTAACACTTCTGTGAAATCTGAGCCACTTTCAGACACCTTTGTGTGTGAATATTTTGTTCAAGTGTGTCTGTAAGTTCCATCTCCCCTCATTAAACTTAGAGTATTAGTTGCGTCGAGCAGACGGTTGTGTCGTTGTTATCTAACTGGCATTCATTTTGTTGTTTTTTGATGAAGTGAAATGAAATAATGCAAAGCTGTTGCATAAGTGCATTTGTCTGTTATCCTGGCGAGCATTTGTTTCACGCCAATGCCAACAACACCGCGAAGGACGAAGGACGACGTCGACTCTCCGACTCTCTGTGCACAGTGCAGCACTTGTTTTCAACGGAATCAATTTAGCGTAAGAAGTTTTTCATATAATTTTTTTTTTTCGTTTTTGTGTGCTCTGTTTTTCTGATGCTCGCTCGCAGCGCCAGTTGGCTTGTCATGTGCAGGAAGCCGACTCAGCCTAGGCGGCAGCAGCAGCTGAAGCAGATTCAGGAGCTCAAGGACCTGAGGACTTTTTGGACTTGAAGTTGGCTTTCGGGTTTTTCGGGGGTTTTGTTCGGTTTTGGTTTTTCGGTTGGGTTTTGCGTTTTAGGTTTTGCTTTTGCTCTCTCTGTTTTGGCTCTTTGTTTTGTCGGGCATGTGGCGCAATTATGCCAGGACTCGCAACTTGACTTGACTCCTGTTACCACCGACTGGTTGACTGACTGCCTGACTGGCTGCCTACCTCTCGCTCACTCTCTGCCGCTCTTGCAGCAGCTCGCTCTATTAATCAAAAGTTATGCAAAAAGCCAGCGAACTGCTGTTACTGCCACACGACTCCTTTGCTTCCTGCTCCTGTTACAACTAAGGTTGTTGTTCTCGTTGTTGTTCTTGTTGTTGTTGTTTGCAATTTAACTTTGCTAGCAGCTTTACATGAGTTGAAGTTGTCGTTCCATACTTATAAGTGCGTCAGCCACAGCCACAGCAAGAGCCACAGCAAGAGGAAGAGCAAGAGAAGCGAGATATAATATTTTATGAAAGCACCCCAGTTCAACCATTTCCCTCCCCACTCCACCATTTTACTTCAGCTCCGATTTCGCAGCTATAAATAAATAAAGCAGCCAAACACAATCAAAAACCAATGAAGCAAAACAGCAGCAACCGCAAATGACACGAGTAACAAACAACAAACACAAACAACTAGAATGGACGCTGAGCTCAGCAGCCTTATCAGCCTTCATCCTCTTCATCATCATGGTCTTTATGTCTATCTCTATCATCATCATCATCGTCATTATCCTGGCTAGCTAGCAGCCTGGCTGGCTGCCTGGCTGGCTAGCGTTACGGTCAATGGCTTCTGTAATCCTTTGCGCTACTCGTTCACTTTGTTTGTTCACCGTCTCAGATCGAAAGAAATAACTAAAACGACCCATCACACACACACACACACACACACACACATACACTTTGACTTGCGACTTGCGAAGAAGAAGAACCACACACACACACAGTTTAAATCTTCGACTCGTTGTGTCAAGTCTCATCCATTTGTCAGCTTAATTTCCATGGCAATTGATGACAGACAGCGCAACTATTTTATTTGCTAGTGCAAGCGGCTTATATTCTATTATATTCTATTATATTGCCAGCTTAAAGTTGTTTGAGAATTTACTTGCACTTGAAGAAGTATTGTAATTGTTTTTTTTTAGCAATGGTTGATTTGCTTGAATGTCGATATACCGATTATAACTTTCGGTATATGTCAGTATTTTTGCACTTTTCATTATTCAATGCTAATTTTTAATGTCGGTATACTAAATTCAGCTTTTGGTATATGTTAGTATTTAAAATTATTTAGTCACTACACTTTTTGTATGTCTATAGACCAAATGTAGGTTTCGGTATACGTCAGTATTTTTGCACTTTCCTTTATTCAAAACATTTTTTGATATACCAAATGTAGCTTTCAGTATATGTCAGCATATTATCTCACAGTTCAGTTTTCACTGCTCCTTTTGTATGTAGATATAATTAATAATAGTATGTAAGTATTTTTGCATTATTTAGTCTGTACACTTTTTGGATATCGATATACCAAACATAGCTTTCAGTATATACATAAGTCAGTATTTTTGGTATATTTTAAGAATAATTCCGCAATGTGTTGCTTCTGCAGCTATCATTCTTGCTTCTTTATGAGCTTTCCGATAATATAAAATATTACATCTCAACTAACACAGCTAAGTGTTTTCTATTTTTTCTATTTTCTAAGAGTTCGTGGTTAATCTTTAGTTAAAGACTCGATTTAAATACCGTAATTGCTTTTACCATAAATATTCTTTCCTCTGTTGCAATTCTTACCAAGAGAAATGTTCCAAAAATATCAATTTTAATTAGTTGAATCGTGAAAACTATCTATGCTGCACATTAAGACTCTCGTTTGGTTCATTATTAGTTCATTAAATGAGGTTAATCGGGTTCATAGTTATTCCAACTGCATTGGTCGATAGCAGAGCAAAAGTTTTTGTTTGTGTTTCACTGATTTCATTTTAATTACGCTACAAATTTAGTGTCGTCACCTTGTCTGCCCGCTTGCCAGTCGCCCTCTCTCTTTCTGTCTCTCTCTCTCTGCTTGTCTTTGGTGTTTTGCAATTTACTGAGTTGACTTTTTGTCCCGCAGCTAAAAGTTACCTCTGCGACTCACCCAAAAACTTAATAAACGAAATAAGCAACCGCAATTGTCGCACGTCTACAAACCACATCCACATCCACATCTACATCTACATCCACATGCACTTTCAGTTCACAGCAGGCATTTTCCTTTATCATCATCCACCCTCTTAGCCATTGAGTTCACTTTGTGCCAAGTTTTGTGTTTAATTTAATTTGCTTTAGAATTTTAACTCGATTTTGTTTCATGAATTCCCGTTTAGCGCCTGCCACAACTTTTTAATTGCCAGGTGGTGCACATGTGGTGGCGCCTTGTGGTGCGTCACCTACTCTCTACATATCTATCTGTCTCTCTCTTTCTCTTTTATTACGTTTCTGTCTCCTTCTCTGGCGCTTACTCTTTCATTCTCTTCTACGTCTGAGTAACCATAATTTTAAAACTAAGTTAATTAAGTAGACGCGCAATTCTAATTAAAGTCACTGGCTAATCACTTGAGTGTCAAAATGAGACTGATGAACTAACAACTACCCTGTCGACTAGTATTGTAGAGTTCGAAAGGTTTCAACACTGTATCCAAATTAAAATACTGAATATAATCCAAAAGCAATTTATGGTATATCAATATACGACTACATTCAGAATATATCACGAATAAATCAAAAGTGGTATACTCGTCAAAACTTTCCAAATTAAAATACTAAATAAAATACTCAAAAATATACCAATCGCTTAATTTGGTATATCGATATACTACTAAATTCAGAACTATTTATGATATATGTTACTTGTAATAATGAAAAAGTGTCGTTGAAACCTTGCAAATTAAAATACTAAAAAAATACTTAAGTATACTAATAGCTATATTTGGTATATTGATATACTACTACATTCAGAAATACTGTCTGTTGCTCAAGTTGTAAATTAAAAATGGAAAATTTGCGAAACTATTTCATATTTAACATGTATTAAAACAAGTGTATTGTAAATTATTTATGTTATATCAATATATTTATATAGATACTTAACTAATTAAACATATCAGTATGAAATGGGCAGAAATGTACTGACATAAATCGTACATGTGTTGTAAATACATAAATTGTAAATGTTTGCATGTAAATACATAATAAAATATACATTAAATGAATGTAAATAAAATACAAATATTCACTTACTTCAGACTCCAAATTGAATTTAGTTATAAAATGTGTCAAGCGTATTAAAAGTGTTTGTTAAACTACTCTTTTGACTACTTGTGAAACTACATGACATGGTTATGATAATCGCTTTAGTGTCGCACACAAAATATCATGATATGGCCTTAATAAATCTGTGAATTCAATGATAACTAAGCAGACACTTTATGGTTTCGCAGCAGCCTGACAGACTGACAGACTTCAAGAATCTACTTTACTTGTAAGAGGATAGTGTCAAAAATGGGAGTGAGAGTAAAAGCAAACAGGCTGAGCAGTAATTTTAATGCTGTCAATAATGGAATGCTGTATGCGCTTAATGCGTATGCTTAATGCGTGACGTTGCTCATACGCCACCGCGCTGTCGTTTGACGTTGACTTAAACGTTTGCACCATTTGACTTAATGAAGCTTAAAGACAATAAAATGCTTAAGCACACAGTGCCAGTGACCGAAAGAACGAGCTCGTGGGCGTGGGCGAGCAACTTTGTCTCGAACGTCGAACGTTGAACGCTGTACGTTGAACTTCTTCGCGGCCGCGTCATAATTTCTATGAATTTTATACACTTTGATAAGCATTCAATTGGCATGCGAGTCACGTTCGCACCAAGCGGGGCGAATGCTAGGCTGCCAGTTAGTTGCCTGATGCTGATGCTCTTGCTGTTGCTGTTGTTGTAAAGTGTTGTTGCTGCTGTCTGGGCAGCAATGTAAATCAGGCCAGTAGACAATTAAACGCGCCGGTCACGACAACAATGTTTGGGCTAATGGAACTGAAACTGCAAATGGAGCAGGACCTCGACTTGGACACAGCAGTTGATGTATACTCTCGTCCCCACGCCTTAAAAAAAAGTACGTGTGTTACAGTCGAGTGTGATCGACTGCGGAATACCATGCAAAAGTCATATAGACGTTAAAACTTTCTAAATTAAAATACCTGAAAATATACAAGAATATATATTTGGTATATTGAAATATTTCTATATTCTCAATTTACCATACCATTTACCAGAACTAAAACTTTCCAAATTAAAATACTGGAAAAGTACTAAAATATACCAAAATGTTATATTTGGTATATTGATATTCTACTATATTTAGCATAAATCATAAAATTCAATATGTACCACAATTAAAACTTGCCAAAATAAAATACAAAAATATATCGAAGGCTATATTTGGTATAACGATATATTACTACATTCAGAATATACCATGAAGTACGATATGTATCAGAATTAATGTGTGCCAAAACTAAAACTTTCCAAATTAAAATAGTGAAAAAATACAAAAAGATTCCAAGACATTATATTTGGTATATAACTACTATATTTAGCATAAATCATAAAACACAATATGTGCCACAATTAAATCTTTTCAAACTAAAATACAAAAATATACCAAAAGCTATATTTGGTATGTTGATATATAGTACTTCAACATTCAGAATATTCAATAAATAAATACAACGTGGTAAACTCGTTAAAGCTATTCAAATTAAAATACTGACAACAATTCTAAAATATGCCAAAAGATATTAGTATTTGGTAATTTATATATCATTTGTTATATTTATATACTTTTACATACAGTACAAAGTTTTTTTGTTTCTTACATTTCCTGCTGCCACAAAGTTGTAATACCCTTCTACCCTAAGCGGAGCGGGCATTAAACTGGACTGCTTGAGAGGAAAGCCTTCATCTAGACTTCGTAGCGTGGGCATTTCCTATGCCAATTCCACTTCCGTTGCTGTTGTCGAAAAGTGTAAACAATTAAATTTTAATTAGAATGCGCATCGCTTGACATGTCAGTGGCAGCTACACACACACACAGAGAGAAAGAGAGGGAGAGAGAGAGAGAGAAGAGAGAGAGGTGCTGCCAATAAAAACCTGCTTCAATTACAGTCTCAGCTTTGAGGCTCAATTCAACTGCCTCTCAACCTCAACTGCGGCAGCCGCCACATCCGACCAACCAGTGTCTGGCAGTCTGGCAGCAGACTTGGCACTCATTTCCGGTCTCGTCGCCCTGAGTAATTTATTGTTACCTCCGCCCCCGCCTCCGCCCTCGTTCCCGATCCAGATGCTTGCCTCATTTGGGCTGTAAATTAAACGCCTGCCAGTTAATAGAAAATACCGAAAGCCTCTCATTTAGCCACATGCCGTTGCTGGTTTAATAAACTCGCAGCGGTTTGATCTATTGCCAGCTTTGTTTTAGCCACTTAACTGCCACAGTTGCTGCCACTTGCCACTCGCTGCTCGCTGCATGCCCCAACCACACTCACAATTTGTAGGCTACCCAAAGGTGTTGATGCCTCAGCCACGTATATGACAAGCTCTTAATGCCTATGATTTGTGTATTGCGAATTGCTCCAAGGGTCTCTTCCACTTTGCCATAATTCACTCTCTCTCCTCTCTCTCTCTCTCTCTCTCTCTCTCTCTCTGTGTGTTTCTCTCTATCTCTAGAATTGATGGCTAAATTGCTTTTTCGCCCAGCACAACTATAACTCATTGTCTGGCATTAGGAGATTGATCTTGTGGCTGCAACTCTCAAATACAACTCAGGCTACGAGTGCTTCTTGAGCTGCAATCGGATTGGATTTTATAACTCAATTATATAGCTGCGTTGTTGACTCCTGATCTTGTTGTTGAATTATTGCTTAAAGCTGCTGCTTGTCTAATTTATTAGTCTTTGGTTAATTTTCATGAAGTGTGTAAAGTTCTCATACTTTGGGACACAGGAGGCAGTCTGTACTCTAAAGAGTTGTTCATTAGTGAAAGACTAATCATAGTTCTATTAGAATTATATTTTAATTAGTTTGCTTTAAGTAAATTTCTATTCTGTTGTTTGTTTTCAAATGTTAGCATCAACTTTAATTTTGACTGCTGTTTGAATTGTTTCTTATTTTTTTTTTTTTAAATTTACAACTGCAATAAAGTATGTTGCACTATAAGTCAGTTTTGCATTTGAGACTGTCATGTCTTAATTTTCAGTATGTGGAATACTAACTACAGTATTTAAGATTTCTAAAAAATTGGCTAAGAATAACATAAACAAAAATGATCGAAGTTATTTAAGAAATACTTTTGTAAGACAAAAAACGCTTTCCGCATTCGGGTTTTATTGTAGTTGGTTTGGCTGTCAATCTAGTATATTTATTACGCTATGGTATATTTTTTTATGTATTAGTATTTCAATATTCCAAATATCGCATATGGTATATGTTATTTAGGTATTTTTGCGGTATTTTAATTTACTATATTTTAAAATTAATACAACACAATTTTGCTTTTGCATTTTAATTTTGATTTCAAAAACTATCGCAACTATTATTACTTTTAGTTCTAGTTCTAGTTCTTTCATTGAAATGTTTTCTCATAACTCAATTCGCAACTGTCTGTGCAAACAATTGAAGCCGCTAATGTCGTCAGTGTGAAGTGTGCGCTGTCATTGCCAAACCAGCTTCGTTGGCATGCATTTATTTCAATTTACCAACGCTTGTTCCTTCATATATAGAGACTCGAGTAGTATATATAGAACGTGGTATGCCAATTTCCAATTACAAGCAGCCAAAACTAGCTGGCAACCACATCTGGTTGGCTGGCTAGCTGGCTGGCAGTGTTGCTCAGTGTCCAGCGCAGTCAGTCAGTGAGTATCATCATCTTCAGCTGGCACAAAAACCCGCTAGCAACAATGCATCCAATTTGGTTGCGATTTAGAAAGTTCTGTGTAGCAACAAGCGCTGATACAAGCAATAATAAAAGCACAGAAAAAGAATGCAAACAACAAACAAGGCGGGTATGCACGACTGCCAAATGCGCTGCAACTGAGAATCGAGTTTGTTTATGTTTTATTGTCAATATCCGATTCCAAATAAAATACACAACATTGACTTATTTTGAAATACATATAATGCATCTAACCACTCAGAATTTGCAAACAAAAAGACAGTTAAGTTTAAGTGTGACCATACAGCAAAGTGAAGGGTGTTTAAAATCAAATATGGTCACATTTCTTATGCTTATTGTGATAATATGGGCACATTTACAACACGTGACTTGCTTTTTTCACAATAATTGTGCAGTACTTTGTGTTAAGTTATAGCGTATATACAGATGCGATTAAGTGTGACCAGACAACAAAGTGAAGTATATTTTAAACTAAATACGGTCACTATTGTTATGCTAAATAAGATATGTATAATATGGGCACATTTACACAAGTTTACTTGACTTTTTTGATCAAAAGGGGACATAACTTTCAGCTAAGTTGAAGTCTTAAGTTGGAAAGTACGTTTTGTTGGACTTTTTGGGTTGTGTGTGGCGTGTCTATTGCGTGCATATTACCCTCTCTTTTTGTGGTTGGGGAGGGTCAATTTCAATGGGTAAACAAAACTGACCACAAGATAGCAATAGCAATGGCAATAGCAACACAGCTGCTGTGGCTGTTGCTGTTGCTATTGCTGTTGCTGTGTTGGTCAGCCCTTGACTGAGTTGAGCTGCCACGCCCACAAATGCAATGCACACACTGTGGGCGGCACTCAGCTTTCTGGTCAATTTATGCGCTGCTGTTATTATTGCTACTGCTGCTGCTGCTGCTGCTTTAGAAACTTTCACTCAGCTCAGCTCAGCTAACAGCAAAACGTACAACAAGGCGCAGTTTATAAAGTAGCAACAAATAATTGACCTCCCCCCCAACCTCCACACACACACACACACACATAGAGAGTGCACACACTCTGCAGCAGGCAACAGAAAAATGCGCTCAAGTGGCAATCATCATCTGTTGGTGATCATCGTTATTGCTGCCACTGCAGCTGTAGCTGCAACTGGCAATTGTTGCCCGTAGAGCACAACAACAACAGACACAACAGCAACAACATTCACAGTGGCATGCCACGCCCACTCTGGTTACGCCCGCTGTTAACGTGCTGGCCCGGTTGAGTGCTTAAAAATACATTGCACGTTCAAATTGAAGTGCAAATGCTGCAACGAAATCCATACACAACACACAGCACACAGAGAAAAAACAGCGACGCGTCTGCATATGAAATCTCCCACAAAAGCAACGCTATCATTTTCGCTTTCGCTAGCAAATCGCCAATGCAAAAAATGTTAAAAATGTTAAATATAATCTAATTAACACTAACATCTGTCTTAAGCACTGGCTGCAAAAGCTTTCGACTACATATTGGGCATATTTCAAAACTAATCAATACAAATCAGAAAAAAAGAATCTCAATTTCTATTCATTTTTCAAATGCTTCTTAAATATGTGTAAATCTTTGAGGAAATTTGTTTGCGTGCAACACAATTTACAGTGAAAAAAGCAACAATAACTTAAGCAATTTTAAAAATAAGTAAAGGTAATTCCTAAAGTTCTGAATAAGCACTTTATTTTGAGCTAAGATTAATTTGAAGATTTTTTTTTTCTGTTTTACGATAAAATTTAAAAATTAATTTTTTGGATTGCAATTATCTTAACACAGAAAAATGAATCTAAAAAAATCATCCTATGATCTAATGAACGTGCTAATCAAGAGCTATAAGATTCTTCTTTACTCAACAAAAAAAAAATTGTTTTTCGATTGAAATAGTTTGACACGCGACATTTCCGACAGAGAATGGCCCATGTCTTATTTTTTCTCTGCCTTCAAGATATGAACAATATATTATTTATATAATTAACCAGCTTAAATAAGCAAGAAATATGCTATATATTGTTTCGTTCAATTCATGGAAATTCGTTGCGCAGC
This sequence comes from Drosophila pallidifrons, assembly GCA_023558445.1. Taxonomy (NCBI): domain Eukaryota; kingdom Metazoa; phylum Arthropoda; class Insecta; order Diptera; family Drosophilidae; genus Drosophila; species Drosophila pallidifrons. The sequence goes on along the minus strand of CM042351.1, from coordinate 23,572,183 downwards.
ATTTTAATACAAAAATTCCATCATGACTTTTTTGTTTTCACACAAATTCCTTTAGTTTTAGGTTCACCATGATTCAATATGATTCTGCTGCCGAAAAGGAGGCAACATTTTTGTGTGTTTGCGAGCAGAGTTTCCGTTTGCTGAAACATCCCCGGATATTGTGTTGTCTTCACACACATTTGTATAGGCCATTTGAGATCTATTAAAACTCGCAAATCTAATAAAGAAGAGGAAGAAAAAAACAAAAGTTGTTGAGAGCTGTTGGCGAAATGGCGGCGAAAGAGATTTCAGCGACACATGTGCACCACATAAATATATAAACGATATAAACATATGTATATTTGACTGTGCTTTTGTTTCGCGCTTGCTGTTGGCTGACGATTCACGGCTCGCGGCTCGCGGCTCACGGCTCTCGGCTCAAGCGATGTTAAAGAAATGCAATTATGGATTTACGGGGCGTATGCGCAATATTTATATATTTTTTTACGCTTTTGCTTTTGCGGTTTGGCTTACATTTTAATTGAGTTGCCGCCGCCGAAGACGATGACAAAGTCAAGGCAGACGATAAATAAAGAAGACAAAGCAAGGCAAACCGAAGGAGAAAAACAAGAACACACAGAAAATAAAAGAAACGAATGAAAATATGGCAGAGAGTCAAGAAATTGATGCGCGTTGGGTGCGAAAGACATCAAACACTTGAAATATGTTGTGTAAACTTGAGAAATGACATGAACGCGATGCGGCTCACAGATGACGAGGGCGTGCCAAGGGGCAAGGCGGAGGGAGGCATAACAAAGAGGCGGTTGGGTTTGGCTGGAGGACATTTCGAGTGGTGCAAAAGGGCAGGCAAAGTAAACAAAATGAAACGAAACGAAACAAAAACAGAGCGAAACAAACAATTTGCGTAGCCTCGTGTCCCTGACATATGAGTGGAGTTTTGAAGTGATGCACACAAGCCAAGCAGACAAGTTGAGTAATAAGTGGCGGGGGAGGGGTAGGGGGTAAGTAGAGTAGACATCTTATTTTTGCTGCTCAGCGTGTAAAGTGTTGCCTGAAAGATGATTGATACGGCTGAAGCTGAAGCTGCCAATTTGTTTGGGCTTGAAGCAAGTGCACGAAGCAACGGCAAGGGGTGTATAGGCTCAGAGGGGTGTGCGGAAGGGGAAGGGGAACGGTACGGAGGGGTGCCAAGTAAGGTAATGAAGCGGAAATCGATTTGGTGCGCGACTCAACCCGTGCCGGGAAATCGCTTGCCGGCTGCGAGCGTGCGTGAAAAGTTTGACAGCTCCAAGAACAAGGCCGAGCTCAGCGTTGCTGAAGGGCGCAAGGAGGAGGGAGGAGGGGCGGGCGGGATTGGGCTGGCGGGCTGCTGTGGATGATAAACAACGGCTGTGCCATACAAAGAAAGCGTAAACAAGAAAATATTAAGCAACGCGCTGCAAGAGACCAAAACAAAACGTCGAGGAAAAGTTGTGGGAAAGTGGCGCAAGATGAAGCGAACATAAAAACGACACGCGAAGAAAAAGTTTCTTTTCTTTTCCTTTTTTTCCCTCTTTCTCTTTTTGGTCGGCTCGTGATTTCTCTTTTGTGCACCTTGGCCAATAAGGGTATAATTACTTTGCTGACAAGTTTGTAACAAAAACAAAAGCTCGATTGCTTGATGGCCTCACTAATTGCGTGATTGATGAGCTTTTATCGATTGAATAGTTGATTGAACGCTTAACGTTAAGTAAATAATGTGATTAGTGATTGATTGCCGTACGTTGATTTAATGATTGAGAGATGGAAATATACGTAGTCTTAACTTTTGATTGACAATCATCGTAAAATATTTGGTTTGATTGACTGATTGACTGTACTTATCGATTGAATGCTTGAGAACTGGAAATATGAGAGAATTACATTTTGATTGACTGATTGACAATCGTCATATAGTATTTGATTTGACTGGCTGATTGACTGCAGAAATCGATTGAATGCTTAAAAAGATGTTGATTGACTGATTGCTAATCATCATAAAGTAGTTGGTTTGATTGACTGCAGCAATTGGGATTGGGAGATTTAAATTTTAGGAGTATTAACTTATGATTGACTGATTGACAATCATAGATTACTTGATTTAATTGACTGCAAATATCAAATGAATGCTTGAAGAGATGGAAATATGAATAGTCCTAACATTTGATTGACTGATTAACAATCATCATAGAGTATTTTGTTTAATATACTGCACCAATTGATTGAATGATTGAGAGATTTAAATGTTAGGAGTATAAACCTTTGATTGACTGATTGACAATCATCGTAGAGTATTTGGAGCTGTCGCTTGTCTTTTGGTTATTCGTGTATTTCTCGTGAATTTTTTTTGAATTTTCGAGTGGGCGAAGGAAAAAAAGCGATTTCCGTAGCGGCTCGCTACGTTCGCTCTCTTTTCCATTCCCTGTCCTTCTCTCCCTCTCTCTCTTCCGTTCCTTTTCCTGCTGCGTCTCTTTCGCTTTGCTGGCCCCATCTTATGATTTTGTTTGCTGTTGATGTTGCTGTTGCTCTCTCTGTCGCTCGTAACTTTTCACTTAAGCATTTTTGTCACGTCTGCCATTTATTTATATATTTTTTGTTGCCTTGCCTTCGATGTGTATGTGTGTGTGTGTGTAAGGTTGTGTGTGTGTGTGTGTGTGTAAGGTTGTGTGTGTAGAAATACATTTTTGTAATATTTACTCAGCGCTTTGTTGGATTTTTGCGCCGCTGTTTGTTTTTGCCGTTAGGGTTCCGGTCGCAGACATTGGGGCTTGAGAAACGGTGAAACGGTGGGAGGAGAAGGAGGATGGGGATGAGGATTGCTTTGGGGTCGACGGGTTCGAGCAGTTCCTTAATTTCTTTTTGTGTGTTGTTTGCTTGTTTGTTGCCGTCGTCGTCGTTGACGTTGTTGTTGCCAAAAGAAATCATATTTTATTGTTATCGAAATTTAGTAGCAGCAGATAAACATCGATAAACATCGATCACAAGGGGGGGAAACACACACAAAGAAAGAAAGAGAGAGAGGGGGGGAGACTCACTTAAGCAGTGACTTGACAACTTCTGTGCTTGAGAACGTGGGACAGACAGTTGAACAGTTGACAGGCGGAAATGTGAGTTGCAGCTTCCGTTTGCTCTGCACTGGACACTGCACGTTATGCTGTGTGTATATAGTAGAGTGAGTGGGTCAAGCAACAACATTGTCAACGCTGTCAGTTTGGTAGTTTGTAGTTCGTTCCAGCTAGCTAGCTAGCTAGCTAACCGCCTAACCCTTGACCCTTGCACTAAGCCGACTCTGGGACAGTTGCAGCTTTGGCTCGCTGCCTGTGGCAACATCAACATCAACAGCAGCAGGCAACAGCAGCAGGCAGCAACGACAGCTTAGATTAGGCAACGTTGCACGTGGAATGTTGAATGCTTTCCCAGCGATTTGCTACTAGTTTTATGCCACTCTCTTTCACTCTTTCTCTCCCTCTCTTTCACTCTTTCATTCCCATCTCTCTCTCTCTTTCCCTGGCTAGTGGCAGTTGTCATGCGGTACGAGGCATGCAGCCATGCTGCAACAAAGATGAGTTAAACCTCGCATTGTTTTGATTTAGTGCTACGTCCAGCCATCTGACATTTTGCTTGCTATCTCTGCTGCTCTTGTTGCACTTTAACTTTTGCCGCTCGGCCCAAAAACTAGCCGCTACAAGTACGTATGAACGATGTCCTCTGACTTTGATTTCATTTCACCAATCTTTCAGCTCTTGCTCTCACGATGATGTTCATGTTTGCCTTCACTTGACTCAGTTCAATAGCTCGATGTGTATACGGTATTTGAATTGACATTTTGGGTGAGTTGAATACATCTTTTTCTTATTATTATGCTAAGCAAATACTTTAAACAGCTTTCAACTAAATAATATATTACATACAAATTCAAGCAATTTAATAAGTCAGTAGTTTTAATAAAAATGCCTGCCTCAAAAGAAATTTAAAGCTCTAATAAACTATGTGCTTTACCTGTCAATATCTATCATTGAACGAGCTTAATTCTGAATATTAATTGTTGTGGGCAAATACACTAAATCTTAGCATCTTTGAAAGCACATTCAAAGTTTCAAACCTACGCTAAAGTGAAATCCATTAAGAGAACAGTAAATATTAATGTGCTATGTGGCTTTGAAAGTTACTTAATATTGAATAACGAGCTTTCAACCAAATAATATTAATCATATTTTTGTTTGGAAACGGATTAAAGTAGATTTCAGATATTGCTAAGTAAATAAACTCGCTAAAACAAATATTGTTATTGGCAAACAGACACCAAGTTTAGCAGCTTTGAAAGCACATTAAAAGCTTAAAGCCTAACTAAAATGAATCACTTTAAATAAGTTAGTTAAATGCACTAAGATAACATTAAACATTATTCTGCTGTGCGGCTTTGAAAGTTGCCTAAAGATTGCATAAAAATTCAATCAATTTGATAAGTCAGAAGTCTCTACTTAAAGCTGCGACAAAACTATGAGCTTTACTTGCCAATATTTATGAGTGAAAGAGCTTAATTGAATATTAATTGGCTGCTTAAGCCGTCACTCATATCAAAAGGTATGCGTATTCGTATTTGATTCATATGTATGTATGTAGGTGATTTAATCACAGTCTAAACTCTTCAGACATTTCTTTTTGTTGCTGTGCAGCAGCTGACTAATTTCCCGCGGCACACACACATTCCATATGGGGGGAAACAGCTTAATAAGGTCTTAGGTGGGGATTTTTTGGGGGTGAAAACCCCATTCAAATGATTCAGAAATTCATGAAACTCGAGTTGAAACTTTTCATATAAATTACAACAATGCAATTCAGCTAAAGCCAACAAAGCCTACCAGGTGGATGATGATGATGATGATGATGGCGATGATGGGGATAAAGCTGCTGATGATGATGATGATGTTGGGATTGGAGTTGGGAAATGTTGCGTGAGTGCTGCTAGCTTAAGAACCCATCTTTGGCTGCTACAAAAGACGCGTTAATATTTATTTAAAGCTCTCTCTGCCCCTGTTTAGCACGCTCCTTTTCTTTGGCACAATTCAAAGAGCTCAAAAGCACACACATACAATTCGGGTATTTTTCTGGGTTTATTCCGGTTTTTCCTTTTTTTTCTTTTTTTTTTTTGCTCTTTGTCGATAATTTGAATGTAATTCGTTTAGAGAAATTTTCATGATTTGCTTAACAATCGGCAAGGAATTTCATTGTGTGTGTGTGTGGTGGTTGGGTGGCTTCTCTTTTGTACGTGTGTGTGTGTGTGTGTGGGGAGATTTGGTGGTCTGCCTTTTGCTAAAGTGGATTGTGTGGTATCTGCTGTCATATTAGTGAGAGCCCTGGCCGCAAACGGGGATCGGGGTGGGGGAAAAAAATATAAAGAATTGAGTTGTTCAATGACACGCCAAATTCATGTGGTCGTGACTCGTGTTGGCAACCATTCGTCGTTGCTTCCTCCTCCGGTCTTCCCTTCCGCCTTCCGTCTTCAAAATATTGCCTAATCACTGCTCGGGGAGCTGAATGCTGTAGCCAGAGAGAACTTTCGTGGCGTGGGAATTTTCACGAAGGACATGTACGTGTCCGGATCAGTGGCAAGAGTGGAAGTGGAAGGAGCTGTTGCTGAAGCTCGGTGAAGCTGGCTGAAGCAGGTGGCAAGCGGCAAGCGGCAAGTGAGCGGTGAAAGTAGCCGCAAGTAAAAGTTTTGCCCCGTCCATTTGGTCAATTTGGGGCCAAAAGAAAATTTGTAGGCTATAGAAAGTTTTCTACAGAGACCAAGCGAAAGCGACAGAGACAGAATTAGATGTATAGAGAGTGTGAGAGAGAGAGAGAGGGGAGAGGAGAGAGCGGAGAAACGCTGCTCTATCTCCTGTTGGGCGTGGCATGTGGCAAAGTTTTTTACCTCCTTTCCCCGACTCCGCTCCGAAAAAAATAAACAGCAACAATGGCAAGTGGCAGCGGTTAAGTTGACAGGACGAAGAGCTGAAGCTAAGCTGAGAGATGGCGATAGAGAGAGAGAGAGAGAGAGAGAGAGAGAGAAGGCTGCAGCCAAATTCACAGCGGAAACTGGATTTTTGGGCGAAACCTCGACCAGAGATATAGCTAGAGAGATAAAGCGTTGAAAACTTGAAGCCAGCGGCAGCTTCTGGCCCAAACTCGCTGCCAAAGCAGCCAACAAAATCGAAACAAAAGCAAAACAACAACTAGAGGAAGAGGGAGAGAGGGAGTGCACAAAATGAAAACAAATTGTGCACTATACACACACAGCTCACATTGCATTGGGGGTATTCAAGCCGAAGGGTATTCAAAAATTCAGCTCGTAATTTCACTATCGATAAATTGCTACAGCAAATGGAAAATGCGCTTTTGAGGTATTTTTATACCCGCTACCCACAAAGAAGAAGGTTATTATAGTTTTGTGCTAGAAGGAAATGTATTTAAGAAATATACTTCATCAGCGTCAACAGCCGAGACGATATATAATTTGAAAGTAGTATTTAAGCAATATATGTTACCTAATATAGCATTTGGTATATTTTTGTAATATTTTCGATATATTGTTTTGGAATATTTCAATAATAATAATGTTATATCAATATTCAATATATAGCAATATGTTTTAGTATTTTTAGTATATTATTTTGGTATATTTCAAGAATATATCAATATACCAAATATATCCTTTGGTATTGGTTTAGTATTTTTGCGATATATTTCTTTGGTATATTTTAAAATTAATACCACACTGTTTTGTTATGCATGTAGTACTATGTATATACAAAATATACCATATGTAGCAATTGGTATATTTTGATTAATTTTAGTATATAATTTTGGAATAGTTCAAGAATAATAATATTATATCAGTATACCAAATATAACAATTGGGATATAGTTTTAATATTATTTGCGGTATATTAGTTTAGTATATTTTAGGAATAATACTGCACTGTTTTGCTATGAAAAGGTTTCATTAAATGCAATTTCAAAGAATGAATTATTATAATACAAAAAAAAAAAAAAATGTAATTTCCCATTCCCATGTTAAACGTTGAGCTTACAAGACAAATGCTAGATGGTAATGATCAATGCAGCTTACACATCGTTCAATGCAAGTGCAGCGAGGAAGAAGAAGAGCGCGTTAAATTTGCATGCTGTGAATATGTAAAGCTTAATTTGTTGCCATAAGCTTAGCCATTGTACGATTGGGATTAAAATGCGCTCTCATCTTAAGTCGCGAGCTCATGCATCACCCTCCCGCTCCCCGCTCCACGAATTAGGGAGAAGTGTAGACACACTCGTCGTATATGGCAGCTCAGCCAAAATTGAAATATTAAGCCATACAAATCAGGCAACTTTCAATCGAAGCCGTGGGGGAAGCCAAAATCATTCGACACGCGCGGCATTTACCAGACGAAGGGGGAGCTGAAACGGAAGCGGAAACGGAAATAGAGCAAAGGGTACTCTGGCAGCGCTGATAACGTAGAGAACAGAGCGCAGAACGGATAGCAATGGATAATAGAAGCAGAAGCACGCATACAAGCACGTAGTTAAATGGAAGGCTTCAAGCGAGGGATGCCAAAGCGTCAGGGTTGGCAAACTGACAGAGAGGGAGGAGAGGGGAGGAGAGGGGAGGAGAGGAGAGGGAGTAAGAGGAGCTGCCATGAATTGGAGCGGGATAACGCGCGCGCTTATTGACGTTGAGCAACGCTTATTGGCGTACTTAATCCTTTTGGCAAATTCCAATAAATTACCAAAAGCAAGGCAAACGAACGCCAAGAGAAACAAAACACAAATCCTGCTCCCCCTAAGCATGGAGAGAACGTGAGAGCGAACAAAAATAAATAAATAACAAAAAGAGAGTACAAGAAAAAAAAAAAACGAAGCGGAGAAGTATAAAATGGGTTGGCGGGAAAGACAAACATCAATAGGCCATGATGAGTTTCTGATTGCAAAGCAAAAGGCAGAGCGAAGCAGCCAAAAGTTCGCTGGAAGCCAACTGGACGACGACGACGATGATGATGATGATTAGGATGATGACGTTGATGGTGGGGATACGAAAGTGGAGCAAGGGCAAAGCCGGAGACAGAAAGAGGTTACATCGCTAGGCTAGCCGGAGGAATGAAGAAATGATGCTGGGTTGTTTGTGTCGCAGGCCCTTTGGGCAAGTCATAAAATTGAACTGACATTTTTCTTCTCGTTTTTTTTTTTTTTGTAAGGAAGTGGCGTGGGTAAGGAGCGTGTAGGAGGTGGGGAGGCCGGAAGGGTCTCAACCTGCAAGTCGAAAGTTAAATTGAAAGCCCAAATCCTTGGATACGTATCTTATCTGAGGCCTCACTTCCCTTCCACTGTTGCTTCGCAAAAGTGTTTTATTGTAAATGTTTTGCATATTTTTGATTGGCCTCTGACAAAAAAAGAAAAAAATAAAGAAACAACAAAATAAGGAAAGGAAGAGAATGAAAAACAATAAGAAACAGACTTTAATATACTGTTAGGCCGCCTACTCCAAAAACTGTTTCCCTTTTTTTTGTTGTTGTTCTTCGACTGTTCGTCCCCTCTAATCTACAATGAGCAGTTGTCTGCCCTCGTAGCGAATATTTACGTGCGATCTGTAAAAGATTAACATTTGGGTTGCCAGCTGGGCCATAAATGAGTGTATTCAATGCGCAGTTTCGTTTTGGGAAGCTGCGTTCATTTAAAGTGATCACCGACTGAGGGCAATCATTTTATTTAAAAGTACATTTTTACCAGTTTAATGAGCCTACTTGATATCTATACGCTTAATGCACGTTTCTATTAAATTTGATAGCTCTAGCTTGTATAGTCTTTCAGATGAAGGGGTTTTTTGTCCATAGGGTAGAAAGGTACTATATCTTTAGCTCTACTGAATACTTAAAATGTAGTACTTTGTCGATATACCAAATATAGTCTTCGGTATATTTTTAGTATTTTTGCGGTACGTTAATTTAGTCTATTTAGTTTAGAATAATACCGTACTGTTTTGCTTCCATTAAGATTGCGTAGTGGACAGCTTTGGTTTTTTTTTTTTTTTTTTTTTAGTATGAAAGCATAGAATAAATTGGCCTCTTCGATTTAAGCCCAATAGTGTAGAGAATTTATAGTTTATTAGAAGTTTTGTGGGACAAATTTGAAACTTAAAATAATACAAAATTTAATTTAGACTAATATTTGTTTCCTCGCAGTTTTTTTTAGATATTAAAATGAGGTTGTTACTTTTTCGTATAAAGTTTAGTTCCTGGAGACAATTTGGCCAGAAATAGAAGGCAATGTATAGTAGATAAAGACCTGCCCCAAGGTCAATATTGATGCTAATTGCAGTCAGGCAATAGTGTTTGTTTCTTTTATTTCTTCTTCGGGGTGTGCTACCCACTTGTTTGCAATTATTGATAAAAGGTAATAAAAGTACAGCGAGGACAAACAAAAGCGTCGTCTGCCCAAAGAACATAATATTAAATATTCGAATTGCTGTTGTTGTTGTTTTGTTGCCCCAACTTGTTTCAATTTATTGATAAGAGGCCACGAAGAAAACAGACAGTTGGGACAGCACAACACAACACAGAATACGCTCTCAATACGCGTGTCGAGTGGGCCCCAAGGTCAATATTAAATATTCCAAGTGCCAAATGCCTTACTTTGGTTGGTTGGGAGAGGGGGTACGAAGGGGGACTTCAATTAGCCGCCCAGTTGGCCAAGAGGTTGAGAGAGGTTTCACAATTAGATGGCAAAATCGAGTGCTTGAGGCGAGACAGAGACAGTGAGAGAGAGGGAGTGAGGAAGAAAGGAACCTAGACATCGCGCTCGCTGTCAACACGGCAAGCATTTTACTTGCCCCCAGTGGAGATGCGTCATGTTGTCAACGCGCTGTGTTGTGTCGCGTTGTCCTGTCACCAGGACGCCAAAAACAAAATTCACTTTACGCGTTACGATTCGTCGCTGCTCTCTGGCTGTCTGTGTGGTGTTTGCTTTGATGTTGGCGCCGCCAACAACATTTGCGGGAGGGCACTTGGCTGTTGAAAATTTCATAAATTTCCTGCTCCAATTTGGCAATTAATCATTAAACGCGCCGCACACCTGCCGACGCAAGTTTTTCGCCTAAAAGGTTTACCCTCCCTCCCATAAAAAATCGGTGTGAATACAACTCAACCCCTCAACTCCTTCTCCTACTCTTCTCTCCCTTCCTCACTCTCTCGCTCGCGCACTGAACTTGAAGATGATAAATTACACAAGCGTAACATTTTGTAATTCCTCCTACGCTGGCACGCTGCGAAGAAGAAAATTCAACTCATATGTGTGTTTATGTGTTTATGTTTGTGTTTGAATAAAATGCAAGTTTTCCACTTACCGTTTTTGGCGGTTTTGACATCGACCGTTTTTCAAGGATCATCTGTTTACCGGCAACTGGCAGCAAAAGTTTCATTCGCTACGTCTTCGACCCGTCAAATCCTTTTGCCAAAAATACTATGCTGCCAACATTTTTAATTGATTCAACTGAACGACTAAATATTGCAGAGATACTGCATATTAAATAAGTTCTATATCTATTTTATGTTATTTCTTAATAGGGGAGAGGGAAACCAGCATAAAGTATATATATTTTCGATAAGCGTCAATAGTCGAGTCTATATAGCCATATCCGTCAGTCCGTCTGTCCGTTCGCATGAACATCTAGATCTCCGAATTTATAAGAGATAGAGCTTTTATTTTGTTTGCCGATAATTATTAGGTTTGCACACAGTTGAAGATTGTTTTCAATTTTTGCCACGCCCACTTCTGCCCCCCGTAAATGGACAAAAATCAACCAACAAGCGTAATTTTGAAGATAGAGTCGTTAATTTTGGTATGCACAATCATAACTATAGTATTTGTAATTCTTGAGTATTTGAAAAAGTTTAAAAGTTATTTTAGAAATCTTTCTCTTTGTTAAATTAGGCTTACGGCAATCAGGTCATAGTTGCTTTGATTGAGAATCTGGTATATTCTAAATGTATTACTGTATAAATTTACAAAATATCGCCTTTAGTATATTTTTAGTATTTTTGAGTTTTACAACTAAAAGCGCATATGAAGTACTATATTATAATTATACTATATTAATTTGACATATTATAGAACTAATAATAATAATACCACAATATTTTGCTTTTATTCAGTATCTCACCGTCGATCACACTCGACTGCAGCTTTCTTGCATGTTTTACTTCACTTTATTTCCCTAAATGATTCCAAAGAATTTGGTCTTTAAACTGAAATGAAATGATGATAACAATAAACGCATTAGAACTTTGGTAAAAGAGTGAATACTCCGGGGACTTGAGCGAGACAGTTTGATGGTAGGGAGAGTCTTTCGCAATTTTGATCTCTAGAGGAAACCCTTTAATCAACTGTTTCAATTTATGGCATCTTGAGTTGAGCTGCTGGTTGGGCTTTTGCTCTTGAGCTGGCCCATAGATCATTTTCAGTCAGCTGCCTTGTGTAACTTTACGTAGCTAATTTAATGTTCAATTAGGGGTTTTGATTTAGTGGAGTGAAGGTCTTGAGTGTAACCTCCCCGCAAGTTTTTCGGGTTGCCCGTGTCCGTGTCCTTGCCTTTGTCACAGAGTCACTTTGATTGATTTGCCTTAAAGGTTGGAGAGATTCCGTCAGTCAGTCAGTCAGTGAGTCAGTCATTGAGGACAGAGGGCAGTCTTCATGGGGGAGGGGGGAAGGTTGCTGACTGCTGTTTTCTTGGGCTGTTGAGCATTGACAAAGTTCATTGTGTAGGTCGAATTAATTAAACGGAGAAGCTGGCTGAAGCTGATGCTGAAACGGGAATGCGAATGTGTAATTGTGAATATGGGAATGTGAATGTGGCAAAACAGGTGCCACGGTCTCCACGGCAACGTGGAAAGGAGAAAGGAGAAAAGAGCAGAGAAGTGGGGCGAGGAGAGTTCTTTGCCTGGTTGAGACGTCGTTTGCACAAAAGCCAACAAAAGGCAACAATTCTTAGCCACTAATAAAGAATAATATGACTGCCATAAAACTCAATTTATTACCAAAATGTCGACAAGCAGCACCGTTTCCCTCTCTCTCTGTCTCTCTCTCTCTCTTGCTCCTTCCCTCCTTTGCTCCCATTTCTCTTTACTGTGTTTGTGTGTGAAAGAATTACGACTCAGGCAGTCGGGCACCAGGGCAAACGCTGTCAGAAGCTTCGCGGCAAGAAATGTATGTGTTGGTGTGTGTGTGTTTGTAGGGGGCAAAAGTGGGGAATGTGGCAAAGAGAGAACGGAGGCAAATTGAAGCACCGAAGTGGCAAAAGAACCAAATTTCATGCTGCCATTTTATTTGGCAATTCCTATTCCTATATTCGTACGTACCGTATACGTATTTTAACTTCAGCTTCAGCTTCCATTTTAATTCAAAGTCGTCGTTTTATTTGCATTTCGAGTTGGTGGCAAGACGCTCAACATGCGACTTCAACGTTTATTTACCCTATCTCATTTAATGCGCATACCCTACCTTTCAAAGTGTTGTAGCTAAGAGCTTCGACAGCAGCGGCAAACAGCTTTTGTCAACAGCAGGAATTCTTCCATTACGATTTTGTTAAGGTTTTTTCTAGGATTAAGATTTTAAGTTTTTTTTAATATAATATTTATTTGAACCTTTTTAAATAACAAAATTCCTAAAATACATTCATATATAGTATATTCATTAAGAATTGTTCTGGCAATCAGCTTCTGTTGTTTACTCTGCACATAGCAATCAGCTTTTAATTTGGCTGCACATATTACTCTCTCAATCTCTCTTTAAATATTAAATTATTGATCGAACTATTTAATTTTATTTAATGCAATAACTTGTTAATATTTCTAATATTTATGGAATTTTATGATTGTAATAACTTTTTGTTAATCTTTCTATGTCGAAATTTATTATCTCTTCATAGAGCATAGCAATCAGCTTCTGTTGTTTACCTTGCACATAGCAATCAGCTTTTACTTTGGCTTTCTCTCTCTCTCTCTCTCTATCTCTTCCATCGCAATCAGCTTTAACTTGTGCATTTGATTGAGATTTTCATTCATTTTGTTTGTGTGCGTGTGTGTGTTTGGCTGTTTGGCTTGCAGAGCATTAGCTAGCCATTGTTGGCCATTGGCCATTGGCAATGTGCTGGCCCATTGCGATTTATTTCTTTTTGTCGACTTTTCATCTTTGTTTTGCCATTTCATTTGCCATTTGGCCATTGGGCCATTTGTTGTTGTCTACCACCGTTGGCGATTTGTTGCTGCTGCTGCTCGAATGTCCACACGCCATCCTCTTGTTCTTGTCGTTTGGATTCGGTTTGTTGCTGTTTTGCTGTTGGTGTAGCTGCTGTTGGATTTGTTGGCCAGCTGTTGGGCGCATTTTCCGGCCGCTTTGTGGCCACATTTTGGCTGCTTTTGCAATGGCAAATACCTTCTAAATAACTGTTTTGAAAGCTAATACCCAATTCGAAGCATTCGGTCATCATTCAGTCTCCGTCTCTTCTCTTTCCACTTTGCCATTTACTTGGCTGGCTGCTAGACAAAAGCTACTTGCTATGGCAACAAAGAATATCGAGCGATAAACAAGACAGATGCATGAGCTACTCAATTTAATTGCTGCCTTAAAAGTGTTTTGTTTTCTTTTTTTTCTGACACTTTTTATGCGCTTTTCAGCACAATAGATTCGGAGAGGGAAAAGATGTTATGCCTTTTACAGATATTAGAAATTCATATGACTTTAGGAAATTTTGAAAGGCACTTAAAAGAATTGCGTGGCGCTCGAGATGACGAATTTAAAACGAGATTCCGAATATAAACAGAGTTTAGAAAGCGAGGGAACATCGAAAAAAATAAAATAAAATTTAAGATTGGCAGCTAAAGTGGGAAGCAAATACACAGAGAAGCGAGAAAAATGTATATTTAAATAAGAGGAAATATATTTAATTACATGGAGAGAGAAATATATATTAATGGAGCGAAAGACATAGAGCGAATAATAAAAGAAAAAGAGTCAAAGTAAGGCTTAAATGGCAAACAAAATGAAAGCCAGACAGATGAAAAGATCTTTCTGTCGAATTAAAAGAGATATTTGACTATTTTTAAATCAAGAAAGAAAGAAAGAAAGAGACAATTTATTTAATTAAACAAGCTATAAATAGGCAAAAGGCAGAAAAAGCTCAGCTGCAAAGAATGTATCTAATGCCAGAAGAAAAGTCACAGCGATAACAGTTAATCTCGGCACGAATGGACGTCGGCTAACACCCAACAGTTGACTGACTAACGTTATGATGGGGTTAGATAAACGTAATCCGAGAGAGCTTAATCGACGACGACGACGACGACGAATTTGTCCAATGCCTAAGGAATGCGCTTGGCTTCGTCTCGATTTGCCGCGGCATCCAAAATGGTTCATTTTGGGGGCCATTCGCGAGAGACACGTGGGAGAGAGACGTGGGTGGGAGGAGTGACAAATAGACGGGGGAAATGATTTCCCCGAGCTTTTGCTCGGCGGGAGTCTTGTCAGAGGTTGTCGAGGGACTTGTCGAACTTGTCGCGACATTGTGGCGTGTGTTGTTGTCCGTGTTGTGTGGCTGTTGTTGCTGTTGTCGCTGTCGTTGTCTCTGCAAATTATGGCGGCCTCAATGCGTAAATGATGCTTAATTAACATTCACAAAGTTAGCGACAAGCATCGAGACACAAGACCCCAGGAATGTGACAGGGAATGTCGCTGCCAAGCAGGGAGGAGGGAGGGGTTAATGTAGAAGTAGAAAAATGGCAGCAACAGCGGGTTGTCTTTTTACCTGTGGCTCTGCAAAAATAGACGCGCAAAAATTGCAAATGATGTGCGTTTAACCGGTTAGGGTAGGGAGTCCCAACGAAGGGGGAGCGTAGCGGAGTGAAGCTGAGAATGGCGTCAAAGAACATTAAGAGCGACAGCCGCAAAATATGTAACAGCGGCGGGCCCATCAAGGTTAAAAGCAATGTAAAAACAGACGGCCTCATCTTGTATATTCCTCTTCCCCTCACCCCTTCCTTTAGCCTGCTCTATTTCCCACGCGAAAAAAAATACAAGTGAATGAAATGTCAGTTCGTACGTGTGTGAGTGAGAAGAGCCTCAAGATTTTATTAAATACTTCAGCGCTGGTTGCGTGCTCTGTGTTTGTGAATGAACCGCAGCATAGCAAAAGTCACCAGCAGCGGCAGCAACGGGTTAATAAAGTTGTGCCTGAAGTGGGATTCTAAATAGCACTTCGGTCTGAAGGCACTACGAACGCACTGGACTAGATTGGACTAGAAGAGTTGACTTGTGTATCAACCTGCGTCTTAACGATTTTCGAAACGGTTCACGACTATTGCTTCGAATGCCGGTGAAAACCGGAACGAACCTCTACTGGTTTATGGTCCTCCCCTTCTAGGGACAGCCGGTTCTATCTACTTTCCTATCCACCTATTATATAATATATATCCTATTAATATATATCTTATATCTAAAGTCATATACATATATGTATGTTATATATTACACCGCGTTTGATAGATGTAATTTAAATTGACTTTATCAGCCATGCATTTCACATACATTTTGACTTTCAAAAGATTCTAAATCTAATGAAAATTTTAACTAATGTTATAGAAGTTCTATCTCTCAGGATTGAGTTACTTTTTGTTGATAACTTCCATTATTACAATCGAAACATTATTAAGGAGATCATTAATCATATGTATAGCCTGCAGTCTTAGCTTTCATTTAAATTTTGTCCTCAATTGAGGTTGCTGGTTTCTTCCTAATATGATTCCACTATGTTTACTCTTACTCCTTGAAGTATTTCACTTTGATTGCAGCTGTCTGATGTTTGTTAGAGATGTGTAAACCTCCAAAAACAAGTCGTTACTCATCGGTTTGTCGTGTCACGCGTTCAGCACTGCCATGGATTTCCCTGTGGAGTCAAGGAGCAATTGGTAATTCTAGGACTAAAGCGAGTGTCCGAGAGAGAGCAGCTGCAGAAGGAATCAAAACGTTGTGCAGTTCAAGGACAAAACCCGTTGGTCGAAGCTGTGACGTCGTCATTGCTGTTGCTGTTGTCCTTAATTAAACCATAAGCCAAAGATGGTCGAAAAGTGTTTGTTGTTATCGTTGTTGTTGTTGCTGTTGTTGCTGGGCAAATGGCTGGCACCAGGCGCAGATAACGGCTAATGAAAATCACTTAGCCGAATTGGCCCAAAGAGAGAGAGAGAGAGAGGGGGAGGGGGAGGGGGTGAGAGTAACGGGACATCGACGTCAAGAACATCAGCGCCAGCGTCAACTATGTGAAAAGCTCTTACAATGGGGTAGTAAACATGCCTGCGGGGCAGGTCAAGGGGTGAAGCGTGTGATAGGAGTGTGGTAAGGGGAGAGAGGGAAGAGGGGAGTATCAGAGGACACGCTTTTAATGCAATTAAAAGCGCTTAAGTTAAGTGCTTGAGACAGGACGTCGTCGTCGTCGGAGGCAGCTGCTCCAAATAGCTTCAAGGCTTCAGCTTCCAACTGACCCCCAGCCCGAAAAAGAAAGAAAACAGCAGCCGAAGCAGCAGCAGAAAAATCCCCCAAACGATGGCTGACCCCAAAAAGGCGGGCGAAAGAAAGAAAAACACCGGCTGGGTAAGCAAACGCAAAAACGCAAAAAAGAAAAGCGAAAAGCGAAAGAAACGCAGAGAGCGCAGAGAAAGGATTGAACTTGAGGTGCGTGCGGCAGGCAAAGTCCGGAATGGTGGCAAATAATGAAATGAACTGCAGCCAAAGTGGAAGCCAAATGAGTCCCGAGACCAACGTGCAGCAAACTCGAGGCGAAGGATGTTCGGTGGAGGGAGGAGAAGGTAGAAGGAACGAAGGCGACGCGCCAAATTGGCTGCAAATGAAAGCATTTTGCGTATAATAAACAAAAAGATGGAGGCAAAACTAGAGGCAAAGCGGCGACGGCTTAGACATGGATATATATTTATATAGCAAAGGAGGGGGGGACTGAGGTCTGAAGGGTTGTGCTCGGGTTGTGGTCGGGGCGTTAATTGTGCGTCGTTTTGCTTATGCATTACATTTACACGACGGTAATGAGGCGGCTGTGAAGGCAAGTGAACGCAAGTCGTGCCTCCCCCTCGACGTCCTCTCCTCTCCAATACTCTGGTTACCAACTAGCAGCAACCCTACGACCTCGTCTCCCTACCCATCCCTTCCCTTCGTCTTTTTACTGTCCACTAACAATGTCTGCAGCTGGCGTCGTGTTAATTGAAAATTAATGGCGCGAAGGCAAAAACTAAACATGAAAATTCGCTGACGCTTGGACGCCAGGTGCTGCGTCAGTGTTGGGCAATGCCGCCAGGCGAATGGAGAGTGTATGTGTGTATGTGTGTGTGTGTGGAGAGTTTAGAGTGGAGAGAGTTTAGGTGGGTTTTTGGTGTGCGACTAACGCGTGAAGTGCTAAGCAAATTAACATTTCCATAATTAAATATAAAAGGTGATGAGCAGCGGCGAAGAAGTGGCAGAAGATTGAATTGTGGGCGACTGCCTGGACAGGGTTGCCACCCCCCGCTCGCACACACACACACACAGAAGTGTCACAGAGCAAAATATGCAATTAATCACAATTAAAAACAGGCAAAAGTTTCGCTACGCCTTTTCCCTCTTTCTCTCTCTCTCTCTCTCTCTCTGGGAGCAATGAGAGATGCGTAACATGGACATCGACATGGTTGTGGGCGTGGCACAATGGCGACAACTTTAATACTGTGCTCCGTTTGCCCCGCGGCGACAACAACGAAAATGGAAAACGACGTCGACGTCGACGACGCCAACGCAGAGGGAAAATTAAAATAAATATTCGTAAAGAAAAAACAACATGAAAAAAGGGGTTAAAAGCGTGGTTTCTTCTTTTTTTCTGCTTGTGCTCAGCCGGAAAGTGTACAAGGGAAATTAAAGGAAATTAAAGAATGAAAAGCGTAACGAAGACAACGCGCAAAACTGCCAAACTGTCTCTGCCTCAGTCTCAGTCTCTGTCTCTGTGTGTGTTCGTGTTTTATGGAAGAAGATGTAAAACGCGAGAGTAAATGCAAAAAATGAAAGATTAAAGGTTTAACAGCAACCAAAACCCCGTTTTAACAGTTGTCCGCTGAGTTGGAGTTGGAGCTGGAGTTTCAATTTTGTCGCCTTGCACACCACAGAAACACGCTGTTCTCTTAGCCAGAGAGAGAGAGAGAGAGAGAGAGAGAGAGAGAGAGAGAAAACAGACTCGCGGTAGGAATGTCCAGGAAAAGCAAAGCAACGAAAATTAGTGGCAAATGTGAAATGGAAATTAGAGATAACCAGACGGAATGAATGTTAACTAGTTCAGATTACGCTCACTATATGTAACTTGCCACAGTTACACGGAAAAAAGTATGATGTTCAGGATTAAGTTGTTAATTCAAAGTTTGATCTGCTAAATGCTCGATTCAATCGATTATTTATTTACAATTTTGAATTCGACATGGATATTTTGTTTAAATTCTGCTGATTTTAGTGATAAGTACTACCTACTTAAGAATGAATAATAAAAGCATTTAAAAAAGACAACATACGGTATAGAATCGTTATAATTTAAGTATTTAGGAACAGGCAGGATTTAGAGGCATCTCCGATCCTATTAAGTATATATAGTATTCTTGATCAGCGGCAAAAGCCGATACGATATACCAATGTCCGTCTTTGCTTTGACATTTTGGCATATTTTGTACTTTTTTGGAAGGGGTTTATGCAATGGTATATCGTTATTCCAAATATAGTATTTGGTATATTACAGTATTTTTTTCAGAATACTGATTGGTATATTTCATGACTTTGCTGTTATCGAAAATGGTAATATACCATATACCAAATATTCGCAATGTTTTTAGTATTTTTGGGGTATATTTTAAAAATAATACCGCTCTGTGCTGTTCTTATTTAAAATTGGAAAGTATATCAATATATGAAATATAGCAATCGGTATTGTTTGGTATTTTTTCATAATTTTAATTTGATAATAACATACACTGCACTGCTTTGCTTTTATTGAAAATGGGTTGCTGGTATTTCACATTCTTCCTTGTATTTCAGTGCCTTTGAAGTGAAAGCTAGTTTCCTAATTTGTTGCAAGATTTCATGAGCTTGCAAAGCTGCCTTGAAGATTATGATATATAAATAAGCTCTTTTTACTTGTAGTATTGTGGGAAAGCGATCAAAACAAAACATTCTCCGTCAAGAGTGGTTTTATTTTGTAATTAGACGCAGTGTTGATAATAATTTAATAGAATACATAACCAAAGCTCTTTAATAACTAAATGGCTGAAATAATTATTTGGCAGTGTTGCTAAACGACAGAATTTGATAATTAAAAATTTATTGAATTAGCATTTGCGGCGAGAAAAAGTTTTATTGATAATTGCAAAAACAATTTGTAGTGGAAAACATTTGCAAAGATATTTGATTTATATTTCTGACTAGCAATAATTAATAAATTAGTATTGGCAAATGCAAATAAACTGTAGAGAGAGAAATGTTTGTTCATTAAGCATGTTAAAAACATGACAATTTTGCAATGAAGCTTAATAAATTCAACTCGCAGCTTAATGCAAAGCAAAGCTTGAAGCAGCTGTGAGAAAAGTTGCGCGTGAGGCGAGTGAAAAATGTCCAAGCAAAAATTTGTCAAATTTTGTGACATTTTTGGGTTGCAATTTGGACAATTGCCAGCATGAAATGGGTTGCCACTGAGCTGGTAATTTCAGTAGGGCAACAACAACAATAACAACTCATAGATTCAGAGGAAGGTAGAAGGATGTGTGAAGAGAGGGGGGAAAGGGGGCTTAAAAGCAGCTTGGGCCAGAAATGTTGGGCAAGTCAAAAAAGCTGAAAGTCAAATACGAAGCGCACAAGTTGCCAACTGTATGTGTGTGTGTGTGTGTGTGTGTGTGTGTGTGAGCATATGAGTGTGTGTGTGTTTCAGAGTACTTAACACGCTGTTTGCTTGGGCAATCGTAGCGAGGGGAGGATGGAAGGAAAGCGCCGGAAAGAGAATTGTGTGCGTCCGGCGAAGGCAAATTTGATTGTCAAATGAGTGGGGCGGCATGGAAGACAGTTGACTAGCTACGCACTTGAGCCCACAAATAATACCGTTACTTAACATTTGAGGCGCAAACAAGCAACACACACTCACACACACATAGAAACGCGAAGACAACAGCATCGCAGACAGAGGCAAAAAACTAGAGCCAAAAGGCGGCAAGCATAAGTTTTACAAATGTCGAACTGTGTGTGTGTGTGTGTGTGTGAATGTGTGCATATGATTGTGTGTGTGTAACAATAAATGTCTCCTGCGGCTAGTGGCAACAACAACAAGAACAATAACAACAACAAGAAGGCGAAAGGCAGGCAAAAGTTGCTGCTTAAGTGATACAAAATGCAAATACGCCACTGACAAAGTCACAGATGGAAAACTTCTACTATAAAGAGCAGAAGCTAGGCAAGCAGAGGTGATAGTGAAGATAGAGAAGGAGAGAGAGAGAGCGAGAGGAGGAGAGAGAAGGAGAGAGAAGGAGAGCAACAAAGTCACTTGAGCAGCCTGTGTGACGGCTTAAGTTTATTTGCACGACCCGTCGAGCGTTGGGCACATGTGATATCCACTCGTCGATTGTTGTCCTTACCTCAACCCCGCTCCCCGCTTTCATTCTCTCTCTCTCTTCCTCTCCCTGCTGGTCGCCAGTTGTTGCGGCTGTAAATGTGGCGTCTCTTCGCTTGTGACTGATATGTGGCGGCGGCATTGGCATTGCCATTGGAGTCGGCTTAAGATGAAATGTAAACAAACACACACACACACACACACATACACATGAACAAGTAAGAGAGTTACGTTTAAGTGTGATCGACTGTAAGATACCCGATACCGATTTTCAATAAAAGTAAAACAGTGCGGTATTATTCTTAAAATATACCAAATTAATATACCAAAAAATACTAGAATATACTAAAATATATAATTGGTATATTGGCATAGATTGTGAATAAAAGCAAACAGTGCAGTACTTTTATGAAAATATACCAAATCAATACATCAAAAATACTAGAATATACTTAAATCTATATTTGGTATATTGACATAGATTGTGAATAAAAGCAAAACAGTGCAGTACTTTTATGAAAATATACCAAATCAATACACCAAAAATACTAGAATATACAAAAATCTATATTTGGTATATTGGCATAGATTGTGAATAAAAGCAAAACAGTGCAGTATTATTCTTAAAATATACCAAATCAATATTCCAAAAAATACTAGAATATACTAAAATCTGTATTTGGTATATTGGAATAGTACTACATGAAAAATCGGTACTAGTCTTAATGATTAATATACCTCAAAAATATTAGAATATACCAAGAGCTATATTTGCATAGTACTATATTCAAAATGTGGTATTATTCTTAAAATATACACTTAAAATATACCATTGATTGTCAAAATATACCAAATTTTTAGTCTTAAAAAATATATTTTAAATAATTTCAACAACTTTTATTTGATCGTAACTAATCAGTAATCAATCATCAATATATTATATCATACCAATCTTTCATTCTACAATTTTGTTATTCAATTTTTATCGATTTGCAGGGACGGAAGTAATTTGTATGCAAACATTAAAAGTGCTGCCGATAAATATTATAGCTCTGCTCTATCCCTTATAGTTGCTGAGATCTAGATGTTCATATGGACGGACAGACAGACAGACGGACATGGCTTTATCGCCTCGATTGTTGACGCTGATTAAAAATACACATACCTTATGAGTTCAGAGATGCCTCCTTCTGCCGTTAGGCACAAAGTTATAATACCCTTCCACCCTACAGATAGCGGGTATAACAACAGCAGCTAACACGCCCACACGCCTTAGCCTTAACCACTCATCCCCCCTCTTTTTCTGCCGCCCCTTCTGACCGCTGCTGCAGTGTCAGCTTGTTAAATTATGCGTGGCAGGCGGCAGCAATATTTGCCTTTGCCGTTGCCTTTTTCTTTTCCGTGTTGTTGTTATTGTTATTATTATTATGGTTGTTGTTGGCGTTGTTGTTGCTGTTGGTTGTTGGCTGTTTCTGTTGCTGTTGCTTTTGTTGCCGTCATTGTCGCAGTTTGTCAACTCGTAAAACGCAGCATCAGAAAATATCAAAAACTCATCATTTGAGCTGCCGCTTTTGCTCTGCGTTGCTGCATCATCATCTAAATCAACTCCCCACTATGATTGCTCGACCCTACGCTCCCTTTTATTTTTGTTGTTGTTTTTGTTGTGGTGTCCCCATTGTTGGTCACGTCACAGGACTCTCTCGCATTTTAGGCGCCACGTGCTGAATATGTTCTCCCTTCCTCCCTGGCATCAAATACTCACACTTTGAAACACTCCCACACACTCGTACATACATGACATAGGACTACATCTATAAACTGTTAAGCCTGATGACGATGTGTCTGTCGATCGTGACCCATTCACAATTTTCAAACTCACACACACACACACACACACACACACACATCTATCTATCCATCATATTGCACTGTAAAACCATTGAATAATCAACTTTACAATTCGTCAACAGATTGCCAAGTTGTTTGTTGTGCATGTGACGAGCGAGGGTTGCCATAAAAGAAAATTTCAAAATTTGAAAATATATCCACTAAATACAACAACAATAATTTTTCTGCTTCTCTTGTCAGAAAGCTATAGTCGGCTCTGAGATACCCGCTACCTGCTACCCATTCTCCAAATATCCGTATTCTATACCATAAAATATACCAAAGGCTATGTTTGGTATATTTACGTAGTACTACATTTGAAATATAGCGTAGAGGAGAAAGTATACCAGATTTTCATAGCAAAAATATACCGAAAAAATACTGAAATATACTACAGAGAACCAGATACTAGATTATCAGCCAGAGAGTAGCTCTCTCTTTATTAACAATTATTTCAAAAGTATCTATTTAGAATATGAAATGTGTTATTCTATTACTCGCAATATAATGTATATTAAACGAGGGTACTTAAAATAGAATTTTTGTATTTTACTTGCATAAGCTTATGCATAATATGTTAAGATTATGTAGGTTCCATTATTGTTGAAGAGATTTTCACCTCTGGCTTTAGTTTATAGATTAAAAATATTACAAGATAAAAAAAATTGGTATATTTTGTCATCCATGGTATATTTTGAATGTAGTACTTTATCAATATACCAAATGTAATGTAATATATATTTTATGAAAAACACCGCACTGTATTGCTTTTATTGTTGATTGAGTTTAAATGCATTCAACTCGGCTTATTTTTCCTATTTAATGGATATGCATATATACGAATTTCTCTATATATAGCTTTAGAAAATCTTTGAGCGACCCTCGCAAGTTGAGCATAAGTTCGAGTTGACTCTAATGAAACATGACAAGCTCATAGTACAGTTTGACAATCAGTGCAATATGCTAAAGAGATAACAGCTTACAAACGCAGTCAAATGACTAACCGAACCGAACGGAATACAGAATAGCTGAAAAATGTCCAGTGTTGCGAAATGATTCGAAATGCTATTGTAATTACACATATTGATGCACAATTTGAATATTGCTACTAAATAAAATATGTCTATGTTACATATAAAACAGATATTAGGCGTGGTCAAGCGGGAGAGATTCACAATGAGTACCTAGTTTATTTAGATGTGAATGCGTTGTGGGTGTGTGCGTGTGGTATCTAGTATATTTTGCACTATTTGGTATATGTATTTTAGTATTTTTTCAATCAAGTGGTATATTTTGTACTTAATGGTATATGTTGAATCTAGTAGAATGTCGATATTCAACTTATATGACCTTTAACACATTTTAATATATTTCTTTTGGTATATTTTCAAAAATAATACCGTAATGTTTGATCAAATAGTTAGTAATCTGGTATATTATATACTCTATGGTATATGCTAAATATAGTAGAATATCTATATGCCAATTATATTGACTTTCTTAGTATTTCTTCGGTATATTTAATAAAATAACACCGAACTCCTTTCATTTTGTTTAAATAAGGTAAAAGAGAAATTTTTGTTGTGTATTTTCGGAAATTAAACATTCATTGACTATCACTAAATTAAATAAATTTGCAAAATAAATGTTGTAATGAGTTTTAACATATGCCTACAGCATTAAATTAAAACCATTGCGATGTAGTAAGCATTCAAAGTGATGACAATATATTTGCAATTAACAATTGCACATCTCGTGGGAACTTAATCCGATTTGCATTCCCATTTTGCTAACAGCTGAATTCTAAGCATGTTTTTCTTAGAATGTTTCTATTCTTAATTCCAAACAAGAAGCGCTTTAAGCGTTCTTCAATTGACGTACAATTGCAATTTAATGCGATATATTTTTAACTAATGTGTATCT
Source organism: Drosophila pallidifrons (assembly GCA_023558445.1). Taxonomy (NCBI): domain Eukaryota; kingdom Metazoa; phylum Arthropoda; class Insecta; order Diptera; family Drosophilidae; genus Drosophila; species Drosophila pallidifrons. The sequence continues at coordinate 23,547,663 of CM042351.1, read as the reverse complement.
CTGTATGTGTGTGTGTGGGTGTGTATGTGTGGCATACTTATGAAATAACTGCGTCTATTTACGGACGGATTTTGCCCAGAGATTCGTGTGTTGTGATTCGCTGAGCATTTCGCTTTTATTATTTTTAGTTTGCATAATGGGCTTTTAACCCTTGGCCATCTTCCCTACTTGCGCATTTAACGATTCTTATAGACATTTTTGTGCTGCTGTTGTTGTTGTTGTTCCGGTTGCCCGGGCAACCCATTAGTAGAAGAAGAAGGTAGAAGATGGCTACTCCAAGGAAAATGCCCACCCACATAACCTCATTCTCAGCTCATGCTGGCTGCTTATTCTTCTCCTTCTCCCTCCTCTTCTTTGTATTCTTCTTCAATACCGCCCCCCCGCATACCAATTCAATACGTTTAAAAGTTCATTTGCTGTTTAGCTTGGTCATTATGTGCCCTGGCCAGAACGATGTCCAACGCTCTCATTTCGACCCCTGGTAGTATCTTCTCCCCCCTCTTTTCTAGCCTTGGTGGCAGCCGCTTGTCAGGCCTCACAGTGTCTGTGCCTTTGTCGGTTTGGCCATTAAATGGGCACTCAATGTGTTTGTCTAACTTGCCATTTGCGATGATAATAATGTCGTATGGCCGTTACATTGATGTTGCCTTCGCTTCGGCGTTCGCCCGTTACGGCTGCCCGAGCGCAGCAAACAACCCAACCATCGGACGGATGGACAACACAACAACAACAACAACAACAACCCAAACAACCCATCAGGCCGACTAACGGACAGCGGCGCTTTCTTGTCCGCTGCCATCCATTGTGTTCTTCATACCCTTGCTCCCGGGTATAAGTCATTCTTGAACATTTGTGGCAACTTCTTTTCAATCGCTCATCTCAGCCAACAATACAGCTGTCAACCGTTCATATGAACCGCTTATTCTCAGACTTGCCATTGATATTTGCGGAAATAGCGAATAGCTTTAAGCAGCAGAAGAGCGAAGAAATTTCGTTGGACAGCAACGCAATTTCAAAATTGAATTGACAAAGTCAACTTTAATTTAATTTATGTAGTATTTTATATACATTCTAGAGCTACACGCTAAAGCGTATTAACAATTGTAATGCATACTAATTTTATGTTTATTCTTTTGTAATTTAGAATGCTAAAAGAGTTGTGTATTTAAATCGATAATTTATTTTAGTTATACTAATTAATTACTTATTATTAGATTTGAAGACATTTGAAGAGCTCAAAAACACAAACTACTGAGAATCAGTTCATAAAATGTCTTTATTTGAATTATAAATGAGAGAGAGTACAAGACGAGAGCTTAAAATATTTCGTATTCTTATGTTGCCTTTTACTTTAACAGTGTCGCTTAATGTTCAATCGATCTTACGATAAAGTTTTTTATGGTGTTGTTTAACATAAATGAGATATATAATTATTTCATATTATTTCATATTTAACATTTAAAACTTTTTAATATATTTTTATGTTTTACATTTTATGCTCAAATGCTTTTCAATTGAACTCTAAGCTAGTTCATTAATTTTAGTATAGTCATCTTATAACTTTTATTTCCACACTAAATTGGTTAATGAATAATGAATAAATTAAACGTATGAAATGATGTGCAGAATTTAAATAGATGTGAACTACTATATTTATTAATTTCATACACTTTTTATTTGAAATTCTTGAAATGTGTAAAACCTTTTATTCTCTACATTTGTCAACGGCTTCGTTCTGAAGTTCTCGCTCTATTTGTACATTAGTAGAGTATTTATGCAACGTCTAATGTATCTGCTTCTTGGCTTCCCTTTCCCTACCTCTACTTCCCTCCCTTTCTAACAGCCACTGTATTACTTGTCCACTCTCTCGCTCTCGCTTTAACACTCTCTGTTTGTTGGCTGCTTTTGCTGCCACTGCTGTCGATGTATTTCCGAATCGTTTGGCTTGGCGTTTTGATTTCGTTATCAGTTTTTATGTTTATAAGTGAGACACACTCACACACACACTCTCGCCATACGTGCTCCTCTTCTGTGTGTGTAAGTGTGTGTGTGTGTGCTGTCTGAGTTTTATTTGTGCGCTGTTTGGTCAATTGGAAAACATTTCGTAGCAGACTTTTAGGCGCCCGCCTCAAAACGAAACTCGACGGGCGGTCGCCAAAGTGACGACGTTGCTCGTTGTTCGTGTGTTTTGCTTGTTTTGCCATTGTTGTTGTTGTTGTTGTTGTTGTAGTCAGTTGCTGCTGCTGTGGCTGCCGCTCGGCATAATGGCGTCGTTATTATTTTGGCATTAAAAAGAATTAATACGCTTCAATGGACTCTCAACGTAAATAGATCGTTAGGCAGCGTGCCAACAACAGCAGCAGCAGCAGCAGCAGCTGCCTCATCAGTTGCCCCATCCACCTTTTTTTATTCTCCGTCTCCCTTTTGGCTTTTGCTCTGTTCTCAGCTCTTTATCAATGCACGCTTTGCTAGTTTTGTTGTTGGCTTTTCACTTTCCTTTGTCACGCAATCGAGCACAATTTTTGGTACTTTACATACAACAACAGTAACTACGAGAGAGAGAGAGCAACAGAAGCAGTTCTCAGTTCTCCTCGTACACGTCGCTCTTTATTTTAAATGGGCCACCAAACACTTGACCAACGACAACGAGAATCTATATTGTACTTCAACTATTCCACCCATTGTTTGCCATCATCTTTAACGTATCATCTCGTCTCGTGTCTGTGTGTCTGCTTTCTCCTTTTTATTCGCTTGCGCCATGCATACAATATTTGTTATGTTCCCCCCATATTTTTTTTTTTGTATAATTTCGCTTTGCATATTATCGTCGCTTGCTTCGATTATCCTTTGTTGGGCAAACGAGTTCTTAGCTCCAATCTCTTACTTTATTGTCAGCTCAAACGAGCTCAGATTTTCACTCATATTTATCCACACAAAACTGAAGCAATTGTGCATCGCATATGAACCAGTTGCCAACGGAGTTCTTTTGCTTACCTTAAGCACTTCTTTTTGCGTTTTGATATTAATGCAGGAATAAACTAGAGTATTTCATATTTATATTGAAGAGATACAAGAATAGATAGTAATATATACATTCAGCTACATTTTAGTATTTATTTCGATATATTTAAATGAACATGTGTTATATTTATTCATATATTGTATCAAATATATATTTCGGTATATTCAAGTATTTTTGGTATATATTTTTAGTATATTTAAATGATAATACAGGGATAAACTAGTATTGTTTTTTAAGAGATACAAGAAGAGAAAAATATATATTTCTCCATAGAGCACATCGTTATATTAATATACCAAAAATTCATTTTGGTATATTTTAGTATTTTTTGGTATATTCATTCTGTATACTTTAATGATATTGAGCACTTGTTATTTTAATTTTATACATTTCAGTATTTTTCAGTTTTTTGTTTGTATATTAATTTAGTATATTTAAATGATAATACAGGGATAAAATAAAATTGTTGGTTTTGGAAGAGATACAAGATGAGAAAAATATATAATTCTTCTTAGAGCATTTCGTTATATTAATATACCAAATACACTTTATGGTATATTTTAGTATTAATTTTGGTATATTTAAATGACATTGATCACTTGTTATATTAGTAAGCCAAATATGCATTTCAGTATATTTTAGTACTATTGCGGTATATTAATTTGGTATCATTTAATGATAATTCCATACTATATTGTTTTTTTTGTAAATGGGCTGGGGGATTCTTTATTACTTTATTTCTTTATTAAAAAATATACAAAAAATACTTTTTTCCATAATGTTCTATTAAATTGTAATATCAATATACATTTCAGAATATTTCAGTATTTTTTCGGTATATCAATGTAGAATATTTAAATTATAATATCGAACTATTTAGCTTTCATTGTAAACGTACTGCATGAATCTTCCTTACTTTCTTTCTTTATTATAACAAAATACTAAAAGTTCTTTCTTTCATAATATTTTATAATAAATTTGTGCAGTTCATGCACTAAACCACTTTAACCCTGCAACATGTCAGATAATTAAGCCAGTTTATTTACCTGTTAATGCTTAATTGAATCCAATAATTAATCCGCTTGCAGCTTTAAAACACACACACACACCCGTTACGTTGATAATCTATGGCGTTTTATTCGAGCGCATATCTCAGATATACAGCAAAGAACTATTTGTTTGACAATCGTAGTAAATTGTTGTTAAATAATTGTGGTTTAAAGTTGAAACAAATTCGATTGTCATACGTGTTATGATATATGCATGCGATTAGAATCCATTATATCGTGTTTAATCGTTATGGAAATTTTCTACTATAATTATAATGACATCGAGGAGAGCGAGAGAGAGAGAGAGAGAATGAAAGCGATGGCTAAATTTGAAATGCAATTTGAAATTCACCCTGGCAGCATTTCAATTTAGTTTCGTGCAAATATTTAGATAATTTCCAATGCTTCAACTCAAATATAAACATGCACAGATATTTTATATACTATAAGTGTACATAAACACGTATATATGTATATATATTTAAATAAAGATAGCAATACATAAATATGTATATGTGTGTATATTGAGTTGCAGTTGCTGTCAGTTTGCATTCGAATGCGAATGCGAATAAACGAATGTACAAAATGAAAATTTTGTCATTCGGCTCTCTTTCGCTTCGGACATTTCTTTTGCCCCACTGCCTTTTGACAATTATTCGTATTTGCTTTCAATTTCCCTTCCAACGCAAAAATTCTACAACCAACAAAATCAAAAAAATACGCACACAAAATTCTGCAACAGCTTCACAAATATTCGCATTCTGTTTTGGTCTCTCACCTCAGCTCTGCTCTGCTGACCTGACCGTAACCTGGCATCTATTGACACATCCTTTGTGGATTTGAAATCTCAAAATCACAAATACCAAAATAGTTTCTAGTGACACACACGCTCCTCGCATAAATCCAAATTCATTGAATGCAACACGCACACACACACAATCGAAGCCATAACTAATGCATACGTGAATTTAATTTATTAAACTCTGATATGGGCGAAATTGGTCAATCACTATTTGATTTAGGTATGTGGACTTAAAACCCCAAAAACAAAAGTACAGAGTTGATTACAGTCAAGGCAAAATAAATATATAGAAATATGTGCAGTTGACAATTAGGAAAGATTTTTGAGGTAAGAGAATAACACAAAAAATGTGTGCTAGACTAAACAGAAACAAATAGCAAAACTTTTGGTGGAGTTTGCTCGACTGAAATATACCTGACACCCTATCAAAGCAAAGCTGAGCGGTATTGTTCTTAAAATATACCAAATTAATATACCGTAAATATACTAAAATATACGGAAGCATATATTTGGTGTATTGATGAAATATTACATTAAAAATTCGGTATTACTCTAAAAATATACCAAACGAATATACCACAAAAATACCACAAATACTGAATTCTATATTTAGTATATTGATATAGTATTACATTTAAAATGCGATATGTTTCTAAAAATGTACTGAATTAATATACCACAAAAATACAAAAATATACCAAATGCTACATTTGGTATATTAATATACGAATACACTCAAAATATAACACCGAGTACTAAAGTATACTCGATTGCTAGCCATAGAAACTAAGACCCGTAGTAAGTTGACCCTGATCAAGAATATAGATATTATAGGAATATAACTTTTTCTGCCTTGTATATACACTTCCTGCACGCACAAACTTGTAATACCCTTTTACCCTAAGGGTAGCGGATATAAAAATATTCTAGTGAAAATATAAACACAAAATATGCAGAGCAGAAATGATGTAACATAAATTTAGAAGACAGAGATGAAGATGAAGGCGTTCAGTATAGAGAGAGAAAGAGAGTCAAGCGGAAGTGCAGACGATTGTCTTGGATCAAGTTGCTCTAACTTGCTGTCGCATTACGCTGACTAACAAGAGGTAAGAACTGCAGTGCGTAGTTACTTTATAGTTATGATATACAAACAGTTTAAACTATTTGTAGTTGATAGATGACTTGAGATAAATCTGCGAGTACTACAATAGATCAGAGCTGAAGTTGTTAAATTTGTTGCTTTTTTAAATTACATAAAAAAATTGTCATATTTATCAAGTTTTATTATGCAAACAAAAGAATGAGAACAATTTTTTAGTAGTACTACATATGTTAAATAGCTTGAATTCAATTAAAATAAATTCAAAATATATTCCCAAATTACTTATAATAATGAACATAATTAGTATAAAATGTTTTCTTTCCGTCTTATAATGCAAATGTAATGCAAAATATTGAGGTAAGTGCGACAAAACAAGTAATAACAAGCAGGAAAGCTATAGTCGAGTGTTCTCGACTGTGGATACCGACTACACATTTGTAATAAAGCCATACATATAAAATATACTTGGTATATACTAAACTCAAAATATACCAGATAGTCAGCCAAAGCCATGATCTTTCTACTCTATTAGTAGTGTGTTTAAAAATATTTCAATTATGTTAAACTTACAATATGTTACATTATACTTACTACTTGTAGTTCAATTTGCTAGCTTTACCATTTACAGGGTATTGCTTAGAAGCAAACGACCCACAACAACGTGCTACAACATTTTTTTCTCGTTGTTGCTGTTGTTGTTGGAGTTGCGCTTGTCAAGATTTTGAGTAGCAATTTGGTTGTGCTGTCGTGACGCCTCTGCACTGCCTTTACTCGTACTTCCGCCTGCGACGATGTGGCCCTTGCCACATGTGGCTGCCACCACATGTATGGCAACCGCATGCGCCACGCCCTCAGTCCATCACACAGACGCCTGCCTGCCTGCATGTGGCACGCTTTTGAGCAAATGCAACTACGAACCGCTCCGCTGCTGTTTTTCCCTTGTTTTCCCATTTTTCCCCTTTTTTCCTGTTTTCTGAAAAGGCGGCCAAAAACTGATTGCCACTAAAGTTGCTGTTGCTGTTGCTTCTACTGTTGCTGCTTTGCGTGTGGCGTAAAATGCATTTGATGACGTGCCTTCACCACACGCTCTATGCCAGTTCTCTTCACTCTCACACTCTGATAAATTGCAACAGCAACAGCAAAGGGAATGAGAACGATGCGGGTGTCAATGCTGGGCTGCATCTTTTGGTTTTAGCATCGAGCTTTGCATTTTGGGCTGTCTATGTTGATTCTGTTGTTTTTTTTATTTAGTTCTTATACCCGTTACCTATAGAGTAAAAGGGTTTTCAAAGTTTGTACCTGTAGGAAATGTTTGAAACAGACAAATGCAGACATCTCCGACTCCATGAAGTATACATATTAGGGCGGGTCAATTTTTTTTCGCAAAAATCGTCCCCCATAATCGGAATCTACGAAGAATTCTAAGAAAATTTCACCATGAAACCATGTGTCTAAAATGAATTCCTAGTCCGCGCCGTGAAGCTTTAAGATTGCACTATGAGGTACATAAGGTATTTCGAGGTATTTAAGGCATTTTAATGTATTAAAAAAAAAAAATACGCATTTTCCAATTATGTTGGAGTCAATTCTGACTTATTTTTTACAACAAATTTTATAATTTTTTTTTAAATTTATTTAACTTATAATTTTTTTAATTCAACAAAATGAGCCAAACTAGCCATGTACTGAGCCTCATATAAGAAAGTAGGAGCAATGCGTCTGTAACTTTTTAACGAAGTAAGGTATCGGTCTGAAAATTGAAATATATATTCAAAGGCTTTATAAGCAACTAAATAAAATTAGGCGTGGCATGATAAAAGGCGGAATTTAATTTTATTTTTTATTATAAAGTTTATTTGCTTGCAAAGAAATATATTATTACATTAAAAAGCTTTTGTATCAACGCAATTTTTACCACAAAATCTAAGAGAAATTGTAAACAAAGCAATCCAAAACAATGCATTCTTCGCCCATACAGAAAATATTTTGTTAACAATGCTTTTCGATGAAAGAAAAACAGTTCGCGAAAGAGCAATTAATAAAATTATGTATTATCGTGAGAAATTATATTACCCAACTAAACTTAGATCTTATAAAAAGAATCGCATTAATTTCGATTGCACCGATTATATGCATTTAGTTGACTTGGATAATGACGACATCTTATTTGAACCTCCATTTACTGCAAACATCCCACACGATCACTTGCTGGAATACATAAATTCTGCTGAAATACCACTCCCAGATCCAGCAATTCCATCGCACATTCAGGGCACCGAACGATGTGTGCAGTTGTTAACACATGTCTCACGACGAGTTATGCCACAGAATCGAGATGCTGTTATGTCATTGACTTTAGAAAGTCGTTCCAAAGTTCCTCAAATCGAGTCAAAGAAAGACTTGAGATTCTAATAAGATGCCGTTATATTCCAAGTCAACAAAATGCAAAAATTACGAGTTGGAAAGCAAATAAACTTTAAAATAAAAAATAAAATTAAATTCCGCCTTTTATCATGCCACGCCTAATTTTATTTAGTTGCTTAAAATGCCTTTGAATATATATTTCAATTTTCAGACCGATACCTTACTTCGTTAAAAAGTTACAGACGCATTGCTCCTACTTTCTTATATGAGGCTCAGTACATGGCTAGTTTGGCTCATTTTGTTGAATTAAAAAAAAAATTATAAGTTAAATAAATTTAAAAAAAAATTATAAAATTTGTTGTAAAAAATAAGTCAGAATTGACTCCAACATAATTGGAAAATGCGTATTTTTTTTTAATACATTAAAATGCCTTAAATACCTCGAAATACCTTATGTACCTCATAGTGCAATCTTTAAGCTTCACGGCGCGGACTAGGAATTCATTTTAGACACATGGTTTCATGGTAAAATTTTCTTAGAATTCTTCGTAGATTTCGATTATGGGGGACGATTTTCAGGATTTTTTGGACAGGAACAAATTGACCCGCCCTAATACATATATTCTTGATCAGTGTCAATGTCTACTTATTCCAGATCTTAGTAGCTTTGGCTAACAATCTGGCTTAAATTTGGTACTCTATGGTATATTTTTGGTGTAGTACAATATCAATATACCAAATATAGAATGTTGATACCATTTTAGTATTTTTATGGTACAATCGATTTGGTATATTTTAAGAAAAATATCACAGTTGGAATGTTATACTAAGCGAATATACCAAACATAGCATTTGGTATATTTTTTTAAAAGTATTTTTTGGTATATAAATATGTGTTATATTTTGCAAATTATACTGCGTTGCGAACGAAGAACTATCAAAATACCAAATATAACATTTGGTATATTTTTAGTATGTTTGTGGTATATTCATCCGGTATATTTTACGAAATTATCGAATTTTTAGCGCAGTACTATATCAGTATACCAATTATAGCCTTTGGTATATTTTTTTTTTAGTGTTTTTTGGTATATTCATTATTTTACGAATAATACCACATTTTAGATGTAGTCATACATTCAATATACCAATTATAGCTTTTTAATATGTTTTAGTATATTTGTGGTATATTAATTTGATATATTTTAAGAATGATACAGCACTGTTTTCCTCTTATTCGAAATGTTTATCGGGTATCTCACAGTCTAGCATACGCTGCAGCTTTCTTATGTAACTTGTTTGTTTATTTTTTTGGGATGGAGGGAAATCATAAATATCATTGCAGCCGTGAGCAGCAAAACCGCTTGGCATTTTGTTGCGGCTGCTGGAAAATGTTCAAAGAGCCAAAACTGAATGCCAGGCGGCTAATGAACACGATATGCAGACGAAGGGCTAAAAAGCATCATGAGTGCGAGGAGGCGGGGCAGGGAGAGGGGCGTGGCAGTTTATGGCCCATGCAGCACTCAGTGCATTTGGCAATTATGAAATGTACAAACAAAAGTGTCGTCCATTTGTCTCTGTGTTTGTGTGAGTGCTGCAAATTTAGAACAAGCGTAAAATTTGCAATTAAATGCCAAAGCAGCATGAAAGTGCCACGCCCACTTAGGCAGGCGCCAAGCGGCAAACAAAAACAGTCAAAAAAAAAAAAAAATGGAAGAGCAGAGAGCGTTGAATGTGGCAGCGAGTGTGGCGAGTGGATTGAGGGTGTTCTCTGTGTTTGTGTGTGTGTGTTTGGCTGAGAGACAGGACTCTATAAATGAGGTCAGTTGCACTTGAACATTTTCCACTGCGTTGTGACAGTTTTTGGCAGAAAACAACAAAAACAACAACAACAAAAATAACAGCAGCAGCAGCAGCGACTGCGAAGGAATAAAACGAAAATTGCTGTGCATATTGCGTATACGCCACGTTGGACACGACGCAATAATGCCACGAAATGCATTAAAACCAGCACAGACACACAAACGCACACATATAGAAATACGCATGAAGTGCCACAAAAAAGAACGAGCAAGAGAGAGAGAGGAAGAGGAAGAGAAAAAAAAGGAAGCAGCAGCAAACAAACAGAACGACAAGAAAATGACAGAAGGTTTCGATTATATAAAGCCAGCTAAAAGAGTGAGGGGCGGGCAATTGGTAAGCTGCTGGTGCAGTGACACTGTCAACCGGTTACGTTGACCCCAGCACACACACACACACACACACAAAGAAAAAGTAGGGGGCGTGGCAGTGGAATGGGGCGGTTAAAGATTCACAACATGACAAATGATAAATGGGCAAAGGATACGCATTGCGCAAACCCAGACAGCAGGACAGAAAGACAGAGACCGAGTGAGAGAAGAAGAGAACCAGCAATGTGAACCAGATCCAGTTACTGCAACAGCAATAACACCAGTAACAACAACAACAACAACAACAACAAGAAATAGATCCACAGATTCTACACATATCAAGCGTTGTCAAACCAAACAGTTTCCCTCTTTAGTTTTAGTCTCAGTTTTTTGGCAGGCAATTTGTAACAATGTTTTTCTAATTGATTCGCTAAAGCTAAACAAATTTGTAACTTTATTATTACTTTACGCACAACTTCTTGCAGAGACAAACAAAAAAAAGTGTTGCACAAATATCTGCAAATTTGCGCAAAAATGTTTGCAACGAAATGTGCAAAAAATGCAATAAGCTTTTACATAAACTATGTGTGAACATTTTCTTTGCTAATTAAGGTTTAAAATAAGTTTTGATTAACACTTGACTTTTGCATCACAGAAGAAGACCGCAACTAAGTTGCTTCGGTTGATAGTCTGGTATATTTTGAATGTAGTACTATATCAATATACCATAATTATATCAATTTGGTATATTTCACTGTTTTGAGTGCAATAGTAACTATATCAATATACGAGTACTAACTAAAGCATGTGGTATAATATATTTTAATATATAGTGGATAGATGAAAGCATCTGAGTTTGGTTGACAATCTGGTATATTTCTATTCTATGGTATATTTTGAATATAGTAGTATATCTGAGATCCATTAACAATCTGGTATATTTCTATTCAATGGTATATTTTGAATATAGTAGTATATTAATATTTGAAATATAGCCTGGTATATTTTAAGAATAATAACGCAACATTTTCGGTGAAACAGTATATAAATAATGCAGTATATTTTCGGCATTATAGTATTTTTTAGTATTTAGTATTTTTTTTTTTGGCTTATTGATGTGGTGTACTCCAAGCAGTCTTGATTGTATTGTATGTAACAGGCAGAAGATGACATCTAAGTTGCTTTGGAAGTGTATTTTGTATTTTGTCTGGTATACTCTATAATCTTTGGTATATTTTGAATGTAGTATTCATATTCAGTATATCAATATACCAAGGAGAGACCTCGATATATTTTAGTTTGCTCAGATATATTAATTTGGTATATTTTCCTAATAATCTCAAACTATTTTGTGCGCAATAGTATATCTAATAAAACATGCGGCATATTTACGTATATTTTTAGTATTTTTTTCGGTAAGTTCTTACTAAGCCAATTCCACTTAATTCGTGACTATTGTAAATGTGGCGCCTCGAATACATTCATTACGCAGAAATTTCAAGTTGCGTTTTATTAACAGTCGAACATCAAAGAAATTGCTGTGATATATCTGTGAAATCTCAGCAACTATCGTATCGTAAATATTCAATAAACAGATACATCAAATGGCTGCACATCAAATTATTAACAGTATTGTGAAGCACTCAAAAGAATATTACATTTTTACTGTAGTTGTAGCCGACGCCGCCGCCGCCGCCGCTTGTCTCAATTACTTTTCGATGGCGATGCTCCAACTTTAACAAATGGCGTGTTTAAAAAGGTTGTAGAAATCGCAGTTGTTATAAATGTGGAATGTATGTAGATGTATTTAGTTGAGAACGTCCGGCAGACGCCCACAATTCACATGCATGGTCGCAAAATTAATTGATTCAAACAATTCGAACGATTTGCACATTAAAACTCGAATGGCCAGCAAATCAAATTGAAATGCCAATGGGAGGATGTTCTCTCTCTTTCGATATATATATACTATATATATCTATCATTCATTTGTCTATCCATCCATCTATCAATCTAGCATTCGAATTCGCATTTGCAAAACACATCCGCATCCCCATGCTCATGCTCATCCGCATTCGTGGCTGTCTCGTGTCCATTTCACATGAATTTAATTTTGATTTTTATTTGGCTTTTTATTCGGTTTTTAAACGCCGAACGATTTAATTGAATTGCACGCGGACGATCAAAACCAACGACCCAGTGCCCTGGCCAATTCTGTGTTCTGTGTGTGCCCTTCGGATGTGATTATGCAAAGTGGCGCCCAACGTGCGGGTGGGCGAGAGTGGAGGGAGAAGGGGAGAGGAGGCGCCCGGATGTGTTGCTAATTTTATCATTCGCCCCGTCACGTTCTTCGTCCAGCAACGAATGACCAAAGGCGATGTGTCGTAAAGCAGCAACAGAGGCAGAGGCAGAGGCACGCATTCAGTTTTGGGTTTTGCCTTTTCCGTGTAGCTGCAAATTGAACAAGCGCATATAATCGAGACTTCAGCTCGATTCTGACTAAATATATGTATGTATATATAGTAGTATGTGGCAACATGCAGCAGCCTATATTACAATTGTCGACTGTCGATTGCGTGACTTGAAGCCCACTCAGCTTGTTTGCCTGTCTCTCTCTCTCTCTGTCTGTCTCTCTCTGTATGTCTGTCTGCCTGTCTATCCATCTGTCTGGCAGTGCATCTTCTTTAAGTCATTGGCCACTCGACAGCCGAGCAGCAGTTGAACCGACAAGCGGCTCTTCAGGCGCCTGGCAAACAAGCCGCAATTTCAAGCTCCATTTCAGAAAACATTTCCATCTCAATTTGATGGCTTTGCTTCCACTTTGACTGACCGACTCACCTCTCTATCTCCCTCTCTCTTTCTCTTGCTCTCTCTTTGTTAATTTGCTCAATTAAAACCATACACTCTCAAGTGATATCCAGACCTCAATTTATCTCAACTCAACTTGACTCCGGACTCAAGATTTCATTTTATTTCATCAAAAGTGTGTCATAAAAAAATATATATGAAATATGAAATCGGTTTAACAAACTTGCTGCTCTCTCCGTAAAAAGTGAACCAGCAAAATTGCGACTCCTAGATTAGTTTAGCCTTTGTGCGTGTGTGTGTGTGTATGTGTGTGTGTTTCACTTACTTTGCCTTTCCACCATAAGCAGCAGCTAAGACTGGTAAGAAAAAAAAAAACAGAATTTATTATGCTCTTGCTTGCATATTTCATAAAAGTCACTTTGCTTTCAATTCTGAAGCTGAACTCGTATTTAATGGCATTAGAATTGCTTTTAATGCAGCACTTGCTAACTGCTTTAATGCATATTCCGTATACGCACAGTTGACGCTCCAAATTTTGACATGCATTAATTGTCAGTTGCTAGCTGCAAATATGAGTTATTTCATTTTATTAGCACTTCTGGCATTTATTTCGCTATATTAAGTATACGTACTTTGGAATATTACGTATACGCAGCTTAGATTGGATAACTTAAATTTTGATTTGTTTGTTAAATATGCACACTATATTTCATGAAAATCAAATATACGTGGAGACTCCTTTGAGGCTCCTAGCTTGTATATTACGTATACGCTAGTAAATTAAGTAAAGAAACAGTAAAGTATTACGTATACGCTCAGTTGACACTCACAATTTTGTCATGTCTTAATTGTCTGAAAACTCCAAATATAAGTTATTTATTTTTCCAGTTTCTGGTGCTTCACTATATTAAGTATCATTTTGAAATATCAAGTATACGCAGCGTTGCACTGCGAATTCATTAAACTTAGTTTTCTTTGTTAAATATATCCGTATGATTTCGTTGAAATCATATTTTAATACCAACTTATATATTACGTATACGTAAATAAATTAAGTATATGAAGAATTGCTAATTACGTATACGCACAGATGCCGTTCACAAATTTGGCATGCCTGATAGCTGCAAAAATAAGTTATTTATTTTTCTTTTCTGTGGTACATTTTTTTAGCGTTTCACAATATTAAGTATACGCACTAAGCGCATATGAAGCATACGCAGCGTGGTACTGCAAATTTATTTTACAGTATTTATATTTCACATTGATACTTAGATTTATTTTATGGTGTCACAATCTATATTACGTATACGATCAGTTCATATTACGTATACGCATATTGCATATTACGTATACTGTACTGCAAGAATGCATTTTTTATTTTTATATCATGTATAATTTGTATAATTTATCAATATTAAGTACACGTACAGTATTTAGTAATAACAAGTTCAGCTTAGTACGGCAACATTTATTTAAATATACATATATACACATTCATTGAAATCGTTCTATATTACGTATTCGTATTGTTGTTCCTAAGTAGATTAAGTATACGAACAGTTGCCATTTATTATGTATTTAGTACCTTCAAGCGCATATTGAGTTGTTCAGTTCGATTTCTGTGTGCACTGCTATTTTCCCCATCCACATTAATTGTATAGTGCACATATCAAGTATACGTAACGTTCGACCTCCTTATTGCTGGCACTCAACTAAGCATTCGACCCATTTTGCAATGTTGTATTTGTAAAATTGACGCATTAATTGCATCTAATTGAAGTCCGAAAGCCCATTTACATTTTAAGTATGATTGATAGTTGCAGTCTCAAAACATTCCAACTCGCATTGTGGTGATTATTATTGTGTTCCATTGTTGTTGGTGTTTTATTTGAGGCCCGTTTCGTGTTTAGATGACTCTCATTTGCAGCTGGAGATAAGTGCATTATATAATTGATTTCAATTATACGCCGGATGGCGCATAAAATGTGCAAAAATGTTGTAAAATCGCCGAAACCAATCAATCAATCAATCAATCCATCATGCAATCAATCACATGCAATAATAACAGCAATTCTTTTTGGAATTCGGTTTCATTTGGTTTTGATTTTTTGCATTTTGTTTTTCGATTTCAGGTTTTGTGTTGCGATTTATTTTGCGCTTGGCAAATTTTACAGGCACCCATCAAATCACGACTAAAATCGGAAACACTTTTTTTCTCTCTCGGTGTTGTTGCTTTTGCTGTTATTTAATTCAGTTTTTGATTAATGGTCGCCATTGGCAACTGCAACAGCAACAGCAAAAGCGACAGCAGCTGATTTGAGGGCAGCTTATGACGGCGTGTTCTGTATTTGCTCTTGATTGAATGCACAAATGGCTGATGCCTGACCAAATGTCAATTTCATTTCGCGGCCGCCACAAATTGCGCTCCAAAAATGTCAACGCAATATGTGAGAGTTTGTTCTTTTTTTTTCTCTCTTTTTTGTTCTATTTACTTCGCAGGTGTGCGTGTGTGTATGTGTGTGTGCAACTGTTGTCAGTGTGTGAGTTAATTTGATTTTAATTATGTAACATGGATTCTCGATGCTTCTGCTGTGATGTCATTTGCTGTTGCCTTTAGTTTTGGGTTCGCTTTGCCTGTTTGCGGTTAATCAACTGCCCGTGGCATTAATATTATGATTGCCACTGGCCACAGCCTAAACGCACACACACATACGCACACTCACGTAGCTGGCTACAGAAATTGACAATTAAAAATAATTTGAAATGCACGCGCCAAAATGGTCGACAATAAAATGTCGACGTTAGCAGCGCGAGCGCATTTCATTAAAATTTCAAGTCAAGCATACAAAAACACACACACACACACATTAGCCACGCCCCAGCACGACGCCCCTTTTTGCTTACACAACGCGCAGCGACAGCAATTTAAAATTAGTAAAAATAAAAATAAAAGTTAAAGCCCAGCAATGAGCACACAACTGCAATGAGAGACATGAGAGCATTGGACTTCGGGGTTTGAGGGTTTTGAGGTTGGGCGTTGGGGTTGGGGTTGGGTTGGCTGCTTCTCAACTGGGCCAGGCCAGGCTGAGGTTTGACTAAATGGGAGCAACACGAGCTGCCCTGCAATTAAAAACAAGCAAAGCAAGAAAAACTGGGCGCCAGCAAAGCCAAAGCAGACAATACACTTACGCAAAAGCAAAAGCTTCGCTGCTAAACTACAAAATAACCTAAATCCAGACGAGGCTAGAGGCTAGAGATAAATGCAGTCGTAACACAAAGGCAAAGCAATTAAGTTGAAAAATAACAAATATATATTCAACAATTAAAAAAAAAAAAAAAAAAAAAACATTTCTAAATATATGTGAGAAATTTAGCTAAATTATATTGAAAGTAAAATTTCGAATCAAATCTAAACAAGAATTCCTTAACTAGTTATTTTTAGCAGTGTCATTTCGTTAAATACATATTCAAATGCAAAACTATAGGTAAGAAATTCTATTTCAAGTTAAATTTATGTCAAATTTAAATGACACGATTTGTTTTACTTTCTAAAAAATTAATTTTTTACTCATTGTTCTAAGAAAGTTTCAGATCTTAACTTTTCACATTTTATATTTGTTAAATATAAGTGAGAAATTCTACTTCAAGTCAAACTTAAACCACATGAATTGCATTGTTTTAACACTAAGAAAGTTTAAGATATTTTAGAAATTTACAGTTATTTGTATTCCTATTTTAATTCAAATTTTGATTGGTATTATGTGTCAGCTGGTAACTTCATATAATATATAACTTGCGAATTTTTCTAGTTTCTAGTGTTTCAGAATATTAACTATCATTTTGGATTATCAAGTATACGCAGCGTTGCGCTGCAAATTTATTAAACTTAGTTTGCTTTGTTAAATATGCACACTTTATTTGATGCAAATTAAGTATACGTAGAATCCTATTTTAATACTGAGTTCTATATTACGTATACGTAAATAAATTAAATATACAAATAGTTGCATATTACGTATGCGCACAGTTGCCGCTTACAAATTAAATATGTCAGCTGATAGCGTCATGTAAATCATTTATATTTGTTTTCCGTGGTAAATGTGTCTAGTATTTCACAATATTAAGTATACGTGGAATCCTTCTGGATTATGAAGCATACGCAGCGTAGCACTGCAAATACAAATTTGTAACTCGATGATAATTATCTACATATGTATAATATATATAATATAATATATAATATATAATAAACACGTCTTTAAAACTTAACAAATATAAATTCAACTTTATTATATAATAATTTTTAGTGAAGAAAACCAAACATGCTTTTAAAACACAAATATGAAAAAATAGAAATTTATAATACTCTGTGTAAAAAAACCTTTAGAATGTTTTGTTATTTGTCTTCAACAACTTGTCTACTAACTAAATGTGCATACCTCGAGTTAGGGAATTCGAAAAAAAAGCCAACCTGCGGGCTTCCGACTCTCAGTCTCGCAGTCTCGTTCTCTCCTGATGTGTGGAAGCTTTTGTGGGTGTCGCCTGTGAGTTGAAACTCAAAACGTGCAGCTAAACTGCAGCATTTTACAGACAACTTTCCACGCTGGCCACATGACCGAGTCAACCTCTCTCTGCTGCCACTCCCCTTCATCCTGCCGCGTTCCAAATGGCTGCTCTGACGATGATGGTGGCCATGCTGGCTGCCTCATCAACTGTGCCACACTTTCAGCTTTCAGCTTGTTGTGCTTGTTCCTGCGGCAGTCAGCTATATATGAAGCTGTTCCTTTGCCTTCATCTCTCTTTCTCTCTGTCTTTCTCTGCTTGTCACTTGCTGCCCCATTTCACTCTCGTTTACTTACGCTCACGAGTTTATGGGCCCAAGCCGCTTAAGTGGGCTGTTAAGGGCTTGTTAATTTTATTGATACCCCGGCGCCGATCCATCGAACTGCGCTCGCCAAGCCGCAAAGTGGAACAAGTCGCAGCGTTTGCATCACCCACTCGATGTTGACACATGTTGCCGCAGCCGCAGCAACACACAACCTTCTGCCTTCACCTTCTTCTCTTCAGTTCTGTGAGCTTAACAGCGCTTTTGTGTGTATCATGCACTTTGGCATTGCTCAGCGAATGCTCAGCTCACTTCACTCTACGATAAGTTGAGCCGTGTAGTTCTAGCTCAAAATGGCACAAACAACTTTGAAGATGAAGCACATCGTGATTGTCTGAGGCTCATAGCCAAAGCCTTTAACATGGCTCAGTTGCAGCTCAGTTGCCTGACAAGTGCATCTACAAATAACTGGCATATATCTAAATGCTTTTACATTGTGTATTCTAGACTTATCACGCTTTCATTTAAAAGGATTAATGCACTTCGTTTTCTGTAGTAACTATTAATATAAATATTTTGTTTATATGTTATATTCTATTAGAACGTGACTGTTGTGTTGTTGATTCAATTTAACTCAGCTCTAATTTTCAAGATAGCGTCCAAGCGTTGTGTTGTTTAAGGCTTTCATTCTGACTTTTAACAGTTGTTATACATATACATTATCCATTGGGTAGAGGAGGCATTTGCGACCCTATAAAGTATATATTGTCTTCATCAGCGTCAACAGCCAAGAATATTAAGATATGATCTCACAGACTATAAAAGATGGAGATATGAATTCTATTTTTTCAAAGGTCTAATTTTTATGACTCTCTTGGTATTTTTCAGATCTTTTGCGGTATATTCATCTAGTATATTTTGTGGATAATACTGAATTTTGCATGTAGTACTATTACAATATACCCAAAAGAAAAACATTTGGTATAATTTTAGTATTTTTGTGGTATATGCGCTTGGGATATTTTACGAATAATACCACATTCTGAATGTATAACTATATCTATATACCAAATATTGCCTTTGGTATATTTTTAGTATTTTTGCGGTATATCAATATGCTATATTTTACAAACAATATCTTACTCTGAAGGTAGTACTATATCAATATACCAAATGCAGTATTTTTACGGTATATTCATTGAGTATATTTCAAAATGAATACCATAATACTTTGCTTTTATTCACAATGGGTAGCGGGTATCTCACAGTCGACCACACTCGATTGGATCTTACTTACTTGTTCATATTTATTTGATTGAAACGTGATTGTCCTCTTGTTTATTCAATTTAACTCATCTATTTCTCAAAAAGACGTTTTCAAATTTCTATTGTCAGAGCTTTGTATTCTTGAAGGCTTCAATACTTACTTTTTTAGAACAGTTGTCATTGTCTTGGCTTCATTTCCATTGAATAAAACACAGTTGAATGCTTAATATTGAATTTCATGTTATTCTTTATTTTCCGATCGCAGGTTGACATTATGTCATGCTCGCTTAGTAGCCTTACATTCGCGTAGTTACCATATTCTTGTTTTTCAGCTTTTACTGTTCCATTCTTGGGCTTTGTTTTGCATCATTCGTGTGTTTATTTGTTTTGGCTATTTTCTTGGCTTTATATATTTATATATATAGATATATATGTTTTTTTTTTGGCATACCTTACAGACATTCACACACATATCAATTATTCAATTTAATCGTAACTTAAGTTAAATAACAATCACATTTACTTATTCTGTTTTCTGTGTTTTCCATTCGCATTCGGATTTTCATTTTCATCATTTCATAATTTATTTTGGGTTTTTCGTAATATTCTTTTTTTGGCGTTTCTTAATACAAAAAAAAAAATGTTTAACTACACTCGCTTAGAGTTAGTTCTATGTATGATTATATAAGTATTTCATATTTTAGTATTATATTTCATATTTGTATATATATATATATATTCATATCCAATAATTCATCGTTCGTCGTTGCATCTTATGAAAGACACAAGCAACAAAAGAAAAAAACAAATTGTCAATAAAACAATTGAAACAATCATCGGAATCAACAATTGAGAAAATTGAGAAACTTAAAGAGAAACTTAAAATCAACCGATCTGAACCGATCTTGTGTATATATAACTTGCTATATCCTTTGGGTATTGCATAGAATTTTCTACTTGTATAAAATACGCGTCACTTGCAGTTCACGCATTATTCTTTCATCTATCATTTTTTCCATTTATTATATTATTTTATTATAATCTTATCAATTTGGTTTTTTTTTCTCATATTGAAATCTTGACTTGCATTTAATAAATATTCGATTTTACGTCTAGTTAAAGAGTTCGATCTTAATCTTTCGTCTATAATTCATTTATTTGATTTTGCTTTTCACTAAGTATTCAATTTTTTCTTCGTTCTTCGTTTTGTTCATTTAATTGCTTATCTTAGCCATACATAGTACATTCATATATAGTTAATATTTAATGTTTTTTCTCATTTTTTTCGTATTAATTACTTTGAATTTGAAGTCCTCTTTCTGTTTGTATTTTAGTTTAGTATGTGAAACTATTTTTCTAGTTACTAATTATCTGTTTTTTTTTTTAGTTTTTCGTTTTGCTTAAAAGATTACACAAGTTGTTTTTTACTCAGTTGTATGTTGTAGTATAAGTAAAGTTCATAAGTATATTGTATAAATTTGTTATTGTAAATTGTGTGTGTTGTTGTTTGGTTGTTGTTGTTGTTCTTCTTCTGTGTAAATTTCGGCACATTTGATTACTTGTCACGTTAAATAAATGTTTGAAAGTATATATATGTATATAAATCGGTGTTTTAAAGTCGCAATCGCACGACTTGTAAATGCGCTATGTCCGCTTGCGACTTTTGGCTTTCTGTCTATCTAACGAAAAAACTGTTGCATTGATTTCAAAAGATTTTGCATTTTGCTTGACAAGACCAATTCTAGTCTCCATACCAAATTTTAACTGCGCAGCTGCTAAGAAGAGTGAGTTTATTGGGTAAGTTCGCTGTACTAAAGACGAAGGAAAAAACTGCTGCATTGATTTCTAAAAGATTTTGCATATTGCTTGCCTAATCGAATTGTAGTCTACGTACCAAATTTTAACTGCGCAGCTGCTAAGATAACTGAGTTCATTGGGTTTGTTCGCCGTACTAAATACGAACGAAAAAAATTTTGCATTGATTTCAAAAAGATTTTGCATATTGCTTGCCTAGACGAATTGTAGTCTACGTACCAAATTTTAACTGCGCAGCTGCTAAGATAACTGAGTTCATTGTGTTAGTAGCCGGACTAAATACGAAATTGTGTCTCTGTGTATCTGTGTGCGAGTGGATTTCAATAAGCCTGTATACAAAAAGTTATACTGCTCGAACGCGTAAGCTAACTAAGTTCACTTCGATTTCAAAAATGATGTTGATGCTACGAATACTACGTTTAAGTTGTAGTTCAATTGTTTCTATGATAAATGAATTCTTTAGTGTGTTTGCATCTCAAAAAGATTTCAAGTTTTTCACTCTCAACACTTGTTGAAGTCTTTGTGCCAAATTAGCAAGCTAAGCGACTTTTGTGAGCTCAGTTCAATGAGCACGTTGGCGTAGTTTAGGTTGTTTGAGATCATTTTAAAGAGACTGCAGTTGCGGGAATTAAATTTATGAATTGGTTTTTCGTTCGCAATTTCGTATGTATCTATTTGTATGTAGATAGTTATTCATAGAATATATGTATTTATTGCTGATTTTTCGTATCGTTTCGGTATTTAATTTTTCGCTTTTGTTTTTTTTTTTTTTTTTTGTTGAATATGTCGTACGATTATACCACATTGTGACGGGGAGGTGGGGAGAGCTCTATGGTATGGTAGAGGGTGGTTATTATTATTATTATTTGTTTTGTTGTTTCTCTCTTTTCCATATAGTATATTTATTCAAATGTTTTTTCGAATTCGTAGTTTGTAGATAGACATTGAAATAGCAGTGTTGGCCAGCGCTTCTTTTGTTTTTCTTTTTTGGGGGTTTGGCGCCAGCCGCAAATAGACAAACAATTAATTATGATTTATTTATATTAATCGGAATTTGAATTGTTCTTAAATATTATCATTTGTTTTTTTTTTTGTGTGATTTCGTTTTGTTTTTTTGTTTCAATATTTTGAAAATCAACAAACAGTTAAGTGGAAAAATTGAAATAGTATATCATTATTATTAATATAAATATTTGGTTGTATTCTTTTCGTATTAGATTAGGCTTATTGCCAGCCTATTGCCCTTAGCCTAGCCTAAACATTCATTGAGGCGCGAAAGGATTGCGGCGAATTGAATGCCATTTTTGCATTTCGCATCCTCAATATACACGCAATATTAAAAAAAAAAAAACACATCCTCTTAAAATGTAGTGCACTATTTCATTTCGAGCTTACCTTTTGGTTTTTTTCCTCCTTTCATCATCAATTTGTGTGTCGGTCTGCTCTTAACTGCCATTGACAGCCACCGCATGGATGCCATTGCTGAGAGCACCGCCACCGCAGAGCGAAGCTGTTGCTGTTGCTGTTGACGATGCTGTGGCGGATGCTGTTGGCGATGCTGGCGGCGAGGCGGGTGGCGTCAATGTCGATGGCTCTGCGTCTGCTCCTGGTCCGCCTTGGTCTGACTTCCCATTGCTCAGAGGTGGCAGCTCCTTATGGTTATTGTGACCATTGTCATTGATCACGGCTGCTGCTGCTGCTGGCGGCGGTGGCGGTGGCGGTGGCAGCGAATCCAATTGATTCGATTCCATTAGCGCGTAATCGTTGAGCTCCTCGTTCATAATCTCTTCATTCGACGGCGGTTCCGGCAGACTCATCAAACTATCGTAGCTACACTCGGCATCCACAATTGGCTCTGGCTTCGGTTGCTCCTCACTGCAAAGTGGCTGAGACTTTAACTCGGTCTCCTCTACTGGCAGCTCTGCTGCGCCTTGAGGCTCTTGTTGAGTCTCCTCCTGTTGACTCAGTTTCAGTTCATTCTCTTCCTGAGTCTCCAGTTCATTCGGTTGCGAATTTTCTTCTTTTAGCGCTTCTCTTGGCGTCTCCTCTTGAGTCTCCATCTCAGAAGTTTCCTGTTGCTTCTGTTCTTGTATTTCTTTTGCAGGACTTTCCTGTTGCTTCTCTTCTTGAGCCTTCGTCTTAGCAGCTTCCTCAGTAACTTCTTTATCCTCTGCTGTCTTGCTTTCTACCTCTGGCTCGTCAGTCATTTTATGAGTGTTGAGTTCTGCATCATTTGTCTGCAGTTCTGACTGCTGCTCAATGTCATTTGGCGCTGCTTCAAATGTCTGCTCCTCTGTCAGCTCAATCTGTTGCTCTTTCTTAGGCTCAGGCTGCTCTGACTTTGCTTCCTTTGGCTGCTCGTTCGGCTGCTCCTTCTTAGGCTCAGACTGCTTTTCTTTAGACTGCTCTGACTTTACTTCCTTTGGCTGCTCTAATTCTTCAGCTGCCTTTTGCAGCTCTTTCTTTGCTTCCTTTTGCATCTCTGACTTGTCTTCCCTTTGCTCCCTTTGCTCAGTAGTCTGCTGCTGCTTCTCTAGCTCCTCTTTCTTTGGCTGTTGCTGTGGCGATTGCTGTTGTGGCTGCTGCTGCTGCTGTTGCTCAACTGCTGTCTCTTCGCTGACCATTAGTGGAATGCTAATCACCGTTGGCGCATTAGTCACATAACCGGGCTGATCGATGACATACAGCTCCTGGTTGCCATACGAGTAACGTTTGTTCGAATCACTCGACGATGTGGAACTCAAATCCGATTGCGACAAACCCGTGGCAGCCGCTTGCAATGGCTGCGACTCGGGCAACATCATTGCCTCCTCATCGGCCGCAAGTGGTTCCTCCTCAATGAGATGCAAACCAGCAGCGGTAGCTGGTGCTGCTCCACCAGCTGCTCCACCTGTGGCCAAGGGATTGGCAAAGTCGCTGGGCGGTGCATGGATCTGCACCTGTTCGTGATTCGGTGGCAACGAGCGATTCTCCAAAGCCGCCGACGATTGCTTCAGCCCGCCATTGCTGTTCGAAGTGTCAAAGGGCAACTCGGTGATGTCAGCGGAAGCAGCGGCTGCAGCTGGACTATCGGGTGGTTGCTTGGAGTCGATGCCTCGTGCCACTTCCACCACAAAGACACCGTCCTTGTCTGTGTGCATTTTGGTTTCGCGTGCGTTGCGCGAAATATCCTGCGAGGAGAAACATGTGAGACAAATGAGCCAAAAGGCAACGAGACAAAATATAAGGCACGGAGAGCAGGTGCAGCAGGCAACAACAACGAAAACAACAAGAACAACAACAACAAGAGCGACAACATCAACGACATCAAGTACGACAACAACAACATCAAGAACAACAAATGTAAAGAGGAGAGGTAAAGACTGAGAGCGAGCGAGAGAGAGAGAGAGAGAGTGAAAGTTGCCACACAGGATGTTGCAACTGGAGCGAAGCGTAGAGAGACAAATCGAGTGCCTGCCATGCGGAAAGTGTTGAAAATTGCATTTGCATTTGCTTTGCTTATGGCACATTTACACTTCACAGAGGGAGTGAGAGAGAGGGACAGGAAGAGGGAGAAATATGTTGCCTGCGGACTGTCTGACAAATAGTAGCTAAAGTCAATGGGCACAGGGTGTTCCACGCAGGGTGTTGACAGGGTGAACGAGCGGGAAAGAGACAGCGAGTTAAATGTACAGTTCGAATTGATTAATGTTAGTTAATTAGTCATCAATGTAGACAACATTGAAAAGGCAAATACATACGACTTAATATTGGGTGTAAAAGAGACAATTGTAGCATTAAGTAGACAACATTGAAATGGGTGTAAAAGAGACAGATATTTGGGTGCGCAGGAAAGAGTCAACTATAGTATGCAGTTGGAATTATTTGGTTAAGCAACATACAATTTGGAATATAAAGGAATTGATTAATGTGATATTTAGTCATCAAAGAAGACAACATTGCAAAAATCGGATAAAAAGACACAAATATTCAAAAGGGAGCGCAGGAAAGAGACAACTATAGTATGCTCTTGAAATTATTAGAGCACGAAACATACAATTGTGATTTGAAATTGATTAATGTGATATTTAGTTATTAAAGTAGACAATATTGAGAAGGCAAATGCATTGTTTAATATTGGGTGTAAATGAGACAGACAATTGTGCCATTTAAAAGGGTGCACAAGAATGAGACAACTATAGTATACACTTGGAAATATTATGAATTTCCTACACAACGGCAAATTTACTCAATTGTAAGGGAACTACAACAACTTAAGACATTGAGAGAAATAACAGACACAAATATACACAGAGTCAGCTCGTAAAAAGGGGAAAAAGTAAGAGATTGAGACGATTGTCTCTGCTTACGAGCTAATAGCAGGCACACACACACACAAATACACACAATATGAATAGCATTGAATCAATCGAATCAATCAAAATCTACGACAACATCAATATCAAATCAACATGATTGACCAGAGCAAAAAAAGTGTATTACATTTATATTAGTGTGTGTTAGAAAGAGAAAGACAGAGCGAAATACAGACAAAAAGTTACGAAATGCTATTACGTGGCAAGCAAATCAGTGTGTGGAAGAAAGAGAGAGAGAATGAATTACACTTATACAACACTTAACACCCCTTGGTAGGAATTTACATAGTAGGTGCTGCATCTTCATAGCTGAAGCTAAATTATATTTTACGCTTGCTGGATTCTATTTTAAGAGACATGTTGGGATTCATATTTCACTAACTAGCTTGAATTCCTTTCTTTCTAATTCTATTTTACAACGAATACAATGAAAGAGTTGAGACTAACTTGAACTGATTTAAAAAGTACAAATTACGATTTAGAATATATTAATATGTGAACTAGTTCACATTGAAAGAGTTAAGACCTTGACTTGACTGGTTTAATAGGTTTAAATCACGAATTAGAATATATAGAATATCTTTGAACTAGTTCAGTTCAGTAATGCAATGAAATATTGAAACGAAATGAAATTATTACATTTTACAAAATAATATTAATTAAGATTAATATTATATGAAACTACTAAAATGAAATACGTAAAACGTTATATTTTCATTACTACTGTCAGCTTGTGAACTAGTTGAGTACTAGTTCAAAAAGTCTGTGAACTAGTTTAGTATGTTACATTTTAAAAACGTGATAAAAAATGCTCTTCAATAACATTATACTACTAATTAAGTTAATACCAAAGCTAGGAGTTATCTGTATTGCGCTTTTTTCGCCTTATTGGTTCAATGAACTAGTTCCAGCACTACAGCTACGTTCAGTACATTCTTCTTCACTTTTGTGAACTAGTTTAGTACATTGGTAAAACATGATAAATAAAAAGAACTCTACAATAACAATCTAATACTAATTAAGTTAATCTCAAAACTAGGAGCAATCTTTATTTGCTGGTTCACTGAACTAGTTCCAGCACAACACCTACGTTCAGTACTTTCTTCTTTACTTTTGGAACTAGTTTAGTACATTGGTAAAACGTGATAAATAAAAAGTACTTTACAATAACAATATAATATTAATTAAGTTAATCTTCAAACTAGGAGCAATCTTTATTTGCTGGTTCACTGAACTAGTTCCAGCACAACACCTACTTATGTGTGATCCTCTGAAGGGGCATTGTGCTACCCTAAGGTTCAAGCAAAGACACAGAGAGCAAATGGGAGAACAAGAATGAAGGGACGACATCAAAGACAGGCAGACAAAAACGTGTACAGAACGACGCTTGAGTTAACAGCGAACGTTAAGCAATTAACAGTGAACTGTTAACAGCAACGGCAACTCTGTTAACTGTAGATTGTGGGCTGTGAATGATGGATGGATGGACTTACGTGTCGCTCTTCAGTGACGACAATGAGATGATTATCTTTGAGCGTCATCTTAGTGACGGAACCGCTGAATGCAAAGCCGCCGGCAAATGTCGATGTGGGCGTGGCCAAGGGCGTTGTGGCGCCACTCGGCGTTTGCTGCTGTTCGGCACGTGCCTCAAACTGAAACTCAATGCGCTGCACGCCGCTGGCCAAGGCCAACGACATGGAGCGTATTAGGGCGGCATTTGGATGCTGCGGATTCTGTTTGCAATCCAGTTGCGGATTATTACTCTCGCGATTGCTGCTGTGCTGCGACACAGGCGTTGAGGCAGCCACCGATGACAACTGGAAAGCACAATGAGAGAAAAGGCAGACAAAAGATATCAGAAGAGAGCAAGAGCAAGAGAGAGAGAGAGAGAGAGAAATGCAGCTGCAGCTTTTCGGTTCAGCTCAGCTTTTATGGCAATCAAATTGCGTTTGGAAATTCGAAAAATGCTACGCAACATTCTTTGAGGGGTGTGGCAGGCGAGGGAAGCGAGGGGGCGGCAGTTGCAAGTGTTGTGCTGTTGTGGTGCACGCGGCTTGCCAACAAAACTTTCAGACACTTGACGGCATTTGCGTTTAAATTTCCCAGTTGAAGTTTTGTGTTGCGTACCTTCGACTCAACTCCTTTTTCTTCATCTTCTTCTTCTTCTATTACATCTGCACCATCTTCTTCTTCCTCATCACGATTTACATTATTATTATGCTGCTCATCATTACGACGTTCTAGTTCATCATCATTTGTGCAACAATCTGGGCACTTACCTCTTGCTTGGAGTCCTGTCCCTGGCCCTGTTCGCTGTCATCGCCAGCGGCACTCGAAGTCGCATTCTTGTTCAAGAAATAACTGCAAAAATATACAAAGGCACACAGAGACAAAGACAGAGAGAAAGTGGAAGAAAGTTAAAAGAAATTGAGATGGTAAGTAGGAAATATTGAGATAAGATATTTATGAAATGCCATGCATTGCAAATGTTGACGAAATCCCCCACAAAATTCACAATTGTGTTGCCTACTTTGAGGCAGCTCTTCCAAAAGCTGCCAAATTCCCATTCCCATAGAGTTGCCCATCTGCTTCAATTTCCCAAATATTTTTTATTAATATAAAGAGACAATAACCATCGAAATTCTTCTATTCAAAAGCGTTAAAATCTATAAGCCAATAATAATGAAGAACTTCACTAGTTCTCGTTTTTTGCAGATCAGCGTTGCCACATCGCTACAACATATTTTGTTCTTGATGATTTTGAATTTTGTTATTGCCACTAGCCATCGAATATCTGTCAATTTTTCATTCAAAAGCACAGAAATCTATAAGCTAATGATAAGGAAGAAGCAATGTACCGTATTGTGCATCGCAGCGTTGCCACATTGCTAGAAGTTATTTATTTTTAATGATTTCAAATTTGACTTTTGCCAATATTCTTGGAATTTCAGCCAATTCTTCATTTCACCAGTATATATAAGCCAATAATATTGAGAAAGCAGTGCAGCGTTGCCACATCGGTAAAATTTATATAGTTTTTTAATGATTTTCAATATTTTAGCAGCAATAGTGAAATAAGTCAAATCGAGGAGCAAATAATTATGCTAATAATTAATATTAAGCTGTGCGGCGTTGCCATATCAGTGCCATTTTAAGAATTTAATCATTAAAGCACAAACAAATGAATTACTGAATTGTGTAACGATCGATTGCAATTAAGCAAGTGCTAACCATCGATGGCAAACAAAATCAGCGCAGTTCCCTAATGACAGCCAGACAAAGACAGCTAGATTGGAATAGGGAATAAAGGGAAAATAAAGGGAAAGAGAGAGAAAGAGAGAGAGAGAGAGAGAGAGAAACGATGCAGTGGAGCTGTTGCTTTCATAACTGTCAAACTGCAATTGCTTGTGGCCAGACAAATACAAAACGTATCCCTTGAGTGCTGCCAATCGGCTTAAAAGTATTTAAGTAAGCGAAACAATCGCACAAAGAAGGGAAAGGAAGAAGGGGAAGAGGCGGAGAAAGGAAGAGCTGCAATTGCAAGTGGCAGCAGCAACTGCCCAAGTGTCCAGATGCTTATGGAGTTGCCAGATAAACACAGAAATGGTCTCCAGAGTGTTGCCAATCTGTTTAAAAGCATTTAAGAGTGCGAGAGAGAGAGAGGAGGAAAGTGCTGCCCAACTACTTGCAGGTATATTTTGTGGGCAATTCATCTATTTAAAAGCTTTCGCCGTAGAATTGAGTGCTCTCGTGGCTTGTGCAACGCAAAGAGGCAGCAGCAAAACAAATGAAATTACTCAAAAGGTGTTGCACATGAGACGCACTTCTCCCTTTACCGCACAGTCTCCACTTAAGAGCTCCTCAAATTGTACTTTCGTTTTTAATGCGTTTCTTCTTTTGCCCCAAAAACAACAACAACAACAGCAACAACAACTAATTTCTCGTCTCGACAGTTTATTGTGCAATTTCCTTTTAGCCTCGCTTCTCTCTGTGTGACCGCAAAGGAGAAAACGAAGCAAAAGAAAAAATGGCAAGGCGAAATTTATTTCCGTTGCGCATTTGTCGAGTTTGAGCTGCTGTCCAAGTGTGTGTGTGTGTGTGTGTGTGTTTGTGTGTGTGGCAACTGGCAACGCTTTGCGGTTGCCATTTGGCGTTTTATGCTGCTGCTTGCAACATGCGTCGCCTTTGCCTTGTTAGCTACTGTTGTTGGCATCTTCATCATCTCCCTTTCCCTCTCTCTCTTCGTCTTTCTGTGTCTGTCGCCGTGGCAACTTCCGCAACTTCCGGCAAACGTCTGTCGACGGGCGTTGCGTTGATTTGTGGCGCCTCTAACATTTTCGACTGACTCGCACTCAGTCACTCACCCTACTTTGCCTTTGCTCCTCTCATTTTGTTTGGCATTTAGTGGCCGCATATAAAAGCAACGGCGGCAACAAATTCCCATTTACGTGGCATGCTCGAGATTTATGGCAGCGTGCCACCCACTAAAAAGGGATGTGCGTGCTGACATTGCGTCACAGTCACAGCACATGCTTTGCCACCCAGCTACCCTTCGTCTCTCTTCCCCTTCCCCTCTCTCGTTTCCCTTTCGACCTCGACAAGTCAGAGATTTAGCTGCCGTTGGCGTTGCGAGAAATAAAATGCCAGAATGAAGCTGATAAATGCGATTTGCCACGCCTCCCATGTGTATTATATATGTATTTTTGTGTGTGTGTGTATCGTGTCTGTCTGTCCGTATTGTGTGCGGGTGGGCGTGGCCAGGTAACCCTTTTTGGCACTTTGAAGTTGACTGCACATCAGCTGCTGCCTTCGCTTACGTTCTACTTATTTTGCCGCAGCTTCTCGCCCTTTTTCTTTCCTTTCCCTTCCTTTCCTTTCCGTTCCTTTATCCCCACAAAAAAATCTCTTCTCACCTCACCAAAAACCCCGCTTCACCCTTCCGTTTTCCTTGCCTTTTTACGTTCTTTTTGCTTTTGTGTGTGGCAAGCTTTCGCTGCTTCAAGTTTAGCCCCGTGGCATCTCTCGCTCGTCAACTCTGCTTTCTTTTCACACTTACTTTCTTCGTGGGTTTTGCCCCTTAATATTGCTCTTACTCTTGCCATCCATCGGTTTCTCGAGGTGGCTTCTCCCCTGACATTACCCTGTGGCATGTTTCATGTTTTTATTGAGCATCAGCTGCAATGCGTTGCAATTATTTTCGATTTGAAGGACATTGCAACTTAACCGATTCGACACTCACTGAAGGGTTATTATGTGCTTCTGCTGCTGCTGAAGACACCTTGAAACAACGACGCAGACTAACTCACTTACGAGTTTTCTCTCCTCTCTCTCTGTCTCTTCCACTGACTTAACAGTTTAGAACTGAAGGCTGACTTAAAGGGAAAAGCAAGAGAGAGAAAGCAACCTGAAAGGGGTCTTCGAACGGAACTTGTTTAGCTGGGAATTAAGAGGAATACGGCGAAATGAACAGCTGGCTACAATATTAAGTGGCAGGTCAGGTCGACGAAAGCAACTGTATCTTATAGCACAAAGTGTAGCACTTAATCAGAAGAGTTAGCTAAACATAGGAACTGCTACTGACCCTAAGCTTTAATTGCTCAAGGAGAAAAAGAGTATTGGGTTTAAGCAATAGCTCATATGAAGGCGAAAAAAGCATTTAACTTTAAGGAATAGCTTCGAAGGAATAGCTCTGAGCAAAAATTGAAGCAATTTAACCGATTGGAACTGCAGTAGAAGAATTCAAGAAGAAAATTGTGTTTGAGAGACAAATAAAAAGAAAGAGAACAATTATAAAAAACTATTAATCGAAGGAGAATTTTAATATTCGACTCGCATGATTGTTGACTTGCGACTTCAGCCAACAAGAAGAAGAAAACACTCGAAAATAGTATTTGAATGATTGCTGGAGACAGAAGCGAACACGATAAATCGGATCTTGAGACTTTAGACAAAAATGATAAGTAAATAAGGGTTCTTAAGCTTTACTCCCAATTAGTTAATCCCTCAACGATCGCATTGTCGTCTTCTTCTAGGCAATCTCGAAGCTTAGGGTTAGGTAGAACCGGCTGCCCTAGGAGAAGCGGAGCATAGACCAGTAGAGGTCCGTAGCTGTACCGACATATTCAGACTTCGTCTCAGAAGTCGCAGGTTTTAGGTGGTACCCGTAAACATCACGAATATCGTTTAGACACAGCAATTCAAGGTATTTCAGTCGGAGTCGAGATAACACTGGATAGAGGAGATGCTCCAGTGTTTCCTTAACTTGTAACATTAACTGCACTGATCACTCACTATTCGTGATGCTCAGCTTTACCGCAAAAGCAACCGACAAGCATTGACCAGTTATAATGTCGACCCCAAGCCTGTAGTCTTTCCCTAAAAGCTTCATTACGTACTTGATCAAGTTGATGTTTATTAAAGCATACATCAGCCTTACGGCTTACATAAGTTCCCTGCAGAAGTGGAGGTGTCGATTGCCCATGGGTAAGTGCTTACCTCGCCGATCACTACATAGGTACTTACTAAAGTGACCCTATAGTAAACGAACGTCGAACCACCTAGTTAATAAATGTATGCGTTTTCTTGTACCTATTAGTAGAGCGCCAGCTAACGTTCCACGAAATCTTAGAAAGTACTTCAATTGAAATCGAAAATAGTATGTCTATTATTTCCCACTTAGTGTTTTACACCTTTCTCAACTAAGAACTATATGCATAATGACTTTCACTTACCGAACAGCACAATACATGGAGGTCAGGAGTCCAGCGGCGAGCACAACAATGATGAGACCCACCGAGACAGCAATGAGATTAAAATAACCTGCAACGAGAAAAACACTCACAACTTTAATTCGCCATCAATGCGAAAGTCAAGGCTTGTTATTTTTACCTGCTGGTTGCTCCGAAATTGAGGGATTCCTGGTGTGTGTCTCGAAGAACTGAGCTCCGCCATGCTGCAACGGAGCCATGGCCGAAGCCCCGCCCAATTCCGAGATGTTGCCGCTGTCGTTGTTGTGCTGTTGCTGCAATGTGGCATTCAGGAGCTCGGCGACCGGCAACTGTTCGCGATGCAAATGACTGTAGCGATGTCCGTTGACCTGATGCTGTTGCAACCGATGCGCGGGACTATCAAAGGGATACGAACCCTCGACGCCATCAAAGCCACCGCCAGCGCCATCATCGATCAAATCGCCACCGTATTGAATGGAACTCTCGATGACATCGGGATCCGGTTGACCGATGCCCATGCCCATGCCCAAGCTATTGCTCTCGATGTCATTCTCATAGATGCCACCCTGACTCTGGCCCAAAAGCTCCCCAGGCATATAGTCGATCTCCTTGAGCTCAATCTGTGGCGGCAGCTCACCAATCACAGGCACTCCGATCGCCAAATCCGGCAACACCGCTGGCTGTATAATGATGTCCGCTTGCGGTTGAACGCTGGCGACCATCAGCGGTGGCTGCTGTGTTGAGGGCAACGCTTGTTGCTCCACCTCAATAACCGATTCCCCCACATAGGTGACATCCAAGGGCGGAGCCCCATCCCCAGACATGGCCGGACTTCTCAGTATCTTCAGCGCATCGGCGGTGTTGTGAAGCGGTGAAAGTATAATGTCCTCAGAGGAGCTACGCTGCAGCTTCTGTTGCTGCTGCTGTTGTTGCTGCTGTTGCTGTTGCTGTTGCTCCATAATGTAGCTGACTGGAAAGAATTGATTCTCCAGCTGCAATTTGCGTTGCTGTTGCTGCTCGTTGTTGTTGCTGCTGATGCTGCTGCTGCTGGCGGTGGGCAGCGATTCGCCCACCTTCACCTCGGTGTTCGAGATGTAGAATATCGTATCGGAGTCCCGATCGATGCTCGGCTTGCGCGGCATCGGTGGCGGCGGTGGCGGATGCGGTGGTCGCGGCAAACCATTGCCACGATCCGCCATAAACAGCTCGTCGGTTGCATCCTGCGTTTGCGGTGGCCTCACCGCTGGCTGTGGCTGCGATGCTCCGGGATAGTTGAACAAGTGCTCGGAACTGCCGCTCGACGAAATGTTCTCGGTGCTGCTGTCAATGATCTCGACCACAAGTATCTCATCGTTTGATTTGCTTGGTTTATTCACTGGCTGGCGATACGAGAACTCGAGATCTTCGCTCTCGCTGCCAAAGGCCTCCGACACATTGATGTGTATCTCAATCGCCGCCGGCTCCGGTTTTCCCACCCCTGGCTCAGCGGGTTGTGTGGAGACATCCGCTCGATCGATCACGTATTGGGTGAAACGCTCTTGCACCACCGGCGAACTTGGCGGTGGCTTTGTCGTGCCCATCGCTGGCTCCAGGGGCAACGGATAATAGCCTTGATTATCGCGGAAATTCGTGGAGGCCACAATCGAATCCACCGTCGAGTCGTAGACCTCGATTTGTATGTCGGAAATTTTGGATTCAGTGCGCGGTGCTGTTGCTTGCACCGCACTTATTTCAGCAACGGCAGCCACAAATGGCAAGCGAGTGCTGCTCGATGTTGTTGTTGTTGTGGTTGTTGTTGTGGCTGTTGGTTGTTGCTGTTGTTGTTGTTCGGGCACTTGGAAAACAGTTGTCGAGAGCATTGCATGCGGCAAAATGGGGCGACTTGTGGTGGTTGTTGAAGTGCTGCTGCCCAAGTTGTTGCTGTTGCTGTCAGTTGTCGTGCTGCTGCTGCTGCTGCTGCTGGTTGTTGTTGTGCTGCTCTCGAGCAACGCTGTTGGCGCCAGAATCTCAACAATGCGTCCTTCGCGCAGCTGCGACTCAATCGACTCCGTATCCACCTTTGGTTGCTCCTGCTCTTGTGTTGGTTGCGGCTTTTTTAGTGGATGCACCACACTGAATGTCTTTTCGCCCATGAAAATGGGTCCCAAATAGCCATTGGCCACCGGCAGCAGTATTCCTGTTGCTGTCCCTGTTGCTGTTGCTGCTGCTGGTGACGTGCTGGTGGCGTGAAAGTGTTGCTGTTGCAGCTGCTTCTTTTTGGTCAGCTTGAGGCCGTCGTGTCCTTTGTTCTGAGGTGGCGCTGCAGTTACTTCCAGATCGAGCAGCTGCACCACCGACTCCGGCAAATGGTTGCTGCTCGCTGTTGTTGTTGTTATTGTTGTTGTTGTGGAGGTTGCTGCCGTGGTTGCTGATGCAGTGCTGCTGCTGTTGCTGGCAACGCTTGTTGCTGCTGTCAGACTCGCAGTCGTGATTGCTGCTGGTGCAGCTGTTGTTGTTGTTGTTGTTGTTGTTGTTGTCGTGGATGTTGTTGCTGATGGTGTTGTTGATGTCGTAGAGGTTGTTGTTGCTGTTTTTGTGGTTGCCTGGCTGACATGTTGCTGCCTGCCAGTTGCAATCAATGTGGGCGTATCGCCTTCAACGCCTATTTGCAGCTGTTGCGCTGCTGTTGCTACATTTGATGTTGCTGTTGCTGGTGCTGCTGCTGCTATTGTCACTTCAGCAACAGTTGCTGTCTTTGCGGGCGCCGCATATGCTGGTGCCGCCAACAGCAGCCAAATCAACCACAAGCTGGCCGGGCCACGCCCACAATGGCTGCTGCTGCTGCTGCCCACTGCAGCGATTGCCATGTTGCGGTTGTTGGTTGCCGTTGCCGTTGCTGTTGCTGCTTGAGTTTCTGTTGCTGCTGCTTCTGCTGCTGTATATTTTGATTATGCTTCTTGCCTCGTTTTCTGTGCTTTCTGCTGCTGCTTGTTTTGTTATGTAAATTTAGTTTTGATTTTGCTTCGTTGCGGTTGCTGTCGTTGCCTTTGGCACTTAATTTCCGCTTTTGTTGTTGGCACTTGGCATTGGCATTGTTGTGTCGTAGTTTTGGCTGCTCGGCTTCATCGTCTTCATCATCATCATCATCATCATCGTCGTCGTCAACAACTTCAGCAATCCGCGCAGCCGTCGCCGCTGTTGCTGCTCTTCTCATTCATTCAATCAGTTTGTCAATATATTGCTGCAGTTGTTGCTGTCGCTGTTGCTCTTGCTGTGGTTGTTGTTGTCGCTATTCCTGTTGCTACTTCAGCTGCTACTGCGGCCATTTTCTGCGGCTGCAGCGCCACAGCTCTGCCTGTTGCCGGCGGGCGTCTTTGTACTCTTTGTTGGGTACACAAATTCAGCAGATACAAAAAAAAAGAAAAAAAATGTAGATATAAAGAAATAAAATATGAAATAAGTAATATTGTGGTTGCTGTTGCTGTTGCTGCTGCTTTAAGCACTTAACGCGTTCCTTACAATTTTGTTTTCTCTCTCTCTCTCTAGATTTTTTGCTTTACTTCTCGCCGTTTTCTTTGCTCTCCAATGAGTTCTGCTTGAGTGGAAATAAAATGTAAAATAACGAAATATGCTGCAAAACAACAACAAAGTTGCTGCTGTTGCTGCTGCTAACATTGCTGATGCAGCTGCTGCTTGCAGTGCAATAAAAAGTAATGCAACGACGCGCAAAAGTATGCTATGAAAAAGAAACTAGCGACAACGACAAAAGCACAAAGAGAATGAAGTTAAAATAACGACCATAAATAATGCCAGCAAATCCCCCTTCGAATCTTCGAGTTCCGCTTTCGCATTTCGCTAGCATTTCGCCTGCTTGAAGAATTTTTTTGCGCTGGAATTTTGCACCAGCAGAACAAATTTTAAACGGCTCTGAAGTAAAGTAAAATATGTCAACTAAATACAAATTTTTGTGAAGACTATTTTTAATTTGGAATCTATTTTAAACTTAATTGTTATTTATTTATTTCAATGAGTATTTGTATTTTTTCAAAATATTCGAATGCAAATCAATTGAAATGTCTTCAGAAATATTCGCTAGAAATTTTGCACCAGCAAAAAGAACTTAACACTGCTAAAGTAAATTAAAATAAGTCAACTGAATAAAAGTTTGTGTGGAGACTATTCTTAATTTGGAATCAAATAACTCGTATTTAGAACTCAATTCATATTTATCTATTTATTATTTTATCAAATTATTCAAATGTAAATCAATTGAAATGTCTCTAGAAATATTTACGCAAAAAATTGCGTGTGCTTAGCCTCCGAAAATGCTGGCAGCATTTCGCATACATTTAATATGCATAACTCTTTACGACTCTTCTCAGAAATTCCATAAATAAAATTATTCAGCATGCAATCAGCAACGAGAATAGCATTAACAATCAGTCGAGCATAAATACATATTTCAAAACTTGAATGAATATTAAACACTTTATTCAACTTTTACAGCTCTGCTATCTCAATTCTTTTTTGTGCACCGCATTTTCGCTTAGAATTTAATCATTTTTGATTAGGAAATTGCTTTGCAGCTGGATTTTTTGTCAATAGAAATGCGAGACAATGGAATTGTCTAGACGTCGCTTGCTTTGTGAAGATATTTCTGTCAGTTGTTGAAATTAAACATTTTAACATTCCTTCAGTACAAACAATTGCAATTTATGGACAGCTTTTTTTTCGTAAATTTCATTTACAAATTCTATAAATATTCCGGCATAAAATATTAACGCATTTAAAGTGAACACGTGTGCTTTTCCATTCTTATGCAATTCAAATTACTTTATTACATTCATTTAACATTGAAGCAGGCAAAAAAATTATACAAGAAAAAAATTCGCACACACACACAGAAATTTACATTTGATTAATACTAATTTGAATAATTTGGTTGCACGCGCACACGAAAAAAAAGCATAGCATACTTTCGGGAGTGGCTGTAAAAATTTCTCATTTGTAAAAATTCGCATTGCATACTTTTAGGGTCGTGTCAAAGCACACCCAGCCACACACAAAAAGCAATTTTCATATATGAAACACGACGATGACGACGACGACGACGACGAGAACACAAGATGAAAACAAAATATCAGAGAAACAGTTAACGAAAAAGAAAGAAAACTTTTGCCAGAGCAAAAGAACTGTAAACAGCCATTGAAAATGGCATAAGAAACTTGTCGAAATTGCTCAAATTGCTGCGTTGCGGAGGCTTTATTGCTTTTGTCTTTTCTTGGGTGCGGTAAGGGGTGGGAGGAGAGGGACTGAGAAGAGGGGGTGAAAATGCCATGCAAATTAAATATAAAGGCTACAAATGATTCGATTTGAACTTGCTCGCGAGCCCGAGACCCATCAATGGGTCATTGCTTCCCAAACCCGCAAAAAAGGTTGCAGCTTCCCCAAAACCAAAAGTTGCCCCTACCACAGGCAAAAGGTTGTGGTTGCCAATGGGCAGCTATCAGCAATCGTTATCAGTCTCTTTCACTCCCTCTCTCTCTTGCTCTGTGTGTGAGCCACAACAAACCCGCCACAACCGCAGCAGCAATAGCAAATGGCAATACTAGAGCAGAACATTGGCAGCACCGCAAAATCAACTTCAAAGCAGCAGCCACAAAATATAATGACAAATAATCATAATATTAAATGTTGTGTGGAGGAATTGTTATGGGTTATATATATACTATGCTCTGATCTCTTACCACTTTTTGTTTTGTCTGCACCACTCTTTCCACTTGGCCGCCTTTTTTTTAATTGCTCTTTGTTTGATTGTTTTCTTCTGCTGTGCTGTTCTGGTTGTTCTTGGTGTTG
The DNA here is from genome assembly GCA_023558445.1 of Drosophila pallidifrons. Lineage (NCBI taxonomy): Eukaryota > Metazoa > Arthropoda > Insecta > Diptera > Drosophilidae > Drosophila > Drosophila pallidifrons. Next base: position 23,509,521 of record CM042351.1, on the reverse strand, counting down.
TTGTTTGGCCCGCAAGGTAATCCAAGGGTCCTTGCAGAGCCGTTTAATTCTCACGTGTGTTGTAATCACAATAAACACCGCATATACCTATATAGTTTTCAGTTATTATTTTCCACTGCAACAAAGAAAAAAAAAAACAAAAGAGCGCACACAACGTTTATAGGTTAGTTACTTTCTTTTTGTTTTTTTACAGGTTCTGTGTTCTGCGTTCAGTGCACACGCGACACGCCCGGCAAAAGCAAACAGCGGACGAACCCTCTTCCCAGCGAAACGATTTCAAATGTTTGTTATTAATGCGGTCAACAACAACATCAACAACAACAACAACAACGACACAAAAAAACGCGCGTAAATTTCAATAAAAAAAAATCTAACTAGATTGCATTATATTTATTTGCATTTTATTAAAATAATTTTCATGCTCTTTTTTTTATATTGCGGCGTTTTCAAATAGTTGGATGGGAATTGTGAAGTGTTTGGGGTCGCGAGTAGGGGTGACTGAAGTGTGTAGTGAACAGGGAAGTAGGTAGGTTGGGATAGGGAGTGTGAAGTGTTTTCTCACGGCTGATTGAAATCCGTCCGTTTGCCGTTTCCCATTACCGTTCACTTTTGCCGTTGCCGTTGCCGCTGTCAAGTTGTGGCGCTGAATTTGTATTTATATTATTTCTCTCTAGTTTTTGGTTGCCGCTATTGCGTCCTTTCGCTCCGAAAACCGCACGCAAACTGCGCAAATATCGTAGCATCCTTTGGCTAAAAGGACTCGCCTTCGCCGTCGCCGTCGTCGCTCATCAACTGCTGCGCTGCTCGGTGCCATCCATTTGCCACATCAGCTGACAGCCAGGCGGCAACGGCGACAGCTGCGCATTTACTGCTAGGTTCGTGTCTTGGCTAAACGCTTGCGTTTTTACTGTCAATTGCTACTCAATTAAATTGTCTATTTCAATTCACACATTTTGAACAATAAATAATTCAATTAATTGTTGATTTTAGTCAATTTTCTTTGCGCATTTCGTTTGTTTTAAAAATGTAATAACAATCTGGCAACGCTTCGTTGGCTTTTGTGTAGAGTTTCCAGTCTACCAATTGAAAGGTTTGCGCATTGGCTGCGGTAGAGTTTTTGGTGAGAAGCTCACGGCCAGCTTCATGCGAAAGCTTTTGCGGGTGCAAGTCTTTGCTGTAGCTGTGTTCACAACCATTTGTCTATGTACTTGGCAACTATATCGCGATGCATATGATTTTGATGCATAATGTGAAAAAGTGCGATTTGACAATCTGGCATATACTGCACTGTATATTACGAGTGGGGTGCTATATCAATATACCAAATATATTATTTGGTATACTTTTAGTATTTTGCGGTATTTTTGGTATATTTTCAACTTAACGGTATATTTTGAGAGGCGGTATCAATATACTATGTACTCTTTAGTATATTGTTAATGTGGTACTTTGTCAATATACCAAATATAGTCTTTGGTATGTTTTTAGTATATTTGCTATATATTAATTTGGTATATTTTAAAATTAATAGCGCACTGCTTTTTATTCACATTGCGTAGCTGGAATCTGACAGTCGAGCACATTTGACTTTAGCTGTATTTCTTGTTTTCAATTGAAGTGAATTGAAGTTTTGTGACCTGTTTTATAATATATATAAAGTGCAGTTCTGGCAATATAAATTCGTATATAGTATAATTTCTGAAAGATTTAAATTATGTCAATCTCATTGCATCGGCAAATAATTTCAAACAATTATTAAGTACTACTGTGAGCAACAAGTAAGAAGTAAAGTGTAATTTAAACTTCGCGGGCTTAACTTTTGAGCCTAGCTCTCTTTTTCTTGAGTTGGCACGACCGGCATCTTAGCGAAATTCCATGTCAATGGGATTATCAGTAATATATTCACTCTTTTTTTTTCCCCAATCCAAAAATTTTTGATTTTCTAGATTATTACAATGTCGGACTTAAATAAGCAGAGAAGTGTTATCAAATTTTGTTTGTGGAATGAAATTTCAGCTGCGGATACGTTGAGGTTGTTGTGGAAGGCTTTTGGTGATTCTAGAGAAATGGTTATAGGTAGTGCAAAATTCCTTATTACTTTTATAAGAAACAGTTGATATTCCCTCATCTTTCAATTCGCTTAAACTTCAGAGCTTCGCTCTACATGTTGTCCCTTCTCCCCCATGTCAGTTGCTTAATTGCTTTTGTAGAAATCTGTGAAATTAATCGAAATAAATCTTTGCAATAACTGAACTCCCACACTCTCTCTCTCTTCACATTTCGACCACACCTACTGCCTCGCATCTCTTACTCTTTCTCACCCGTCGCTCACACCTGACACATTGGCGCATGCATTTGGCCAGCTGGAATGCGTCCCCTAAGCTGTGAGCCATGTTAACAATGTTGTCCATTGTTAGTTCATTGTCTTTTTTACCTCGACTGCCCTGTCATAACTTTACATTGCCCTCCACACTTCACTTTGTGTCTCGGTCGCTTTGCTTTTGTGATCCGCTTGATCCATTTGATAATGCAGCACATACGATAATGCCCATAAATAATTCGCCATTCGATTATGTAAACCCTTTTTGGGTGCTTCTCTTCAAGCCAAGTTTTTGTTGTTGTTGTTGCTGTCGTCTACGCTGTGGAATTCGAAGCAGACGCCTGAGGCGACACTCCCAACAACAGTTCGACATTCAACATTAACATGAAACACCGCAAAACTGTCGGTTGTTCCCCTCCCCCTCTCTCCCTTCAGTAATCTTACCATCTCTGGGGCTGTCCACTTTGTCTACAAGCGCTGTCCACCTCACTTCTGCCGCTGCTGTTTCTTGTCTTCTGTCTTCTGTCTGTCAATTGCATTTGTGTGGTGGACTCTCGACACCAAAATCGAGCCAGCAATTTGCCATGTGTTGTTGGCAAACGCATTTGCACCGCCTCCGCAACCGCAGTTACAGTCGTCACAGTAATAGCACCAGAGTTTAATTGAGTTTTCGGTTTGGATTTTATTATTGAAATGCTTGCCACACATTACACGAAAATGCCGCATGACCTCAAAGCGTTTCCATTTTTGATTCATTTCATATCATTTGATACTTTTTTTTTCTTCGTTGTTGTATTTTTTGATGTCTTCTTTTATTATTATCTTTTTGTTGTTGTTGGATTTTTTGGCGGAACGCTTTCTTCTGTGGCAGACAGTTAGAGAGTCGAATCGCAGGCCGCACGCATTTTATGGCGCGTAATGAGCAAATCACTGTTTGGCTCTTTGCTCCGTTAACAACCGAACCTAAAGTATTTTTTGATCGAAAGAATGCCAGAGGAAATCGATCCGAGGAACAGAAGAAGCTACAGATAAAGCTAAAGCTGTTCAGGCGTTGAAGGTTGAGACTAGAAATAGAATATTGGATCTTTTAAGATTACAATAATGAACAGAACATGTGTATTAAGAAGAAGAATTAATGGGATTAAGAAAGATAGAAGATTTTGACTAGACCCATTAATCAGAAGTTGAATTCAAATATCAATTAATTAAAGATTTGAACAAAATAAAATGAATAGGATTCCATAAGTAATGAGAATAAATAAAACAAAAAAAGAAAAGAAACGTCGCGAAGAGCTCAACAAAGAACTAAAGAAATGTATGCAAATAAAATTATTGGTATTTTTCAGTAAGACCCAAAGAAATATTTCTTTTATCCTACTTACTCATCATATGTATCATAAAAGTCAATCCCAATTGTGCCAAAGAGTTTACTTTCCTATACTTTAATAAAATATCTTCTATCGATTTAAGCTCTCGATTGCAATCGCTACTTTTGCTTCACTTAAGTTCGCTGTGAATCTGATTATGAAGCACAATCGAAATAGTTAATAAACTTTGAAAATACTAAACAATTTTTTGGGGATATGCAAAATTTGCTTGCTCTCCTTACTTAAAGATGTGTCAGAAATCAATCTCATTTCAATGTTTTATGGCGATTACAGTAGTAAATTGGAAATATCCCGATAATCTGATTTATGTTAAGGGCAAATTTAACAGAATTACATTGTATTTGGTAGCTGTAGCTGTAATGTCAAGGCATGCACCTGATTTAGATTCGAAAAATGTGATTAAATGAAAAATACGAGTCAACTGACGAGGTCTAGGCTAACATTGACAAGATTGCATTGACAGCAACTGTGCAAAGCGAATTCCACAACATGAGTGTGAAGACAGCAGAAACGATAACACAACAAGTAAAAAAACTACTGTAGAGTGTGCTCGACTGAAGATACCCGCTATCCATTTACAATAAAACTAAAATTAAAAAAGCCTACCAAATGAAAATACCAAAATATCCTAAAATGTACCTAAGGCTGTATTTAGTATATGAATGTAGTCGAGTGTGCTCGACTGTGAGTTACCCGCTATCCATTTTCAATAAAAACTATTTTTAAAAATATACCAAATTAAAATACCGAAAAATACCAAAATATACCACAAAATACAAAAATATACCGAAGACTCTATTTTGTATATCAATGTAGTCGAGTGTACTCAAACGTGAGCTATCCGCTTACCATTTTCAATAAAATTATATTTTTAAAAATATACCAAATTATAATACCGGAAAAATACTAAAATTAGACGAAGGCTGTATTCGGTATATTGATGTAGTCTATACCCGTTACTCAATTCCAATTAAACAATATTATTTTCAAAAATATACCAAATAAAAATACCGTAAGTACAAAAATATACCAAATAGTCTATTCGGTACATCGATGTTATACTAAATTCCCCATTTGAGTAGCGGCAAAAAGCAGCTAAAGCTCACTACGTAAAGAGGTTTAATCAATTCGACATCAAGTTGATGTTGGGGAGCTGTTTAATGTGGTGTCAATCAGTGTGTGCGCAAATCGCCAATGAGCATTGAACAGTTAACAGCCGCTGGCTAAATGATCAAATGATCAAATGAGCCACCGCAGTCGATCAGCGACTTGAGTTGGGGTTTTAACTTGAGCTTTGTAACGGCTCATTTTAATTTCGAATCGCACTTGACGCACAGTTTGGCCAAGCGCCAGCCATCCAGCGACTTCAAGCGGCTTCTCTTCCTCTTCCCCTCTCTCTTTCTCTGATTTTCCTTCTCCTTTGGTTGGCCAAACCCCTGACTCTTGTTGTTTGGCATGCAAAGCCTGACGACAACTTGACAACCTGGCGTCGATTTATGCGCAAACGATTTTCCCAAACAGATTTTCCGCACTGCGCGTGCTTCGCATGACCAAAGACCGAAAAGCCGAAGCCTGAGTTCGAGTCCGTTTTGTGACCAAATTCTCTCTCTTTCTCTCTTTTCTTCTCTCTCTTGCATTCAACATTCTCCATCTTAGCAATTGCCATTTGCCATTTTGCCGATTGCCAATTGAAACCGAAACGGTAAAAAACAAATCCAACCACAAAATAAATAAACATGGCCTGCAGTCGTTGTCGATCGATAAGAGCACAGTTAAAGCCAAAGTCGTTGCCAACCAGCTAGCCGTTGTCAAGGCTCAGCCATCAGCATTTTGCTTGGCCATTTTGGCCGTGACATAAAGCCAACGCGGAGTTTGTCAGTCAGTCACCCAGTTGGTGGCTAGCGAAGCATTGCAACGTGTCGCCTGAACCCATGACTTCCAATGTGGCCCAAAGCCTTCAGTTTAACATATCCGTTTTTTTTATTTTTGGTTTCTTGTGTTTTCTTTGGCTCAGTTGCTCAATCATCCTCACAGCTGTAAACTGGGTCAAGCGATTCTCCCAAATTGCACTCTGCCAAATTATCCACGGAAACTACAAATTCATTTGGGAATTTCATAACTTTAAAATAGCATTTTGTATTTAGAATTCTTGTATCTTTAAGCATTTTTTGCAATTCTTCTTCGTACTTAGATTCTTCTAATTTGTGGTCGAGATAGATTCCTATTGATTTCTGCTTTACACATATTTTAAATTGTCAACTTTGCGAGCGTTTTCAGTAAAACAAAAATAAAGTAGGCAAATTACCCGTTACGCATTTTCGTCGACACATATTTCATAAATATACCAAAAATATACTATACCATACTAAAAAAATATTCCGAAGTCTATACATGGTATATTCAAGTAGTTATACATTCAGAATATAGCAATGAGTATTGGTATATTTTGTTCTCTACGCATTTTCATTAAATTCAAAACAGTATTATACAAATGTACCAAAATAATATACCAAATACTATATTTTCTTGGATATACTATTATTATCCATTTCAACTAAAACTATATAGCAATGATTATTGGTATATTTTGTTCTCTACTCATTTTTTTTTTTAAACTCAAAACAGTATTATTCAAATGTACCAAATTAATATACCAAAGACTATATTTTCTTGGATATTCTATTATTATCCATTTCCACTAAAACTATATTCTACAAATATACCGAAAATATACTACAGAATTACAAAAATATACCGAAGGCTATATTTGGTATATTGATGAAGTACTAATTTCAAAATATATCTTAAATGAATTCAAAACAGTATTATAAGAATATACCAAATGAATATCCCAATGACTATATTTACTATATCGGTACAAAATATACTATGATCACTAGTATGAGGTCGGATGATGACTCCTTATGACTGTTACATACATTTTCTGGCACCCCAACGTTATAATACCCTATAAAAAATATTCATTATTTGTTATTCTATTCAAGAATGTACTTGGAATACATGTATAAGATTACTTATATTATTATTCTTTACATATTATATCTTATTATTCTTTTCAAAAAATCTGCTTCAGCAGAGCTTTAGTTTTTATATTTCATGCTTTTATTATATTCTGATATTTTAAAATGTAGTTTCAACATACTAAAGTTTTACTTACAATATGCAAATTTTCCAATTTCTCTCAGTTGCCATAAAATTAATGCTGAAAATTACATATTTTCAATGCTAACTTTGAAATCGCTTTTTATTATCTCTTTCTTGTATATTTTATTTTGTGAAAATTAGAATAATTGCAAAACAAATTTCTACTTAAATTTAATTTTATTTAAAGAAAAATAATGTACGGAGTACTTTGAAAATTTGCATCAATGCATAATTTTGATTATGATTTCATAGACAAAATGCTCGATACGCTTGATTAATAAACATGTTTGCTTATGCAACACGATTGCGTAAATTTGTCTTCCGATGTTCGAATAACTATTTGCTATGCAGCGATCTGATAAGATCTCTTATCGATCGATTGATCTGTTTCTCGGTGTTTCTCAATCTCTCTCTGTGACTCTTATGCAAGCTGTTTTTTTTATAGGGATCAATAATCATAATATTCCAAATATTTCGTTTGTCTCGAAAAAGAAACGTGTGAAAAATGCGAGTCAAAGCGTTTAGTGTTCCACTATCTCTCTCTCTCTCTCTCTCTCTCTTTCTCCCTTTCTGTCTCTCTCTCTTTATCTGTCTCTGTATCCCCCTCTTGTGCTGTGTTTATGGGCTATTTTTATGGATCGCAAAGCGATCAATTTACGGCAGGTGATAAGAAACTTTCGCATTGTTGTTGCGATTCAATAAAGCTGATGACTAAGCTTTGCAGATGCCGATAACCCCACCAAAGAAATATACATATGAGGGGAGAGGAGGGGCGTGGCATCTTGTAGCTCGATTGAATCATCGTTCGGTTTTGATTTTCTGTTTTTGTTGTTTTTTGGGCATCCATTTCACTTTCATTTCTTCCTAAACTTGTTGACTCGCCGCTGTTCAATTTCTTCTTCATGGGCAGCTCGCCACGCCCCACCGTTTCACTTTCTTTTGACTCATCCCACTGTGCATGTGTGTGTGTGTGTGTACATGTGTGCATGTGTGTGTGAGTTTGTCTTTTGCTTGATTTATGTGGGTGACGATTGCAACATCTTGCGGACTCTTTGTAAGACAATGCCATCGCTTTGTTGCAAGCTCTTTCGTCATTTTGCCAGCACCAAAGTTTCTTCCTCTCCATCTTCTCCTTCTCCCTCTTCTCGCTCTTCTCATCGTTCATCATACACAATTAATGTGCATTATTGTCGCTGTGGCCCACAAAAAAAAAAGCAAAACCGACAAAAAGAAAAAGATCAAGGAAAACGACAAAGAAATTATGGAACAAAATAAGTAAGTAAAATGATGTGTGTGGAGTTCGTCTCTTATTTTGCTATAGTATTATTTTGTTACAGTAGAAATTGTTAAGCAAATATTTTGTTGGTCGAAAACTCGAGGAAAGGAAAGGAAAACACAACAACAACAACTGCAACGGAGACGACAAAAAACCTGTCGTGAAATTGAGAAAACATTTTTGTTGGGCTGTTTTTTGGGCTCTCTACTCAGGTGTTAGTGTGTGTGTGTGTTTGTATTTGCACAGTTGCTGTTGTTGTTGTTGGGCAATGTTATTGTTGTCGATGTCGTTTTCGTTTTCATTTTGGTTCGAGCTCGCATTGCCAGCGCATGACTCAAAGGCCAAGCCAAAAAAATCAACTAAACTAACCGCGAATCGAACGCAGTTCAAACTGTTGAATACCCTGTAAAACATCAAAATTTTGTATTTTTAGAAATGACAATTATTTGCCTTGCTGATTAGTGTACAAAATGTTTGAAATGTATAACAACAATTAACAAGCAAAACAATTTTTGTTTTTAAGCCCGCTAATAAGCTTTTGCTACATTTTTTTGCGGTATATTAATTTGGTATATTTTAAAATGATATTTATTGGTTTTTTAATACTCCTCAATACAGTATGTACAGTATATTGCGTATATACAGTATATATTTTTTTTTTTAATACCTCATTGCTCATAGTCAAGAACACTCGAAATATAAATACTAATATAATATAACATACTACTATAATAAATACTAAATATTGAAATACTTAATAATTTTCGAATGGCTAGAATTATTTTTCATGCAAGGTTAAGGTGATTTTAATGATTTTCAGATAAAGTATTTTGTTTTTTTTTTTTTTTTTTTTTTGGTTTTAAGTGAGAACAATTCTTTTTGGGCGATGTGTAATTTACTTTATTTATTTCAACGAAAAAAGTTGTTGGAATTTGTTTTTATAAAGCTTTTAGGTAGTTATATTATACTAAGTATATTTATTTGGTATATTTTTATAATACGCTTTTACATTTAATGATAATGCTTAGACGACGAAATATAACAGTACTCAATGTTAAATTTAGAATTTGGACTTAGGTTTATTTTAGTATTTTTTCAGCACATATAATATATAAAATATATAACATTATTAGCAAATTTATAAATCGGAAATATGACATTTTGTTTAGTTCAACTTAATTACCAATTAATTACTTAATTACCCAAGCAATATAGAATTGAATTGAAATATTTGAAACATATCAATTGGCTGCTCACATGCTACTTACTGTGTGCTTTACAGGGTATGACAACAAAGTTGCGGCCCGTTCGATGGATGGATGCGAAATAATAAATCGAAGAAAAAAAACTTTCTTTCATCCGTGGGCTCAATTCTGGCGACGGTCACGTTCCTTCAACTGCCCTGAATTGTCCCGAGTTCATTCGCCGCAGTCGACTGTTGTTGTTGTTGTTGTGGTGTTGCCATGTCTGGTGGCAAGTGGTCAAGTGGTCAAGTCAAGTTTAGGTATTGGGCCGACGACGCTGTGCACAGAAATCATAATTTGCTAATAAATTTTCATTTCCATGTCGCGTTGTCGTCGTTGTCTTTATCGTTGTTGCTGTTATTGTTGTTGTTGCTGTTGTTGTTGTTGTTGTTGGCGTTGCTCACATTTTTGTAAAGTGAAAGTTCGCCGGGCGAACACAACATTGCCAAACGATGTGAATAAGGCGCCGAAAGCTTTTCTGGGCCCAGACCAAAAGTGTGTTTTCCTCTTCCCACTTCCATGAGCCTCTGCCTCTCTCTCTCTCTCACACGCTCTGTCTCTCTCTCTCCCTCTCCCTCTCCCTCTCTCAATCTCTCACTCTCTCTCTTTCTCCCTCTCACTCTCATTTTCCTTCTGTGCACTTGACCAAACAAAAGACTTAGAACACAAACTTGATATTCACACTTCCTTTGAATGATTTTCGTTGATCTTTTTTTTCACAATGCTTAAACTTTATTAACAGAACAGGGTATATGTATAAATGCACATGTATTATTATGCTGAACCAGTTTGCCAATGGAATTGCAAATTAAACTAATTTACTCTTACTATTATTATTTGTTTATAGTATATATTTATGGCGATTTTCTCCGGCATGCTGAAAAATACAAACAACACATATTTTGCTCTAAGTCTATTTTACAGGGTATGCAGACATCAATGCTTCTCAATTGCGATTTGTAAACATGCTTAAACCATCTGTAGTTGTGCTTAAAATCAGCGTGTAAATGCAATTTTGAATGGTGCCCATTTTCTCTACAGGGTATGTACTAGTCGATCATTATTTTATTGTCAAATTTCACTTTTTTTTTTGTCGCAGACCTTTCAAATTTATGATGAGTATTTCAGCTGGCTAGTTGATTACAGGATATGTCCAAGTCGATCATTTTTTTGACTAATGTCTATTAATGCTGGTTGTGTAGCGTCTGTAAATGTACTTAACATCAGAGTATGAGTGCATTTCTTTGTTGCACCCTTTAATGTACAGGGTATGTAATAGTCGATCATTATTTTATTGTCAAATTTCACTTTTCACTCTGATTTTGATAGATTTATCGCATTGTCTTAGTTACAAATCACCTACTAAATGGCCAAATGATTACAGGGTATGTGTTAGTCGATTATACTGCGTCTCTTTTTGGCGGGCTAACTCAGTTACAGGGTATGTGATAGTCGTCCATTAGAATTCTTTTGTCCATTTCAATGCAAATTTTTGTTTAGTTGATGAGTTTTCATTCAGCGACTGAGTAACTTTTGACACAGGGTATGTGCCAGTCGATCATAGAGCATACTCTTTAACATTTTCTTGTGGTCTCCGAGTGCAATTACACACACATTGTCTGACAAGATATTGGATTGTCGTTTGAAATGTTGTTGTTTGTCGACTTTTGTTCGTCGTTTCGTTGTTGTCTCGTTTGTTGTTTATTTAGTTGCGTCTAATTGAAGCATAATACTAAATAGACATAATACTTGGTTGCTTGCTTGTAGTCAGTCGTTGTACTTGTACTTGTCCATCTCAAAATTTCACTCTCGTTTTCTGTTTAGAAAACCTCAAAAAGCGCTCTGAATGAATGAAATGTATTTGGATGTATTTGGATGGATGGATGGATGGAGAGTCGAGAAAACTAGTTTCTTCTTGTCGCTTTTAGCTTCTTTCTTCTGCGGCAACAAAACAGTTAGTTTCACTTTTATTAAGTAATTTTCAAGAGACGTCGAACGGCAACCGCAACTGTTGCTGCTGCTGCCACTTGTCAATTGCAGAGAAATATATTGAGATACGGATGCGGAATGCTGCTGCCAAAGACACAGATACATATACAGATACAGATACAGCAAACAAACAGCAACTAACAATAGAGATCAACACAATTGAGCTGATGAGGAAAAAGCAAAATACTGCGGCAAATGGCAAATGGTAAATGGCAAATGAAACAATTAAACGGCGGCCACATTCAAAAGCAGCTCTCAAATGCTTCAGCAACCAAGCAGAGAGAAGGAGGGGGAGAGAGCACGGGGAGGGAGAACAGAGTGCACAAGTCTTGGCGATGCATGTGTGTTGATAGACGGAAAAGTAAGCAAAAGAACGTAAATTTTATGACTGCACATTTGGCACACTCAAAAATGCCGCAACAACAACAAAGAGAAAAAAAAACCAATCAGGGCAGAGCAGAGCAGAGAGGGAAGTCAAGAAGAAGAAAGAAGGGAGGAAGGGAAGCGGGGAATGCTGTGGAATGGGGCACATTAAATGCGCGTACGTTGCTGATCAAAATCGCAGCATAAATTGACTCAATTTCAGGCCACAATAAATTCCAGTGTTTCTCTGTCTCTCTCTATCTCTCGCTCTCTTTCCATTGCGTTCTTTTGTCAAAGCGTTGTCCATGGCCGTGACGACTTTACTCTCGTTTTCCAGCACTTTCTTCATCTGCACTGCATATCAACTGCGATCATCATCATCATCAGCAGCAGCAGCAGCAGCAACAACTTCCAATCTTGACGCTTCGATCTGCACTTTGCTTTTGACTTGATTCTAAGCGAAAGTTTTTTCTGTCCGGTATTTTGCCCTTTAATGCTCCGCAATCTCAGTATAATTTATAGAGCATATATATAGTATATATATACATATAAGTTTGCCCAGGCAATCGCATTGCCATCAGTGCAAAAAGTTTCTATTATTAAGAAACTATTTTTGGTTTTCAAAATGTAGAATCAAAAGCTTAACAATAAAATCTTGCACATATTGAATCTTAATGTTATTTTCTCTGTCTGGTGTATTTTGTATGCTATGGTATATTTGGAATGTAGAGTTATATCGATATGTCAAATAGAGCCATCGGTATATTTCAGTATATTTTCGGTATATTAATGTGTATTATGTATAGTATTATATCAACATATCAAATAAAGCTTTTGGTATATTTTAGTATTTTTGATATATTAATTTGGTATTTTATGTAGTATTATATCGGTATACAAAAAATAGCTCTCGGAATGTTTTAGTATTTTCGGTATATTCATTTGGTATATTGTGTCGAAGTATATCAATATACCAAAAATGTCATTCAGTATATTTAAACATTTCTTGTGTATATTAATTTGGTATTATATTACATATAACATCGATATAGCACATATAGCATTTAGTATATTTTTGTAGAATTTTATTCTGTATATTTATTTGGTATATTTTTGGTTAAGCTTACTCGGCTGTAGTTTTCTTAATTTTCTTACTTCTTACACATTTTTAGCTGTTTATTTTTTCTCTATATTTACTTTTATTTAGTTTTAAAATTTGTTAAAAAATTTGTATTTGCTTCTTGACAAATCGGGTTTGAAATTATGTATATTATGAATTTCTTTAAAGAGCTTGTTGTAAAAGAATCTTAATTTATTGTTTTTAGTATCTTTTTTTTAGGTTTTTAACGATGTAATTTATCGGATTCTGTGCCAACAATTTGTATTTATTTCTTTAGCAATTTATTTTGTAATCTTCTGACAATCGCTTTGACATAGCAACTAACCTCATGTCATTTTCTCAACAATTCTTGACAAAACAGAAACAAGCAAGCTCTACAAATTCAATTCAATTTAATTCTTTAATAGCATTTATGCAATTAAGACATATTTTCAATTTTCAATCAACTATTATCCACTGCAGGTCAGCAAACGTTGAACTCTTGGAACGGAGAATTGAGAAAGCCAAGTTTGAGCTTTCTTTAAGCCAACAAGTTGTTGCATTTAACCCCTGAAGATTTACCTAGGCCCAAGTTCTTCTCTCGCATTCATCTTCATTTTTTTTTTTTCCTTTCTTAAAAGCACTTTCGCAAAGATTTTGTTGTTGTTGTTTTATTGCAGGTTTTTGTTGTTTTTCTCACGCATTTGTCACGTTGATTTTTCCCCCTTTCAGTTTTCAGTTTTCAGTTTGCAAGTTTTTGTCTCAGTTTTAATGAGCGGGTCATCAAGGCGACATTTGGTCATATCATAAATTATATTTACAGCATTTCACACACACACACACACACACACACATACATACACAGCTAGTTGGCAATTGTCACTTACACAATGTTTTCGTTTTCATTTTCCATTTTTCGAGCTCATTTTCAATTTTTCACGTGTGTATTTTGTGGCATTTGTTTAGCTGTTGGTGAGGACGGATACCCTGTAAATAGGGTAGCTGCATTTCAAAGTAAATACTCGAATTTTAATAGTGAATAAATAAATATTTAAAGTGGAAGGGCTTAGCAGACAGCCCTCTCTTTTTAATAAATTCTTGATATAATAAAAAATTTTCAAAATAATCAAATCATTACAACTAGGTCCAGAAGACATTTTTCCAAAACAAAAAAGATATTTAAAAAAATATTTTTAATAGGAATATGAAACGTATTCTCGAATTTTAGGTCAAGATATTAACAAAAAATTATTGTTAATTTAAGCTTAGATTTTGCGATAAGATTACCTTAGTCATCATCTTAGTCATCAACAAATAAAAAGCTATATTAGAGTGTGCTCGGCTGTAAGATATTCACTACCATTTTATATAAAATCACATTCTAAAAATATACAAAAAAAAAACGATAATATATCGACTAATAAAATCATTTATTTTTAAAATATACTAAATTAATACATCACAAAAAATATTAAAGAATACTAAAGGCCACACGATGTAGTACTTCAATCGAAATAAATCATAGAAATACCATCAAAATATACCATAATGTCCATAGGGAAGAATGGTATTATGCCTTTAAGCTTCAGGAAATTTATGTAACTGATTGCAATATATTCTTGCTTTGGCTGACAATATGGTATATTTTGTTCTCTTTGGTATATTTTAAATTTAATCAATATAGCAAGTAAAGCCTTTGGTGTATTTAAGTATATTTGCGGTATATTAATTAGGTTTATCTTAAGAATAATACCGCATTTTGATTGTAGTAGTACTTTGTCAATATACCAAATCTAGTTCTTGGTAAATTTTAGTATTTTTTGTGGTATATTAATTTCATATATTTGAAAATTTATACCGCACAGTTTTGATTTTAATAAAAATCGGTACCAGGTATCTCACAGTCGAGCACACTCGACTGCAGCTTTCTTACTTGTTATTGATATTGCAGTGATAAGCGTTGTTGCCACTTAGTGGAATGGCTGCTGTTGCTGTTGCATTGTTGTTGCTTCCCATGGCAACACGGGGCGTATGCGCAATGAAACCTAGCCTCCAATTGCTGGGATGCCAACGGACTGTAAACGACAAGCAAGCAAGAAAACAGAGAAAAAAAAACAAAAACCGAGGCACGCCTAAATTGTGACTGCAGTTGACTGTGTGTTGAAGTGCTGTTTATTTGGGCTGTGACCTTGCAACCCTGCCACAATCACTGTGCGGCAGCTGCCGCAGCAGCAGCAATAGCTTTCACGCGCCGCGATGCGATGCGGAAATGTGGCAAATGTTCGTTTGTGTGTGTGTGTGTGTGTGTTTGCTGCTGCAGATGCAGCGCTTGCTGCACTTCCAGGCCATTCGTCACACGTCTCGATTCGCTGACAACTTGCAATCCTCGCAGAGCAACTGCAACAACAACAACAGCTAATCATAATTTCTGCCAATTTAGCGACAAGTGTTGCTTTTGCTGTTGCAGTGACTTTCTCCCGACCTCGTTTAGTTCGACGCGATTCCAATTCCGATTCCTAAAATAAATTATTGACACACAAATTGTTGTCGTCGTTGTCGTTGTTGTTGTTGTGGTTGTCGTCGTCGACTCACGTGCGTCTATTGACCCGCAGCAGCAGCCCCAAAAACCAAAAACCAAAAATCCCGAACAAATCCGAAATAAACAAAACGAAAACAAAAACAGCTTTTAGAAACTCTTGTTCAGTCGCTTGGCTCTTCTTTTTTTCTCTGGTTTTTATTTTGGCCAGACCATAATCGTAAGCCAAGTAGGAAGACGCAACAACAACAACAACAGCGACTACAACAACAATTTATTTGCATATTTTTACACTCAGGCAAAGGGGAAGAAAAAAAGGGGAGCGGCAACGTCACTATGGACTCACGGGTCACTGGACAATGCGTGGAATGCGTTAATTGCCCAGGCAGCTGGACGTCAAAGCAAAGCACATCAGTTGCAGAGCACGAATAGCAGATACCCTGGAATGAAGAATAGAGTGTTAATCTTAATATAGACAATAAAGTAATATAAAATCAAAATAAATCCAAAAAGTGGTAATATTGATATACATAATATAGCAATATAAAAAGATATGTAAAAAAAGATCTAATAGTTTATTTTCTTGGCTTGATTAGGTTGGAGTATTAAACAAACGATTCGCGTGAAACTCTCAGAACTATCAATATATATTCTAGAACTTAGATGCCAAATATGCAGATGATTTTGAAGAGCAGATAAAGAAGACAAAGAATGAGAATGTAAATAAAGAGTTCAACAAAATACCACAACATTCATAAATTTCTTCAAATACATATTACTCTATGGTATATTTTGAATGGAATAGTATATTTATATGCCAAATATAGCCATTATCTATTTCACTGATATTTTAGTTTATAGTATATAATATGATATTATTTTGAAAGTATTCCAAATTAATATAATATAATTTTTCTAAATACAACCAGTTTCTAAAATTTATCGCTTTAGTCTTAAAAATTATGAACATTAGTTTAAAAAATGCCAAATTTTCAAAGTAAACATAAAATACTAGACCTTCGCTTACAGAATTATGTAATCTATCCATTCCTATAAAATTTTATTCCAGCTTGGAGTGTCTTTTTTCGTAGTTCAGTTAGTCGAGATATCTCAAATTTTTATTCATTGAAGTTTAAGAGAGGAGGCCCTGGGATGGAGGCCCTGGGATTAAATGCTGCGTTAATCGTTAATAAATATTTCGTAAATTAAAAGTGATCAACAATATAGGTTAAAAACTGAATGCGCTAAGTAAATAATAAAATAATAAATAAATAGTAAAAGAAGAATAGAATAGAACATACATTTTTTTTTGATTTTGTAATAAGATTTTTGATATTAAAACTACAACATATTTTTCTCTTATCATTAAGAATCTAGGTATTATACAAAATGTTCTTGAAATCAATATGTGTTTTCTAACTTTAAGTCTTTTATGTTCTCGACTCATTTTTAAGACTAAAATTTTCAGTACTATGACAAAAATGTTGATTTTATAACTTTCCAGTGCAGGATTAATGTATTAAGTAAATATAATAATAAAAACTATATACATATGTATATATAAATAAATTTAATAAATATTTTAATTATTACTTTATAAGCAATAAATACTTAATAATATACCCCACTTGAAACATTTGTATAGGGTATAGGCTGAACAAACAGTTAGGCTCAAGCCTGAGCGCTCATCAGGTGTTGGCAGACCAATAATTTAGCCTCGGGGCAAAAGCGCTTAGAAACCTAACGAACCATAAATTCTAGCTGGGCAGCAACAACAACAAAGGCAACAAAAAGCATTAACTAAAACAGCAGCAACAACAACAACAACTGACATTCAATTGGGCATCGAAAGTGCTCACAAAAATTGCCAGTAAACAATTTCTAAATGAAAATATTTTCCAGCACATTCAATTATCAAAATGAAAGTTGCACACACTTGTTGTTGTTGTTGTTGGCAAGAGGTGGGAACTGGGGAAGGGGGAAGGTACGAAGTACGCGAGTAGTTCGTTAACTTGGAGGAGCATCGTGAAGCGGTCAATCGGCACGTAGGCAACATCAATAAAATTGTCAAATTGGCAAAACGAAGCATAGAAGGGTTAAGGCACTTTTTGGGGCGTGACGCACGTGCTTGGCATGAGCAACACAACAAAAACACAACACACAAATCCACAATTTGCCACATTGCTTCTTTTGCCACCTTTTGTTCGCCCTTCGTCGCTGGGTGCGACCAAACAACAAAAGACTCAGGCAACGAACTCAGGCTGAGCGCAAAAGACTGAGGCAACAAACTTGCAAAGACTGAGGCAACACACTTGCAGCAAATGACTTAGAACACAAACTTGCACTTCTCGCTTTTGTCTTCGGTTTGATGCAATGCTTCCTGGAATGGCACTTGCCGAGTTATCGACGATTGCAAGCAGCCACAAATCAAAGTCAAAGTCACACAGACTATAAAATAAAACTCAGGCCACCAATTGTGGCAATGTCAGCGATAGACGCTTTTGTGCCTCAAATTTATTGCTTTTTATAATAATCATTTATTATTATTTTGAATTATAAAGATTTTTACTAATTTAATGAAAAATAATTCGATTTTATTTGATACGCTTAAACATTATTTATAAAAATTATGTAAAATTATAGATAAATTTCAATTTTGCTTACACTTCATCAACATTAAACAGCTCAATTCGATTCTTTTTACAAAGACAGAGAAACAAACAAAGTATTGTAAATATATCAAGATATTTATAGTTACATAATTAAGTTAAATTCAATGCAAACAACTTTTGATCAAATTAGCATATAAAACGACTCAGGTGAGTTCTGATTTTGAACTGAGGTTTATTTATTTAAAATTCTAGGTATTATATAGCTAACAATAGTTGCTTATCTCTTTCATCTCTGTGTATGTGATTGAAATTAATATTTTTCTTACTAGTATACAATATTTTTGGTTTTTTTTTTTCAAACGTTGTGCTTGAGATGCACTTTGTGATCTTATATTTGAGTCGATTTAGTGATCTATTCCTTTTAGTCTGTGGCGTCTTTAAGTTAAGTTTAGTCTCCAAATAATTTACAAACTGATATTAATAACATATTATCTAAATAGCAAATGCAATCAGCAAGAAGCTGAAAATTATAATACTACATATAAAGATCTAAAATATGTTATCCATAACAATATTAAATTATAGCATAAGCTTAGATTACGGAATAAAAACATCTTATTTTAGAACTTAAATATTGTGTGATATTTTTATATATTTTTTACTCATACAAAAAGAGAACAAAATCTAGATTAAAAAGTCGATAGCAAATCTCGACTAAAGATTTTTCGATCTTCAAAAAATTTCTTGAAATAAGATTTTCAGTTTGAAAATATTGTAAATTTGTATTTTGAAACTAAAAACATTTCATTTTAGGATTTAAATATTGTGTGATCTTGATATGCAATTTTACCTTCTTTGTTAAATTTTGAGATTTTCCTTTTCTTAAAAGTAGATACTTGAATTTCTAGACTTTCTGTTGAATTGTGTTCGTGATTTAAGAATAATCCTTGATTCAAGATTTTATTCATGATCTTAGCACTGTTTTTTCTATGTAACTTACAGTTATTGTTTTTTAAGCTCAGCTGACTACATGAGTGTTTTTTATAGGGTATTTTGGCCGGTCAAGCATACCCACTCTTAAGTGATTCTTCACTTGCTGTTGGCGAGTTCAAATATGTTGCTCGTCGTATGTTTATGGCTTTTGTTTTTCGCATGCGACAAAAGCAAAGCAAACGCAATAGCGAAAAATATACAAAAAAAAAAAGAAAGAAAAATGTCATCTTTCTGTTACAGTTGCTTGCCCCATTATTAAGTATGACACAACAGCAACTGCGACAACAACAACAACAACAACAACAAAACAACCACTGTGACAACAACAAGGCAAGAAAAGCAAAGTCAATTCGTCAGACTCGAATGCTGAAAATGGACGCAGATTTGTGCAGCCAGCCGGCCGGCCGGCAGCCTAGATTGTTAGCCAAGTTTTGCGACCTGGTCTAGCTGCTGTGCACTCTCTGCTCTGCTCTGTCTGGGGTCTATCTTCCAGTCTCCAAAGTCTCCCAGTCTCAGTCTCAGTCCCAGTTGATGGTGCTGCGACTCTGCTTTGCTTTGCTTTGCTTTTGTTTCGACTTGTTTTTTATTTGATTTGATTTTATGCTTTTTTGCAATGTTTATTGTTGTCGCTGTCACACAATTGTTGTTGCTGGTTGTTGTTGCTGTTGTTGTGGGGTTTATGTAACAAATGTTGAATTCTTCGCTGGGCAGGCATTTCACTTGGGATTGTTGCAGTCATCGTCATTAGTGTCCAAAAATGAAATGATTGCAAATACTCGCTTCTCGTATCAAAGCGAGCTCAAGTGGGCCAGCTGCAGTGCGGTGGCAACATGCTGTTGTTGTTGTTGTTATGGTTGTTGTTGCTGTCATTGCTGTACTAGCTGTTGTTGCTGTTGCTGTTAAGGGCCAGCTTCCAAAGTTTTTACTTTCGTTTCATGTAAGCGCGCCGCACATTTCACTTTACATTTTTGATACCCGCTACCCATTGGGTTAGTAGGGTGTTATAAGTTTGTGTCTACTGAATATTTATATAACACTTATACTATTAAGTATAAGTATTTGCAATCAGCCGAATCGATTTAGCCATGTCTGTCTGTCAGTCTGCTGCATCTGTCGGGTCTTAATTGCTTCGGTGGAAAATTCAGTATATGTTGTACTCTTTGGTGTATGTTGTATGTAATAAATCGATATACCAAATGTAGTTTTCGGTATATTACAAATGTATTATTATATCAATATATCTCATATATATGAATTAATATATTTTCACAATATTCTCGGTATATTTTAACTTTAATAGTACATCGATATACCAAATATAGTATTCGGTATATTTTTGTATTTTTCGTTCAATTTAATAGAATTTTTTTAACAATATACCAAATGTGTATATATATTACCGCTATATTTTTACTGTAATGGCATATTTTATACATTTCTGTATATATTCATATTTGTTCGCTACATATTTTGACTATAATAGAACATCGATATACGGAATCTTTTGACTGTAATAATATATCAATATACCAAATACATTCTTTGGTATATTTTTGTATTTTTCAGTATTTAAATATAGTATTATAACAATATACTGATCAAATTCATTGGCATATTTTTGTATTTTTTATGTATATTTTGTCTGTAGTAGTATATTAATATCCCAAATGTAGACTTCGGTATATTTTTGCATTCTTTTGGTATATCTTTAATGCATTGGAATAGTTTCATATGTTTCTTTGGTATATTGTGAATGTAATAGTACATCGATATAACAACAATTCAATCAATGCATTATCATACCAATATACCAAATATAATTATTATATACATATATTATATATCCATTCATATTATATTCCATTTTTTTCGATATGTAGTAGTATAGTATTAGTATTTTTGCGGTATATTTATTTTGTTTAAGGCTTCTATTGTGAATGGTTTACAGATAGTTGACAGTCGAGTACATTCCTACTTTAGTTTTCCTACTTGTTTATTATTGTTTTTTGCACTCGCTGGATGCGGTGGTGTTGTGTTATGTTTTTTTGCGGTGGTGCCGCAGCATAACTGCGCTCAGGGTGGTAATCAGCGTTTGGCCAGTAACGTATCCAGACACGTAGTACTTCAGTGGGAAGGGGCTTGTTTTGAGATTTTCCGCTTTTTCAGCATTTTTCATATTGTATAAGTAATAACCACATTGGCGTTAGCCCCACTTACGATTGCCCACTGGGAAGCTGTGGCTGCTGTTGCCTTTGCTGTTGCTGTTGCTATTTCGTTGCTATTTGCATTTGAATTTGGCAATCCCAACCACAGTGGGGAATGTGGGGAGAGCAGCGACTAAGCGAATAAGCGACCAGCGACCACTCTTGCCTCATAATGTGGGCGCACAGTGGTGCCAAAAAAAAAAACAGAAACAGAAAACACATTCAACATTCACGCACTTGACGCGCCAGAAAAAAATAAAAATTAAACAAAAACACATTCGAAACAAATTCGCAATATTCACAGCACATTCATCATCACATTCACTTGACTGCGCTGATTTTGCAACACTTTTTTGGTCGCTTCCTTGTTATTGATTTATTGCCGTGGCATTTTCTTAATTAGAATACAATAGATTTGCTTATCACTAGTTTTTGACACTTTAACATACAACACTTTATGAATTATTGGATATAATCAAAACTTTTCTATAAACAACTTCAAAATCGGTTTATAAATATACCAAATATAAGTATTGATATTCTTTAATATTTTGTTGGTATATTACGACTGTAATAGTATATTAATATTTTTCGGTATATATTTATTTATCATATTTTAAGAATAATGCCAATCTGCTGGGCTTCTATTGTGAATGGTTTGCATGTACTTCAAAATAACAACACTTACATAAAGATAAATAAAAACAAGTAAGAAAGCTACAGTCGAGTGTACTCGACTGTGAGATACCCGCTACCCATTTTAAGTAAAAGCAATGAATTTTGCGGTATTATTCTCTAAATATACCGAATATACTGCAAAATACTAAAAATATACCAAATGATATATGTGGTATATCGGTGTAGTGCCGCATTTAATATATACCATAGACGGCACAATATACCAGATTGTCGGCTAAAGCAACTCAGACCCCTAGTAAGTAGGCGTTTTTGCCCATACAAAAGTATTTCTTTAATAACTTCCACAATTTTTATCTGATCGCAACCAAATTTTCAGGAATCATAAATACTGTAGTAATTATACTATATACCAAAATTATGCTTGTTATTCGATTTTTTTGATTTGCGGGGGCGGAAGTGGGCGTGGCAAAAATTTGAAACAAACTTGATCTGCGTGCAAACATAACAAATGCTGTCGTAAAAAAATTATAGCTCTATCTCTTATAGTCTTTGAGATCTAGGTGTTCATACGGACAGACGGACAGACACACAGACACACAGACGGTCAGACGATATAGGTCTCGGCTGTTGACGCTGATCAAGAATATATATACTTTATAGGGTCGGAGATGCCTCCTTCTACCTGTTACATACATTTCCTGCCGGCACAAAGTTATAATACCCTTCTACCCTATGGGTAGCGGGGTATTATAAATATCATGCCTTTTCAAATAGCATAAGTTTTTCTTTAACCAACATAAATACTCGAAATTCAATATTAAGACTATTTATTGATTTGCAATATTATTAAATTTTCTTTGTTATTCTTGCAAGCGTTAAGCTTCATAATATTTCATAATAATAATAATAATAATAATAATTTTGTTTGCTATTTTAGAATGCAGAAAATTGAAGTGAATTTCAATCGAAGCATTTATTAGTTTGAGAAAATGTAAATAAAACTTTTTGTTATTTGTGTGAGAATTATTGAATACATTTTTTTTTATTTCCTATTGATATTGTAGCCTTAGAATTAGAAGAACAAAGCTGGTAATGAAAATGTTGAGTGATACTTAGAGATTCATTGATTAAATTATGATTGTTTATGTAACTATCAAAATGATTTCATTTTTAATATGTGTTTTAACTATCATAAATATAATTCAGTAAGTTTTTAAAAATAAATTAAAATAAGTTTGTAACTATTATAAATGTAATTAATAGTAAAGATTAGATTAGATAAATATTAATGTTTTGTGTTGAGTCAAAATAGCAGCAATTAAATACTTTCTTTTGTCTGAATTAGAATTGAATTCGTTTTACAAAACAATTATTCCACAAGTAATTATAAAGTAGCTTTACATATTGTAACATTGTTACATTTAATCGCATTGATTGCCTGATAGAATAAACAAATAGTTTGTATTATATTTGTATAGATTTTAATCAGATTGGAGATAAACTTCTATTATATACATATAGTCTTACGCATCTCGCATCGCATCGTATCTAATCATCAATTTTTCTTCTATAGCAAAATTAGTTGCCAAGTTCTTTAGAAATGTGTGTGCGTGTGTGTGGAAAGAGTGCGAAAAGAAGCAAAGTAGAAAAGCGAGAGGCAAGAAGAGAACCCAGAGCTGAATAGCAGCATTTGACTTGACTTAGATTGGGAGAATCATTTGCTGCATTGCTTCTTCCCATTCTGTGCTCATTCTGCATTCTGAATTCTGAAGTGGAGCAGCAGACATTGTAGGCACATTTTCAGGCTGCGGTTGTGGCTGTGGCTGTGGCTCGTGGCAATTAACCAAGCAGAGGGAAGAGGAAAAGAGAAGAGGCTGCAGGGCAACAGCAGCTGAATGGGGCAGGGGCAGCGACTCAGAACATTAATCTTAAGACTTTGCTGGAAATGAAAAATAATAAAGCACTAAATGGAAAATGAAGCACGTTCAAGTGGAGAAGGGAGCAAAGAGTTAGAGGAAGGTACAGAAAGAGAGGGAGAGGAAGGTAGAGAGAGAGGGAGAGCATGTGTGTGTTGAGGTTGGTAGTTGGGGTTGGGGGAGAGGCGTGTGGCAGGTAGCGGCAGGTGGAACGCGCGGCACACTCTTAATTGAGCATCGTGAACGCAAATGCAGCAATTCGCTGCGCTTCGTCGGCTGCGGCACGTTGCCAGCTAAGAGGAGAGAGTGTGGAGAGGGGAGAGGGGGAGGCACATATGTACATTCTTTCAACTGAAGCTGTTGCGTGCGCTGTGTTTTGCTGTGGCTTCTGCCACCGCCACTTTGATTTCCTTGGCTTGAGTTCGGTGGGCGTCAGTGGCTCTTGCTCTTGCTCTTGCTCTGGACTCGTAGCTCTACATCTGAGTCGCGCCCCTTGGCGTTGTCTTCATCTCCTCCTCCTTCCCCTTCTCCTCTCCCCATCTCCCTCCGCCTCTGTTTTTAGGCGCACGTGGCGATGCATCAATCCATTCAAGCTGGTAGCGCACCAAGCGTAACAATTGGGCGTTGGGCACACGCCCACCCCTCCTCTCCCCTTCACCTCTCGAATGCGCACCTCGCCATTTGCCATGTCCAGTGGGCAGTGGCACGCCCACAGAGCCCTCGCCCAAGACGAAACCGAAGCCGAAGCCGCTTCCTCATTGTCTAATTAAATGTTTCTGCAGTCATAGGCACAATTTGATTAGTTAACTGTTAACGGTTAAACAAAGCTCCTCAACAAAATCAAAGACGAAGAAGAAGAGCAGAATAAGAAGAAGAAGAAGAAGAAGGTGAAGAGCAGTAGAAGAAGAATATACCTAACCTCACAAAAATAAGAAAGAATCATCTAAAAGAGATTTGAAACCTAATCAACTTAATTTTATTTTAGGAGAACAAATTGAAAATAAGTTTGCCTTCAGATGAATCAATTATAACTCCGAATTCTCTTTCTCTTTCTCTTTCTGAAATGTATATTATATGCATATAGCATTAGATATATGTATGTAGTTCAGGAAGTTGGAACAGTTGGAATTGAAACACATTTTATAACTACGGAACGAACGGAATTGAAACACAACCTTCAAAATGGAGTCAATTAAATAATCACAGCTATATTAGCAGCACATTCGACTAGAAACGTTTGGAATTGAAATGTGGAATTATGGGAATGGAACAGTTGTTGTCTATTGTCAGTGTTGAAGATTTCAAAAACAACAGATGCAAGCATGTTAAATAGCTGCCACCAAAAATATTGCCCAAGACAAGGAACGATGGGAAAAGAAACATTTCCAAAAAAAATTTTGCTAGTTGAGGGAGTTGGAACAGTTGGAATTGAAACACATTTTTAAAACTACATAGTCCAGCACTAAATTATGTAGTTATATAACTTTGGAACAAACGGAATTGAAACACAATTAATAAATGGAATAGAAACATTCTGAATTGAAATGTGGAATTATCGGAATGGAACAGCTTTAGAGAAGAATCAATTTTAATGCAAGTTGAATAGCTAGTGCCAAAAAAAATAGTGTCCAAGGCGAGGAACGATCGGAAAAGAAACATTCCCATTACATAACGATTGGAATGGAACACTTAATTGAGCTCTAGTTAGAATCCAATTGCTAATTAATGTGCCGGACAGAACTCAGAACCTCAAGCTGTTGTGCGACAGGTGGCGCCACATGTGCACTTAAAAAGAAGAAGAAGAGGAAGAAGGTTTGAAACAGTTGAAACGAAGTGGAGCAGCTGCTGCGTCTGCATCTGCGACTGCGCCCAATTCTATTGACAGTTGGGACAACTTGATGAGTGGCTGCTGGCCAACAAAATGTTGCAATCAATGTTGTCGTTGTTGTTGATGTTGTTGTTGTTGCTGTTGCTGTTGTTGTTGCT
This sequence comes from Drosophila pallidifrons, assembly GCA_023558445.1. Lineage (NCBI taxonomy): Eukaryota > Metazoa > Arthropoda > Insecta > Diptera > Drosophilidae > Drosophila > Drosophila pallidifrons. The sequence goes on along the minus strand of CM042351.1, from coordinate 23,483,791 downwards.
CTGCGCGCTGTCATCACTTGCGGCAACGTTGTCATTGTTTTTTTTTTTTGTGTTTTTGTGTGTTTTTCTTTGTTGCTGCTGCAGCATTTTTAAACTGGGTTAAAAGCACAAACAGCACGCAAAAATGTGACGACAATTCGCTAAAGCAATTCCCCCAAGAGCGCGGGCTAAGTAAAGCACATCACCAACAGCGACATCAATGAGAAGAGCAACAACAACAACAACAGCAACAACAACGAACACAACGTTTATCAGACTCACAGAGCTGTAACCAAACGATCATCGTCATCGTCATCATCGTAATGCTCTCGATAGTCTAGAACAATTCCACATTAGCAATAACTCAATCGCAAGATCTGAAAGCAGATGCAGATGCAGAGCTAATAAAATTTCTACAATTATTTTAATTTTCTATTTAGAACTACTTTATAATAGCAAAGAAGTTTTCCTAACAGCACTTTATTAAATTTAAGAATCTATTAACTTTATTTTAAATCAAAACAAACGTATTTTTTGTGCTAAAAAAATTGATACTATTATTTTTAATTTCATTTTTAAAGTACTCTAGAAATAATAAATAAATTTTATATACAGCACTTTATTAAATTTAATAATCTTTTAAATTTAAATTACGGTTGTCAAATCAAACTTATTTTTTGTGCTAATAAAATTTCTAGTATTATTTTAATTTTCTTCTTAAGACAATTCCATAAATACCATAGAAGTTTTGTATAACACTTTAATTCATTTAACCATTCATCAACTTTATTTCACTTTACTTTAAATATCTACAATTATTTTTATCTATAAATAACAATACTTTATTTCATTTAATAATCTATCAACTTAACTTTAAGGTTGTCAAAACTAAAGTATTTTCGGGGTTACTCAAATTTCTACTATTATTTTTGTTTATAAATAACAAATATATTTTCTTTACAAACTTAATGTTATTTCATAGCCTATTTACTTTACTTAACTGTTGTTAAAACAAAGGTATTTTTAACCCCAAAAAATCGTATATGATCTATTAAGGTAGTATTTTTGTTTCCCAACTAAATCTTATATAATATTATGCCTCTTCACCATATGTATGTAGATCTGTTAAGATTGTAATGAAGTATTCTTTCTCGAAAATCGAGTATTATGACTCTTTCCATAGTTTTGTCTTAAATTTTATTTAATAATTAATTAAGATCTTATATTAATATAATATAAACATAATAAATATATGAATTTTATATTTATCGAAATGAAAAATTATACATTTATTCAAATGTCAGTAAAGCTTTAAAGCTATATTTAGATTCGCGTGGAACTCGCTGAAGTTTTGTCCTTGAGGGGGACGTAGCTCAGGGGTAGAGCGCTCGCTTTGCATGCGAGATGTCCCGGGTTCAATTCCCGGCGTCTCCAGGTGTCACTTTTTTCTATCAAATTTGCATTAATTAATATTAATATGATAACAAATTGGTTCAATTTACTAGATAACCTTGCCTTGAAGAAATTTTATTAGAGATCGTTTAATACATTGAACTTCTTTGTTTTTTTGTCTTAATTACATTCATGTAACTGTGTTCTTAATTAAAGTACTAATAAATTACGAATTATTTTAGGGGTGGGGACGTAGCTCAGTGGTAGAGCGCTCGCTTCGCATGCGAGATGCCCCGGGTTCAATTCCCGGCGTCTCCATAAGGAATATTTTTTCTATTTATTTCCATAAATATTTTAAATATTCCTTTCTTTTACTGAAAATGTAGAAAATTGATTTATTTCTATAGTTTTACACAACTAATTTGTGCTGCGATTTTCGATAAATCGATTTTGCCGTCATTTTATTAGAGGGCTTTACATCGCCGTAAATTCTTGCCTTAAAAGGATCGTCAAGAAGCCAAAGAAGCAGGAGAAGAAGAAGAAGAAGCACGCATAGACCAAAAATTGAGTCTCGCAGTTGTTTAACTTGTTTTGGTCATGTCGCTAGGAACTTGAATCGGAATCACAGATGTCACAAAACTGTGTGCGCTCTGTGTGTGTGTGTGTGTGTGTGTGTTTGTGTGTGTGTGTGCTTAGCATATTCTTTTGGGGCCTTCGCTTTGCATTTGGCCCACATGTGTCACACAAATTGTGCGTTGACTGACCAACAAAAAAAAAAAAACCCATGAAGAGCGGAAAAAGAGGAGATGAACAATCAAGCGGGATTGTGGCTGCTGTGGCAAACTGTTTGCTCCCGATGTCTGCTCCAATTTGCTGACCATTTGGCTTACTTTGTTTGCTGGCTGTGTTTTGTGGCATGCAAACATGCCTGTGTGCAACGGGGCATCGTTGTTTGTGTGGCAATGAATGTCCAAGATGCCAGCGTGCAGCAAGCAGCGAGCCAAAAAGCCAGAAGAATTATTTGTGCTGCGGCTGCAATTTGGTGCAGCGTGTGCAGCATGCCAGCTTGCCACAGTTGCATAACCTGTATTAGTTGTTATTACCGTTTTGTGGCAGCACCGCACAAAACTTTCTTGTCCAGCAGCAACCAAAGCAACAACCACAGCAACAACAACAAACAACAATTTGCCATTGATCGATAGGCGAACGCAGCGCAGCGCAGCTCAGCTCAGCAGAGCAACACGCAAAAGCCCTAAGCTTCGGCTTATGAGCTTTGGCACTTGCCAAAAGCGCAGCAAGTGCTCGCAGCTGCGACGGCGACAGCGACGTCGGCAGAGCACGCATGCAGTCGAACAGCTTACAAGACGCACAACGCGACGACGCAAACTTTCAGTTGCTTTCAAGCTGCACAAGACGACGGTTCGTTTTAAAGTCCCCCCAAAAAAAACATACTAACAGCTGCTACAACGAGAGCAGCAGAAGAGAAAGAGAACGAGAGAGAGAGCTAATGCGCATGCTCTCTGTGCTTACGTGAAAAGTGAAAGAAACCTCTTTGCGGAATTTTTTTTTTGTTTTGAGTGCGCGTGCGTCGCGTCTTCGTTTCGTGTCGTGTCGAGAGAGAGAGCTTCGTCTTCGTCTTTCGTCGCCGTAGTTGGCATCGCCTTAAGCTCGACTTGGCGAACGAATTCACAATTCAGTTGCCGTGCTGAACGCCAAGCGAACGGAGTTGTGCGCATCGCGGCGCGTTGAGTTTGGATGCTTATCTACTTTATTTTTTTTTTGCGTTTCTGTTTTAATTTCTAACGGCGAATAACGGTACGCGCATAGTGCGCGATTTATATGTGCAAAAGTTATAAAAAAAAAATATATAGCGAAATAACTACTCAAGTTGTTAAGCATTTATTTTTTTTTAAATAATTATTTTTTTTATTATTTTTGTTGTTGTGCGCGCTTTAATCCTGACACAAACTTTTTTGAATTTCCGTACTGGTTTATTTATTTTTGTTATTGTTATTGTAATTGTTTCACAGTTTTTGTTTCTGTGGGCATGTGGAAATCTAAGAAAAACACATTCATTACTTTTGCTCATTAACAAACGTGTAAATAACAAAAAATAAGAAAAACGAAAAGAAACCAAGCAAAGAAGGAAGTGTGAAAACAAATTGCAAATTCTGAGAAACAACCAAAAAAAAAAAAAAAACAAAAACAAAACAAACAAGAAAAGCGAAAAAAGAAATTAAGAAAAACATAAGTAAGCAGCTGAAGCTGAAGAGATCAGCAACAAAATCCAACAAACACACACACACACACAGAGACAAACGCACATTGAGGACGTTGCGAGTGAGCGACAAAATGCAACGCACGCAGTCGCCGCTGTCGACGCTGCTGCTGTTGCTGCTGTTGGCGTCAGCAGCGCAAGCACAAGCGCAGGCGCAGAATATAGGTGAGTGTGTCAAGCGAAAGACGAAAGACTAAAGACGAAAAAGCACATGAAACGAGCAAAAACAACAGCAACAACAACAACAATAGCAAAGCAAACAAAATTTTCTCTTGGTTTTTTGTTTTTTTTTTTGTGTCTGCTGCTGCTGCGCTGTTTACTTTACTTTATTCATCATCCATTTGACTCTTGTTATTGTCGTTGTTGTTGTTGTTGTTGCTGTTGTCTGCTTGTTTTTTTTTCGGGGCGCACCTTTTGAAATTTTTGCATACAATTTTTGTCGCTCGTTTTTTTTCAATTTTTTGATTTCCGGTTCTCTTTAAAACAAAAGCAAATGCGCAGCTTATGCGCTTTTTCCCACGTTCATAAAGCAAACACCACCAACAACAACAACAAGAACAGCTAAAAGTCCAGCTTCAAGTCAAGTGCCGGCAACTGGTCAGCTTTTGCTCTGGTTCTTGTTGTTGCTGTTGTTGCTGTTGTTGTTGCCCGCTCGCCGTTTATATCGGTCAGCTTTTGTGCTCGTTAATTGTTTCGTGGGATACGCGCGACAAACCGAACGAACGAACCAACGAACTAAAGAGCGAAGGAACGAACGAACGGTCGATCCATTAACACAACTGACAACAATTCCCATATGCATATGCATGAGTGTGTACGCATGCGTATGTGTATGTGTATATACCGTAAGCACTCGCATACAGTATACATCGCCTAAGGCGCCCTAAGCGACCTTGCCGTCAACAGCGTGGAAAGAAAACTTTGACTGCTTAAATTATTTTTGTTCCTCCTTTTGGCAAATTGGAATTCAATTTCTAGACTAAAAATTAACATCAAGTTTTAGTCTACATAATTGCATTTTTATAAAGTATATATAAAGAAAGCTTTAATTGCATCAAGTAAATGTTAGTTGCCTAAATTTAAACTTAAACTGTAGTCCACAAATTTTCATTTTTATATAGCATATCAAGAAAACTTCAATTAGGTGACTTAAATCAACTGATTTCAAACAAAATATACTATTTAACTATTTTGGTATTTTATTTCAAACTTTCTCAGCTCAATTTCTGGGGTACAATGAATCATTCTAAAATTAATTACATTTATTATTATATGTTTAGTTCCACTTTCTTTGAACATCAACAATAAATTTTTGACTGGAAATAGTTTTCAAGAACTTTCAAGAAATGCTATGTTTTTTTATTTCTGAAATTGTCGTACTCTTTATGCTATACAAATTATTTGTAGTATTAAAGTCTTGAATTTTTGATAAGTAAAGTATTTTTTATTCCGATCATATTAAAATTGAAGAAGTTATTTAACCCAAAAACACTCACTCACTACAAGTTTTAGCTGCATTGACTGACAATTTGGTATATTTTGAGTTCTATGTAGCAATATGTCGATATACCAAATATGTCCTGTGGTATATTTTATATGAGTACCTCACAGTGAAGCTTTTTACTTGTTTTTGATTGGTTTCAAGACATCCTAAGCATAAAAGAAATAACTTAAAAGAAGACATCGACTATTTTAGCAATTTCAAAAAATCGATAATTATAATTTCAACAATTTGCAATTTCCAACTTTGTTTACAAAAAAAAAGCTTTTTAAAGAGTTCAACAACTATTTCTTTACTTTTTGTGGTAATCCTTAGCGAGAACTTGCTGTACAACTTGTTTACATGTGAGCGGTTGGGCGGTGTTGATCAGCTGATAGGCGTGGTCAGTGAGCGAATGTTGACCGCAGGAAACGGATGTTTGTTTGGGTCAGCAAGCAAAAATAGCGCCAGCAAATGTGAGCGCCAAATGTGTCACACATTCACACTGGCGAAACAAAAGACTTAGGCAACAAACTTGTTGGCTGCTGTTGCTGTTGGTGCTGTTGCTGCTGCACGTGGCAACGTCACCTGCCAGCGGCGAGTAACCAGAGCAGCAACCAAAGCAGCAAAAGCAACCTGTTGTGCCGTTCTTGTCTCCAATTACCAAACCGAGTGTTGCTGCTGTTGCTGCCACGTGCAGCAAGATTGGGTTACAGTTACAACAAAGCAGGTTCACAATGAAGAAGACAACACACAAACAACGCCTTGAACTTGAGAACAAAAGAACACAGAGAACAGAACAACCGAGAGGTTGACTGTTTTTATTTTTTATAATTTTTTTGTTTCGCCTCGGTCACTTTTACTGTTAGCCAATGTGAAGCTTTTGCTTCTTCTGCTTCGACAGAGTTACGACTCAATTCGTTTCTTGATGAAACAGCAATTCTTCAATTTTTGTCGTCTTCTTTTATTTTTTTGGGGGCTCGTATCTTCTTTTGGGAGATGCGTCGCCTTATCAGAGAAGATGCGTTGCACCGTTAGGCAAACGCATATTTTCTTTGTGGGAATGTATAAAAGAAAAGCCAAAAAAGAAAAAAGATTAATTTAAATTACAAATCAAAAACAACAAGCAGGAAAACCCTAGCTAAAGAGACTTTCCAGAGACTAAAGAAATTGTCTAAGAAATTAAAATAAAATTTACGATCGTCTCTTGGCAACTACGAACAAAAATTTCACAACGTGTTGAAGTTAAGTTGGTATTTTTATTTATTTATTTTGTGCTTGCTTGCTGCCTCTCGGACAAATGGGAAAGTTTTTAATATATATTGTATATGTATGTAGTTGTATTTGTATATGTATTTTCACAATTGTGTTGACAATAAGAAAAGTAAAAGTGCAATGCAAACAACGAGTTGGAGAAATGGTGACAATGCTGGCAAATTGTGGGCCAGCAACACTTCTCTCATAATGAGCATTACGTTGTCTTATAGTCTTATATATATATAGTAATGATCGTTGTTGAGCCATCCCGAAATTTATGTGTAGTCCAAACGTGGCAATTGTTGTCTTGTTGCTGTTGTTGTTGCTGTTGTCGTTGTTGACAGTTCATTAATATTTTCATGAACAGTTTTATGCGCATTACCAAGCAAGTTTTTTCCTTTCTTTTTGTATTTTTATTTGATGATGCTCAAGTTTAGTTGAGTTCGAGTTATGTTAATAATCATAATAATAATGTGTTGTGCACAACAATAAATGGCAAATGTTTATTGACTAATGTATAATGTTAAAATACAAGACTTTCTTTTGCATTCAAGAAATGAGCTGCTAACTAATAAGAAATTCTTTAATTGAACTACAAATACATTGGTATTTTTATGAATTATTAATAGCCCATAAATATTGAGAAACATTTTAAGATTTATACAAATTATGTTGAAATTCTGTAGTTATATTGCATCATTGAAAAATAAACAGCTTATATATATAAAGTAATAACTATAATTAAAAGACTTTCTTTTGTTATCAAATACATCGACTCACAAGTAAAAAAAAGATACAGTTGAGTGTGTCAAAATAAAAACTGTACGATATACATTTTAAAATATACCAAATTAATAAACCGCAAAAAAAAACCTTAAAAATATACCAAAGGTTATACTTGATATATTGGTCTAGTTCTTTATTCAAAATATACCAGATTGTCGACTCAAAATATTTAAACCAAAAGCTAAGTTTGGAATATTGATATACTATACATTAAAAATATACCAGATTGTCAGCCAAAGCAAATATACTAGAAATTTATTGAAATTCATTTATTGAGTAAAAATTACAAGTAAAGAACTTGACTTTTGCTTTTCACATCAAATATTATGTTGGAATTCTTAAGTTTGATTTGCAATTTAAATAATGATTAATATATTTTCAAAAATAATATTTAGATAATAATATATAAACTCTTGAAGCTACATGTTATGTAGAAATTCTCTTAGATATTTCTGAATAATGAACAGCAAATTTTATGTTAAATAAATCATTTTCATTTGAAAGTTTCAGTTGAAAAGTCTGCTACGAAATTGTAATTATTATAATGTTGTTAAAAAAACAGATGAAGTAATAATTAAAGCAAACTTTCGTTTGCATTGAAAATCAAATTCTATAGTTAAGTTGCAATTATAATAATGTTGTTGTTGTTTGAAATAAATGTTGATTGAGTAATAATGAGAAGCGAGAAGCGCTTTCTTTTGCTCATTTTGCTTTTCATAAGTGAAATTCTATAGCATTCATGTGCATATCTAATGTTGTTGTTGTTTAATGATAATGATGCTGCTTGTGTTGTTCATTCATGATCATTATCGTCATCGTCGTTGGGCTAATGCACGCTGTGGCGCATTGCGGAAGCGCGGCGTTTAATTGCAATGCGAAAAAAAATCAAGCATAACTATCCGCAAAAGATGCTCGTATCTATGAGATACATAACTTTCGAGTTTCGAGTTTGTATCTTGCTATTATGATGCCCATGTCGTTGGCTTTTTGCTTGGCTCATTTGCTGCTGCTGCTGCTGATGTTGCTGTTGCTGCAACCACAGTAAACCACACACAATGCCTGAGAGATAGTTTTTTTTTGGGGGCGTGGCACACTGTGCGCGCATGCGTGCAAACATTTTTCGCTGCTTGTTTTTCTCTCTCTCTATCTGTGTGTTTGCGGTTTGCATTGGGCAAATCCCAAAAACAAGTCGCAGCTGCCCTTATATAATAGAAACAAGGAAATCCACATTGAGGAAGCCACCAACTGATTTGCCTGCCTGCCTCTGCCTGCTTTGTGGGCGGCCAAATCACGCACTTCACTAGACACAACAGGAGAAAAACCAAAAGAAAAACCATAACAAGACTTGACTTTTACTTTTTTATTGTCACAGACTGAGGAAACTCTCAGAATCGTTAGTTAATCGTCACTGGCTGTCATTTAACTAAATGATGCAACACTTTATTGATTATCAAAGCTCTTTTATAGCGTAGCGTGGGAGGCGACTTTTTTACCGCTTCGCTTAAATCCCATTAAAGTCAGAATACATAATCCCAAAAGCAAACATCAAGTGACTTTAATTATGATGAGATTATTGCCGCAATCGCAGCGATAAAGTCGATTTAATGAATTTGATTGCTGTGCGATAATCAACAAAGAGTGTGTACATTTTTTTTTGGTTTTTGGTTTTTTTGTTTCTGTGTTTTGGGGGGAGGGCAAATGTCACAAAGTTTTGCGCAATTTGTCACCACTCGAATGCCCCTTCAATAATATGTTTGGCCTCACATTTTTACGCAATTTCAAGTTTGTTTTTCTTTTTTGTTTCTCTCTCTTGCTTTTGAGGTGCAATCTTCATCAAGTGCTTGGCACGTAGGAGTCGAGTCTCCAATGTTGAGGGAGTGGAAGTCTGTGTGTGTGCGAGTGTGTGTGTGTATGTGGAGTGCGGCATTAAAATGGAAATGAGCCAGTGAACAGCTTGCGCAAGCTGAGCTGCGTTTTGTCAAAATGGCCTTGCCAGTTGCTCCAAAACACACACACAAAATACTGTCGATCATTAATAGAAATTAACTTCAGTGCATGTTATTCAAGTCCCCCCAAAATACGACTAAACACTATAGATTTAAAAGAACAAGTCAGATAACTACTGTCGAATATATTTGCAATTTGGTATATTTAAGTTTTTATTGTAAATAGAATAAAAACTTAAATATACCAAATTAATATACTGAAAATATACTAAAATATAGAGATATACTATTACATTCAAAATATTCCATCGAGTACAAAATATATTATAATATATACCAATATACTACAAATATACCGAATTAGTATACAAACAAAATACTAAAATATGATAAAATAGTACTTCATTCAAATTATACCATCTAGTATAAAATATATCATATACAAATACATATACCAAAATTATACCAAATTAATATACTGAATAAATACTGAAATATACCAACGGCTTTATATGAAAGTTTGTATATACATTCCAAATATACCATTTATATATACAATATACCAATATACTACATTCTAAATATACCATAGGGTACAAAATATACCATAGCGTAAAAAATATACCAGATTGTCCAGTAAAGCAACGCAGACCCGACTGCAGCAGCGGGTATAAAACATTATATAATAAATAAAAAACTTAGATAGCAAAACAATATCTATAAAAATATACCAAATTAATATACTGAACCAATTTCTAAAAATAAACCAAACGCTATAAATTTGTTATATCAATATAGTACTACATTTAAGGTATACCATCGAGTACAATATATACCATAACCTACAAAATATACCAGATTGTGGAGCAAAGCAACTCTAATTCGAATCCAACTGCAACAGCGAGTATAAAAATAGATCTCGACTGCAACTGTAACTTGAATGCATGCAACCGTTAGAGCAGAACTCGCTCTGCAATTGGAACTGAAATTGGAATTGGGATTGGGATTGGGATTAGTGAAATGCTCTTTTTAGCCTAGCCCAGATGAGGCGCGAAATCTGATAGCGAACATGGAAATTCTTGGCAAAGACACGCATAAATTGAGATCAAAAGCGAGTCGAATTCTGGTTATTGATGACACTTTTATTGCTGAAATGATATCGAATGTTATGTGCTCGAATTAAGTAGCTCGATTAACTGCTAATTGGCCCCAATTAGAAGTTCTTCTGGTTTAGTGTAGACACTTGACATCATTAGTGAAAAAACACATTAAAAAGTGAAGAATAATTGGCCTCTTATTTCTGTTAAAGTTTTTTTTTTAACAGTATTAGCTAATATTATCAAGTTTTTGTTGCTGTTGAAAAAGTTTTGAACAATTTTAAATTAAATAAATTTCGTTGAAATTGGTGTAACTTATTTTATTTTCTATGTCATCTCTAATTAATAAAATAAATAAAATAAGGTTTTCAAATTTGACAAAAAAATAAATTCCATTAAATTTAAAAAGTTATATTTAATATGTTAAATGAATATAAAGTTTAATAAGAACTCATGTTTATTACGAAAAAGTTATAAGTAATTGAATAACTTTTTTCTATTTTTATAAATTTAGTGCGTTAACTAGATTAGAAAATATGAAAATTTCTCTTAAAAAATACTTTAAGAATAAAAGAATAAATCAATTTCTAAATTAGGAAATTTTATTGCAGAATATAGAAAACTTTAGTAAAAATTCTCTTCAGAAATTAAATTTTTAGATTAGCAAACTTTACTACTAAATATAAAAAATTGTAGTAAAAATTCTCTTCAAAAATACTCTCTCACAATCACAGTTTCGAAACTAGAAAAGCTGAGGGTCTTAGTCACTTTACAGCAGCTGCTGGCTGACATTATTTTATTTTTTTGGCAAATATGTAAATTACAGAGAAAGCTGCTTTTTGGGTACTTGACATCGGTTTTATTTGCTCAGATGATGCAATATTTATTTGTGCTGTTAAGATTCTCAGAGATTAGTCAGAGTGGGATGAACTGCGAAAGTTTTGAACTATCAACAACAACAAAAGGTGCAAACAATGGCAAAGCGAAAAAAAAATTACTCAGAGAAGCGCAACCCACATATGGATTTCAAAAGTGTTCAATGAGCAATTTCTATGCTTGATTTGTTGTTGTATATACATATAGTATATATCTTTTTTGGGTGCAGCTTATTTGTATGAGATTCTCATTATTGGAGTTGCTGTCGGCTGCAGTTCAAGAGAGAGAGAGAGAGGGAGACAGAGACAGGTGGGCTTTTGATAACTTTCGCGTTTGTTGCCTAAGTCATTCGTTTGCCAGGTGGTGTGTGTGTGTGAGAAATTTGTAATGTGTGTCGCAGTGAAATGCTCGGAAAGTGAAACTAACGTCTAATAAATAAATGAAATTGTTTGCTATTAGTAGCGCATTTAAATGACAACTGAAAAGGAAAGAAAACAGAAAAAAAAAATAGGTGGACGGCAGAATTTATGTGCTTTTTAATTTAATTAATTATAATGAATGTGCGACGCGTTGCTCATTTATTGTTCGCTGTTGCTGTTGTTGTTGTTGCCACCTGGCTGCTGTTGTTGTTGTAATTTGTGCTGTTGCCATTTTGAAATTGCTGGCAACAATTGGCAGCCACCTGATTCACGACTCGTTTTGCCAGCCAGCCAGCCAAACATCAATGCCACAGAGCAAACTCCATCGAAATTGTTATAAATAATTGCCTTTGTTAATAACTTTAAACGTTTGTGTGTGCGTGCTATTAGTCTATGTGTGAGTGTTGTGCGTTTCGTCACTGGCCCACAAAATGATTTTGCTATAGCTTTTTTTTTTGTTTTTTGCTCTCTGTTGCAATTGCCTTAAAAATTGACTGCCAAATGCGCCACAAAAACATAAAAAAAAGCCAAGCGCAAAGCTAACAACTTGTTGTTAGTTCAGTTTTCCCCTCATTTTTCCTCCCTTTCCCGCCGCTTACCAAAATGAAATATCGCTATTTAAAGAGCTCAACTCATTAGGGCTTTATTCGATACGCTCACGATATTTTAACATTGACATAAATAACAGTTCACTTTGCGATTAAATCTTAAAGCGGCAGAATTCATTGCTTAACTGTTATAAAAATTTGAACTCGAACTCGAAATCGTGAACTCGGCCATATCACATTTTGCTGCTCACTTAGTTAACATTTGTTTGTAGTAGAATTCTTTTATTGAATTCCATCTTATTCTCTTTGTGAATATAAAATGCACACTTGGAAATTTGTTTATCTCTATTTTTAAACAAGTATTAAAAATACTTTATTTGTAGGGTAGAAAGATGTTATAAGAAGGGAAAAGAAGATTTCAGTTTGATTTTCAGTACATTGTCAAAAATCTTACTCAGATATTCGAAGAAATCTTTCTCGTATAATATCCAAGTGGTGTTTCAAGTTTTTCAATCTTTTCACGATAATCTTGAAAATCTTTCATAAATATAATATTTTGTATAAAATCTTTTTTAGCATCATCATATCATCTTAGATAAGCTTTTCTGTTTCATTTAAGATTAATTTTAAAAATATCTTTTTCTTAGTTAGTCTAGCATATCTTTCTCGAATATATTTGATTTTGGTATATTATATAATTTTTGGTATATTTTTGTATTTTTTTGGTATATTATTTTCGGGATTAATCTACTTTGATTGATTTCAGTTTTTATTTTTCGGTATACTTTGTACCCCATAGTATATTGATATACCAATTATAGGCTTTGGCATATTTTAGTATTTTTAGTATACTAATTTGGTATAATGGTATACATTTTCTTAGAATATATTTTGTACGTAATAGTATATTGATATACCGAATATAGTGTTCGGTATATTTCAGTATTTTTTTTGGTATATTCATTAGGTATAATTGTACAGTAGAAAATATCTTTATGAAATGAATCTACTTTAGTTTATTTCAGTTAATAGTATATTGATATACCAAATATAGTGTTCGGTATATTTCAGTATTTTTCGGTATATTAATTTGGTATAATTAAACACTAGAAAATATCTTTATGGGATGAATTTACTTTGGTTTTTTTTCAGTTAATAGTATATTGATCTACCAAATACAGTCTTCGGTATATTTTAGAATTTCTTTGGTATATTAATTTGGTATAACTCTGAGATTAATCTACTTTGGTAAATTCAGTTAATCTAAAATCTAAAACATCTTTCTCAGTTAATCCAAGAAATCTCGCTCAGATCTTGTTGAACTTTGAAAATCATGATTGCCTCTTGTGCTTGATGACACATTTGATGTGGCAAGTAGAGAGCAAGAGCCATCAAGTGTGGCAAGTGTGCCAAGTATCAGGTTGATGTTCTTGGCCAGCAGCTGGAGAGTTGCAGATGGGGAAGCTGGCAACCAATAAGGTCACTGGGGGACTATCATCGTATATCGTATTACGTTATATGCAGCATATAAAACGAGATCGCGCAGACAAGTCGAGAGAGTCAAGTTTAGATTACGCTTTGGCAGCAACTTTCACGGGATGGGACGGCGACAGGTAGCGCAAAAAAAAGAACGATGACAAAGATTGCGCCAAGTATAAAGGCAAAATAGAAGAGACGCCCACATGGCAGAAAGAGAGAAAGAGAGAGAGAGAGACAGAGAGAGAGCGAGACAGACAAAAGACAGAAGAATGTTGCTCATGTGGGTGAAAGCCAAGCCCATTTGTTTTTCGAGCCTACAGCTCAGCTCCGTCCACAGCTGTTAAGTATTTTTTTTTAGGTTTTTGTTTTTTGTGTGGTAGTCAGGCAAACATAAAGAACACGCTTGGCAATAACAATAACAATTTGCCATAGATTACGGGCGCCTAGGACGTTGCCTTTTTTGTTGTTTGTTTGTTGTTGCTTTGAGCTGCAGTTAATTGCGGACATGGACTTGCAACTTGCAACTTGTGAGTTGTTGCTGCTTGGCGATGGCGCCGACAACGAAGCCAAACAAATGATCATTAGCAAAGCGAAAAGCCAAAAGCAAATCATCGAACATTATCATTATCATTATCATTATGATAATCATGCTAACACACACACACACGGAGTTCATTGACTCTCGACTTGGCTAATCCCAAACAATCGGAAGTGTGTGCTGATGATGACGCTGCACTTCCAATCAATAAACAGCAGCCACAGCAACAGCAGCAACACTTGCCGCACATATGGCCAATTGTTGCTTGTTGCACCGTTGTCCAGCCACCAACAACAGCAACAACAACAACAACAAGCTCTATATCAAGTTGATTTCATAATGTTGCTGCTGCTGTTGTGGCCAGCGGCAACTGTCTAGCGGTAAATATCGAGCAATTGGAATGCCAGCAACAGCAACAGCAACAAAAGAAGCAGCAGCAGCAACAACAAAGAAGTTAAAGCAGCATATTTTATAATCCAGGCACGCTAGCAACAACAGCAGCAGCAACAGCACGAGAACAACAATAATAATGGGCAACAAAAATGTTACTAAAGTGAAATTTTCCATAATAAAAGCGTCGAGCTGCCCACTGACTGCTAAACTGCTTCTAATTTTCTCTCTCTCTCTCTAAGCAAAGGTTGAGCGTTCTTGTTGTTGCTGCTGTGTGTTGCTGCTACTCTTCATTTGCATAGCGACGCGTTGACAACACATTTCTTGAACTTTGTCTTTGGAGAAAGGCACGCAACAACAGCAACAGCTAGAAGCACTTTTGATTTATTTAAATTCCCCGTCCATTTTTCTCTTTCGTCATCATTTTGTCAAGCATAATTTTTAATGCGTTTTTTGCGCCCTGTCCCATTAAAAACGATTAAGCAAATAAAAAGAAAACAACAACAACACGAAAAATTCTGCGCAACCACAAAAATGCCATAAAAAAAGCGGCAGCAACAAAAATGTGGAAAAATTCTTGGCAGCGTGTGCAACAAATTAGGCACAAACCAAAAATAAATGCAAAACGAACAAACGAAAAAAAAACCAACAAAAAATGGCAGCAACACACACACACCAAATTAGCGACTGCAATGAGAACGCTTCTCGCAACCAACACACACACACATACACAGAGCGCACGAGCCGCAAAGACAGTCAAAGCCAAAGCCAAAGCTTGCCCCCGGTTGTTGCAGGTGTTTCGCAGTGGCTGTTGCTGCTGTGGTTGTGATTGTTGTTGCAGCTATAGTTGTTGCTGCTGTTGCTTCTGTAGCTGTGGTTGTTATTGTGGCTAAAGTTGTTGCTGCTGCTGTAGTTGTGGCTGTTGTTGCAGCTTTAGTTGTTGCTGCTGTTGCTGTTGTTGTTCTCGCTGCATTTGGGCTCGTCTTGACCCAGTTTATATCTAGCAGGACCAACTGTTGCTGCCGCTGTTGCTGCTGCTGTTGGCTGGCAACACCTTTCTTTCTGCGCTTGCACATTGATTTGATGTCTCGTCGCGGAATGCGGTCAACTGGCAAACAACAACTCCACAGCAGCAGCAGCAGCATCGTTTGTTGCTTGGTCAATGTCGTCGATTGCTATTGGATGCTGCGTCTGCTGCTGCTGCTGCTGCTGTCGCAAGTTGCCGTTGCTTGGCCTTGCTTTGGTTTAGCGGGCAAGCATTTCCTTTGCAGCCTCAGCAACAGCAGCAAAAAACAAAGTGCCGCAAAAATCTTATCGAACCTGTTATATGGAAGAGACTTGCGCTTGTCTTGTATGATTCTGATTGTGATTCTGATTCTCTCGCCGATTCTCAGAGACCTTGTCAGCACTTGTGTGCTTGAGACCCAATGACTTGAAAGATGTTGCTTGGCTGTGCTGATTATTATTATTGTTGTTGCTTAGTGGTTGCTGTTGTTGCTGGTTGCTGCTGTTGATTCTATGTCTGGAGCAAGCTTGTCATCGTTTTATGTAACTGTTAAGAGCTAGAAAATTTATTATTGTCTGCGTTGCTGTGGCTGTTGCTGTTGCTGCTACTTACCGTTACATAAAAGCCAAGTCAAAAGACAAGTCAAGACAAGTCAGCGCATGTTGATTTAATACGCTTAACAGCTTTTAGCTGGACATCGACAACTAAACAACAATCAACAGCAGCAACAACAACATATTGCTGATGTCTCAATTCTGCAAGCAGCAACAACTACAATGAACTTGAGCGGAAGTACATATCAAAAGACTTAGGCAACGAACTTGCTGGCTGTGTGCTGCTAACTAGCAATTTTTCTTTTGTTGTACAACAAGGCGGGCGCATCCATTGCAAAGTCACTAGCGAAATCACTTTTAACGAGCTGCCACTAATTTTTGCCCGCCAGCAACAAGAACTGCACAACAACCAGCAGGCAGCAAACCAGCAACCAACAACTAGCAACCAGCAACCAGCAACCAACAACAACAGCAACGTGGCAGCTGCTAACTGGGTCAGGCAGCGTCTGCCTCAAGAAGTTGCTGCGGCTTAAAATGAAATTCTCAAAAACCGGCCAAGTGAAGCAACGCGCCAATTTATGTAAATCCAAAACCAATCAGCCTCAAACGGCAACAACAGCAACAGCCACAGCAGCAACAACAACAATAGCAAGAACGACGAGCAGCGTCATCATTATGAGCATTATGAGCGCTGATAGGCTAACGGTTTAAACCGTTTCTTATTTGACAAAAGCAGCGGGAGAGCAGCGCTGAGAAGGCGAACAAAGACAGCGGCAGCTTTAGAAATTGTTTTTTTTCTACACCCTGTAGCTAAACGCACAAACTCAAGTGGGTAGCTTGAAGTGCAACAAAGAAGTTGAGAAAATTTCAAAATAGTAAAAAAAACATATACATATTTTTAATATCAATAATTTAAATGCAAGAAAGAAGTTGAGAAAATTTAAAAAATAAAATACTTATAATATAAATATTTGAAGTACAAGAAAGAAGTAGAAAAAACTGCGTAAGAATATATATAAATAATAATTAAAGAACAAAAAAGTAAGGGGAAAGCAGCGGAAGAGTAGAAAAATGTAAAAAATATATTATAATTCAAAAATTCAGACTATTGAGTTTTTTCTTGGATCATTATGTGTTGATTTATAAGTTGTAAATAATGTCATAAATATTCCAAAAACTAATGTTTACAATCTTAGTGCCTTTTGAAGTCGTTTTTTTAATAAGATTTGTATGAACTTTATTTGGAATTTGAATAGCTGTATACAGATTCAAGATTATATAATGTCGACACTAAACTAAGAAGGTTTATTCTTAAATCAAAATCAAAACGGATTAGAATTCCAACATTTTTAGAAACATGAACAAAATTCTTCAATTTGAGATCTTTTTAATCTTAAAAGAAAATTGTTTGTCTTATTTCAGTATTTTTTGCAAGATCGAAAGGTTCTTAAATTAAGATTTGAGAAGAAATAAATGGATTTTAGAAAAATAAGTATAATGTTGTTAATCTTAAAATGCAATGTTTTATAAGAATCAAAATTTGCAATCAACTTTTCAATCACTCTTTATACATATTCACATAAATGAAGTGACAGTCAACTGGGCAAACTCCACGCTGTCGCAACTACAGGGTATGTGGTGGTCATTGCACGCTTACTTACAGCGATTTGTTGCGTCTCAGCACGAAACTAACGAAAATTAGTTGACCCATGAATCATTGCGGCTTTTCTCGACTAGACCGAGATTGTCCCCTAGACCATCTCTTCATCTCCATCTCTTTGCCTCGCTGACTGTGTGGAGTGAAAAGCAAAGAAAGAAAAGGGAAAACCTTTTCTTAATGGTCGCTTTGCTTTGCATTGCTTCGCTTTTTGTTTTTTTTTTTTTTTTTGGACACGCTGCGCTTTTCACTCGCCTCGAACTATCACAATTGGGTCATCAGGCAGCAGTTGAAGCTGAAGTTGAAGTTGAGGTTAAGGCAAATGTTTGTGTTGCCATCCCATTTGCGGCGCACTTGCACTTTTCAATTTCGTAATTGAAGAAAGGGAATGGCAGAGGAAGAGGAAGAGCTGAATACCACGGCAGCAACAGCAGCAGCAACAGTTGCCGAAGCGTGGGCGTTGAGCAATCAGCGCATGACGCCAACTACATTACACTTCTTCCCACTTCTCTTCTCTTCAGATCTACTGAAATTTGAGCCTAATATCTGCTTGACTATCTTGATGCCTCAATCTTCTTCTCTAATTAGCTCGGTAGTGAGACCCTCAAAACGCAAGCTGACAAATTCACACGACATTGGTCGAGGCCCATTTACAGCTACTCAAAGAGAGTCTTTCCCCTTTCTTCTTCCCCTCTTCTTCTCCTCCTCCTCTTCGTCTCACATCTTCTTCTCAGACAATTAAGAGTGCATTTCTCTCGCATTGTTGTGCATTTAAAATGAAATTAACCGCCATACGCAAATTGTTGTCGCCATGCGAATGCAATTGTGAATTGCCTATTTAACTCTCTATCTCTGTCTCTATCTCCGTCTCTGTCTCCGTCTTGGGCTTGGGCCAGAAAGTAGAAAGTGCTGTGCAATGGCCAAACACAGCTTACTTATGACAACAAGTGGCCAAACTGCAGTTGCAACAGCCAACAACAGCGAACAGCAACAACAACAACAACCACAACAATGCCAGGCAAACAACTGCTTATTATAGTTGAGCCAAGTCTTTTGCTTAAATTCCAGTTAAAAATGCATTTATATAAGCTCAAGGAATTCTTTGAAATCATGCAGCCAATTGTACTGTAACTTTACTCAATTAAAATGTGTGCTTGCACTTGTTTTTTATTGAGTAGTCAAATTAGTTGCAGTTACTATAAAGACCGTAAATTTGGGCTTTATTATTGTACTGTACAATAAATAAACAATTAAGTAGTAATGAAATATGCAAAGATAATGTACTAACAAAAATACTAAGATACACCGAAGACTATATTTGGTATATAAAATTACTGCAAATATACCGAAGGCTATAGTTGATATATCTATAAAATACTTGTGCAATAAAAGTTTTACTATTAAAATATGCACTGACAAAAATACTGAAAATATACCGAAGACTATTTGGTATATCGATATAGTACTTGTACAATAGTCGAATATATTATTAATTTCAAAATATGTCGATTTAATGTGCTAACAAAAAGACTAAAATATACCGAATGCTATATTTGGTATATTCAAACATATTCCAAATTTTCGTATTTTGATTTTCAAATTTCCATTAGAACTATTTTAGTAATTTCATTTTGTTAGCAACTGTCCTTAGAAGTTTAATCCTAACTCTACCTAAGCTAAGATCATTTCTTTTGCTTATTTCAGTTTTAAATTGATTTGTGTTGCTAGCTATTTGTAAAACTAATAAGATATTATTTGATTTTTTGCATTTTATTTTTTATATATATAATATATAAATGATTTCCGCACGTGAGACGAAACAGACACATGATTAAGTGTGACCAACTTAAGTATGATCATAAAATACTAATATTAATATTGATCGATGATATTTTTGTATGTTTGTCGGTCGCTGCATTTGAACTTTTTTCTCTCGTTGAGCTAATGTGCATCAATTGTGTCAGTTTAGCGCAAAGTGCGAACAAAAATGAGGTTCACAGTTCATTGAACTAGTTCGAAGCGAGCGAGAGAGAGAGAGAGAGAAAGAGAGACACTAATTGAGTGATTAGCGCGTCGCATTCAATTCACATGCAATTAACATTTCACCTGCGTTCGCATTCGCATTTGGCCAAAAAGGCAACCATACTTCCCTCCTCTCCTTCTCTCTCTCACCCTTTTCAGCTGCCCTTATCAATCTTTGTTTTTCTCTCTCTTTCTTGCTTTGGCCTTGTTGACCTGCCTTGTGGACGTCAGACAAAAGCTTTCGCTTTTTGTTTGTCTATTTTTGTATACCCCTTACCCATAGGGTAGAAGGGTATTTTAACTTTGTGGCACCGAAGCAACGCGGTTGATAATCTGGTATATTTTGTACGTAGTAAAATATCCAAGTATAACCATTGGTATATTTTAGTATTTTGTCTTTTGCGGTATATTTCAAATGTAGTTACATGTCAATTTACCAAATGTAACCTTTTTAGTATTTAGTATTTTTGCAGTATATTAATTTGGTATATTTTAGTACCGCATTGTATTTATTCAAATGGATAACTATAGCTTTCGGTATATTTTTAGTACTTTTGCGGCATATTAATTTGGTATATTTTAATTTTAAAAAATACGCCTTTTAAATATATTATATTTATATACCAAATATATTTTTGGTATACTTCTAGTATTTTTGTAGTATATTTATTTGGTATATATTAATTTAAAAAATACCTCCTCTTGAATATATATACCAAATATAGTTTTGGTATACTTCCAGTATTTTTGTAGTATATTTATTTGGTATATTATTATTTGGTATCTCACAGTCGAGCACACTCCACCCTTAGCTTTCTTACTTGTTGCCTTTTCCCTCTCTTTTCTCTTCTCTCTTCCCCCCGCTCCACTCGTGGTCAGCGCAAACAATTCGATATTGTTGCCGCAATGGACGAGGCGTTGATGGCCAATTTGTTACAACAAAAGGAGCGGGCAACAACAAAACAGCAATTGTGCATGCCATGTCCAAGTTGAAAATTATAACTGTTATTATTATAATTTATTATTATTATTGGATGATTTTTACGGCGCACACACAAAGCATAAAGTTGTTCAGTTGTTTTTCGTTTCTTGTTCGTACAAAATGCTGTTGTTGTCACTGCTTGAATGTGTGTTACGTGTGTGTGAGTGTGTGTGCTGTATGTGTGTGTGTGTGTGTGTGTGATGGGTATCACTTTCACTAAGTTCGCGCACGTAGAAAGCAAATGAAAGCAAAGAAAACAAAACGTTGCACGCCCCAAACCAAGTGGAAGTAACAACAACAACAACAGCAACAGCAACAACAATACATGCAACACACACACACACACATACACACACGTAGCGAGCTACCTACTACCTTTGCAACTTTGGCAGCCCGCAGACAATTTCCATGGCTGGCCGCCTTTTGGGGCAACCTTTTTTTTGTTCATCGTTGCTGCTGCTCTTCTTTTACCTTTTGCTGTTGCTTATTGGCTATTTTTGTGGGCTCGTTTCAGCGCACAGCGTGGGAGTTGCCACTAAAAAAAAAAAAAAACGAGAAAAAAACACGAATCTTTGACAGCGTCTGAACTGAAATTGAAATTGAAAATTTTCATGAACTTGATTTCTTCATCTGCTGCTGCTCAACTTCCACACTTCTCTCTCTCTCTCTCTCTCTTGTACAACTTAATGAATTTCTGAATTTGACTGAACTAATTTGATTTGTGGCTAAAGAGCGTACCGTTATGATGAAATTGCGATTGTATAAGCCAAAGCTAGCGAGCAACCAGCAAGCGAGCAATGGTTGCAGCTGCGTGGAAAGTTGCATTGGTCAAAAGCAGCGATGCTGCTCAAATGAATGACTAACTGAGTGAATGACTAACTGACTGACTGACTGACTGCTGTGCTGTCTAATGATCTCTGCCAGCAACATGAAACATGGCAGACAACAACACCAACAAGCAACAAGCAGCAGCAACCACATGAACACTGCGCTTAGAACGTCAATGAGAATAACTTTAGCTTAGGAATTCTGCCACAGATTTGGAGCAACACATGCAACATGCCACATGCAACACAAACGATTAACTGCGGCTGCTGTTGTTGCTGCGACTTCTGCCCAGTGGCCAATGGTCAGTGATTAACTATTCAAATCTCATCATCATTCGATTTGATGCCTCGCAGTTGCAGTCGCTCGATTCTCGAGTCTCTCATGCAAATGCGCCTGGGAAACTAACTAAATTGAAAATGTAATCACAGCAGCAACAGCAG
The DNA here is from genome assembly GCA_023558445.1 of Drosophila pallidifrons. Taxonomy (NCBI): domain Eukaryota; kingdom Metazoa; phylum Arthropoda; class Insecta; order Diptera; family Drosophilidae; genus Drosophila; species Drosophila pallidifrons. The sequence goes on along the minus strand of CM042351.1, from coordinate 23,461,837 downwards.
CAACAACAACTGCCATACATTTGATTTTTTTTTACTGCTTGCTGCTGATGTATCTGATAGATGCAAAAGATACTCGTATTAAGATACTACATGCAAATACATGGCAGCTAGACAGCAGCAGCAACAACAACAGCAACAACAACTTAGCGTTGCCACATGCGTCATTCATCACGACACAAAGGCGTAATTGCCACTTTGGCCATCTAACAGCGACCTTTTAATGCCCTAACAAAAGTACAAAAATTGTACTTGGCATCTTTTTTTTTTCATTTTTCATTTTGCAAGAATTCAAATGCAACCGATGTGAACTGAGAACTGAGATGTGAGAGTTCTATGCACAATATTTTTCAAAAACATATAATTGCAAATTCGAATTATGCTCAGTTGTGTGAGAAGTGAAGAAATAATACAGGCATAATGTATTTTTAAATGATTCTTGTAAATGGTTAAAAGCACTTTTTAGACAGCTCAAAAGATATCAAATAAAGCAATTATTTATTATTTATGAACTGAGCAAGTATTTACTATTCACATAAAAAAGCTTAAAATATTTTAAATAACAAGTAGGAAAGCTGCAGTCGAGTATGCTCGAATAAAATATTGCAGTATTATTCTTAAAATATATCATATTTATATACCACAGTGACTTTTGCTGTCAATCTGATATATTTTGAATGCCATCAATATACCAATGATAGCATTTGGTATATTTTAGTATTTTTTTGTGGAATTTTAGTTGGTGTATTTTAAGACCACACTCGTTTTCTATTATTCAATATGGGAATCGGATATTTCACAGTCGATATTATTCGTAAAATATACCAAATTAACATACCGCAATAATACAAATATAATATAATATACCACAGTTACTTTTGCTGTCAATCTGATAAATTTTGAATGTCATCAATATACCAATTATAACAACTCGGTATATTTTAGTAATTTTATTTGGTATTTTCGTATTTTAGTTGGTATATTTTAAGAATAATACCATACTCGTTTTCTACTATTCACAGTCGAGTACGTTCGAATAATTTAAGTCTGAATAAAATCAAAACAGTGCGATATTGTTCTTAAAATATACCAAATTAATATACCGCAATAATACAAAAATATACCACAGTTACTTTTGCTGTCATTTTAATACATTTTGAATGTCATCAATATACCAATTATAGCAATTTGGTATATTTTCGTATTTTAGTTGGTATACTTTAAGAATAATACCATACTCGTTTTATATTTTTTAATATGTGAAGCGGGTATTTCACAGTCGAGTACGTTCGCAAAATTGAAGTCTGAATCAAATCAAAACAGTGCGATATTATTCTTAAAATATACCGAATTAATATACCACAATTATAAAAACCGCAATTTTTCATTTATTCAGAGACTGAAAATATTGATTTAGGAACTTTACAAAATCTTCAATCATCTCGTTTTTAGATTACAAAATATTCTTTAAAGTTTAAAAAAGATCTCAAATTCAAGTATTATATTCTTGTTCGACTTCCCTTTCTTTAATTTATGGTGTTGTGTAAATGTTTGCTTTTAAATGGCCAACAACAACTAATTGACTATACAGAAATTTCAAAATATATTATTAATATTTAAAATACGTTTTATATAATTTATTATAGTCATCTTTTTGTATACTCCACTATTTGTTATTGTTGATTGTTTGTGCCTCTTAACACAACAAAAGTTAGAAATGCTAAAATTCATGATAGAGACAATTATATTCAAATGATTTTAAATGACATCAGATTACCGCTATAAACGATCGTTTTGAAAACTAATTTTAGAACTATTAGAAAGATGCGTCATCTTTAAGCATGACAAACTGTCGAATAGCAAAGTATTGAATTTATTAGTTATTAGTTTTTGATATGTTAAATTAACAACTATTTTTTTTTGAATGCTCTTAAAATTCCTCTCGTCTTTGTTTTGTGCTGTTTTTGATCATTTAATTCGCTTGCAAATTGCATCATAAATTTGTATGGACTCCGCTTGGACAGAGCATGGAAAAATGCCAGTTAAATTGATGGTCTTTTTATTGTTGCTGTTGCTGTTGCTGTTGTGCTTGACAGTTGCCGCCGCTGGTGTTGCTTGCTGTTGTTGTAGCTATTTTCTCACGCTTTGCATTGACAACAACAGCAACAACAACGACAACAACGACAACAACAACAACGAGCTGAGAACATTTTGCAATGCTGAATACGTGAATTGTTGGCATTTTTGAGGCGTTTTGTTGACGCCAACAACAAGTGAGCAACAACAACAGCAGCACCAACCAACAACCACCAACAACCAACAGCAATTCACCGGCAAGTCCAGCTAACGATGCAAACTGGAACGGAACTTGCTTAATTGCCAGTCGACGAAGCCATGGCTCAGCTTAACTCAAACTCAAACTCAAACTGAAACTCAAAACTCTAAGTCAACTCTGTGGCCAAAAGCCATTGCCCAGTTAGCCAGCTAGCTAGCTAGCCAGCTTGGTTGGGAATTTGACAGGTTGCTTTTGGCCGACAAAATGTCGACAGAGGCGGCGATGCCGTAACCCAGGATCTGTGTGTGATCTGTGAATTTGTGTAACGGCATCTTGGCATTTCTCTTGAGGCATGATCATACGACTATAAAATGACTTTAGCCGATCAAAAGTTTGTCATAAAAGCGGGCACAAAATGCACTCGCTCTATAAATAAATTTCTTGCACAAAAAATTGTATTTAAACTGACTGCAAATAAATCTTAAAAAACTAATTGATATTTTTATACTAACTTTTAGGCAGAATTCTTTCAATAAGTATTAAATATGTCACTTATTTAATTTCAGTTTGTTTATATGCAAAATTCATTTATTGATATAACAAAAAACAATCATAAAAATAACATTCAAAAGTTTAATCTGAACTATACACAAAATTCACTTTTTAATAGAAAGAAATCTTAATTATGTTTGCAACATATCAAATAGATACAAAATGTATTTTATTGGGTAAAATTTGAAGATAAAATGCCGAAAATATTTTGTATATATTCAATATATATTCAGTGTATTCAGAATATTTGTATTTTATTTGATTGTTTCATAAAATTAATTGTGTTGAACTCAAATACAAAATGCTGTAAATATTCAGTATATTCGGTGTATATTGAGTATATATTAAGTATATATTCAACATGTTTAGTATATGTTCAGTATATTTTCAGTATATTCAGTACATATTCAGTATATTTGTTGTACATTGAGTATATATTCAGAATACATTCAGTATATATTCAGCATTTTCAATATATATATAGTATATTTTCAGTACATTCAGTACATATTCAGTGTATTGAGTATATAATATAACTAAGTTGCACTTTTCAAACAAAATATAAAGAATAGTCAGTATTTCAGATAAAAAAGCAATTTATAAACATGTCAAAAAATAATATAATAATTCATATTACAAAATTGTTCCCAAATACTTCTAAATAAGCAAATGAAGAAGAATGCCACAATATATACAATGCTTAAAAGATAATAATTTGCGTTCTTAAATAAGTTATTTTTTACAGCTTCCCTCCAAAGTCGGCAAAGTCAGCTCAGTTCGTTAGCGAAAGCACAAATCGTGACCCAAACCTGCGATTACGAATTGTTTTGTTTTGTTTTGTTTTTGGAAATTAATTAAGATTTCTTATACATGTTTTTTTTTGGGGAGTTTCAGCTGAAGTCTTGAGCATGAATTAAGAAATCAATCAGCGCGGCAATTTAATAACTTCGTCAACCAAAAAAATAGAGCCAAGAACGGCTTTATTAATCAGCAGCAAGAAGCAGTTGAGAACGTTTTTTCGCTGCTGTCTGCGTCTTTTGTTTAATTGATGAATTTTTAATGTGGTAGACAACGAGTTGTGGCTGCGCATAAATGAATGCTTAATTTGAATGTGAAATTTCTCCAAAAATATGTTAAAACTTGGCTAATTTTGTTTTATCTTTCTTTACTGATTATGTGTTTCTCTCTCTCTCTCTTTCGCTCTTTTCTTTTAGATGGAGCTTGCAGTTTTCCTGGTTCACCGGCGCACAGCAGCGTCGTCTTCTCGAGTGCGAATCTAACGCAGGGCACAGTCGCCTCCTACAGCTGTGAGCGGGGCTTCGAGCTGCTCGGACCGGCCAGACGAGTGTGCGACAAGGGGCAATGGGTGCCAGAGGGCATTCCATTCTGTGGTAAGTAACGACAACACAACATAACAGAGTCTCATAAATGCCACTTGCATATTTACACACATCAAACACATTGCGGAATGCGGTTAACAAGTTTCAGTTTGGTTTTGCTCGCCATCAATTAGCAACTGTCTCTCTCTCCATCTCTCTCTCTCTCTCTCTCTCTCTCTCTCTCTCTCTCTCTCTCTCTCTCTCTTTCTCTCTCTCTCTTTCGATGCATTTGCCATCGAAAATTATTCATATGCTAGTAGAAATTGTAAATTTACTTAAGGCGCAGAATAAACAGAGTAGCAAAGTGAAGAATGTCGAATATGCAAAATAAATATAAATATGCCAAGAGCATAAACTCAACAATTGACTTTCTTTTAATAAAAGAGTAAATATGCATAATAAATTGATAGGTTTATAAGGTTAAGATGAAATCAGGTATATTCAGAATACGCCAAAAGTTATATATTATTCACTTTAGAGTGAAGCTAAAATAAGCATAAGCAAAGTGAAGTATTTCACATATGCAAATTATAATATAGAAGTAAAAAAGATACAGTCGAGTGTGCTCAAAACAGTGCAGTATAATTCATAAAATATACCAAATTAATATACCGCAAAACTACTAAAAGTATATCAAATGCTATATTTGATTTAATGCAAAAAAGTACATTATTATTCCTTAAATATACCAAATATATGCCAAAATACTATAAAAAATACTAAAGAGGGTGTTTGGTATATTGATGTAGTACTACATTCAAAATGTAAGAATACCGAAAAAATACTAAATATATACCAAAGACTTCATTTCATATGTTGATATAGTATTACATTAAAAATGTTACATAGAGAGAAATATACTAAAAATACTAAAATATACTAAATAGGGTATATTTGGTATATTGATATAGTGCTACATTCAAAATATACCATAGAGTACAAAATATACCAAAGTGCAAGCAACTAAGAATCCATTGTTGTAAGCGTTTTTAGCCACACAAAAGTATTTTTTAAATAATTTCGACAACAAGCGATATTGTTTAACATAAAAATCTAGCTATAATGAAGTCAAAATCTTCTTTTATATGCTAATACAAAGAACATACATTTATTTAGTCAAGATTTTGGAGAGTTCAATTGACTGTGCGATAAAAATAGTATCAATAAAGAGCACAACTCAACAAATGAACTTTACAGCGAAAAAAGTAAAAAAAATAATGAAAAATAATAATAATAATAAAGAAACAAGCATGCAAAATAAATAGAAAGACTGCAGGTTTGTGGACAACGATTCGAAACGGAACTTGGCTGCTAATTTCAACTGTTTGCAAGTGTTTTCACTTTGCTGCAGTCGCAGTGCAAAACAAAAGACTTAAGGCACGAACTTGTCGCACATACAATTTTCGATTGCGATTTTGTCGCCTTGTTGCCTTATTTTTTGGCTTGATGAGTTTGTGGAGATGTGTGTGTTTTTGAGCCGTCAATTAGCACCTTGAAGTTGGCAACGCTTTGGGAAGTTGGCAACTTGTTGACTGAAATCGAATTCCATTAACTTTCACCAGCGTGTTCTCAATGAAACACGCGCATCACACGGAATTTGAAAAAGCGAAGAGTCCGAAGAGTCCGAAAACCGAAATCAAAGTATCCCAAATTCAATTCCAATTTCAATTCCAATTCCAAATGCAAAGTGTTGTGTTGTGTTGTGTTGTGTGTCGTGTCCAAGTGAAACATGATTAACACACCACACATAAATTGGGCTAAATGCCATGTGTGTGTGTGTGTGTGTGCGTGTGATGTGTGTGCGCTGTTGATGAAAGGCGGAACAGACAACAACAACAACAAACATCGATCGAGTCGAGAATTTAACGTAACGAATTGACCCACATTTTTTTTAGTGGCTCGCTTGTTGGCTCTTTTTTTTTTTTGTGTGGTTCGCCTCATTCAACACAAACGAAAAGAAAGAAAATAGCGTAAGCGGGAGATAGAGAGGGGGAACGTAAAAAAAAAAACGATATTTGTGTTTGTTCATGTTCTAAGTGAGGCTCTGAAGTCGAATTCGAGTCGCGATCGCGTTCGAGTCGAGACAACAACTTCCGTCGCGTGATGCACAAACAAACATCAAATTGATTGGCACAAACGGTTCACGATAAATTGAATTTGAAATTAAAAAGCAGTTGCCAAAGCCAAGTCAAAACCAGACTCAACTCAGTGAGTGAGTGAGTGACAAACTGCAATGCTGCGACATCAGCCTTGACCCAGCAGATGCCGCAAGCAGCTGCAACTTCAATGTGGCAACTTAGTTCGTTTACTTTTTGCCAATCTTTTGTGGCTGTCTTCATTTCAATTTAGTTATCAACTTGGCATAGACTAAATTTCAGCTTTGCCGCTTGCCTGATTTGTGTGCAATGCAGCTGAACCGCTTTTGAACTGGTTCGGGCAACTAAATTATTTAATTTTGTAGTTAAAGTTTACATTTAATTACCGATATTGAGTAATATATTTAAAATGTTTGTGTTTTCAAGCACGTAGCAAATTTCAGCTGTGTCGCAAGACAGCTGAACCGCTTCTGAACCGGTTCAGGCAGTTAACATATTAAATTTGTTAGATGGAAGACTTTAATTATTGATTTTAAATATTATATTATTATTTTGCAAGCATATTCTAAATTTCAGCTTTGTCGTTAGGCGGCTGAACCACTTTTGAACCGGTTCAGGCGAATAGACTGTTAGGTTCGTTAATGACATTTGTATTTTAGCTAGCAAACTTTATTGGATTGTAAACTAGTTTTAGTCTCGAAATATTGTTTAATATTTGTATGTTTTAATTTATATTAATATAATGATCCAATGGCAAAAGCTTCAATGTGACTATCGAACAATAGTTGTGCATAAAAGTTTTGAAATGCATTTTGTCATTTCGTATTTAAAATACCATGTTTTTTATTGACTATATAAGTATTATATTTATTTAAATTTTAATTGAAATTTCAAGTAAGAAATTAAGTATCATTAAGCATAAATAACTGTGATCAATTTAGTTGTTTCTAAAGTTATTGTGTGCTTCGGATAGAGCATAATCAGTTCGTTGTGCATTCAATTGAATAGTTGTAAAACCGCTGGCGTGATTTGTTGGTTGGTGTGTTGGTTTACGGCTGTCACTAATTTCGGCCTGGTAAATTGAGCCCAACGGCCGCCAGTTGCAAGTTTGCCAAGCTCTGAGCTGTGAGCTGTGAGCAGCGAGTTTGCCGGCAGACAAATTGCCACTCGTAAGACACACACAACTGAACTGAATGGAAGTGAGCTGAGAGCTGAAGAGGCAAGAGTAACCCATAGCCAGCGGTACGAATCAGCAATGCCCATTGATTAATTGAACAATAACAAAAGACAGAGAGAGAGAGAGAAAGAGACTGATAGATAGAGTAGAGATCAAGTGAGCTAGAGAATTGAAATAGCGCAAAATTGAATGAATGACGACGATGATTGAGGCACAAAGATGATGACGCAGCAGGCGGCAAACAAAAAAACTAAAAAACTAAAAAGTCGAACAACAAATGTAGCTGAAGAACAGTTGAATAAATGAAAAATTGAAATGGAAATGGAAATTGAAATTGAATTAGAGGGCAATTAAAGGCATTTGTCACACACATTTTTGAACGAAAGTGCAGCCACACACAGCCACACAGCAGCTGAAGAAGAAGAAGAAGCAGTTGAGATCTTTGCCACCTGCCAACAGAGAGTAGAAAGTCGAGTGAAGCACATAAAGATCTTTTTTACGATGCGATCTGTGAACACACTGAGAGCGAGAGCGAGATCGCTGACTGTGTCGAGTAGTAAAGTCGGTTTATTTCTTTTGGGCTTTTTGCCTTTTGCTTTTGTTGTTGTTGTTGTTGTAGTTTTTATCCGACAGATGCATCTGATTAATGAATCTCAATGCTGCCTGCCACACAAAATGCGTAGCAATGTAATTAAGCCCAAGCCAACAACAATTGATGCCGCGTTGAAAGAAAAAGTTGAAATCAACACAAAAAGCCAAAAATTTCACTTTTGCTTGAACTACGATTTTTTTTTTTTTTTTTTTTTTTTATGTGTGCGCTGTGCTTTGGCAACAATTTTTCGTGTTAGGCCTTGTGATCACCAACATCAGATACTCGCTGAATTCTAACTGTGTTTAATCCCTCGTCGTCTACCTCAACAATTAACAATGGGCCCAGGCCAAAGCAATTGGCGACTGAAGGTCACTTAGTCAGTCTTCGACTTGACAAAATTTTGCAGGCAAACATAATATTTAAGAATACCCAGCACACAGTAAAAAGAGACTGTGGGGTATGCTAAATTGAAGCTGCAGTTGCTGAAGTTATGTTAATTTATTAAGCTAAGAGCTTAAACGCTTAACAAACTTCTTTGATATTTTGGTGTAACTTCCATACTTTCTCACAGTTTCAAGCTTTCTACTTAACTTAAAAGCTTAACAAACTTTGCGGGGATTTTGGTAAAATTTCCATATTCCTTTAAGTACATAATCAAAGCTTTAAAGAGCTTTTACAAACTGTTGCTGAGCTGTCAACTTACACATTCTTGAGCTTAAATATTTCTTACAGTTTCAAGCTCTTGACGACCATTGATAAAGCGCATTAACAAAGCTTTCTAAACGGCTTTGACAAATAGCTTGAAGGAGCCAGCCTTTTGTGTTCTTTTGACATCAACAACTATATCACTTCTATAGCATTTTAATATAGCTTAAAAAACATAGCTGCGCATTTGACAGAACTTGAATATTTCTTACAAACATTTAGTCATTTTTGTCATCGATAACACACATTGTCAAAGCTTTTAACAACTTGTCTGAGCTTTATAGATAACTTTCAAACCCTTTTTGACTTTAAATATTATATATTTTAAATAAATAAATAATATATTCATTATTAATATATATAAAATATTACATAAGTAATTTCTATCGCAACTCGCATTCGATCATTTACTGAGTTTTGTTTTGATTGTGTCGCCAGTGCCAAGCAGAAGAGTTTCAAAGTTGAAGTAGAAGTAGAAGTAGAATAGGAAGCGTGTCAGGGCTAAAGACTAATGTGACCAACTGTGGCTAACTGTCTTAGCCCTGGCCAATTGGCCAGACCTTGTCTTTGCGCTGGGAAAATGAACAAAAGAACAAATAGAATAGAGAAAAACAACAAACAAAAACAAGAAACAATAAAACAAAAGCCTAAACTTGTAAACAAATCATCATCATATCTCGCAGATCTTTTTGTTTTTATTTTTATTTTTATTATTACCAAAACTACAAAAACACAACTCTCTTTTGTTTCTCCCAATTCCAAATTCCCATTTCCCATGCACAGTTCTCAATGTGGCTGCTGGCAAGGCGCCAATGCAAATCTCCACCGATGGCGCTGGCGCTCCACAGAAGGCCATCGATGGCTCCACGTCCGCCTTCTTCACGCCGGACACTTGCTCGCTAACGAAACCGGAACGCTCGCCCTGGTGGTATGTGAATCTCCTCGAGCCCTACATGGTTCAGCTGGTGCGTCTGGACTTTGGCAAATCCTGCTGCGGTAAGTAATCAATTCAATTTTATTTAAGCTAATGATTTGCTGCACAATTAAGTGACAATTGTGAGTTGAAAAACTAGAACTGTATTCATCAAGTAATACATTTATTAATGGTGACTGACTGACTAACTGACAAAACAATTAATGCTCTGTCAGAGCCTAATCAAAGCTAGAGAGCTGCGGATTCTACTTTCAACTGTTAATGGATTTTAAACTGCATACAACATCAAAAAAAAAAATGAAAGCATAGTCTATAAATTCAATTCCATTTTATACAGTAAAGAAAGGCAACAACAAGAGCTTTAATGAGCTTTCAGCTGTGAACTTAAATATAGAAGCAGTTTAGCTAAAATTTGTACACAAAAAAACGGATAAGCATTACATTCCGAATATGCATTTAAGGGATAAATAAGTGATGGATGAAGAATATGTTCTTTGAAATAACAAAAAAAACTGATTTAGCATTGAAAGTCAATAAAAATATTGCAAACAAGATTTAATGAGATTTTTCATCAAAGTGAGAGAACACCAAAGGCTAAAAAGCTTAACTAAATAAACTAATAAATTTTAAGGTGCTTAAATGAGCTTTAAGTTCAAAGTGAAAGAACATACAAAGCTCCAGAAAGAACACAACTAAAAACAATTAACTTTAACGTGATTATAAGTTGCTTAGAGTTTATTTCAGAATATGCGTTAACTGTTTAATTAAAATTAACCTTTATATCAAAGTGAAATTATACAAAAAGCTCCAAAGAAATCTTAACTAAATAAAATCAAGTGAACTTGTAGGTGCTTTTAAGTTGCTAGAATATAAAAAGAGTTCCGATGAAAGCTTATTTAAACGAGTTAGTAAGCTGTAAAGTGCTTTTAAATTGTTAAAGATTTCATTCGGAATATAAGCGTAGTATTGAAAGCTGTGCCAAAAAATCATTTAAAAATGTGCTTCAATGTGCTTTGCCACTGCAACTGCTAGAACAACGTAGAAAAAGACAACAACAGCTTAATAAACTTCAACTGCTGAACTAAGCGAGAATGAAGGAGAAAGAGGTGAAGTGGGGGGGAAGGCAACAGTTGAATGCAACCGCAGGCTGACAATGGCAATTGAAGCGACGGCGCAGGGCCAAATGGCAAATGCTGCACGACACAAACTCAACTCCAGAGACAGACAGACAGACGAACAGACAGACGGACAGACAGACAGACAGGTAGAGTGTCTAGACTCGAGCCAAAAAGGGTAGTCGAAACGCCAAGCAAAGGTAAACAACTGTCAGGCGAGTGAAAGAGACAGCGACAGTGAGTGCAAGGGAGAGGGAAAGCAGTCGAGTTAGTTAGTCAGTGAGCCAAAGAGTTTTTTTTCTTTTCCCAAAAGCCTACTAAAAAAATACAGAAAAAAATGCTTTCACTTGGCAGCGCATGTTATGTGATTTTGCAGACAAGTTAAGAGTGTGGTGACTCAGTGGGGCAGCACAGCGCAGTAAAGGTCAGAGCGAGAGGGGGAACAAGAAGTTGAAAGAGAGAGAGAGAGAAAGATAGAGGGCACAAAAGGGGCAAACAAGCTCAGCGCCTGGGAGACTTGAATTTATGTTTACTTTCACTGCAAGTTCGCTTGCCACATGCCGCATGCCACAGCATCTCACTCACTCATCTTTCTTTCTCTTTCTCACAGGCAACAAACCCGCTACGATTGTGGTGCGTGTGGGCAACAATCGTCCCGATCTGGGCACAAATCCGATCTGCAATCGTTTCACGGGCCTCCTCGAAGCCGGTCAACCGCTTTTCCTGCCCTGCAATCCACCAATGCCCGGCGCCTTTGTCAGCGTCCATCTGGAGAACAACGCCCCGAATCCGTTGTCCATCTGCGAGGCGTTTGTCTACACGGATCAGGCCCTGCCTATCGAACGTTGTCCGACGTTCCGTGATCAACCGCCCGGCGCCTTGGCCTCGTACAATGGCAAATGTTATATTTTCTACAATCGCCAGCCGTTGAATTTCCTGGATGCCCTCAGCTTCTGTCGGTCACGCGGTGGCACCCTGATCAGCGAGAGCAATCCGGCGCTGCAGGGTTTCATCAGCTGGGAGCTGTGGCGTCGCCATCGCAGCGATGTCAGCTCACAGTATTGGATGGGAGCTGTCCGCGATGGCAGCGATCGCAGCAGCTGGAAGTGGGTGAATGGTGAAGAGTTGACGGTTTCATTCTGGAATCATCCCGGCGGGGATGAGGATTGTGCTCGCTTTGATGGCTCCAAGGGTTGGCTGTGGAGCGACACCAATTGCAATACGCTTCTGAATTTCATTTGCCAGCATCAGCCCAAGACTTGTGGTCGCCCTGAACAACCGCCCAACTCGACGATGATTGCTCTCAATGGCTACGAGGTGGGAGCCCAAATCAAATACAGTTGCGATGCGAATCATTTGCTTGTCGGTCCCGCCACACGCACTTGCCTCGAAACCGGATTCTACAATGAGTTTCCACCAGTTTGCAAATGTAAGTCTTACCAGTATTTCAATTATTTCATCTCTAATACATCGTCGCTCCTCTCTCTAGATATCGAATGCGGTCTGCCGGCGAGCATCGCCCATGGATCATATGGTTTGCTCAATGGCACCGTCGGCTACCTCAGCCTGGTGAAGTACGCCTGCGACGAGGGATACGAGATGATTGGACGTGCTCTTCTCACCTGCGACTTTGACGAGCGCTGGAACGGACCTCCGCCACGCTGTGAAAGTAAGTGAATGATCTATAAATAGATAGATTTAGATAAATTTAAATAGACAGAGAGATATAGATACATATAGATAGATATAGATAGATAATAAGATAGATATTGATGGACATAGAAGGAAACAGATACATAGATACAGAAAGATATAGATACTTATAGATAGATATAGATTAAAATAGAATAGAAGATTGAATGCAGTTGTAACAGCTGAAAAAAATATGTATCCTATATGGGTAACTAAAACAATTTGTAAAATAAGTAAATGTTATTCTTATAGCTTTAGAACAGCATTATATTTAGAGCTAAGATTGCTTCTAGAAACTTTTTCTGTTTTACGATAAACTATTTCAATTTATTGCTCCATGGAACTTTTTATGGTTTACGATAAAATATATGAATTCCTTAATTTTTTGATTTGCGTACGAATTCGTTAATTGTTGTCATTATCTTATAACAGAATAAGAATTCCAAAATCATTCTTAACTTTAATTAGAGTGCTTATCAAGAGCTAAAAGATTAATTTTTATTAAAAATAATAAAATGTTTTGGTAAACGTATTTTCAGTACCCATATGCTGAAATAATCCTTTTTTTTGCCATCCGTCTGGCTGTCTGTCCGTCACTTTGCATAGCTGCATCTGGTAAACTTGGTCTGCTAGCTCCATGAAATTTATATACAAAACTGTTGTGATGCATAGCTATTTTTTAGTGGATAACCACGCCCCCTACACCCTCTGAAAGTATTGCAATAGGAAACTCAAAATGTACTACCACAACAACAAAACACATTTCGGCTACATTTGCCCTAGAGACATGAAACATACACCATAAAAATAAAGCTGTAGTTAATAATCACTGCACACATTATTTAGGGTAGCAACCCTATCTATCCGACTTTCTGTCTGTCCGTTCGCAAGAACTTTTATACCTCTAATTATCAGCTTATTTCCGTTGGATGTGGTTTGTTATTCTGTGGAACAGCAAAGAGTAAAGGATAGACAACATAAAGATCTAAACTATTATTTGAACAGTCAGTTTGGCAACCCTATCTATCCGTCTTTCTGTCTGTCTGCGCCCAAGAACTTCTGTAACTCTGATTAATATCAAAGTTTTCCATTCACAGTGATTTATTATTACCTACAACAGCAAAGAATAAAATATAGACATCAGAAGTGTAATATTATTTTAACAGTAGTAAGGTTGGCAGCCCTATCTATCCGACTTTCTGCCTGTCCGCGCGCAAGAACATATATAACTCAAGAACTAGTTAAGCAACAACAATCAAATTTATCAAGCCTATAGTTGTGTCTCATGCTCAGCTTTAGATGATTTTACACCTTAGCGAAATCCCCAAAAAGCGTATAAAGTTGCCAGACTCCTCTTAGTACGTCCTTTACTCACTCACTCAATTTTTTTTGCCCTCCACAGTTGTTGAATGCGACACTCTGCCCGGCAACTACTACAACACGATCATCAGCGCACCCAACGGCACTTACTACGGCTCCAAGGCGGAAATCAGCTGCCCACCTGGCTATCGTATGGAAGGACCACGTGTGCTCAGCTGTCTGGCCACCGGACAATGGAGCAGCGCTCTGCCACGTTGCATTAAATTGGAGCCCGCCACGCTAGCGACATCAGCCGCACCACCGCCACCACCACCGCAACCGCCATCACCCGCCTCCACAGCGGCAGCGCCCACTCGGCCAAAGGTCACGCCCAGCACAAGTCGGACGCCCGCGTATCGTGCACCAGTTAGCAGCACCACAAGCACAACATCGAGCAGCTCAGCGGCAAGTTATCCGCATCCCAGCATTCACACTCCACAGGTGGAGATTAATGGCGAAGGTGAGTCAATGGGATGATGACAGAATTGAATGAGAGATACAAAAATGAAGTAAGAAAGCTACAGGAGAGTGTGCTCAACTGTGAGACACCCGATGAATAACGAATTAAAGCAAAACAATGCTGAATTATTCTTAAAATATACCAAATTAGTATACCACACAAAATACTAATACTAATACTAAAATTGGAATATTTATATGTTATATTGCTTACATTCAAAATTCATATATAATATATTCTACCTGTTACATGTGTAAATGGGTAGCGGATATAAAAACCAAAAGTACTATAGTGAAAATGCAAAATATTGAATCATTCATCATCAGATACAAATTGAGCCCAAGGGAAAAGTTCTTAAATCGAGAAAATTATAAAATAATTATAGATATTGAGTTGGGTTGACTTATTAACATTTTTGGTTTTTCTAAAAACCGTCTAAGTCCTATACTTTAGAATATGGGATTTATAATAATTACTCTGATACTTGATCGTAAGATACATTTTGTATTTGGGTTTTCAATCAAAAAGCATGCGCGATACAAAAATATATAATATAATAAGAATACACAAAATTCTTGAATATGAGAAACTTTCGAAATTTCTAAATTCTACGATTAAAGATTGCAATTCAGTTTCAAAAACGGTATTAGAACACTATTTCTGAATTTATGAAAGTAGAACTTTTCTAGATCGAAATCGTTCTTTAAGATAAAAAAGTGCTCAAAATCAAAATAATTACGATTAAAGATTGAAATTCAGTAACTTTAAAAAAAAATATTTTTTAATTTCTATCATTAAAGAAGAACTTTTCTAGATCGAAACTTTTTTTTAAGATCAAAAAGTGGTCAAATTGATGATTATGTCTATTAGTCTTTAGAACACAACTTTTCTGTCCGTTTTCATAAAAACTAATCTGATAAAAACGTCTTTTGCTTAGCCGACTCCGATGAGGATATCATCAATGTTCCAGTGCCCGGCACCGTTCGGGAAGAGTTCCCACCACGTCGCACCGTTCGTCCCGTGCTCATACCCAAGAAGCCAAACAGCACGCCAGCGACCAGCAGCAGCTCGTCTTCATCCTCTTCATCTTCATCCTCCTCTTCGACGAGCACCACGCAGTACTCACCTGGAGCACCAGTGTCCACATATGCTCCAACGCCTCCTCGAACTCGTCCCACGCTGGAGACGACGACGCGCAACACTCAGCAGATCATTCTCAACTCGCATCCGCAGGATAATGAGATTGCCGATAGCGTCAATATACGACAGAATCAATCGCCCAATGTCAATGTTCCGTTCGCTGTCGACAATCCCGATCGCAAGGAGACCAAGGAGGCAAAACTTAATCTGGGCGCCATTGTGGCTTTGGGTGCTTTTGGTGGCTTCGTTTTCCTTGCTGCCGTCATCACAACGATTGTCATTCTGGTCAGAAGGTGAGTGGCGAGCTATATTCCCCTATATATTTTGTCCCCCCCACTTTATCCCATTAATTAATCACTGCAATTTAATTTGGAATATTTCCACTTTCACAACATAAGCTTAAAGTGAAGTTGTTTTCAGTTCAAAAAAAGTAATGAGATTGAAATAGAAATGAGTTTGAACTTATAGCAATGTTTCATCAGTTAAACCGGCGAGCATTGAGGAGCCGATTACCTTATCTTACTTATCTCACTTAAGGGTCATTTCAATTCAAATGTATACTTCATATATAGAATGTTTAGTAAATTACAACCAATGTTTATTATTTGTCAGTTAATACAGCAAGCATTAAAAGAGTATTTCAAGTTCACAATTAATCTTCAATTAAAGCGAATACATACTTACCTCACTTAAGGGCCACTCAATTTAAATAATTTATACTTAAAGGAAGGTCAAAAGGAATGTTTAGTAAATTCTAAGCAAAGTTAATCTGGTGAATATTGAAAGAGTATTTCTAGTTCAACATTAATCTTTAATAAATGTTTATCTCACTTAAGGGCCACTTCAATTTAAATCATATATACTTAAAGGAAGGTCAAAGGAATGTTTAGTAAATTACAAGCAAAATTAATCTGGTGAACATTAAAAGAGTATTTCTAATTTAACATTAACACTTCAATTAAAACTTAACTCACTTAAGGGCCATTTCAATTGAAATCATTTAAACTTTAAGGAAAGGCTATGGTGTGCTTAGGTATATGTTTTTGATTGACTTAACGCTTTTATAAGCTTATCTTAACTTTATGTAAAGCTATTACACGGCAAACTTGCTTAGTGGCCACTTCACACATAGTAGGCAATTTTATTTTTTGTATCAAAATTCACTTAGTAGCCTAAATACAATTCAAAGAAAATTTTTGCGTAGCTTTAGATCATTTTGTAGATGTACTTAAAATCTTTGCGTTTAGTGGTCTATTTTTGAGAAGACCATTTGAGGCCGCTGAGCGAGATATGTGCCATTGGCAATCAATCGAGAATGCAATATTAATAAGATTTTGAATTTAAAGCATTCAGATGCAAAGGTATTTGAATTGGCTTCAAAATATTAGTTTCATGAATCACAATTTGATGAAGATAATATTAAAGCTAATATAAAATTTAACTCTTTTTGAATGTAAAGAAAAATGTTAAGCATGGTCAATATTTAATGACTCACAAATCGCTAGAGTTGCGACATTAATTTATTTCTTTAAGTGCAATTGAAATATAAAGAATAAAAATTGAACTTCAATGAATGAATAGTCGCTATAAACCTTACTTTCTTAGCTTAGATTTTATTTAAACGCATTTGAAGTAAGAATTTCAATGAAAACTCGCTATAAACTGTTATTTATGAGTTAATTTTATGTTGTATTTAATTCAAGTCGCTTTTTTAGTTTATTTGAATGATAATTTTGTGGAGTTTATTAGTTGATAGCTAAAGCTGTAGCTAGTGATCAATATTTAAAATGTGAACGAACCTAAACTTCGGGCACACACAAATTCCTCCCATTTCCTCCCCTTCCCCCTAATCACCACCAAAACAAATTGCTTCTACATCTAGTGCTGTTTGTTATTCTTTTGCTCTATGTCGTTGTGCTTCCTATTCTTCTTCTTCTACTTATTCTTCTTCTCCTATAACTATGTCTATATATAATATTGTTGTTGTTGTTGTTAAGGCTGTAGATCGCTTCCTAACGCTTCTTTTTCATAACTCTCTCCTGACTTTTCATCACCATGCATAAAACTGTACATTTCCACGGCGAAAAGAGAGAGAGCGAGAGAGTGGGAGAGAGACTCTCCCCCCGCAAACAAAGGGAGAGTCTCTCCCCACACACACATACATCCATACACAGTCACACTCACACACACACAGACAGAGACATGTTTACTTCAAACGCTTTCTCTTTCTTGTTGTACAACTCTCTTTTTTCGTTTCTCGTTCTCTCTCTCTCTCTCTCGTGATCCAATCAGCACCCCGAACAGCAAACGGCGGCACCTTGCTAAACATTTAACCAATTACCATCATCACCATCAACATCATCATCATCAACAACAACATCATCAACATCAACATCATCAACAACATCACCAACAGCAGCAGCATCAACGAGAGAAGCGCCAGGGACAACATCAACATCAGCAGCAACAACATCAATATGGACAACAGTCATCGGTCACCCGGTTGCCCAGTTATGCCACAGCAACTGCCACAAGTGCCACCAGCTATGCCTCAACAGCTCAACTGACACGCTGCAGCGGTGGCGGTGGTCACAAGGGCAGCTGCAGCATCAGTTCGCGTCGTGATCGCAGTCGTGGCTATCACCTGCGTCTCTTTGGCGACGGAGGCGGAGGCGGAGGCTATGGCAGCATTAGCTCCAGCACTCGGTGCGAGGCGACGACGACGCTGGGGACGACGCCTTCGTTGTGGTACAGCGTGCTCGCATTGCCCTTTGATGATCAGAAGTTGGCGCGACGTGAGCTGAGCACCTATGGACGTGGCTATAGAGCAAGGGCGGGACTCTTTAGCAGCACGCACATGTGAGAAGAGAACGAGATGAAGAGAGAGATAGAGAGAGGGAGAGTTGGAACGAAATAACATAATAGAACAGAGCTCAAGCCAAAGAAGAACCGAAATGAGCGCAAAGAAACGAATGGAAATGGAACGAAACGATATGGAATGAAACGAAAATGATGTGGAATGAAACACAAACAGCCACAATGTCGAATGAAATGCTACGAAATGGGATAAGACAAAGAAACGTTTAATGGAACGGAATGGAATGAAACGCAACGTAATGGAATGAAACCGAAAGACGTGGAATGGAATGGGATGGCAGGAAATTGAACGTAATGGAATACAACGAAGAGACGTGGAATGGAATGGAACAGAATGAAATGAAACACAACGAAATGGAATAAAACCAAGAGACGTGGAACGGGAACGGAATGGAATGAAACACAACGAAATGCAAGATAAAGCATAAACATCAAGCTAAAGCTAATTGAAATGCTATCAAAATGAAAATGAACGCAAACGGAATGCAATGGAATGAAACGAAACGAAGTGAAATCAAAACCGAAAACTACCTGCGAATCAAATGTGAACGTGTGCCAAAGATCAGCTACAAACAATAACATAAAACAAAACGAAAACAAAACACAACAAACACTCCACTCTTCTCTATGCAAGCAATCAATCAATCAATCAAGCACTCAATTAAACGAAATCAGAGCTTCAATCGCAACCGCACTACGGCTACACACTAAATGTAAGCAGCCAAAAACAAAATACCAAATGTACAATCAAACTACACCAAACAACAACAGACAACAACCACAACAACAACAACACACTCGGCTCAATCAGCGAGTCAATCAAGCAATCAAACACAATACAAAACTCTAAACACACAAGTCAAGCAAAAAAAAAAAAAAAAAAAAAACACACACACAACTTGGAAACATTTTGTTTTGGATGGAATGCTGTGGAGGGCTGCCTCTTTGCTGGTTTTCATTTTGCATCAATCAGTCAATCAGTCAATCAAGCTGTTGTCGGGTCACACACACACACACACACACACACACATACACTTACGTACAACATGCACACGCACACAAAGACACGCAAAAACATGCATCCATTGTACATGCTCTGTCCCTTTCTGGTCTATGTCTGCAGCGCTCTCTCTCTCTCTCTCTCCCTTTCTCTCTCTGCCTCTCTTTCTCTGTGTGTCATTTCTCATCTGTCATCTCTGTCATCTGTGTATTGTAATCTCTGTTGGATGTTGTCGCTAATCTCTTACACTGCACTGCACTCGCTCTCCTTCTCTCTTTTTACCTATCTCTGTCTCGTACCTTCCTCTTGTTTTTGTAACTAACACGCCCCGTTATACAATTTAGTTATAAAAAAAAACATGAAATTACTGCAAATATATTCAATTAATCAATTTCTTTTTCCTTCTCTCTCTCTCTCTTTTGCTGTCTTTCTCGCTCGCGCAGAAACCGCACCACGCAACATTATCGCCATCGCGCCTCGCCCGACTGCAACACCGTCGCCAGCTTTGACAGCTCCACATCTGGTTCACGCAACGGCCTCAACAGGTTTGTGTCTTGGCTTACTTTTCACTGCGTACTTTAGGCAACACATAATTACAAAAGCTAATTGCTATTGCTTGTGTCTTGGAGCACTTTGCAAACAAAATTACTATTGATAACAAAAGATTATTAAGCTTTGTGATTTGGCGCATTTTGCACTGTGCACTTTGTACAAAACATAATGACAAAAGCTAATTGCTATGATTTTTTCACAATGTGCACTTTACACATCACACAACATGATAAAAAAAACTAATTGATATTCTTTATATCTTGATGCACTTTGCACTGTTCACTTTGGACAGGGCATGGTGACAAAAGCTCATTGATATGCTTTGTGTCTTTGTGCACTTTGCTCAACACATATTGATAAAAGCTAATTGCTATGCTTTGTATCTTAGATCAGTTTGCACTGTGCACTTTGCACAACACTTGATGACAATAGCTAATTGATATGTTTCGAGATGTTGGCTCACTTTGAATTGTGCACTTTGGACATGATTACAAAAGCTAATTGCTATACATTGTGTCTTGGCTCATTCCTGATTACAAAAGCTAATTCTTATGCTTTGTATGTTGGCTGGCTTTGCACAACACACAATGACAAAAGCTGATTGATATGCCTTGGCTCACTTACTTACACTTTGCTTAAAATGATGACAAAAGCCAACATAACATAACACATGATGACAAAAGCTAATTGCTATGTGATGTGTCTTGGATCAGTTTTCATTTTGCACTTGCGCATCACATGATGACAAAAGCTAATTGCAATACTTTGTGTCTTGGCACAACATGATGGCAAAAGCTAATTGCTTTGCGCTGTGTCTAAGATCACTATTCATTTTTCATTTGTGCATTACATGACGACAAAAGCTAATTGCAATGCTTTGTGTCTTGGCCCAACATGATGACAAAAGCTAATTGCTATGTGACGTGTTTTGGTTCACTTTGCTCAAAATGATGACAAAAGCTAACTTTGTGACATCGTTTATTTGAGCACTTTTCGCAACACATGATGACAAAAGCTAATTGTTATATGGCATTTACCTTGCAGATACTATCGCCAGGCCTGGGAGAATCTGCATGAATCGGCCTCGAAGAACAGCTCTCACAATGCGCTGCGTCGCAAGGAGACGCTCGATCCACCAAGCATGACGCGTTCTCGCGACAATCTGCGCGACAATATGCAACGTTCTCGCGAGAATCTCGACAGGTGAGCACAAAATAGATATAGAAATAGAAAGTGAGATAGCTAACCTCTTATGTTATTTCCCTTTTGTAGATGTGGCCGCGATAATTATGGAATGAGGGACAACTCGGAGATGGTTGTGTCCGATGTGTGCTTGAAGGGCGAGAAGAAGCGGCATCATCATCATCATCACAAGAGCAGCTCCCGCAATGGCGATTATCGTGATCGCGATCAATCCGCTGGCCGGCGTGATCATCACAGGCACAGCGGTGGCGGTGGCGGTGGCGCCGGCGGTGGTGGCGGACACTATTGACCAACCATGATCATAACCATCAGTGTGGAGCAATAGCAACGCGCAGCCTTGGCAAAGAGCAAAAAAAGCAAAGAAAAAAAGAAAATAATCCATCTGCTGCACAACGAGCCAGCTTTTTTTTTTTTTTGTTTTTCAAAACTTACAAATTTTGAACTTAACTTTTAAGCGAGGTATTTTTTTTTTAAATGAATGTAACAACTTTTTTTTTTGTATTCGAAACTATTCTGAAATTGGCAGCGCTTTAGTTGTTTAGGTCTGTTTATAGCGAAAACGATAAAAGTTAATGGGTTAGAAAAGGAAAAAGAAGAAGTAGTAAAAAAAGGAGCCGAAAATGTTGCAAAAGCAAATTTAATTGCAACATTTGCAAGTCAATAGCAGCGCTACCATAGCTATATATATATATCTACCGTATATCTTACTATATATCGTAAATCGTATATCGTAAATCGAATATCGTATTTGCATAATTCCCCCATTTCATCTTGTCTTGTCTAATTTATTCATCAAGATTTTTAGTTGAAAACTTTTTATGAATTAGTTGTAGAAAGAAAACAAGAAAAAAAGAAAATGCAAAAAAAAACGAATTGTGTGTGGCAAAAAGCAAAAGCGAAAAGCGAGGCGTGGCGGTTTAATCGTGTTAGTTATTAATTGAGATACCAGCACAGCCTTCACATTATATCAATATTACTATATATAGTCCCTCACTCCCCCTCCCCCTCCTCATCACTCCACGCGGCCCCTTCCACCCCCCCTCCTTTCACACTCGAATCAGCTGAAATTATGTGCAACTTGGTTTCGCTTGAGGGCGAGAAACTTAAGCCAAATCGACTTGCTCATAATCGCAATTAACTTAGAAACTCCAGAAATTCCAGAATATGCAATCATAGATCACAAACAAATAAAAAACAAAACAAAACAAAATCATTAAAAAGATACCAAGTAGCAGCAGAAAAAAATTATAAATAATATTGTAGAACGCGTGCCATTAACGGCAACAAAAAGTAAAAATATAAAACGAGACGTAAACTAGAACAAAATGTTAACATAATGAATTTACATTTTACATACATATATACATACATATATATTTCATTTCTTGCTGCACCATTTGATTTACATTCATCATATATATTCACATAATCTTTTGTCGCATAGAAATTAGTTACTTTTCCATATAATTTAGAGTGTTTGTTTTTGAGTGTATAAATTTTATGCAAAGACGAAAAAAGCCGCAGAGTATGCAATATTATTTGTATTTCGTGCATTATTTCCAATGTAAATAATAATAATTTATTTCATAAATAAAACAATGATCATTTTAACTAATATATGAAGCAATTTGTTTTACTTGCGATTCAAATTGAAAAGTTGGCGCCAACATTTACCATCGCCATCTATGGCCAGTTATTTTATTGCTATCATATGAAATTGCAAATTATAGAGTATGCAATATTATTTCTATTTCGTGCAGTATTTCCATAATAATATATTTTATTAATAAAATAATGATAGTTTTAACTAATTCATGTTTGAAATGCATTTACATCTGTTTGCTTTAAATTGACAAGTTGTTGCCAACCGCTTCTGGCGCCATCTATTGCCAATTATTTTATTGCTCTTACGTGAAGTTGGCTGCGCGCGATTCGATAAGCGCAACTATCGACTCCCGATAGACTGCGTGCACAGCAGCTGATAGTTTGGTATATTCTGGTATATTGCTGGCGAATACAACCCTGCGAGCACGCCACATTGTGACTGCTGCTGTCAAATTGACATTTGCGCGATGCACATCTCTTTCGCTCTTTCTTCTTCGAGTGTTCGCCATACAAGATGGTGCGTCTAACACAATTTTTTTCCACGTTCAACCAAAATTAAAATCGCCAATTTCTAATAACATCCGTGATTATTTTTAACTGAAAATATGTGAAAACGATAGCGTGTGTGTTAAGAAACGTGAAATTCGTAAAATTTTTGCACAACCGGCGGGTGCAAATACGATTTGCCAACATAAACAAATTGGCGATTTTAATTTATTTTTTTTGTTGTATATGATGTGTTGTGTGAGTGTGTTACTAATTGAATGTATGTACGCTTTTACAGACGAAGGGTACCTCGAGCTTTGGTAAACGCCACAATAAGACGCACACTTTGTGCCGTCGCTGTGGACGTTCCTCCTACCACATCCAGAAGTCTACTTGCGCTCAGTGCGGTTATCCAGCTGCCAAGTTGCGTTCGTGTAAGTAGAATAACTAAAACACCCTGTGCTCTAAACTGGCACATGTCAGCATGATATTAATTGCGTTTTGTTTTTTCTCAATTAGACAACTGGTCCGTTAAGGCCAAGAGGAGGAAGACCACTGGCACTGGCCGCATGAGCCACTTGAAGGTGGTGCGCCGCCGTTTCCGCAACGGATTCCGCGAGGGAACCCAGGCCAAGCCCAAGAAGGCCCAGGCCGGCAAATAAACTTCAACTTCAACCAACTCCATGGAAATAATTGAAACATCTTGTGCAGAGCCACAACAGCAAAAACCAACCGCCTAAACATGTGTGATTTGCCAGGAGCGAAATAAATTCTTTTTTTTTGATTAAGTGAATGTGCGTTACACTATTTTGTTTCCTGTTTCGGTGTGTGAAATGTGCAAGGCGTGAAAAAGGCGTCGCAACAACAAGCAGCAAATGCAAAAAGCACAAAATACCCATATTTTTTTTTCTTATGTTTCGCAAATCTTTTTTACATTTTTTTTTATTGTGCTTTGCAATTACATATATGATTGTGAGTGTGTTAAAATAATTGTTGTTGCGGCACTTTGGAGAGCTGAACCACATTTTCACGTTGGATGGATGAATGGATTGATTGACTGACTGACAGACACAACACCAAGGTATGTAACTATAGAGGCATTTTTCTTTTATTGCAAATATGTATTTTTGACGTACGGCGAATTGAATTGAGTATTGCCTGCCCGCTTGCACCTAGAACGACAATCGGCAGACCTGCAAAATCATTCAACAACTGTGGCGCAAAAGCAAACAAAAAGCAAAAGGAATTATGCATCTCTATAGTTGCGTGCCCTCCTCATCTCATCTATGTATACCCCGCCCCCCCTCATGCATTACAGGACTCTGTTGTGGGCCGGCAAAGGGGGTGACAATGGGCAAGTGCCTTGCTCTTTGCCTGCCGTGTCCCTTAGCACAGGGTGTGTAATGAAATGAGGCCCCTGTTTAGCACATCGAACTCATCTCGACTCTTCATGTTTGCTCAACTATAATACTTTAACATCTGTACTCTACATTGCAATACACTACACTACAAAATTCAATTTAAACGCCAATTTTTAATACATTTTAAATTCATTATATAAACTTTTTTGTATACTTTAAATTATTGTTTGCCATATTTTCAATTTATTTTATAGGTATACACCGATTGTTTCAAACATTTCATTTTTATATATTTAACAATCGGATAACTTCAATTTATATCTTGGCAAATATCTCAATATTTACTATTGTAGTGTTTATATTTCAATTTTATTTGCTTCTCAGTCAATCATTTCCTATCTTTAAATTTATATATCATATTCACATTTTCAACAATCGGATAAATTCGATTGATCTTTTGGCAATGTCTTCAACTTTTACCACTACAATTTTTAAACCATTTTCATTTCTTCATACTTATACATTAACATCACCTAACTTTACAACACAGTTCTGAATCAAGCATATTTTTTTTATCGGGCGAGCGACTTTATATTTCTTGTGGGCCTCTTCAAACTTGGGGGAATTCTGGTGTGAATGGATTGGTTGACATAAGAAACTTATTTAGAGATGAGGATTGGGTTGTGCACTAATGTTGTTAAAAGTTGCTCTTGATATTTCTTGAAAGTCCCTTATAGTTGTGTGGTAGGATTTTTTTCAACTACGGCTGAATATTCTCAGGTCATTGTTGTTTTCAATATTAATTTCTGAAAATGGTATATTGAAATTGGATTTCTCTATTGAAATTTGTTGCTGAATGAATTATGCTTTTCATCGGTGGGTTTTCTTTTCAACATCTGTGGTACACTATTATTGTAACACATTTCTAGGGCTACTTCAATAAGGCTTTTTAATAGCTGCTGGAGTTTGGAGATGGAAGAATCACCCCGACTGGACTATAGAAGACCATTCTATCAGCTTTATGGAGAATTTATGTATCAGCTAATACAAATACTACATTTTGAAAAGACATCAATAAATAAATATCAACTTTAAACAAAAGGAATCTTTTTACTTTATTGTAAATTTAACAAGTTTCATATGCAATCTAGCTAGCTACCTATTGGAAACGTTGCAAACTGCAAAGAGATGAAAGGATTGCAAACTAGTCGAGAATTAATACATCTAGCTGCATATTAATATAAATAAATTAATCCATAAATAAATCAAATCAAGACACTAAACATTGACCGACTAAAACCAGGGCTGCGTAGTCATGAGGGAATTGTTGTCGCCGTCTAAAAGTATGCAACAAAAAAGTGACAAATACTTTCGCTAAGCTAACATTAATAATCCAATACGAGTTTCATGTTTTTTTTTTCTTTTTATTAAATTAAGCAAAAAAAAAAGAGAAGCATTCGACCTCGCTTATAAACTAAATGTCGTAGATGGTAATATAATATGTATACAAGATAAAACAAGAGCGCGTTTTAGCCAAGCAAGATAATATCGTATCGTAGTTATAGTATAAATCAACAAGCAGTGGTTGGTTATTAATGACTATGAATTGCATTACATTAGTTGTTTAACTCTCTTCTTCTCCTTCTTCGACTATTGTTTTTTGTTTTGTTTGCTTTCCTTCTCGATCCATTTGACTAACAGTACAATTTACAATGTATAAAGCGTTTCACTAAAAACTAAAGGGGGGAGGGCTGGTCCGCAAGGGTCGGGGCGGGGGCGGAGGGGATTTTTGGGGAGGGATTTAAAGGACGTTGGAAGTATTAAATATACACATTGCCACTAAATGCTAAAGACAAAACATTTACAAGATACACAAATACAATAATAAGCTCCAGGCTCTCTTCCTAATCGACGTGTGGATGAGATACGATTTGGGATTGAGGTTTAGTTAGAGTTTGAGGTTCCTTGGACAGTGAATGCGTCGTGTTGTTGTTGGCAGTTTCAACTACTTTGGGGGACTTGATTGTGGCGGCGCTGGGTCGCTTGATGAGCAGCTTCTTGAGATTCTGGAAGGGCGCATCGAAGAGCACCGTTAGCGCCACTGAGGCCAAAAAGATGGAGATAAATTCGTTGGTATCCAGCTACAAAAGAAAGAATTCAAATTCAAATTAAAAGACGTGAAAAAGTTGAACCATGTAAAGACTTACAATAATGGAGACAAAGTTGTAGTAGTGATGAATGTGACGCCTTCGTCCGACATTGTAGAAAAAGACGGGGAACTGCGTCAAGTAGATGGCATACGATAGCTTTGTGGACACCTGGAAGCCGCGCCAGGAGAACAGCTTCGTCAATTGATCTAAAAAAAAAGGAGGAAGACTATTGAATTAACCGAAACTATGAAAGCAATTTGAAGCGCAATTACTTGTGTAGCCATTGTGGGAGACAAACACGATCCAGGAGAAGAACAGACACCAGGCAATGGGTGCAAATGCCGCATAGATGGCGGCATGCGTCGAATTATAAACATAGTTGATATCACCCATGGGTGCAGGACCCAGCAGCGAGGCCAGGACACAAACTGTGGCCGCCAGCCAGCCGAGACGCAACTGCAGACTGCTCAACTGGATACCCTGGAATTTGCGCAGCGCATAGCCGAGGAGTATGCCCATGATGTAGACCGTGGAACGATGTGGTGGGAAAGAGTACATGTAGTCAGCGGTGCGGAACAAGCGTTGAATGCTGTCGAAAAGATAGGAAAACAAGAGAACTAAGAATAGGGAAACTTAATAGGCAACCTTAATACTCACTTGGTGCCGAAGTAAATGTAGTTGGACAGCTGATTCACAATGGTTGTGTAATAACGCGCTGCCGTTCCGAGTGTACAGAGGAGCAGCAGTGTGATGAGGCCACGACGCGGCCAACGCCAAAGAACTAGAATGAAGATCGGGGCGACAGCAAAGAGTTCCGTATCGATGCCCAGATGATGGGTGTGGGTCAGACACATTTCACTGAAGCCGAAATAGTTGTGAATGAAGAGCAGATTGCGCCACCAGTGCTGCTTGCAAATGTCCGCATGGTGACCCACAACGAGGTTCCACTGTGGTCCAGAGCCCCACAAGGGGAGCACAAATGTGCAGAAGAGTATCAGCGCGGCTAATGGAGGAACAATGCTGTAAAAGGGAGTTAAGAAAACAAATCGTAAACTTGCAAAAAGGTTTAAAGTAGGGAGTAGTCGACTTCCTAAGACTCTGTATTTATTACTTTTTTTTGTTTTTAAGTATTTTAAGGTATAGATACTAAATACTTGTAAATAGTTGACTACTTAAGACCCATTGGCAAATTGTACTTCTAATATAAATATAAAGTGGGAGTAGGCGACTTGCTAACACCCTATATTTATTTTTTCTTAAAGTATTGTGAGGTATAAATACTGAATATCTAGGAATAGTTGACTGTCTAACACCCATTAGCAATGTATATACATTAAAAGTGAAAGTAGTCGACTTGTTAAGACACTGTATTTTGTTTTTTAATATTTTGAGATACATTTAAATTCTAAATACTTGGGATTAGTTGTCTGCTTAAGAATCTTTAGAAATTTGTACTTCTAATATAAATTATGCAATCGATTATCGATGTAACACAGCATATTTGATAAGTAGTGTGTTGATACCCTGCAATAGGAATTATCGTTTTCTAACAAGCTCATGCTTGCTATATCTGGGCCATTTGTTTGTGCTAACGTGTGACTACGCCCAATAATACAAATATAACATGATTTTAGGTAAATCATTGATGCTGGGTTGTATATTTGACTCCAAAATACTCTATGTATATCAAATTAAGTTAATGGTTTATTTAAAGGGGTTTCCTTATCTTTTCATGGTGGTTAATGATATTATGTTCTTTTTTCTCGCTTATTTGAAACTAACAACTTAAATTACTGTCTGATTGAACCGACATCGTCTTTAACTATTTTTGTATAAGGTTTTTTTCACAAAGTTTTAAAATTCATCTTCACTATATTCAAATTCTCTCTGTTAATATTGCTTTTTAAAATTTGTAATGAATTCTCTCAGGTTATTCCTGTTTTGAATACCCCAGTCAAGAATAAAAGGTATAAACTGTGTTAGTAATTGTCTGTTTACCAAACTTACCGCATTAACCGACTAATGTATTCATTCTTGAGGCGTATGGGCTGTTGCTTCATGAGACGTCCGAAGAGCGAGTAGGATGTCAGCATGCCACTGAAGAGTAGGAAGGGATCCGTGTAGAGCGAGGCAGCGCGTCCAATCACCGTCCAGGGTTGTCCCAAGCTCTCTGACATGGCAGTGCGATTGTTGTAGGGATTGAAGAACATGGCCATCGATTTGTGCGAGAATATCAACATGACGGCATTCAGGAAACGAATGCCATGCACAGCCTCAATGTCTCCCGGCGAGCTGTTCGTGCTGAACAGCCAGCGTAGGTTCTTGTCCAGCGAGAAAGCGGTGCACCAATCATCTAAGGGGATTAGAGATTGTCGATTGTTAGAGGGGAGTTTTGTGAGGAGAAAAGATACCGGTTAAGGAAGTATTGTCAACTAAGCGGTACATCAATCATCTGAGGAATTAGAGAGTGACAACTGATAGAGAGGAGTTTGATGAGTAGGAAAGATATCGGAGAGTGTGCTCGACTTCCAATTACTTTCAACTCGTCTAAAACTAGGTTAAAGGAACTTAGCGATGCACCAATCATTTAAGGGATTGGAAAATGACGATTGATAGAGGGGAGTTTTGTGAAGAGAAAAGATGCAGTCAAAAAATGGGTTAAGGAAGTATTGTCAACTAAGACTGTTAGGAATTCAGGATGTATAGTAAGATAGCTAGAGTGAAGTGTGTTGTACCCTGAGATACTCGCTTCACTTCCAGAGAAAATTGAATAGTTTTTTTTTATCTGTTTTAAACATTTCCTTCAATTCTCAAAACAATTCTAAGATTATAGTCTCTGAGATGTAGGTATAGATAGAGTCAGGATGACTTGCAACTTACTCTGCTTCTGTTGAGTCTTGGTGCAGCGATCGTAGACGGTGGAGAGCACAGCCACCGAGAGAATGAGGACAAAGAAGCGCACTGCCCACGTGGTGTTGCGATCCCATGGCTGCGGATCGCGCACCTGACACATTTGCGGCTCGACGCGAACGTTGAAGGTGATGCCAGTGGAGGCGGTTTGATTGCGCAGATACTCGGCAACGCTGTATTCCACATCGCGGGCCGTGCATCCCGAGGGGACGCAGATGCCCCAGTTGACGAGCGAATAGCGGGGCACACGATGTCCAGGCTGGTGTGAGAGAAAGTGAGAGCGAGAGAAATTCAGATACGAGTCGAGACACTTCTTTTAATTTGATTAGTTGCTTATTTTTATTCGTTTTTCTCTTTTGCTTCTCATTTTTTTTTTTATTTACTGTGGTTCAGTGAACTCGTAAACATTTGATTAGCATACGATTATGTCAATATATTGGTATTTTGGCCACAA
Source organism: Drosophila pallidifrons (assembly GCA_023558445.1). Lineage (NCBI taxonomy): Eukaryota > Metazoa > Arthropoda > Insecta > Diptera > Drosophilidae > Drosophila > Drosophila pallidifrons. The sequence continues at coordinate 23,431,766 of CM042351.1, read as the reverse complement.
AGTAGCAACAACTAACTAATAACATCACTAACAACAACAACAATAGTGTTGTCTTTGTTTGCGCTTTGCTAAAATTCGTCAAGTTCAATGCCGAAGCTTGCGATCTCGCTTTAGCGTGAGAGCTTTCGTGTCTACGCGTACGTCTATGTTGTGTGTGTGTGCAGTGAGTTGGACAACGAACTTACGTCATTGAATTCACTTCGGAAGGGACCATGCGACTGCAGCTGCTTGAAGAAGGCCTGCAAACGTTTCGATTTGTGTGGCAACACTGGCTGCGCATACGCCAAACAATATTGACCGCGCAGCACGTCACTTGTGACGTCATCGTTGTTCGAAGTTGCCTGTTGTTGTATGGCCAAGCACTGATCAAAGTCGCCCGGCTGATTGATGTTGCCATTCAAAATGCCCGAATTTAGTTTGCCGCTTGCATCGTGCACTGCAACGAAAAGCATAAAGAGGTTAAACACGATTACTATTATGTATTATTTTGATTGTGCATGTCTCTCTCTGTCCTATGCAATCCAAATTGAATTGGAATTGATGTTGAAATTAAAATTGGCTGCCGTTCATGTTGATGATGATGATGATGATGACCTTGACTGTGATTTCAGCGGGCGTCGCCAGTTGGCAACTCGTTTCAAGCTTCGTTCGCTTCGTTTTGTTTTGTTTCGATTCGTTTCGTTCTGATTCTGAGCTCGGCACTCGGCTGTTGTCGCCATCTGGCGGCAGTTTGGTGCCAAGTTCGCAAAGCTTTGTTGTTGTTGCTATTGCTGCTGCAATTTGCTGCAGTTGGCTAAAAATTCACTTGTTGCTGCGTTTGGCATTGCTGTTGCAGCCGCTGCTGTGCTGCAAATGTGGGTAAAGTTCGACGCTTGACCTTCACTTTAGCCGCATGACACATGCACACCGCTCGTTACATTTGGCTGTATATATGTGTGTGTGTGTGTGTGTGTGTGTGTGTTTATGTGTGTTGCTTGCAATTTCAGAACTTGATTATTTGATTCATTTGACTTTGCACTCTTACAATTCATGTCGTCTCGCGTCTGGCGGCCACAATGTGGCTTCAGCTTCAGCTTCGACTTGGCCAGTTGGCAATGACTCGAATTTTGTTTTTGCTAGCCGACTGACTAGAAGCTTGTCTATTCTCTCGATATAAACGGATACTTACTCTTCAAGGCCCACAAATCAAAGTTGTTCAATGCCTGCATATAGCGTCGCATTTGGGCGCGACATTGTGGCGATGCGTCCGGATTGCGTGCGGCATCAAATGGCTGCGAGATGGCCAAAAACCGTTTTCCGATATTGTACAAATAAACTGCAAGGAAAAGAAAAAGGAATTGAAAAAAAATGCATTGTAGTAAATTGTAAAATGGCGCTAGCGCCATCTGGCGGCAGTAAACTTCTGCAAGCTGTGACGTTGACGCGCGTTGCCAACGTCATTTGCAATTTGTCACAGGTTGGCAATTAAACAAACGTTCGAAAACGTTTAACGATTAATGTCAATTTTATTATCGTTGCGTTATCAGTGCGTTGTGCCGATGTCGGCACGTGCCCCCCCACCACCCAAAGCGAACAAACAGGAAATCGAACCCGAACGCCAAAATATCGAAACAAACGTCGACAGATGGCATAGAAATGTGTTTTAATTAGATGCGTCGCATAGACAGACCACAAATCATCATAATCAAATAATAATTCGATCGATTGGATTCGAGTCGATAGCATTTGGCTCGCTTAAATCGATATTTGCTCGATTGGCATGACGTGCGTGTCGGTGCGTGTTTGTGCATGTTTGTGTGCGTGCGCCAATCCCCATGCCAAAGTCTAATTAATACAGTTGCTACTCGTGCCACGATCAGCATGCAGTACGCAACGTTCACTTATTTATTTATTTATTTTTTTTATTCCTTGCTTCGCAAGTTTCTATTTTTTGTTGTAGTTGTTGCTTTGTTCTTATTAACATTATCATTATCATGGTTCGCCTGTCTTCTGCCGTGTTTTTTTTATGCTAAGCTAAGCTAAGCAAAGCAAATATTCAGTCAGCTTGCTATTTCTTCACTCATTTCGCATTCTGAATGCGTCTCAACACACACACACACACACACAGACTGTGTCAGCTACGCTTCATTGCCTGCATCCGTCTTGGATCTGTCGATGCTATGCAGACGCTTCAGAAGAGGAGGGAAAAGGGGGCAAGATTTGTGCCTGGGCAGTCCCCGAAGTGCTAAAATGCGTCAGAGAAGCGGCTGCCCTGTCGTCATATTCTATATATATACATATATAGATACTATATGTTTGTGTATTCTCTTTTGTATACAATTTGTATCAATATATAATCTGCCATATGGGAAAATTTACTGAGCGAGTAGAGTAAAGCGAGTAGACAAGGAAGAATTGAAAATTCTATGATCGCAAGTATAAATCTTGAATGAATGTGCTTGGCATACAGAGCAGTAAGTGCGTGTTTACGATCGGGAAATGCCAAAATAAAAAAAGAACTTTGAATTTCAAGAAAAAGAAACTATAGAAGTGAAGGGAATAAGCTGTGGAATATACTGAGAGAAACTTCAAAAGAAGATATTGAATACAATACAGAAGAATAGAGGAAAATAGAGGAGACACGATCAGGCAAAGTAAATACTCGATAGCAAGTGCATAAAATCGTAAACAATCGGGAAATGCAAAAAAAAAAAAACAAAGAAAAATAACTTTAAATTTCAAGAAGATGACATTACAAAAGTGAAGAGAATAAGCTATCAAATATATTCTGAGAGAAACTTAAAAAAAAATAGTGGAATATAGGGAAAACACAATTATTTGTTTTTAACGATCAGAAAATAAAAACTGAACAGCAAATGCGTAAGATCATAAGCGATCGGTAAATGACTAAAAACAATAAGAACTTTTATAGAAAAAGTGAAGGGAATATGTTATCAAAAAGAATCTTAAGACAATAAAAAAAAATATATCTTATAAAACACAGAATAATAGTATAAAATGGGGAAGACACAATTGTTTGCTTGTTAACGATCAGGAAAAATAAATACTGGACTTTATTCGCACAGCGAAAAGCGAGTTGTGAACTTGGGGCTAATCATATAAATATATACGTTAATAAATTGTAATAAACAGCGAAAATTTACGAGCTTGAACTCGTTAATTGGCATCACTTAATTCAAGCAAATGATCATGCGAATAAATGGTAAAAGCCAAAGCCAGAAAGAGCAACCTTTGGCATATTAAATTACTATGCACACCGTCTGAGCACAACAATCACATAAATTGTCAAAGTTTAGTTAATATATAGAAATAAATAAATTAATACAATGGCCATATTTATTTGTTTGTTGTATTTAATTTAGAAACTTGAAATTTGGGGCGTTGCTAGATTCCTGTTGAGAGGGAGCAGCGAGAAGCTTACCCGAAATGACGAAAGTTGATCTCAACTTGAGTTGTTTTTAATCTCTCATCTAATACAAATAAATATGCACATCTGGTATAGAGTTGAGTGCAAACTACAAGCAAAAGCAAATAACGATACAATCGCATTTCAATATCAAATTACTTTTGGCCAGATAGAATGTTATACTTTCATTTGTTGTCAACATTTGTTGTTGGCTTCATTTTTTTCCGTCTAATGATGATGATGGGGCAATTTTTTTCAACAAACTTCTAGTTAGCGGATTTCGTATTCTTCGTGTTGTTATTGCGACCAATTAGCATTGACGCAAGTATCATACCATATTATCCCATATATAATATTATCGCATTTCGTACACTCGTATTTGCTTCTACGGAAGGCGCAGACAAAAGTCGAATTTCAATATTTGGCCAATTCATTTACAGTTAGTTTCAGCACAAGTTGTTTGTCTATTTTTGCCACCAGTTGTTTGTAGTTGTTGATTTGCCGTCTTCTACATTATTTTATTTTATTTTGTATACCCTGCAATTGTTAGCTAAAGTAGTTAAAGGCTTTGGGTGTTTAGCTAGCTTAGTGTATCAAGTATAAATTCTGAAAATTTCATAACGTGTTGGTTAAATCAAGAGTTACTACAGGCTAGTATTTGATTTGCTGTCTTCTCTTCTATTAGTGTATCAACTATAAATTCTGAAAGTTTCATAACGTTACTTTGACTAATTCAAGAGTTACTACAGGGTAACTACAAGTACACATAAAATAGTTAAATGCAACTTTTTGTGTATGTTTAGCTAGCTTAGAGTATCAAGTGTACATACATTCTTAAAATTTCGTAATGATATGTTGTTTAATTCAAAAGTTACAGGATGATTGTTGATTTGCTGTCTGCTCAATATTATTCATTTATTTTATTTAATTTTGTTAAACCCTTCAATGGATAGCTGACATAGTTAAGTGTTGTTGTGTATGTTTAGCTAGTTTAGTATATCAACTATTAGTTCTGAAATCTTCACAACGATACGTTAGTTAAATCAAGAGTTACTACAGGGTAACCATAAGTACAAACATTTACTGCTATGCCCAATGCATTTGCTAATCTAAATGTTGGGTAATTTAATGGACAGGCTCTTATATTGGCAAGTAGCAGCCTTTCTGCCTAATCATCATTACCATCATCATCATTGAAGCGAGCAGTAGAGTCATCAACCATGATCATGATCATAAACGTTGTCTTAAGTACTCTTCTTGCAAGTGCTGCTGCTGTGAAACAAGTTTCTGCTCCGCTCGAACTATTTGCCAGTGTTGATTAATGACAAACACACAAGCACAACGAATGTAGTTGTCACATTATTAATGTGCGAAGGATTTGCACGACAATGCCAACTGTTTTTCCTGTTAAAATTCACAAAAATTACGTGCGAATTCGACACATTTTTAATCAACAGCAGATGCCAAATCTATTGGCTAAAAATAACTAACTCTCCCGCAAAAAAAAAAACTTATTATATTCATAGGCAATGGTGCAGTACTTAGACTCGCAAATATTTGAGCAAAACTTTAAGTACGAAGGCCGAACCTTTTAGCAAGAATTATCAAGTGGGGACAACTATTCGCACAACAAAAAAAAAATAAAAAAAACAGGGAAAGAGAAATCACTCCCAACTCGATGGGCAGAGGGAGCGGAAAAGAGAATTGAAGGCCGCTCGGAGTTGGGCTTTATTTTTTTATGACACACTTTGCGTTATAAGCCGGAAGTGCCCTAAACAATTAGTTCGGCCTACGTACCAAGCTCTTTTTGTCCAAGACCACAGTTACTTTGCTTTTTTATTTGCCAAAAAAAAAACCTACAAAAAAAACCCTCGTAAAATGCCCATAATAACATAAACATTTGCACTTGTAACAAGTAAAGCTATGAAATTTTGGTATTTTGTGACCTGAAGCATAGTTTATGCAAATTTAATAACCAATTTAATAACCGACTCCTACACACATTTTTGTATATTTATGAAATTAAATGACCAAAAAATGGTGTAAAAAATAAATATGCAAATGAAGTGCTGCAGTCGATTTGTTATTTTGTTATCTTTGTTGTTCTAACTAATACTTGATAACTAGTTAAATTGTTGCTCTGCAGGTTGTTGACGTTGGCCAACTTTAACTCTGCATTTTTGGTCTTTTAAGCATTATTTTTTTTGTTTACGTATATAACATTCTTTACTCCTACTAAATGGGAAAAACACATCACATTATTTATTTAGTCTATAACATATTTTGTACTCCTACTTAAATTGAGAAAAATCATCGCATTATCTATTTAGTTGATAGCATATTCTTTACTCCTACTTAAATTGAGAAAAACAAATTTGACTTATTTATATTCGAACGTTTTTTAAACGTTAGATATTGTACTTTATTCCCTTTTTTTATGTAAATTCTTTTTTTCTGTTTTTTTTTTTATATTACAAGTATATAATATTATCTACTTTTACCTACTTTTATAATATTCTTTAATATGCAATTTTATTTTATTTTCTTTTATATGTATTTCCCTAAGTTCTTTCTGTAACTCGAAAACTAAGTTAACCAAAAGTTTTGAACAACTTCTTTTCATGTTTTTTGTTGAGCTTCAAGATCAAATACTCCCACTTAAATTTTAGAAATGCATCAATATACAATTAGCTATGCACATATTAACATTTTAATATTATTGTTGCTTTTTGTGAGATCTTTTTAAGCAAGTTTATCAATTGTGGAATGTTGCCCGCTATCGCTAAACTTTTCTGCTTCAAAATGCAAAATATTTTGCCAACAATTAAATCTATACAAATTATAAAGACATAACATTGCAGTGCCATTCTTCAACAAGGGTTTGTTTGGATCACGTAGATTTTGTCGAGTCCAAGCTGGAGGTTGGTTATTTTTTACAATTTCGAGGTCTTTGCGACCATTAAACTTGATGGCGAACGTGGCGAACTCTAACAGCCAACACACAAAAAAGGCCAAAGATATGGCTATCATGATATAGCGGACAATTGATTTTGTTTTTTAATTTGACGCACGCTCAGCTTATGCAACGAAATTTGTAGAGAGTTGTGTAAAGAGAAAAAGGGAAAGAGCGGCGAGGTGTTCGTTGTGTGTAACAACAAATTGAACAGTTACAAATGACAATTGGGGGAATTGAAGTGGAAATTGAAATTCAAAAATTGAACAACATGCTTTTGCAACGCGTGGGTGGCGTGAGAAAGTCACAAATCGAATTCGGATTCGAAATCGATGTTGTTTTTAGTTATATTTTTGATTTTTATAACCATTATAACGGTGTGCCTGCAGCAAATGTGTGTAACAGGTATGAGGAGTGTATTCTTGATAATTAAGAAATACTTTTATATGGCAAATTACGCATACTGCATTAGGACAATCGCGTATGTTTACCGAATATATCATTCGGTATATTTGTAGTATTTTTGCGGTATATTAATTTGAAATATTTAAAAAAAATAATACCGCATTTAAAATATAGCACTACATCAATATACAATTTTTAATACATTTGTAATGTATTACTATATCAAAATACCAAGTATATGCTTCGGTATAATTTCAGTATTTTTGCAGTATATAATTTTGGTATATTTAAAGAATAATACCGCTTTTGAAATATAGTACTATATCAATATACCATGTTAATGCATTTTTAGTGTATTACTATATCAATATACCAATTATATGCTTTGGTTTATATATTTTCAGTATTTTTATGGTGTATTTATTTGGTATATTTTAAGAAAAATACTTCACTTTTTGCACTTATTTGAAAAAGTCAACTGTTTTTTTTTTTTTTATTGCTTACCTCGCTCATCATCCTCGATGTCATCGTCGTCTGTGACCAATTGACGCAGCGTAAAGTTGCCACTGCCACTGCTGCTGCTGTGTAGCTCCAACTCACTGAGATTCCCTGCTGCCACATGCAAGACATCCAGCACCGTTGCGCTAGCTGATGCCCCAGCTCCTGCTCCAGCGACAACATCGTCGGCAAAGAGCTTCAGGCTGTAGTTGACCTTATCCTCAAAGATGGAGGCCATGTGACTCTCGACTTTGGCATCGCTGCTGCTGCCATCGCTGGCCGCTGGCAACGCCAACAGATTGTCACCCAAATTGCAATTGTCCTTCAGGCTGCTGCATGTGGGATTTGCCACAGCTGCCGCTGCCGCTGCGGCGCCATCGGCAGCGTTCAATGCTCGATTGGAGCTGCAGCAAAGGCAGACCAAAAGCAGTGCAAACACTAAATTTCTTTGACACATTTTTGGTGTATTTAAATGAGGCAAACTTTTCGATTTTGTTTTTGGGTGCACTCAAATGGCACTCATCACAACTTTGTGTGGCAACTTTAGAATAACAGCAAAAAAAAAAATGGTAGAAGAATCACTTTAAAGTCGTTTAGTTTTTTTTTGATCGTAGTATGTTGCTTCTTCTTCTTTCGGCGTTATCGCGCCCGAGTCGAAAGATGGGGGAGGAAAAAAAGAGGAGGAGGTAGATACTGTGATATTGTGGTGGCGACGACTAATTCCAACGACCGCCAAGACGAAACATTCAACGTCAACTGATTGTCCAAGTGCCGCCAACCGTACGAAGACCGCTCAAAACGCCGCCGTTGCCAAAGCTTCGTCTCGTTGCTTCGCAGCTCGCTGATTCGGCTCGAGTGTGTATGTTTGTGTTTGTGATCGTGTGTCTTTTTTTTTTTTTTGTAGTAGCCACAATTCGTATTACAAAACCAAATGCAAACCGAATTTTCAAGCTGAGCTGAACTGAGCTTTAGCTCTTATTCCCATTCCCATTCCCGATTGCCACTCTTATTTGCTGCCGTTGCTGCTGTTTCGCATCTCGCCAAGAATTGGCCCGGCTTTGATTGCATTGGCTTTCGTGTCGAGCATACGCGAATCAATTACGGCACATTAAATCCGTAAAGTGTACAAAACTGACCACAACCGTTGTTGTTGTTCGTTTGCACTCTGTGTTTTTCTCTCCTAAACTCTAAACTCCCCAATTTGTTGTCTGATCGATCTCCCTCAATTTGCGTCAATTTTGTGCATTGTGTGATTTCCCACACTCTTTGATAGAACTGTCAATTTTTGCCACAGACACACAATTTTGAGAAACACGTATTGCATTTGCAATAGGAGCTCTAATAACGCATTCAAATGCCTTTTTTTTTCGCAAGGCTTACAAAAAATTTCAATTAAATTCTCAAAAATAATACCCTGTAATCATTGATTAAAGCGAAAGTGTTTGGTGCTTTACGTTGCGATTGCAAAAACCTGAAAACAAGTCTTTAATTTATGTTAAATTGAGAGTGAATTATGTGACGAACATTGTGTGAAATGAAGCAAACTGTCTCGATTGTGAAATTTAACATATTTGTTCTGAATTGCATTCGAAATCATTTATCAGATTAATTTTCAGCACATCTTTGCATGATTTGCATCTTTTTGCATAAACTCAATATTCCATATATTGATTTCAAATTATTTCGGTGACTTTTCCCTTTCAGCAACAGAACAATATCTTTATTCAGTTGCCAAGTTGTCTGCCAAACTTGAGAATATGCTAAATAATTAGTCTGGCTTGAGCTTATAATAAAGGCCAAGAAATTAAATGCCAAAAAATTGAATGCAAATCAAATTCTCCACGTTAAACAAAATATCAAAAAGCAATGGAATTTAATGCATGTGAAAAACTTCATAAAACAAAATATCAAAATATTATACAAACTGGTTTTTGTGTCAATAATTTGTATATTCTAAATTAATAGTAAATTTAGTTTTAAAATAAACAGAATAGAAAAACAACAGTTTAAATTAGTGAATATTCAAAAAATTGGTTAACATTTAGTTTTGAAATTAACTGAATTTAAATTAGTAGTAAATTCAAAATTAAAAGTAAATTTAGCTTATAAAATAAATACTATATTCAAAATGAATTGGAAATTGAGTTTTAAAACAAAATCTAAAAGAAACCCATCTGATTAAATTAGCGAATATTATATACAAAATTAGTTGCAAATTTAGTTTGCAAAATTAAATCAAATTAGAAAGGCATCGGATTCGATTATATTTGGTTAATTATGCGATAACAACATTTCACTAACGAACCAGTTCTAAATTTTGTTTGTAAACTCATCTTCATTTCGTACTTTGTTCTATATTCTTAGATGACTAAGAATGGAAATGAGTTTGTGTTTGCTAAACAGTTGAATTTCCTTAAAAACAAAGTCCAACAAATTCGAAAAGAAAACATTTCGATGCTCGATTTGCATAACGTTTCGATTTGTTTTAGGGGTTCTAACATGTTTATTTGTTTACGAACCAAATAAAGAAACATAATAATACTATTATAGAGTAGTATAAAGTATATATTAAGTAGCTGACCGCCTCGAAACTAGGTCAGCGAAAGATGTTCTAGTCTTTGCTGACGACAGCATGATATGTCAAAAAAAAGAATTGAAATCATATCTAGGTTACGCATAGTTAATGAAAACTGACTGACTGACTGACTGGAATATATAGTAGTCGAGTTCTTTTCGATTCAGTTGAACTGCGGTTGCTGAAAAGTGGTTGATAAGCGATTTTGCAATTGGCCAAAGCGCAGCTCGATCAACTGGCAAAAAGTCTACAAATAATTATAGCCAAGGTATTGGCCAACGCAGCAGCAATCGCAGCCGCAGCTAAAGACAACAACTTGTTTCTTCAGTTGTGTGTGTGTTTCTATGTGTGTGCTTTTTTATGCCTCTCTCGCGAGACAAGCGCCTATAAAATTCAGAAAACAACAACTTACTGAATAATCTGAGTTTCATAAGGCCAAACAGCTGGACAAAAACCAATTGCTGCGCAAGCAAAGAACCAGCAACAAATCTCTTATGGTCGATAATTCGTCACTCTTTCGATTGAATCGAATGTTGAAATCTCTTCTCTCGTTTCCTAAGGAATCGATGATTCATTTTCAATATTTAAGCCATTTAAGAAATTCTTTTGTTTTTGAAAAGAACGTCTACATACGTACTGGTCTTAGTTGGTTTGTCTGGCAACCTGTTATATTTTGTGCTCGGTGATATAGTTTGAATTTAGCAATATGCCAATATACCAAATAAAGCCTTTGGTATATTTTTAGTATTTTTAACTCTATGATATACTTTGAATTTAGTACTGTGACAATATATCTTAGTATATTTTTAGTATTTCAATATTTTTAGTTTTATTCAAAATGGAAAGCCGGTATCTTTCAGTCGTATTGTTCTTTTAAGCGATCTCAATATAGAATCTTCGGATTTGTAACTAATTGATTGCCAAAGTGGGAAATAATTTTTATAGAAAGTTTTTTTTATATGCAATAAAATTTAATTTATAAATTCAATTCATTCGATTTTAAAGTTTATTTAAGAACATAAGAAAACATTCTTGAATTTTTATTAGCCACACTAAAAATCAATCAAATAGCATTGAAAAATAGTCGTTAGGAATCTGCTTTTGATTAGTTTATAGTCGTTAGGAATCTGCTTTTGATTAGTTTATTTTATTTTCAGAATTCTACACAGAAGTATTCTAGAAATTTAAGCAAAATATCTTGATAAATTTTTTTTGTAATAAAACATTTGAAAATTTTGTACAAAATTAATTAAATATTTCTGCTAAAAATGTTGACATTGCTTAGTTTAATCATACCAAACATTACTCTATGAATTTCTGATGCAGTGTTGCATACTTGCCTTTAAAAGGTTGTTGATTTATTGTGGCAGAGTATCGATATCGAGTTCCGCAAAAAGCGCCAAGAATCGCCCAATGAGGGCCACAATTAGTTGTGTGTTTTTGTCCGCGGGATGACGTCGCTGAAATGCAGCAGCAGATGCGAAATGTGCTGATGATGAGTATTGAACACACAAACTGGACGGCTTAAAGGCTTAACTCTGAAGTGTGCTTAAAGCAAATGACATTTTGTGGCATGTGGCAGGCAGCAGCTGTTGGAGAACAAAACAAAAAATATCTACAACAGCTATGAAGTGCAATAAACATAAAATAACGAAAAAAAAAAACCTGACGCAAGTGCATTGAAAGTGAGCCTGGTTGCCAATATCAAATTACCCAAGCGCCTGCCCACAATTTGCAGCTCGCTTAGCCATAAATATCGAGAGTCGAGAGTGGCAAAGGGGGGCGAGAGTGAAGAGTGGAGAGTGGCGAGCAGCTAGCGAGTGGTCGGTCTTTGCCACTGAAGTCGTTGAGTTGCAAGCTCGATTCTTGCGACAAGTAAATTGCGAACGGAACGGTACGAAACGGAAAGGAATAGGAGGCAGCAACCGATAGACCACATAGATCACATTCTCTTTGCGGACCAGAGTCAGCGGCGACGGCGGCGGCAATTAGGCCGACCGGTGGCCAAGAAAGAATGTGGCAATGTGCTGCTCTAAGAGTTGTTGTTGTTCTTCTTGTTGTTGGTGCTTGAACGAGTTTGGTTCCGCGGAACCAGCACAAGAAGCGGTGAAGTGTATTGGTGCGTTTGCCACACGCTTTTCAAGTGGCAAGCAGCAAGCAGCAACAGGCAACACACAACACACAACAGCCAATGTACAGTGAACGCAATCCAAAGCCAGCGGCGAATTTGATTTAGTTGCCTTAGTTGCACTTGCCGCGATGTTGCAAGTTCTTGTCGTCGTCGTCGTCGTCGTCGTTGTTGGCAATTCAAATGCCGCTTTTTGGCTTTTCGGCATTTTCGTGCGAAATTCATTTTGAAAACAAAAACAAACGTACAAATTACGATATGCGCCATGCTTTATTTCGCTCTGCTTTGGCTGAGGAAACGCACCAAACAAAAGGTCGCGCTTCATTGATGATTAGTTCTTGTTTACACAGCGACAACAAGCAAAACCCAAAACCCAAAACTCAAACAAAACACAGTCAGAGTCAGAGTCAAAGCATAAAACACACTACAATTTGCGGCAGGTCATGAAGCAGCAGCGTGTCCAAAAAGGTAACAACACAGACACAAGCACGACACGAAAGAAACAAACCAGAGCTAAGCCAGCGGAGTAAACTAATTTACAAACTTTGGTCTTCAAAATTTGTGAGGCGGATCCAACAATTTGGCAGATAAATTGAAGTCTCAAGTTCGCTGTTTAATTGCAATTAAATAGATAAAATTGTTGCCAGCCTGACAATGTGGTATATTCATTTTGACTCTATAGTATATTTTTGACATTCTAGTATATTCATTTTCACTCTATGGTATATTTCTCACATTCTGGTATATTCATTTTGACTCTATAGTATCTTTCTCACATTCTAGTATATTCATTTTCACTCTATGGTATATTTTGAATGGTGTACTAGAGCAATTTACCAATTAAAGCTTTAGTTATTTTTTTTATATACATATATGGTATATTATAAATGTAGTACTTTATGAATATACCAAATATAGTCTTTGGTATATTTTTAGTATTTATGCGGTATTCATTCAAAATTGATGATGGGTATATTAGCGTGTATTTACATACGTAGCAGAAATTTGAGTATTTGGTGGTATAATTTTGGTATATATGTAAAATACTCTTTTTGTGAAAATGGGCATATTTTGTACACTTGACATATTTGAGGTATAGTACCATATATATATACCAAATATAGGCTTCAGTATATTTTTCAGAATTTTTATGGTATATTTGATATATTTGAGGTATAGTACTATATCTATATACCAAATATAGCCTTCGGTATTAATTGTTTAGTATATTTTTCAGTATTTTTATGGTATATTGATTTGGTATATTTGATATATTTGAGGTATAGTACTATATCTAAATACCAAATATAGCCTTCGGTATTTGTTTAGAATTTTTGCGGTATATTTATTTAGTATATACATATTTAAAATAATTCCCATATCTATCATACTTTAAAAATTTACAAAGTACTATATCAATATATCAATTTTGAATTCAGTATATTTTCAGTATTTTTGCGTTATATTTAATCGGTATATTTTAAGAATAATACCGCACACTTGACTGTAACATAGCTTTATCACTTGTTTTTCAGCTTGTTTATTAAATGCATTTATTTACAAAAAAAAAATTCTGTAATCCATTTTTTTTTTTTGGTTTTTTGTATGATTTTTGAAATTTTATCCACTGTTGTCGGTAATAAGATTAAACCAGTTCGATGCAAACTATGCAAATGCAGAGCCCTTTTCTTTGTCATCAAAACACACACACACAAATGCAAATGCATACAATATGCATAGAAACAGAGAAGGGGGAAGGGAAAATATCGACAGCAAATAGTGGAGTTGAAAGTGAGACCGACAAAGAGTTTAACAAAAAATTGTTAGCTTGTTAACTTGCATTGGCATTGGTGCAGCGAAATAGAGGAAATATGAATAGTATTAAAGATTATATGGAAAAGTTTTTATTTCGCAACATTTCCGATTGTTGGAAACATTTAACAAAATATGAGAAGCTAATAAGATTTGAGAGTTTGAAGTGTTCAAACTTGACTGAGACTGAGACGTGTTTACGTTAGCGTGTTGAAACATGTTTGTGCTTGTCAAAAATTCGCTATGCAACTGCGACTAGTTCTCTGTGCTCCTCTCTCTCTCTCGCTCTCGCTCTGCCTTCAACTAAACTGCCTAACGTAATTTTAGGTTATAGGTTGCAAACCCATCACAAGTCAAACAAACTTCAGTGCGTTCAAAATTGCCGTGGGAAAAGCGATCTGCAAGGTGCGAGGGGGAAGCCGGGAGGGCAAAGCAATCAAGCTGGTGGCAATCAAGTTGCTCGCCTAAGTCATTTGCCTGCAAGTTGCTCGCTTAAGTCTTTTGTTTTTCATTTGCTTTTGGCACGTGAATGCGCATGACGGTGGCCGCCTCGCTCGCTCCATTTATATTGGCAGCCATTTGTTATTGCTTATATGCGACTAAATAAAATTAGTTTTCTGTTTTTTTTTTTTTTTTTTTTTTTGGTTTTTAATACTGCATTTGGGGTCGCTTTCGTTACGTTGAGTTTGCGTTTGCGTTTGGTGTCGTTTCGTTTGCGTTTCGTTTCGTTTCGTTTTTCGTTTGCAGCGACCTTGGCAATTGTAGCCCATATTCGACAATCGCTGCAACGATTCGTATCTGGAATTTTAAATAGTCTTGTCTTGAATGCTTCATGTTGCGAGCAAGTAGCTTGTGTCTTGTCTCTTGTTTGTTGTTTGTTGGCTTTTGACCAAATGACGATAATAACATACATCGCATTTAGTGCTGGTGCCTTGTGGGCGGCAAGCGGAGGGGGCGGAGAGGGCAAAGGTATTCTGCAGTAGATGTGGGGATGAAGGGCGATTCGATGCCAAGCTAAGAGCTAACTCTTTGAAGGGCACTCTCTGAGCTGTGAGCTGATCCAATCAAGCTGCACAGCGAACACAGTCGCAAACCAGATCTCCAGACTCCGCTGTTTAGGTTCAGGTCCAAGCGGAGGGGCATTAGGCATTGTTTTTAATTGGCTCTTTGTCTAATTAACAACTCACAATTTAATACACAAACTTGTCTCTGCGACTAATGCAACGCATCTAAATTTAAATTACGCTTCGCAATTACTTTTAAAACGAATCATACAACACAAACAAACAGACGAAACAAATTAAATATAAAATATCAGAATTTGTATACCTTTAAGCATTATTGTTCGACTTCGACTTCGACTTCGACTTACTTAACTACTGCTTTTTAGTATGTGCACTAAAAATTTCATGAAAGGAGGGTTGCTTGATTTCTGCGGGCAAAGGTGTTTACGCTTTTTTCAAATACGTAATTGAAAATCTAAAAAAAATATTTCAATTGCACACAGTGAGAAAAAATGTAGATGGAAAAGGAGATTTCAAATCCAGATTTCAGATTTTTGAAATACGTAATTGAAAATCTAAAAAAAATATTTCATTTGCACACAGAAAGAAAAAAATATAGATTGATTTTAGATTCAAATACGCAATTGAAAATGTTAAGAAATATTTCAATTGCACACAAGGAGTATAAAATGTAGATTGAAAATTATATGGCAAATCTTGATTTAAGATTTTTTCGATCTTGCTTCAATTTTGGCATCACATAATATTGCTCAAAGATTTTATTTTTGATTTTATAACGCTTATCCTTTTTCTGTATATTTGTACAGTTGAAATAAATAATTGAAAAAATCTTTGTTTTAATAGATGTTAAAACAATAAACAATTTTTGAATACAAGCATTTTATTTATGAATATTTCGAACAAATTTTTGCGTGCATTTTGTTAAACGTATTCTAAAGAAAAGTCACAATTCAATTACTGAAAATTATGTTTCAATAATTCTTACATCTATTAAATACAGGATTTTTTCAACCTTGTTATGGGAATTCTTTACACAAATGTAGAGTATTTAATAACATACTTATGCATTGTAAGTTCCTTTCCCTTTGCTTTGATTTGCGTATATTTTTTGTTAGCTACAAATTTAATGTGCAATTAAATATATAAAATGAAAAACCCGCAAAACAAATAAACATTTCATTTAACTTTGTCATTACTTTACTGCCTTTGGTAAATAAATTTGATTGGCGCTCTTTTTTTGTTGGGCTGATACGGCATAGAATGATTTCTTATTTTTAGATTGGACTTTGAAGCTTTGCCTAATTTTTCTACTATGAGTGGATGAGTTTGCCGGGGGAGAGAGAGAGAGAGAGAGAGGGGAACGCAAGAGTGTTAAGTGAATGGTCAGTCAACAAAAGTTGGTCATCACAATCGTTCACTCAGTCAGTCAGTCCCTCAATCGGGCAATCTTTAATGTCAATGGCATGCCAGAGGCAGCCAACGCCCAGTTCATCTCACACACACACACACACTCACACACACACACACACACACACACACTCACACACACACACACCTTTCGTTCTCTGTTTCAGTCATCAGCGTAACATACTTGTTATACATGCATGTCTTTAATTCTCTTTGAGAATCATCTATGCAAAGCTCTTGTCCTAGGAAATTTAGTTAAATAACTTTGCACTACACTTTGTACACTCAAAGAAGAACTTGTTTTTTTTAGTACTATGCAATTATCATTTACAGGGTATCATTTTTTTAGGTTTTGTATACATAAAAAAGTTTACATGGTATCATTTTTTTTTAATTTTGACGCGCTTTTTATTGTATTTATAACACAAATTCACAGCTTATTAATGTAGTTTATATTTCAAGTATATTTTATGCTCTTGTTTCTTTTCAATACACATAAATATTTAAAGGGTATAAATTTTTTTTTTAATTTTTATTGATAACTATATTGAGCGATTATTAATGTAGATTTATTTTTTTTAGTACTATCCAATTTTCCATATACACTAATATTTAGAGGGTATCATTTTATTTTAATTGTTGTGTTCTTAATCGATTCTTATTCTTAACTTAATTCATAGATTATTAAGGTCGCTTTCTTTGTTGTAGTACTATGAAATTTACCAAATACACAAATATTTACAGGGTATCACTTTTCTTAAATTTCAAATTGATTTTTATTGTATTTATGACTTGTTTCACAAATTATTAATGTACATAGCTCATATTTCAAGTATATTTTATGTTCTTCTTTCTTTTTAATATTTACAGGGTATCATTAATTTTTTTATATTATATTTATTTTTATATATTTGTTTTTTTTTATTTTTTTTGGTATTCATAACTTAATTCATAGCTCATATTTCAATCATATATTTTGCACTCAATATTTTGCACCTTTTTAAAGGGTATATTTAAGTCGCTTTTCGTTACGGTTTTTGATTAAGATTACTGGGATGAGTTTGTCCCGGGTTTGTAAAGAAGAAGAAGAAGTGGAAACCTGTTCAATTAACAGCAATGTTGTCACCTTTTGCTAATGTCAACTTGCCTGGAGTTGGGTTTTATTTAATTGAAGTCAGCTTGAAGAAGAACAAGGAAGAGCCAAGCTAAGATAGCTCTGAACGAGCTCAGTGACCAATTCGCTTGACTCGTTTCAAACCCACAGGCAATAAATCTACAATGTACGCTTGTAGAATCTTCCCCAACAACAACAAGTGAATGCAAAATAAACATAACAACAACAACAATGACAATTCGACAACAATTTGAATGCTATAAAAGCGATTTATGAGCGCGTTTTTCACGCCTCTTACTCACACACAAAAGCTCACAAAAACGCTGAGACTGAAGCTGAGACCGAACTACGCTGTACTAAACATAACTCGCCTCCACTTAAAATTCCCTCGACAAGTTCAAGGCATTGTCATAAACACAAAAAAAAAAGAAGAACAAAAAAATACAAAAACTAAACTGAGATTTATGTTTACAACTCGCAGAAGCCAAAACAAAACTCAAGAAGAAAACGCAATAATATGCCAAAAAACTTATCAACGAATTCCAAATATTTTAAGTAGTTTCAGCTACCCTGTAATCTAAGATCGTTGGTTAGTTGAAGACCAAAAACTAAAAAGTTTTACCTTTAATTTTCTCATTTCCGCTGCGCTTTAACTTTAAAATGTTTCATCTCGAAGTTTAAGCTTTAAATTTCCGAAACTAATTTCACAGGGTATTTCGTAGTGTAGCCCACTTTTAATGTTTGTTTTCTTTTGCTTACATCAGCGATGCTTGTTTTGCCATTTGCTTAATTCTATTTCCATTTTTTTTTAATGAAGACTTTCCGGCACACAAGGAACTAACCTTTGCACCGTACGTTGAGCTTTAAAGGAACCTCGATGCTTGATTCTTGAAATTATTGGCAAACAACTTCTGGACTACTTAATCAATCATTATGATTAGTATAGTAGTAAATTATTAGCTTTAGGGTTTCTTATTGGATTTATGTGTTTTGTTATGTGTGTTTGAAAGTTGTTCAAACTGCCGAAAGCTTTTAAATACCGCGCAAATTAATTGAAGTTGGATTTTTTATGCGATTGATTCGCGTGTTCGCTTCAATAATTTGCATAATTTGAACGATCATTGTGACTGTCTGTCTGACTATTCGAATAGTTCACTTAGGGACACAGACTGCGCCCTTTAGTTGCTGTTGTCTGTTAAATTTATTGCCAAAACAAGCAAAAGCAAAAGCAAACGAAAGCAACAGATCGTATCGCGATTGACTTCAAAGAGATCGATCAATTGATGTGCTATTATTTGCAAATTATCACACGCTTCTCTCTGTTTTGTCGCGTCCTTCAAATCCCATGATATACATATATTATTATTATTATCATCATCATCATCATCGTTGAGATCGAACTGAGTATTTGCCCGGAACTGGGCGCAACTCACTGAGGCGCGTCGAAGTACTCAAAGATGATTCCAAAGGTTTCGAACTCTCGCTGAAGTCTAGACCAAATTTTCCAGACGAAATACCAAAGCAACTACTGAGTCATCACCAAAAGATGCGGATAAAGTAATCGCAATGGAGCTTGACCACCTCTCCGCCCGCCCTTCTGACAATATTTTCCATTTTAGGTTTATTTTTGACTTTTTTTTTTGGCTTTTTGCAAAGTCATCGTTGTACACTCGACTTTACGATCGCTTCGTATTGATTTAGCTTAACTGATATTTGGTCAAGTCTCTGTCAACGGAAGTCCAAAGCGTTGTCCAACACACAGAGTCTTTAAATATTTGCTCAACTTATTTGGACGGCTTTGGATTGAAGCTGAATACACAATTCAATCACATGTTTAGGTGCTTCAATCTGCTTGAATTAAAAGTGATGTCAAAGTAAAGAGGAAGTGTGAAGAGGGAATGGAAGAGGATTCGATTCGAAGGATAAGATAATAGAAGGGAAATATTTACTCCTTTGTTTACAAATTTTAAAAAATATACTTCGAATTAGAGATTGAAAAATGAATAAGATATTTCTGTATAAAACAAGCTACTTCTGCATCTTTTAGTCAAAGAGAAATATCATTTCTATGCAAATTAAAAATATTCGTTTAATTTACAAATGTTATAATATTTTTCGAATCAGAGATTGATAAAGCGAATAAGATATTTCTGTATAAATCAATATACTTTTTGCATCAATATACTTTTTCTTTTAAGAAAGAATGTGCACTTAGTTTACAAAATTTTTTACATACATTTCGAATCGGAAATTAAAGAAATTAATAAGGTATTTCTGTATAAAACAAGATATTTTTATATCTTTTAGTATTTATGAAATACATAATGCAAAAATGATTTTTCTCTTTAGAAGGAAAATATTCACTATATTTACAAATTTTAAATAATTAAGGTTGGCCAAAAAGTCTTGCGGTATTTTTATTGAATTTTCAATTGTTCATAAAATTGGTTATAATAATGCGATTTAAGTCAAATATTCGCCGTTTTGTTCGATGACGAGTTCCCAACGAGATGCCAACTTCATAATGCCCCTCTTATAGAAGCTCTCTTCCCTATTGGCAAAAAACTCGGAGAGCCAATTTTCACAGGACTCTCTTGTGGCCAACTTCCGACTACCAAGCTCGTTGGCCATGGACAGAAATAGGTGGTAATCACTTGGTGCGAGATCCGGACTATACGGTGGATGCAAAAGAACCTCCCATCCGAGCTCCCGGAGCTTCTGGCGCGTCACCAAATATGTGTGTGGCCTGGCGATGTCCTGATGGAAGACAATTCGGCCTCTGTTGATCAAAGATGGACTCTTCTGCATGAGTGCTGCATTCAAGCGGTCCAGTTGTTGGCAGTACAGGTCCGAATTGAGCGTTTGGCCATAGGAGAGGAGCTCATAGTGGATGATTCCCTGCTAATCCCACCAAACACACAGAAGAACCTTCCTGGCTGGTAATCCAGGCTTGGCCACCGTCTGGACAGCTTCACCGCTTTTCGACCACAACCGTTTGCGCTTCACGTTGTCGTAAGTGATCCAATTTTCATCACCAGTCACCGTCCGCTTCAAAAACGGGTCGATTTTGTTGCGATTCAGAAGCGATTCGCATGCATCCATACGGTCAAAAATGTTTTTTTGCGTCAAGTCGTGTGGCACCCATACATCTAGCTTTTTTTTTAATCCAAGCTTCTTCAAATGGTTTAAAACGGTTTGATGACTCATGCCCAGCTCTTGGCCGATGCTACGGGTGCTACTATGCCGATCTCTTTCGATCAATTCGGCGATTTTATCGCAATTTTCGACGACAGGCCTTCCGGACCGTGGCGCATCTTCGACCACCTCCACACCAGAACGAAAGCGTTGAAACCATCGTTATGCGGTGGAAATGGAAACTGTATCGGGTCCATAAACTGCACAAATTTTATTGGCAGCATGAGTTGCATTTTTGCCTTTATCGTAGTAGTACTGTAAAATATGCCGTATTTTCTCTTTACTTTGCTCCATGTTTGTGACGCTATAACTCACGAACGACTCAAGACAAACAACAATAAATCAAACACGTGTTAGCGCGGGAAAAGAGCTTTCCAAAAAGGAATCGCATGAACCGATTCGATAAATAGAACTAGAACTACGCGCTTGCAAAAACACCTATCGGAAATACCGCAAGACTTTTTTGCCAACCTTATATTTCGAAAAGAGAAATGTTTAAAACAATTCTTGCTTCTGTTAAGCACGCGATACTTTTGTATCTTTTGGTATTTATTACAAAAATAATTGTTATTTATCTTCATACAATTTACAAATTTAACAAATGTATTTCAAATCAGAAATTCATAAAATGCATAGGATATTTATGCACAAAATAATTCTTTCTTCCGCTAAAGATACTTTGGTATCTTTTGGTATGAAGAAATGTCATTTCTAATAACAAAATGTTATATTATTCTTAGAAACAACTATTAAAGAAATGCATTTGTTATTTCTATACAAATCAATTCTTTCTTCCGCTTAAGATACTTTTGTATCTTTTGGTATGTATTACAAAAATAATTGTTATTTCTCTTCAATATGAAAATATTCATATAATTTACAAATTTTACAAATATATTTCGAATCGGAAATTCATAAATTGCATTCGGTAATTATGCACAAAACAATTCTTTCTTCCGCCAAAGATACTTTTGAATCTTTAAGTATTTATTACAAAACAAAGTGTCGCCGAAATGTAATTAGTTTCTTGATGGATTGACAAGAGAATTGACTCGACGATATATTCAATACAATGGCAGACTGCATCAGATAAAAACAATATTAGCTATCTCTCTATCTGCAGCTTTGTTCAGCTTTGAGTGGAGTTGAAAAGCCAATTAAAGCTGTATACTATAACATATATTATACATTTTTAACATACAATACAGCAGTAAACTGATCGCCAGATTGAACATGCACATATGTGTTTCTCAGTGCTGTCAGATTTGTAATTTATGTTAATTTCGGCATAGGGAAATTCCGAATTCGTTTCAAGCAATTGCCAGACTTAAAGTAGCTTCGCACAAGCTACGTGCATTGAAACAAAAATCAAAAAACAAAACTCCAAAATACGCTCATATACAGGTAGTCAATGGGACGGTCGAGCGTTGACTGATAAAAGCCAAATAATGAAGATAATCTGTGTGCTATGCAGTTAACATTTGCATATTCAATTTGTCGTGGAAATTGAAAACTGAAAACTAGAGACTGAGAAAACAGGTTTTGCCGAAAAATAACAATTTTATTTTCGACGTTGTAGGCGGTCATAGGTTGGGTCAAAGCTTTTGTCAGCGCGTTCAAATCACAAGCGTCATCAGTATTGACAGCGCCCCCTGGCGACGAGCAGCGAGACAGACGGACAGACAGACAGACAGCCAGCTGCATTGCATTTGTGGAGCGTGCGTTGTTAAGCAGTTTTTGGTATGCCAAGGTCAAGATCGGATGCGATGCGATGCGATGTGTGTTGTGTTGTGTGTTGTGTTTTGATGCATTCGCATTGAAGACTGTTTTATAGACGAAGAGAGGGGCGATGAAGGGGCTGGGGCTGCTGTCTCGGCGTTTTGATAATATTTCCCAGATCCACAATCTACTTAGCATAAGCATCAAAATGAAATACAAAACAAAACCTAATATGAATGCAAATGCAGCGAACTGTAAATATGATAAATACGATTTTTCAAGAGCATTGCAAAGACCTCACCAAGGCAACAAACTCGAAACTCATTGTAGACTCATTGATTTGAACTCTTACATCAACAATTTTAGGTATATTTATTTGTACTTTTACATTAACAATAACAAAACATTGTGAATATCGCATAGAAGTTGAGTATAAAATACGTTTGTTCTTTATGGTATATTTTGTACTATATGGTATGTTAAGAATGAATGAATGATATACCAAAAAAAAAAACATGCATAGGTATATTTGTAGTATTTTTTAGGTATATTAATTTGTACTATTACATTAACAATTGCAAAAGCAAAACATTGTGAATATCGCATAGGAGTTGAGTAAGGAATTCTTTTGTGTTTTATCTTATATTTTTAACTATATGGTATGTTAAGAATGAATGAATGATATACCAAAAAAAAACATGCATCGGTATATTTGTAGTATTTTTTAGATATATTAATTTGTACTATTACATTAACAATTGCAAAAGCAAAACATTGTGAATATCGCATAGGAGTTGAGTAAGGAATTCTTTTGTGTTTTATCTTATATTTTTAACTATATGGTATGTTAAGAATGAATGAATGATATACCAAAAAAAAAACATGCATCGGTATATTTGTAGTATTTTTTAGGTATATTAATTTGTACTATTACATTAACAATTGCAAAAGCAAAACATTGTGAATATCGCATAGGAGTTGAGTAAGGAATTCTTTTGTGTTTTATCTTATATTTTTAACTATATGGTATGTTAAGAATGAATGAATGATATACCAAAAAAAAACATGCATCGGTATATTTGTAGTATTTTTTAGATATATTAATTTGTACTCTAACATTAACGACTGTAAAAGGAAACATTGTGAAAATCGCATTGAAGTTAAGTATGAAATACCTTTGTACTAATTGGTATATTTTGTACTATACGGAATATTTAGAATGTACAACTATATCTATATAGCAAATATAACCTTTAGTATATTTTTGTATTGTTGCGGTATGTTCATATGGTATATTTAAAAATAATACCGCATTTTAAATGTGGTACTATACAAATAAAGCCTTTGGTATATTCTTAGTATTTTTGCGGTATGTCAATATGTTACATATTAAAAAAAATACAATATTTTTTCTATATCAAAAAATTAAGTAAGATCGTCTGTGTATTTTTTTTTAGTATTTTTTCAGTATATTTCAAGAATAATACCGCACAGATTTGCTTTTATTCAAGCCGGGTTGCGGGTATCTCACAGTCGAGCACACTCCACTGTAGGCTACGGTATATTTGTTTTTTTTTTCGGAATTTTAATTTGGTATATTAAGATTTATAACGCAATGGTTTGCTTTTATTCTAACTGGATAGCGGATATTTCTTAGTTGAGCACACTCAATTGTAGATTTCTTACTAGCACATATTTATTTCTCTAACTACTCGCAAATCTTGTAAAACGCAGTTGCAGTGCAGCGCTCCAGACTCCGCACACAGTTCAGTTGCTTCAATTATTATGCCAACGAAATGCTTAACAAATTTCACAAGCATCACTTGACAAATGCCAAAGTTAGTCAAACTAATTAGTGTTGTTAGTTTGTTTGTGTTTCTTTTTTTCTTTACCTCTTGTCTAAATGTTACTGTTGGCTCAATTGGTCTGCAGCGTGCATAAATAAGTGCAGAAAACGATATCATTAATTCCAAAAGAAATAAAATTAAAATACTGCTATTGTCGCGATGTTGAGTGGTTGTCTGTGAACTGGATAAGGCGACAGCGACACGTCCCAGCGATCACGTTCAAGTGCGTAATATCAACCCGATGCGATGCAGCATTAAACTTGGTCAATTGGGCAATCTGTTGGCGATCAACAACCATCGTTGTCCATCGTCGTCCATCGTTCCATTGACAATCTTGGCTGACAGCTCGTCGAACACGTGGATGGCCAAACGAAACTGTCCCCAAAAAACGGGGGCGGCGACCTTCAACACTGCGTTGGGGGGAATGTCCAACAAGTTGTGCATATGCCAATAACATTTGCGAAAATCTAAATTATAGATGGACTTTGTGTTGTAAATAAAACGTAATATTCATGATGTTGTATTTATAGAGTTGATCTAAGATATTTATTGCGATTGAACCTGTTCTTAAGCCGAAAATCTTATCATCGTTTGTTACAACATCCAAAGTTGACCCCTCCGACTGGTTTCTCTTCATTGATTTATGTGTACACCATTTCGGTTTCATTGCTTTGATATTCTTCAAGCGGAACTTGCTTTTCGAATATAGCAAAATGCCTAAAAGTATTCCACGCAAAAGTATTGACCAAACGCAGCCCAGCGAAACTTATGAATGATGTGCTTATCTGTTGATTTTATTTCTATTTTTAGCGCTACTTTGTCGACTATTCAAGAGTAGTATTCATAAAACGTCTTGTATGTGTGTTTGGTCAACATTATCTAAACATGTTCTAAGTAAACAACACAGCAAGATGGTTAGTTTGCGTAGTGATTAGAGAATTCATACCTTGACTTATTAGCATAACATATAAATTGAAATCGAGCCGGTTTGCAAAAAAATAGCATTCATTTAAATATACTTGAGTATTTATAGATTTCACCGAATGAGTGTGAACTTGTTTGGGCAACAAACTTCTAAATTGAGAATTGAAGTTATTGAATGAAAGAAGAATAAGATTTGTAGAATGCACAACAGAGGTCAACTTCTGAGGGAAATTTTGTAATTCAGGACGAATAAGAAAATTTTTTAGAATGTAGAACAGAGATAAAATTCTTAAAGAAATCCTAAACTTCAGGACAAAGAGGAAAATTTAAATATACATCAAAATAAAAGTAGCAAAAGAATAATCTACAATTCAAATATCGATATTGTACTACATTCAGAACATATACTCGTACAGTACAAAATATACCAGCTTTTTAGCCCCAGCAATTAAGACCCAATTGCAGTAGGCGTTTTTTTCGCCACACAAATGTATTTCTTCAACTTTTATCTGATCCAACCAAATATTCAGGAATTATAAGAACTGTAGTTATTATTGCATATATCTAGCTTCAAAATCACGCTTGTTATTAGAGTTTTATCAATTTTCGGGAGCGGAAGTGGGCGTGGCAAAAATTTGAAACAAACATGCGAGCAAACAAAACAAGTGCACTCGAAAATTATATCTCTGTCTCTTATAGTCTCTCAGATCTAGGTGTAGATACAGACGGACAGACAGACAGACGAACATGACTATATCGTCTCGGCTGATCAAGAACAAATAAATATTACATACATTTCCTGCAAGCATAAAGTGATAATTCTATAGCACGCTTAATAATTAAATTTCGATAAAAGTCAGCTGCAAAATGAATCTGTAATGAGCTGTAAAAGTTGAAATATAAATTTCTGAACTTGAGTGTAGCAAACTAATCAAATTGCACACTTGCTAGCCAGATAAGTACACATTGATACTAGACGCCGGCTTTGCCGAACTTTGCACTGCATTTTAAATATAAGTGTGTCTATAGTAATAGTACACTGAAAAAGAAGAAGTTATAAAATCAAGATTTTGTCGCGATTCACACAGCATTTAAACCCGTCTTGGGTTCCCTTCTCATAGACTACAATGAAGAATGGTTTGCGGCAACTCAACCTACGAACGAAAATACTCAAAGCTAGATAAAATCTTTCTGGGAATTTCGATGGACTGCAGAATTTGGCAACCTAAAGCTAGTATTTTTTATCTTATTTCGAGAATTTGTTATTGTTTAATACTAATGTTCTAAGTTCTAAACATTTTTTTCTTAAAGTGATCTTATTTTAAGGACACACATTTGGTAAAGTGAACGTTCTTGATTTTATAAATTGATCATTTTTGCAGTGTAGTATTATTTGTAATAATAATTGGATTACAGAATTTTGTAACTTAAAAGTATTTTTGATCTTATTTTGTGAATTAGGAATTTTTTTAGACAGATGTTCTTAGTTTTAAGTTTCTTTATTTTAAGAACACAATTTTTTCAGACAAATGTTTTTTATTCTGAAACTAGTCTCTTATAACCAGTATTCTATGCAATACTGACTCGCAGCATTTAAAGACTGATCTTTTTTGCAGTGTAGTTTTATATACAATACAAATTTGCAGCATTGAAAACTAAGTGTCGATCGTTTGTCGAAAAAAAAAACAAGCTAATAAAGTGCAGATAAGATAGAAGTGAAACTAATGGACAGACTAGTCTGCAGTATAATGCATTTTATATTATATGTTATGATTCAATTTTGGATCGCAGTCTAAAATTGCAAGTATATACATATGTAATATAGTGTAGTCTAACCTCCGCTCGGCGCGCGACAAATTGACAGTGTTCGCTACATTATTTATGTGGGTCAGGTCCGACATTGTAACTCGTTTTGTTTTTCACATCGCAATACGCAATAAGCGAGGCGGCGACAGCTCACTCGCAAAGAGAGAGAGAGAGAGATGGATGGAGGGAGAACAACACCCCGCAATCGTTGTGTGTGTCTCTGATAGTTAAGCGAGTGGATCGCTCTCTTCTCTCTAGACAGGTTGTTGCTATTGTAGTAGTTAGTAATAGTTGTTGTTGTAGTTAGTTGTTCGTGTAATTGTAGTTGCATGTGCTCTACATTATGTCTTGTTGGACATAGACGAATCATCGTCTCAGTTGTCAAAGATTTACCGCTTTATACTCTTCTCACAACTGTTTTTTATAGCTGACTTTGAAATGAATTTTACCTGAATCAGGCATTTTAATTTAATTACTCAAAATGGGCGCGGCACAAGCGATTGGAGATTTGCAAACAAAAATGTTGCAAACCTTTGCTTAAAGTACAGCATTTTCGATACTCTTTAAGAACTTGCGTAAAATTAACGTGAAATTTGATATACAACAATTCTCTGACGTTGCATAATACTAGAAATATTTACTACATATTGTATGCAGAAAGAATTTCTTGAAAATGTTTATATTATATAAAAATCATAAAAACCAAAAATGAATCAAGCATTTGCAATTATCATTGTATATAAACAAATTGGCGGAATATTTAAAAAACTTGCCCAAAATTTCTTGAAATTTTATATATTATAAAACAATGCTCTGCTTTTATTTTTATATTTATTATTTCGTTTATGGAAATTATCGTGATGCATAATACTATAAATATTTGCTAAAAATTGTATGCAAAAAGTTGTTAAGCTGCTGAAATAGTATTGCTTGAAATTGTATCTAAAAAAAAACATATAATCATAAAAACCAGAAAATTATTAAGCATTTGCCATATTCATTATATATAGAAAATTTGTTGAATATTAAAAAAAAATACTTTAATTTTATTAAGAAAATTGTAGGCGGAAATTCTACGTCTCCTTTGATAAGTGATTCATATGGGAATTCTAAATTTTCATTTATTATATTTAATTTTTGTATTACGCAAATTTAAGCCAGAAATTCTATATTTACATTCTTAAGGGAATTATGCATTTTCTTTATTTTTATTACGAGTATTGGAGTTAGATATTCTATATTTACATTGACAATCGAATCTTATGGAAATTCTGCATTTTCTTTTATTTATTTATTTCCATTTTGATGTTGTAAAATCAAAACTTAATGCTTATTATGTGCTCAATAAATTGATGTACTTTTCTCGCTGCTCACTCTATTCAAAAATCACGTTATCTCTTAAGATTAGAGAGCATTTAAGGCGGCTTTTAAGAACTGAGTTAGTTTGTGGAAGTAGGCGCAGAACTTTTTTGCAGGGCATTCGCAAGTGCAGCAAACATTTTTCAGTCGGCAGCCACAGAAAGTGCTCAATCATCGTTGGAAGACTTGACAATGTTTTCATTTTTCAGTTTTTTTTTTCTGTGTTTTGCAACATTTAGCAATCGTTTAGTCGAGCTTCACAACGAGAACCGAACGGTTGTTTGATTCGCATTGTTGCAAGCGCCAAACACATAGAATTTTCTTTAAAAACTTGCAATTGATCAACGACGATGAATACGTTGGCATTGATTGCGTTCGCCTTGTGGGCGCTTTTCATGCGCTACTTGCCGCACATTTTGCGCTTCTTGCAGCTGCAACGCTTTAGTAAAACTTTGCCGGGTCCCAGCATTGGCGAGCTAATAGCGAATGTCAAAAAGGGGGGTAAGTAAGGGAGGAGAAGAACAACACAATGATCAAGTATGTAACATGCAACTTTGTCTTCGATGTAGAGATCCTCAATTGGCTGAAAGAGTTGCGAGAGCGACATGGTCCGGTGTTTCGCATTTGGTTCGGTAAGGATCTGATGGTGTTCTTCACCACGCCCGAGGACATTAAACAGCTGCTGGGCAACAATTCGCTGCTGCAAAAGTCACGCAACTACGAGTTAGTCCAGCCCTGGTTGGGCAAAGGTCTCCTCACCAACGGCGGAGAATCGTGGCATCGTCGTCGCAAGCTCTTGACACCTGCGTTTCATTTTCGCATACTCAGCGAATTCAAGGAACCAATGGAGGAGAATTGTCGCATCCTTGTTAGTCGATTGAAGCAGCATGCCGCAGATGGCAAACCCTTTGATATCTATCCGTACATCACACTCTTTGCCCTCGATGCCATCTGTGAGACGGCGATGGGCATCAAGAAGCACGCTCAAATGCAAAGCGATTCGGAATATGTGCGTGCGGTGCAAACGTAAGTGTGGCAACTTCGGACTTTGTATTTGCAACACTCTTTAATCTCTTTAATTTCTTCCGTAGCATATGCCACATCTTGCATCGCCAGAGTTTCTCGTTCTGGCAGCGTTTCAATGTGCTTTTCCGCTTCTCGGAAGCGGGACGCACACGCAACGCCGCCTTGAAAGTGCTGCACGAGGAAACCTATCGAGTGATCAACATGCGACGCAAGCAGTTGCAGGAGCAGCAACTCAAGGAGGAGGAACAGAAGTCTGCCTCGGAGGCAGACAACGATGTCGGGGGCAAGCGACGTTTGGCCTTCCTGGATATGCTGCTGCTGTCACAGCTTGAAGGAGGCGGCTCCGAGTTGAGCGATGTCGATATACGTGAAGAGGTCGACACATTCATGTTTGAGGGACACGACACCACGAGTTCGGCCATCGCATTCGCCATCAGTTTGCTGTCGAAGCACGCGGCTGTCCAACAGCGTGTCTACGAAGAGGCCGTCGAGCTAGAGGGTAGGGAAAAGGAATCGATGCCGTATCTCGAGGCGGTGATCAAGGAGACGTTGCGTCTGTATCCCTCGGTGCCGTTCTTTTCACGCAAAGTCCACGAGGACTTGAGTGTCGGCAAGCTCACGATACCCAAAGGGGCTTCGGTCAGTTGTCTCATCTATATGCTGCATCGCGATCCTGTCAGTTTTCCCGATCCCGAACGCTTCGATCCCGATCGCTTCTATCTCAACGAACAGCAACTGCATCCGTTTGCCTTTGCCGCCTTTAGTGCCGGACCGCGAAATTGTATTGGGCAAAAGTTTGCCATGCTCGAGCTGAAATGTTCGCTCTCGATGCTGTTGCGTCATTATCAATTCCTGCCCGTTGCCGATCATCAGCCCAATCCTTTGGCCGAGCTCGTCATGAAGAGCGGCAATGGCATCAAAGTCTGCATCAAGGCGCGCAGTTAAGCTAAGCACAAATATCACACGACTTGAATCTTTTCCAGTATCGGACAAAAATCGTATAACTAGCTAACAAATGTACTTTAATTCCATATTTTTTTGTTGTTTATGTTAAGTAAGCAAAATAAATAATTAACAATTACGTTAAAGCTGTTGCTTCATTTTCATTCAATTCAAAAAAAACCTTCTTCAAACCAGTTGCTTAACTTCAATTAATCAGCAAAAGCTGAAATTCTTTTCAAGTCAGACACCTGATTTTAAGTGCACTTTGTGTTCTATTTTATGATCTCGCTTCATTTAGGTTTCCTTTATTGATTACAGCTGAATTCATTAAAACTAATATAGAATAGAGTAACATCTGTTTCGCATTGCTTTGTAATGAACTTGAAGATTAGATTGCGGCCACAAAAAAGACCCCCACACACACTATTTATTAGATTAGAGTTGGCGCAGCTTTATGTTGTACTTTGCCTTGCCTTCGCCTAGAAAATATTGCAAGCTTTATCACTGAACGAAATGTGGAATTTGATGCCAATGATCTGACATTAATACAATAGAATTGTGTTGTTTTTGTAGCATTTGGAATATTTTAGTATTTTTTCGATAAATTAGTTGGTATATTTTCAGTACCTTGCGGTATATTAATTTGGTATATGTAAGTAATAATACCTCACTGTTTTGCTTTTATTGAAAATTTGCGATAGAAGGATAGTCGTTGGTAAATTATTAGTATTTTTTTGGTATATTGATTTGGTATATTTTTAGAATAATACCGCACTTGTTTGTTTTTATTAAAAATTTGTGATAGAAGGATAGTCGTCGGTATATTTTTAGTATTTTTGGTATATTGATTTGGTCTATTTTTAGAATAATACCGCTTCTTTTTTCATCTTTTGAACATGAATAAAGTAGAATAAAGTAGAGCACCATTCATTTAACATTGAAGTATCGTAAAAAAAAAACTATCTCAGATTTTTGTTTGTTTTTGGTTTATTACGAAAATTGTCAAATTCTTTTTAATGAGCCCTATTCGATTGTTAAATGGAAACTTATGCGTAATCTATATGAGGGGCCACTTAAGTAATGTACATGGGGCCCCCCTCCACATGCGTTGATATATGGCTAATGATACTGATTACGAGATGTGACGCACTTTATGGAAAGGGTGTGTGTTTTTATACCCGTTACACATAGATTAGAAGAGTATTATAACTTTATGCCTGCAGATGGGCCATCTCTGACCTTATAAAGTATTTTTCATTATTTTTGGGGTATATTCATTTGGTATATTTTAAGAATAATACCGCATTTTAAATGTATTACTAT
The DNA here is from genome assembly GCA_023558445.1 of Drosophila pallidifrons. Taxonomy (NCBI): domain Eukaryota; kingdom Metazoa; phylum Arthropoda; class Insecta; order Diptera; family Drosophilidae; genus Drosophila; species Drosophila pallidifrons. Next base: position 23,400,302 of record CM042351.1, on the reverse strand, counting down.
ATCGATGTATCAAATAAAGACTTTGGTATATTTTTTTCGGTATATTAATTTGGTATATTTTAAGAATAATACCGTATTTTGAAAGCAATATCATATTAATATACCAAATTTATCATTCAGTATATTTCCCAAAAAAAATTCGGTGTAATAATTTGGTATATTTTTATTAATAATACCAAATTTTGAATGAGAACTATATTAATTTATCAAATTTAGCATTTAGTATTTTTCGGTATATTAAATTGGTATAATTTAAGAATTATTTCGCACTGTTTTGCTCTGACTCAAAATGGCTAACGGGTATATCATAGTTGAGCACACTCGTCTGTAGCTTTCTTAGTTGTTTTTTCTTTGAAAAAGTTTTGACTTTCAAAATTGGAACAAATGCTGAGAATAGAACTCGCGTTATCGATCGAATGTGGCCATGGCCATGAAGCGAAAATCGAAACAAAAAAACAAACAATATAATAATCATATTTATATATATATATATATATATATATTTTGTTTATTTCACGCACTTTTGAACTATGGAAAATACAATTTATATTTATTATTATTATGCATTGGATCGTATAATGTATGTTGTATATATAATATAGTGTTGTCGTATTGTATTGTAGATAGCGTAATATTGTTCTCTTGAGTTTAACATCTAAAGCCAACAACTGTATCTGGTTTTAACAACAAAAATATATATTGTACATATATAGTATGTATGCTATAGCATGATTAGAGTTCGCGATTAAAATTACTTAGGCTGATCATACATACATACATATTGCTCTCCCAACTCCGATTCTGTTGGCTGGTTTGTTTCTTTGTTTCTTGTGTTATGTTTTTCTTCTTGTTGTTGTTGTTGTTGTTTGTTTGTTGTTGTTGTAGTTGTGTTGTGTTCCCTGACAATTCCTTAAGCTAGCCCAACTGGTTATTATCATTTATAGATCGTAAGTATAGGTATATATGTTATATGTATATCGTATCGTATATAGTATAGATGTATGTCGATTGTTAACAACTAGATAAATTCCTTTACAATACGTGTTGAATAGTTTTAAGTGTGTGTGTGTGTGTGTATCGTTTATTTTATTTTTTTAGTGGTATGTTACATTTCCCTAACTAGATTGCCTTCAATTTCCTTTAGGTATTTTGTGCCCATTACGGTCAAGGCCCGATCGCCTCTTCCCCTCCTTATTCTCCTCTTTCTCTTCTTCTATATATATATATTGTAATTATATACACACAGTTCTCCCTCTCTCTTCTCTCTCTCTCTCTCTCTCGTTTTTCTCATTATAAGCATATATCAGCCCAATGTCGACTGTTATTGATATGATGCGGCTAAATATTGTATTACATATAGCATATTTAGTATATATAATATATAGATATATTGGTATGGAGAACTTGATGAGAGAGCACACTCTACTATAATATGTTAAAGTGTAGAGTCGACTCTCTGATACCCTTGCAGCATAAAAATAAAGTTTACTATTTTGTTGTCTTCTATTTATTTTTTTATATATATATATATATAATGTGTCTCAAACACATACATTCAAATAACACATTATTTATCGTTATAGTTCATAATCGTAGCTAACAGATTGACAGACTTAAGCAACAACAGCTGCCATAGGAACAAGCGAGGGAAAAGCTTAATTTTTGTTATAACTCTTAGCACTGAAAGCTGCTTTGTACACAGAAAAAAACAAAGTGTAGATTGAAAAAATCTTGATATACGATATTTTCAATCTTTAAAAAAACAATCTTGAAATAAGATTTTTAGGTTGAAAAAATGTTTGTGGTACATTTGCATTTTAAGATTACAAACACCTTATTTTAAGATTGAAATCTTGATTCAAGAATGTCTTATTCCAAATAGAAAAGTAGATTGCAAATCTTGATTCTAGCACTTTTTTTCTTTCTGTGTAGGAGGATTTCTGCTTGGGCTCGTAAAAACTATAAAGCTGTCTCATTTTCATTTAGCTAAAGCTTAGCCGACTTGTGTTAAATTCTGTGGAAATCTAAAGCTAAGCTCATTGCAACTTTTGTTTTTTATATACACTTTAAACACAAAGCTCATTAAAGCTTCTTACAAACACAAAGCTCATTAAAGCTTCTTACAAACACAAAGCTCATTAAAGCTTCTTACAAATACAAAGTTCGCTTAAGCTTTGCACAACTATAAATCTCATTTATTCTTCTTACAAATACAAAGCACATTTAAGCTTTGTCACTCCCTTTCTATTTCTCTCTGACTTTCTCATTTATGTTAAACAGCTTTTGAGCTTAATCTATCCAAATCTCCCTCTCTTTCATTTAGCTTGCTGTTGGTCTTTAGGAACAGTAACAGAAACTGAATTTAGTAAGTGTTCAAGAGGGCTAATCAAGAATTGCGAAGGCTTCCACATTTTTACCGGACGAACGTTTCTTATCATAAAGCTTTTATTTTTTGTTGTTTGTTTAGTTTTCTTATATGTGTTTAGCTGCTTAAGAACACAACGCAAACCGAACATTGATCTAAGGCTACCTAGAGAAAAAACGCGCAACTATGCTCTGCAAGGATATGAAAGCTTCGATTGCCACCGAAGTTACAGCCAGGGTATGCAAATGGTGCGACAGACATCGCGTCTGTGATGCGGCTGTGGATGCGGTTCTTCGCCCGTTGGGCCACCGCCTCCTCCAACTCCAACTCCTCCTCCACCGCTGCCACCTCCGCCACCGCTCTTAGCACCTCCTCCTCCTCCACCGACGTCCGCACCAGCAACAGCTGCTGAGCCAGCGCCTGAACTGAACTTAAAGAAGGAACTCCTTCGTCAGTGCTTGCGATGGGCCTGAGGCGATGCCCCTGCAACATGGCTGGGACTAACGACGCCCTCAGGCATTGACTGCAGCGCAGCGGCGACGCTGCCGTAGCTGGCGCGCTGCTGTGCATGCGATTGCTGTTGCAGCTGCTGTTGGTGCTGTTGTTGTTGCTGCTGAACCAACGATTGCTGCTGCTGAAGATGATGATGATGATGATGTGATGTTGATGACGATGATGATGCTGCTGTCAGCGTTGAGGCGCGTGCCAGACGCTTGGGTATGACAAAGGGCGGCGGCGGCTGTGGCATGTATTGTGGCGGCGTCGAGTTCGCCGACGCCTGACGCACAAACGAGCGTGTTGCTGTTGCTGCCTGCTGCACCTGCACCGAACCGCTGCGCGCTATCGCTCCGGTCCGTGGCGGTATCGCTGGCGGTGGTCCCGGTGGCGGGGCAACGCGTTGCTTTGGCGGCGGCGAACTGATGCTCGCCAGACTCTCCGTCGATGGCTGCGATGGGACTCGCGGCGGCAGCTGCGGCAACTGTCCATGCGATGTTGTTGTTGTTGTCGCAACGACACTCGACGTCGAGGTCGTTGAAGGTGGCAACTTGGCTTGGGGTTGCACCGTGGACATCATGATGGTCGGCTTCTGCATGGGCATCGTGTGGCGTATGGTGATCGTGCCGCCTCGTGATGGGGCAGCTGTTGAAGCAGTTGCAGACGCTGTGGTTGCTGCTGCTGCTGTTGTTGTTGCCGTGTTTGTAGTGGCAACAACTGCGGCCTTCTGTTGATGCTTCTGCTTCTGCTGGGCGTGTATGTCCTGAATTTGTGGTGTTATCACCACGGGATTCTTCTTTTGATCCTGTCCAGCAGCGACGTAGCTGAAGACGCACAGCACCGAGTAACAGATCTGATCCGACTGCGCCAATTGCAATTTGTTTATGGTTCGTTAGTGTGGCAAAACAGATGAACACTGTGTGTCTGTGTGTGTTGTGAGGCGGGGATTTGATTTTTTTTTTTTTTTTTTTTTGGATGGGTGTCTGGTGGTGTTTTATTATTTTTGGGTGTTTTGGTGTGGATATCACAACGAGTAACAAAACTAATGAACGAACAAACAAACAATCGAACGAACGTACAAGAAAACTAACTGAAATAAATGCATGCAGTGGTACAATGGAATGGAACACAAAATGAAAAAAAGAACGCAACGATTTCAACTCAAATATAGTTTATATTATATATTCTTTTTTTATTTTCTTTCTTTTTTTGTTTTGTACAACTTGCGTGACATGAGTGACATTTGTTGTTGTTGTTGTTGTTGTTGTTGGTTGTTGTTGTGGCTATGGATGCATTCACTCAAAACATTCACTCAGACACACACACACACTCATAAATATTTAGTTGTTGATTTTATTTACAGAAAAGTTATCTAATGCACATTCTCGATTGGCAGCGTGGAAAGACTTGTATCGATAGTTGGCGGCTCTGTCATCGCGGCCATTTCCATTGGTGTTTCGTTCTCTGTTTCAATGCCAGTGTTCCGCCGCATCTTCTCCTTGTTGAGGTGACAAATGTACGCAAATTGCACGGACGTCACCCGATGAAAGCTCAGCACAATTTCCGCTGCCTGCACACATTTTCACATTTACATTTTTTCGATGTTTCATTTTTACACGTTTCAATGTTTCATTCACGTTGTGGCAATGATGATTGACGATCGTACGATTTGTTGGATGGAATGATTGATGTGTTGTTGTGAGTTGTGATGTGGTGTTGATGTTGATGGTTGTTGTTGTTATTGTTGTTGTTGTTGTGGTGGTGGTGGTGGCAGGCATGTTGTTGTTGTTGTTGTTAGTTGTTGGAATAGTTGTTGTTGTTGTCGTATACATAGAAAATGTTGACACAAGGTAACAAACGAAAGTGGCAGCAAAGAACGAAACGAAACGAATAGAAAAAGGTAAAGCAAATCAAACATATTTATATATTCAAGATCGGAGTTATATATATAATATTATTATCTTCATGTATGTACAGAATGTGTGTGCATGTGTGCGTGTGTGTGTGTGTGTGTCAACTATATACATAGTTAATTATACATATAGTGCGCTTTATTATGATGAAAGGTGAGACTTAAATCAAGTTTCCATTCGAGTGAAAGAGATAAAAAGTGCTGAGGTGCAATTCGATGAATGTTGCAAGAGAGGGTGTATGTGTGAGTGTGTGTGTGTGAGTGTGTGTGGCACGAACTTACCATGCTCGATTGATATTTGCGCTGTATGAGATTGCGTGTCTTGGGATCTGCAAGAAGAGACACGAAATGGAGAAACGTTTTGGAATTGGCACACTCTACTTACTGTATTCCTCCAGGACGAAAATTCCACCTTTTTGTGTAAAACATTTGCGTATGTGATCCAAACGCACAAAGAACTGCAATTATTTGATTTAGATAATATAGATATTATTAGCCAGGCTTCGAATTCCCAGTTTCATCATCAAACAGGAACGCAAAAAACTTGAAACACGAAACGAAAATGGAACATAACGGTAACGATATAACGGTAACCGAAATGCAAATGAAAAAGCCAAAGAGTAGTTGACGACTAACCGAAAATTGTGAAAACCCAACGAAATGAAAAGGGAATCCGAAAAAACTGTACACAGAAAAATTGTTGTAAATTGTGGATAGTAAATACGCGAGAGGGTATTATTGTTAGATATGTATATTTATAAATATATTCTTATTCATATACATACACAACTTGAGTATATGATAAATTGAATCGAAATTGTAAGTTGCATTTAATTTCTTTTCATTTTCCTTGCTTTTTTTTTTTTTTTTTTGATTTGTCAGTTTTTGTTTCACGTGTTTTTGCGTGTGCATGTGTGTGTGGGTGTCTGTGTGTATGTTTGTGTGTTTGTGAGAGGTGGAACTAACGTCACGGAACAGAAACAGTAACGGAAACGAAACGAAAATCATTTTAAAATGCAAGTATGTTCAAAACAAAAGCTAAATACTATATGGCAAGCGCATGAACAAAGCAAAGCAGGCAGCAGCGCTCCATGCAAAGTAGAAGTAGTTGTCAGACTTGTTGTTGTTGTTATTGTTGTTGTTGTCGGGCACATGCATGCAGTACAAAAGGTGATTAGCTTAGCTTAGCTGCTGAGCTTTGAGTGTCGTAGCAGCGAGCTAACAACAGTTAAAGCGTTTACACTTATTTACAAAGACAAAGGGAAAGACATTTACACAATCAGCAAGTGGTCAGCACTAATATTATATATCATATAATAGTAAGGGCAAGAGATCAACAAAAGAAAAGAAAAACCCTTAATCAGAATTCGAAATTAAATACAAAATGAGTAAAATATAATATATTCTGCTGTTGTTGAAGAAGGATACGCAACAGAAACAATTGAAAAACGTAACAACAAATGGGAAATGAAACATTTTGGAGAATGCAGCAAAATCAAAAAAAAAAATCTTGTTTTTCTTTTTTTTTTAATGGATTTCATTTATATATAAAGAATATTTTTGTTTCTTTTTTAAGGTTAACAATATATATATATATATATCGATTATATATATCGATTATTTATTTTTTTTTCTTAAAGATTGTTCTAATTAGCACTTGTGAGATGGTCGTTCATTAATTTGCTTGGATTGGATACAAAAAGGCGTTTTGGTATTTGGCTTTATTTTTATTTTTTGGTTTGGTTTCGTGGGAGGTAGAAACTATTCAAATTGAAAGAACTCTCAATTCAATTTTGCACTAATACAAAAACAACTATGCATTGTACTCAAAGGCTGTATGAATTGTGAGTGTGTGTGTGTGTGTCTGGCGTAAGTGTGTGTGTGTGAATAGAAGAATACGTTTTTTTATAGTAGAAATAAGAGAACCAAAAGGATTCATTTTAGTTTTTAGTTTTGGAGGGGTTTAGCGGCTGTCTGGATTGGTGCTATTGTGGTGGCTCATGTAGCAATAGAAAGACAGAGAGAGAGAGAGAGAGAGAGTATGCGAGATAGAGAGAGAGAGAGGGAGAGTATGACTAGTGAGGGGAATGCACTAAGGCAGCGATTAACAGCGTTTTATATGAAAAAAGTTTCTTATTTTTTTGCTTTTGTTTCTCTTTATTTTTTTTTAAGTGTGTTTAGTGTTCTGTGTTTTGGTTCAGGCGGCACACACACGGTATTTTTGGTAACAAGTAACGGCATGCTTGCACTATCACAAAAGGTTCTAGAAAGTTGTTTTTTTTTTTTGTCGAATGGAGAGCGGGAGAGTTTCAGCATTAGCATCAACAATATTTTTATTTTTAACTTTTTTTAGTTTAATTTCTCCAAAGAATAAAACCAATGTGAAAACTTGAGAAACGAAATGGAAATGTCTAACGCAAAAAAGATATAGAGAAAGATAGATACAGAGAGAGATATAGAGAGAGAGAGAGAGTGAAAAGATCAGAATGACAGAGATAGAGTAAGCGCTTAAATTTATTTTAAAAAACAATTTCAATTTTTATATATATATATATGATCAATTTTGGAATTTGTTTTTGGCAGACACTCTCAGGGAGTTGCTTATGAACTACAAACTACGATTTTGCGTTTTGAAATCTTGTTTTTTTTTTTTTTTTGCTATACAAAAATGAAATCTACACAAGCATAAATAATAACACATGAACAATGGAATCCGGCAAGCCGAACTTTGATTTTTCTGAACTGCTAATCTGCTGGCAAATATCATTGCTTCATTATAACATTTGTATTTGGGGCACAACCCAACTAATTTGGGAGGCCAGAACACAGCTAATGAATGCTACGGGCTACAGGCTACAGGCTACAAACTATAGATATATAGTAACTATATGTTTTGATGTTGTGGTTTGTTGTTGTTATTGTTGCTGTTGCTGTTGTTGTTGTTTTTGTTATATATAACAATAATTTATATATTATATATTGAAATTGTGAACAGATCAGTTTTGAGGCATTTTTTTTTGTTGAGCTGTGTGTATTTTGTGGGCGTATAAAACATTCAAAGAACTTGCTCTTTTAACTTGTGCCAAATCAAAATCGACAAACTCATAAATTTTGTAACAGTGTGTGTGAGAGAGAGAGAGAAGAGAAGTTTACATGTGTGTGGAAAGAGACAGAGTGAGAGAGAGAGGGGGCGATTGGCAACCAGTTGTGGAAGAACATGCGACGACGAAGGGTGACGACGACGGTATTTGCTAGAGATGCGTGAGAATCCATTGAATATTATCGTTATCGCTTATCGATAAGACGGTATAACGAGCCATGCTCCAAACACGCGCAAACAAACAAGCTGGTTCAATAGCCCCCTTAGCTGTGTATTTTCTTGTAGCAAGAGATTGTGTTTGTGTGTGTGTGTGTGTTGTGTATATGTGTGAGAAAGAGAGAGAGAACTGAAAACTGAACAACACACGAGAGAAAGTGGCTTACAAATAAAAGAGTTATATCTAGATATATTTATGTACTAGTTCCAAAACGTTCCAAACGCCCGCTATGTATATGCAGTATTTTCGTATTTGGAATTGAATCGAAATGATTTTGAGTTGTAATAATACACTAACAACAAAAAATCGTTAAATGGGAATATGAAAACGATAACGAGTTAACGACAACAGAAGACAGAAGAAAAAGTCAAATTTGACTCAACAAAATTATAAGCAAGAAAATTTTGTAACTAAATTTTTCATTTTTTTTTTTTTTTTTTTTTTTTTTTTTGTTAAGTAGGAAACGTCAACAAGTTTACGGCTCTGTTTCAATGTAACAAACAAACTAACCATCCAACCAACAGTTTCAAAAATAATCTTGAAAACTTAAAAGCTTTTGTTTTTGTAAATAATATACATCATTTGTCATATATAGTATATTATTTGCGGTATTTTCAGTATTATTTAAATATCAACTACTAATTTGGTTTTTTGTTGAATGCCTTTTTTGATAATTATTATTAATTTTTTTTTGTGGGTGTATACAAATTAAGTGTCTTTGGAAACGTAAAATGTGACGTAAAATGTTATTTTTGGATTAAAGAAACGCAAATGTTTTTGGAGGGGGGGGAAACAGGGCTTAAAGAACAATAGTTGTTTATAAATTTAAATTCAAATATAACAAGAAATTTGTTCATTTCAATACCTCGAAATCCTTTTTATCGTATTTGTCAGACGTTATACGATATATTTTCGGTTTTATATTTTTGAGTTGTTTTGTCAGATCATTTTTTTGAATCAATTCGATTGAGTACATTTTTTTTTTAATTAGGCAGACATTTTTTGGACCAATCATTGGATATTTGTTCGTTATGATTCGATTTCAATTTCGTAGGGAACGTGTAAATTTTTTTTTTTTTTTTTTTTTGATCAGAGTCCACGAATGGGAGAGAGCAACGGTGCAGCGTTCCACGTACGACAAAAAACATTAAACAAACAACAAAGAAAATTATAAAAAGAAAGTTGAAAAACGCTTTTTGATTTATATATATAAAAATATTATTTTTTTGTTTTTTGTTTGGTTTCAGTAAATTTTTTTTTATTTTTAAGTTGGTTTCAGTATTTTTGTTCAATTGCAAAAAGTTGAGTAAAATTACTAGCGAATTTTGTTTAGAAACGATATGAAATGTGGTTGTTGTTGTTGTTGTGTTAAGAGTCGTTTTTTTCTATATATATATATATATATATATATATATATATTTTTTTTTTTTTTTGTGGCTGGGACATTTTTTAGAAGGGGGCTGTATAATGGTAAACGGTGGAAATTATTATTTAATGGGTAAGACATCTAAATCTTAGTTATTGTTGTTGTTATTGTTGTAGTTTCTGTTGTTGTTTGTGGTTTATTATTAAATACAGAACAGAAAATTCGAAATCATAATGAGAACAAGTTGAATAATACCAAGAAGAGAGAGAGATAGTGAGAAAAAACAATATACTAAATAATATTCAAATTTTGAGCGGTAAGAAAGCTAACAAACTTTTAAGAAGAGACAAGTGAAAGAATAGGAGAAGAAGAGAGCGAGAGATTCAGAGACAGAGAGAGAGAGAGAGAGAGAGAGATAGAGAAAAATTAGAGAATACCGAATAAGTACAAATGAAAGAGAAAGCAAGTATTGAAAGGAAAAAATCAAAAGAGAACAAGAGAGAGAGAGAGAAACGAAATCTGCAAATATACACAAGGACCATCTCAAAAGTTACCAGTTTAGAATTATGCACAAAATCAATTGGTATTTTTTTTCTTTTTTTTACTGTTTGTTTTTTTTTCTTTTTTTTTTTTTTTTTAATGGATTGACTGAATAAGGACTTATATCGAGAATTGAGAATTGACTGGTAGAGCGAAAGAACGAAAGAATATTGAAACGTATACGATAAACGATAAGAGGTAAGGTTAACGATTAGCAATGGCAATTAACGAGCCCGATAGCCTCGCTCGATAACACTAATCGACCCAGAGACCGCTCTCTCGCTCTCTTCTGCCTCGACAGCCTCAACAACAGCGGACAGCGGATACGAAAGAGAGCAGATCGATAGGGCTCTGCAGACCGTTGGTGGTAGTAATAGAAAAAACGTACGCTTAAGTTGTATATACAGTTAATGAACTTAAAAATAATCAGAGACGACAACAAAATTAATCAATAACTGAAAATGCAAATGCCATACATTTTTACGATATATTGTAATAGAAGTAGTTATAGTAGTAGTAGTAGTAATAGTAGTTGAAGAAGTCGAAAACTATAATTATTATTGGTTCATTTTGAAGGGAAGTTTTGGGCCTAACTAAAAGCAATCCTAACTTGACATATATATTTATTTTTATTTATATATATACTTTATTTTGTTTTGGTTTTCTGTTGATTTGAAAAAAATTGTACACATTACAAAAGTAGCGAAAGAAATTGGAAAAAGAATGACAATGATGAAATTTGCCTTGGGAAATTCGATTGAAGGAATTATTTGAGTTAGAAAATAAAGTGAGGAAAAAAATGTAAATGTTAAGAAATCAAAGAGAAGTTTCGATAACAAAGAAAACAAAATGCCCAGTTAATCAGATAATGATAAGGAATCGTAATTGTAATCATAAGATGATAAGAGAAATGTGTTTTTATTTTTCATATATAGTTTGTTTTTTTTTTTTTTTTTTTTTAATTGGTTAGTTAAATAAATAAAGTAGAGAGTATAATGAATATAGCATTCAGTACATTCACTAGCACAATATATGGGTATGATATATGGGATTCTCATTATATTATTATTTGTTATAATTATTTTTCATATCTATTTGGGATTCGTTGTTTGTTTTTTTTTTTTTCAATCGATTATAGATTATGTGGTTTCGTTTGCGCTCGTTTATAAACGCACAAATCGTACATAAGTTATTATATATAGAGGTAGGCGGGAAAAAAAGATAATCAAACATAAAACGAAAGCCAGAACACTAAAATAAAAGTACGTGAGACAATGGTATCGAAATATTAAGTTCAACTGAGTCGGTCATTATTCCTGAGATTCAAATTTTTGGGTCGGGGTTTGCGTTATCAAACGATTTTTGAGTCGAGAGGATGTGGGAAGCGGTTTAGGGTCTTTGCGGCTACAGTTGCTATATTAATTCAAAATGACATCTGCAAGGAGTGGTTCTATAGGCTGAGTCTGTGAGTCGACTGTGCAGGCCAGACATAAAGTTTGGTCATAGATCTAGACGCATTATTTTTTGAGTGGACGGAAAAAAAAATTGGCAAAAATATTGAGAAGGTCCTTGTATTATTTGAAATCTTTGCTTTGACAGAAACTTGAGCAAACCAAGAGACCAAAAACAAAAGAAACAACTAAATTGAATGCAAAGTGAAGCAAACGAAAACGAAACACAGACACAGTTGAAGGGAAGAAACATATTGAAAAGAACAAAAATAAAAGTACAAAAATTAGAATGCGCCCAAAATTTGTGAGTACAAGTAGTTTAGTATGTATAATATCCTTCATATTGCATTTGTACTGTACTTTTAGTCTTATAAAAACGAAAAGAAACCGAAAGAAAAATAAAACATGAAATTGACGCACATTTGAAACACATTTTCTTTATTATAAATTTTTGTTTTTTTTTCTTCATTGTTTTGAGGTTAGTTTTATTTTTGAGACTGGACTTTTTTTTTTTGGGGGGGTTAGGGGACACTTTTAATCCTGGCGCTGATGTAGATCACCAATTTGCCGGGGAACAAACTCTATGTAAGAGTCGATACATAGATAAGATAATACGAGTACATTAAATGTCTGTATAGTTTTAAATGAGAGATTTGATTCGAATGAATACTTTTTGTAGTCTTTGTTGATTAATAGGTTTGGGTTTTGAAGTGTCTTTGTCAAGAGTTCCAGTTAACGACAGACAAAAAGATTAATTTGATGGGGAGGGTGGGAGGAAGAGCGAGACAGAGAGGCGGGGGAGAGAGTTAGCAAGAGAGAGAGAGAGTTGTAATTGTGGTTGGCTGGGCCAGGGTTGGAGTGAGTTCAGGGCCGGAGTAACGTTTTTTGTATTATTCTTAAGACTGATGCTTATGTTTATGGCTTTTTATAGATGCAGAGAGTTGTTTATATTTTTTATGGTTTTTTTTTCACACAAAACGAGTATTTTTAGAGAGCGGCGAGTATGTGTGTGTGTATGTAGATTTGAGTGTATGTGTAACTGTGTGTGTGTGTGTGTGTGTGTGGGTGTATGTGTGTGTGTCTATATATATATTCTGAATATTGATTTGAAAGAACCAAAGAAAGGAAGAGAGCAACACTTACCTTGCTGTTGGAGAACAACAAACCGACACCCTCAAGACAGACCTGCAGTAAACCTCCCTCGCCCGTATTCATATCCTGCACGGGAAACTCACCGCCCAATTCGGGTACATTTGTGGGCGTGCCACCACGCTCCATGGCCTCCTTAATGCAATTGTACAGCTCCTTGCACTACAAAACGCATAGAGTTAATAAAACCAAGTTAAGAAGAGAACTCAACCTTTCTCACCTTTCGTGTGTAATATTTGTGCAGCTGAGTCTGTCCGCCATTGCGACGCCAAAGACAGAGCAGCTTGGTCTTTGGCGAGTAAGTCATGTTCACCAGTCGCTCATACCACCAACGTTCCACAATTGTACCATCAACGGAACGCAAGACGAGACCATCGTCGCGCACTTCCATGAAACGCAGAGGTCCATTCACATCGGTGCCCTGATGAACGGTGAAACTCTGGCGATGCAACAGTCGTGATCCCAGCGGCTTCAGGTCGATGTCATTGCCATTCTGGGAGAGATGGAATACACTCCTTTATGAACTCGTCTTGATTTACTTATGCATCGCACTCACCAGATTGTTGATCTGATCGACCACATTGTGCACTTCCTGCGAGTAGACAAGTCCAATGTGACTTTTGCCCAGCAAACGTCGGATCTTGCGACGTATCTCGTCCTTAGTCACATTCAGCATTACCAAAATCGCCGTCAGATTGTAGAGCATAGTGCTCAACAGTCGATCCTCGTCATGCTCCAGTCGCTTACGCTCCGATTCGCTCAGAGACTTGTAACGTTCCATCATCTCAATGGGACCCTGATGAATGGAAAGAGAGTTTTAGTATACAATAAAGTGAAGTGTAATCCCTCATAACCGAGACTTGCCTGATCCATGCCGATCATATCACGCTCCTGGCTGACCGCATCCAAGAAGGCATCCTCCCAAAACTGCATTTGATTCCAGAGATTCAAGCGATCCTTGCCCAGCAGTCCCTCGAATAGATAAACCCGCGGACTATCCGGCGATGGGGAAGACGAAGTGTTGATCAAATGTCCGCCCGTATAACGAAAGCCGGCGCTAAGCGTTGATTTGCCGGACCAAAGGTTACCGCTGCTCCGTTTCGAATCTTTCGATGTGGTTGTCTAAAATGATACAGCACACATAAGCAACGATCCTAAGTCATACAATAACTGGGTAGACATTTGGAGGCAAGGGAAACCCGTAAAATGAGCGGTGCAAATCACTTTTCTCAACAAGAAGACAGCAAGACCATTTTGTTAGCGGTATTTCGGTTGTTGGAGGGGGAGTTTCTGGTGGTTATCGATAGCAGGTAAACGGCGATATCGAAACAGCTGTACTTACATTTTCGTATTCGGTGTCTGAGACTGTGGAACGGCAGCTGGAGGGCATGCGAACGCTTAAACTGCCAGCGGGAAGCAGATCGCTGACCACGGAGAGCGCGCCCGTAGAGCCAGCAGCCTACGAATGTACAATACGATATACATACGGATATTGACTAGGTATATGCTCAAGCGATAACGATAACGATTACGATTAGTTACGACACGACGTGGCCCGTTAAACAAAAGTATGCGACTAAGTTGGTTATTGATAAGCGATATTACTACAGTTACGATATATACGATTATATATATATACTATATATATAGATATTATTATTGTGGTATATATTATATACACAACGATAACGATTACGATTACGAGTGGGCGATAACGATTAACAATATAGCGATGCACGATATTAATAAGCACTGGGCACGGCATTAACTAACAGTGAATGGATATGGAAATGCTCATGGGGACATGGGACATTTTGCATGATTGCAGCTGTGTTGCGAATGTGATTAAATGATGTTTGGCTAACTAGACGATTAATTTTCTTTCTCTCTTTCACCTCTTCTCTTCTACTTACATCCGAATCGAACGAGGTGAGCATGTTCTTCAAGGCACTTCTCTTCTGCGACAACATATCCTTGAACATCTCCGTCGTCGACTGACCATCCTGACTGTCCGTCGATGACAAGCGACGCGACGCCGCCGTCGATGCGGGCAACGCCGTGTGCGTGGAACTCTTTCGGGACTCTTGCGGCGATGCCCATTCGCTGCCCAGACCCGAATGCGAACCGTTCGGACTGCTCGGGGAACGCAGATTCTCCCTGCTGCCCATCGGACTGGCCGCATGACTCGACAGCAGACTAGAGGACATGTCGCTGCCATCGGTGATCTCCTTGCTCCAGTAATGCGTATGTGCCACCTCCATTAGCTGGAACACCGATGCCATACCGCCGAGACCAAAGTTGCTGAACGTCACATCCAAGCCAGCGGCAATTGCCTGCACACACTTGAGCATGCCCTTCCACACGGGCTTCGTGACGCACTAGAGAGAGGGAAAAAAAGGAAAAAGACCGATTTAAAGGAATTCCAATCCCAAAATAGGAGAAAACTTTAATGGGCACTTACCACATCGTCAATGTGATCGTCGGGTGCAATCTTCTTGTCGAGCGTCTTGTTGAGTTTGCTCAGCACCAGCGTCCGATACGATTCATCCTCCATGAGTTTCTTGAACCGATTGAGCTTCAACCAGCCGACACCTTCGCCTGCGAGCACCTGATTGGTCACATCCTTGAGGAACGCCTGATTCTCGGCGTTGCTATGCGAACGCTCCTGATTCTGTTGGCGCGTCAACTCTTCCTGCGTTTGTCGGGGTCCCGCGTGCTTGATCAACGGCGTGCGCTCCACGAGTCCCTTACGACCCGGGAACGGATCAAAATTGATCCCCGTCTTGTTCTTGGCCGGTGTCACATTCGTCGGTTTGTGCTGCACCGCTGCCTGCTTTTGTTGGTTCTCTGCGGGTTCAATAAAACACACTTTACATAACAGGAATTACCGAAATTACTAAACTGATCTTACTTTTGCCAAACATGCCCGAGAACATGGTGGTGGTCGAGGAGGCCAAACCATTGAAGTCGCTGCCAATGGAGCTAAAGAAATTATTGCCACCACCGCCGCTGCCGCCACTTTGTTGCACCTGCTTCTGTGTGGCCAACTGGGAATTGGCAGCCGGGTTCACAGGATTGTTGCTGACACCGACGCCAACGCCTGGCGCAACTCCGCGATGCTCCTCGATCTTGATGATGCCCTTTTTGGTGGCCGCCTCCTTGGCGGTCTTGGTGAGATCACCCAACGTTGATTTGCCCACATACGTGAGATCCTCCAGAGTGTTCTTGCTAACACCCGCCGCCTGTTTGGACACCTCAAGAGCTTGCTTGGACGCCTCCCCAGCCGCCTTCTTGGCATGCAGCGTAAACTGTGTGAAGGGGAGAATAAAACAAAAGAGATTTGACGAGTGTTTACGTAAGGAAATGAAACAATGAAACTACGGCAGACAACAGATTGCAGGGCGGGAAATAACGACTACTCAAGTCTACGAACTATGTTGAAGAAGCCAATTGCTGTTGTCCGAAAATAAACTTTGAAAAGCAACTTAAAATAAATCAATGCAAATGTCTAATGCACATTTTCCTTTCTCGTTGCGTTCTATCGCGAGAGTTTTTTTATTTTTATGGTTTACTATTGTGAATGTGAGTGAGTGGGTGTGAATGTCTGTGTGTGTGATTGTGTGTGAGTGGCTGAGTACCAACCTTTTCAAAAGTGTGACGCATTTTGTCGTCGAGATCTTCGTCCAGTGCATGCTATACTTAGTTATATAGTACATATATCGTTTTATATAAGTAATAGACACTTAGAACGTGCTTTTTTTCATATTCATTTCTTAAATCAACTGAATGTCGCTTCTGTTTTGTTTACCATAGAAACACAATTAAAGAGAACAGTTTTCTTCGGCTAGCCGAAGACTTAATAGCCTTGCAGTAGAAGCTGACATTAATTGCTTATTTTGTGGTCTCATTAATCGATTTCTTATGTTAATGAAACATTAATATGCAGAAAGGTAAGATCACATCGAAAGTTAAATATTTTTTTTCTTGTTTGTAGTCTAGAGTTCTACATTTTATTTGAGATACATTTATTTATTTATTACTAGTACAATGTCATTAATAAACAAGAAGGTGAGATCATTTGGGTAGTCAAAAATATTTTTATTTATTAGCCACAATTTATTTTATTCAATTTGACCCCAAGTCACATACTCTACATCGTATTTGATATATAATAAAGTGATCTTTAAGTGATCCTCTAACCCTTAATCCCCATTTTCTATATTGTACTTGAGGTTGAGCAATTTGTTTATTATTTTGATGGCCACTAGACAAATATGTTGACTTATGTTATGCTATTAAAAGTTTTGTTGACTTCTGTGAACCTTTCTAGAGCTGTTTAGCAGATAAATGGGATGACTTTGGATCATGCATTTTGTTTTATTATCTTGGCCATAATTAAAGATGATTTGTCTAAACCTTTATCACAGACAAATGGGATCACTTTGGATCATGCTATTAACTGGCGAAATAAACATTCGATTGTTATTTTACACCCATAATTAAGTTGTCTATCATCTTCCTAACTTCCTCCCTCTTCCTCTCTGCAAGGATACAAATAGGTAACAACAAACAGTAGCACAACAACATACACACACATTTGATGCACAGCATATCGTATCGTATATTGTAATATTTAGGAGCTCCATTCTCAAGCGTTCACTCACCTTGTCCACGTGGGCAAGTAAACCCTCCTGACTGCTCTGGCGTGTTGTCTCACGCACCAGCTCCTTGGCATGAGAGGCAAAGTTCTCAAAGAGCGAGCTCTGCGAACTCTGTCGTCCCGGACTGCTGGAACTTGAGCCTGAGCTTCCGGTGCGTGCCAAAATGTTGCTCACTCCCGGCTGCTTGACGGGCGGCGTTAAAGGCGGCTGCATAGAGAAACAAATTAATTTAATTCATAACAAAAGTATATATATTCCTTACTGGTATCTTCTTCTCGGTGCGCTCCAAATCGCTGGTGTTGCGCTGCAATTTGTTGCTCGCAATGCTCTTCCCGGTGACCGTCGATGTGGTATCCGATTCCGCCTCGATGCTGGCCATCTTGATGGTCGCCTCCAGTCGCATGGCCAACGGCGTCGCCAGCTCAAATGGCGCCGGTGTCGCTTGCTGTCCGCCCTTGGGATGAAAATCAAATTCCGAATCCCGATTGAAGCTAGGCGAACTCAAGTCCGAGCGACTCGACGACGATGACACCGGCGAATCGGCACGTTCCTCGTCTTCTTTTTGACTCGCTGCTCCGGCCAAACCCTCGGGATATTGCAGTTTACTGGGCGGATGATAGACCAAGGCGGGATCCAGATTCGAGGATAACGTTTGTGGCACCACATGTGGCCGATTGTACGAGCCGAAAACATCATGCAAACTAGGCGACAGATCCGACGATGCCATCTCAGAGACAAAATCACTCAGCGAACTGTACGAGGAGCTGCTGCTGTCGGCGCCCTCCGAATCGGAGCCGCTCTCATCGGTGGGCTGGCACTCGAGCTGCTTGAGGGAACGCAAGGCGCCATTCAACGAGCTGCCATCATCCCACACCGAAAACCGGATGGGCGTCAGGCCGTGAGCAAACCATTTGGGCTTATCGCCCACCTGCATGGGATCCATGACGCCCGTCTGGACGCGCAAGAACGCTACATTCGTCGGTGTCAGCGACCACTCCGCAAGGAACTCCACCGCTTGGGTGCGCGCAAACTGATTGAGGAACATCGAGGCACGCGGACGCGAGCGCAGAAAACTGTTGATCTGAAAGGCGACCACGGGACGTGGATACAAACGCAAAGTGCGCGTATGTTCGGCGAAATTGGCCAACGTATTCTGTGCGTTGAAGAAACGCACCATGGCCACCCGTGTGGCCACATCCACGGAATCGACATCGGTGCCATACACAAAGGGATTGAGGGCCGGTGAATTCATCGGACTTGGCTGGCGGGACATCAGAGCGCCCTGTGCGGACATTGAATTCCTTTGACTCGCCTGCGCCGAATGTGGCGGCGTTTGCAAAGGCAAACGCACTTGGGATACCCTAAATGGAAGATTAAATTAGTTTAGAAATGGATTTTGCGCATTCCCTTAGCTTCAACTTACCCTAATAGCGGCGGCTCCTGGAGACTGTCGCGCACCGAGGGCAGAAGTTGTTGCGAGGACACAGCCTGATTAGTGGCCGTCATCGAGGTTAATGCCTGTTCGTGGTGTGGGGGGAAGAAGGTGAGAAAGTGAGCGGGTTTTATTAACTGGCCAGATAACAGAGTGCACAACAAAGCTGTAACTTTAACATATGCTAACTATATGTATATAGAGAGGGAGGCAGGGAGGTAGAGAGAGAGAGAGAGACAGAGTCGGAGAGGTCCATTGGCTAGTGGGGAGAAACCAAGTTGCTTGGTTCTAAAAATACACACTAAATAGGACGGAAGCATGCACACTAAAGAGAGAGAGCTCAAGGCGAAAAACTACAGTTAGGGAACTACAAATAGATAGAGCGGAAGGGCAGTTTAAAGCAGAGACACAGGAATGATTAAAGAAGAAAAGGTAGATATGGAGGTCTCATAATCTCTTAATGAGTAGACAATGGAAGAGAGTTAATATATTAATTGGAAAAGAAATAACTCAATTGATGAAATAAGTTAGATCAATTGAAAATGTTACTAAACTTAAGCCTACATATAAGAGCTGAAGAGCTTGACTTAATACAGAGCATTAAAGGAAACCAAAACAAGAAAGTGTCGAGTTTGCTCGACTATGAGATACTCGCTACCCATTGTGAAAGAAAGCAAAACAGTGCGGTATTATTTTTAGAATATACCAAATTAATATACCGCAAAATACTAAAAATATATCAAATGTTATAGTATGCATAGTACTATATTAATAATGTGGTAATATTCTTAAAAATACACCAAAAATAATATACCACAACAATACTAAAATATACCAAAGGCTATATTTAGTATATCGATATAGTACTACATTCAAAATATACCATATAGTATAAAAATATACCAGATTGAGTAGTAGAAATTTACCCTTTTACACTATGCGTAGCGGGTTTAAAAAAACGAGAGGTTTAAAATAATAGTTGAAAATGAAAAGCACACTAAATTTAGGAAAATACGGGGTAAGCGAAAGAGCTCAAGAAGAGCGCTTGCTCATGTTAACGGTAATTTTTACATTGACTTTAGCGACACGTGAAAGTTACCATGAGTATGAGAACCTTAACCAGAAGAAGAAGCAAAAGGGATTATGCTAAAATCTAAGGACAAGTTTGACTAAGGGCTAGACATTTACTTTTTTTGGGCGATCACATTGAGCGATGTGTGTTTAGATATATAGTACATAGAAGAGTATTTATAGATAGGGTATGACTGTATGCATGCGAATATAGATAACGTATATATATGGTTATGTATCGGGTATTATAATCACAGCACGCCGCACTAGTATTAGTATAAGTCTTAGTCTTAGTTTTAGGTTTAGTTTTAGTTTGCTTTCTATGTACAAAACGCATCAAACGAAAAACAAAAAAGAAAAACAAACAAAAAATGTTTGGTATTTGAACATTTATGAACGATATTTACACCAAGTCCAGCTTCATCCATAAGTAGCATAGCCTGCAGTAGTTGTTGTTGTTGTAGTTGATGTTGTTGTAGTTGTTGTTGTTGTTGTTATGATGAAGTTTAATTAAATCGTTTGAATATATAGAGATAATGCATGAATGTTAAACGTAGAATAGTAGTAGAGAGCATTAGGCACAGACAGAGATAGACAGATAGATATAGATATAGATAAAAAGATAGATAGATCGATAGAGTGAAAAGTGGAAGAAGTAGAAGACGAAAAACATAAGCAAAAATATAATTTATGTGTGTGTGGGGGGAATCTTGTGTGTTATATACTTAGCATTATATATAGATCACAATCATACAAATTCGCATAAAGAAATTTGAACAGAAATGAGAACTCAACGCAATGCAAACTCTTCAATCGATCAAAGATTGAAGAAATCGCATATCGCATCGAAAAAATATGAAATATGCATTTAGACGATCACGACGATACGTTGACTGACAAGTTTGAAAAGAAAAGCGTTTACCATATCAACATATACACTTACATATCGCGTACAGTATATATGATATGATATATACAAATGAATAAAGTCAATTAAGAATACAGTTTGTGAATGTTTCGAGAAATACAGAATCAAGTTTGCCGTATGAAATGTGAAATCGTTGCAGTTAAAGCATTTTTGGGTAATACATTGACAACAAAATTATTGTAAATTCGACTGCAGAATTTCGACACATGAATGGGGAAAAACAACCTCTATCCATATGCTTGGTTAGTGGAGAGTGGAGAGTTGTAAAACCTCAATTGTTTATAAAGTAAATAGCTGACATATATGTACAATTAACAAATAGTTAATAATAATAATCGAACAATCATTCTTTTAATTTTCTCCAAATTCTCAAATTAATTAAAATATTTTATGCCATCCACACTTGTCTACTTGCATCCTCACCAAATCCTAAATTTTGGCGCTAAAGTTAGGCGATCGACAACTCTTAATATTCTCTAAAACTTTTGGTATTCTAAGAATCCCCACAAAATGTGCAATTTTAACCTAATTTTACTGCTAGCTAGTTAATTGACTAATCTTGTTATTCACAAAATTTCATAATAATCTGAAAATTATACGCTACACAAAATCTGTGTTAACTAGTCTTCATATTCTTTTAATTACAATATTATCTGAAAATGTTATGGTCGTTTAAAAGTCTCCACAAAATCTTTAAATTTTCGGAATTCTAATTCTATCTCTGCTGGTTAGTTAATTATCTTCTCTTAATATTCTCCAAATGTCAACATAGTCGGAAAACAATTTTAACTAAAGTCCTAATGACTAATCTTTATATTCTTAAAACATTCCATGTGTCTTATGTCAAAATCGAACTAGTTTTTGTTAACATACTTTCTGCTGACAATTGTAATCAATGTTTTTCGGCACTTTCGTTTGAATTTAGTTCAATTTCTTATCGGTTTTATCGTTTCCCGTCTTTCCCTCACAAAAGAAAGAAAATCACCATACTTGTTTTATATAATGTTTATGCCGGAAATCGCAACAATATCCAGCGACTTGGCCGCCACACTGAAGCACGCCGATTGCCTGACCAATTTACGCTGTTCGCTGGATCCCCGACTAGATCAGTTGATTGTCTATAGCTCCGTGCTGGAGCATTTGTTGCAGCAGAAGCTGCACTATGAGAAGGAACACGACACGGAGTTGAGGCGACTCGAGCGCTTCCGATGCGATGGCGTTAAGGAATATCGGATCAAGGTGCAATTGCGTGTGATCAACAAGGTGCAGAGCATGCTGCCGAACATTGTCTATAAGATGCGCAACGAGTACGATAAATTCGAGCGTTTTTTGCTGCAAGAGGTGTCCATCAAGGATGTCGATACTGAGCTCTACAATCGGGGCTGGCAATTGTTGAACACCTGTCGCGACAATCTGCGGCTAACTCATTAAGCATATGGATAAGGTTTCCCTTCTTCGATACTTTCATCTCCATTTCGTATTTGTAAGTGCAAGTGCAATTTATACGTACAACAAAAAAAAAATAGTGGGAGACATTCACTTACCTGTTTCAAGTGATTCTTTAGTATGGTGCCCTCAGGTTCGGGCAGCGGCGGAATCTCATCGTAGCCCCCCCGTTGGAGGTGTTAG
Organism: Drosophila pallidifrons; assembly: GCA_023558445.1. NCBI lineage: Eukaryota > Metazoa > Arthropoda > Insecta > Diptera > Drosophilidae > Drosophila > Drosophila pallidifrons. The sequence continues at coordinate 23,377,986 of CM042351.1, read as the reverse complement.
CTTTGTCGAATCCAAGTCCACCACCCAAATGTCATCGGGCAACCTGAAAGAAGAAGACACAATGTTTGAAACTAGGTACATCGAATAATGGATTGCACTTGAACTTACCTAAAGTTCTTTTTGTAGATGAGAAAGGAGGCGGGCACACCGATGACAAAAGGCGTGGGCGCCAACAGCAGCTGCTCGGCACAACTGAGACATGTGGGGAGCAACGGTATCACAGGGAACATGTACTCCAAGGGATACAGCATCGTCACGAATGCCATCACGGACATGGAGAGCGCATTGTAGTCGCGTGATTGAAACAACACCTTGTTCTCCAGTATTATCAATGTCCAGACCTTCAGGCAGGTCTCCACGCCCAGCAACTCGAGCGGCAAATGCAACGGGAAATCAACCAGCGAGAATCGCGTATGATCCGGCAATGCAAAGAGCAAAGGTTCATGCACAGTGGGCGACAGCACCTCCACCTGGAGAGAGGATCGGGGATAAACAACAACAACAATTAAGTCTGGCGTGTGGGAAACTAAATTTCGTTTCTATTTGCCAATCGCATACTTTCTTAATGAATGTCTTTCTCAACCGGGCAAGCAGCAAGAGATTGGCAAATAAAAACGATTGGGAAGCGTTAAAAAAAAACTCAAATTTGTAATTTAAGAAATACGATAAGAAAATAAAACCAATTCAAAATATGAACTGATTAAATTTGTAATTCATCTCAAGGAATTAGTTTTGTATTTCTGCTTACTATTCGTATACATAACATTCTTACGGTTATTGCCATTGACATTAAAATAAGTAAGATAATAATGCAGTCGACTGTCAGATACCCGCTACTCATTTTGAATAAAAGCAAAACAGTGTGCTATTGTTCTTAAAAAATATACCGCAAAAATACTAAATTGAACCAGAGAGAACCCTTTAGAGCACAAATAAAGTATTTTGCAGTTAATATACCAAATATAGTCTTCGGTATATTTCAGTATTTTTTCGGTATACCGCAAAAATACTAAATTGAACCAGATAGAATATTTGTTGCAGGCCTGCACCAACGATTGTTACGAGTATTGATCGATAAAGTACAAAGTTAATTGTTGAATTCAAATCAAAAATGGAACTTTGGAATTCTCTTGCACGAACTCACCTCGACACGCGTGGAGCCCGGCACCGGCACCGGCGTGGAGAGCAGACGGAGGATCCAGGTCTCGATCTCGCGCACATCGTGGAGGACGATGGAGGGCGTCGCCTCGCTGGCATGACCCGCCAGCACCGTCCAAACGTTATCCCGGTTGATTTTCTGCGATGCGCCGACTCGCTTCGGTGACGACGATTCGTTGCAGGCATCGATCAGTTTCTTCAGTATGAAGAGGCACTCGCGGAACGTGGTAAAGAACGGATGATGCGAGATGATGCACAGCGAGGTCAACGATTGATTGCGCAGCTTGGTGCGTTTCCTCGACGCTCGCGGCGATGGCGAATGGCTGCCACCCGATTCTGAATCGGCTGATGGCGCCATTAAGCCCAATCGGGGCACCGATTGTGGATGCTGCTGCTGTTGTTGTTGCTGCTGCTGTTGCTGCTGCTGATGATGATGCGAGTGGAGACGCTGCTGATCGGAGTCGCGACGCGAGGTCAGTTCACGATCCGAATCGCTGGGCGCGACGTTACTTCTGTAGTCGCTAGAAGTAGTTAAGAGGCCGTAACTATTATGGAAACGTGGTTTGGGAAACGTTCAATTAGACCAACAAGCGACCAACAAAGCATCTCGAATTCTTAAGTTCTTAAATTTCAATTCATAGATTATCATTTTACAGTGCGTAATTCTTAATGAACAAATATAGTTTTAAATAACAAAACGAAGAAGTTTTTAATATAGTTCACAGACGATATTAAAGAAATATAATACATAAAAGTTAAATTTAAAAAAAAAACACATTACAAAAATGAAAAGGAATGGAGTGAAACGAAATGAAATTAAATGAAATAATATGAAATGGAATGGAGTGAAATAGATTGGTTTGAAATGAAATAGAATAAAACGAAATGAGATAGAATGGAATAAAATGAAATAGAATGGAATGGAATGAAATAATATGAAATGGAATGGAACGAAACAGAATGGAATGAAATGAAATAGAATGGAATGAAATGAAATAATATGAAATGGAATGGAATGAAATGAAATAGAATGGAATGAAATAAAATAATATGAAATAGAATGGAATGAAATAATATGAAATGGAATGGAATGAAACAGAATGAAATGAAATGAAATAGAATTCTATTTTAATGAAGTTAATTAAAACTAATCAATTAAAATATACATAAATAAAATGATCAAATAAATATATAGAACGACTTAAATAAGTGCAATAGGGGAATAAGAATAGAAGAAAATTAAATGTTATAAAATGAAACGAAATTTATAAATGAAATGAATGAAATACATTTCGTTTTCTTCTATTCCAATTTAAATATGAATGAAATTCAAATTAAATGAAATTATGTGAAATGTAATGAAATGAAAAAATAAATAAATATCACGGAATAGAATGGAAGAAAACGAAATTAAATTAAATTAAAAGATATTATTAAAAATAGAATAGAATAAAATGAAGTTAATATAAATGTAATATAATCAAAATAAATCAAATGGAAAAAAATAAATTTAAATAACAAAAAAAGGAATGGAAAAAAAATGAAATAAAATTGAAAAAAAAATAATAGAAATGGCATGAAATGAATAGAAATGAAATGTAAAATATGGAATTAAAATAATGGAAATAAAATGGAATGAAATTAAATTAATTGAAATAAAATGGAATAAAATGAGATGAAAGAAATAAATTTAAATAACACGAAATGGAATGGGGAACAAAAATTAATAAAAAATTAATAGAAATAAAATGTAAAATATGGAAAAATAAAAATAAAATATGGATAAAATATGAAAAATAATGGAAATAAAATGGAATGAAATTAAATTAATTGAAATAAAATGAGATTAAAGAAATAAATTTAAATAACACGAAATGGAATGGAATAGAAAAAAAATGAAATGAAAATAGAATGAAATAAAAGAAAGTGAAGTGAATTAAAATTAATCAATTAAAACATACATATACAAAAGACTAAAATAAGTGCAATAAATAAATGAAAACTTGCAACAGAAAAACGAAAACAAAAACTTGCCTGCTGAATGCGGAGTCCGAGCTGCGTTCCATGCTCTTGCGCCACGATTCGCGTCTGAAGGCGGACGAGCGTCGTCCCCTGGCACCGCTGCCTCCCCCGCCATGACCACCGTGGCCGCCATGTCCGTTTCCGGCACGTTCCGCACCAGATGCGGCACCGCAACCGGACGCCGAACTGGGACGTTCGATGGGTCGATAGAAATTCACACAGATGCCATAGCGTGTCTTCCCCGAATCCTTGTCCGTCAACGCGAACACAAACGAGGTCATATCCCGTATGGCGGAGCCAGTGCGTCGTGGTCCAACGCTGGTGCATCCCTCTGGCTGGCAAAAGTAAACCATATCGAGGGGCAGCGGAAAGTCAGCATGATCCGACGGCGGATAGCGACGCAACAGATCGGGAACCTGCAAAGTATTTAACAAACATTTTTAACTGAGCAATCGAAGCTTTTTCCAGCTGCCTTAACTCACCTGCACCGGCGGCGCTTTGCTGCCCTGATTGCCCTTGGGCATTGGCGGCGTTGTGTGGGCGCCCACAATGGCCATGTAGTCGACGAGGCGAGGACAGAGCGAGGCACGCTGCTGGTCCGACATGATCCTGATCCTTGATCCTTAGACTGCAAATGGAAAAGCAGATTGCAAAGTGTTAGCGAGCAAGAAATCAGAAGCACAGACTAAGAGAAATATTACAAGTCCAGAGAGTTGACACAAGATTTGAATAGGAAAAGGTAAGTACACTATAGTTGAGTGTGCTCGACTGTAAGACACCCGCTACACATTTTGAGCAAGAGCTAAAACAGTGTGGTATTATATTTAAAATATACCAAATTTATATGCCGCAAAAATACTAAAATATACCGAATATGGATTTTGGAATATGTATATATTACTACATTAAAAATCCGATATTCATCTTAAAATATACTGAATTGATATACTAAAAATACTAAAAATATACTGAACGTTATATTTAGTATATTGGTATAGTACTATATTCGACATGTGGTATTATGTTTCAAATATACCAACTTAATATACCGAAAAAATACTAAAATATATTGAAAGCTTTATTTGCTATATTGATACAATACCAATATACCACAAAAAATACTAAAACATACCGAATATGGATTTTGGAATATGGATATAATACTACATTAAATCTTAAAATATACTGAATTGATATACCAAAATACTAAAAATATACCGAAAGTTGTATTTAGTATATTGGTATAGTACTATATTCAAAATGCGGTATTATACTAAAAATATGTCAATTTAATATACCGCAAAAATACTAACATAAACCGAATGCTATATTTGGTATACTGATAAAGTACTACATTATAATGTAGTATTATTTTTAAAATACACCAAATCAGTATCCGCAAAAATACCGCAATATACCAAAAGTTATATCTATGTAGTACTTTATTCAGAATATACCAAAAGTTTATTAAATAACTGCTTCAAAAATGTTGTCTTTCTTCAGAGTGCAAAAATCTTAAAACAAAGATAATCATCAAATCTTATAATTGTTTTTCTCTAAGTTTGATGTGTTGTTGCTGTTGGCTTAATAACTTTAAATTACTAAATTGGAATATAATATGTGAAACGCTTTAAAAAATAATTAAAATAATGGTCCATTATTTAAAAAAAAAACAAGTAAGCAAGCTACAGTCGAGTGTACTCGACTGTGAGATACCCGCTACCCATTTTAAATAAAAACAATATATTTTGCGGTATTTTTCACAAAATATACCAAATATACTGCAAAAATACTAAAAATATACCGAATGGTATATTTGGTATATCGACATAGTACCGCATTCAAAATATTCCATAGACGGCACAATATACCAGATTGTTAGCCAAAGCAACTAAGACGCTTAGTAAGTAGGCGTTTTGCCCATACAAAAGTATTTCTTTAATAACTTCCAACATTTTTATCTAATCGCAACCAAATTCTCAGGAATCATAACTACTATAGTTATTATTGTATATACCAAATTTCGCAACTCTGGCTTTAAAATTACGGTTGTTATTCGTTTTTTTTGATTTGCGGGGGCGGAAGTGGGCGTGGCAAAAATTTGAAACAAACTTGATCTGCGTGCAAACATAACAAATGCTGTCGAAAAAAAATTATAGCTCTATCTCTTATAGTCTCTGAGATCTAGGTGTTCATACGGACGGACGGACAGACACACAGACGGACAGACGGACATGGCTATATCGTCTCGGCTGTTGACGCTGATCAAGAATATATATACTTTAAAGGGTCGGAGATGCCTCCTTCTACCTGTTACATACATTTCCTGCCGGCACAAAGTTATAATACCCTTCTACCCTATGGGTAGCGGGTATAAAAAAGTACCAACAGAAATAATCCAAAGTTTATTCTCGATTTAAGATTTTTATACCCGCTACCCATAGGGTAGAAGGGTATTATAACTTTGTGCCGGCAGGAAATGTATGTAACAGGTAGAAGGAGGCATCTCCGACCCTATAAAGTATATATATTCTTGATCAGCGTCAACAGCCGAGACGATATAGCCATGTCCGTCTGTCCGTCTGTGTGTCTGTCCGTCTGTGTGTCTGTCCGTCTGTCCGTATGAACACCTAGATCTCAGAGACTATAAGAGATAGAGCTATAATTTTTTTTCGACAGCATTTGTTATGTTTGCACGCAGATCAAGTTTGTTTCAAATTTTTGCCACGCCCACTTCCGCCCCTGCAAATCAAAAAAATCGAATAACAAGCGTAATTTTAAAGCTAGGGTTACGAATTTTGGTATATACGGTAATAACTATAGTAGTTATGATCCCTGAAAATTTGGTTGCGATCAGATAAAAATTGTCGAAGTTATTAAAGAAATACTTTTGTATGGGCAAAAACGCCTACTTACTAGGGGTCTGAGTTGCTTTGGCTGACAATCTGGTATATTGTGCCGTCTATGGTATGTTTTGAATGCGGCACTATATCGATATACCACATATACCATTTGGTATATTTTTAGTATTTTTGCAGTATATTTGGTATATTTTGAGAATAATACCGCAAAATATATTGCTTTTATTCAAAATGGGTAGCGGGTATCTCACAGTCGAGTACACTCGACTGTAGCTTTCTTACTTGTTGCTTTTTAAATCATTTTGTTCAACTTCAAATTTGTATTTCAAAAAACACAATTTTAATCTTCTTTCCAGCATTCACCTACTATGCTCAGCTTTAATTCAAGATTTTAATCTTTACACCTTTGCACCTTTCTTTGCTGGCTGTGTAGTAAGCAAGGGGATAAGTGAGAGCTGCCAGAGGCAGAGAACGAATTGCTCCATTAGCCTTTTGTCGAGCAATAGAGTTAAGCTCCACAAATAAACACACACACACACGAACACACATGCGAGGCTGCATCTCTAAATTGAATTTAAGCCTCAACAGGCTGCAGCACTCTCATTCTCACTCCCTCTCTCTGTCTCTCTCTCTCTTTCACTGCACACACATTGAATTGAGTTGGGTGTGGCAGCCACAGGCTAAACACAGCTAACAACAAAACAAATATTGCCCCGGAGCGCATGCTTTTAAAACTCTTAACCTCCACTTAGTTTAGTGCTCACTCTAATCGCAACTATTCAATCGCAAGCATTTGCATAATTCAACCCAAAGATGATCATCATCGATTGAATGGGCAACAGGCAACATCAAACAACAGGATTTTCGTATAAGTAAAATGATTTATTTGCCCCGATTGAATGCCGTTTAAATAATAATCGCTGCTTGTGTTCGTTTCTTGCTTTTCTCTTTCAAATATTCCAGTTAAAGTCTTTATCTTACGTCTCAAATAAGACTGGAATGCAGTTTGACAATGATATTACTCATACGTATACTTAATTTTTTGTAGAATTTTAAATTTATTATTTTACTTTACAATTCGAATATTCTGCTCGAAATATTCCATTTAAGATCTTTATGTAATGCTTTCCAGCTAGAATACAGTCTGCCAATGATTTTACTCTAACGAATACATTGCAGAATTTTAAGTTTATATTTGTTTCTTTTTTGTTTGTGTTTAACTTTTTCTTTACAATGAGAATGTTCTCTTCGAAATATTTCACTTAAAGTCTTTATCTAATGATTCCCAGCCTCAACAAAGACTGAAACACAATTTGGCAATGATTTTACTCTTACGTATACTTAATTTGTGGTCGACTTTAAAGTTTACTTCCAATCGCTGCTTGTGCTCACAATTTTCTTTACAATGAGAATGTTCTCTTCAAAATATATATTCCTGCTGAAGTCTTTATTTAATGCTTGCAATGATTTTAATCTAACGTATACTTAATTTTTGTATAAATTGTAAGTTTATTTCAAAGGTATCTCTTACATTCATTCTTATTCTTTTCACTACAAAATCTGGATAATGATGAAATAGCATCAACAGGTCTTCATTTATGGGAAGTCAGTCACAAACTACTTCTATTTTGAGTTATATTACAACTTCGAAAATTGACATTCTTTATTACCAAAGTCAACATTTTTTTTAAATATTTGGCATCTTTCGGAAGCATAAATTAAACACTTAGCTATTAGTTCCAGGAATCTTGTATTATATTACTTAAAAAGAATTTCCATACACTAAAAACAAATGCACAAATTTCTTTCACTTTAAAAGTGTCTTTCAAATAACCAAGGCAAAAACTAAAACAACTTGTTTTGAAGTGTAAATTCAACATCATAGGTTTTATTTTACTACTTTTCATATATACAAAAAAAAAGTATTATTCAACAGAGGCTATGAAATCTGTCTTTCTTTCTCACTCTCTTCACATTTTACTCCAATACTTTACACATGAAAAATCGTTATTCCTATTTCATACGCAACTCTCTACGGACAATCTGTGAGTTCGCTTTGGCTTTGGTTTAATCAAAGCGCCAATTTGCGCAAGTCAATGTGAAAAAGTCATTAAGCAGCAGCATACAAATTGACGTTGATGGACGTTGGTTGGTTTTAATCGCATGGCAAAGGTCAAACATCGCTTCATCGGTTGCCACATGACGACGGTCATGTTATCAAACCGCGAGGTCATCAAAAATGCAGCGAATCGAATCGAATCGAATGGAAACGTGTGAAAAGTCAATAAATCAACGAACTGGCGAAAGCAAATCAGTCGCTAAGGAGTCGTCAAACCAAGTCAGTGGCCGGCTAATGACCTTGCCGAGAGCAGAGAACATGGAAAAGATGCAAGTTAGGTTTTGCTTCACACAAAACAAAAAAAAAAAAAAAAAAAAGAGCCAATTGCATTGACGTCACGCGCACAAATCAATCGGAGAAAGGGGAAAGGAAATTAAAGTAAAATGGGAAAATGCAAATGTGAATTGCGGTGCGATGACAGCAGGTTCATTTCGCTCGATTGACAGGCAAAGCAAAAGAGTTTAGAAGTGTGGGAAAAGAGAGGAGGGAACGGGATTAGAGGCAGAGGAGGAGTTGCTGCAGCGCAGCAGTTGAGTCCTTGACAACTTGAGTTGACGACGAGCTTATGAAGCGAGTCTCAAGGACAACAAAATAGCAGCAGCTACGTCGACAAAGTCAAAACAACAACATTTTACCAGCAGCTTAGGGGATTCATGAAAAAAAGCAGAAACAAGTAAGAATTTTAAAGTCGAGTGTGCCCGACTATGAGATACCCATTTTTAATGAAAGTAAAACAGTGCTGAATTATTCTAAAAATTAACTAAACGTTTTACCGCAAAATACTAAAATATTAAGTAAGACAAATTTGGTATTGTGATATAGTACTACATTTAAAATGCGACATTATTCTTAAAATATACCAAAAATAATATACCGCAAGAATACTAAGATATATTATAGGTCACATTTAGTATATTGATATAGCAATACATTCTAAATGCGGTATTTTTCTTAAAATATACAAAAATATACCGCAAAAATATGAAAATATACCGCAAGATATATTTGATATATTCTCTTAGTGCTACATTCAAAATTCGGTATTATTCTTAAAATATACTAAAAATAATATACTGCAAGAATACTAAGATTTTAGTATATTGATATAGCAATACATTCTAAATGCGGTATTTTTCTTAAAACATACAAAAATATACTGCAAAAATACTAAAATATCCCGCAACATATATTTGGTATATTCTCTTTATACTACATTCAAAATGCGGTATTATTCTTAAAATATACCAAAATATTATACAATCAAAAAATTACAATAATATACCGCAAGCTATATTTGGCATATTGTTTTGGTACTACATTTAAAATATACCGAATTAATAGTCTACAAAAAATACTAGAAATAATCAAAGGTAATATTTGGTATAGTAATATACCATAAAATATATCAACTTGTCAAACAAAACATTTCTTAAATAAATTTTACAATTCTTATCTGATTGCAATCAAAATCTCAGGAATCATAGTTTATAGCAAAATTCTCTAACTTCAAAATTACGCTTGTTATACGATTTTGTTTGTTTTAATAGAACGGAAGAGACGGTGGCAAAAATTTTAAACAAACTTGATCTGGAAGTGCTGTTGATGGCTCTATCTCTTATAGACGCTGAGATCTAGGAGTTCATACGGACGGACAGACAGACAGACAGACAAATGAATATGGTTATATAGTCTCAAATGTTGAAGCTGACTAAGAATAGAATTCAACTTTAAAGGGTCGGGGATGCCTTCTTCTGCCTGTTACAAGTTATAATCCCCATATACTTGATAGGTAGTTGGTATATAAAAAAAAAAGGGAATTCGCTTGCAACATGCAACTGCGTGCTTAGCCTTCAAGTCTGACAATTTTCATTACAGCAGCAAACGAACAAGAACAAAAGTTTTTTTCCCCACTATATTAGTGCACTGAAGGCTGAAAGTGTGCTTCACTTTGTTCGCTGTGGTCCAGTTTTTTTTTTTTTTTTTTTGCCAAAGACGTGGCACATGTGTCACGGCTAATCGTGTCAAGGCTGCGCAGTGTTCCTCCCGCTTCCCTCCCCCCTTTGCATCGCCCCAAATGGTCCATTTGCAGCTGCATTAGCTGGGACAAGACTAAAATGCCAAAATGGCGAAACGCACAGCAGAAACATCGAGAGCAACTTGGCAACCATCAATTTCAACTAATGGCGAGCCATCATCAGCTGTCTCGCTCTCTTGCTCTCTCTCTCTCTCTCTTTCTAGTTCTAGTTTTAGTCCAAACGCCAACGCAGTTGAAGTGCTTTGGCATTATGACATCAGAGACGGAGACGAAGCGACATCAACAGCAGCAGCCCAGCAATTGTCTTGCCTCGTTAAAAATAGCAAACAAGCTGATGCTGAAGCTGACGATGAAGCTGAAACTGTCATTAACCAGCAACAACAACAACAATAATAACAACGATAAAAATGCTGAGCGCGTTTGCTTATGAAATCATCCGCACGCCAAAAGGAATTCAATAAAAAGAGAGAATAACATAGAAGAAAAAAAAAAGTAAAAAGGAAAATGTAACCCCACGCAGTTGGCCGCACTTCAAGTGTTTTCCGCCTCGATTGATATAGTTTGATTGATATAGTTTATATAGTTTCCAATTTCACAACAGCATCATCTTAACCCATAATTATAGATAGCACTTTCATCACTCTACTCTAAATGCCATCTCCGTGAAGGTCAATGCTTGGCGATTTTAACAGCTAATGACTAACAAATTGCCAGTCGAGCATAAAAGCTGTAAACTGAAATTTAATGATATATTAAGTACGCAAGACAAAACCTTGCCAGATTGCAACTAGAATATTTCGAGGTTAGAGTTTGAATCAGAAATATTAAGAAAAAGTAAACAACAGAAAATTATTCTAAACGAATTAAGCCATATAAAAATGATACAAATATTAAGTATACGTCTTGGTAAAAAAATAAGATTTTTTTAAATTTAAATATAAGCTTATGGCATGTAATTATTTCATTTCCAAGCGTATAGTTTAATATAATTAGGAGTAAATTGCTCAACTGGAGACTAACAAAAACATTTATACAAATATTAAGTATACGTAAAATCACAAAAATCCAAATTATTTCCAATTTCAATTTAAGCTTTTGGCCTCTTTTAATTCTATTATTTCCAATCTTATCATAAACCATATAAAAATAATACAAATATTAAGTATACGCAAATAACTAAATTGTGCAACAATTATACAAATATTGAGTATACGCAAAAATTAAATAGATTCATTGATTCACTTATTTCATTTACTAGATTGCCCCAATTGTGTCCATTATGAAATATAAATAAGGTAGACAGCTGACAGCAAAAGCAAATTGAGCAGCAGTTGAACACCTAACAAAAATCTCTACAAATATTAAGTATACGTAAGAATGGAAAAATGTTTTTAGAACTTATTCCATTTCCGAGATGGGCAGAATTTATGGTATGTTATGTGCAATATTAATGAGAAATATAAATAGAGACACTTACATAATAACCAGTAATACAAATATTAAGTATACGTAATATTGTCATACAAATTTCCATTTCGAAGCTTCTGGAATGTGCAATATTGCTAAATTATGTTGTTTATGATAACAATGAGAAAGTCAACTGAGTAATTGAAGACTGAATAAAATAAAATTATACAATTTAAATATTAAGTATACGTAGTAGTTGCAACATTTCCAAGAAATTTGAAGAATATGAAGAGTTCGACATTAAGAAAGAAACATATATTTTAAATTGTTGCTGTTAACATTTTTTTTAGAATTTTTGGTATATAAAATGATATAGAAAACTGAAAACTGAATAAAAAAAAAACAATTCAAATATTAAGCATAAAAATTATGGTAATGGGAGCTGGACATTAAGAAAGATAGAACAATATTTAAAATATATAAAATGTTCTTTTAATAACTTTGTAGAGTTTCTTGTGAAAGATTATTCTATTCCTAGGTTTATTAGAAAATATTTTCACAAAAAGCATAATTCGCGACTTTTGTCAAGCATTTGAAACCTTTTATCAATTCATTATCTGATTCTCTTCACACTCGTGTCTTTAGACAAATCTTTGACTTAAAACTCAATCTTTAATTTTCAAAACTTTCAACAATTCCTTAGACTTATTCATATTCACATTCGCAAATCTTTCACTCAAAACAAATTCTTAAATTCCCAAACCTTTCACCAATTCGTTAACTGAATCTCTTCACTGTCTCACTCAATCCAATCAGTTGATGAAAATCCTTTTTTTTGCAGTCATTGCAGTTAAAATTTCGCTTGTTGCATAAGTTGTTGTCGTAGTCAAGAATCGAATGAATGATGACACACATAGCACTCAAGCAGAAGGCAGAAGAAACAGAAGAATGCCAGCAAATGAAGGCGGAAACAGCAGCAAATAAATGAAAAGAAGAAGAACAAGCAATAGAAAATAGAACAAAAACTGCAACCATAAAAAAAGAAAGAAAAGAGGAAAATGGGAAATATGTCACAATAAGCATAACAATAAAACACGAATGCACGAAAAGCAACTGCGCGTGGGGAATATGAAGACAACGACAACGACAACGACAACAAAGCAGAAGAACAAGAGCAAGAACACGACGAAGAGGAGCCAAAGAAATGCGACAATGCGACTGCGACTGCGACTGCGAAACAGAGCGTGACTTGCAGTTAGAAACGACGTGGGAATACGCTGCTGCGCCTTTCGGGTCTTTCAACTTTTGCAAGCACACAAATTGCGACAGCAAACAAAAGAAATTTTACAAAATATATGTGCACCACATCAGACTTTGAACTTTGACTTGCTCAATTTAAGGACAGCAAAATTTAATATTATTATCTATAATAATCTTAGAGACTATAAGAGATATTTATATTTATATTGAACTTTGACTTGCTCGATTTAAGGTCAGATAATCTTAGAGACTATGTAGCTAAAAATTTATATTATACTTTTTTGGTAAGCGAGTTAAGTTTGTTTCAAATGTTTGACACGCCTATTTTCATTCCCACAAATCAATAAAAGTCGAATGACAAGCGCAATTTTGAAGTTAGAGTCAAATTCAGGCTCAAACAACAATAACTACAGTATTTATGTTATTATTCCCGATTTGATTGCGATCGGCAAAAAATTGTAAAATTAACAAATAATCCAATAGGATTTTAGTTGATTTGGCCAACAATTTGGTAAATGTTTCACTCTATGGCATAATTTGAGAACAGTACTATATTAGTATACTAAATATATACCAAATATATAATTTGGTATATTTTTAGTATTTTAGTGGTACAGTAATTTGGTATAATTTAACAACAATACCGCATTCTTAATGGAAAACTATACGTTTATACCAAATAAAGCCATTAATAGAATATATTTAGTATATTTGTGGTATATTAATTTGGTATATTTTAAAAATAATACCGCACTGTTTTGCTTTTACTCACAGTCGAGCACACTTGACTATATACCAAAAAATATACCTCAAAAATACTTAAAATATACTAAATACTATATTTGGTATATTAATACAGCACCACTTTAAAAATGCGGTATTATTTTTAAAATATACCGAATAATATACCCTAAAAATATTCAAAATATACTGAATGTTATAAATTACTACATTCGAAATACTCGTATGCCATAGCGGTCAAAATATACCAAATTGTCAGCCAAAGTAGCTAAGTAGGCTTCATTTACCATTCAGAACTATTTCTAAAATAACTTGAACTAAATTTATGCCATTTCCATATAAAATATATGTATGTCGAGGGAAACTGAAATGCCAACTAAGTAGCTCCACTCAATTCATATATACATATGTATTTTGTATACTGAAAAAGAAAAGCGCATTTTGTGCTACTTGCGGCATAAGGAGCTTTAGAGAAATAAGCTTTATGGCTTAAAATTGAAAAATGTGCGGGCGGCGCATTCTTATCAAGTAGCTGCCTGGATAGTTCTCTTCCTCTTCTTCTTTACTCCTGCTTCAGTGCTTCACTGTTCTGGCTATTTTTACTGCCTGCCTTTTACGATTATTTCCCTCTCCTCTCCTTTCCTGTTATGTCTGTTGGTTGCTTAAGTGCAGCACAAAAGTATGCAACGTTAAATCAGCTGCAACCTCAAGCTGTTTAAAGATGTGAAATGTGAATGAGGGAATGTGGTTGTAAATGCGTATGTGTGTGTGTGTGTGTGTGTGTGTGTGTGTGTGTGCCACTTGCTTATGAACTCGAGTGCTGGGGCAATGTCTCGCCCTCCCTCCCTTTGCCATTCATTCCCTGTCCCTTTCCCTCCTCTCGTGTCTCACTCGCTCCCTTGGGGGCATTGCGTTTTTCAATTAATTTGACGTAGTGTGACTCGTTTTACACATGTCTCCACAAATGTGTATATGTGTGTGTGTGTGTGTTGAGTGCCCGACCCTTGAAATGGTGTGAATGACTTGTTGTTGTTGCACGTGCCTCAGTTGTTGTTGCCTGCTGAGGCATAAAATCAATAAAAGGCTCGGCAAATGCAATGCGTTCTGCGTTCGCTATGATAATGTTGATGATGTTGGTCAAAGGCAGTCCACCAAAAATGAAGAAGAAAAAGTATATGCTAACTCAAATGCGAAAAAAGACGGAAAAACGAGCAGCGAGCAACGACAAAATGGAAATCAAGCAACATCATCAAGGCCACAAAATGACGACGACGCTTATCAAACACACACACACACACACACACACACAAAGAGAGTAGCAGAGGGAGAAAGAGAGAGAGAGAGAGAGAGAGAGAGAGAGAAGAGGGAAGCGAAAAGAGGCAGCTGAATTGTGATGAGCAATTGTCAATTAATGCCCCAACACATAAGCACAGAAAAATAACAGCATAATTTTGCTGCATTCAATAATGCGTATAACAAAGGCAAACACCAGCCAAAAGCAAACGCAAAAGCACAAAGCAAACACACAAACACTCACACTCACACACTCACGAGTAAACACATTTACAATTTAAAAGTATGCTACGAAAAAAACGACAACGGAGACAAAAACGAAAAAAGAAAGAAATAGCATTGGACACTGCGCGACTTCCAAGCTGGCCAAAAATATCAAAGACAGGTGAGGTGGATAGAGCTGAGGTGGCTTTTGACAAGGCTAAGCAGCAACCACACACACACACATGCGTATGCGAGAGTTAGTCGGGCAAATGAACGATTTACACACACAGACACACACACAAATACGCGCAACGAACGACCGCGTACGCAACAAGGTCACTGGAAAAATCGTTAAGCAGCAGCAGAAGCAGTAAAGCACAATAACAACAACAACTACAAGAAGAGTGGCGTCAAAAGCAGCGCAAAGCACAATAACAACAACAACAAGAGTGGAGCAAAAAGCAGCACAATAACAACAACAACAACGACAAGTGGCGTCAAAAGCAGCGCAGTCAGCGGCAGCAAGGAAAAAAACACAATAACAACAACATGTGCAAAAGCAGCGCCAAAGAAATGGCAGAAAAAGACAGCAACAACACGAAGAAACAGCAGTAGCAAAAGCAGCGCAGCGCAGCGGCGAAAAGAAGCAACAAAAACAGCGTGAAAGCAGCGCAGTCAGCAGAAGCGAAGCAGAATAACACCAGCGAAGAGCAGCAACAACAAGAACGGCGCGAAAGCATCGCAGTCGGCAGCACTGCAACAAAATAACAGAAGCGAAGAGCAGCAGCAAAATCAGCGAAGGGCAGCAGCAAAAGCAGCGCAGTCAGCAGCAGCGAAACAGAATAACAGCAAGGAAGAGCAGCAGCAAAAGCAACAGCAAAAACAGCGCAAAGGCAGTGCCAAGGCAGCGCAGTCGGCAGTAGCGAAACAGCAGCGTAGAGCAGCAACAAAAGCAACAGCAAAAACATCGTCAAGGCAGCGGAGTTAGCAGCGCCAAAGCAGCGTCAAGGCAGAAGCAGCAGCAATGAATGTGTCGATACCAAAGCTGCGAGCGCTGTTGTTGTACACACACACACACACACAGATATAGAGCCACTCGCATTTGCCTGCCTGCGTATGCGTGCTTGATTGGCCTGTTAAACACACAAGCACAAACACACACACACATACACACGCGCGCGCACATATACACACACTCGCATTCCAGCATACGCGCTAATAGTAAAATGTTGTATTTGGTCTTTTGTGTACTTACTTGTCGCTTTGAGTTGTAGTTGTGTCGCTGTAGCTTCTTCTTCTTCGATTGCTCTCGACTATTAAGTTGTTGTTGTTGGCTCAATGCGTCAACATTTTCGATTTACAATTGTTGCGCTGCATTGCCGCAAAAAAATGTTTAAAGCACGCGTCACACACACAAGCACACACACACACGCAAAAAATACGCGATTAGCAATTTGTAGTTATTGCTTTACATTTGTGTTTTTTTTTTTTATTTGTGGTACATTTACTGTTACTTGTTTAATAATTTAACTTTTATTATTATTATTTATGTGTTTTTTTAATTTTTTTTTGTTTAATCTAACTTTACTGTTTCTTTTTTTGTTGTGTTCTTGCCACGGTCAGCGAAAAAAAAACAAAAAACAAAAAAAGTGCAGCTGGTGGCTCCACCTGGCGTCTTTAGTGCAAACTAATGATGGCTGGCGCTTCAAACGTCTGAGCTGCGCGCTGGCCGTGGTGTAACTGAAAATGCTTTCTGACTAATCAACACAACACAACCCAACTCGCATCCAGGACGCGGGCTTCGCTGTGGTCAATTTCACAGTGTTGAGTTACGTTGCTTGCTGTATGTGTGTGTGTGTGTGTGTGTGTGTGTGTTGGGCACGTAAATTCCTATACGCGCTGCCCGTTGTCAGACTGGAATGCAAAATGGAAATGGGAATGGCGGTGAATGGAAGTTCGAGCGCGCGCGTCTTTTCCATGCAAGAACATTTTCCATGCCGCACTTGTTGGATTCGCACACAGCACACAGCACAGCACAGCGCATGCCAGCTGCCAGCCACGTGCGTTCCAATAATGCTTCATCTCCATGTATATATGTATGTGTGTGTGTCAAATTGAGTTAAGCATACAAAAAAAAAAAAAAATAGAAAAACGGGAAAAAGGCAAAGCCGAAATGTATTTATATTAATAAATGCGTTATACACACATTCACACACACATTGACTTGTGTGTGTGTGTGTGCGCGTGTATTTTGTCATGTATGCTGCATATTTGTGTATGTAGAACTTTTTTCCGTTAGCTTAAGCCCGCAATTATTGAACAGCAGCAACGCTGAAAAGTATGCTAAAGAAATTTATATTAAAGTTGATATTGCATTTCCACAGGAATTTGCAGTTGTGCTGACAATGTTGTGGCCTTCAATCTCACACGCTTGCGAGCGCATTACTTAAATCTATAAGTAAAGCGGCGAACGAAAACTGAAAAGCATGTGTATACCTTCTTCAAAATACAAAAATCAAATTACACAAACATCTTTTTCGTATATTGCTTTTTGTTGGATGTATTCAACATTTTTCATTTTTTTTTAATATACCTTTTCTCTTAGATAATATATGAGCCCATTTACAATTTTCTCTTTAATATTTATATATATTTAAAACGAGCAAGAAAGTTACCTACCCGATACCTATTTTTAATTAGAGAAAAACAGTCCGGTGTTATTCTTAAAATATACAGAATTAATATACCGCAAAGTAATAAAATATACCGAAGGCTATATTTGGTATATCTATATAGTATTACATTCAAAATTTAGTATTGTTCGAAAAAATATACCAAACTAATATACCGCAAAAATACTAAAAAATAGAGTGCCGTATTTGGTATATTGATATACTATTATATTCAAAATGTTGTTCGAAATAAATATACCGAAATCATATACCGCAAAATACTAAATATATACCGAATGCCGTATTTTGCATATTAATATACTACTACATTCAAAATGCGGCACTATTCTTTAAAATATTTCAAATCAATATACCAAAAAGTACTACACATATACCAAAGACTTTGTTTGGTATATTTGCATGGTACAAACTGCATTCCAAATATACCACAGAGTACAAAATACACCAGTACTACATTCAAAATATGCCACAGAGTACAAAATATACCACATAAGAAATCAAAAAAAAAAACTATAATTAACTCTTTGAATATTTTTATTATTATTATGTTAATGTTTGAAATAATAAAATACATATATATATATTAACTCTCGTTATTTTTTTTTTAGAATACTTTCGTTGAAAATTATTTTATATATCAGAAATGGGTGGGATTTTATGATGTAAAATCAAAAGTGCAGATCAATCTTGATATCTACTTAAACAGATTAATAATAAAGCTATAGATAAAGAATGTTAGACACATTCTATAATATATTAAACTATAGCTCTCTTTATCGAATAAATCTCAAAAGTCTACATTCAAGAACATTCTATCTCTTTCAAACAATCATCCCATGACTAAGCTTTAAAGCTCCGCCTGTAAGTGCTGCACATATACTCAAAAGCTCTGCAGTTTAATCAGTCAATCATTATTAATAAGGTGATTAGACAGTCTTTAGCAACAAGATTACAAATTACATAAAAAAATGTATTACGATTTCTTTTAAACACTCATCCTATTACTGAGCTTTAAAGCTCCGCCTGAAAAGCTTTGCCGATCAATCAGTCAATCAACCGTGATTGATAAGGTGATTAATAAGCTGGTAATAGAGACAAACAAAGGATGCAAAAATTCTGTTTAAACCATCGGATGTTTATTGGACAGCCGTATACAACAAGATTACAGATTACATCAAATACATATTCAATATTATTATTAAAATCTATGACAAAAAAGAATACAGTTGAACTGTATGATAAAGACTACACATTTAACACTTGAATAAACAAATTTTTGATTTTAAAACAACAAAAAAAAAGATAAAGTTTGGGACAGTGTGACCAGCCGATGTGCGCTGAAGCTTAAAGCTAAGTAGACAAAAGCTCGAGCTATGTCTGCTATATAAATGCACGTTCTGGAAGTTTTTAGGAAGAGCGCGTCACATGGCCAGCACACACTTCAAAAAAAAAAAGGGGGGCGGGGGGAGAAGAGTAAGCAAAGCTTGTTGTAAATAAATGCATTAGAAAACAGCCTTAACCGTTGATCAATTGATCGAAGTGAGCCTCGGAAAATCGTGGGAATCGTGCTCAGTGGAGCATAAAGAGCGCCGGCTGCTCCAGATGTTGCTTCCACACATTCGAGAAACTGGCCATGGTAACGCCATCGATGACACGATGATCAGCCGACCAGCTCACACTCATGATGTGCGCCTTGATCACCTCATCGCGATCATTGAAACGTGGCACCGCCTTCGTGCGTCCCATTGCTCCGATCGCCACCTGAGGTGCCATGATGCAAGGATGCGTATAAGTTCCACCGACCTGTGAACGAAAAAGAGAGAGATCGATATATAGTAAGAATGTACAATAAGAAAGAGTACAGAGATATATGTATATATGTAGGTGTGAGAAGTAGAAAACCAAATGAACCTAAGAATAGCTAAACTGCATTTTACAAACTGAAACTTTCAGAATCTAAGCTACATTTTAGAAAACAAAAATACTAAAAACATACCAAAGACAATAAGTGGTATATCAATATAGTACTAAATTCAAAATGAGGTATTATTCTTAAAATATACCTAATTAATATACTATAAAAATACTTATAAATATACCGAAGACCATATTTGGTATATTGATACAGTACTACATTCCAAATATACCATAAAGTACAAAATATAGCTGGTAGAAGAACTTAGCTATAGGTAATTTAAAAACTTGTTTGTTTAACTCGGATAAAGGATAAATTCTTCGAAACTATGTAGTGTGTGATTTCTTTTTGATTTGACCAAGAGTGTATAATAGATTTTAGAAATAATATATCTGCTTAAGAACAGCATCAACTGATTTTTAAGCCACACTAACTATTACTTGTCTAACTTCCAATTGCTGTCGAACTCTCAAAATCTTTTAAATTATTAAGCTCGCAGGCAGAGCTTCTACTTTACACTTCAACTTAAGATCGGTAATATTTAAATAAATATGTTGTTTGACTAACTACAAGGTGGTAAAATTATATACTTAAATTCGAGCTTTCTTCAGAGAATATCAAATATTATCTAAAAGTTTTTGGTAAGTCTAGCTTTCGACAATCTTTGGCATATTCATTGTATATAGCATAAGCGGACTGACAGAGCTTTCTGCTTTCTACTCTACTACTCTTAATATTCGGACAGACAGAGCTTTCTGTTCTTTTCTATAAAAACTCTATCTATTACACTTAAAACTTAAGATAAGTTATACTTAATTAGAAATATTATTTGACTAAGTTATATTCTTAAATTTGAAGTTGATATCTGTTCCTTAAGATTCGGACAGACAGAGCTTTCTGCTCTCTGCTCTACTAAGACTTAAGATTCCGATAGATAGAGCTTAAAGCTTTATGTTAAGACACTTCAACACTTAAGATTCGGACAGACAGAGCTTTCTACTCTTCTCTATTAAGACTCACCTACGCTATCCCTTTTAGAAATAAACAATTTATGAGCGAAAAGATGTCATCAGCAGGCGTCAAGAAGCGGACAGACATAGCTTTCTGCTTATTAAGACTCTACGACACTTAAGATTCGGACAGACAGAGCTTTCTGTTCTATTCTCTACTAAAACTCTACAACACTTAAGACTTTCATGCGCTCCTTCGCTATCCCTTTGGGAAATAAACTTTTGTTTTGTGCACTTACAATGCCAATGTTGGACAACGAAAAGGTGCCATCGGCAAAGTCCGCAGGCGTCAAGGAGCCAGTGCGTCCGCGCTCGACGAGCGCATTCAGATCCTTGGCAATCTCAATGATGTTCTTCGCCTGGCAATTCTTAATGTTGGGCACCACCAAACCCTGCGGCGTATCGATCGCCACGCTAATATTGTGCGATCCTTTGTAGATGATGGATTCGCTGGCCAAATCGAGCGAGCTGTTGACAATCGGATACTTGGACAACGCAATGCTGGCGGCCTTAATGCAGAAGGGCATAAAGGTGAGCTTGGGCACGCCCTGCTCTGCGGCAGCTGCTTGGAGTTGGGTGCGGAACTGGATCAGCTTGGACATGTCGATCTCATCGCTATAAGCGAAATGCGGAATTTTCTGTAAGATGCAAATGATTCATTAAATCTTTAAGTACTTGAATAGGGGATTAAAACAGACAGACTCACCAGCGACTCGCTCATGGACTTGAGCATTGCCTTGCGCACTCCCTTGAGCACCTCAACGCGATCCGCTGGAGCAGCTTTCGGTGGAGATGAAGGTTGAGCAACAGCAACAGGAGCAGAAGCAGCTGTCTGTTTGGCTACATTGCTGGGATGTGGCACATTTGTGCCAGGTGGCACTTGACCCAAGAATTCCAACACATCACCCTTGAGCACACGCCCATTTTTACCAGTTGGCGTCACCTTAGCCAAGTCCAATTGATGCTCCTTGGCCAAGCGACGCACAGCGGGCGTTGCTGGTGTTATAATCCGTCCACCAACGGCAGCTGCTTGCTGCTTTTCCGCATCGCTGTCCGAGCTGGAACTCGAACTGGAACTGGAATCAGAGGAGGTGTCATCGTTGTCCTCCTCTTCGTCGGCTACCTCGAATTCCAGCAAGGGTTTGCCAACCAGCGCCAGCTCATCGATGCTGTGAAAGATCTTGGTGATCTTGCCGTCGTAGCGACTGGTTATGGTCACCGATGCCTTGTCCGATTGCACCTCGCAGAGATTGTCAAACTGTTCGACGGTGTCGCCCACCTTGACGAACCATTCCTTGACCGTCACCTCGCGAATGCCTTCGCCAATGTCGCTGAGATTGAAGGCTACCTTCTTGTCCAGGCAGCTCGTTAAATGCAAGCAACGCGACAGCTGAAAAATACAAAATTAAATTTAAAATATCTTGAGATATAGATCTTAATAAATGCGGACAGACGGGCAAGCGAACTGATATGTTTATATATATTCTATATTTTTAATGCAAATTGACATATAATAATAATTTACTTGCTACTATCTGCTACATAAATCTGCTCTAGTCATAATAGACTTTAGCCCCAGCACCTAATGTGCATAAAACAACGTAAAACATTGCAAAGAACAGAACACATTTTTGAAAATGCAAATTTCGCGAGCCAAACCAGCGCCATCTTGCGGCAATCGATCGCAAGCGAAAAGCCAAGCGACGAATTGCAGAAACAGCGCGCGTTTGGCGCGCTGCCTCTCTGTCACACCTGTTGCTGCTGTGTTGCGCGCTCGCTCGCACACACACGCACACCCAGCACTCTGCTGTTACATAATAACGGAATGGAATGCCACAAACTTTGTTTTGCTATTAATTATTATTTTTAACTATTTACTAATTTGCGTGCGCAACATGTGGAGTGCATTGGCCACATTTTGCAATTACTTTAAAAGCATATGTTACTCACAGCGATGGGTTTTGTGCGACGCAGCCAAAATGTGCTGCCATTGCGTAGCAAGTGTGTTGCCATTGCCATAATTTGCTCTGCAAATAAAAACACATATAATGAAACATTTCAGTGTAAGTTGATTAACAATAGCAAATAGAATTTGCATTGCAATACCTGTTAATTTGCGGCTGCTTTAAATGCGTACGAAAATCAGCAACTCAGCAACAAACGATCGCCCTTATCGCGTGTAATTGCGGCCGCGTTCTAAGCAAATTCAGTTTGTTTTGCATTAGCCAGCTGTTGTGGCAGTCGATCATTTTGTTTTTGTTGTATTGCCTTTTGGCGCCATCTATTGTAAAGCCAGCGATAAATCCAAAAGTATAAGTGATAACGATAGACATCATGTGGTCGTAAACGATATCGATAAGTGCGCACAGCTGTTGCACAAGCCAAACAATATAAACGTGGTCGCCGCGACGATGGTAAGTTTGTTGCTAAAAATGCTACACAAAATAAATAATGCAATTTATTATTAATATTAGGCAAACTTACGCAAGGAGCTAGAGAAATGCAAGCATCCCAACAGCCGCAAAACCAAGGCGTTGGGTAAAAAGGCACGCAGGCAAAACAACAAACACAAAACACGCATGGGACATGCAATCAAAAGCAACATTATGGGCGAGCAACTGAGCTGGTTTCTAGGCCAAATCGATGAGGGACGCACAACGCCGCTAACGCCACAGGAATTCGAAGACCTTATTGCGTTGTACCTGAAGCGTTTCGACGAAGAGCTCGAACAAATCGCACTGAAACAATCCATTGGCAAACATCGGGCAAATCAACATGCTGCACGTCAGGATGTCATCAAGATTACGCTGGAAAGGGAACGCAATGAGTACCAGAGCGGCGGCATGGGTAAGCAGCATTTAACCATATTATATTTTAATATTTAATTAATTTATTGTTTTTTCAAACAGAAATGCTGAATCTCTGCGATCCGTTGAAATTCAAGATGCTCTTCGATTGGGATGGCAGCGCATTGAGTGTGCAACATTTAAAGCTAGATTTGGTTTCGTTTAATATGCTGCAAAGGCTAAAAGAGCCGCAGGCAACTGGACAGCAAATGGAAACCGCTTAAAATACAAATATACAAAAATAAATGTACATAAACAAATCCATATTTTGTGTTTTGTACATTCCGATAGTTATTTCGATAAACGCATGGCTGCAATGTAGTATTTTGGTATTTTTCACAGTGTGAAATTCCATTTTTGTCGTAATACAGTACGGACACACTGTTGTGTGAACTTGAAATAAATAGAATGTGGTGAAATTTTTCTCACATATTTTGAAACTGGTAAGTGTTTTTTATTACATAAACAACACATATCTAATCAGCAGTGACCAGTGAGAGTGTTATTTCTAGTGCTAGTCATTCATCAATTCGATTCGCAAAACAACACAACACAATGGGCAGCAACACATCACATGGAGTCGGAGTTGTGGAAACCGCCGCAGCGACTGCAGCCAAAGTTACGGATACCGCTGCCGCCGGCGATAAACCGAAATGCAAGGCATGCTGCGCTTGTCCCGAGACGAAACGTGCACGTGACCAATGGTGAGTGTGCAATTTTGACACCGTGCCACATGACGCAACTACATATACATATTGAATGCATCTCTTGTTTTTTGTAGCATTGTGGAAAATGGGGAGGAAAACTGCACGAAACTCATCGAGGCGCATAAACAATGTATGCGAGACCAGGGATTTAAAATCTAATTGGTCGACTGAGCGTGGGAAAGACGTCGCGCGGTGTACTTAGAAGGAATATTTTAGTCGTCACGGGGGAGAAGATGCGGCTAAATAATTAATACATGTATATCTCTTTCTCTCTCTCTTCGCGATGTTTTTTTTTTATTTGTTTTGCTATCTCAAGCTAATTTTAGTTAATTTAAACGAAGAGGAAAAATAGAAACCAAAATTGTTGAACCAAAAAGCGCAATTCTATTTGTTTACTAATTAATGTATAACAATCTTGTCAAGGTGCGATTACTATGTAAGGTATACAACGCTTTGCGGCTGTGACGTAAGGCTTGCATTTGACTGCAGCCGAGTAATTGGCAACTGCGACGTCAGCGCTGTGCAATTGTGACGTTAACTGCTGCTTTGCCGAGCAACTTTGCTATTGTGACGTCAGGACAGCACTGCGCTACAGTTGACTGCCAGTGGCAACTATGACGTCAACAACGTTTTTTAGTATATTGCATTTTATTGTAAGTTGTACTACAGCCCTAGTTTACATACATGTGTGTGCAACCCTGATCAAACCGGTAAAACTGTGACGTCGTCGGCGTGTTGTTTAACGCGCCTTTACTTAAACTACCCGAATCTGTGTGCGCGTGCGTGTATGTGTGTGTGTTGTTTTTACTATTTAATACTCTAATTAAATAAAGCTAAGCGTACGCAAGGCCACAACGGCGGCCATGTAGAACGTAATCAGCAACATGGTGGCAAAGGCCAAAATACGCGATGGCTGCGGCACTGGATACACGGCATAGACGAGCGTATGAAGGATGCGTGCAACGGCGGCAACGCGGAATAAATTGCAGGCCACCGTGGGATTGGGATCGGTGCTCAGATAGATCAAACCCATAATGAAATATGGTAGAATGTTCTCCATGTCATTGCGATGGGCTCTGTGTGTGTATGTGGAAAGAAAAGAGATAGAGCAACAGTTGTGTGGACTTTATATCATGTCTGGCATACCTGCGAACGCGTTCCACATGTGGATCGTCGAACTGCACTTCGATGTTCTTGAAAAACAGATCCTCTTCGTTGGGGAATATCTGCAAGCAGAAAAGCATTAGCAACTATTCGAATTTTTGTTATGCGATGGAATATGTGGAATGCATTTTTGTACCTTGCGCCTCAGCCCCAATGGCAGCAAGCCCAGCAGCTGTGGATGATGTGTGGATGGCATTGAGAAGGTGGAATACAATTTGTTGTGTTGCCTGTGGTGGACTCACCTTGTAGCGAAAACGCTGCAGCGCCGTTAGCAGCGACATTAGCAGCATTTTCACAACCAACACAGTGGCCCAAAATAGATAACAACAGAAGACGGGATTATCCAGGGTAAGCAGCTGTTCCTTCAACATTGGACTTGGCGTAGACATTGTAGTGTTGTGTGCAAAGATTGGCAGATGAATGAATGTGGTTTAGATGAAACACAAATCAAAATCATGACTTGGAAAACAAAATCTACGAAACTGGCCAAACAGGTTCCACATGGCCGGGCATCAAGTGCGCAGTGTGTGTGCTGTGTCTGTGGATGGTGTGGAGTGTAATAAAAAAAAAAAAAACAAAACAAAAAACCATAACTCTCAGCTCTCCGCTTCAAATGTACTTAATGGCACAGATGAGCACATAGAATGCCTCAAAGATCACAATGCCAAAGGTAATAAAGAAGCTTAAAGCTCGCGTCGGCTGCGGCAGCGGAATGCAAGCATAAACAATGGTGTGCAAAAGTCGAGCACTTGCGCCAATGCGGATGAGCATCTTGGCGGTCAGCGGATGTGGATTGCTGGCCACGTACGCCAAAGACATCAGCAGAAATGGCAGCACGTTCTCCAGGTCATTGCGATGCGCGCTGCAAGAAATACAGAGCGAGAGAGAGAGTGAGCAGGTAAAATGTGAGTACTAAAGCTTTGCTATTGTTTGTGTGTGACGTCACAAATGCATGCAGCTGCAGTGCACTGTGATTGGTTGACGTAAAATACGATGACGTTGGAATGGCACAAATGCTGTGTTTAGTAGTGTATGTTGTTTAATCACTTTATTTATAATGTTTATTGGAGTTATTTATGTATTATGTATGTATTTTTATGTATTAAGCTGCTAAATAGTTTTCTAATATAACTTAGTAAACAAAAAAAGCGAATTGAAAGTCCTAAAAACAAAACATTACAAAGCTCAATCATTCATTCAATCGTTTACACTCAATTATTTGAAGCAGCTTAATATATTAATAATGTTACTAGAGTTATGTTTACTAACTTTATTTAAAATTTGATTAATAATGTTAATTAACATTTAGTAGTGTTATGTTTAGTAACTTTATTTTAAGCTGCTTAATATATAAATAATGATACTTAGTAAAGAAAAAAAAATCGAAACTTTATGATGCTAAATCCTAAAATCAATCTATTGATAGCACTCAATTATTTTAAATCGCCTAATATATTAATAATGTTTATTAACATTTAGTAGTGTTATGTTTAGTAACTTTGATTTAAATTGCTTAACCTTTTATAATGTTACTTAGTAACAACAACAACAACAACGAAACGAATTAAAAGCGCCAAAAACCAAGTTTAACGAAACTTGACGAAGCTCAATCATTCATTCAATCGATAACGCTCAATTGTTTGAATCTGCTTAATATATCTATAATGTTAATTTAAATTTATAACGTGTCGTACTTAGTAACCAAAAGAACAACCAAAAAATTTGAATAAAGGCGCCAAAATTCGAGTTTAATGAAACTTGTCGATGCTTAATCAATCAATCAATCAATTTATAGCAATCAATTATTTGAAACTGTTTAATATATCTATAATGTTACTTAACATTTAGTGTGTGTCGTATTTAGTAACCAAAAAAAAAAAACACAAATAAAAGGAACTAAAAATCCTTAAAACAAAGTCGTTAAACTTGCCGCTACTCAATCATTCAATCAGTCAATCCATTGCACTCAATAGTTCCACTCACCGTCGCATGCGCTCCACGTTGGCATCGTTGAATCGCACCTCTGGAGTGCGTCCCATGCGCAGATCCTCGGGATTGGCAAATGTTTTGGTCTTGATGCGTTGCCTTGCCGTCAGCAAGGACATTAAGAGCATCTTGATGATGAGCAGACTGCTCCAGAAGAGATAGCAACAGAATACGGGATTCGATTTGCTCAGCAATATCAATGGCTGATCACTTTGTTGTGACGTTGTGGCGACAGGCACAGACATGTTCATTGTCCCGTTGTTCACTGCTTACTGGAATACTTGGAATACACGTAGTATTCATTTTTGCCACTTTGTGGACATCGACGTGTTATTATTATTATTATTGCGGGGCAGCTGCAAGTGTTCCCAGACAATGTAAGTGTTCCCTGACCTGGTCTAATAACTGGCCGGCTGTTTCTCTGCATTATTGATGCCTTCCAATCGACAACTTGGCCTAAATTATTGATGATGATTTTCTAAATCGTGCTTAAAACGGGAATTGCAAAAAAAAATAGTTAGGGATATTATTGTTCAAAAGTAGACTTTTCTATATTTCATTGATTTAAATACTAAACTAAACTCCTATCTACATATATTACCTTGATCTAAATACAAAAATTCTGAAATATTTTTAAAAGTAATCTATATACTAAAATTCTGAAATAATTTTAAAAGTTAATTTTAAATTATTTTGAATTTTTAATTCATTTAGCAAATGATACTTTAAAACTAATCTTTCAATTTCTCCATTTAATAAATAATTAATAAAAAAAAATCGAATCTTTAAATTGAAACCTAATAATAACTCTTATTTTCTAATTTTCTTGAACAAAACTATAATTTTTGAAGTCTTGATGACTTCAGACCAAAAAATAATTAAACTTACGCTTATTTGGTAATTTTCTTGAACAAAAACTTTAATTTTTATAGCCATCAAGTGTAAAGCAAATATGATAATCAAATAACTTCAACTCACAAATCATCCCACGAAATAAACTTTCCAATCAATCAGCATAAAAAACAGCTTTCATTTGTTTGTTTGCTGAAATTCGAGTAGAGCTTCTTGTATTGGGAGCACATTATAAACAATTTAATATTGCTGCCATGTGCTGTGTGGAATAAATATTATTCATTCTATCATACTATATATGTATATATACACAGAGGGGGCAAAAGAGATAGCACGATGAAGAATTGTCGAATTCGCAGCCAAAAATATAAAGAAAAAAAAGATCAAGGTTGTGTTTTTTTCGCAAACAACAAACGACAACAGTACCAAAAATAAATAAATAAATCTATCAGAACAGCAACAACAGCAAACAACGAAAAAAAAAAACTAATAGATTATTATAGAAGACAAAAAAATGAGAAGCGAAGAAGAATATACAAAACGAATTCACATCACATTAAGAATGCCAAAGTCAGCGGAAGCACACATGCTTAAAGCGAGAGAGAGAGAGAGAGATCGATGCTGATAGACAGACAGACAGAACAAACAGGCTGGAAGCTCAAAGTTCAAATTTATCGGCAAATTCCCAGCGCTTCTTCTTCTTCGTGCATGCGTGCGTGTAAGTGAGTGTGCATGTGTGTGTGTGTGTAGTTCTATAACTATCAGAGCTTAAGTTTGTTATTAAGGCAAAAGCTCACGCTGCTGTTGCAGACAACAATGAAATGCAAAAAGCAAAGCGACTCGGTCGCTGCATGTTTGCTAGTGTGTGTGTGTGTGTGTGTGTGTGCAAGTACATGTGCACTCGAGTTGATCCGCAGAATGAGATTTACAGGCGGCAGAGGCAAAAGCAGCGACAGCGACAGCGGCATCTCTTCAATGCGTGCGCTGCGAACGCGTGTGGCATGTCAAACTGTACCCGCAACTACTCACACACATATGTACACACACACGCACTCACACATTTACATGTGTGAGAAATGACGTATGCCAAGAGTTGGTCTTTGGCCGCCTTTAAAACAACTTGTCTAAATTTAGTCAACGAGCAAAAGAGTTTCTTTTCGTTGTGTTCTTCGCTTTTTTTGTTGCCCACCAGCCAAAAACAAAAAAATACAAAAAAAAGAACAGAAACTTGCGCTCCGCTCATCGAATTTTCTCAACGCTTCGCAGCAGCAAAAAACAGAGAAAAAAAAGCACAACAAGAACAACAACAATGTTGTCGACGCTGACGTCGACGTCGTCGTCGTCGTCGTCATTAGCCACGCAGACGTCGTCGACGCCGGCGGCGACACGTAGAGCGTTCAAAGTCCAAGTGTCTGGCGTGTTTTTTTTTCTCTTTTTTTTTGTGTTTTACTTTTGCTTTTGTTTCTGTTGTTTGCTGTTGTTGTTGTTGTCGTAGTTGCTGTTGTTGTTGTTGTTTCCCTTGTGGTCTGCTTCATTATGACGAATTCCGTTTAACTTTGCAAGGGGCGACAGTGTGCGAGTGCGAAAGAGACAGCTTGCTGGGCATCTACTTTAAAGGATCGTTAAGTTTGAATTATCTGCTAGCTGCAACAGGTGCAATTCCTAGTCTAAAGTTTTTTTTTAACGAGACCTAAAACATGCGTTGAAAAAAGCGTTTTACTCTCCACAACGATTTGGCTGATGAAATACTTTAAGCGTCTTAAATATTTATATTTTTTTATAAATTTCTTTCAACTTTCAAATGAAAATATTTAATATTCATTTTCTTGAAATAATTTTATTAAACTTTCAATTCAAAATGGAAACAAAATTAAAAATTACTTATTTTTTTAAATTCTCTAAAGTTTCTAAAAACAGTCTCAAGTAACTCGATATCTACTTAAGCTATGCACTTGAACTTTACAACTTAGCTTAGCTACACTCGAAATTAGTGAAATTTTTTAGAAATCAGGCATAATCTCGAAGAAGGGATTATAAACAACCTCATGTAACTTGGGATTGGCTAAAAGTTCACTCATGAAATTAATGTATCATCATTTCTTTATGGTTTTCTTTGAAAATAATCAACATTTCCACAACTGAAGCACATTATTTACCAAAGCAACTTATTGTAACTAAAAATCTTATGAAAGCACGCAATAATTGTGGATGCATAACAAAGACCGTGGGTCAGAGAAGTTTCATTGATGTAGATTCTAGACTTAATTTGAACATGCATGGCTCAAGTGCTAGACAAAGCGAATGTTTCGCAAAGATCTACAGATGTGTGCGATAAGAAATGCGTTAAGCACATCGAAAGAGAGAGAGAGAAAGAGGGTTTAAATGCTCATTCACCATTACGATAATTGTTTTAGCACCACAAAATGGAACACAATGATTACATACATATTTAACTTGCTTATCAGCACAACAATCGGAAATCTACAGAACTGCGAACTAAGTACAGCACATCCACTCTCTATATATATATACACCATATATACCGATAGCGACGAACAACAAAAAAAAAATATAAAAAAAAGAAATGTCAATAAAAACAGAACAATGGATAATGGGCAACGGGGTAATCGACGACTCACCCAAATTACGCATGAAATTCCATTGCGAATTCTGTTGTACAAAGTCCGAATGCAATATATCATCTTTGCCAAAATAGATTCCCTTGATTACAGTCGAGCTCCTTGAGCTTTCTCGCTCTTTCTCTGTCTCAACTGCCCATTGATGCATGTCGGATGCGACTAAACTTCAGAGTCCGAATTTTACATACTTAGTAATGCTTTCTATAATACATATATGTATAATATTATAGTCTAGTATAGACACGATAAGCACAATGTGAGTGTCAATAACCGACAAGGTGACGCTTATTGTTAGCATACTCTCCTATATTAATGGGATATTGGGGGGGTCTTTTTAATAGAGATAATATGACTTGAATTGCTTTCGACTAAACTTTGACCATATTAACAAAATCGATATACGGCCAAAAGAAAACAAACAACAAACTCTCGAAGATTCTGATCGTTCTTAATTGAAAAAAAAAAAAACAGAGAATAGACTTTGCTTCAAATGAAATGTTCTAATCTAATGCCAAGATTTGATTGAAATTCTATATATATACATATATATACTATATATATATTTTTAACTTAAAAATAGCGAATTTTATACGCAATCTCAGAGATTGTATGTAGTATAGTAGTCGAAATATATATAAAGAAGTATCAGATTTTGATTTACGGTTAGTTTATGCAATTAGAGCCTTTTATGAACAGTTAGCTATAAGTTTTATTGCTTATTTGATGAGTTTATGATGTTTATGGCATAATTATTTAATCGCTTTGATTAGAGTTTCTGTTTGTAACTGAGATTACAACGCTCGGTAAAGTCTCAAAGTCGAAGTCCCGACTGACACAACAAATGCCTCATTCTAAGATATCACAAAAATAACGATTGTGACTAGACGATTCGAGTCGTTTGATAACGGTTACAACATTGTTCAAATGCCAAAATAAAAAGGTATCAAAATAATCATGGCGGTAGTACCTTGTATACCACTAAGTGGTAATATACTGAATGACGATGTTGAACTTTGGATTAATCTTTGATATGGGTCTAGACTCTTAAAGAAACTTCCGACGGCTGCGAAACTAAAACTGAATCGAACTACTAAACTGAACTGGGCCACGTTGAGAACGGCTGACGCTTGACGGGTAGCGTCTGGCACTCGGTCTTATCAAATGGAATCCAGACGGGGTTGGGCCTCGAAACAAACACAAAAAAGATGATATACCTGCTTTGGTCATATACAAATTAAGTACATGTTTCATCATTGGGATCAAGTGAGTGAAGCATTGGATTGGCGAAAGTTCACATTTTGTCTGTCCATCTGTCCGTCAATTCTCAGAGATCTTAAGTGCTATAGCTATCAACATTAGTTGACATCATGCTTAGGACAGCTTTAGACATGTTCTATTTATGTTCGCATTCGAATACGTTGGGAAAAAACAATTGCGTGCGCAATTTTAGAGCTACTATTTCATAGTTCAGCACATAAGTTGCATATTGATTTGTCGCTATTTCGCTACGATCGATTGCGATCGTCTAATGTGCGAAGAAGAAGCACAGGTATTGCAACAACATATTGTGTGTTGTACTTCAAAACGCAGTACTTATTGTATAGAGGGGTATACCAATGATTCTCGGATCTACTTTTAACTACTTTACAATTTCATTACGATATCATAATTCTTATATTATTCTTATGAAATATGTTATTAATATTCTTGCCAATTGTAAAATATAGAACTTTTTGAAAATTACACATTATTCTTCTTATTGACTATATTGTGATATAATCTTTATTGAATGATTTGTTCAAATACCCATATTTTGAGTTAAGCTTTAGTTTTAACTACTTAACAATTTCACTATGATATCTTAATTCTTATATTATTCTTATGAATTCTATCATTAAAATGCCCTCTAATTACCTAATGTAGGCATTACTTTAATTCTTTTAAAATTGTATATTGATATCGTTATTACACTAAAACTATAATTCTCAGTTCTATCGATTATTATTAAATAATGAGTTGTTCAAATTTTTATATTTTGGGTTAAACTAGTTTTAACTACTTTTAAATTTTAATATCTTAATGGTTATATTATTCCTAAGAAATATTTTATTAAAATTCCTTCCAATTAAAACACCAAAATTTGTATAGCCAAGAAAGCTACATATAAATGGAGGAATTCCTTAGTTAATTGAACACTTATTTTAACTTGATCATAATTTAATAAAAATAAATAAATCTTCATGATTTTTATTTTCATTGGTAAGAAATCGTGTCAATTGTTCACATTAACTGGTAACTTGGAGTCGAGCAAGCTTGTTTGTTTTTCTTCGTTGTGTGGCTTCATCTGCTTCTTCTTCTCCTTATTCACTGTGTGGACTTTGGCATTGCGCTGTCATTACATCTGAGCTGAGCAAATATTACGTATTTACATGTAGAAATTGTAGGCATGGCGCCATCCCGAGCCAGAGCGAGAGAGCGAGATGACAACAGAACTCTGCTGACATGTTTTACTTACTATATGTGCTACTGTTCACACAACTTGCTGTGCTGTGTTGCCTTATCGTTGGTTGGAAGAGGAGGAGGAGGGGGGGAACGCGAACAGATCGTTGGACATGTTCGGAGGGTCAAAGGTTTCGCACGCATACAAACAAAACAATTGATAATAAATTCCAGGCGAACAAAGGTTCTGCAGCCGATGAAGCATGTGGTGGGAACGAGGAGGATTCGTTTGGTCTGCGTGTTAATCTAGTTGTCAAGCATGGCGCGCAGTCTCTCTCTCTCGTTCCCCACTTTCGCTGTGGCTCTCTTTTGCGTTTGGCACTCTCTTGCTCTCTTTCATCTGACGACCGCCTGTGTGTGGTTCAAATTTGTACATTCCCAATTCCCGTGTTCGCTGTGATTCCAATTATGCAAATGTCAATTGGAAATTGCATCCCACATATATACATACATTTAACGCACACAATAGTGCATCCCACATTGCCACGCCCCCTACACACGCGCGCACACACGGTAAGTGGCGCCCATTGAGTATGCAAATAAACGTTTAATTTGATTACACCAATTTCGAAACGTCATATTCACATGTTGAAATTCAATTCAAGTCCAAAGTAACAACACAATGCGACACTTACCAACACCGCTGATTGCATGAGACACTTCAAAAACAACAACAACAACACACACACACACACACTGCCTTGCAGCAGTAAATGCTCACACAATCGAAGTAGAGTGTTTTACGACTCCGCCTAGCAACAAGTTCGCATACTTTTCTGATACACTGTCGATCAAGTGCAGCGCTGCCCCAATGCAGCGCACGCCAGCAAAGTCCAAAACTCAAAAGAGAACGTCAACTGGATGCACACACACACACATACGCGTTGGTGGTTGGCGCTCTCTTTGGCTCTCGCACTCTCGCAGGCCGCATGCTTTGCCGTCTGGAGGCGAGAGAGCCAACACACACTGTTGAGTGAGTGAGTGAGTGAGAGCCCTTATAATAAACCAGCCGCGCAGCTTGCAAATCAGTCAGAAACGCGTTGAGTGCGACAGCGAGCAGACGTACAGCAAGTGTAACAAAAACAAAAAAGAGATCTTGAAAGTTCTTTAGCTCGTGGTAACCAAAAAAAATTAAAACGCTCTCATAGAATACATTTTTCTTTGGTGCCAAACAAAATTCTTAACTACAATACCTACAAAAAAGTGTGGTGCAAAGCATAATATAAAAGTGAAAACTAAGCAAAGCAATAAATAAAAGAAAGACATACACATATTAAAAAAAAAAAAAAAAAGATGGCAAGTGCAGAGCAAAAACCCGCCGCCAATGGCAGCGCAGCCAAGCAGCAAAACAACAGCGCCATAACAGAATCAACAGAGCCGCCAAAGGATGCCAAGGATCTGTTGCCGCATCTGGAATCGTTGGAGCGCATCATCAAGCTGCCTGTGGTGAATGCCGCATGGGATAAATCACAAGATGTCTATGGCAAAGTGAAGGGTAAGTGCAAAAGGGAGAGCAGACTGAGAGAGGTTATGTTTTTCTTTTCGTTTTTTTTTTTGTAACTTACTTTTTAGTTGCTAAGTAAGCAAGTCGCAATGGGGGAGCAATGAACTCTAGCGCTGATCATCTAACGGCAGCGCGAAATTCGAAACCAAAGGCAACAAATACAGAAAGAAAAAAAAAATACTCACTGACTGATAACTGGAAAATGAAAATGAAAACGTAACAGAAGAGAAAAAAAACCCAAAACCGTTGCTTAGCTCACATTTTAGTCGGCTTCGACTGCGGCTTTCGTTTTGAGTGCCAAAGTTCGCCATTTTGTTAAGTGCAAATTGAGTGGAACACAAAAAAAAAAAAAGAAGAGAACTCGAAACTCGACTCAAAACTTTAATTGAGCCAACCGGCAAATTGCAATTGACTGTCTCCATTGCCAAATTGCTGTCAATTAAACTCAATTGAGGCAGCGTTCAATCGACAATCATAACAACAACAACAACAACAATAACAACCATGACCTGCACGTTAAGTTGAAAGCAAGAATTTCTTACTTACACCCCGCCCGCTCCGCTCTCCCCTGCCATCTATGACGCGCAGTTCGTACAAAGTGCAAAATTAAAAAAGAAATTTACATAACTCAAGCAAAAAAAAAAAAACACAACACGTAGACTGAACACACTTATAACTTATACTCATACAGGTAAAAATACATGTGTGTGTGTGTGTGTGTGTGTGTTGAGCTATGAATAACTTGGCAAAGTGCAGTCAGTGGCGTGACCGATAGGGGGCGCCAGTAGCGCTAAAACTTGACGACAACTCAACGCAGCCGCTGCTGCTGTCTCTGTCTGTGTGTGTGTGTGTGTGAGTGAATCAACGAATGATATTTATATAGCGTATAATCGATGTGTGTGCGTGTGATTGAATTGGACTTTCGACTTGTTTGTGTGGTTTTGTTTGTTGTTATTGTTGTCGTTGTTGTTGTTGTTGCCACCTCAAACGTTTCGAAGATGAATGATGATCAGGCCGATGACTAAATGGCAGCAGCAACTATCAAAGTCTGAAAACTGACTGCGCAGTTTGTCTTATCAATCTGGCAACGCCAAAATAGCCCGATAACGCATCCAGATGCCAGGGCTGACGATACAACAGGGACAAGCTTATCAAACAACAAGCGTAACAACAACTAATCTTACTTTCTTTCATTCGCTTTTCGCTTCAGGCAAGAATCGCGTCTTCAATTGGGCTCTCAATGCGGCCGAGGATTGTGTGGCACGTGCTGTGACCACAGCAGCACCGATTGTCAACCGTTTGGATCGTCCCATTGCCTATGTGGATCAGACACTGGTCAAGGGCATCGAACAGCTGGAGGTTAAGGCACCCATCATCAAGGATACACCCCAGGAGATTTACACACAGGCCAAGAACAAGGTGATCGATGTGGTGCAACCGCATCTGGAGCGTGTTGTTAAATTCAAGGCAGCCGGACAACAGAAGGCCGCTTCCCTCAAGGATCTGGCCTGGCAGAAGGCCAACGAGGTGCTGGCCACACAATACGGCAGCCTAGCGGTGAATGGAGTGGATACCACAACAGCGTTGGCCGAGCGTCTGCTTGAATACTATTTCCCCCAAGTGCGAGTCCGATGTGGAGGAGGATAATGGTGAGTTTTGATATCGATTTTTCGATTTTTATATGCCACCATATCTGTCTTAGGTCATGCGGGGGGGGTTTCCTCTACTTTTCCTACTTTTTGGCAATCGAAATTTGTTTCAATCGTTCCCATTTTAATTCTCAGATAATAAACAGAATGCTGTCGTGCGAAATGGCAAAAGTGCTGAGAGTGACAGTAAGTCTGGTTTTTGATTTTCAAAATATTTCCGCTTTCCTACCTTTAATATTGTATGTCTGAGCTTTCTTTGTTGCATGCGTAACTTATCCACTCAAATCTAACAACAAATTAATCGAAAAAGTATGTCAGTTAAAAAGCGGGTTCTCCTACAAAAGTCGGTATTCCCTGTTCCCCCTCAAATACCTCCCCTAAATTAAAAATCCAAATTGTCTAAAGTGTTGACTAATATTCTACTATCTCTCTCTCTTCTCTCTCTCTCTTCCTTTCGTCTGCTTTGTTGCGTAGTTGTTGTTATTGGGGAACCCGACTATGATCATGAGATAGATGCTAGATTCTTAGTAGCCGCCTCCACGGTCTTTCTGTCCATGTCCCTGAAAATCATAACCGAAATTGTCGAGTACGTTAGAAGAAATCCCGAGATTGTAGGCATTATCGATAGGGAAATCAACAAGCTGATGGTAAGCACAACATACAACACACAACAAAAAAAACAAAGCATGACTACTAACAAAGCATTCTTTTTAACAATCAATCAATTGTACTCTTCTAACCTTCTCTCTCTCTCTGTCTCCCTCTCTCGTTTGCAGTGCCAGTTCCCGCCAGCGAGGACCCAGTACTACATACAGTCCAGACAGTCGGCCGTTTATCCAACAAGATCTCGCGTCGCGTCTATCGAAATGTCTCCAGACAGATCAAGCAGGTCCAACAGGGCAACATCAACGATTATTTGAGCTCGCTGATTGCCGCCCTTAAGCTGCATCAATACATCAATTTCATCAACTCATCGATGGGCACAAATGTCGAACAGTCGACGTTAAGCAATGACAACTGTACCCCATATGGCAACAATTCCAATTCCAACTCTACGAGCACAACTCGTCCAGCTTCCAACTCCAATTCGAACTCCAATTCGAACTCGAACTCCAACAACGTTAAGAGCAACAAACCAGCTGCGCCGACGTCGACGCCGGCAGCGACTGCAACTGCGACTGGGCAGTAAGAGTTGAGAAAGGAAAAGAAGAAGCAGCAGAAGAAGATGAGGAAGAAGATACATCCCTCCCTCCTCCCCTCCCGCATATTCTTTTTTAAATTATACTTTATATATCTTTTTTTTTTTTTTTTTTTTTGTTGCATAAGAAAACGTTAAGAAAGTGGCGAAAAAAAAAGAAAGAAATGTAGCAACAAAATCGCATCACCCAACCCACCCACTTTTCACCCGCCCCCCACCAAATGCTTTGTAAATATTTATTTGAAGTAACTCCCACACACACCTATGCATACACACACATTTATATACTCGATATAAGTTGTAGTTGTAGTTGCCTTCAGTTCTTGAAAGGTTTTTAAACATGTTTTTTTTTTCTTTTTAAATATGCTAATTAGTTGTTTTTAGCTGTGCTAAAAAGTCCTAGTAGCGCCATCTGGCGGCCATGCTGAAATCAGCGGCCATTTTGCAATTGAAGCAAATACAAATCGCAAAACGCAACAAAAATGCTAGAGCGAGATAGAAAGAGAGTGATCAACGTTTTTTTTTTTGTTTAGGCATGGCTGATCCTCATTAAATGTTAAATGATTATTATTATTATGATAATTAACCTAATGCTAATGATAAATATGATGAATTATGCTTTATATGAAACGAAAAACAAAACAAAACCTATACATAAAAATATATATGTATAACTGCATATATATATATAATATATAAATTAATTATAAAATAAATACACAATGCTAAAATACTATATGGAAAATGTAATAATAAAACTTGGAAAGAAACCCAAACGAGTGAAAACGAAAAAAAAAAAAAAAAAACAACACAAAATTAATGAGAAATCGAAAAGAAGTTGTCAGTTTATAATTATTTTTATTATCGTTTAGATAACGTCGCATGTCAAGGCTTAAAAAATCATCAGACAAACGGCATTAAATTCATTTTTGTCGTATCAGGAAACCACTCCAGAACTATATCTTGTATATAAGAATGTACAATACAATACATATAAAAAAAGTATGTATTGTGGCCCATTTATATGATGACTCGACCGTTCCACATTTCCTATTCCAAAGTTCCCTCTCGACCGATAAGACAATGAGCATCCATAAATTACTATATAGTATATATAAACTCGTCGAGATATTCGTGCAGTTATCTTTGAAGTAGATCCGGCTCCACTGATATTACTCCCTCTCTCTCTCTCTCTCTCTGATCGTAATACCCATTTTGGAATTACCGAGTCGCCAAAAACAAAACTTTTGGCATGCCAAAGTTATCGACGATCTATCTATCTTTATTTTAATTAAGGTCTGCAGACTATCTCATTAGAATAATATGCGATTGTCTAGGTCTTCGGATCGCAAGCAACCTTTACACTTTGTGGCCATAAATCAAGCAATATGTAGCGTATATATAGATATATATATATTGTTTGTCCCTTACGTCACGTTAGCGATAACAGCGAAATATTTTGAGTGCGCTTCTCTGTTGAATAATTCAGCTGCATTTCAAGTGATATCCCTTAAGAGTACTTCACTTTAGTCCCAAATTCTTTAGTGGGTCTTTCCTTTTTTAAATGGGTTAAAAAAGTGATTCAGCGACTCTTCAGGGAATTATGAATGGCGTTCTCAAGTGGGGAAAATTGTCCACTTCAGCGGAGTTTTTTGAACTGGAAATTTACTTTGTATTCGATTTTAAACTATATCATATAATTCAAATTAAAGCTAACATTATTACACTTACTTTCTATTATGTTTCTTATAAAATGAAATATTTTTTAATAAGCTTTAGGTAAGTGAATGTTTTTGTTTTCTATACTGCTGTGAATTAGTTTCGTCAGTCGAATTGAGCTTAAAAGTTGTCACATATATCAAGTTGTTACAAAGTAAAATATCCCATAAAACAAAAAACTAGTTGCTAAATTTGTAAACATTCTTTTTAAGACCTCTCTTAAACACCTGTATTTCAAGATTGTATATCACTGCCTTAAGCTATCAGCTTACTTAGAAGCTATTTGCAATAAATACTTTGTAGAAATTCTAGTTCACAAACGTATTCGAAATGATTTACCAGACTTTCATTAATAAATTTATACCCATAGAAGGTAGAAGGGTATTAAATGCACAGAAAGAAAACAAAGTGCTAAAACAAATCGAATAACAATCGCCATTTTGAAGCTAGAATTTCGAATTTTGGTAATAACAATAGTAATTATAATTCCTGGGCATTTGATAGGACAAAAATTGATAAAGTTATTTCAGAAATTTATTTGTAGGGCAAATTACGCCTTTTGCAATCGGTTCTTAGTTGTCATCTGGTATATTTTGTACTTTATCGATATACCAAACATATAATTTGGTATATTTGTGGTATACTAATTTGTTATGGATTAAGAGTAA
Source organism: Drosophila pallidifrons (assembly GCA_023558445.1). Taxonomy (NCBI): domain Eukaryota; kingdom Metazoa; phylum Arthropoda; class Insecta; order Diptera; family Drosophilidae; genus Drosophila; species Drosophila pallidifrons. The sequence goes on along the minus strand of CM042351.1, from coordinate 23,337,837 downwards.
TACCGAGTTTTAATATACCAAATATGATTATATTCAGACCTCTATGGCATATTTTTTGAGAGTAACGCTCCATAAATATACCAAATAGGAGCTTGCTGTATTTTTAGTATATTTGAGGTATATTAGTTTGATATATTTTGAGAATATCTTCACATTTTGAATGTAGTACTATACAAATATACCGAATATGGCTTTCATTCTACTTTAGTATTTTTACGGTATATCAATCGGTATATTTTAAGAATAATACCGCACTGTTTTTCTTTTATTGAAAATGAGTAGCGGGTATCTCACAGTCGAGTACCCTCGACAGTAACTTTCTTACTTCTAATTCGTTACACAATTCTCAATTATTTTCAAGAAAATTAAATTTATAATAAGAATAGTAATATTATTATTTACTAACTTTACCCTATTAAACATATTTAGTATTTCCTCTCGATCAGATCTGTTTTCTAATAATAATAATACCATTTATTAACATTACTCTAATCTAAGCTAAGAACCAAAAATTTTGCTTGAAAACAAATTCACTATTCTCCAAAATGAATTCTAAGCTGAAGCTAAATCGAGCACTCGATCACTCTCGATCAGTTTTATAATAATAATATTACTATTTATTAACGTTATTCAAACAAAGTTAATTTAAACCGAAAATTTTACTTGAAAAGAACTATATAAGTAAGTAACAATATTTTAGTATTCCCCATAATGAATACCTTAGCTAAATCGGGCAGTCGATCACTCTCGATCAGATCAGTTTTATAATAATAATATTACTATTTATAATATTAAACTTACTCAACTCAAGCAATATACCAAATTTTGCATGAAAAGAACTATACAATTAAGCAACAATATTTTAGTATTCCCCATAATGAATTCCTTGGCTAAATCGGACTCCCGATCACTCTCCATCGGATCTGTTTTTCGGTTGGTTTTTGAGTGGACATGACGCGACATAAGTGCGACGTTTAGTGTTAATGGAGGAGCGAGCGCACTTTGTTGTGGTTTGCTCGTGATTAAATTGCACAGTTACGGTACGATATGGTCTATATACTATATAGAATATATATGTACATATATGTACATACCTACATAGTATTTATGGGCATACCATGGCTTTGTGTCGGGGGCTGTATATGGATTGCTTTGCTTTGCTTTGCTTTTTCTTATCAAAACTCAGCACTCGCTGCTCACCTGGTGCCAATTCATGTGAAGTTCAACAGTTGTGCTTAGGCCCTATTTATAGAGCGGGGCCTTAGATAACGCAGAAAGTGTAGGCCCACTAAACGAACTGACACAACTACAAAAAAGGGGACGGAATCTAAGGAATTCAATATTTGTATATAAGGTAAAAGGTATTCTATCGATCTCTTGTCCTCTCTCTCTCTCTCTGTTTCCCTGATTCTTTCTCTCTCTCTCTCCGATCGATAATGATGATGAGGCGTTAATGACAGCCAAAGGGCAATTACAGTCCATCCTTTTTGGAGTTTTTCGATTCGGGCCTCATTTCGTATTCCGCATCCGAAGACGAAGCAAAAGTTTCGCGCATAGCTCGATTGCAATTTTTGGGCAAGCGAACAACAAGAAATACCACGACGGTAGTTAAATATTTATGTATGTTCAGTTCCCGAACAACCAAAGAAGCTATTGCCCAAAAACGGATCAGATTCCTTCATATACATACATATGTACTAACAAACTCATGCGCATTCTTCACTTGTTTTGTTTTTTTTTTAGTATATGATACTCTGTAAAGTGATCGCGATTATTGCGACTGTTCAAGAATCTATTTTGCTTTAATTCACTTTTTTTTGCTACTTTTGGCAATTTTGGTATTAGTTAAACTCACATATTGAGAATTCCTATCGATATTCTAAACATTTTAGCATGATTTTTCTGAAATAAATCGTTGTAAAGTTTACTTTTACTAAGGATATATAATTTAGGTACATCAATTTCCATTCTTACTCCTCCAAAGTTTGATATTTCAAAAGATACAACTTTTATTTTGTATTTAACTAACAGATTGTGGATTCCTCTTGGTATTCTGAAACTTTCAGTATTATCCTTCTGATATTAATCGTTGAAAAGTTTACTTATAATAGGGCTAAATAGTGTCTGAAAAAAGATCTATTTTTTTGCTAAGGAATAAATCAGATACATCAAATTCCATTGTAAAGATACTTGTTCCTTGTTGCTTTTAAAGTTTGCTGTTCTAAAAGATACAACTTTAATTTTGCATAACAATATTCTGAAAATGTCAGCATTATCCTTATGATACAAATCCTTATAAAGTGTACTGATACCTTGTAAAAGGCCACTAAATTTATGCCAAGGCACAAATTTATTAATATTTATTTTTAATTACCTATTCTATACCTTATAAGTTTCTTATTTCATAAGATACAACTATAATTTTTGTTCAACTAACATATTGAAAGTTCCTCTTGATATTCTGAAAATTTCAGCATTTTCCCTGTAATACAAATCATTTTTAAGTGTACTTTTGTTACTGCTAAAATGTGTGTGATACTTTGTGAAGATACAAATCAGGTATATCAAATTCCATTCTTAAGATATTATATTTATTTTTTTGTTTATACACTTTATAAGTTTCTCGTTTCATAAGATCCAACTTTGATATATTGACAATTCCTCTTGATATTCTGAAAATTTTAATAGTATCCCTCTTATATAAATAGTGTATGATACTTTGTAAAAGGAAATTACATTTTGGCAAAAGTACAAATCAGATCTATAAAATTCCATTTTTAAGATATTGAATTTTTTTCTTGATTTATAAGATACAACTTTAATTTTGGATTGAACTAACATATTGATAAGTTCTTTTGATATTCTGAAAATTTCAACAGTATCCCTCTTATATAAATAGTGTGTGATACCTTGTAAAGGGATAAAATTTCATTCTTAAGATACTGATTTTGTTAATCTAACTTGTTGACAACTCATCTTGATATTCTGAAAATTTCATCATGTCCCTTTTGATAAAACTCGTTTGCTTTTGATAAGGTATTTACTGCCTCGACTACAGCATAAATATTTGTGGCTTCTTATTCATTTATTTTGTTTTTGGCGAGACGCATGTCTTGGCTACTGGAAGAGCGAGTTTGCCCGTCTTTCTTCCCCCGTCTCCCGTCTCCCTTCTTCTGTCTTTAGTCTTCAGTCTACGCAGTTCACAGTCTTCTTCTGTCTGCAGTCTAGAGTCGTCAGTCTACAGTCTTCAGACTTTAGACTACAATCTCTACTTTTCTTTCAGTTCATAGACTACAACAGTAGTCGAGAGAGTCTTTTCTTCTTCTCTTTTTTTTTTTTTTTTATCGTCACTCTTCACGCTTCATATGTTAAAAAAAAAATGATAATGATGTGAAGATGAGGTTTGAAATTGTCTTGTTTGCACAACATGTGAGCCAGAGAGAGAGAAAGGGAGAGAATTAGCATAATAGTAATAATAATAATGCTGAGTGTACGAGATGTTTTTTGGACTTTGTACAGTCTTACGCAATTCTTCCTCCACTCCTTCGCTTACCCCCCTCCTCATGGCATTTTGTTTCTGTTTTTTGCGTCAGCGTCGACGCTTTCAGTTGGCAACGGGCGACGCGAGACGGCAGATTTCTTATCACAATTATAATGAAAGGCCCCAACTACGAAAATGCTCGTATAATTCATTCTTCATACAATACACACACACACATACATACATATATAGTACAATATGGGGGAGAGAAAGAGAGTGTGAGAGAGGGAGAGATGGATTGGCAGTGCAGCGACTGCGACTGCGATAAGACATCAGGATGAGGCTGCGACCAAGAGCGAGGGAGAGAGAGAGAGAGCGAGTGTGTGTATGTTCTTGAAATGTGGGCGTTGAGCTCAACGGAAGGAGGCGTGCCACAGCATGGCAATCAACGGCAAACAGCAACCGCAACCGCAGTTGACGTTGACGTCGCTGTCGTCGCGCTTCCCGACGACAATTCTCTCAAGTGTCAAAGTACAGAAAGTGGCGTGATTATTATTCTTCTCTTTATTATTATGATGTTTGCACACACACACACTTAGACGACACGTCTATGTGTGTGTATGTGTTTAGTGATCTGGTTTTTTGGTTTTGTAATTGTTGCACTCGCATCTCGGCAGCTGCGTCAACTGTTGTCAACACACACACACACAGACAAAGCGATAAGAACAACGATCATCACAGAACCCAACAACGAACAGAGACGCGCGCGTTCCAATCAGAATCATTGCGATGCGCAGCTTGCCATTTAGCGGCGACAACAACCAACCCCACACACGACATTGTGTTCTGGTTCATGCACACGCTAGCTCTTATCAGCTGTTTGGCGACAACGCAACGCATCGCCCCATCTCGCTCACACAGTGTGCTTGCTGGCTTGCAAACTTGCTCGACTGCAAAACACTCGTTAAAAGTTTAACGTAATTTTAGTATTATATTTTTAAGTTTAATACTAAATAATTGTTAATATTTTTGGATTGCTGCTTTACAGCGGAGTATCACAAGTGATATTTTTTATGTAACTGTCAGCTTTTAAATCCAGTAGCTATCAGTGTTGTAGCAACCAGCTTGACGCCGCGATGACAAGCAGCTTTTGCTTGCTCAACAAGCAACTGCTGCAATTTCTAGCGTATTCGAGAAGTTTCTTTTAAAAATTAGAAAGTTGAATGACAATTCCACAAATATTATTCTTATACTCACACAGATGAATCACAATACATGATGCACGAGTTTGAGATTAATTTACACGAAAATACCTTGCTTAAGGAATAAACAAGAAAGAAATGTTGAATTAGCATGTCAGTGCTGTAGCAGCCAGCGTGGCGCAGCAATGACATTTGCTCATTTGTGACTTCTCTAGCGTTTTTTTGGAGACGTTTCTTTTCAAAGTAACAAGTTGAATGAAAAGTGTTGAGAAAATTCTCTAGATATTATGTTTATGACACAGATGAATCATAACAGATGATGCAATAATTTGAGATAGCACTAATTAAGTAAAAAATAACATGCTAAATGTGATGCACAAAGAAATGGTGAACTAGACTGCCAGTGTTGTAGCAGCCAGCTTGACACGGCGATGACAATCAGCTTTTGTATGCTCAATTGAAATTTCTAGCATATTCGAGACGTTTCTTTTCAAAAGTAGAAAGTTGAATGAAAAGTATTGACAATTCCCAAAAAATTACGCTTTTACTCACTCAGATGAATCACAACACATGATTAAGTCGAAAATAATTTTCTGACTGAGAAAGAAACAAAGAAATGTTGCATCATGCTAGACGAGATCAAAGCAAATAATATTCGGGATTCATTTTGCAACAATTTGCATGTTGATTAAATTTATTGTATGCGACGTTAAAAAACGAGCGCCATATACGAGTACATATTTTGTTGTACATAGTATAATTCGATCTACGCACGTTTGTTATAAACTAGATATAATAGGTTATAGCATCGGTGTCTTAGCACTTTCAGTTAATAATATATATTCTATATATATGTACTACGAAATGGGTATATAGAGGGCGGGGTGGGCAAAGGACTTATACATAATGTTAATACAGTTTGTTGTTTCGTTTTAAAATCGAATTAAGTATAAATAGTAGTAGTTGTATTTTAATGTTTTTAAACCAACTTGTGAAGCTGCCAGTGGTTGGTCTCTCGTCTCCTTTTATTTAATGATGTTCTTGTTCTTGTTCCTGTTGTTGAGTTGAGTGGGGCGTAGTCTGATCTGGACATGGGCGTGGCTGCCCCCATATATTTCCATACATATATCAAGTGTATTCTTTCCAATTTTTATTCATCGTTGTGTGTGTTTGCTTGCTTATCACAGACGCCCAGCGAGATTTGTGTGTGTGTGTGAGGAGCTTGTGGAGATGGAGAAAATACTATATCACTTGGCCAGATCCACACAGACAAATAAAACCACAGCGAATGAGGCTGCTTTTCTCTCTTTCTCTTTCTCCAACTCTTGTTGCGCGCTTCCAACGCATCATCATCATCCAGCAGATCAGATACATACTATATGGATATAGAATAGTATTGGGTTTAAGGCTTGGCCACTTGGGCCACATTCGAAGCCAAGCCGCAGGCATCGGCCACAGGCTCCGAGCTCTCTCGCTGTCCATTGTTGCCCAGCAGTTGGTTAAAGTACTCCCCGAAGACGGCGTGATTGTAGGAGACGAGTCGCCGAAATGAGGCAATAAATGCAACCAGCTCCTCCTCGAAGTCAGCGAACCCAGAAGGCGGTGGCGGAATGTTGCCATTGGAACGCAACGCAACGCGCACAAATCCATTCAAGCGGCTCGCTAGAAAGTATAGAAATATGTTGTAAATTCGAGATACGGAAGAGTTTTTCGATTTCCCACTCACTCATTAGATTGCGAACCGGCGACGTCTTGTTAGCCAGTTGCTGCAGTTGACTCAGCAGCTGCGTCTGCTGAGCATCGCTCAATGGCTGCATCTGTTCCTTGGCCAGCGATGTGCTAATAAATGCTCGAATCTGTTCCCGACAGCTCTCAATGGCAGCCTCAATTTGACTGCAAAGAGAAGTAGAAGTAGTTTAGGATAGGGAAAAGAGTTTAAAGAGTTTCCAATTTACTCACTCCTCTTGCTTCACATGTTGCATCAGTATCTCAAGTTGCTGGGCAAGTTGTTGGCGATTCTCACGACGTTGCGATATCACTGGGACACTCTGGGCCACCGAGATGAGCGAGGCGCAGAGGATCAAACGCTGCGCTCGCCAGCTGAGACCCTCGAAGCGTTCCTTGTCGATGCGCAGCAGCTCCGGAAACTCCTTGTCCGCCGGATAGTCGAGCAGCTGCATGTACGCGTTGTACGTGATGTCGTCGGTGCTGTTGCAGCCAGGACGATGACGCTGCAGCCAGTCCTCGGTGGCCGGGAAACCAGCTGCAATGAAAATATTCAAATATATTATTATTATTTTTATTGAAAAAACGAATGCAATTCCTTATTGTAATGAGATGAGCCAGAGCGACTAAGGCCCTCAGATTACTTTAAATATATATTATTAGATCTTCTTTATAATTTTCTCAATAATTCTTTTTATTAAAAAGCCCTACAACTATTTCAAATTTAATTTTAACAAGAAAGTTACAATCGATTGCGTTCAACTGTGAGATACTACAAAATATATTAGATTGCTAGCCAAAGCTATTGAGATCCGAAGTAACCGTAAAAAAGTATTTTTTGAATAACTTCTACAATTTTGTCTGTTCGTAACCAATTTATCAGGGAATATAAAAACTATGGTTATAATGGTATATATTATTGTCTATTATCTACTGTAGCATTTAAGGGGCGAAGTAGGCGAGTAAAGATAACACGTGTTGAACAAATTATATCCCTATCTCTTATAGTCTCAAAGATGAAGGTGTGCATACGGACGGACAGACAGACAGACGGACAGACATGGCTATATCGTTTCATCTGATCAATATATATACTTTATGGAATCAAAGATGCCTCCTTCTGCATGGTACATACATTTCCTGCCAGCACAAAATGTTATAATACCCTATGGGTAGCGAGTATAAATATGATCTTGAATATCCCCCTCCCACTCACCGTTGCCATGAAACTCTCGTAAGTATGTGCTGAATTTTTGTTTCTCATACTGCACCGAATTGGCGGCAATGTCACTCCGAGCCACGGCGAGCATAAAGTTGGCCATGTCCAGTTTCATCAGCGACATCGTCTCGAAGATGCCCCTGAACGTGTCGACCACATCCTCAATGTCCCGCAGCTTAGCCACCGTCTCATCTCTGGCCGGTGAGCACATGCTCGCCAATAGATTGATCACAAAATTGGCATAGGCACGAAAGTCGAGCACTCCACGCTCCGCCTGCTGACGCACCAGCTGCTCGTCCAGCGCCGCATTGATGCGTCCCAACAGACTCGCGTTCTTCGCCGACAGCAGCTGAGGAAAGTCCTCCTTGATCTCCCCGAGCAGCCGAATGGCCTGATCGTAGGCTGGTGGCTGGCGCTCCAGCTGTTGACGCAACAGATCCCAGAACGCCTTGTGCACCATGGTCTTGATGCGACCCTCCAGACTGCAATACAGAGAGAGTGAGATAGCTATAGTTATACAGGGGGATAGAGTAGCAAAGTTGTGGGGGAAGTATTATGAAGAGTACGTTTATAATTGGAATAATGACCTTAAAATTCAATACCTATTTTAGGGAACCTAATTTTACTATTCTAAAATACACATCAACAATTTTTTTTGCAACATTTATTTCTATTTTTATTCTTTTAATTTTCTTTTCTATTAATTTTTGACTGTGTTTTGTGATTCAGACCTCAAGACGAATATTTTTATTATTTATGTCTATTTGTTTTTCTTTTTATTTTCTTTTCTATTAATTTTTGACTGTATTTTTTCAAGATGAATACTTTTCGGGTTTTTTTTTATGAAAGTTCATGGTTTCTTTTCCGTAAAAGATTTTTTTTTATTTTAATAATACCAAATAAGGGAAAAATTAATTTTTATTGCTAAGTTTATTTTACGTCTTGCTAATTTATGAATTTGAATTATTTCCAATTATAATGTAAGGAAGTTTTTAATATACATACATATGTTTATCTTGAGTACCAGAAAACTATCCTGTCTTTTCCAAAGTTTTTTTATATTATATTTAAATTATTCCCAATTGTTATATGAAGAAATTTATAATATATGTATGTCTTTATTATTATTCTTTTCTTCTTTTTATTTTAATAATACCAAATATAGCAAAAATTAATTTATTTTTACGTTTTTTTTATGTCTAATTATGTATTTGAATTATTTCCAATTTTAATATGAGGGTATCTTTAATATATCTATGTCCTTACTACTAGAAAAATGTTCTGCTCCTTTCTTTTACATGAAATTCAAAATATTTAAATTACAATATAAGGGAATTTTTAATATGTGTGTCTTTTAACTACAAAAAAATGTTCTGCTCCTTCCCAAAGTTACATTAAATTTGAAATTGATCAGAAACGTTAAAAAAGAGTATTGCCCTTAGGCAGTCTTCACTGTACTTACCTATCCATTGGCGGCTCGTAGCGCTGCAGCTTAAACTCCGGATTCAGAGCGATTTCATGGGCCAGCTCCATGTTCTTGAGATTCTTGAGCATGCTCGCCACCTCGTCCATGGTGACGACCTTGGGCGGGCTGCCATCGAGGCTGGGAAGGACAAAGCGTGTCATGCTATCCGTGGAGCTTTCGCTGTCCGTACGCAGGCGTGACTCGTCATTGTTTTGCTGCTTGGTGTTGTTGTCCTGCTCCTGCTCATTGTTCTGCTTGGCATCCATTTTGATTAATTTGTTTTTATGTTCACTGCAAATTTGCCTGCAAGCAACAACAAAAACAGGGTACATAGCATTTAATTGTTGTGTCGTTCTTTGTTTGCTGTATTTGGACAATTGTAACTGGTTTGAAAACGTGATTTCCTTATTGGCTCTCAAATTGCGTCGCATTTCCGCCTGCACAAGGAAATTAAGCAGCAGCAACAGCATTCGCAGTGGAATGCAACAAGAGTTTTAAAAGCTCAGCTCAGCTCAGGGTCAGCTTTGTCTAAGGCCAATGAAATGCGCCGTTAAATGCAAGTCAAGTGTGCGAGTGTGTGTGTGTGTACTATGTGAGTGAGACAACAAAGAAGCAACCACCTTACACACACACACATACAGGCACAGGCAGAATAGTACTTCACCAACATACAGCAAGTGCTGGGGGAGGCAGCATCTCTACTTTTTTTTTTCAAATAGTTTTGCAATTTTGAATTTGTGGCTGACACAGTTTCCAAAATTAACGCAAAACTAGAGCAGCGCATATAAGAAAGAGTGAGAGAGAGGGACGGAGGAAGAGATGAATATTGCACAACGCACAACGAATGGCGACATCAACAAAGAGGCGATAATAAAGCAGCCTATGAAAACAGAAACGGTGAAAATTTTTGTATATTGCGCAGCAGCAGCGCAGCCAATGTGCTGCATGTGTATGAGTATTTACATGCGCGTCTCTGTCTGTGTGTGTGTGTGTGTGTAGCTCTGTGTATATTGTGAAATGGACACAAGGACGGTGCGATTGGGTGGTTGGGTGGGGGATGGCACAATTATTACAATACATTTCAAATTAATAATAAGCATCATTTAATTACTCACCCGTTAGATGAAAAAATGTGTCAAATTTATATTGTGAATTTCTTAATTTATTTCTTGGATTGTTAATCGAAACTTGCACTTGCACGTTAAATTTTATTTACTTTCTTTGTTCTCAATGTATTTTAAAATTTTTAGAGCATTATTTGTTGTTAGCCCGAGACAACGCGTCCAAAATGTGAGTAATATTGTAATGAACGTACGAATTCAATTTCAAACGCAGGCCACCTTTGTTTGTTGTGTTGTTGTTGTTGTGCGTTTGTTGTTCGCTTTTGTTCCATAACATTCGAGAATAGGTATGGTAGGCTGCTCACAGCTCGCAACAGCTGCTTGCAAGCAGTGTTGCCACATAACTTTTCTTTTACTTATGTGTTGATTGCAAAAATTCTTTCATAAATACTTTTAAATATATTAAAATTGTACTTAATTTTTATTTAGTTTTTCAATTTAATTGCATTGCCTGTATGCTTTAAATATTCTGTTTGGCTCTGCTGTGTGTGCTGCATACTTGGCTACAAGTGCTTGGCACTGCCAGATCGTTAGTTAAGGGTGACAGTGTGGACCGCCACACAGATGGCAACGCCATCCAGCTGAACATCAGACAGCAGACAGACACCATAGTATAGAAGAAATTTTTTCGGAACTTATTTAAATTTCGCAACCAAATCCAAAACACAAAAAAAAACTTATAAAACAATAACAAAAGCGCTAAACAAAAGACCCCAGACGAGTGTATGTGTGTGTGTGTCGGTGTACGTGAATGCCAACCAATGTGGTAGACGCAATTACTGTGTGTGTGCAACAAACCCCGTTTCCCCTGCAACACCCCCCGCAGCCCACAGCCGAGTGACACTGCTGAAGCATGGAGAGCGAAAAGATATTGATGGCTGCCGGCGTCACAGTGGCTGCCGTTGTGGGCGCCTTTGTCTTCTGGGGTCCCTCAGGTGAGCGCAATTCCCAATTGGCAAACCCGTTTTTCTCAAATTTGTCACATTTTCCTCATTCCTCAGGCTCACGCTTGCGTCAGCGTCGCGGCCAAATCGCCGGACTGCACAACTTTGGGCGCACCTGCTTCCTCAACACGCTGCTGCAGGCGCTGGCTGCCTGTCCACAGTTTATTGCCTGGCTGCAGCTTTACAATGGCGCCACACCGGATCGCAAGAGTCTGATCAGCTCGATGCTGAGCACTCTGGAGGTGGTCAATGGGACACATGCCACGCTGCGCGGTGATCCCCATTCGCCAGGCGCTGTGCTGCGTGCATTAAACACACTGGGTTGGGTAATTCCTCAGGAGGAGCACGATGCCCACGAGTTGTTCCATGTGCTGTTGTCATCGCTGGAGGAGGAGGCAACACGTCCTCAGCAAATGGGTTGTCTATCGGATGCACTGTTGCCACCGACGCCCGTGGCTCATGATCTGCTCGATTTGGATGGCGATTATCAGCGTGGATTAGGTGGTGGGAGCGCTCAACATCATCAACGCATTGGCGATCAACCGAATCGACCGTCGAGTGCGATGCTCACCGATTTCCTCAACATGGAATACGATGAGTCGACGAGCTTGCAGCGTTTGGTGCGCTCCGAGGCGCACACACCCGACTCTCCAGCCTCGGTGTGTGAACGCGACTCGGCAGCCGATGCTTTGACACCGGGCGTGGCAACAAATCCCTTTTGGGCAACTCACCCTTTGGCTATCAATCGGCACTGGCGGCCATGGACTTCATAGAACCGCCCATCCAGCAGCAGCAGCATCAGGGCAATGCATCGCCCATCTTGGGTGGCGAGCGATTGTCGCGTCCGCGACAACAACAACTCCACAATCAGCAGCAACAGCACCACAACAATCCCAATCACAGCGAGGGACTCAATCGCCGGGTGTCGAGCTCATGCCGCTCACTGGAGCGTCTCAATCGCGGTCCCGGACGTGTGTCCATCTGGTCGAGCATGATGCCCAACCAGGTGGCGCATCCGTTTCAGGGTGCGATGGGCGCCCAAATTGTGTGCAACGGTTGCGGCTCCAAGTCGGCGGTGCGCTACGATAAATTCGATAGCATTACGCTCAATTTGCCGACGCAACGTCGCTCGGGTTTGAGTTTGGGACATTTGCTCAGCGAATACATCACGTCGGAGGATCTGAGCGATGTCAAGTGCGACAGCTGCAATGAGACAACGATGCACACCAAATCGGTGACGTTTGCCAAGCTCCCCGCTTGCCTCTGCATTCACATTGCACGCACCGTTTGGCTGCCCACGGGACAGGTGTGCAAGCGTCAGGATTACGTGCACTTCCCCGAGAGCTTATCCATGGCACCGTACAGTTTTGTGCAGCCGCATCTGAACAGTCAGGTGAGTCAGTCTGTCTAATCTAATCTAATCTATTGCCAAGCAACTTGTTTAATGCATCTTCACTTTGATAGGCGGGCACACCTTGGGGCTCAACCATGTCGCTATATTCCTCCAGTTTGCCCATGAACAATGGCGGCGGCGCTGGCGGCGAAGGATTCGGCGCCATGTTCCCCAAGAATCTGTATCGCCTGCTCGCTGTCGTCGTGCACTCCGGCGAGGCGAACAGCGGACACTTTGTGACCTATCGACGCGGCTCGCTCCGCAATGCGCATCGGTAAGTGGAAACTTGGCTACCCATGGGGTAGGAGAGGGGGCGGTGATCAACGCTTAATTTGTATTCCTGAGCTCGGGCATCGTAAGATTAAGCTAACATCGCATGGCAGGTGCTTACGTTAAATTTGAGTGAAGTATGTTGTAGAAGAGGTTATAACTTAAGGAAATATACATATAAGTCTTCGTTGCTTTGAGTGACAATATAGTATATTTTGCAATTTATGGTATATTTTAAATAGATTACAACATTAATATACCAAATATAGCCAATTATGTTGTGTATTATATGATATATTTTGAATATAGAACTATAAAAACATACCAAATATACCATTTTGATCAATTTTATGCTTTGAGTGGCAATATAGTATATTTTGCATGGTATGGTATATTTTAAATAGATAACTACATTAATATACCAAATATACCCAATTGTGTTGTGCATTATATGGTATATTTTCAATATAGTACTATATAAACATGCCAAATATACAATTTTGATCATTTTAATATTTTTCCGCTATATTGATTCAATATATTTTTAAATTAATACCCCACACTGCAATAGATACTATATAAATATACCGAATGTAGTCGTTGGTATATTTTTAGTATTTTTGCGGTATCGAACACACTCGACTGTAGCTTTCTCATTTGTTTTGTTTTACTTATTAAAATAACAACTTGTGAAATCGTTATTTAATTCCCATTTGTATTTTTAAAAGTTGTATCATATCTCTCTAATGTTGGAATTTTTAATTAGAACTGCAAATCGACATATTAGAAATCTTTTGTTTTTAAACTTTAAAATGTGACTTGAATTCAAATGAATGAATCATATCATATTATGATGATCTTTGTGATTCAATATATTATTACAATATTAGTATTAAATTTATGCTTAAACTTTAAAATAATTTTTAAAAATGTATAACTATTTCACATTTTTTTTATATTGAATTAAGAAATTTAAAAGTTAACTTTTAGTCTGTTCAAAAATTTGATGTTTAAATTTACCTATAATGTATTTTTCTTTGTCTTTTTAGCTGGTTCTATACCTCGGATACCATTGTGCGTGAAGTGACCATCGATGAGGTGTTGAGTGTCCCGGCTTATTTGCTCTTCTACGATCGCGGTCAACAGCGACAGCTGCAGATGCAAATGCGTTAAAAGCGGGAGAGAGAGAGAGAAGATGAAAGCGCGAGAAGTTCTTCGGCCTAGTCATTTATGAAACGAACAACGTGATGTGATTGCGAAACAAAAAGTCAAATGATTATGATGTATAAAGCATAATTATGCAACGGTGGCCATAATAAGCAACAAGAGCAACAACAATTACATCAATATTTAAAGAGCATCCTCCATCAAGCAAAATAGTCTCAAAAGCAAGTCGAGCATTTTATTCGTATTTTGGATCTCAGCAAGCACCAAAAAGAAAGAGACAGACGACAACAAGAACAACAAATGCGTGTATTGGATTGCATGATGAATTAGTGATGAAAGGAAAGGGAGCTAAACAAAATAACACACGCATCTAAAAGAAAAAAACACCAACTCAATCCCACACATAAACTACATTACTATATACATAGAGATATACAGTTATCTATATATATATATATATACATCATAATTTGTTACATCCAAATGCATTTAAAAATTTTCAAATTGAATTTCAAATTCAAAAATTTCAATCCTAATTCGTCATGTGCTTTTTTTCGATCGATGTCTCTGTATTTAGCAATATACATAGATTCCGTAATAATTGCCTGCGGCAACAACAATCGATAATAAGATTATATACATAGTTATATATATATATATATATATAATATTATGGTTTGGTTTATTTATTTATTTCGATTTATTTCATTTGGCGTTTGTTCGGCATATTGTTGTGAGCATATTGTATTTTTATATAGTCGTGACCAAACTTGATTGTTTTATGCCGCTCGAACGATATCGATTGCTAGTCAACGATTAGCTGCATTTATCGATAGGCGATGTCGGCAATGTTTTCCCCAAACAATATTGAGCTATTATTAAATACGAGTAATAAAGTTTCAATAGATCTTTACCAATAACGTGCCAGTTTTATATTGCATGCAATTAAATATAATATTTTCAAATCATAGTAATGTTAAGTACACCGCTCTGTTAAGCTTAATATAATTTGCACAACAAAATGCCAATAAGCAGTCAAATATTGAAGTGTGCACACTTTTTGTGGCTCGCCTGTAAAGTGTGCTAACCATAACAGAGCTATACCACTAACCATACAATACATAGATGCTTCGCCCAGAACAATTTTTTGTATCATCAAAAACAGTATTATTGCGACCCCAGTCGGGCCGTGCGCTGCGATTCGAACACCGAGCCTCTTCGGCTCATTCGAAAATTCGAAATGCTAACGCAGCGCGCAGCGTTGAGTTCAGTCGCAGATCAAATGCGGAGCGATGAGCACGGGCGCATTTCGTTGCGCTCTGCTTTCGTTTCTATGTATGCGTGTATGTATCTACATGCTCGCCTATATCAGTATGTGTATGCATGTGAAGTTCTGCAACGTGCAGTTGCCTCACTGACAAGCAGCTAGCGCACGTCAATTTTGTTTTGCCGCGACGAAAGTCTCGCAGAAGAGGACAACAACAATTGCTCGCGTTCTATATGTTTGCAGTTAAATGGCACTTGCACAAGGACCGCGTTGGCTCTGCTGGTGGTTTGCAAGCTCAACATGTTGTGGTTCCGGGTTCAACTCCCGATCGAGAACATATGCATATTTTGTTTTTTTTTTTTAATGCGAATTAAATTTTTCATTCCCTTTCAAGTTTACTGACAGAAGTAAAATTTAATAACGCATTGATTTTTGATGCTTTACAAATTCCTTTTTGCAAACACTTTTAAAACTCTATTTAAAAAGTTTGAACTTTTTGTTTTTTACATTTTAAGATAACAATAACATTTCAAAAAATTAAAGAAAATAAAAATAGTTCATTTATTATTATTAAAAGTTCAATCTTTTTTTGAAAGATAAATACATTTTTGTAATTAAGTTTTAATTTTATTTTTCGCTAGAAAATTTTTTAATAAATTAAAATTAAAACTGGTAAAAATTTAAATATGAATATTAAAAACATAGTGTTACAAATATAATTAATATTTTATTGTAATTATGTTTTTAATATTTTTCTATAATTGAATTGTATTGTATAAATTGTATTATTACCTGCTTTACAAAAATGTATTTAATTAAAAAAAAGATAGAAATTATTTTGTTTACTTCTCTTAGATGTTTTAAATAGTGCTTGCAAAAGGAATTACGACTTTATTTTAATATTTAAATGTAAAAATTTGTAAATCATCAAAAATCAATGCGCTATTAGATTTTGCTTCTGTCAGTAAACTTGAAAGGGAATGAAAAAATTTAATTCGCATTAAAAAAAAAAACAAAATATGCATATGTTCTCGATCGGGAGTTGAACCCGGAACCACAACATGTTGAGCTTGCAAACCACCAGCAGAGCCAACGCGGTCCTTGTGCAAGCGCCATTTAACTGCAAACATATAGAACGCGAGCAATTGTTGTTGTCCTCTTCTGCGAGACTTTCGTCGCGGCAAAACAAAATTGACGTGCGCTAGCTGCTTGTCAGTGAGGCAACTGCACGTTGCAGAACTTCACATGCATACACATACTGATATAGGCGAGCATGTAGATACATACACGCATACATAGAAACGAAAGCAGAGCGCAACGAAATGCGCCCGTGCTCATCGCTCCGCATTTGATCTGCGACTGAACTCAACCAGCGTTGCCAATTTAGCTATTTCCCCGCTAGATCTGACGGTTTTCAAAAGCAAAATGCGGGATAAATTGAAAACTAGCGGCTAGCGGGAAATATAGCTATTTTCAAAACAAAACTTATGGAAATTTAGTTTTTTTTAATATCTGGTACTTTTGTGTATTTTAATGTTTTACTATGCCACACTTTAAAATCTTGCAGTATTTTTGCATTGCAATGGTAAAAAACATCGATATATAGTTTATACTAGTTTTATACTATATATACATACATGACCATCTGTGTATTTCACAATTCCCAAAACGATCGTGTGGGGCAGTTAAAATGCCCAAGATTTATAAACCCCTTCCTTAAGAATTGGTTAGCTCTAGATGCAGCCGATGATCAAATATGCTTTTGAAAATATTGCAAATGTACCATTAATGCGAAACTTTGTGATTTGCAAGCACATGCCAAGACAAACAACTATAAGTCTTCATCATCTGCATTTTCACAGACGAACAAAATAACGTTTGTTCCGACTGTCTCTAAAAAAAAAACTGCCAGCAAGAGGCGGCATTTCTCTTTATATGGGCATATATTGCGACGCATTCATTGGTCAGCCCCATTGACCATTTGGGATTGTTGTGGTGCATGATTGACGAAATTTACTACTCAAAAATACTTAATAAAAAAATCCAATTAATAAAAATATTGTTTTACTAACGTAGCTTTATATTTTGGTTATCATCCTAATTTTCTGGCGGTTTCTAGCGTTTTTCATATGTTACTTTAGCTATTTTATGAGCAGAAGAATTGGCAACACTGAACTCAACGCTGCGCGCTGCGTTAGCATTTCGAATTTTCGAATGAGCCGAAGAGGCTCGGTGTTCGAATCGCAGCGCACGGCCCGACTGGGGTCGCAATAATACTGTTTTTGATGATACAAAAAAATTGTTCTGGGCGAAGCATCTATGTATTGTATGGTTAGTGGCTATACTAAACTTAACATTGTCCGCTTAACATAACATGATACAGGCACAAAGTGTACATTTACATTGTACTTAATAAATGCAAAAAAATATTTATCTAGCAATATTAGTTGTATGCAAACATTTTTCTTGTTGTATTTGATAAGTAAATAACAGGCTGATTGTCATTGCTCGCGCCTGTTATCGAATGTCAATGTGTACACACCACGCGTCATTTGATTGCTGTTTGTGTGGTCACACTGTTTGCACTAACTACGCACCCCGTATTTACTGTGAGTGTCATTTAAAATTCAAACGCGTCGCGGCGGCAATGCCTCAATTATTTTTGTGTGTTAAAAACAATGTCGAATAATAATAATAAAAAACATAATTATGAGCGGAAAGCCAGATCGTCGCGCTTTACACCGAAAATAAGAGAATATCTGGCGGAGATAGCGAATGAGCGCGAAAGGGAATTGGAACGCTTCATGATGCTCTCGTCGGCTTCGCCAGCGAGCAGCGGCGTCAGCGTCGGCGCGCCGTGTACGCAACACAACATCACCGCCAACAACAACAGCAGCTGCAGGGTGTTGGCGGAGGCGGGGGAAGCAGCTGCCGTACAAATTGTGAATATTCCCATTGTGATGGTGAATAAGCAACAAGAAAAACAACAAGAGAATGAGGAGGAGCAAGAAGACGCGGAGCAGCAGCTGCCGCCGCCGCCATCGAAAGTAAAGTCAAGCTGCTCTGTTTCTGTGGAGGATTTGCGCACGCCCACAAAGGACACACATACGCAGACGCACACACAACCACAGATGCACACACGTAAAACACAAACTCCGGAGTCTGCGCTCAAATCGCACAAACGCTTGGAATGGGATCCCGCTGCCGATGTGGGCTATCATCGCAGCATGGGCAGCAACAACAGTTGCGAGCGTGCCATGTCTACCAGCAACATTAGCACACTGGAACGCTCGGTGCTGGAGGCGGCAATGCAGCCACTGCAGGCAACGCAGCGTGCGAATCAATCCGAGACGGACTTGAAGCGTCTGCAACTGGAGAAGGAGCGCGTTGAGAAACCGCCACTGGCCTCCAGCACGCTTGTGCAACGTGCACCGCGCTCCACGCCCGTCTCCAGCTCCAGGCGTGACAGCTGTGTGACTTCCTCAGCGGCCAGCAGCTTTGACTATCAGCCCAATCTCTCCAGGCCAAGCACCGCGGGCACAGGACGCAGCCAAAGTCGGAGTCAGAGTCAGAGTCAAAGTCAGAGCAGTCGCCGAAGCAGCAGCAGCTATCAACAGCTGCAGCAGGAGCAACAGTCGCAATCGTTGAACGACGCCGAGTTGAAGCGTCAGGAGCGGGAATATGCAGCGCAGCTGGAGCAGAAGCTTAGCCAGCGACGGAGACAGCACAACAAGGAGAACCAAGAGCCCACTGTCTCCACCTCTGCCTCCTCTGCCTGCAGCTCGTTGCGCAGCAGCTCTGGCTTCAAGAACGATGTCGATCTGGGCATCGATCTGCTCTGTGCTCTGGTCAACAAGCGCAGCCTGAGCAGTGGCCAAAAGAAGCAACTGGCTCGCGACATCATCAAGCGCCTCGTTGGTCTCGATTTGGTCTGCAGCAGTAGTGGCGGAGGCGGGAGTAAAAGCAGCACTCATGCTCGCAGTCAGAGGAGCAAGGAGCAGGCTCAGCAAACGGAGCATCACGAAAATCCGGTTAAAGGTGTGTATCATTTATATACTTTATTATACCCGCTACCCATAGGGTATAAGGGTATTATAACTTTGTGCCGGCAGGAAATGTATGTAACATGTAGAAGGAGGCATCTCCGACCCTATAAAGTATATATATTCTTGATTAGCGTCAACAGCCGAGACAATCTAGCCATGTCCGTCTGTCCGTATGAAACACTGGATCTCAAAGACTATAAAAGATAGAGCTATATTTTTTTCGACAGCATTTGTTATGCTTGCAATCGATTAACAAGCGTAATTTTAAAGCTAGAGTTGCGAATTTTGGTATTTACAATGAATGTTTTAGTAGTTATAATTCCTAAAAATTTGGCGATCAGATAATAATTGTCGAAGTTATTAAAGAAATACTTTTGTAAGGGCAAAAACGCCTACTTACTAGGGGTCTTAGTTGCTTTGGCTGACAATCTGGTATATTGTGCCGTCTATGTTGAATGCGGTACTATATCAACATACCAAATAAAAATACCGCAAAATATATTTCTTTTATTCAAAATGGGTAGCGGGTATCTCACAGTCGAGTACACTCGACTGTAGCTTTCTTACTTGTTTTTATGCTTATACAGATTAATTAGCGTTTATTTATGACTTGTTTTTGTACGATCTGTATAAAATTCATGTATGGGTATTTCGACTTTATGGTACTTTTATTTTACTATATTAAGTCTAGTATTAAATAAGCTATTTCAGAAATTCGTTTCTATGGCAAATTGCGCTTATTGCAATCGGGTTTTAGCTGCTTTGACTGACAATCTAGTATGTTTAGTACATGATATATTTTGAACTTATCAATATACCAAATATAGCCTTCGGTTTATGATTAGTATTTTTGCGGTATATTAATTTGGTATATGTTAAAAATAATCTCGCCTTTGAAAGCAGTACTATTTAAATATACCGAATGTGACACGTGGTATATTTTCAGTATTTTTGTGGTATTTTATTCCAAATCGGGAGCGGGTATCTCACAGACGAGCACACTCGACTGTAGCTTTCTCACTTGTATTATATTAAATCTAGTATTAAAGTAATTATTTATGAAATACTTCATTTGGGAATAGCTGCTTTTGAATTTAGTACTTGAACAATACCAAATATGACCTTCGGTGTATATTAGTATTTTTGCGGTATATAATTTGTTATATTTTCAGAATACACACAATTTTGTTGTATATTAGTATTTTTGCGGTATATAATTTAGTATATTTTCAGAATACACACAATTTTGTTAAATTTGCCAAAGTCAAAAGTTTGTATTTTGTTTTTTACTATGTTTCCTCAACGAGAACTAATCAGTTTTAAGTAAGTTCGTATGAAATAGCTTCTAAAGTCAACACTTGCTGCTTCCGATGAATGAAAATTAGTAACTAATTAACTGAATTTTTCAGACAACTCTCAAAGGCAGGACGTGGCCACCAATACCAGTCGCAGCTTGCAGCCAGAGCAGCAGCAGCCGAAGCAGCAGCAACTGTTGTCGCTGCCTGTGCCAGCGCCGAGGACACGCCTTGCCACGCCCACCAACGAACATCAAATGGAGCCGTGCAGTTACGCCTCGACGAGCAGCGCGGCATCCAACGAGCTGCTCACCCAGAAGATCAATGTGCAGCGAGCGCATCAAGAGCCCGATGAGCAGGCTGCGGTTCAAGAGTGGCTCAATCCGATGACCCAAAGTGAGATTGAGTACGAACAGAGGCAGCTGCAGCGACAGCAGCGAAACAATCTGTCGTTGGAGCGACGCACGCAAATCGATTGGATTGAAGGCGAAATAAGACGATTGTATGCGCTGCAAGAGTTGTTGCATCGCGGGGGTCGCGGAGGAGACGGAGGAGGAAGCGAGGAGCAAGTGAAGCAGTCGTCAAGGGAAGCAGAGCAGCAGGAGTTGGAGCAACAAAGTGCAGAGAAAGAAGGCAAGACAACGCTGCCTGTGCCAGCACCGCCAGCGCCGCCAGTGACGCCAGTTTCAATGCCAACAACAAACGTGGTTGCAGGCGAAGACAAAGCAACAACCACAGCAGCAGCAGCAGCAACAGCCACAGCAAGAACATCAACAGCTGATAAATTAGTTCGCATAGAACCAAGAGCTAGAAAACATTCGGAAACAGTTGAAAAAGTTATACAAATTGAAGCAGCTGCTGATGTTGCACTTGCAGTGCCAGCAACTGTTGGTGCTATTGCAATTGAGAACAGAGCGACAACAGTTGCTCGTCAGCAGCAACGGAGCAAAATGGCAACGCCGCAATTAAGTCACTCGGGCAGCAGTGAGAGCGTTTGCTCGTTTGTCCAACAGCGACAGCGTCAATTTTTGGCCCACTATCAAAATCAGCAGCAACAGCGTCGCGAGCAGCAGCAACAGCAACTCTTTCGGCGCCATCAGCAACAGCAGCAATTGTTCTATGAGCAGCATCCTTCTCATGCTGCCTGTCATGTAAGTTGATCTTATATTTATTTGATACTACTTTCAACAATATTCCTTTTGCAGTTGCATCCACCAACACATTGCCACCGCCACCACCAACATCATCCGCCGCATTATGTGCAAATGCAATACGCTCAAGCAACCGCTAGTAATGAAAGTGGCGCCATCTATTATCAGGTAGTCAACTCTCAGGAAGTCCAAAGAGCCACAGCAACAACGAAACCAACTGCGGTTGCAGCTAATGTTGCAACAGTGGCTGCTGCTGCTGCTGCCACCGTTGAACGCAGCAGCAACACGAGTTCATCGCTGTTGTGTCTCAGCTCGGAGATGTCAATACCGATGGGCATGGCAACGGCCTGCGAGGCCACAACGACAACGACGATGACAACAACAACAACACATCAGTACGACGATGTGGCATGCCAGCAGATGCAGTTGCAACAACAGTTGCAGCGACAACGTCGCCATCACACCGTCAAACAACTTGAACTGCAACAGCAACAACAATTGTTGCAAGTTCGTCCACGTGGCATCGCTTATGTGTTGCAATTTAACAGCCATACGGATGACGATGATGCAGTGGGGCAAATACTCACGGAGACGTTGACGGTTCAGGATTATTTGCAACGTGCGCGACCGGAGTTCTGTGCTAAGTCGAAGCAGCGCAAAGCGATACTCAATGAGATGCAGTTGCTGCGCAATGCGCGACGTCGCGAACTCGACGAACTCATCGAGGGACACAGCGTGGAGACCATCGACAGACGGCTGCAGCAGCTGCCGCCTCCAGTTACCGGTAAGTGAGATCCATCCACTTGTTAAGCTACACTCTCCCAAAAATCTCGCTTAAGAGACGCAACATTGACTGTTGAAAAAGAAAGACTGAAAGACTGTTGAAGTGAAAGATTAGTATCGGTATTTTACCTTCTTCTTGGTTATGCTTTTGTGTGAGAAGAAATTAAGTTAGTAAAGTTGCCGTAATGTGCATCTAGCTGTGAAATACAGTGTGGCTCTTAAGTGAGATGACCGTTAAGCGAAATTGTGATATTGCTTGCTTAGGTTTACATTTTGTTTTTACTTTTGTGAAAAGAAATTAAGCTTGCAAAGTTGCCGTTATGTATTTAGTTTTGAAATGCAGTGTGGCTCTTAAGTGAAGTGGCCGTTAAGCTAAATTGTTCTATTGCTAGGTTAGTTTTACCTTTTGGTTTTACTTTTATGAGAAATTAAGCGAAATACAGTGTGGCTCTTGACTGAAATGACAGTAAAGCAAAATTGTTATTGGTTTTCGCTTTTGCTGGAGAAGAAATTATGCGAGTAAAGTGTCCATTATGTGCACTTAGTTGTGAAATACAGTGAGGCTCTTAAGTGAAATTACCGTAAAGGGTAATTGTCCTTTTACTTGTTTAGTTTCACCTTCAGAACATGACAATTAGAAGTGCTTGCAGCGTAGTTTTCGCTATTATAGGTATTATAAATGAATAGGCAAGAGATTGGCAATTAGCAGCACTCCCACATTCCCAGCGAGTTTTTAATCAGTAAACATAGTAAATATGTATAAAATAAGCATTAAACTTGTTCCATTATTGAAACCCTGTACAAAAGGGTTTCCTAAGTTACACGTATCTTCAGAAAATGTCAATTAGATTATGTTTAAGAGATTATTGTAATTTTAAGTTTTAAAAACCCCTGCTAAGATGCTGTTTCAATGCTGAATGAATCCATAAAAGGGGAAATACCTTCGACAAATGAAGACAACTTATACTACTAGAGAAACTAAAAAAAAAAGCAGATCAAATACCTAATTTGATATAAATATAAGGCTTAAAAAAAGGATAAAATCAAATACTTAAATGAAGATTAATATAACGTTTGAAGTTAGAAAAAAGGATAAAATCAAGTGCTTTAAGACCCGTATATGTATATATATGTATATGTATATTCGATAAATCCGTGACTGTTAGGAGCATATAAATATGCTGAATCAAAAGAAAACACGACTAAAACTATAGAATAGAATCCCACAAGATAAATGAACAACTACCCAGGATACTGCGTTGCATTGGAGACTCTCATCAATTAAGCTGTCCACGTCCTGATTAGAGCAGACTCTCATCCATTCATCGCACAATTCTCCATTCCATCTTTTAACCTCATCTCAACATATATAATCATCAACTGATCGTCTTGAACTCAACAACACTCACATCATTCCACAGCCAAAGTTCGCATCTTTTCGACGCGGGAGATGAAGGCGATGACGAGCAAACGCTGCGAGAATCTGCCCGAGGTGCTGGCCGCACAGCAAAGAGAACGCGAGGAGCGTCGTCGTCGCAGCAATCGCATCATGCGTGATGTCTTCAATCGGGTAAGTCAAACTCTTTGATTGAATTAGAATAAAACATTTCATTAATATTGATTTCCATTTTGTATTTGCAGCGCTTGCAGCGTCGAGTGCGCAGTGGAAAATTGTCGCTGAATCACAGTCGCACGGTTATCTAACACTGCCTCATTTACGTGCCACAAACTATTGGGTGCCACAGATACAATTTAGCTATAATTTGTTCTAATGCTAATGTAGGCTCAATCTTTATGCATATCTAAATGAATTTGTGTAGACTTTTGAACTAGTTGTTAAGCATCTCTAAATGAATTTGTTTCGACTATTTTATAAGCATCTCTTTTTTTTTTTTTGTATTACCAATAAAAGATGTTAAAGTATTTCAAGATTAAGTCTTAAGTCACGAAATTAAGAAAAGCAATTCTTGAAATTCTCTCAATTTCATAGTTTATCTATTTATCAATCTATTCCTCTTCAGCTATAAAAGTGGGAAGGATGTCTGATGTCTCATATGTTGCTTATAAACATAATCTATACTTCTAAAAATTTCACTAGAATAGCTTAGAATATTTTACAAACTTTTCCCAGCAGTTTCGTTTATTAGACACTCAAACGTATTTTTTTTTTTTTTTTTTTTGAAGATCCGTTTTGCTTTATTTAAGTTTTAACATTGGCGATTAACAATATGCGTAATAATTATCATGTATAATTCGATTTAAATATTTCGGTTTTATTTGTTTATGTTTAATTTATTTATCGCAAGCTAAACAACGTTTTGTTTTTCTTTGATATCATCGATTAACGTCTCCTAAAATTGTTGGTGTTCTATTCTGAGGAAAAAATCTTAAGATTAACAAGAAAGAAATTGATTTTAAATTTAGTAGTAGTAGAGTATTATTAACAAGACACGACAAAAAGATATTGAAAACAAGACGTACGCGCTAAACAACAACAAATCGAATGCACCTTCTTCAAAATGCATAATTATTTATAGGTGTATTTTGTGGTGTGTTTTTGTTTGTTTGTTTGTTAACATTATCGATTGCATGTACGAGTTATTTATCAATTAATATCCTTTTTGTGTTTTGTACTAATCAGGCCAGTGTTTCTCTTAAGCAGCGAGAATCACGACCTGCAGAATACATATATTATATGTATGTTAATATATTTTTCGTTTACTTATACCACCAGCCGCAATGCCAAATCAGGTCACAAGGTCTCACATTTCTGTCGATTTCATTTCATTCAGAGATCAGATCGCAAATTTGATCATTTCTTATTGGGTGTTTGTGAGGATAGGAACATATTGGAATGGAACACGGTAGCTAACTAAACGGAATTGAGTTAATGATGATGCCAAGCAGTAGGCGCATTTCTATAGTCGTTTCTCATGCGGATTATTTGATACGATTGATAAACCGGAATATATATATATATGTATATATCGATATATACGAGTTAAACATTGCTCATATTCGGGTTTTGTTCACTTAGTCGCTAATAATTGAGATCGCAATACAATTTTGCTCTATTTACGGAATATATGGAATACACTCTGCCCCTGCTTCTTATTCTAGCGTGCCACCATATCCAGTCCGCCTTCCTCCTCCATTTTGGACAGAAATTTGATGGCGCGCTGCGATGGTTCCGTCTGTCGTGCCATATCGATCAGCCCCAACAGTTTCTTGATTCCAATGAAAACGCTAGATACAAGAATGATATGTATTAAGGAAGAATTTGAAGGCAAACTTGTTGTCTTAGCTTACCGCTTGCCTGCCATCTTCTTGCCAATGGCTTGGATTTCACCCTTGCTAAAGATGTCCGACTGCTCGAGTACGGCGAGCACATGCTCGGGACTGGAAAGGTTCGGCACATGCAGCACCGAGGTGAATGCCGTTAGCATCTCCATTTCCTCCAGCACCTCACTGCAAGTGAGATGTAACTTGTATATCAAAGATTATCCCGAGGGAAGACTTCAACTTACCGTCTGCTTGAGGTACAAAGAATGAGCAACTTGCGTCCCTTGGGTGGTTGCTTCTTTAGCAGCACCAACAAGGCCTGCAGCGTCAAATTGGAGTAGCGTGGACCAATCGGACCATAGTCGAGCAGACGTTCCACATTGTCGACGACAATGCAACTGAGCGTACTGCGATACGCATCATCAAAAATCTTGCGAATGTGCAAGCACTTGGCGGACTCGGTGTAGCCAACCATGTCCTCAGGGGAACAGACCTTGACGAATGGGAAGTCGGACATTTTGGCCAGCTTGGCGGCCAATGCTGTTTTGCCCGAATTCGGTGCACCGGCAATGAGAACGGAGACCAAACCACTTGATTCGGCAGCCTTGGCCTGTTGCACATACAGCATGCCATCCTCGAGGAGATTGCTAACCGGTTGACCCCAATTGATGACGCTGCGCGCCAACATATTGTCGAGTATCTCCTGGGCGGTGCCAAACGCTGGCTTAATATCGTTCTCCAGCGAATGGAGGAAATCATCGCGATTCACTTTCAATTTCTCCATGGCCTCGGGATCGACGGTGACCTTGGCATCGGCCTTGATCAAACGATTCATGGCACTCGATTGGGCGGCACGAACCAAACCCTCGAGCTCAGCACCGCTGAAATTCTTGGTGAGCGATGCAATCTCTTTGTTGTCCACATCGTCGCTGATCTTATTGAAATCCCGCATACGTTTGGTGTGTATATTCAGGATCTGAACGCGACCCGCCTCATTGGGCAAACTGATTTCCATTTGGACCTCAAGACGTCCGGGTCGCAACAGCGCCTCATCGATCATGTCGCGTCGATTGGTCATGCCAATCACCAGAATGTTGTTCAACTGATCCACGCCATCGATTTTGGTTAGCAACTGATTCACCACGGTATCGTGGACACCGCTGTTGCCTGCCACAGAGCCACGCTGCTTGCAAATGGCATCGATCTCATCAAAGATTATGATATGCAATCCACTATTCGGTCCCAGACGCTTCTCTTCCTCCTCGGCCTCGGCGAACAGACGTCGCACATTCGCCTCGGATTCACCCACATATTTGTCGAGAATCTGCGGACCATTCACGATCTTCGGTTCGCGGGCATTCAACATGGTGCCAATCTGTCGGGCCATCAGAGTTTTACCGGTACCGGGAGGTCCATAGAGCAGAATGCCCTTTACATGCTTGCAGCCCAGCTGCTCGACCAGCTCGGGTGGAAAGACGCGCGAGGCGAACGCCCGACGGAAGATGGCATTGAACTCATTGTCCAGGCCACCGATGCCCATCTTGCCAAAGTCCCAGTCGGGATTGATGATGGACTGACGCACCACCTTGCCCTTGGATTTGCCCTGCAGATTCAGCGAACTGTTCTCGGCCTTCTCGAATTGCACCACCGTGTTGCCAAGGATGCGACCGAAGCGCACATTGCGCATGGCGGGATCTTTGCCCTCCCCAAGGCTCTTGGGATCGATGGCTTCCAGCGACTTGACAGCCAGACCCAGCAGCTTCTTGTCCTTGAAGTTGAAGACGAGCGATTGGCCAACGGTCAGTGCCATGCCAGCGAATTGCATAATGAACTCCTTGGCCATCTGATCCGAATCGTAAGGCTCCTGGGAGACGCTAAAGTATGAAGGCAGCATTTAAGTTAAGGTAAGTTGAGTCTTAAAAGTATTCTACAGTAATTGTCCATTTAAATTCAGGGAATAGTCAATATAATAGTCAGTAATATCGTTTAAAATATTTGTCACAAACTTAAAGTGAGAACTCTTTGCTTAATTAGCTCTCCTATGCTTCCCAATTGGCCATCCATTCAAGGACTATAGCTTGGTATAGTCTTGGAGCCCTTTAGCAAACATTTACGATACATGTCACATACTTTGAGCAGAATCCCTTGCCCAAAGCTGCTTTATAATATTTCTATGTCTTCAACTAACATTAGCATTAGAGTGCATAATATATATTTACTACTTTTAATAGGTCGTCCTTCGACCTAACCCCACTTGAGAACTTATCTAACCCCACTTTACACACACACACTCACACACACACATATATACCCATGCAAGCGGACAAACAAAACTTACGTCTTCTTTTGCAAAAAGTCCGTCTCGAAGGAGACAGATGTTATGACATCGGAGTTGGCATCAAAGCGATAGGGTCGCACCTCTAGCTCCTGATTGATTGAGAGCATCGCCCATTTGCGCTGCACCAAGGAGAAGCCCACATAGCCGCTGGGCACCTCGACGGTCTTCTCTAGCGCAAAGATAAAGTGTTGTCCCGGTGCAGGCGAAATATCTGCATACCTAAGAGTATAGAATAATTCAAATGTTATTTGTTGGCAATTTCATGAAAATATCGAGTTGTCTCTCACTTGACATCGTCGGGAAAATCGCCAACATTAACAATTGCACGATTCGTAAGCGAAAGTTCGTCCGTTGGACATTTGGTGGCCTTCAAGCGCTGCAAGAGGTTAAACAGTAACACAAATATACACACACACACACATCATGAGCGATAATTCTCCATAAAATATGCAACAAAATACTCACATAAGACATGACGACTTCTGCCTCTTCTTCTCAATGTAAAAGAATTTCCTGATTGTGTTGACAGCCTCCTCACACGAACACACACAGACACACAGATTTATCGATTTGTGTTTTTATTTGTTTTTTTTGTTTGCTATTTGCCCAGTAGAACGCGTTTTTAGTACAATGCCATCAATAACTATTGTCTTCAATGTGTCTAGTAATTGACTTTTGATTATGCTGCATTTCTACCACCTTTTTTAGTTCGCTAAATAATACAACTGCTGATGCTGGATGTTGTTTAAGCTCTACACAATTTCACAAGTGAATGGGAAATTTCATTGATTTCTTTTCTCTCATTTCGTTTTTAGAATCCTGCGCAGTTTTACAACGGCACGCTCTAGCGTTGCCAACTCACGCAAAACAGATGCCATCAGTTGGCAACGCCATGCAGCTTGGACTAACGATAACAGTGGCAGCATATTAATCGGGGTGAGTGCAATGTGACCAAATCTGTGTAATAAGGTGCGCGCTTTGAATTATGAATGTGGTATATTCGGTATACTGTTTGGCTTTAAATAGGTGCTTTTTAAAAACGCGTTTGCGGTCACCCTGAGTGCGTAAGTGCCGCGAATGTTATTATCACGTAATTGCCGATTGCTTTGGACGTGTTCGCGCGTGTCTGCCGAACGACAAACGACGAAACGAGCGGTGTCCGAAACGACGAAAAGCGGGATAGCCAAAATTAAATTCTTAACCGTGTTTCTTTTTTTTTGGTTTGTTGTCAAGTGATAAGCGATATTTTTTTATTATCAATGTGACTTTGTGTGTTATGCAAAAAATGAAAAAAATAGTAATAGCGCAAACGAAATGAACCTTGCGTAATTTGTAATTTGAGTTTTGTTGTGTTCAAACAAAAAGTTTTGCGCGCTTTTTTTGCTCGTTGGTGCCGGTGAAAAAGGTCAAGTGAAGCAGCAAATTAAAGCAGAAACAAAATAACAGCAAATAACAAGTGCAGCAATTACAACATCAACAACAACAACGACTTGGAAAGCAGCCAGCAGAAGAGTCAGAAGAAGAAGAAGAAGAGGAACGCACCTGAATACACCGAAGACAACGTCGACTACCTGTTGAGCGTAGCGCCGCAGTCGCAGTCGCTGCCGCAGTTGTTGTCGACGGTTGTGACGTCGACGCAGCCGCTAATCCCCTGCTGCGTCGCTGAAGGTTAAGCGGCTTTAGCAACCTGCAGTGATTGGAAATTGTTGCAACGCTGCATGTTGTTTGTTGTTGTTCGTTGTGCCGGTTGCACGTGAAGCGTCAAATTCAAAATAACACACACAAACACACACACACACAAAATGTTAATAGTCAGTGCAAAAAGAACAGACATCAAAATGTCCAACAGGAGCAGCAGCAGCAGCAGCGATGCATTTCGCTGGTGTCAACTCATCTGCATGCTGAGCGCCATGTTCATCCTTCTGGTGCCCATCGAGTGCTTTAACCTGGAGCAGCGACAACCGATCGTCAAATACGGCCATGAGAATACATTTTTCGGCTATTCACTGGCCACGCACACCATCGGCGAGAGCAATTGGGCCAATAACACAAAATGGTAAGCGAGACTTTTGCTTGAAACTCTTTTCAACCACAACCGGTTAGCTGTAATACCCTGTATTAATTTACTATGCCCCTAGTCAAGAACAAGTTCGAACTTGCAAGACACTTTGTTGTAGGGTTAAACGATGGTAACTATTAGTCTCAACTTGACTTGACATGAACTTGACTTTGACCCCATTTTAGTATTCAGAATACCCTATAATATATCATAGGAAATACCCTGGAATACTTTTGATGGCAATTCTTAGAAAGTAAGAAAAAATGAGCAACTTCTTTGATATACAATAAGAATACAATAGTGAATATGTATAGAAAATTCTTGACAAGCATTTTAAATTATAAAATTTGTAGCAAAATATCTTTACTAAAGACAAAATGAAAATAGTTTGTTGACCATAGTTTTTGGAGTGACTTTTATCGAATTACAAGAAGTTAAAAAGGTTTTAAATTTGTTTTGCCTTGCTTTAAACTCTTTTTACTTAAAATTAAACTTTTAAAATTTGATTTGTTTCAAATTTTATTTACTTGAAATTAAAATTTAACTTCACCTTAAACTGAAAGTTAAAGTTAATCTGAAAGTTAAAGTTAAATGTTAATGTTAAACTTAAACTGAAAGTTAATGTTAAACTTAAACTGAAAATTAAAGTTAAACTTAAACTTGTATGAAATTATTTTCCCCTTCACTTATTTGGTTCGTTAGTTTCCGACTTCGATCTTCAACCAATTTTTTAGCCCAACTCGCTCTTTATTCTTATCCAAGTAGCTCTTTGAGTATCAAAACATTTTTGTAGGGTATTCAGGTGTCGTAGAGCATTTCGATGTCTGTATCTTAATTGACTGACATTGATTATTATTAATACGTTTTGGTTTTGTTATTTTTATTTTTGCTTTTGCAAAATACAACAAAATCGTTTTATTGCCAAAAACAACAAGCATCTCCACAACTATTTTAACAACAACAACATCGACAACGTTTTTTTTTCTTTGTCATGTTGCAATTGTTGTTTTTGTTAATGTGCGAAACTTGTTTGGAATTTAGTTGCTGTCATTGTTGTTGTAGTAGTTATTGTTATTGTTGTTGCTAGACACTTCGATTACCATATAATAAAAATGAATATTGATTATTTATGAAGATGATGTTATAAACACACACACACACACATACACATTTCTAGAGAGAGAAACTTTTCGATCAAGTAGCATGTGGATTCCATTAGCATTTGAAGAGCAACTTGAGAGATTTCTCTGCAGATGTATTCGATTCAATTAGTTATACGATCTTAACTAAATATGCATATTGACGATGCTGGCACTAATTGAAAACATCTGCGAATGAATATGGCATAATTTGATTATCAAAAGATTATTTCAAACTAAATAGTTTAATATTTATTGCCGACCAGAATTCGTTTTGTAACAGCAACAATTCATTTAGCATTTGATATGGGCGATAAAAATTAGTAAACTTAAGTTTTCAAACAGCTTAATGTGATGATAAAATGTTGCTAAAAAGAAAAGTAATTCCCCGAACAATTTATCGTTTGATGGATTCCTTGAAGAGGAATCATTCATTTATTTAGCGAATTTGTGTTTATTACCATATGAATGTTTTTTTTTTTTGTTGGTTACTCATTTGAATTTGATATGCGAACGTCACGAAGTTCTTTGGAAATCTTTGTAAACGTATCGCAAATAATATTTGGCCAACATTCCAAAATGTTAATCTGTGTGTATTTAGAGAGGAGCGATAAGATGTGTTTTCTTTTTTGGTCGAACATTTATTTGTATTTACTCTTTTGGGATATCCACACAATAATATTTTGTTGTGAGGCGACTTATTTATATATCATATTTATTTTTTTTTCGCATTCTCAAATATTTATTTATACATTGAAAATTATCTTGTTTCCTTTCCAACATTTGTTCTCGACTTTTTCGCATGTTGAATTTTGCTTTAGATAATGGACATATAAACGAGGGTCACAGGAAGGAATGATTCATTTAACGCGACTTGATTCGACTTGACACGGATTGAATGCATTGGCATTGTGTAAAAAATAGTACCTCGAAGTATTATCAGTTCTTAAAACTTGGCAATGGCTATAGCCATTAAAGCATAAAGTATAATAAAGTATATACTTTATTATATTCTAGAAAATCATGCAACTATATTTGGCAGACAATTCAACGACTAATCAATTACTCATTTGCATTCGTTGTCCTCATTTAAAAACCTATAACAATTTCGCATTCGATTAGATCCGATACTAATGATTATGATTATGATCGTTAGAGAGAGAGAGAGAAAGAGAAGACAGACAGGCTACGAGGGAAGAAGGGAAGGAGAAGAAGAAGAGGAGCCACTGTCTCGGGGGCTAGGCCAACAATAATTCTGCAGACGTCTGCACTAAAAATGGTTACGACAGCAATAACAGCAATAATATCGCCAACTTACCAACTAACTGTGACAACAGTCCCCCGCACCTCCATCTCCCCATCCCCCCTACAATTGTCCCTCCCTCGCTCAGTGCTCAGTGCTCAGTGTTCATGCCATCCCATAGTCGGCAGCAGACATGTCGGAGCCAACCGCAATGCCAATAAAATGACAAACATCAAGCACGAATCCATCAATGGCATGCAACGAATTACAAATACGCTTCCTCGCTCAATGCCAAGTGATGTGAAGAAAAGAGGGAAACACATTTCGAAAGAATTTCACGACAACATTTTTGATCAAATTCTACAAAATTGTTGTGCATTGAAATGTTTTGATTGTCTATTTTTTGACACAATTTCAATGTGTGTTTAACTCTTTGTATAGCTTAGCATACTTGTCTATTTATTTCCGACATCTTCTTAACATCTTCATTAAACCATAAAATTATACTTGAGACATTAGCATAAAAGTCCGCTTTAAGTACAAAATCTTACTGGTTTTTTTATGGCTTTTATTGTCTGTTGCATACTTTGATGTCTTCATTAGCTTTGCTCGTAAAGTAATCACATTTTTTCGCTGCATACAAATATTTATTACTTATTGTATTAATCCTTTAGAGATATTTCTTTTGGTTTTTTCTTACCTTCACCTACTTAAGTTTCATAAAGTTAAGTTTCTTAACTCTGTTTATAGGGTAGTAAAATAGAAAATCAATGCAAAAGTATGAGTAGCATCTTGGTAGGAAATAGAGGGGGAACCAAAGTGGGAGAGAGAGGGAGATAGACAGAGAGAGAGAGGTCGCTTTGGGGACAAGACAAGCTGAGTTAAACCATTTGCCATTCGCTGGTCGAGACGTCTTATAGCTTATGGAGCCATAAAAAAATGTATTACAAGAGCAATGTGTCCACGTATTTCTTCAAGTTGTTGCCATTGTTGATGTTCCTCTTCTTTTTATTCTTTTTCTTCTTGTTCTTGTTGTTGTTGTCGCCATTCAGTCTGTCTGTGGAAGTTTGCTTCGTGGAAGTAACTTGTCCACTTTTGGAAGGCAGTGGGTCAAAGCAATTAGGTTGATGCAATTGCTGCACTCGGAGACATTTCTCCCCAATAAAGTGACTTAATACAATTGCAAAGCTTAAGAGCAAGCGAATTAAGCATTTTCTGCTAAACTTATTGAAAGTTCATTTTGTTAATTTTTCAATTTTGCAATTTCTTTTCAAAGTTGGGAGTAGAAAGTGAGAGTGAATTCTGATTTAGATTAAATTGATAATATTTTAGTATTCTTTATATAGATTTTCTCTATGCAATTTCTTACTCCTATGATTCAAGTTAATTTTGTTAATTTTTCAATATAGCAATTACCTTTCAAATTTTGTATTTTTATATGGATGTTCTTTATGCAATTTCTTCCTATAAATAAAGATCGTTTTGTTAATCTTTCAACTTTGCAATTTCCATTCAAAGTTAGTATTTTCTATATAGATATTCTTTATGCAATAAAGTTAGTATATTTTTGTACTATTTTTTATATTGATATTTTTAATGATATATCTTACTCCTCTAATTAAAACTAATTTCGTTAATCTTTTAATTTTGAAGTTTTCTTTCAATATTAGTATTTTTTTGTACATATTTTCTGTATGCACTTTCTTATTCCCATGATTAAAGTTAACTTTGGAATTTCCTTTCTTAGTATTTGTATATAGATTTTATTTATGCAATTTCTTCCTATAAAGTTTTTTGTGTTAATCATTCAATTTTGCAATTTCATTCCAAAGTTAGTGTTTTCTTTTTCTTTTAGTATTTATCCTTTCAAAGTTAGAAGTTTTTTTTTTTAAGTAATTTTTATATACAATTTCTTTAAGAAATTTCTTAGTCCTATGATTTGATTTTTAGCATTTTTTATATGCAATATCTTTCTTCTTTAATTCCGGTTTGCTGTCAAAGTTCAGTCAAGTCTTCTCTACTTCATTTCACATGACACACTTTTAAGCGCTGTCAACTTGTAACTGGGAATCCTAGTGACCAATATAATATTGTCATGTCTGTACATGTATATTTGTGTCCTTCTGACCGTGGTTCGACATGTGTTTCCACTGTCTGCCAGCCATGTGGCCGTGCATTGCTGATTAGCTTCCCTCTCAGTCTGGATCTCAGTCTCAGATTGCATTTGTCATGCAGCGCACAGCACAGCAAAGCAAAGCACAGCAGCAACAATAAGTGAAGCTTAACAGCCATAAACCCGCAATGTGACAGCTTTTGGCCATGATCAAGGCTAAGCTCGTAAAAAAAAACAACAACACATACTGCAACAACAACAACGACAACAAACATAAATAAACAGAACCCAAAAAAAAAACAAGTAAGAAAGCTACAGTCGAGTGTACTCGACTGTGAGATACCCGCTACCCATTTTGAATAAAAGCAATATATTTTGCGGTATTATTCTCAAAATATACCAAATATACTGCAAAAATACTAAAAATATACCAAATGGTATATGTGGTATATCGATATAGTGCCGCATTCAAAATATACCATAGACGGCACAATATACCAGATTGTCAGCCAAAGCAACTCAGACCCCTAGTAAGTAGGCGTTTTTGCCCATACAAAAGTATTTCTTTAATAACTTCGACCATTTTTATCTGATCGCAACCAAATTTTCAGGGATCATAACTACTATAGTTATTACCGTATATACCAAAATTCGTAACCCTAGCTTTAAAATTACGCTTGTTATTCGATTTTTTTGATTTGCAGGGGCGGAAGTGGGCGTGGCAAAAATTTGAAACAAACTTGATCTGCGTGCAAACATAACAAATGCTGTCGAAAAAAAATTATAGCTCTATCTCTTATAGTCTCTGAGATCTAGGTGTTCATACGGACAGACGGACAGACGGACAGACGGACAGACGGACAGACACACAGACGGACAGACGGACATGGCTATATCGTCTCGGCTGTTGACGCTGATCAAGAATATATATACTTTATAGGGTCGGAGATGCCTCCTTCTACCTGTTACATACATTTCCTGCCGGCACAAAGTTATAATACCCTTCTACCCTATGGGTAGCGGGTATAAACAATAACGAGGCAGCGACCAAAATGAGACTCACAAATTGCTGGCGGCTTTTAAGCCACCGCCGCCGGCAATCAAAAAGCCATTCACACGTTCAGCACACAACAGCAACAACAACAACAGTGAAGTTTCCTCGAACTACGCGTGTGAGTGGCAAGTCCCAATAGTCCCGGTCACACTGTATGTGTGTGTGTGTGCGTGTCCCATTCTTAGTTCCAATTTCAATTCCAATTCCAGTTTCCAGTTTCACAGTTCTCAAAGTGCAGTTTGCTTTTGATTTGGCTGACAAACGGATGTCATGTTTCGTCATGTTTTCTCGTCTCCAACTGTCCGTCAATTCGTCATTCACTCAATCAGTCACTCACTCAGTCAGTCATTTGAACGTGCGTTTCACGCGTTCGTTCTGTGCGGTCTTCGTTCCTCGTTCCGCGGTCTTCGTTCGTGCTGCAATCGTGTGCGATCAAAGCTTCCGATAGTCACGCGTGAGCTTTTCAACTGCACTCTCGTGTCACGGTTGCAATTGATTACGAGTTTCTATTTATTTACGTTGTGTAGTAAAGCTCTATGCTATTTCATTGACTGCAGCAATGCGGAACTGTCTCTCTGTCTGTCTTTGCAGATAAGCGGCAAGGCGAAACCTTCACAGTTCTTGCTTAATATATAAATACAAATATGCATTTACATATTAAAAAGTATTTAGTACATTTCATTTGCTTATTTACTTGGCGAAATGCAAGCGATTGTTTTTTGCGAGCGAATGTCGCAAATCGCAATGCAAATAGCGTTTAGAAGCTGATGCCCTGTTAAAAAATTATGCAAAGAGGTAGATCAAAGTTGGATTTTATTTTTCATACTTTTTGATAGTTATGAAAATCCCATTTCAATTTAGTAATTAACAAATTAGAATATGTAGATTGTTAGTTATTAAATTGAAATGCAATTTTTAGAACTATAAAAAGTTTGAACGATATTGAGAAACTTACTTCGGCAAAGAGGAAGCTCTTTGCAGAACTATCAAAAAGTTTGAAAGTTATTGAGAACCTGATATTAAGAAAGATAATATGTAGATAGTTAGTTATTAAATTGAAATGCAACGATATTGAGATTCTGATGTTAAGAAATAGAATATGTAGATTGTTAGTTACTAAATTTAAATGCAATTTTCAGTAATATCAAAAAGCATGAAAGATATTAAAAACCTTACTTCGACCTTACTCTTTGCAAAACTATCAAAAAGTATGAAAGACATTGAAAACCTGAATCTACCTCAAGAATATGTAGATTATAACAGGTTTATTGATATTATCAATTACTACTTTAACTTCTTTTACAGCGTTCGACAAGTTAAGATACAAAAGCAAAACTAGGATAACTTTTGGGTCGTTGTTCAGCATCAAATAGAGCATTTCGTGTTTATTTTGCAATTATTCAATATTGTTGAATAACAAACACACATCATCATCAGATTCCACGTGCAGCTGTTAACGCTCCGTATGAATTCAAATGGGCCATAAGTTTTAATTATTTGTAGCTGCTCCCTCCAGGTGTAAACAAATCGAAATCAAGGTGAAAATGCAAAAAAAAAAAAAAATGATTCATGATTCTCACATTCGTATTACAATGTTTTGAATTACGCTCGAATAGTTTGATGAAGCCAGAGATTGTAATGCAATTAGTTAAAGTCGGAAAGATCTTTGATAAACGAGTTCAAGTTTTTGTTTTTAGGAACACTTCTCTTCTATTAGATCAAAGTTGAGAACTGCGTGAGTTAAAGATCTGTTTGTTGTACGAAAGTCGTGCAGAAAAGTTTTCTTGTTTCGCTTTTGTAATCAGTATAATATGATATGATTTTGGGGCAGTTTTAAATGACTTTCGCTTTGCTCTCTCTCTCTCTCTCGCATCAAACTTATCTATTTGCGTGCTTTGCGTGAGCTGCTTATGATTGTTGTTGCTGTTGTTGTTCTTTCTGACTGGGATGGAATGGCTGACACATGTTCTTTTGGGTTATATACGATAGTTCTTAAGTTCTTTCGCCTGTACGCTCGGAAAGTGCGCCAAAATGTTTCGTTGAAATGAGGTCAACAGACGCCAAACAGTCGGGGAGTCAGAGGAGCGGGGGAAACCAACCGAGCAGGGGGAAAACGGCAACGATGTGTGGGGTGTGTGAAGGGGGGTTGAGGGGTAGAGAGGGGGCAAAGGCTAGGCCGTTCCGTTAATGGTTATTGTTGTTGTATTCAACTGGGGCGAGCGGTTTGTACATGGATGATGGAACATGTACTCGTATTCTTATTATTCATTCGTATTCCAATTCGCTATTCGTTTCTTACTCGTCTGCGTATTCCTATTCGTATTCGTATTCATA
The DNA here is from genome assembly GCA_023558445.1 of Drosophila pallidifrons. Lineage (NCBI taxonomy): Eukaryota > Metazoa > Arthropoda > Insecta > Diptera > Drosophilidae > Drosophila > Drosophila pallidifrons. The sequence continues at coordinate 23,299,746 of CM042351.1, read as the reverse complement.
GGTCTTGCTCTCGTCGCAGCACACATGCAAAATAGTTTTTTTGTTTCTCTCTCTTTCCATTTTCATATTATACGTTTTTTATTTGTGTGTTTTTGGCGGGCCTATTTCATAGTGCGAGAGACCCGTAAGACATAAACAAATGAAGCCAGCAGCGACCAGGCGAAATAGAGAGATATATGAGACACAAATGTTGGGTAGGGAAACGACCACAACCAACAGCAACAGCAAACAGCAATAGCAACAACAACTAGATAACTAGAAACAAGGAAATGCCTATGCAGACACTTGGCAGATAGTGCGAGGAGCAGACGCATTGTGCGAGTACAGTGAATGCTCCCTAAAGCTGTCTACATCGAGTACGGAGCAGCAAACTGTGTGTGGTAAAGCTAAGAAGGTTGCCAAGATTCTTTAGGGCTCTTAGTAAGACTAAAGTAAGAGTGTTATAAGTGAGACTATAATGCCAAAGAGCCATAATACTACGAGGCCTGTAAGGCGTAGACTAAGTTTATAAGGTGGTAAAGTTATAAAGTCATTACTCTATATTGTCTATAGAGTATGAATGCTGGTGTAGAATGCTGAAATGTTGTTTCGAATAAAGTTTGAAATAAAGCAATAACGTTGCAGCGCTAAAGAGTAGTCATAATGCTACAGTCATAGAGATATAATCCGACATTGGAATGCTGAAACTTTGCATTAAAGTAGAGCTAGAAATAGAAAGTTATAATGCTACATATAAGATCTGCAGAGCGGTAGTGCTGGGAGGTTGTAGAGATGTAGGGTTCGTTGTCAGATTGTGAGTGTGTAAGGCTATTACTATTGCAATGATCTGAAGTACATACATACATAGGTCATAAGATTGTGGTGCCAAAATACTACAAGTTTTGTATGTCGGTAGTCCAAGGAGGCTGTAAAAGTTTAGAAATCGGCTATAGGGCCGTAGAGTTATAAAGTTATTATTTTATTTTATTCTACATTGCTGAAACGTTGCATAGAAGTGGAGTTTGAAATAGGTTCATAATGGCACAAGGTCTGTAAGCCGATAGAGCTGGGAGGCTGTAGAGATGTAGGGTTCGTAAGGTAGTAAGGTTTTCAAATCTAAGACTACTGTCACTATATATTATATATACTATATATGCATAGACGTAGAGCAAAGTCAAAAGATTGTGGAACAATAATGCTAGCAAAGTTGTGTAGTTCGGTAAAGCTGCAAGGCTGTAGAGAGTAAACTAATATGCTGAGTAGCATTCAATTGCGTAGTCTCTATGCGGTGCTCTCTGTGCTATGGTTGCTTTCAAGCAAGCTGCACTGTAGGCAAATGCCTTGGCACATAAACATGCGTGAAAATTCAATTGATTTTCGGAGCGAGTGCTGAGGAAAATGGGGGCGGAGTGGGAGGCGGCAAGGCGGAAGGGAGAGGGCGGCAACTGGAAAAGGAGACGTGTGTATTTATAGCGCTAGGAAAATTGCCCATCTTTTTTGTTTTTGACTTGACGCGAGTTGAGTTGCTCTGCACTATGAACTAGTGTGTGAGTGAGTCTGTCTGTCTGTCTGTGTGTGTGTCTCTGTGTGTGTGGTGTGGGAAAACGTTTTGTGGATTCAGTTAGAACAACAACAACACTAACAACAGCAAGAGCAAGAGCAATAGCAACAATTTTGAGCGTGTGCAAAGCGATTACAAACTTGCCCAGCAGCTGTCGGTTGTTGAATGCATCTGAGAGATACAAAAGGAGAACTCTTGGAGTTAAAAGCGCAACGTGCAACATAATTTTTGTATGCGCGTTGCACGAATGCCGTCGCAGAAGGGAGCGGGAAGCGGGGAGGGGCAAGAGGCTAGGTCAGTTGTGTGCACTAATGAGACTGCGGCCTGAAGTGCTTTCCTTGCACAAGTCAAATGCAATCATCGCCAGCTAGACAGAGAGCGAAGAGAGAGAGAGAGAGAGAGTTAGTGATCCACACACGCAAAAACATCACGAGGCAAGCGGCATGTGGCATGTGGCAGGCGGCAGGCGGAGCAAGAGGCGCAACGACGTGTGGGTGTTATGATTTATTGCCAATCGCTAGACACACACACACAAATACACAGAGCTCGCTCTGTTGGAGTTGCAACTTGAGCTGGGCTTCAACTCGAAGTTGAAGTTGAAGCCACAGATTGCGGCATGTGTGAGTGTGTGAGTGTGAGTGGAGATGCCACATCGATGCCACACATATGCGAAAGATCATTCATCAGCGTTTTGTTGAACGCGTGTGGGCAACACACAACTCACAACTCTCTAGATCCGAGTTCCCAGATTCGAGGGCCAAACTCAACTACGACTCGCAAGTCGCAAAACTCCAAATCAAAGCCCGTCACGGCCCACGCAATCAATTCACAGGCCGAAAAAGAAAAAGGGAAAAAAACGTCGACAAAATTCAAATGAAATTGTCGTCAGGAAGCGAGCGATTGTCGAGCCTGCGATCGTTTCTCTTTTCTTTTCTTCTCTTCTTGTTTTTGTTTCGGTCTATCGATAAATCAATAAGCAAAAATGCAACCGCGGCTGCCGTTTCCTCTAATCTTGAGCCTGACAAATTGCCCTGAGGGCCAAGCCAAAGGAACGTCAAGAAAATTACGAAAAGCAAAGTTTATTAGAAAAGCAACGAACTGCAAATACACTGACAGGATGGGAGAACTAAATGGGATATTCACTAAACGGAGTTAGGGAATCGAATATTTTTCAAAAAGACTTTCTATGTCAGAAATTTTGATATTTATTAAGTTTTGTTCATTACAGAAACTTGTTTTGAATTACTTCAAAAAACTTAATAAGACTTTTATTTAGAGAAATGGATATTTCAAAACAAGAAAACTTTCTATGGCAGGGACTTTGATGTTAGACACTTATATAACTTTTATATAAATTTGATTTGATTTCCTTCAAAAAATCAGTTCTTAAGCTAGAACCGATTTTATTTTTCACATTAAGCAAACTAATATAGACATTGGGAAAATCATTAGTAGAAGCGATTAGGTGTGTGTAGAATAGATAGGACTATCTTTAGATGCGATGACAGTCGATGATATATTGCTTTAAAATTTGATTGAAAGTTTGCCAAAAAAAAATTTAAGGTGATTCCGAAGTGAAACTTAATGTATGAAAAGAAGATCTAGGTAAGGGAAGTTTCGCATTGTTTTATGCGTATTTTCATTAACTGTGCCTCGCTTCGGTTAGGGTATAATTAAGTGAGCCTGAGCCTGAGCTTGGGACACACCCAAACCAAATGCGAGAAAGAAAAGACAGTTGCAACCACAAGTCTGGAGTCTCGACTCTCTGGGAGTCTAGAGTCTGGAGTCTGAAGTCTCGGGTCTGGGGTCTTTCATCTCACGCAGATAGTTGTGTATTTTGCGGGCTTTAAAGCCTCCTCGCATTGCGCAGATTTATGGAGCAAAATCGCTTCGGTACTTGGGTGCGGGGAAGCGAGGTTGGGATTGAGTTTAAAGCTTGAGGTTTGAGGTAGATCTCTTTGAACGCCTCGAGGCGTTCGAATTGTGCGAATGAAACTCGTTAACCAAAACCAAAACCGAAACCGAAACTAAAACCAAAACCAAAACCAAAAACAGTTGTTGATGTTGCTGCTGCCACAGATCGAAGCACATTTGCCAATAATCCAATACCTGACTTCAGTTCTCAATTCCTCGTTTCTCAGTTCTGGGCTGTGTCTCCTGCTTTTGCTGCTCGAAAGCTGAAACTTTGGATTTCTTGTTGATGCTGTGTGTTTTTTTTTTTAGCTGTGGTTGTGTCTTCAGCCCCCAGTTTACCAACACCATCCAACCAACCAAGCAGCTAGCAACTTTCAGCATTCAGCTTTAGCTTCAGCTTCAACTTCTGCCATGGCCAAAGCCTCTCCATACGATCTGTCTTTCTGTCTGTCTGCTTGAATCCGGTCGAATCGCTTCTTTGAATCGTGGTGCCTTCGTCTTCTTCTTCATCTTGTTGTTGTTGCTTGTCGCTTGTCGTTGTCGCTTGTAGTAGTTGTTGCTTGTTTTCTAATGAAAATTGACGCCGTGTTGGTAATTTAAGTTGTTTTTCGGTTTTTTCGGTTTTGGGGTTTTCTTCTGCCTCCTTATCGTTGTTGTTGTTGTCGTTGTAGTTGTTACAGCCTCCTCAATCGAACTATTTTGCGTGAGATCGTTTGAATCTATCGCGTTGGCATCTCTCTCTCTCTCTCTCTTTGGCTGGCATTGCTATTAGCTATTAGCAATGTTAATGCCAATGCTATTGCTCCCATTTGCGGTTGTCTGTGTAGTGACAATGTTTTTTTTTTTTATAGTTATTTCCTTAGACTTTTCTCAGCTGCAGTTGTTGTTGCTGCACTGCGTTAAAGCCATAGGAAGTTATTACTTTCAAACTTTCTGCAGCTTTCTGTGCAGCAATCTCAACTATTTAGCAGCTCGATTTCAATTGCAAACTGATTTGAACTTGATTTTAATTGCATTTACATATTGAAGACTTTAATCTTGTCTTTGCTTTGCTTTTTTCTTCCTTGTTTGCTTTTTGAAGAATCGCTAGAATCGCGATTTTTGGTACACACAATAACTTCAACTTCAGTATTTATGATTCCTGAAAGTTTAGTTGCCAACAGATAAATTGTAGAAGTTATTTAGGAAATACTTTTGTATGGGAAAAACGGCTCCTTATCAAAGCTCCTAATAAGCTGACAAGCTAATATTTGGCTGACAGTGTGGTATATTTTGCTCTCTGTGGTATAGTTTAAATGTAGTTCTATATCAATATATATTGCCTTTGGTATATTTTTAGTATTTTGCATTCTACTATATCAATATATATATATTCTTGGATTCTAAGATATATTTTGAACGTAGTATTATGTCAATATACTTTGGTATATTTTTTGGTATTTGATATATTTTGAATGTATCGATATACAAAGTATAGCCATTGGTATATGTTAGTACTTTTGTGGTATATTTTCGGTATATTTGTAGAATATGGTTTTATTCAGCACACTCGAGCACACTCGACTGTAACTTCCTTACGTGTTTATTTTAACTTGGTTCTTTGTAGTTTTTTTTTGTAAATGAAGAGTTTTTCGCTCTTATCTCAATTGATTGAGATTCTTTGTTGCCAAGAAGTATTCTTTTGCTTATTGTCAGCCGTTTTCTTATCTCAACTATTGATTCTTCGTCTTCAGCAGATAATTCGAGAATTTCCAAACTCTTTGCTGACAATTGAACTCGATTTGTAATTGCAGAATTCGTGTTGTTATCAAGCTAAAGTTCTGCTTGTTTTCTTTTGTTTCTTTTTGTTTAGAAATGAGTTTGGTTTGGCTTTTAGTTCTTGCAACAAACTATAAATTGCCAGAGATGTACAGAGAGAGAGAGAGAGAGAGAGAGAGAGAGAGAGAGAGAGAGAGAGAGAGAGAGAGAGAGAGAGAGAGAGAGAGAGAGAGAGAGAGAGAGAGTGAGAGTGAGAGGGAGAGGGAGAAAGAGAGATTTGGCGTTGGCGCTTCTCAAGGTGTTTTCCAACTCGTGAATTGCTGAGCAATTTTCCTCAATAGTTGCTGCAACACGAAGACAGAAAGAAAGAGTGGGTGAGAGAGGGACAGAGAGAGAAAGAGAGGGAGGAAGGAGGTTGAATGGATGTGTTTGTGGTAGTGGGAGGCGAAACTTCACATGCAACTGCGAGATTTTTCGTGGCTCGTTTATTTATTATGATTATTTATTTTGTTTTACTTGAGTTGGCTGCTTAGTTGCCACAGATGTTGTTGCAACAGCAACAGCCAGCTGCTGCTGCTGAGTGTGTGTGTGTGTGTGTGTCCACATGGCCACATTGAGGCGGCGTTCACAACGTTTGGTCTTTTGCCCCGCAGATTGATTAGTTTCGTTGCAAGTTTTGCTGCCGACACTTCTTTGTTGTTGTTCTTCTTCTTCTTCTTCGTCTTCGTCTTCGTCATCGTTTTTCTTTTCCTCTTTTTTTGTTTGCCAGCTAAGTTCAACAAACGCTGCTGCTGCCGCTGCTGTCGCTGCCACGCCTGCCGCCCACTTTTGGGCCTTTGCCGCGTATTTTGTTTGCTTTTGCTAGCGACGGCAACAAAAACAAATATGAAAGAAAACGAAAAAAAAAAAGAAATGAACGAAATGAACATTTCTTTGCAGCTTGGCGGCAACTTCCTATTGCCCTGCATGGTTCTATCTCGCTTTAATTGTTGCTCTCTCGCTCTCGCTCTCACTCTTTGAGTTTAAGTTTTAACGTTCGCAATGCAAAAATCCTGTCGGAAATTTGCTGATGCCACACCTACCACGCCCAGTTGCAAGCAGCCCGTTGCAAGTGGGTGTTCCCCCCACATTCACATTCTGCCTGCCTGGCTGGCTGCTTGCAACATGTTGCATATATGACGAATTTTGAGTGCAAACTTGCGATTGCGTGTGGGCGCCACAAAAAATCGAATACTCTTGCCACTCTACAAGCTACAGGCGATGGGCGATTGGCGATGGCGATGGCGACAGCGACACGACTCTTGATAAGAATTGAGTCCGGAATGGGGCGACATTGATGTTGACAAACTTGCGGCACGGCGCGGCGTGGCATGGCGCTTTTACCAACAGCAACAGTAACAGCAACAGCAACAACTACGACAACAACAAGAGCAGGCGAAACGAGTTGTCGACGCGTTGTTTTACGTACTTGAGAGCTCCAGTTTATGACTTGTATTAGTCGCACAGACCTGCAGCACTTTGTAGCATATCTTTTACCTCTGCGAGCAGCTTGTCTTCTCTTCACTGCTGCCTTCTTTTGTGTTGTGTGTTGACGACACCCTAACTTTAGTGTTGGCAATGTTAACTATGTTATTGAGCATGTAACCAGTCTTAGATAAAGGTAGAGAAAACCATGGAAATTGTTTGTGTTTTACATCAATAAGTATTTGCCAAAGAACTAATAGATAATATACATAAAACCATCTTAGTTAAAGGCAGAGAATGGATTGGGAATTGTTTTTTTTTTTTTTTACATCATCAAGTAATTGCCAAAGAAAGAAATAAAAGAAAGTTAAAAGTAGAGAAAGGATTGAAAGTCGTTTATCATAGAACTGCTATTTTAGATAATTGTTAAAAAGAAAAGTACAACTACTAAGGAAAATACAGTGGATCTTTTTTAGTTTGGATAGTTTGATTTAAAGTTTTCGGTTGAAATAAGTTGTGATCCTCTGTAAACATATTTGAAGTTATCTGAAGTTTCTAACCAATTTACTTGTAATGTATCGAATCTGTAAATCTGTTCATATAAAAATCTATTATTGGCTTATTTATTTAACAGTTTAACAGTTCTTTTGATCTCAAGATCTATTATTTGACTATGTACATATGTTATAGTCCATTTTCTAATTCAAATTGAAGAAACTACTTTTTTGTTTGTTACTGATCTTCATTATCTACTTAGTATTTTTCTCTCTTAGAATCAAATTCGAAATAAAAAAAATCCAATTTATTGGTATTGATCTTCATGTTCTTCGATTACTACTTCTTCAACTTCTCAGTATTTTTTTCTCTTAAATTCTACATCACAGTTGTAGCTATAGCCACAGTTTAAATCTCAGTGCAGTTGTCAGATTTATAGATAAGAGACTTCGTTTTTTATAGTAGCTAGATTTAATAGATTTCTCTTCGCTTTTCGTTGTTTATAGTCGAAAGTTTTAATTGAAATCAATAAGAGTATTTACGGCTCGTTGAATGCTAGTTAATTGCTTTATCTGGAGGAAGAGCTGAAGAAGGTTTGGAGAGGTGCCAGCTATTTGGTTCGTTCACTCGCCGTTCTATTTGCCTTTGTTCTTCTCGTTGTCGCTCTTTTTTTCTTCATTCCAGGTAAGTCACAACAGTTGCAACTGAACAACGAAGAACCGATCCAAAATGATGGCGACAACACCAACCAAGTGTGTTTGTCATCGCTGTTGTTGTTATTGTTGTTGTGCTCTTTGTTTGCCTAGCCCCCATGGGATCTACAGATAACTTCAGTATGTTTTTCTATTTTTTTGTGGGGCGTTGCAAGCCTTAATTTGAGGGCGTCACAAATTAGGGGGGCGTTCAACCGAAGTAACGTTATTTCCAGTCCAGAACTCGATCGTTGTTTAGCTTAGTTTTTTTCGGATAGAGTTGCACTTAAAGTCTAATTGATTTCCGTAGTTTAAAGTTCCACTAGTTCAAATGAACTAACTGTCTGGCAACTGTAATTAGTTCTGCTTAAATAGAGTAGCAATTGGAGCAAGTTCTGGGAACAAGTTTGTTAGTGGCTTTATTATATTTGCACTTTAACTTGTTTAATTTATGAATTGATCTAGTTACACGCTTGTCACTTTTACTGCTTAAAACGAACTAGTTCGCAAAGTTCGCTCTCACTCTCTCGCTCTCACTCTTGCACTTCTATCGCTTCTCCTTTTTTGTGCTGCTCATTCGTAAACATTTTGCTGCCAACGTAATTTCAGTTCAGAACTCGATCGTTGTTTAGCTTAGTTTTTCGGATAGAGTTGCACTGAAAATCCTAATTGATTTTTAAATTTACAAGTTCCGCTAGCTCAAATGAACTATCAACTGGCAAATATAATTAGTTCGGCTTAAATTTCAAAACAAACAAGTTCTAGGAACAAGTTTATTAATTGCTTTATTACATTTGCGCTTTAACTGGTTACAATAATAAATTGATCTAGTTACACGCTTGTCACTTTTACTGCTCAAAACGAACTAGTTCGCATAGTTCTCTCTCTCACTCTTCGTTTCTTGCATTTCTATCGCTTTTTCTCTGTGTGCTGCTCATTCGCAAACGTTTTGCCGGCAAGCTCAAACTCAAAGCAGTTGTTAAGTGTGCCAAATGAACCATTATGAACCAGTTGGCGAGGCTAAGAGTCAGCATAATAACGGTTATTAATATTCGGCGTGCTCTTTGAGTGAATATCTAAGCATACGACTATTCAATTAGCATAATTGCGTCAAGCTCGGGCCTCGGCTACTGTGTTGTGCCGCAGTTTCGAGTGGGTGTCAAATCTTGAGACTCGTCGTGTCTGCTCTATGAAATTTATGTGCCAGACTTGAGAATATGTTGGGTTGACGATTTTTCCGTTTAACCATAGCGTTGGAAATATGCGTTTCCATTTCTTTCCTTCTGTCTCATTATTTTACATTTTTTTTGTAATTAAAAAGCAAATCACGTTTCTTTTTATGACGTTTTTCTTTTTGCGTAGGCAGCGCTGCTTTCGTCTCGTCTCGTTTCGTTTCGGTTCGTTTCATTTTTCCATTTTTTTTCGGCTCCGTGAATTGGCAGTGAAAGTGCCGAGCCCAGATGAGAGGGGAATCTCGGATGGAAGGGGAGTCGCAAACAGTTTCCAAACATTGTTCACACATTTTTCATTTCGATTTCCGTTTGCAGTGAAAAATCACAGTTAATTAATTCTCTCCAACGATCATGCAAACGCATTGATCCATGTCTCTCCAAATCGAATCATTCAGCGAATTATGTCACAAATGCGTCGCCGCCAGCTCAACTCAACGACTATTCAATAATATTTGATAGCAGTAATGCTATTTCGAGTTAGTTTTCTCAGTTTTTGTTGAGCTCAATTAATTGGCAACGCTTCGTTGAATACCAAAAGTGCACAAAAACGGGGGTGAGCGGGTCTGCCAAGCCAGCAGATACCACTTAAAATAAGACTAAGGCGAATCTTTCCAAATTAAATGTTTTGCTGTCATTAATAGTAGCTCTGATTATCCATGCAATCTTCTAATTCAATTAGCAATCGTTTAGTCGAGCAAGCTCCTTTGTTGCATTGTTGTGTGGGTACAGGGTATAATGAGGTCGGAAAATGTGACAATAAACGCAACTGTTTGCTGCTTAAAATAATTTAGACAACGCAAATTGGGAATTTGGGCAAAAGTCATCAAAAAAAGAAAACAACTTAAATACAGCTGCCAATTTGCTAAACTCATTTTTGGCATAAACAATTTTGTATTTATACCCACTACTCATAAAGGTGAAGGGTATTATAGCTTTGTGCCTGTTTGTAATGTCCCATCAAGTATTAGCCGAGACAATATGTACAGCTGAAAGAAATACTAATATATGGAAGAAAAGACCTACCTTTTACTGGTATTTGTCGCTTTGGTTGATAATCTGGTAAATTTTATAATCTATATACTAAATAAAGTCTTTGTGTATTTCAAATGTAGTTCTATATCAAACTGTCAAATAAATCCTTTGGTATATTTTTAATATTTGACACTTTTTGGTATATGTTGAATATAGTACTACATCAATATACCAATTATAGCCGTTGGTATATTTTAAATGTAGTACTATATCAATATACTAAATATAGTCGTTGGTATATTTTTTGTATACATTTTATGATATATTTTGAATGTAGTAATACATGAATATACCAAAAACAACGTTTGACATATTTTTAAGTATTTTTGCGGTATTATTTGGTATATTTTCAAATTAATACCGCACTGTTTTTCTTTTATTCCCAATAGGTAGCAGGTATTTTAAATTCGAGCCCACTCGACTGTAGTTTTCTTATTAGTTTTTTTTGGGACTCTCCAAAGTAAATTGCGAACGCGTTTTGATGATGCGATGGGATGATGACAGCGCCAGCGAAAGAGGTAGAAGAAGGCGTTTCCCAATTTTAGATGCCTCAAGTGATTGTCAAAATGAAATTTAGAGTGAACTGGTTCTGTGGTTCTCTCTCTCTCTCTCTCTCTCTCTCTCTCTTTCCTGCTGCTGCCAAATAGAACCCTGGGCAATTGTTTGACTGAGTTACGACGCTTTTTTAACTGTAAAACAAGCTGAAATTGCTGTGCATTCATTTTATTGCAAACATTTTTCTGCCTAGCGGTCGCTTTGAACTGACACGAAAAACTGGCGCAAAAAACTCAAAACTAGTTGCAAATGCAAATTTGTGCTGCAGCTGTCAAAAAAAAAGTTGCACTCGCTGTGACACTTCACGTTCACTGTGTCTTATGGCGCCCAACGTGCGGCGAGTCCTCGTGGCTGCCTCATCCATTTATACTATATATTTGCCTGTCATGTTTAGCTTCATTGATTGCCAACAACAATTAGCGCAAACAAGCAGCGGGAGGCGTCAACCATGCCCAATGACAATAATCTATTGCTGCTGTCGTTGGGTTAACTCCCCTTTTAGCCACCACTTTGGCACGACCCAATTACAGTCTAGCTGACTGGCTGACTGCACCCACACACAATAGTCAGTCAGCCCAAGCAGGCAGTCAGTCACTCAGCTAGCTCACCCGCTGGCTAGCAATTAATAAGCCGCCAGTTCAAATGCATTTGCAATCTAAATAAAAATTACGCATACGCCTCGTATGAGTTTATTTTTGTAGTCCCCCTTCTCACACATTTGCATACCCTATACTTAAGCTGCCAGCTAAAAGGGGTGTAACCAAAAACAGCAGCAAAGCGGAAGCCCTTGTTGTGTAATTGAAGCTAGTCTATTAGAATATTGTGTGTTGCAAGAAATATTCATTTATTTATTAACTACAATTGACAAGTTATGTCTTATGATCTTACAGAAATGATTAGAAGCAATTGAAGTTTTTAGTTGTTATATAGAATGGTAAATGATCTATTAGAAATTTGTGTGGATTAATTTTTGTATTAATTCAAATTGAATGTCGAGTGAGATTAGTTGTGACTTATAGAAATGAAAATACATTCAAGTTCTATGTTTCACTATTTTGTAAGTTCTTAAATGTTGCATAGTTTGCATATTTGGGACTTCATGTATATATTTCTTTCATCTTGTATACGTCTACTTACTATGGGTCTTAGTTGCATTGGTCGACAATGTGATATATTATTCGCTCTATGGTATATTTTAAATTAAGTATTATATCAATATACCAAATATAGTCCTTAATATATTTTTAGTATTTTACACTCTATGGAATATTTTGAATCTACTATATACCAAATGTAGACTTTGGTATATTGTCTAGTATTTTTGAGGTATATTAATTTAGTATATATTAAAATTAATACCGCACTGTCTTGTCTTGTATTCAAAATGGGTAGCGGGTATCTCACAGTCGAGCATACTCAACTGTAGCTTTCTTAGTGTAATATAATATTTCGCAAGTTCTTAGATACAATTTTGAGATTCGATTTTGTTGTATAGTTTACATAATTGGGCCTTCAGCTATTCATCAATTATATTTCATACTTTTATCTATCGCTCTATGACTGCATATATTCCTATATTTTCTATATACTTCATATGTACATTCAAAGTTCACAAATGCTGGACATTATTTATTCCCTTAATCAATTTTTATTAATACTTTTAAGTCTCGCTCTTTCTTAATCCATTTTTGCTTTATATTTCACACTTTGTGTCTCCAAATATTCCTTTTAATTACTTTATATTTTTCATTGCCAAATAAAATACAACCAAGTCTCATACGCAGTGCTTGCTAGTCGATCATACTCCTCAACTGACGCACTAAAAATTGCTTTGGCGCTATTAAAATTGTTTTTGCGCAAAACTGCAAAATGTAATTTGGCAAAATGTTGTAAATGTGGCAAATGGATCTAGCGAATATTTTTGCGCACATTCTTAAGAACTTGTTTTCGGGCCCAGTGAAGTGAGGAGAGGAGGCGATCTCAAAAGATCGAGATCGAGAACCCGAAATCGTAGCCAACGACCACTAAACTAAGCTGGACAGTCGAGTTTTGTGGGCTGCCCACGCTTTGCGGCAGTTGCAAATGCAGCTGCACTCAGGGCTGCACTCTTTTCGAGTGCAATGCAGCCCTGGTTATATGGAAGCTAATTGCTAGATTGGCCAGAGCCAAATGCCAAAAGAGCTTCCGTTTCATTGGCATTTTCAACGCTTCGTTCGCAAATGACGTTGACGCTCTGACGCTGATTGCAGCCGGAGGCGAAAAGATCCTCGCAAAAAGATCACACACACAAAATGGATCTCCTCATGGCTATGCGATCCCCATCGCCATCTCCATCCGCATCCGCATCATTTGCATTTGCCCAGCTCTCTCCTTGAATGTCAGCAATGAGTGCAATTTGTTGTTGCTGTTGTTGTTGCTGTGGCATCCTCCAGCCTCAATTGCCTCAAATTGCTGCGGCTCGCTCTTTTGTTGCTGTTCACAATAAATTCCAATCAAATTGCTGCTGCTGCTGTTGCTGTGGCTGTGGCTGTTGCCCTGGAGTCTGTCCCTGGCAGCCACAAGCAAAGCACAGAGCACAGAATCGTCTGTCATTTAGCACACAGAGTGCTGCACCTGTTGCAACATTGATTGAAAACTTGTTGCAACTGCAACAGCAGCAGCAACGCATAGGCGCGGCCCATCAGCTGTCAGCAATTTGTTGTGATCAATTTATTAAAAAATGGCAACGAGAGTTGGCAATGATGCATCTGCATCAGCCTCAACCTCAGCCTCAGACTTGAGCTTGAGCTTGAGAGCTGCCAGCGCAAAGTTGAAGGACGTAGCTCGCCTTGGGGGTCAGGCTGTGCGGCTGTGTTGGGGCAGCTGTGGCAGCAACAGCAACAACAGCAACAGCGGCAGCATCTTCGACACGATAATCACAGTCATCAGTTGGGCCGACTCATCTGCATAAATGCAGGCAAATGGCAATCGTTTTACTAACCGGTCTCTGCTCTTCTTTCGCTTCTCTCCTCTCCTCTCCACTTCTCTCTGCTCCCCGTTTGAAGCTGCCCCACAGTGAAGCTGTTGCCCCTTGGGGCCGCTGCAACCACCCAGCAAGTTCATGGAATTCGCAGCTATTGTAGCACCTTGACTTGGAATTTGTCATTGTTTGACTGTGTGTGTGTGTGTGTGTGTGGAAATTTTGCAGTTTTCATTTTTCCACTTTATTTGTTGTTGTCTTTTCGCATAGTCAGCCAACGACAACGAACGATTCATTTTGCCAAATGATTCAGCGATTTTTGTGTGCTGGGAATTTGAAATTCCTGCATTAAGTTAATATTTGCTAGACAGTAAAAGCTAAGGCTAAAGAAGTATCTACACTGAACAAAAATTTGTTCTAAAATATAGAATTTAGTCTTAGGACTAAGAATTTTAGTCTCAAAAGTGTACCAAATACATGAAAATCTTTGAATTAGAAAAATATCTTGATTTCAAGCACATTTGATATAACAACCAAGTTCTTATTAGTAGGAGGAAAGAAAACTTATAGTTTTAAGAATCAAAAAGCTTTTTATGTCACAGAAATTGCTTCCTTTCAATTCCGGAATGATTCCGCTATCAATTTGCTTTCATGCCGCTGGTATTAACTGCTGCCAACTTGAGATATTCGAAGTTAAGGTCAGTGATGTCACATTTTAGAAAATTAAATCATCTGTTAAGAAAAATTACCCAATGATCTCCTCTCTTAGATTGCAATGTAGAATGTTTCATAACAGCTCAACGAACTGAACTATGAACGAAAAAACTAAATGCTACATAAAAATATTATAGGATTACACAATTTGGAAACCTAAATCGAGTATTTTTCTCAAGGACGCAAAACACAAAACCTATTCCAAAAAAAAAGTGTTCGTTAGCTTTTTATTGCTTTTATAAGGTCTAATGTTGTTGTCCTATAAATCTCAGTCCGTGCAAAAGCCAAACTTTTTCCTAGAACCAATCTTTACTCTTAGAAGATAAGAACTGCAAAAAAATTTCTTGTGTTGTTAAATTTGAACACTCAAGAGCTAAAGTGGTCTTCACAATTTTTTCAGACGAACATTCTTAATATATTAGAAAGAGGAGTTCTTTTTCAGTTAGGTTCTCTTACGTTTTAAAAAAAAGCTAAATCTTATTATTTGGCATTATTCTACAAAATATCAAGTTGAGTAATGCATCAAAAATTTTGAACTAATCAGCAAATAATTAGATTTTAATGCGGGCGCGCAAATTTATTGTGATAACTAATTTCCAAGAAATGTGATCAAATAATTCTAGAGAAATTGAAATTCCAATTACCACACAAATTTGATAAATATTCTTAAATAATTCTAAATTGAAATCGAATGTGAAGCAAACGTCATTTGAAGAGTTTAGAGTTCAGGCATTACAGATGCACATCACTTGGGTTGGATGGTGTTGATAATAGTGCTGCCATGCACATTCCTCTTAGAAGAGTTCCATGAAATCTGAGTAAAGTGGCAGGAACAACAGAAGCAGCTGTCATTGTTGTTGCAAATATAATTTTCGTATTCTTTTTTGTGTGTATTTTGCAACGTTGTCATAATTGAGACTGCAAATTAGCGAAGAGAATTCGTTTGGAAGCGGAGAAGCAATGCGGATGTTGTAGCCCATGAATAGAGGCATTCATGTTGAAACTGCAACTGCCACATGCAGCACGCAGCATGCAGCAGGCAGCGAAGGGCAGCAATTGATGCAGCAGAGATCTCAGATCACAGATCACGATGTGGTTCGCTCACGCTAATGAACGCTGATGATGATGGAGTATGGATAGCTTGAGATGGACTTGCACTGGACACTTGTCCAACGACAGAGATGGCAAATAGTAAGAGAGAGAGGGAGAGGGAGAGGCAGATAGCTTGGCTGCCAGGCAGATGAGCGACTGGTTGATGTTTTTGCGTGCCGCAATTTCAATTTGTTTGGCACTTGACTTGGCAGCCGCAACTCAACTCAACTCATCTTGACTTGGACTTTTTGTTGTCGTTGTTGTTGTTGTCTTTCACTTTATGCGCGAGTTGCGCAAACATTTTACTTATGGGAGCCAGTGGAGTTGGAGATGGAGATGGAGAATGAATGCCACTGCCACTTGCCACTTGCGGCCACTTGATTGTGCGGCGAATCTGCAGCTGCACTTGAACTGAACTGAAATGCGTCAGTTTTATGCCGTTGACAATGCCGCCGCCAAATGGGAAAGTACAAATAGAAACCCGGCTGCTGAGCGTGCTGTCCACTCTTCACTGCGTCGTCGCTGTCCACTCTCTCGACTCGGCTTTTGTCCCACTGTGCAGTTAACGGTCCAAAGCTGTTTGGCTTTGCTTCGCTGCATTCGCTTAGCCTTGACAACTCGCTCAGCTTGTAGCTTGTAGCTTGTGAGAAATGCGGCCAACTAGGCATTGCATTGGAAGGGGCTGCCAACTGCCACGCCTAGTTTACACACACACACACGTGCGCCCGAGTTTACAGTTGAGCTCTTATTAGGCACAGAAACTCTCATTTCTCACCTCGGTTCGCAGTGCATTGCAGCGCGCATTATCTTCTTGGCCATGTTTAAACGCGTGTTTATCTGCGTTTGCTTTGTCAACCGAGTCGAGCCGAGCCGATATATAGGAGAACTGACCCCCTCCCTCACACACCCCTTCTCTTTCTCTTTCTCAACTCTTCCCCCGCGTGAACCTTTTATGTCGTCTTGATTTTTATACCCGCTACTTATAGAGCAGAAGGGTATTGTAATTTTGTGCCGGCAGGAGATGTATGTAAGATCAGCGTCAACTGTCGAGACAGTCCATCTGTCCGTCCGTCCGTATATACACCTAGATTTCAGAGACTATAAAAGATAGAGATATAGTTGTTTGACAGCATTTATAGTAACTGTAGTATTACAAATTCCTGAAACTTTGGTTGCGATCAAATAAAAATTATAGAAGTTATTTATGAAATAGTTCTGTATGACAAATTACGCCTACTGCAATCGGGTCTCAACCAATCTGGTATATTTTAGTATCTTTGCAGTACCACATTTTGAATATTGTACTATAACAATATACCAAATGCAGTTGTTGGTATGTTTTAAGTATTTTTGTGTTATATTAATTTGGTATATATAACAATATATATTAATATATAACAATTATATTATATGGTATATATTAACAATAAGTATGGAGTATCTCACAGTCGAGCTCACTCCACTCTAGCTTTCTTACTTGTTTTTATTTTGGCTCGCCCTTTTCCGTTTTGCTTTCCTTTATACCCATTGCCTTTGCACTCTCTCTCTCTTTCTCACTCTCGCGACGTTTCTGCTCCTTGTTTGTTTCCCACCTTTGCTTATCTCACGCTCATTCACACACACACACACACACATACGCACACGCACACCTTGAGATGCAAAGATTCAGATACAGATACATTCTGTCTGTTCATAAATTCAAACACTTTGCTGAGTCTTTTTTTCCTCTCTCTGTTTTCTTCCCTCTGGTTTTTCCACGATCATTGTCCTAATCCGAATTCCCACTACGCATGCATCGCTTCGGTGTTTTGCCCTTTGCACAAACACCAGTTTCTTAATACCCTTTTCCAACAGTTTTGTGTGTATTTAAATTTGATGGCAATTTATCAGCATTGTCAAACACGTTTGTTTGACTTGATTTTCGGCTAATTTCCTTTCTTTTCGTAAAAGGTAAAAAAATGTTCTATTTGTATGCAGAAAATGCATTTGAATAACTTTGGATGAACTTTTAGCTTTTGTATGAATTATATCTGAAAATGTTGTCAATAGCATTGACTGACAATCTGGTATAATTTGATATAGTATGTCAATATACCGAATATAGTCTTTGGTATATTGTTAGTATTTTATAATTTATGACATATTTTAGATGTGGTAGTATATCAATATAGTCATTGACATATTTGAGTATTTTTGCGGTGTATTATTTGGTATAATTTATAAATAATACCGCTCTTTTTTTTGCTTTTATTATTAATCGGTAGCGGTTAGTTAACTTACTTGTTTTTTTCTTTAATTTGAAATCGTTGACTTCATGCACATTTATCAGAACACGTTTTGTTTGATTGTAGAGGCTTTCATGTCTTAAAGCAAGTAAAACTTAGAGAAAGTCATTCTCTTCTATCTGTTTATATTAAAAGAAAAAAACAAAACTCATTGTTTTGTTAATATAATAATTCAGTTTTGTATTCTAAGGAATTATTTTATTTTATTATTATTGTAAACGTAAAAATTTGTATTTGTATTCTTAACTATTTTTGCGTCAATTTTGTTTTTAATTACATCTCACTTCAGTTGATAGTTTTGTTGAATCGCGCTTATTGTTTTAGGATGTGTGTGTGTGTGATAAATTAACTGCTTAGTCTAATTACAACTCTTATATGACCAATTGTATAGTTAGCTGAGCAGAGTGCAGTATATCAAAGATATCTTAAGCAAACTCTGCGTTTATCTTCTGCATTTTAACGCGTTTTTATCGCGCAATGATCTCATCAGCAATTGTTAACCAAAGTTTACTCAACTGTGGCCGAGAAGTGTATTTGGTATTCGAGGTGAATTGGTTTATCAATGAGGTGCCTCCTTGATGATTCTGTTTCTCATCTTTCGAAGCTGTTGTTGTTTTTTTGTGGCGACAACTATTTGGGCGTTGCACCTTCGTCTCTTTTTCGTTTGCCTCTTCTTAGCCTTCGTAGTCGTCTTCTTCTTCTTCTTCTGCGTCGTCATCAACAGCATCAACTCATATTTTATATTATTATTTTTTCTCGTTTTTTTTCGATTTCCATATCAATATTTATTCAAGATGAAGCAGGGGAAGAGCTGGGGCAAGAGGAAGTGAAACTTTTTAGGGTGCAGGATCTCTCCTCTCTCTTTCTGTCTCCCTCTCTCCCTCTCGCTCTCTTGCTCGTTCTTCTCGTCGCATTCCTCTTGATTATTATAATTTGCGGCCTGCAGACGAACCGAAAAATTGATGAGTTATGCGTGAGATAAAAGAGAGTGAGAACAACAACAACAACAGAAACAGAAACAAAAATTTAAGGCGCGTCCAAGGTCGCAACGAGTGTTGCCAGATGGTTGACAGATGCCCGCCAGAGGGCGTGTTAAGCTGCTACGGCTGCTGCTCCCCTTTCACCCCTCCCCTCCTCTTGCTGAAGATTTGTGTTTAATCAACCAACTGTGCACAAATTGACCAACTGACCAAAAAAATCTCTTGACTACTGCATTATTTGGACTCAATCGACTGACAGCAGCTGAATGAGAAAGAAAGAAGAGAAGGTGGAGGTGGAGGTGGAGGTTGCCGGAAGCAGTCGCTGGACGGCGTCAAAATCCATTAAGCATAGACCAATTGCCAATTAGGCAACCCGAAAAGTATTAAGTTACACAACTTACCACCGCCGCCACAGCATTAACAACAGCATCAACATCAACATTCTCCATCCATTCCCCCTGGCCAAATGGCTGGCGACTTTGTCACTCTCGCTACTGTGCAAAAATCTGGCCAATTATTATTGTGTGTGCGCACTCAGAAGGTGGTTGCTGCTAGAAAGAGAGAGAGCGATAGAGTGTGAGAGAGAGGAGAATTGACCATAGATGGACAATTTTAATTAGCAGCAGACGTCGACGTCGTCATCGTCATCGGCGTCATCGTCGTTGTCGTCGCGCAGATCGCGCAGTTATTTCATCAATGACATTTAAAGCTTCATTAAAAGTCCTGCCAAACGGGGCGATGGGGCCATATTTGGGGGCGCAGGGCCCCCGACTTGTCACTCGCTAAGCATGCCCAGGGATGCCATCTCTAAGGCCGATCCGATCGCATAAATTTCATTTCGATTGCACTCACTAACGAGCTTAGCGATGAGAGCGTGAGCGGAAAGCGATAGTCGATCGAAATAGATACAGATATAGATATAGATATAGATATAGATATATTAAGATATAGATATAGATATAGATATAGATATAGATATAGATATAGATATAGATATAGATATAGATATAGATATAGATATAGATATAGATATAGATATAGATATAGATATAGATATAGATATAGATATAGATATAGATATAGATATAGATATAGATATAGATATAGATATAGATATAGATATAGATATAGATATAGATATAGATATAGATATAGATATAGATATAGATATAGATATAGATATAGATATTGATATAGGTAGGTAGTCGAGTTTAGGTTGTATTTTGAAGATTCGACCAACTCTTTTTCTTTCATTCTTTTCCACAACTTATATAAATTTAAAGCGAAAATTGAAATCTTTTTGAACACTAAATCTATTTTCAAAACTATACCAAACGTAGCATCGTTAAATAGTTTATCACTTCCTGTGACTCGTCGTTGAGAGTTATTTGTCTGGAGTAAACCATATTTGAGTCATTGTTTATGCCACATGATTAATGCAGTTTGCTAATGAAATATTTGCAAAAATTATCACAGAAGATAACATTAATTATTAGGCCACCGAATCAGTGAGAAAGGAGCTTTATCATCATGGCAATCATCAACAACATCAGATGTTATCGGGCGACATTCTGCGCCGAGATTGAAGCCCGGCCAAGATAACAAATAACAGTCAATATGACAGAGGGCAAAATGTGTCACAATGACTTTTGATTCATCGCAATAAGCGAGAGATACCGCACAAAAATTTCAAATGAAATGCAAATTCTGGTCAAATGCAAGATAACCTCAGTGGAATGAAACGATTCACTTGTTGAGCTGTATAACAAAAGATTTCTTTCTACATTTTGTTTGTGAATTTTAATTAAAAAGACTGCGATGAATTGTCTTTTCAATTCGTGTCACGCTACCATCGCTAGCTGCGACCAAAGATGCTGTCTGCCCACAATTTGTTGCCCACTATGACAAATTCAACGAAGGCATCCACTCGACGGCGACGTCGATTCAGCCGCCCATTTGCTGGCTGCCTTCAGCTGGCAGCTCGCAGCTCCTTCTATCGAGGCAACAGCATCAGCCTCCTTTCGTGGTGCCATTAAAAATGCAAGTTGCTTGGCCAGTTCGCCAGTTGGTTGGGCTTTTGTTTTGTTTCGTTTTGTTTTTATACCCGCTACCCATAGGGTAGAAGGGTATTATAACTTTGTGCCGGCAGGAAATGTATGTAACAGGTAGAAGGAGGCATCTCCGACCCTATAAAGTATATATATTCTTGATCAGCATCAATAGCCGAGACGATCTAGCCATGTCCGTCTGTGTGTCTGTCCGTCTGTCCGTCTGTCCGTCTGTCCGTATGAACACCTAGATCTCAGAGACTATAAGAGATAGAGCTATAATTTTTTTTCGACAGCATTTGTTATGTTTGCACGCAGATCAAGTTTGTTTCAAATTTTTGCCACGCCCACTTCCGCCCCTGCAAATCAAAAAAATCGAATAACAAGCGTAATTTGAAAGCTAGAGTTACGAATTTTGGTATATACAGTAATAACTATAGTATTTATGATCCCTGAAAATTTGGTTGCGATCAAATAGAAATTGTCGAAGTTATTAAAGAAATACTTTTGTATGGGCAAAAACGCCTACTTACTAGGGGTCTGAGTTGCTTTGGCTGACAATCTGGTATATTGTGCCGTCTATGGTATATTTTGAATGCGGTACTACATCGATATACCACATATAGTATTTTGTATATTTTTAGTATTTTTGCAGTATATTTGGTATATTTTGAGAATAATACCGCAAAATATATTGCTTTTATTCAAAATGGGTAGCGGGTATCTCACAGTCGAGTCCACTCGACTGTAGCTTTCTTACTTGTTGTGTTTGGGATCTTGTGTGCGCTCCTTCGTTACGTTTTGCTCGCCTGTTTCGCTTTTACTTAACATTTTTAGCCTTTGTGCCGCTAATTGGCAGAAAATACCAAAAATGGCAATGCATGACGACGATGACGATGATGACCACGATCACAATGATGTTGATGATGATGATTGTGTACATCATCATAATCATGTTGTTGCTGTTGCTTCGCATTCGCACACTCTAATGAGCGGCATGCCGTTTGTCTAGTATTTGGCTGCGCCCAAAAGGTTTATCGATCACCACTGATCGATTACCGATAAGCCAGTTGCCCAATTGCTCAGCGCTTACCAGTGTCAGCTTATCGATTATCCTTATGTATGTTTAATAGTTGAGCAATGAACGAAGACTCAAACAATAATCATCATTGTATAATAATAATTTGGATGCGATCAAATAAAAATTGTAGAATTTATTTAAGAAATAGTACTTTTGTATAGGTATGAAAGTCTTGAATTAATCACATTATCGATATACCAAATTTAGTATATTTTTAGTATTTTTAACACTATATATTTTGAATATAGTGCTATATCAATATACAAAATACAGCCCTTTGTATATTTATAGGATTTTCTACACCATGGTATATTTTGAATGTATTAGTATATTAATATACCAAATAGAGTATTTGATATATTTACAGTATTTTGAAATATATGGTATATCTTCAATGTAAAACTATATCAGTATACCAAATACAACTTTTGGTATATTTTAATATTTTAGCCGTATATTAATTTGGTGTATTCTAAGAATAATACCGCACTGTTTTGCTTTCATTTAAAATAGGTAGCGAGCACACTCGACTGAAGCTCTCTTACTTCTTTTGTTCAGTTTTCATTTTATACTTGACTATATGAAACTAACAAATAATTTATATGAAATCACTAAAAATTGCCAGAACTCTTTTTGCTTATCAAAAAGTTACTTAGAGTTTTTTGATCGACAGTTTTGGCTGCACCCGGAAAGGTTGCCGATGTACGATAAGCAAACTTCAAACTTTACAGCTGTCAAGAAGAGGGCAAGAGTCACACGTTGCTGTCGAATGACGCCTAAAATGTGTCTATCGATAAACGTTTATCGAAGCGTTCACCACTAATTGACAGCTCAGGCCAAATGGGCCAAAAGCGGAGGCGTCGCCACATGCATAATAAAAACAATAACCAAATAAAAATATTATTTATGCACAAACACATTTATGTTGACGCTGCGTTGCGTGGGCAGTTGGTTGGTTGCATGTGGCACAGTTGCACACACACACCTACGCCAAGGTGCAACAACTGCAATTGCTTGCAAAAGGTTCGTTGCAGGAGCAGCAGCAACAATCGTGCGGCGTGCATCAGAGATCGACAGAAAGAGAGAGAGAGAATAGGGAGAGGAGACGTGTTGCCATAATGCGGCAGCGACATGCAACATGGCAAACGGTCGATTGCCAACATTAATCAGTGCTGCCAACTCGTTTGTCTAACACAAGCGAGAGAGGAGAGGTTGAGGGAGAAAAGGGAGAGGAGGGAGGCGGAGAGCAAGCTAGCCCTAGAACAGACATGTTGCGAGCCATTCTTATCTTATCTTGAACTTGAACTAAAATTAAACAAAAAGGCCTAAAAATATGGCCAAAGCTCGGCACGAGAGAGCGCCATCTAGCCATTCAGCTAGTCAGCCACATTCCGTTGCCAGCAACGATAAATACAGCAAACAATTTCGATAAGCAGCCCAGAGTAAGAAATGATTTACGAGCTACAAAAGAGAGCCTCAAATAAATTACAATCTCAAAACAATTAATATAACATATAGTAGATAAACAGAGAGTGAAGCTGAAATAATTTTAAAAATAGGTAAAAGTTATTCATACAGCTAAGATTAAGTTTAGGAACATTTTCTAGTTTATACAAATTTGTTCATTTTTCGGTTTAGTCTATTTTCGTTATTAACTTAAAACAGAAAAATAATTTCAAAATTCCAAATTATTCTTATATTCAAAAAAAAAAAAAAAAATGTTTTATTATCAGCGTTGCCAATTTGTGGGGAATTCCCCAAAGTGCGGGGAATTTTAAGTTGATTGGGGATTTCTACATTTTTTGACATCTTACTCTCGTCGGTAAATAAGTATTTCATCAATCATTATCGATGTTTCATTTAAAAAAACCTATGTGGGGAATTTGTGGGGAATTAGCGGATTTTTGTCCCCAAATTTGGGGAATTTTATCCCGATTTTTGGAGAAATGTATAAATTTGCATTAGCAACCCTGTTTATTATATATTCTTGATCAGCGTCTATAGCAGAGACAAAATAGCCATGTCCGTCTGTCTGTCTGTCCTTCTATATGAATACCTAGATCTTAGAGACTAATGTTACCAAGCGTAAATTTGAAGAGTACATATAATAACACCCATAGTCTTTGTGATTCCTGAAAATTTGGTTGCGATCAGATAAAAATTGTGGAAGTTATTAAAGAAATACCTTTAACTACGGGTCTTATTTGCTTTAGCTGACAATCTGGTATATTTTGTGCTCTATGGTATTATTTTGAATATATAGCCTTTGGTATATTTTAAATGTTGTACTGTATCAATATACCAAATATAGATTGTGGTATATTTTTAGTAGTATTGCGGTATATTAAATTGGTATATTAATGAATACCGCACCATTTTACTTTTATTCAAACTGAGTAGCGAGTATCTCACAGTCGAGCAAACTCGACTGTAGCTTTATTACACCACATTTTTGCCATTTACCCATGTAAAGAAAACCAGCCATAAATATGCAGCTCCTGCTTAGTTGGCTAGAAAAAGGCTAAAATGCTCAGCACTGTCAGCTCTTGATGCTGCCGAGCGCCAAACAATTTAAATTTGAATTTAAATTAGCTGCTCTCGGCGTCTGCCACAACTGGGCACAATATGTCCCAGTTAGCTCCTCTTGCATTCCCAAATCACAAATCCCGATTCCCATTTCTCGGTTCCTCGTTCCTCGATTCCCAATAGCCAATTGTTGTTGATGCCCTCGAATGATATCGAAGGTCCAATCACGAGATGCGACGCCACAGCGGCTGCAGTGCTTGTGGCAGCTTTACATTTGCTTGCCACAAAGTTGAATAGCTGCCAACTGTGTTTTGTTGTTGTTGTTGTGTTTAAATGAAGCGTCTTTGTTTTCCTTCTCCTTTTTTTTGCGCGCGCGTAAATTTCTGAATACCCCTTCTTTTTATTAATTATATTTATTTCTTCTTTCACTCCCAACTGATTGTTGATTTCCCCTTTTTGCTCTTTCGTTGCAGGTATGTACAACTTTACTTAACTGATAGATCCATTAGATCGAATGTTGCTGTTGCATTTGGCGATGTGTTGCAGCTGTGTTTGTTTGATTCGAAGATCTTTTGATTAATTAACAAACGCTGCTGCAACAGCAACCAGAGAGAGAGAGAGAGGAGAGAGAACAATTGATATGTATGTAGTATTAAGCATTGTTGTTGCCGCCACTAACAATGGGCACACGCTTGTGGCACGAACGCGGGGCAACAACAACAGCAACTACAACAACAACAACTACACTGACAGTTCCATTTAAATGTCAATCAGCGACACTTTGACATGGACATGATCGTGGACGTGAACGTGGACGGTAAGCGTTTGTGTTTTTGATGCCTTTGTGTGAGGTGAGCTGTGTGTGTGTGTGTGCGTGTGTGTGTGTGGGATTCAGCGTGGGTGAGCACAAAAGGAGAGAAAGGGTTAGGGGTCAGCTAACAATTAATGAAGGTAGCGGAAGAGGGAGAGGAAGTTTGAGAATAATTATTCCTTCAATCAACTATACTTTTGTCGGACGCAACATATACGAAAAGTATCGATAAGTGATGTAATTCGATTACAACAGCGCTGAGAATAATTCCTGCAATCAACACGACTTTTGTCCAAGAAATAATAAATGAAAAATATTGATAATGGATGGACTTAGACTAGACAGAGTTTTTATTGGTGTATTCAAAGTATAGAACGCAGTTGCATTCAATTGCAAGTTGCGTCGTGCGCAAAACTTAAGAGCAGATACTTAAGTTACTTACTTATCGATAGTTGTTGACAGTGTGCCCAGATTCCCGGAACATTAGTAAGGTTGCCAGATGCATATTGAACAATAAGTACATGAGAAAGAAGAAATGAGGGAAAAATAAATATTTAATTTATAGATTGACAGAGAAAGTGAAGAAAATAGGAAAGGAAGTTAAGAGAAAGAAAGCAGAAACTATTTCATTTATCAATAAGTATGAGAGCAATCTTTGATTTCCTAACGAAATGGAAGATAGCAAATGAAAATACTCTAATTCAAATAATTAGATAAGGCAAATTTGTATTTAAACATTAATCATACTTTTCTGTTCTTATCGATTTATGCATTAAAAAGGCATGATCAATATTTATCATAGTTATGCAATATATAGTACTTAAATATTCCGTTAACCAATTCATTGGTCTCTCTGTCATGTGCAATTCTTAAATTGAATTGCAAGTTTATTCCACTGTTTAATCGTATGCACACAAGAGTCACTAAATTCATTTGTAGAAGGGGTGAGGAATACACGTCGTATCGTAGCGATTTATCTACATAACGTATACGACACGTTGTCTCTCGTGTTGCGTTGTGTCGCGAATTCATTTAAATAATGTCAACTTCATAAAACAATTTTGACAAATAAATTCATCAACACTTCCGTTGACAACAGCAACGACAATGACAACAGCAGAAGCTGTTGGCTTGAAGATGCAAGTTGAACCAGAGAGAGAAGACAGAAGAGAGAAGAGAAGATACAGCAGTAGTAGTTGGTTGCAGTTGTATGTGTCAGCTTGCTTTGTTGCCATGTTGCACAGTTGCAAATGTCCACACACAAGAGTTTTACAACTAGCGACAACAACAGCAACAACAACTGCAACTGCAACGCATTTGAAATTCAAATTTATTTATTTTTTTCGCCTCCACTATATATATTTAACGAGCACAGGACTCGCGACTGAAGTAGTTGTTGTTGTTGTTGTTGTTGCTGAAGTGTAGTTGCAGTTGCAGTTGCAACTTAAAGTGGACAGCAGCTAGCGCATTGTTTGTGGCTGCAACACAATGGCGACTTGTTTCGCTGCCATCGCTGACAGCTTCAGCAAGCCAACGATACATTCTCAATGCACCCACCAAAACCACCAAACACTAAACACCAGCAACAGCAACCAACAGCCAGCAGCCAAACAGCCAGCAACATGCGCTAAACGGCTGCAGTTTCGCATGAATTTTGTGGTCGCATTTGCGGTCATGTGTCGGAGTCGCAGTCGCAGTCCAAAACTTAATTGAGCATGCAAAAAGATCAGATTCCATTGCCAGTTGTCCGTTGTGAACACACCAGCAACTGTTGGTGTTGCTCTTGTTTCTGTTGCCGTTGCCATTGCAACGCCTGCACACCCTTTATTGCGCTCATCAGCAACGACAGCTCCAAATTTGCCAAGTCAACAGAAAAACCAATAAAAAAGAAAGCCTAATTAAGCTACTCGACTAGCACATACGCTGTAATCAAGAAGTTATCGAAATAACAAATACAATTCCTTATTGGAATCAGATGAGACAGAGCGACTAAGACCTTCACGCTATTTTTTCATTATGCTTGTTAACTTCATTTAAGCACTTGGTTTGGTTCGAGAATTTTGAAAGAGGCACATTAATTTTATGTAATCAGGAAATATGTTACGATGCCTTTGCTGAACTTTAGCTTTTTTTTGTTTTTATCTTTACTTAGTATTCATAGCTGGCTCCTACTTCATGTCAGACTGGCGTAGTTTGTTTAATTCAGAGTTTTATTGTAAAAAAGTATATAAAGTAGTTGCTTTCAGTTAATTTAAAGTTTTATTGGTGTAATACAAAGTATTTAAATTAGTTACATTCAAAGAGACTCTAACTTCAAAAATAATTGTGTCTAACTATCTATACTTATGGACAGTGTGCCCAGATGAACGCCAGTAGAGTTGCCAGAAGTATTTCCAGCATAGACTCTTTTCGTTGTACCATATCGTTGTTGATAAATAATCAAGCGATCGTTGTTAAATTTTTAGGACATTAAAAGTACCTTTAAAACTATGTTTTCCCCAACTATCAAATTTCTCTCTTTAAAGTTCGGAAATATAGAGTTATCTTTAATCTTCAAGTATCGGACTTTGCTCCTTTTTCGAAATATTACTAATATTTGTAATAGAGCTGTCTCTTACTTCTTGTTAGACTATTTTCGTTGTACCAAAAATCATTGTTGTTTATCAAGCGATCGTTGTGAAATTTTTAGGACTTTAAAATTACGTTTAAAACTATGTTTTCCCCAACTAACGAGGTTCTCTCTTTAAAGTTCCGAGATATAGAGTTATCATTAATCTTTAAGTATCACTTTTTTAAGCAAACGTTGCTTCGCATACCCCATTAGCTTTCGATGTAGCATTCGAAATATTTGTTGTCTTGCAGGGTATAAATAAGAGCAAATTTAGCGTAGCTGCCAACACGTGACAGACAAACAGCTAATTCGACAAAGTTCCAGTGTGGAAGATTTGGGTGTTGAGAAGGGGGAACTAAAGCGAAAAATGACAAAAATAAATGCTAAGGAATGTGCAATAAATACAAAAGCAAGAAAGGGAATGCTGCAGAACGACAGAGAGAGAGAGAGAGAGAGAGAGTAAAAGAGAGGGAGCTGAAGATAGGGTCAGAAAACGCATTCAAAGAAATTTCAACTCAAATAATGTCAGCAAAGTCATTTAATGAACGACAAAACCAATAAATTGCATTCAATATGCTCAAATTTCCATATGGCAAAAGAAACGAATTAAATTGTGCTGCAATTTAGAGCTCAAGTTTGATATGACTTAATAAGAATTTTACTTGCAAAGAAGCTTTTTATTTTGCTGATTCTTTATTTGATCCATTTATTTGAGTATAAGTTGAGCTCTTGCCTTTAACTTTGCACTTCTTCAATACATTCCTAAAATGTGAATTCTTTTGATCGATTTCTTTCAGTGTAAGCTGAGATCTTGCTTTTAACTTTGCATTTCTTCATTACATGTTAAAAATGTGCATTAATTTGATCGATTTCTTTCAGTGTAAGCTGAGTTCTTGCTTTTAACTTTGCACTTCTTCAATACATTGTGAAAATATGAATTCATTTGATCGATTTCTTTCAGTGTAAGCTCAACCTTTAGCCTTTAGCCTTGCTTTTCTTCAAGACATTCCCAAAATAGGAATTCATTTGATTGATTTCTTTCAGTGTAAGCTCAACTCTTGCCTTTAACTTTGTACTATGTAAAATGTGCCGTTAATTTCTTAGTCAACTTGCAACACTTTGAGGCATCTCAAGTTGCGTCTCTCTAGTTCTCATAATCGAAGCTTGTCTCCATTTTAGGCACTCATAATTATTTTTGTTGCTTTATGACATTTCTTGTTAGTGTTCAATTTGTATCGCTGATGAAATTTAAATTCTAGCGTTCGATAAGCGCGTAATTTGAGAGTAGATCACATTTTCAACTTTGGGAATATATTTTCTTTGAATTCGATTATATTTATAGTTTCAATTCAAAAGGGTGAAATGAAAAATAGGGACGGGGAAAATAAAGAGCAAAGGGAAGGGATTTTAAGTACACTCTCAATGCTTTGTGGCCCCAGGGCCAATTCAAATGAAATGCTGCGGCGATATGGATTAACGTTTCCAATACCAATAATCAATAGCAATAATAATCATTTGACTAAATTCGGGCCACACAACATTCGTGGCGTCGCTTGTTGTGCGTTGAGCATTGAGCATTGAGCGATGTTGGTTTTGTTGTCGTGCTGATAGCCGCTATCTGAGAATTCAATGGCTGCGTTCCAAATACTTGCCCCCAATTTGGTCTCAGTTCAGTTGCAACGCCAGCAAACGTGGCAACCTCAGGCCAAACTTCCGCCAATAAGGGGCGTGGTATCTACAACATTCATGCCATACGTACATATGTAGCATAAGTTTGGCAGATGTTCACAAATCTATTTTCCCCATTGCAGCTGTTGCAAGCGAAATTACAATGAATTTTGTAACTGCATGTGGCAAAATACAAAATTGCTAAAGCAAAAGTTTTTTATTTCTGATTAGATATCTGCCAAGTTCTTGTAACAAATATACCCAACGATTTATGCTTTACGTATACTTTAGTTATACGTCAATGAACTAAAAGTTTCAATTGGGATGTTATATATTGTGAAATTTTTAAGTGGAAGAATTCGCAGCAGATCAAAACTATGAATGTTTTAGTAATTGTCAAGTGAAATGTCTGATGAATCTGTAGAATTTGAACAACAGAATGTAAGATGCTAAACTTGTCCTGACATCTTAGCGGACAATGTCCATAAAAGACAGCAGTTGGTGTGACGTAGGACTTAGGTGACATCAATTGTTTTAGAGTTGTTTTAATAAAAGCCAATTAAAACTATGAATGTAGCACAAATAAGTAAATGATAAGTAAATAATAAGATTAACTAGAATTTAATCACCAGAATTTCAATTGCTAAACTTGTTCTGACATCTTAGTGGACAATGTCAAAGACACTACTGAAAGGCAGTAGTTGGTGAGGCGCAGGGTTTTAAAGCGTCTCGTCGATTGTTTTAGGAAATAGTTAAATAAAAAATATGAAGATTAAGTATAATTCGTTCAGCAGAATGTAAGTTGTCCAACTAGTTGTGACATCTTAGTGGACAATGTCCATAAAAGGCAGCAGTGAATGTGGCAAAGGGCTTTAAGGGATGGTGTCGTTAATTGTTTTAGGGTGTGGTCGTATTGTTAAATAAGAAGTCTGATGAATAAATAGAATGTGATCAGCAGAATGGAAACTAGTCGCGACATGTCTGATGAATAAGGCGAATTTGATCAGCAGAATGCAAGTTGCTTAACTTGTCCTGACATCTTAGTGGACAATGTCAGGAAAAGGCAGCAGTTGCTGTGGCGCAGGGTTTTAAGGGGTGGCTGTTGATTGTTTAGGGTGTCACCCACACATTTGTTGCGCATTCATCAAGTGGAAAATAATAATTTTCTAGCGCTGGTCTCTAGCACTTCTTCAATTAAAACTCATTAACATAATGGGTTTAAAACCCCACAAAAGAGGCTTTGATTCTAGTTGTCTCTACATGTACATATATAAAAAAGTGGATGTGTGTGTGTGTGTGAGTGTTGTAATTTATGCAAATTTTATGCGCACACAACAGAAATAAAGCGAGTGAAACAAGAGACGGCAACAGAAAACAATACGAAAACGCAAACACACTCTAAAAACTGTTGCCTAGAACCACTCGTAACAACTCGTAAGAGTGTTAGGGGAAGGGGGAGGGAAGTGTGAGGGAGGGAGAGCGAAAGAAGGCGAGGGGTGGCACACACACACACACGCACACAAAAGAGCCCATCATCAGTGGCATTCTGATGACAACAGCGTGTTTTCGCCTTACGACTTCGACTTCCATTTCCATTTGGTTTATGGTGACATAATTAAAATTTATATGACAATCCGACAAACTGATTCGATTCGCTACGATCCGATCGCTTACAGCAACAACATGCGCCAATGTGACAATTATTAATCGTAATGCTCGCTAGCCCGCATCCGCAAAGGGATCAAAACCCAACTTGAGAAAGAGTCGCAGCACAACGACCCAGCATAAGTCAACCAACCAACGAAAACAAAAATGAGCAGAATTCTTGATCGTATATTTTGGCATCGAATTTAATGGGTTCTAGCTGCCTCTTAGATTGTTCCTTTCTCTATCATTCTCATCCTCTCTCTCTCTCTCTCTGTCTGTTAATATGCTGCTATAATGTGTAGCTTAAAAGTTGATCTAAGTTTAGTCAAAATATTATTTTACGAACTTCTGCTAACAGAATTCTGGATTAAATGGATTCTAGCTTAGATTCTCCATTTCTCTCTCTCTCTCTCTCTCTCTCTTTCTCTTCTTCTCTCTTTCTGTCACTATATTCCCATAACATGCAGCTTAAAAGTTTATCTTAGTATAGTAAAAATATCATTTTAAAAACTTCTGCTCACAGAATTCTTGATCGTTTATTTTGGCATCGAATTTAATGGGTTCTAGCTGCCTCTTAGGTTCTTCCTTTCTCTGTCATTCTCATCCTCTCTCTCTCTCTCTCTCTCTCTCTCTCTCTCTCTCTCTCTCTCTCTCTCTCTCTCTCTCTCTCTCTCTCTCTCTCTCTGTCTGTTAATATGCTGCTATAATGTGTAGCTTAAAAGTTGATCTTAATTTAGTCAAATAATATTTTAAAATCTTCTGCTCACTGAATTCTTGATCGTTTATTTTGCCAACGAATTTAATGGGTGCTCTCTTCTTCTTTCTCTCTGTCAATATACTTCTATAACATTTAGCTTAGACGTTGCCCAAAAAATATTATTTTAACAACTTCTATTCACACTTGCTTCCTTTTGATTGCTAAAATTTCCAATTTGCCGTATAACGTTTTGAGACTATTTAATAAGCAATTAGCATTTCGCAAGCTGATTCCATAACTTTTATCGCATATGCTATTCCCTCTCTTTTTTCGCTTCACAATTCAATAATAGATCGTCTCTTTCGTTGCCAACTATTTGTTGAAACTTGAGAGACTTCTAACCGCACCCAAAACTGAGCGCTTAACTATTCCGCGCTCTCTCTCTCTCGTTTACTCCCTCTCTTTCTCTGTTTGTTTTGTCGGTCAATTATTAGACCTAATTACAATGATTACGCATCGAGAATCAATCGATCATGCTTACGATTGCGCTTATGTTTTACGTTTAGTCGGACCATCGTCATCGGTTCTCTTGCACCTTCCACTTTACCACAGTTTACTTTGCTTTATGTCCAGCATAAGTTCGGTTGCGGCTTATCACAAAATGTTTCAAACATATTGAATGGCTCTGACAAGGCATTATCTTATCAACTATTAAGTAATATCAAAATGTTCCATATATACCATGTGCGATATGTTATATGTTACTCATTCCTACGAGCTTCCTTTTTTTGTACATAAAAAAATCTATAACTATAACTAAACCTATAGCCGCCAGCTGTTCAACATTTTCTCTATTACATTATGAAAAAAGAGTTCAATTTCAATTGAGATATAGTGAAATTCTGTTTCCATTATATTTGGGACTTTTAGCTTTTAAATGACATTTGAAAATCTCGTTAATCCGACAAAAATGTTTCTTTGTTTTTAGAGGAAGAGCTTAAATATTTAACTATCTTTTTTTCATAATTGAATAATCAACATGCAAGTTTTGCGGTCTTTCGGGAAATTCAATAATTAGCTCACTATTTATATATTTCAAATAAATGATTTGCTATCAGACCACAACCCAAAAGGGTAGCAACTAAGAGTTCAATAACGCATAGCTCATATTATTTTAAGTAATTCTTTAAAATTGGGTTGATAAATATGTTTTTCGGGTTATTTTCTCATAGTAAATATACGTAAATTAGTTGAAGCATTTCTCAATCGAGCAACTTACTCTATCCATTCTTTGTGTCCTTCACTAAAAAGTAATCTACTTTGAACTGTTTGTCTGAAACTGATTCACTGACTTGAAGCATTCCTTTTGATATTTTCATATATATATTTTCAAATATTTCTATTTTCTCTTTACAACTTTTATGATTGTTAGATTTTCTCCTTATGTTATTGAATACAATTGAACAGTATTTAATAGATTTTTAGATTTCATATTTATTTAATTGAATACTATGAACAGTATTATAATAGATTCTCCTATCAGACTTTCGATGTTTCCTTGTTTTCTGATCCACGCAGCAGTTTAAAAAGTAATGTACATTAAACTATTTGTCTGAAACTGTATATGTATATGTATATTTTTAAGTATCTATATTTTCTCATTACAACTTTTATAATTGTCAGATTTGCTGCTTATTTAATTATCAGACTTTCAACAGTTCCTTCTCTCCCGATCCTTGTAGCTAGTTCACTAAATTGACTGTTTACATTTTCTCCTTACTTTTATAATTGTTAGATTTCCAACTTGTTTCATTGAATACAATTGAATAGTATTTGAATAAATTTTAGTGGCAACCCTGTCAGACTTTCGATGACAGTCAAATGGGGCATGACAACCCTAAAAACTGTTTCCCAACACCCAAAAGAAGGCAACTGTAACAAGTAGTAAAAGAGAAGCTAAAGAGTTATTGCAAACAGGCGCAACTTCGGACGCCTATCGATTGAGTGTGTGTGTGTGTGTGGCATGCAACACGCCCACCACACACACCAACGCCCACGCCACAATTCTCCCCCTGTTCACAGTTTGAAAGGTTGAAAGGCCCGCACAGTTGCCACCGCGCAGATGTAGATTCTATTGTTGTTGTGTTGTTGTTGTTGTTGTTGTGGATGCTGTGATGCGTTACCTGCAAGGTGAGGCAGCTCAACTTGTGTGGCATTGTCCATGGCATGGTCATGTCAGCCAGCGGCGTTTCTCTTCTCTTAGTCGCTGCTTGCTAAAGACTCGCCTGGCCCCTCTGCCAATTCCTTTCAAATTCAAAACTCGAAACGAAAACAAAACAACAGCCATCATTTCCATGTTCCAAGTGCTCTACTCTCATGCTCTCCCTCTCTTTTTTCTCTCTGTCTGTCTCTCTCCTTAGTATTCTCTGCTCTCCCTCTCTCTCTCCTCAGTATTCTCTGCCCTGTTCTGTTTATTTATGCGCACGTTTTGGGTCGTCGTTCATCGTCCTTTTGATGCTGCCTTCTTTTTTCTGAAACTTACCTGTATGCACGGTATTTTTGTTTACCTCTTCACAGTTGATAGGGTCGTCGGGTATCCGATACCGGCATTTCGTTCTCTACTCAGGGACCGGGACCGAGACAATTCAAGAACTTGGGGCGCCCACTTAACATCGACTAAGCTATTAGCCTTGGTCGTCGACGTCGTTGTCATTGTCTCTTTTGTGGCATAAAAGGATAATAAAAATTCCAAATTATGTTTAAATATGCCAATGACTCGCTCTTCTCCACACGGTATCTACAAACACAAATCTCTCGAGTCCAAGTAATTCCTCCTCCTCTATATCTCTTTCTCTCTGGGGGCAATAAAACAAATACTGACGTTACCTAGGCGTGTTTTACGATTTTTATTATCATTGTGTCATTGTCAAATATATGTTTCGTCTGCAAGACCAAAGACTCCTCCCTGTTGTCGAAAAACGGTTTAGTGCCCATCATTAAACTAGCCGGCAATATCATTTTCGACACACACTTCATTTGGCCAAACATTTGCCTCACTTCTATGCTGAGTTCTCTCCTTTTCCTATTCCTATTCTTATTCCTATTCCCTATCTCTATACTTTGATATATGGTTTTACATGTGGCTGTGGTCAGTCACACTACATTCGTTGACCTAGCCCAAAAAGTTGTTCGTATTTTTTTTTTGTTTAGCGGTCGACCCAACCCTTACTGCAAACAGTCCAAAATGTTATTCCCTTTGGAACTTGCCACTTGGCACTTTGATTCGAGTGTCTGCCGGGGGAGTGCAGGCTGTTTGTGACTTAATTGTTTACCGGGTAACTCCCAAATCTAACATCAACAGGTATTTGCTTAAGCTATTTAAATAGCCAGCAATCGACAGTGAAATACCGGAATACCGGAAAATGCGGTCTGAACAAATCTGTGAAGTACTTAGGGTGAAAAGTAGTGAAATGTAATGTTGTCTAGGAAACCTTACAATGAAGTTTACAAAAATATACCATTCGAATATACTGAGAATGTAGAGAATATACTGACTAAAGAGGTCTGTGTATTAGGGAGAAACAATAAGAGTTAGTTCACATCAAATTTCAAATAGATTATTATTAAATGTTCAATGAAAAAACCTACAACGAAGTCTGCATTCAAAGCACATAAGTATGATATTTGAATATACTGCAAACTTACAAAATAAACAACACTATGTTTTAGGGATAAATTTCAACCTATGTTTTCGAAATTCGGGGGACTAGGTCTTTAAAATGTTAAAAAAGTGGGTCGAGGACTAAAGTATATCTCCAAGTTGAACATAGAAAAAAAGTTGGAGTTAGTTCACATCAAATTTCAAATAGATTAATATTAAAGAAAACCCTTAAACGAAGTCTACATTCAAAGTATATTACTATGGTATTTAAATATTCTGCGAGTGTACAAAATATACTGACTGAAGAGGTCTGTAAATTGAAAATAAATTAAACCTTATGTTTTTAGCATTTGATGGACTCATGAATAGGTCATAAAAGGACTACAAAATGAGTCAAAAAAGAGAAATAGTAAGCGTTAGATGTCATCAAATATTAAATTGATTAATATAAAATATTTAAAGAACAAATCATTCGAAGGAACATCAACTAAATACCCACATAGAATAATCCATTAATCATTAGAAGATTAAAGAAAATTAGAATAAAATTGAGTTGTACAATTAATCATTCTGGCCAATAATGAACGACCTTAACTTACCTCACTTGACTTGCCAAACAAAAACGGAAGCGCAACTATTGCAATCAATATTTCAATCGCTCAGTGTTGTAAAACGTTCGATCTGCGAGATTTATATGGTTAGAGCTGTCATAAGTTTTATTTGCTACGAACTTGTTGAACCCACAACAAGCAACAAGCATCAAGCAACACACAACCCACACTCTCACTTGCTGCTTGCATAACACACATCACTTCGGCTGCCCCCCTACTGAGTGGAGATGGGGCGGAGAGGAGACCGAGGGGGAACTAGCATGGCACACTTGATCAGTTAGCCGCAGCGACCGCAAGGGTTCAAACGCAGATGATGATCCATGACCATCGATCTTTGAGGCATCGTTGGCGGCGGCAAACAACAAAACGAACAACAATGTGGAGAGTTCTCCACACTAAGTTGCCCGACTTGCCGATACCCTGTGAATAGAATATCAAAGATTTATAATGATTAAATACTCAAAAAAAAGTATATTAAGATGAGCTCTAATGACGTAGCAAAATACAATAAATACAAAATACCCTGTGAATCATTTATTCTGTGTTGATAGCATTGCAAAGATGATTAAAAACTCAAAGAAAAGTATACTAATATGTGCTCTGAAGACTTCGCAAAATACTCTAAAAAAATGTAAAGTCTCGTCATCATACCCCATTGCAAGTTCAAAGCTGATTTATAGGGTAGCAAATACAGCGACACACACAAAATTTAGTTGGCTGAACAAATTTATGAGCGACAAGCACAAAAAGCCAAACTACGAACAAGAATAACAAAAGAAATGACAACAACAACAACAACAACAACAACAACAACAGCAATGTGAACGAGTGAAACAACGTGAAGTTGGCTGCGCCTGCGCTTAGCTTTGCGCATTTTGGAACAAATTTCGTATGGTGAACCAAACGCTTGACCTTGCCATCAATTTTCGTAATGGAAATGGAAATGAAAATGGAAAACGATGAAATTTGTAAAGCAGCAGCAGCAAATAACAACAACATGGCCATTGTGGTAGAAAACTGCGCGATAAGCTGAAAGCCCACAAACCAAACAAACAACACAAACAAAAAATGTGTGCTACTTTGTTACGTGTGAGGAAGAGAGTCAGAGACGGGAGAAGGGAGAAGAGAATGGGGGGACTGACTAGGGTAGCTGACAGCAATTTGACGCTCGACTGCATCGAACAAGCGACTGATATATGACCAACTAGCGTTCGCTTGGCGACCCACGATTCATCAAAGACAACTCCACAGTGTGCGCTCCTCTCGTCTTGGTCTCTGGCTTTGGCTTGGTAATCTTATCAGCCGCTAAGCTGGCAGCTTCCAATTGGAGCGAGGTTGAAGTTTCGCTTGCCACGTGGGCTGCGCAAGCGGCTTAAAAGCTCGCTCCTAAGCTTTGACCAGCTGCCAGCTGCAAAAGCTGCTTCTCTGGTTAAGCGCATTTCCTGCGTTGCCTCGCCCCTTTCCCCTTTCCCTTTCCCTTTGGGCAATGCAACGCATCAATTTCTCATTTCGTTGACCACATTAATGAGCTAGAAGTTATGACCCGAACTTGGTTAACTGGAGCGAGGCCGTTAAATGCCCAAAAGCAACAACAACGACAACGAGTATTCGAAATGCGTTTCATTTCATTTTCGAGTCGGGCACTCCAAAGAGGAAGAGGAAACAGCTCGTTTGCCGTTTTTCCAGCTAGATTTTTGTTCCCCCCCAAATTTGGCCGACTTTTTCTATGCGTGTTTTGTTTTTTTCATTTTTCTTCTCGTTTTTTTTTATATCAATTTCCACACTTCTTGACGGCGCCATTAATATATCCATGAGGAGACCGACGAATATATTTGTATGTACATAACATATAAGCATAACTTGCTAACGTCGTTGTCGTTGTCGTTGTCTTCATTTCCACAAAATACCCTCTAAGCATAGCATGATAGAAATGGATTTGCTTGACCAACTTGCGATTATTTATCGATTTTGATTTGTGGTAAATGTGTGCTATAAACTTGCATTTTTTAATTTCTATAAATTAGACTCTCATGCAAATTTCATCCAGAACCCAGCAGTCACATTTTGGAAATAGCATAAATATGGTATAAATATTACACTATTATTAAATACTATTAAATAGTATTTTATATTTTTCCAATATATTCTGCAAATTTCTACTGATTAACTTTGACCGCAAAAATTTGTAGGAGAGTTTTGGGCAATAGCATAAATTTAGTATAAATAATATACAATAGTATTATATGATAAATGGTATATTATTATACTATATTCGACATTATACATTCTGCAAATATGAACAGAAATCCTTGTGCCAACTAATAGTTATGCAAAAAGTTTGTAAAAAAAAAAAAAACTTTTGAGCTCAGCATAAATATGGTAGAAATATTATGCAATAGTAATTTAAATAGTACATTGTCTTTATGAAAATTAAAGCTATCCTAGCCTCAAAAGTTTTTAAGAAATTTTTGGGTAATAGCATACATATGATATAAATAATATACAGTAGTATTTTAAATAGTATTTTATTATACTATATTCTACTACATTCTGACGGAATCCCCTAATATAAAAGTTATGCTAACAACAAAAGTTTGTAAGAAACTTTTGAGCAAAGCATAAATAGTATTTATTTAGTATTTTATTTGGTATTAAATATCAAATATAAAACTTATACAATGGGTATGTGCCTTGTGTTGCTTGCTTGCCAGCTTGCATACGCTTATTTGATTTTTCTCTTGCCGCCGTTTTTTTTTTTTTTTGGCCAAGTTAATGGACACATTATGTGTCCGCTTGTAGAAGAAGCTTAGCTGCTGCTGCTGCTGCTGTTGCTGTTGCTGTTGCTGTTGTAATTGTTGTTGTTGTTGTTCTCTATCCAATTTAGCCGGAAACGCGTGCTGGACGCGCATTTGGCCAACGCCAAAATGAAAACATCAAATCTTTCTCTCCTCCTCCCCAAACAACAAAAACAACGAAAGAAAAAAAGCTCATAATGAAAATGTTGTGAAAAATGCGCTAAATGCATGGAAAAAAACGAACTCTCGAAAGCCCTTTTTGGCATAACTATGATATCATTTTGTTTTTGGGTGTGAGCCAAATGTCTTTTTATAGACATGATGCGTTAACACCTTGGCCGGCATTCCCGACCTCAGACACCCTTTTAGACACCCCACTCCCCCTCGATCCTAGCTGACGATGTCATACACTTGAATGACTTAACCGAAAAAATACAACGCAACGCAAAAGAAGAAGAAAAATCCCATCAAATTATGCGCATTTGCTGCCTGTCTTGAATTTTAAGTTGTGCCCCCCGTTCACCGAAAAAAAAAAACTAAACATTTACAATTTATTGAATTACTGTACGCGAGTCAAATTTTTGACAAATCTCTTTGGATTTAATGTCAACATTCTTGTACGCTTTGTCTCGTTGAGTTCGGTCTCTTTGGCCCAACACATACGCTGCGTGCTCCTATGAAATGGGGGAACAAATTTAGTATTACGCAAGTTTTCGAAGAATTTGTACAGTCAAGCTGTATAGCTTAGCCTGTAATTAAAAATTTAGACAATTTCCTAACAAATTGTATATTACAATTTCATTCTACCCTTAGGGTAGAAAGGAAATCAATAACTATAGTTTATATGATTCCTGAAAATTTGCGATCAAATAAAATTGCAGAAGTTATTTAAGAATTACTTTTCTATAGTCAAAAACACCTACTTAATAAAGGTCTTAGTTATTCTACCAGTAAATCGTGGTATATTTTGCACTCTATCGTATATAATCTTGGTATATTTTGCACTCCATATTATATAATCTTGGTATATTTTGCACTCTATAGTATATAATCGTGGTATATTTTGCACTTTATAGTATATTTTGAATGTGGTATCAATATACTAAACATAGTCTTTGGTCTATTTTTAGCATTTTGCTCTCTCTATGGTGTATTTTTAATATTTGGTATATTTTTAGTATCTCTTAGGTATATTTTAAAATTAGTACTGCTTTTTTTTGCTTTTATTCACAATGGGATGCGGTCGAGTGTGGTCGACTTCTAGCTTTCTACTTGTTAACTTTGTTAAATACTCAACATGCCGAATTACGTTTCATAATATGCTTATAAAGTATGCCAGTTATCATCTTTAAGAGATACCTAATTATTATAATTATTTAATTTTAGGCATTTTGTCAATTTCAAGTTGAAATGCTAAACATTTTTCAAATATTTTATACTTTACGCTTTAACACTTATTTCTGCCTTTTTGGTTAGCCTTCTTTATACTTTTTTTATATCATATATTTTCTCGTTTTTGATACTAAATCATTATATCTTCAAGTCGTCTGATATATTTTTATATCTCATATTATAGCCTGGTTTTTGGTTGGTATATTTTCTTGCTGAACCAATTATATGTTAAAGTCGTCTGATATATTTTCATATTTTACATTCCTGTTTGCATTTTGCAGGCATATATTTTCGTTTTTAGGTAATGAACCAATTATATGTTCAAGTCGTCTGACATATTTACATATTCTATAATCTTCTCTATGTTTTATTGAACCAATTATATCTTCAAGTCGTCTATGTCTGCTTATTTTGTAGCGCAGCTTTTAAAGCGCGACTTTGACATTGAGCACTTTGGGGTGTCAATCGATGTCCAGCGCATTCAAAATCGTCGCATTCCTCGCATTCAGCTACAGAGATTTGTTGTCATCGTTTTTGGGGGCATTGCCGTACGTCCGTCTGTCTGTCTGTCCGTCCGTCTGTCTGTCCGTGCTAATGCGCAAATTGAATTAGCCGCATTGGAATGTTGTTTACAGTCTTTTGTTGTAATTTGATTTTCGAGTGAGATACAAAAAAAAGAGAGAAGGAAATACAGATAGAGAGAGAGAGAGAGAGAGGGAGTAGGAGAAAGAGGGAGAGGCAGGACTTGTGAACTATGCAACTGGCAGCTGAAGGTAAACGACACCGCACATTGCCTATCGACGCGTTCGATCTGACAGGTAACAAGCCGCCTTCCGCTTCAGGTAGACAGAATTCAGATAACTTCATCTTCAATTTGTGCCGGCTGCAAACGAACTCAGCTGCTAGCTGCTGGCTGCTGGCTGCCAGGCGTATCCTGTCAGCAGGAAGTATTCCTTGTCCTTCTACTATTTAACGTTCAACAATCACGCGTGAACCTCGTCTCTCTATTCTATGGAAATGAGCAAATTTCCTGCTGTTTCTGATGATGCATTTACCTCAGGAGGATGCAAGAAACAAGAGAAAACAATAGCTGAAAACAAGTCTCGACACAATCCGCAATTACGAACGTGACTAATTCCGATTGGCCCGTGGCCACAATCGAGAGTGCCAACAGTGTTCCAGTTAACTGTGCAACCAATTGATAAGAAAGCACACATACAACAGTGCTGTACACAATTCTAAGACCACTTTTCATAGTCTATGAATCAGCTGGGCATCAAGTGCTTTGCTCTTAGAAGATTTCTTCAACTATTTCCGGCACTTGTGCGAATTGCATTTCGTTCTAATGAATTTCTACTTGAGATTTATTTTGATATCAAATCCATTATTGAAAATTTTGAGTATTGTATTTTGTCTTTTTTCAAGATATTTCATCGGCTTCCTATAGCATCGAATTTAATTTATTTACAATTATATTGTGACTCAC
This sequence comes from Drosophila pallidifrons, assembly GCA_023558445.1. Lineage (NCBI taxonomy): Eukaryota > Metazoa > Arthropoda > Insecta > Diptera > Drosophilidae > Drosophila > Drosophila pallidifrons. The sequence continues at coordinate 23,258,000 of CM042351.1, read as the reverse complement.
AAATTTCCATTTCACTTTGGCATTTTTCCTTGATTTTTATGTAATTTAAATTATTGAAAATTAGGCGACTTTTGGGTCTTGAATTTTGTGTTTTTCCAAGATATTCCATTAGCTTTTATATAGTGTTTAATGTGAGTTCCAATATACCATACAATATAATTAAGTTACAATTTCAATTGTGACTTACAAATTTCCCATTTCGCTTTGGCATTTTACTTTGATTACATTTTATTTTGATATAAAATCTTTTTAAGACAATTAGTTCGACTTTTGGGTATTGAATTTTTGAGATTGTATAAGAAATTCCAGCAGCTTTTCTATAGTGTTTAAAGTGGTTTCTAATAGCATTAATAATAATTTAGTTACCATTATATTGTGACTTCAAAATGTTCGATTTCTCTTTGACTTTTTACTTTAATCTCGATATATTTTATTTTGGTTGTATTTTGGGTATTGAATTTTTCAAGTTTTTCAAGAAATTCCATCAGCTTTTCTATAGTGATTGTAGAGATTATCAATAGCATGAAATATAATTTAGTTAGAATTCAAATTGTAACCTAAAAATTTTAATTTTACTTTGGTTTTCATATATTTAACTTTAATATAAAATCGAATTTTTCGGTACTGAATTTTTCTTTGATTTTGATATATTTTATTTTGATTTAATTTTGGCTATTGAATTTTTCAATCTCTTCCTAGATATTTCATTAGCTTTTCTGTACTGCTTAAAATTCTTTCTTATAGTATCAAATATAATTGAGTTATAATTAAAATTATGACTCACAAATTTCCTAAGTATGAGATTAGATCATATATAAAAACGAACTAATTATTTATAATATGAGTACATGAGTCATTTCCACGATAAACCTAATTCCGGTTTGATGTAAAAAGTTTTAAAGTCCAAACTAAGAGCAACATACATATGTCTTGTTCTTTTTTTAGTATTCTTCGTTCTTTGTTGGGTGCGGGTCACAAATGTTTGCATGCACTGTTGTTCCTTATGCATATAGACTTTAGACTTGGCGTGATTTCATTTCGGTTCGGCGCCACCTGAGTCAACTCTAGCACTAACATAGCTGAAATATGAATTGTGTGTGAGTTTCTGTTCGTTTCTCACTCATCGAGTATTTCCGATATTCGTTATGCATTCTCATGCTGATCAAATGGGAAGTTGCAAGAAGACTAAAGATGAAGCAAATTGCTGTCAGCGTTCTTGTTCTTGTTGTTGTCTCCAATCCAAGCATAAATATTTATAATCCCAAAAAAAAAAAAAGTAAGGAAGGGGAACAGACGAGAAACTGTCGCAAACAAAGAGCAGCCAAAGATATGAAAATTAAATGAAATTTTTGTGGCATGTTGCGGGAGGAGGAAGGAGATGGAAGGAGGAAAAAGTCAGCAGACAAATGATAATAAATATTGTTAAGAAGTCTTTTGCCTGGTGTCTGGTGTTTGGAGTTTGCTGTATTTTTGTGGGGAGAGAAGTCAGAAGGGTCATGCTGCATCACTTAGCGCAATTCACTCTCGTGTCAGGCAGAGAACAAGAGGGGATTCAAGGGGGTTCGGGGTTCTTAGTGCTGGGTGCTTGAAACACTTGTGATAATGATGACTAATAAGGCATACAAATAAGAGACCAGCCAAAAGACTCCAAAATATACATACATATATAAAAAGAACCAAAAACAAAATATGAGAAAAGTACTATTATTACAATGATGCTGATGACGACGACGACGACGCAGCAGCAGAGGAACAAGAAAACAAACACAGCTGGGATCAGGGTTGGTTAAAGCAAAACAAAGTGGGGAAGTGGGAAGAAGAAGTTGAAGCAAACTGACTCCAAAGACATCGAAACTTATTGGTAGAAGAATGAAGTGCAAGATAAATGCTTCCTGTCGCATTTTCCATCGATTTACGAAACTAGTTTCGACTGATTCACACTTTGAAATCAATCCAGATAAGACTTGAACCATTTCTCACTAACAGCATCTAACATCTGAGCTGATAAATCAAAGAGCAGCTTGTTAGTATTGACTTTAGTTTGGTTTATTCGCATAATCTGCAATCTGATCACGTTTCATTCTGCACGCAATATTTCTTAAGATGAGATTCGAGTTCTTTCTAACTTTCAAGCAGTATCCGTTTACAATAATTTGAGCAGCATTGATTCTTGAAATAATATAGAGTTGTGATTTCTTATTTAATAAGCAAAAGTCAGAACTATTATAATACTTTAAAACATAGTATTTGGTAAGAAAAAAGACTTTGTTGGAAGTCTAGAATACACAACCATTTAAACCATTTATTTTCTTTCCTTAATATTTCTGCAATTCAACCAACTCTTAACTTTACTTGTTTCTTCAAAGAGACAAAGTTTAGTCAAAACTTAAAATACTTTTCTTGATTGTCTTTATAAAATAGGTTCTATATATCAACGTGTTATAAACATTAATAATAATATTCATTTAATTCTTGAAGTCATTGTCAAGTTTGTTCTCCTTGTTCAAAGAGCTCTGAAAGTTAAGCAACTCTTGACTTTACTTGTTCCTTTTAAGGGACAATGTTTTGTCAAAATTTAAAATACTTTTTCACCTGTTATAAATATTATTATTATAATAATAGTTATATAATTCTTAAATATATATAAATAATATTAATAATATTTATTGAATTCTTCTGAAATTTAAGCAACTCAACTTTATTTGTTTCTTCTGAGCGACAAAGTTTAGTACATTTTTTCTATAAAAAAAAGTTAAACTTTTCTTAATTAGATTTTAACTATCATCTCAGTTCAAGTTTTGTTCTACCAAAAATCTTTATAAATTTTCTTTATAAAATAGATTCCATAACCAATAATAAAAATATTTATTTTAATTCTTTAATTCATGGCCAAGTTCGATCTCAGAGTTCAAAGAGTTCTGTTTATAGAATAAATGTAATTAAGGCAGTTTATCGTCGTGCATTGCAATTGAATTATGCGTTAGTTATTGAATTGAATTTTCCCCCAATTGTCGTCGTTATGCTCTTCTGTCTTCTGTCGGGTTTTTTGCATTCAATTCAATATTTGATTACAAATATAATTCAAGAAAATAAAAAAAAGCACTTGGCTGCATGTCAAGCAATCAAGTTTCTACAGCTGCGGGCGACCCGCTGAGAGAGAGAGAGAGAGAGAGAACTGAGAAGAGCTGTGAGTGGGAAGCGAGTCACTTTTGCTCTGCTCCGCTTTCACTTGATTGCCCTGACCGACAGCCCACTTGAAAGGGTTCTCAGGGGTTCTCAGGGACTGGGATTGAGGGACTGGGGGAGGAGGGGTTCCTCAGTGTTCCTCAGTGGATTTTGTGGTTGCTTTCTCGTGGCAATTGAAATGACACGCGCGGCGCGTTTTGTGCGGCAATTAATGCTTCAATTTAATTAAATGCATTTCCTAAGCTCTCCAGAGTGAGTGCTTTGTGAGTGTGTGCGTGTGTGCGTGAGTGTGTCCGTGAGTGTGAGTGCATTCAAACATGTGAAGCATTCATAAGCATTTAATTGCATTCAAGTTGCAAGTGGATCGATCGGACCAATCATTTCATATCCAAACGATAATTGATTTGTGCTCCGCAACACTCGACTTTCTTCCTCTTCTAGCCTCTATCCGCTAATTGATAAACTAAGTGGCAAGCGGCAAGTGCCAAGTGGCAAGTGCCAAGTGGCATAAAATCGTCCCTAGCTAGTCTCTCAATCCATCGATGGACTCGCTTCGAGTTCAGAATTCGGTTAACCAACAAAATTCCAAACGCTCTCTGAGATCATTAAAACTGTTTTTATGGACTTGCTGCCTTCGTCTGCTTCAACTTCCACTTCCCCTTCCCCTTCTACTTACCTCCTCCCTCCCCATTGACTGTCGCTGGCTCCACTCGATGCAATGCCTCAAGATTTATGGCCCAGCGGCGCTCTATGACCAGATTTATGTTCGACAAACATTTTTTCTTACCCTCACTACTGACTCTATGCTCTACGCACTAACTTGAACCGAAAGTGCTTCTATTTTGTCATGAAAGTGCGCCATATTTATATATTTTTTGGGTATTCCTTTAAGATTAGAAAGAATTGGACAATACATATATTTTTTGTATTCCCTTAAGATTAAAACAAAAAATGGAGCGACTTCTATATTCCTTAAGATTAGAAAGAATTGAACATCACATATATTTTTTGTATTCCTTCAGATTAAAAAGACTTGGGAGTAATAATATTGTATTCGAAAATTTTATTGTACATTTCGGAAGTTAAAACATTTTTTGAAGAAAATTTCTATTATATTTCTTAACATTAGAAAAGCTTGAAGAAAGTCTTGTACCTCAAAAAGAGTTTATCTGCTTTTCTTAATTGAAATATTTCTTATAATACAATTCTTGGAAACTACAATCTAAAAATTAGTATTATTGTTCTTAACATTAGAAAAGCTTGAAGAAACTCTTTAAGCTAAAAAAAACGTATCTACTTTTTATAACTTAAATATTCCCTATAATAATAAACTGTATTCTAAGTTGTTCTATAATACGAAGTTCTTAACTTTCTCAGCTATGTAGAGTGTTTAAAATTCTTGAAAATTACAAATTCTTTTTAAAGAAATAATACAATTTATAAAATTTAAATCGAATTAAAATTTCAAAAACTTGAAGAAATTTCACAATTTTAAATATTTCATTTCATAAATTTTTCTTTTGCTTTTCTTGAAGTTGTTAGTATTCCTTATAATAAACAACTTTTCTTTAAGTTGTTACGAAGATATTTCCAATTGTTCTTAACTCCCCCAACTGTGTAGAGTATTTAAAATTCATCAGCTTCACATATTGAATTTCTTCGTCATGTTATTTGTGCTGTGCTCTTTATTTCATTACCAAATCTTGCAAGTTGACAAGAAACTAAACATGCTAAATGAGCAGCGAACCAAACGAGATGAGGCTTTGGCCAAGTCAAGTCGAGTCAGGTCTAGTCGAAATTGAAGTTGAAGTCGAAGTCAAGTCAGATCAGGGCAACTTTTGGGGGCAGGCAAAGCAAATAACTGAGCGAGATTTACATGAACGTGACACGAGGGGGCAATAAAACGACTGGAAGTCTGTGATTAGGCAATGCAACAGCAGCAGCAGCTGGAAGACGGAGAAGGGAGACGGAAGATGGAAGATGGGAATGCGGCAGAGTGTCAACAATAAGTGGCAACAAACGAGATGACCAAACAAGCAAGCAACACGAGGGGGAATCAGTCTCAGTCTGATTCTCTCTCTCTCTCTCTCTCTCTTTCTCTCCCTCTCTCTCTCTCTCTCTTTCACTGAACCAGTTCTGAGATCTGCGATTTTATTGATGGTTCAGTGGGTGTGCATTGAGATATTCCAAAGTTATTAAATTCACCATGATTGCTCCATAAACCTGATGATGTGCAACAGACTTAAGGGGATTTGAAAGCTAACTCTTACGATGGTATTTTTGAAGAAAAGTCTTACGTTGAAAGCATTATGAGCTGTTTAGTGTTTGGAACTAGTTCTGGGTCTTTTCTTTCTGTCTTTATTTATCATATTGAATTTCTTATAATATTTTGATTTGAATAGTTTTCTTTGAATTCCATGTGTTGAGCTTTGTTTAGAACTAGTTCTATGTTTTCTTGACTTTAATTTCTTTTATTACATTTTGGAACTATTTCTTTGTTTTTTTCATGCTTTTCATTCTTACACAACATTTAATATAATAGTCATTTATAAATTGTATTTAAATATCTTTTTTATTATAGTAACTATTATATCTAGATAGATACAACATCAACAAAAGAATTCAATAGAGTTCAGCTTAAGAACTTCTAGTTTTTTTCCTTCTGTCGTTTTTGGATTTCAAAATATTCATCGTTTACAGCTCCTGACTTTAAATGCTTTATAGGGTTTCTCTGTCTATATATTTACTTCTGATTTTCGAATTTTTTAAATTCTGTATTTCGATATAAATAGTTGGTTGGAATTCCATTTGTTGAGCTTTATCTTAGAACTAGTTCTATGTGTTCTTGGCTTTACTTTCTTTTGCTATATTTAGTTCTTGAGATATTTAAATATTAGTAAATATTTAAATAGTTTCCTTTGAATACACTTTGCTTAAGTTCCATTAACGAGCAGCTTACTCACTTCTTACTTTTTCATACATTTATTATATTTATTTTAATAGTCATTTATAAACTAACTATTATAAAATATCTATCTATACTCAATAGACTTCCTTCTGCTCAAGTTCAGTCTAAGAACTACTAGTTCTTTTCATTCTGTAGTTTTTGAAGAAGGTTCAGATCTAGTATTCTCAGAGTTACTCTCAATCTTTTGTTGCCACTCACAACTCACTTGACTTCTAGATGCTTTGGAGCTTTGCTCGCTGACTTTGCTGGTTTCGGCAATTGGTCAAAGCTCATTGGAAAGCCGTTTTGGTGAAAACACTTTAATGGCCAGCACTTGCAGGCAGGTCGTAAAAAAAGAAACTAAAGAAAAGACCAGTGTTGAGCAATGCGAGGCGGCCAAGTGTCAATTGAGAGGCGACAACAGAGCAAAACGACAGCGTGGACCTGCCCTCAACAGTTGTTGTTGCAGCTGCTGGATGGGGCAGTAAACATTGCAATGTGTTGCAACGTGTAGGTGCCACACTTAATGGCGACCATAAACTTACAACTGCTGCTGTTGAGGATAATGAAGTTGCATGTTAACACTGTGCAACGTGGGTGAAGCCCATTCCCATTAGCCACATCTCTTAACGTGTTGACGCGCCCAGTTACAGCCAACTTGCAACCAGCTGTCTGTCTCTCTCTCCCTCTCATACTTCCTCAAGTAATTTTGTTTTTGGCAAGCCCAAGACAAAAGAGAAAGAAACAGAATCGCGAGGTGCATTGAACTGCCACCTACAGAAATCGAAATCGAAATTCGCAATCCATTTGATTGCCAGCCATGCCTAATCGAATCGCGTGTAATGCCGATCCCTCCTTCCTTCCCTCCCTTCCCCCTTCCTCCCTCCTTTAGTCATCCATTTACAGTCCCGAAATGCCCTGCAGCAAATTGCAGGCCAAATTGCAGCAGTTGGTAATTAGCTTTTCATGCCAAACACAATTTGCCAGCCTCATGACTTTTCAGCACCTGAGAATCGAAACAACAGCACAAAACTAAGACAGACCATTCACTATAATAATTTCAGTAGCTATACAAGTATTTCATGATCGAAGCATTGCACGATCAAAACGATCATAAAGCACTTTTGTGGGAGCTTTTGAAAGCACATGAAGCACAATGAACTTCAACAAAGAAAGCTGTAAGCAGCAACTTTAGTAAAACTAAATCGTTAAGAGGTTTAACTCTGCTATCAAATTAATGAATTTATTAGGCTGTCATTTCATAAAAAGAAAGAACTTATTAAAATTAAGAATAAAATCTTAAATCAAGCTTGTTTGTATGTCAAAATTGAACCAAGATTTACTCTAAAATCAAGATCGAAAATATACAACAAATTTAGATTGCTCAATCTTGAAATCTAAGATTATAATCTTGTTTCAAGAATGGAAAAATCTTTAAATTGAACCAAGGAAAAAAATCTTAAAATAAAACAAACATATAGGCTAGATTTTTTTAGTGTTGTTCTTCCCTTAAGCTTTCTTCGAAGCTGCTAAATAAAGCTCTAAAGTGCATTAGAAAAGCTGTCAAAAGCTTTAAGACGTGTTCAGTAAAACACTTTAATTTTTGCATAAAAAGTTATTATTATTATTCGCATCTCTAATTTATTGCTTTTCATCTGCTCTTTTCAGGTTGCTTGTGGGCGCACCCTTGGATCGAAATTTACAGCCAAATACGAATCAATCGGGAGCTTTATACAAATGTCCCATATCGACGAAATTTTACGATTGTGAACAGGTCATAACCGATGGTCGACGATGTAAGTACAAATATCAAAAGTATTTACAAATTACAACTAAATTATGATAAAATAGAGAGAGACTTTAAGTATTTAGCACTACGTATATAATTAAATGGTATTTAATTTAATGAATTTCTAGTCTTAATTTGTAACTTAATTTAATGATTAAAATGTTGCCATCTTTTAAGTGTGCTTTACTAAAGTTCTTACACAAAATAATCCATAAATAGAAACCAAAGGAAGGAAACTCTTTAAACCTAGTTAATAATCATTAAACTCTTCAAGGTGATAGTTAATTATTTTAATTTAAAATCAGTTATAAAATAAAAATCAATAAAAATTTTACTTTAAACGAAGCTAACTTAAAATCTAAGACAGCTTTTGATTTGTGACTAACCTAATAAATAATAATTTTATCTAAGATACTTAAAAATATATATTGAATTGAATTTCTAGACTTATAATTTTTCAAAAACAGAAAAAAAAAATATAATTTTCCTCATTTTATTGCGTTAGTATTCGATTGTATATAAAAAATATTGCTGTACAAAGAGAACTGTGACTAAAAATATCTTTTAACACTCTAAGTGTTTTCTTCCTTCTAGTATTTCTTACTATAGTTTATCTTATTATTACATATATGCATACACAACTATTATTATTGTATAGATATATTGAATATTTAGCATATATTTATGCTAAACACAATTGATCAATTGTTTTTTATAATTTTTTATCTTTTTTCTTTATTTTTGTTTTCGTTCTCTTCTTTACGCAAACAACCCCCTCCAAAACAAAACAATATATATATTTAAATATAATATATTTATATATTCGGTGCGCATATGGAAAACTTATTTATCTTCCCTACCAAAAAATCAAAAAAAAAAAAATACGAAACAAAATTATTGACCAACTATTTTCGAAACGACAAACAAATTTAAAAAAAATCAAAAAACGAATTTATCATTTAGCAAACGGATCTTATGAACCTTGTAAGTGATATGGGTGCTTTATTTGTTGTTGTTTTTGCCTAATACACAATTTGAGCATTTCATTTTTAAATAAAAAACTTACTAGTATTATTATTATTATGATTTGCATTCGCGCTTGAAAATCTCACAAACAAAATATACGCTATACGATTTAACCCACTGCAAATGCAACGCATTCGATAGTTTTGTACTATCGATAACAATTCACCACGCGATCGAATGAAATTGGCTAATCTCTTGTTTAAATGCACCCGGCACATTATAAATAAATACTCACTCTCACAATTTGTACATAACTAAACGATAACTGTTATCGATAAATGGCAAAACATACATATTTATGTACATATATCGCATGGCTCTTTGATCGCCATTTTGTTATAAAATGCATGCGCAAATACAAAATGCAGCACTGCTCACACATATGTAAATAATATCTCTCTCTTTCTTTCACTCTTTAGCTTTAATTTTAATATACATATACATATATGTATATAATTATTGTATCTACAAGTATGTTTAACTACTAGCATATTAATATCGTATCTTTTTTTAACGTATCTTAACTAATTACTTAATTCTTAAGTTGACACGCTTCTCACTCGACATTGACTTTGACTTTAACTTCAAGTTCAACTTCGACTTCGACTTTGTAATTAACTAGATCATTGTCTAAAATCATCGCCTGGTATTCTTCTTCTTTTTCGCGACCGTTTAGAATCGCGATCTTGTTCTGAATGAAGGTTAAGAGCCTCTTTGGAATTTCAGTTTTGAGTTTGCTATTTTGACTTTGTCTTTTCTTTTTCTCTGTCTCTGTGCTAATAACTTGTTTGCCATTGACCTGTAAAGACAACAAAAAAAAAAAAAAAAAAAAACTGAATTTGTAACTGACATTTTGTAGTGAAAATGTTCAACAATGAGTAGAGTGACTTTTCCAGTAAGGTGCAGCCCACTTAAGAGCTAAAGACTATGTTATTTAATGTTAATAATCCTCCTCCTTTTATTTGAAATGGCAACGGTAATTTGAATAACTCTTTTTCACTATTCAAATAGTTGACAAATTCCATTTAACATTTGGCATTTGTTGCCTATAGCTGGGGAGCAATTCTGAATGTTAGACATTTGGGAATAAAATATCAATAGGGAATTTCATTTTACTTCCTCGGAATAAACTACAGAAATATAGTATTATAGAAATTTTTGAATAGTTCATTCACTTTCATTTTCCATTTGCATGTTAAAATTTAATAGTAATTTAATCGATAAGCGCAATTGAGATAAGCTTAAGATTTACAGCATTGCCACTTAATTTGATACGGCGTTGCCACTCAGTTTTCAAAAGCGGCTTATTAGATCATAATTAAGAGATTTGCTGCTGCTGCTTAAACATGTTATATTAATAGTTTAGCCTGCATTAGTTTGTCGTCGTTTTTGTTATTGGGGAATTTTTGTGTTTTCTCTTCTCTCCGCTTCGCCTCGCCTAATTAGCAAAACACTTTTGTAGCTATAGCTATATAGTAACTATAGTTACTTTTGCTTTTATCAGTTGTAGGGCATTTCCTACGCTGACTTTTTAGCGGAATTGACGCCAGCGTTAGCAGCGACAGCGACGTCGACTGCAGCTGCAGCTTGCGCTCTCTCTCCCTCTCTGGTGTGAAAGAAGAATTCTCATTCTCCATTTGGCGACTCATTTAGCATTAATTATAGCATTGCTCATAGCTGCGCTGCTGCTGTTGTCGAGATGTAAATTCGCTTGCAGCAACAGCAACATCAACAGCTGTGTCCCAGTCAACGTCCCGCCCCGCCCCGTCACTCCCCTCCCTGCCTAGCCCAACTGCGCTGCTTTATGGGCTGGTCGCATTCCAAACGTTTGCGAACCCGGCGAGTGTGCCCGTTTTTTTTTTTTTGTTTTCGTTGTTTGTTGTTTTTGTTATTTGTGGCCTTTGCTATTGGTAACGCGACAATCAGAGCGTGTTGCTGCTACACACACACACACACACAAACACAACACGCATACATATGACTGCCACTGCCACGGCGCCCCACAGTTTGTCGCAACACAGAACGTGACAAATTTCACAAAATGCACAGCAACAACACCAACAACAACAGCAACAAACAACTGTGGCAAAAGCATAAAAATAACATTCGACTGCAAAACGCAAATTTGTGTGGCATGAAGAAATTCTTGCGAAGACTGCGTGTCGTCTCAAATTGTTGTCGCACATTCCATTTGCCCAATGCCTACGACAATATCTCTCCCCTTTCTCCCCCCTCTCGCTCTTTCAATGTCAAACAGGCGTCGCAGAAAGTGCAAAGTTCATTGGGCCTTGGCCAACAAGAGACGCACTCCACACATACATGCATTATAATATGTATAAACAGCGTGTGAACACATACTCTCACACACACACAGCAGCTGCAGCTGCGCAATGCATTGAGTGAAAAAAACGCGTGGGCCGCAGGCGCGACTTTCACTTTGCGCGTTTTAAAACGCGTCTCAGCCTCGTGCCTGCCAGAATCAGCCCACGTGATGTGTGTGTGTGTGTGTGTGTGTGTGTGTGATAAAAGCTCACCTCTCACTCAAGGCAGCCAATCTACTCCTCCACTCCTCACTCCTCACTGCTCACTCTCTTTGGGCTTTTTCTAAAGCGCTGCGGGCACACTGCAATAAACATTTATCATATTTCAACACTTTGATGCTTTAAAATGCATTTAAATCAATTTCGTTACGTTTCACACATATGCACTCGCTCTCTCTCTCCTTCTCTCACTCGTTCTTTCATGCATGCAAAGCCGCCGTCGTCTAAGCAGGCACAAACGACAATAACAACAACAACATGAACGCTAGCAGCGACGCCAACGTCAACGTCAGTTGATGATGCTGCTGCTGCTGCTGTTCGTGTGTGTCTGCATTCTATCAAAAAGTTGACGGCGATGCTGCCAGCGCTTTCCATTTTGTTTTCTTCTACGCTACATGCAAATTACTTGCAAACAGGGTATGAGCAATCGTGTAGCAGCAAGTTCATAAAATAGCAATTTAGCAGCACTTTCGGTTAATTAATTTGTTGCAGCTAAACGATTATTACTCAACTAAGCCGCGATTGTTTTTGTATGTGCAAGCTTTGTCGAACAATGTGGCAACGCCACGCTTCGTTTAGTTAAGCAAACCGCATGGCTCAATTTTAATAGTAAAAATATTAAAATTGAAAAGCATGATATGGAATATTTGTGAATGTGTTAGCGTGGTAAGTGATAGTCGATCATTTGCATGAGCTTGCTTAACACTTTCTTCATGCATCGTTTAAACGAACATTTTCGTTGCACTTGTTGCTGCTTTTGCTTTCTGCTTTTTTGCCTGGTTCCTGTTCCTGTTCTTTCTGTCTTTTTGGTGCTCCACATGTGCACATGTGCTCCACAACATCTAAAAGTAGAGCGACAGCCAAGGCCCCCGCCCCCTCTTTCTCCAGAGTTTCTGAGAACTACAGTCTCTCATATGTGCATGAAATTTTCTTGGATATATGTAAAAGGGTATTCAATATGTATGTATGTATTGATGCAGCTGAAGCTGTGTAGGGTATATTTGTCGCATGTTTTTGTTTTTGTTGTTGTTGTTGTGGATGATATTTTGTATTAATTTCGTGGGTGTTAGCAGAAACTGCCGCTGTTAGCTGATGAACGATGCTGTTAATTAACAGATGTTAAGAGCAATCGACATTTGCATTAGTTTTGTATTCTCTTTCGGTGTTGCTCGCTGTAAATAATGTAAATTTTGTGCCAGGTTTGTTAGTGTTGTAATTTTTTATCTAATTGTACATATTAATTTTACAAAAAAACCATATTTACATACTGTTTATATTTATTTTGAAATACATATTATCACCAATTGTTGTTATTGATGTTGTTGTTGTTGTTGTTGTTGCTGTTGATGATGATTATGATTATGATGTTGTCACTGTTGCGACACACACAAACACACATACAGTATGTCAAGAAACTCTTTACACATTGAAAAAAACACATATTTTTTGACTTTGCATGCAAAAATAACGCCTTTAGCTATTATTTTTCAATATTTTTTTTAATGCAGATCTATTATTTAGCAAATTTCAAATAAGGATGTACAAAAATAAAAACAATACAACGAAAACAAAAATTTTAAATCAACAAAATATGAGTTTACACATTTTTGACACTGTCAAGAAAGTGTTTACACACTTTAGTTTTCGATTCTGTTTTGTTCTATTTTCGAAAAAAACTGTACTTTATTGTTAACTACCCTTCTGCACTATTCGCTATTTTTGCATTCCTTTTCATTCAATTGCGAAATCTTGCTACGCACTTGTCAAAAGTTGATTTTTAAATTATTTGACATGCCTGGAGCTAGATTGACTTATGAAGTTACCCAATTGACTGATTATAGTCACCAAATTGAAAAATCAGTAGCTTAGCTAGTGGAGCTTATTGGGGTATCCCAAAAAATAATTTATAATGCTCCATATCGAGCCGAAAATGAAGACAAACTGCAAGCAAAGTGTGGAAATGGTCGAAAAATGGATATTCACGAGCGAGCATACCGCCTTATTATGGGCATGGTTCGTCAAAACCCCCAAATTTTGATCAGAACCCACGCCAAGGAGTTGGAAGAAGGGTGTGACACGGTCAATTCAAATTAAACCGTCCGGCAACTAATTCTGCGGAACAAATACTCTTCAACCGTTACAACGGTTGCGCGTAAGAAACCGCTGCTTTCGAAAGTAAATGTTGAAAACGCTTAAATTTTGGCTTTTAACATGAGAATCACGCCGGACAACTATTGGGATGACGTCGTATTCTATGTCCAAACCAAAAAAATGCTATACTACAATGATGGACCAACTAGAGTATGCCACAAGCCGTTAACAGCCTTACATCAGCGCAACATCATTCTGACTGTAAATTTGGGAAAATAGTATTTGTTCCGCAGAATTAGTTGCCGGACGGTTTAATTTGAATTGACCGTGTCACACCCTTCTTCCAACTCCTTGGCGTGGGTTCTGATCAAAATTTGGGGGTTTTGACGAACCATGCCCATAATAAGGCGGTATGCTCGCTCGTGAATATCCATTTTTCGACCATTTCCACACTTTGCTTGCAGTTTGTCTTCATTTTCGGCTCGATATGGAGCATTATAAATTATTTTTGGGATACCCCAATAAGCTCCACTAGCTAAGCTACTGATTTTTCAATTTGGTGACTATAATCAGTCAATTGGGTAACTTCATAAGTCAATCTAGCTCCAGGCATGTCAAATAATTTAAAAATCAACTTTTGACAAGTGCGTAGCAAGATTTCGCAATTGAATGAAAAGGAATGCAAAAATAGCGAATAGTGCAGAAGGGTAGTTAACAATAAAGTACAGTTTTTTCGAAAATAGAACAAAACAGAATCGAAAACTAAAGTGTGTAAACACTTTCTTGACAGTGTCAAAAATGTGTAAACTCATATTTTGTTGATTTAAAATTTTTGTTTGCGTTGTATTGTTTTTATTTTTGTACATACTTATTTCAAATTTGCTAAATAATAGATCTGCATTAAAAAATATTGAATAATAATAGCAAAAGGCGTTATTTTTGCATGCAAAGTCAAAAAAAATGTGTTTTTTTCAGTGTGTAAAGAGTTTCTTGACATACTGTACACACACACACCCGCACATTACATACACATATAAACTTTAGTCACACTGTTTGCTAACAAGAAACCAACTCCGTACTTTTTGCACTTTTCTCTTTCACCAATCCACTACTGGCCACCATCTATAGCCTTTGAATTAGATGATGAGTTAATCGAACCAGCTGACGACGAGATCAAGGAGGGACAATGGATGGGAGTGACAGTGCGTTCTCAAGGTCTAGGTGGAAAGGTAAGAACACTCACATACACAAACATACTTATGAAATAATATCGATAACCCATTTGCAATCGATGATCAATAACTTGCAGGTGCTCGTCTGTGCGCATCGATATGTGACAGTTGTGAATGAGAATCGCTATGGACAAGGTCTCTGCTATGTGCTGGACAACGAACTAAACTTCGAAGACTCCTACGAACCATGCAAAGGACGCCCCGTTACTAGGTAAGCTCGATAGCTATCTCTGAATGCCATTAATATTTTGTAGTGTTCTTTTCCGATTGAGTTATGCTTTTTCTTTTGGGGTTTACGAATATTTTAGGGGGTTGAATTATGATTCGGACAAATTATGGCCTCTGACGACAAAGTGTTATCGGGCTGTAAATTATGATGTGGTGGAAGCGTAGAACCGAAAGAGGGAATATGTCGTGAATGAATCAATTAGAAATGCTAAATCAGGCAATAAGGGAAAAAGTGTCAAGGTGAAGTATTTGAAAATTGGGGGGAAACAACAATAACTTTCCCTAGGGTAGGTTGGGACATGACGCGTGTCTAACTTCAGTTTAGGCCAATTAGCATGCAGCATGTGTGTTTTTTTATCAAATGTGATGGCAGGAGAAGGCTATGGAAGAGAGAGAGGAGAAAGGGCAAAAGAGAAAGGGAAAGGGATGTGGCAGTGCCTGGAGTAGCTGGTCAGGTGTGACAGCGATGACGTCGTCGTCGTCGTTGTCGTTGTCGTTGCAGGCAACGAACGCATGTCATAAAGTGAAATTTTAATTTATTTAAATGTCAGCAGTCATTGAAGGAGGAAAGGGAAACGGTGAGTGAATGTGTGTGTGGGAGAGGATGACGGTGTAAATAGGGTCGCACCGCACCCAAAAAGCGCTCACCGAAAACAAAGACCTTCCAGTGGGATGACGTGAGTGTGTGTGGGCCAGGAAACAGGACACACAAAAAAGCACTCGGTGTTGCGGACTGCGGCATCCGTAGACATGGACTTGGACATGCAATTTTTCATTGCGCTGGCATCGCGTGTGTGTCCCGTTCCTCCATGCTCCTTTCCTCATTCCACACGCTTCCACATTATCTTGCCTGCCCTTAACTGACCCTGGACTCATTCGTTTATGTCAAAATTACGTTGCAGGCAACACGAGGACTACGGTTTCTGTCAGGCGGGCACATCGGGAGCCCTGCTCGATGACAATTCCTTGGTCATGGGCTCCCCGGGACCTTTCACGTGGCGCGGCGCCATCTTTGTGACGGAAGTCGGGGGCGACTATCTGACGCGAGACAAGTTTGTGTACTACAGTGAGCATCAGGACGCCAGTTCTCCGGTGGACAAGTACAGCTATCTAGGCATGGCTGTGACAGGCGGACGCTACTTCAGCGAGAATATGTCCTATGCATCGGGTGCACCTCGCTCTAATGGCCATGGTCAGGTGGTAATCTTCGATAAGACGAACACAAATCCCATTCCCGTGCACATGATCATCGATGGCGAGCAGTTTGGCTCGAGTTTTGGCTATGAACTGATCACAGCGGATATCAATGGTGATCACCAGCCCGATCTCTTGGTTGCCGCTCCGTTCTACTTCTCGAAAACCGAAGGCGGCGCTGTCTACGTGTTCCAGAACGGCGGCAACAGTCTACCACAGAAACCCACACTGAAGCTAACCGGAGCGCTTGAGAGTCGCTTTGGCTATGCGCTGGCAAACATCGGGGATCTGAACAAGGATGGCTGCGAGGATATTGCAATCGGTTCACCATACGAAGGCAATGGCGTCGTCTCCATTTATTTGGGCTCGCGCACCGGTCTTAACGAGAAGCCATCCCAGCGCATTCTGGCCTCGGAGCTGGGCCGCAATTTGCCGCAACCGATCAAGAATTTTGGCATCTCGTTGGCCGGCAACACGGATCTCGATGGTAACTCGTACATGGATTTGCTTGTCGGTGCACCGCCTGCGGCTGTTGTCCTCCTCGCCCGTCCCATCATCAACATACAGACAACGTATCGGAGCGTGGAGATGCGCAACATTGATCCGAATCGTGCTGGTTGTCGCAACGATGTCTCCACGAATCTGACGTGCTTCACATTCGAGGCCTGTTGCAGCATTGATCCTCACGAACAGGTGAGCACAAGGATCAATCTGACGTACACCGTGGAGGCGGAAACCTTTGAGCATCACAAGAAATTCTCGCGTGTCTTCTTCGATCGCGACAACAAGCGCAGCAATGTGATGAATCGTTCCGTTCCCGTGCGAACCGATGGCAGACTGGAGTGTCAAATGGTCACCGGTTACATCAAGGCCAACACTCGGGATATTCAGACGCCCATACGCTTTCGTCTCGACTATAAGCTGGAGGAACAGGAACTGGCGAGCTCGCCGTTAACCCGACTTAATCCCATACTGGATCAGACGCAGGCGTACATTGAGTTCGAGGCCACATTCCAGAAGGACTGTGGCGACGACGATCTCTGCGAGAGCGATCTGCGACTGCGCGCGGATCCTAATCTGCAGGCTGAGGGTGAGTACGAATAACTGAGTAGATAGGCAGAATAGAAAAAGAAATCCTGCAGACAGTCTTAGAGCTATTCAAGAGAGAAAGGAATTTCCCATTAAACATAACTTCTTTTACAGATGGCAAATATGATTTCATACTGGGCAACAAGACGGAACTGGAAGTCACGGTGGACGTGAGCAATTTTGCGGACTCGGCATACGAGGCACAACTATTCATCGAGCACCAGGCGAGTGTCTCCTACATTGCCACCAAGAAACCGGTAAGTCAATCGATTCTCCCCGAAGGTGTACTTTATAATCTCACCCTAATCTCTCATTCTCCATTTAGACAAATGCCACTTGCAACAGCTTTAATACAACGCTTGTGGCATGCAGCCTGGGCAATCCGATGTTGCGTGGCACAACTACATCGGTGACCATACGCTTTGATCCAAATAGCCTGAAAAGGGAGGAGAAGAACATTGTGTTCCACATCTTTGCCAACACCACCTCAAAGCTGGTGGGCAAAGAGGTGCCCGAGCGTCATCTCGTACTCAAGGTGGTGCGACGTGCGGAGATGACATTGCGTGGTTGGGTAAATCCCGAACAGAGCTTCTACAGTGGCGCCTCCAAGCTGCAGGATTCACCCATGGAACTGGATCATGTCGGTTCACCGCTCGTCCACACGTACTCCATCTTCAACGAGGGCCCTTCGGCGGCGCCCAAAGTGCAATTGGATATCTATCTGCCGTTGACGCTCGATCGTGGCGATGGGCTGGAGTTGCAAGGTGGCACCAAAGACAAGTATCTGCAGTATCTGGAGAAGGCGCCCATCATTGAGACCGGTCAGGGCGCCTGTACGGTGGCTCCCGAGTATGTGAATCCCCTGAAGTTGGCCTCGAAGACGTCGGACAATTTGCGCAGTGCTTCGTATCTAAGTGCACCCGCTTCGCTGATGAAGTGGCCACAGCATCGCCAACAGCCGACGGCACATCAGATGCGTCTGAATAGATCACAGACTCACACGCACGAGTCGGTGACGAGTCAACAGCACTGGAGCGAGCAAAAGAAGACTAACCAGGAGACGGCACGAGCTAATCGCTTGCGTCGCGGCACAATCGGAAGCGTGGTGCGACTTGAGCGCTTCATGGATGGTCGTGAGGCAGGCAGCGTGAAGGGCAAGAAACAACAGATTGTGGAGCTCAATTGCGACAAGCTGACGGCGCACTGCATCAAAATACAGTGTGAGTTCTATGACATGCCCGCTAAGACAGAGGCACAGGTCATACTCAATGTGCGACTGTGGAACTCGACGCTGGTTGCGGAATATCCCCGTGTCGATCTGGTGCGCATCATGTCCACGGCGAATGTCAAGATACCCGCCGACTTTGGCGTCGAGCAGCTAGAGACCAACGACAAGATACTGGTAAGTTTTGTAGTACCTAATATCAAGTCAATCCTTACACTCCTTACACTCTCTTCCTATTTTGCAGGTGGAGACACGCGCCTATCCGGAGTTGCTCGATCAACAGCGGGAAACATACACGCCGCTGTGGATCATTGTGTTGGCCGTGCTCGGAGGCCTTGTGCTGCTCGCTCTCTTCACGTACGCGATGTGGAAGTGCGGCTTCTTCAAGCGCAAACGTCCCACGGATCCCACGCTCAGTGGCAATTTGGAGAAGATGAACGAGGAGAAACCCTTCTTGGCGGCAAAGAGCAGCCACAATGTTTTCTAACAAGAGGGTACCGTCGGCTGGGATTTGGTGCGACGCAGCAGGAAGCGCAACAGGCTCCGGCAACTGCTGTTGCTCCATCAGCAGCCACATGATTATCGGCGTCATCAACATCATCAGCATCGCCACAACAACAATAACAGCAGCAGCCAGGATGAAGATGAACTGGATTTCGATGTGCGCGATTTGACGCCGCCGCCGCCGCCACTGAGCATCATCAGCTGGGGCAACGATGGCTATTATCAAGCCAGCGCCGCCTGGTGGGGACACATGTGAGGAGAGGAGGAAGACCAACAGCAGCACCTCGAGCTGGAGCAGACACAGTTTCTGGTTGTGGGACTTTCAATGTGCCATTCATGTTTACTTAAGTTGGACATATCGATGGGCATCCCTAACACTGATCGCCTATTCATATATATACATCAGCTAACGAGAACCGCTGACAACATCGTCCGTTTAACTCTTAAACACTTAGTTTTATGTACCTAGATTTTATTTATTGAGGGGCTACGACCAAAAGTCATCTCATTGCAAACAAAATCACACAATCGCAAGTGGAGGATGAACTCGAACTCCGAATTGGGAGAATTCTGTGTGTTGCCCTCTCACTTGCACTGACGCAGTGTGAGCGAGACAGACGCATTTCGAATACCTTTCTCCCCTTTTCTTCATTTTTTTTTAACATTTGGAAATACCAAAAAAAAACAATGTACATATGAATTGAAATCTTTAGCAAGTTGTGTCATCTATTTTTTTTTTTATTAGAGAAAAGCGAGCCCTCAGTTTTGTATCATATTTTTGTTATTTATACTATAATATGATGTATATGTACATGTGGAAAGTGTATGTGTGTGTTTTAACGAGCTTGATTCCGAATTATTTAATATGTAAACTTATATTAACTGTAATTCTATTTGTAATTTAAATTACGCGTAATTAAGTTTAGAAACGCTCGAAGCTTACACAATTTTAAATAGTACTTCACTGCCACTAACGAATATATATTCGTATATATATTCTTACAGTTAAATTCGAAATCATTCTATCGAAAATGAGGCAATAGGAATTTTCAAATAACTCCAAATTCGAACGGAAAGTATTAACACATCTTTCACCTAATACCTTATAATAATAAATATGAATAGAGATATCCAAGAGATATACAAGTATATAGTGCAATGCTTCGATTCTATCTAATTTTTTTTCTAATTTTAATCTTTAACTTATAATATACAAAAAAAAAAAAAAACAAAGAAAATATGAAAAATGTAGAAATTTAAAATGAAAAAATGTGTCTTTTAGATATTTACTGTTGCGATTAACGTAAGTCATTTCATCATATTTCTCTTATCCGTATATATCCTTTTTACATTTTAGCTGTAAATAATCTTAGTTTTGTATTAGATAATTTAAGCAGTTGTAAATAGCTTTCATAATTTAATAATTATAATTCCTTTTCCATTAAAATACATTATTCATTTTTAATTTTTTGTAAACAACAAAGTTGCAAGGACTTTTTTGCCCATTATCCTTAGGGATAACGAAAGGATGGACTTTTTAGTAATTAAAACAAAAAGGACTCGATATGCTTTCAAGGATTTTAGGTATATTACAAAAAACTGTACCGAAAGTCCGCTCTATCCGGCCATTTAAAGAGCGTTCGTGATGTCCTTTTCTACAAGGATAGCTCTTATGAATACAAACCGATGGACATTCCAAAACCAACGAATGTCCTTACAGGAGTCAAGATAAAAGGATTTTTTTGTTTGCAGAAAATAGCGTACATCTCAGTCATATCCTGTCTGATCCTTGCGAATCGTATGACAAACTATGCATAATGGCAAGCGTTATTATCCTGCCAAATTTCATTCCAATCGCCCTTGTGGTTCTCGAGTTATCCTGGAATTTGTGTTTCGGTCTGTTTCCTTTGGCTGAAAAATTAAAACTTTTTGATCCTTAGATAATCCCATACTTTTATGATGCCATTCGATGGAGGAGGTCCCTGCGAGCCTAGCAACATG
Source organism: Drosophila pallidifrons (assembly GCA_023558445.1). Classification (NCBI taxonomy): domain Eukaryota; kingdom Metazoa; phylum Arthropoda; class Insecta; order Diptera; family Drosophilidae; genus Drosophila; species Drosophila pallidifrons. The sequence goes on along the minus strand of CM042351.1, from coordinate 23,236,948 downwards.
CGTCCGTTGAAAATGTGGCAGGATATGACCGAGATATAGCATGTTTTCTGAAAAATACCCTCTTTGCATCCTCAAGGTATGCAATAAAAATTAAAATTAGTTTGGCGCTAAATTCAAATTTGATATGAACAATGTTCGTTACTTGAGGAATCCTGACGTATTCCAGTGAGCTAGTTGCCAAATGGTGCTTTTAACTGTGAGCTATCGATTGGCCAAAGGACATTCCGATCGTCCTTGTGGCTATCTAGCTATCGTGGAATTTCTGAGTTACGCCGTCTGCCTTCAGTAATTACAACAACAACTCGTCCACTCGATGCCGCTGCGAACGCCAAAAAGTGCCCAATCAGCAGGTGAAATACCAGGCGAACAGAAATCAGCAGCAAGTGAACACACTTTCTGGTTGAGTGGCGCCCTTTATCTATCGGCAGCCAGACAACTGCAGGAAGCGCCATCTATCAACAGCCAGAAAGCACAATCTATCAACAGCCAGAAAGCGCCGTCTACCGGCCTTTCGTAGGCACACCCTCAAAGTATGCAACAAAAGCTGACAAATTTATGCAGTGCGCGCGCCATTTGAAATTTAAAATGTTAAGAAAAACGAGAGCTGTTTTTTTTTTCTTTTATTTATTTTTGTAACGTTTTTATTTAATTGCTAATCAACTTAAAATTCGGCATAAACTAAATTTTTGTTTCTTCACATTGATGATTAAATTTGTAAATTAACTATATAAAAATACGCACACATAAATTAGTGTTTAATGGAAGCATAACTGTTTGTTTTTTTTTATCATTCATTCAACAAAATTCATAGTACAGTTAAAAATGTATGTATTTTTGTTTTTTATACGAATCTTGTTCAATTACATTTGTCTTTTTCGTTGTTTTTGTTGTTTTCTCTTTTGTACATAGTATTTAAATATATATGCGTGTATATATATGTATATATATAGGGATGTATGTATATGTATGTGTGTGTGTGTGTTTAATGCAATAGTTGTAAACTTTAAACGCAAATAAAAAGTATAAAAATAAAGAAACTGGCATACGCAAGACGAAGAAGAAAGCTCGATTGTTTATCGATAGTCGATAAAGCTGTTCGATTAAAGTTTTCAAGGGAAGACGTCAGGTAAATTTGGCGCGTAATTCATAAATGTTTTCATTACGTTTCGTTTCGATTTTTGTTGGGTTTTGTTTTGTTTTGTTTGTTGTACAAAAAGGAAGAGCAAATTTTGGGTCGAATCAAAACGCAGTTAAGAAATTAAATAGAAGAGAACTAAATATACATGTGTGTGTGTGTGTGTGTGTGTGTGAATATGTTTGTGTGTGTGTGTGTATAAAAATTAGAATGTAAACGTAACCTTCTTTTGTTTTCATTTTAAATACATACCAAAAAAATATATAATTATAAAAATAATAATAAGAATTAATAAAAATAATGCAAATAATATAATATAATAATAAATAATAAATATGCTGCTTGCACTTTTTCTTTTTTCTCATGTTTTTCGTTTTTCTCACACATTTTCAATAAACTTGTTTTTTTTTTTTTGTGGTTTTGTTTTTTCTTTTTGTTTTTTGTTTCACTTTTTCTTTCGGTATAAAATTATTGTTAAGGCACTTTGAGAATTTGATTTACCCCCATATTTTATCCATTTATCCTTTATCCATTTGTTCAGCTCGAATTTGACAACTGACATAAATAGTTATATAAAAAAAAAAAAACAATAATAAATAGAGAAATAATTAAATATTTGATTTAGATGGTTGATTGGTTCTTCTTCTTCTTTGTTGTTTGTTTGTTTGTCAATTGAATAGTTTTCGTAAGTTGTAAGTTGTCTCCATATATATGCGGATGAAGTATGTATATATATAGACAGATCGGTAGATTATATACTATAGTAGTATTTCTTGTTGTTTTATATATATATATATATGTTTTGTTGTTGTATATATATATGTATATGTATAGCTAGGGACTAATGTTTAAAGGCATCGCGTAAAAAATTGTTTACAAAGAATATAGAATATAATAATTTAATTAATTAGTTAAATTTGTTTTTAGTTGTTTAAGTTATCGCGTATTTAAGGCTCATGCAACACGCTTAATAATATTATTTAACACTGTACTCAGTTTTGCTGTTGTTGTTGTTACAAGAGAATCAGTGCAATCGATAGTCAAACCGATAGTCAAGATCAATCGATTTCACTTTACATTTTGTGTATAAATAGTTGTTGTTGTTGTTTTAAATATATTATCGTAATCATAGGCATAATTTATAATAATATAACTCTGCACCCGGTAGAAAGAAATGTTGCGAAAAAAAACGTAATAAATTACATAATTAACAAGAAAATTATCATTATTGTGCATATTCGGTACATACATTTAAATATCTGTATATATACACATATATGTATATATGTATATTATATATTCACTTCGCTTTTTCATATATACATATATATATAAAATTATCAATGGTCAAAAATGTGTGTGTATGCGCGTGTGTGTGTGTATGCGTGTGTGTGTGTGTGTTTGTTTCATAAATTATTAACATTAAATTGTTGTTGTTGTTGGTATGAAAATAAATTATGTTTTGTCAGCAAAAAAATAATGAAATCAATTTTCAATAAAAATAAAAAATAATAATAATAGTAATAAAAAAAAAATAACTAAAAAATTTGTATTGCTGTTGTGCTTGTTGTTGTTGTTGTTGTTGTGTTTACAGCAACTAACTGTAAGAGGTATATCAAAATCGTTTTTGCGCAGCTACAACTAACTATCGTTATCGTGTTATCGTTATCGTGTTATCGTTATCAAAAATCAACTGTATTTACACCACAAACACAAACAACTTTTGCTTTTCTTTTCATTCTTTTCATTGCATCGCATTTGTTTTCTTTCTGCTTCTGCTTCTTCTTCTACTCTTCTTCTTCTACTCATGTTTTTTTTATGTTTTTGTTGTTGTTGTTGGAAGACGCGCGACTCGAATAACAGTAAAAAGGCGCTGACTTGAGCTTAACTTAACTAAACTTAAGCTTAAATTGTGTGTGTGTGTTTGTGTGTGTGTGTGTGTGTGTGTAATTGGTTGCATATAAATATATCAAACAAAAGCGACAAAGTGCGAAAGAGAGAGGGAGAGGAAGTGAGGGAAGAGGAGGGGGGAATAGCTGCACAAATATCGGTTATCGATAGAAATGCAAAACGTTTTGAGCAAAATTGAGAGAGCGAACTCGTCGCTCGATAACATTATATCGATATCGATAGCGCTTGCACTTTGCTGTTTGGAGTGTGAGTGAGATGACAATAGAGGCAGAGCAATGCAAGCATTAGTTAACAGTGTGAGTGAGATGACAATAGTGCCATATGGCTGCCATAACAAAGAGAGAGTGAGGGAGAGGGAAAGAGTTTTAACAGGCGCGAAGTGAAGTTTGAAAAAGTTATGGTAAAAAGAAGGGTGTGGAGGGGGAGATGTGTGCTTGCCATAAAGAAGGTTGAAGTTGTTGTAGTTGAGATTGTTGTCGGTAGCAGTGAAAGAGTGCGAAAGGGAAAGGGAAAGGGAAAGGGGATGGGAAGGGGAGGAGGGGAAGTGAGATGCACTTTTTATAGTCCCAGATTGGAGTGCTGCTGATAAGTCTCCACAGCGGAGCTGAGACGATTGAACACAGGCAAGCGAGGCGCCTCCTCATGTTGTTGTTGTTGCTGTTGTTGCAGGTGATGTTGTTGCAAATGCATTGGCGATGAGACGCTCTTCTGCACCAGCTGCTTGTGATGCACCTGATGATGTTGCACCTCCTGATAGAGTTGTTGTTGCTGTTGTTGTTGCTGTGTCGATGGCGGTGGCGTGTGCACAGGCGAAATGGGCGCATTTGGGCTGTCGGGGGGCGTGGGGGCGACGAGGTGGACGATGCCGATGCCGATGATGATGATGTTGATCCTCCAGCTCCAACATGATGATGACCATTCAACAGGCCAGCAACAACAACACCGTTAGCAACATTTGTTGCCACACCATTGTTGCCTGCCCCATTTGGTGGCATGTTCAAATACGCAACCGCATCGTGGAATGGGAAATTTGTGATCGAATTTGTGGGCGAGAGGGACAACGATCCAGTGGGAGACTCGCGATCGGATCCCGTGCTCATGCTCAGCGGCGGACTCAGTGGCAAGAAGTACTGACTGATGTTGCCACTCGTAATGTTGCCACTCGAAATGTTGCCACTCGAAATGTTGCCACTCGTAATGTTGTTGTTGCTGCTTGGTGAATTGTTGTTGCCAGTTGGCGAAGCAAACGCTGACGATTTGCCTTGAGCTTGTTGCTGCTGTTGTTGTTGTTGTTGCTGCTGTTGTTGTTGTTGTTGCTGGGCACGCGCCTCGTCCGCATTGTGCACAAAGTGGCAACGCGGTCCGTAGGGACAGAAGCCAACGCTGTGGAAGGTGCGACAGTATTCGGTCTTGTACTTGGGATGACGCTGCAGATTGCGCAGCTCGTGGTAACCATGGGCGAACTGACACTTCTCCCCGTACTTGCACTCCCCTGCCTCCTCGTAGGGACGACACAGCTCCGTCTTGTAGCTGCAGAGAGAGAGAGAGTGAGGGAGAGAGAGCGAGAGAGATGTAAACACATTAGCAACACGTTGCAAAAGAAAGGTAAAAACTTAGAATAAAGTTACAAAAGAGATACAAAAACATTAGCAACAAGTTACGGTGCAAAGTTCTAGCAACATTTCCTTCAATTGTTGCTAACAACATTCAGCTGCAAAGCATTAGCAACAAATTATACAAAAATGGCTAGCAACAAGTTGAGTTGAGTGCACAAAAGTTTAAGCAACATTTGCCAAAATTATTGCTGGCAACATGCAAATGTTGAGTGCACAAAGTTCTAGCAACATTTCCTTCAACTGTTTGCAACATTCAGTTGCAAAACATTAGCAACAGATTATGTTAAAAATGTAAGCAACATTTTAGGAGCACAAAGTTCTAGCAACATTTCCTCCACTTGTTGCTGGCAACAAAAGTGCAAATGTTGCTTGCTACTTTTTTAGTCCAAAATAATTTGCATAAACACATTTTATGCCACTTTATGCCACATTTATAAAATTTACCAACAATTCTAGCAACGCAATTATTAATATTCATTTAGCTGAGTTTAGAAAAAATGTGCAACAAGTGTAATACTAACAAGCAACAAGTTGCTAAGTAAGTGTTGCTAACAATATGTTGCTGGCTTCAAGCACAAATTCAAATATTAATTTACTCAGCTGTGTTTAAAAAAAGAGTTGAAAAGTGTGCAAAACAAGTAAAAAGTTCTAATAAGCATCAAGTTCTTATGTTGCTTCGAAAGTGTTGCTAATTAAATGTTGCTGGCAAAATGTTGCTAACGAGTTGCTTCTTGACTGAGCAACAAATACATTTGCAAATTTGATTCAAATAGTGTCATTTGGAGTTTGCTCATTGAGAAACTGATATTTCGAATAATTTAATATTAATTATACATTGAAAAACTGATATTTGTATTAAACTAATATTAATTATACAATTTACTTATTGTTTAAACAGACAGATTTTTAAATTAAAGCAGAGAGAGAGAGAGAGTGAGAGAGACACAAAATTTGAATTTAATATATAATTTTTTTATCCTATTTTCTTTCCTTCTTTTTTCAAGTCAAGTGAACGCAATAAATTCATTTTCCCCTTTTTTTTGTATTCCCTTTTATCCTTCTTTTCAAGTGAAGTGATTGCAATATAAATGCATTATTTGTTTTCGCTATTTTCTTCCTTCTTTCTATCCTTCTTTGCTACTATCCTTATTCGCTTTCCTTCTCTTCAAATCAACACAACACTTGTCAACATGTTGCTAATCAGTATTTTTTGCATGCTAGAATATGTTGCCTAAGCATGTTGCTAAGCAAAGCTTTTCTGCATGTTAGCATATGTTGCCTAACACGCATGTTGCGCAACATGTGCGCTCACTTTACAAAAAAGGACTCTCTCTGTGTCTGTGTCGTTGTCTTTATCTCTATCCCTCTCCCTCTCCCACTCACTCTTTGTTTGTGTTGCTGGCTTTGCTTTACTCACCGCGATGTGTTCATTGGCTGCTGCGGCGGCAGCGGCTCCGACTGCGTTCTCTCCAGCTTGCGATGCAGATTCATGCTGTTCAGATCCTCGATAATTGTCACCAGCGAAGCATTCGGTTGTTGTTGTTGCTGCTGCTGTTGTTGTTGTTGGTTCAACTGATTCACCTGATGCTGTGTTGGCTGTGAAATTGTGCGTGTGAGTAAACCGTGCAGGCGACGTTGGCGACTCTGCTGCTGCTGCTGTTGTTGTTGTTGTTGCTGTTCCATGCTGGCGTCGAGCAGGATGTGATCCGGTTGCTGCTGCTGCTGCAGATCACTGGCAACCTGCAATAAGACAAGCGAAATAAACCAACATTAAATTCAAGTCGATCTTTTGCACACATAATCTCCCTCTCTCTTTCACTCACTCTCTTTCTCCCGCAATCGCAATGGCATGTTACACAAATGGCAAAGGAGACAGAGAGAGCAAAGCAAAGCAGAGCTCACCAAACACACACACACACACACACTCACACTTAGTAGACTACATAATACTTTTACTTTTAACTTGACCTATAAGCAAGAGAGTAAAGAGCAAAAGCAAAAGGCGCCCATTCAATTTCTCATTTGTCTAGCCAGCCACGACGTCGACTGAGGCTACGACGTCAACTGCGGCAGCGACTGCGCAGTCATCACATCAGATGATTTGCCAGTCAAGTCTCAGTTGTAATGTTTATATGATATTGCAAAAATACAAAAAAAAAAAAAAAAACGCCAAATGTTATTTATAGTATACACACATGTATATGTAATTTTCCAGCCATTAACCAATACAACAACAACAACAAATAATGGCAATATTAACAACACGCACACGGACATGGACAAAGGTGACGGCGGACTGCGACGGCGACGTCGGCAGCGTTCCCGTTCAAAAGCTCCCTTCTCACTCCAACAACTACAGCAACAACAACAGCTGCTCCAACTCAATCCGGTATGGATGTCTCGCTCTCGCTCACTCTTTCGCAAAAGAGCTGCCCACTCGAAGCAGCCGCCTTTGCGTGTGTCGTCATCAGTTTCGGTTTTTTTTCTTCTTTCCTTTTGTATTATTGTATTGTGTTGTTGCTGTTGTTGTTGTTCATTTTCGTGCGATGCTGTAACACGTTATGCAACCAGCCAAGCAACCAACACACACACACACACATGCACGCCAAGCCAGCCAGTCAGAGAGAGAGAGAGAGAGAGTGCAGGTGAACGAAGGGTGGCGAGGCGTGGCGAGGGGAGATAGGCAGCAGCCAAACTAACAACAACAGAGCAATTACATATGTATAGAGCTCAAGTTCAAGCCAGCAGCAGCAACTACAACTACAAAGCAGCCGAAAAAAAAAAAGCAAAGCGAAAGAGGCCGCCGAAGCAAACACAAGACACGGACGCAACAGTCGCCAGCCCAAAAATACGATGCCGAAGCCGAAGCCCCGAAGTCAAACACGAAGTCGAGCCAAAGTCAAAGTGAACTTTATTTTTGGGGCCCAGCCACAGTCAAAAAATCACAAAAACAAAAACAACAAAAACAAAAGCAACAACACGACCAAAAACAAAAACTGGTTGGCAGTTAACACGCACTTACACACACACACACACACACACACACACACACGTGCGCACTGCGCAGAGCAGACAAGAGAGCGCAACTCGAATGATTTGGGAGAGCGCCAATTTAAAAAGAGAGTGTAAAGACGCGTGCGCAGCCGGCGGGAGACAGACAGAGACAGAGACGGACGACGTCGCGACGTCGACTGCGGTGTGTTTAGTGCTGCCAGACTGCAGCATTTTTGCACACTCCTTTTGCTTTTGGGGCCACAACACAACAAAAGGCCAGGAAAACAATTTCTGCTTAGCTGATTCATTTCAACTTGACTTTTATCTACTATCTCCTTACTCACACACACACACATACACACACGCACACACACACACATGCACAATATATTTTATAATGTGATTCATTTATTGTTGTTTATTAGCTTCTGGTTGCTGTGCATTGTTTTTGTTTAGTGTGTTTTTGTTTTTTTGTTATTTGCTTTTGCTGCGCTTCAATTAACATTTATCACCATTTATAATGGTAACCTGACTATATCTCTTCCTCACTCTGAATCATTTCGAAGAGCACGACGTTCGACTTCTGCTTATCAAAAGGGGAGACCCTTTCCCCCTCCTCTCTCTTACCCCACAAACGTATAAGAGATTTATAACAATTGCAGCAAGGCAACTCAGCTGTGTTTTTGTACGAGGTGGCAACACTGCCACCACACACAAAGTCTGCGCACCAAGTTAGCAAACTTTTACGACTGTTATGACCAACTTCGCGCTTACGGCATCATCGCTGCCTTGTCTGCTTAAGCTGTGCTTGCATAAAGTACCACACACACACACATACACAGAGAGAGGCTGGCAATCATTTAGTAATAACAGCGGGAGGTGCTTAAGCAAGGGGGGTGGAGAGGGGGAGGCTACGCTTAAACGTGTTCAAAAAACAACTTCAAGTTGGCCGCGCATTCAGCTTTTGCACGTGTATGCGTGTCGTCTCTGTGTGTACGTGTATGTGTGTGTGTGTGTGTGTGTGTGTGTGTGTATGTGTGTGTGTGTGTGTGTGCAAAGACAAGATAAACAGGAGTAGAGTATACAGAAACTCATACAGACGCAAGCCGTGTACCCTGTGCCCAATTCGGCAAAGCAGACACGCTACCTGCTCTTGAGGGGGAGAGGGAGGGGAATGGAGGGGAGGAAGTCTACTTGGGACTGCTGTGCTGCGCTACAAAGAAAACAGACAAATAGATCAGAGCGAGCGCCAACGTCGCTGCCGTCGCCGGAGGCAGCGACGCTGGCAGCGGAGGCCGCGCAGAGCTTTTGTTGTTGTTGTGGTTTTGCTTTTTGCGCTATGCATGTGTGAGCTCCACTCGAGTGTGTGTATGTGTGTGTGTGTGTGTGTGCGTCTCGCTCTCTACATCTTTCATCTAGGTGAGAATTTCCCTTTCATTTGAAAATGAAAATAAGTTTACTTTTCTTTGCGCAGTAGTCTTCTTGTCTGGTCTTTTGCTTTTGCTTTTTCTCTTACTGCGTGTGTGTGTGTGTGTGTGTATTTAGCTATCGTTGCTGCTGGTGCCTGCTTCCTCTTCCTCGCTGCATCTCCCTCTCGCTCTAGCAGACAGCATTTTCATTTCTTGTTATTATGGTTATTGCTGCTGTTTGCTTGTTTGTTTTTGTTTTCATTTGAGTGTGGAGTGTGTTTGTTTGTGTGTGTGTGTTAAGTTGAGTTGAGCTTTTTGTTTCTGTTTCTTTTTTTTGTTTGTTTTATTGGCTCAAAGACCTTGCCCTGATGCTTCTGCTGCTTCTTGCATTGCATTCGCGTTTGCTTGAGAGTTCCGGTTGAATATTTGGCAAACACAGCAAACTAACACAATTGACATTTCATTAATTTCAGCATAGATTCCACACACACACACACACACATGTACTTGTGGATTACATTATGTATTTATGTAAATGCGATTTGTTTGCTTGTATTGGTGCGCTGCTGTTAGGTAAGAGATTTGTGCTGTTGCTTTGCTGCTTGTCTCGTAAACACGTTCGTACACACACACACACACACACACACACTTGCAACTAAGTGTGTGTGTGTGTGATGCTGAAGACTGCCTGACTGACTAACTGGTTTATACAGCCAACAACAACAACAACAACAACGACGCAATATCCATAACCTCGATGAGCTAACACCAATACACATGCACAGAGCAGATCCAAGCACACACACACACATATAGAGTGAGGGAGAGTGAGCGAGAGCGAGACAGAGTCGCTCTTTATTCTGCGCACACAGATCAAGCAGCTTGTAGGGGGCGGAGAGGGGACACCTCTGTGAGTGTGTGTGTTTGTGTATATGCGAATTGAAAATGAATACATAGTTATTATAGGTGTTATTTATAAAGCAACAACAACAACAACAACAGCAACAACCTGTGCACGATCAACTAACAAACAAAGTTGGCCGAGGGAATTGCCACTTTACATAAAAATATATATATATATACATATACAGCTGTGCCCATTGAAATAGCAGTGCGACAGAGAAAAGACTATGTAACCGTTTTTTTTGGTTATTCCTTTTTGTTAGTTGATCGCTAGCACATTGTTTTTGTAAAATAATGCATAAAGATAAGAAAACAGCAAAAACCCCGTTAGATTTGATCAGTTTTTCTGAAATTTTGATATTTTTACCCAAGTGCACCACTTTTGGGCTGAACATTAGAATAGCAGTTTTTTCTTTTCTTCCACTAAAAAAGCCGAAATTGTTTTTAATTTTATGAAAAGTGAGTTTAATTTGGTTTATTATTGTAGTTTATACGACAATGCACTATAACTATAAAAAAAAATTTAATTTTAGTGTGTAAAGGACCTAACTGGTCCAATGTAGAGAGGAGGTCCTTTCTTGAGCTTAGGAAGGAGCAAAATTGTATAAAAAAGTTCTGTGTCGCCTAAAATGTTTTACCAAAATGGTTTTCAATGACATAAATTATAAATCAAAGCCTGAAAACCGTGGTGCGATACAAAAAACACAATTTTAGAGGACCGATGCATAGTGCTCTTCAGCTAAACTAATCCTTTTGCATCCTCTAGGGATATTAAAGCAGGGCTGAGTTGGGGAATCAGTGAAGTGGCTATTGGCCGAAGACTGGTGGATACAAATTTGAATACCCGAAGTCCAGAAAAGGTGCAATTACTTGGTTATAGACATCTCAAAGCGAGGTGGGAGTTTGCCAAGCGCCACTTGAACTGGCCATTTTCCAAATGGCGTAATATCCTTTGGACAAATGCGTCTAAACTGGTGTTAATTATTAGAAAAGTTCAAGACAATATGTCCGTTGACTACCAAACACCTAAAATGACCTAAACCATACCCTTAAGACCGCTAAACATGGTGGTCTTAAAATCACGATATGGGCATGTTTCTCATACAGTGGTGTGGGACCTATAAATATGATCGATGAGATCATAGACCAAGAAATCTTTGAAAATATATTAAGAAACATCATGCTGAAGTATTCTCAGGATGAAATGCCCCTTCAATATGGACTTTTCAGCAGAGCCACGAAACCTAAACACACCGGCCAACTGGTCACGGAGTGGTTTGGTCATGAAAAAACTGATGTAATGCTATGTCAGCACAGTTCCCGGATTTAAATCCGATTGGGAACTGATGGAGGACTTCAAGCATTATGTTGCCAAGAAATCCCCGACATCTAAGCCACACCTTTGACAAGTTGTACAGGAGGTATAGGGCCAGAATCCCTGCAAGCGTTGCGAGGACGTGGTGGACTCCATGCCACGTAGCTGTGAGGCTCTAATAGCCAATAAAGGCTACACAACAAATTATAAGGTCGTATTCAACTCGAAATTTAGAAGGATTAAGTTATTTATAAGATTTTTTGAAATTTATTACATTTTTGTTTTTTCACTGCTATTTCAATGGTCTTCATAATACGGACATTTTCATATGTTAATATCCACATTCGGAAAAATATTGAATTATCCAAAATGAAAAATATGTTTAATTATCGCAAATTAAATATATTAAGCTGTTATAAAAAAATTTTGTCTCGAAGTTGTGTTTATAATAATATTTTTCAACTTTAAATGTGTAGGTCGTCTGCACTGCTATTTCAATGGGCACAGCTGTATATACGCGTTTGTAGTTAGATTAAAAAACCGGGGGGAATAACATTAGCAATTAGTTGCGAGTAAATCTCAAAATAAAAAAAAAACTGGAATCTCTCAAGAACTCAAACAGCAGCAATAACAACGATCAGTGAAAAAAATCACAAAGGCAGCGAATTATAGTTGAAAATGCATACGAAATACAAACATCAATAAACGAACGCGACTGCAATCAGTCAAAGTTCTATCTCACTTGCACACGCACACACTTCATAAATACGTTCAAAGCTCGCTAGTTAATCGAAATGAGATAACGATTCATGCCGTCTTGTCTGGCTTCCACTCACACTCCACGCAATTATTACACCACAGGCCACTCTCCTTGCTCTATGCATAAACACTCTCTCTCTCTCTCTCTTAACACTCTCCACCCTCAAGTGCGAACTCACCACGGCTTCGCCCACAATTCACCACTCACCACATCCTCACACCGAACTCACCATTCCTTCGCTTCCTTCCCTCTCCCTCTCACCAACTCACAATGCACTCCCCATTTTAAACTCCCCCACCCCTCTTCATACACCAATTTGCACTCCTCGTATTTACTTTTCGACATCCTTCTTCTGCACACACGCCCCCCTCTCCTTTTGCCAACACTCTTATGCTATGCACGTCGATCGTTTTAATTGTCGCAAGGCAAATTTGACTTGGTAATTAACACATGGGGCCCAGTCAAACGACAACAACAACAACATCAACGATGACGACAACAACAACAACAACAACAACACAGCAGCAGCAGCTTCAGCGTTTACATGTTTATTCTGTGCCCCGCCCCCCTTTCAATCAGCCCTGTGGTCAGCGCCGTGGGATGGAAATAAGCAATGGAATGGCATGGAATTGGAATTGGAATTGAAATTGAACAAAATGATGAGTAGGTACATTTAACTCAAACGGAGAGAGCAAGCATGAGGTGTGGGGGAGGGGGAGAGGTTGACGATGCTCAATCGATCAACACTCGGACCAATCTGGTTGTTGTAGTTGTTGTTGCTGGTTACTGTTTCTAAGTCGTCTCCGGCTGCTGTCATCCAAGTGGCGAGTAATCAATGCACTCACACACACACACACACACACATGCTTAGACATACACATTTGCAATTTGCTGATAAAGCACACAATGCGACGTGACGCGCGTAAAGTACGTGAGTGTGTCAGTATGTGTGTGTGTGTGTGTGTGCATGTCTGTTTGCATGCTTGTTTTGCTTACTTCTATTTGCATGCGTATGTGTGTGTATGTGTATGTGTGGGTGCAATAGAATAGCCTGGCAAAAGCTAAAGGCTAAGAGCAGCGTTAATTTGTGCGTATGCACTTTTAGCTTTTTTTTGGCTTTCTGTATGCAATGTTCGAAGCGTATTTGAGCTTTTTTCGGCTTTCTGTATGCAACGTTCCAAGCGTATTTTAGCTGTTTTTCGGCTTTCTGTATGCAACGTTCCAAGTGTATTTTAGCTTTTTTTCGGCTTTTTGTATGCAATATTTCGCAATGTGTTCATCACTCCACTCAATGACGATGTCTTCTTCTCTCCCAACTTTGTCGTCGTTTCGACAGCAGCACCAACAACAACAACAATGTCGTCAAATGAAAAACCCAAGCAACAACAACGACAATAACAAATAAAATAAAATACAAAACCAGCCAAGCAACAACACAAGTAATTACCACGCTATAATTTACATAATGTTGCCAAAGGCTTGGACGCAATCCAACGCAACAAGTAAAACCACACACACAAGGTAGAAAGGGAGAGAGAAAGATGGCGCGCTACAGGTGAGGAGGGGTGGGGGGAGGGGAGGTGGAGAAGACTTGGCCCATCGCTTTGGCTTCGGCATCGATTGAGGTCTAGGTCGATTTGAGCATTTCACATTTTCGTGTCGCTGTTAATATTTGGTAAGCGCACACACTAACACACACACACACACACACACATACACAATCGTACATGGTGAGGAAGCGAGAGGTAAGCTTGCGCATGCGCAAGCGAGAAGCCAAATGTTAAGCAATGTCGCGAAGACGCGTCCAACGACGACGACGCATGCGTCGCAGTCGCTGTCGTTTTTCGTTTCGTTTCGTTTCATTTCGTTGTTGTTGTTGGTTTCGCGGCGTGCCAGTTTCGTTTCATTGCCAATCGTTGATGTCGACGTCGACGTCGCTCTGCCGGCGTCGCGCAACTTGACTTGGCTTCCTCTTTGGCAGCCCGTTGGTCGAACCGGCTCCACAATACACACACACACACACACACACACATACATACAATACACACAATACATACAATACACACAATACATAATAATAACACAACACATAATAAAATACAATAAAAGAAAACTTCACAAACATTAAGCGCGCCAGCAACAACAACAACGACTTGGCCTTGCTAAATTCGGAGCACAGCAATCATTAAAAAAAACAAAAACAGACTCACAAAAAAACCAAAACACATACACACACATGTGTGGAAAGAAACAAAAAAGCAAATCCGCCACACAAAAGTCGAAGGGTTTCCATAGTATAATAAATTAAATATTATATATTTGAGGGTTTTTTTTCGCTTCTCATAGTAGGGTATATTAATTTAGTGCCGAACATTAAAGTTTACACATATTCCTTAATAAAATGGAAATATATAATAATGAATAGTTAATTTAAGCCTAATTTGTATTAAGGACAAATGCAAGTTTAAACTTAATTTAATTAATATTCGCAAACTAAAATGTTTATTGGGTATCTCAAGAGTCGAGCATGCAAAACTTTCTTGTTTTGCTGCTGCTGTCGAAGCTCATTCTGCTTCTTTTCCATCTTCTTATGGCTGCTGCTTACAGCGCTGTCGCAATGCTGCTCTGCCGCTGCCGCTGCTGCTGCTGGCGCTGCGTTTGCGCAGTTTTCGCATTTTGCCATTTGGGTTTGCCCTCCACACACACACGCACATTGACTCATGCACACATACAGAGACTGTGTGTTGCAATTGTTTCGCTCAAGTAAAACAGCAAAATCAAAAACCAAAGACAATTAAAGCACAGTCCACTCTCGCTGCCTCCCTCTTTATCTCCCTCTCCCTCACCCTCTCTCCCATGCTGACATATAATTACATACGTTGTATATATACATATGTAGAAATGTTATGCAATCGATTGCAGTTTCCGAGTTTTAAGTTAAAGAGTTGTAATCGAAATTGCAAGTTGCGTGAATGAGGAAACAACAAAAACAAAAGCTACAACAACAGCTGTAAAACTGTAAAACATTGAAAACAAAAAGGGAACGCAAAATGAGGGCAAATTATAAATGGAAGTGCGTGCGAATGAATGCACACTATACATGTAAGTAAGTAAGCATGTATGTGTGTGTGTGTGTGTGTGTGTAAGTAAGAGTGAATAGAGTAGCGAAATGTCAATTTCATTTACCCATTTATCGATACATCTGTGTGTGCATGTGTGAGTGTGCGTATGTATTTATGCATGTGGCTTAGTTGCATTCAAAATGGGATGCAAATTTTGAAAGCGTTACAAGCAAACGAAACGTTTCCACATCTTGAATATATATGTATACAATGTATGTATAGTAAGTATGCATGTGTGCGTATAGAAACACGATCTTGTCTTATGCAAATGTGACCACAGTGCACATTCACTATAATGGACTATCTCTGACTCAATCAATATACCAATGAAATATTCATTATAATGATTAAAAGATCTGTTTTGTATGTCTGTCTCTATTTTGTAATCTTTCTTTTTTTTTATCGCTAAAGACGACTAAAAAAGTTCTGACACAATGTCAAAGTAAAGTACATTGTTGTGAGTGAAAGCTAATTGCTCATACACACACACACACACACAAACATCGACACACACACACACACACACACACAAACATCGACACACACACACACACACACACGTATGCATGCAACTCATTTGCGATTTTTGCTTGTCATCTGTGTCAGAGATTCCGCACGCTAATCGATTGCCGCGAAAACAACTATCGATTAGCAATTTATGTTCACGCTCAAGCGTTGTTAACCAATATTTTATTGCCTCCCCTTCCTCGCTCCCTCCTTTTTCCACCTTCTAGCTTTTATTTATTTTGGTGGCCAGTTGTTGGCTATCAGTGTTGCTCTGTGTGTTGTCTGAAGTGTCAAACCTTATCGGGGGCCTCACTTTGTCCGCCTCTTACACATTTGTTGATGTACAAACATGTGTCCACACACACATACGCTTGGCAAGCAAATTTACGACATCATTGTTATCGTCATCGACAACAACAACAACAACAGAAATAACAGCAGCCACAGCAATCGTCATCTTCAACTTCACATTCATGTGCTCAGCTTAGCTTTGAGCTTTTGCTATTCACATTCACACATTGTAGAATGTCCTGACCTGTACTGCTCTCTCTCTCTCTCACTCGCACAGCTGTGTAACTGTGCTTTCATTGCATTCTCGCCTAGTCACCCTTTTCTCCTTGCTGCTGCTGTCATTCACAACCACTTGTTGTTGTTTTTTTGTTGTTGTGCGCGTTGCTTTCATATCAAAGTTCTTAATGCTTATCAGCAAGCAGCTTTCCTACGTATGCATGTGTGTGCGTGTGTGTGCCATGTGTCGACTCACACACACACATGCACGTAAATTCACTCACAGGCTGCGCTCTCACTCGACGCTCTCTCATTAGTAAAAACAAAATGTGCATTTCGAAGAGGAAGCAGCTAAACATGTGCACATGCTTTTGTTGTTCTTGTTGTTGTTGCTGCTGCTGCTCAAACTACAACCCTCCATCTCCAGCTCCTTCTCCCCTTCCCCAACACCCAACACTAAGCTGTTGCTTCTCCTTCCCACTTTTGCTCGTTGGTCGCTCCATCGTCTATCTTTATCTACCAAACTGCCAACTCCGAGACCCCTTGCTGACACTTTTTTTTCTGTTTTTTTTTTGTTTAACACTCACACACACACTGGCATATCTACAAAACAAACACAGACATACTCACACACACACACACATACAAGTGTCTCTCGTATATATGTATGCGTGTGTGTGATTTAATTCGATAAGAATACTTATTATTGGGTTAGTTAGTTCATATAATAATCTTTTTTGCTTCTTGCTTTTTCATTCGTTTTTTTCTTTCTTTTTTTTCATCATTGCTGTTGTTGTTGTTGCTGCGATAAGCAAAACTGAACTGTGAGCAAAATGAAGAACAAGCAGCAACAAAGTGAGGAGACAAAAGGGCAGCCAACAACAACAAAAACAGCGAGATCAACTGACACACACACACACACATATACACAAACACATGCATTGAGAGTGTAAACATGCATAAAGGCAAATGTAAACGGTGCTTTATCAGCAGCAGCAACAGCAGCAGAAGCGAAAGGCAGGATAAAAACTTGAACAAAGTGAAAAATGAGATCACATTGAAGAAGGAGAGTGGGAAGGGGGCGAGATAGGTAAGAAAGACTATGTAATAATAACATTAAACTGCTACAGTAAAGCTACACTAACTTCAACACGTCTCATAAAACATATCAGATTTATCTCTGCCTATGGAAAATTACCCCAAAAACATGATGTTGGGGAATTTTTTTTAACACCGAATTTATTTCTTTTTTTGTTTTTTGTTTTCTTTATTCAATAAGTGAAGAAACAGTTCAACAGAAAATATAACTTAACAACACATGGATGAAAAATTTTATTTATTAAAAAAAAAAAAACAACACAAACAAAAAACCCAAAAGAGAGTTAAAGCCTAAAATTGGAACAATAATATGTAGTACAATATTACTGAGAATTTGCTCGAAAGATGAAGCGATGATAAAGTTTAATTTTGAGAATTAAATCAGAAGTTAAAATGGACTTGAGCTTAGTTTTGAGAATTAATTCAAAAGATGAAGTTTAGTTTTGGATTCATTTCTATTATAACATAGAATTTACTAATTATTTTGAAATAAATACATTGTAAATAAAAAGAAGAAAGAAAAAAATAAAAATGTCTATTATATAAAATAGTAAATGTTTTACTAATTACTTGTGGATTTATGCAAATGAACATTTTTGATAATCCTGCTGCCTGGATTTTATTAGTTTACTGCGATCGTGTGTTGTATTTAAAATACGTTCGTTATCTGAAGAAAAATCTCAACTTTTGTTTTTTTCTCGTTGATCATCGCAGTAATATGAGAGTCTATTCGGTGGACTGTTTGGCTCTTTATTATGCTAGAGAGCCGATCGTAGGGTAATAAAAACGCAGGCAAAGCAAATGCGAAGAGCATTTGTTTTGTTTGCTTCTCAATTGCAATTGATGCTTGCACCCCCTACAAACAACAACAGCAACAAACTACCCCTACTCTTTCTTTTTAGTGTCTGCTTCCGCTTACACTTGGTCTGCTTCTTCTTCTTCTTCTTGCTAACAATTTGATAACCCGCAACTCGAAAACTCGAACAACTCTCAAATAAGGGCATCACAGGGGATGGGGGATGAAGAGTCGGAGCAGTTAAAGTCGTAGTCAAACAAATGTTGGGAATATGTTGAACACGTGGTCGGCGGGCAATCAATGATGATGAAGAAGAAGAAGAGGAAGACGCAGAAAAAAAAGAGGGTTCGATATTCGTGAGCAGCAAATCAAATGCCTACAAGGAGTAGTAGTGTGAGAGAGGGAGGGGGAGAGTGGAGTCAGGTCAGCACGGGGGTTGTTTTTGACTGGCTGCTTAGAAGAAGAAGAACAAGCAGAAATGCACTCACTGCTGCATTGATCACAACAACAACAACAACTCTCCACTCTACACACTCGATAATCGACTTGCTCGCATGTTGTTGCTGCTGCTGTTGTTGTCCTGTAAAAACCAGTTGAAAGAGCGCAGACGACAACAACAAAGCAGCGAAAACAAAAGCAAAAACAACAGCAACAACAACAACATAAGGCAAGCAGGCAACGCGAAGTGAGCGAAGCAGGCAAAGCAAGTAATCAAAAAGCGACAGTGAATGTGAATGGAAATCTACTAAACGCAAACGGGCAAAGCAGCAGAAACCGCAGCACAGCCGCCGCGGTCGCTGCTGGCTGCGCTGTCGGCGTCGCTGTCGACTTCATTATATAATAGATTCGATTCGAATTCGATTGCGATTGGATGTTTGTTGCTTTTGCTTTTGCTTGTTGCTTGCTTGCTGGTTTTTTGTTTTTATTTGTGTTGTTTTTTTTTTTTTTTTTTTTTGGTGGATTGGCAAGCGAAACGAATCGAATGTCGAGGAGAGAGGCGGAAAGAAATGAAATAGTGATGTTGCAAGCGAAATAAAAATAATAAATAAAATGTTGCTTGCGTTGCGGGTTTGCGCCACACACACACACTCACACATATCTCTCCCTCTCCCTCTCTATCTCTATCTATTTGTGCCGCGCTTTGTGGCCCGCATCAAAAATAACAAACAAAAGTAAAGTCGACATTTTCAAAGTATCATCCACCGAAATACCAAATACCAAATAATAATCATAATAAATAGTAGCACACATATTGTAATAATACTTAATAATCATAATAATAATTGCAACGGAAAAAACCCCCTGACAAAAAAAAAACCGAAAAAAAACAAACCAGCAAACAGGGTCAACACTCGTGTCACAGTTTTCCAACTTTTCCAACTGTCAACTCAACTGCACATTTATTACATCTCGTAAATTACACGAAGCCCGAGCCGAACCAAGACCCAGACCCGAAGTACCCACTTCAAAAAATAAAAAAAAAATAAATACAATATTCAGGGGGCGGGAAATCTTCTCGGTGTTTTTGTTGTGGGGTTTCCAAAAACTGATCACCCATAAATAACTCGAAAAGACATCAACGATAACGATGATAAGTAAACCACAAATGAACTCAAGTTCAACCAAATCAATAAACTTATCAACAGTTTTCACAAATAAGAAACACATTTTAATGAGATTTTCAGTTACCCAATAGTATTGCATATTACTGACAATTTATTACACTATTACAAAATACGCTAGTAAAATGTATAATCTAAGACTTAAAATAAATAAATTACGAATCATAAAGAATTACAACAAAAATCGGAATATTCAAAAAAATGTAACTCAAAAAAACATCATTCAACGATAAGCAAAGAACAAAACTGAACTCAAGTTCAACTAAATCAATAAACTTATCAATAATTTCGACGATTCAAAATGAAGTTAAAAGAAATTAAACTCCGAAGAAAAATTACAGTTTAACATCATAAAAAAAATGTAGAAACATTTTCTATTCAAATTTGAGTAATGATCATTTGATGACTGTCAATTTACCCGCAAATGTAACAAACTTACAAAATTCATTTACTAAAGTGAGCGAAAAAGAAAAATACTTTATCATATCTATTAATAATTGATAATGTATTTGATGGAATTGTTTTGTGGAATGACAATTTAAATGCCAAAAGTGAAGACAGGGAAAACTTTGTCAGTCAACACAATTATTTTAATATTAAATTAGTTAATTTATCGGAAATTATAATAGAATAAAAATATACGAAAATCAAAAAAGGAGATTTTAAAGTTAGATTTCGACTATCTCGAAAAAAAAACAATTAAATTAGAAAATGAATTTATTGAAAAGGTTTTCAAATGAATTTCTTATTATCATATCTATTTATAATTGATAATGTATTTGATGGAATATTTTTTTTGTGGATCGACTACTTGAAAATTGTCTAGAGATGGAAAACACTTTGTCAGTCAACAAAATTTCGCAAGTTCATAATAGAGTTGAGTTTTTATTTAAGTTGTTGCTGGGTTGTTAAACTCTCTGCTGAAGGTTTCGCATTACAATTTGAATTTGAAAACATATTTCAATGATTTCGCGTTTCTACATTAATTTAAATGTGTTTCCAAATTAATCAATCTGCAGTTAACCTCTACTCTTAGTGTATCTCTCTCTCTCACTCTCTCGCTATCTCCCATCTCTCTGTCTCTGTCTGACGTGATAACACACATCACATCAGACACATAATTGTAGTAGCTTAGTTTAGTGCTTGACCCCCACAAAGTATTTGCAAGTTAATGGCATTTTAAGCCTGAAGATTCAATAATATTTTGTTTCGTTAGATTTTTAATGCCCTTCTCCGTTTTCCCCCCTCCCTCTCCCATCAACAGCAGTCCCTGAAGGCGCCCAACGAGCCGAGGCGACCCCACCGCAAGAAATAACAAGAGTCACGCATACACACACGCACACACATACGCATACGCATACGCATTTGTATGTATGTATGTGTGTACTTTGGCACTCAATTGAGCGGCCATTAGCAAGGCAGCAACAACAACATGAAGAAGAACAATCATGAGGCGCATATGAAGACAATTTTAAGATTACAACAACAGCGCCACAGGCAATGACAATAGAATATGAAGTGCCAAGCAGAACAACAACAACAACACACAGGCAGAAAGCAAAAGCAGAAGAAGAGGCAAAGCAAAGCAAGGCTGGCGGCAGAGCAGCAGGCGCAGGCAGGCAGGCAGGCAGGCAGAGGCAGAGCCCCGCGACAGGCTTGCTTGGCTCCTCTCGCTCAATAAGAAGTGTGCGACGTCAAGATCGTGAGAGAGCAGCGAAAGAGAGCAAGAGTGCGAGAGAGAGGACAAGTGGAGCTCATAGCTGTTTGTGGCTGTTATTATGATTATTGTTGTTGTTGTTGCTGCTGGTGCTGCTATTGCTGGTGTGGGAGATAGCGAACCTCGACGACGACATCGCACGAGTGCACACACTGACTGACAGACAGACAGACAGAGAGACAGACATACAAAAGTAGACGACGTTCACGGTATTGATACACACACACTTAACTTATACATATTTATTTCGCTCAGCTCGTTTGCCATCCACACATTCGTTCGTTCATTTCGTTTCGTTTATTATTTTATTTCGTTTTATTTTACAACTCAACTCAACAGCGATAATAATATTAATAATAATAATAAGCAGTCAGCAGCAACAGCAGCAGCCAACGTCAGTAGCAAAGCACGCAAATAATTTATTTATAATTTGTATTTCACTGTTAACTTGCATGAAAACACAGCAAAATAACAACAACAACAAGCGAGCTTACAAAGTTTGCACATTCGGCAACATGTTGCTTTCTGTATATGCAAGTGTGCTTGTGTATGCGGGTGTGTGTGTGTGTGTGTGTGTGTGTGTGTGTGTGTGTGTGTGTGTGTGTGTGTGAGGCTTCCAAACATTCACACACACAACAACAACATGTTGGATGGCGGAGGACTGACTGAGAGTGAGGATTGTGGACTGTGTGGATAATGTGGACTGAGGACTGACTTCGAGACTCTGTTGTGTGGACTGCATATTAATCGAATTGTATTCAATCGAAACGAATGAAACAAATTGATGTGTGTGTGTGTGTGTGTTGTGTGGAGGAGCTGCAGAGTTGCCCTTCTGCCCCCCCACCCCTAACCCCTCCCTCACTACTTCAGCTGTTGCTGCTTAGGTAGGTAGAGCAAGCAATATGGCGACGGACATCGGGACATGCACATGTGTGTGTGTGTGTGTGTGTGTATGCATGTCTACGACGATGCAGCGCTGGTCGCGACGACTTCGTCGTTGTTGTTATCGCCTTGGCAGGAAATGGAATTATATTCGTAAAATAAAAAAAAAAAAAAGTGGTCGACTACAACACAACTCGGCAAGTGAGAGGCAAGGAGAGAGAGAGAGAGAGAGAGAGAGAGAGAGAGAGAGAGAGAGAGGAAAGCCGCTGCATTGCCTTTGCCTTTGCCCCTTGGCCACGCATCCAATCATAATGGTCTGCATGTGCATGTGCTCACATGTGTGTGTTTGTGTGTGAGGTGAAGTTGAAACGTAATATGATTACGAAGCGATGAGGATTTGATATAACACAAACTAAGCATTTTGCTTTTGGGCGCAAGCAGCAAAACCAACCCAAAAACAAAAACAACAATAAGAAAACGCCAACTAACCAAGCAAGCAACACAATGAGAGCTCTGTGCATATAAATTTCATAATAAAAGTAACGAAACAACAGCAACAACTATGAAACGGCGGCTACGACGAAATCAAAAGTTATGCGAAAAAGTGAATTTCAGCTTCAGCAACAAGCAGCAGCCGCTTCATCCACCTGACAACAAATAAAGAAAACGAAACAAAAATAAAAAGTGAACGCATTTTGCACACACACACACACACACACACACACACACACACACACACACCGAGTGAAAGATAAAGAGAGAGAGAGAGAGACAGGGGGCAAACACAAGATGCAAAGCATGAAACGTGTTTGTTATTGCGATATCGTTGTCGACAAACTTGTCGCCTGTATCGCAGCAGCAGCAGCAGAGGAGGGGGCAAAAACAACACACACACACACAGAAGCAGCAACAACAACGTCGACCGCAAGAAAACAAAAAGCACAACAAAAGCAAAGCAAGCAAAGCCAGGCAGCAAAGCGCTGATGATCGCTGCTTGTTGCAGCAGTTTCAGTTTCAGTTTTATGCACAAGTATATGTGTGTGTGTGTTTGTGTGTTGCGCCCTTTCGCTTTCGGCAGCAAATTTGTTGCTATTGCCTACTGCAGCCAGTTGTTGCTGTTTGCTGTTTGCTATTGTGTTGTCGCAGTCAAAACCAAAAACAAAAACGAAAATAAAAATACTGCTGCGTAACGATTGCAGACGAGATTGCGATTAAAAACTTGCATGCAATGTGTGTAATCGATAGACGATAAATATCGCAATGCGAGTGCATGGCAAAGTTCAGGCGCAAAACGTATCGAGAACAGTTTTGCTTTATCGGACATCAACCTGTGTGACAAATGTAAGTCCCTATGTCTATGTGTGTGTGTGTGTGTGTGTTGTTTTTTTCTTCGCTCTACAGTAAAAACTGCCTAAGTAATTTGTTTACTTTGTTTTGCCCCTTCAAATACTTTTGCAATGGCATTTCGAATTATTTGATTGAGCAATTTCGCATGCTTCGTGCAAGTTACGATTCAGATTCCTATTGGCCAGCCAAGTCAGTATTCACTGTACATAGTTGGGTTCTACTTGACCCGTCGTCCGTCGTCATTCGTCGTTGTTCGTTGTCGTCGGCATTGCATTTAGTTTTCTACGCAAATTAGCCACAACAACATCCACACATTTGCTACTTTGGAGTGCCCCGCAACTCTCCACTCTCCACCCCAAGCGCTCTCAACCCTTTAACACACCTCGCTTTGCACGTAACCGCAATAGAGGCATTAACTTTAAACTTGAAGCTGTTGTTTGTTGAATCTGCCTTGCGGCATGAAAGCAAAAGGCAACAAAAAACGAAAAACGAACAAAAAAAAAAAAATCACTAAACGAAAATCCAAACCCGGAACTTACTCTGACTTAATCGAATTTGTTGTCGATCAACCGCCACAGCAACAGCAACAACAACAACAGCTGTTGATGCTGCTAGCGTCGACGTCGACGGCGTCGTCAACTTAAATACATATGATCATGAGCTGTTTTTTTTTTCTCTTCTGTTTTAATGATGCCGCTTGGGATGACGACGACGACGACGACGACAAAGCTAAAGCGTGGAGAGTGGAGACTACTCTAAAACAACCCCCTCCCCACACACCACACTCCGCACTACATTGCACACTTATCATAAAAACGTTTAACGTGGGCGCTCTGCCCTTATCAGGCTATTTATTTTGTTGCTGTTTTTTTTTTTGTTTTGTGTTTTGTAAAATATCTGAGTATTTGCCAACAAAAATAATTATGAATCAGCGAACGGAGGAGAAGGCGCATAATGAAAACAAAATAACGGAAATAAAACCTCGAAAGGCGCAAGAAAAGAAAAGCGAAATCCTTACAAAAAATATACGGAGACTTTGTATTTCGTGTAGCGTGTTTTTTGTTTTTTTTTTTTTTTTTGTCTTAGCAGCCATTGTAGTTGGAGACTTTTATTTTGCGATTTTTTTCGTTTGTATTGACTTTTGTTTTTTCGAGGCTTTTGTAATTGGAGAGACAGTTTTGTGTGGGAAAACTTAGGACTTTGAAAATTGTAGGAGACTTTTTTTTGTAGACTTACCGCTTGGAGAATGTCGCCGCAATCGAAATATGGTGAATTGCCGCCGCCAAAAATCGAAGTCGGTTTTTTCACAATTCGCGCCGACATTTTGTTGTTGTTGTTGTTATTTTGATTATTTGATGGGCCTTTGCTCTCTCACTCGCTCCTCTCTTCAGCTCTGCTCCTTCTTGTTACTCGCTCTCGCTCGCTCGTATTTCACTGGACAGAGTGCAAAAACAATTGCTTTATCTTTTGTTGTATGTGTTTTAGTTTTCGTTTTTTTTTTTTTTTTTTTTTTTTTTGTATATTATTCGATTTTGCCTTTTTGTGTATTTGAATTTAAACTCTTTTCTTTTGCTGACTTGAGAAATTGATTGCGATGAATTTATTTAGTTTTTGTATTTGCAATATTATTGTTGTTGTTTTTTGTTTTGTTGTATTTGCACTTTGCAGTATTTGTTGTTATGGCGGCTTCTTGAAACTTTTGATATTTGCTAGTTAAGTTGTAGTTCGTTATTGTTGTTGTAGTTGTAGTTGTAGTTGTAATGATTGTAGTTGGTGTTATTGTTATTGCTTTGCGCGTGTTGCATTTCAATCAACAAAAGCTAGAATATGAAGAGGAAGAGAAACGAGAAAATAACGAGACAACGTTAGAATAAGCGACGACGACGACGACGCTGGCAAAACAAACACCAATCTACTAATACAAATACAAATACACGTGCTCTGCTCTGCTTTGCGTTCTTCGTCTCTTTCACTCTCCTGCGCTGCTCGCTTATCAGCGTGCGCATGTGTGTGTGTGTGTGTGTGTGTGTGTGCCTGTCTGTTGCGTCTGTGAGCCGAGCCGGCTCTATCTCTTTCTGTCTCGCTTACACTTGAAAAAAGGATTTTCACGCACATGTGTCAAACATTAAATTGGATATAAATGAAGAGCACACAGAGCGCAACTTGAAAATTACGTTGCGTTTGCTTTGTCCCTTTTTTTTTTATTATTATACTGTGTTTTTATTCCAAAACTGCCGATGGTTGTTGTTTGCTTTGCTTTTATCGTCGTCTCAAAGCAGCGCAGCGCAGCAGCAGCAGCAGAAGTAACAGATAAGCTTGTCGTTGTCGTCGTCGTCGTTCGATCGTCGTGTTCTTTACTCACACATGCGCAAGTCTCACTGCATGTGTGTGTGTGTGTGCTAGTGGTGGTCGTATTTCAGCTCAAATCACATGTCTGTCTGTCTCTGTGCCTGTTGCTTAAGTGTTAGTGTCTGTTTGCATGCATGTGTCTATATATACGTATGCATGTGTCTGTGTGTGTACAATTTTGTTGCTGCGCAAGCAGAACAAACGGAACGCAGGCAGCGAGCAAAGCAGGCAGGCAGGCAAAAAGGCGACTTTGTTATTGCCCCGTTGATTTTGTTGTTTTTTTCTTTTTTTTGTATTCTTTATTTGATTCTTATTTTCTTGTGTATGTCCTCAGCTTTCGGTTCGTTCGGTTTCGTTATGCGAATTTATTTTGCCCTTTACGATTGATTGTTGTTGTGCGTGTGTTTTGGCGTTATGCTTATTTGGAAATTGATGATCACAACTAAAAACGTTCGCGGTTCAAAAAAAAAACAAAAAAAAAATGCCCGCGCTTGTTCCTAGAAACTAAAAACACGCGCACTCTCCACCATACACTGAATGAATTCTTGTTATTTATCAAATGTGTAATTATTGAAATCTATGGAAAAAATGCAACAAATAAGTTTGCCACAAATTTGGCAAAAAAGCGAAAAAAAAAAAAAAAAAAAAAACTGTTGCAATAACAAACTCGTCGTTGCCGCCTACTTGACTTTGGTACTTGTTTGCTTTGTAGTTTAAAATGTTTTTCGATCTCAATACAAAAAAAAATTTAATAAATTTAATTTATTTGCAAAATTTGTTATTTTCACAAGGCACTATGATTATTTAGGGACACTATTTTGAAGCTTACTTTGCTGCGGACTCACGTATTTTTATTTTATTTTTTTTTTTAATTTTCGATTTGTATTTATTTTGATGACGAGTGTGCACAAAAAACTACAATTTGAATTTACGAGTTGCAAATGGATCCTGTGGCACGTTTTGCACCTTTGTGTTTACTGTTGTGTGTGTGCAGCAAACAAAAAAACACGTCCGCTCTCAATCGTGAACTTTACAAATATAGCGGCGGTGTGCAGCAGCAGCTCAGCGTGACCGCAGTTCGCTTTACAAAATAATGCGGCCGCCTGCCAAAAAAATCACCTAAAATATGCCATAGTTTGCCTCATCGTTCAAGTGAACCGAGCTCCGTAGCTTGTTCCAATGTGAATTGGCAACTGGTTCCGACTCCACACGCCTGTTGTTTACCATTTCCGATTGTACCATAAAATTACAACAATTTTTGCACTAATATAACTGTTGCAAATTAATTATTAAGCTGCAAGTGACATACGTTAGGGGGAAAATTAAATGCTTGCGCACAAAACTTTCCATTGATTAACTGTGAACTGCTCAACATGGCACTGTTACATTTGAATTTGCTCGTTATGGCACTGTTTAGTGTTGTGACACTGTTACTCATTGGCCGTTAAATTGAAATTACCATTGCCATATGAGCAACTGAGTATTTCCCCGTATTTATAACATTGTGAACTTAACAGCAAAGCAACAAGTGGAACTATTTGTATTTATAGTCTTCTATTAATTTATTGAAACTAACACTAGCAACCTGTTGTATTTGCATTTATGAACTGCACAAATAATTGCGGCACTTGCTCAAGCGGCGCAGGCGTCGTTTGGCTAGCACGACACGTGCTTGTTATGAACTTTTGTCGCAATCTGTTCAGTTGCAACGCATTCATAGATGTGGTGACTTTGACGGTGCTCGAGCTGCCCTTGATGCGCAACTGCCCAAAGGCGCCAATCTTAATGGCGCCCAAGATCTCCTTAATAATGTCCTGCATGAGAATGTCCAGGTCAAACAGATAGTTGGTGGCGCCCAGCGGAGGCTGCAAAGCAACAAAATGGATATGGATTATTAAAATGATATCTATGGATGCGCATACAAAAGGAAAGGAAGTCGGGGCTGCCTTCTTCCGCACAATGTCCCAATACAACGATGATATTCTTACATTCTGTGTACTTTGGTTTGGCGGCAGTGGCTTCGTCTCGTAGAGCGCCTTGTAGATGGCCTCCAGATCGAGCGTATCCTCGGGGAGCACCACAACCAATGGACTGTCCCAGCGATTGTTGCTATGCGGCTCCTCGTAACGCATGCAAAGTGCATCAAAGATTTCCCTTGTATAGGGCACATTTGAATTGTTCACCTGCTGCTGCTCGCTCTCGTTCTCATCCAATTTGTCGGGCTGAGTGCGCTGTGTGTTGAATGTCCAGGCCTGTTCCTGTGGTATACAACTGAACAGCGTGCATTGTGTGGTCCGTGCCGCTTTTGTCATGCAAAACAATTCATAGCGAAAGCCTGCAAAAGAAAATGCATTGCATTTATATAATTTGCGATGGCAGCTCTTAAATTGTGCTTACCCTTTATGTAATTGCCTGCATCGAGTATGACGAGATCGTCCTTGTTCAGATGACGCGATGCCTCCGACTTTAAATCACTGCGCACCACTTTTTCCTTTTGTGAGTCCGCATAGAATGCGTTCTTCTCGTAAAGCGCTTTGGGCACCGCTTCGTTTTCGCTTATCAAATGCACCTTCCGCCCCTTGGCCACAAAGTACTGCTGCAGTTCGTGTGCACGCTTGGACTTGCCACTCGCTGGCAGTCCGCTAATTACAACAATTGGCATATCTATACTAACTTAATAAGAATATAAATAACAAAAATATTGCCTGCTGCTTGCGCGTGTCGTAGTGCAGTGTGACCACAAGCCGTTAAGTGCGAAATAAAATACACTGAAGTGCTACCCATAATTAGAGTAACAATCGATATGCGTTGTTATCGAGTTGCCCAATTAGAAATTGTAACCGCAACAGCATTTTATGTGGCGCACACATAAGTAATTATGTATTATGTATTCATCCATTTTTAACTGTAATAATTAGCTGGGAGTAAAAATATTTTTCAATTTCAAGAACATTTGGTCACACTCCAGTGCTACCAATAGATATTAATGGATGATTTAATTTAAAAAATGTTGCATTGATTAATTATTATTGTTTTCAATTATTAATATTATTTTTAATATTTTTTATGCAGTGGTCATTTTATAATAATTCGCTTTGGGATCATTTTTTGGAGTTCAACTCACCTGTTGCTGTGTAACCAGCTGTGCTTTGCGTGGAGTAGTTTTTGTGTGTGTGCTCCTCCAAATGAAAGCTGGTCACACAGCAGATCATATGTTCGCCTGGCAGCCAAAACAACAAAACGCTCAAAATACACCAGGTCAATAAACAAAGCGGCGCAATCCTGAGCATTAATTGCTACACAAACAACACCAACAAATGGCGGAAACTCGCCGACGTTTTCGCAACAAGAAGCGGGTAAGTGTGCAATGCATATAAGTAAGAACTCAAAATGAGCGAAATCTCCTCTAGGATGATGGACGCCAGGGCGGCGCACCTTCCACGCCGGTGACAATAGCGCGTCGTGAAGATGCGCGCAATGCGCTGGTGCAACCAAAGATATTGCTCAAAAGGAGACGGAGAGCAACAACAGTAACACGGGCAGCAGCAGCAGCAATAACGAACCACAGTTGCTCACCAGCAGCACATCTGCGATCAAGACGATCATCATCAATCGCAGCAGCGATGCCACACGTCACAGCAGCGAACGTGGCATGCCCACGGCGACGACATCGGCTTCCGTGTGTGCCGCACTCACCATGGCAAGCAACAAAGAGAATCCTCAAAGTGGAGCAGGAGCAACAGCCGCAGCTTCAACGGCAGCTGCAGCTGGACAGGATGGGATGTTGGGACCGCCGCGAATGACACGGCCCACAACGCTGCTGATGTCGAATGGGGCCTTCAATGCCAATGCCCGCAAGCTGTTTCACAAAACCAACACGGACTTCACCGTCATCGGTGTGCTGGGCGCTCAATCGGTAGGCAAATCGACGTTGTTGAATCTGCTGAGCACTGAACGCGATGCCAACTACGATTACTATGGACATTTGTTTGCGCCAGACGCTGATGAATGCATTTTCTCCACCCGACATCGTTCAAAGTCACAGCAACAACAATCACAACAGCAACCACAGCAGCAGCAACAACAATCAAAATCACGACGCACCGAATCCTTGCAGTTTTTCATAACACGCGAACGTTTTGTGCTGTTGGACTCGGTGTCCTTCGGCAAGGAGGCAGAAGAGCAACAAGAGTTGCCCACTCTATCGCTCATCATGCAACTGCTAAGCGTGTGTCATGTTCTCCTGCTGGCGGTGGATGAACTGAGTCTGGAGCAAGTGCGTCTGCTGCAGACAGCTTTGCGTCTGCGACCCCGCTCACCCATCAAGAGCTATGTGCCCGGCCATCTGCCGCAGCTGATGTTTGTGCGCACCCGCGCCCAGCGACAGCATTTTGAGGCCGCTTGGCGTGAGTGCTTCGATCGCCAGTTGACGCTGCTCTTCGAGGCCAGCGGATTGCCCATGCATCGGGGACGCGGCGAGGCGCGGGTCATCAACAGTTTTGTGCTGCCTCTGGTGCGCAGCAATGCGGCCACCTGTCATCATCCGGAGCTCTTTGAGTTGGTCCGCGAGTTTCGGGAACGTGTGCTCACCATGCAACGCATCTCCATGTGTCCAAGTCATGACTTTAGCGAGTCGCTGTGGTTCGATCTGATGGCGGAGACGACTCGGAAATGCAATTCGGATAGTCAGCACTTTGAGAGCATCTTTGGGGACATCAAGCATCGGCATTTCGAGTCGCTGTGCTCAAAGAGTTGGCGCAACAACGAAGGCGCCTCCTCTATCTCTGCTTCTGCCTCGAACTCGTGGCGCAACGATGCCTGAACAGAGAGAGAGAGAGAGCGCATGCATGAGAGCGGGACAGCGATACAGCGTTTAAGTTTAAGCTTAAGTTACAATTAAATAAGATTTTTGTATAAATAAATAATAGATTTTGTTATGCAGAAAATAACAATGCGGAACGTGGATGGAAAAAGTTTAGATAAAGATTTCGATGTAGATAGAAACATCAGCTTAAAGATCATAATCACAAGCTGGTAATGTTTTGTATATAAAGTCAAGTTTGCAGCGGAGTTTCCAATGATGTCGAATATTTGGTATACTACAATATTTAAAATATACTATAGGCAACAAAATATACCAGACTGTCAAGAGAAGCACCTTAGATGTATTTTTTTGCTATTCATTTCATAGAGGCACAAAGTTATATTAACCTTCTATTCAATGCCGATTTTAGATGGTTAAAGTTTAGGTATTTCAATATTGACTGTCAAGGATTGACTGCAACGATTTCGAATTATCTAGAAATAACACAAAACGCGCTTTAAGTTTGAAGTTCATAAACGCAAGCTGATATTTGTTGTATATAAAGTTGAACAGCAAAGTTTTCAAAGATGCTTTTCACATACTCTATAATGCTTGACAAAATTGGTTCGTTATGGTAAAAGATACAGCAAAAAGTACATCAACTATCCTTGCTTCAGCTTTAGTTAAGTATTTCTCTTATTATATATCGCTTCTTCTGCTGCTTTGTCATATATAAAGTTGAACAGCAAAGTTTCCAAAGAATCTCTTCACATACTCTATAAATGCTTTAGCAGTTTTTGAAGAGGTTCATTCAGCTTCACAAAATTAATTTGTTAAGACAACCGTTACAACAAAAAGTACATCAACGATTCGGTTTATCTTTAGTTAAGCAGTTATGCTAAGAACTGAAGTTACTAGTTAAGAAATCCTCTGATTGTGTTTAGCTTCTTCTGCTGCTATTTCTGTGTTCATGTTTGTAATCCTTCCAAGAAGTTCCTTTCCAAACTGATTTTGCACTTGAAATTCGTATTTTTTATTTGGCGCTTTTGGTAAATATAGAAATGAATATGCGTGTTGTGTTTGATGTTGTGAAAGGCGGTGGGGGCTGGCTTTGATGTGGTGTTGTTTGTTGTATTTGTTTATTTGGTTTACTGCTGCGATGATGAAAGTATCACGTTTGCTTTGCCGACTGCATCTCTTCATCCTCCAACTGATGATCGAGATCATCGACATCAGCATCGACATCAATTTGAGTGTCATGATCGCGATTCACAATGAGATCAGGTGGCTCCTTTTGTTCACGTTGCTGTTGCTGCTCAAAGTTGTTGGGCGGCTTGCGACAGACCCAGAAAAGACTTTGGTATTCGCTCTGTTTCATCGATTGCGGATTCTGTGCATATTTGGTGCGTATGCCGGTGCGACAGCTCAATATATCAAAGCCAATACTCTCCATAATGATGACGAGATCCTCGTAAGTCGGCTCAATGCTATTCTGTCCCTGCACATCGCTATAGTGATAGAGCAGTGGACCAAGGTTCACCCAAATGCCGCCAGGCACAAGAATTCTGAGGAACGAGAATAGAAATGTAATTAAAATTAGAATTGAAATAAAAAAAAAAGGGTCTCACTTGTAAATGGTGCGTATGAAATCAATGACATTATTGGCACAATCGATAAAGAAACACGTGGCCACACAATTGTACGCATCGGGGGTTTTATAGACCTCCAGGAAATCTCCAGCTGCCATCTCGATGTTGCCCTTGGGAGGATTACGCACCGGGCAAATGTCGGGAAAACGCACCGAGGCCACCTGATCGGCACGTCGCATATTATTGACGTACTGATGCACCCACGGATAGAGCACGTGCTTGTTCTCATAGTCGCAGAGATTGAGCACGAAATTCGAGGCAATCAGCATGAAGTAGGAGAACTCGTTGCCCTCGCACGCGTAGCCACGACAGGCCAGCTCATAGGTCAGCCTCCCGAGTCCTGCCCCAGGCACCAGAATCTTAATCTCATTCAGTTTGCTGTCAACAAAAATGGAAAAAGATAGGGATATCGATAATTAATTGAAAGGACAATAAGAATACGAAATAATAGGAATTATAATAAACAAGAAACTCTTCCAATTGGTAAAGTAGTTAAACCTAAATGTAATCTTTTATTTTCGGAATGTTTAACCCTTTATAACTCATATAATTTGTATCATCTATAAAACGAAAGGCTTATCAATTAAATTATTATCATTTAGCATTGGATATTTGATTATTGTCAATTGATAACTATAATTTAAACAATTTAAACACCTCTCGTTTATCAGATAATACAAATTATATGATGAATGAACACTTTGAAAACTCTGGTGCTTAATGGGTTAAACATTTAAAAATAAAAGATTTATGTTTAAGTTAAAATTGCTCTACCAATTGCAAACAAATGCATTCGATTTTGAAATTATAATATTACAAATTATCTTTAGTAAAGTCATAACAAATCAAATTTTGAAGTTCGAAAAACAAATTATTTGTATATAGAAAACTTTAAGCTAATAATAATAAAATAATGCACAAATAAGTAAATACTATATTAAATACTGTAATATAATAATTATAATAACAACTATAATAATAAACCCCATTAAAAAAAAAAGTATTTAAAATTTCTGGTAAACACTATACTATAACTCAAAATACTTAAACTATAGATGACAGTCGCCTAGCAATTGTATTTTCTAGAAATTATTTCATAACAT
This sequence comes from Drosophila pallidifrons, assembly GCA_023558445.1. Taxonomy (NCBI): domain Eukaryota; kingdom Metazoa; phylum Arthropoda; class Insecta; order Diptera; family Drosophilidae; genus Drosophila; species Drosophila pallidifrons. The sequence continues at coordinate 23,203,402 of CM042351.1, read as the reverse complement.
CTCAATTTAAGGAGCTAAGCACCTTTTGCTGGTTATACATTTATTTTTGGTACCTTCAGTGTTTGTGATTTCTGAAAATTTGGTTTCAATCAGATCAAAATTGTAGGAGTTATCTAAGAAATACTTTCGTATAGGAAAAACAGACCTAGTTGCTTTGCCTGATAATATGGTATATTTCTGTATTCTATGGCATATTTTGAATGTAGTACTATATCAATATACCGAGTATAGTCTTATATTTTAGTATGTTTAGGTATATAATTTGGTATATTTTAAGAATAATACCGCACTGTTTTTCTTTTATTAAAAATGGATGGCACTTGGTATATTTTAGTATATTTGCGGTATATTCAGTTGGTATATTTTAAGAATAATACCACACTGGTTTCTTTCAATACAAAATGGGTAACAGTTATCTCATAGTCGAGTACACTCGATTGTAGCTTGAAGTTATGTTTATTTAGAAATTTCCAGAAAAGTTTATAAAATAAATATACCAAACTAAAGCTTATTAAAATATAATATATAATGATAAAGAATCCTACTACTTCAGTTATTACCCATAATTGTGAAAAGAAACAAGTAAGAAAGCTACAGTCGAGTGAACTCGGCTGTGAGATACCCGCTACCCATTTTGAATAAAAGCAATATATTTTGCGGTAATATTCTCAAAATATACCAAATATACTGCAAAAATACTAAAAAAATATACAAAACAGTATATGTGGTATATCGATATAGTACCGCATTCAAAATATACAATAGACGGCACAATATACCAGATTGTCAGCCAAAGCAACTAACCCCTAGTAAGTAGGCGTTTTTGCCCATACAAAAGTATTTCTTTAATAACTTCGACAATTTTTATCTGATCGCAACCAAATTTTCAGGGATCATAAATACTATAGTTATTACTGTATATACCAAAATTCGTAACTCTAGCTTTAAAATTACGCTTGTTATTCGATTTTTTTGATTTGCAAGGGCGGAAGTGGGCGTGGCAAAAATTTGAAACAAACTTGATCTGCGTGCAAACATAACAAATGCTGTCGAAAAAAAAATTATAGCTCTATCTCTTATAGTCTCTGAGATCTAGGTGTTCATGCGGACAGACGGACGGACGGACAGACGGACATGGCTATATCGCCTCGGCTGTTGACGCTGATCAAGAATATATATACTTTATAGGGTCGGAGATGTCTCCTTCTACCTGTTACATACATTTCCTGCCGGCACAAAGTTATAATACCCTTCTACCCTATGGGTAGCGGGTATAATGAGTAATTAATTGCTTTTGTTTATAGTACTTACTAGTCGTTGGGCTTGTAGTATTCCTCGATGCTGTCAATGATCGGTTTGTAGGATTGTTCGCGCTCGATGGCGCATTCGGCGCTCCAGTCTCGGGCAATTAGTTTCAGCGTTGATTGAGCCTTTAAAATTTTGAGAGGTTCAACAACATCATCATCATCATCAGCCACAACATGATCATCATCATCGTCATCATCATGACCACCAACAAGAAACTTAGTCTGAGATAGAAATTTCGTTTTGCATTTTTTTTCAATAGAGCTATAGAAATTCATCTCGGCCAAGCCGACAATGCCAATACCCTTACTTTTTAGTATTTTAAAACTCTCGATTTTCTTTGCTATAATCCTGAAAACTATTAATACATTTTATTGGAAACTTGAAATATATATATGGGCAAATCCCACGTGTCGCACGCTACATTCGCACGCTACATTTTCAAGATTTACCGTAAACTTTTGTTATGCGTTTAGAGTGAATTGAGAGTACTATCGGAGGGTATAAGATTCAATTTCACTGGAGTCACTGTTTTGAAAATAATTAATAAAATTGTGAAGTGTCGCACGCTACACAAAGTGGAAGTTAGTTTCAAAATTTTCATTTCAAACGCAATTTTTATCGAATTCTGCAAAATAAACCCTATGAAAGTTAATATCCTTAAGAAAGTTAAGAATATTAGAAGACAAAAATAATAATGTTTATAGATTTTTAGCAAAGCCGTAAACCCATTGTGTCGCACGCTACGTGTCGCACGCTACACTTTTTTTCCGCTGGCATTAACATAAGACAAACATCTTTTTATTTAAACTAAACATTATTTATTATATTCATAAATGTGCTTTACAATTATTCCAGCGTGATTTAGTTTTGATTTGTTTGTGAGCCCAAGCAGAGGCAAAAAATTGTGAAGAATACAATAGGGATTTGAAGGTGTGCGCAGAGCACGAATTTAAGTAAAATTATGAAAATTATAAATAAAATTGGGTTTGACAGAAATTCGTGCATTTTTTATGATCGAAATTTCTTTTTTGATTTCAATTCTTAAAATTCGATATCTACTTTAATGTTACATATAAAGAAACATTACAAAATGTGAAATTTAAAAATTGGTCGCTGGTGGACTGTTTCTGGGATTTGCCCATATATCGAAATTATGACATTTATTTATTTTGTATTCTGCATAGAAAATATTTGTAGAAAAATTTCTTTATTATTCTGCATAGAAAATATTTGTAGAAATATTTCTATTACTTAGTTTGTTTATGATTTAGAGAATTTTGTTTAAGAAACACAACAGATCGTTACTACATATATACGCTATATACTGCTGGAGTTAGATCAACATAATTAGTTTCTTATTACATATTTAATCTTGTTGCAAAGTCACTGTGAATGATTATTTTGCGCAGGCTTCAAAAGAGAGAAAAACAAGTAAGAAAGCTACAGTCGAGTGTACTCGACTGTGAGATACCCGCTACCCATTTTGAATAAAAGCAATATATTTTGCGGCATTATTCTCAAAATATACCGAATATACTGCAAAAATACTAAAAATATACCAAATGGTATATGTGGTATATCGATATAGTGCCGCATTCAAAATATACCATAGACGGCACAATATACCAGATTGTCAGCCAAAGCAACTCAGACCCCTAGTAAGTAGGCGTTTTTGCCCATACAAAAGTATTTCTTTAATAACTTCGACAATTTTTATCTGATCGCAACCAAATTTTCAGGGATCATAACTACTATAGTTATTACCGTATATACCAAAATTCGTAACCCTAGCTTTAAAATTACGCTTGTTATTCGATTTTTTTGATTTGCAGGGGCGGAAGTGGGCGTGGCAAAAATTTGAAACAAACTTGATCTGCGTGCAAACATAACAAATGCTGTCGAAAAAAAATTATAGCTCTATCTCTTATAGTCTCTGAGATCTAGGTGTTCATACGGACAGACGGACAGACACACAGACGGACAGACGGACATGGCTATATCGTCTCGGCTGTTGACGCTGATCAAGAATATATATACTTTATAGGGTCGGAGATGCCTCCTTCTACCTGTTACATACATTTCCTGCCGGCACAAAGTTATAATACCCTTCTACCCTATGGGTAGCGGGTATAAAAACTGTCGATTTCATAAACAATCATGCTGATTAGAACCCCATTATAATATCCCAATTGGGATATCGCTAACCACTTGTTGCACACTGTGCAATGTAAATGATAGAAAGATAGAAAGAGACAGAGAGAGAGAGAGAGAGACTATCCCAACAGTACTTATTACTCACTTGGTCCATGTCGCCGTGTCGCACGTGTGCTGGCGGTTCATCGGTTTCGTTATCGTTATCGGTATCGCCGGCACTGCCGCTGCCATCGCCTGTGGGATACAGCACACGATCGCGCAAAATCTCACGAATCACAGCCTGATTGCAATCAATACCGTTGCCAACGGTATCCAAATGCGTGCGGTATTTTGAAAGCAGTCGCTGATCGTCCGCCGATAAGCTGTGCAGATAATCCCATTTCTTCTTAAGCCTCAGATAGGCATATGGTCTGCACAATAAGGGTAAAGAGAGAGAGAGAGAGAGAGAGATACATAGTTGAGCCGGCGATTCGATTACAGGTGAATGTCCTACATTTGCATACACACACACACTCACACGTTCATTCATACATATGCATATGTTCACATTGGCCAAAGCCGCTTTAATTGATTTTCGTTATCAGCACACACATGACAAGCATAAACATGTCGCATGGTGGGAGTCGGGCATGTGTGTGTGTGTGTGCTTGCAGTATGAATGAAGGGGGTAATGAGGCGGCGAGTTATTAAGCGTTTGTAAACAAAACGCATTTGATCACCCACCTGTAGTACTTGAAGGCATTCTGCACCTTCTGTATGTGACGGCGCTCCTCTTCATCCTCTTTCGCCGAAAACGCTAGCGCCGGATCCTCATGCATCTTGGGATGCATGGGGAACGGCAACGATGGCAACATGTCACTCATGTGCGCGCAAATTTCGTAAACAATTTATTTATACTATATTCCTTTTGCACTATTCAGATGCCTCGCACACCGCTGCCGAACGCACACATTGTCAAAATTCCATCTGAGCGAGCAGTGTGACCACAAATTGGATTTGAAAAAATAACAGCGCACAACACAGTGTGTACGACGTATCGATTATCGATAACACATCGCAAGTTAAGGCGCTTGTTTTTGAATAAAGAATGAAATGATTGATTTACTACATAGTTTGTATTTATTAAGTGCATTACATGTTGTAACAAAATGTTTTGGCAATAAATTAAAATCTTAAGGTGTACACAGAAATAAACAATTGCAACCATTTACATTTCTTTTTTTTTTTTTTGTTTTGTTGTTTTGCTCTTAACTCGAAGGAATTTTGTAACGAAAAAACAGTATCAACAAAGTGAGAGGTAGGTAAGATAATTCGAATTATGCCATTAATTTAAATATATATCGTAATTTGTACATTATGTGTAATAAGGACGCCGACTGACATTGATACAATTTGTTTTCCGTCAACACAATTTGGCTGGGTTGCGTAAATTCATTAAATTAATTACTTAATCAAGAGGGGAAGGGTAAGATTTTAGCATATGGTACTTGCAGTAATTGGATATTTATGTGTGTATAAATTAGTATTGCTTAAATAAAACGTAAATGACGCTGAAGTGCGTATAACAATAATATTGTATCGCAACACTTTTCGGATGTAAGTAAACATATTTAGAATAAGCAGCGCATTTGACCACAGGAGTATTTCGAGTTGTGACATTTTGTAAAAAAAAAAAACGATCACGTATAAAAAGGGTTTCGCACAGTCGATGTCGAGATTTAGCGATCCGTCTTCTGCTGCGGTTGCTCCGCTTGTTGATCACTATTGCCCAGTTCAACAAGTTGCGCAACTTCCGGCTCTGCAGGCACTGGCGCTTGTCGCTGCGCCGGCTCGCTGGAGCGTGCTGGAGAGCGTGCTGATGTTGTCGTCGGTGTTGGGGGCGTCGATGATGGCGTTGTCGATGTGCCAGACGTATCGAGTGGATCGCGATTCGCTTCGGCTGTTGAACGTTTAAAGAGGTCCAGATCGCCATTGACATGCGGCGGCCAGCGGGCCAACGAATCGCTGCCAGGTGAAACAGGAAACTCAACGCGTTCGTCCAGCGTTAAAGCAGCCGCTGCACGCGATGTGCTAGCAACATTATCGTCCAGCTCATGCTCGTCTTTATCCTTGTTCTGTTCCTTCTTGAGGTTCATCTCAGCAATCTGCTTGAGGAATTCTTTGTCCTGTGTCGGGCACTCCAAGTGCACGCAATGAAAGATCTACAAAAGAAAGTTTTATAAACATATTAAACAATTAATTTCAGCTTCTAGCAAATTCGACTCACCTCATTTGCTGTATTCCTGGTGCCCACAATGCGTATAAAGACAATGGGACGTGGCGCAAAGTGTAAATTCTGCCAGGAGCGCGCCTTCTCCGTACGTTTGTCGACCACAGTTTGCCAATTCTTGCGATTCGTTGACGTCTCGATGTAGTAGCTATAGGTGCGATCATCGCAATCCCACAACAGCAAACGCATCGATCCCACATAGTAAGGTTGCCCCAAACGCACAACAATCTCGCCGCTGCCCAGCTGATGACACGTATAACCCGAGTCCCAATCGTAGCCTGTATAATCGCCATTGATTAGACCATTGCGTGTATGACTGACGCCATCCGTGACAATGGCGCTCATCTCGACGGTGGCCACATTGACATCGGGCGCCACAAAGCCATCAACCAGCTTGGGCACATTCGCTGTATGCGTTGCCTCCAAGCCCACCAAATGAAAGACCTGCAAAGAATGTGATGAACTATATGCAGAGAGGAAGAGGAAGAGAGAAAGTTGTACTTACCCGATTCACTGTATTCTGAATGCCCACGAGACGTATGAAACGCACGGGGCGCGCCTCAAAGTACAAATACTGCCAGGAGCGGCAATGATATTTGCTATAATCGATGACACGTTCCCAATGCTGTTGATCGCCCGAGACCTCAACGAAATACGAATAGGCGCGACTATCACGATCCCAGAGCAGCATGCGAATGTGATTAATCATGCACATGGTGCCAAGTTCGACAACGATGCCATCATCATTGCAATCGCTGATGCAATGACGTGTATAACCATGCTCCATGTCATACGAGGTGACATCACCGTCCAGCAAAGCGGAACGACATTCGCCCTGAATGCAACGCGACATGAATTTCGCTGTGGCCACATTCTCTTCCGGCCACAAAGCGGCACGATAGGGTAACGTTTTCGATGTGCTGCACTCATCGATGGCATCAAGGATTTTGGCATCGAGTATTTCGGGCTTCAGGATGCCCGATGGACGCACCACTTGCAACAGATCCTCCAGACTTATTAGCGGTAGACGCACCAAGGAGACCACCGTTTCAATATCAATATCGGGATTGTAGCGACTCCATTTCCAAACGGATAAAAAAATTTGCACTTCGGATGCAAAGAAGCAGTCACGACGCAGCACCTCCTCCAACGATTCCTAGGGTTAAGAAAACAAGAGTAAAGAGAACTGAACGAAGGCGAGAAGAATATCCTTTATACTCACCCTTGAGAGCATTTTGAAGGAATCGTGCAGCAGCAGCTCTTCGGCATTGCGATCCATGAACATGAGACAGACCTGTGTGAGCTCCTCCAGATTGTACAGACGCGCGGCATCCAATATCATGCACACATTGTTCAGCGTGAGATATTGACGCAAATAATTGGAGATGGCCATCTCCAGATCCTGGAAACCATACTGATTGGCCATGCCCAAGATACCGATGATCGCATCATCGTCCAGCGTTGCCATCGACAGTGTGCCCGAGTAAATGTAACGCAACAGCACCTTAAACGAATCCAACGGCACATCCAATGCGATCTGTCGCTGCGACGTCTCCGACATGCCGCCATAGAGCAGCGCCCGAAAGTATTCGCTGCGTGCTGCGAGTATGGCCCGATGTGCCGGCAAACGTTGCTCCTCGACCACGAATTCCACATCCGAGTAGCGATCGTTCATGCAGAGTCGGGCAATGTCCACTGAGAAGCGTTCTCCCAGATCAATTTCATTGCTGTATTCGGCGCCTTTGTAATTGGCGCCCGAGGAGTCTGTTGTGTTGTTGTTGTTGCTTTTGTTGCGGGCCAGGGTTGTCATGCTGCCGGCGGCAAAGCTGCATGGCGTCCGATGCCCCCCCTGGCTGCTCATTATTGTATAACTACGCATTGCAATTGTGTGTGTGCGTGTGTGGGTGATGATTGCATTTGTTATGCATGTGTGTGTGTGTGCGTGTGAGAGAAAGAACAATTTAACAGTTAGCACAGTTGCCCAAAAATCACAATTAAACAATATTTTGCACTTTTCCTCCGCTAGGGATGTCACTCACCTTTGTAATTAATTAATTTGCTGTGCTATGCAGCGCGCACTTTTTGCTGTCGTTGTCCGCTTTATTATTTATTCTTTCCTCTTTTTACATGCGTATGTGTGTGCGTGTGTGGATTTATATTTTTCTTGCTTTACGTTGTATTGCCTTTAACGACCCTGGCTTCTGTTAACCATCCACGTTACAAGTTACAAGCTTCCAATGTGCGTCTTACGCATTTTTTAAATTATATTGCTTTTATTTGTATTGTTATTATTGCTATTTGATGTGTTTACAATGTTTTCCAATTGTAGCTAGGCTGAGTTGTGTCGCACTTTGACAAACATATCGATGGCAACATTTAATTATCGATGTTTTTCTATGATAGTTGTTAAAATATCGAATTCTTATAGCCAAATTACATTATGTGACGAATTTGGTATTCTTTTTAATGAATTCTCACTTTATAATAAATAACTGTCTTAAAACTATTTTAATTACCGTTATAAAACCTATATACGTTTCAACGCGTATATATTGCTGATAAGTTGCACCTGGTATATTTTCAGAGGCGGGTCAATTTTAACAGCTTGTATATGTTATTAAAAAAATGAAGATGACGCCTAAAAAATATTATTTTTATTTTAGTTTTATTTTTAGTTTATTATATTATATTTTATTATATTATTTTTATATATGTATTAATTTGGGTATTTTGTATTGAACGGTTGCCGTACTGAACTAGTTCAGTACATACCAACTACTACTACAAGTCAAGTACTACGATATTTCGATAAGCCGTTAAGGCCAAAATAATACACAAATATATTTATAAACACAAATATAAATTCTACGTAAAGTTAATTTTCGTGCGTAATTTATGTATTTGCTTAACGTTAGGAAGTCACCAAAAATGGCGAACAACAATATCGATGTGCAATGTGCGATAACCGCCTATCGACAACAATAACACATCCCTAACTGTCTCTTTTCGTGGTGCGGACGCAATCTGCAAACTCGTGGCGAAATTTTGTATTTAATTTTTCGTTATACATTCGCATAACAAAACAAGGTTAAATGTAATAAACACACAAGTGCAATAACAATAAACTGATCGACTATTTGCAATTACAGATGCCTGGCGTTGAAACAATTAAGTCCAGTTGGGCCGATGAGGTGGAACTCGACTACGGCGGCTTGCCACCAACAACTGAGACGATTGAGAACGGTCACAAATATGTGACTGAATACAAATACAACAAGGATGACAAGAAGACAAAAGTGGTGCGTACATACAAAATTTCGAAGCAAGTTGTGCCCAAAACTGTGGCCAAGCGTCGCACCTGGACCAAATTCGGTGAATCGAAGAACGACAAACCCGGCCCCAATTCCCAGACCACAATGGTCTCCGAAGAGATCATAATGCAATTCCTTAACTCCAAGGAGGATGAGAAGGCCAACGATCCACTGCTGGACCCCACCAAGAACATTGCCAAGTGTCGTATTTGCAATGGTGAGCATTGGTCCGTCAACTGTCCATACAAAGGCACCGCTATGGATACGAATCTTATGGAGAAGAAGGCAGCCGCTGCCGCCTCGGCAGCCGTGGATGCACCCAAATCGGGCAAATATGTGCCACCGTTCCTCAAGGACAGTCAAAAGGGTGGCATGGGAATGCGTGGACGTGATGATACCGCTGCCATTCGCATCTCCAACTTATCCGAGTCGATGACCGAAGCCGATCTGGAGGAGCTGGTGAAGAAGATTGGACCACAGAGTAAAATGTATTTGGCGCGCGATAAAAACACCGGCCTCTGCAAGGGTTTCGCCTACGTGCATTTCAAACAGCGCAAGGACGCTGCGGCGGCTATCGAAATCCTCAATGGTCACGGTTATGATCACTTAATTCTGAGCGTCGAATGGTCCAAGCCACAGAACAATTAAAAAAAAAAATAAATAAATACAAACAAAACAGCGTGACGTGGAGAACGACATAAGGACATCGTGTGTATAAGCTAGTGGCGAAGGATTTTTTTTTTTTTGGATTTTCACTTATCAAAAGGCCCAAGCATACCGCATTTTGTTAAAGTAAATATAGTACGAAAGGTATCTAAGCTAAATACATATAAAAAACAAAAAATAAAATAATGGTCTTACTGTTGCCAATTGATAAAAGAAATCTTCAATCACAGTTTACTTTGTACACCGCACAGACGGCGGCAACATTAGTGGGGTGCGTGAGTGTGACGTCACAAGTGCTGCTGTTCAGTGTTGCCAATTGATAGTGCACAGAATGAAAGGAGAGCACAATATTGGGGCGTGAGGGTGGGTCGGTTACAGACGGTGCTGCTCTGCGTTGCCAACTGTAGCGCGATGGTTGGCAACATTGCGGGCGAAACAAATTATTAGTCATTGCTTTATAATAAAAATGAATGTACATATATAAAAGAGAGTTGTTGGAAGGATTTCTAAAGTGAATATTCAGTTAATATTTTTACTGCCGATTAGCAATGTTTTTTCTTTCTTTTTTATTGACAATCTGTCTGCAATGTAATAATAATAATATGATGATATGATACGCCAAAATTGCAAGACACCCTTGGAAAGTGTTTAATTTAAGTCGTTAAGGGATTCAATATTTTTTGACAATTTAAGCTGAACATCTGTGAATTGGCTATTGGAATTGTTGGTTTGTTTTAATTATTAACATAATTGTCTTTAATAAATATCTTCAAAATACCGCATGCGATATATATTGACGTCATACTCATCCCTAAGAAATAACGATTGCTATCGATTGGCGTGCGATAGACATTTGGTCAGCTGTTATCGCTATCGCTCTTACCCCACAGCACCGATGTCATAACCTCGTTGGCGGCGACTTCTTTGGCCCCAGCAATTTGTATTTACTTTCCCGAATTGTGTATTAAACTTTTTGTGGCCGGCGAAAATGTTGACGCTGCGACGTAGTGAACAGTTGCGTGCGCGTCTCCAAGCACTGTGCCGTCGCTGCCTTTCGGCCAAAACACAGGCGGCATCGAGCAACATCACAGACGATGCTTCAGAGTACACCGCAGAAGCCGAGTATCCAGAGATACGGGATCTGAGCTTTAAGGCACGGAAACAGCAATCGGCTGCCGATTGGCACAATGAGATAAAGTCGGTGGCCACCGTCGAGGAGAAGATGATCAAATTGAATATGCCGCGTTATTATGGCTTCAAGGTGGTCGATCTCAATGACAACAAAGTGCCGTACAATGCGCTGCCACTGACGCAACACTATACGCGCACAGTGCTGGAGGAGCAGAAGGAGGAGCAGCCGACAGAGGAGAACGTTAAGCTGGATGCCATTGTGAAAGCGGCACGCGAAGATGTTATCGAGGCGCTGGAATATGCTCACGATATCTACAAGTAAGTTGATCTCCACAGCCAGCTCACTTAGCTCACAAACTTCACCCTTTCGACCAGGCATCAACTGACGCAGCTGGCGACGCCACCGGATGCAGTGCAACGTGAACGTCAATTGACACAAATCATTGTGGAGCAAGTGAATCGCGCTGTGCTGCAGACGCTCAGCGCTGATTATGCGCATTTGCAGCAGGTGGAAATCGATTACAATCCGAGGCACGAGGCCTTCTGGGCTGTGGGTGGCGTTGATCCGCCCAAGAATGTGGTCAAATCGAAGCAGGGCCACGAATGGCAAAAGGACGATGCACACGAGAGCGTTGATCGCCTCGTCCAATACACGGGTGAACCATATTTGGCGTTAAGACATCGCCTGCAGTTGCCCACCTGGCGCACCGCGGAGGAATCGCAGAATCCAACGCTCGCTCAGCAGCTGCCACGCTACAAATTCGATGCCCGCACCTTGGGCTACTCCACCAAGCATCAGCATGCCATCAATGTGCCTGGCTATTGGCCAAGTGCCAATGCCCCCAACTTTGGCCTGCTCTCGTTCCAGTCACGTGCCCACTTGCAGCTGCGCCCGAAGTCGTATGGCGTGGAGGATGCGAAGGAGGCATTGCATGCTCTGGCCATCCAATCGTCGTATGCTTGGCTCTTGGCTCAGGCCAATTACAATGGCTTCAATACGTACAACGAACTGACGTATCCGCTGAACACACAGACTGTGATTACCAATGGCCGCGAATGGAGTTTCTATTCGTATCAATTGAATACGCTCCTCGTCCATGGCCGCCACATCGATACGAATCCCGTGGTGAATTTCTGTCGCGGCACACCAGCATTGCCGCTCTATGGCGACATCAACGAAGCGGGCAAATGCGTCGACTTCAATGAGGCCACGTTGCGTCATCTTCTGAAGCTTTACAGCAATGTGCCGAGCATTCAACGCACAGCGGATGAACTTTTGCCGTATGTTCGTGATGCGAGTTTGCGTCGTGCCGCCGACTATGAGAATGAGGAGCAACGTGTATTCCTCGAGCAGACATTCAAGCATTTGGCCTCGAAGCGTCCGCGTCACCTGGAGATACCCGAAATCTACATGTGGGAGAAGCTCTACAAGATTGATCATCCCACCCGTAGCATGGAGCCGCGTCGTCGCTTCTTCGAGTACGGCATCAATCCGTGGCGTCGCACTCTCGACCAGCATGACAAGGAGTACGTACCACGGGCTGTGCGGCCGGGTGGCAAAAGAATCGCGAGGGTCGCTACAAGAAAACCTATTATCCCTAAGTCAACTGTTCTTTGCTGCCTTCCTTTTTTTCTGTAATTATAAACGAAATGTAGCAACTATTAACTAAAATAAAAACATATTGTTTTTTGTTGTACAAACGTTGATGAGTTGTTTTTTTTTTTATTTGCCTTGCCAGCTACACTGAGAGAAAAAAAATCTAAATTCTACAAATCTAAAAGTAGATTGTAAATTCTGGTTTAATTTCTAAAAAAATCTTGAAATTATATTTTTAGGTTGTAAAAATCATGAAATAAGACTTATGTCAAATTTGCATTTTAAGGTTAAAAACATTTTATTTTCAAAATTTAATCTTACCTCTAGATTGAAAAGAAGATTGGAAATCTGGATTTCAGATCTTGTGATCTTAAAAAAAATCTACAAAACTTTATTCTTCACTCATCGATTTGAGATAAGGAACTTTTTTAAAATCGATCTAATCCTTCTTGGTTAAATGTTGACATCATATACAATTGATTTACGATTTTATTCTTGACTTAAGCACGTTTTTTATTTACTTGTATGTGTAGGAAAAAGGAAGATACGAGATAAGTTTTACTTACGATTCATGTGGAAAGGCAAACATCCCGAACAACTTAAATTTTACAAATAATTCTCGACTCTTTTTTATATCATTTCAATTAAAAATTGTACTTTATTAAATTTGATTTTATTCATAAACGTTAGATAACTTTTATTTTTCATTTACAAAATAAAAAATAGTCATGAAAGAAATTTCCATTTCTTTACTTGCAATAAAGTCTGAATTCCGTATAGTCTACAGTTCTGAACTTTGAAATAGCAGTGCAACACAATAACAAACTAAATAACGGATTTTTATCATATTCGATTTTGTGAAAAGGAATATATACCTCTCTCTTACGACGATTTGTGCAACCTTTGGTCATAGTTCTTGGTGACAGATTTTAAATGTGCGACAAAAGAATCTTTTTTCTATCCAGGACGATACCAAGATATTTTACATAGTTCAGGTTGGTCCAGGGTCACGTCTTCGAAGTGAATAGCTGAAGTAGTATCAAGTCTCCTCAAAGTAAAGCACGGGTTTACTGTTCTTGTGGGATTGATCTTCGGATTCCACCTTTTGCATCAATCAGCTCATCATCAACCAATCCAGGTATCCTTTGCAGCTTCTCATCGGCTGGAAGAGTTGTACAATACAGTATACATAGGTAGAGAGCCTTGGAGGGATCTTCCATTGGGATGGATAGATCAAATACTTCCCTGCCTTACCCTAGCTCTCCTTTCACATGAAGCCGAGGGGAATCTCTAATTCAGACTTTAAATTCGCGTCAATTCAGAAACGATTTCAGAATGCCAAAGAATCTTACTTGCGCCATCATTTTTATTTTCTTCTACAATTAAATAGTAATCCACAAATATAATATAATATAATTCAAATAATAAATCAATAGCATCTCTTTTTTAATTTCCATTAAAAATAATAATAATCAATAATAATGTGTTGTCACTGAAAAAGAATTTGCAGACCAAAAAAACGCAATGATTTTTTTTTTTTTTTTTGGTTTAATTCCATATGGATTTGCATTCTTTAATATCCGTTTTATTCTCTTGTGTTTTTCATTTATTGTTTAAAACATTTTTATTTAATTGCGTATTGTATCGGTTTTTGTTTTTGTTTTTTTTTTGCATTTTATTTACTAAGTTAACATGTTTTTGCCGTTGAGTAGTTGTTGGCATTTTAAATTGTTTAGTTTTTTGTTTGTTTTTTTTTTTTTTTGGTTTGGTTTAAATGTTTTGTTTTAAATTTCTTTTTTTTTTGCATTATGCTTTCATTAGTTTCTTAATTTATTAATGCTTGTATGTGTGTGTGTGTGTTATTTTTATGTTTTTTTCTGAATTCTTTTAGGAGTGTGTGTTTTGATTTCTCATTGCTAAAACAATTTTTAATTCAACTGTTTATTTATGCTGTTAGCTTTAGATTTTTAAATTTGGATTTTATTTTTGTTTTTTATTATACAACCATATGCTTGCTTGTTGTTCTTGTTATTGTTTATGGTGAATAATGAAGAATGGCTGGCGGACACACAAAAAAAAGCATCGAATACGTTTAGCAAATAACTCTACATTGTATTGCAACGATTTATTGTCGTAGACCGAATGAAAAGTGCCCCTCAAAAAAAAAAACAAATGAAAAACGAAAAAATTCCTGTTCCACATTTCACTTTCTTGGCAATTCCATCGATATTTGGTATCAGTAACAAAAAAAAGTTAACTTTCTGTCTCAGCTGTTGCGAATTAAATATACTACGTATGAGTGAGAGCCTAAAAGTAGACTACACTTTTTCTGGCATTGGGGCGAATCAGTATTGAATATTTGGATGAGCCTAAAAGTAGACTACACTTTTTGGTAATGACTATCGAAACTGTTCTAGCTATCGAATTGAGCTGATGTGAATGTATTTGTGTGTACGTGTGTGTGTGTGTGTAGTTCTACCCTTTTGGAATGTAAGTCAATATGCAGCATTTTGCCTAATCACTAATTAGAATTTAAGTACTTATAGTTGTACTTGTACTACATGCTATATTAAAATTACTTTTATTTTGGCTTTTCGATTTCATTTTAATTTCCATTTTTCTTTTCTTTTTTTTTTATAAGTATATTTTATATTTATTTATTGTTTTTCCATTTAGCACTTAATTGCAACACAGCTAATTTAATATGTGTATGTACTTCAAGTTTTGTTTAATATTATTATTATTATTAGATTCTTGCTTGGCTTTTAATCATTTTCTTCTTACGAGTCTAGGGCCTTAGCTTAAGTACGAGAGTAGTTCCTAACTCTCATCACGAACAAGAACACACTATACATAGTAGAGTATCTGTGTGTCGTCAGTGTGTGTGTGTGTGTGTGTGTGTCTGTGTATCTTAAATATTTAGTTTAGATATTTGCTTTACACCAACATCACTTGCAATGTTTTATTCGTTATTTTCGTTTATTGAGGGGAGCATTCCGAAAAACATTTTCACTGCAATACCAACAAATTGTTCAAGTTTGTTTTGATTTTTCGTTTTCGCTGTGAAAATGCAATTCGGAATGACACCATTGCTTTTTTTTTTTTAGGTCTAGGTTTATTTCTTTTGTTTTTTCGTTTACTATTTTTTTTTATTTGAGCGTCTTTTTGAAGAGAGTAATCATGATTCTAAGACCTCGCATCTTAAGACATTACCATTTTTTTCGTTCTTTCTTTGTTTTCCATGTTATAGTTAAAGATAGTTTAGAAAAAGACAGAAGGGAGATAAACCAACAAAATGAAATTAAAATCAAATATTTGACATAAACCTCAACAAAAGATAGAACTAAGAACGACCCCAACTAAAATTTATATTCTATATAAGGTCGCACGCTATATGCTTTAAATGTTTTGCTGAAGAATTTTGCAAATTGATTTTCACGTTGTCGTTTAGAGATATGTGTAGTGTAGAGTAGGGGGAGAAAGTGAAGCTAAGCCTGCGTTCTATGGCAAATGCAAACACGATTTGAATTAGGTTCTTATTGTTGTTGTTGTTGTTCTTGATTGCCAATCCTATATATGTACGTAGTTAGTTAGTTAGTATAAGTTTGTAGTCATAGTTGTATTAGTAGTAGTAGTACTTATAGGGTTAGGTACTCGTATTCGAACGCCAGTGCCATAAATATTCTTTTTCTTTTTTGGGGATTAGTCTTTAAAGATCTCTAAACTAAAGCAAAGTTTTCAATTTGTCTGTCTGTCATTTGTTTTGATATAATCGTTAAACGTGTTCAAGATTTTTCTTTTCATTTGTTTTTGTTTTTTTTTTTTTTTATGTTTGTTTGAAGTTTTTAGTTAGTTTTAGAAACCGAATAAAGTTGAGGTTCTCATTGAGTTCATATTGAGTAAGCCAATCTAATATTGATTTTAATTAGTTATTATGTTTATTATTAGTACTTTAATATCTGTTTTTTTTTTTGTTGTATTTATTTATTCCTTAGTTAGGAGTGTGTCGAAATTCCTGGCATTTCTTGCATTTCGTTAAACCGTTCTAAAGGGACACAAAAAATATCGATACAAAAAATAAAAAAAAACACACATTGGAAAATTATATAAAAATCTAAGTTTCATAATCTCTTTTTTGTTTGCTATTGTCAAAATGATATACACATACTATATTCTCAAGTATTATATGTTATTGACTTGGCGATTGTCTATACATATTTGTATAAGGGGAGGGGAGGGGAGTGTAAGTGAAATTCTTTGATAGATTTGAAAAGGAAAGGAAAGATATGAGATCAAAGTTGAAATCAAGTAATCTTCGATTAGCAAATGGTGTTATGTCGAAAAAGTTACTAGCTGTATTTATTCTCAGTTTATTTAGTCAGTTAAAAATGTTAATAGATTAAACATAGCTTGTGAGTGATATTTTGTATTGTATATTTTCTGTTTGGAAGTCGGTTGAAATATGTATAAAACGCAGTTTGTTGTTGTTGTTGTTGCTAATACTTTTGTTGCTGAATACTTTCTGTGTGTGTATGAAACCATTTGCATTTATTAATACATACATACATACATATATTTACTAAAAAAAGTTTATCAAAAAAGTGTTGTTCGTTTTTTTTTGGTTTACATTTTGTTGTTGTTGTTGTTATCGTTTTACTTTTCTCATTATATAAATTTAATTAACTTAATAACCAAAGTGTACAACAAAAGTGTTTCATTACTTGTATTTTCGGTTTTCAGTTTCTTTTTTTTTTTTTATTTTTATTTTTTGTTATTTGGCAATGCTACGAGGAAAAAATTACCCTTTAGTTGTTGTTGCTGCTGCTGTTGTTGTTGTTGTTTTATTCTCATTGATACACTTGGCTTCACCTTTATGATTTATTTGATTTTTGTTTTGGTTTTTTGTTTTTCATGTTTATTTTGAACTCTATTTGCATAGTTTTTTCTTTAAGTGTTGTTGTTGAATTGCTTTTGGTAGTAAATTCGCGTTCAGCTTTTTTGTTGTTGTTGTTGTTGTTGTAGATGCATTTGAAATATTCAAGCAGAAATTTAGTTAAGTGTATTTAATGTTATTAATTTAATTTAGTGTTTATTTAATTTAACTTTTAATTTAAATTTAAATTTAATCTGGTAGTTTTAAGTTGTTGTATTTTGTTTCCTTTTCATTTTTCTTTTTTCTTTTTAGTGCGTACTTTAAGCATTTAAAATGTTCTTTTAATAATGTTGTTTATAATTAGAGACATAGTTCAAGTTAGCCGCCGCGCACTTTTTTTTTTAAGAGTGCTTGCCTGCAAACAGCCAGCCAGCCAGCTTTTTGGTCTTGCGCTTGAGTTGAAGTCCACAAGTTTCAACAAATTTTATGCGAATTAACACTATCAAAAATGAGAGTTTTTTTTTTGGAGAAATTCTGAATAACAGTTAACGAATTGAATTTGAATTTAATTGTATTCATTTATTGAATTGAATTTCTTCAGCTTCGCATACTTTGCGCTTTTATAGCATTTAGCTTTTCGACCTAATGCAAGTTTTCGACCAACAAGCTTATGTTTATGGCTGTTGCGTTTGCATGTGTGCATGTGTGTATGTGTGTGTGTGTGTGTGTGTGTGTGTGTATTCTGTGTATTCTGTGTCTTCGTGCTTGTCTCGAAACTTGAGCAGAGCTTTATGTGCAGCCGCTAGACGACGCTAAAAGCTCCGCTGTAACGGCTAACAGACGGCTAACAGTTTCGGATATATTCGTTAAACTTGTTGTTTAAATATTTTTTTTCATTTTTTTTTTTTTTTTTAATTTTTGTTTAATTTAAATCAGTTTAATTTGTCGAACAATTTAGTTTAAAGTTCTCATGCAATTAGTTTAATTTAAGTTGTTTGCTTTTTAGTTTTGGTTGTTGTTTAATTCTTTTGTGTTTAACGTTGTGTTTAATGCTTGGTTTAAGTATAATATGTATATAGTAAGTAATTGATTTATGTGTTTTCTTTTCTTTTTTTTTTTTTGCAGATTGTTTTTTGGTTTCGTTTTTTGTTTTGTTTTTTGTTTTTAAGATTAAGGAAGACCTTTGCTTTTGTGCATAGCCCTTAGTAGCTTTTTTTTTTTAAATTTGTTTGTTTGGTGTTTGGATTTTGCAGCTGCATTTGATTTGTATTGAGTTTATTACTGGCTGCCTCATATAGTATTTTTTCCAATTTCATTACTATTTTTATGTGTGTGTGTGTGTGTGTGTGTTTTGCTTTCACTATAAAAATACAGTTATTATTGTATAGCTTACGTGGCTAGAAAAAAAAACACAAAAACAAACACTGAACTATCAAGTTTGATTTGCCGATCTAATCTATATAGTATATATAGTATATATATATATATGTATATCGTGTATAGCTAATACTTAGTACTTGATTATATAAGAAGCATGTCAATGTGACACAAGAAATTATAATTCGTTTACAGCGTAATTGTTTTTTTTTTTGTTTTTGTTTCTTGTTTCTCTTGGATTTGTGTCTGTCTGAAAGGGTTTTTCTTTTTTTTTTGCCCCTATATCATGTGTTATAAGCCTTATGCAAAGCAAAATACATACAAATTGTCTATTTCTCTTTACTAACTCAAAAAAAAAAAAAACTAAAATTTGTTGTGTGTATTGTTTTTAAACTTATTTTTTTTTTTGGTTTTTCAGTTATTAATATTTGTTTTTGTTCTTTTGTCTGTAGTCTGAATACATTTGTTGTTAATGTTGTTTTTGTTGTTGTTTGTTTTACGCTACGCACGAATTTGCTGTTAACTTTTTGCTGTTCTTTGTTTTGAAATTTGTTTTTCGTTTAAAAATTCATTATATTCTATATTTATATATATATATGTGTGTATGGTATATATGTATGTATATATATATATATAATATTGTGTGTGTGTGTGTATGCTTAATTAATTGTCATATGTATATGTATATTTGACTAACCTTTCGCTCTAATGCTTTATCTAACACTTACGTCTAAATGTACTGTTATTAATTATAATAATTTATTTACTTTTTGTGTGTGTTTTGGTTTTTTTTGTGTTTTGTATTTTTTTCTTTTTTTGTGGTTCAAATTTGTGTGTGTTGTTTTTATTTTATAAGCATTACTTGGATTTTCATTTTGCAAATTTCATTTCCATTTTGTTTCTGTTTCATTCCGCTACATTCCGTTAATATATATATATATATATATTATTTTCGACTCGTTTATATATGTATATATATAATATTTAAAAATAGTTAACTTTATACTTTGTTTTCGACTTCTAGACTCATTCGCTTACATCGCTTTGATCTTTTTCTCATCGTTTTTACTACTACAATACAATACTTAGCTGTTTCATTTCCATATCATTTCATTTCATTTCTTTGCGTTGCGTTTCATTTCCGTTTTGTTAAGCTTTTGTTTTTTGGTTTCTTCGGTTTTTCTTCTGTTGTGGTTTTGTTTTTTATTTTGTTTAGTTTCTTTTGGCCATGTTGTTTTTCTGTTTTCTGTTTTCTGTATTCTGTATTCAGATGTTCAGTTTCTTTTTTTGGTTTTCAGTATTCATAACATAATTTCAACAATATCGAAACGAATCGTTTTTGGAATTCAGTTTTCGTTTTCCGTACGTCATTAAAATTGAAATTGAATTGAATGCGGTGCAAATTGTGCTTGTGGAAATCTTAAATAAGTCGATACCGAACACATACATATATATATTCTATTTGTGCTGTTCCGCTTTTCAAATTCGCCATAATTTCGCCACTTGCAGCGAAATTGCATTTCGGAACGTGATCTATACATATAAGTTATCAAATGCGTGAATAGATGATATACATAATCAGGTTTTTGCATTTGTGCTGTTCCGCTTTTCGAATTCGCCACAATTTCGCATTTGCAGTGAAATTGGAATTCGGAACGTGACATATATAGTTATCGAATGTGTGTGAATAGATATACATAATCAGGTTGTTTGCATTAATGTGCGACTTTTTATGAACTGCATTCGGAATCGGAACACTTTAAATTTCGGAACATCGTTCATCATTATTTTTCAAAGCGTTGTTCAGTTTAAAATAAAAAATAAATATATATATAATATATATAAGATATAAGTTGACTGTGCATGTGTGTGTGTAAATGTATGGGTGTATGTGTATGTGTTTGTGTTTGTGGCTTGTGGCTTGTTCACATTGAATTTGAAATTTATTGTGACTGGTTTACGTTTTGTTCATTCATTTTTCTATCACAGCAACATATTTGTATACACTATTTTACATACTAAAAAATCAAAATCATACCAACAAGAAACCAACTTGAAGTAGGAAGGAAAAACTGTTAAACAAATTAGGAAAATTAATTATTTTACAATAATTTTTGTGTCGAAAACGAAAAACGAAACGAAAGGCGAGAAGATTCGGAAAAATCAAAAACAAACTGTCGTACAATTTGTTGAAAAAGTCAATTTTTCATATTTTTATTGATGAAAGTAAAATATAAGTATAAGTTTTAATTTAATTTTTGTTTTTTTTTTTAGAAGAAGTTGAAGTTGAAAAGCATTTACTTGTTTATGTATTCTTTACATTTTTTTTCGGTTTTGATCATTATTGTGTGGGTTTTACATTCTTTTTTTTCATTTTTTGTTTTTTCTGCTTTGTTGTTGTTTGTTTTCTTTTTTCCTTTACAAAAGTAGAAACAATATTTTGTACGACTTGAAGTGAAGTATTGAGATTTGCGTAGATCGTTGACAGTTAAGTGTGAAGCCATTTATGGGAACTAGAACCGAACGAAGCAATCGAAACCGAGTTAGTAACAAAGTTAGTTGAATGAAATGATTAATTTGTACTTACAATGAAATGTGGCGCCGAAAACAACACCGCCAACGTGGCTATAATGGTGAAAAGCGTGAAAATAATAAGGCACAAGCGATCCACGACCATTGCCGCAAATTTCCAGTCTCGCGTTATGTCGCCTGTCTCATCCTCTTTTTTCAGCTAACCGCAAAAGAACAACAGAAAAGCAATCAATCAAAACAAATCTATAAATTCAGTGGTTGATTATTATCAGTTCATTAATCAATGAGCCCAAAAATTACTAATAAGTATAACAATAACCTATTCAATCTGTAAATTGAGTAATTTTTGAAAGTGATTGATAAATTAGTAAATCAATCTTCAAATCCAGTGATTGATGACAATTCACAATGAATTCATCAATCAATTTATGAACTAATACAAATAGTTTCAGATTATCTTTTTATCAAATATGGCAAAATCAATGAAAGAATTGCTCAATCAATCAATCAATCAATCAATCAATCAATCAATCAATCCAAGAGTTAGTACTTAGATTTATCTATCAGCAAGAAATTAGTCAATCAATTTAATTACTAATTAAATGATTGATAAATCAATCTTTTATCCAGTGATTGATTAAAATTCATGATTCACAATGAATATTCAATCCATCAATCAATTCATTCATTTACCAATCCTGGCAAGACCAATGAATAAATTAGTCAGACCATACATCAATCAATCAATCGAAGAATTAATATTAAGATTAACTGTTTATCACCAATCAATTAGACAATCCATTCAATTTATAATAAGATGTTCAGATTATCTATTAATCAAATTTTAAATCGAGTGATTGCCAAATTCAATTAATAAATTAATAAGTCCATCATTCAATCAATCAATCGATTTAAGAATTAATATTTCGATCAACCAGTGATTGATAATAATTCATAATTAAACATATGCAATCCATTAATCAATTCATTCATTTATCAATCCTGGCAAAACTTATCAACAAATAAGTCAACCTATCAATCAATAAATAGATTACCAATCAACTAGTCAATCAATTCAATTTCTAATAAGATGTTCAGATTATCTGTTAATCAAATTTAAAATTGAGTAATTGGCAAATCCATTTTATAAATTAGTCAATCGATCAATCAATCCATCAAGCAATTTAAGAATTAATATGAAGATTAACCAGAGATTAATAATAATTCATAATTAAACATATGCAATCCATTATTCAATTCATTCATTTATTAATCCTGGCTTGAAATTTATCAATAAATAAATCAACCTATCAATCAATATAACATATCAATCAATAAATAGATTATCAATACATCAATCAATTAATCAATCAATCCAATAATTAATAATCAGATTAGCAATTAATCGAACATTAATTTGAGTGATTCGCTAAATCAATTAATAAATTAGTCAATCCATCAGTTAAGAGAATTTGACATCTGACCTTACCTGATCGGTTATCCAACGCAGCTCCTTGAGTATCAGCGCCAGTTCGTATTCCGCCGAGGAGCCGAGACAGGTGTGTGAGATGGCCTCGTGCATGCGTGCATCGGCAACGGCGGCAACAGGACCAACTGGACCCACGGGACCGACGCTGCCATCGTCGCCTTGCCTGTGAGAAGAGCTCAATTAAATGTATCAATCAATCGCCAAGTCAATCAGTCAATCATGCACAAGTAGGCTATTTGTTTCCTCGTCCTCTTCATCTTCAACTTATCTATTTGCCCATTCTATTCAATCTTATCCTCGTTCTCGCTGCACCCTCCAATCAAACAAAATATTCATCTGTTGACTCGACAAACACTTGAGGCGAGTGTGATATGTTATGATGATATTCTTTGCTTTTGCCCTCGTTCTCCTTTTCGTTCTTTCTCTTTTTCTTTTCGCTTGTTGCCTTTCTGATTTCCATATTCATTTTATATATGGATATTTTTGAAGGCTTTTCTATGTTTGCTTAAATACAATTGTTATTTAAATATGCAAAAATATGATGATGATGAATTTAGTTTTTATATTACAATTTGAAAATTGTATGCTTCGCTTTTACTATTATAAATTGCCCAGCTAATTTGCATCTTATTTCCAGATGGTTTTATTTCATTTGAAATAAATTTGCAACAAATTTGAATTTCTACAAAAATTGAATTTATAAAACTGTTAAAACTAACATTACTCGTAATTGGTTCATCATGTTTCGAATGCAAAAAAAAAAAGTTTGCAATGAGTTCAACAGAATTCCCAAACTAAGTGTTATTAATGCGACTTAAGAAGTTTGAAATATTTCTGAGGAACTCGTTGTTAGATTCATTAATGCGTATCCCAAGCAAAAAAGCTGTAAGGGTTAACTGCAGGAATTTGAGGAACGCAAATGCGTTAGCCAAAGGGTAAAGTCATAAGAAAACGTCGTAAAGTGTGACAATGCTGAGTGGAGAATTTTGTACTTCCACGAAATGCTGGGATGCTACTTATAGATATACTATAGAGTCGAGAGTCGAGTGCCTGACGCTATTATATACATATATATCTCGGGGGCATATTAAATTATCTGCTAATTTCGAGCTCGATAAGTTACCCAACAGTTTGTGTGGCACAGCTAGAAATGCAAGTGCGAGAGCGAGTCAAAAAAAAAACAATATGCAAGAAAGCTACAGTCGAGTGTGCTCGACTGTGAGATACCCGCTACAGATTTTGAATTAACGGAAAACAGTCCGGTATTAAATTTAAAATATACCGAAGGCCATATTTGGTATTTCAATTCAAAATATACCGCAGATTGCAAATACATACCGTCACACATTATGAATAAGAGGAAAACAATGTGGTATTATATTTAAAATATACCAATTTAATATACCACAAAAATACTGAAATTATACCAAAGGCTGTATTTGGTATAATGATATACTTCCAAGTTCAAAATATACTATGGGAGACAAACTATACCAAATCGGTGCAAAATACTAAAATATACCAAAGACTATAAAGAGTGCAAAATATACCAGATTGTCAGTCACAGCAGCTAATATTCATTGTAAATAAAGATTTTTTTCTCACAAAAAGTATTCCTCAAATAACTTCTTTTTATTTCTCAAAATTTCTTTTTAATCGTTTGCAATCAAATTCTCAGAAATTAAAAATACTATAGGTGTGATTGTCTGTACCAAAATTATTGATTTTTATCGATGTACTAGGGTGGAAGTGGGCGTGGCAAAGATTTGAAATAAAGCTGCATATGCGTGCAAACATAACAAGTGTTGTCAAAAAGGAATGCTAGCTATATCTATTATAGTTTCTGAGATCTAGGTGTTTAAACAGACGGACGGACAGACAGACGGACAAATATGTATACTTTAAGATGCCGGAGAAACCTTCTTCTGTTCCATACATTTCCTGCAGACACACACTTATAATACCCTTCTACATCATCGGATAGCGGGTATCAAAAGCAGAGAATGCAATGTTACGGAGAGGGCTGTGAACTCAACTGAGAAACGTGACTCTGGCACAGTTGTCTCGCATCTCGCAGCTCGATTCTCCTTCTTCATTTTCTCAGTTCTTCAGTTCTCGGATTCGCAGTTTGCGGCGTCGTGAGGGAGGAGGGGAATAAGGGAGGAGGGTCTACTGCTCTCTAAGGGTTTTCCATTACGATTGTATTTCTATGTATTTTTCAGCTTGTCACTAAATGCGTGTCCTTGCCACTTGCCACATGCCACTATTATATTCAAGTATGGCATTGGCATGCCTCTAGTTTGTTGTTTGTTTGTCTCATTGTTGTTGCGGGTACAAGCACACACACACACACACACATGTAGTGTGTGTATACACATCTTGTCATTGTCATTGTCATTGTCATTGGCTGTCATTCGAGGCATTGCTGAATAAGGATGCGGATGAGGATGCGGATGAGCGTACGGATGCGTATGAGGATGTGCCTTGTTGAAGTCGTTGTTTTTTTGCTATTCTTTTTTTTCTTTCTTCCTTTTTGTTGTCGCACTGTCTTTTTTTTTTTTTTTTTTTTTTTCGTTGTCTTGTGCTCACAACTAATGCTGTCGTTTTTAGTTTGTTGTTGATATTGATATTGTCGTCAAATCGTTTAAAGTTTTTTCTATTTTCCACTTTTGTCCAGTGTTTTCTTTTTTTCGTCTCCTTTCTTTTCTTTTCGTGTTCTTTTGGTAAGCTCAGAGCTCACATTTCATCCATGCAGTGAAATTAAATTGGGCAAACATTTAAAACTTTTCTCTGCGGCAGCGCGACGTTGCGTTGCGTTGCGCACGGTGCGTATGCGTAACTTCATCCTCAGTTGCTGACCAAAAGTTTCGAAACTTTCTTTTTTTTCGCCCCTCCCCCGTTTTTTTCTGTATTTTGCTATTGGCCTGAGCCCGATTTTGTGATTGCTTTCAAAACGGATTCGTTCAATTGGACTTTCGGAATGTTGATTTAGAAATTTTCACATTTATCATACTTCGAACGCGCGTACAGTGAAAGCTGCCTACAGAGTTTTGTTTAAATCAAATATGAATTGATTCGATGGGGAGGTAACACTGTATAGACGAGTGTGCAGTGAAAGCGTTAATCCGTGAATTTCATTTCAAAAGCATACTCAATTTATCATCGATAGACAAAACAAAAAAAAAACGAAACCAATGAAACGGCGAAGCAATTGTTATGGTGGCAACACTGCGTATGAGTTATCTCGCATGTCAAAATATTTCAATTTGAATGAAGAGAGCGAGGAAAAGAAAGTTTTTGGGGCGAGGAAATGAATGAGTTCACAACTAAAGGACTTTAAACTTAAAAAATATTCATTTCTATATTCATTTTGTGTAGCTTCAACTACAAGTTGTTATCGATAACTTACCTAAACATTGTCCGATAGTATGTGGGCTGATGGGGCAATGTGGCGCTGGCGCAGCGATGATTGCATCGGAAGTCGTCATCAATGTCGAGCACATTGGCGAGCAGCGATTTCGAAGATCTACGTGGATGCAATTGTTGGGGAAACAAAATGTTAACAAATGTCGAAAATTGTGCTATAATTCAACTATCGATAGTACTATCGTAATGTAAGCAGCGCAAAATTTCAAGTCCAAACTGTTATCGATAGTAAAAGCGATAGTTTGCTTGCTGCAGAGTTAGCGCGAGGCGAGAGTATAACATAGTATCATATAAGGGGAGGAGGTTACCTTTCCTTGAGCTCAACGTTTTGGATCTGTTGCTTTTTGTCGCCAGCGTTCGATGAGCCCGACGACGAGGGCGGCGGCGGGCATTCGTAGCCAACCTGTCCGGGTCTTTGCATGCGCAATATGCAAGGTAACCAATAAAGGAATATTACTCTTATCTGTGTGTGCGAGTTCGACAGAGAGACGGAGGTGTGTTGGGTAATGCGGTTAAAAATAATAGCAATAAGTATATTTTTGGTATTTTTTTTCGTTAGTTTTATGTATAGATATGGAGTAGTTTTTTTTAATATATCATTTTTAGTAGTATATGGTATATTTTTGGTATATTTTCGTTAGTTTTATGTAAAGAGTAGTTTTTTTAAAAATATCATATTTTATAAGTACATTTGCGGTATAAAGTTTTTGATTTTTGCAATCATTGTTGTAGTTAGTAAAAATTACGACACACGTTCACAAATAGTTTTTGTTGTTTGTAGTTGTTGTTGTTGTTTAATTCCAATTTACAGTTTAAGAATTTAAAATTTATTTATCAGAAAGTTGTTAAAGTTTTGGTTTTTTTTTTGATAATTTTTTTTGGTTTTTAATTAGTTTGATTAAGTTGCGTTCACACGTTGTGGCATGTAGATAGATGAGTGTTGAGTGTGTGTTAAAAAGTAGTAGGAGATAGCAAACAGCACGCGCGTTTTTTGTACGAAGATAGTTAGTTAGTTAGTTGCATAGTTAGTTAGTTGGTTAGTTAGTTAGTTACAGGGAATGAAAGAGATAGCAGTAGTAGAGTTGAAGAAGCATTTGAGTTGAGAAGAGTTTTTTTTTTTTTTTTTAAGCGTTGAGAGTTTGCCAGTTAACGTAGCAATAGTTGTAGTTGTTGTTGTAGTTATTGTTGTTGTAGTTATTGTTGTTGTAGTAGTAGTTGTTGTAGTTGTAGTTGTTGGTGGCCAGAGTTTTTGTTAGAGAAATAAAAGTTTTCGGTGTGATTATTGTGCTTTCATTTGGTTTGTTTTCTTTTCTTTTTTTTTTTTTTTTTTGTAATGCAAGTTATAGGTACAAATACAGATACTTATAGGGCAATAAAATCAAGTTCAAAGGTTAAGGTTAAAGGTGAAAGCATATCATCAATTTGTACTAAATATGTACTAACTAAATGTGGTAAATTCGTTGTCAAAACACAGACACATTGCGTTCATCTCTGCATTGGTATTCGAGTATAATACATATATATTGTAAGAACTGTAAATTTATTATATATTTATATATATATGCATTTAATATTGTATTTATTTAAAAATTTAACTTTAAGCATTTGGTTTTTTTTGTTTTTTCGTTGCAAAATTTATGTTCAACGTTTATAAAACCTTGTCTCGAAAATAATAAACATAATTTGATTTCAAATTTCTTTTCGGTTAAAAGTCAGGGGACAATTTGGATTATGATTGATGACTGATTGATTGATGCGAGCTTATACTACATTAGCACAAGCAAGCATCGATGCATTGCTATCTCAAATTAGAGGATTACAAATGACGATTACATAGTAGATAATCTGGTATTAATTATCAAGAGAGTGGAGGACAGTGAAGTATGTACACGAGATGATGGTTTCTTCTATTGAGCATTGGTCACGACGGTTGAAGTAGAATAAACAAAACTATCGTATGTAAATATCGATAGGTTTTGTTTGAAGCACAATAATTTAAACTATCGAATGAAAATATCGATAGGTTTTTGAAACACAATAATCGAAACTATCGAATGAAAATATTGATAGATTTTTAAAGCACAATAATCGAAACTATCGAATGAAAATATCGAAACATCGATAGGTTTTAAACGAAAAATTTTTCGCAGTTGAAGCACATTAAACAAAAATATCTTATGATAATAACGATAAGTTTTTTTATGAACAACTGGTATTTAAAGCACAATGAATATTAATAACTTTCGGCAGTTGAAGCACAATAAACTATCAAAGAAAAGTGTATGTAGTTATTGTATTGTCACATGAGATATCGATAGTTTTATCGATATATATTGTATATATATATTTTAATAATAACCAGATGTACGAAATTAATTTTTAAAATTATTAAATTATTTACCGAATATCATAATTGAAATTCATTGTAACAGCCGTGCTCAATGCTAAATAGATATGCCGATAGTACATACGCTTTAATTGATGTTAAGATTTCGAATGTTAATGGGCATTACCAATCATCAAAAAGCTAAACTGTACAATTAAATAAAGTTTGCTCCTATAATTAATTGTATTTTTTGTTGTTACTCTGCGTTTTTTTGTTGTTAATTGCATTTTTTTTTTCATTTAAATGACTTGCAAAATGTAATGGCATGCAGCAGAGTGTAAAAGAAGAGAGAGTAAATGCAAGCGAGGGAGTTGCTGAGAGTAATTTGTATAATAATTTATAAGATTTTATTTGTGTGTGAGTAGAAGACTTGATTCCAGTTCTGGATCTAAAGATATTGCTCTAAACATGTGTGTGTGTGTGTGAGTGTGAGTGTATGTGTGTGTTGAAGTAGTTGGTACATATTTTGTATATAGTACTTAGTTAGTATGTTGAATTAAATAATATGTACATGGAAATGTTTTTTATATTTCAAGGAAAGCGAGTTTGTGGGGTGTTTGGTTGGTTTTTTTGGTATTAAATGAAAATAGCAATCGATAACGTATCGGTATCTCTCAGAACGCTCGAAAAAAAAAAAACGAACACAAAATGAGTAAATATAAATTTAGTAATTGTTAGTAGTAAGTAGAAGTATGTGAGGAACTCAAAATAGAGACAAAATCCGAGGAATATAGTTAATGGTATAGTATTGGTTTTATTTCGAGAGAGATAGTTGATATTTGTTTTTTTTTTTTTTTATTTTTTTTTTTGTATGTTTTGTGGTTTTTTGTTGATTGATGTAAAGTAAGTAAGGTAAGTAAGGTAAGTAAGTAGTTAGCAAGTAAGTTAGTTAAATTTTTAGTAAGTTTGAATATAAATATTACCCATTCACTCATTTCATGCGTATCTGGATTTCTATGATGATAATTGAGGATAAGTATGGTTGACACAACTGATGAGGCCACCATAAACATAATGCAATTGAAATAAGTTCCTAGAAGGACACAAAAATGACACAAAAACGTTGTGGTAATAATATTCCATTATCGATTCTCCATCGATCGATATCGATTACGATTACGATTTCGATATTCGCTAAGCTATGTTTGTTGTTGTTGTATATATTATAATCGCTTTTCGATTTCTCGATTTCGATTCAAAGTCACACCTCGAAAATTGCCCTACTTAGTATAGAGAATAAAGTGTTTGTTTTGTTGTTGTTCTTGTTTTTGTTGTTGTTCCGCGATTGTTTGTATGTGTCTGTGTCTGTGTGTGTGTGTGTGTGCTTTTGTTGTTGTATTCGTAGTGAAACTTTATACACATTTCGCTTGATCAGTTTTCTGATCTTATTTACAGAAAATCGTATTGGAAATTTGGAAAAAAATACGTATTTTAGATTGTATTTTGTTTGTTTGATTGTTTTGATTTTTGTTGTTTGTCAGTGTAGCTTACTAAAGTTTAAAGTTAGAGAAAAAAAGTTCAAAGCAGTATATCGAAATAAAAGAAGTATAGTTAATAAATATATAAACATTGTTCTTTCGATATTTGTTCTTATCGTAAATTGCTTCAGTGAATAAAATTTATTTTACAAGTGTTTGTTTTGTTTTTTGTTTTTTTGTCTTTTGCCTCGCCAAAAAATACTTAACAGACAAAAGAGACAGATATAGAGACAAAGACAGAGATAGAGAGAGTGTGTGTGTGTGTGTGTGTGTGTGTGTGTGTGTGTGTAGCGACAGGTAGACAAAGTGTTAGACAGCGACAGATATATATGTATATAGAGAGAGAGAGAGAGAGCAAGAGAGATATACATAAATTGAGAAAGAGAGACAGAGCGAGAGGCAAACTTGTGGCTCAATTCAAAAAGAGTTTTGGGACTTTCTTTTGAAATGAACCACGCGTTTGACTTGACGCCCTTTTCTATTTCTTTTTCTTTATCTTTTTTTCGTTTTTCCTTTTTCTTTGCCTTAAATATTTCAGGGGGGGTTTCTTCATATTTCTCTTAAAAGAATTTTCTTTTGTTATTTTGGGACTAATTGTTGTTCCTTTTGACTGCCCTGTTTGCTTTTTTACATTTTTCATTTCTTTTTTTTTTAAGGTACTTTTTTTGTGCACAACCAATTATCCGCAATCATCATTTTTGTTTAAAAATCGAGATCTGATTCGGTTCTTCGAAATTGTTGAGCTGTAAAATATTTTTTTGATGATAGACATGGGTCTTGGGCAAAAGGTGTTGATTGTTTTTAACTACAGTTAATTGTTGTTTGATTGTTGGTTTGTTGTACTTTGTTTGTTTGGTGTGTGTGTGATGTTTGGTAGTTGTTTCGTGGTTGTTGTTGAGGTTTGTTTTGTTTTTTGTTTTTTTTTTTGTTAGTAGTTTGGTTAAATGGCAATTAAATATTTAGAAATGGATCGAGAGTTTGTTTGTTCTGTGGGTGCGTTTCTTTCTCACTAGTTTTTGTTTGTTGTTGTTATTTTTTTTGTTTTAATTCGTTTTTAATTTGAGGTCTATTATTTAAGTTCTATTTAATTGCATTTATTTAGCGAATGCACAGTGAAAATTGCATTAGACAAAAAGAGAGAGTAATGTATTATACAGAAAAGTAACATAAATGTAAAGCGTTTATTTTCACTGTGCATCTGAATGTTTGTTTACAAAAATATAATATATACATATATATTTTGCATTTTTTTGTTTTATGGTTATTGTTATGGTTGTAGTTGTTGTTGTTGTGGTTGTTGTTGTTATTGTTTGGGGCACATACACTCCACTACATAATTGTTGGCTCTAAGCATATGATTATTTAAGTAATATATATTGTATATATATATGTGTGTATATATAAATATATATATATATGTAGAGGAGAGTGTAGAGCAACTAGTCGCATATGCATATATAGTAAAAGTATTGTTGTTGTTGCTGTTGTTGTGGGATTTGATAACCTTTAAAAAACAAACACACACAGTTAATGGGCAGTTTATCACACATACATACATACATACATACATACGAACGATGTACGTTTCTACTATACACATATATACACATACGTATGCGTATGCGATATGAATAAGTATGTATGCTAACAAAAATGAACAAAATACCAAAAAAAAAAAAACTCAAAACAAAACATACAAAAAATACAAGTAAAGTGTGTGTGTGTGTGTGTGGTATTTACAAGTGTGACCAGCTAGATTGTGTAAATGTGTCTGTGTGTGTGTAATACAATGAGTGTATGTGTGTGTGTGTTAAAAGGAAGTGAAACACCATCAAAAGAAAAGCATATAGTTTGGTAGTATATCAAAAGTTAGCAATCTTTTATTTTTTGTTGTTGTTGGGAATTACTTTATAAACAACATGAGCGAGAGCGAGATAGATAGTTAATTAGTTAGAGAGAGAGAAAGACAGAGTTAGAGAGTAAGAGAGAGAGAGAGAGAGATAGCGAGTTTTTTTTTACTACCACAACTACAGCGCACAGAGAATTCGAACGAACGAACGAACCAAACTCAAAAAGCCGAGATTTCTCCAACAATCTTCACACGACAAACAAACAAAAAAGGAAAAAACAACTAATTCAAAAATCATACAACACAATCTTAACAACAACAATAGAAAAATTAATTGAGTAACGATAACGATAACGGTAACGATAACCATAACAATAAGTAGTAGTAGAAGAAGAAGACAAAATATTTACACATACAGCCCTGGCAACCCTGCCTAGTCTTATATACCCCACAAAAATGTTTCAGTCTTTTTTTTTTTTTTTTTTTTTGCCAATTTAAGTAAAAATTCCTTTCGATTTTTACATGCAAATTGATGAGCCGATAAAAAAAGAGTTGTTGCTATACAAATACATATATAGAGCACATATGTATGCGTGTGTTTGACAGCGTGTGTGAGTGTGTGTGTGTGAGAGAGAGAGAGAGAGCCAAATATACAGACATAGCAAAAGTGAGACACAGAGAGATAGCGAGAGAGAAAGAGAGAGCAAGAGTTAAAGACAGCGTTTAGCTCAATTATTATTATAATTTTTGTTTTTCATTTAACACGGACATGTTTTATATTTTATTTAGTTATTTACATAGCTGTTCCCGTGTGTGTGTGTATGTGTGAGTGGGTGTGTATGTGTGTGTTTCGATATATGCTGTGTTAGTGAGTATGTGTGTGTGTGTGTGTGTATGTGTTAGTTTCATTAATTGCAGCGAGCAAGAAAAGAAAACCAAAGTTCGATGTGTAAAGTGTGCGACAAAAGTTCAATTGAACCCGGGGACATGTTTGTTCATGATGATGTTGACTTTGACCCCACGACGCATGCCACGCCCAGCCCCACGTTGTGTGCCGCCCCCCTTCGAGCACACGCACACATTGACATTCATATACGCATTCACATTTCGTATTCATAACTGCAATATAGAAGTTGAAGATAGAGTCGCAAATTGTTTTCTTTTTTTCGATTTTTTTTTTTCGTTGTCAAATGTGTGTGAGTGCTGAGGTAAGTGTGTGTATGTGTGCGTGTGTGAGTGTGTGTGTGGGTGGGCGGCGGTGTCATGTCAACTAGTTTGATAGGCATTTTGTGTTCTTGCATGCCAACAAGAACGTTTTTTCTTTTACATTATGTGGTAGTGGTCCTTGGCAAATACATATATAGTATATATAGCATATATATAGACTCTCGACACAATTGCTCGAGTTCTCGTTTGTTGTACGCAAATCCAACAAATCCAAATCCAAATCCAAATCCGAATACAAAACCAAAACCAAAATGAAAAACCAGTAAAACCATCAAAATCGAAACACAAAAATTATTGTTATAACAAAATCACAGAGAGAAAGAGAGAGAGAAAAGTAGAGAGAGAGATAGAGACAATAGTAGGTAGTAAAAAGTAGATGACAACAAATCAAATATCAGAATGTAATACAAATATATTTATAGATGGTATCGTATAATATTGTTGTTATTTATGTTTATGTTGTTGTTTCATTTCTTTTTGTTGTTGCGAATTAATATTCATCTGAATTTGTCTTGTTTCATGCGAATTTTCCATACCAGTCCTCGGATACGATAAGAAATACGATACAAGATACGATATTCAAGATACACACGAGTTTCTACGTTTTGAAAACAAAAAATTTTTTTAATAAATTCAATGAAATTTCGTTACGTTACGTTGCGTTACGTTACGTTTCGAGTGTGGGTGTGTGTGTGTGATAGAGTGTATGTAGGTGTGTGTGTGTGTTGTTGCTATATGCATACTTCTATAGCAACGTGGTGCAAAATAAGTTTCAAACAAACAGTGAATTGACATTAGCATACGATATACGAATTACGATATACGACATACGATATTCGATTTACGATATACGATGCACAAGATACAATGATTAACATTCGATATTCGAATTACGATATACGACATACGATATCCGGTTTACGATATACGATACACATGATACGATAATCGAGTGTGGTGGGTATGGCATGCTGGATAGATGGGAACAACAATGCAATCAATGTTTTCATGAACGGGAAACTTGTACTTATTGAATTGGCTTTTATTTGTCTCTTGTAGTTTTATCGCAGATCTCTCAGAAGCATTACGATATATGTATATTCCAACGACGCGCACACACACAGAGCTCCACTTACCTTCTTAGTTCGTAGCAATTACTTATTACTTGTCAATGTTACTAAATATATATATTTATATATGTATATAGTCGACAAACATGTTAGATATAGTATATGTAGATATCAAAATGTTCAGATGCTCAAAATGGACTACAAAATGTTGTTGGATCAGAGTTGTTTGGTTTCTATTCGTTTTGATCATGCGTCGATGATGCTGGATGATGATCAACAAGTAACCCAAACTTCCAACTCCAACTTCCAACTAAAGTAGGTATATATATATGTATATTATATTAGGTTATAGCAAATACTATACTTGTTACTCGATTACTTTTGATAAATTCGTTTAATTTTCAGTTTCAGTTCATTCAAAATGATGTTCTATTGATGGCATTTTTTTTTGTTGGTAATTGTTGTATATTGAATGTACAGAACTTTTAAGCAGGTTCGCTGGGGTGGTTCACACATTCATTGATGATGATTCCTTTTGCTCACGACATCAGGCACAACTCTATGTAGATACATATGTGTTGGTGTGTGTGTATGTGTGTTAAAGTCTAGCCCAAATGAAAATGCAAATCAATCAATCCGTCTGTCTGTCTGTCCGCACATATAAACAGCAATAGCTCGAAAACTATAAATGCTACACAGAGAGAAAAACATCTTCATTGAAAAGTAGATTGTTAATCTCGATTTTAGATCGATCTTAAGAAAACAATCTTAAAATTTACGATTTTTATGGTAAATTTGCATTTTAAGATTAAAAACATCTTTTTTTAAGATTTAAATCTTGCCTTAAGAATGTTTTTTTCTTTTCAAAAATAAGATTCCAAATTTCGATTTACGAGGTTTTAGGTTGAAATAATCTTGAGACAAGATAAAGATTTTATAATCAAGAATTTCAAGGTGAAAAACACACAATCAATTTTTTTTGTTTGTTTTACTTTAAACAATCTAAATTTAAGATTGTTTCGTCTTGATTACAGATTTTTCCTTCCTTGTTCAACTTTAAGATATTTCCATTGTTGAAATAAGATTATAATCTTTAATTTGAAAATTGAGCAAATTTGGTAGAATTTCGATTTCCATTTTGAGAGTTTTCCATTCTTGAAACAAGATTATAAACTTGAATTTTAAGAAGAAGTAAACCTTCTTGGTTCAATTGTGACATCAAAGAATCTTGATTTAAGATTTTATTCTTGATTTTAGCAAGATTTTTTTCTTTCTGTGTAGAGCTGTCAAATTTGGCGATAATGTGGAAATGTGATAAAGGTTTTGATTTGATAGACAACTTTGTTGTCAGCTGGATTTCATGCTTTTCAGTGAGTGAATGGCGAGTGAAAAACGAATGTCAAATGCGATTGATGCCTTTTGCATTTACGCTTCGACTGTGTCTGTCTGTGTAATGTATTTTGGTGAAGCTAATTGGTAATTTGAGATTATTATTGTGTAATTGCTGCGGTCATTTGTTGCATCTACATACATACGTTATACGTTTTACGTTTACAATTGGAATGCATAATTAGTAGCTACTCGGATAACACATTTGTTTCACTCACTAAATTATCTCTAATAATCAAACACGCACGCTTACACACACACACACTCAGATATCTTAAAATTAAACTATGTGAATTACAACTACGAATACTCATTCAAATAACACTCACACTCACACTCGACAGTCGGAGAGTTGCTTTTTGTTAATGTATGTAAATTGTTGCGTTCAACTACGGATTGTATGTGAAATCAGCTAATTGACTAATTGGTTTTGATTATCAGCATAGCGACTAGTGTTGTATAGTGCTGCAAAATTAATTATTTCGCACGCTTCTTCTCTCTACATAGAGAGAGCGGCGTTATCTCTCTTTTGGGTGTTTATGAATGACTAAAATGCAAATTAAAGCTGTAAAACTTCATGAGTGTTATATGTGTGTGTGTGTGTGTAGATAGTGTTGTAAGCAGCGGGCAGTGTTGGAAAGTACTACAAAAACTGCATTATTCGTTGAGCGAAAACTATCTAAAAGCTAGTTGATTTCAATATCCATGGATACTTAATACTTAAGCCAGCATTAGTTTCACATAGTTTTATGCTTTATTAATGCGAAATCGAAGCGAGCAGAATTGCTTTTTTTGCTTTTTTCTCTTCCTGAAAGTTAAGCTACGAAATATGCACGTGATGGGGATAAACTTGAACTGTGCAAAGTTTATGAAATCGCTTAAATCACAAAGAGAAGGAGAGAGAGAGAGAGAGAGAGGAAGACGCTCGGCATTAAATGAAATATTAAGAGAAAAACAAAAACAAACAGAGACCAGAAATCAGAAATCAGACACTTAAAGATTGCAGAGCAACAACAGAATAAACGCATCTTTCTCCTCCTCCTCACACCACACACTTTATAAAGTTCTCGCCCACATTTTATTTAGCTTTGGCTTTGGTTCACACACATCCTGAACCTCATCCTCATCCTCATCCTGATCCAGGAAGGTGACCTGCTTGAAACTTAAAACGGGCCAATTTGCTGTACGTGTTTATTGCTTTCAATTTCGATGCAATGCAGCACACAACAACAAAAAAAGGAAAAAACAGAAAAGCAGAAAAACAGAAAGAAAAAAAAAAACAACAACAAAGAGAAGGAAATAAAAAGCGAAACTTCAAATTCGAAACTAATAGCGCTGCAAATCTTCACTAATACAAAAGGTGAGGGTTAAATTGTACTTTGATTTCTCCACTCAAAAACAGAAAAACATAGCTAAATATCTAGTGTTTATGGTACTTTAATCATTTCAAACTTCTGTGAAGTGAGTTTTTCACTTATTCGCTACATTTAACTGGCAGTTAATTGAGAAGTTCATATTAAAGTCTAAATAGTTCGTTTTCATGAAGTTTATATCTTTGCTATCTACCTAGTTTCTATAGTTTAATTACTGTTATGCATTTTCGCAGTTCGTCAAGGGTTTCCCATGTTCATGTTAAATGTAACTGGCAGTTTATTAAGTAGTTATTACTTTAGAGACGAAATTGTTGTTCTACATGATATCAACAAAAATTCTTTATACCTAATCTTCATAATTTATCCAGTCTTTATAGATCAGCAAAGTATTTTCGGAGTTTGTCAATATTTTCTCAAGTTCATGTTAATTTTAACTGACATTTATTTATGTACTTGTTTGAGTACTTATAACGTCTAAAGAGTTGTTCTATATGAGGTCAATATCTTTTATATATATAGTACTAAGTCTTTATAGTTCATTGACTGCAAAGCTTTTTCATAGTTTGTCAAAAGTTTCTCATGTTCATGTTAAATTTAACTGACAGTTATCTTCGAAGTAGTGCTGCTAAGCTTCATGTTAATTTTAAGCGGCAGTTAGTTAAGTAGTTATTTTTATAACGACGTCTTACATTTTTACGAAGTCAATACCTTAGCTATCTTAGAAATATCTTAGCACTAAAAAGTTGAAATATGTACGAACTCGATATCTATTCTATATACCTAAAGTTCTTTACAGTTCATTTAGTGCTTCTGGAGTGCATGTTAATTTTAACTGGCAGTGATTTAAGTAGTTGATATCATAAATAGTTCATACTATATTTAAGTAGTTTATATTAAAGTCTGAATAGAACTCATTTTCTTTGCTATACACCTAGTTTTTTTTGTGGAGTTTGTCAAGGGTTTGTCAAGTTCGTGTTAACATTAACCGTCAGTTATTTAAGTGGTTTATACTTCTCTAAATAGTTCGTTCAATATCTTTGCTAACATATAAACTTAGTCTTTCATTGACTAAATCATATTTTCGAAGATTTTATCTTGTGTTTCTCAAGTGCATGTTAAATTTAACCGGCAGTTATTTAAGCTAATATCACAAATAGTTGTTATTACTATCACAGTATTTATTTCACTCAAAATTCGCATTGTGAGTAAATTAAGAAATGCGCTTGACGCAGTGTGACGTCAAAAATTTAGTTGAGAAATGCAATTGAAATAATGCCTCAAGTTTTGAAATAGTTTTTCATATATTATATATTGTATGTGAATTTGCCGCGACTGCAGCTTTAATATGAACACCAGAGAGAGAGAGAAGGCGACTTAGTTGTCTAGCAGCTCACAGTGTGTACAATAAGTACTCGCATGTGTGTGTGTGTGTGTGTGTATACTTAAAATACTAAATGTGTAGAAATGTGGCATGAGAATACGCTAGAGTGTGTGTGTGTGTGTGTGTGTGTGTGTGTGCTTCAAGTGTGTGTATGTGTGTGTATTTTCGAGTAGTTGTACAACATTCGTGGAGCAGCTTAAGTCCGCGCACCTTTAAGACCCAACCGCAGAGAGCATTTAACAAAAAAAAAAAAACACAGAAAAAGAAAATTCATAAAATTGCAAAATTTAATGAAAACGAAAAACTCTTAATGAAAAACGAAAAAAATATGAAACTTAATTGGAGAGAAAAAACAAGTTTGCTTTGCAGTTTGTCTTTCTCTTTTTTTCAGTATTTTTTTTCTCGGCTGTTGCGAAAGAAGTTTAAGTGAAATCTTCACTGATTAGTTCGAGTTGAGAAGAAAGAGAGCTGAATGTTTGAATGTGCATTAATTATATAATAAACGTTATTATCATTATTATTATTATTATTATTATTATGTCTGTACTAAATAGAAAGATTTGTGTATAGTTTTCTCTTAACTTACCGAGCAGCGGCACGGCATCGGATGTCGCTGGCATCGTTTCCGCGACCATATTCAGGAAGACTGTGAGCGATAGTAAAATAGTAACTCCTGAAAGTATGCAGCAAAAATTTTATGAGCACACAGCGAGTACGTTTTTTTGTCGAGTGTGTGTGTGTGTGTGTCAGTTGTGTGTGTGTGTGTGTAAGGTAGAGTTAAACAGAGGGAGAGAGAGAAGAGAGAGATAAACAGAGAGAGAGAGAGAGATTGAGAGAGAGGAGTGTAGTAGAGCACATTAAAGTTATTATTTGTGGTTATTATTATAATTGTTATTGGAGAACTGTGAAGTGTTGCCAGACTGTTTTGCAAAACTGAGTTTCCTGCGTCGCTGCTGCTTGCTTTCTTTCTTTCTTCGCTGCAATTGGATGCACATGGATGTGGTATGTAGATATTGTAGAGATTGCGATTGCGATTGCGATTGCGATTACGATATTTGCTTTTGTAATTGTCGCGCCTTTTTTTCCCGTTTTCTTTTCTTTTCGCGCGTTTTCGCATCAAAAACTACTACCGTATTCTCTGCGCTGAACCTCAAGTTGTGCTTCCACGTCCGTTGTCCGTTCGCAAATTTCGTGTTTGTCACCCAAAAACAAAACATAAGAATACAGCAACTACACTTTTCTATAAAAACAATATATGAACACACTCACACACACACACACACACACATTTGGCACACTCACACACTCATAAACAGACTCTTGCTTGTACTTCTTGCAACTTATCATTATTTATGGGCAGCTGGCGTTTGTCAGTGAGTGCTTAGTCCTTATCAAAAGTTGCTTTGCCGCCTTTTTCAATACCCTGCACACACTCTTGAACAGCGACTAGCTTAGCTATTGCCTAATTTTGATGGCATTATGTACTACACAAAAGAAATGATAGACTAAAGTAATGCTTTCCTAATATTTAACCGACATAATATTGTTTTATATTTTGAAGGAATGTTCTTTTTATTAAAACAATGTTTTTTAGTTGTTTGCTTTCCTAATTTTATGCGCGGTTCCAAGTTTCGCTTGTTACACACATTTCAGAGTGACCATATTTGACAATCTTTAATATCCTAAATTTGGTAAACAAAGAAATTTATTGCCACACCTCTGAAACATTTGCACTTAATAGGCATACAAAATGCAATTAGCAAAACTTGTTTATTTATATGGCAGCAATATCCCAAGCACATATAAATATTTTCATTTATTTATGGAGTCTTAAGACTCCACTATTTTATTAACGTCATTTCTCTTCAATGTCTCAGACGCTTTCATTTATTTATTTTTTAATGGTTCTCTTTACTTTATCAATATGAGTTCGAACTAATAGATTGTCTACTTCTTTCGCATGTGGAGTATTGACACACTTAAAATTTTGTTGTGCTGGGAACTGCGGAACGAAATGAACCAGTTTTTTTTTTATATGGAGAGCGCTTTAGTAAACAAAAACTATGCAAACTTCATGTGTAGTTTGTATTCACTTCGATTTTAAAGTGCCGATATACTACTCTTTTAAAATTATTATTTTTTTTTTTTTTTAAGAATTGTTTCCCAAATTTTATATATTATATTATTTTATATTTGTCTACCTCAAGGGAATGTTTTTGTCATCAATGTTTATTTCCCTAATTATAGCAAACACTTCATATGTTGTTTGTATGGTGTGTAAACTCTAAACATGCTCCAAATTTTTACCAAAAAAAAAAAAAAGGAAACTAGACAACATTCTATTTATTAATTTGGGGGGCAGGCAACTAGCAACTACGGAAGTTGATAGCAACACTGGCGCCATCTAGCGCTCAACGTTGCGTCTTCACTTGTATGTGTTTGTGTATATATATGTGTGTGTGTGTGGGTGTGTGTGTGTGTGTGTGGGTGTGTGTGTGTGTGTGTGAGTGTGTGTTTGTGTGGAGTAGAGTACAGGGTATTTGTGGCGCCTAAGCAGCGCGTTTAATGGAACGTTTTTGTGCTGCGCATATTTTATGCCTTGCTCTTTTGAGGTTATATAAATTATGTCAAAAGTCAGTCAGGGGCTATGCGGGGGACTAACAGAGAGAGAGAGAGTGAGGGAGAAAGAGGAAGGCCGCCAAAAGTGTCGGGCAAACATAAATTAGCCACAGGGTTTTACGCAAACTTGTCTATTATGCATGAACCACGGCTGGCGGCCCTAATGCGTTTTGCCACACACACACACACAGTCGCACACACACACACACACGCTTTCGTTGACAGACACGCATATATGGAGTGGGGGGTTGTTCTCTATGAACAATTTTTAAAATATGGCATTTTTGTCGGTATTTTTTTTGTTTTCGCTTATTTTTTTTCTCTTGCTGACAGCTGCAAGCAAAAGTTTTGCTACGTCTTCTCTTGCTGCTCATAAACGCAATATATATAGAAATGTATCTATATATAGAAATGTTGTATATGTATGCGTGTGTGTGTGTGTGTGTGTGTCGGAGTCTCGGAGTTTTATATAAATTTTGCTCGTTGTATAATATAAAAGTATTGTGTAAATTTTTTGACATGCACCATATGCTGCGCGTGTTGAAAGTACGTGATGAGCTTCAGATGCCAATGCTCTGTGTGCTCTGTCTGCTCTGCGGATGAGCTGCAAAGCATTTTGCCACATTTTCGCATAACTTTCCTTCAATCCACAAGCTGTGTTTCTGTGTCTGTCTATTCCTTTCGAATTTGGTCAAAATGAGCAACACCAGTTGTTGCCATCAACTCTTGGCAGTCAGATCAACGAGCAAAAG
Organism: Drosophila pallidifrons; assembly: GCA_023558445.1. Taxonomy (NCBI): domain Eukaryota; kingdom Metazoa; phylum Arthropoda; class Insecta; order Diptera; family Drosophilidae; genus Drosophila; species Drosophila pallidifrons. The sequence goes on along the minus strand of CM042351.1, from coordinate 23,161,745 downwards.
ATCATCGCAAATTAACAACATTTGGCAACAGGTTTTCTTGATATTCCTTTCTTGTAATTATTCAGAATTTCGAATTCAGTGGCTTTAAGAATCTTGGAATCTTTCATTTTGACCACAAGGTAAACGGGGTATTTTAACTTTGTGCTTGCTGGAAATGTATGTAATAAGCAGGAGGAATTTCCGACCTCATAAAGTACAATCTGGTATATTTTGCATTCTATGGTTTATTTTATATGTAATACTATATCAATATACCAATTAGAGCCTTTGGTATATTATTAATATTCTGCACCCTATGTTATACATATTTTGAATATATTACTATATTTATATATACCAAATATAGCCTTGAAATATTTAAAAATAATTTGAAAATAATTATTATCGTAATATGGAATTTTTGGTTTTATATTTACTGGATTTTCATTTACTAAAAACAGATTAAAAAGTTTTTTCTAGAATATTTTAATTATTTGGAATAATTTTTTTATAAATATATTTTTTATTCTTGAAAGTTAAAATTATAAGAATTCTAGAAATTTTGATAATGCTCACAATAATTTTTAAATGATTATTATTTTAATATGAAATTTTTATATTTTATCAGATTTTCATTCAGTAAAAAACAGTTAAAAACTTTATGAAAACTACAGAAAATATTTTAAAATAATTTGGAAATGATTTTTATCGTTATATAAATAGTTTTTTCCCTAAATAGGATTTTTATTCAGTTTATAACTTTATGAGAAATTTTTTAAAGTATTTTTGCGGAATAGTAATTTGGTATATTTTAAGAATAATACCGCTTTCATTAAAAATGGGTAGCGGGTATTTCACAGTCGAGCACACTCAACTATAGCTTTCTTACTTGTTGTTTGCCATTTGGCATTTGCAGTGGATTATGACACAGCAAATCTTTTTGCTAGGAATGTTGTACTTTACGGAGAGAATGAGAATTCCCTGTAAATTCGAGAAGCAGCTCGCTGAGTGTATTATACCATATTTGTTGACATGGTTGAAGCTCAAAAAGAAAGAGCATGTGCTAGTGTAACCAGCTCATTTATTAAAAACATTTATTAAAGTTATCGTTATAGGAAATGGTATTCTAGATATTTCAACAGTTTTCTTTTGCTTTCTTTATGATTGATTAATTTAAGATTTATTTATCGTTTTGAATAGAGTTTGAAAAATAAATAAAAATGAAAAATAAAGAAGAACGCTGCTTCGAAAAAAATCAGAATATCCAATTAATATTACTCCTCAAAGTTTAAACAAAATTCGGTTGCATATTATGCAAAATTAGATTTAATTAGACTTTGATATGCACTTGGCAACCGTTCTAGTGTTCATCTGGGCACACTGTACAATTACAGTTAGTTAGAAGTTAGAGTTTCATTTAAGTTCTGCTGACTACGCAACGGGCAACTGAATGCAACTACTTTATATAGTTTTCATGCATAAATAAAAACACTAAATTATACAAATTATCAATTGCATCTGGCTACCCGATTAGTATACCTCTGGTCACACTGTTAATAAGTATTGATAGTTCGATACAAATTTTTATGAAGGTCGAATCTCTCTTAAGTTGAGCTCTCGATATGAAAGGTAACTACGATAACTACTTTATATAGTCTTAATACATCAATAAAAACTTTGTTTTAATCAAATTGGATAAACTAATTTCCAGGGTATGTGTGTGTGCGACTACCGATGACTGGCTGCCAGACTGCAGCGAATGCATTAAGATGCAGAATTTGTATATTGTAAATATTTAGTATTTGCGTGTTTGTGTTTTGTTTTGAGCTGCGCTTCTTGACATGGTTAACAAACGTGTATAGAAATATGCCATACTATATAGAAATAAATATACTATATATATATATATATATATGAGGTTCAAGGGGTCAAGGCTTTGTGCTCATTTCAGCACGCTGTGTGTATTTGTTTGTGTGTGTGTGTGTGTTTGTGCGTCCTCCGTCCGTTTGTAGTTTTGTCACTTCTCGTTGAAAGGTTGTGCCATATTTTACAGTTTTGCCAGCGCTGACTTTGATTACAAATGATGGCGCCTTCTTTTGTTGCTGCACTCTCGCTTTGTTTCGACAGCGGCAACGGAGATAGAGAAAGTGAGAAAGAGCAAGAGAGAGAAAGCGAGAGCGAGTGAAAGTTGCCATTGCCAGCGGGCATTTTGCATATGAGTAGTTAGTCAAGGTTCACCTCGGCGTATACGTAATATGCCGTAGCAAAGAATGCGCTTCCGTTTTGACAACTACATATATACCCATTTATACAATGTGTGTGCGTGTGTGTGAGTGTATTTTGTTTAGATTTGATTTATAGAGCATGCAAAAGGTTTTCTCGGCCTACAAAAAGTCTAACAATTAAATATCGCAACGCACACATTTATTTTTGTTGTCTTTCTATTATGATTATTTTAAATTAGTTTTAGTTTTTTTCGTTTAAAGGGAAAGGGAATTGTTATTGTTGTTGTTTGTTGTTGTTTGTTATGTGTTTAGTTTTGTTTTTTAGTTATAGTTGTTTAGTTTTTAGTTTTGTTGAAGTAGAAGTAGGAGAAGTAGAAGTTGAATTGATTTGGTTGTTGGACACTTACCAAGCGATAGCTTCTCACCAGAATCTGGTGGCAGTGTAAAACCTAGCAGTGCCATCGAGGCGATCAATACGCACGGCACAATCAAATTGAAAAAATAGTATAAAGTTTTGCGTCGTATCAAAATGGCGAATGTTATGTCAATATAAGGTTCTGGGCAGCAATTATAGTAGATTTCATTACGTTTACCGGGCACACCTTTTTTGGGTATGCACAATATATATATGTGGTTATCGATAGTTATCGATAGTATTGGAATAATTTTGATTTGATGAGATGGATGTTGGTTGGTTGTTTGGTTGTTTGATTGGTGGGAGGAGGAACGAGGGCCATATGCAGAAGAAGAGAAGATGAGAGAGATTAATTCATTAACAAAGATTAGATTAGTATTATTAGACTTAAAAATATTCATCAATTAGTACGCATTCCATTATATCTTGTTATCGTTATCGTTATCGCTCGTTGCATGTGCGTGTCTTAACTTACCTAACAAGTCCCATTCGCCGTTGGTTATGAAACTTGAGATGTCGCCACCAGCCTCATCTTGCAATTGCAAATCCAACTGCAAATAAAAAAACAAAAAGAAGGAAAACATTCGAATGTTTGTGTTAATGTCGAAATGTCTCTGTCCATCGTATATAAATGTGTGTGTGTGTGTATATAATGTATATTTAATCCGCATTTGGTGTGTTGTTGATATTATTATTCTGGTTGTTGTTATTATTCTTTCATTTATGCTGCTTGCTGGGATTTGTGGCCCAAGTCCGGCACACTGAGACAAGCTTAAGCTCTTGACCAAAAAGGCTGCAAAATGTAATAATTTTATCACCAAAGCAACAAGACACACACACACATACACTTGAATGTGTGTACTTCTCATATGGACACACTAAATACTGCTTAAGCTGCGCTAAAGTCCTCGACAAGACCGTTCAGTGGTTTACCCTCAAGACCAAAATCTCACACACAAACATACTCTCACATACTTTTCTATGTGCTAAGCCTTATTCACACACACACACACACACACACAGACACACTCACACATACTTGAGTTGGATTCCCAAAAAAAAAAAAAACTTGGCCCAATTACAAATTGATTTATCGCACTTACACTTAACAACAGTTTATGCGATTTGGTTTTGCACAAGTTTTATTTTCGGCCAGCGACAGAATAGACAGAGAGATAGAGAGAGAAAAACACACTTAACTCCAATAAATAACTGTATATTTCAGCTAGTCAATTGAATGTTAGACCCGCAAATACCCAGCACAAATATCTATAATAGATTCCAAATATCTATGACATAGTACATATAAAGATAGCAAAGTGGTGTATCAGCAGTGTTGCTTATAAGGTATGACTCAGACTCATTTAAATACTATCGATTACGCATAAATTACTATCGAGTAAGCACAATCGATAGATTCAAATCGCAAATTTAGCAGTAAAAGTGATAATAGTCAAAAACAATAATATTGAGTTATAGAATTTTACTCTCGATGAAAGTTTTATTGTTGGATGCTGTCGATAGTAAGTTTGAATTCGATGTAAAATTCCTAGAATTATAAAAACGAAAATGTATAAATTATACATTTAAAATTTTTAGCTGACATTTTATATTTATTTATTGAAAAGTAAAAATAGCTTATGGAAATGTTTGCATAGTGTAGCGATAGAAATTTGCAAATTAAAGTGAACGAGGTAAAAATTTTATTATTTATTTTATTTAAATTGAAAATTGCTAGATCAACGATTTTATACTATCGATAGCAAATTAGCAGTAAGTCGATATGTGCAACTATCGAATCGATACCAGAACAGTGAATACAAACTATCGATAGTAAATTACCATTACTTCGATTTGCAAAGCTATTGAATCAAGATCAGAAAAAACTATTCGTCACTACTGATAGTAAGTTATCAAATCAACTACTGTTAAAGTAATGGAAGCCTGTAATAATGTAATTGTAGACCGATTTTGCGGACAATTTGCATTGCAAATGAATAAACGTTTATTTAAGATCGTTTACCAAACAACAAATGACACTGTATAGGGTTGACGAGCTTCACAAATGTAATTCATGTTGGCGGTGCATGGCTGATCATTCATTTCTCTCACTAGCGGATTTTCGCGATTGTAGACCAAATGATCGCAGTGCTCGTTATTGCCAGCATTATCGGGTTGTCCGCGTGCCCAGGCATCGATGGTCAAGGCTTTGCCATTGGCAAACCAAACGTGCTCACTTTGTTTGGCCAAATCGGTGCCCGATGTCCAATAGTGATTGGGATAGCCAAAAGAGTTCAAATGGTTGGCGATCGCCTGCCATTCCTGAGTGGTCTCCAAGCTGATCAAACTGGCATCCATGCGACGACACGCCTCAAAGGCAGCAAACCAATTGGCTTTAATAGTGTTCTCAAAATAATAATATCCATTGCCGATTTGCACAAACGGTGTCACCTGTAAATCCGTGGCGCCTGCACATACACATGTGTATAGGGTTTTATTTGCTTTATGTGTTCTGATCACACTCACCTTCCTTGATGGTGGGCGTGATCGTGTGTGCCAGACTTATGGCAAGCCAGGCAAACAAGCTAATGAGACGCGCTGAATTCTTCAACATTTTCACTTTCGAATGAATACAATTGCATCGCAGCAGCTTTCTTTTATACTCCCCAAAGCTTCTATACGCTCTTTTATCAAGTTATTTTGCACATTTCGTTTATCACTTTGGAACACGCACAATTAAATTGAATGTTTTATGATAAGTCATTTTATCAGCACATACATTCCTTTCATTGATTGGAGAGCAGCTAATAATAGATTTTGTAGGTCGAGCAAATTGCATATTTCTAATTGTTTATTACCATTTAGAAAGTGCATAAGAATGCGGAATTTGAAAAGCAAAATAATGTTATACTAGAAAGTTGAATTGACATAAGCACGCACATCATTGTAAATCAGCGTGTGCACTACATATGTCCTTAACTGTAGTATCATTATGTCTTTTGCTGCCCACAATGCTGTCATTTTGTCAATAAAAAGTCATATAAAACTCACGCATAACTTTTGCAAGTTTAAGTGTGAGTATATGTGTGCGCGTGTGTGTGTGTGTGTAACTTGTACAGTTCGGAAAAACAAACAAAAAATCGCTTTTCTTACTTGTTTTTCGCTCATCTTTGGGGTTGGGTAAATACAAGTATATTTTGTGCTGGTTTTTTTTTTTTGTGATATTTCTTGTCCAATGGGCGTCATTTGGCTTGTTTAGTTTGCTCCTTAGATATAACATATATAGTATATGTAGAATGTGTGAGGGTCAGGAAGAGTCGAAGAAGAAGAAGCAGAAGAAGCGACTCGAACTGGGGTTGATAAAACTTTTCTCATTTAAATGTTCCAAAACAAAAGAGGGCGCTAGACAAACAGCAGCAGCAGCAGCATCTCTTTCGCCTTTTGTGCAAATCAAGTCAAAGTCAAAAAGTGTTAATGTAGTTGTAAGCAAACACACACACACACACACAGACACACACGCACAACTTAATTGTAGCTGTGCTTGCTGAAATTCATTTATTTATTTAGCATTTTTTCTTTTTTGTTGCTTGCTAAGACTATGTCTTAGAAATTGCCAAAATGAAATCCAAATAGTCTCTTTCACTCACTCACTCACTCACTCACTCATAAATTAGAAGATTTCTAATTAAAACTATTTAACTTTTGTGAGCGATTGTGAGATCATAATTAGATTTACATTTGTTCAACAACAATTACACAAAATGCTGCGCTGATGAGATGTCAACATTAATACCATTTGAATGGTTTCATGACTTAATGAGTGCACTCATCTGTGTCGCTAGTCATCAATCAATTTGTTTTGACTTCGATGAGAACAAAACCAAATCCAATAAAACTGAATTTCATAGATACAATAATGTTGTTCCTAATTCCTTCCATCAATCCGTTAAAAATATGACAGAAGGGTATTCAAATTTTGTGCCTCCACGATATTTAAGTAACAAGCAAAAGGAGTTGAGATGATATAGATTTATCCGTCTGTCTGTCTGTCCATCCATATGAGCACCTAGATTTCAGAGACTGTGAGATATGGAGCTATAATTTTTGGCTTTTGTTGACAATCTGGTATTAATATACCAAATATAGCCGTCGTTATACTTTTAGTATATGCGGTATATTAATTTAGTATATTTTATAAATAATACCGCACTATATTTTTCGTATTTGGGTTTGGCCTTGGGTATATTTTTAGTATTTGTGCGGTATATTAATTGAGTAAATTTCAAAACTAATTCCGGACTATGTTTTTAGTATTTTGTATATTTGTATTGTATTCAGTATTTTGCGGTATATTTTTTAGGTATATTTTAAGACTAATACCGCACTGTTTTGCACTGTTGAGCACACACGACTGTAGCTTTCTTACTTGTCTTTTTTTTGTCAATCTTAAAGATTAAATCACTATCGCCCATAAAAAGCAAGCTGCGCTCATCAAGTGTTGTGAAATTTGTCTCCCCTTTTTTTAATGCAAAATACTGTCAGCTAGTTAAGTTTTAACCTGTTGGGGCAACGATGTTAAGCAGTTGCTTTTAAATAAACATAAATATTTAATTTTAGTGTCAACTATTAAACGTAATCCTCTTGCTCTTAGTTTTTGCTTAATGGCTTTTGTTGTGCGCGTTAAAAAAAAAAAAAAAAAAAAAAACTGATGCAACATTTTCGATTTTCTTGTGTGTTATTTTTGTTTTTTTGTCTTGTGCTTGTTGCCCCTTGACGGCAATTTGGCCATTTTCATTTTATGGCCAGAAGGGCTTCGACTGCTTGCTGCGCTGAGCTGCGTTCGAGCTTCATTAAAAATTGAGACACCCGCAGACAGGACTTTTACTTTGCCTGCCTGCCTGCCTGCTGTTACGACTCGTTTTACTTTCTCTCTATGCAGCAGAAATATGCAAAAATACATTTGGCTTGAAGTAACATCAGGTTGCATTTTATAGCTACTTACTCACTACTACAACATATAAAATAGATCTGATTAACTTAATATTTATGCAATCAAATACCTTTTCTTTACAGTTTAGAGGCAGTGAAATTTTTGGGGCACAAATTAATGAGTATAAACAAAAGTGTGTTTAAGTGATAAGATAAAAGTTATGGCCACAATAAACGAGATAAATGGCACGCTCTATTCGTCTGAGGTGAAAGACCATAAAATGGGGAAGAAAGAAGAGTATTAGTATACTACAATAGAAACTGCATGAAGAGGAGATAGAAAATTAAATAGAATTTGAGAATAATTAACATCGTTTTTCGCATTTCCCACAAGCGAAATAAGATTAAATTGAGCATTTCACTAAAAATATATTTACATCAATAAATAGATTGCTACTTGAAAATAACATGATATAGTAATAGAATATACTGAAAAAAGTATTTTTTGTGTAGCAGTATTAATTAGTATTACTGTCATATATAGTATATACTGTTATTATAATATAGTATAATATACCGAAAAAGTATTTTTTAAGGACATTTTGTATATCAGTATTTATTTGATAACAATATGGTATAATAATAGTTCATATTGAAAAAGCTACATTTTGTAACAGTATTTAATATGAGAGCATGATACTATTTGTTTTCCTTATGTAAATAAATTAAATCCATTTAGCTACTTTAGCTCAATTTTAAATATATGAAGAAATGTTTGATAAATTGCCAAATGAAAATAGTAATAGTATTTTGTATAACAGTATTTCGTATAAATATAATAGTATAATACTGTTTGTTTTCTTATTATACAAAAAATTAGCTACTTTAACCATATGCACATATATTATACCAAAATATTTATTATATATACACATTTTTCTAGATAACTTTTTCAATCGTTTGCTATTCAAAATCAGTTTGTAAAATCAATTTAAAGTAGTTTGCCTTTCTTAATTTATTTCAAATTATGTTTTCACCTGTCTCTTGTCAAAGTTTAAGCTCTGACCGAACGGTTTTGCGGAGAGGAAGAGGAAAAGGACAAGACAAGACACTGAGCACCGTGTTGTGTATTAAAACTGTCGCTGATTAACCCAAGACGACTTTTATTTGTTGGCCGACCCTAGCTTAACCCTTTTTTTTTGTGCTGCTTTTTATATAACCCATTTAACTGTCACAACAGACTGGGCCATATATACATACATATATATATATATACATATATATATACTACGTATACAGCGAGACGAAGGATTCGGAAAAAGTTGTGTGTGACAGCAGCCACTCAATAAACTTGAGCACGTAAAGTTTTTGCATCAACATAAAAATAAAACTCAAGTCGTTGGCAGCGCGCACAATTTGCTAAGCTGCGTTTACCTATTTTTGGTATTTTTCGTACTTTGGTATTTTTGTGCTAACCCAGGCCAAAGTAAGTCTCTCTGTGTGTGTGTGCGCGTTTATATCGGGTTAAGAGGGGTTAAGAGTGTGGGGTTAATGTTAACTGCGTACTGGAATACTGAATACTGAATACCAGCTGCTGCCATTGGCGTTACGCAGTTTTAAAGTTTGCTGCTAACTTTGCCTTTGACATTCACGACGTCATTTGCACTGGCTAAAAAAAACATTTGCCTTAATTACACACTACTAAGCTCGTTCTTTAATAAATTCGGCAAAAAAATATAACTACAATTTATTATTACAATAATAATGCTGATTTGAATTTGAAAGAAAAGCGTATTTCCCTTTGAGAAGCACAGTAAATAGTATTTGATGGCAATAAATGGTATATTATATATACTCTTTCATAAATTTTTTTTTTTTTTTTTTAATTTCTATCATTTTTCTTAATTTAGATTTAGATTAGATTAGATTAATAGATGGTTAAAATATAGATTTGTAAGCTAAAAACAGTATTTAAACAAATAGTATTTGATAGCCATAAATAGCATATTACTTTTATGCTTTAAATACACATTTTTAAGCTTCTCTTTTTTTTATTTAAAAACTTCTTGTATTTAAATTAAGTAATAAACTCAATGTGATTAATAGATGCTTCAAATAGATTTGTAAGCTAAAGACAGTATTTTAAATATACTACAGTAGTTAATACAACAGTATTATACTGATTTCCTTAAAGAGAATGATTGTCAAATTCAAAACTAATACAAAACATAATACTAACAATAATGCAAATAATACGTCAGGGCAAATTGCTAATAACAATAGTTAGATAAGTTATAAAAGACGAATGCCAAACATAAATTACGAATGACTTTCTTAAATCAATGTGGCAGCTAATGAAAATGCAAATAACAGTGCGAATGATTGATGGCTTAAGAACCACAGTGAGTTCAATTAAATGCAAATCAGCATCAAAAGTGAGGCTAAGTGCAAATTTAAGATGTGCCAGAAGAAGAAGATGAAGAAGCAGAAGAAGAAGAAGAAGAAGAAGATGAGGAAGTAGTATTTAGTATCGAAATGCACTCAACACGCTTCCACGGGTATCAAAAAAGGAATGCAAGTAGTCAACTAGTCATCAACATCATCAGCATGAAAACGTCATTATCGCATTGAAGTCGTCATCATCATCATTTTGCTGGCAGGCAGAATTAATCGTCAGCCAAACGAAATCGACTTTGCTGATGGAACTAAAACATATACATACATACATACATACATATAGTAGTATACGTAGGGGTAAGGAATGGCAAATGGATTGAGGCTCTGAGATTTTGTGCTACAGAGATAAGCACTTACGACGCAGCCAGGGCCATTGTCAAAAAGTTTTAGCGATTTCGAATGGCTGCTGATGCTGCTGCCTCGGCAAACTACTTGTCATCTGCCCGCTGGTGTTATACGAGGTAGGCAAACAGCACGGGTGGGAGGAGAGCAGGAGGAGGCAAGGACAAACGAGTCCTTCGACCAGTATCTGGGGGTTTTTAGCTATGGCTCTGTGTGTTCGCTCAGCTTAGCCTTTGTCTCAGTTACAGTTGAACTGACATTGAATTAATTGCAATTGCTTTGGCGCAAGAGTGCGATAAAAATACTGATATATAGAGAGAGAGAGGGAGAGCACCACTTGATGTTTACACTGCTCGACAGCGACAAAGCCAATAACAGTTGCGAGACACTGTAAAATGGCATGAAGGCAAAGGCAAAACAGCATCTCGATAACATCTCGAGCAATAACTGTTACACTAAACGTTATAGTAACCGTTTTGGGGCCAAGACTTCTCTAATAACTGAGGGCTCAAGTGAAAGAGTGTAAGCCAGTAGCACTTACTCTGTGGCTCAATAGTTACCGCAACAGTTATACAATTTATTCGATATGATAACAGTTGTAGTTCTATTGACAATACAAGTTGAAATTGTAGTTCATATAATAGCAGAAAAAAGTTTAGGCAGCTACACGACTTTTTGCCATCACAATAGTAACTAAGCAAGTAACAGTTACTGTGACTCAATAGTGACATCGTAAAGATAACAGTTGAAAAAGTTGACAGTGCAGTTCAATTAATAGTGGAAGTATATTAGTTAATGTAAAAGTAACGAATAAAAAGTAGCAATTACTGTGACTAAATAGTGACTGTAAAATAGCTGTTGAAAATGTTAAAATTTTAGTTTAATTAATAGTATAAATATAATAGGCTAGTATGTATTTACGAATAGAAGTAACGAATATAAAAAACAGTTACAAGATATTCTAACACAATAGTAACTAAGCAAGTAGCAGTTACTGTGACTCAATAGTGATTATACAATTTGTACATTTGTTTCCTAAAGATAACAGTTGAAAAAGTTGACAGTGCAGTTCAATTAATAGTGGAATTATATTAGGTTATGTATGTTAGAAGTCACGAATATAGAAAGCAGTTACAACAAAAGTAGCAGTTACTTTGGCGAAATAGAAACAGAAATCTCAAGTACAACAGTTAACATTTATTGTAACAGTCAGAAGACATCCAAAAAGAGACGCACTAATGGCAGTAAAAGTAACAGTTACTGTTCCAGTAGCAGTCACAGTTACAGTCGCTGTGAACGTTTCTGTTACAACTGCCGTTTTAATAACACTAAAAAAATACAAAGTGCAGTAAAAGCGAGAGAACGTTGGCAAGCCAAGTAGTATTTGCAATTGAACAAGACCGTTAAAAGTAAAAGTAGCTGCAGTACAAACATGTTAAAATCGTAGTTACTTTCTCCAGGTATAGTAACAGAAAAAGTTACAGTTAAAGCATCACAAAGTTAACACCTGTAAGAGGGTAACAACAGGCTGCATTTAACAGCTAATTAACATAGGTAATTATATGAAGAAGCAAGTAAAAACCACACTAAAGTGTTCATAGTGTAAATGGACCACGAAAATTGGGAAATGCCATCAACGACGAAACGAACAAAAATAATTAATTTATGTAAATAAGTCCTTTCGAAGATGCTGGCACTCTCGAAACGTCGCGCTGCGTTTGAAAACAATTAAATTTTCGGGGCGAAAAGACTTTTGCGGCAACTTCCACCAGATTTTTGTTTGTTTTTGTGTTTGGGGTGCACAACTAATGCATTTGCAATGCGCAGGCCAAAGGAAATGAAATGCAAAGAAAGCCAAGTAGTTGAGGTAGCTAGGAAGCCAGAAGAGCGAGCGACGAGTACTTGCGTACTTATCACAAAAAAAAGTACGAGTACCGAGTACTGAGTACATATTTTTGATGACACTTATTACTGCAGTGGACAGCAGCAGCAGCAGCAGCCGTGGGCATGCAGCTGGGTGGGGACACTCAAGGTCGCGTCTGGACAGGCGCAACTTGTCGCATATTTATCTAGTTTGCAAGTGAGGGTTACGCTAAAAAATGTTATACGTATAGAAAAATGCCTGAGAAAGCCACTCGACAACGGCTGCACTCCAAGCTGTTTAACCACACTTGTGACATACCCTTACACTGAGTTGAGTAGAATAAATGCTTATTTCTAACCATATCGCACTTAACGGCCACTTTGTCATATACATCGCAAATCAAGTTGCTTAAGTTGCTTTTTTGCATTTAGTTAAAAGAGGCCGTTAAGTGAGATATATTTAGCTGCAGTTGTAGCTTGCAAGTTTTAAACACTTTGCACTTTAAAAATTTCAGCTTTTCGCTTCAAGACAACTAATATTCCTTAACTTAATTCGCTTGGCGATCTTTTTTTTTTCGTTCGGACTTGAGGCCGTTAAGTGTGTTACTTTAATGAAATTGCAATCTTAGCAAATGTATAATTCTAATTGGTTGTAAATTTAAAATATTTAATTTATTACAAAAATAATGTTGCTTCTCTCAATGTAATTTCTTTTAGCTGCCAAATTTCCTAGACACATCTGTGGCCGCTAAGTGAGAAACATTAGGATTTACGATTTTACGTACACTTCACAAAGCTAATTGGTTCTGAATTTAAAATATTCCGTCTACAGCAAAAATGATGTTGCTTCTCTAAATGTAATTTCTTGTAGCTGCCCAATTTCGTAGTCTAGTCTGTGGCCGTTAAGCAAGATACTTCACAAATCATGTTGCTCCACATTATCTCATATCAGTTAACTGATCAGAGTTGGCCGGTAAGCGAGATACATATGTATATTCAAATGCTATTTAAGAAAAGTTGCTGCATTTAGAGTATTACGTTGGTCGTTGTTGTTGGGCACTTATGTTTCCATTTGATTGCTGGGAGTTTTACCTTGAATCTAGCTAACTTGGATGCAGTTTCACGTCCAGAAATTTGTTTACTTCGCCAAGCTATGCGCTATTTACTTAACAACCTCTCTTCTGTTGACGTCGTCGTCGTTGTGTTGTTGTTCCTTCTACTTCTTGTTGTTAGTTGTTGTTTGATTATTGTTGTTGCTTTTGTTGCTGTTGCTGGTTTATTTGCAATTTGCATACACTTTTCTTCTTGTACTCGTAATTGGGTAATTTAAATTTTGTTTGAAGTTTTGCACAACATTTCTTCAGTGTTTGTTTCGTCTCTTTGTTCGTTACGAAATGCAAGCAAACTCGAAGGTAAAGCCAAGGCTACGATTTATACTACCTAAAGCACACTCTTTTTTTTTCTCTTTTTTGTTGGATAGCTCTTTCTGTCTTTCATTCTCTGTTTCTCATTGTTGAATCCAAATCAAATTCTTTTGTATTTGGCATAGCAAAAGGAATTATCAATCAATTGAAGTGCTATCTGCGCTATTGCAAAGCGAGCAAATCAAAGTAAAGCAGCAATAGTTGAATTAATGGCATGTTTGCCCAAGCATGATCACACTGCTGACGTTAGGCAAATGTCATTACAGAGCCCACACAAAAGTATTCATTCAGTGTAAGAACACTTCAAATGAAATGGATTCATGCAAAATTTGAGTCTTGAATTTGTACTTTTTACTCGTTTAACTAATCAAAATATATGGCAACACTTTTGATGCAAATAAACCGTACACGTTGCGTATGAGTAATATTTTATATGGACATTAATCATACGCAGCGTTGCTTAAGTCAATGCATATGAAAATAATGCTCTTAGAATAATGTTTGACAATCAAAAGTGCACTTCCAATAAACATACTCTGCGTATGAGTAATATGCACTAATATGTTATTTGTATATTAATCATACGCAGCGTTGTCTAAGTCAGTTTTTTGTAGTAGAAGTAATACTTTAAATTCATAACTAATTAAGTTTGTTTAGAAATGCTTAGCATAATGCTGGCAATTAAAGTTGCACTTCAATTCAGCACACTCTGCTTATGAGTAATATTATATGAATGCATGTTACTCATACGCCGCGTTGTACACTTGACAACTAATTTATGGCACACTCGCGCTTAATTTGAATCTAATCAAAACCTTCTTTTAATTGCATGTTTTGTGTGGTATACGTTTTTTTTAGCTTAAATTTAATATCATAATAATTATATTCAGTCTTTATGTTGGACAACAACGAAGACGCGAGGAGTAAAGCAGAGGACGCAGATGAACACACACACACACACACACACACACACACACACAGCAGCAACAACAATGCTAACAACAATGGCAACAGCTGTAAGTAAGTGGCTAAGTGAGTATGGCCAAGAGTGCTTATTTGTTCAAGTGCGCTTGAATGAGAATAGCATGAGAACAGCAGCAGCAGCAAGAGTGTCGCAGAAGCAGATGCAGCAGAAGACGACAAAGCGCAGTAAGAGATAGAGACAGAGAGAGAGAGAGAGAGGGAGAGAGAGTGAAGGAGGCGAGAGAAACAAAAGTGACAGTAAAACGTTGTAGGCGAAAAGAATGCTACAAAATTATAACCAACAGTCGCTAGCAGGCCACATCGCCTTCTCCCCACCTCCCACCCCCTCAACACACTCGTCGCTCATCACTTGTCTGGCGTGAGAATGACAACACACCATCCCCAACCCCCTCCAGAGTGTGGCACCCCAATGACCGGCTGCATAACTTTGAAGACACCAGCGATCACACAAAATGTTTTCAGTCTAAGTTATATAATGTGCTTAACTATAAGCAACAAAAGTAAAAAGACACAGTTCCTCAAATATCTTTTTGAAAATAGACGAATTTATATTTAAGATTTTTTTTTTGGTAATTCAAAATAAAAGCAAAGTTTCATAAAACATATTTTAAAAAGGTTTGACGAAGTCTCTTGAGTAAGTCTCGTATTCTTAACATATTCAAATATTTCTAACAAATAAGAAAAATCGAAAAAAATAATAATATACCCCAAAAAAATGAAAGGCCATATGTGGTATATTGATATACATATGTAGTACTACAATCAAAATATACCATAGCAACTCTGACTCGTAGTAAGTAGGCATTTTTGCCCATACAAAAGTATTTCATCGCAAGCAAATTTTTTCAGGAGCCATAAATGTTGTAGAAATTGTTATATGTATTATATCTCTATCTCTTATAATCTTTAAGAAGGATGTAAATAATATTAAATACTATAAAAATGTTGGCAAAAATGCCAAACGAAAACATATATATATATTTAGATTATATTTTATTTTCATTCATATTTCTAAACAAATTCGATATGCCAAATATTGCCTTCGGCATATTTTATGTTAGTATTTTTACGGTATATTATATGCCATACAGTTTTGTTTTTTATCAAAATGGGGAGCGGGTATCTTAGAGTCAAGTTTCGCTTTCGAACTTGTTTTGAAGATATTTCTATTAGAATATCTAACATAATTTTCCAACTTATCAATAAACTACTCATAAATATTAACTGCTATTAAGAATAATTTTCTCAATTACTGCTACATTCGAAGCACTCTTTCACATCAACAAATTGTTTAGACTACTCGAAAATGCGTTTTTGAGACAACTCAACTAATTGAGCGATTTGTTGTCGAGTCTTTTGTGTGCTCAACGATAAGTTAATGTATTAGCAAATATGATCTTAATGCGAGTCTTAAGCATTGTCAAGTTGTTGCACGTAATACAAAATTAATTGCATTGACACAAACTCAATTCAACGCCAAATTGTGTAGCACCGAGGAGAGAGTTTGAAATTAGTTAATTAAGATTGGCAAAGACAACAAATTAAAAGCTAAGTATCAAAGCAAAATCATGTTGTTGAGATGATTAAACGTTGTGTGTGTGTGTGTGTGTGTGTGTGTGTGTGTGTGTGTTTATTTGTGGAATGTTTCAAAATTGTGTGTACTATTGAAAAATGGTTTACATTTGAAATAGTTTCAACTGTTAGCAAGTCACATGCAAACATTCTCTTTCAGCAATTATGTTTGTTGAGCTAAAAACGACAATATGGGCTATACAATGATTTAAAAAGGTTCTTAGCTTAGAACAATGGCAACAAAAACAAAAAAAAAAAAAAAAGGATTGAAATTGCATCAAGTTTGCCAACTCTCTGCGCTTCTCAATGTTTCGTGCCTAGCAAAATGTGCACACAATGTTGTTTATGACACATTTGGCATGTCAACATTTTGGTTGCTGTTTGCTCGGTTTGCTGCCCTTCCTCCTTGCCTTTGCCTTGCCTCGGTGCTATTCTTGGCCAAGCCTTGCTGGCCATTGCCAAGTTGGCATTGTTCTTGTGCCCTAGTAGTAGTAGTATTTTTGCATTTGCGAAGAATGAATACATACACGGAGAAAAATAAAATCTGGATTCAAAAGTATATTGTAAATCTTGATTTAGCAACTTTTGCGATTTTAGAAAAAACAAGTAAGAAAGTTGTGAAAGCTGAACGGTATTATTCGTTAAATATACCAAACAATATACCGAAAGAATTCTAAAAATATACCGAAGGATACAGATACATATATCGATGAAGTACTCCATCCGAAATATACCTGAAGGTTGAAATACGAGTATACCAAAGGGCAAAATATACCATATTTTCAGCCAAAGCTACTTTGGCTGACAATTTGGGTATATTTTGCAATCTGTGGTATATCTTTAATATACTACCATTTTAATATACCAAATATGGACTTTGATATTTTTAAAGTACTTTTGCAGTATATTAATTTGACAGATATTTTAATTCTTAAAGTATACCCAAATATTGTACCGCAAAAATACTTAAATATACCGCAGGTTACAAATGGTATATCGATTTTTTCGTTGCAAAAATAAATATAAATTAAAAGTAATCTATATCTAATCTAAAACTAAAAAATATAATCTAATTTGGTATATTTGAAGAATAATACCGCACGTTTTTGCTGTTTCTCAGTATCTCCCTTGGTTTTTTTTCTCTGTACTCGCACTTGAACTAGCACTCACTGCACACACAATAGCACAAACCCACACACACACACACACACACACACAAACAAGCAAAACAGCAACTCAAATAAAGCGAGCGAATTGCATTTTATTTTCGAACACATTCTGTTGTTTGCATGTTGCATTTATTGATGTGCAAACAGCAGTAAAATACTCAAAATGGCCAAAACTAAAAAAAAAAACAACACAAAACGTTGACTTCACTTTTCTGTATGGAGAGATTGTTGTTGTCCTTTGGCTTCGCAAATTTAATTAGTCCACATACACACACACACACACATTCATAAATAAATCAAAAACTAGCATTCGCAAATATTTGAACGCAAATATTTATGTAAATATTTCATATGCGAATTTAATATGTTGATCTTCTCAATTGCCTACTGTCTACTGCTTGTTTTCCACCACATCGATTTGCAATTCGTTTGGTGTCAACGACTCTTACAAGTCTCATCCAAAGCTAATAAATAAATAAATGAATCTGCTTGATTGTTTTTGTGGCTTACATTTTCTCAATTTTATTAAACTTAAGCTATTGTTATTCTATTCATTTTACAAATAATGCAAATTTAAATCAATTTATTGCTAACAACATTATTGCTGCATCGATTGTGAACTTTGACGTTGACGAAAAAAATATAAATAGAAATTTCAACGATAAACTTTAATTTTCGAAATTAATTTAAAAAAAAATTAGACTTGTTTATCAATTAAAGTCCTTATAAAGTTACCTCACAATAGTATTTTCATTTATTGATAACTGGTTATCGATAGTTAATGGTTAAAATGCACTAGTGTACTTTAAATATTTTATTATTGATTTTATTCGTGTTTTTTTTTTAATTTCGATATCAAAGTTACTTTACAAGATTTGAATATATCGATAGCTGTATTGTTATCGGTAGTACGTGCTCGACATGCACTATTGGCTATCTGAGTAATTGTATTATATTATTAAAGATTTTATTCGTGTTCTCAATAAGCTTTTCCGAGCTTTCCCTCACAATAATTGTATTTATCAATAGCTGCAAATGTATTATTAAATATAGATTTTATTTCTCTTTTTGATAAACTTTTCCGATATCATAGAGTTCCCTCACAATATAGTATTTGCAAGTATCGATATCTGTATTGTTATCGATAGTAAATGGTCAAAATGCATTACTGACTATCTCGAGTTAGTATTCAGCGGATTTTAGTAGCTGAGTTTTGCCTTGGACTATGCAACTTTGTCTCCTCTTGCCTCTCTCTGTGTCGTCTCCACAACAACAGCTGCTGAATCGCTGCCAAGGACTTAATGACTGTTTTGTTGGCGCCACAGAAAGCAAGTAGAGAGTCAGTGATAGGAATTGGGATTGGGATAGAAATGATGCTGCTGATGGAGATGGGCAAGCAAAAGGGGTAAAAGATGATGATGATGATGATGGCTAGATGATGCCAGCAGGCTGGCAGTCATGGCATATAGTTGCAGCCTCCATTTCCTGTCAGCGCACAGCTCGTCCTGTTACCGCTTCTCCTCTTCCTCTTCCCCGCCATTTTTCTCTCTTTGGTGCTACGACAATCGTCGACCGTTGTCCGTTGTAGGTTCTCCGGCTGTCCAATGCTGTCTGATGCTTTTTGTCAGTATTTCAGTTCAGCTGCAGCAGCATTTAACTATAAGTAAAAGTTTTGCTGGTTGCTGCGCCTGATTACTTGCCACCCAATTGCAAAGCGAGGGAGAGAGAGCGAGAGCGAGAGAGAGAAAGAGATAGAGAGAGAGGGAGATAGCCTTATATGTATGTTTGGTCTTAGCTGCTGCCTTCGTTGGCATTTGCCAAGCGCTGTGGCAAAAGACAATAGCAATCTCTTCTCTTCCCCTCCCCTCTTTTCACCTATCTTTCATTCCCTTTCTCTTCCTCTCACTGTTTCTCCTCCTCGCATCGTTGCTTGCTCTCCTCTTGCTTGCCATCATGCTGCCTTCATCCTGTCGCCCTATCTTGGCTGCCTTGTTCCGTTCTTTTTTTTCGGTGCTGCTGGAAAAAGTCAGTGTAAATTATGAAAATACTCGTTTCTCGTAATTTGTTGAGCCTGTGTGTGTGTGTGTGTGTGTGTTGTCTCTCCCTCTCTCTGTCACTCTCCCTCTATCGTAGTGTGTGTTTCCTCTTGCTCTGGCAGCAAGTTTTCACTTTTTGCTTTACGGCATTTTCTACTTGTTCTTGTTCTTGCTTGGCGTTCTTTTCCCTTACTTGTGCTATTATAATTTTCTCTGTCACATTAAAATGCGGTTGAAATGAGCAGGAAATGCGCGCGAATTCTACTAACCCAGATAATCTCGGGGCTGATTTAAGCATTTTCGCCTCTGCCTTCACTACGTTTTTAACTGTTGAAGCAGCGTCGCTTAATTTCGCTGCATTTTTCGTTTTTGGTTTTGTATTAAAACATTCTGTACTTTTCATAATTTTCAATTTGGTTTGTTGCCATTGTTGTTGTTGGGCGTTTTTGTGTGTGGCAGCGAGCTCTTTTTAATTTAATGCAACACGCAATTATGCGCAGCCATCTTCGGGCTGCCGCCTGCTAATTAGCCGCCAACAACGTCAGAGTTGGGCGTGTCATGTGGGCGTGGACATGAGCGTGGGATTTTATTATGACGGCGCTGCACGCGGCGTATGTGTAATAAAAACGACTTTGTATATTGGCTTTTAGCGACTGTGTGTGTGATATAACAACTAATCTCGCTGTCTCTCTCTTTCTCTTTCAGTCTCCCTCTCTCTCTCTCTCTCTCTCTCTGACACTACACTAAAAGTTGGTCATTGTAATTGGAGGGCGTTCAAATGTTTTGTAGCGGACTCTCGCTCGCTCGCTAAGCCGCAATCCGTGCAAAAGTCCTTTGTTGGCTTATTTATTTATTCAGTTAGCCAATTTTTGAGGCCTGCCAACAGTGCAGTGCTGCAGTGTTTCATTTTCTTTTTGTCCATTGTCCATTGTCCATTTTCTATTTTCCATTTGCCAGGCAGCTGCATCAAAAGTCCGAAGCCGTAACTATTTCACTTTCAAACAACTCGAATTAAGTGCAAACAAATGAAAAAAATCTCAATGGAAATCTCAACACAGCTAAGCGTTTTAGCAATGCAGCGAAAATAGTGCTGCAAAAGTGTTGAAAGTAGTGTTGCCTAATGCATAAAATATACACACTTGGGCATTTTAAAGTTGTACATTCTTTTTGTGTGGACCTTTACATTACCTTTGACTTCAAATGAAGTGCTCGGCTAAGTAATCTTTTCTAATGAGAGAATATTTATATAATAATAATATTTATATAAAATAAAAAGAAAGTGTTGGGAAGTGAATAAAAAGTTTAAAGTATTTTATAATGCTGTTACAAAAGCAAATTATAAAAGGATATATCAGGGAATATAAAATGCAGTGGAATACAATTTGGTATGCGAATTTACGGTGTGACCATTGACTGTGTTGCTAGGCCTAGTTCTGGTAGGTTTGGTCACACTTCACTTTTCGCTCTCTTTTGATTTATGTGTGGCGTGAGACAGACACGTGTTTTAAATAATAGAGAAGTAAGACTTATGAGCAACAAAGGCTGCGAAGACTCGCTGCATCAGCCAAAACTATATACTGGACGTCAAATCTAGAGGATGAAGTTGATTCTTCGACAGATATATAAACAAAAAAGCGCTACAATCGAGTGTGCTCGACTGGGAGATACCCGCTACACATTTCGAATAAAAGCAAAATAGTGCAAAATTAATTTTAAGATATACGAAAATATTATACTTCAAAAATACAAATAATATATCAGAGGTTATATTTGGTATATTGATATAGTACTACATTCAAAATGTACTATAGAGTATATATACTATATCATCAGCTAAAGCAACTAAGACCCCTCATGTAGGCGTTTTTTCCTTAAGAACCTTTTACAATTCTTATCTGATCGCAACTAACTAAAGGAATTGTCAAGACTATAGACTTGAATGTACCAAAAATCTATCTTACGCTCGTTATTCGATTTTTATTTATATAAAAAAATTAATACTAGCAATGTTGGTTATAAAGATAAACTTCGATTATTTAATAGTTCGTATATTTTAGAATATACGAGTAATAGAAAAGTTTGATTAAACTATATAATACTGATTCATGCAGACTACATTTTGACTGACTATCGTTCTACTTTTCGACGACTTTTCTACTTCTTAAGATTAATGATTTATTTCTGACGACTGATGATACCAACTTGTTACCTATCGACTTTTTATCGACTAGCCTCCTCCTTTGTTACATGCATACAAATTAAACAGCAAAATGGAAATGTTATCGTCGGCAGTTATCGCCTTAATTCCTTGGTTAAACAGTGCTGGCAATATCTTCCCTACATACATATACATATGTACCATATATGCAATTGAGCAGTAGCTCTTGCCAATTGAGATGATAATTTTGCAGCTGCTCAATGCAGGACACAAAGCGAAATGCGTGTGTGGGGCATGCAGCATGTAGTAGCTGGGAGATAATGCCGATTGCAGCCCGTAGCTTTTAGTGATATATTGATTGGGTGCGTCGTACGCATTGGACATGTTCTGGCATAAATGTTCCAACTAAAGGCGCACGCATAAAAGGCCAAAATGAACTGGCACAAGGCAACTGGAAGACACAAGCACAAGGCACGATTGTGGCACGGTAAGTGGCAGCGGTGACCCAACGGTCCTTTTACTGCCAAAAAAGACTCCAGAGAGAGAGAGACAAGGAAAATAAAAATGGAATGGGAGCAACAAGGGACAACAGCGTGTTTGGCCATCTATTATGAGGAGTCAAGCACGTCCGGTCCAGAGCACTGGCCCTCATGCCGTTGTAATTTGTGCGTACTTTACGAGCCGCTGTTTGTCGACTATTCCCCAACAGCAGCAGCAGCAGCAGTAGCCAAGAAGTAGCTGGAGTAGCAGCTGACCCTTTGCAGAAAACCCAACAACATTGTGTGTATTGTAAACCTTTTAAGGCACTCTGTATTAGCTGCTGTTGCTCTTGCTGTTGCCGTTGTTTCGCTCCTCCCCTGCATAAGTCGCAGTTCAAGTAATCCCCGCCTTTGCACCCAGATCAAGCTTATTAGGCACTATCTTTCCCACTCTCCCTGTCTCTCTCTCTCTCACTCTTTGTGACTTGGGGAGTAGGTCAAGCTAACGAAATATGCTTCTTATGTGTGTGTCCGCTATAATTCTCAACTGTTTCTTGCTCATTTCGTTTCCTTCTTAAAACACAGACAATACCCCCATAATTCGCAAAAAGCTTTCTCCTATGTTCTTTTTTCTTTAATTTCAAGAGAAATATACTCAGTTACTCAGAACTGAAACTAAACCAAATGAAATGTTAGCGATAGATTGATTGACAGATAAGAATTTGATTGATAGATGATTTATTGAATGTCTGATTTCTAAAGTGTAGACTTTCCAGTCTGAAGTGTTTATTTAGAGCCTTACTGAAATGTTGATTGACAGATTGAACTATGTTTTTGAAGCATTAGTTAAATGGTGAATCGATTGATTGACTGATTCAGATGTTGATTGATGAATGAATAGTGATTGAATGATTTATAAAATGATACCCAATAAAATAATCATTATTTTGTAAATCGACAATTGATTGACAGATTGAAGTGTTGATTGAATACCCACTGATTGATTGAATGACAGATTGAAATGTTGATTGATAGAATACATAGTGATTGATTGATTTATAAAATGACTATTACCCAATACTATAACCTTGTAATCGGTAAAGTGACGATTGATTCACAGATTGAAGTGTTGAATGAATACTCAGTGATTGATTGATTGACTGATTTCTCAAATGTTTGTTACTTATTAGAAGAGGAAAAGTTTGGTCTGAAGTTTGTATATTTATTTTGATTGATTAAAATGTTAACTGATTAAATACCTAGTGATTAAAAAATAACTATTTCCTAAGATTGAAGTGTTTGATTGATTGACTTATCTACAAAAAAACTACTACTTAATATAAAGGAGAAATGTAGAGACTAAAGTTATTTGTTAAATTACACTATTTGAATTTATCGACGATTCATTAATGTGTTGATTGAACATCTATTTTCCAATTGATTGATTGCCAAAGTGATTAGCATATAAAATAACAAATAACTTCTAATCACTAGAAGTTAAGGTTGACGCTGAGTAATTCTTATTGATGTTGCTCTCATGAATTCAGTTATAAGATGAGATTAGTTTTGGAAAACTCTTTATGCACATACGTATTTTTTGGATGTACAAACGAACTTCAATGAGTCGACACATTTTCATGCCCTGCATATAAGGCGCAAGCGAGGCAAAAGGCAACTCGACAGACGACGACGACGACGACGACGACATCATAACAATCTACGACAAATGAACTAATCCTCGCTAATGGTGCCCAGTCAGATTTGTAGTCGCATTCCAAAGTGTGTTTGCCTGTGCCTTACAATCACTGAGTTTTGTGATTCGGAAAAGCAAACTCAAAGGCAACTTTCATTTCGATAAATTTAGCTGTCGCAACAGACATACACACACACGCACACACAAACAGATGGGCAGGCTCGAGCCCGTAAGTGGGCAGCCCCGGCTATGAAGTGACAACGTCATTGCCATGATGAGTAACAATTTTGCGAGCACTATGCGAATGAGTATGAGTATGAGGCTGAGGTTAAGCATATGAATGTGCTGCGATGCGATGACTAGATGAGCATAACAACCTGCTACAGCTTAGACTACACTGGTCCCTGCCGTCCCCTCTCTTTCTCTTTCTCTCTCAACGCCAACTCCAACTCCATCTTCAACTCCTGTTGCTGTTGGGGGCCATTTTTGCATTTCACTTTTACAGATTTGGCACTTAACGTCATTGAGCCATTTGCACATAACACACTTTTGACATCGCTGGCGCAAAAAAAAAAAAAATGAATGTCCTTAAGCAAGCGCGTTAGCTGCTTGACTAACAAAATACCCTGTGTTTTATGACTTTCAATTATTTGGTTAATCGATATTTTCATTGAGTATTTTATTTTTAATTGTGAGAGAACTTTAATCTTGATGGAACTTTAAAATAGAACAAATTCACGAAACTTTTAAAAAACCTCAAAAGTAAAAGTTGAGGGAAGTTTAATCGTCACGTTCATATAACCCATTTTGTAAAACCGAAATTATATATAAAAAAATATATTTGAAATGCTTCTTTCTCTATAGTTTATACACTGAAAAAAGACCAGTTTCTGAATTAGTCGGAAAAATCCCAAATCCTCAAAATTAGATAAATATACTAAATTTGGATTTTGGTCTTAAAACTCTAAGATCTTTTCGTTTTCTTAATAAAAACTTGGGTTTTATGTTATATCAAATGTTCTTGAAATCAAGATGTGTTTTCTAACATTAAAATGTGAATGTTCTTGATCAAAATTGTTAGAACTAAGACCAAATTTTTGATTTTAGAGCTATTTTGTTATTGTATAGTAAAACGTCAAAAGAGACTTAAAAATGTGCATACCCTTTAGCAGGGTGTATAAAGAAGTAGTAGCTACTAGAATGTAGACGCGAGTAAATGCAGACGCGATGAGTTGGGAGATAAATGTGTTTGGCACCGGGGTTGGCAACAGACTAAAGCTGGGGCGAGAGCGATTGCGGCATTGAGATTGGGGTTATAACTGGAAGGGGGAAGTGGGGAGAGGGATCCGGGGTCGCGGCTTAGACGCAACACACATAACGGGGTCGCGTTGCCACAGTTACAGCTACAAGATTCGAGTAGTTGTTGCCTTTGTGTCTGTGTGTGGCTGACGAAGCCGAGTGACAGCTTACATCGCTTCTCCGGCTTCGACTTTTGGGTGACATTAACGCCAAGTCGCAAAAATTTGATTGCAATTAGTTTAAAAACGTGACAACGTGACGGCGAGGACGAGGAAATATGGCGAGTATTCGAAAGCAATTAAAAGCTTTGTCAATAACTTTTGGCCAAAAAGGATTTATTGAATCAACTTTGGCGCTGTCATTTTCGAGTCAGGGCCTCAAGTCGCGTCGCATGAAATTGAAATGGCGGCCGATTGACGCTTTGCACGTTTCGCGTTGTGCGTTGCCAAACTGATTACCAAGGAAGGCGGGCGGTAAAGCATTTAGGCCGGCATTATGCATATTGATTTAAGCAGTCGAGACTTTATCAAAGTGACACGAACTGTGACGCACACTGACAATTGACAAACAATAGACAGGGAAATTGTTGTCACGGGTTGCTGCCAGGTTGCTATTGCTGCTGCTGTTGCCTGCCACATGCCACTTGCCACTTGCCACCTGCCACATGCCACATCTGGGTGTGACAGCAGATTGTTAGGCAGTGGAGCATCTATAGCGATTAGTTTATGCCTTCGCCAGTTGATAAATGCGATATTTACGTTCCATATTAAAATGTTTGACAGCCCAAGTCAAACCAGAGTGCCTCCATCTCCCTCACACTCTGTCTGTATATCTCTTTCTCGCCCTCTCTCTCTCGCACTTCCACTACCATTGACCAGCTGTGTCCATGTCCTCTGCCTGTATCCTGCAACTGCGAGAGTTTTCATAAAGCCTGAGCGAAAAGTTTGGCTTGCGGCTTTGTTGTTGCGTCCCCTCAAAAAACTCGACGTATTTATTTTTGATTAACTTTCCCGTTTATTGTTTCGCTTATACAACAAAACAAAAAAACGAAGAAGAAAACCGGCAACAACAAGAACAATTGTGGAGAGAGGGAAAGCGGAAAAACAATAAGGTTACTCACAGTTTCGCAAAAGCTTTTTAACTATGGTTTCACTTCATTCGGAAAATTTAATATGTACTCGCATGCTACGAGAGAGAGGGAGATATTTTACTTCCTCATCTCATGCTCCCCCAACATCACTTTTGCTCTAATCCTAACTGCACTTTAAGCTTAATCGTTTTCCGCCACAATTTTACGCAAAACCCTGCAATTGGGAACGCCTTAGAGATTTGGGCAAAAGTGTTTGTGGTTGTTGGAATTGATTAATGAAATGGGCAGCAAAAAGTTTCCCAACTTTCGATATCGATTGTTGTCACCGATAGCTGATAAATAGCGTTTCGTTTTGCTTCTTTTCGAGCTGCTTAAAATTGACTCAAAATAAGCGTATCACATGAAGGCCTAAATATATAGAAGCTGACTTGAAAATTTCAAAGCTGCCTATTAGTTCTAAAATCAAATGCATATCGATAGTTATGTGCACATATTACTATCGATATATTTTTGTAAAGTATTTTGTACTTCGCTGCTTTCTCAAGCAATAACTCATCAATCGTCGCTCGAAGCTATGGCTTACAAAAAAAAGGTATTAAATTCAAAGATGAAGATATTTATGTATATGGATAATATACTATATGTCGATACACATACTATCGAATATATGTATATTTATGTATATAACCAATGAAGATTACTAGAAAAAGGTATCATAGTAAACATATTAATAATTCTACACAAAGACACATGCAAACATCGTCAAGCTTTATAGCAGCGCTTATGTGAATGAATACATATCGATACGCATACTATCGTATGTTTATATATATATATCCAATTCAGGTAAAAAAACCGATATCTACACACACTCACATATATTAATAGTATCGTGACTGTTCTTCATAGCACTTTCGAATGCATATTCGTATAGCCAATGAAGGTTACTTCAAAAAAATCAATAGTTACACCCACAAAGATATATATCGATAGTAAAGTATTTGGAAAATATCGTCAAGATTATGTTAACGAAAACATATCGATACAAATACTATCGAATGTGTATTTATATAACTAATGAAGGTTACTTAAAACAGGTATCACAGTAAAAATATCAATAGTTAAACACAAACACATACATCGATAGTGAAGTATTTGGCAAACATCGTCGCTGTTATCGATAGCACTAAGCGTTGCAGCGAGTGTATTTCCCAAGTGGCAAGTTTGAATTTCGATTGTGGGCAAAAATAGATGTGAGAGTGGGATTTTTTTTGTATTTTTTTTTGTGCTTTGTGTGTTTCTTGTGCTTGATTTGGATTTGGCCTTGTTAACAAGCGGTTAGAGTTGAAGTGTGTGTGTGTGTGTATGTGTGTGTTTGTGTGCCAAATCCGCAGTTGTTGTGCCTCGTTTGAGGTAGTTCTTGTTGTTGTGCCAAGTCAATGTTTGTTCTCCGTTGTTGTTGTTGTTGTTGGTTCTTGGTTGTTGTTTGTTGCCGTGCCAAGGGAACGCAGTCGGAACGCAGAACGCATCTGCTGTTGGCTGCGGCTGCTGTTGCTGCTGCTTTTGGCCCCGGCCCCGGCTACTGAGCTTGGCATCTTTTGAGCAGCAAAACGCGGAATGCACGTGGTTTCCTTTTGTGCGGTAGCTTTGACTCTCCCTCTTCCTCTCTTTCTCGCTTTCTCTCTCAGTGTCTGTGCTTCGTCATCGTCGCGACTTTTGTGCCACGTTGCAAGCTGCATGCTTGCTTCTTTTTGGCTGCTTCGCATTTTCATTTTCATATTTTTTTTTTTTCGTCGTTTTTGTATTTTTGTTCGTTTTAATATTTTACGTGTCAACTTCTGTGTGCCAAAAAAAAAAAAAAGTAGTGGAAAAATGTTAAGAGAATGGTGACAACAATGTTGCGTAGACGCTTATGAGAAAATGGCAGGCCTTCGTCATCGTCTTCGTTTTCGTCTTTTGCATCTCCAGGCTTCTCCATGCTTTGCCAAATAACACTTCCTTCATTGCCCCGCTGCGTCAGCGACTTTGAGTTGGCAGCAGCAAAGTTTTGCGCTCGTTTTTGGCCTTACTCATGTCCGCGTGTCTTGCCATGCAAATTAATGCACTGTGCGATGGTGTGTGACATGATGCGAGTGTGTGTGTGTATGTATGTGTGTGTGTTCCTTGTCTAAGCATGTGTGTGTGTGTGTGTGTGTCGAGTTTGGCATGCGTTTGCCAAGTTAGCTGCCAGTTTTTCAACCAAACCAAATTTTTGCTGATTAGAGTCTACACACACACACATACACACGCATTTGCATAGGATATGCACACACACAAACACACACGCATACATGTATGCAGATTGACACATGAGTTATTCACCATGTGTGTGTGTTAAAGTTTGTTAGCGTGTGTTTGGCACTTGTCTTTTTGCCATTACTTAGCTAAGTTCTTTTGCAGCTACGTTGCTTCCTCCAAAAATACCCTGTACTTATCACAAAACGGGTGTGCCACACTACAGAAAGCTTCTATAACGATTTGAACGGTTTTAGCACCGAAATTTATACTTATGATTTTCTTATTTGTACAATTTATGTTTTACTTTTGAATGATTTTTAGTATCTATTTTAAATATACCCTCAAAATACCCTGTACTTATCACAAAAGGGGTGTGCCACACTACAGAACGCTTGTCTAAAGATTTCAGCACGGAAATGTATACTTATGACTATCCTATTTGTTCGATTCGCT
Source organism: Drosophila pallidifrons (assembly GCA_023558445.1). Lineage (NCBI taxonomy): Eukaryota > Metazoa > Arthropoda > Insecta > Diptera > Drosophilidae > Drosophila > Drosophila pallidifrons. Next base: position 23,132,901 of record CM042351.1, on the reverse strand, counting down.
TTCAAGTTTTTAGTATATATTTTATACTACCTCAAAATACTCTGTACTTAACTCTGAAGGGGTGTGTCAGACTTTCACAAACACTCTCGACAATGTTTGTGAACAGATTTCAGCACAGTTTATTGCACAGAAATTTATACTTATGGCTTTCTAAATTTGTTTGATATATGCTATACTTTTTAATTTTTAGTACATAGTTTATAATACCTAAAAATACCCTGTACTTATCTCAAAGGGAGTGTGCCACATTGCAGAAAGTTTGTTTTAAGATTTCGGCACCGATTTTGGCACAGAAATTTATACTTATGAATTTGTTCTATTTATGCATTACTTTCTAAATTTTAGTTTGTTTTATATATCATAAAACAATATAACAGTCAAGCTTTAGTATTGACAGTTACTATAATTTTTAAACCATTTCAGGTTGTTTGGGCAAAGAAATCTTTATTGAAATATTACATTGCTTATATATATATTTTTTTGAAGTGATGATTTATCTTAAAACTCTTGGATATGCATCTGGCAACCCTATTTGTGTTCATCTGGGCACACTGTCAATAGGTATATATACAATATTAGAGAGTATTGACAAGTCGTATTTATTGTGCTGCTGCTCCGGCAGCTTTTAAGTAAATTGCTTATGAATTCGTCGATAACTTTGCTGCTGCAGCTGTAACCACCAAAAATTTTGCTTAAATTTATATTGCTCAAAATTCTTGAATTTTGCATCAGCCTATCTCGCTCTAGCTCTTCCCCTCTCTTTCTCTCTCTGTTTCTCTCTTTCATTCCGCTTTGGAAATTTGTGCAGTGAGCTGCATTTGCATTTTTAGGCATTTCACTTGGCAAAGTATTTAATTGATTTTCACTGTTTGCGTCGAACTTCAACGAAAAATTTGATTTTGGTTTCTGAGAATGCCGATAATATTGTAATATTACATAGTATAAATGTTAGACTTGTCTATAATTAGCAAACAAAAAAAGTTGCTAAATGATTTCGATTTAGGAATTTCATTCGCATTAATGGCAAGCAAAAAAGTGCTGCGAATAAATCAAGCAATTGACATTGGCAACAATTTAGTTGGTCTAACTAATTAACTAATTGACTGCATTATTTATTTATTTACGCACACTTTACGCTCTTTAAGCAATTTAATTATAGTAATGAAATCACAGACACACATCGGGCACAAACCGATCTTAGTTAGAATTTCCAAAATACGTAATTTTGTGGGCTTCCGTTTGACCCACAAGTTTTTGAGCGAAAAGTTTGCCCATTTGTGTGTGTGTTTATGTGTGTGGAATTCTCTCATTAGCATTATAGAACAGAGATAGAAATGCGGAAATGTATGCATAGTTGAGGTTATGCTTGCCTAGGCCAACTTACGACTACACAGAGAGAAAAAAAATCTAGATCGCAAAGTAGATTTCAAATCTTGATTTAATATTTTTTTTTATCTTAAAAACTTGTAAATCAAGATTTGTATGCTAAATCTGCATTTCAAGATTAAAAACATCTTATTTTAAGTCAAGATTGATTCAAGATTGTTTTATTGTAGACTGAAAATATCTGATTTATGAATAAACCCTCTTAGTTAAATTTTGATATCGAACAATCTTGATTCACCATGATGACTTTATTACATGTTCAAATATATGTTTGTGTTATGCATTGAGCTGGAGTAACTTGGTGAGCTCATTAATTCTAACATATTTATTGTCTAAGCTATTCAGTGTGCAAGTCAAACTGAAATGAATTGTTTTTACTGTTTGCTTAATCTATTCAATTTACACAACTATCGATATTTATTATTATCGATTGCCAGTATTGATAGTTTTCATGCATTGCTATTGGTAATCCTTTTTTTGATATACCACTCGAGCGAGACGTGAATTGCTTTTGATGTTCGCTTACTTTATTATCATTCTTAGTTCAATTTTGACATCAACGAATCTTGATTTGAGATTTAATACTAGATTTTAGCATGTTTTTTCTGTCTGTGTACTAACTGTGTAGTTGCTAGGGAATTGAAACCGGAGGAGCCGAGGAATCGACTTCGTTTTGGGGCTTGTCGCTTGCCATACAATATTTATGGATTGCAATGCCGGATGTCCGGTATTACAAATTATGCGCGTTGAGCGCATTGAATGAGTTATGTGCGCCCAACCGAGAGAGAGAGAGAGAGAGAGAGAGAAAGCGAATGTGTGTGCCACAAGAAACTGGCAACGCTTATATTATTTTATTTACGACAATTGTGGCCTATCTTTCGACAAAGTTGCTGCAAAAGCATAAAACTTGCTCTCACTCTCTGTCTAGCTCCTACTTTCTCTTTCCCTCTCTCTCTCTCTCTCTTACTAGCTCATCCTTTCTCTCTCCTCTCCCTCTCTCTTTATCTGTTACCATCTCTCTCCCTTGCTTTATTACAGTTGGTCAAGTGTCAGCATTAATTTATTGTTGCCTTTAAATGTAATTATTGTCGCATATTGGCAGCGTCATTACATTTGCTCTGTGTTGTGTGCTGCCAACTCGATCCAAATTGAAGCCCTGCCACCATCCAAGCCCTGGCAAATGTTGGCTAACCGAATTGATTAAATGCAATTATTTAATGAGCTTGCCACATGCATAATCAACTCGCATCGCAAACTACATTCTATCATGTTGTAAACATAATGATTTCTTTTCATATACTTAGTATTATTTTATTATTATTCATTTTGTTAGAACTGCATTTGAAATCACATTAATTTTTGCAAATTACAATGCATTTATTTATTTAGATTTATTTACATAATGGATTTGCTATTTATTATTATTTTTGTTCTCTTTTTTTTTTTGCGAAAATCATTTATGCCAACAAATAATGTTTTAATCGATGACTGCTTTGATTCAGCTGTAGGGTATTTTTTTTTGTGTTGTGTGTATTTACTGTCGTTTTATTGTGTTGTTGTTATACGGAAATTGTTCGGTGAACTGTTTATTTAAATGTTTGTTAATTTGTCAACAGAATGCACATTTTGACATCTCATTTGGTTTTGGACAAACTAATTGAACTGTACTCGTTAACGCATTCAGCTAATTTACACAAATTATAATTGCAATCAGCGGCAAAATTTGTTTATCTGACTCCATTAACTTCACTTCAATATCTGTGAAATTCGTTTATTAAATATCGGATTTTTCCCCCCATAAAACTTTGCACGTTGGTTAGTTTATTAAAGCAACAAAACGCTAGTGGAATAACTTTGCTGACACATCGAGAGAAAGGAAATGCAATTTGTCATAACTTCCCAACTAGTTCGATATTGTGAGATATAGACAAAAGTGCGTGAGTGTGCGAGTGTGTCTGTGTGTAGATACAATTGGCACAATCGTACAATGAGCATCGACAAGAGAAACGCATAATTAATGAGCGCCCTTATCGAAAATAAATAGCAAAATAAATCAAGCGGCTGTAATTAATTTCTGAGCCGACATCTTGATGCTGACCTGACTTCGATGGTGACTTATTTAAATTAATTTGCCATTACATCAATAAAATACGCAAATATATATGCACAATCCTATACGTATACAGCTATATACATAACATATATATATATTGAAAAACAACACTTTGAAATGTTCTAACGTCGTAATTCTATAGCATTTCATTGCAAAAGATTAAGCAAAAGTTAACCTTGACTCTGCCAAATAATCTTTACGATGCTGACTTCATTTTGTATTCAAATATATGTTTGTGTTTTGCATTGAGCTGAGCTCATTAATTCTATTTATTGTCTAAGCAATTTGGTGTGCAAGTCAAGCTGAATTGAATTGCTTTTGCTATTTGCTCACTCTCTAATATTTACACCACTATCGATAGTTTTTTTTTTTACTATTGATTGCAAGTATTTAATGTTTTTATGCATTACTATCGATAATTTTAATGAATATTATCAATAAACAGTTTTCGGTGTCCAATTGCCTTTGCTTACTCTATTGAATATTCAGTACTATCGATAGCTCTTACTATAGATGGCTAGTATTTGATGTTTTCATGTATTACTATCGATAGTTTTCATACATACTACCAATCATCACTCACTTGTGCTATAAATTCTATTATACTTTAGTATCGATTGTTTTATGAAAATTCAATTTTGATATATTACTATCGATAGTTTTAACACATACTATCGACTGGATCATTTGTATGTTAATTCATTTGTACTTGATTGCAACTTTCGATAACAGAATCGATTAAAAGCTGTACAACTTGCAAAGTATTTTGATACATAGTACCCCATTTTCCACACCAATTAGTTTTAACGACTTGTTTTATTGACTAGCAGCACTTGAAAGGCAACTAAATGAAATTGTTTGCTTACAATTTCAGACTTTTTTCGACAGCTGCGTAATTAAATGCCGATATATACTTTAGAACACGTATATATACAGTCGTAGGTATGTAGGTTATATTATTTATGAGCTGAAGGCAGCTGAAGGGTGAGATTGTGACTCGTTTTGTTGAACTTACCTGAAAGCCATCGTAGGTCCAGGAGCCGAACTTCATTTCGCAACGCTGATCGTCGAAGGGGAACCAGGTGATGTCAATTTTGCACGTCGACTTAAAGATGCCGGGCGGCACGTAAAGGCAACTGCCATTGTTACGTACCACCACGTTGGTGGCATAGGTGCCATCGAATCCCTCGTCCGCACTGCAAGACACAGCGAGAGAGAGAGAGAGAAATGAGATAGGGTGTAAAGTTTGCAACAGACATAAGTAATGGCTATAGCTACTTCAGCATGTAATATGTACATACCTAAGTGCTCAACGTGTGTGTGTGTGTGTGGGCGTATGCCTGTGTGTGTGTGTGTGTGTGTGTGTGTGTGTGTGTGTGTGTGTGTGTGTGTGTGTGTGCAAGTGTGTCTGTGTGTAGTTGGTGTTAGAACTAAAACGGTTACGTGTTTGGCCACGTTGACGCATTTAATAAGAGGCAACCTTTTTACAGTCGGATTCCCGCAACGGCGGCGCATATGGAAATTTATGTAGCATACTTTTGAGCATAAATCATTTTTACACTGCCAGCTGCGTCGCCCTCTGTATGTGTATGTATGTGTGTGTGTGTGGGCTGTGCCATGACACTGATTAATGATTAATCCATAGGCAATGCGTCGTCTGAGTTGCTTATGCTCATTTCTTACGGTTCAATTTTTAACGCTCGCGCTCAAACTAATTTAATATTTATTAATTATACCCAGTGAAGCGTTAACATCGGGTATACTTTAATTGCAATTGAGTTGCGCATACGCAGCGTTGTATATTAACAAATTTTATACAAAAAACTGTTATATTAACTTCCTTACTAACAGCTATGTACCCAAAAGTTTCTACTGTCACAACTTATGTAAAACTGTTTAATAAATTATTGTATACAACTATCAAAAAGTGCTGTAGCCAACTGTTATACACCGTTGTTATAATCAATTGTTTTACACAACCAATTAATAAACTGTTTTATATAACATTAGCATTAGTTTAGTCAGATATTATACACAACAGTTACGCACAAATGGCGTAAACAGTTATCTCACAAAACGGTTATACACAACGGTATATACTGCTGTCAGACCCGACTATTATACAAAATTGTTCACAACTGTTATAGAACAATGTTATACACCACTGTTATACATACTACACCACACTATACTGTCATACTCAACTATTATACAAAACTCTACACGACTGTCATACACAACTGTTATACAAAATTCTAAATGACTGTCATACACAACTGTTATACAAATCTGTTATACGTCTGTTATACAAACTTTTTCTATGCATCAACTGCATTCAATCGACAGTTGTTACAACAACAGTTTGTATAAAAAGCACTTTAGAACTGTTAAACGTAATGAATACAAAAATTTTATTGCCGACAACATTTACGCGAAATTAAAGATTTACTTGGGCCACAAGAATCTCATATATTCCATATTTATTCATTTATTTATTAGCTTTTTTTTGTGAAATGTTTTAACTGTTGTTCTTTTTTTTTGTGTTGCTTTTTTCGCTTTCGTCATTATTTCTCATATGTGTGATGTCTGCTCATATGCTTGAGCTCATCATACTCCATTGCCTTGCTTTCTCCTGGCCAAACGCTGGTCATGTCAACAGTAAAATTATGATTCATTATGTTGGCGTGCCTTCTATTGTAGTCACATCATCAAAATCTCAACCATCTTGAGACACGCAGGAACAAAAGCAAAAGCTAAACTGAGGCCGAGACTGAAACTGAGACTGAGTGAAGACTGTTGTAGCCTATCATAAAATACTTATATTTATACGAGTATGTTTGTATACGAAAGAGTATGTATTTGTTTTTTGCTGTTGGCTTTTACAGCCTTTTGCTGGGCATTGTTCTTGCTGTTCACATTATGTGTCCCTTTAAGTGTACCCCGCTCTCTTAATTGTACTTGTCCCCTGTTCAGTGTGGAGCAGTTCGGCTCTTAGCTTCTCCCTTTCATTGTGTGTTCCACACAGCAAGTCATTTACTTTGCCATAAAACTTGCCCAAATACGCATTAAAATTTGTGCGTTTACTGCTGTGCCAGCTGCTCAGCTCAGTGTTTGCTGCCGTCGGTCATCATCAGTCGTCGGATGTCGGTCGTCAGTTGTCCCACACTTTATTTGCCATAAACTAAAATGCCACTTATACAATTTTAAAGAGTCGCTGCACAGCTGCAGCATAATAGATTAGACGACCGACCAACGGCAGCGATTAACATTAACATCATCATCATCATCATCGCACATCGCAGCGACAGCAGTTACCTTTTCTTTTTTTTTTTTTTTTGTTTTCTTTTATTTCCTCCCTGTGGCATACACAAAAACTTATCTTTTGAATTATACTTATGTTATGTGTGTCAAGTCAAGTGTGAATCCTCATTTACTTAAGTGCATTGCCAAACGGAGCAAAATAACTTGACGACATTGCACATCAGCATAGCAAATATATCATTCAAGGTGATGTTGGATTGGATTCTATATATAACAATTAATGCTAGATTGATTTTTGTCATTATTAAACCCGCTACTCGTAGGCTGCATGCAGTAAATAAACCATTATCTTAAGCAACTGTTATAAATAACTGGTATACACTACTGCCAAATTATTAAATAGAATTGTACACAACTGTTATACACCACTGTGATACACAGCTAATTAATGAACTGCTTTATGCGAGTTTATATATATACAGCAATTTTATAGCCAACTGTTATAAGCAACAGTTATACATCAATGATGTAAACCATTATGTTAAGCAGCTGTTATACAAAACTGTTATAAACAACTGGTATACTCTATTTCCAGCCCGACGATTATACAAAACTGTTATATACGTGTTATTCAAAACTGTTATACATCTGTTATACCACTGTTATACAAATCTGTTATACACAACATAAACAATCGATCGAGAATTCTTACAACAACTGCTGACATAAAAAGAAATGTGTGCAACAGGAAGAAGGAGGCATCGCCGGTACGATATCGCAATGTCCGAATGAACATCTATATCTCAGACACTATAAAAGAGAGAGGTTTTGTTTCGCTGCAGCTTTAATGTTGCACTTCAAGTTTGAACATTTTAACCACGACTAAAATCGATTAGCAAGCGTAATATAATATTAAAGTTAAAGCCGCTGCTTTACAGGTGAAACTTGATAAGGAGACGATAAATAATATTTTTAGCAATATTATGTTAAATAAATAGCAAGACTTTGTGGTTCAAATATTGCCAGTAAGCACATATCGACGAAATATTATTGCTATGTGCTTTCAGGCATAATCGATAAATATTAATGAGAAATCAATTGAAATTCAATGGCATATTAAAATGCAATTTAAATAAATTATTCTAATTAGTTGCAAAAGAAAACAGCAATGAAAATGTGTATTCAAATAAGAAAGAGAAATTAACTAAGAACGTTTACCGATACTCTTTCTCATATCAAATTTCAAAATTGCAATCTTAAAAGAATGACGAACAAAATTTTAATTGCAATGGCAATTAATATACAAATACCGTAAGCAAACCATAACGAAATGCGAATGTGTGATGGGCGAATATAAATGAAATGAATATTTGTGTATTTGGTTAGCGGCACACAAGCCGCAACAAAACCACAATACTACTTCTTTGTGAGAGTATCAAATGGCGGCAATGGCGAAATAAAACATGTGTGTTGCTCTGTGGTTCAACATATTTCCATATATATTACAAAACGTTGGTGCGTTGCTTGGGTTGGGCTGGACAAAAGGATGCTGCCATTACAATAAAATTGATAACAAATAACAAAAAAGCGAACAAAACACAACAAAAAAAGTGAGAAGGGGAATCCGAAAGACATGGAGAAGTGAAGCAAAAAGAATATGGTAAGCGTAGGCAAACAAATGGCAGCTCATAAACCTGAAAGGGATTTTCGTTACAACAAAAAAAATGAAAAAAATAAACACAATTTCGTTATTATCAAAACGTTGCAAATGCAAATAAAATTATATGAATAAAGCAATAAAGCCACAGCCGCAAAGCCAACAAGCAGTAGAGACCCAAGGGCCAGAGAGAGAGAGAGAGAGAGAGAGAGAGACCGCAGGATTTTATTGCGGAATTATAAAGTATTGCAACTGGTCATAAAAACCGAGTAAACTGGTGAAAAAGATGCAAGAAGGGGGCGCAGGCAAATCGACCCAAAAGCACAATTCAATTGAGTTATCTGCCCCCCACCACGAACCCCTGAACCAGGTGGCAATGCCACAAACACACGTTCCATACGGAGCAGAGCACACAGTCTTATCATGTAAGCCGCAATCTAACATCCGAACATAAGTAGGTGCCAATATATAATAAGTGTATATCGAAGATATACCTAAGTAGCCGCCAAATATGCGATAACAACTTTGCGTTTCATTTCGTTACGTTTCACATTTGTTATACCTGTTTCCCATAGGGAAGAAGGGTATGACAGGCAATCTGGTATATTTTGACATCAATGGTATATTTCGAATGTCGTAATATATCAATATATCAAGTATTACCTTATGTATATTAATTTGGAATATTTTAAGAATAATACCTAAGTACTCTATGGTATATTTTGGATGTATCACTATATCAATATACGATATACAGCTTTCAGTATTTTTGTGGTGTATTAAGTTTATATACTTTAAGAATAATACCTACATACCTACTCTGTGGTATATTTCGAATGTACTACTATATCAATATACTAAATATAGCGTTCGGTACATTAATGTGGTATATTTTAACAATAATACCTTTGTACTTTATGGTATACATTGAATACAATACTACATCAATATACCAAATATAGCTTGTGGTATATTTAGTATTTTTGCGTTATATGAATTTGATCAATTTTAACAATAATACCGCACTGCTTTACTTTTATTCAAAATGGATACCGGGTATCTCACAGTCGAGTGTAGCTTTCTTACTTGTTTTTTACAGCTTGTCATCGTGCACATAAATATTTTGCAGCTCATATACCCTGCAGTCATCAACGTTGCCAAGTCGTTAAATGATGATGCAGAATTGTCAAACATTCTCACCATAATAAATGTGAAGAGAGTATTTGCAAGTCGGATGGATAAAAGATTGTTGCCATGACGCAACAGGAAAGTTGTATTTTTGTACGCATGAATAAAGAATTTGAAAAGGAATTTAGAATATTTGAATTCCGGCATACAGAAATACTTTAAATAACAGAAAATAGTAGAAATCATTCAAAGACAATTCTTTACTAATTAAAATATATAAAATGTGATTTAGGAGTAGTTTATACCACACCTAAAATACCATATGTAATTGAAAATACCAATTCTGTTTTATTTTATGGTTTCATTCGTTAAAAGCCAATTTCTTACTATTTAAAATATATATAAAATATGATTGTTGTCACATGATTAAAGAAAAATACCATTAGCAATAGAAAATACCAACTCTGTCATAATTGTTGAATTCATTATCTTTAAAAGCGAATTCCTTACTAATTCAAATATATAAAATGTGATGGTTTTCACATGTTAAAAGAGTATTCTATACCTCACCTAAAATACTATTTGTTATAGAAAATATCAACTCTGTCATATTTGATGGATTCTACACTCACCTGTTATACATGAGCACATCCGGTTTCCATAATCGATGCGGTGGTATACGCAAATCGCGAACGCCGCCAAATTCACTTGAATTCCAACGCAGATTCATATCATTCCATTCCTGTAAGAAACAAATATGACCGAAAAATGGGAACAATTTAATGTGTTTGTTCACAAAACTGCAAAATGCCAAGAAATTTTCTATTGTTGTTTTGTTTTTGTTTTGCTTTGTTTATTTGTTTCTCTGTGGGTGTTTTTTTTTGAGTGTTAAACGGGAGGAGGAGTGTGAAAAAAAGGGTCAGAATATTGTACAAACAGTGTCGGAGTGTCAACAAAAGGATTCCTGTCGTTGATGTCCGACTTAATTAATTACAGTTTGTAAATACGGAACGGAACGGAACAATACCAAATGCATGAATATTTATTCTGTGCAGTGGCAAGCTGAGCTTGGAATCTGTTTCTAATTTCGGCAAACGCTATCAATTTCATTTAACACCATCTCATCCACACACTTCCGTTCTATTTTATATGTATGCCATTCTATTCAATATTGACCACGAATGCTTTTGCCTTCACAAAACAAAAGCATATTTATTGCCAAAGCCAAGAATTCCAAGCATACCTTTTGCCACTGGTTTTATTTAATATTTTTCTATATTTTTGAATTTATTGTGTATTTGATTTCATGCATTTGCATTTATTCGCAAGGGTCTTTTCGTAAAATGCCGGACAAACACTTTATTTAATCACCTTTGCAGCTCTTTGGGTGCTGCCAATTAAATTCAATACTAATATTTTGAAGCACTAAAAGTGCGAAAGTGCAGCTTTTGTGTACTTGCATTTTAATTTGACTTAAAGCCCCATAAGAGCTTTAAAGAGTTTGATTGATTGAGAAACGAAAAACATATTAAAAAAATTATATATATATACAGATGAGAACGTTGAAATAGCAGTGCTTTAAAATTGAAAAATACGACGGAACTTCGAAACAAAATTCTTGTTAACAGCTTAATTTCTTTTTAAATAATTCAACGACTGTAAATTTCTAATAGTATTAATATTTTGTTTTTGAGAAATTATTGATGCAAAATATATACTATACATTTTTAATGCTATTATTTATTTATTGCACATTAAGTATCATAAGAAAATAATTAAATTTTTTTTTAGTTTTGAAGATTTGATTATTTGCAAACATAAAACTTTGTTTGTTGCGTTCAAAGTTGAAATTTTGGACAAATAAATTAACAATCTGAAAATATGTGGAAAATATTTTTCGCAATTTGGTAAATAAAACAAAAAAGTAAGAAAACTAAAGTCAAGGGTGCTTGACTTTGAGATACCCGCTACACATTTTTAGTATTTTGCGGTATATTCATTTAATATATTCTTAAATTAATACCACAATTTAAGAACATACTAAATTAATATACCGCAAAATACTAAAATATACTGACGGCTATATTTCGTATATTTTTATCGAACTGTATTAAAAATATACAAGATTGTCAGCTAAATCAACTAAAAGTATTTCTTTAATAACTTCGTCAATTTTTATGTGACAGCAACCAAATTTGCAGGAATCATCATCATTAGAATTTGTATAGTCTGTAATCGCATTGCAAATATATTTTTAAAGCGAAAAATGTGAATGAATTGATCAGCTAAAGCTTTTGCTTTAGTTGTTTTTAGATTTATAAATGCTTGATTGATTTGCATTTTGAGCACTCTTGAATATTCCCCATCATCCATGCGTTTTGCGCTTTTGCGTGTGTTATTAATAAGCCACATATCAATTAGCCGTGACCAAACACAGTTTCTGAGGTTGCCTCTAATTCCAGCTCTCCCTCTCTCACTCTTTCACATTATTTGTCTATTTCTTTCTCGCTTGGCTGTGGCTGCTTGGTGGAGAGGAGAAGCACGTATGTGAGGTGCCTTAATCATCAATCATCGTTAAGTGCGCATTTATGGATAGATGGTCAACCACTTCCAAGCTGCACATGTGTGTGTGAGCATGTGTGGAGTGGGAAGAAGGGGGAGTAAGGGGGCAGTCGTATGCTTCAGGCATATTGTAATTGTATTGGTGGAGTTGTCCGACGCTTATCGTAATTAAATTTGTTGCTTTTGTGACACTTAAGGCGATTAGCGCATCGATTCCTTTTATGCGGGGTGAAGGAAAATGCGAGGTGTTGTCCTTTTTTTCTCACTCTCTCTCTCTCTCTCGTAATTCCTTATTCTTAGTCTGTTTGCATTTGATCGTATCGATTAATCATATAAGTGGCAATTGCCATCCATTTACCTTTTTTGTGTGCTTGTTTGTTGCCAAGTCTCTCCCAAAATTATTATGTTTATTATGCGTATTAATCATGTGCTATGTAATATGACCTTGCGACCTCGTTTTGGCCACGTGTCTTCGACAAATTTTAATGAAATTAATTTCTTAACATTTCGCCAACAACAACAACACGACAAACAATCTACAATTAATATCAGCAATTATTTCATTCAACTTATGAGACTGTTCCACGTTTCGCGTATCGTGCGTCGCATTGAAACCTTTTAGTGGAATTATTTTTGCATTTTTATCTAAGCAATTGACCAAGGCAATTGACATTGCAATTTAATTAGGAATTCATTTGGGTTGGAATTAGAATACGATAATCAAGAATTGAGTAATCTTTCTTTCAGTCCATTTATCAAATTAGATTGCAATTTTAAATATTTGCATAGAAATTAAAAAAAGTAATTAATAAATTGTTATAGTTGAATTTATAATTAGGTTGATTTAATCAAAAGAAAAAATGTTGTATGTACAAAAAAAAAAAAAAAAAAAAAAACGCATACTAATGTCAGGTTTCAGCTGCTTTGGTTAACAATTTAGTATATTTTTTTTACTCTATTGAATGTATATTTTGAATGTTGCACAATATCGATATACCAAATATAGCTTTTGGTATATTTTAGTATTTTTCCAGTATTGCTTTCATTGAAAATGAGTTACGGGTATCTCACAGACTCGACTGTAGCTTTCTTAATTGTTTTTTTTTTATAATTATTATGTTTTATTGTTACATTTTTAGTAACTTTTTTTAATCGAATGCAATTTTAAATTAAAAATCTATAATTAGGTGGCTTTAATAAAAAAAAAAACGTTATATCTAAAAATACAAAAAACAATAGCTGACACGTTAATTTTTTTATGCAAATCAGATTAGCAATGAGCATAATTAGAAGCAATGATCACAAAGAATGTCAATTATGATACACATAGGCTAATTGATGAGGAGAAAAATGTGTCCTGGGATTTGGAATTTTGCATAATGGGTGAGTGTGTGTATGGCAAGTGGCAAGTGGCAAATGGTATGTGTGGCATGTGGCAAGTTTGGCGAATGAGTTGGCAAAGTCCAAATTAAAGAGCTTGCAGTATGTATGGCTTAATTTGAGGCTGATGACTGCAGCTGACATTCCAATTAAAAGTGCTACACTTGCCACGCAAGTGCTGCCAGTGTATTAGTGTGTGTGTGTGTGTGTGTGTGTGTGTGTGTGTGTGTGTGTGTGTGTGTGTGTGTGTGTGTGTGTGAGGGTGTGTGTGTGTATTGCAACTGGCCAATTGCTTATTAAGTTTTTGCTCGCTTTGCCAATTAAATGTAAATTTTATAAATCTCACAAAATGGCGAAAGTAAAAAAATCGTTGCATACTTTTCAGCTGGGGCCCCCAAAGAAAATGGGGCAAAACAATGGAGGGGGTAATTTAAGCAATTGAAGCTATTAAATGATTCCCGTATAATTTTTGGCAAGTGCCGCAGCTCTTTAGCATCACTTTCTCCCCCTCGCTTCCCACTATCCCGTTGTCTGCCTGTCTCTGGGTTTTTTTGTGTGCTTTCTTGTCTTTTTTGACAAATTGCGGCAATTTCATTTGTGGCACTGTGTTGTGTATGTGAGAGAGCTAAAAGCCAAAAGAAAAAGAGCATCGAAGTAGTATTGAGCCTAAAGCTGTGCCCAGAAATTTATTGCTTCAAAGGCTACAAATCTTTTCTTGGGCCCAAAGACTCATATGTGTATGTGTGAAAGTGTGTGTGTGTGTGTTTTTCAACACAACAAATTTGTACTTTGCATTTGACTAATGTCTGCTAAAGTCTTCTCTCTTCACTCTTCACTCTTCACTCTCCCACCCACTCACATTACTTAATATTTGGCTAAACACTTGAGAGAGCTTTTCGGATTTTGTCTATTTATAAACAACAAACATGATTTAATGTCCGTTGGGCGTAGATAAATATAAATTAAATTAATGGCTAGAGAGAATACGTAATGTAATGTTTTAAATAAATATTTAATTGTCGAGTCGACTTACCAATTTCAGCCAAATATTTGTGATGAGCAACTGATTTTTTTCATCCTGCAAATAGAGAAAAAAAGCAAATACCAAATTAACAAATACAATACATACACAGAGAGAAATAACTCTATATTGAAAAGTAGATTACAAATCTTGTATTAAGATTTGTTTTATTTTAAAAAATTTCGTGAAATAAGATTTTTGGGTTAAACATGTTCGTAATAAATCTTAAGATTAAAATCATATAATTTTAAGATTCAAACCATTCTTCAACAGTATTTTATTCAAAGAATATTCCAAATCTTGATTTAATAACTTTTCGATCTTAAAAAACCATCTTGAAATAAGATTTTTAGATTGTAAATATTTTGTTTGTTTGTTCTTCATATTCGATTTCAGAAGAAATAATCTTCTTTTCAGCGAGGAAAATATAGCAAATAATTCAATAATTCTTAATATATTAGAGTTTCCTTTCTTTAAAATTAGAAGCTTAATCTTCATGATTCAATAATCTTGATTGAAGATTTTATTCCTGATTTTAGCACGTTTTTTTCTTGCTGTGTATATTTCAATCAATGTGTACTTATGAAAATGCAATAAAATTACATGGAATTAAGCTTTTGTTTGATGTCCCATAAAAATAAAGAAAAAACAGAAAGACAAGCACAGACAATTGATACTTCAGTCGATGGGCCACTAGACAGACAACACAGCGAGCGACTCTTCTCAGTCTCAGTCTCAGTCGAAACTGAAGGTAAACCAATAACAGACAATTCAAATAAATTGCAAGTGAAATCAAAAGAAAATAATTTTATTTTATTTGGTTTAGCCCAAGCAAAAAGTGGGCGAAAAAGCGAGAGAGAGAGAGAGAGAGAGAGAGAGAGGAGAGGGAGAGAGTCCATCTTGAAGCAATTGTATGCAAATGAATGTGCTCAACATACACACAGTGTATGCAAATAGTTTTTTGCCACAAATTCTTTTGCTAAGAAAAACACTAGCTAACGAATCAAAACTTGAAATGATGATATGAAAACTTATGGGAGTATGCAAAGTTAACTTTGAACAATTTGAAATGAATTGTGATTTAATATTGATTAAATTACAAATTGAAGTGTTTTTTCCTTTATAGGGTAGAACGATATTATTATTTTGTGCTGACCATTTGGTATATTTTTCACTCAATCGTATATTTTGAATGTATCACTATATAAATATATTAAATATGATTTTAAGTATATTTTTGAGTATTTTTGCGGTATATTAATTTTTATATATTTAAAGAATAAATTCTGGTATATTTTGTAAGTAGTACTATAACAATAAACCAAAAATTACCTTCGGTATATTTTTAGTATATGTGCGGTATATAAATTCGATATATTTTACGAATAATTTCTAGTGTATTTTGCATCCTATGGTATATTGTGAATTTAGTGCTATACCAATATACTAAATATATATATATATATATATATATATATATATATAAAGCAAAACAGTGCAGTATTCATTTTAAAATATATATTTATATATTTTTGGTATTTTTGCGGTATATTTTAAAATGAATACTGCACTGTTTTCCTTTTTGTCAAAGTGGGTAGCGGTCGAACACACTCGACTGTAGCTTTCATTTATGTTCCTACTGCTGCATCGATTGATCAACTTGAACAATTAGCACTTCATACAAAATCATTGAAGCTTGACTAATGAAATTTGGTGGAAAACTAAGCAAAAGACTAAAAGCGAATTTTCCATAAGTATTTTACAAGTACTCGTGTTTTCTTCTTTTTTTCTTTTATTTAGTTTGCTGCTTTTGATGGCGTTGCGAGTGAATAAATACGCGTGCTGCCTGAATGACTACGAATATGTATCAAAAATTGAATGTTTTATCATTCATTTGAGTTCAGTTATGTATACGCACCGTTGGACGCATTGGATGGATGAGAATACGAAACAAAGGCAGCGAGATACGAGACAGAGAATGAGATGGAAGCTGTTGGAAGGAAGATGATGGCTGTCAGCGCCAGAGTTGGGCTAAATAATGTTGCCTGCTGTCTGCTGCTGTCGATTGTTGTTGTTGTTGTTGTTGTTGTCGAGTGTTGTTGTTGTTGTTGTTGCTCATTAAAGAACGGAAATCAAAATAGACAATGAGCTGGCTAAATTGCATTTGCAGGCGACCAAAGACGACTGGGATTATTTATTTTCCTTGGCATTTTCATATTCAAACTGCTGCTGTTGTTGTTGTCCCATTTATTATTATCATTATTATTATATTTATGTGGCGTAATGATTAACATACAAATTAAAAATGAATCCGTCTACCGGCTGCTTTCGGTTTGCCCAGTCGGCCAACGTGCCCAGCATTTAAAAGTCTCGCCCAGGCAACTGGCCAATTGTTGTGAACGATGTGCATAGGATTTCCTTTTTTTTTTTATTTTTTGGCAGTCGATTGGTAACAAGCATGTTTGACCTTTTAGCTTATTAGGGGTTATTCTGCTAGCTCCACTGTCCAGCCGAAAAACAAAATAAAAATCCAGGGCATTTTGTGGCCAAAAGCCAATTTGTAAGTGGCAACAACAGTGAACGACAACGAGAAGTGAAAAAGAACAAAGACAGAGACAAAGAGAGAAAGAGAGAGAGAAAGAGCAGAGTTTTAGGTGACGAATGTGTGCTTGCGGTTTTGTTAAATGGCAAACTAAAAGCGCTGCTGGCCACCCAACAAAGCACACAGGAAATCAAGCCCCAAAAGCGAAAACAACAGCAACAATATCAAGTGTGAAAGCGGGAATCGATAGTTAAATACCCGTTATGCATTTCTTAATAAATTATTCTTTTTCTTCTTATTAGTTGAATTCTTATTATTCTTTTTATTATTATATATTCTCATTCTTCTAATTATTTTTCTTCTTCGTCTTTATGTTCCTTTTCAAATTGGTCTTCTTTTTTTTTCTTTATTTCTTATTATTATTTTAATTCTTCACCTTCTTCTTATGCTTTTGTTAATTCCTCGTCTTCCACTTCTTCTCTTTCCTTTTTGGTTTCTTCTACTTCTACCATTCTTCTAATTATTTTTCATCTTTATCTTCTTTTTCCTTTTCTAATTCTTATTCTTCTTGTTAATATTATAAAATGATTCTATTTCAAATTATATATTTAACTAATCAACAAAGTTTTAATTAAATTATTTTCCACATTCTTTTTATTTATTGCGTTTAATGTGTTTTGAAATTATTTTCACCTAACGAATTTCTGGACTTTAATGTAATTCTAATTTACAAAAAGAAAACAAATTTACAAAAGAATTCTTTTGTCAATCAACAAGCCAAAATACCCATCTCTTTGAAACAAAACAGGTATAAGCACAAAACATTAGGCAACTGTTTAAAGACGGAAGCATGCGTGGCCTGAAGGCATGAGTAGGAAATTGTGCAAGATCTGTTATAAATTGTGAGGAGAGCAACTCACTCAAGTTCCCATAAAAATCCTAAGACGAAAGTGAGGAAATATTTGGCACCAGCGAGAGAGACAGAGACAGCTAACTCAACTTTGCAATTGCCCAAAAATAAACAGCTTAAGGAGCTGCAAACAAGCAGCCATCTCATTTACTCTTACGCTGCTTTGCATCCTTTTACTTTTGTGTTGTTGTGTTTGTGTTTGTGTTTCCGATTTGCGTTTATGTATGTGCAAGTGTTATTTTGACTTTGATGCTGATTTTCAACACATATACCCATACCCTATAATGTGAGGATATTTGCAATTTCAAAGAGAGTATGTCAAGTGTAAAGTATGTTACTTAACTTTTAAAATGAATCGAAAAATTTGAAATTCTCTGGCTAAAAATTAATAAATAATGGATGACAAATATGTTATTTATGTATTCATTTTATTTTTCAGCTTCAAATTAGTATTTTTATAGCTAGTGAATATAAAAAATGGATAACAAATATGTTATTTAGTTATTAATTTTATTTTTCAAGTTCAAATTAGAATTTCTACAGCAAGCAAAAATAAATAAATGAATAACAAATATGTTATTTATGTATTCATTTTATTTCTCAACTTCTTGAAGCAAAAGCTTCAACTTAAATGTCTTGAAGGGTATTTTCATGTCGCCTACACTTGCGGACTATGAAAAAAGGCTTTAACACTTTTGGGTCAGAAGTTTTGGCATTTGTTGCTCCCCATACACCAGGACAGGAATTCGATTCGATGGCATTAAAGTAAAGATACATTGGGCGGATATTATCGCCGACAGCAACAATAACAACAATGATGTGAATAATAATAACAACAACAACAACAATGATAATGACAACAACGACAACGACAACGAGAACAGGAGCACTGAGAATAATATCATCAAAATGCGAGTAATCGTTGACAATTGTCATTACAACATAATGCTGTACGTGTAAGCGTGTGTGTGTGTGTGTGTGTTTGTTATCCCTCAGGTTTAATAGTCGATTGTCGCTTATGAGTTTATGTCTCTGATTGTACAATGATTATCAATCAATTTTTTTCGCCCACGTTGTCATTTTTATTGTATTCTTCTCTATCTCGTTCTCTTTGCCCCTCTAAATGCATGTTATTTGTCATGTATATGAATTACATGTTGCCCCTCCCTCCTCCGTCGACCCGCCCCTTTGTGTCACCTGCCCGCATGTTTCTCCACCCTCTCTTGATCCATCGCAACAATCAGTGCAAAATTTGTTTGCCTTTTGTCAGTCGATCGCCCCTTTGTTTGTGTATGTGTGTGTGTGTGTGTTTGTGTGTTGGTAACTTTATCAGTTATTCATAATTATAGTTATAGTCTTTTGTGGCAAGGATTTCGCAATCAATGGAGAACAATAGACAGCTTTGCACGTCTGATTTAGCATTAAATAAAAACAGAGCAATTTTTTCGTCTAAATACTCGTTTTTAATTTACAGGGTATCTGAAGATTATTACACAATTTAGAGAAGTCTATTTTTCTAATTTAATTATCGCTTACATTTTATGTATTGTTATTTGCAGGCAATGATGCATGTTCAATCATGTTAATGCGTTGCAAAATATATGAATGCTGTGAATTATTTATTCCACAATGACTTTTAAATATGTATGTATATTTCTAATATCCATTCAAATAAACAAAACAAAAAGCAACATACCAACAAGAAAATACCTTTTAATCTTTCCCATTGAGTTAAAATCGCGTTTTCACTCAATTCACATTGAGTGAATTCGTGCAAAGTTTAACGGTAATATTATTGCACTCTTTTTTGAGCTATCTGAGTGGAATGACGATATTTGCCTTCTCACACAATCAATAAATTTCATTAACAAAGGCGATTATTCCCATTGGCAAATACTTTTACATTGCTTACACTCAATAACGTTATATAACGTTTTCACTCAATTGACGTAACTTTGAGCGCATTTGTTTTAGGTGAGTTTGAGCAAAGTTTGGCTTTGATTTGCATATTTTACTCCTTTTTCACACAATTCTTATGGGCGTAGGCATACAGTATGTCAAGAAACTCTTTACACACTGAAAAAAACACATATTTTTTGACTTTGCATGCAAAAATAACGCCTTTAGCTATTATTTTTCAATATTTTTTTAATGCAGATCATTTATTTAGCAAATTTCAAATAAGTATGTACAAAAATAAAAACAATACAACGAAAACAAAAATTTTAAATCAACAAAATATGAGTTTACACATTTTTGACACTGTCAAGAAAGTGTTTACACACTTTAGTTTTCGATTCTGTTTTGTTCTATTTTTCGAAAAAACTGTACTTTATTGTTAACTACCCTTCTGCACTATTCGCTATTTTTGCATTCCTTTTCATTCAATTGCGAAATCTTGCTACGCACTTGTCAAAAAGTTGATTTTTAAATTATTTGACATGCCTGGAGCTAGATTGACTTATGAAGTTACCCAATTGACTTATTATAGTCACCAAATTGAAAAATCAGTAGCTTAGCTAGTGGAGCTTATTGGGGTATCCCAAAAATAATTTATAATGCTCCATATCGAGCCGAAAATGAAGACAAACTGCAAGCAAAGTGTGGAAATGGTCGAAAAATGGATATTCACGAGCGAGCATACCGCCTTATTATGGGCATGGTTCGTCAAAACCCCAAATTTTGATCAGAACCCACGCCAAGGAGTTGGAAGAAGGGTGTGACACGGTCAATTCAAATGAAACCGTCCGGCAACTAATTCTGCGGAACAAATACTCTTCAACCGTTGCAACGGTTGCGCGTAAGAAGCCGCTGCTTTCGAAAGTAAATGTTGAAAACGCTTAAATTTTGGCTTTTAACATGAGAATCACGCCGGACAACTATTGGGATGCCTTCGTATTCTATGTCCAAACCAAAAAAAATGCTATACTACAATGATGGACCAACTAGAGTATGCCACAAGCCGTTAACAGCCTTACATCAGCGCAACATCATTCTGACAGTAAATTTGGGAAAATAGTATTTGTTCCGCAAAATTAGTTGGCGGACGGTTTCATGTGAATTGACCGTGTCACACCCTTCTTCCAACTCCTTGGCGTGGGTTCTGATCAAAATTTGGGGGTTTTGACGAACCATGCCCATAATAAGGCGGTATGCTCGCTCGTGAATATCCATTTTTCGACCATTTCCACACTTTGCTTGCAGTTTGTCTTCATTTTCGGCTCGATATGGAGCATTATAAATTATTTTTTGGGATACCCCAATAAGCTCCACTAGCTAAGCTACTGATTTTTCAATTTGGTGACTATAATAAGTCAATTGGGTAACTTCATAAGTCAATCTAGCTCCAGGCATGTCAAATAATTTAAAAATCAACTTTTTGACAAGTGCGTAGCAAGATTTCGCAATTGAATGAAAAGGAATGCAAAAATAGCGAATAGTGCAGAAGGGTAGTTAACAATAAAGTACAGTTTTTCGAAAAATAGAACAAAACAGAATCGAAAACTAAAGTGTGTAAACACTTTCTTGACAGTGTCAAAAATGTGTAAACTCATATTTTGTTGATTTAAAATATTTGTTTTCGTTGTATTGTTTTTATTTTTGTACATACTTATTTGAAATTTGCTAAATAATAGATCTGCATTAAAAAAATATTGAAAAATAATAGCTAAAGGCGTTATTTTTGCATGCAAAGTCAAAAAATATGTGTTTTTTTCAGTGTGTAAAGAGTTTCTTGACATACTGTATAACAAATTTAATGAACGTAAGTTATTATTACAATTGGCAAAAATGCATAAATTTCTGTGTACCAAAATAAATTTAAATATATAATTTGTCATTTCTACTTACATATGCATGTACATATCATACATAAGTATATATGTGGCAAATGCCAGCAGCGAGTACAGTAAACCAACGCAACAAAGGCTGCATTTCATCGATGTGTCCCTTTCCCACGCATCACCGAAGTCTCTTTTTTGGCGCATTCACTTCAGCATTTCAGCACACACACACACACGAGCATTTTTCATAGCAAAAAGCGGCACTTACATACATATATAAATCCATGCTAGCGCGCAGCTGTTTTGTGTGTTTAGATTTAAGCAATTATTTGATTATACAATTTAAAAGGATTCAAATGAAATCGAATTGAAACGTTTAATTAACAGTGGCAAACGTGCTCCCAATTTCCGAGATACCGACTTAAAATGCCAAACTGAGGAAACGATAACTGACAGATTTATCATTTTAGATCGCTGCAACTATCGAGCTTTCACTTTCAAAGTGCCAAAGTGAGTAAACGATAATTAAAGGATTCATCGCAGCATAGTCAAGGGCCAGCTAGCACAGCTTAAAGTAATTCTTGCTCTGATTGAAAATAAATTAAATATTTATTTCCTCAAAGACCACTGCTTTGTGATGCTTGCAAAGTAAGACATCCAAAATAAGCAAGTGATAATTGATAGGATCGAGTTATCGTTATTGCCAATTTGAGTAAACGATAATTGATAGGCTAATCGTTTTCGCTAGTGTAAAAGTAAAAGTAAAAGTAAAAATTGAAATCGCGAAGTGAAGTGTCGTTTAAATTGTTCGCGAGTGTAAAAAATTTAATAAGAGTATGATAATAATTTAATCTATACGTGTTAGTAGCGAAAGTGTTACAATTTACGGCGTCGCGTTTGCAAAGCTAAAGCAGATTTCAATTGCTAGCGTAAGTCAAGTCCCGTTACGTTTCATTTTACTCTGCCTTGTCTCAACGGTAATCTAAGCACACATACTACTAAAGCTTGTCGTTTTCGTCTTGATCGGGGTAGTGCGCGGTGTAAAGTGCCGTTTAAATTGATCGCGAGTGTTAAAAATATAATAATAATTTAATCTATACGTGTTAGTAGCGAAAGTGTCAAGATTTACGGCGACGCGTTTGCAGAGCTAAAGCAGATCTCAATTGCTAGCGTTGGTCAAGTCCCGTTACGTGTCATTCTCCTTTGCCTTGTCACCACGGTTGTCTAAGCACACATACTACTAAAGCGCTAAACAGGAAAGTAGCACAAAGAGGGCGCATAAGACAAGGACGGAGAGAGATAGGCTTATCGTTTTTGTCCAGATCAGAGCTGTGCGCGGTTTGATGTGAAGATGTCAAGTGTAAAGTAAAATGTCGTTTAAATTGTTCGCGAGTGTAAAAAATTTAAAAGTGTTAGTAGTTTCGGTAGTGTTGAAAACTATGGCGACATGTTTGAAAAGCTGAAGCAGATGCTCATCGCTAACGTTGGTCAAGTCCCGTTACGTTACACTCTCTTTTTTGTCTTTGTCGCCATGGCAGACTAAGTACACATGCTACAAAAGTGCTAAGCAGTCAAAGTAGCACAAAGAGAGTGCATAAGACAAGAGCGGAAAGAGAGCGAAGAGGAATTGCGAAAACGGTAAATTCATTGCCATTGCCATTGGGTGTGGGTGTGGGTGTTGGTGAGGGGAGCATGAAATGCAGTTTTTAAATCACAAACTCAAAACACGCAACAGCGACGTCGACGTCGACGTTGACGTCAACATCAGCGAGGTTTTGTTGCCATTGACATTGCTGCTGCTGCTGCTGTGCGACTGCGGTTGTTGTTGTTGTTGCTAGTCCAATTGCTGAGGCTAAGGAGCAAAAGTTACTCTCTATCTCTGTCACTCTCTCTAGTTGGGCTACATTTCGAGTTCCGGTGGCATTTCGCTTTATTTTGCTGCTGCTGTTGTTGTTGGTTTTTTATTGCTATTTCTTTGGCATTTCGTGCAGGGTGATAAGTTTTCTTCAAAGGAAATTAAAAGCGAAACGACAAGCGCCCATTTGGTGTTGTGTATGGAGCAGGGGCGGAGTGGAGGTCGCTGCTGTGGCTGCTTGCACATTTCCGTTATGTGTGTGTGTGGGATGCCGACATTTGCCTTCACCTTGAATGGGTCGAGAGTTCATAGCGTGCTCTCGCTCGCACTAACTAAGCAGCTACTTGCAAAACAGTTCAACGTGTGTGCGTGCGTGTATGTGTGTGTGCGTTGCGTGTGGCTGCTGATATGGCAACACAAGCTGGCGATAAAAGTTGCTTATTGGAAAAGTTGAGCGCTACAGCTTTAAAGCCAAATTGGCAGCCTGGCGCTGATAAATGGCCAGCGATTTAATGGCCAAGTTGGCATACCAGCAAACACACACACGCTCGCAGTACATGCATAAGTGTACGTGTGTGTTTGTTTATTTTGAAGTCTATGAAATGGGGAAATGTGGCAACACCACAATGCAAATCAAAAGCAATGGCAATGGCAACCGACAGTCCGCGGCTTTGTCCACGTCCGCAAAGCAAAAGAAGCAGCAACAGAATAGAGAAATTAGTATTGTACGCCCAGCAGAAAAATACACACACACACACACGCGGTCTCATACACACGTGTGCATACGCGTATAAACAATCAAAGAGCTCGCACACAAAACACAAAAACAAAAACAACATCAACAGCAGCGTCAGCATCAGCAGCTGCGTTGGAGTCGGCGTCAAGCTCTTTAAGCTCACGTGGCGCTAGCTTTGTTTTACAATTGTCTGTGCAAACAGCAGCTGAGCGCAGCGCATGCAACGGTAAAATAAAAACACGCAGCACACAAACTGGAGCAAGAACAACAACGCAAAAAAGACAAAAAAAGAACGAATGTTCACTGCAAATGCAGAGAAGCTAAACACAACAACAACAACAACTAGAGCTGCAAAAACCACGAAAGCAGCAGCAAACACAGGCAGACAAACACTAAAGGCAGCAAAAGCAAAGTAGCAACAAAAACAACAGCAACAAGAACAGAACAACCGCAAACAAACAGACAAAAATGGGAGTAAGTGAGAGTTAGCGAGAGTGTGAGTGTGAGTGAAAAAGAGATGAAGAGCTTATGGGGGTGAACTCATGCTGCTCAGCTGCTTTGGCTAACGTTAATTGAATGAAACTAAGTGTGTTGATGCGTTGTGTGCATGTGTGTGTGTGTGCAAGTGTGCATTTTGAAGTATGTATGTGTGCATTGCTTCATTTAAAAATAGCGTCTTTGTTTATGTTGCAAAACCTATTTGGGTTGATGTGTTAGGAGCACACCTATACACACACATACACATGTTCAGGCATAAGAAAACACTGTACAGCTCTGATTGTCATGTGCACTGTGATAAAAGCTGCTTGCTACGAACTAATTTAAATTTTACTTCAGAACTATATTTATTTTTAAATGTTTTCAATTTACAATAATTTATGAAAATCATTTAAAAAAAAAAAGAAAAATTTGTAAATTGTAATCAATTTATTTTTTGCAGTGTAACTATGTACCTAATTTAGCACGAAAGCACGTCTATGATATGATATGATATTTTCTTGAAACGCAACATTTATGATGCTATAAATTTGCCACTTTAAACATAGACAGACGCCGGGCAACCAATCAAATTTAATTGTGGGCTTGGATTTCCAACCCTCATACATAAATCATTACATAATGTGGAAAAATGTAAGTATATTTATGATATATATTTTTAGTACAACCAAACAGGAGGAAGGCAAAAATAATTTTGTGGTTTTTGTGTGTTCGCAACAACGTTTTGGAGGGAAATTAATTATCCTAAGTTTTCACCGGCAGCAAAAGCAATTGAGAAAATGAAAGTGCGATAAATAAAGGTGACCATTGAATGTAAAACACCTTTATAGTACAGAAACAAAAAAAAAAAACAAGTAAGAAAGTTACAGTCGAGTGTACTCGACTGTGAGATTCCCGGTACCCAATTTGAATAAAAGAAATATATTTTGCGTTATTTTTCTCAAAAATATACCGAATATACTGCAAAAATACTAAAAGTATACCAAATGGTATACTTGGTATATCAATATAGTACAAAATTCAAAATATACCATAGACGGCACAATATACCAGATTGTCAGCCAAAGCAACTAAGACCCCTACTAAGTAGGCGTTTTTGCCCATACAAAAGTATTTCTTTAATAACTTCGACAATTTGTATCTGATAGCAACCAATCATAACTACTATAGTAATTATTATATATACTATAATATAATTCACAACTCTAGCTTTAAAATTACGCTTGTTATTCGATTTTCTGATTTTCGGGAGCGGAAGGAGGCGTAGCAAAAATTTGAAACAATCTTGATCTGCGTGCAAACATAACAAATGCTGTCGAAAAAAAAATTATAGCTCTATCTCTTATAGTCTCTAAGATCCTGTGTTTCATACGGACAGACGGACATGGCTATATCGTCTCGGCTGTTGACGCTGATCAAGAATATATATACTTTATGGCACAACGTTATAATACCCTTCTATGGGTAGCGGGTATAAAAATGTATAATAATGTGAAATGCAAATGGGGCCGACAGAGAAATTTGTTAGATTTGATTGCACTCTCAATGATTTGTGCAAAAGCAGCGAAACCGCAAAGAGAAAGCAAAAAAGAAAACTAATTAAATGCTATACAGAACAGAATAGCAATGGAGAATAATAGAAATGAAACACATCGTATAACATAGTATACAAAAATAATTTCAATTCAGGACCTTGGGATCGCGGAGCATGGTCAGCGAAAAATTTAATTAAACAAAACCATCGATTAAACTGGCCAACAAAACTGGCTTATTTATTTATTTATTTTATTTTAATTGCATTTAATTTCATTTATTTGCTCGCCACAGTGTAAAAATTTTCGCAAATCAAAATAAAAGTGCGCGTGTGGTGTTAGATTTAGTTAGGTGGCAAGTTGAACCGCCTCTCCCCCCACCGTTTTGCCACTTGCCACATTGATTGCGCAATTATGCACTAAATTAAAAGCACTCTCTCCTGTGTATGTGTGAATTTTCATTGTTGGTCAAGTGGTGATGAAAATTGTTGAGGAAATTTGTCAAAATGAAAGAGAAAAACCAGCATCGAAAGTTTCGCCAATAAATTGCAAAGCAAAACATTCAAATTGAGTGGCATGCAATGGAAATTGCGGGGAAAAGAAGAAGAAAAGAGCGTTAAACGAGACTGGAACACTTTTGATTGTTTTTTTTTTTTTGGCCCCCGTTTTTTTGTGGAAAATGTATTTTCTGGCAAATAGTAAAAGCAACTCTGGAGTGAATTCCCCGATGTGCAGGAATAATTGGGAACCGAATAGGAGAGAGAGAGAGAGTGGAAGGGAGATGAGAGAGGAGATGGGAATTTGTGACCAGTGTAAAAGTTTTGTTTGCTTGTTTTGTGGTGCTGCGTAAAATTAATGCATGCAAAATTCAACAGACGACGACGAAACAACAAAAGGAAGGCACGGCAACGATGAGTACCAAGGGAACTTCCAAAGAGCGTGAGAGAGAGAGAGATGGCGAGAGAAGAATAGAGAGAGATGGGGAGAAGGCGGGTCAGTAGTTTGCCCTGGACATGTTGGCATTGGCGATAAATATTTTGTAAATGGGCCCGCATTTTGTTTAGCGTCAAATGCAATTTGAAATGAGCGACAGCGATAGAAACACACGCGAATGCACAAAGGCAACGAGTGGGCAGCCCAGCAAATGCTGAGTGGCATGCCCAACAAGCTGGGTGTGGGTGTGTGTGTGAGTGTGTGGAGAATGCAGCTCAACAATTAATTAGAGCACTATACAAACCACACAAATAACACACAGAAACTCGCTTGCAACATTCTGCGGGTGCTGTTGAAAGGCAACGCCTGACCAGAGAGAGAGAGAGAGAGAGAGAGAGAGAGAGAGTGAGGAGGAAAACTGTATTTGATATTAAAATTGGTTGGTTGCTTAACTTGCAATTCGCATATCATTTTAAGCTTTGACGTTCAATATAATAAAATCAAATAAAATTGTTAGCGAATAATTAAAGTATTTCTCTCTTAGAGTTTAATATGCATTATATCATCTACAGCTTTCTATGTAAACAAACTCTTATTTTTTGGCATCTTTTTCATAGTACATTATGCCTGTCGACTCTTTTAACACTTCATAGTCATTTTTCATCTGACTTTTTTTGTAATTATTCGGTTTTTTTTTTCCACATTTCATTTTTGCGGCCAAATAAATGGCATAAATAAGTGAATGGCTTTTTAAGCGTTTATGCGAATGGCGTGTAATTAATTAATGATATCCCAGTTGTGTTTCCTTTTTTTTTGTTGCTCAAATACCCTATTTGGACAAAGTGATCAGGAAGAGTTTAATCGTTTTGACTACATTCCAAAATGACATTTTAATATGTTAAAATACTCGTATATACAAAAGAAAAAGAAACAATACTTTAAACCGGTATCTTTGAATAGTCTTATTTGCGAGTTGATTGCTTGCATATTGGTTTTAGAATATGTCAGAGATTTAAGAAACAAGCAATTTGTTTTGTTTTTCCGTTATTCTAATATTTTTTCTAAAGTGAAGAATGTTTTGGCTACTCATTGAAATAGCAGTATTTTCAGATATTGTATTTGATTTTGAGAAAATAACTTTTGAGTTTAATATGTTGCATAGTCAATCGGAATTGATTCATATTTATTAAGATCATGGCTGATAATTAGTTACAGGGCATTTCCATATCGAGTTTTGTCTCTCTGCGATGTTTTTACACGTTTTTTGTGGTACACAACAAACAACACTATTATTGGTCACTGGCAGTGGCAGTGATAACAACAACACCAAAAAAAGAGTGAAAATTTAACACGAAATTCGCACAGAAGTGCGAAGCAAAAGTCTCGTTAATAAGCACCGCACGTAAAAAGAGAAAGAGGGAGTGAGCGAGAGAGAAAGAGACAGCTTACTTGCGGTAAAATAGGCAGCTTAACGGACAAAGTTGCCTGTACATATAAGAATAAAAGCAAGTATATGCTGAAAGATATTCTGGAAATATGTGAAATTGAAATGGTCAAATGATAAAAATATAGAATATAGAATAGAAATATACCGAATTAATATACTAAATGTAACATTTGGTATAAAGAGTAAAACACTGCAGCTGCAAATTGAGTGAAATATAGTAAAATATACCAAATTAATATACTAAAGTAATATTTCGTATATAAAGTACAAAGCTTCAGGCGGTTTTTTCTACACACCAAATGAATATACCAAAAGTAACATTTGGTATATGGAGTACAGAGCTGAAATCGCTGTATGCTTGAACATTTTTCAAAAATCGAGTGAACTATGGTAAAATATACCGAATTAATATACCAAATGGTATAAAGAGTACAACACTGCAGCAACAAATTGAGTAAAATATAGTAAAATATACCAAAATAATATTTTGTATATAAAGTACAAAGCTTCAGCCGGTTTTTGCTACACACCAAATGAATATACCAAAAGTAACATTTGGTATATGGAGTACAAAGCGGCAATCGGTTTTTGCTTGAACATTTTTCAAAATCGAGTGGACTAGAGTAGAGATTTTGACAAAATGGTTGCAGCAATTGCGCAACACTGCTATCGAAAAGTTCAGAAAAATGATTAAATAAATAAATGCAATGTTTTTGGTTTGCTTTTTGGTGACCAAACCTCGAAAGTCCCGCTGACATTGCGAGGAGAAAAACAAGCGAATGGATGAAGGGAGAATGGGACAAAACAGGTTGGAACTCTGTCGTCTGTTGCGTTTGTTTATTTGTTTAATTTATGACTGTGTGTGTGTGTGTGTGTGTGTGTGTGTCTGAGTGTGTGTGTGTGTGTGTGTGTGTGTGTGTGTAGGCGAGGCAAAGATCATGGAGCGGCTGACCAGCTGACATGCAGCCATAAACACATATTGCACGTGCAAGAGTGTGCGTGTTTGAGCCTGTGTGTGTATGTGATGGGCAACTATATGTATGTAATGTATGTAGATCTGGGAAGAGCAAAATATATAGCATACTTATCTGCGCAGGCTGCGTGCGTGCTTTAATAATGACTTTTATGCACAGAAGATGTGCCAGCCCAGATAGCAGAGAAAGAGAGGGAGATAGCAGAGACTGAGAGTGAAAGAGAGAGAGAGACAGAGAGAGAGAGAGAGAGAGAAAGAGGGAGGAGTGAGAGGGACAACAGTTGGCATTGACAAGTGCATATGGCAAAATAGATTTAACTGTGGCCAGCCAACGTAATTCCAGTTGTACTGTGGTCCAGTTGTTGCATGATTGCGGTTCATAGAGATGCTCATGCTCATCGTGGTTATGTAACTGTAACTCTAACTGTAACTGAAACATTAAACCACCAGTGCGTGTTTGTGCGTGTTTAGAAATGCTTTCTCTTCACTCTTCCCCCAGTCACAACTCGTGATGCTTGTTTGTGCGTAATTTGATATGCCAAAGTTTTTCGACACTTAGCGAAACATATTTCAGCGACGTGCCTTCATTCATATTTAATTGTTTTAATGCCTCGTCCCAACTAAGCAGCAAGCGAGCAACACAAATGCCCCGTCGTTATGAATTCATATGCCAGAAGCCAAAACGGCAATTAAATGTTACGCAAAACAACAAATGGCAAAAGCATCAATTTGCGACCAGACCGTAATTTGTTATCTTAACAGTCCTTAACAAAAAAAATAAGATATAAATATGCTTTTCTCTAACCGAGATTTGCTTTCGACAAAAATTAACTTGCACAGAAAATAGCTGTATTCACGTGTATTGGAAGTTTTCTTTTTCTATCATTATATCTGAGTGTTCTGGCTTATCTCCTTGCAATAAGGAATTGCACTTGACATTTCAATAAAATAATAATTATTATCACATTTACTTGGACACATTTCTAAGTTGAATTCCAAAAATTTACATTCGATTGCAGTAAGCGTTGATATTAAACTCAATTCGAAGTGGAGAAGTAATTTACTTCACAATTCGTATGTTCATTCGAGTTTTGTGTTTCAAACGGAAAACATCAAATAATTGTGAAATTTAATTTTTTTTTTTTTAAATAGAAAACCCGAAAAAGAATTAAAGCAAAAAAAATGCAGAGTGTCGTTTTAATATCTGAAGACTTTGAATATTTCGTTGTGGATGAACCAGTTGCCAAATGCTCAAAGAGACTCAAGAAGTACATGGAGGAGAACATCAATGTGGATCCAGCAGATCGACGTCCAATATCCGTGCCATTTGTGCGTTCAACCACATTGCTTTTGTTGTTGGAGTGGGCAGAGAAGCACAAGAATGATGAGCACTTTGAACACAATGACGATTATGTGATGAACTTCCGAGTCACGAAGCCCTGCGAGTGGGATAACCGATTTATTAATGGGCTCTCAGCGACAAGGCTGGCCAACTTGGTTGTGGCTGCTCAATTTTTGATGATCAAGACCTTGTTGCCACTCTTATGCCTAAAGCAACTTTCGGGGGAGAAAGATGCGTCACTGAACAAGATGATGGACTTATTGGTGCAGAAGGGAAAGAAATTGATGTCGAAAAAGAAGAAGAGAGAAGAAGAAAATGAAGTAAAAGAAATAGATGTCGCCAAAGGAGATGATGAAAGAAACTTGAAGCTAAATTAAAAATTCATATATAATTAGTGGTCTCGGCAATAAAATGTCTAAAAAAAAAGAAATTGTCTGGGTGTCAACAGTTCAACAGTTGAAAAGTCAGGGTCCAGGGTATGTGCCAGTCGAGACTGCTTCGCAGGTAATTTGGCAGTTGGATCTCTAGTTTGCAATGCTGCTTTGAGAGCATCTGATTCAGTTTTAGGCGAGGTTGTTACTTTGATTAGATTTTTGACGAACTGCTGCTGGCAAAATGAGTTTTGCAGCCTCATATTGCACATTATGCTGCTTCTAACTAACAACTGCTGTAATTGCAAGTGTGTTTTGTGTTGAGATAATGCTGCTGCTGCTGTTGTTGTTGGTCGTGTGTATACTTAATATCAAAATGCAAACTCAATTGGACATGGCGAGTCATGATGCTCGAAGCACAAGCCTTGCTTCCAACTGTCACTCACAAGTTGGGTTCGTTTTGAGAGTGCGTGTTTGTGTTTGTGTTACCAGCTGGATAACTATGCGTAAAGGGACAATTACACGCATTATGAGCATCAATGCCAGAAGTGTCCACACACACACACACACACACACACACACACACACACACACACACACACACACACACACACACACACACACACACACACACACACACACACACACACACACACACACACACACACACACACACACACACACACACACACACACACACACACACACACACACACACACACACACACACACACACACACACACACACACACACACACACACACACACACACACACACACACACACACACACACACACACACTCGCGCACATACAGCAGAGAAACATTAGTTTTGCAAAACATAAATGTGCTACTATTTTGTCACATAAAGTGTCAACCGTTGACAGTCTCAACTTTGCACAATTTACGACATTGACCGAGGAATTTGGCACCCGCCACTCATCCACCTTTTCCTAACCTCAATTTTGCATGCTGCCATTGCCATTGCACAATTTACATTACCATCGAAACACACAAGACAACATGATAGAAAGAGTGAGACAGAGTGTGTATGAGAGAGAGAGAGAGAGAGAGAGAGAGAGAGAGAGAGAGAGAGAGATGCAAGCATACTCTGTAGCCTTTAAAGTTTCTAACCGCAACTATAACAAGGAAGTGGGGAGCGTGGAGAAGGGAACGAGCGGAGTGGAACTTGCGGCGTGACTAGCTTGTATTAGCCATATTGTGTTCGCCTGGTCATTCGTTGTAAAACGACAGACACATCACGTTAATTGCCAATTAGAAATGTGTGCAGCATTAAGTAGTTGTTTATTATACGCATCCTAGCATGTGCTTCCATCGTAACTAGTCCCCAAACCACCCACTCTGTGGAGTGTGTGTGTTTGCTGAGTAATTGCCACTGTTTTGTGTCGCTTCTTGTTCTTTTTGTTATTGCTGTTTTGATTGAACGGCAAATGGACGTGGGGGAATAGAATTAAAAGGTTATTAATAATCCTTGAATCGAAAAATATACCCAACATAAGTTGATTAGATTGAGATACAAAATGAGGCAACGATTTCAAAATGTGTCTAGAATTACCATTCGAAAGCTGGTGCTTGCGCAATAGTTTGTAAACTGTTCGTTAGTGACATAGATTTGATGAAATTGATAACTTCATCATCAGAGTTGGAAGTTTTACTCTAAATAAATAATGTGCACTGAAATATTAGCTGGAAATTTCACCCAAATATACTAAATAAATACTGTGCATTTTATTTTAGTGTAGGAGGACATTTTTAAACTGTTTTTTAGAGACATTGATAATAAATAGATTTATTGAAATTGATAACTGCATCATCATAAGTGAAAATTTCATTCTAATATACAAAAAAAAAAAAATAATAAATGCTGTGAATTGAAATTTTATTAATATATTTTTAAATAATAAATAAATACTGTGCACTTAATTTTAGTATATTAGGATATTTTTATACTCTTGATAATGAAAAGATTTGATGAAATTGATAACCCCATTATCAAAAGTGAAAATTTCACTATAATATACCAAATAAATACTGTGAATTGAAATTTTAGTGTATTTTTATACTGTTCGCTAGTGACAGAGATCATAAATAGATTTGATGAAATTGATGACTCTATCATAGTTGAAAATTTCCTACTAACATATGAAATAAATACTGTGTTTAAAATTTTAAAATATTTGGATATTTTGACATGTGATAAACAGATTAAATAAAGTTGAAAGCTGCATTTAAACTGCAATTTAAAGTCAAAAACATTTGGATATGCTTGGATTTTTGATTTCTTGTTTAAGATCGAGGATTAAGCTTCAATATCTTTGTTGGCCACAACAGGTTTTCCGATGCGATAAAAAGGCAGCAACTGAAAATCCGTGCGAGTGCTTTGGCATCTTATCGCTTAAATGGCACTCGATTTACACACACACACACACAAACACTCATAACATGTATATGCAATATAGCCACGCAGTCAAACACATTTTTTTATTGTTGATGTGATCCGACAGTACAAAACGAGAGCAAAAAAAAAAAAGAGAAACGGAAACGGATACAAATATTTCGTATTTTTCGGTATTATGGACTTTCAGCTAGCTGGGATTTGTGGCATAAAGCAACAAAAGCCGCAAGCTCTTGAGTCAGGTGCGGCCTTGCCACCTTATTGCTGTTGTTGTTGTTGTTGTAGGCTGAGTAATAACAGCGGGTGATGAGAGCCAAGAGGAGGGTGGCGGCGGGTGTCTAAATGTAGACAAATTGCGTATACGACACGTAGCACACAAAAGCAGCATAGAAATTACTTTAAAACAGAACAAAGGCAAAGCGATTTTTAAGGTGCAGGTCAACCCACAGAACAAGGGAGGGAGGGAGGTAGTGAAGAAGAAGTGAAGAGTGGCAGATGAAAGGCCAGAGAAGGAAATGGAAAAAAGAAATAAAAAAGAATAAGAAATAGCGAGAGACAATCGCTTTTAGAAGTCGAAAAGTTGCCACTGAAAAAGCGCAAATAATTCCTTACCGAAATTTGTTGTTTCCCTTTTTCATAATTTTTTCCTTTTATACCCGCTTCCCACAACGTTTGAAGGGCATTATAACTTTGTGCCCGCAGGAGATGTATGTAAAAGGCAGAAGGACCCTCAAAAGAAAAATATTTACTTGATAAGCGTCAATCGTGCTGAGAATTTAGTATATTTTGCACTCGATGGTATATTTTGAATATAGTACTATATCAATATACCAAATGTAGTCTTTGGTATAGACCTAGTAATTTTGCAGTAAAATAATTTATATATTTGGTGTATTATGTTATATAAATATATCAAATATTGGCTTTGGTATTTTTAGCTTTTTTGTGATAAATTAATTTGATATATATTTGAAGAAGAATACTTATGTACTATATATTTAGAATGTAATTAATATACCAAGTAAAGCAATTGGTATAATTTAAGTATTGTTGCGCTATATGAATTTGGTATATGGGTAATTCTCTGGTAAATGTCGCGTGCGAACAGCTTTTCAGTGACAAAAAAAAAAAACATAATTTAAAACAATTTTAAAATTAAGTGAAGGTTATTCTTATAGCTTTGGATTAGCACTATTTTTAGAGCTAAGATTAATTTTAGTAACTTATTCTGTTTTCCGATAAAATATATAAATTCGTTCATTTTTTGGTTTTGCGTACGAATTTGTTAATTTTTGCAATTATCAGAGCAGAAAACAAAACAGAAAAAAAATTCCAAAACCTTTCTTAGCTCTAATAAAAGTACTAATCTAGAGCTATAAAAATAATCTTTACTTATTTTTAAAATTGTTTCAGAATATGTTTTTTTTTGTAACTGAAAAGCTGGTCGCACGCGACATTTACCAGAGAATTACCCATATTTTAAAATTAATACGCACAGTTTTGCATTTATAAAAAGGAGTTGCGGGTATCTTACAGTCGAGCACACTCAACTCTATCGTTCTCACTTGTTTATTTGATGTTAAACAAGGAACAAACAGTTGCGTGTGGCGTAGCTTAAAGAGTTGTGTGCATATTTTAAATATTTGCTGTGCTGTGATAATTTCGCTCTTTAAGCTCTTAAATTATTATAATAAATAAAATCAGTTGTGGCACGCCCACTCACTTAGAAGGCTTACGCAGAAGAAGAAGAAGGAGAAAGAGAAGAAGAAGTCCTCTCAAGTGTGACAAATATTGTTGATGCATACATTTTGGGCCATAAAAATCACTCATACGCAGCGTTTTCTTTTTCCGCTTTTTGTTTGTGCACAATACGGCATCCATTAAATGCCAAGTGCAAAGTGCAACAAAAGTGCTGCACAAATGACACTGCGAATGTCGAAGAGTGTGTGTGCGTATGTGTGTGTGTGTGTGTGTGTGTGTGTGTGTGTGTGTGTGTGTGTGTGTGTGTGTGTGTGTGTGTGTGTGTGTGTGTGTGTGTGTGAATGTCATGGCAACAAACTTGCCACACACGCACACACACTAGAGACCTGGAGGGCTTTTGGTCTTGAGCTTAAGGCGCTGCTGCTGCTGCCGCTGCCGCTGCATCTGCTGCTGCCATTGACAATTCTAAAGAAATTTATGTTCGACTGAACTTGGCAAAAAAAAAACATGTGCAACTGCACACGCCCACTGAGAGAATTGCTGTTGTTGTTGTTGTTGCTTTTTTCCTTCTCTGACCTGATTGCTGTTTAGCTGATAAGCTGCCGCTCTAGACATTGGTCGAAGGAGGGTAGCGCAGGCGTCACTTATCAAGTGATTTATGTTTGTAATTTACTAGTGCACGCCAACAACCAGAAAGAGAGAGAGAGAGAGAAAAACCGAACGAAGGAGTGAGAGAGAGAGTAGAGCTAGCAAACATAGTCCCAAAAGTCTGCAATGGCAAATTGTCAAACAATGCGATGCTTTTATTAGTTAAGTCCAAGCAAGTGAACTGTGGTCACTGCCACAAACACAAACACACACACACACACACACACACACCACACATAGAACGCTTTTTTCCCCAAATTGCGAGTTCTGTTCCCCAGACACGCCACATTACTATTACTGTCAAGTGTACGAGTATGTTTTCTCTTTCTTTTTTTGTAGATTGGGAGTGGAGTGGAGAGAGAGAGGACCTTGGGACTCTTTGCATTCAGATTGGGATTGAGATTTGGTTGGTTGGTAATGACCAAGACTATAGACTACAGACTCTGACTAAATACTAACTGAGCAACAACGGCAACAACTTTATTAGCCGGCAAGGCCGCACCGGGCACTAAAATTGCTCGTCATTAGCACGGCATACTTGCATTCACTCTAGCTCTCTCTCGCTCTCTCTTTCTATCTCTCGTTAATTTAAATTGCGAGTAATTAATGAAAGAAAAGCAACGACTAAAAAGGAAAAAGAAAAAAAAATAAAGAATAGAGAATAGAGAAGAGCTCACACATCTCTGGTGCCTTTGTCATTATTCAGCGGACGTGAATGGAAATTAGCAATTACCTAAGTTTTTAGGTCTCGAATAATCATCGACTCAACTCTTTAATGATAGCGATGTGCATAATTTCTCAGTTACTCTCCCTAATGTCTACTCGTTACTGCTTGCTTGTACTTTGCGCAATCTTCCTGCCGCTAATATCAATTACTTTCGTTTTTCGTTACTTTATTTTTCTTTCCTAATCGTTTACATTTTTTTTGTTTCACTTATTTGAGTTAGTTTATGCTTTTCTCACGTCTCTCGTTTCTTTTTTGTGGGCAGTTATTGTATTTTGCATTATCTTGCTATGATACCCCTTTCATTAGTTTCTATCTCTCTCGTTACTTATTACATGCTTCTCGTTACTATTTACTCGCTTGGTTGCCAATCTTTATTCGATATTTGTCGTCAGTTATTCTCTTTCGCTTTATCTTGCTATGATACCCCTTTCATTAGTATCTATCTCTCTCGTTACTTATTACATGCGTCTCGTTACTATTTACTCGCTATTCGTTGGTTGCCAATCTTTATTCGATATTTGTCGTCAGTTATTCTCTTTCGCTTTATCTTGGTATGATACCCTTTTCAATAGTCTCTTTCTCTGTCGTTACTTATTACATGCTCTTCGTTACTATTATCTCGTTATGTTAAGCCACTTTTACTCGCTTCTTGTTGCTCATTAAGCATTATATTTCAGCTTCATTCATCATTCAACTCATAGAAAAATCACCATCACTCTTTTACAGTTTTGTTAACTTGGTATCTTCTCTCTCCATATTTCTTTTGCCACTGACACAGGTGGACAATGTGAAAGTCGCTACTCGCCGCTTGTTAGTCGTCATTCGCTGTCTCTTCGCGATGCTTTGCATTAAAAATGAAACCAGTTTGCAAATTGGGTTGAGGGCAAGCGGTTTTTGTGGCAATTTTAATTAGCGCACTTCGAAGTATCAGTGACAATGCAAACCATGGAAAACAGAAGGCGCAGTTGAATTTGCAACAGTTCCTTCTCTTCTACCTCATTTCCGTTTCATCCAATTATGCTCGTTTCTTTGTCATTGCATAGCATTCTTACCAATGCGGTTATTATTCAAACATGAAACAACTCCGCGAGAGGCCAACGCCTTTTCCTGACTTTATCACTACAGTTTAAAAGTCAAAACAATGCTTACTTTATAGCAGTGTTGTACACACAAAATTCTGGCAAATTTAGTGTAAACCTGGCAAGCTGTTTTTTCTCGCTTGAACGATTTAGCGAGCTAGTATATTATTCGGTATATTTTAATACCGCTTTCGCAATTGTTAATGGAAATCGAACACACTCGATTGAAAGTTTTCTTACATGTTTGTAATTGAAAATTGAGTCAGAATAGTTTTCAATTGCTCTTTATTTTATGTATTTTTTATTGTATTTGGAATAAGTATAGAGTTAGTATTGTTGCAGTATATTATTCAGTATATTTTAACAATAATACCGCTTTCGCATTGCTAATTAAATTTTGGAGGTTGATACAAAGTAGTTTTCAATCGCTCTTTATTTGGTGTATATTTTATTGTATTTGGTTTCAGTATTAAGTTTTGCATTTTTACAGTATATTATTCGGTATATTTTATGCTTTCGCATTGCTAATTAAATTTTGGAGTTCGATACAAAGTAGTTTTCAATCGCTCTTTATTTGATGAATTGTATTCTATTGCATTTTGATTCGAATTCATTATTGATTGTGAAGTTGGTAATACTAGTTTTTAGATAGTACAATATCTCTAGAGACGAACTGACTCACAACTCACAACTCAATACTGTGTTAGCTGTGTGTGTGTGTGTGTGTGTGTGTGGTTAGTTTTTCATTAGGATTGGGAGAACGGAACTCGGAAATGTTTGCGTGGTGTTGATTTGGTTTGGGACCATTTAAAGCTAAAAGCTGAGCTCAGCTGACGGTCGGCAAACATTTGCCAAATGATGGCACGATACCAATTTTCTGAGCAGACACATTGTGTGTGTGTGTGTGTGTGTGTGTGTCACTGAGTGAATGAGTGAGTGCGAGAGTAAGTATGAGTATGAGTGTGTGTGTGTGTGTCGCAGTGAGTGTTTGCGTGCGTATTTATGTGCTTTTTGCAGCCAATGCTTGTCTGATGGTTGCTGCTGCTGCTGAACGACATTATGCGCCAGGGATGCCAAATTCGAAAAACTCCAGCGACGCGTGTTAGAAGACAACACAAAATTATGCCATGAGTGCACATTATGGCCATTAGCCAGAAGTGCCAGCTTCCCACTGACGCAGATTATGGATATATATATGTGTGTGTGTGTGTGTGACTCACATATATAGCTGAAAGCTGAAAGGCAGCCGCAAATTTGTAGAATTTTAGCAGGCACTGTAAAGGCACAAAACTCATTCTCTCTCTTGAGATTGAGATTGTCAGTCGGTGATTTGTTTTAGAAGCTGCGAATGAGCCGCAAATCGTCGTTACACTTCATAACAGACATTCCAGGAAATGCGACATCGCTGATAATTCACTTTTACACGAAATTTTCACACTCCAAATAATGTACAAATATCTTCCTCTCTCTCCGCTCTCTCGGACTTTCTCGAGAAAACTAAGTGAATTGCACTCAACTCGAGCTGTAGCTCATATGAAAGAAAGTATTTATGCCATTCATTTGAAAAATGCTTTTCAACGTTACGTGGAATAAACTGTGCCGAAAATGGAATTTCATGTGAAATGTTTATTGCGCTCGAGCATTGACTGTCAAGTGGGTGAAGGGGCGACGACGACGACTGTGTATTGCAAAAGCCAGTCACAAAAATTTCTTGTTCATTTTCATTTGTTCAATTCAATTGATTTGCAAACTCAATTGCCTGGATATCTGAATGGAATGCAATAGAAAGTTGACTGCTTGAAAACTTGACATTTATTTATTGTCCACGAATTTCTAAATGTGACGCTGTTAAGTGAAATGTTAAAAAACAGTTGTGTAACATTTATAACGCAATTTGTTTAGGGAGCTAAATAGATTTTGTGTTGATTGATTTTTCTTTTATTTCAATTGTCTAATGAAAATGTTACGCTATTTTGGACTGCATTAGAAAGTTAACTTTTTGATCTAGACTATATAAATGTGACGCTGTTAAGTGAAATGTTAAACAACAGTTGTGTAACATTTATAAGGTAATTTATTTAGGGAGCTAAGAAGATATTTGTTTGATTAATAAATGTCTAATAAAAATTTGACGTTATTATGGAATGCAGTAGATACAGTCTATAGAAATGTGACGCTGTTAAGTGAAATGTTAAACAACAGTTGCATAACATTTATAAGTTCATTTGCTGTGAGAGCTGAAAAGATTTTCGGATTTTTGACTTTATTTGTCTTTCAATGCGCAATAAAGATTGTATTTGAACTGTTATAAGTACATATTTGTTTGATAAATGGTTGAAACATAAACTAATTAAGCGCATTTCCATGTCGTATGAAATTCTTAATTAACAGTGGCTTACACATTTTTCATATAAATAACATATTCTACTATGTAAACTGTTAATTAATTAACAGTTGCTTAACATTGTTATGGAAAATTGCTGCACGAAAATAAGAAATATGAAAAGAGAAATATGGGAAAGTAATATGAAGTATGAGTTCATTTAAATTTGTGATGTGCTAATGAAATTCAGCTTATGAAATTCTGCTTATGAACTTGAAATTAACAATTGAAACGTCAATGTTTCTATAAATGTGTATAGCTCTGTACGGTGAAATGTTAACTAACATTTGCCTAACATAGTAATGTGAAAAAACTTTATTTGATGCACAGTGTTTTTTATGCAAACATCATTAATAAAGAGTTATTTATTGCAAAAAGAGACGACGTGTTGTTTTCGTTTGAGAGTTTCAACTATCGATAAATGTTACGATAAACATCGGAATAAAATGATTTTGAACAGAGTTTGACCGAACAAACTCAGATGTAATCAATAGTTTGTAAAAGAAATGAATGAATGTAGCTTACCACATCGATGATTTGCATTAGAGTGAGGCCAAAGCTCAATTGCAATGGATCGGATTCGTTGACCACGGGACGCTCCAGGCTGTTATAGTTGTCCAGCAGTGCGTGAAGCAAACGCTTCTCATGCGGACCAGCGGAGCAGGCTGCAAGAAAAGAAAGCAAACCGAACACACATCATAAAATACATGAAATCAAAGAGCAAATAATATACAATGTATAAAGTAAAGTAGAGTGCTTAAATAGAGCTGTTTAGCGGCAACAGTGTTACGACTTCAACTAAGAACTTTGACTTGTCTCTGTGTGTGTGCGAGTGTGAATTTAGTGGGAGGTGAGTGTGTGTGTGGGAGTGTGGGAGTGTGTGTGTGGGAGATGTGTGAGTGTGTGTGTGTGCGGCAATGACATTGTTGGGCTTAGAATCAACCAAGCGTGGCGGCAGTTAAACCTGCATTAACGTATCGTTGTCATTGTTGCTGTCACTGTTGCCGCCCTCTGCCACTTTTCCTACTTTCCCCACTCCTCACTTCCTCACTCATCTGGCATCCTTCCCTTGTCCTTGTTCGGTTCATCTGTCTGCTCGTTGCCGTGCTGCCAATTAAATTTGTTCAACCAATAAGTGGCTTTGGTTCGGTTTGACGTTAGCAACAGTTTTAGCCCCAGCATCAGCAGCAACAGCAGCAGCTTAAGCCACAGCACAGAGCCAACAACCAGCAACCAGTAACCACAACACTGTAACACAGCACCTGCCTCAGCAGCAGCATCAGCTTTAGCTTCAGCTTCAGCTCTAGCTCCAACAGCCACTTTGCCTCCCTCAGCAGTTACAGCTACAGCTGCTGCTTCCCATTGTTACCATCGTCGTTGTACTCTAGCTTATAAAGTACTATACTACGTATTCTCGACTCTGTGTGTGGATTTTTCCTTCCTTTTATTTTCCCAACGTCTCGTTCTCTCAGCTTTTGTATCCCCTCCCACATTATTCGGTTACCTGTTATTGAAAAAATATTCATAGCAAGCCTCTTACAAATTGCATTTATTTTTTTTTTGCCTTTTCCTCCATAATACAAATATTGACAATAAGTCGCTGTTGAACAAAAATTAAGCTTTGCTTAATTTTTATCATTTTTTGGTAATTCACAAAATTGTCATTTACTTTTAAAGCTTTGCTTAATTTCATCATTTTTATAATTCGCTAAATATTTTCTGTTGATTTTATTTACCCAAATTGTCTTTGTTGCCATTATTCATTTACTTTTTAAGCTTTGAGAATTCGCTAAATATTTTCTTTTGATTTCATTCACCAAATTGTCGCTGCGTTTGTTTTTCTTTCACATTTACCAATTAAGCATAAATATAGTTATTTCTGGCAATCAATCTATGTATTTGTGGATATAAATATTGAACATTTTTTTGTTTTGTTTTTTCGATGTTCGATGCAATATTCACTTGTATTTCGCTGGCCTGGCGAATTGTTTTTATGTAGAGCGAATATTTTTGTGACTTTTGTGGTATATTTATGATAAACTCAATTGACAACTGGCACCAAAAGAAATTTAATAATAAGAGTTGAATTTAATTATACGAAAACTATTCAAAAGACTTGAAAGAATTTTATAAGTTGTGGTTGAGTTGACTTGGTCTAAAGGGTATCTCGATAGTCGCGCATTTCTTAGCGCCACATTTGCTTTTAATATTTCATTTTAATGTCTGCCAAATTTTTACATTTAACATGCTGTCATAAAGTGTAAATATGTCCCAACAACAACAACAACAACAGCAACAACATAAAAACGAATAAAAAGAAGAAAATGTCTGCGTGTGGAAAAAAATAATGCTAAGGGTTATTTTTTGTTAAAGAGTTGAGGGCGGAAAAAATCTGCTGACATTTCAGCTGAAATTTACAACTGTGAATGAAATTAGCCAACGGTCAATTTGTTGGCTCATGGTTTAAAAAAGATGAATCAAAAGCAATGCTATAAATGCATTAATGACGGACTGTTATCAAAGTCGTAAAGAGAAATGGAAGGGAATTATCAAATCTATTTAATCCAATAAGTAACATTAAACAACAAAGTAAAAAAATTCTAAAATGAAGAAAAGTTTTTAAGCATAATAGAAGATTTATTTCACACTAGGTGCTTGTAAATAATAATTAAGAAACTAAATTTAAAAAAATACTGTATAATTCTTAAAATCTACTAAATTAATATACCGCAAAAATACTAAATATATGCTGAAGATAATAATTGGTATATAGCTATAGAACCACATCCAAAATATACCATTGAGTGAAATATATACCAAAAATATTCTTAAATATACCATATTAATATACCAGAAAAATACCAAAATATACTAAAGACTGTAATTGATATGTTGATATACCATAAATTGAAAATCTACCATGAATCACTAAATATACACAATTGTCAGCCTGATTTTTAAGAATTATTAATACTATATTTTAATTATTATTGTAATGCCAAGATTCACACACACCACTTGAAATCTAAGCTGATCTCAAGCTGACTTCGTCGTTGTCAATGTAATGCTGATTGTGATTGTATGGTAATGTTGCCTTTGGGAGCTGCTGCGCAACCACAACACAACTTTTGTGACGATGATGGCGAAGTTAACCTGATTGCCTGTGGGACAGGTCATCCAGATCATTATAGACAATTACTTATGAAGCTGCTGGCAGCGCTTTGTGCTGCATATTAAAGGCAAGAAATCAGGTGAGCACAGCACAGCAAGCAACGCAGGAGGCAACTATGTACAATGTGTGGCACGTAGCGCTCAACACACCAAAAAGTTGGACAGCAGTAACAATAGCCTGAGAGAATGGGGTAAAGGCTGACTCGATGGACGGATA
The DNA here is from genome assembly GCA_023558445.1 of Drosophila pallidifrons. NCBI lineage: Eukaryota > Metazoa > Arthropoda > Insecta > Diptera > Drosophilidae > Drosophila > Drosophila pallidifrons. Next base: position 23,089,130 of record CM042351.1, on the reverse strand, counting down.
GTTGTGTGAGGGGGAAGCAAAGGTAGCTAAATAATTCATGGCATGCTTTGGGCACATCTTCAGCTGTCGACGAGGACGGAGACGACTCCCAGAAACAAGTTTAGTTTATTGATGTGCCAAAAACTTATTCCTCATGCCAGCTAGTGAAGGCGAGGGCGAAAAGGCAAAGCAGCAACTACTTTACAAGTACTCGAACTTACCGAATACCAATATGAACTATACTCGTCTCATGCCACAACATTTTTATCGTTCACCTCGATGAAACTTTTTCTGTTTACCCCAACTCTCTCTCTCTCTCTCTGTGTTAGGCAATGTAAGTTGTGTGTGTGGTTGTTAGTTCATAAATCTACATAAATGTATATCGTATTATGTAAATATTGGATGACTTTTAATGGCTGCTAACTTATATGAGCCTTCAGCAACAGTTCTTGAGTTACTTTCGACTCAAGCTTAGGCATGTTCAGAATTCAGTTGTAAGGGAGAAAAGTTTACTATACTATAGACAACATAAAATCTACTGACAATCCAAAATAATAATAATCGCATTATAAAAACTGCAGTGTTTATGATTTCTTCAAGAGTTTAGATAAAAAACTTTTTAAGAAAAATATGGTATATTTTGTACTTATTGGTATATTTTAAACGTATTTGTATATTGCTATCCCGAGTATAAATTTTTTATAGTTTAGTATTTTTTTAGTATATTATTTATGTTGTATTTGAAATGATATATTGTTATGCCCAGTTTACATTTTTGTGTGTTTAGCATTTTTTTCAGTATATTATTTATGGTATCATTTAAATGAAATGGTATATTGTAATGCCAAGTATACATTTTGTATATTTTATTATGTTTTCAGTATACTGCATGTGGTCTAATTTAAATGCAATGGTATATTACAATGCCAAGTACACATTTTTGTATGTTTTTAGTATTTTTGTTAGGTAAATTTTCACGACATGTTTTTATTATATTAATAGATATACAAAAGTGTGCTATTAAGTCGCTTCAACCATGTCTGTGACATTTTCTAGCTGCGTAGGGTATAAAATGTTATTATTTTTGAAGTTTTCATATTTCAAAGATGCTTCGATTAAAATAAAATTTCAAAAGTTATTTGCTTTGCTCTCTTTGCAGCTGACTTGCAAAGTCTTTTGCTGAGATTATAATATTAAACATTGCATTTTATTATATGTAATTTACAAAAAAAAGAAACAGGAACATGCAAAAGTTTGGTCCTGTTGTCTGATATTTAGGATAAGTAACTTTTAAATCCCGGATTGACAAATAATTAAATGACTTTTAATTATTGGTGAATACACGAGTATTTTGCAGCTTAGTTGGAACAACTTTCACCCAGCGACTTTTGAGTTAAGCAGAGTTTTGCAATTTTGGGCGTAAAACTCAGGAAACAACAAAGGCAAAGACAACTTGACCTCAATGACTTGGCAAAAGTAGCATTTGTTGTTCCTGTGTTTGTGTTTGTGTGTTAACTAGTGTAATGAAAGTTTGCTCTTTGTTGGCAGTTTAAAGACAACATTTTGTGGATATTAGATTGGAGTATACTAATATTAGAGAGATGTTTTATATGAGGTTAAATTGCGTTGTGTGCTTGCGGCTCGCATAACGGGGCAATTTGTTAACTTGGAATTTAAGGCAATCTTCGCATATCTAAGTAGGAATTTTTTTCTTTTTTTTTTTTGCTTTTTTTTTGTGTTGGTATATTTGCTGTATATATATAGTATTTGCGTTTGCTTTTGGTTGGTTGGTTGGTAATAAAGCGTGTAAATCGCATCACGTAGACTCCATTTTAATGTAGATGCTGCCACATACGAGTGTATGCGATTGGATTGAGCTCGAACTAAGATCAAGGCAAACGAATGGTATAGGCTGATGATGTGGCATGTGGCGTATAGCGGCATGTGCAGCAATTTGTGTGTGCCACACACACACACAAGTTCGTTGCTTTTGTTGTTACGTGTGGCATGCATCAGCATCAGCGATTGTCCTGTTTGCGGCAGACTTTATTAATGAATGCCATTAACGCTTCTACGTGCGGCCTTCTTGTCATTTTCGTTTTGCTGCAGAGTGAAGGAGGAGGAGAGAGAGAGGATGCAGCGGTGGCGGTGGCATAATCGAAGCCTCGTCGTTTGCCCCCAATGATGTTGCCATTGCCATGACAGGGCACTAAAGTGCCAGGCCATTAACGGCTGCATGTCAGCAGCTCTCTAGGCTCTAGGTGGCATCCTGGAAAGCTGGCAAGACACCCAGCCGAGTGGGCAAGTGGCATGTGGCAAGCTGGCAAGTAACAATTGTAATTATGAAAGAATGCAAGCAAACGTTCGTTGATGAATTCCTTCAGCAAATCCGTGCTGTCACAATCCACAACAACAACAACACCAACAACAACGATACCAATGTAAAGGCTAATTGCAATTAATTGCTCAATTAAGTGTTTCACAAGCGCAACTCAAGTTGTTTGGCTTCCAAGCTCTTAAGAGCCCAAAGTGCAGGGCATGTCAAAAAAATAAATTAAGGGAGAAGAGACACGCGAAAATTGTGCATTTCTTGCAACGAAAACGGAGAGCAGCAAGGGGGATATAAAGTGGAGAGACGACTATTTAAAAAGCTCAGATATAACTTCTCTTTAAATTGAGTAAAGAATCATTTAAAAAGATATGCACTTTGCAAAACATTCTTTTAAATTCGAAAGCTAACAATCAGGGATCATTAACGTAGTTAATATTCTATAAAGGTGTGTGTTATATCGTTAGATAGTTAGTTAAATATTATTGTAAATTATTTTAATTACATACATACATTAATATCTATAGTATTTATAGTTTCTGGAAATTTGGTTGCGATCTGATAAAAGTTGTAGGTGTTATTTAGGAAACACTTTCGTATGGCATCTGGTATATAATTTGGTATTTTTAGAATGTAGTACTGTAACAATATACCAAATATAGCGTTTGGTATATTTCGCTTTTATGCGGTAAATTAATTTGGTATATTATAAATGAAATAATAATATTGTACTTTAACAATGTACCAAATATATGCTTAGGTGTATTATAGTTCTTTTGTGGTATATAGTATTAGAAGAATAATACCGCATACCTTTATTGTGTAGCGGGTATCTCACAGTCGAGTACACTCGACTGTAGCTTTCTTACTGAAAAAAAGTTTTGCTGGAATTCGAAATTTACATTTTTATGTTATACTATAGAATTCTTGAATTAAATCCAACCTCTTTTTGTATGGTCTGCATTTGGTGCGTGGTTTTTGCATGCAACAAATACATTTGTTTAAGACGTGGTGTGCTTTAGTCGAGCATGCTCTAATGTAGCTTTCTTCGTTGAATCTGAATTGTTGGGCAGATGCTGCAGGCGCTCGCAGCAGATGCCATAAATTATGCATGGCACACACTCACACACATACTTTGCGGCTACTTGGCCCTCCACTTGACACTGCCAACGATGCCCTCGATGTGTGGGTGTGTGTGTGGGGGCATGTGGCAGCAGCATGTGGCAATAGCGGCGTGCCACTGACAGTGCATTATCATGCAGCATATGTAATAATCGCAATAAATTTGATTACCTCTCCTAGCATATTTGGAGTGTCTCAATGTTGAATCGCATGATAAATGTATATGCGATAGACGATGCTTCCACAGCTGCCACAACTGCTACAGCTGCCACTTGCCACGCACACACACACGCGCACATACATTTACATGATGCGAACTTGGCATTGATTTCGAGAGGCCAAGAGCCAAGTTTGCCCCATCAGCTAATTATTTGGCTAATACTGACTGCGACTAACATTAAAATCGAATGGTCGGAGGGTAGCAGAGAAGTGGAGGGACGGAGGGAGGATGGCTATTAAAATTTTACGCGTTAACGGCGAAATTATACGAAATCATTTTCGGAATGCAATAAATGAGGCCGCAAGTTAATTCGTTGCGCGTTGTGCTCTCAGCATTCAGTTCTCTCAGCTCTCAGCTAAATAAAATGTAATGTCCCGTTTTCTCGATGGCGCTTTAAATGAGCATCAAGCCGCCACTACTTGGCGACCACGCCTCCTTTATCCCCGCCGCTCTGCCGCCTGTGCTCTGCCTGTGGCCTCAAGTCGAACGATAAACCGTGCCAGAAATTTAATCGAAATGCTTTCGAGGCCACGTCGACGACACAACGACTGAACAGACGTTGCTTTGCGCTTTTCAGAGTCTTCAGTCTATGTATCTCCTCTCAACCTCTCTGTTTGTCCTAGTTGCGACTATCAATGAGTGTCATCGGCAAGGCAAAAGCAAAGCAAAGCGTTGCCACAATGCCAACCACATGCCACCCAACGAATGTGGTGCGATCGTTAAATTTAATCGGTTCTCGAAAAAAGAGGAAATGAAACGAAACAAAACGAAAGCAAGGAAATATCTAATTACCATCTCAGTATTGCTTTGTAATATGCAACAAGAGAAAAAAAAGAGAGGGAGCTCTGGCAAATGGAAACAGATACAAATACACATACAGATATAGTTATAGATTGCGATTGTGTGTGTCTTGAGCAGGCGAATAAAGTGAGGAAAATGTGGGAAAAACGATTGCAGTATTTTATAGTAAAATATTACAAATTGTAGTTGTAAAAGTTGCTTATGGAAATGTTAAATTGGGTATCGATTGTTAAATGATAAATATAACTATATTATGTGTGTCCTTGCTGCAGCTTATGGAATTTGCTTAAATCGACCAACTTACGCTTACACAGCTCTTCAAACTAGTGACTAAATGATTTAAAACCTGTGCAGGCTATCGATAGTAACCTTAACTTATCAACCAAACATTTTAATATCGATAGTAAATTAAAAGTTAATCAAATGAAACCAACTAAAATTATTATTTGCTTAAAAAACGAGCAAATGTGTTTTAATCCAAATTTAAAACAATTTTATTCGCTTTAAGTAAATTTATTGTTGAATACTATCGATATTATACTATCGTCTTCTATCGAAACGTTTTAATAAAATATTTTGAGAACAATTTGGAACGCTTTGCTTTCTCGTTCAACATATTTCTTAATGCTGGCACAAGAAATACCAAGTCGTATTAACAGCAACAGCAAATTGTTTTAGTTTAGTCAATATTTGTATTGATATCGACATTATACTATCGATATTACCCAATTCTTTACTATATAAACCTTTAACGAACGCTTTGCGTGTTTATTAACAATATTTCAAAACGCTGTCTCAACCAATACAAAGTAATATTAACGGCACCAGCAAATTGCACAGGAATGCCTGCCAATAGCACATTGCTTTTGTTACTATCGATATATTTGTTGCTGTCACAGTTTGTATTAATGTAAGAAAGCCTGAGCTCAAGCGTTTGAACTGGTGATTTAACTTCGTTCCAACTTGACGTTATATACGATTGACTGGACAAACTTTTCAATGAATTCGCAATAACTCTATCGATAACATGTTATCGATAAGCTTAAATCTAAAAAGGAAAAAGAGCAGGAAAACTTTTTGGTAAGGCGAATCTAAAACTCAATTATCTGGAAGTTGGCAAAACTCTGGCTTAGGAAGCGCAATTTATGGAGAGAGAGAGAGAGAGAAAGCGAGAAAGAGTGCGTAAAAGAGATGTAGAATGGAAGAGCGTGCGCGAGTATCTTGAAGTGGCATGCATCAAAAGTTTTTCGGTTGCTTTTGTTAGCCTTTTTTTTTTTTTGTTGCGCCAAGTTACCAGCAGAGAGCAGAGAGCCGAAGCAGAAGCAGGCAATGAAGTGAAGGTGTAGAAGGAAGTCTGCCGCTGGCTGCCAAACCACCAGACGCACATAAATTACACCGCAATACACAAACCACTGAGCAGCAGCAGCAAAAAGCTGACATGAAAAAAAAGAGAGAGAGCAGTAAAAAACACAAGCGAACAGCCGCTAAATAGTTGCGCTGGCGTTTTGTGAGAAACTCTTCCACAGCTAATGCTGCTTTACAATTGTGGCCCGAGTTGACTGTAAACTAAGCCGTGGCTGTGGCTGCGCCCCCTTTCCACCCTCCCCCTAAAAGTTCTATATTTTCGAAGAGCTCTCTCACAAAAACAAAAAAAACCATTGCAGTCTTTTAGGCGCTGTCTTTTGGTTGCAGCTGATTTAATTTTAGATACGCATAATAATTGCGCTCATAGGCGGAAAGCAAGTGGGGGAGATAGGCAATGAGAGGGAATGAGTGAGAGGGAGGCAGAGAAGTAAAAGCAAGAGATAGGTTGTATTAAAAAAATATTTGCATTTGCTCATTGGAATTCCCAGAGAGACAGAGAGAGAGAGAGAGATCTAGACGCTGTGGGGCGTGTTCAAATTAAGTGCTTCAGCTAAGAAAATGAAGCTTGGCTCGAGGCGTCACTCAACAACAACACGAGTGAGAGGGGGCGTGGCAAGTGCGGGGGCTGGTGCGGGTAGAACGGTCACTTCCGTCACATCCGTCAGCACAACATCCGCAAGCATTTCACCAGCTTCCGCTTGGACAGACAGGCGTTGATGTTGCTCAACTCGTTAGGGTTCGTTGTCATTCGGCCAGCGACTGCAGCACTGCCAAGAGTGCAAGAGAGATGGAGAGAGAGTGTGGGAAGGGGAAGGGAAGAAGGAAAAGGGAAAGGCATGGCAATTACCAGGTGCCGGAAACTGGCGCCCAAATTAATGTTAACGAGCCAAGTTAAATGCTTAAATTGTTTCTTGCCGCACTTGCCACACACACATACACACACACACACACGCACGCACAGCTGACAAACTGGCAATGCGGGTCACGGGTTAACATCCATTCTCTCTTCCCTGGACTCCATTCCTCACCTCGGGTTTTTTTTGGGAGCGACTGCTGTCAGTTTTTGTTGTTTGCCTCGTATCAGCGACGGCGGCGGCAAAACTTTTACTTTCACTTTTGCTCTTGCTTTTGTGCACCTTTTGCTTACCTGTTTGCATGCGCTCACCTGTTTTGCCTTCCTTCCTGTTGCCAACTTCCACACTCCCCGCTCCCCTCCCCGCTCCCCTCACACCAAACACATCTCTTGCGCTTCTCATTTCTCTGTCTGTGTTTGCGTGTTCGCTTATCGCTAACAGCCTTCAATTTAACAATTTCACTTTGTCACGTGCCCAGGTCTAGGTCTTTTGCCTTGGCTTCGGGTCGTGCCACGCCCACTTCACACCTTCCTCTCGCCTCGCCTCTTTGCCAGACGCTGCGCCAAGCCAAAAACCCGCTTGTCGACACTTTAATTTTCCCTTTGACTTTCCTAGAGTCCAAATATTTAATTTTATCTTTTTCATCGAGTTTTGCGGGTCCTTGTAAAAAGTTTCTTCTCATTCTTCTTTTTTTTTTTTTGCTTGCCCTCTCATGTTTGGGTCTTCTATTCGCCTTTTCCTTTTCTACTTCTTTTGACCAGCGTTGCCCCCCACGTTGCGCTTTTTATTCTTTGTTACTCCCACTGGGATTTTTTTTGTTTGTTCGATGCTTTGCCTCAATCACGTCGCCAAAGATTTGAAACGCCGATCATGAGCTTTAAGTATTAACAATTTATTTTGCTAATTGAAAATTTGTTTAAACTTCAAAATCAGTCAATAAATTTGCCAGAGACTGACTGCGAAATACCCTGTAAGTGGCAATTTGAATAAATTTGAATTTGCTGGAATATTTTGATAAATTTTTTCGCAAATAGAGAGATAAAACATATAGTCAATAAATTTGCGAGAGACTGACTGTGATGCCCTGTAAATGGCATTAAAGTGTTTATATCAATTTGAATTTGTTCGAATATTTTAATTTGGAGTTGTATTGAGATAGAGAATGAAGATAAATATATAGAGAATATTTTATTAATTATTCTTATTTCATATTCTATTTAATACAATTGTATTTTTCATTGCTTTGATTTATTATTTTTCTAAAAAAATTTGATTTTAATAAAATAAAATTTATTTCAGTAGATTGTTAACAAATTTGATAGGCTTTAAGTTTTCATTTTAAATTAATGAACTTGCAAAAGAATTTATCAGCAATTAGCAAACTACGTTCTGCATAAGGTATTAACAAGTCTATACGTCGAACGTTGTTCAAGTTAAACAAGTTTTGCTGTCGAATTTTGTAACATTTCAACGATGTTGTGTGTAGGGCCATAAAGCAAAAGTATTGACAGTAGTATCAAAGTTCAAGAAACTTATTAAATGTCTTGGAAATACACACACAGCCAAACATGTAAAGAGACACACACACACCTCTCTCACACACACACACACACACCTGCTTTTAGCCACTTAGCGTTTGACATGAATGTGCCACTAACGAGCAGAGAGAGAGGGACAGAAAGCGAAAGAGAGAGTGAGTGAGTGTACTACGAGTATGCTATGTAAGTGGCGAGTACCAGCTAGAAGCTGAAACAACACACACACACACACACACACACACACATTCACCTACATACAAGTTCCGCTGTTTGTACAAGCATATGTTGCTTGAAATTTCGCGGAGGGTGGAGGAGCAGATAGCATGCAGGAGGGGTGGAAGGGAAGGGCATGTCATCAGTTTGTTTATGCAAAGACAATTTGATACACTTGCAAAAGTAACAGTTACAACGAACAGTACCTGTGTTTCTGTCTGTTGCACTGATTGTAATTGCAACAACAGTGACAGAACGAGTTACTCGAATTGTAACTGTGATTTCCATGGCGAAACTGTTTGCTTTGAGAGTGACATTCAGCCTAAATGTGATATTGTCACAAAAAGTGTTGCTGTAACTGTGATTCCGTGGATGTAACTGTTACTTTAGGTGTGATTTTGACAGTGTTCGAGAGTGTTACTTAGAATTTAATACGCTTGGAAAGGTAGCAGTTGCAACGAACGGAAGCTGCGATTCTATAGCTCTGTTTGTGTGAATGTAAGTGTGAATTAAAGTAAGTGTTACTGGCAGCAACTGAAATGTACACTTTGCCTAGAAGCTGTGACAATCGCTGTGACTTCATGTCAAACTTTCACTGCAAGTGTAGCAGTGATTGTAAATTTTAATTGTTAAATTAAATGTTCCTGTGATTTAACTGTAACTTTAGCTGTAGTAGTTGCTGTGCCTTGAAGACTGTAACTGCTACTGTAAATGTGACTGAGGTAACGATTTAGACTTTAACTCTAATAGTGAGTATTTTTAACAACGGTAACTGTGATAACAAGTATAACTCTTTGTGTATGACTGGCACTCCGACTTCTTGTCTGAGTCAAGTGAGTAACTGTTACTGTAGGTGTGACTAAAATGGCGACTTTTACTGTGAATGTAGCTGTGATTTTGTTCTTTGGTTACCTATCTAAATAACTGTAACTGTGACTTTAAATGTAACTGTTACTGTTTGACTGTCACTGTGATGTCATGTGTTACTGGCTTGAAAAGTGTAACTGCTACTGTAAGCGTGACTTCAACTCTAACTGTAACAGTTGCTGTGATTTTTTTGGGTTGCTGTCCTTACTGACTGTAACTGTGACTTCAAGTGTAACTGTTACCGTTTGATTGTCACTGTGACTTCAAGAGTGTAACTGCTACTGTAAGTGTGACTAAAATGGTGACATGGAGAGTCAATGTAACTGTGATTTTGTTTTTTTTGTTGCTATTCTAACTAACTGTAACTGTGACTTCAAGAGTAACTGTTACTGTTTGCTTGTCACTGTGAGTCCATGTCTGACTGTGACTTGAAGTGTAACTGTTACTGTGTAAGTGTGAATAAGGTGGCGACTTGGAGTGCGACTGAAACTGAAAACTGTAACTGTGATTGTGGCTGTAAGTGTGATTGTAACCGTAAATGCGACTGTCTCATTAATCGTGGCAAACAGCGCGACAAGTGACAAGTCTAGGCAGTGAGGCAGTGAGGCAACGAGGCAGTCAAGCAGCTTGCTCTCCACACTCGCCACTTTGCCGGTTGACAGCAGAAGGGGCAAGACGAAGGGGGCGAAAAGTGGAAGAAGCCGGTGACTGTGATGTGATGTAGAGCAAGTCAAGTCAGTCAAACAGACAGACAGACAGCCAGACAGACAGCCAGACAGAGAGAGAGAGAGAAAACTGATGTTAATAATTCGAAAGCCACAGGCAGACAGAAGTGCACTGATAAGCGGATGCGTGTGTCTGTGTGTGTGTCTGTTTGTGTGTGTTAGGCTGCATTAGAAAATGTGGAAAAGCCAAAAGGAAACTTATAGAAAACTGAGCAATTGCTGGCAATGAGCAGACAGCAACAATAATGTTAATACGCTTAGCAAAAGCCAGCTTAAAAATTGTTATCCCTTTCCCCTCTCTCTAGCCGTCTCTCTCTCTCTCTCCGTCTCTCTCTCGCTCTAGTGCATAATGGAAGGCTCTTGAAAATGCGTTGACGTTGACTCGCATTGTCTTCCAAGTGCCCAGTCTCCAAGCTTGTTTCCTGAGTACGTAGCCAGCCTTCATTTTCGCGCTCATCTTACACTCCAAGCTGACATCGTCTCCCTCTCTCTCTCTCTCTCTCTCTCTCTGTCTCTTTCTTAGGCTTCGCTTCGCTTGAAGCGGCAAGAAGACAAGTTTATTATGCATGCAACGGCCGTTGTTGTTGTTGTTGTTGCTTTTGTTACTGTGCATTGTGGCACAGAGCATTTTTTTTTCTTCTGTTTTTCTGTCGCTGTTGTTTCTTGTTCTGCTCGCTTTTTGTTTGCTGCGTCAAGAATATTGTTTTAAGTTGGCTTTCGAGCAACGCTTCACATGGCTACTTACCACCCACGCCCCATTCTCCACGTATCCTGTGGCATGAAGCATGTCTGCGGTTTTGTAGCTGCCATTCAAGTGAGGAAGTTGTTTAGTGTGTCGCTGCCATTCAGCCATTGAGGCGCATTATTAAGTGGCATGCCACTCGCTGTCGCCGCCTTGCCACATGCTTTCACTTTATTTCTTCATTCTCTATCTCTCTCTCTCTCTCTCTCTCTCTCTTCTCTTACGACTTCTTTTTGTCTTGGCAACTCGATCCTTTAAAAATCTGTCACTGATCTTGCCACTGAACGCGCCAATGAACTTGAAAATTAAACTGATTTTGCTTGTTGTGCTTTCATCTGCCGCAGCCTTTGTATTATTATGGCATGTTGTTGGACGACTGCCCCACAAAATGGGGTTAATCCAAATGAAATGTTTTTCAATTTATTCACAAAAAAAAAAACGAGCTCTTGAATGTATTCATTTGGCTGTTGGCTTTAGCTTTGTTCTTGCCTTCAATCGACTTTACACACTTAACCATTAATCGCATCAGTTCGAATCTGAATAAGTTTAGCGACTTGAAGACTATAAAGATGTTGCTTAAAGATTGTTGCAATAGATAATTGTAGTTGTCAAAAGTTGTCACATTAAAAGTGATTTGATAGGAAATTCTTTACTTAGACAAAAAAAAATTTGGCATTCATTACAAATGATTTGTAAAAGAAAATTCTTGAAAAATTCTTTAATAAAATGAAATTATGTATCTGGAATCTTACAGAAATATAGTTATGTTTATCTACATATTATGAAATGATATTAATGTTTTCTTTGAAATAGCAGTGCTTACGACCTTCGCGTTTAAAATTAAAAGACTATTATAAACGCAACTTCGAGACAAATTTTAGTTACAACAGTTTTTCCATTTTGGGTGACTTTTTTTGATTCGTTGTTTAACGTCTTATCAATTGTTTACGGTTTCCGATTAATGTATGCTGTTCAACAATTTATTTTGTTTTGATGATAAAAATAACAAGTTGGACAGCTACACTCGAGTGTGCCCGACTGGGAGATACCCACTACGCATTGTGAATAAAAGCAAAACAGTGCGGTATTCATTTTAAAATATACCAAAATAAAATACCACAAAAATACCAAAAAAATATATCAAATCATATTTTTGGTATATTGTCATAGTACTACACTCAAAATATGCGGTATTCATTTTAAAATATACCAAAATAAAATACCACAAAAATACCAAAAATATATCGAATAATGTTTTTGGTATATTGTCATAGTACTACACTCAAAATATACGATATTCAATTTAAAATATACCAAGTTGATATACCACAAAAATACTAAAAATATACCAAATAATGTTTTTGGTATATTGCCATAGTACTACACTCGAAATATACGGTATTCATTTTAAAATATACCAAATAATGTTTTTTATATTGTCATAGTACTACACTCGAAATATACGGTATTCATTTTAAAATATACCAAAATAAAATACCGCAAAAATACCGAAAATATACCGAATTGTGTTTTTGGTATATTGTCATAGTACTACACTCAAAATATACGGTATTCATTTTAAATTATATCAATTTAATATACCACAAAAATACTCAAAAATATACCAAAGGGTATTTTATTTATTTTTTTATTTATACATATATTCAAACTATACCATATAGTACAAAATATAACAAATTGTCAGCCAAAGCAACCAAAATGCTATTGTACTAGGCGTTGCTATATATCACAAGTCTCAGACATTTCCTTGAAGTATTGCCAGAAAAAAAACACATGCAATAAATTTCCCGGTTGCTCAAAGAAATTGAAGTAGCAGAATGAATTGAAGTAGGAAAATGAAAAGCAACTGCTCTTGGCTTTTATCAATATGCTGAATACGTTTATGCGGCTGGTTAAGTGTGCTTCATTTGCCATTTTCCTGTTTTTAAGCATTGTTTTTGTTTTCTTTTGCCTTTTTCAGACGTTTCTCTATTATGGTTTTTTAATGGTCAACATATTGCAGACACTTTATTTGGTTTTAATTTAGCGGCAATGCTAAATGCATGCCATTTTATTTACACACTCCATTTGTTGTGTCGGTTGTGTGTGTGTGTGTGTGTGTGCCCCGGGAAGAGCAAAGCAACTTGAACTATGAGTTTATTTACATTTACATTAATTTTGCGTTCTCTGTTTTCGGCTGGCTTTCCGGCTTTTCATTCTTTCCTTACTTACTTACTGAGCAACTTGCAACCGCGTCAAGGGTCTTGAATAAGTATGAGCGTGTTGCAACAATGCTTGCAACAAAACACCGAGCGAAAAGTTTCGGGGGCAGGCGTCAGCGAGAAAACAGTTGCTCTCTCTCTCTCTCTCTCTCTCTTTCGACTGATGGCGTTAACTTCACTAACGCCAAAAGCACAGCCCGCACTTCATATAATTCTTTACTTACTGAACTTGTAAACTTTGCTTTCATGTTGCACACACACACACACACCCAGTTGTACACCCACACAAACACACACTCGAAGAGAGACTGGCAGACTGACTGACATTCGTTTTTATGCGCTCTGCAGGCGACGCAGTTGCGCCACCGGACAACGGTGCGTATGATTAATGCGGCTCCATGGCAAATGCACTTTTTGTTTTTCTTCTATGTTTTTTTTTTACTCCCCATTTTGGCGTCCCTTGAGCTGCCCTCTCGCCCTCCCATCTCTTGTGTTTAAACAAATTTGCTCGTTTGCCAAAATCTTGGCAACGTTTGCTGCATTTTGGGGTTTTCCAAATTGTCATAGGGCTTTGAAGTTAAAGCGCAATGCAAAGACAACAACAATTTCATTTGCTGCTGTTTGTCCCTGGATATATAATATTTGAGGGGTATACTGTTTCTTTTTTTTCTGTTTGCTGTTCGTTGTGTAAATAAACTATGAGAAATATATTTTAAAACATTTCACAGTTGTATGCAAAGACGACAGCGACTGAGTCGGAGACTGTGGGACAGTTGGCTCAATAAATCAAACACGGTTGAGTGTCACGTGGCCATGAGCGAGTTGTTCGCCAGCTTACACGTTCCGTTGGGGTTAGAAATATTTTGTGTTTTTTCTTTGATGAAGTGAGATTGCAACGAATGAATTATTGCGCAACTTACGCAAAGCTACTAAATTTGTAGCTAATTATTTAAGCTACATCTTTTGCACGCAGCTCAGCGAGTTCTTCTTCGATTATAATTTAAAAAAACGAGTAATTCTGCACAGAAGTCAATAAGACAGAATGTAATTAGAACATACATATATTAAATTCAGCGTCAATTCAACGAGAGTAGTTTAGGTAATTTAGCTAGTAAATGACCTTAACGAGTAGCGAGTAGCGAGTATCTTCACAAGCAACGAGTTAAAGTATGAAATAAATTATACTTTATATTTTAAACTATATTTAAATGATAAAAGTTAAATCAATGTTGCGAGTAACTTAATACGCGGTTCAAGTAATAACGAGTAACGAGTAAATTATTGAGTTAACATATGAGATATTCTGCGTATATTAAATTTCTGTTTTAGAAAGAAAGTAAAGACAAATTTGTAGTCAATTAAAGAGTAGCGAGTACGCGATTCAAGTAACAACGAGTAACGAGTAATTTATTGAGAAGCGACTTCATATCCATATTATAATTGAGTTCAGATCTAAGATATGCTGTGTATATATTATTTCTAGCTTAGCAAGAAAAAAAAGCTGTGACCGGCTAGGGAGTAGCGACTAGTAACGAGTAACGAGTAGCGAATAATAAAACCACAAGAAGTGCACTGCTTATGCAATTAACTATTATGACAGCTGGCAGATGAATTTTGCGGAAACTGACTCGTTGAGCTATGTTGTGGCATAATTAAGCAAGTGGCGTGTTTTCAGTTGTCTAACTAGTCAAAAGGTTAATTAGCGAGTGCACAGCACAAACACATACACATGTGCAAACAGTGGTTTGTTGCTTGGCAAATAAAGCAGCGAGTACAGAGGACGAGATTGCGAATCGCAAGCTGTGTGTGTGTGTGTGCGTCAGTGTTTTTGAGATGATGAGCATATGAAAACTGTCAGACATATGCATGTAGCTCGTTTACATTTCTCTTTGTCTTTTGGCTTAACCACGGACTCGTTGATTACGCTCTTCTGACGTTCTGTTCTTTATTTTTTTTTTTTTTTTTTTTTGTATTTTGACTGCAAGCCAAAAGCGAAAAAGCATGTGTGGGAGTAACTTTTTCTCGTTTTTTTCTAATACCGACTTGACCGCCACAGCGTCAACTTTTGCGCACGACTAATTCAGCGAGAAAGAGAGAGAGAGAGGGAGGAAGGATGACTACTCGTTCGTCTGTCAACTCGAATTGTTGGCATCATGTTGGCCAAAGTAGGTTTTCTTGTTGGCAACAATCCCACTGAACTTTTACACACACACATCCAGAGTTCACAGTGAATTCATCGCGCAGCGCGCTGAGAAGTAGGCAATAAAAATGTGAATTTCCTACACTCGGTCGCAGTCAACGTCGCTGTCGACGAGCTCTGTTAATAACAGCAGTTATTACTTAAGTCTCTTGTTTCATTTCAATTTCATTTTTTGTGCCTTGCTTGCACATTCGCTCATTCACATTCATCGCAGTTCCTGCTGCCTGTCTGCGTTTTCCTTTTTTTTTATGATTTTAATATTAATCATACGCCTCATATGCTCTACTTATTTGTACATATTACAATGTCGACTCGAATGACAGCTGCAGGCCGCTTGGCTACATAAATGTTATGCAATATATATATATGCTTAAATTGCCTGCGCTCGCTGCCTCTGCTCTTTCCCTCTGCTCTCTGCTCCCCCCTAGTCGAAAGCACAAACTCATGTCAGTTTTTTGTCATTGCATTAGCATAAAAATGTTAAGTCCTTGTAATAGCAACAGCACCAAGAGCAGCATCAGCAGCAGCAGAAGTTTTCTCTCATCGATTTTTAAAGCAGCTGCAAAAGTAAATACAATTCCCTCTGTCTCTCTCTCTCTCTCTCTCTACTTTTTGTTTTAACGCGATTCTATTTTATTGAAATTGAAATGCTTTTGGTGTGCCTCAAAACGAAATTACGCTCGCTGTTGCAGTTGCTGTTGCTGCTGTTGTTGTTGTTATTGTTGCTCGGCTTCAAAATGAGTTGAGTCTGTTGTTATGGACAGCATCAATTAAGTAGCCGAAAAGTTTTTCGCTCTTAATTTAGTTTAACAATTGTGCACAACTTGCACAATTCTTGAACGGCGACGGACAGTGATTGAGTGACTGAGTGACCGAGTTACTGACAAAGTGCCGCTGCACTGAGTGACTAACTGACATAATGACAGCTTGACTGGCAGCCAGACCCAACCCAAACCCAACCCAAACCCAACCCAAACCCAACCCAATTCATTGCACTTGTAAATGGTCGCATAATTGGCCCGCTCTCTATAAAAAGTATATTAAGAAAATACACACTCGTAGATTTAAATAAATTTACAATTAAATGCAGCTCTCCACTGTAGCTTGAGTGGGTGGAAAAGTTCATTTAGGAAAAGAACTTTTGCCAAACTTTGGTAAATTAATTATTTACTTTTGCTTGGACAGCAAAAAGCGACTCGCAAAAATAATTAAGCAATTAATAAAGCACGCAGAAAATACAAAAATTTAGAAATTATTTAGTGGACTAAGATCTTAGTTGCTGTGGCTGACAATCTGGTATATTTTGTACTCTGTGTATATTTTAAATAAAGTATTATATAAATTTTTTCTTTACATTTGTTTATTTGTAAACTGTTGCTAAGTCATCGATCTTGATGTTATAAAATGATTCAAAACACTCGTATTAAAAATTCAAATGTTACATTGATATTATCTACTACTTGGAGATAAGAATTGAATAAATTTTAAAAAGGAATAATCGACAAGTATTATTGAAAACAAAAACCTAAGCAAATAAACAAAATACGGAGGACGAAATAAATATATTTAAATAAAAAAAAAACGTACAATTGAAATGCAACTATAACATAACATAAGTAATGCAAATTAAATTGCTTAAAATCAATACATAAATTTGAATTGAACTTAATATATATTATGCAAATGAGAATAAAATGCATTTGAATTTAAAATCAAATTTAGGTAAATCAAAAATCATTATTGAAAGTTAAAGTGGAATTAATAATGCAAAATAAATTCATTAAAATGCAAAATCGATGTTATCTATATTAAAAAAAATAGCAATTAAGAAATTTTGAATATAATTTTTGGCAGTTGAAATTCATTTAAATTTGAAACCAAAATGTAAGTATAAGAAACAATACAATTAAGCAAGCTACAGCAGAGTGAGCTCGACTGTCAGATACTTGCGATTCATTTTGAATAAAAGGAAAGGAGTGCGATATATTTCTTAAAAAAAAACCGAATTAATAGATCGGAAAAATATTAAAATTATACCTTTGATTATATTTGGTATATTGATATAGTACGACATTCAAAATATACCATAGAGTACTAAAATATACTAGATTTTCAGGCAAAGCTTCTAAGACCCTTAGTAGGCAACCGTTTTTTGTCATACAAAAGTATTTCTTAATTAACTTCTATAATTTTTATCTGATCATAACCAATTCAATTTAAATGCTTCGCTCTTATAGTACTAGAAAAACAGAGTTTATTAATAAATAAATAATGCCTCAATTTAACGAAAAATGTCAGCGAACTTATTGTTGCAATAAGAATGCGTGGAATGCAGCTGACAAATTAAGTAAAAATAATACGCAATTATGGGGCATAGTCAATAACTGTAACTGAAAGGGAGCAGTAGCTTATGTAAAGCGGGTTTGCTTAATCAGTTGCATACATATAGCAGACACTGTGTATGAAACGGTGTTGCAATTATTGAGTTGACTGGTCACACTAATTTTGTGGAATCTAATTAATTATTCGAATCGTTATCATTGAGCGTCTCATCGCAGCGCATTTTCCATTGACTGCCTACCTACTTTTCTCCTCTTTTCACCTTTTCCCTTCTGTTTTTCCAATCGTGCTCCACAAAAATGTCCAACGGCAATTTCGCAATGTGACCAGTCGCAGTTGTTGTTGTTGTTGTTGTTGCTGATATTACTGTTGGGTCTGTGTGCAATTTGGCGCATAGTTTGCGCATTGAAAGGCTTAAAATCCGTTTTTGTATGAACTGGCAATACACACACACACACACACGCACACACACACGCGTACACACATGCATATGTTGGCGCATTTGATAGGCGGATTATCGGAATTCCAATATTAATTTACATACTTTGCACTTCATTGCCGAATGCACCGCTTAATGTGCGCTGCGCTGTGCAGTGAACTGGGAAATGAGGTGGCAGACAGAGACAGACACAGAGAGAGAGAGATCCTTTCTTTTCTCTCTCTCTCTCTCTGTGTCTGTCTCTGTCTGCCACCTCGTTTCCCAGTTCACTGCACAGCTCAGGGGTATAGAGAGAAAGAAAGAGACCCAATGAAAAAGATTTCGACGTAGGCTTAAAGGTGGAGAGAGCAATAGAGGTAGAGGTAGAGTCAAAGGTAGAGGTAGAGGTATAGAGAGATAGATTCTCTATCTAGACGGAGAAAGAGACAGAGAGAGAGAGAGACAGAGTGAGATTCACAAAGATAGAGAGAGTGACAAAGAGAATGGGATAGAGGTAGAAAGTGAAATGTAGAGCGAGACTGAGTAAGACTGAGAAAGAGAATAAGAGAATGTGATAAAGGTGGAGGTAAATTGAGAGAGAGAGAGAAAAGAAAAGGGATAGAGATAAAGGTAGAACTAGAGAGAACTTGTGAAAGTGAGAAGATTATAGAGAGATAGAAAGCGAGAAAGAAGAAAAAAGAGAGCGAAAGGTATAGAGGTAGACAGAGAAAGAGAGAGAGACACAGGGAGACAGAGAGAGAGTGGTAGAGAGTTAGAGAGGTAGAGACAGAGATTGGGAATGATGTGGCAGTAGAAAGGGAAAGAGTGTGGTATATACTAGTGAGAAGACAGAGTCAGAGAATGTCAGAGAGGATTGTGAGATATCCGCTACCCATTTTAAATAAAGGAAAAGCAATATCATACAGAATATACAAAAAATATACCAAAGGCTATATTTGGTATATTCATATAGTAGTACACTCAACATATATCATACAGAGTACAAAATATACCAGATTGTATTGACAAGCCCGAATCAGAATCGGCCTAGCTTCCAGTTGTAAAACTACACATTCTACATCCTCTCTCTTCCTCTCTCTCTCTCTCTTTCTCTCTTTCCCCTCCACCTTCTTCACACGCTTGTCCCACAGTCTACTGTGCTTTCCTTTCGCCACGCTGAACCACATCGCTCTTCATCCGGTTGCTTTGGCAAAAGTAATTTGCATACAGAGTCACAGTTGGCAAATGACTTGGCAATTTTCAAGTGCGACTGGATGGGCAGAAGGAGGGGAGGGGGTGAAAGGGGGCGTGGAAGCAATGCTACTCATCTGACATGCAAGCCGCATTGGCAAGAGCCGAAAACGTGAAGTGCAATAGCGCAATTAATAACAGGCAAACGGCATCTCAACAACATCATCATCATCATCATCATCAGCGGTGGGAACAACAACTGTCTCTCTCTCTCTCTCTCTCTCTCTGTCTCTGTCTCTTTCCACTTTGCCACCTGCCACACAGGCTGTGTCCTTGTGTCGCCTCGCATTTGCATGCAAATGGCATGGTTAGTTTTTCCACCGTCAGAAAACAAAAACAAAAAAAAAACTGCTGAACGAACAACGAATTTTGCATCCGTTAGGCTGCGTTTTATGAGCCTGGCGCCAAATGGAATCAACCTCAAGATTTGTGGCCCCAAAATCTATGCATAAACCGAAAGCCACAAAATACAAAAACAATAAGAAACCTCAGAGTCAGACCCAGAGACAGAGACAGCTGTTTAAGGCCAAATACAAATCTATTTGCCTGCCACGTTCACGCTAAAGATTTTCACGCTTTTCTTATCAATTACAATGCTTCACTTTTACTTTTACTGCCAATTTTGCGAGTATATAAAACATTGATTGAAAATCGAATTTATTTGCATTTTCATGTGCTTATTGTTTTGTTGCTCTGAATTCATTTCAAAGCAGCAACTGGTTGATTTCGATTTTCTCTGTCATGCTGTGAAGACACAAATATTTACCAAAATATTTCTAGCTCGGAATTCATTTTCACAAATTTATATGATCACATGGTATTTTTTTTTTTTTAATGCTATTCTCTTTTCCATTTATGCAATGCGTGTTTAAATGATATATAAATGATAAATAAATTGTTGTACTTTGTTGATTTATTTTATTCATTATTTTGCCATTTATGCAATTCGTGTTTTGAAAATTTTTACCAATAAATTTGTATTTTCGATTATTTTAGTTTTTCATTTGGGGTTTTTATTAATGTGTTATTAAATTCTTTTATTCTTCTAATGATATTGCATTTAAGAAAATTTTGAATGTAAATTTATGTAAACTCTTATACATAGGGAAAGGAATTTCAATTTAAAGAAGTACAGATGAACGAATCTGGAATATTTTCCACTTTTTAATATATTTTGATTGAAGAAGTATGCATATCAATATACCAAACAAAGCCTTAAGTATATTTTAGTGTTATTGCAGTATACTAATTTGGTATATTATAAGAATACCTGTGGTATATTTTTATTATATCAATATACCAAATGAAGATATCACTATTTTTTAGTATTTTGTGTATATTAAACATTAATTTTGTATATTTTAAGATTAATACCCAAGTATTCTACCGTATATTTTAATCATAATACTATAAAAATATACCAAAAATAGCTCTCGATATAATTTAGTATTTTTCCAGAATAATAATACGGTATATTTTCAAGTTAATTCCGCTTTATTTGGATTTCTTACTTATACTTTACGCTGATTGAAATCAATTTCCAAAAATCTGTTGAGATGTTAAGAACAAGTATACGACCATTAAGCCCTTAAAAATGCGTTTGCTGTTTGTTTTAGCATTGTGACATACAAAATACACGTAATTTAATAGTTGGGAAAAACGCTTTTAGCATTCTGATAATGCGAACAAGGAGCAATAGAATTTGCCAAGGATTTATTACCTAGTTAGTTTGAACAGCATTTGCAGCTCTGAACTCAGAACAATGTGGTTACAAAGTACGCGTTCTCTTGCATTTTATTGCCAATAAAGTGGGGGAGGCAGTTGAAAGTTCGAAATCGTTCGGTAAAAAGTTTCGACTATTTATACAACAGAATTATTTGCGGTCGTAAAATAAATTGAAATGGTTTTTTTTTCCTTTCTGTTTTATTATCGCATTTGCGTATTGGCAATTGACAAATTGTAGTTTGCTGATTATTTTACAGACCTTGAAATGCATACTTAAGAAGTAAGAAAGCTACAGTCGAGTGTGCTCGACTGTAAGATATCCGCTACCCATTTGGAATAAAAGGAAAAAGTGCGGATTTACTTTTAAAATATACCGAATTAATATCCAAATCGCTAAAATATACCAATATCTAGATTTGGTATGTTGATAAAGTTCTGCATTCAAAATATTTCACATTGCAAATTACTAAAAATATACTTAATGCTTTATTTGGTATATACCATAGAATACAAATTATATGTTATACCAAATTGCCAGAGAAGCAAGAGCTACAATAAAAGGAGTGTAG
Organism: Drosophila pallidifrons; assembly: GCA_023558445.1. Lineage (NCBI taxonomy): Eukaryota > Metazoa > Arthropoda > Insecta > Diptera > Drosophilidae > Drosophila > Drosophila pallidifrons. Next base: position 23,067,650 of record CM042351.1, on the reverse strand, counting down.
GCGAGCTAGTGATAAATTCCATTTGGCTTTATAAATATTTGAGTGCAACGTCTCCTTTCTGAGTAGAGACAACTTAACTTGTTTAGCTCCTGTCGCAATTCCATTATCATTCCCATATCCCATATCCCAAACCCATTTCCATTCCCATTCTCGTACTCATTGCCATTATCGTTAGACACTTGACACGCGGATATGCTGATTATGTGATTAAGTATGCGACTTGATGTAAATAACTCTTCTAACTCTTCTAATACACTTTTGTGCAGTCGTTTAAGTATTTTATTCATTTTTTAATAATTTATAATTTTTATGCGGTTGATTGAAGATAAAAAATATCCTTAAAAGCTCTCAGAAACAATTCATTTTTTGCAATACTTATTTGGAAATATAATTCCAATAATTATTGATATTGATTTTGCTTTAAATTTTTCCTATAAAAATATTAGAACAATGTTTTACGTATACTAATTAATGCATTCAATAAATACCATTTTTTTTAGATTGTTAAACATATTTTTGCAGTCCAAAGCTCTTAGTAACACTCTTATGTTAATAATAAGAATGAAGAAATAGGTTTGTTGATGTTTTAGTTTAATGTAAAAAGAAAAAGAAAATTAATTTTCTCTGCGAATAAAAGCAAGTTTGATGCCTGATGCATCTGGCAACTCTACAAGTGTTAATCTGGACTATCGATAAATATCGATAGTTCGATACAATCCTTTTTTGAAATTATAGTTAGAGGCAACTGAATGCAACTACATTATGTAGCTTTAATATATCTATATAACTCTGAATTAAACAAATTACACCAATCAAACTGAAATCGATTCCGTATTAAGTAAATTCACTTATTTCATATACACCTGGCAACCCTACTAGTGTTCATTTGGGCACATTGTCATAAAGCCTCAATAGTAATACATCAATAAAAACTTTGCTTTAATCAAAATACATTAACTTTCTTTTAAGTAGCTTAAAAATTTGTTGTTTCTTTGAATGCTTTAATTAATTATTTTGCATTTTCAAAGGCAACAATTTCGTTATGATATAATGATTGAAATTGGATTAAGTTTGTTGCAGATAGTTGAAGTGCATTTGCAGGTCGTCTAGCTGTGTCACTTTTGTGTGTGTGTGTGTGTGTTTTCTGCTCATTTTCATTTACATTTTCCATGCTGGCCATAAATGCTTGTTACAGCCAGCAGATGGTTTGTTCTTGTTGTTCTCGTTGCTGTTGTTGTTGCTGTTGGCATAGCGTTAATTAAATTACGACTCATGGTTTGTTGTCAGCGACAGCTCGAAAGAGATTCTAATCGACAACATGAATACCAGCAGCAGCAGTAGTAAGATGACAGCGGAACGGGAAGGGGAAGTAGACATGGAAGGGGAAAAGGAATGAGAATGAGAATGGGGGGGAATAGAAAGGGAAGCTGGTTGCCATTTGATCTTATCCGGCGGCTTCATTTCACATTTTTAATGCTGCTGCTTACCTGCCATTTGACTGGCAAGAGAGAGCGAAAGAGAGAGAACGAGAGAGAGTGAAAGAGAGAGACTCAGTCTCGGCAGAGACAAAGCGCTGCCATTGAACTGAGCCACAAACTGTTGCAACGCCCTCTTGCATGTCCCCCATCCCTTACCTTAGACGTACTCCTTAGCACTCAACTCCTTGCATGCCTATATATCATATACACAGAGAGAAATATATATAGATTACAAAAGTAGATTGCAAATCTTGATTTTCGATTTTTTCTATCTTAACAAGAAATCTTGATATATGATTTCAACATGAAAAAATCATTAATTAAAATGTTTATGTTAAACCTTAAGATTCAATACATTTTGTTTTAAAAATAAAAGTTTGCTTAAGAAATGTTTTATTTAAGATTGAAGAGTAGATTACACAAGATTTTTTCGATCTTAACAAAACGTCTTGAAATAAGATTTTTAGGTTAATAAAAATTTGAAATACGATTTGGTTTTTCAATTATTGCATTGAGATTAAGTTCGAAATAATCTCAACTTCAAGAAATATTTTCTTGTTTCCTAAAATGTTGGAATTTCCTTCCAATGACTAATTTCTGCTGTTGTTGCTGCTAACTTAGTAAGTAAAGATGCCGAAAATGTCTTGGGTTCGACTTCACATAAATCTATTTCTATTTGTATTGTTTTAATCTATTTAAATTTCAAAACTTTTGATCTTGATCTTAATCTATACTATATTGGTATTTATTTATAAAGTTCTTCAGATTAAATTCTTCTTGGTTAAATTTTGAGATTTATCCTTTCTTGAAACCAGATCATAATCTTGTATTTCAGTATTGGGGTAATCTAGAATTATTGTAGAACTTTGATCTTGATTAAAGAATAATCATTCTTGGTTCAATTTTGACATCATATAAGACCTATTCCTGAATTTACCAAGTTTTTTCTTTCTGTGTATCCTTATATGTACATATATATTTGCTTCGTGGTCGTTGTCATTGCCACGTTCCATTTTTGAGAGTTCTTACTGCAATATTGCCGCATGATTGACAGACTTTATGCCCGCATATGCACAAATGTCGCCCCCTCCATTCCCCTATTCCCTTTTTCCCTTACTATATCTCTGGTTTACATTATAGTCTGGCTCATAATTAAAATGTGCACAACAACAAAGAGGGAACCCAACGAGATGAGCATTAGTTTTTTTGTGTGCTTTTCCTTCTGGTTTTTTTTTTTTTTTTTTTTTTTGGGCTGCTTTAAACATTGTCGCCCCCGCCCCTTTGACGCTGGTGGGCGTGTCCCAGCAATGTGCAATATGTTAACATGCCAGTCACTGTCTCTCTTCTATTTCTTTCCCCTTCAACTTGGTTTTTAGTTCTATTTTTTTTTGCTAACTGAGATTTTTGGACATTTGAACGTAGTTTTTGGTGACTTTCGTCCAGCCTATTTCAGATATTTTGCCATTGTCCTAGCTGCCAGGCATCCCTTTGTGGTGCCACACACACACACATAGTTGTCTCTGCTCCCTGAAGTATAAAACTCGCATTATATACCATATATACTTGCACATACTATAGTAGTATTTTTTTGTTGTTTTTTTTTTGGCTGTGTCGTAGGCTCGGCATGCCGCCAAAGCCAAAGCCAAAGCCACCCGCTGTGTGTGTGCGTTGCATATGTTATGGCGCCGCATTTGTAAGTCTTTCATGTGGATGCCACACACACACACACACAAACGTAAGAGAAAGAGAGAAAGAAAGGGAGAGAGAAGAGGAGTGGGGAGCAAAACACATGCCAAACCAATTTCAATATTCATTTTCGTTTCCGCTTGAGCTTCAATGTGCAGAAATTTCTTACTTAATCTTGGTTTATGTAATTTTTATATGCCTATGCTATGTGCACCTTATCCTTGCCCCAACTGGCTGCCACAAAAACATTGCCCCCGGGGCTTGAGGGAAGAGAACACGACGATTTTGAAGCGAGTCTCGAATTGTTCAAAATCCTCGAGACTTGCCACCGTGCCACCTTGCCACATTGCTTGCCACTGCCACTGCTGCTGCTGCTGCTGTTGCATGAGCGTAGCTCGATGAAGCCAAAGCAAATGGTCAGGCAAAAGGCAATGTCAGCGCGCACAGTGGGCAACAAATTCATTTGCAATGCATGAATTGCAAATCGATAGCTTAATAGATATTAACAGCATACTTTTTAGCGCAATTATTTTAAAAACTTTGATAGTTCATTGATTTGAAATCAATAGCTTAATGGATTTTAATAGTTCCATATTTTGTTGTTAGAAATTTGATAGTTTAAGTTAATAATAAAATCGATATTTTCAAGTTAAAGAATTGCAGCAATTGATGTCTTGATATTGCTAAAGTATTTCGTTTTTAAACAAATTTAATTAGCGAATATTAAATTTCAAAATTTTTCATTATAGTTTTTTCGTTTTTTTTTTTTGTTATCAGTAAAATGAAAAATTTTCTTTCTTTTTTAAATTCATACTTTTACTAATTCGAGCTTTAAATATTCAAAATGATGAATCTATTTTTATTTTTCTTTACAGTAAAGAATAAAATAATTAGATGGTAAGTACATACATCAGATCATATATTCATTTAAATTACGATTTTTCTATTTGAATGATTTTGGGTAATTCGATCATTCTTTTTTTTAATATAAATAATAATAATAGTAAATAATAAAGATTGGAATTGCTATTGCAAAAATAAAAAATTGATATAAAATTGTACCAAAGTTTCTGCAGAAATAAAAACTACACTGAAAAAAAGTACTGCAATCAAGATTTTGATCTTATTACAAAAATTTGTGTACGATTTTCAGAATTTGGCATTTTTCAGACTAATGTTTTTAATGTGTTTATATTTTCAGAACACAATTTTAAATACGCAAGTTGTTGATTTTAGAAAATGATTTGTTTTATTAATTTTTTTTTTTAACTGGATAATAGTGGGAAAGATTTTGTTTAGGTGATTATAGTTTATTAGATAGTTGTTTAATTGAATTGCCCATTTCATGCGCTAAACAATGCAATTGTGTCACTGTGCGCTGTTGTTGTTGTTTCTTCTACTGTCATGCTGAATACTGCAAGATTAAAAGCCAAGTGCTTGAACAGGGTTCTCTCCCTCTCTCTCTCTCTCTCTCTCTCTCTCTCTATCTATTTCTCCCTCCCTCTGCCTGTCTGTTGCTGCAGAGGAGAGGGAGAAGGAAGATGGACGAAAACGAAAAATCGGGTGCACATGAAATGAAATAAAATGATGGAAAAGTCTTAAATGTCGGCTTAGTGCGGCTCAGTGAGATGGCGGAAGCCGGTCGCTGAATCTCTGATAGCTGGAACTGGGATTGAGTTTCCAAATGGAGGAGATGCGGATGCGGATGAGGATGTGGATGAGGATGAAGAGAGCAGCCAAAGGAGTCTGTGACTGAAGAGGATATGCGAGTAGGCGATACCGTTGCCACACTCCATTGCATATCTCTCTCTCTCTCTCTCTCTGTCTCTCTCTCAGCTTTATTTGGCTTAGTCCAGCAGCTATTCACCATGGCTGGTCAGTCAGTCAGTCATTCACTCACTCACTCAGTCTGTTGGCTTTTGTTGGCTCCGAAATTTTTGGTGCATGTTCTCCTTCAAGTTTTTGCACAACATATTTTGCAATTTTTCTGATTAGCTTAATGGATTTATGCGCTGCATGCAGCTGCAGTTGCCACATTAGCACAACACACACACACACACACACACACACACACACACACACACACACACACATACAGAGGCTGCAGGGCAGAGTTGCTGCAAACCTTTCAAATTGAGTTTTCGCTCAACTTTTGTGCTCTGCCAAATTGGCAGTCGTAGTTGCAAAATGCATAAGTTAATTTAATATTGTGTGCACAGCTTGGCCACACACACACATACATACACACACACACACACACACACACACACACACACACACACACACACAAAAGTCAGCTGCAATTTGGAATGTTGTTTCAGCTAATTTAGCCTAGAAGTCTAATTAGGGCAAACACCCCGAAAAACAGTTAACCAATCAACAGATACAACAACAACATCAGCAACCAAAAACATCAACAACAACATCAGCAACCAAAAACAACAACAACAACCAACATCAACAAAACTGACACACAAATCAGCTTAAAAATACAAATCTTTACTGTCTTTTTTTTTGGTTTTTATTTCGCTTGGTTTCGGATTTTGGTTCGTTATTAATACTTTTATGGCTTTGACTGAGTTAAGTTTGTTCAGTTTGTTCTGAATCCTGTTTGCCACCACAGCTGTGCTTAAATTTCCGGCAATTTATATGGGCAACGACGTGCAGATACCCTGCAAAATTTGTATTTAAATTTATATTTTGTGTGTGCGCAATTTGAATTTGGCATCGCTGCTTCAAATATAAATGCAATATGATTATGCTTAATTAGTCTATTATTTTATTTGTTCAATATTTCGTTTTTATAGTTATTTTAAGCGGTTGCGACAATTTGGTATATTTTGCACTCCATGGTATATTTAATATCACAATCGAGCCCAATCGATTTATTCAGTATTAAAAATATTTTTCTACTAAGTTTTATGATTTCAGTAAATAAATGGCTTATATAAATTAAATTTGTATGTTATTTTTATAGATAATTTTATTTTTCATTTTTCTTATTTTTTATTAAGACCTAAAAGTATTTTTTCACTAGGATTTGCTGTATTTTTCATTACATTAAATGCAATTACATTTGTATTAAATATATTTATACATTTTACACTACAATGTTTGTTATTTTTTATTACTATTTTTACTTAATTATTCTGCTCATTTTTATTCAGTATTAAAAGTATTTTTCTACTAAAATTTGCTATATTTTAGTTACTACTGTAGTAGTTAAATACCATAATATACTAAATATGTGCGAGATTTATTGTTTGGTAAAAATCTTTACCAAATTTCCTTTCTTTTCCACATTATTCATTTCCTAATTGTTGATAAGAATTTAAGGCAATATTTTTGATATATACTAAAGCAAATTGTAATTGAGTTCTTTTAAGTTTCTATCAATTCTTATTAACAATATTTTTGTGCAACAAAGTCTCATATTCAATTTTAAAATAAATCATAATTTCAATTATTATGATTAGCTAGACAATTGTTTATTTGAAAGTCGAGTTAATAAAGTCTTTTCATATTTTGTTAATAAAATTTCGCAAGCGGAAATTGCAGATTTTATCGCTTTTTGTTTGGATGTCGTTACACTTAATTTCACGTACTGCATTTTTAAATGGAAGTAGTTTTCAATTATTTGATGACAGTTGCGTGGATTTTTTTGCCAGGCTGTTGCTGATTAATAATGCAGCATATGAAAAATCACAGGGTATTTGTGCACCAAATTTTTTTTTTTTTTTTTTTGTTTTGTTATCTGTGGCAATTGCAACGAGTGTTGCAAACTGCTGTTGCTGTCGCTTTTACAAATTGATTGAACGGTGCACAGAGCGAAAGAGAGAGAATGATGGAAGGGGGAAGAGAGTGAGAAAGAGATAGAAAGTAAAAGAGACTGAGGGAGAAAGAGCATCCACAGAATTGGGAACACGGTGCTGAATGTTTGAATGCTGGTTGCGTTTGTGTTTATTTATTTTTGGGGTTTTCTTCTTATTATTTTCACTGTATTTTTTTCAATTTTTTTTTTTTTTTTTTTTTTTTGGTACATATTTCCATTATGTGGCACAGTCGGAGTCGCAGTCGCAGTCACAGTTTAATGCCCATGCAGCGATAAATGCGGATTGTGAATGGGAATGGGATTGTTATGGCCGCCAAAAAAAAAGTTGAACTGAAGGGGAGTGGAGAGGAGAGAGTGAGAGCCAGAGGGCTGCGACAGATATGCTGCTCAGATTGTGGTTGACCGGTGGAGAGGGTGGTGGGGAAGGCGAATACAGATCAAATGGTGGACCGCAAATGCAAAAGCGGGGACGAAGCAAAGCGGTCCGCTTTATGCGCTTAACGGTCGAGTTAAGGTTGCGACTCACTCTTCGTCTCGCTCTTCCTGTTCCTCTTACTTTTCTGGCATGTTGCCGTTGAATTTAACAACTTGGTGTGTCCCTCCCACCCCCTCCCGTCACCTCCTCGCGCTTTTCATCGTCCATCGTGTGTCCTGTCGGGCGTTCGTCTTCTTCTGTCGCAGTCAGCGCCTTTTCGTCCTGCGTTTTCGTTTTCGAGTGCGCGAGGCATTAAAATTTATGTCAGTCGCTGCTGCTGTTGCTGTTGCTGCTGTCGCTGTGCGCGCGAAAACTCAACGCGTCTCTCAACGCGCATTGAGTTATTTATGTGACCGTTTCACCTCCACCTTCAACTCTCTCTCTCTCCCTTTTGCCATTTATGGAGCTGCTGCTGAACTGCTTCAATAAACTTGTTAAGTGTTTTTTGCCATTTGCTTTTGGTCAGCCCAAAGGCGTCACAGTTTGCGACACAGCAAGTTCGACAGCAAGTGTTTATATACCCGGTAATCACAAGTCCGATGAGGGCATAACAAATTGGTCTTCGAAAAAGGCAAGGTTGCGTCCGTATAACAGTTTATTCTTTCCCCTTTTTGTCGTTTGATTTCGTTAATAAGTTGTTGCATAAATCTTATACAAAGAGCTGATACCGTATAAATAAATGAACAATGTATTTAATTAAAGTAAATAATAATAATGCTTTTCGTAATCTGTATAAAAGTTTTCCTTTGCACTTTTTTCCTCCTGACCAGTTTTTTCATTACACTTTTTTATTTTGAGTTCATTCATAAGCTGTAATATAAATCTTTTACAAAAACAGATAAACTTTAAATGCTAACTAAAAATATAATTACAATAAAAGTTAATCAAAACAAATAATATAAATATTGCCAAGTTTCGCCATCCGTCTGACTGTCTGTCCACATGTTTAAAAGTCTCCTACTCAGCAAATAAAGTAGCTAGAATTATCAAACTTAACATTGATATTGCTTATAGCTAATTCTGACTTTGTAGACTTTGAATACGTCTCTAATTAAATAAATACCACATATTTGTAAGCAAATACTTTTACATAATAATTAACTTGAAAATTTAAATCAGATATTAAATAAGCATAAATCATGTTAATGTGTAATCAGTATTTACCTGGAAACATTCTTCCTATTTGTATTAAAAATCAATCAAAAGTCAGATTATAAATAAATAAAATGTGCCGTAAGTCGCAAGTCGAGCATCTTTGCTGAGTTGCGTATCTTTTTGTTGCTTTTTGTAACTGAAATTATGAATTCTTTTGTCGTTTTGAGAGACGGAACACACAAAAATGCTGCAAGTAATAAGCGCCATCATCATCATCAAGCGGCAACATTCGGTGGCAAAGCTATAAAATGCGCGCCACAGCTAACAGCGACGAATAGAAACTTTTCTCTTTTTATTATGTTTTTTTGTGATGTGAAGAGAGCGAGGGAAAGATGTATGCCAGCTGCTGGTCCAAGGGTCCAATCTTGGGGTTTGGGGTTGAGGTTGGGGTTTGGCATGCGCTAACTATTTTTAACGACAGCTGTCCAATCGATGGCAATCAATGATTGGCTTTTGCGACCAGAATACGCATACGCAGCGTTTGCCAGCATCGGACATTAAACTATTGGCGTTTACAATGTCATTATGTCGGCATGTTGCACAAGAGAGAGAGAGAGAAAGGGAGAGAGAGTGAAAAAAAAGCAGAGGCTAAAAGACGCTGTCCATCAATTTAGCATGTGACACGTGTTTGCCAATCGAAAGCCAACTCAATCTGCGACTCAGAAATGAAGACGAGTTCATTTCACAAAAAAAATAGAAGAAAAAAAGTAAGCTTGGCTTTATTGCGTCGCATTATTTTTTTGCTCTTGCATTAAGGTTTAGTTTCACATTACACACAACATACACACTCGACTCTTGCACTCGGCATTCACATTCACATTCATATTGAGATTCAGATTCACATTCCAAACTCACATTCGTCGACTCTCTCAGCTGGCAGTCTAAACGTAATGTGCATAAATCATGCAGGCAAATCACACTCACACACACATAGAGACCGAGACTCATAGATGGCCTAGTCATTTGTTAGAGGATTTCACTTTGCTGCTGCTGCTGCTGCAACATGAGGTAACATCAGGCCATGAGGCAGCTGTGTGCCATAGTGCCAAAGCAAAACAAACATTTGCCGCATTTATAACCAAGCAATGCCTCATGCTCTGCCCCCAAATTGATTTGTTAGCCTTATTTACTTATCCAGTATATCAGTCTTTCGCTCTCTTCACTCACTTTCTCTATGTGTATGTGTGTGTTTGTGTTTGTGTCTTTCATTTCATTTGCTACATCTTCATTTACTTCAATTTCCTTGTTTTTTTTTTTTTTTTTGTCTTTTGGCTACATTTTCACATATGCATCACATTGTCGAGCTACACGTATTTGTGGCTGCAATTAATGAAGATTTGCTGTAGGCAATGCGTCCCTATTCTCTACACTCTTTTCCCCCATCTCCTTCTCTCTTTCTCTCTCGCTCTCTCTGTTTGCCATGCCATCTTCTATCCATTTTTCGTTCGCTTGCTTGCCAAAAATGTGCTTTGCTTTCGTTTAACTCGTCGACTTTATCTTCATCCCGCTCGACAGCCATCAACAACATCATTTTTCTATACCCTGCTTCGGTAAGCTTCCATCCAATAGGATAGTCACTATCAGAAACTTCTGATACTATAAGTTCTGTGTACCTCGTATTTCTACAATGACAAATTGAACGCAATAGGTTGTATGCATTTTGATATACCAAATTTACTTTATGGTAATACCAAATATACCATTCGGCATATTTTTAGTATTTTTGCAGTATATTTGGTATATTTTGAGAAAATACCGCAAAATATATTTCTTTTATTCAAAATGGGTAGCGGGTATCTCACAGTCGAGTACACTCGACTGTAGTTTTCTTACTTGTGGGTATTCTTTTAGTATTTATCTTTGATATTTGTTTGGTATATTTTGTACTGTGTGGTATTTTTTAAATGTATTAGTATATTGATGTACCAAATATAGTTTTTGGAATTCTTTTTAGTATTTTTCATTGTTATAAGTTAGAATAATATCGCATTTCATTCCTGTTTACCGGGTATCTCACAGTCGAGCACACTTGCCTGTCGCTCTCTTACTTGTTTATTGCTGAGTTGCTTAAGAATGAAAATACATCAATGACAATTAAGAGAAGGGATTAAGTTAAAATCAATTTCTACGTTTGCTTCTGCAATCCTCTAATAATTGAAATAGATTTCTCAATGTAGGGTATCTCTAAGTCTCTGATTAAAATTGTGCAATTTTTATGATAGATTTTCAAACAATTTAAATACATAGCCATATCTTTGTGACAGATTACAGGGTATTCACAAATGATTGATTTAAAAATACATTGATTGTATATATCGTTGTCAATTGCCATTATTTGGTTTATTTATTATTTCGATTCAAATTCAATTTTAATATATTATTATCAGTTGTAATCATTTTAATCTTGAATATAATATATATACTCGTTAATATGTTGAGCTAACTTTGCAGACAAATAACTCTTCACAGGGTATTCAATAAACAAATATTTATGTTTTTTTGTTTTAGATATTTGTTAAAAGCAAATTTTTGACAAACATCAATTGCTTAAATCAATTTGAATTGTGTTGTATTTAGTAGACTTTTAGTAAATGTGTCTTCGAAGTAGTCAGCTTTAAATTGTATTTATTAATAGGGTATTTTCGTGACCCAGAATTATAGTTGAATGTAGAAAGAAGCTTCTCTAGAAGTTCTTAATTTCATTAGGGAACTTAAAGCAAAGTTTAATGTAGTGCAATTTACAGGGTATGCAGAGTGACGAGTTTACGCAGCGTGTTATTTTATAGTTATTTTTTGGCCAGGCAGATGTTTGCAAATTCTTTAGGGACACTGAATGATACAGGGAGAGAATGAGAGAGTTAAGGAGGGAGAGAGAGAGAGGGAGTTGGGGAAGAAGCGGCCTCGACGCGCTCTTTTAGTTAAATCGCCTCAAATGCCGCTTGCGTTTTGTATTTTGTGGCACATGCCGCAACCCCTTGTATCCGGTGGCGAACTTGCAACAGTAAAAGCAGCAGCAGCAGAAAGAGGAAGAGAAGCAGCAGCAGCAGCTGACAGGCACAGTTGGGGAATACTGCGAGTACGTGCCGTGCTTCTGGTTAGATTTTAAGTACACTTGCCGCCGCCATAAAAAATGCACCAAAATGCGCATTTGTGACAGCTGGACAGCTGCAAAGGGGCGAAGCGAGATGCCGAAAGAAAAGGCAGTAGCTACAATATATATTATAGAGGAGACTTGAAGGCATCAGAGAGAGAGAGAGAGAGAGAAAAGAGGGAAGGAAAGGAAACTACTCGAGTGATTTAATAACTGTCTGTTGGCACATATTTTCATCTACATATTAAATGCCTTTCGCCGCTACAATGAGATTAATGCACATCCGGATTGCATATCACGCGCCAAATTGAAAAGACTTTTAATAAAACATCTTCAAACGAAACGTAACAAGCACATTTATTTCACAGCATAAATTACATTTCTAATTTATGAGCTAGCTAGCAATAGTTGCTTGCATTTTGTGTTGATCCAAACTTGCTGTAACTTGAAGCATGTTTTGCAACATCTTAAATCAGTTATGTTCTAGTATTAATTATAAAATAGTAAGCAAACAATTCTGTTAAACAAAATACTCGGTTCTGCTCTTAGCAATGGCTTCAAAATGCTAGATTGTATTTTATTTTTATCACTGTAGTATTGTTTTTAAATTGATTTATTTATTTACTCACTATATTCTTTACATTATTTTTATTTTATTTGCAAATATAAACCATATCGAAGTTGTTTATTTCTTCATTATTTTCTTACTGATTTATTTATATGTGCATTTATCAAGTTATTTTTGCTTGCTAAGCTTAACGCTCTGACGTTCATCATTGGCTAATTAAAAATATTTGCAGCTACGAAACTAAAAATAGATTTTTATTTCAACCATTTTGTTGTTATCATTATAAATGCTTCCAAAACAAATTGTTGATATATTTATTAGTTATTTTGTAATGTGAAATGGTTTAAAATGCTATCGTCTTTTTCTGTTATTGAAAATTTCCCTGAGCTGAGCTGACAATTAATGAATATATACTCGTATATATATATTTGACATTTGTATAAATTATGCTTTCTATTTACAAGTAGTTTGTATAAGAAAAGTGACTTGAGTGACTGACTGTTAAGCATGACGCATGTTAAGCCAATGTTATGGAAAGTGTTAACACATTTGTAGGAATGCAAAGCCTTGCCATCTAATTTATTACTGTTGTGTATTAAATGCATAAAAGCGACGCCCGCAAGCACATCAGCAAGATGGAGATGCTGGCAAGTTTTGTGTGGGAGACACAACGAGAGGCAGAGAGTGTGAGTGAGAGAGAGAGAGAGTAAAAAAATGAAGCTAGTGAAGCTGCAACAACAGAGAGCAGCGAGCAGCTTCCTTGTTTTGATTTATGCGTTCACTGATTCTGATACACGTAAAATGCCCTCCCAAGGCACAACGGCAACGACTGCTTTTGTAGCGCACGGAGGGAGCGAGGGAGGGAGGGAGAGTATATGGAGGGGGCGAAAGTCGGGGCAAGTGGCGAAAAATTATTAGCAACATCAACGCCAACTGGCAACAGGCAGGCAGACAGCAGACAGGCAGGCAAGAACACAGGCCCCGAGTCTCGATCTCAGCAGAAAACCAAACTGAGGTGAGCTGTTGGTGGTTTGTGCGGTTATTGTGGCTGTGTCTCTGTCTCTTACTCTCTCTCTCTCTCTCGCTCTCTCTCTGCTCTCTATGACAACCGTTGGCTATAACCGCCGCACGCTGTTATCTTTATGACCGCGCTCTGTGGCTGCCATCGTGTTTAGCATGATATTTCTAATTTTTGCCATCGTTAAATTAAAGCCAATTCAATTCATTGTGTTTTTTTTTTCGTATTCCCGATACCCATAAGGAAGAAGGGTATTATAAACGACAGTAAATGAATGTAACAGGCAGAAAAAGGTATCTTCGTATCAATAAAACATATATATTCTTGATCAGCGTCAATTGTATGGCAAAAAAAGTCTACTTAGTACTGCCCTTAGTGGCTTTGGCTGACAATTTGGTATATTTTGTACAAAATTAATATACCGCAAAAATATTAAAAATGTACTAATAGAAAAATATGGTATATCTTGAATTAAAAAACTAGGATTTGGTATATTTTTGGTATTAATATACCGCAAATATACTACAAATATACCAAAAGACACATTTGGTATAATTAATAACAATAAAAATATTTAAAATGTACCAAAAGAAAAATAGATATGGTATATCATGAATTAAAACACTACGCTTTGGTATATTTTTGGTATTAATATACCGCAAAAATACTATTAATATACCAAAAGCTACATTTGGTTTAACAAGTATTACATTAAAAATAAACCATACTTGAATACAATACTATATCAATATACCAAATATAGCACTTGGCATATTTTTTGTATTTTGTGGTATATTAATTTGGTATATTTTGAAATTAATACCGCGGGTATCGCACAGTCGAGTACTCTTTCTTTGTTGTTGGTTTGCTTTAACCAGCCAAACTTTTGTGTTATTGCTAGCCGTGTTACATGGCGTATGCGTAATGTTGTCTCCGCGCTATTGCTATTCGCTTCTCTGTGGAGTTCAATGGCCCGTGGCATCAGCAGAGAACCAAAATATAGTAACAGCACATAAAAAAAAAACTGCGGCAAAAGATTGTTGCGCAGAGCGCAACAATAAATGAAAAATGCCAAAAACACAAAAGTTACTCATACGCCGCGTTGGCCAGCAGCAGCAGCGTTGCAACTGCAACAGCGACAATGTCCGCTGGGTTCAGTTTTTGTTTTTTCCCCCAGCTTTTGTTTTTGTTGCTGCAATCTGCGAACAAGTTCGCTCTTCCCCCTCTTCCCTTTTTGACCTGCCGTCGTCTGCAGCGGAAGTTCGGGGTGTTGATAAAGCGGAAGCTGTGATACTTCTACCGCAGTCCCTCTTTGTCCCTCTCCTTGCCACTCGACAAAACTCTGGGGCACTTGCTGTACTTTTTTTCTTGTCGTTGTCGCGTCTCTCGGCTCGGTTTATTTTCGGTGCCACACGTTGCTATTCTGCATCATTTTCTCGCAATTTTCGGGGGCAAAACAGTAAAAAACTTTCCAATTTTTTCCGTGTTGCATTTGTTCACGCGTAAGCGGCAACTTTTTTTGTTGTTGCCGTGTTGTTATGTTCTTTTACGCTACACTCAGCGCCATAAATATGCAGACGAATTTTATTTTAATTTTCTTTGCTGGCCGTTCTGGTGTTGTTGTTGTTGTCTTACTGCGTTGCTCGTTACACTCGAAAGACATGCACAAAGGACAAATTGGAAAAGTTTTATACAGTTTTACACACTCACACATGCGTGTGTGTGTGTGTGTGTGTGTGTGTATAAGTGTGTGTGCGTGTGTATGCAAAACTTTTAAAACACGAGCGAGCGAGAGAAAGTTAGCTTGATGACATTGATAATGCTATTAACCCAAAAATATATATACAACCGACAACAACAGTGAACTCTCGCTATGTTCTACCTCACTTTGTTGCCTTTGCTCTGGTACAAAATTAAAAAAGCAAATCAACTGCAATTTGCGCATCTCTTAAGCAACTCATAAATGCATTTTATTGGATTTCAATTCAAATGCGAATTAAGCAATGACAGACTTCACTTCAGTTGACTCTAATTATGAAAAGTATTTAATTGCGAAGCTTGCCAAATATTTAGTGAAATCATTATTGAAGAGTTTCTTACTACACAAGTTTAAATGTATTTTTATACAATATATTTCAATTAATAAGTAATAAAACACCTTTTTATTTGGCATACCATTTTAACCTATATCAATATACCAATTATCGACTTCAGTATATCAAAACATGTCTATTATATTAAATAAATACATGTTGATATATAGTATCATAATATTAAACATGTCAAATAAATACATGTTAGTATAATAGCCATGTTGTGAAGTATAAGCCGAAATATATGCAATTTTCTAGGCGAAATAAATTTCACTTTAAATGTCAAAAACTTGTGCATTTGAATAGTTTTTTAATGCATTCTTAAACTTGAAAATTCCAAACCATTTTTGTCGCATTCACTCGCTCAATTTTCGTGTGTGAGTTCGCTGCTCTTATGCTCTTATTCCATTTGCCATTGCTGTCGTTGTCAGTTTGCATAATTTAATTTCAATATTTTTCGCGCTTGCCACTCGCTGTTGCACATTGGCTCTTTTTTTTCGCACTCACTGTATGCAACTCTGGCGCCCGGCTTTGCGGCGGCTCAAGTCAAGTGAATGCTGTCAGACTGTTATCCTGTTGCCTCAACACGGCGGTCACATTTGAGACAACTGCTCCACACACTCAAAACAATAAAAACGAAAAAAGGAAAATGAAGAGAGCAGCAGTTTTTATACCCTCTAAACGTAGGGTAGAAGGGTATTATAGTTATTTAAAGTTATTTAAGAAATACATTTTTTATGGGAAAAATCGTATATTGCAATGGGATCTTAGCTAACAATCTGGTATATTTCGTACTCTATGCTATTTGAATGAAGTACTATATTAACATACCAAAAATACTGTTTGGTATGTTTGTAGAAATTTTGTGGTATATGTTAATTTGGTGTAATTTAAGAATACCATTTTGAACGTAGCCTTTGGTATATTTTTAGTATTTTTGTGGTATATTAATTTGGTATATTTTAAGAACAATACTTCTTCAATTTGCTTTTATCGAAATGTAGCATTTGGTATATTTAAGTATTTTTTGGTATGTTTTAAGTATACTATCGCATTGTATTTTTTAAATGAGTAACGGGTATACACCAAATAAATCGTTTAGAATTTTTGTGGTATATTAATCTGGTATATTTAAAAAAATACGATATTGTTTTATTATTGAAAATATGTAGACTTCGGATAATTATATATTAATTTGGTATATATTGTAAAATAAATACTATATACCAAATACAGTTGTCGGTATATTTACAGTAATTTTGCGGTATATTTTAACATTAATACCGCACTGTTTCGCTTTTGTTAAGAATAGGTAGCGGGTATCTCACAGTCGAACACACTCGACTTTAGCTTTCTTACTTGTTGTTTTTATACAGTATATTTTATTTGTGTGGTCATTTTGCACGCAGAAACTTGTCCACACTTGTCCAACTTTTCGCTCGATGGCCCGCAATACGAAGCGAGCGACGGAGTGCAAGTTGTGTTGTTGTCATTCATTATATTAAATGCTCGCCGGTGCAATAAAAAATAATAATGAAAGCGAAGGTGGCAGGTGGCAAGTGGCAAATGGCGAGTGAATATTAAATGCCAGTTGAGGAAACTGCAGTCAGCAGCAGAGGCCGAAGAAGAAGCAGCAACAGCGGCAGCGTCGTCAACTGCCAGGTTGAGCTGTTTTAATTACGAGGCATAATGAAATCCGCTTGATTTATGTGCCATGATGTAGACAGATAGTGAGAGAAAGAGAGATAGAAAGAGAGATAGAAAGAGAGAGAGAAAGGAAGAGAGAAAGGCAAAGCGAAACAGGTGCGAAAGCTGGATAAGAGGAGAGGCAAGGTGGAAAGTTGGCTGTCAAGAGCAATGCCAACGGCTGTTTATGCCGATGTGGGTGCATTTAAAGAAGAACTTGCTGACAACAGCATCAGCAGCAGCAGCAGCTGCCGCCAATTGCCAGCACAATGCACAGCACTGCACTGCAAATGCGCGTCTGTCATACGCGGCGTATGAGTTATGCAAACGACAAACAGCAAAACGGGGAGCGCAGCGCACAACTGTCACAGTCAAAGCCGCAGACAAAACGAACCCACTTCTGCGTGTGTGGAATGTGTGTAACAATTACTAGTAAAAGAGACAGACAGAGAGAGAGAGAGAGACAGAGAGAGAGAGAGAGAGAGATAACAACTTGGTCTTTGGCAATGTGGGCAAATCGCTTGACAGAACTTATTGAAATTGCATTTGGCATGTAATCGAGTAATCGAGTGCTTGCGATTCGACAGCTTATAACGATAACTGCGTTTGCAAATGTATGCGTGTGTGTGTGTGGTGGCACAAATATATAGCATGTAGCATGTAGCATGTAAAATGTTATTGAGCACACTTGTCTGCATGCTCAGCATGAAATTTAATTAGTTTCCAGCCAGTGCTATAAGTAGCTTGACGGCATGGGCAAATCAAGGAGGAAAACTCCACAGTGCACATTTTTTTATAGTTATCGAATACACTTAATTATTATTTATATATGTACGTATATTTAAAAATTGTTATACATATATTTGTTATTTTGAATTACATTTGAAGCCAATGTTGATAACGTGGCATATGCAAAAGTGTTGTTGCTGTTGTTCGTAAGAATACGTTGTTATCGATATTCATTGATTGTATGCTAAAAGTTATACAAAAGGATTTTATAGCTGTGGTGAAACCTGACAAGTTATTTAAATAGATTTTGAAATTTATGAGTTTTATAGTATTTATCGAATGTATTCAAAAAACGCTTCTATCGAATATGCAGATGTTGCTCTCAAAAGGTATGCAGATGTTTTCATTATATATTTTTTTTTCTTAATTCTTTAAATCTTTGCTTTAGTCTTATCGATTTCGAATGTGCTTTACTCGTTTATTTCGCAGTTGAAGCTAGTCGATTGTTTAAGCGCTACAATTATATAAAAGTATCATCGATAAATATGCAGTGTATATCGATACATACAAAACGAGCTTTACTTCAATGTTGGTGATAAAGTATTAACAAAAAGTTTATAAAGTTTGCGTCTGCAGTTTGCGTACTCATATTTGTTGTAATAAATAGTTCATTATTTGAGTACCTCCATAGTTATCGATAGTTATCGATTAGTGAGGTTTTAACAACAGCGCAAAAAGAAATACGCCTTTCTTTTTTGCAAGATCATTTTGATTGCAGTAGAAAACTTAAAATCTATCGATGACTATGTTTGGTATATTGATTGCAAATATACCATAGAGTGCAAAATATACCAAATTTTCGGCCAAAGCATCGAAATTTCATTTAGTGAGACTGCATTGTGCTTTTGTTATTGAAACGTCAAAAATATTTGCAATTGAATTTGCAAGTATTTCATTTGATTTTCATTTTGATTTTGATTTTGCTGTTCTTTTTGTTGTTGCTGTTTTATTTTTGCTGTTTGTTTGCTTGTGGCATGCGAGGCATATTGTCATCAGCTGTTGCAAGTCGAGTAACAAGCTTCAAACTTGACATTCCTTGCTGGGAAAAAATCAGACCGAGAGACACAGAGAGAGAGAGAGAGAGAGAGAGAGAGAGAGAGAGAGAGAGAGAGGGGGATAGGTGGCACTTATGCATGATGAAAAGCGTGTGGCAAATGCGTTAAATGTCGCTTATCTTGATATATTCAGATGCACAGTGCTGACTGCCACACACGTGCTGTGGCACAGAGACACAGACATCGACCGAGAGGCTCTAGCACTGTGGCAATGTGGCACTTACGCAAACATGCAACGCCTGCAGCACATTTCCAATTCAAATTGCGAATATTGCAACAAATTTCACCGAAACGAGACGAGTGATGAGTCTCCTCGCTTGCCACAAAAAGGGGCGCGTTCCACAAATGTGGAAAGTACAAAAAAAAGAGTATAGAGAGAAGAGAAAATAGAATAGAATGAAAATCAAACGGGATTGTGGCGCGGTGGGCGGTGAAATCTACGCTCAATTTCGTTTTGTTATAAGCGACGTTTTGCAAGTTTTTTTATTTTTTTCTTTTTATCAATGGTTGGTTGAGTGCTTGCGTTGAGTAGGCAACCCTGGCAGTCGGAAGAGGGGGGAGGAGTGGAAAGTAGAGTGTGGAGCGTGAGAATGTTGGGTTAGCTCAGCACTCACAACTGTCTGTCTCACTGTGCAACTCTCTCTCTTTCTCACTCACTGTCTCTCTGTCTCTATCTCACTCATAGTCTCTTACTCCTTCTCTCTCTCCCTCGGTTTGATTGTGGCCGTTGCACTTGCGGCAATCGTCGCAATCGCACGGAATCAATTTTTGTGAAATGTTGCATGCGCTGCTTTGCGTTCCCATTGCCATGTCACAGCTGTTTGCAAAACCGCCTCACTTCCTTTTTACCTCTTTCCTCCCCACCATTCGCTCACTCACTCTTCCGCTCTCTTTCCACACTGACTGACTGCCCGATTTCCCGTCAAAACATTTGAAGTGCTGCCCTCAAATGTTTTTATATGTCGGCGCTTTAGTGATGACACCGCAAAGACCATTTTTTTGCTTGCTATCGGGTCACAAGTGGTAAATGAAAATGCTATCAAGAATACTATTTATTTAATAGCAAGTGAATACGAAACGTTTTTTTAAATTTTCTCTGTTTATAACTGTTATAGGGAGTCCATAGAAAGATTCTTTTGGATTTGCTTGCAAGTAAACCAGGATTCAAGATAAGAACTAATAATATGAAGCAAATACAAAATACCATTGATCATTTAAATACTAAATATAACTTAGCTGTAAATAAAATTAAAATAATATAAAAAATACTATGATAAAATATACTACAAACATCAAAAAATACTGTGTATTAAAGAATTATTTACCATTAACGAATAATTTAAATTAAGAACGAATCAAATAAGTATATTTAAAATTCTACTGATAATTTATAAAATACTATAATATAGCTCTATATAAAAAAAATACTATGATAAAATATGCTACAAACATCAAAAAATACTGTGTATTATTGAATTTTTAACCATTAACGAATAATTTAAATAAGGGCCGAAATAAGTATATACCAAATACTACTGATTATTTATAAAGTACTAAATATAATAAAATAATTCCAAAGATACTAAAAATAACCAAAAATACTATATATATTTTATTTATTTACCATACTGTTGATAAATTATAAAATACTTAATAAAATGTAATATATAATAATAAAATACTATAAAAAATACAAATAACAAAAAATACTATATAATATTGAATTTTTGGATGTATAATTCAAATTAAGAAAATCGTCAAATAAATAAACAAAAAACTATTATTGATAATGTATTAAATTCGAAAGATAACTTAATTGTAGATTAATAATAAAATATTACAGGGAATACTATGGAAGATACTACAAATAACAAAAAAAACTAAAATATTTTGCAGATAGTAAACGATGAAAATCTCTGACAATTCTTGTGAGCAGTCACGCTGCCATCGCTAGCTGGCGATGCGCACTCTTCGAGTTAGAACGAGTTGAAATTGCTGTTTATAGAGTTGTTGCCACCGGCAGGCAGTGAGTCAAAGTTGTCAACACATACCACAAGCCACGATTGGAGTTCAAATTGTCTCGCTCTCTTTCCCACTCGCTGTTGCTGTCTCACTCTATCTCACTCTCAGTTAGAGTTTGAGGCCAAATGCTGTTTACTTTACTTTCGCTTGGCTTTTTATTAGAATTTGTGTGCAGCCAACAACAGCAACAATGAGAAGAGCAACTGCTGCTTCGACTGCTTCTACTGCTGCTGTTACTTTTAGGTTCGTTCGTGGCACTTTTTGTGGGCCTTTGACGGCTCCCAGGCGAAATTTATTACTTCTTTAGCCACAGTGAAAAGAAGGCTCTTTGACAAAAACTTAAATTGAATAGACCCCGGGCACCAAAGGATACTATGCTATAGTATAGCATACTATACTATACTATATTATAATACTATATCACACAGGGCCAAAGTTGATGCCAATGAAAGTCGTATGTTGTGTGTCCTTGCCACCTTCCTCATGATGATGATGCACTTCTACTTAGTTGAACTTACTTACTAACTAACTAACGAGCTAACGACAAACTGACTGACGAACCCAAACGCAACTAACGAACTGAGCTGCTTGCCAACACTTTATGTTGATTCACAAAGTGTTGGCTAATTGCTCGTCGATGCAGTCAAAAAAAAAAAAAAAAGAAACATAAAACTGATCTTTATAGTTTTGATCTCGCTTTCTCACTCTACTTCTCAGACTCTGTTTTTTGCAGAGTGCAATTAACTGCTTGACTTTGATGAACTATTGAGTGCTGCAAAACTCTTATCGCTTAACTCTTTTTTCACGCTTTCTGCCATCTCTTAGCTGCCATTTTTTCCATCTTGTAAATACTCGTTGCAGTTATGTTAAATGCCTGCCAGTTGCTGTGCTGTTGCTTTCAGCTTTGAAGCTTAATTGGCAACGCTGTCGGCAATTTGATTAGTTTTCTAATAAACTGACGCTTATAACACTAACATTACATTACGATGGGCTGCTGCTTTTACTCAGCACTTACTACTCGCTACTCGTTACTTACGCAGTTGTCTTTATACTTCAATTTTTATGGCTTATTTAAAACTCATTTTAAGACTAAGTGCCTTCGAACAAAATAATGATTAGTTTAAATCGTTCTTATTACTCGTTACTCGTTACTTTCTACAAACAGCTCGCTATTTTATATAATGCTATTAACTTTGAACAAACACCAAATAATAGGTGGAACTGCTGTTAATCGCCACTCGTTAGTATTCAGACATTACTCGCAACTCGTTACTTTTGACGCTTGGCTTTCTACAATATTCGAGCAAACACCAAATAAAAGATGTGACTGTCATTTCTCGCTACTCGTTACTTTTTGGTCATTACTCGCAACTCGTTACATTCCACTCATAGCTCTTTCTCTGCTATTAGCTTTCTATTTAGTTCTTAGTAGCTTTGAATAAACACCAAATGTGACTGTCATTTCTCGCTACTCGTTACTTTTTAGTCATTACTGGCAATGCTCAAATCGTTACTCTCAGCTCGTTAACGAATTGTAAACACTCACAGTTCGTTACTTTGTTATACTTTATTATGCCTGTTTTAGTTCGAAAAAAGATAGCTCTCGCCCTCTCTGTGCAGCGTGTGTCAGATGGCAAACGCTTTGTGAGGCCACTTGCCACATGAAGAGCGACTGTTAAATGCATTATCGCTGCCATTGGCGGCATTAGAGGCGGGCATGTAAACACCATTAGGACATCAAGTGTTTTGCCTCCACTGAATAATTTAGGCGACGCTTTAAGCGTCGCTCCAAAATGTTGCAAATGCTGCTCGTTGCAACCTGTCTGCCTGTTCACACGGCAGAGAACTTTGTGCAACTGCTGTGGCGTTGCAAGCTAAGCTACTCGTGTACGATTATGACGACAGATGCTGCCACACTTTGCTGTTGCAGTTGCTGTTGCTGTTGCTGTTGCTGTTACTGTTTAAGCGGCACATCGCATTGGAGCCGCGTGTAAATATTTAATTTGCCACTGTTGCCAGTTGCCAGCTGCCAGTTAACAGTTAACAGTTGCAACATGCACCCTCTCTTTCTCTGCCACACTCTGCAGTCTCTCTCTGACAGCCACTATCTCTGGCTGGCTGGATGGGAGTCTGGGTCTGTGGCAAAGTCAAATTAGCCAGCTCACAACGGGCCACAAAGCTGTGCATTACTTTTGACTGCGACTGTGAGCCACTTACTCTCACATCCCAGATCCTAATTAGCTTTACGAATTCGACCAGGCTTTCCAATTATGGGCTTGTGTTGCACTCGCAATCGTAGTGCCACATGCCACATGCCACAGCCACATCGAATTGCGAACTACGAACTGTGAACCCAAGCTTAAGCATTTACTAAGCGTCAGAGACACCAATTTGCTGCGATTGCTATAAAATGGAAATCACAAGTGCTACAAGAATGTGCATGAACATGAATATATAAAAGTAATAGCATTAGCTGAATTTCTATTTCATAAATTGTGAGCTCCAAAAAAATGTGATATTCATTTCAAATCCTGCTGCTCATAAAAAGTCGCTGCAAATCTGCCACAATAAAAGCATATATAAATAAAAAAGTAATAAAACTATATGCAAATAAGCGCTGGATTTATTTATTTATTATGTTACTTTCAATTCTCTTTACAAAAAATGAAGCAAACCATCTGTGACAACAAACACACATCAAATGGGAATAAAAACTTTCACTAGGAATATATAAATCCATATAAAAATGATATGTTGCTAATATAAAACATATTCTATTGTATTCTCTTTACAAAAAGTGTGCCTAAAAAAAACTGGGATACAATTTTATTAATAATATAAAAGTAGTAAGTAGTATTTTCAATATTATTTTGATATCTATATTAAGAAATAACTAACAAGTGAGAAGTATGTTAATGAGTACTTGATAAAACAGAAATTGCGCAAATATATCTAAGTACAAAACTGATTTCTTTATTTCAAAGTGTCTGAGATCTCTTATATTAAATGTACGAGTACGTATGTACGTATTTCAAATCCATTTTAATAAGATTAAATCATGAATTTGAGGCAAAACTTTTTTTATTTATTTTATTTGTTCAATTTTATTTGAAATTGTTATTAAGCCTGTTGTTAGTATGTAATTGTTGATTGTATTGATTGTATTATCATTTATTTGATAACTTTGAACGAGCTAGTTGAGCTGTATATAAAAAAAGAAGCATGATTTCGAATACTTTTGACCAAATGCTAATCATTAAATCCTTTAATTAAAAATAAAAATAGTTAAAGTTTGAGGAAATAAACTGTGGCGAGTGACGAACGCTCGCTGCTTTCGCTACACGTTGGTTTTTTTTTTCGAATGCCAAATACTTTTTCTGAATCTTAGTCGTCAAATTCTTTAGTTAATTTTACTAAGTTAAAAATACTAAGTTAAATATATGCTTTAGTGTTTGGGATATAGTACAGTTTTAAACAGTGGCGAGTAACGAGTAACAAGTAACGAGTTGTTGCTCGAAAATACTCTCGTTACAAGAGGCTTCTCTGCTTTCGCTGCACGTTGTCATTTTTGAATGCCAAATTCTTTTTATGAATGTTAATCATCAAATTCTTTAGTTTATTTTGTTGTAAGCTCTAACTAAAAGCACTAAGTTCAATATATGTTAGTGTTGGGGAAATAATATTGCTTTAAACAGTGGCGAGTAAGGAGTAACAAGTAACGAGTTGTTGCTCGAAAATACTCTCGTTACAAGAGGCCTCTCTGCTTTCGCTGCACGTTGGCATTTTTTAATGTCGCGCATTGTTCAAGCCGTTGACCTCAGGTGGTGAATAGGGGGCGGCGGCAAGTGGGCGTGGCTGGGCGGCCAATTGCCTCAGTGTCTGGTTCGGTCAGACAGAAAGGCAGGCGGAGGAAAGGCAGGCAACAAGATGGCTGTCGAAATTATTGTAGTAACAAGAGCGTTGGCTATGTAAGTGTGTTTGTGTGTGTGTGTGTGTGTGTTACCCCATCTGTGTGTGTGTGTGTATTTTTGTGTCTGTGTAAGCACGTGACGCTGTCTGTCTGACTATATGTGTGTTTATGTTGTAGTTGTCTGTGTTTGCTGCGCGCAGCTTCGAATGCTTTGGCTGCTGCTTCTCTGCTGGCTGTGGCATTTTTTAATTGCAAACACAAATATGGTAAATGGGCGGGGCGATCAGAGGCGGAGGTGGCAGGCCGTTGGCTGTTGCACCTGGCCTGGCAACGTGCAACGTTCAACATGCTGCAACCCATTTGTATGCACGCGAGCTGGCGAGCTTGCAACTTGAAAAACTTGATGGGCCTGGGCCGAGTTAATGCCACGCTCGACTTGAGCAGATTACATACTCCATACTTTGTGCTCAGTGTGTTTACTTTCTTCTGTTTTTCTCTCTCTGCTGTTTTTGCTGTTTGTCGCTGACAGGTGACGGTGACGGTGACAGTCGACTAATTGGCCCAGCATCAGCATCAGCAGAGCATCAGACCACGACCCACAATCTGGGCAAACAGTCAGTGGAGCAGCAAAGTGGATGCTTCCCTCAAGCGATTGAAGAGTGAGAGAGAGAGAGAGCGAGTTTGGCTTGCCTTTGGTTTTACATTTCCGTTTCCGTTGTCGTTTGGCTGCGATGTTGTCAGCCAGACATTTTTCACTAAGGTGAAAAAGGCATCGCTTCTCTTTCTCCCTGTCTCACTTTCTCTCTCCTTCGCTTGTTGCTTGTCTTAAATTAACAATTCACTCGCCAATCAATTAATCAAACAATCAATTAAGCCAAATACAACGAACGCTGCATCATTGCAACGCTTCGCTCGATCGTTTTGCCAGCCGACTGTCAGCTACGCTTTCGATTTGTCACGTCACCGTCACGTCACTCATTGAGCTTTAGTCACTCGATTCTACTCGTTTCAATCGTCAATCGCTCAGCCACTCATTTATACATTCATTATTCATTTGGCCAGCATTTCGAGTACTCGTATTGCCATTGCATTCATTTCCACTTCCATGTGGAATCCCTTTTATATTCGCTGCTAATTTCCTGTCAATGTTTTCAACTGGCATTAGGCGCTGCCGCTTTGACCACTTTGACAGTTACAGAGACAGGGACAGGGACAGGGCTGCCAACCTCATCGAAATTGTGCTCCATTTGCCAAACTGACTGCCGTTCTCCTCGATTTCAAGCTGTCGAGTTTACAGTTGTTTGCCACAACTGAATTTGTCACTCGGGCGGAGTTTTTGGAGTACTTTATTTTTTTATTTTTTTAATGATAGCGATTTTACAAGTTTGCTCCCAAGATGCAGTGAAAACATTTGTAAGATAGATTTTAAATCTATTAATTTCTTACTTTATGTATTAAATAATTTTCATATTTATATATATTTATTTGTATTGAATTAATTGTTTCATATAAAAAACGTGAACCAACAATTGAAATTACAGCCAGAAAAATGGCATTGCAAAGCTCGTTCGATTATGTGTGTATTTAAGCACAAGCGATTAACTCTTAGTCGGATTCACTTACTTATTTATAGTGAGTATTTAACGCATATCGAATGACGCGGCTTTTGTGCGGAAAGTGCTTAAATATTTCATGTTTTCGCAATGCAAAAAAAAACCCTAACAGATGCATTTAAATGCAATAAAGTGAAAAATGCAATTTGATGCCCAGTTAAATGTGTGTAATGTGTTTGTGTGTGTGTGTATGGATGTAGATTAAGTATTACTGCTATTATTTTGGGCCCACAAACAACAACCTCAAGTTAATCACATTCAGAGAGATGAAGAGGAGCAGAAGCCCGAAATTGGTAAATACAAATTTGGTGCTTATTGCATATCAAAATATATAAATGCAAAAAGATGATTCAGTTTCATATTCATGAGCGATTCATGAATAACATGAATAACGACTGCCTCGTTGTGAATGGGGAATTGAATGAGAGATCTCAGCAAATTTATGTAGGCACACATGCATTCACAAATGAACACAACAAATATGAATTGTTTACACGGCACAAGGCATAAGTCATGTGTCCGTTTGCATATGTATTAGGCTCTCTCTTCCTTTCCCTCTCTTCCTCTCTCTCTCCTTCTTTCACTTTCTCCCTCTTCCACTCCACTCACTCACTTCTGTTACTCGACTAATGAGCACATAATGAACGAACATAATATCCCACAACTGCATTTTTTGCCCGCGAGCACATTACAATAAATGTTATCTACATACACATTCTACCATATACAACGACGACCTGTGATGTGTTTATAATCAAACCACGGGAAAATAAATAAGTTCACCAAGCGAAAAATTAACTACACTATGGATATGATTTATGTTTATTTAATACATTCCACATATATCAGCATATTTTACTATACATTCATGAACTCCTTTAATATTAAATTTGATAGTTATCCAATATTATTTTGCAGATACAATCAACTAATATATTAAAATTATTACTATATAATTATTACTAAATCTATTTGTAAATAAAAGTTGCTAACAAATTATTTTAATTATCATTATCATTATCATTATCATTATCTTTATCATTATCATTATCATTATCATTATCATTATCATTATCATTATCATTATCATTATCATTATCATTATCATTTTCATTTTCATTTTCATTTTCATTTTCATTGTCTTTGTCTTTGTCTTTGTCTTTGTCTTTGTCTTTGTCTTTGTCTTTGTCTTTGTCTTTGTCTTTGTCTTTGTCTTTCTCTTTGTCTTTGTCTTTGTCTTTGTCATTGTCATTGTCATTGTTATTATCATTGTTATTATTATATGCTTTAATTTCAAAATTTATTACCTTTTATTTATCATTTAAATATTTCATCATTTATTTGATATTTAAGTTATTATATTTATTATGATTATATTAAAAGTATTAATAGATTAGATTATTTATGAATTCTTATTATATGCATACAATTGGAATAATGAATTATTACCTTTGAGGCCTGAAAGCCTTATTGTATTCGCTAATTCATTAACTAAATCATAATAATAATTGGTTTTATATATGTGTATACAAAACTTTATATCATACATATCAAACATTTTTCTGCATGAAGTTTTTCAACAAAATGGACAGACAGAGATTAGGGCATTATAAACCAAATGTGTTTTGCCCGCATTCGAAAAGATTCGAATGCCCTCTTTAAGGGTATAATAAGAGAACTTTTCAACTCGCATATATACGAGTATATATGTATATGTATATTTCTATGTATATATGTTTATATATTATATATAGTTGCTGCAGCGCAGCCAACACAGCTGGCTAACAATTGTTTTATTTTCTATTTTCGCTCCTCCCTTCCATAGTTTTCTCTGTATGTGTGTGTGTGTGTGTTTTTATTTTTCCTGTATTTCGTTTTGCAGTCAACAGTTTCAATTGGCAGGCAGCAGGCAGGCACACGCCACAGCCACAGCAACGGTTTGTTGGCCATGGCCAGCAGCTAAAGTCAAGCTGGTTAACTGACCAGCTTCAGTCATTGCCCCAGCCCCAGCCCCAGCTTCAGCTCCTTATCCTGTTTCCCATTTTCCGTTTGCCGCTTGCCACACTGCGGCTTAGGCTATAGTACTTAATATATATGCGATTGCCAGCATAGTCTGTGATTGAGGTCGAGTTTAACTTAATGCATCACACAATGATATTTCTCAATTCTTGCACGTATTAAATCATTACGCGAAATCATTTCAATTATGCAAAATAGTTGTGGGGAAAAAAAAGCAAACGAACAAATAATTTATTTGCGCTACCTGCCAATAAGTGTCAATATAATTATTAAATAAAATCACACACACAAATGGTCACGGGTGAAAGGAAAACATTGGCTGGCTTTTTAAGCTTGCCAAAGACTCGCATTTACATATGTTCGTGCCTCAATCAGATAGCGACGAGTATTTCAATTTGTTTATTCACATTGTTGCAGTCACGTTGTTAATCTTTCAACCTGACACTCGTTGTTTTGCGTTCACTTTATCGGTGATGTGCTGACGGCTCTCAATATTCCCACCATATTGTTGGCACTTACTCGTTGCTTTATTTACTCGTTGCGTTTCTTCTCATTATGTATCCACATTTCAAACTATTTGTGATTCTCAATGTACTCTAAATTGACTAGTTATTTTATTTAGCGGATAGTATTGGTTGTTCTATTCTACTACAGTTCTATTCTACTCGTTGACTCTCTTCTCGTTGCATTGCTCTTAACATCTGGTTAAATGTTGAGCAATCTGTTAGTCATTATGAGCTCTCTTTTAATTTGACGAGTTATTCCTAATTTGTGTCTCGTTGAATTCGTACTCGTTCAATTATTTACAACCCGTTAGTATTTTTCGTTCGCTACTCGCTAAGCAATCTACATATTTTTAAAGTCTTTTGTATGCTTTTGATTTTTTGTTTGTTTTTTATAATTTTCTGCCAACTCGTCATCATTCACTCGTTACTCGTCTCTTTTTACTAGTCTTTGGCCATCATTTGTAGTTGCTAGTCTTGTTACTTTGCTCTCTCTCTCCCTTTATGCTTTTTAATTTTGTTTTTTGTTTTTATCATTTGCTGCCATTCGTTGTCCTTCACTCGTCACTCGTCTCTTTCTATACGTCGTATACATCATTTCTAGTTGGTAGTCAAGTTGCTTTGCTCTCTGCTTTTACCCTGGAGGCTGTGTCTTGTCTGCGAGCCACACACAGCAGTCACAATAAGCTCGGCAAGTGTCAGGCTAAGCTGCTGGCCATGTTCAACAACGAGTGTTGTCTACTACTGTTGCCCGGGTAACAGGTTGATGCTTCATTTCCATATGTCTCCCTCTCCCTCACACACATACACACACACACATTCATTCGCTCGCTCTTTCTCTCTCTCCGCTGGCTGTTTATGTGTTGTCTGCTGTTTAATTCAATTTGCCTAGCAGACGCACTTGCCTTGTCTTTCTGTGGGGACTAAGTAGCTTAAATGCCATCGTCTTTAACACTGAGTGGCTCTGACTTTAATCAAATTTACCGCATGTTGTGTATGTGTGTGTGTGTGTGTGTGTGTGTGTGGCAAGTAGTCAAAGAGAGAGAGAGAGCGAGAGATATGTATGTGGAAAAGTTAAGGCCATAAACTAAACTGCTTTTATGTGACACACACTAATTATGATTTTAATTACTAATACGCACTGCGTGCCAAAACTAAAGACCTTTGAGAGGCAACATCGTGGCAGCAATTGCTGCAAAAATCCACTTGGCAGTAAGTGATAAAAAGAGACAACACCGTCAACGCACGCACACATCACATGTTGTCTCCCTCTCTCTCACTCTAGCTCTCTTGCCAATTGCCTTGACTTTTGTGAACATCAAAATACTTAACGTCATCTTTATCGCACTCGCTCGCTCGCTCTCTCTCTCTATCTCCCTTCCATGCTTTCTGTGTGTCTGTGTGTGTGCTGAAATTAGCAAAATTATAGCTACTTATGCGGCTTGGTGTTTTCTTAGCCATTTGCGAATACATTTTCGGCTAACAGAAGACGCCGCCGCAGTCATTAAAATGCTTAATGCGAATTTTGCCCAGACAACGACGTCGACGTCGACGTCGACGTTGAATGTCGGTTACAGACAACCGACCAACGGACGGACAAACAACTTCCGACTGACAAAGATGAAAGGCCAAGTGCTTCAATTGCTTTTTGCTTGCTGCTTGCTGCTACTGTGTCGTTACCTGATACCCTGCAATTGACCAGCTATGAGCTTAACGGTCTGAAGTATTTGAGTTGCCAATTTGAAAGTGAGAAGTGACCAAGTAAAAGATACTGAAGACTGAAAGTGAAAATTAATCAACTTAATTTGAGAAGACAGTTCAAAACTGCTTCAATTTAATCAAGAATTATTTAAGAGCGGATATGGCAAAACATTTCAATTTGTGAATTGAGTTCAATATATATTAACTGAAAACTAGCAAATTTGATAAAAGTTATGGAAAAATACGATCTTCGTTTTTCTTTTATTTTATCGACGTAGAACGTGGATATTAAAAGAAAATTTTATAACTTATTTCTCTTATTTAATTGTGATATCTGAATGACATTTTTTTTGAACAAGAATATGTATTGCTCAGGCACGAGTAGAAATTTGTTGAAATACGCTCTTTAATAAATTCATCTCATATTTTCAGGGCCTACTTCAACTATTAGCAATATATATTGATTTATTGATGTGTTTTTTATGTAATTTGGTTATAACAGAGTTTTTATTGATATATTAAAATTATGTGAATTCCATTCAGTTGTTTGTTGTGTCGGAAGCAAAACTTAATAGAGATTCAAACTTCATAAAGGATTGCCCAGATAATCACATATGTTATCCAACAGCTTGGATTTACTTTTTTTAAAGTTCTGTATTCAGATAAATTGTTTTCCTTAATTTTGAAATTTCATTTATTGTATTATTTTCTACATAGATTGAATGTTTAGTATTTCAAGTATTGAATAGTATTGATATTTATTTATAAAATTTCATTTATTTCAATCTTTCGTTTTACTTAGTATTGTATAGTATTGATATTTATTTATGCAATTTCATAAATTTAATTATATTTTATATAGATTTTTTAAATATTTATAGTATAATTTTTCACTATTTTGTATATAGTATGTTTGCTATTTCTATTTCTAGTATTGTATAGTGTTTGGTATTTATTTATTATTTCAATTTAAATGCTATGTTCATATTATTATTATATTTATTTGTTGTGCCAGTTTGTGGGCTCGTTTATGTTTTTGGTGTACAACATTTTGCAGGGCATTGTCGTAGCTTAGTGCTATCAATTGCCTATTAAAGGCTTGAATTGTACGCACATTTTACCTGGTCTACACAGTAACTGGAACTGTAACTGCTGCAGCCATAAAATGTGGTCAACCAGCTTCAGCCTCAACCCCGAATTGTTCGTTCACATTCAACTGGGACGCATACAAATAACGCCCACTGTTGATTTACTTGCGTTTCGCAGGTGTTGCATTTTTCCTCTCACTTTTTTTCTTTCGTTTGCTCGCTTACTCATTGTATGTGTTTTATTCTTTCTTTCTTTGTTTGATTGTTGTGATTGCTTAATGGCCATGCTCGACATCGAGGGTATTTGCAAGTCGTTCATTGGCGCCAGGATGCCCTCTCTCTCTCTCTCTGTTTCTGTCTCTGTCTGCTTGCTCAATAAATATCGTAAATAAATTTCAATTCAATGGTATTTTTTTTTTGTACAAGTTAAATTTATTCCCCACTCTCTCTCTCTCTCTCTCTCTCTCTCTCTGGGCCTGTGTGTCATTTATTTATTCTACCGCCATCGTTCTGCATATGTATGTGTCTGTGTGTGTGTGAGTGAGTGTGCGTGTGTGAGTGTTTTATTTATTATTTACATATCCGTTTACGTTTATTTATATAAAATTGCTTTTTGTTCGCTTTGGCTAACGAATCTTTTTCATTTTCGTGTTCGCCAAATGGGACGTTTTATTTGCACCCACAACACTCACACAGATACTCACACACTCTCACACACACACACATATACCCACACAAACACTCACTCTCACACACACACACTCACTTTATCAATGCATACAATTTTGATGTTGTTTAGTTCTTAACTTTCAAATCGCTTACAAATGTTATTCATTTGCGAAAATGATATAATCAGGATTCTGCTCCCTTTTGCATTCATTTGGTGCGTTTTGCAACACTGTTGCTGTGTGAAATTGATAAGCCAACATGCAGCATGCAGAGGAAACGGCAAAGCACAAAACACAAAACACAATTCGCAATCCATTGGGGATAACTCGCTCAAACAATTTAAATAAATTCATACATTTTCTAGTTAGTTATTTAAAATGAGGGTGGAAGGAAGCTTCTAACGTAGTATTAGAAATGTTAGAGATGGAAGTGCGAACCGTATTAGGGATGTGACCTGTGTTGTGGATCATAGAGTTGATAAGCTGATTCGGATTTGAAATGAATAGCAACTTTCTTAACTTTATTTATAATGTCGATTAACATGAAATATTTATAAAAGGAAGAAAGCTTCTAGTGAGTTAAAATAGTATTAGAAATGCTAGAGATGGGAGTGGAAACAATATTAGTGATGGAACAAGAGCTGTTGATCATAGAGTTGATAAGCTGCTTCAGATTTGAAATGCATTGCAACTGTCTGAACTCAGTAATGTCGAACATGAAATACTTATAAAGGGAATGAAGCTTTTATGAAATGAAAATAAAATGAATAACAACTATTTTAACTTAGTAATGCAATGAAAAGCTAAGACAACTTCAAAGAGAGAGAGAGAGAGACAATACTATATATATTGTAGCTTATGAAGAACAACAATAAGCAATCGAGCTGAACTTATTAAACTAATCAAATTGAAGTTTAATTTTAAATTTTATAGATTAATAAAACAGTCAGAGCAACTGAAACCTTTTCGGTTGAATGGAATTACATTAAACGTTGATATTACCACAAGAGTTGTCAAGCTGTTGCTAAAAGAGAAAGTTTATTAATCCATAAGTGCATTGTTTTTTGGCATCCCTCTTCATATTTGGCACATAAAGTTTGAACAAGCTATGCACTAAATGCTCGTAAGCTGAAGCATCTTTTTCTAGCTTAATATTTGACTTTGCAACACTGTTTTTTTTCGGCCATATGCAACACTAAGTAGAGAACACACGCATTTGTAATCCCTGATGTGCGAATAATGAGGATTTAATACGGTGCCAGAAATTTCATTAAATTTTTTTTTGCTTTTGCTGTTCCTTTTTGCATGAAATTCAGGTGGATTTAATGGCTGTGAGGGTGAAGGGTCGTTGGGTTGGCCTGAGGATGGTGGCAGTTGTGAGAGGGGGAGGCGGGCGAACGGTGTGATGGTTGGGTTCTTCAAAGGAAAGTACCACAAAAACAAATTCAGCCAGTGGCCACTTTGTAATTTGATCAACGTTCGCTTCATCACCGGGACGATGATGAGCCTTCCTCTTTCAGTTCAGTTCGAAATTCAATCTTCATTTCCTGCAGCAGTTCCGCAATTTTATAGATACCCTAGGAAAGTGACTGCACAAACATGAATAGGCACTGGCATTGAAGTTAGAATTGTATATAAAAAATTAAGCTACGACTTCTTTCCTCATTAATATTAATTCAATTTAGGCTTGCTGTCATATTCTCATGAACTTTAAAGTTAAAGTTGTTCAAGTTATTCAAGAAATACTTTTCTGTAGCAAAAAAAGTCTATTGCAATTTGGTATATTTTGAATATATTTTTAATACCAAATGTATCACTCTGTATATTTTAGTATTATTTGATTTGGTATATTATAAGAATAATACTGCAATATTTTGCTTTTATTTCTAATGGATATTGGATATTATGGATATAATGGATATTACCGAATGTAGTATTCGGTATATTTCGGTATTTTTTCGGTATATTAATTTTGTATATTTTAAGAATAATACCGCAATGTTTTGCTTTTATTTAAAGTGGGTAGGGGGTATGCAGCAAATATATTGCGCTTGGTATATTTTTAGTATATTTTTGGTATATTTTTAGAGAATAATGTCGTTTGTGTTTAATTTAATCAAAATGAGTTGTAGTAATATACCAAATATAACCATTGGCATTTTATACGGTATATTAATTTGGTATATTATGAAAAATGGAAAGCGGATATCTCACAGTTTAACCTGTGCCTGTTTCGCCTTCAACTACAGGGTATGGTAAAGTTTATTCGTGAGCCACTCTAACACACACACACACACACGCTCAAGTGTGGCATTCGAGGGGCGCCTGAAGAGGCCAATAGGCGAGAGTCGAGCTATTCGAGTCTGTCTGCCGTTGATAAAAACCAAAAAAAAAAAAAAGTAGCTAGTAATAGAGAAAAAAAAGCGAATACACTCGTGATGGAAGCACTCGCATTGCCATGCGGGACAGGCAGCTAAGTAGCCACCTTCTATCTGCATGCGCTCAGCCCCGCCTCCGCCCCCAGTGTGCCAGTGTCTATCCATTTGTCTGGCGCTTAATCCATTAGATATGCATTCACAAAGAACAAAGCCCAGGCACAAACTCGTGTGCTCTGCCTATGCGCCAATGCAGTTCACAATGAATGTGGGCCATCAACTAGCTCTGTCCCTCTCTCTCTCTCTCTCTCTCTCCCTCTCCCCATTCTCTGTCTCTCTCTCTCTCTAGCTCTTTCCAACCAATATGCAGGCAGCGCGCTTTGGTTTTATACCCGCCATCTTTTTTTTGCGTTTTCATTGCATTCACACACACACACACAAAAAAGAAAACTGTGGAAAACTTGGTTACTTTGCATAATTTATTAAATACGAGCTGCCGCCCAGTCTCCTTCCCCCCTCTCACCTGGCATTTGTTCGAAGCTATGTTACAGTTGTGTATTCTCGCCCCTTTGTTGCCGACTTCCTCTCTGCTTCTTCCTTGCTCTCTCTCCCTCTCTCTCTCTCTTACTTATTCGCGGTGCCTTTGCTCTTTCGCCGCGCACTTTTTTTTTTTGGTATGAAATGCTTATGCTAATGTTTGGCACATATCCCAAAAAAAAAAACACGTGCTGGCAAATGCTGCAAATTTAATGAAAGCCGCGCTCTTCCCACAGTCGCTCTCTCTCTTTCTGTCGGGTAAGACTTTAATGAGCTTACCATGCGGGCACACACAAATAGTGAGAGAAGGACAGAACGCAGAGAGAGAGAGAGAGAGCAGAGAGATAGGCAGGCATCTGTTGTAGCCCGTGTATTATGCTTTAATTGTGTAGTTTAGTGTTTTCTTCTCTTCCCCTTTTTTTTTTTGTTGAAGTTTTCCGGCACTGCTGCAGAAGTAACTTCCTCATTTGACGCTTAGACGCTGCCGCCTACCTCAAACCTCATTGCAGTTGCGCCTCAGCAAACAAAGGCCGAAGCTGACAGTGTGAGGGGGAGGTGCAAGGGGGGAGTAAGAGATGCCGTTAGAGGTTGCCTACTTATGCAAATGTCAAAAATACTCCGCAGTGCAATGACAGGCGCCCTCATCTCTCGCTAAGACGACAGCCACAAGGCATTCACTGAGTATGCACACAGAGCGACCTCAGCCAAAGGATGGCGACAGTGGGTTAAAAAAGACCAAAGAGACAGAGGGAGGGAGAGGGGGGAAAAGTTGAATGCCAGAAATCGCCAATGTGAGCTTAAAGTGCTTTATGGCGTAGCTTCAGTTAGGCAAAGCTATGAAATACTAATAAATTCAACTAAGAACGTGTCGGTTATTGAAGGTATTTAAGTTATTAAAGCAAATATTATTCATATAACATCAGTATTCTATTAATAGAGAACTACACTGAATAAAAAATCAAGATCTTGGTCTTAGTACTAAGAATTTTGTGCTGCAAGTGCCTCAAGATCATAAACATCTTAAAGTTAGAAAACACATCTTGAATTTGACACTTTTCCGACTAATGTTCTTATTTTTAAGAATTTGTTTTGAAAGTGGTCTTATTTTAAGAACACAATTTCAAAGAGGAATGTTCTTGAATCTAGAAATTGTATTAAGTATGTTTATAAATATTTCAAGTGTGCTTCCATTACCTTGAGAGTCTTTTGAAAT
The DNA here is from genome assembly GCA_023558445.1 of Drosophila pallidifrons. NCBI lineage: Eukaryota > Metazoa > Arthropoda > Insecta > Diptera > Drosophilidae > Drosophila > Drosophila pallidifrons. The sequence goes on along the minus strand of CM042351.1, from coordinate 23,031,075 downwards.
TTACTGCTATGAGTATCTGATAATGTTTTTTTCATAATATGTGTATAATAAACTTGTAGTAAAGAAATCGGAAATGGGCAAAGTTGCCAAGCCAAGCCAATATATTTTAAGAAGTAGGAAAGCTAGTCGAGTGAGTTCGACTTTGAGATACCCGCTACCCATTTTGTATTAATGCTTATTTTAAATAATACCAAAATAATACACCACAAGAATACTGAAACTGTACCAAATTTTATATTTGGTGAAAAATATACTAAATTTTCAGGTATATTGATTATTCTTTAAACATATTACATGTTAATATAATATTATGTATTAAGCGTCTTCAAAGGGCAATTTATATTACATTTATAGGTATGTAATATAAATTGCCTTTTGAAGATGCTTAATATATAATATTATACCAACATGTAATATATTCAAAGAGTAATCAATATACCACAAATATTAATCAATTTATCCATGTGAATAATGAATATTTCGTATAAAATAGTTTATTGATTCAGAAACGAAAAAAGTGAATAAAGCTTTTTACTTCGAATCATGCAAATTTCATATTGACATTCATAATCTTTAATGACAATTAAGAAAATTAAATCATTTATTTGGATAAAGAAAACAAAAAATAGATAAAATAAAATACAATTCGCAGGGTAGACAAAATTGCATTTGCTTTGAAGCTAAGTCGTCTTTGTGCTTTGTGCCTCACTCACACACGCACACCTAAATTTCATAATGAAATTTCAGATGCACTCTAGTATGTGTGTTATGTGATTATCGTTCGTTGCAGCATTTACAAAAGAGATTTTGTGCACTTTTCTCCCTTCGCTCTCCCTCTCTTCGAATACATAAATTATAACATGGATAAGCTCGCTCTATAAATGCAATTTCAATTTTTCGCTTTTGATACTACATTTTGTGTTTTCACTTTTTTCGAGTTGTTGAAAAGTCTCTCAAGAGATTGATACGCAGCCACAGTTGGGGCATTAATCAGGGCTTACTATTTTGTTATTTTTGTGCTATTTTTAATCCAGGTAACGCTGGAGAACTTTTTGGAGGAGTCAGCTGCTGCTGCTGCTGCTTCTTGGTCATAATTTAGTTTAGAATGAGAATTGTTTTTCCCCTCACACACACACACACACACACACACATATGTACGCATGTAGTTTTCCACGCACACTTTGGGAACTCGAGACATTTTAATCGACCGCCATCAACAGTTTCCCACTGTGGTTCAACTTTGCGGTTATTTAGCAGGAGTTGATGTGGGGACGGAGATTTGGGAGTGTGTTCAGCGAGGCGCGTTGATAAATACGAGAGCATCCTGATTCGGCGGCATGCTTTTCTCCTTTCACAGCGCTCGCCTTTCTTTCTATTCTAGTTTATACCCGCTATCCTTAATGTTGAAGGGTATTATAACTTTATGAAGGCAGAAAATGTATTAAACAGTCAGAAGGAGGTATCTCTGACCCCGTAAAGTATATATGTTCTTGATCAGCGTCAACAACCGAGACGATATAGCCATGTCCGTCTGTCCATATGAACACTTACAACTCACAGACTAAGAGGTAGAGTTTAAGAGATACATACTTCTTGATGGTTATTTAGCCTACAGAAATTCGATCTTAATTGCTTTGCCTGACTATCTGGTATATTTCGAATGCAGTAATATGTCAATATACCAAATATGTCATTCGGTATGTCATATAGTATGTTATACCTCGATTGTATATTTCGAATGTAATACTTTATCGATATACCAAATATGTCATTCGGTATATTTTAGTATATTTGCAGTATATTAATTTCGTATGTTTGAAAAACAATACCGCACTTAAAGTCGATCACAGTCGACAATAATTTCTACATCGATATACCAAATATACTATCCGGTATTATTTTTCAGTATTTTTATACCCGCTACCCATAGGGTAGACGGGTATTATAACTTTGTGCCGGCAGGAAATGTATGTAATAGGTAGAAGGAGGCATCTCCGACCCTATAAAGTATATATATTCTTGATTAGCGTCAACAGCCGAGACGATATAGCCATGTCCGTCTGTCCGTCTGTGTGTCTGTCCGTCTGTCCGTATGAAACACTGGATCATAGAGACTATAAGAGATAGAGCTATAATTTTTTTTCGACAGCATTTGTTATGTTTGCACGCAGATCAAGTTTGTTTCAAATTTTTGCCACGCTAGAGTTCCGAGTTGCCAAAAAGCTAGAGTTCCGAATTTTGGTATATACAATAATAATTATAGTATTTATGACTTCTGAAATTTTGGTTGCGATCAGATAAAAATTGTCGAAGTTATTAAAGAAATACTTTTGTATGGGCAAAAACGCCTACTTACTAGGGGTCTGAGTTGCTTTGGCTGACAATCTGGTATATTGTGCCGTCTATGGTATATTTTGGATACGGTACTATGTCGATATACCAAATATGCCATTCGGTATATTTTTAGTATTTTTGCACTATATTTGGTATATTTTGAGAAAATACCGCAAAATATATTTCTTTTATTCAAAATGGGTAGCGGGTATCTCACAGTCGAGTACACTCGACTGTAGCTTTCTTACTTGTTTCGGTATATTTTAGGAATAATACCGCACTATTTTCCTTATATTCCAAATGTATAGTGGGCATATACCAAATACAACTTTTAGTATATTTTTGCAGTATATTAATATGGTATATTTTAAAATGAATACCACAATTTAGTTTGCCTTTATTAAAAATGGGTAGCGAGAATCTCACAATCGAACAGACTCAACTGAAGCCTTCTTACTTGCTTTTTTTGATTTTCTTTTTTGCTGTCTGTCGAGCCGAGTGATGCGTCACATTCTTTTAGCAAAACTGCTCGCAAACGTTTTCGGAATTAGTTTTAAAGCTGCTTTCTCCACGGTCTCGCCACCTCATGCTGCTTGCTGCTGCTAGAAGCAGCTGCTTTCTTTTCAATTTAACGCCGCTCAAAATCGATAGACATGCCAGCAACTTTGACTTTGACAAATTTCCTTGGCCTCAAACTTTTCTCTATTTTTTTTTTTTTGCATATGAGGCAGACACGCAGGCATTCAACATTGTCTTTTCATTCGCTCTTTCGTTCGCTCGCTGGCTCGGGAAGCAATGCAAAAATCAATGTGACTAATGCTTTTGGGCCCGCTACGGTTTTATCTGATCGCTTGAACGGTTGGAGCATGAAATGAAATATTGAAATACTTTACGTGAGGAGCGCTCTTGCAAGCCATAAGCAAGTGCAACATACACACAGAGACAGAGAAAGAGAAAGAGAAGAGAGAGAGGGCATGCATGTGGCAAGTTGGGCTGCAAGTGGATGAGCCAGATACAATCAGAGCTTAAAATCAAATCACTGTCAAAGGCTAATTCAGCATGCAACGCAAACAAGCTGTCAGCTTTCTCTCTCTCTCGCTCTGTGTGTGTGTGTGTGTATGTGTGTGTGTGCGGCAAAGGTGTGTGCCCATCAACTCAGTTGCAACATCAACATCAAGTGTAACAACTGCAACTGCAAATGCAGCTCAATTTGATTTGATTTCAACTTGCAGTTGCCAATTGCAGCTGTGTGTGTATGTGTGTGTGTGTTGCTCTCGATATCGCCAAAGCATCACACAATTGTGTGGCAGGCACATTCTCCATTCTCCTTTCTCAATGCGCAAAGCCTTTTTGGCCATGTTGCACTTGCATTTATTGTGCCGCATTTGATGTGGCAACTGACTGACTACTAACTGCGCCTTTTTACCGCACTTTCAGCTCTCTCTTTCCATCTTTCTCTCTCTCTGTCTTTCTCCGTGCGCTTGCCACAATAACAAAACACTTTGATTTATTAGCACAATCTTTGGCGCGGCAAAAGAAGCAATCAAATACACGCGAAAACTAAACCGCAGCCAGTCTGGTGCCGCACAGTGGTGCCAAAAAAAAACATGACACACTCACACAAATTAATTACAAATGTCACTGCAACACAAATATGTTTTGCATTTCCTAAGTTTCTTGCATGAATTAGCTAAAAATGAATAAAAAACTAAAGCCAATAAATTGGTATACAAAATGAAGGTCTTCTATTCAATGCTTTTTTATACAAATAGAATATATATTTTATGAATAATTTGATTGAAATTAAATGAACTTTAAGTCTGTTGTAGATTTCATATATAATATTAAAGCTAAATACGATTTAAGAGAAGCAGTGCGAAACAACCGAAATTTGTTTCGATTGAGACAATAATTTGTTCAGCAATATTATTGATTTCCGCAATTGTTTCTAGATTTTCTAAATTTTTGCTGGAAGCTTTTCTTTTTTGCTGTGGTTAACAATTTCAGTATATTTTTTGCTCTATGGTATATTGATATACCAAATGCTGTCAGGCCTTAAATGTGAGGAGCGCTCTTGGTAGCCATACCAAGAAGCAGAAAACGGTTGCTGCTGTCAGCTCTTAGTTGCTTTATTTAACAATCTGGTATATTTTGTACTATGTGGTATATTTTGAATGTCAAAGTATATCTATATACTAATTGATATCAAGCTTTAGTTGCTTTGGCTAACAATCTGGTATATTATGTATTGCATATCTTAAATGTGATAGTATACGAATATACTAAATGTAGTTTTTGGTATATTTTGTATTATATATCTTAAATGTGATAGTATACTAATATATCAAATGTAGTTTTTGGTATATTTTAGTATTATATATCTTAAATGTGCTAGTACTAATATACCAAATGTAGTTATTGGTATATTTGAGTATTTTTAGTATATTGAAAAATGAAAATGCGTTTATTGAAAATGTGTAGCGTTAATCTCTGGAAGTGAAGCAAATTTAACTGTAGCTTTCCAACTGGTTTTTATATTATACTTATCGAATACGAAAGTCTAAATAAAATTATTTTGATGTCGCTGTTTATTGATACCCAAAGTAATTCCAAATATGCTTCATCTGATAGTCTGACATTTGAAATGTGTTTGTCGAAGGTTGCCAATTAAATTGTAAAGAGATACGCTCAATAAAATGACGCTTAGAAATAGACATTGCGTTGCTTTGAAGGTAACTAATATTAGCTACAGAGTTATCTAATTAGCCTTTTCACTTAACTGTCAAAGGCCACTGTGCGTTGACAAGGGCTGCGCATGGCTAAAAGTAAGAGGTGGACGATGAGGAGGAGGAAGGGACAAAGTGGGGGTGGGTGACAGCTGAAGCTGGTCGCATCTGTGTTCGACGGGCTGCACTTAGCTGCCGGCATTTATAGTCGCTAGTCTCGCAATTGCTGTTTGGTGTGAATTTGAGTGCCACTGTCTGACTAGTAAAAGTGTTGTTCAGCTTCACTCTCTTCTCTTCTCTTTTGTTCCTCTCTGCTGTGATTGTGTTTATGCATTGCTTCATACTTGGGAGTTGATGCTACACTCAGCAATGTATGTAGTAGTTACTTTCTCTGACGATCGACAATGGTATTGCTAACGTGCTTTTGGCCGCGCTCACATACAACATTGTCGAGAGATGCGTGTGACAGGATAATAAAGGATGCCTTTGTCACACAGACTCCCAAAAACCCAGCCCAACTTAGTCCAAAGAACAAGAGCATGCGACAGCAACCACACAGAATCCATGCGCCATTCTAATTTATGGCGCTCTGCGCCAAATGCACGACATGCCAGAATTGTAAATGATTTCCAAGATGAACATAAATGCGATGCCGAGCCGAGCCGAGCTGAATCTCGAGCACACGTTGTTGCCAAGCAAATTTCACAGATTTCTCACCCAAAACCATATCAAATCTCGAATCATATTTATTATGCACTTTGGTATTAGTTCTCTCTGACTTTTGCTGACTAGAAATTCTAAGAACAATATTATGTACCAAAGGAAAAATATAGAATAATATTCACTTATTGATTTGATTTGATATTTATCTGTAATCCATTTGATGCACAGCATTTTAGATTTTTAGATGCAGATAACTGCAATAATGCAGATTTATTCTCAATTTTATTATCAATAAAGAAAAGAAAATGGAATATTTTACTTGACTAATAAAAAGTGACTAAATTTAGTATATTTGTATTTTGTAAGTCAATTGCTACGACATCTATTAAGTGTAAATACAACTAAATTTGTGTAATAATTTACCTGAAAAGATTAGGATATTTTACAGAATAACTCTATATTCAGTATAAAACACTACCACACAAAGTGTAATAATAAATAAATCACAAGATGTGGTTTTATTTTATACTGAATAACTCAATATGTTCGGTATAAAAGATTACCAAAATAATACTGAACATATTCAGTTATTCAGCATGAAATAATAGTATTTAATTAGAGTTGGAGAATTTGAAAAAATATTAAATTATAAATAATTAGTACTAACATGAGTGAAAATACTGAAATAGATTCATTATATTGACTTATTTAGTATAAAATAATACCACAACTTATGATTATTTAAGTAGTTGACAGTGACCTTCATAGAATTTTAAACATTTTTTCATATTTTAAATATGGAAAACTAAATGTTTGCTTTTGAGAATTTAAATTTTGATTACGTTGTTAATTTGGTTTAATATGTAACTATTATTGATACAGAGCTTATGTTAAAGCTATGCGATAATTATGTCAAAGTCGTTGCACAATTGTTTGCTTTAATGTTTGCCTGTCTTTCTGTCTGTCTCTCTGCATTGCATCAAATCAAAATACAAATGCAGAAGCAAATGCAAATGCAAATGATGCTTAAGCATATCAATGCTGAGTCATTAAATACAAGTTTGTCTGTTTGAAAAGGCATGAGCTAAGCTTCTTTCTCGAGTGGAGAGCTGCTAGCTTGTTAAGCAGCTTCTCAATATAATATTGGAACTGTACTAGAAACCGAAGCAGTGTCCCAATTAGTATACCCTGTAAACCAGCTGTAAATAAGCGATGGGTTATATGCGGTTAATAATAATTTTATAAACAGCTTTTGAATAGTATATTTTTTAGTTGAGAATTATTGTTATTATGGTAAGTAAATGTGGGCACAAGTAGTCGATATTATTGACCTCAGCATTTGCGTTTGCATTTGCAAAACTGACCAAAGTCGAGTAAAGATATTGATATGCCAAAAGAACGAGACTTTGATACTATTACAAGCAAAGCAGCAGATGACATCCATACCGAATCACTTCTCATTCTCTCATTGAATGCAAAGCTGAGGGGCGTGACTGCAGGTGGCCAAGGAGTGAAGCTACTTCCCCAAAAAAAAAGAGGAGTGAGAACGACAAAAAATGGGTGGGAGACAAGAGTGCCATGTAAACTCAGTGTCACGCTCGTACCGCGACAAACATGGCTGTAAAAAAGAAAAAGAAATCCCGAAAAGTGAGAGGGAGATAGAGAGAAATACGAAATGAAACTGCGATTTTTTGCTTTGTCAAAACATTCGCTTGCCTGCAAATTTGATGATGTCGCCAACGTGGCCCGCAACCAGAAAACGTAGCACAATCGGAGTTACATCTTCAGTAGCAAACACAAAAAAAAAAAAAAAAATGTACGAAAACTAAGAGAAACCGAATTGAAATCGCCAAAAAGCAATGGAAATGGAGATGGAGATGAAGATGGGAGGCACGTGAGTGCTGCTAACGCAATGCATGGGCGCTGCCAACTTGTGCAGCCAAAAACTTTAAGCGAAAATCAGAAAGAATGAAGCGTAGACAGACGGACAGACAGACAGACGGACGGACAGACAGACAGACAGAGAGAGATGCAGAAGCGGTCAAAGCGAAGTAGGGGATAAAAGTGCGACATACACACACACACACACACGACAGAATGCAAAAGGCGAAAGCAGAAGCAGCAAAAGCAACAACAACAGCAAAATGCGGCGCACGTTTGCCAAATTGAAATTTACCACGGCGAACTGCAGCCGCTGCAGTTCAAAATCATTCAGGCGAGCCGCAACAGACAGCAAAATCGGGGCGTGGCATTCAGAATTTTTGGTGGGTGGCCGGGTAAGGGTTAAAGGGGTGAAGGGGCAGCTTTACAGCTCATGGATGGGCTGGAGCTTTGCTTAGTGTCGTATTTGGCGAACAGTTTCGTTGACTTGCCCATAAACATTGATGCGCAGCAGTCGATGGTCGACACTAGCTGTCTAGTAGCTGTTGCCAAGAGCTCTCTCTATCTTTGTGTGTGTGTGTGTGTGTGTGTGTATGGAGATGGGCGAAACATGTTGCCCAAAAGCTGGGCGCACAATGGAACCACACAACGAAAATTTCAAGCCATAGACGAAAACATTAAGTGAAGCTTTAAATTAGCTTGGAGTGAGACTTTTCTGAACTATATAGATTCCTTGTATCATTCTAAAAAGCACCGGATATATGAAGTTATTACAAACAAAGGAAGCAAAACACGTTACTGATATTCATTTTTTGAATAAATACGGTCACACCGAAATTTTCTTAAATTGCGAATAATGTTGGCTCAGCTTAAAATACAAAGATTTTTATTTGAGTTTGATATAGAGATAGTAGATAGATAGTAAGTAAGAATGGTAAGGGTTTTCAGTGTGACCATGAAATATGTTTGCAACTTTTCCGTGTCAAATTTAGGCAATCAAAAGTTAAACTATACGGGCACACTGAAACTTATTAATTGCATTGCGAATAATGTTTCACTAAGCAAAAATGAATTATATATGAGTTTGATATATAGAAAGATAATAGTCAATAAGAAAATTATGTTTCCCTTAAAAATGAAATGTGCTAAATTCGTTATTTGATTGTCAATATCTGCATACAAATCAAATTCACAATATTGATTTAGTTTTATATATATATAATGAACTTACATTGCGCATCTAAACACATCGAATGCACAGACAAAAATCAAGTTAAGTTAAGTGTGACCATACAACAAAGTAAAGGATATTTTAAACTAGATAATTAGATGTGCTAATAATTATGATACATATAAAACACATTGACAACATTTTTAATAAGGAAACTTTAAAATGCCTTATCGAGTATTTTATTTTCTCGCTTTTCAATATTGAAATCGTTAAATGTTTGCCGATGTTTGTGACACTGTGCAGCTGTTTGTTTGGTTCAATGCTCTCGGCGAGTCTTGAGCATTGAACTCAATGCGCTGGTCGCTGCTCGAAGTGCGGCCAAAGTGGTTTTCATAGCCATATTCATACCTGTAGAGAGAGAGATAGTGATAGAGAGAGGGAGATGAAGAAAGAGAGAGAGAGAGGAAGAGAGAGAGAGCGATGTAATGAAAGCCATTACTCAGTTTGTGTGCTTGCATAATGAAGCATTTGTTTTGGCAAATTAGCAATATTTTGCCACGCAACAAACTATATCGCAGTTGCTGCAACATGAGGCAAGAGATGTGTGTGTGGCAAGCGGTAATTAAAACCCATTTTTACCGCGAGGCTGGACGGTGGCAAGTGTCACAAGCTCAACAGCGCATCACAAGCGGAGCCAAGGGAATACTTGAACGTTGAACGTTGAACGTGCTGACAGGCAGCAGCAACAAAAAACAGCTGAAGTAGAAGTTGCTCGCTTGCTTGCTTGCAACAGGATGCCGAAAGAAGAGACAGAAAACAGGCAGCAGGCGGAAGGAGGAAGTGGAGGAAGTGGAGGAAGTGGAGGAGGAGAAGGAGAAGGCAACACGACGCAGCGAGAACATTGTTGAACGGCAACCAGAGGCGCTTGTCAAGTAATTTGTCATACTTAATTGCAACACGCCATGAAGTTGCGTTTGCCAATGTTGCTCCAGCTGCCGCTGTCAGCAACAGTTGCAACACACCAGCAACACGAGCAACAGCAACTGCAACAGCGTTGTGGGTGTTGCTCGCCTGCTAAGCTGCATTAATTGGGTGGAGCATTAAGCACTTGAGAGCTGCCTCGTGCCTCTCCTGTTTCAGTTGCTGATTTTCTGCTGTCAACAACAGCAACGGCAACAGCAAACAACAAACAACAAATAGAAAATAGCAAATAGCGCGTAATTTGCATTAGCTTTTGCCTGCTGCAACATTGCGTATGCGTAATGTTGCGAAATTGGCAACTGCAACTGCAACTGCCGCATAAATCAGTCACAACAACACCAACAACAACACCAACAACAGCAACAGCAATAGCAACAAAAATGCAAGTTAAAAATGCAATTTTAATGCAAACAAATTGCTTGAAAAACAAGAGCAGCAGCTGCAGCTGCGAAACTCTCGAAAATTCGCACTTGAAAATGTTCATAAATTTATGCATTTAAATCAATTTTTGGTCAAAGCAAAACTCTCCCATTCGAATTTCGAATTTCTGTCGACTGACAAAACAATATCGATTTATTTGGTTTTCTCACTCTCCTTCTCTCTCTCTCTCTCTCTCTTTGCTAATTTGTTCAATTAATTGAATTTATTTTTCGGCAATTATTTTTATTCGCATTTGAATTATTGCTCTGCCATTGTTTCGTTATTTAGTTTAGTCTCTCGAATGCGAGACATCTCTCTCAGCCATATTAAGTGAAATATATCTACACTATTTTTCTCGACGTTAATTAGTTTAACGCAAGTTGATTTATCTGTGTTAACATGAAATATTTTACGACAGTCAAGGCAAATATTGAATTTTATGGTATATTTATAATGTAGTACTATGACATTTATAATAATTTGGTATTTTTAGGAAGAATACTTATGTACCCTATGGTATATTTTGAATGTAGAACTCTATATCAATATACCAATTATAACATTTGATATATTTTAGTATTTCTGCAGTATATATATTTATTTGGAACTTATTTGGTTTATTAAAATACTGTTTATCTTTGGTATACTTTGAATGAAGCACTACCAAATATAGTATTTGGTATATTTGAGTATTTGTGTGGTATATAATTTTAGTATATTTTAAGAATAACACCGCACTGTTTTACTTTTATCCAAAACAGGAAGCAAGGATATACCAAATATAGTATTCAGTATATTTTTAGTATTTTCAGTATATTATTTGGTATATTTAAAGAATAACTGCAATGTATTCAAAATGGATAGCGGGCATGTACCAAATATGATATTCAGTATATTTTTAGCATTTTTGCAGTATATTATTTGATATATTTTAAGAATAATACTGTAATGTATTACCTTATACAAAATGGGCAGCGGATATCTTAACGGAAGTCAAAACAAGAATTGTATAAAATGAAATACATATTGGAAAATATTAGATTGGCTTTGCAGGCAATAAAGAGCAAAGAGAGAAATGAAGTTAGTACGCATGGAATGATATATTTATATGCATCATGGACATAAGTGGAGCTGCAGCTGCACAAGCAGCAGCTGCGAGTGGCAAGTCAAATGTTGCAAGCACTGCACTTTTTGGTATGGAAATGTAGAATGCAGAATGGAAAATGGAAAATGGTTATTGTTCCAAATTTGTTGCAATGCGATTTTATCGAAGGGAGTAAGCAAAAAAGAGAGAGAGAAAAAAAGATATATTTGCCACATGCAGCACACGCAACAACTGGAGAAGGCAGCAGCAACAGTTAAACACACACACACAAACATACACACAGACAGTTACAGTTACAGTTACCTGTGGAGAAGTAACAGTTGTACATAAAATGACAAAAGAGGACAGAGAAAGGGAGCGGGAGCGAAAGCTCAGACTCAGGACATATCGCAATCACATTGAGAGCGATTCATGAATATTTATGCCTAAAATCAAATTGAGGCAACCAGTGTATGTGTGTGTGTGTGTGTGTGAGGTAGCAACAGTGGAGTTCGGGTAGCGTAAAATTAGCATGCATATTGAAGGCGGTCAGCGTTTGGCACCTGGCACAGAAGTCTCAACTGCTCCTGACTGTGGGATGCGGATATAAATGTGAATGCCAACGTGAATGCGAATGCGAGTGTGGCAGTGTGAGTGTGAGTGTGTTGGAGTGTGAGTGTAGAAGGTGGCAAGGGCCAGAGGACAACTGTGGATGCCAGGCCGAACTCGGGGGCATGCCACTAAATGTGTAAGCTCGCAAAAAATGCTCTCGTGCATGTCCAAAGATAAAAACAGGGTTGACAAAAGCAACACAAAACATAACAAAGCAAAACAACAAAAAATGAAATATAAAATCCGCCTGGAATTCATACAATAAAAAAAGCCAAAGAGAGAGAGAGAGAGAGAGAGACAGAAGAATACGTATACGTAACGTTGCACGTAAAAGTAGTTTGTATGTGTGTGTGTAAAATTCATAAAACTGAAAGAAACACACAGAAAATATGCAGAAATACTTGAGGCAACACAGCAATAGCCGGGATTACTTTCAAGTATGTCCAGCCCCAAAAAAGAGGAACAGAAAAAAAGTTGAAGGGACAACAACAACAACAACAATAACAACAACAAATAGACAAACTACATGCAACAACAACAGTAACAAGAGCGAAGAGAACTACAGCCAAAAATGAATTGAAACGTGCCACACAAAAGTTGTTTTATGCATAACTAAAATGTGACGAACATCCGACTAAATCTGTATGAATGAATGACCTTCCTCTCCTCTTCTCCCCTCTCCATCACTCCTCATTCCATTCCATTGCCTTTTTTTTTGGGAGCCAGCTGTTGTGCCTGAGCTTCGCAACTAATGAAGTGTGGGTCAAGCTTATGCAAAATGCCACCCGGCATCAGCAAAATAAAACAATTGGATATCCAGGAACAACAATAACAACAACAACAACAAGAGAGCCAGAAGGGTTAAACAACATCCACAACTAAAATACAAACTGCATACGAAATGTTGCAAGAATGTTTTCTTCGAGAAGAAGACTAAATAGTTGCTCTAACTTTGATAGCTCAGTAATTTATGCAACCAACAAGGACCAAATACAAAAAAGATTTCTATTGCATTAAATTACACTTCTTAATATTTTGAGGGCTTCAACACAGAATTTGTGATGACTTTTCTTTTTGAAAATGCTGAAGAATCAAATAACATACATCAAAATTTAATTGAATAAAAACTAAATTTAATGTATTGTCGCTTTTTTTATTACCAATATTTTACGTATGTGTTTAATTTGTATGCTTTATTTAAATTATTTAATAATTCATGTTTTTTGATTCAAGTAAAAGTAAATTGTGTTTATTATGTTATCATTTAAATAAATTATATACATTTTTTTTTTAACTTTTTTATTAAGTTTTTATTTATTTCATTTAATAATTTATCATCTACTTTATGTTTATGTGATTTAATTGATTTTTGTCACCAAGTCTTAATATTATATTTATTTATTGTAACTTCAGCCTTGGCCTTCGACATCTGTTGAATTTGTATTTAATTTAGCGTCAATTTGTCTGCTTAGCATATGAAGCAGCAAATTGTTTCATACGCCCATATATTTCAAATATGCCTCACTCATCGTATTTACTCATGAACTTATCTGTTAAATTGCTTCCACTTATTTGCCTCATGCAAAAAAAAAAAAATAAGTAAGAAAGCTAGTAGGAAAGAAAGTCAACCACACTCGACTGTAAGATACTCCGAATTCATTTTAAATAAGAGGAAATCCGTGTTGTATTATTCTTAGAATATACTAAGAAATACTTAAATATACTGAAAGATATATCTGGTATAACGATATACTATTTGGATTACTCTTACAATATTTGAAATTTATATACTGGAAACTACTAAAATATACTGAAAACTATATTTGGTATTTACGATTTGGATTGCTCTTACAATATATCATATTAATATACCGGGAAATACAAAAATATACCGAAAGCTATATCTGGTTTATCGATTAATATACCAAAATTACTGAGATATACTGAAAGCTATATTTGGTATATACGATTCGGATTACTCTTACAATATACCAAATTGATATTCCGGAAATACTAAAATATACCGAAAGATATATGTGGTATATCGTTTAATATACCAAAATTCAATTCGGATTACTCAATATACCAAATTAATATTCCGGAAATACTAAAATATACCGAAAGATATATTTGGTATATCGATATACTATCACAATTATAATATACCATAAAGCGCAACCAAACGGCCAGTCTATATTGATCAAGATCAAGAATATATATGCATGAACTTTATTGGTTCGGAGCCGCCTCCCTTAGACTGTCACACAGTTATTTGACACAATGTTATAATACCCTTCTACCCTAAGGGAAAGCCCGGGTATCGAAATGTATAATACTCACTTTTCCAGCTCATTGAGAAAACAGTCGCTGGCATCGTGCACATTGTTGTTGTTACTTAAAAAGCCGAGACAGACTTAACTGTCGATAAGCTATACTATATTGATACTGTATTTATCGTCTACTAATATTTCGCTGTCGTTGCCATTGTAGTTGTAGAAGTTCATCAATCTGAGGCATAAAAGCAATTCAGTCGCGAGTTTTTCCACCTTTCTACTTCCCACTTTCAACGTTGTTTTCTTTTTGGCATTGCAATCCACGTTGCGTTTGCTGCTGTCGTACATCAATCTAATTGTCGTTCGCTTTGCGATGCATACATATATCGTACATAAAAATATAGCCAAAAATTTGCTTGCCAGTCAACTTTGAGCGATTGTCAATGGCAATTGTTGAGGGCAAGGAAACAACTCGCGGCTGCTGTTGCTGCTGTGTTGCACTTTATTTGTCGTTCCACTTACCGCAGTTGACTTTGATTTGTGCGCGCATTCGGGCAAACAGTTGAGAGCAGAACTTGCAACTTGCATCCCGTTTATTCTCCAGCAAAATGCAATCAAATAAACAAATTGCCAGTCGTCAGCATCAGCTTCAGCATCAAAGTGAGCTTCACATGCGATTCACATTCCACGATTCATGATTCTCGACTCGACATTAACTCGCTCTCAAAGTCTCGTTTAATTTGTTGCCACGCTGCGTATGCGTAATAAACATTTATTAAGCATACGACGCGTCTACCGACACGCTACTACTTCTTCTTCTTCTTCGTAGTCTGCTCACACACACACACGCAGTGCGATAATTTTCAATTATCATTACACAATTACTGGCAAGTTAAGGGGCGAATTATTTTCAAATAAAATTACAGCGTTATGGGAGCAAAATTGAAAAGCTTAATTATAATTAATTGGTAATTAAAAAGTGCGCAACTTAATTGGCAATCACAAAGCAATGTCATTACGATGCTTTGCAATCACTTTGCAAAAATACCTATACGATCTCTCGCTCTGACTCTGATGAAAGGGCTTCTTAAATGCGTCCCATTAATTAGCTAATTAATTAAGTTGTATTTGCTGCCGTTCAACTACTTAATTGACAATTTAGATATACGAATTATAATGGTAATCAGAACAGATTGTGAGAAACACATTTTAGAATTGAAAGTGTTTTAATATTTAAGCAAATTCCCATAAAATGAACAACTCAAAATAAACCTTTATGGTATATTAAACCTTTATATTATATTATATATTATATCAATTTAGCTTCAGTATATTTTGAGTATATTTTTGGTATATTAATTTAGTATATTTTAAGAATAATACCGCATTTTGGATGTTATACTATATATTTTAAATACTTTTGTGGTATATTAATTTGGTATATTTGAAAATTAATACCAGATTTTGAATTTTGTGCTATATCATTAAAAAATAAATTTTTTGGTAAATTTTTAGTATTTTTCAGTATTTTACTATTTGTTAATCTAGTGTATTGATATACCTTTGATATATTTTTAGTATATTTGTGGTATATTTTAAGAATAATCGGTATTTTGAATGTGGTACCATATTAATATACCAAATATATCATATAGTACATTTTAAGTATTTTTGTCGTATATTAATTTGGTATCTTTCTTACTTGTTAAGAGTTATGTTACATTGATGTGTATTAAGTGTGACTGAAGTTGCCAATATTTTGTAAGAATTACTTTTTATAGCAACAGAGTATAGAATAGACTTCTGAGAGAAATTGTAGATATGTCAGTATTTAATAGTTATAGATATTCGACAGATATATTTAAATTCCAAAATTAATTAAAGTGCTAATCAATAGCTATAATATTTATCTGTACTCAAAATACAAAATGTTTTGGTATATGTTTTGTTTCAGTTCAGATAAGAGAATTACCCATAAAAGTATATTGATTAACCATATATATTTTGTATATAATGTTAAGCAAGTAAATGTGCACTCACCTGGCAGCATGATTAGCATAAGGAATCCGAGGGCAAAGGTCAGCCGCCAGCAGCTGAAGCCGCTACAACAGCAGCTGCTGCCCGTTGTCGATGTGTGTGTCTTCTGTGTTGAACTCATTCTCATTTTGTTGTTTCTTTCTTCTCTTTCTCTATT
This sequence comes from Drosophila pallidifrons, assembly GCA_023558445.1. NCBI lineage: Eukaryota > Metazoa > Arthropoda > Insecta > Diptera > Drosophilidae > Drosophila > Drosophila pallidifrons. Next base: position 23,014,736 of record CM042351.1, on the reverse strand, counting down.
TGTCTTTTGGTTTTCCACTCACTCTCTCTCGTTCTCTCTCTAACACTTTGTTTGTGGCAACTTCTGTGCTGTTTGTTGTTCCGCTTTTGGGTGGCAAATTCAATCCATGCAGTCAGCAGCTCGATCGATGGCCATTTAATTGTTGTTGTCAGCTCTCAAAATCTTTTTGCAGCCTCAACCTCAACCTCAACCTGTGGCATGCGGCATGCGGCGGCCAACCTTCCGTCTCTCTGGCACTTTAGCTAGACATATGGCGCATCGATCAGACGGTCGACGAAGGGCGCAATCGATAATCAGCAGCCAAAGGAGGAAAAAAAAGAACAACACTCGAGACGGAGATACGCTTGTTGGCAGCAGTTGAGGATGACCAACAACAGCGAAACGTATGAAAACAATTTTCTACGGCAATTGTTTTCGGTTTTTTTGCCTCGGTTTTTCCTCCCTTTTGGTTGGTTGTTTTTTTTTCTTGTGTGTTGGCTTTTTTATGAAAGTCTGCTGACGCTTGCTAATGCCACTTCTGCGCTTGATGGGACGGTTCTGGTTGTTGCGCTGCTTTTATTATTGTGTTGTTGTCCTTATCAGTGCCACCTTCTCTTTGTTCTCTCTCTCTCTCTGTCGCTCTCTTGGCGGAAACTTTTACTTTTGGCTTGCCGCAAAATTTTTTGGCTCTGCCATTTATCAACAAAAATAAAGCAGAGACGAGTAAAAATTCGAGAATTTCTTTTTTTTTGGCGGGCGGAAATCGAGAGAGAATCGTGTGTGTGTGTGTGTGTGTTCGAGTGTGTGTGTGTGTGTAAGGAGAAAATATCTATGGAATCGTCTTAGCGGCAAGAAGGTGTTTGCATGCAACACATTTGTGGCATCTCCTCTGGTCGGTCGTTGACCTTGACGTTTTTACAAGCTTGTCTGTCTGTCTGTCCACGATTTTCGTTTGCTTTTTGATCGGTTATCGGGTATCGGTTATCGGGCCACTCGATGATTGATTGCACTTCAATAGCTGCGAGTTGTTGCGAGTTGTTGTTGTTGTTGTTGCATGCATCAACACACATATATATTATGCATGAGACGCTCTGCTTTGTTTTGTTCTTGTTCTTGTTTTTGTTTTTGGTCTTTCGCTGCCTTTTTCTATCACTTTTTTTGGTTGTCGTCGAGAGCTGCTGCGCTTCCGTTTTATTTATTTATTTATGTGTTTGTCTGTTTTTTTTTTTCCTTGTTTTTTTTTTTTGTTCTTTGTCGTCGTCTGCTTTGGCAAGTTTTGATTACTTTTTGTTGTTACTACTTCGATTTCGTATTTCGATTTTGTTGGCAAATATTGTCGGTTTTGTTTTCGAACTCCTTCTCTGTCTGCATTTAAAATTCAATTTGAAAATAGAATTTGATTTAGAAATATCTTTCTTATTGCACTTCCTTCATTCTTTCCCTCTCTTTCTCTTTATTTTTGATATAAATATATATGCATGTAAAATTATTGCTAGCACATTGATTTATTGATGGGAGCCACTCGAGTTGTGTGTGCACTTCGTTTCGCATTCAAAATTCATTCAATTTAGCCACTGCTCCAAAACTTCAGGTTATGCTGCAAAAGACAAAGAGAGAGAGAGAGAGAGAGAAATTATAGAGAAATTGATAAATACTCAAATTTGGTTAGAAAATGTGTTGAAAATATGACTGAAATACATAAATTTATAATTTCCGAAAATTAGAGCAAACAATTAAATAGATCAAGTTAATGTTGGGGTTAAAAATACTTAGAAAAGATTTATTACTGTTTGGGTACAAAAGGGGATTATAGCTTTTTGGTATATTTTGGTATATTGTGGTATGTATCTAGTATATTAGGTGTATTTACAGTATATTTTAAATGTATTATTATATCAATATATAGTACCAAATATATGCTTTGGTATATTTTATAGTATTTTCGAGGTAGTATATTAATTCAGTAAATTTTAAGAAAATACCGCAGCGTTAGTTTGAGTATAATATAAATTGTTGCACTATATCAATATACCAAATATAGTAGTATTTTTGCGGTATATTAATTTAGTATATTTTAAGAAAAATACTGCAGCGTTAGTTTTAGTATAATATAGAATGTTGAACTATTTCCATATACCAAATATAACCTTGGGTATATATTTAGTATTTTTGCGGTATATTAATTTTATTTTTATTTTATTTCATTTTATTCGAAATGGGTAGCAGGTATTTCACAGTCGAGCACACTGTAGCTTTTTTATTTGATTTCATCTCATATAAAAGATAAACTAATCTCTAAACCTCTTCAAGCACTTCACTTCAATAATAGAATATTGAAATACAATTGCAAATGCGCTGTTAAAAGAAAGTCACCAAACATAAATCAGAGAGCTCTTAGCATATTGTCACAACTACTGATTCCAACCAACAACGAATAACACGCTCAGTTACAAACTTTGCATACATTCATTTTTAAATAGTGGCCCATAAAATGTGTGTGCTGCGTCCTTTTTTGAGCCCCACATCCTGTTCCCGGACTAGCAGCACTGTATTTATTATGCCCTGAGGCCCTCGAAAGAAAAAAATGCCATCAAGAGGATACAATAATAGCTTTATGGAACTTTGCCTGCTCTTTGCTTGGCTTTGCTCTCTTCTAATCAATATCAATTATAGCGTCGACAGGCGACACTAGCTTTATTTTTTTTTTTTTCGTTGTGCTTAGACAATGTTACTCTAAATTGTGTATCTTATATGGAAATTTTGTATAGCAATGATATTTTACTTGCTAGAGCTCTGCAATTTGGTAATTAGATTAGAATCGCATTTAGCTGGTGATTCTAAAAATTTCAAAACGATCGACTTGATTATTAAGCATATTATTAATTACAATATAACAAAACTTATTTCTCTTACGATACTGAAAATTTCAGAACAATCGCTTTGTAAAAAGCCAAGTTATTTGAGTTGCTGCAAAGAAAATAATTTTATGAAAATATACCATTTTTTTGTTTTTCGTAATTTTATAAGAAAGTTGTTTGCCAGTGCAAATTATGATCATCTAGGTAAATTCGATTACCAAGTTATTTCTCAGGGTATTCCGAAAATCTTTTTGGTTTTAGAATACTTAAATTTAGTAATGTCTATTGTAAAGTTAGTGTTCTTACGATACTAAACGAAATTCATAACCATTTTTTTATGAATAAACAATTTTCTGGCTATTAAAAAATAACAATTTTTCCAACAATTTCAACAGAACATAATTATGTTTTCTTTCTGTTTCTGTATTTTCATTCTGTTTTTTTTTTTTTTTTGTTTCTTTTTTCTGATTTTCTGTTTTCCTTCTGTTAATTTAAGCACTGTCTTCAGATAAACACACAAATTTCTGAACAAAAAGCAAACTTATTACTCTCAAGATACTGAAAATTTCAGAACAATCGCTTAATAAAAAGCAAATGTATTTGAGATGCTACAAAGAAAATATTTATAAATAGAAATATTGAATTACAGGGCATCTGTCTAGTCAGTATTTACTCTCTTAAAAGGTTTGTTGTTTTTGTTTTTTGTTTTAAAACACTTTTTATTGGTATTTGAAATTGCTCTCTCATTTTGGCATTAAAATTGCAGCAAATACTTTGAATAAATGCGGCAACCGCATGACAAATGTCTTGCATTAAATATAAAATATGTCCCAACGGACTGAGCCCAGCTCACTGTGCAGCATGCGAAAAGCCAGAGCCAGACCGTTGCGTTGTCCTCTTCTCCACTTCTCCAGGCCGTATTCAGTTCACAGTTGAGTTCAGTTTGCAGTTGCAGAGCTCTGCGCATCGTTCTATGACCCACAAAATGAATAAATATATACGCACACAGACAGACAGACAGAGAGAGAGAGAGAGAGAGAGAGAGAGAGAGAGAGAGGGAAAACATTGTAGGATCGTAGGCAAAAACTAACATTCAGATAGACGTTAACATGAAAGGGTCTGTGGCTATTTGGCAAGCAACCAATTTTCTCTCATATGCTCTGCGCTCTTCGCTTTCCCATTGCAAAATCGGCAAATCACAAAATCAGACAACACACACACACACAAAAGGCAAAAGGCACCATTTTCATTGGGCATTTGCCAATGGCATTTTGCAAAATGAACGTTTAATGAGCGGGCCAACGGCTATCAAAACTAATCGATCAATACTATACATCTACAATCTGGACTGTTATCGATTATCAAGCAGTGGCAAAAACAAAATTCTTGATAGGCAGAAGCGATGTCAATAAACTTAACGGTAGAAAGCTCTTAACACAATCATAAAATATTTCATGACAGCACTGAGATAAGCTTAACGATGTCAATTATAGTTTATTGCTCTTGGACACTTGAATAGATTTAATGCCATATTTTGCAACACTGCAAAAAGTGTACAAATAAAAGTAGAGCTCTATAAATGTGGGAATTGAAATTCAAATTTATATATCATAAAAAAAGTGCAAAAAAAGATAATATTATTATCTTGAGCAGAACAAGTAAGTCAATCTATTCTTTTGCGATATTTTGCAACACTGCAAAAAGAATAAAAATAAAAGTAGAGCTCTATAAATGTGGGAATTGAAATTGAAATTTATTTACCACCAAAAGAGTGAAAGAAAAGAATATATTATAGTTTTAAGCAGAAGAAATAAGCCAAGCTATTCGTTTGCGGTATTTTGCAACACTTCAAAAAGTGTTGCAATGAAAGTAGCGCTCTAAAAATGTGAGAAATGAAATTGAAATTTATATATAATCAAAAATGTGAAAAAAAACTAAATTATTATCTTGAGCAGCAGAAGTACGTCAAGCTATTATTTTGCAGTATTTTGCAACACTGCAAAAAGTGTTGAAATTAAAGTAGCGCCTTTAAAATGTGAGAGTTGCAGTTGAAGTTAAAAACAAGTAAGAAAGTTACGGTCGAGTGTGCTCGACTGTGAGATACCCGCTACACATTTGTGATAAATGCAAAATATTGCGGTATTATGTTCGAAATATACCGAAAATACTACAAAAAATACTAAAAATATACCGAGCGGTATATTTGATATATCGATATGGTACCACATTCAAAATGTGTCATAGACGGCACAATATACCAGATTGTCACCCAAAGCAATTAAGACCCCTAGTAAGTAGGCGTTTTCGCCCATACAAAAGTATTTATTTAATAAATTCCACAATTTTTATCTGCTCGCAATCAAATTTTCAGAAATCACAACTACTATAGTTGTTATTGTATATACCAAAATTCGCCGCTCTAGTTTTAAAATAACGCTTGCTATTCGATTTTATTGATTTGCGGGGGCGGGAGGGGGCGTGGCGAAAATCTGAAACAAACTTGATCTGCGTGCAAACATAACAAATGCTGTCGAAAAAAAATTATAGCTCTATCTCTTATAGTCTCTGAGATCCAGTGTATCATACGGACAGACGGACAGACACACAGACGGACAGACGGACATGGCTAGATCGTCTCGGCTGTTGACGCTGATCAAGAATATATATACTTTATAGGGTCGGAGATGCCTCCTTCTACCTGTTACATACATTTCCTGCCGGCACAAAGTTATAATACCCTTCTACCCTATGGGTAAAAAGTGAAAGATAGTATTATAGTATTGAGCAGAAGAACGTAGACAAACTGTTATAACGTTTAACTATTAACAACGCTTAACAGTGTTGAACATTGCTCGAAACTATGTATGCTAAAGCTTTCAGCTAATTGTATAAAAATAAAATAATTTGCCTTTAACTATTCATAATGATGTCAATTATATTTTCTTTCTTTCAGTTAACATTTTAAACGATTTAGTGTGGTGTTTTACAACACTAAGAAAAATGTAATCAACGAAAGGACAGTGTTATAAAGGTGAGTTTTTATATTGAAATGTATTTATACCAATTAAAAAGAATACACTATTTATTATGTTAAATTGTTATTGAGCAACATAATTTAACGAAGCTCTTCTTGTAAATTGAGCAACTGAGCAGTGTTGAAAAGCGCCTGAAAATATGCTAAAAAGCGCCCAACTAGTCGTGTTGTTTATGGCCAACAGATATGCATAAATTGTATTTTATTAACACATCAGTCGCATTTATTTATATGCTAAGCAACAATATGGAACCCTTTTTTTTCTTTTGGTTTTTTGGTTGGTTGTGCGAACAACATATGTCTGCCTTCAAAGTGCGGTATTTATACATATAGTATAATGTATATATAATATATATACATATACATTTATTCGACCGCAACGTAATCAGTTAAGGATAGTTGAGAAGAGAAGCCTTTTTCAAGTTTACTGACCAAATAGGTCAAAACAGAACCTATTTTTGGGGGGCACCTTTTTTTGTACCATACAATGAACTACAATAAATCAATTTACTGCCACATAATGTGAGTTTGTTTATGCCGTGACACACACACACACACACACACAAAGGAGAGAAAAGAGAGAGAGAGAGGGAAGACAACCCTCACACCTTGAGGCTGTGTATCACAAATTACATGACGCTTATCGTTAGTTTTACAAGCGTCTTCCTTCAGTAAACGCTCCCTTCCTGGCTGACTGACTGCCTGCCTGACTGACTGACTGGCTGAATGACTAACTGACGACTGGATGAGTCCTGTGGCTCAATTTATTTGACTGGGTTCGACTCGAATCGACTCTCTCTCTCTCTCTCTCTCTCTTTCTCTCGCTCTCTTGTGGAATGACACGCCATTCGTTCGTTGATTCGTATGTTCTGAGGCGCCACAGCCTCCCACGCACAACTGATTGCTGTCTCAATATTTTCGTTGTTGTCGTTGTTCCTCCTCATTTGGGTTTTTCTCTCTGGCATTATTGGCGTTTTTATACCCGCTACGCAGAGGGCTAGAAGGGTATTATAACAAATTAAAGGAGGCATCACTGAACCCAAAAAGTATATATGTTAGTATATTAATATATTCTTCTTAATAAATGAGTGTGAATATGGAAAAATTGTTATGCTATATTTTGTACAACATGGTATATTTTGAATAGTTTATCAATATACTAAATATACACTTTGGTATATATTAATTTGGTATATTGTAAAAATAATACCGCATTGTTTTGCTTTAATTTAAAATGGACAGCAATAATATATTTATATACCAAATATAGACTTTGGCATATTTTAGTATTTTTTAAGTATATTAATTGATGCATTGATTTGGTATATTTCGAATGTAATAATATACTGATACATGAAATATAGGCTTTGGTGTACTATTTTGTATTGTTTGCAGTTTATTTTGTTGATTCTAATAGAACTAAGCTTCGGTATATGTTGAATGTAATAGTATATTAATATACCAAATATCCCCCTTGTTAAATTTTAGTGTTTTTTGGAGTATTGTTAAAATAATACCGTATTCTTTTGGTGTATTTTGAATGTATTAGTTTATTAATATATCGAATATTTCACTATAACTTAGTATTTTGTGCAGTATATTAATTTGGTGCATTGTAAAAATGATACTGCATTGTTATATGATATAATTTGAATACAATATTATATTGATATACTAAATATACCCTTTGTTAGATTTTTAGTATTTTTTGGTGTAGCTTAAAAATATTACATTAAAAATATTAACAATGTCTTGGTATATTTTTAAAGTAATAGTATATTAATATACCAAATATTTCGGTATAATGTAGTATTTTTTGCAGTATAATAATTTGGTGCATTGTAAAAATGATACTGCATTTTTATATGATAAAATTTGAATGCAATACACTATTGATATACTAAATATACTCTTTGGTAGATTTTAGTAGATTGTGTATTTTAATAATACCGCAAAACGGAATGCGGGTATCTCGCAGTCTCGAGCACACTCGACTGTTGTTTGTTCGCATTGTTGCCGCCACAGACAGTTCTCGACCATTTATCATCTTTAGACGCTCGCTTAAATGCGCCTCAAAATTATGTTTCATTTCACAAAAGAACACAAAATTTAAGCGAGCCAAAAACCATCAAGTGAATAAGTTTTCTATTTACCCAAATGGCAACGCACAAACACACATACACGCAGAATTTATGTGTACTTTGATTAACTGGAAAGCGTGCTATAAATTGCCAATAAACAGCGGCTGACAGGGCGTATACGCAACAAGCGTAACACTAGATTCAAATAGTGGTACACGCTATATCAAGTATACGCAGCGTATGTTTAGATCATAAAGGAAATAAAAAAAGTGGGTAAAGTCAATAAATTGAATTCAAAGTGTTGAGCATTATGTGCACAAATTTTAGCTTGGCTTTAAGATATTTTATGCTTTTATTTAAACTTCTTTCACGTGCAATAAAATAGCAATAAAAACGAAAGAAAAGTATTGAAGCGATCGCAATGAATTGAATATTAATAAATAACATAATAATAAATATTAATCGAGTATTAGAGTATAAAAGTTTTGTTTCATTCATCATGTGAAATTTTGATTGATTCGTTTGGAATAATGTGATTAGTTTTTTTTTTTTATGCTTTGCTTTTTCGGATAGCAACAAAATGATTTTGTGTGTGTGACAAATTTGTTTGGTGGCAACAACTGTAGGTGAGAAAATGTGGAGGCAAAGAAGGAGATGAGCAAAAGAAAAAAGCATGACCCGAAACAGCGTGCGTTCAATTAAAAGAAGATGAACGAGCATTAGCACAGCACGTAAACGAAGAGGCGAGGGGCAGGCTTTGGCATCGTTTTCAATTGGGTGGCAACATGCGGAGTCCCGCGGCAATGATGCGTAAAAGACGCTGAACTGGCAGAGACAAAAAGTAGAGAGAGAGAGAGCTGACTTGGAGGCGGGTCATCGAAAGCTTCGAGCTTTTGGCTTTAATCCCCAATGCCAAAAAAAGTGCGGAATACGGCAATTATGCCGCCAGAGAACGTTCATTACGGATTACGCAGGCAGCATGCAGCATGCAGCATGCAGCATGTGGCATGTGGCAACGCTTAACTCGCTCTTGAAATGCAGTTTGCAAATAATTTTACCAACTGCAATTTCATTTCGCATTATTATGAGCGCATTTTGCGCATTTCTAATTTTTAGAAACGAAAATAGATTGCTGAAATTATACATAGTATAAAAGTCGAGAAATTAAACAAATTACATGTGAAGGGTAGCAAAAAATAGAAAAAAGATATGTGGAAAGCAAGCTAGAAATGGCTTTGCATAGTTTTTTCGTTATTTTCTTTTTTTTATTCTTTTTGGGCACTTTAGACAAAAATTTACAATTGTAATTCAAGAATGTCTGACTGCATGTGTGTGTGTGTGTGTGGGTGGCTGTCTATGTGTGTATGTGTTAGTGTGTGTGACTCTTTGTGTGTGTGTGTGTCTGTGTGTGTGTGTGTGTGTGTCTGAGTGTGAGTTGTTTAATTAAATCAGTCATGTGCGTTGCCTGTGCCACGTTTTAGCATGACAATAGAAACACGACTCTGCGCTCCGCTGCCACGCCTCCTCCCTCCCCCCAAAAAAGGCGAACAACCAAAAAAAAAAGGGGAGAACGGTCACACACACACACACACACACACATGCTCCAGCTCCTGTTTCTGTTCTTGTGTTATTCCCTGGCTGTGACTTATCATTTTTATTAAAGGACACTGAAATATTTTCACACTGAGGCAAACACAAAGGCAGAGCAGAGGCTGGTTTCCCACTCCCCTCCCCCTCCCACTCTCCTCTCCCATTCCATTTTCTAGCAAACTCTGCTCTATTCCTGGCATGTCGCTTACCTCGCTCGTCCTCCGCCCTTCTCTCTCTCTCTTCTTTTGCTGCTGCTATTGTCGAGTAGGCAAAAAACCAAACAAAATTTATATGTGCTAAATGTCCTGTACAGCTATATGTGTCTGTGTGTGTGAGTGTGTGTGTGTGTGTGTGTGTGTACTAACAGCTGAGGCTGCAGCTCTGGCTGAGCTTGAATATCTGAGAGTTTATTATCCCTCGCTTTGCCCACTCCCCCTCAACAAATACACTTCCCCTCATAAGTCCCATTTCTATAAGCTCCGCAAAATATGCTTTAGACTTGCTTCTTTAATTTGTCTGCTTTGCTTTATACAAGTTCAAGACCAACAAAGCACAAATTTATAATGCCGCACATTTTAAACAAACTGAAAATATTTCATCAAAAATCATACACATTTAAATAGTACAAATTGTGTCAGTAAATTTTAGCTGCAAGCTAATGAAATGAGAAAATAGAATTTATTATAATATTATTATACGCTGAAAAAGTGATCAATTTCTTAAAGCAAAAACATTCGTCTCAAAAATTGCGCTCTAAAAATAAGACCGCTTTTAGAACAAATTCTTAAAAATATGAGCACTAATCTGAAAAATGCAAAATTGCCAAAATAAGACCAACAATTTTAGATTTAAGTAATGAAATTCGGTAATCCTTTAAATTTCCTAGAAAGTTTTTATATTACTCAGATATCGTAGAGTACAGAATACATAGAATATAGACGGATGGTACGCTCTCCATTTGTCAATATACCAAATGAGTATACCGCAAAAAATACTAAAATATACCGAATACTACATTTGGTATTTCGATATACTATACTAAATATGTTTAATTTTGTTTTACCAAATGATACCAAATACCAAAAACACACATTAATATACCGAACACTGTATTTGGTATATTAATATACTATAACATTCAAAATATACCATAGTGTACAGACTTTGAGATACCCACTTTTGAATTTTAATAAACCAAATTAATATAGGAAAACAAGTAAGAAAGCTACAGTCGAGTGTACTCGACTGTGAGATACCCGCTACTCATTTTGAATAAAAGAAACATATTTTGCGGTATTTTCTCAAAATATACCGAATATACTGCAAAAATACTAAAAATATACCAAATGGTATATTTGGTATATCGACATAGTACCGCATTCAAAATATACCATAGACGGCACAATATATCAGATTGTCAGCCAAAGCAGCTAAGACCCCTAGTAAGTAGGCGTTTATGCCCATACAAAAGTATTTCTTTAATAACTTCGACAATTTATATCTGATCGCAACCATATTTTTAGGAATCATAACTACTATAGTAGTTATTATATATACCAAAATTCGTAACTCTAGCTTTAAAATTACGCTTGTTATTCGATTTTTTTGATTTGCGGGGGCGGAAGTGGGCGTGGCAAAAATTTGAAACAAACTTGATCTGCGTGCAAACATAACAAATGCTTGCTCTATCTCTTATAGTCTCTGAGATCCAGTGTTTCATACGGACAGACGGACAGACGGACATGGCTATATCGTCTCGGCTGTTGACGCTGATCAAGAATATATACACTGCCGCTCAACTGAATAGGTTCATCATCTCAGTGGTAGAAATTTATCTATAATTCCTAAACCAGTTTTCCGTTTTACATAATTTTTTTTTCTTATATTCTTAAATCATATTAAAATTAAAATCTGTAAAAGTTTTTTTCAAAAGATTTTATTTATTCCTTATTTATTTTTTCTTCTGAAAGCTTAACAAAATCAATGATTTTTTTTCGTTCATCTGAATAGGTTCAACCTAAAAAAATTCAAATTATATAAGTAACTTAAGATATTTTTATATTTTTGGCACTTGGCCTATACTTAAGTACATTTATAATGTAATTTTCAATAAGTTTAATGATGAGTGAATCTGCCGTTTTTCGATATAACTTCATATAAACGATAGGGAAGCGAGCTATACAAATTTTGCAGTATTTGCAGCGAAATTGTTGTCCAGGCCGTTTTAATTGCCGCAACTAAAGTTGTTTTGCTATCAAATTGCCTGCCTCCTTCATATATCTTGCGCGATAGCAGCCCCCATACGTTTTCCATTATATTAAGGTCAGGTGAATATGGGGGCCATTCGAGTAAGTCCAAATTTTGAGCCTTAATCCATTCTTTTACCACCCTAGCTGTAAGAATAGGAGCGTTATCTTGCTGGTAAGTCCATTTAATAACGTGAAAAATATTAGAGTAATAAGGAAAGGCTGTCTGTATTATAGATTCGTAGGTTTCTGAGCTCATTTTGGTAGTAACAAATTGCAGGTCACAAGTGCCAAGGACTGATACCGACCCCCAAACCATTACGCCTCCTTCACAGCTATGGCGACGGCTCAGGAAATGCTCTTCCTTTCGAAGATCATGATAGTAATCGTCCATCGGGGCCGTCCAAATTAAATTTTTTTTCGTCGGAAAAAAACACTTTCTGCCATTCACTCGTCCAGCTCATGTCCTTGCGCGCAAAGAGCAGTCGTGAAACTTTACGTGCATCATTTAACGGTGGTTTTTTTTAAGTTTCATTCGTTTTAGATGATCAGCCGACAAAATCACTCTTTTAACTGTTGACACACTGGCTTTAACACCGCAAATTTCTTTAATTTTGGGTGCTGAGAGACGCGAATTGGACGCATCTCGCACAATATGCCTCCTGTCTGCCGCAGAGGTGGCGTGTTTGACTCCTCCTTTCATGTTATTGCCATATTCTGATTTGTTTCTCAAAAAATTACTGACAACATTTTGGCTTCGTCCAATTTTTTTAACGATTTTGCGATGGTTCAGACCACTTTCACGATAGGCTTCAATTTGGCCTCTTTCATACTCCGATAATTGTTCTCCGCGTTCCATTTTTCAATTAATTTAAAGAAAATATATGAAATTAAAAATTTGCATCAAAAATGTGTCACTAAGCCGCCAAGTTTAATTGAAAACTAAAAATCTTTCAGCTGAACCTATTCAGTTGAACCAAAAAATTGCACAGAAATTAGCGAAAGAAATAGCAAAACAGAAAATGCAAAGTAATGGTACATCACAAACGGTTTTTTACTAGCACACACTGATTGACACAAATATAATGATGAAATGTATTTAAAAAACATGCGTACGATCAATATGTGATGAAGAAATCATGAAAATGCAAGCGGTTTTATGTGAACCTATTCAGTTGAGCGGCAGTGTATATTTTATAGGGTCGGAGATGCCTCCTTCTACCTGTTACATACATTTCCTGCCGGCACAAAGTTATAATACCCTTCTACCCTGGGTAGCGGGTATAAATACTAAAATACTATATACCGAAGACTATATTTGGTATATGGATTTATGATATAGTGATGCAAAATATTCTGTAGAGGACAGACAGACATGGTCATGGCAAAATTTTCGCGACTATTATGAAATTGTGACTTTCATGGAATTTCAAACACTTTTCAGTCTTTTTCTTTCGGTAAAAAAAAGAAGCCGAAACAATTTGTTAGTTTTCAACAAGATTGTGAGTTATTTTTAAGCAAAGATCATGAAAAAGTTGCTTTAGCTTTAGTTTGCACAAATATTTTGCTGCAAAGTTTGTCGGTAAAATAACATAGAACACACGAATATACATATATAGAAATATATACATATGTATTTGGGTTTATCGAGTACTATTTTTTAGGGAGGAATGAGCTCGACTTTGGCTCGACTCGAATAAGGCCCCGGTATAATGGCCATTATGTGAGCAGCTCTGCTGACTAAACTTAATTGAAATGCTTGTGACATAAAACATTAAACATTTGTATTTGTTGTTGTTGTTGTTGTTGCATGTGTCTGTTGGAAGCATTCTAGTACATTCTTCAATGTAATTTCAGCATCATGTTGCTGTTGCTGTTGTTGCTGTTTCGCCCTGTTGAACAGCAGCAAAAGATGGAGTGAGAGAGGGAGAGGAAGAGAAGTGGGTGTGGCATAGCATAGTTTTCAGATAAATTGCATTACTTTGCATTTTTGTTTTGTGCTTTGAATGAAATAAACAAAGCGGTGACAACAGAGAGGGGACAGGGGACAACGAAAAGGAACCAGGAACGTGGCACATACGAGTGAGAGTATCCAACCTTACATAGGCGTTGGCCTCGATACTCAAATCAGCGACAAATAAAACTTTTTACAACATTCGCCAGCGCCAGAGCAAAAGAGACACAAGCAGTGGGCGAAAGGGAGAAGCTGAGGTTGAGGCTGAGGCAGAGACGGAGATGGAGATGGAGGAGCATTCAAAACATGAGACCTCTTTTGGATTAAGGAAACATTTTTGTTAGCCTTTTCCGAGGCAAGAATGCAGACGGGGAAAAAACACAAGTAAGAAAGCTGGAGTTGAGTATGCTCGACTGTGAGATACTTGCACTCAATTTTCTATGTACACTAAGATTCTATAATATAGCAAAATCTATACACACTCTCTACTTGTAAATATACCAATTTATATACGGGAAAATACTAAAATATGCCTAGAAATAACATACTCTCCTTTTCGAACATACTAAATTAGTATAAGGAAAATACTAAAAATATACTGAAATCCATATTTGGTATATCGATGCAGTATATTCGGACGATATGCTAGACGGCGATATTCTCGCTCTCAATTTGTCAATATACTAAACTAATATATAAAAATACTAAAATATACTATATGTATTTGGTATATATATGTATGTAGTAGTACATTCGAAATATACCATAGAGGACAGACGGACAATATGCTCCACTATGAGATACCCGCTCTGAATTTTCCATGTGTATCAAATTAATATATGGAAGAATACTAAAATATACCGAGGACTATATTTGGTATTTCACTCAAAATATAGCGAATAGTACATATGGACGGACATGGCTATCGTCGCTCTCTATTTGTCAATGTACCAAATTAATATACCGACAAAATACTAAATATATACCAGAGACAATATGTATATGGCATATCGGTATAGCAGTACATGATATATTTTAACAGACGGACGATATGCTCCACTGTGAGATACCCGCTCTGAATTTTCAATATGTATATACCGAATTTGATATATGGAAAAATACACAAATATACCGAAGACAATATTTGGTATGTACCAAATAGTAAATATGGACGGACATGTCTAAATCGTCGCTCTCCATTTGTCAATATACCAAATTAATATACCGAAAAAATACTAAATATATATACCAAGGACATTATTCAGTATATCGCTAAAGCAGTACATTCAAAATATACCATAGAGATCAGATGGACGCTGATCAAGAATATTAATTTATTTATTTCCCTTTGCCTCTTACGTACATTTGCCTAAGGCACAAACTTATAATACCCTTCTACCCTCAGAGTAACGGGTATCAAAATGAAAGAAGAAGGGCAGGCGGTAATCGAAATTGAAAAAAAAAAATAAAGGCAAGGAAAAAAAGAGAAATATTACAAAATGAAAATGCACAGGGCAACACAACAAGCAAAAGAAAAAAACCGAGAAAGAAATCGCAGACAGACAGCTGTAAAGAGCACACATGGAAAATAGCACACGGAAGAGGGAACATCGAGCACAGCTGTTTTGGCTGGCAAATTATATACTTCAATATATGTATGTGTGTGTGTGTGTGTTGAAATAAAATGCAAAAGAATGAAAAGCAAATTGGGTTTATTACTTCCGCACACTGGACGAAAAATGGTTTTCTAATCGAAGCAACGACTGCTATCGTTTATCGTTTATCAGCCTTGTTATCGGCAGTTTACTTCCGGGTTTGACTTCCCTTCCCTTCTCTGTTCTCTTTTGGTTTTTTTGTCATGTGTTTATGTTTATCTGTTTGCTCTGATGTATTGTTCTGTGGTCTGCCCTGCATGTCAGTCATGCACTGCTTGACGAAATGATTGATGGCTGTGTTTGCGCAGCAAACATTCCTCTCCTCTCTTTCTCTCTCTCTCCCTCCCTCTTACTCTTTGTCACTCGCTGCCAGCGACAGCTGCGACCGCAACTGACTTATCAAAGCGAACAGCAGCAACAACAACTCGACAACAACAACAACAACAACTACAAAAGTTGCACTACAAAAGCCGCCGCTAACCACAAACATTATGCATTCCAAAATTATTGCTGTCTCTTTCTATCATCCCTTCTTCTTCTTCTGTCTGTTTTGATGTCTTTTAATTCGCAAAACATCAAAAGTGAATGTAAAGAAAGTTGTAACATCGCATTGCACAAACATTGCTTTGACTAACTTTCAATTAATAGATTTTTGATGATTTGGTTAACAATTATTTCTTGACATTTTATATACTACTATACATATTGTATATAAGTCATGAAATAATGGGATAACCCTGAAGAAGTAATCCATCAATGAAAACACTTTCAAAACAAGTAAGAAAGCTACAGTCGAGTGCAGTCGACTGTGAGATACCCGCTACCCATTTTGAATAAAATTAATATGTTTTGCGGTATTATTCTCAAAATATACCGAATATACTGCAAAAATATTAAAAATATACCAAATAGTATATTTGGTATATCGATATAGTACCGCATTCAAAATATACCATAGACGACACAATATACCAGATTATCAGCCAAAGCAACTAACCTCCTAACATAGTAAGTAGGCGTTTTTGCCCATACAAAAGTATTTCTTTAATAACTCCGACAATTTTTTTCTGATCGCAACCAAATTTTCAGGAATCATAACTACTATAGTAATTATTGTATATACCAAAATTCGCAACTCTTGCTTTAAAAGTGGAAGTGGAAGTGGGCGTGGCAAAAATTTGAAACAAACTTGATCTGCGTGCAAACATAACAAATGCTCTATCTCTTATAGTCTCTGAGATCCAGTGTATCATACGGACGGACGGACAGACGGACATGGCTAGATCATCTCGGCTGTTGACGCTGATCAAGAATATATATACTTTATGGGGTCGGAGATGCCTCCTTCTACCTGTTACATACATTTCCTGCCGGCACAAAGTTATAATACCCTTCTACCCTATGGGTAACGGGTATAAATATGTAGAATAACATTGTTGTATCAATACATATTTGTTATAGATATTATTATTATAATGTAATTTATAATTTTGTATAAATCATATTCTTATTTGTATATATTGGGAATGCTATTCAATAATTTCTAAAAGTATTGAAAGCATTTTAGCTATTATGTTTGCAATTATTTTTAGTATTCTTTTATGATTCGCTTTAATTTTACTATTATTGATATTTATGCTATTCGTTTTTTTAATATAATATTTATAGTCTACAGCTGTAAACTTTAAAATAGCAGTGTTTGGATTTGCTTGTGCGTTGTTTTTGTAAAATGGAAGAAGCAAAAAACCTCGTTAGATTTGTTCCATTTTACTATTATTTTCACATCTTTATTCAAGTGCTTAACGTTTTGACTGCTCACTGAAATAACAGTTTCTGAATTTCTTTCACAAACAGTGATCTTATATAATTGATTGTTTCAATTTTTTCTATTCCTACACTTAGTTTATATATTTATCATTATTGTGTGTTATTCTTTATCATCTCTTCCCTCATGAATTATCTCTTTCTGCAGTCGCTTCGATTTCGCTTCGCTTCGCAAAGTCGCCATTGAAAAATGTAGCGCCTAAAAGTGTGCTACGAATAAAGTGACACAATGGGAATGGAAATTCAAGTAGCAGGCAAAAACTTGTTGACTTTCGAGCGCAACAACTTATTAGGATTCCAAAAGTAGAATCAACAGAGATTTACCCAGAAAGAGAGAGAGAGAGAGATAGGGAATGGGGTTAGAGGGGAGGGGTAAGGCAATTTGTGTGTTGGCTGGGGCTTAGAAATGTAGCAATTCAAATTGGAAATTCATTCGTTGAATGAAATGTGCAGATTAACTGTAAATCGTTGCATTTATTATGTAGACAGAGACAAACAAGCTGAGATATCGCATGTGCCATATGTAGAAAACTACCAGAGAGAGAGAGAAAGCGGGAGAGAGAGAGAGAGAGAAGGAGAGGAGGGAGGAACATATCCCTGATAACCCCGAAGGTGTCTCCACTCTGACTCTCGTAGTGTGCGGGTTCACTTGGGGCCTTGGCTTGGGTCAATGGCGCAACCTTTTTGTCTCACGTAATCAGGGAACGCAATCGCGTCATGGGCTTCAGCTTCCAGCTTCAGCTTCGGCACGGTCATTGGGCTTAGATTTAACAACAACAACAGCAACAATAACGACAACATAAGCAACAGCAACAAGAGGCGGCAACAGCAGGTTTCTGATTCAGGTTTTAGGTTCGGACGATTTTGCAAATCGAATTTGTGTCACAATTTTCTCTCTTTCTTTTTTTTTATTATATTTTTGTGCTCTTTTTTTGTGACTCCCTCGCATATCAACAAAAAAAAAACACCAAAAAAAAGCGAAAAGGTAACACGAACAATGGCCGCAACGGTAAAATCTTGTGCATTGACCTTTTTCCAAGCGAATGACGAGGCCCGAGGTTAACTGAGAGGCAAAGGCGAAAGGCAAAAGGCTATTGCCTGTAATCTTTGGGCCAATATTAGGCAAGAGAATGAGAGAGAGAATCTGTGTGTGTGTGTCCCTCTCTCTCTCTCTCTCTCTCTCTCTCTCTCTCCCTGTCTGTCTGTCTGGCTGTGTGCTTTTCATTTTGGCATTCACATTTTGTTGGGTCTTTGGCTTAATTATTAACTAGTTTTGCTGCCAAACTATTAATTGCAGCTGCTCTAAACTCGACCAGAAGACCAACTACACATATAGCATATATACAGAGAGAGAAACAAATCTAGATTGAAAAAAAATATTGATTTAAGATTTTAAGAATCTTGAAATAAGATTTTTAGGGTGGCTTATGCTAAATTTAAATTTTAAGATTAAAAACATCTAATTTTTAGATTAAAAGCTTGATTTAAGAATCTTTTAATCTACGTTAAAAAGTAGATTGCAAATCTTGATTTATAATGTTTTCGATCTTAAAAAATAAACTCAAAGAAGGAATTTTTGGTTGAAAAAATTTAAAAAAAAAAAAAAATTTTTTTTCTTTAATCATCGCTTTGACATGATAGAATCTTCTTTAAGTTCTAAAAGATCTTAAGTTCAAGAATTTTGTTCTTGTTTTTTTTTTAAATGTTGGAATTCTCTTCCTAGAAAATAAGAACCTAATTTCTGGTGTTGTTACCGTTAGTAGAGATATCGCAAATCATTATGTTGTTATATGCCTTGAGATCTTGGGTTTAAACTCTAGTTGGTTCTTATATTAAAAAAGTGTTAGAATTGTAATATTAAAATAATAATAATATTAAAACTGAAGTAAGCAGCATATATGTCGAAAAAAAAATGTATAAAACAACACGGAATCTATTTTTTTTTTTTAAGATTGTTTGATCTTGTTTTAAGATTTTACTTTCTTGGCTTAATTTTAAAATTCTTCCACACTTAATTTCATAATTTCAAGATTCAACAATCTAGATTATTTATAGATTTTGGATCTTGATTTAAGAACAAACCTTCTCGGTTCCATTTTGACATACAAGCAAGATTCAAGACTTGATGCTTCATTTTAACCCCTTTTTTTTTCATTCAGTGTATACATACATATATATATTTGTATATATGTATGTTTTATTTAGCAAATGCGACACGCATGTCTATATATACATAACATATATAGAGAGAGAGAGAGAGTGACTTGTGTCGATACTCGCACATGTTGTTCGTGGCTTTGCAATCCAAACGGCAAACGGCATAAAATGTCAAGGACGTTAAAATTTACGTTTTGAGGTTGCCACGCTTCGTTTGGCACTTGGGTAACACCACCAACAACAACAACAGCAACAACAACTCGAACAACACGTCCTTATGGCCAGCATCTCTAAGCCAAAACCTTTGCGACAACCAATTCCATCTACCAACCACACACACACACACACACAGACACACACTCTCTCCCTCTCTCTCTCTTTCTGTCTCTGTCTCTCTGGCTAATAGCGCGTATGAGTAATATTCCATGTGGTCATGCCTGGGGCAACTTACGGCAATACTAACGAGTGCAGCAGCAACACGAATTTATTTATTTGCCTCCACCTGTCGCCTGCAATTGTGACTCGAACCGCAGTCACACAAACACAAACACACACACACACACACACTGCCCACACACACCCACACACACAAACATCTCTTTCGAAAAAAGAAAAACACCTACGCTTAAGAAGAAAAACTTTGTCTCCAGCTTTGCAGCACAATTTTTGCACAATTGCAATTTGCAGATGCAATTTTAAAGCCAAGTGAAACTGCTTGGACATTTTTTTAATGCCTCCATTCAGTTCATCAGCTTAACAACTCGAACTTAACTGGGCTTTTTCTCTCTGTCTGTGTGTGTGTAAATGAACTGCTCGCAAATTAAGAATACACACACACACACACACAGCAAGTTTATATATTGCATAACGAACATTTATAGAGCAAATATTTTGCGACTTGGCAGCTAGAGAATGAAAAAATATTGATAAATAAAATCAAATTTAAAGCTAGTCGTTTTTTTTATAAGAAAAAATACTTTAGTATATTATTTGCTTGGCCAACAATCCAGTATATTTTATACACTATGGTATATTATTAGAAATTCGGACTCTATGGTATATTTTGAATGTACAACTATATTAATATACAAAATATAGCCTTTGGTTTATTTTTAGTATTTTGCACTAAATAGTATATTTTTAATGCATTACTAAATATATATACCGAATATTATATTCCGAACATTTTTAGTATTTTGCACTCTGCGGTATATTTTGAATGTAGTACCATACCAATATATCAATTTTTGTATTTTTGCGGTATATTAATTTCATATATTTTAAGAATAATATCTCTGTACTCTATGGTATTTTTTGAATGCAGTACGATATCAATATACTAAATATAACCTTTGGTATATTTCTAGTATTTTAAGATATAATTATTTGGTATATTTAAAAATGAATACCAGACTATTTTGCTTTTATTCAACATCAGTAGCGGGTATTTCACAGTCGACCACACTCGACTGTAGCTTTCTTACCTATTTATTATTTTTTTTTAAATATGGAAAAACAATCTTTAAACCATTTAAGCATAGATTCGAAATCCTGCCAAATATTAAATATAAGCTTCAATCTATATGAGGCATTTGCAATGCTAGGATGCAGACAAAAATACAGAAAGGAAAGAGAGAAATCATTAGATCGAACTCTTTAGTTTCGATTCTTGCCGAAAGGCTAAATATTTGATATTTAAAATTTTAAATTTGTATGCACTTTAATGTGGCTTATTGCAATTACAGCAAAGAGGAAAGTTTTTGTATTTGTTAGGAAATGTGAATGCATTTCTGTGGGATATAGATCTGCCAATACTATTTGTGTTCATCTGGGCACACTGTCCAGCATTTAGAGTCTTTTTTAAGTTCAACGAACAATGCAAGAAGAAACTGAATAAAACTATTTTATACAGTTTTAGTACATCAATAAAAACACTGAATTAAATAAATTACATAAATTTCATAAAATCTATGTGATTTATAAATGAGAATGAGTTAAACATGTCTGTCGATCACTAAAACTTGAATGACACAAAATCTTAGTAGAAAGTGAAATGAATCGATCGTAAAAATGATGATGGAAAGTGAACTAGATCACTAAAATGTAAATGCGTGAAAATAATAGTAAAAAGTGATGTTAATCGACGCCTACTAGCGCTCGATCACTCAAAACTTATATGCCTAAAAATTAATGATGAAAAATGAAGATAATCCATGCTGGCGCCATCTAGCGCTCGTGAGCAAGTTCAGCTAATACTTACAATTCGGAATTTTGTTGATCAGCTGCCAAATCGTTTGCGTGCTAAAAACAATATTTATCTCCGAAAAAAGTTAAAATTATAAATGCGCTAGTGATTTTCTCAGTCAACTATTGACAATAAAATCGCAGGAAAATACGCTACACTGAAATGCCTTTTAAGGAATGCGCGTGGCTTTCAACCTGTGTGCGATGGTCGGACACAGATTATTTTGGCCAATTGGCAACTTGGCTATTGACCCGGCTTAAGAAACGGGCGACAAAAAAAGAAGTGAAGCAAAAACGAAATCAAGTGAAAACTTTTTTTTCAACTGCGTTTTATAGCTTTCCTTTCCTTTTCAGTTTTTTTTTTTTTTTTTTTTTTTTGCTTGTTGGGTTGAAACTTAAATTGCCTTTTTAAGGCAGCTAGGTGAATTACCCGCTGCTGTCATTTCAGTTGCATGGTAAACTCGTTTTCTTTTCTTACTTTTTTGTGCCTCTACAAATACGCATGTATTAAGAGTAGAGGGAGAGAGTAGAAAGAGAGAGTTGGCATCTCTCTCTCGCTCGTTCGGTCGTGTTCTTGTATAATTGGGGGGAGTAAAGTATCTTTCGCGTATCTGGTGGCTAAGTAAATTCATGCATAATTAAGCGAATTGCGAGGCAAGTGCCTTAGCATGCAACGTGTCCTCTGATCAGGACTCAGGATTCAGGATTCAGGACTCCACTTTCCATTGGCAGCAGCAGCGAGCAGAGAGCAGCGAGCAGAGAGTGTCCTCACATGCATATTTAATATGGGCGCATGACTCAAAAGCCCGCAATTAACTTGCGATGAAGGGGCCACTCACTCGCTTATTTCCACACAATTAAGAACAGAGCAATGACGAGCATCATCATCATCATTGTGACGACAAAAACAAGCATCATCATCATGATGACAAGGACACACACACACACACGCACACACATACACGAGGTGAATTGTGGACAGCGGATGATTCAGAGATTGTTCCCCAAAGAATAAACAGAGCTTAACTCACGCTCTCCCTTTCTCTCTCTCTCTCTCGCTCTCTCTCTTGCACACACGTACACGCACGAAATGCAAATTGTATGCGAAATAAAAGTGGCTGGCACAACGCGGCGTATGAGTAACATTACGGTAACTAAAAAGTGCGCATATCGCGTATACGCCTTCAATTATTAAAGTGCCATTCGGCCATGTATCCCTTTTCGTTTTTCTCCTCCCTTCGCATGGCTCTTTCCCTCTCTCTCTCTCTCTCTCTCTCTCTCTCTCTCTCTCTCACACGCACTCGCTCTGCTCTCTGTTGTTGTTTTTATGATGGCAGCAGGAAAAAACGACGGCAAAAAAAAAACGTGAAAAGATGAAATTAGAAAACTGAAAACAGAAAACAGCAAAATGCAAAATGAAACTCTGGCAAATTTGTGACAAAACATGTAACGGCATGTTCACGATAAACGTTAATATGGAAACGGGTTTCCATAAAGTTGAATTCAATCAGATAAAAATATTTGAATTTAAGAAATATTTTCACATAGGTTGCTTTGGCTTACAATCTGGTATATTTTACACTATATGGTATATTTTTGAATGCAGTACTATATTAATATACCAAATATAGCTTTTGGTATATTTTAAATGTAGTACTATATCAATATACCAAATACAACATTTGGTATATTCTTAGTATTTGTGCGGTATATAAAATTATAATATTTCAATATACCGTATATACCATTCAGTATTTTTTCAGTATATTTGCGGTATATTAATTTGGTATATATCAAAATGAATACCTCACTTTTCGCCGTTTCGTTTTTATTCGCAATGGGTATCGAGTATCTCAAAGTCGATCACACTCGACTGTAGTTTTCCTACTTGCTTTTTTGTTGCAAACGATGCCAACGCAATGCTCAATAATAAATCGAGATTTGCTGTGCGTAAAACCATGAGCAAGCATAAGTTTTTCTGCATTAACTTGTATATATTTTTCCATTTTTTATTTCACTAAAAAGATTTTCTTATTTTCATTTAGTTATATACTATTTTCTATATATCTTGTTTACTTTATTAGTAGCTTGTATCTTTCTATTTTCAGAATTTTCATATACCATAGTTTTTAATATAATATTTTACATTGTTGAGTGGAATTACTTGGCAAAAAATGCTGTTGAAAGTAAATAAATTGTTTACTTTATTATGAGCTTAAATCTTTCAATTTACAGTATTTTCCTATACCATATTTTGTAGTATTTTATTGGAAATGTCAGTTTAAGTTTTGCTTAAGACGAAAGTGTAACAGAGCATCGACTTTGCGCACTTTGTTTGTATTTCTTTTGAGTTCTTATATTATTTTCTTCGCTTCACTTTGTTGATGTTTTTTTTTTTTTTTTTGCCTTGCTTCGTATTCTTTTTTCGCTCGTTTTTCGCTTTTGCACTTCGCACTTTTACCTGCTTCTTATGATTATTACTTGCTGTAAATTATGTTTATATTGTTGGAGCGTGTGCAAAAGGCAGCCAGAAGGCAGCCAGAGCGTAAAGAGCGTAAAGAGAGAAGCGAAGGGAAACGAAAACTTGGGCGAGAAACAGGTTGCAATCATAACTGGCGACAGCATAAACTGTGCTGATTATGTGGCGCCAAGTGGCCAGCAGGTGGCAAGCGAACAGCGAGCACTGCAAATAGTAGACAGTTCAACTAGGGTCGCAAGACGGTTGGAGGGGGGACTGTAAGAGGGAGGGAGGGAGGGGTTGGAAACCCCTAAAGCCAAAAGCGGCCAAAAACCGAAAAAGCCAAAACCAAAAGCAATAGCCGTGCGGCAAGTTTGGGTCTTCGTCTTGGACTTGTTTCTAAGGCAGCTGAAAATGTGTTGGAGTGTGTGTTTGAGTGTGTGTTTGTGTGTATATGTTAGCGTGTGTGTGTTAGTGTGTGTGTGTGTGTGTGCATGTGTCTTGTACGCGGTTTTGCCTTGTCTTTCAAAATTTCGTCAAGTTGAGTTCAGTTGAGTCGAGTTGAATTGAGTTGAGTATTCATTACGGTTTAAACTTTAATGAATTCTCGCGCCCCGTCCAATTCGAGACCAGTAGAGAGAGAGAGCGAGAGAGAAGAGAAAGAGACATAGAGGGAAACAACTCTCACTGCAGTCGACGCTTTGGGGCATTTGCCGCTTAGTCATTTATGTTGTTGCCGTCGCCTGTGCGTACAATTTTGTTTGATATCAAATGGTTGCTATTTTTAATTAAATTATCTGGGGCAAGCAAGCGGATTCTGCAGTTGTACACAGACAGCACAGCACTTGGCCAAAAACTTGCCGTCAAGCGAACCTCGTCCCAAAAGTCGACTCCACATTCACACTCACACTCACACCCATTCACTCGCACAACTCAGACTTGCACTCACACTCACAGTCAGCAGCAAAAGTTGACGTTGAACCCTGTAACAACCAAAAAAAAAAAAATAAGCAAGTAAGAAAGTAACAGTCGAGTGTTATCGACTGGAAGATACTCGCTACTCAATTTAAATATTTGTTTTATACTTTTACTTTTATTGTATGCAACTAAGAGCGACTAAGGCTATGGCAAATTGAATATTCTAAAAATATACCAAAATAAAATACCGAAAAAATACTAAAATATACCGAATGTCGTATACAACATTAATATGCCAACAAAATTTTTCAAATATATCAAATGTTACATATCAAATGAATATACCAAAAAATACTAAAATATTCCGAATGTCATATACAACATTAATATGCCAACAAAATACTCAAATATATCAAATGTTATATATCAAATAAATATACCAAAAAATACTCAAATATACCAAAGGCTATATTTGGCATATGTATATCGATGCATGAAAAATATAGCCCTCTTTATATTTCAGTATTTTTTATATTATTTATCATATTATATCGATATACCAAATATAGCCTTCGGTATAATTTAACACTTCTTTCGTATATTTTTTTGAATTTTCAGCCTTTGACATATTTTTGTATTATTTTTATTATATTAATTTGGTACTTCAGCTAAAGGCCTTAGCCATGTCCATTTGTCTGTACTCTATATTATATTTTGGATGTTTTGGTATATCGATATACTATAATATGAAAAATATACCATCGAATACAGACAGACACACAGACGATGGCCGTGTCGTCTCGACTGTTTACGCTGATCAAGAATATACTACATAGTATGCGAATTTTAAGGAGTCGGAGAAACCTCCTTTGGATACAGAGCTAAAATACCCTTTTACTCTACTCTGTAGCGGGTATAAAAAATGAATGCCCATTTGTGGGAGTCTTCCCAGTTGAAAACAAATAGGAAAGGCGAGCCCAGACTAATTAACAGCAAATAGTAAACTTGTACTAGATATAAAAATGAAGTAAACAACAAATTAACTCAAAAATGTATTAAACAGCTGAACACACAGGCAACAGACATACCCTAAGCCTTGGAAATAAATTTGACGAGGTAACAAATTCAAATAAATATTAATAACAATCATATCAAACACATAAATATAACAACGACTCTTTTTCAGCTTACACTCATTTTAGTAATGTGAAATGACAAACGCAAATTTTCATTAAAATGTCATCAATTAAGTAAGGGATTAAGTGTAGTATACTCCGCGTTAAGCTGTCTAGTATTTTTATTCGTTTATACTTGGATTCGAATTGGAATTTTATATTAATTTGACAAGGTTGCAAGTGACAAATTTATAATAAATATTGAAGTAAGTTAATTTGATTTTTTTTTAAATAACGTAGGCGACAATTTGCACGACAAATATTTTATTTGCAACTGTCAGATACTCGACTGTCAGATACTCGTATTTAATGAAAGCAATTCAATCCGAAATTATTATCAAAATATGCTGATAATATACCGCAAAAGTACTAAAATATACCGAATGCTATATTTGGTATATTGATTTAATTATATCAAGTATTCGAAGCAGAGATAGCAGAGTAAATTTATTTATCTTTCAATTCTAAATAAAATATTTGTTAACTGTATTACGTATACGACACTTAGTCATGGTTATCAGAAAAAGTCGGAAATTTAAATGACGTTGTCAATTTTAAACAAAATGTGTATATTTAATATCAAGTATACGACACATAGTTCGAAAAATTAGCAGAATACATGTATTCATCAATTCAACATAAAATATGTATTAATTCTATTACGTATACGACCCTTAGTCTTGGTTATAATAGGACTCTTAGTCTTGGAAGTCGAAAATTGAAATGATGAAATCAATTTTAAATAAAATTCGTATAATTCATATCACGTACACGACGCATAGTATGAAGAATGCTGCATTATGAAGTAATTTAGTTTATTTAAAGTTTTATTACTGCAATACAAAGTATGCAAAAGAGACTAATTACTTAAAAGACGTGTGTCAAACTATCGAAACCCATTGTAGGGCTCCCAGATGCATATCTAACACATTACGTATACGTCTAGTATGATGTATGACGTGCATTTGCATTGGGTATCGCGCAATTTTGTCGCAAATTGAAAAGCAACCAAAACAAAAATAAGACCAAAACGTGTCATAATTACCAAATCGAAAAGCCATTCCACAATTATTTTTCGTTTCGTCTTAAACATAATTCACGACATTTCACAAGTGGAACAGCCGAGAAAACTTTTGCTTCTATGTCAGCTATGTAAGTGCTGAGGGAAGCTCTTCTAATGCTTCATTCACAACACAACACAACAACATGTGCTGTGCAAAGAGTCGCCAAAGTCCAGTCCCTTGTTGCGCTTTCCCTCTCTCTCCCTCTCTCTCTCTCTCCTCTCTCTCTCTAGTAAAACTATTCTTGCACTCTTTCAGCTTACTTCTCGTAATTATAAAATTCTCTTTTCACGAATATGCTGCCCTTCCATACCATTCAACTGTTCCTTTCTCTCTCTCTCTCTCTCTCTCATCTCGCATCTCGTTCTCCTTCACTCTAGCAATTATTAATCCTATTAATGCACTTCGTTTCCCTCGCTGCTGCTGCAGCTGCTGTTATTACCTGCACTCATAGTTTTTCCTTCTATTCCCTTTTGTTCGACATTTCTCCTACTTTTATGTTGAGCTTCATTAGGTTCATAATTCAACTCCTATTCTTATTTCTTTTCTTGCTGTTAATATCATTGACACTCCCATTGTTTCTTCAGGGGATTTCAATTTGAGTTGTATTTATAATACTTCAATTTGCTGGCCCTTGTTTAATTATGTGTCATGTTACTTAACTGAATATTTATGTTTTTGTCATTTTCTCATTACCCATATTTATTACCACTAACCATAGGGTAGAAGGGTAAGTGGAAAAAATGACTACTGCAATCGGTTCTTAATTGCTTTGGCTGACACGTTGGTATATTTTGTACTATATGGTATATTTTAAATGTAGTACTATTTTAATATACCAAATATAGCCTTTGGTATATTTTTAGTATTTTTCACTTCATGGCATATTTGTAATGTAGTTCTATAACAATTTACCAACAATTGACTTTGGTATATTATATTTTTAGTATTTTACTCAATGGTATATTTTAAATGTAGTAGTATTTTACTAATATATCAAATATAACTTTTAGTCCTTATTTAGTATTTTGCTCTCGGTGGTATATTTTCAACGTTTGGTATATTTTTAGTATTATTGTGGTATATTAATTTGGTATAATTTATGAATGTGCTGTATTATTATTTATAAAAATATACCAAATTAACATACCGCAAAAATACTAAAATATACTGAAGCATATATTTTGTATATTTGTTTAGATACATAGTACTTTTGCTTTTATTCAAACTACATATGTAGTGGGTATCTCATAGTCGAGCACACTTGACTATAGCTTTCCTAATTTTTTTGCAATTATTTGCTTATTCATTTCAATTTACTTGCAGATCAATTTCACGATTTTTTTGTTTGACTTCAACTGTTTTAAGTAATAATGCAAGGTAAGTGAGAAATAAATTTATTTAATTTGTTAGTAAATCTTATTTCAAAGATTATTTATAACAAAATATTTGTTTGAAATATTCATATTTCGAAAGTGAATGATGCATATCTAATAAGAATATAATAGCAGAAATGAAATAATTGACTTCTTTATATATTATATATTATTTATGTTGCTGCCGTCTAACTGATTATTGAGCATTAAATAGTTATCACTCTTTTTTTTTTATTTATTTTATTTTTTTTAACCTTCGCATTTTACTCGATATGTTTTTTTGAATATACCTTTTGCCATATTCTCTTTGCCACATCTGTTGATTGTTTATTTATCAAAGAGTTTTCTACTTTCTCTACCTATTAAATGCAGGTATAATTTTATAGCTCTGTTGTTGCTCCTCTCACTCGTTGTTATTGTGAATAATGCACTTACTGCAATTTCAATTGCTTTTGCACTCATTTTCATTATTCGCACTCTTATTGCAATTACCAACTCGATGTCTACGGTTACCGCTTGCTGTCTTTTTCTTCGGTCTTCGGTCTCGACACTTATTTCTACCTACACACAGAGCAATTTACGAGTACGCAACTCCTTCGACTCTGACTCTGACTTCTACTTCCACTTCGACTTTGACCTTTGCTCTTCTACTCTAATTTCCACTCCACTTTCTCCCCCTCTTCTTTTTTTTCTCCGTGCTGCTCGAGCATAAAAACGAAGCATTTATTAAAAACCAAGTAACTGCCTCAAATTAAGCTCGGGCAAAACTGCAAAACTGAAAGCTGAACGCTGAAGCTGAAGGCTGAAAACGAAAGCCAAAAGCGTAACGTAAGCGTTGTGCGTAAGGCAAAGTACCGAAAAAGTGCCGTTATTGCTTTCAACGTTTTTTTCTGGCTCTTACTTTTCTTTTCCGTTTCGTTATTCTCCTCTTTGGGGGTTAAGAAAATCGGCATAAAGCACGCTAGACTGCACGCCTTTTCTTTTTTTTTTTCGTTTTTGTTGTATGTAGCTGCACCACTTGTCGTATACTTAATATCGTTGCTCGACTCAACTCACATATGGCATTGTGGCTGCTGCCACTTAAACATTGCTTGCAGCAGCCACAAAGACACAGACTTCGCACTCGGCTGAAGCAGCAGCAGAGGAAATCATATCAGCGATAATGTTTTATCACTCCTTTGATGCCCTTCACTAGAGCGAGGGAATGTCGACTTTTATGAGCAATTTGAGGCACTCAAATTACATTGCTTTATTTAGCATTACAATTCGTTGGCATTTAAAGATAGTTTGATAACATAAAATAAAGCAATTCCTCAATTGCTTTATTATTTCATTAGCAAAAAAAAAAAGAGTTTCAAAGTTGTATTTGATAATGCAAATTATTAATGTGGAAAGAACACTTCAAGCTAGATTGTGCATATTTAATGTAGTATTTTTATTATACCAATTTTCGTTTAAATTGAATTTATTTAATTTTTTTTATTTATCTAAACTTATTAAATAATATTTACTTATTTTCTCAAGTTCGATTGTGTATTAAAATAGTTCAATATTTGTTCATGAATTTTAGTTTATTATCATTATTATCTTTATTATTCTGATTATTATTTACTTCTTATCTTAAGCTAGATTTGTGTATGAAATGAATTATTTAAATAGTTTAACATTTCTTTAAGAATTTAAGCTTAAGTTATGCTTTTTTTGAAAGAAAAAGAGTTGTGGAAATTTTGCACAAATTTCGATTTAAATATTATTTTTTTAAATAATATATTTCCTATTTAAATTGTGCTAAAATCTGCAGATAGATTGCAAAAAAGCAACTATTAATTTCGATAGCTATGCAAACAAATGCTTAACTATTTTAATTGATTTTTTTTTAATTTTTAATGTGCAACCTTTGTTTGCATTATTTGTTTTGCCTTTTTATTGATTCAGTTTTGATATTTATGAATTTACCATTTAAAATTCATCTATGTTAATTGAATTATTTAACTTTATTCGTTGAACTAGTTGTGAACTATGCAGAGAATATTCTCTTTGGTGTTTTTATACATTTACTTTGCTCACACTTTTAATCGTGTTAACCATTTGGAAATATATAAATCTATCTGAAGCCATGTTCGTATTTTTCTACCTATGTTACAAAAATATTCTTTTAAATTGCTAATAATGATTTCAAATGGCTTAAGCTCACATTTACCAATTGTAAAGACATTAAAAGCTTGCCCAAAGCAATTGGAGAGCGAGCAGTAAATTATTTGTCAACACAGCAATAATATGTTATATCGAGTGTATATAAATATTTATTGCAGTGCATAAAAGTGCATTTGCAGTCATAACAAGTGAGAAAACTACACTCGAGTGTGCTCGACTGTGAGATACCCGCTATATCCATTTGCAATATAAGCAAAGCAAGTCGATATTATTCATAAAATAAACCAAATTAATATAGTGCAAAAATAGTGAAAATATACTGAAGATTATATTTGCTATATCTATGTATATACTAACACATTGAAAATATACCATGTGTACTTTGTGGTATATTTTTATACTATAAAATACTGAAATATAATATATGTGGTATATTTATATATTATTGTTCTCAGGATATACCAAATTAATATAGTGCATAAATACTGAAAATATACTGAAGGCTAAAATTGATATATCAATATACTAACACATTCAAAATACTATAATAATACTTTAAAAATTGTGAAATATGATATGTTTGGTATATTTATATATTATTGTTCTTAAAACATACCGAATTAATATAGTTACAAAATACTGAAAATATACCGAATGTTATATGTGGTATAATGATATACTAACACATTAAAAATATATCATATGTACTTTATAGTGTATTTGTACACTATTAAAATACTGATATATGATATATTTGGTATATTTATATATCATCAATATATTCTGAAATATTCAACTATTCATTCAAAATATATCACATAAGGTGCTTATGATTTTGTTTGTGATAGTATATACTAAATATAGTATATTTTAGTATATTTTTTTGTGGTATACATATATTTTAAGAATGACGGACATGGCTGATCGAGAATATATATGCACTTTAAAGGGAAGGAGATACCTGCTTCATTCTGCTACATAAATTTCCTGCAGGCACAAAATTAAAATATCCTATTGTGAGTAACGGGTATAAGAGTAGTTAATAATTAAAGCGAATTGTTGTAAAAATGCTTGGAGAAGTGCAGCAAACTCGTTTGGCATTCGACTGGAAAGTGGAAAGTGGAAAGTGTATCACAGGAATACCCGTAAAATGTCAACGTGTCAAAATATGCCAGCAACTTCCTTCCTGTTTGCGTAGTGAAACACAAAAAATATTTTAACATACGCACACACACACACACACATACAATTGTTGAGATATTCAGAGTAAAAGTCAGCAGCAGCGAGAATTGGCGAAAATGCGTAGCAAAACATGAGAATGCACAGACTAAAAGAGAGAGTGAGAGAGAGAGAGAAAGAGGAAGAGGGAGTGAAGTGAGTGAACTGAGAGGAGGAGGCAAAAAAAGAAGTGCGGAAACGGAATTCTGTAAGCGAAGCACTCGCTCAATGCAAGTGTGTGTGAGTGTGTGTGTGAGTGTGTGAGTGTGTGTGAGTGTGAGTGCGTGTATGCGTGTGTGACTGTATGCGTAATATGTGTGAGGCCATCCTAAATAAACAATTTAACAACTTGAAAATTCCATTTATTAACCTTTTTCCGCATAATAAAATTTGAAACCTTCTTTCTACACAACAAACACTGCAGAAAAGTGCGTGCGAGGAGTAGGCGTGAAGCAGCGGAGAAGGGTAGCCAAAAAAAAACGATACAAAGCAGAAGCGAGAGAGAGAGGGAAAGCGAGAGCGATGGAGCGAGGGAGCGATGGAGAGAGGGAGAAAGGAAACACATACATATGAGAGTGCCAAAGAGTCAAGTCAATGCTGAAGAATTGCACAGCAAAGTGAAGACAAAAACAAAAGCAGCAACAACAACAAGGCGAAATAAAGTGCCAAAGCAGCAACAGCAACAGTAATAACAACAACAACAACGGAGACTGAAAAGCAACAACAACAAGTGAGACTGACAAACGGCAACAACAACGAGAAGGAGAACGAGAACAACAACAACACGCAAGAGAACCAAACACATGCCAATACAAAAGCAACAACAACAAGAACAAGAATTGAACGCGGCTGAAGAACAACAACAACAATTTGCTTGGAGTGGATTAATAACAAAGTCAACAAGGATAACACGCCTTAATTATGTATGTACAGGCGTTAGTGCGCACTGTGCGGGGGCGGAGGCGGTGGTGGAGATTGGAGAGGGGTGAGTGGTGAGGGGAGGATAGCAGGTGGACGACTGAAGGGCAAATTGTTTTCGGTGCAAAGAGTGTGAAGCGGATGAAGCTAGCAGAGGCTGAAGCAGAGACGAAGGCAGAGACGGAGGCTGAAGCAGAGACGGAGGCAGAGACGGAGGCTGAAGCAGAAACTAAGCGGAAGAGCGCTGCAGATGTTTGCGGCCGAATGACGTAAATTGTAGTCAAACAGCAGCAGCAACAATCTAAACAGCAACAACAAACACCGACGAACGGACAAGGAGAAGAGAGTGGGAGAGAGAGAGACAGAGACAAAGCAAAGCCTTCGGCTTTGGCAGCAGTCAAGCAGCCAACTAACAAATACACGTAAGTGGCAAGTACAACATGATGTACAAGTCGAATGTATCTCTGCGGGTCCATAGATACCATGCACCCCCCACCCTCTCTTTACCACCCCGTCTTTCGAGTGAGGTAAGCGAGGAGGTGAGAGCGCTGTAAAAAGCAAATACTTGTTAACGAATGCGGGCAAAATGCCGCCGCAGGAGGAAAGGGGAAATGGAGGAAGGGGAGGAAGGGGAAAAGCGAGGTGAAAGCGAGAGACGTATTTTCATAAATTAATTTCATTTGTGATTCCAACTCTGCCTGCCCAAAAGCGGACTCTCGATACATTGTTGCTCTTGCTTTCTGCTTTTGTTTGCCTTCCCCTCTTTCTCTCGCTCTCTCTCTCTCTCTCGCTTTGTTGTTTTCCATTTTTGTTTTTCGCTTAATTGTCGTCTGGCTGTATGTGTGTGTGTGTGTGTGTGTGTGCTTTAAACGAATTTCACTCGAGTATCATCAAGCGACGCTTTCGCATACATTACATAAATTAAAAAATACGTGAAAATGCCTCCGAAATATGTATATTTCCCATTTTCCCATTTTCCCACTGTTGCACGCTGCACGCTTTTCCTGCTTTTGCTGCTTTTCCTTTGCCCCAAAGCACACACTCTTTAAATATTTGCCAATTGAAAGTCACTCGATTATTTTCCTTTTTGCATACATTGCAAACTATTAATATTTGGCATAAATTTAATAGATAAATTTATAGATCGACAATTTGAATAGAAACTACTCTGGAAAATACTAAATATTTTCTATTGAAAAGTGAAAAGTCGAGGAATGCAAATCCCGCATATTAAAAAACCTAAGTTCTTATTAATATGAAAAAAGTTGCGTACTTTTAAGAGACACAAATCTGATTATAACAAGTAAGAAAGTTACAGTCGAGTGTGCTCGACTGTGAGATACCCGCTACCCATTTTTAGTAAAGGCAAAGTTAGCGGGTATAAACACCAAATCATGTGAGATTATGAATATGAATAAGAGCAGAAACAATACGGTAATATTCATAAAATATACCAAATAAATGTTCCACAAAAATACTACAAAATATACCACAGACGAATTTTGGTATATTGTTGCGATACTTGATACATTCAAAATATACCAAGGAGTGCAAAATATACCAAATTGTCAAGTATAATAAATAATAAAGTTACAGTCGAGTATGCTCAACTTTGAGATACCCGCTACCTATTTTGAATAAAAACAATAATACAAATAAATAAACATAAAATAATCACAAACAGTATTATTCTTAAAATATACCAAATAGTATGCCACAAAAATATTTAAATATACCAAGAGCAATACTTGGTATATTGTTGCGATTTAAAAGAGTTCAATTACACTAATCAAATAAATTTGTTAGAAATTTCAACAGAAGTTTGAAGCTGTTTTGAAAAATACGCGTAAAATGCCTAATCGCATCCATTAGCCAGAGAGACGACAAACTGACTAACAGAAGAGTCATAATTTAATACTGCAAATACATAAATATACCATAAAGTTTCTGTTTCGCTCTGAAGCGAGAAACGCGAATGGGAATGCGACTGCGAATGAAGCAACAATTAGAGCCCATTAAAATTGTATCATATGAAATTGAAGCGATAATGAAAATGTGTTGACATGAAATTTCCACCGCCTCCTTCTCTCAGCTGCACCTGATGCGAAAACGGGAACGAAATGCGAGAAGGAGGCAAGCGAGAGAGAGAGCGAGTATCAAATATGAATAGATGCAATTAAAAAGCATTCAACGAATGAAATTACGAGCATCAAGCATTATTTTTCCTTCTTTCTCTTGCTTTTCCTTTTCCTCTTGTCTCTTGTCTCTCATTTCTTGAAATTTCGTTTTTGTCATTTTTTTTGTTGTGTTTGTATTTCTTTTCTGTGTTTTTTTTTTAGTATTTTGCGCCCTTCGCACAAATTTTCGTAATTGCATTTTGAATGCCAAATAGAAGTTGGCACATATCTTTCGACTACTTTGGATCTCTTTCTCACCACACAACACAACAGCATTCAGTTCGCCTTGCTCTGACAAACAATTGCGATTTTATACCCGGTATCTTGGGTAGATGGGTATTATAATTGTGTGACATCTGCGACCCTATAAAGTATATATACATTCTAGATGTTGACGATATAGCCATGTCTATCTGGTATATTTTCAATGCAGTACTTAATAAATATACCAAATATTACATTTGGCACATTTTTTGTATTTATGGTATATACCAAATATAATCTTTGGTATATTTTTCGTATTTTTTGCGATATTAATTAATTCGGTGTATTTTAAAATTAATAATGGTATATACCGAATATAATCTTTGGTATATTTTTCGTATTTTTGCGATATTAATTAATTCGGTGTATTTTAAAATTAATAATGCACTTTCACTGATATACCAAATATAACTTTTGCTTATAATTAGTATTTTTGTAGTTTTTCAATTCGGTATATTTTAAGTATTTCATTATGTAGCTTTATTACTTGTTTGTTTTTGGCTAGCGTACAAATTATTTTCTATATTTTTTCATTTTTTTTATTGGGGTTTGCGTTCGCTGAGGCGCAGAGTAAAATAAATATATTAACCAATTTTAAAAGCTATGCTGTAGAATACAAGTTTTTTCAGCGCTTTCAATTGTCAACTATAATTATAATTTTTATTTTAATTTTTTATTTAGTAGTTGAGCAATTAAGAACCAGATCACATTTTAAGGCTAAACTCATTAAGGCTAAAGCTCAAACCCATATCACAAAAACATAGTCAATTATTAATAAAAAAAAATGCAGATTTCAAATTTCAAAAGTCTCCCCTAAATATTTTATTTAATTTCGATGAGGAAAACGCTTTCAACTTTGGTTTATTACTTAATTATTTCTTTAAATTTTATATTTAAAAAGTCTCCCCTTTAGCATTTTATGCCATTTCTATTTAGAAAACTTTTTAATCTTGTTTACTTTTCTTTTTCTCTAGAGTAACCACAATTATATTTCATTTTTCTCACAGTTATTGGAACTTGAAAAAATTAGATCTTAAGAACATATTTTAAGAATCTTTCAACCACATGTCACAAACTTTTTTTTGATGTCAAGTTTTATTAACTGATTGAATGAGATCACAACACAATATGCGGAACTTATTCAGGCAGAAACTCAAGCTCATCCTAAAGAACTAAATTTATTGTTGAGCGAAACATTATCAAAAATTTTGTAGCACAGTTTTTAGAGTTTCAAAAAGCGTTAACACTTTAAAACAAAGACAAAAAAATAAATATTTTCAGATACGTTTTTGTAGCACAGTTTTTAGAGTTTGAAACGAAATTCATTTTAAATATTTATAGCACAGTTTTTGGGGTATCGTTAACACTTCAAAATAAAACTGATCAATCACAAAATTATTATGCAGCACTTGAATTCAATCAAATTCAAATGATTTCGATTTACAAATGCGATGCAGATGAAATTGTTTAAAAGGCATTTATTTGCAAATGTGATTAAATTATATGTTTTTTATTATACTAAATTGAATTATTATTTTGATTATTTTATTTAATCAAATGTTGTATTAAATACTAAATATTTTAGTTATCTTGAATCTAGTATAAATACTAAATTTAGTTATATTTTTATTATACCAAATATAGTATTAAATACTAAATTTAATTATATATTGTTATACCAAATGTAGTATTAAATACCACATTTAATTGTATTTTTATTATGCCTATTTTAATTATGCACTAAAGTGCATACTGGACCTTCGACTTTGTGTTGGGATTAATTTCATTAACTTTCATTCAGAATCTGAGTGATGAGGAACTCAGGGAATTAAGAATCCATTTAACCAGCCAACAACAAGGATATTGCCAATTTGAGAGAGAGCAAAAAAAATTAAAAGCATTCTCAAACTTTTCGTTGTTTGCTGTGGCAATTAGTTTAATTTGTCTCTAATTTTTGTGTGTTTGCTTTAGGGCAAATTAGTTAGAATTTGCCTAAATTGTGGGTATATAATTGTGGGGAAATACGCACCATATATTTTTAGAGACAATTCCAGTTAACTCGATGCTTGCGTGTTTTATTTTGTGTTTTTTGTTTTTGTTTATTTTTAATTGTGGCTTGCACAAAAGTTTTGTTTGGTCCACAAAATGAAATTAAGCACAATTCTTAATGGAAGGCGGAGACTTGGACTTGTCTAGAGTCCTCTGCAGGAGGAGAAGGACGGAGATGAGGAGTCTTTTAAATACTTTCGGAAAGTCATTAGGCTCATCGTTGTTTAGAGTGGGGGTGAAGAGGAGGTTCAATTAATTCGAAAACTGAATGGGAGGAAAAATTGCGCTTTTGTTGCTCTCGAAATTTGACAATAATCGTAAAATAAAACGAAAAATCAACTGAGTACTACAAAAAAATTGCGGGAAATTGTTGTTAGAAAAAATGTTATTTTTTTATTTTTTGCACTTACGATTGCACCGAAAAAAATGGTTGTTGTT
Organism: Drosophila pallidifrons; assembly: GCA_023558445.1. Classification (NCBI taxonomy): domain Eukaryota; kingdom Metazoa; phylum Arthropoda; class Insecta; order Diptera; family Drosophilidae; genus Drosophila; species Drosophila pallidifrons. The sequence continues at coordinate 22,976,908 of CM042351.1, read as the reverse complement.
GTGGTTGTTGTTGTTGATGTGAAATGCACCCAAAAAAATGCAAAACGAACAATCGATGCGGCGATTGCGATCTTTGGAGCTGGCCGCGGCCTAAACGCGATGCGATTTAATTATTTATTTTATAGATTTGTATTATTATTATTTTGCCTTTGCGTGGATTCAACAGACTCAACAGACAATAACAGAACGTCGTGGCACGTGGCACTGACTGAAGAGGTAACAAAACAAAAAACAACAAACCGGACGTCGAGTGTTGAAGATGCGATTGCCAAAACAAGAAACGAGAAGAACGTGTGTGTTCATTTATTTGTTTGTTTCGTTCGACTGACTGAGATTGAGACTAAGACTGAGATAGAAATATGGAGGATGCGACTTTGTCGACCGCTTCATGCGAGACCACGACCTCGACTGAGCGGCGACGACGACACGAGTTCGACACAACGCAACGCAACGCAACGCAAAGCAACGTGGCAGGCGACGACGGCGACAGCGACAGCAGCAGCGACGACAACGACGACGACGTCGACCACGACCACGGACAATATAATAAGTATGCGAGTGTGTGTGCGTGTGTGTGTGTGTGTGAGAGTGTATGTATGGGAAACGGAGACGGAGACGCGACTCGCTTGGCTGCACTGCTTGGACTGACTCCGACCAGCATCAACATGCTGAACAGAGCCAAAGCCAAAGCCAGAAGCAGAACCCGAGAAGCCGAAGCTGCGAACACGAGAAGCTGAAGCTGCGAACACGAAGCCGAAGCCGCGACACCCGAAGCTGGCAACCACGTGTAGTTTGGCGTCAAAGGATGCTAGAGTGAAAAACGCAGCGCTTTGCTATGGCCAACAGCGCTGTTAACTGCCGCTGTTAGCTAACATTTGCCGGAATGTTAACCAATGTAAACAAATAAAAACGCAATGCTACGAGTCGCCTTCGTCCCATTGCTTTCGCCGCCTTTTCGTTGTGTTCGCCTTTTGCCATTCTTCTTTGCTTCACTCGTTTTGCTGCTGCTGTTGCTATTGCTGCTTCTTCAATCATTTCATGCTGCGGCAACCACGTGCCACTCCTGTGGAGCAGCTAAACGCTTCACTGGAGGCGCTCGTCCTCAACCTTCTCCTTCTCCTCGTCCCCGTTCTCTTCTCCCTTTTTCTTTGCCTCTGCACTCGTCTATACCCTGGAAGTGCAAACAAAAACTATATTTAACCGATATGTGACTTCCGCTGCGGATTTTTTGCTTAATTTACACGATTTATATAATAAATAATAAAATATAAAATATAATCATTATGGTATATAATAAAGTACTACTATAATTCTTCTATATGGTCTATCTTATTATAACCCTCAGTAACTCATATATTTTTCTTAGATGTATTTAATTAATTGAATATTAGCTTATGTACTTACTTACATATATACTTAGTATAAAATATAATCATTATGGTATATAACAATGTATGACTATATTTCTTCTATATCATCCATCTTATTACAACTCTAAGTAACTTGTAACTTTGTTTACGTTTATTTAATTAATTGAAAATTAACTTATAAACTTATTAAAAATAATTAGTATGGTATATAAAGATTTTTTTTTATTATGATGAAGCTTAAAATATTTTCTATACTTTTATTTAACACTAAGTAACTTGTAACTTTTAAGCAAATATAATAATTTTTATTATTACTCTTATTCAATTAATTGAAACACTTTAAATAATAACTGAAAATAAGAGCTCACTTTTCGATGTAATCTTATTCTACTTTTGGTCAATTAATTGAAAATTTACTTAAATTAAATTTTTTAAATAATAACTGAAAATTAGAGTTGTTTCGATGGACCATGAGATGTAATTTTGTAAAACAACATAAAAAATGAGAGCTCAAAAAAACTTGCAACTTTTTATACCAAATACATAATTAAAAATTTAAGTTTTAAAACACTTTTCTTGCAATTGTGATGAAAAGATTTCAAAATACAAATTACATATTTTTCAATAATGTGTAATATGAACAATAACTCTTTACAGTTTGAGAAACAAATCGAAATTTTGAACAAGATGATTCGATAAGGATGCAAGAATATAAAAAGAATGTAGTCCTTGATGCAAAATTCAAAATACATATATGAGCTGAAATGTATTGCCAACTTTTTGATACAAAAAAATTGAAGCATTGTAGAAATATTTATGATAACTTTTCATATTTAGTATATTTTGAAAGCTTTATTTTAATTACAGTTAGGATTTTTATACCCGCTACCCATAGGGTAGAAGGGTATTATAACTTTGTGACGGCAGGAAATGTAAGTTACAGGTGGAAGGAGGCATCTCCGACCCTATAAAGTATATATATATTCTTGATCAGCGTCAACAGCCGAGACGATATAGCCATGTCCGTCTGTCCGTCTGTCCGTATTAACACCTAGATCTCAGAGACTATAAGAGATAGAGCTATAATATTTTCGACAGCATTTGTTATGTTTGCACGCAGATCAAGTTTGATTCAAATTTGTGCCACGCCCACTTCCGCCCCCGCAAATCAAACAAATCGAATAATAAGCGTAATTTTAAAGCTAGAGTTGCGAATTTTGGTATATACTATAATTACTATAGTAGTTATAATTCCTGCAAAAACGCCAACTTACTATGGGTCTGAGTTGCTTTGGCCGACAATCTGGTACATTGTGCCATTTATGGAATATTTTGAATGGTGTACAAACATACCATTTGGTATATTTTTAGTATTTTTTAGTATTTTCGGTATATTTTGAAAATAATACCGCAATATTCTGCCTTTATTAAAAATGGGTAGCGGGTATCTCACAGTCGAGCACACTCGACTGTAACTTTCTTACTTGTTTGTCTTGTATGTTTATGTTTAAGATACTATTGGAATTAAATTCTGAAATATTTATTATTTTTGGATTATTGCGCTTATGCGCTTTTTACTATTTTTTTTTTTAATGCATTTTTAAATTTTAAAACTTTCCTTTCGTATTTTTTTGTATGCTTTATTTCACCAACAGTTTGCTATTTGTTTCAATATATTTAAGATATTTTTGGAATTAAATTCATTCTTCTAAAAAGCATTAAATTTTATTGGCTTATTTTACATCCATTTTTTATTTTCTTTATTTAATACTTTAGATTACTATTTACATTTCAGTTTACAATTTAATTTCAAAATCCAGGGTATATTCAAGTCGTTATCTTAGGCTGCCACATGTTGGGCTGCACACATTGTAATTGTGACTCCAATTTGCAGCAAATTCTGCTTTTAGAAAATTAAATCTTTTGTGTATGGGTTGGGTTCTTGTATTTTTCTTCCTCTTTTTTGCTTTTTAGACAATTTGTACAGCGCTGTTAATGCTAATTATAATTAAATACTTAACACTGAGTGCATCGCTCGCTGTTCTATTCTCGCTGTCATAGTCCTGAGGGTGTTGATAAGACAAGCTTCTTGATAAAGGGATGAAGGGAAAAAGCGAAGACGAAGGCGAAGGCCAGAAAGATGTGCACATTTTTTAATTAAGTAAATGAGCAATAAAGCAACATTTCGGAAATCGAGAAGCCAAAGCAAAATGCTATTGACAAAGGCCAGTGAAAAGCGTAGTAAAAAAAAGAACGAAAAGAGAAAACGATTTAGTGGCAGGACTTTTCACATTTCCCGAGAAAAGTGTAGGAAGTGTTGCTGGTGCGAAGGAGGGGGAGGAGGAAGACACAAAAAAACAAAATTAAAATAAAGAGAGCAGAAAATAGTTGAAGCATCAAGCAGAAGCTTGTGTAGAGCTCATAAAGCTTATTTCTAAATTATTCTAATAAAACAATCCCAACCTCTCTCTTCTTCTTCTCATTTCGCCTCCTCGTTCCACACAAATGCACAAAATGGTCAGATTTTAAATGCCGATTTTAGGCCAACAATATATTCAGTAAATACATTTAATATCATTATTTTTAATAGCATTTGTGCTTTAGAAATTAAAGATGCTGAAAATCCATAGAAATAGTTGAAGGTGTTACTAAAATAGTAAAATAGTATTTTCAAATACTAAATAAATTAAATAGGTCAAAAATATTAACACTGAATTACGTAAAATATTAGTTTGAGTATTTTTAATATTTTGATATTATGATATTATGATATTATGATATTATGATATTTTGATATTATAATATTAGGAAATTATGATATTATGATATTATAATATTATGAAATTATGATACTATGATAATATGATTTTATAATATTTCTTGTCGTATTTTTTGATAGTTTACTTTTATAACTTTTCTGAATATGAAATCTTCTTTTATTATTTGAATTTCATCCACTTCAATTTATTCTCTTCTCCACTCAACATCATCTTAAGTCTCGCCTAAAGCTTTTAACGAAGCAATGTTAATGCTCTGTTAGTTTAATCGTTCGTCAAGTTAAAATGTAGCTTTCGTTAAATGTGGAACACATCAGCGTAGATAACTTTTGTGCCAGCCATAAAATTGAATTTCGACCATTCAACAAAATGGGCCATAAATATGTTGTCCCAAAAAGCTTTTCAAAGCTCTTTCAAATAGGTCGAAACTTTGGCGAGCTGTTAGTCAAGACACAAACCGCAAGCCGCAGAAAAGTTTGCCATGCTTGTCACAGTGTGCGTGCAAAGTTGTTTTGCTCTAGTTTATTGACCTCATTCGCAAAAGCTCCTTCTCTGTGTGGCTTTAACCCCAAGCTATTTCCAGTAGACAGCATCAAAAGGCGTTCCAGTTTCACACAAGCACACACAAACACAAACACACTGAGACATTCACCTAGGCGTATTCATAGTGGTGCATTGGGTATTCACATAAGTGGAAGTGAATAGTTTTCACATTATTCATGTGAAAGGATGCGCATTCCAAATACCCTGTAAATATATATTCAATACATTTAACATATATAGAATTTAAGGCACACATTATGAAGCACGACAAACAAATGAATATATCTTAGAAGATAACTTTAGCTTCCTAAACAAAGTTCTATAATCAAGATTTTAGTCTTCGTACTAAGAATTTAAGTTTAAAATTGTGTGTCAAGAACTTAAAAATCTTAATATTACAAAACATATCTTTATTTCAAGAATATTCGATATACTATAAGATCCAAGTTTCTTTTAAATAATAGGAACAATTCTTATAGTTTGAAGATCAAAAACGTTAATTTAGAATCAAAAAAATATGAAAAATATATTTATTTCATTTGCGTTTTTCATTTTATTTATTAAATTATTTATTAAATTACCGCATTCGCTTAATCAGTTGTTTATTAATCATTCCACTTATACATTTATTTTTTTTTTTTATCTTAGGACTTCCTTTCTTCTTATATAATGAAGAATGAATAGCGTCAGCTCAACTAACTAAGATATGTATAAAAACACTTAAAGCTAGATAAAAACTTCAATAAGAACTGTAATTTTTAATGAATTACAGAATTTAGTAACCTAAATCTAGTATTTTAGATTTTATTTTAAGAGTTCGTCATTTTTTAGACCAATGTTCTTAGTTTTAAGAATTTGATCTTATTTCTATATATATTCTTCATTTAAGAAAATTGTCTGCTTATTTATATGTATCAGCTGAAGAGAATCAATTCTTGGATAGATTTAATAAATGCAATTTCCGACATGACTTTGTTTCTTAAATTCAAATCATAAATTGTAGGAACTCAGTATTAAGTATACGACACAGTTTATGATCTTTTATAATCACCAATGTAAAATTAACTTAAATGGCAATAAAAAAAACAAAAACGACTCACAGATAACTGGTTTGTCTAATGATGTTTGGCTGCTTGTAAAGTTGAGTCTTTATAGCTTCCAGCTACAAGCAGATTCACACAGACAAAGCGCATAATAATAATTAATAATAATTATGATAATGATTATTGAATAGTTTTGCATAAATTATGATGAATAACTTTATTTCGTACACAAATGACAAAAGTCCGATTCATATTTGGTATTCATATTCACATTAGGAGATCATAATTTCAAATATTAAAAAAAACAGATTCGAGATGCATTTCTTGGTCATTACATTATTAATTAACTAGGGAAATACGTGCGAGGTAAATCAGAAGAAAGTTGCAAAACATCTGCATCAGAAAAACAACAAACAAGAAAGCTATAGTTGAGTGTGCTCGACTTAGAGATGCCCGCTAACTATTTTGAATAGAATCTAAACAGTGCAGTAATTTTCTTAAACTTTAGCTAATTAACATACCGCAAAAATACTAATATACCCAATGCTACATTTGGTATATTGATAATGTACTACATTAAAAATATACTACAGAGTGCAAAAATTTTATGAAAGCAACATAGCGCTGTAATGTTATTTTAATATATTAAACTAATATACCAAAAAAAATACTAGCATATACCAAAAGCTATATTTGGTATATAGTACCGCATTTGAAATATACCATACATGTCAAAATATAATGAAAGCCAAACAGTGCGGTATTATTCTTTAAATATACCAAAATAATATACCACAAACACACAAAAATATATACCCAAATATGTATATACATAAGTAGGCGTGGCAAAAGTTTGATACAATCTTGATTTGCTTGCAAACATAACACATGCTGTGGTGAAAAATTATAGCTCTATCTCTTATAGTCTCTGAAATCTCGAAGTTCATACAGACGGACAGACAGGCAGACGGACAGATGTCTTCGCTGATCAAGAATATTTATAGGAGATACGTCCTTATGCCTATTACATTCATTTACTGCAGGCACAAAGCTATAATACCCTTCTACCCTTTAGCTAGCGAGTATAAAAAAACAAAAAATGGTATTACTTTATTAGCTAAACGACACTGAAATTAAAAATAGACAGAGAGAGAGGGAAAGAGAAAAAGGGGCATAAAAAAAGTAGCTGGCATTGCATTTGGGAGTCGTCGTTAATTAGGCAGATGTGCACATCGATTAATACATAAATAATATCAACATATCCATTCATGATATATCTACTAAATGTATATATATATATATTTATGTTATAAATCGTTTCTGCATTTTATTGGTTTACATTATCATCAGCATTATCATCGGCATCTCTTTCACTTTGACCCTTTTGCGTTGAAAGAGTTTTTTGTTGTTTCGTTGTTTTGGACATTAAACACCCAGCGTAGATTTGCATAATTAAATCATTTAATGTGGTTTGCCAATTTGGCGCATTAAAGATTCAACTGCGAATTAGCAGAGACAGCATGCAGCCGACATGAACGACGCGCAAATACCCTAGAAAAACGAAAATGTATGAATTAATATTCTTTAAACTGGTTATTCCTAATGCACTCTGTACAAAATTTTCGAAATTTACTCTCAGTACTTATTTCATATTAATTCTGTTCGATATTCTGCAAACCTAAAGCAAACTATGTCAGCTGTATATCCTAAAAATTTCAGCATTATCGAAGCATAAATAGAGAAGTTAAAATTGATAAGAAGAGAAACAGAATGTTCCTTAAATTGTTTTTTGCTCTGCACTCTGTACAAATATTAGACAGATAGTAAACAAAACGAAGTTTTTTTTATCTCAAAATCATGTTTTCAAGCTAAAACCCTTCTTTCAAGATTTCGTTTAAGATCGAATAGTTCTTTAATTAGATCTTAATTAATCTTAACTAATCTTCTCTTCGTGAAACAAGATTTATATGTTAATATAAGATGATTTTAATCTTAAAATGTGAATTTTTCATTTCTTGATTTCAAATATTTTTTAACATAAAAAACTTTTTTTCTAAAATCGAGAAGAATTTAAAATCAAGATTTTAAATATACTTTTCATTTTAGATTTTTTGTCTCTCGGTGTACTTATTTTACATCAATGCTGTTTGAAAGTTTTCAAGCTTAAAACAAACAATATTTGCTGTGTATCTAAGAAATTTCAACATTATCGTTGCATAAGTATAGAAGTAAAGATTGTTAAGTAATGGAATATAATATTTTTGAAACTGTTTAATCCTGCATCCTGTACAAATATTTACAAAATTATTCCTTGTACTTATTTCATCTTAATTCTGTTTGATACTTTGCTAAATGGAAGCAAACTATGTCAGCTTTATATCTAACAAATTTCAGCATTATCGATGCACAAATATTGAAGATAAGGCTTCAAAGTAAATTGGTTTAGTTTAGTTTAAGGTATCAACTAGTCCATCTTCCTCAAGTTGTTGTTACAAAAAAGAAACCGGTTAACAGCTGCTGTTCATGACAGTGCCGCTGGGTAAAGTTAGGATATGGTGATATATAGTATATAGATATATTTTATAGCTTTGTAGCTGTATTAAAGCTTTAATGTGTTTTGTTTTTGACTCTGATCAGCTGATCGAGCGGAAATCTCTCGCTCTGTCTCTCTCTCTCTCTCTCTGGTTCTCTCCCTCTCTTTCTGTACTTCACACGACTTTGGCTTATCGAAGTTATAGCCGCAAGTTTTGGGCGTAGCATGATTAATTGGGGCCGCTGATTGGGGCAGCAGCAAATTGAGAGCTATGGGCTTAAGAGCGACACTGTTACGACATTCGACATTCGACATCCGCAGCAGTGGACAAGAAGACAAGAGAGAGACAAGCGAGACAAGAGACAACAGCCAGCAGCAGACAACAAACAACAAAACAACAAACAGCAGACAACAAACACAACACAGACCACAGACAACAACAACAACAACCACAACACAGAAAGCGTCTCCAGGCAACTGAAACTCAAGTGTCTGACTTTCGAATATATGTACAATGTACATTCATACATACTCACATTCACACTCACACTCACACTCACATTATACGCACTCAGATGGCATTCAGTTGGACTCGATGACACTCGAATGCAATTAAGTCAACTTCTGTAATTTGCAATTGTCAAAAACTTAAATTACTTGCAATTTCATGCTTCCACGAATCGATAATTAATAGTTCCAGTTTACGAAATATTACATCTTTCGATTCGATTCGATTCGAGTCAAATTAAATGACAAATGTGATTATCACACAGTTTGATATTTATGCATCTGTTTTCTACTCTGCTGATTTTCTGTGTTTGTCAATGTAAAATGTGGAAATACATGATTATGATTGCATGTGCTTCTTTAACATCAAATGTAATATTATTGATCGATTCGAAGTACGAATGAAATTATTTAAGAGTATTAAAAACTTTTCAAGTTTTTAGTTAATTCATGAAATTATTGAAATAATTTCCTAAGCGCATTACAAACTTTCATCCAGGCTCATCAAACTTTCAACCTATTGACTTTAATTTGCAGCTTTGATTTTTATTCGGCCTTCAACTCCTTATTTGCATAATATGTCGATGCATTTTAATTCACCAACTTCATGCTCATTTCTTTCACTCCAAAAAAAAAGAGACACAAAAAAATGAGTTGACCCTAAAACTCCTTGGCAAAAATTCAAAACAAAATGTTTTCTTTCCACACGAGAAAGTTTTGCAATTTGCGTCAATAATGTGACATGCGCAAAAAAGCAAAACCAAAAGAGAGTATCATATTAGAATGTGAGATGCTGGACTAAAAATTACCCTCTAGTGCCTTTGTAAGCTTTAAAATGTTATAAAATAGGAAGAGTAAACGTTTCAAATTTTGATTTTGATAAATCTAAAATGATTTAGTTTCTTATGAAATTGAAAGAAAATTGAAAAGATTTCTATTGTGAGTTTTGAATATATTCGAGTCTTTAAATATAAATTTATAGAGTAAATGCACTTTGACAAAAATAAAGAAAATCAAACCCTGCTTGACAAATACAAGACAGTTGCATTTGTCTAACAAACATTGATAAGAATATGATTCTACAAAAAAATATTGATAGCGCAATTTAAAGTTTATTGCAAATTGAAGACTGTATAATAATATAATATTGTATAACAGTATAATGTTTATTGGGAATATGTTATTCTGCAATTAATTGAATTACATATTTTTAAGAAGCAATTCATCGTTGGAGATTGTCTCATAATTTTAAATTATTATTATGTAAATTACAGAAAAATATATTATTATTAAGTATTTACATTTGTAGATGATTGAATTTGAATCTTGATCTCCATCATCATCGTCATCATATCATCATTAGCGTCAATTACTTGAACTACATCTTAAGCTTAACAGTTCTGGACTGTCAACTGAACATGAGAGTGCTGCCAACTTGTGAAATTGAAATCTGCTTTGCAATTGAAGCAGCGTAAAATTTTTTTATTGAACTTTTAACGTAATAGTATATCGACATACCAAAAATAACAATTGGTATATTTTAGTATTTTGTTAGTAACTTTGATGTGCATGTTGAACTTGTAAGTGCATATTGAACTTTAAAAGACATAATATAATGATATACCAAATATAACTTTTGGTATATTTTAGTATTTTTTAGTATATCAACTTTGGCATGCATGTTGAACTTTTAACGTAATAATATAGTAGTATACCAAATATAACTTTTGGTATATTTTAGTATTTTTAGTATATTATGTTTTACATACATGTTGAACTTGGAAGTGCATATCGAATGTGCATATCAATATACCAAGTATATGGTATATTTTAGTATTCTTTGAATATACTTTGACATGTACATATATTAAACCTTTAACGTACTAGTATATCGACATACCAAAAATAACAATTGGTATATTTTAGTATTTTGTCAGTAACTTTGATATGCATGTTGAACTTGTAAGTGCATATTGAACTTTTAAAGACATAATATAATGATATACCAAATATAACTTTTGGTATATTTTAGTATTTTTTAGTATATCAACTTTGGCATGCATGTTGAACTTTTAGCGTCATAATATAGCGACATACCAAATACAACCTTTGGTATATTTTAGTATTTTTGTAGTATATTCATTTGTTATATTCAAAGAATACTTGTCTGCTTTGCAATTGCAACAGTTTTGTACTTTGGCACGCAGTCGAAGACAACCAAATTGTTGGCTTTGTATCGATGTATCGACTATAGTACACAACGAAACATTTATATTTGGCAAGAGATTAACAATTCCAGGTCGTGAACTCGCTCAGCGTTGGCGTTGGATAACCTGAGAGATAGTTCATGATTGTTGTGTTTGTTTTAGTTTCTGCTTCATTTCTTATAGTTTGTTGTTGTTGGTGTCATCGTCGTGGCAACGCATTTCTCTTCAGGTAGCAAACATTTTCTGGGGGATGCTGCGGTATAAATAGTGGCCAACGAGCATGCTATCCATATTAGTAACTGACTAAACCTCAAGGTTTAACCTACGTCTACATCTACAAGACAAGAGCTAACGCTGAACCCAAACACAATCGACAACACAATGAAGGTGAGAGAGTGCAAAAAAGGATGACAAAGGAAGAGTCACTTCAACTCTATTGCTTTACCTTCAATCTTTAGCTGTTTGTTTGCCTGTTGATTGCCTGTGTGAGCCTCGCCCAAGGCGGCTTCCTTGGTGGAGGCGGCGGTGGCGGTGGAGGAGGAGGAGGCGGTGGCTGGTCCTCTGGAGGTGGAGGCGGAGGCGGTGGCTGGTCTTCAGGCGGCGGCGGTGGCGGTGGCGGCTACTCTGGCGGCCATGGCGGAGGTGGTGGAGGCGGTGTTGCCACAGTTGTCAAAGTCATTCACGAAGAGGGTCACGGACATGGCGGCGGTGGTGGAGGCGGCGGCGGTGGCTTTGATCATGGCCATGGACACGCTCATGGCGGTGGCTTTGATCATGGTCACGCTGGCGGCGAAGTCAAGATTGTCAAAGTGATTCACGAAGAAGGACACGGACATGGCGGCGGAGGTGGAGGCTTCGATCATGGACACGCTCATGGCGGTGGCTTCGATCATGGACATGGCGGCGGCTTTGCCCAAGGCGGTGAAGTGAAGATTGTCAAAGTGATTCAGAGTGGCGGACACGATGCTGGCTTCTCGCATGGCGGCGGTCACAGTCATGGCGGTGGCTACTCTCATGGCGGTGGCTACTCTCATGGCGGCGGAGCTGGCGGTGAAGTGAGCGTTGTCAAGGTGATTCATGAGGAGGGCGGACATGGACACGATCATGGACACGGCCATGGCGGACACGATGCGCACTTTGGCGGTGGCTTCGGAGGCGGTGGCCACCAGGATCAAGATGTCAAGATCATCAGTGTGATTAGCGAAGATGCTGGCGCTGGAGGCGCATCTTTTGGTGGCAGCTCCGGTGGTGGCTGGTCAGCTGGTGGCGGTGGCGGTGCCGGTGGCTGGTCTGCTAGTGGCTCTTCTGGCTGGGATTAAGCTGACTCTTGTCTGAGCTACATTCATCCACACACACACACACACACACACACACCAACACACACACTTCCATACCTCTTTTTGTGATATGCCAAGAAGGCGACAACTCGCTTTGTTTTCTGTTGTACGAGAGTTGAGCAACGGCATTAGCCTTGTAGATGTCGTTACTATATCTTTAATCTGTTTTTTTTTTATTAAATTTACAACTATGTTGAAAACCAAAAAAACAAAACCAGACAAGTGTTTTTCTACCCGTTACCCAAAAAACAGAAGGGTATTATAATTTAGGTTAATGATCTGCTATATTTTGTAGCCTATAATATACTTATTTAATAGTATATTGATATACCAATATGGTAAATTTTTAGTATAGTATGACCTTTGGTATATATTGTACTCTATAGTACATTTTTAATATAATAGTATATTGATATACTATATATATAACCTTTGGTATATTTTGCAGTGTATATATGCAATTAAATATTTCTATACCAAATATAAATTTTGATATATTTTGTACTTGTTGGTATATTTTTAATCTAAGAGTATATCGATATAAAAATATAACATTTGTTTTATTTATACTCTGTGGTATATTTTTACCGCAATTTTGTACTTTTTGGTATATTTTGAATGCAATAGTATATCGATATACCATATAGAACCTTTGGTATATTTTGTACTCTATGACATATTTTTACCATAATATAGTGATATTTGGTATATTTTGTACTCTGGTATATTTTTAACGTCATAGTATATCGATATACCATATATAACTTTTGGTATATATTAATTTTGGTATATTCAAAAAAGCAGCACTATTTTGCTTCTATGGATGTAATGTGATCGAGTATCTTCCAGTCGAGCACACTCGTCTCTGCCTTTCTTACATGTTTCTTTTTTGTTGCCGCCTCAAGCGCATGCAAAGCACATCATCATATCATCATGCATCAAGTTCAGGGTCGACTCGACTTCAGTTCAGCCGTGAAGCCCTTAATGATTAACTGATGGACTGATGTTAGCTGTAATCCATCATCGACTGCAACTAATTGGCCCAATCAAAACAATTAAACAATGTGTGGTGATGGGAAAGTCTAGTTGTACTTGTTCCCAAATTCCCACAAACTCCAAAGTTCGCTTTGCCATTTGGCATTAGTTATATTAGTTGAAAATATTTTTTTAAGTTATTGTTTTATTTTCTAATTGCTCAATCGAGGACAAAAGATAATAAAATGTATATGTGTAATTTAAGTTTTTATTGTTGAGTACACATAATTTAAAAATAAAATTTCATAATAAAGGTAATTTGTTAAAGAAATGTTGTGTAAAGTAATCTACTCTTAGTGCATTCAGTTATTTAAGTATGAACTAAAGTTAATTATAAAGTAATCCATTTCTAATGTATTAGTGAAACAATTTGAAATAAACTTTTAATCCACACTAAAAAAATATAGTGAAATTTTCGATACTAAGAAGTTCTTGCTTTGCATGCTTTTCTAAGCCAGATTAAAATGAATTCCAGCATGTGTTGAATACTCAAATTAAATAAAAATAACTAAGCTGCATTATTTGACGAAATTCTAATGTGAAATTTTAAAGAAAACTGTCACAAATTTTTTTCAAAAACAATTCTAAGAAACGGAGCAAAAAAGCGTCGCAACAAGTGCATAATATCAAATAGCAAAACTTGTTTAGTTGCTAGCAACTTAAGTTTGCTACGTGTTCAAGAATATCTCAAATAAAACAAAAACGATACCAAAGAGAAAAACTACATAAAAAAAAAATAACTAGAGAGAGTGAATATCCCACCATCGCACTTTAGAGTAGAGTAAGCTTCGAGTGCTAATAGCTACAAAAAGAGTAATGTGCAGAAAAAGAAAAGATGATGTGAAATAAATGAATGTATCACTACTCCGTAGTAAGTTCAAGTCCGAGACAGACGGAGACGGAGACGGGAAATGATAATGATATACGCCACACGTAATAATAAATGGCAATCCGTTGGAGAGGGTCGGAAGCTTTTGATTTAAATAAGACCCATTAATATTTTGCCATGTAGTGAAAGGCGTCGTCGCTTCGAGTTGCTTCGAGTTGAAGTCGCATCACATTAAATCGCATCACATGAAATCGCATAATCCCACTCCACAAAAATGGAGCAAGATAATTTATGTATTACGTCCCATTATGTATGCTAGACTCATCTCTCTTCCTCTCTTCCTCTCGTCAGCTAAATGATGCTTTTGTTTTCATTCACTTTTGGCCCATTTTACTCTTTGTTTCTTTTTTATTTATTAGTTTCATGCATATTAAATTCATTAAATAAGCCATTAGATACATATTAGTTAATATGTTACAGTGCTGTAAAATGTCATTAAATAAGACATTAGATACAGTGTTGTAAAGTGTCGTTTGCTGAGCTTGAAATGTCTTTTATAAATGTTATTTTAAAGGATAAAACTTAAATACTCTACTTGAACTTTAGCTTAAAGCTTAAATCTTTAATTCTTGTAACTTATGCTGCTTTTTTTTAAATGAATTTCCAAAACGGATTTGAAAAAAAAAACATTTATACAGTTAAAAAGCGTTTTTTTTTATGTAATATATTTCTGACTTTAAGATTACCTTCAACTTCCATCCAAGTTTAGCAAAAATACTTGAAAAGCCAATTGTCAATATGCAAATTGAGAGAATAAGTTAATCCTCTTGCCTTGGCATGGATCAGTAAGACAGTTATAAATGTATTTTGAACAGGTGTAGTGTTGCAAAATGTCATCTATATGTTTATCACATAATATGCGCATTAAAATCAAATACCCGAATCATGTTATTTGTAATCTATTTTTTATTTTTATTGATATTTGTTCATCCTATGTATTTCACAAAAGTAAATACAAACGTTACTCCCTCTTTAACTCTGTTTTTAAAGTTGTGCAAGACGAACAAAAACTTGTTTCGGGAATTTTTTTCATTGGCCCCCATCTGCAAAATAGACGAATAAGTATAAATAAACTTTAAATGAAGTTTCGTTTTTTTCTTTTTTTTTTTGGTGAAGCGAAAATCCGAAAATGGACAAAGTTGAACCCTCATCAAAATGATTTGCTTGTATTAGGGAGTTATTCTCGTAAATTGAATCAAGTTTTAATAACAATAATAATAATGTTCGATACACTCTGATTATATATGGGTTATCTTGGATCTGTGTGTTTGGGTTTTGCGGGTCTGCGTTTTGTTTAACAGCCAGATGTCGTGACTTCGATGGGCTTCCGTCATGTACCAAATACGAGATACAAAATACGAAATGAAGATGAAGCAATTAACGTGGCCCAGAGACGGGGAAAATTATTACATTCAGTATTTGCCATCTATCAAGTGTCGAAACGAAGGTTGCTCCACCCGTCTCACTCTCTCGCTCTCTCTCTGTCTCTGTCTCGCTTTAAGTTTACTGTTCTCCGCGGTTCTTCATCGCATTGAACACTGCTCTGCAAAGCAGTTAAACATTTTGTGGGGGCCAAGCAATTAATATGCATGCCGAGTGACCCCCTCGAGCATCGCTTTTTTTCTTATCTTTTTTTTTGTTGTCGGCGGGGCATCGAAACCGAAATCGAAATCGAAATTGAAACAAACAGATGATGGCTGCCGTTCTGTTTTTATACCCGCTACCCATAGGGTAGAAGGGTATTATAACTTTGTGCCGGCAGGAAATGTATGTAACAGGTAGAAGGAGGCATCTCCGACCCTATAAAGTATATATATTCTTGATCAGCATCAACAGCCGAGACGATCTAGCCATGTCCGTCTGTCCGTCTGTGTGTCTGTGTGTCTGTCCGTCCGTCCGTATGAAACACTGGATCTCAGAGACTATAAGAGATAGAGCTATAATTTTTTTTCGACAGCATTTGTTATGTTTGCACGCAGATCAAGTTTGTTTCAAATTTTTGCCACGCCCACTTCCGCCCCCGCAAATCAAAAAAATCGAATAACAAACCTAATTTTAAAGCTAGAGTTACGAATTTTGGTATATATAACAATTACTATAGTAGTTATGATTCCTGAAAATTTGGTTGCGATCAGATAAAAATTGTGGAAGTTATTAAAGAAATACTTTTGTATGGGCTTTGCTTTGGCCGACAATCTGGTACATTGTGCCGTCTATGGTATATTTTGAATGGTGTACTATATCGATATACCAAACAAATCATTCGGTATATTTTTAGTATTTTTTAGTATTTTCGGTATATTTTGAAAATGATACCGCAATATTTTGCCTTTATTAAAAATGGGTAGCGGGTATCTCACAGTCGAGCACACTCGACTGTAACTTTCTTACTTGTTTTCTTTGTTTCAGTTTTGTTATTTATTTTTTTGGCCAAGGCGACTACCGCATGCCCTTGTTGAGTAATAACGACCATAAAACACCCTGAAAAGTAATTAAAATGAATCCGTCTTTGTTTCGAGACTTTGTTGTACCCATCAAAATGGTTTACTTTGCCTTTAAACATTTAGTAAAATATAAAGCAAAATGTGTTTTTTCATACTCGAACACACTTTATATACTATAACATATTCTATACTTTACATTATATAGCATATATTATAACTATAAAACATCTTAAGTCTGCAACTTATACAAATATAGTAAATCTTTTTGAATGTTGAATTTTTGTTATATTGCTCTTCACATTTAATTTCATTGTTCTTTTTTGTATGTGTTCTTCACTTTGTTGTCATTTTGTTTTGCATTTTTATTAATTTTTTATTTTTTTTGGTAGCTGATGTTAGCTAATTATAAACTACGCAAATTTTAGTTAAAACATTCTTTCGATACGATTTATTAAGCCTTTTTTAAATGAGCATATTTTGAAAGCTACTGTTTTTTTTTTTTTTTAGTTTCTTTTTTCTTTTTGTGGCTTTTTGTATTTTAAAAATCAGGTTCAGCAGGTTAATGCTAATTACCAGAAGACTTTTCGAGTAGTCTTGACATGCCGCAGAGGTAAATCTATATTTTATGAAAGCCAATTGATGCAAGATGAGATCATAATGAATATCATCCTTCTGTCCACATTCGTAGAAGCAAGCATTGACATTAACTTTAATAGCAATAGAAAAACAGTAAATTGTAGATGGAGGCATTTAGCATTTAATTGGCGGTTTTGCAATTGAAAATCTGAAAATTGCCAAAGACATATTATATTATTTAATTTCGTTTCGATTCATTCCATTTCATATTATTGAATTTCATTCCATATCACATTGTTTCATTTCATTTCATTTTATCTTCATTCCATTTCATTTCACTTCGCATCGTATCAATTCATTTAATGTAATTCCATTCCATTCCATTCTATTACACCTCATTGCGCTTCATTCCATTTGACTTCACTATCTTTTTATTCCATTCCATTCTATTTCATTTCATTCCATTGCGTTTCACTCCATTTCATTTCGTTTCGTTTCATTTCATTCCCTTTTAATTCATTCCATTTCATATCATTTCACTTAATTTCGTTTCATTTCATTCCATTCCATTCCTTTCATTCTATTTCATTCCTTTTCATTTTACTTCGTATAATTTAATTTAATTCAATTTTATATCATTTCACTTCATTTTGTTTAATTTCATTTCATTCCTGTTATTTTTTTCATTCCATATCATTTTATTTCAATTCATTTCATTCCACTTCATTTCATCCCATTTCATTACACTTCATTTTATTTTAATCCATTCCTTTCCATTTCATTTCATTTCATTCCATTTCTTTCCATTTATCCCATTTCATTACACTTGATTGTGTTTCATTTCATTCTATTTCAATTCATTCCATTTCATATCATTCATTCCATTCCATTCCTTTCATTCTATTCTATTTCATTCCGTTTCGTTTTACTTCGTATCATTTCATTTCATTCCATTTTATATCATTTCACTTCACTTCATTTCATTTAATTTCATTCCATTCCATTCCATTTTATTACACTTCATTGTGTTTCATTCCATTCCATTCCATTTCATTTCATTTCGATCCATTTCACTTAGTTTTTATTTAATTTCATTCCATTGCTTTCTATTTCATTTCATTCCATTCCATTCCATTCCATTTCCTTTCATCCCATTTCATTACAATTCATTTCATTCCATTCCATTTCAATTCATTTCACTTTCGTTTCATTTCATTTTATTTAATTTCCACTTAATTTTCTTTTATTTTTTAATTTTATCTTTTGCTATTTTAGTTAAGTTGATTTATGCAGCTCGCCCACAACGCTCAATAGAGTAGTAAACTTAACTTGAATTTATGAATTTAATTGCAATCATCGTCAACCCATTTTTCATTTGCCAATTTTGTGGCCAGGGTATCACAAAAGGTGGAGTTGTTCGCTTTGAAGTTCGATTTGTAAGTGGAAAACGCGACGCTTATGCGCTTTGTTTGTGAGTGTGTATATTTGTGTGTGTGTGTGTTTGTGTGTTTGTTTGTGTGTTGTGTTAGCATCAAGTGGATGTTGTTGCTGAAGTTATTGTTGTCCACGTTATTATTGTGGTTGTTGTTGTTGGTATTTTTTTGATGAATTGCATAACGAGCTAATAAAGAGCACTGCCAAATAGCCGTTACGAACTCCGCTCTGACACTGAGCCGAATACTCTGAGTAGAGAGCCAAAGGCGGGTGTGAAGATTAGCTATCGAAGGGAGAGGGAAGTAAGCCAGGGAAAGGGACTGAAGAGTGAAGACTTGAGGCTATCGACCGACACCTCGCGATGCTGCTAGCTGCATGGCTTACACTTCAATGATCATGATGATGATGATGATGTTGATGATGATGATGTTGATGATGGCATAATCGGAGATGCGAGCGCAAGCATCGCGTGGACAAGCAATTAGAGTGTCATACATTAGCATATGCTTCGTGTTATGTTTTTGGCTATTTGGGGAGTGGGAGAGTTCAGCTGGTTGCCTGCTTGGCTTAGCTTAGCTTGGCTTGCTTGCTTGCTTGGTTTGTTTTTTTCGCCCATTCGGTGTTTGTTCGATGTTGTTTGAGCATAAAAGCCACTGCTTTGGCACTGCATTGGCACAGTTGAAGTTCAGCTAACGTCGCACACACAGCTCCCACACACACACACACACACACAACTCACACCGAGTGTTTGCCAAGATGAAGGTGCGTTCAATGGGAAATCTCGTAAACGGATTTAACGAATTTCCTTCCACATCATTTGCATACTCAACTCAACTCGATTCGATTCGATTTGTTTTTCATTTTTTTTTTTTTTTGTGATTGTGATTTATTTGTGAAGTGATTTCATTTTGTTGTCCTTTTTATCAAAAGGTATTCGTTTGTCTGCTCGCTGCATGCAGCATGGCCCACGCTGGCTTCCTCGGCGCTCTTAGCGGAGGCGGTGGCGGTGGCTGGTCCTCTGGCGGTGGCGGCGGCGGCGGTTGGTCTTCGGGCGGCGGCGGTGGCGGCTACTCTGGCGGCGGCCATGGCGGTGGCTACTCTGGTGGTCATGGCGGTGGCGGTGGAGGAGGCGCTGTCAAGATCATCAAGGTCATCTCTGAAGGCGGCGGCGGCGGTGGTTATGGCGGTGGTGGCGGCTACGGCGGCGGCGGTGGCTACAGCGGTGGCAGTGCTGGCTGGTCAGCTGGCGGTGGCGGCGGTGGCGGTTACTCCGGCGGTGGCGGCTATGGCGGCGGTGGTTATGGCGGTGGTCATGGCGGTGGCGGTGCCAGCACTGTCAAGATTGTCAAGGTCATTTCCGATGCTGGCGCCGGAGGCGGAGCTGGCGGCTATGGCGGTGGTTATGGAGGCGGTTATGGCGGTGGTCACAGCTCTGGAGGTTGGTCTTCCGGCGGCGGTGGTGGCTACTGCGGCGGTCATGGCGGTGGCTACTCTGGCGGCAGCTCCGGCAGCGTTCAAATCGTCAAGGTGATCTCTGAGGCTGGCGCTGGAGGCGGAGCTAGCTATGGCGGTGGCTATGGAGGCAGCAGCGGAGGCGGTGGTGGCGGCGGTGGCTGGGCACCTCAGGGTGGTTGGGCCTCCAGCGGCTGGTAAGCAGTCAATGCGAGACTGTCATAACTGTTGTTTTTCCTACCACTTTTATTTTTTGTTTTGTTTGTTTTATTGTTAAACTCTCAAATTGTAAATACTCATTAAGACAAAACACAACAGAAGCACAAACAAAATAAAATACAAAATAAAAATAATATAATTAAATAAAAAGTCACAAAAACAACTCTCGCTTTGTGTGTTTGCTTAAAATCCAAACAGCAAATAAATCATACGACCCGTGTGACGCCTTTAGCCATAATGCTGTTGCTGTTGCTGCTGCTTTTGCTGTTGTTCTGTTTTCCCAGTCACAATTCCCAGGGCCCGCGGGCCAAATTCATTTGCGCTGTTCCCAAACAAACCCTTTTGTGCTTTTGCTTTCAACAGGTTAAATGCACGAGTTGACAATGCCAAGTGGGCAGAAGCACTTTAATGCCGAGTGGACAGCCCTGGACAGCGGTGGCCAACTGTGCTTAGCTGTTAGCGAAGAGTTGCAATCAGCCAAATGAAAGTTATAAGCCACTTTATTTTAATGCTACATATATACTATATAGCTATACTTTGTTTCGTTTTCGTTTTACTATTTGTACCAGCTACGAGTTAGCTAGAAGGGTATTATAACTTTGTGCCTCTAGGAAATGTATGTATGTATAAAGTATATTTTAATCAACGTCAATAGCTGAGACGTATGGTCATGTCCGTCTGTCTGTCTGTCCGTTTGAACTCCTAGATCTTAGAGGCTATAAGAGACAGAGATATAATTATTTTTCAACAGCACTTGTTATAATTGCAAGCAGATCAAGTTTGATTCACATATTTGCCACGCCCACTCTCGCATCCGCCAATTGACAAAAATCGAATAGCGAGACTAATTTTAAAGCTACAGTCGCGATTTTGGGTACATACAATAAGAACTACAGAATTTATAGTACCTAAAGAAGTTATTTAAAAAATACTTTTATATTATAAAGTAAAGTAAATTGGCATTTTACTACGTGTCTTAGTTATTTTGGCTGACAATCTGATATATTTTGGACTCTATGCACTCTATTTCAATATATCAATATATAGTATGTATATCTGGTATATTTTTTAGTATTTGGGCGGTATATTAATTTGGTAAATTTTAAAAATTATATCACACTCCTTTGCTTTCGAATGTTGTACTATGTCAATATACCAAATATAGCCTTTGGTATATTTTTGGTATTTTGGGGTATAATAATTTAGTATATTTTAAAATGAATACTATTTTGTTTTTAAACTTAGTACTATATTAATATACCAAATATAACATTCAGTATATTTTTGGATTATTGTGGTATATTAATTTGGTATATTTTATAATTAATACTGCACTGTTTTGCTTTTGAATGCAGTACCATATCAATATACCAAATATAACATTCAGTATTATTTTTAGTCTTTTTGTGGTATATTAATTCGGTATATTTTAAAAATAATACGGCACTGTTTTGCTTTTCAATGTAGTAACTCTATCAATATACCAAATAGAGCATTCAGTATATTTTTAATATTTTTGTGGTATATTATATAGTATATTTCAAAAACAATACCGATTTGCTTTCATTCAAAATGAATAGCGAGTATCTTGCAGTCGAGCATACTCAACTGTCGCTGTCTTAGTTGTTTCGTTTTCGTTTTTGCTATTTTTACAATCTGTTCAGCTTTCGAGGCAGAGTTTCTTTTGTGTGCTGCAGTACAGCATGCTGGGGGGGAATCACCTTAGCTCAAGTTACTCACTAATACTTCACTCTCTAAAAATTGTTTGTTAGAGAATAACACAATTGCGGCAATAAATATAATAAAAATGCGCAACATCATTTTTATTGCTGGTAAAGACATTAACATAAAATTTAGTCTAGATGTTATTAACAGTCCTGCCAACTCATGAGAAAATAACTAGCCCGAAAAATTAAGCTTACGAAGTTTAAATTGAACCTTATTGTAAATAGTGTCACACGATACAAACTTCCGATAAAGAAATAAAATATAATATAATATTTGTATTTTATATACTAAACTTTTTTTTAGGGTAATCCGTAAGTCTGTCATTGACTTTCTTGCTTTTATCATATTTTTAGTGCTGACGGCGACGAGTTCAACTCCTCCAACGTTATTGAAGCTTTAAGTGAGCTTTGAAGACAAACACACGCAGCAGAGCACAAGAGAAAAGCTTTTGTCTCTATTGGCGTAAGTATGCGTTTATTGATATTAGATTATTAATATGATTTATGATATAAATTGAAATACTGTCAGATACTTTGCACATGTGCTGGACTAAAACACACGGTGTAGATGTGAAATTATGTTATTATTTCCTTAGACTTTGTTGGTCAAGTGAACAGAACAGAAAATCATAAAGAAAGTACACAAATGTCTAGGGTATGCAGACAAAATAATGAAAAAATGTTGCTACAAATATTCAATTGAATGCATTCACAACACATTTGAGAATTCCATCATGTCTTTTAGACACCCTATCATAATAATAATAGTGATTTTTATAATAGTGTATTTTGTACAAGTATAATTTTAATAACTATGCTAATTTAAGAAAGATGAATAATCTGAATAAATAGTTAATGGAAGAAAGACATTTAAAGGTTGAAAGCCTGCTAAAAAAAAAAAGGAAATGTTTAGCAATTTTTGAAAATTGTTTGCTTATAAAAAGACTAGAAGACATCTCGGAGTGTCAACTACATCTTAAATATTGAATTGCCGCAAAACTAATTAAAAAAGAAGTCGCTTGGTGGCAATCGAGACAATCCTGAGCTGCTCTGACTTCTGGCCTGTTCTGACTTTACTGACATTCTGACGCGTCTCCGTTGTAGAGTGTGCATGAGACGCTGTCAGGCATCATCGAGTGATGCAGGTGCAGGCAACATTTCAATTAAGGGCTCGCTGCAACTGGGCAACCATCAAAGCTTGCCCCGTCGGGAGCAGTCTGTCAGCTTTGAAGCTAACAACATCAGCGCGACGAACGAAGGAACAACAAAAAAAAAAACAAGAAAGAAAGCTACAGTCGAGTGAGTTCGACTGTGAGATACCCGCTTCCCATAGTAAAAAGAGAAATCTGGAAAATTTGCCCAAAATTGATACTGTAAATTAAAGTCTATTTAATTCTTGCGTATTATAAGTATACTTATTTTATGATACAATATTAATGTTATTGAATATAAAATTGGTTTTTGAAATATGTCGCCGCTCGAATCAGCTCCTGCTTCAATAAAATACTTTTAATTTATTAAAGCAAGACCCAGGGAACACGACGAGGAGGCCATTAAATACTATATAATGGGGTCTTTTCCGAAATCTAATTTCGGCAGACCTACGAGTCGACTTGTGCTGTGTATAAACAACACCATTATTCCCCAAAAAATTGTTGTATATATAAAATCATAATTAATATAAATTAAATTTATAATAATAATAAACTACAAAACTTTGATTTCAAGGACTAAAATTAAAATATTTAAATTAAATTAAATTAGGTGCAAATACTTTTAGGAATACAAACAAATCTAAGCCTGATCATCAATGCTAACTAAAATACCACTATGATAGCTATAAATTTTCTCATATGTGCGTGCTGTGGCCCTATTATCCCTAATATTTGAGCACGCCCAATCAATATGTGTGTCATAATTGGTTGTGGACGTGTTGAAATCCAACAAAGACTTAAAACTATTTGCTGCCAAAAAATCGAAAACCCTTCTACATCTACTACAATCTTCAATTTATTGTCATTTGACCGGATGCCATGTTATTAAGCGCTAGCGCAAATGCTTGATCGTCTCGTTGTCGCATAATCTCTGTGAGCTCAAAAAACTTAAAAATATCCCATAAAGCAGACCCAAATATAGCACTGTATGGATCATGCGACGATATAGTGGATTGGAAAATGCATCGATCTCCTACGGGACGTAGTTGTCTGAGATCGCCAACAATTACTGAAATTCCTCCAAATGAGGTTTCCCTGTTAGCAAAAATTTGCTTAAGACGAGCATCTAAGTGAGATAACATTTTGGCACCGACCATTGAGATTTCATCAATAATTAAAAGCTTAAGGTCTGTAAACCTTGAGCGGAGTGTATTCAGTAAATCTGCACATAAATCTTTAAAGGAGGACCCGGACTGATTCACTGGAAGTGAGAACATGGAATGCAGGGTTGAACCTTCAATTCCAAAAGCTGCTTTATCCGTGGGAGCACACAAAAGTACTTTAGCAGAGGTGGGGTCACAACCTGGCCTACTATTATATAGTTGCGAAAGGGAATGGAAAATAGCTGAAATTAATCTACTCTTGCCAACACCTGCTCCGCCTCCTACAAACTCATAAAATATTTTCTTTTCTTTAGCATTATGCAAGATTCAAAGAATTAACCAGAAAAAAAGCCAGTTTTGACGGGAAAAAATCCAAATTGGCAGCACTGTACTCGGGAGACACAATCGTGGAATTCCTACAAGATGCTTGCAATGCTGGAATTAAAGCTCCAATTATGCTGGGCATTCTCATACCAGAATCTTTTGCCAGATATTATGAACGTATGGCAGGTTTCTCCAAAGTATTTCTTACCCCAGAACAATTAGCCGAGGTGGAACCGATTAAGGACGACGATGCATTGAATTATTTTGATGGTTATGAATTATTTTATTCAGTTATCGGTGCGAAATATTTAACAGACTTCGGCTGCCGATTTGGGTGTTTATGGCATTAATTTCTATACCCTGAATCGTTTTCGACCGGTACTCGAGACATTAGTATAGTTTTCCAAATTGTTGGTAATTCATAAATAAATAATAAATTCAGTATTATTCAATTTCAAGTGTGTACACACTGTCGCACTTAGAGTTTTTTAGCAATGGTATGAAAATTGTTAAGAATTGGTAAAAATGATATAGCAAAGGAAGAGAGGTATAAATAAATTATGAAATGTAATTATTAAAAAAAATGATTAAGCTTAGAATTTATTTTTATTTAGAAAATTATGTTAGTGACAAAATAACCTTCAAAATATACAACTTTTGCATAAAAATATACCAACCTGATAAAATTAATCGATAGCATTCCGATCGATAACTGCAAACGCATGTTTTGCACACTCTAGTCGCCAAAATAATGCAAATTGCCATTGATCTCATTATCTCATAAATTTGAAATTGTGTTGCATACCTCGTTCACATTATGGCGTCGATGACCGCAGAAACTGCTGAAGGACAACGCATGAAGCAAACAGAGCTCGATGAGATTTCCCCTGAAGTCTATTTGCATTTTCTGCAACGCCACGAAGGAGTTTTGCGCGACGAGACAACAACGCTTGGCTTCAAGGCGGCCATTGAGGAAAACTCTGAGCTCTTTCGTGGCGCCACCGTGCTGGAGTTAGGCTGTGGCAGTGCACTACTCTCGATGTGGGTGGCACGTCAGGGTGCGGCACGTGTCTATGCCGTGGAGTCAAGTGATGTGTATCAAGTGGCGCATCAATTGGTGCAACACAATCGCCTAGATCATGTGATCGATGTGTTGCACGGTCCGTTGCAGCAACTGCAACTGCCTCCAATCGATGTCATTGTCTCCCAGTGGATGGGGTGAGCAAGTGGCATGATCCACCAACTACAATTAATCTACAGCTTGTAATCTTGCAGTGCCTGCTTGATGTACAACTCTACGCTGGAGGATGTGCTTTATGCCCGTGACAAGTGGCTGAAGCCCAACGGTTGCATCTTTCCAGACATCGCAAATCTCTATATATCAGCTGTGGCGCAACCACGTCATCCCTTGGCTCTGTTCAGCTCGCCTCGCGAGTATTAGACACGTTTCACTGGATCGTTGAATCTCTCGCTTGGCTGGGACATCGCCCTACACACACCGGTGGTCAGAGTTGTGGATGCCAAACATGTGCTGTGCCAGCGGCAACTTTTGCAACGCTTCGATCTGCTAACGTTGCAACCAGATAAGTTAAGCTTCAAGGTGCCGTTCAAGCTGCACACTCTGCGTCAAGCGTTGACCAAACATTTTCTGCTCTACTTTGACTATCGCTTTCCCGGCTCAACCATCGTCAGCACTTCGCCCAGGGCAGCAGTCACACAATGGAAGCAAACACTTTTCCCCATCGACGATCATTTGCCCCTCTGTCCGGGCGATGTGCTCTGCGGACAGTTTGAGGTGCGACGCTGTGCTCGCCATCTGGACTTTGACATCAGCTGGAGCTGCCACAACGAGCTGGTCAACGTGAAGACGCACACGCAAATCTATCGAATGCAGGGCGAGCAAGCTCTTATCTAATTAAGAGATGTGAATATCAGACGAATATTGAAATAAAATTACAGCAGATAAAAAAATTCAAATATTAATTTTTAATGCAAATCTATACAGTTCTTATATGATATTAATGTGTTTCGTATGTAAGATGCATTACCTAATAAATGGTATGAACGAAGGTAGAGGGAAAGAAGCTGATAATTCGAAAGTAATTATTATCTTTAAAGAATTGTCATTCCCGTCTGTCCGCTCTGAATGAAGGTCTTGAAATCAGAGACTGGAAAAGTTAAAGATTTAAAATTTGTTGAGGAAACTCCGTTGGGATAAATACAAATAACATTTATTTCGGAATTTAAATACGCATGTATCTATGTGTGTAAATACGCGTTATTGTTGCATTAAAGCGGCTAATAATTATTACTATTTATTAAAATTACTTATCTTATAAGATTATTTTCCGATCACATGCAAATTTTCAAAAACTGGTAAGAATATTTAGTTGGTCAACCAAATGAGGCATGCTGCAGCAACCGTTTGTCGCCATACTAAATTATTTCTTAAATAACTTTGACAGGGGCGGAAATTTTGAAACCAACTTGATCTGAATTATTGTATATTGCATTAAAAATTTAAAAAAAATGTATGAGTCCCGACCGGGACACTACCAGCCCACACCAATATAGGTGAGCATGTAGATATATAGACGCATTTGAATTTTTTTATCTGCTGTAATTTTATTTCAATATTCGTCTGATATTCACATCTCTTAATTAGATAAGAGCTTGCTCGCCCTGCATTCGATAGATTTGCGTGTGCGTCAGCTCCAGCTGATGTCAAAGTCCAGATGGCGAGCACAGCGTCGCACCTCAAACTGTCCGCAGAGCACATCGCCCGGACAGAGGGGCAAATGATCGTCGATGGGGAAAAGTGTTTGCTTCGATTGTGTGACTGCTGCCCTGGGCGAAGTGCTGACGATGGTTGAGCCGGGAAAGCGATAGTCAAAGTAGAGCAGAAAATGTTTGGCCAACGCTTGACGCAGAGTGTGCAGCTTGAACGGCACCTTGAAGCTTAACTCATCTGGTTGCAACGTTAGCAGATCGAAGCGTTGCAAAAGTTGCCGCTGGCACAGCACATGTTTGGCATCCACAACTCTGACCACCGGTGTGTGCAGGGGGATGTCCCAGCCAAGCGAGAGATTCAACGATCCAGTGAAACGTGTCCAATACTCGCGAGGCGAGCTGAACAGAGCCAAGGGATGACGTGGTTGCGCCACAGCTGATATATAGAGATTTGCGATGTCTGGAAAGATGCAACCGTTGGGCTTCAGCCACTTGTCACGGGCATAAAGCACATCCTCCAGCGTAGAGTTGTACATCAAGCAGGCACTGCAAGATTACAAGCTGTAGATTAATTGTAGTTGGTGGATCATGCCACTTGCTCACCCCATCCACTGGGAGACAATGACATCGATTGGAGGCAGTTGCAGTTGCTGCAACGGACCGTGCAACACATCGATCACATGATCTAGGCGATTGTGTTGCACCAATTGATGCGCCACTTGATACACATCACTTGACTCCACGGCATAGACACGTGCCGCACCCTGACGTGCCACCCACATCGAGAGTAGTGCACTGCCACAGCCTAACTCCAGCACGGTGGCGCCACGAAAGAGCTCAGAGTTTTCCTCAATGGCCGCCTTGAAGCCAAGCGTTGTTGTCTCGTCGCGCAAAACTCCTTCGTGGCGTTGCAGAAAATGCAAATAGACTTCAGGGGAAATCTCATCGAGCTCTGTTTGCTGCATGCGTTGTCCTTCAGCAGTTTCTGCGGTCATCGACGCCATAATGTGAACGAGGCATGCAACACAATTTCAAATTAATGAGATAATGAGATCAATGGCAATTTGCATTATTTTGGCGACTAGAGTGTGCAAAACATGCGTTTGCAGTTATCGATCGGAATGCTATCGATTAATTTTATCAGGTTGGTATATTTTTATGCAAAAGTTGTATATTTTGAAGGTTATTTTGTCACTAACATAATTTTCTAAATAAAAATAAGTTCTAAGCTTAATAATTTTATTTAATAATTACATTTCATAATTTATTTATACCTCTCTTCCTTTGCTATATCATTTTTACCAATTCTTAACAATTTTCATACCATTGCTAAAAAGCTCTAAGTGCGACAGTGTGTACACACTTGAAATTGAATAATACTGAATTTATTATTTATTTATGAATTACCAACAATTTGGAAAAACTATACTAATGTCTCGAGTACCGGTCGAAAACGATTCAGGGTATAGAAATTAATGCCATAAACACCCAAATCGGCAGCCGAAGTCTGTTAAATATTTTGCACCGATAACTGAATAAAATAATTCATAACC
This sequence comes from Drosophila pallidifrons, assembly GCA_023558445.1. Taxonomy (NCBI): domain Eukaryota; kingdom Metazoa; phylum Arthropoda; class Insecta; order Diptera; family Drosophilidae; genus Drosophila; species Drosophila pallidifrons. Next base: position 22,947,891 of record CM042351.1, on the reverse strand, counting down.
ATCAAAATAATTCAATGCATCGTCGTCCTTAACCGGTTCCACCTCGGCTAATTGTTCTGGGGTAAGAAATACTTTGGAGAAACCTGCCATACGTTCATAATATCTGGCAAAAGATTCTGGTATGAGAATGCCCAGCATAATTGGAGCTTTAATTCCAGCATTGCGAGCATCGAGCATCTTGTAGGAATTTCACGATTGTGTCTCCCCGAGTACAGTGCTGCCAATTTAGATTTTTTCCCGTCAAAACTGGCTTTTTTTTCTGGTCAAAAGTTGGCAGCACTGAAGCTGAGGGAAATTTTGAAGAACGGGATCAGGCAGATAGTTTAGATAATCATTTTAGGGCTTTAGCGATCCCTGAAATAAATTCTCAAGTAAATGTTTTTAATTTAAATGCCGTTAATGATCCAGAAGATCCAGAAGGACAATGTCATCCGACTTATTAAGCTCCCGCCAATTATATCACGTGATGACTTAGCAAGCATAGTTAATTCTTTGAATCTTGCATAATGCTAAAGAAAAGAAAATATTTTATGAGTTTGTAGGAGGCGAAGCAGGTGTTGGCAAGAGTAGATTAATTTCAGCTATTTTCCATTCCCTTTCGCAACTATATAATAGTAGGCCAGGTTGTGACCCCACCTCTGCTAAAGTACTTTTGTGTGCTCCCACGGATAAAGCAGCTTTTGGAATTGGAGGTTCAACCCTGCATTCCATGTTCTCACTTGCAGTGAATCAGTCCGGGTCCTCCTTTAAAGATTTATGTGCAGATTTACTGAATACACTCCGCTCAAGGTTTACAGACCTTAAGCTTTTAATTATTGATGAAATCTCAATGGTCGGTGCCAAAATGTTATCTCACTTAGATGCTCGTCTTAAGCAAATTTTTGCTAACAGGGAAACCTCATTTGGAGGAATTTCAGTAATTGTTGGCGATCTCAGACAACTACGTCCCGTAGGAGATCGATGCATTTTCCAATCCACTATATCGTCGCATGATCCATACAGTGCTATATTTGGGTCTGCTTTTTGGGATATTTTTAAGTTTTTTGAGCTCACAGAGATTATGCGACAACGAGACGATCAAGCATTTGCGCTAGCGCTTAATAACATGGCATCCGGTCAAATGACAATAAATTGAAGATTGTAGTAGATGTAGAAGTGTTTTCGATTTTTTGGCAGCTAATAGTTTTAAGTCTTTGTTGGATTTCAACACGTCCACAACCAATTATGACACACATATTGATTGGGCGTGCTCAAATATTAGGGATAATAGGGCCACAGCACGCACATATGAGAAAATGTATTGCTATCATAGTGGTATTTTAGTTAGCATTGATGATCAGGCTTAGATTTGTTTGTATTCCTAAAAGTATTTGCACCTAATTTAATTTAATTTAAATATTTTAATTTTAGTCCTTGAAATCAAAATTTGTAGTTTATTATTATTATAAATTTAATTTATATTAATTATGATTTTATATATACAACAATTTTTTGGGGAATAATGGTGTTGTTTATACACAGCACAAGTCGACTCGTAGGTCTGCCGAAATCAGATTTCGGAAAAGACCCCATTATATAGTATTTAATGGCCTCCTCGTCGTGTTCCCTGGGTCTTGCTTTAATAAATTAAAAGTATTTTATTGAAGCAGGAGCTGATTCGAGCGGCGACATATTTCAAAAACCAATTTTATATTCAATAACATTAATATTGTATCGTAAAATAAGTATACTTATAATACGCAAGAATTAAATAGACTTTAATTTACAGAATCAATTTTGTCAATTTTAATTTTTGTCTCTGAGATCTAGGTGTTCATACGGACAGACGGACAGACACACAGACACACAGACACACAGACGGACAGACGGACATGGTTAGATCGTCTCGGCTGTTGACGCTGATCAAGAATATATATACTTTATAGGGTCGGAGATGCCTCCTTCTACCTGTTACATACACTTCCTGCCGGCACTAAGTTATAATACCCTTCTACCCTATGGGTAGCGGGTATAAAAAGCTTCGATTTGCTGCAAAGCTGAGCCCTGGGAATGAAAACTGAAAACTGGGACTGATTGGCTGGATGGAGGGTGGATGGTGGAGAGGAGGGAGCCAGAGTAAGAGTAGAAGTTCTGGGTGACTTCAATGTCAGCCTTTTGGAATGGCCACAGGATGGATGGATGATGATGAGGTGTGGGGATTGGAGGTCAATCAAAATTGAGGTTTCCTTCAAGCCGATGCCAAAGCCTGACGTCTGAGATGTAAATGTCAAAGTCAGATGCTGTTACCGAAGCTGAGGCTGAAGCTGAGGCTGAAGCTCAAACTCTTCTGGCACAACAATCAAAACGAATGCACTTCAAGTGTTGCAAAAACCGTTGACTGACACCTAAAATTCTCGCTTCAGGAGTGAGCGAGAGCGGGGAGAGGTGAAGAGAGAGGAGAGGAGGAGTGTGTCGGTTGTGTCACAATCAATTTCACTCATAAATCTCAAATATTTCATTTTTACACATTTTATTTACATTTTTATAGAGTTTTTTTTTGTTGTTGTTGCTCATGTCGATAAGTTGACAGGCCAAACGCATGCATGAGTTGGCAGCGCTTGTCAAGCAAACACTGAAATGCATTTTCCGACTGTCAAGTGCAAATGCATAAAAATTTGCCAGCTAGATGAGAAAATTGCAATGGAGAAATGCGTAAACCACACAGCGAGAAAAAAACCTAGTTTGAAAAGTAAATCTTGATTTACGATTTTGTCAATCTTAAAAAGAACAATTTAGAAATAAGATTTTTAGTTTAAAAAAATCCGGAATGCTAAAATGTCACTTTAAGATTGAAAACTTACTTCAGGAATGATTAACCTAGATTGACAATTAGATTTCAAATCTTAATTTAACAACTTTTCGAATTTACAAAAAAATTTGATACTCGTTTTTTAGATTCAAAAAAATCTTAAATAAAGATTTTTCTCTTATCTTATTTTAAGATTAATATCTTGATTTACTTTAATGTTTTATTCTAAATTTAAAATAATCATGAATCATGACTTAAAAACTTTTCGATCTGAAAAAGAACAATTTTGAAATAAAATAAGGTTGACAAAAATCTTGAATCAAGATTTTTATGCAAAATTTGCATTTTAAGATCAAAAACATCTTATATTAAGATTGAATTCTGCTTCAAAAATGTTTTGAAAAGGAGATTACGAATTCAGATTATAGAACTTTTCGATCTTAAAATAAGATTATGTTCTTTAATCATCGCTTTGAGATGAAAAAATCTTCTTCTAAGTTCGAAAAGATATTAAATTCAAGAATTTTGTTTTTGTTTCTCAAAAAATTGGAATTTTGTTAAGCTTATTTGATCTTAATTTAAGATGTTGTCTTCTTAGTTCAATTTTGAGGTTTTTTCATTCTTGAAACAAGATTATTATTATGATCATAAATTTCAGGATTGTTTGTAGCATTTCAATCTTGATTGAAGAATAATCTTTCCCGGTTCAATTTTGACATCAAACAATCTTAATTCAAGATTTTACGCTGATTATAGCAAATTTTGTTCTTTCTGTGTAGATAGCAAAACCAAATTTGACATGCATTAAAGCAATTAACTTAAACTAGTTGTTAAAATAAATGAAATAATTATTATTGTTTTCTTGGTTCGTTTAAAAGCAGCTTAGCAGCTTACTACTTAACTTTAAAACACGCAACTAATGATGATCCAAATGTTTGCATGAGTTTTAATCAATGTTCAAAAAAGTGCGCTCTAATAGAATAAAAGGGCAAACTGTAGTCAAAAAGAAGAGGTTGAGGTGTGGTAAATTGTATTTCAATTAGGTAAAAAGGCTTTTGCGTGAGTTTTGTGTGGAAATGAGAATGATTTAACGCGTGTTTCACTCAGTGCTAAAAGTTCTTTTTGTCGATTGTAAAGTGAAACAGAATCAATAATGCAACAGCTAATGCGACAAACTAACCAACGATGGTCAGTCGAGTGGCTTTCACATAGTTTGTTCATTGGGTTCATAGGAAAGTCAAGAGTTCGTGTATGGCAAATCAATTAGCCACAAGCTAAGTTGAAAGTTGAAAGCAGAGAAAGAGATAGCCAGAGAAAGAGAGAGAGAGAGAGAGAGAGAGGGAGGGAGAGGAAGGTAGCGCAGCTCATTAACGTCAGGCGTTGCATACTTTTAGATGCGGACAGCGACAGCGAGAGAGGAACACGAATAGCAGCTGCGTGCGAAATTTATTACGTATACGTAACGCGTGCACATATACATTAAAGGTATGCAAATGCCTGCGCCGTGTGGAACAATCAGCGGGTGTTTGCTTTATTGCTGTTGAGTGTGATACGGAGTGAAAATAACTCACTTTTGATTTGTATAGACTCGACTTGAGACTCGAGAAAGCAACAACAGATGTGTCGCATGTCGAGAGTCGATATCATAGCCCAGATAAATTGTAATATGGCCAACTGGAATGCAATATGTGCCTTACTATTGTCCGACCGCATTGTTCAAATATGTGCTCAATCTTTGACTATAAATAAACATAGTTCAGCTGGCGATGTCGCGCAGTTTACAATAACAATCGAGAAGAGTCTCAAGCGAAAAGCAAGACACAGATATAGATACACATATATTCTTGTGTTCTCTAGTCACAATTTCAATGTTGCACACATCATACAAAGTGCTTCGGCTGCTGTTGCTGTTGTTAGAATTCGTGCTCATTCCATTGGCTGTGGCACAAAACTATTGCGATCCGGCTTTGTGTCCGGGCGGATTGCATCATGTCGTTTGCGGCAACAGTGGCGTAAGTAACAAGCAACCAACAAGCAACAATTTCGAATGCACATGACTTATGGATAACCCCCAAAAATTGCATTATTAACTGAAATCTGTCCCCCAGAGAGAGAAACATGGCTAAAAGTTTATTGCCATTTTTGCAAAAGTCATTCCATTGCAATCTTCAGCCCTCCTTCGTTTTCTTTTGCTGTTGCAAATTATTGTTTGAGTAATGACCAAAGACTGCATAAATATTTATTTACGTTTTTGCCAACAAAATGGCAAACAACATATTTCCCAGATATTTATTTAAATTGTAAGTCAAAGTGTGCAAGCAAATAAATCTCTCTTCAGACTCAAAACTGAAAAATACTTTAAACCTCTTGCCACGTTCTGGATATTCCCTATTTTAAAACACACAAACTGCACAACATCAGCGTCATTTACATATTTATTTATTTATAAGTTTTTCTTTTATTTCGTTTTCATTTGATTTTGTTTTTGTCAGAACATTTCTGACCTGTTTATTTGATTGTATTGCTTTATTGTGAATTGAGTTATTTATTTCCATTGCAATTTCATTTAAATATATATATAACATATATATATATATTATATTTCCAAAATACATGTTTATTTATACCATATATATATTATAATTTTATTTACATTCAATTTCACATATCTGATTTCTCCACCTCCAGCAATTTGTGAGCGGTTGCAGCGGTGAATTTGTCCCGATCGATGCCCATATTCCGCTTATACTACAGCTCCATAATGAGAAACGCAATCTAATCGCTGGCGGCGGTCTTTCTGGATTCCCAAGCGCTCTCCATATGGCCACAATGAGCTGGGACTCGACTCTCGCCCAGATATCCGCCTACAATACGCTCCAATGTCGTCTCGCCCACGATGAATGCCGGAATACGCCAACTTATCGTTATTCCGGACAGAATCTGAGTATTCTCTACACACGCAGCGGGGATATAGCCGATTTTCTGCGTCAAAGGATTGCGGCTTGGTTCGATGAGTATCATTATGCGACAAGTGCCGATATGGAGGTATATAGACCAAGAGGAGGACCGTAAGTAGATATATAGATATAGATGATATAGATATAGATATAGATATAGATATAGATATAGATATAGATATAGATATAGATATAGATATAGATATAGATATAGATATAGATATAGATATAGATATAGGTATAGATATAGATATAGATATAGATATAGATATAGATATAGATATAGATATAGATATAGATATAGATATAGATATAGATATAGGTATAGATATAGATATAGATATAGATATAGATATAGATATAGATATAGATATAGATATAGATATAGATATAGATATAGATATAGATATAGATATAGATATAGATATAGATATAGATATAGATATAGATATAGATATAGATATAGATATAGATATAGATATAGATATAGATATAGATATAGATATAGATATAGATATAGATATAGATATAGATATAGATATAGATATAGATATAGATATAGATATAGATATAGATATAGATATAGATATAGATATAGATATAGATATAGATATAGATATAGATATAGATATAGATATAGATATAGATATAGATATAGATATAGATATAGATATAGATATAGATATAGATATAGATATAGATATAGATATAGATATAGATATAGATATAGATATAGATATAGATATAGATATAGATATAGATATAGATATAGATTAGATATATATACTATATATTCTACCTTTTCAGAGCCATCGGACACTTTACCACCATGGTGAATGAGAGACAGAATCGTATTGGATGTACTATCACCCGATTTACAGACGCAAGTGGAGTGAGTGCCACATTACTGGCTTGTAACTATGCTGTCACAAATGTCCAGAACAATCCCATTTATCGGGCTGGACCACCTGCATCTGAGTGTATCAAGGGTCGCAATCCGAATTACACCAACTTGTGCGCGGATAATGAGGTCTACAGCTATAATACCTGGGCAGGTTAAACTATTATTAATATATATTGTAATTCTCACTCATTTGCCCCTGCACTCATTTCCCCAATAAAATACCGTTATCACGAAACCGCTATTTTTGTCCCAAACAGGGGAAACAAATTGTCCTTAACTTGTGTACTTTTGCGTACTTTCTCAAAAAGGATATTTCAATATCGTAAATAAAAGTACTTCCTTTTATCCGAAGCTTGGTACGTTTCAATATTTGCTATAAAGGTAATTCTTGTAACAATTCATATGCTTTAAAAATCCCATACTTTGTTGTAGGCATTTTCGCCAGGGGAAATTGCATTGATATGCTATAAATGTGAAATAGCCAACAAATACAATAACAAATGCAAAGAAATGCGGATACAAAAAGTAAAATAACTAGCTAAGGACTTTTATACCGCGACATTTCATCCCAAAAGTCCTTGTCTTTCTCAAGTTATCCTAGAAATTGAAGTTTTCATTCACACTAGCTGAGTTAGCGGTTCTTAGAAGTTCATGACGATTTCTAGTGACCGGATCGGGTGAAAATTTAGCAAATCATCGAGTGAAATACCAGGCGAACATAAATCAGCAGCAGGCAGAAATACAAAAAAACTTGCCTGCTCAGTGGCGTCATCTATCGTACACAGCCGCTACTAATGAATATATGTACCTTAAAGTATGCAACAAAAATTTAATTTTTTGGTAGTGCAATAGCGCGCCAATTTGAAATTCATAATTTACAAGTATTTCAGCTTGCTACTGATTTATGTTGAACTGGTATTTCATCTGCTGACTTGGTGTTTTTTTAGGAGTTGGAGACGAGTTCGAATGGCCACTTAAAGCAGCCGAAGCGGGTGAAAATTTAGCAAATCATTTCATGAATTACCAGGCGAACATAAATCAGCAGCAAGCAGATATGAAAGAAATTCATTCGTCGAACTGGCACAGCCTTAAAGTATGCCACGAAAAATTTACTATTTTTGAAACGTTTTTTGCGCGCAAATTTTAAATTCAATATTTAAAACCAGCCGACAAAAAACTCCGTTAAAATTTTTAAATTACGCACGTTATTGAAATTTGAAAAAAAAAAAACGTTCGCTTTCAATAAATTTTTTTGTAGTATACTTTGAGGATGCATCATCGACAATTTCCCGAAAGTTCGCTATATCTTGGCCATATCCTGTCGGATTTTCAAAGGACACACATTGCTAGGATCGCAAGGACCAACTCCATCAATCGGCATCAAAATAATGCAGGATAATCTAAGGATCCAATATTTAGAATTTTTCAGTCGATAATTTCAGGATATCTCAAGAACCACAAGGACGATTTCAATGTCCTTTGGCAAGATGATAGCTCTGATCGAAGGGCTTCGTTTGACACACAGGACCTGCAAGGATCAGGAAGGATATGGCTAAGATATACTAAATATTCTGTATACAAAGTAGTGATTTTATTTTTGGTCCTGTAAGGATATTCGTCCTTTTGATTTCACCAATCAGTTTGGCTTTATAAGAGCAATCCTTGTGCCAAAGGACATCGCGATCGTCCTTCAAATGACTGAGAAATATGGCCAAAAAGCAAAAAAATACAAAATTATTTTTGAATTTTAACGGATAGGCTTTTTTTCACGGTTAAATTTAGAATTTGAAATTGGCGCGCAACTATTTAATTCGTCATTTCGATAATAGACTCTAGAGGGCGCCACTGAGCTAGCAAGTTATTTTTTTTGCATTTCTACTTGCTGCTGATTTATGTTCGCCTGGTAATTCACCAGAAGATTTACAAATTTTCTCCCTCTCCAGCTGTTCAAGTGGATCACTTGATATAATCACGAACTGCTAAAAACCACCAAGTCACCAGCTGAAATACCAGGCCAACATAAATCAGCAGCAAGCAGAAATACTCGCAAATTAGAAATTTGGAAATGGCGCCCAAGTGCACTACTAAAAATATGCAATTTCTTGTTGCATACTTTAAGGTAACGCATATTCAGTAGTAGCGATATCTTACGATAGATGGCGCCATAGGGCAAGTAAGTGATTTTTTCGTATTTCTACTTGCTGCTGATTTATGTTCGCCTGGTATTTTGCCAGGTTTTTAGCAATCGAATGGTCGAATATTTTTGCTGCCGCAACTTAAACTTTAAAAAAAGTTAAATTTTAAAATAACCGCCCAAATATCAAATTCGTTAGAACTGTGCAATTTCTTAATCATTTGGCTCTAAGACCAAATGAATGAAATATTTTTTTTTGGATTTTTCTAAGGATATATTTAAAATCCCTGAATATCCCTTGGACAAATTGCAATTAAAGCCTATCCGGTGTATTTTGGATATTGTCTTCGCTAAAAAAAGCATCGCTAATGCTATAAATTTCAGGATATTTGCTAATACAGTTTTCAAACCATTTTGGCGGTTTACAAATCAGCTTAGTATTTAGATTGTATCGACTAAAATGTCCTTTTAAACATCCCAACATATTAAGTGTATTTCTTAGCTAAGAAATAATTTGTTTCAATACCAAGTCCTTTGTTAACTTCCCAACTTATGTAGTGTAATTTTTAGCTAAGAAAAAATTGGGTTTTAAAACCAAATTTATTGATGATGGTGGAAAGTCAATACAAATTTTACAAAATGTATTACAATTTAATGATCGTGTGTTGGCGACTCCTTTGACTTGACGATACGAATGAAGATTGGAATATCCTCAATTTTGGTCGGATTTGTGGTCGAATGCGTAAATGGCTCGACACAATCATCCTTGAAATTGGACCATTTGCGAGACTTGATGAAATCGCGGAAGAGTGTCTTTCTCGAGGGAATACAGCGATCCAAATAGAAGCGCATACGCTGCCAGATGTGGCCAGGATTCTGTTCGTCCTCCATCAACCAATAGCGGGGTATTAGCAAGCACTGGACTGTGGTTCGCGCCATGAGAACGCGATGATCGTTCGTCTCGCCAACGCCGCAGAGACCACCGAAGTACATGGAGCCAATGTCGATAAAGTGTGTGGCATAGTTGTCATCTTTCTAAAAGAGAAACGCATTGGAATGAATTAAGAAATTGGCTAACAATGTTCAAGTTCGATTTAGTGTTGGATTGACTAATAAAGTAATCGATTAGTGGAATATTTTACCAACGCTCTTATCGATAACGATTTGGTTGACGCTGTTGTCGCAGAGCGCGTCGAAGCGGTAAATATCTCCGACTCCTCCGATTCGACTTCTTCCAACATCATTTGATTGTATTTGCTCGACTTGTGACCCATAAATGAGATGGCTCCCTCTCGGCCCTCGGCAAGCTGATTCACTAGACTCGAGGAGTAATAACGATTTATCATCGAACCGGAAATGCGAAATCCATCGTATTCATCCTCCGAAAAGTCCCCATAGAAGTCCTCGAATTGATCGATAGCTCGATAGCTCGATTTGCGCACATCCGCCACTTCGGCATTGGCAATCGATTTGGAATAATGACGTCGATGAGGTATCGCTGGTGGCTCCTCTTCAACCGGTTTCGGTTTCTGATTCAAGAACTCACAATGTGCTTCGATTCTCGAGAATTCCGCCTTGCGTTTCTGCATGGAGCAAACTATGAATTTTACACGTAATCCAGATAATCCTAGATAGACCTACCGCTTTCTTCTTATTGTAGCCGAGTTCATCGAGCGATGAGCTCGATCGCAAGATTTCTCGGACATCGAATGGTTCCGGCTTGTCGTCTTCCACATCGTTCTCGCTCTCGTCCTTCAACACCTCGGGCAGCTCATACTGCAGTACGCCCTTCACCGTGTTCACCTAAGTTAACGCAATTATCAATCAATTTAAGAATTTACTAAAGTATGACCTACCTTCATGTGCAGACACTGCAGGAGCACACACTCGCCACTGAGCACAAAGTGCACATGATTTATGCTGTCCTTCTCCTCGGGATAAATTGTGCTCATCGGATCATACTGTCGTATCATTCCAAACTTACAAGCACTCACCACCTGAAACGATGCTCATTAATCATTCATTCCTTCTTTAATTTCAATTAATGGTAATAATCACCTGAGCTTCGGTCATGAAGCGCAAATAGCTCAGCGAGGCAATTGCTTTCTTTTTCTCCAGCCAAACTTTCTTCACATACGGCATCAAAATGGTCTTGAAATTAACATCGTCAAGCACCAGAATTTCACAATTAGCTAGTTAATAATAATCTATATCATTTTGTTATCATCATTATTTGCAACTCTACTTATGGCTGTGTATGTGTCCATTCGAAGACCTTTCTCCAAAAGTTCCACTTCGCCGATCCAATCGCCGGGACCACAAAAAACCTCGGGTTTCGATTCCATTTTTCGTGTAACCTAAGGAACAGCACAAAATGTAGTAAGAAGGTTACAGTCGAGTGTGCTCGACTGTGAGATACCCGGTAATATTTGTAAAGTATACCAGATTAATATACCGGAAAACTACCAAAAGTATGTTTGGTATAATCGCTACCCATTGTGAATAAAAGTAAAACAGCGCGGTATTTTGAAATATACTAAATTAATATATCTGAAAAATACTAAAAATATATCGAATGTTACATGTGGCATATTGATATAGTACTACATTCAAAATATACCAAAGAGTGCACAATATACGAGATTGTCAGCCAAAGCATTTAAGAATCGTAATAAGTAGGGGATTTTTCCTATAGTGAAGCGTTTCTTGAATAACTTCGACAATTTGTATCTGATAGCAACAAAATCAAGCATAAAAATTATATTCATTATTGAATGTACCAAAAATTACGACTCTAGCTTCAAAATTACGCTTTTTATTGATTTGCAGAGACGGAAGTGGGCGTGGCAAAAATTTGGAACAAATCTGACCTGCGTGCCAACAAAACAAATGCTGTCGAAAAAGAATTCTATCTCTATCTCTTTCAGTCTCTGAGATCTAGGGGTTTATATGGACGGACAGACAGACAGACAGGCGGACGGACGGACGGACATATCGTCTCGGCTATTGAAGTTGATGAAGAATATATAGCATACTTTTTGGGTTCGCAGATGCCTCTTACTGCGTATTACACACATTTCATAGAGTCACAAACTTAACTCTAATCGTAGCAATAGATATGACTTGGAAAGACCCTTTTTCAGATTTTTTTTTCTTTTTGTGCTTAACTCACCTTGTTCCACACCTTTCGGGACATCTCAATATCTCCGCTGACCACAAAATAGACGCAGATGGCAACATCGCCCTCCTTCATCAGGACACGACCCGCGGCAATCTGCATGAAGCGCAAATGCGGCACAAGACGAGCGCGAATTTTCTAACAAATGAGCAAGAAGTTCATATCGGATCGATCTATTATATAGTTAAGCTAATCGAACCGGTGGCACTTGAGCAAAGCTGCCGAGACCCGCAACTATTAGACAGAGTTTCTTTCGCTCCTCGATGGTGCGTTTGTGATGCGCTGTGGCCAAGAGTCCTTTTTGCTATCGAACACGATATCATTAATCTGGGTGGCCAATAATATATATCTGTTTAGTGGTGAATACTTACTGCCATGGTGAGTATGCCAGTCTTGTGCTTCTTGCGCACCATCATTGCCACATTTTTGCGCACATTCAATGTGAAGCCGCCATCGTCGACCTCGGTGATCCACAAAGTGTTGGCCAATGCAATGCGAATGAGTTTCTTGAAACGCATCCTCGCATGCTTTCTGCGCAGCAATTCATCGCCCTCCTTGTTGCGCTTCGACATTGTCTACAACAAGGGAAAACAAATCCTAGTGTATTTTATAGTGTTAGAGGTGTAAAAAAGTTTCGTAAGGTTGTCCAACTGACTTCATATAAAGTTGTGAGTGCTGCCTACTAAGTTGAGTTTAAGGTAGAATTCAATTTCTGATTGAAAATTTGCTTAGCAAAAGACACATTGATATATATTCAATATATAAATGTGGATTAATGATATATCGAAACTGATATCGACTTTACAGTTAGGAAAATCGATTCCACGCGCATTTCTTAGTATCGAGTTTGATCAAGTTTCACTTTGGCGTTTTCAAAGCCACAAATGAACCATAAATAATGGGCAACGGTAAATTTTTTTAAACAAACTTTTACCACCAAATTATCAAGAAGTGAACGAACAAGATCATCGAAAAAATTAAAGCAGAATGATTTTTAATAATCAGTATCGCTTTGCACGCATTTGTATTTTTCACATATTTGCTGTGGTGAGCTTCGTTTTGATTCACCTCGATAAATTATCGCGTGACTGAAACAATATATCGAAAATGTGTGCTCGTTCGATATTTTCGCACAGCTAATGAACGTAGTTTTCTACCGAGTTGTTTTCTTATGGGTTTTTACATGGAGTAGATATAAAACTTGAAATGAATTGAAACAAAAAATCCCGGGAAGAACCGAGTTTTTGGTGTTGTGATCAGTGACAGTGAGTGGAAGCAATAAAGAAGAACTTTTAAAACTAAAGTACCAAAGTGTTTAAATATTTATTCTGCTTGTGTGGTGTAATACTTTATCTAACTGCTTCAATATTTCCAAATCATTAACTGAATGCTTGAAGCTAAAAAGAATTCGTCAGGCAGCTTAAGTCTTCCCTAAATTCAGACAGCGAGTGATTAAAGCTGCCACAGCTGGTAGCATGCGTAGCAAGAGCTAAAGTGGCATAAAAAGAATCTACACGACAGAGAGACAGACAGAGACAGAGAGAGAGAGACAAGACACGACCTGGAATAACAATGTAATCAAGGCAAGGTAATCATTTCAATCAAGCCAAAGTCGTATGCTACATAGCATAGCACTTAGTCTGACCACTCAACAGTTTGCCCCTTTGCCTTTGTCAACGTCAAATTCACCACGCTCGCTTGCTCTCTCTCTCTCTCTCTCTAACTCACCATGCGCTCAATTTACCCCGACAGCGCTGCACAAAAGTGCGAGGCGAGCTTTTGGGACAGTCAACAGGGGTGAGTTTCTCAGATGTGTGCGTTGAGTGTGCAGCGCGTAAGTTGAGTGAAAGAGCGAGAAGACTGAAAAGAGAGCGCTGACCAAGAGAGAGAGCGCGAGTTTTCACTCGAAGGGTGGCCAAGCTGTTGAGTTGAGCTGTTCATTTGGATGCTTAGCAATGTCGCTGTAATTTCGCCAGCGACAGTTCATTACGGTTTTCGTTTTCAAGGATATGCGATGCCCACGCTCTGGCCGCTCGCAAAAATAAAACACACACAACTCGCTTTCGATTGTCGTCTTTCTTCAGCGTGCGTTCGCGTTTCACATTTTTTTTTTGTTGTTTGTGCTTTGATTTTGTAGTTGAAACTTAAAAGAGTGTTTCTCAGTGTTTTTTTTTTTTTAGTTTTCATTTATTATATTTTTTACAGTGTGTGTTGCCACAAAGGTAAAACAAACAAATGGACAATAGTGTTGTGCATACTCGAAATAAAACTGCGGCTAAATAAAGTTGAAACTATTGTTTTTTTTGCATTCATTTTTTGAAAGTGTGTTTGTTGTTCACTTTTTTGTGTTGATTTTGGAACACAGCAGCAGCAAGCAAACAAGTGTGAATAAGAATAAATAATGCTGCCAGAGAAGCAGAAGCAGAAGCAGAAGTTGTGGCTGCAACAAAATGAGGATTAAAAACCATAAATCGAAACTAACAAAAGCAAACTAATCGCATTATCGGAATATGTTCGCAACACGCTCAATTTAAGCTAGACAACAGACAGAGACAAAGAAAGAGAGAGAGGGAGATTTGAGGTGAGTTTTGCAATTATGTAAATCAAAAATTAAATGTGCATCAAAAAATTACAAAAATAATAAATGAAGAAAAGAGAGAGAGAGAAAACAATTGCACAGTTTGTGTGCAATTGTGCAGTTGATCCACTTGCTGGCATCCTTGCTGCTTCCTTTTCCGCTCCGCTTTCCGCTTTTCGTTACTCGCACATTTCCTTTTTGCTGCCTCGCAGCGCATCTATTACGCTTCTTTTTTTTTTTTTTGCTTTTCTTCAGTGTTTTTTCCCGGATATTTAACCTGTTTGGATCACTTGCAATATTTATGCAGATTCGCCTCGTTCAACGGCAAATGCAATTTATGGCAAATCGCACATAAATCCATCGCTTCCACAATCTATAAATCAAGTGGGCTTTCCCCTCCCCTCCGCTCCCCACCCCACCACACCCTTCGCATTATATTTTCTCATTTTTTTTTCGCAAATTTTCCCATGTTGACGTCAAGGTTGGTGGGTTCAATTAAGTGTGAAATTAACTGAAGCCGAGGCTGAGGCTGAACTGCGTTATCGCAATCGCAATCGCAATCGACAAGTTGGCAGCCCCGATATTTTCTAAAACTACACGCACGGTCTTTAATACTAGAGAGCGTTCGCAGTGTTGCCAACTGCTCTTAATTACGCCTAGTTGGCAACGCTGTGAACTTGCAATTACTTAACTGGTGATTAAATGCAGCTTGCGAATCTTAACCGCAAGTTAAACTGCGGTTCATCAACTTCATTTGCAGTTGGGGGAGAACTATTAATTAAACCTAATCAAATTTATTGGCTACACAGAACACAGAAAGGTTCGACAATCATCATTTTAATTTTGATTTTGATACTGAGAATTTTGGTCCACAAAGTGCTTGAAGAATAGGAAAGTCTTAAGGTTAGAAGGCACAATTTGAGTTAAAGAATATTTAATATTTAATTTAATAATTTATTGACTACACAGAAAACAAAATTATTCGAAAATCACGATTTTAGTTTAGATACTGAGAATTTTGGTTCACAAAGTGCTTTAAGAATAGGAAAATCTTAAGGTAAGAAAACATAATTTGAGTTAAAGAATATTTAATATAAGAAACAAGTTCTGATTAAAAAGAAGTGTAAAAATCTTATAGTTTTAAGACCAAAAATCTTTTTATAACATAATAAAATTTCAGTTGGGAAGAACTATTAATTAAACCTAATCAAATTTATTGACTACGCACAAAGCAAAAAGGTTCGAAAATCAAGATTACTATGAATTTTGGTCTAGAAAGTACTTTAAAAGTATGAAAATCTGAATGTTAGCAGACATTTCGAGAATTTTTAATATAACACCCAAGTTCTTATTCAAAAGAAGTGTAAAAATCTTATAGTTTTAAGACCAAAAATCGTATTATAAGATCAAAAAAATATTTTACTATATTTCATTGTTTGTTTTTTAAGATTTATTTATTACTTTACCATTTAGTAATTTAATTAGTGGCGCATTTAGTTATTCGCTTTACTTACGAAATATTTATCATCGATTCTCTTCTATACTGTAATTGACAATATTTCGCTATTGCTTGACTAACTGAGTTATAAACGAAAACACTTAAATCTATAAAATAAAATACTTTATAGGAATTTCGATGGACTGCAGAATTTTGTAGCTCAAATCTAGAATTTTTGGGTTTATGTCGAAAATTGGCATTTTTTAGATTTTATTTTAAGAATTTGTTCATCAAGTGGTCTTATGTCAAGAATAAAATTATTTAGATGAACGTTCTTGATTTTAGAACTTGGTCTTTTTTTCTTTAAACTGTCAATTTATACGATTTGACATATAAAACACACAAAGGTGAATGTTAATATGCAGTATGTTAATTTGCAGTAGCTGAAGCTTAAAGATGAGATACTTTTGAATACTGGTTAAAAACAATAAAATATTAATTGATTCACCAATGAGAAAAATAAGTTAATTTCAACTTGAATTCTTATTAGCAATACCAAAAGCAGTTGAAAAGGATTTGTTAAGCACAGCATCATCATAACCGTTGTTCGCCTCAACTTTATGGGAAAACATTTCAAAATGCTTGAACGGTCTTGAACTTTGGCAAAGTTTTCCGCAGTTTTCCTCAGCTGACCGAATCAAATCGAATCGATTTGAATCGAGCCACAAGTTAAATTGCATGTCAAATGCTGTCTTTAAGCTAAGCTTATTAATCCAATTATAAAATGAATAACGCTATGGCTCATTTAATCGCTTCGTCCTCTTCTTCTTCATTTGCAACCAAAGCGAGAATCCTTTCCAATCGAATTACTTTCATTTCTCCTTGTTCTTTTAGCAAGCAAAAAAGACAAACAGAGGCACATTAAGTTTAACGATTAAATCGTTTTTTTTTTTTTTTTAATAACATTTGGGTTTTGCTATTAAGCCAATTGAAGTCATCATCAATTGAGACAAGCCAAAGAAAATCGCGTTCGCATTCATAGAAATTGTGTGGGGATAAACGCATCCAAAGTTTCTCAGTTTTCTGCGTGGATTTTTTTTTATCATTTGTTTTGGCTTCGCTTTATCTTTCTCTCTTTCTATTTGTCTATCTCTGTCTATTTATTTTTTGAACATTCTTTGGTGAATTGTTCGTGTTCCCCAATAGAATTAAATAGCTTTCACAAACTTTAATTTGTTTTAACTTTTTGAACAAACGTTTTTACCTTGACTCATCCACAACTACAACTTGAAAAAAAAACTATTTCATTTTGCGATGCGTCCACCAAACTCGACTAGTTGCATTACCTGTATTAAACTACTTGCGACTTCTATCATTGACCTCGTTGTGGGAGTCAAAATGAGAGAAGTTTCCCCAATGAAGCTGAAGTTTAAGGATAAAAAAGAATCTTGAACGTTAAGTAAAATAAAGTGTGAAATACAAAAGTTTTGCAATGAGATAACAAGAAATAAAATGCATATAGAATGGAACTAATGAAATTTAAAGATCTAAAATACATATAGAATGGAACAAATGAAAATTTAAAGATCTAAAATACATATAGAATGGAACAAATGAAAATTTAAAGATCTAAAATACATATAGAATGGAACAAATGAAAATTTAAAGATCTAAAATACATATAGAATGGAACAAATGAAAATTTAAAGATCCAAAATACATATAGAATGGAACAAATGAAAATTTAAAGATCTAAAATACATATAGAATGGAACAAATGAAAATTTAAAGATCCAAAATACATATAGAATGGAACAAATGAAAATTTAAAGATCTAAAATACATATAGAATGGAACAAATGAAATTTAAAGATCTCATCTTTTTAAATATTTGTCGATGTGTCTTCAAAGTAAATAAATAACGATGATTGAACAATATTCAAAGAGTAAAAAAGGAAATTGACTTCAAATTTCATTTGAGCACTTCAAAGAGTTTCAAGATACGTGATGGAATACAAAAGAAAAAAAAAAACATCTCCTTAGCAAAGTTTAGGAATGTGATAATGCAACGAATAGGGAGACTGACTTCTAGTTAAAAAAAAAAAAAACTTTCTGTTTTATTACACATTTGGGGATAAAAGACAACGAGCTTTGTCGTTAAGCGCAATAACTCCATAAAAATCAAGCAAAAAATAATAATAAAAACGAAATAATGTGCCACAGTCTATAAGAAGGATGTCATACTCGTAAAATGAATTATTCAAGTGACAAATTCCGAATTACGATAGCATTATAGTTGCTGTCAACAACAGATCAATGTGCACAAAGGCTTCTCCCCTTTTCTATTCTTTTTTGGTTGCTTTGTAATCCATTTAGGTAATACGGAGATTATAAAATTGCTGGAATTACACAATACACAGAGACAGAGAGAAAGAGGAGTCCGGAAAATGCCAACACGAAGACATGATAAGTACATCGTACTTACATGCGAATGAGGATATACGTATCAAGTATACGACAGCGTGCATGTATGTGAAGCAATTACATATGAGAAGAGAAGAGAGTCGAGCATAGCTTCAAACAAAAAACAAAGAAAAAGCAGTAAGGGAGTGGGGAGAGGGGAGAGGGGGTACCAACAACAAGCCAGAAAAAGTGCTCGAAGGGAGTCGAAGGGAAAAAGTTGTTCTAGGTCCGTGCTAAGCTACCGAAAATGTCAAGCGGTTGAAGAAGTTTCTAATCTGTGAGAGAGACTCTGAACTCTGAGTCATACGCAAAGTAGAAGAATTTGATGTAATGAGCGCACACACACACACACACAGCAGGAGGGAGGAACAGGGTGTGGGGGACTCAGGGGTTGGTTGGTTGGGTCAAAGCCCCAAAAAAAAAAAAAAAGAGAAAAAAAGAAGGAAAAAAAAGATGAAAATGTGTACAAGACTTACTCGTAATGCGTAGAAAACAAAACAAAGCACGTTTTGCACTCAATGGGGCACAGCAGGTGCAGCACTAACCCAGGCCCGTTCTCCCCCAGGGGAGAGGGTTGGGAGAGGGGTAGGGGAAGGGGAGGTGGCACAGTCAGATCCCTGGATTTCACGGGGTTAGACGCAGCGTTAAGCGTTAAGAGCTAGTTAGTCAAAGTCAGGTAGAAGTAGCAGAAGAGAACAGAACAACAAGCACAAGAGAACAACACGAAGAAGAAGAAGAACAAGCAAGAAGAAGAAGCAGCAGCGGTAGAAGATGAAGAACAACAAGCGAATACCTGATGATAATGATGTCGATGATGATGATGTTAATGGAAAGGGGAATGCTAAACTGGGTAAATAAAAGAAAGCGCCGCAAAAAACGTGACACAGTCTGCAGCTGGGAGTCAGTTGCTAATGTTCCGCTGTTGTTGCTGTTTATTCCATCATCATGATGACCAAGCGAACGCTGATGATGATGATGATAGGGATCGGGGGTATGGGGGATGGGGGATGAGGGGATGGTTATGATGATGACTGCGAGCGAGAGAATTTCATAAAATGAAAATTTTTGCTATATAGTAGAGTAGAGTAGAGAAGCCGCCAAGTCGCCTCTGCGTTTTGCCATGAAGCTCATTTGACTTTTATTGCCGCTGTGAGTGCGACGCTGTGTATGTGTGTGTGTGTGTGTGTAAGTGTGTGGGTTATGAGAAAATCCTGGCTGTTGTCCTTTAAGTGCAATTAGAATACGCAAAAAGCTTTAAGCCTTCCTTCCTTCCGCCTGTCTGTCTGTCGTGTGTTGTTCACATTGTTATCGTGTTGTCTCTCTCTCTAAAGCAAATAGTTGTTGCCTTTTAAATTCAGCTGCCATTTCATCCTACTCCTCTTTCTTACTCTTCCTCTTCCTTGTTGTTGTTGTAGTTCATCATTTTGTGTGATTTGGCAAAAAAAATCAAATGTCAACAAGCAGGCAAGAAAAAAGGATGCGTACTGAACACACACACACACACACACACACACACACACACACACACACACACACACACACACACACACACACACACACACACACACACAACAGCAGCAGAGAAAACTTTGACAGAAATCAAAACCAAAATGAAACAACGCAAACGACACAGAAACCAACAAAAAAAAAACGGAAAAAAATAACAAAAAGGGCATCAGATGAGTGGAAGCTGAAGAAACAAAAACAACAACACGAAAAGTGACAACAACAACAATGAAGCGAGCGAATAAAAACAACAGCAAGAATAACAAGAACAACAACAACAACAACTTCACTAATATAATATTTATTACGGTGATTATGTCGTGAGCCAAGGGCAAACAGCAAACGCCCACCACGACAAAAACCCAAACCGAAAGCCAAAGCCAAACCCACCACCCCACCTACTCACCACACACACACACACACACACACACACACACACATACATAGAGAGCAAACACAGCAAAGTCAATGGCAAAGTGGAATTCGAAGGGAAGCAGCAGAGCGAAAAAGAGCGAGAGAGGCAAAAATGTAATAAGCAAGAGAAAATTGAGCTAGTGTGAGAGAGCGCGTGGTGAAAGGAGGAGGGTGAGAAGGGGGGGAGGCAGAAGAGCAGCCCAGCCGCACATAAACTATGATGGACAAAGACAATGATGGAGATGAAGACAAAGCTCAAGTCAAAGATGAAACTGTGGCTCAGCGAGACAGCGAAAGCGTGATGAAGATGGAGACGGGAGATGGAAGACAAAGTTAGCAAAAGGCTAAGGCTAAGCTATCGCCGTAGGAATCAACTTTAATTTCTTTTATTTCAGCTGTATTACGCCAATAAAAACTCGCTTTTAAATGGACTTTCTTGATAACTTATCGGTGTAGTCGTAGTTCTATCCTGCCCTCCTTCCCCCTTTAGTCCCCTTTCCTCTCTCTCACTCCTTTTATCCATTTTCAACTTTGTCCCCTCGATTTGCAGCTCAACATCTAGTTACTATTGACAATGTCCGGGTTTGTTCTTCCAACTTCCATCTTCCAACTTCGTCCATCATTCTTTGAAGTCGTCAAGTGTCAGTCAAGTTGTGTTAATTCCTGTGACCCAATTCGCAATTCTCAATTCCCCAGAGTCAAGCAGACAACTATGATAAAGAGCCTTACGCTTTTCAGGTGAAATGGCCGGACTCAACTCAACTCAACCCAACCGGACCCAACCCCAAACCCAATTAATACTGCACAACTTACAACATTAACTATTCGATGTACTTAAGTGCAGCACAGCTCTACACAGTAATGAGATACTAAAAGCTAAAGGAAATCAAAGAAAATACACAAATACTGAGATCAAAGCTCTTAAAAAAAAGCAATTGTTTAATCGGAAGCGAAGATGAATTTTTAAGGGTAAAAACAAGATTGATATAGAGAAAACAAAGTGTGATGCTTTGAAAGAATAATGAGTTCAACTTTTGATGATGAAATTTTGAAAATTTTTAAATATGAAAAGCACAAAAAAAAAAATATTGTAAACTAAATAAAAGCTTATACATTTTAAGTATATAAAAGAGTATTAAAACTCTTCCGCACATAAATTCACATTTCTTTCTTTTAATATTAGACTCATTATTTGAAATAATTTATCATAAAGAAGAGGCCAATTGAAAAGTTCCCGGCTTACCACAGTAAAACACTTTTATTTAAAAAAAAAAAAAAGTTGTTTTCTCTATTTAACATTATTCCATTCACTTGTTGATATAATTTTTGTAGTACTATTTGCCCTGTGCTTTAAAATACGCCTCAATTTTACCGATCACCTCATCATTCGATGTCTTTTAAAGGTTAGGACTAACCAAAGGATAAGGATTTGACTATAAGGGCGCCATCTGTGTGTCAGGGCGGAAACTTTTATATATGATTGATTCGTTTCAATCAATCAGTGACTAATATTTAAAAAAAAAAGAATGCGAGTTTTTGAGCTTAAAAGTTCAAGTCAAATCATTAAATTTTTTCAAAGCCATAAAAATCTGTAAATCCTTTAAATTAATGTAAGTGAATAACAAGAATTTAATGAAATACCCAATCGAAGTCTGAAGGCCCTTTAAAAGAATTTAAGCGAATAAGCCTATTAAAAGAATTTAAGCGAATAACCCGTCGAATTATAAAGTATAGTACTTTAATAGAATTTAAGCAAATAACTCATCGAAGTCTAAAGGTCTCTTAAAATTGAATCCCGAAAGTTATTTAAAAGAATTTGAAAAAATAACCCATCGAATCCTGAAAGTCCTTTAATAGAATTTCAGCGAATACCTGCCATGAAAATCGCAATCTGCGAATGTAATCAAATCGCATTTATGTGAAACCAGTTGCAATTGATATCAAGTCATGTCAACTCTTCTTTCTCTAATTGCAGTTACGTAGACAAAACCAAACCCACACACAACACAAAAAGAAGGGAGGACAAAAAAAAGTCAGCAAAGCCGATCAATTGCAAAACGCTGCCCGGGAGGAGGGACGAGGGAGAAAAGAGGCGAAGGCAGTTCATTTGTTTGAAATACAATGAAGGTTTCGGATTACCATACCAGACCAGAATATCAAAGTCACGTCATCCCGTGCAAAGGATGAGGCGTTCAAGAGTTAATAGCGCATCATTAGCATCAGCATCAATCGCGGCCCAAACGCAGCTCTCACAGCTCTCCCACCGCCATCATCCAAAGACAACAACAACAACAACAACAATAACGACAACAACAACAACAAGAAGGCAGCATCAACATCGAAACGAACTTCGATTGACTGAATTGAGAAGATTGCGCTCAGGACTGAGACTGAGAGAGAGAGAAAATCATCGTCAAGGTCTCAATCTGATTCGATTGCTTGCGGTTGTCGCTGTGATTGGACAACGTTTTGCTTTGGGTAAGTGTTGTCTGTCCACCGCCTAACGCTAGATGGCGCCAGCGGCCAGCATCTAATTAGCAAACAGCAATCTCAATTTATTTCTTGCATAACTTTCCCCCACATTTCTCGCATAACTTTGCAATTTATTGAGCGATTCTCTTGAAGTTTACGGCACACTTCACCAAAAATTATTAAAGTTCATTTATAAAGAATATTCGAGGAAGTGTAATAAACTTCAAACACAGAAATATTCAAAAGACAAGTCTGCCAATAGTTTTTCTTTCGTTGCTGAGCTGTCAACGTTTAGTCAGACAACTTTTTCACATGTCACTCAAGAATTAAATGCCAAATTACTACAGAAATTTTTCGATTTTTGATGATGGCAAGTTTTTGGAATTTTCGCACTCAATGCTGTACTTTCGATGTTTCAATTAGTCCGAGAGCAGAATGTGAAAAGTAAACTAAAAACAAGTAAGAAAGCTACAGCCGAGAGTGCTCGACTGTGAGATACCCGCTACCCATTTTGAATAAAAGCAATATATTTTGCGGTATAATTCTCAAAATATACCAAATATACTACAAAAATACTAAAAATATACCAAATGGTATATGTGGTATATCGATATAGTACCAAACTCCGCAACTCCAGCTGTAAAATTACGCTTGTTATTCGATTTTTTTGATATGCGGGGGAAGTGGGCGTGGCAAAAATTTGAAACAAACTTGATCTGCGTGCAAACATAAGATATGCTGTCAAAAAAAATTATAGCTCTATCTCTTATAGTCTCTGAGATCTATGTGTTCATACGGACAGACGGACATGGCCATATCGTCTCGGCTGTTGACGCTGATCAAGAATATATATACTTTATAGGGTCGAAGATGCCTCCTTCTACCTGTTACATACATTTCCTATCGGCACAAAGTTATAATACCCTTCTACCCTATGGGTAGCGGGTATAAAAATAGAGAAGAGGAAATTCAAATCCTTTTAGGTTGGGCGGGTAAACAAACCAAGTTTGAACTGAATTGAACTGAACTTCCTTTAGGCACAACAGAGACGACAGCAGCAGCTGGAACATCAACGTCTGTGGCCATAGAACATAGTCGGAGCAATAATCACAACAATACGGAGAATAAATTCTATTTTGATGAGCATAATACGACAAAAACAATAACATTCATTCCTGTGGACACGTTGGCCACAATTCCGGACGTTGGCCAGATGCCAGATGCAACAACAACTATAACAACAACAACAACAACAGGAGCAGGAAGCACAACAGCAGGCAGAACAACGGCACAAGTTGCACTGACATCGGAACAACCATCGATGAGAGACCAAACATTTGCAATTATCAATAGCAACAACAACAATAATCATCAT
This sequence comes from Drosophila pallidifrons, assembly GCA_023558445.1. Taxonomy (NCBI): domain Eukaryota; kingdom Metazoa; phylum Arthropoda; class Insecta; order Diptera; family Drosophilidae; genus Drosophila; species Drosophila pallidifrons. The sequence continues at coordinate 22,923,684 of CM042351.1, read as the reverse complement.
CATCATAGCACAACAATTAAAAGTTCAAGTGCAATTGATTCATTGGTCACGGGATTAGCGACAGCATCGTCATCATCAACATCATCGTCATCATCCTCATCATCATCATCATCATCGTCGTCGTCGACAACGACGAAAAGTGCTCGGAGCACAGCAAAGCAACCGAACGATTCAACAAAGTCACGCAATCATTGGACATTTGGAGGCGCCCCCGATGCGGAACGTTCGCGGACATTTCGCAGCAAGTATCATCATGAGAACCACTACGGTCCCTTCTTCGAGGAGCCCTCCACCCAAATTGATCCCGGCAAGACGCTGGTCGCCGCCGTGCATCTCTTCACCGAAGCCGTGCTCAATTGTCGCGTCGGCATGCTGAAGGACAAAACGGTGAGTTCCCCAACATTCTACCATTCGAATCTCATACCAAACATAACAAAACTATATTCATAGATAGGCAAAGATTATTTTCATAAAATAATAATAATATTCGTAGAACAACAAAATATCCATAAAAAGCACTATGTTTTACATCATCTCATTGTTATTTCAATAAATTATGAAAATATGAATAAAAAATAAGATGTTCAAAATTGAAAAGCTGAATCCCTATAAAATATACATATATAAAGATACTTTGACTCACCGTATTTCAAGATGTTATGCTTTAGAACAGGAAATATGTTTTTTTTAGACGCTTCACCTTAAAAAAAAAGAATAGAAATGTAAACATTGTAAATACTAGATTTAAATATAGCGTAAGGTAACATTAAGAACTAATCGATTAAATATCTATCGATAGTTAGAAGCCCGATCGATAAGTGTATCGATCGGGCACGAGACGAAAGTGCGATCACTATGTAGAGAACGTTAGGCAGAGAAAGAACAAGTTGTGAAATAAACCGAAATTAAAAAATATGAAAACCTGACAATTACAGAAAAAAGAGTTAGAAAAAAAAAGATAAGTCAAAACATAAAATTTATACTTCACAAAAAATACTTGTATAAAGTAAACAAGAAAGTTATATTAGAAGAGTATGATCGACTGTAGGATACCCGCTACCCATCTTGAATAAAATCAGTGCAGTATTTTTCGGAAAATATACTGAATATAGCATAAAATACTAAAATATACCAAACGCTCTATTCTACTACACTCAAAAAAACCGAAAGCTATGTTTCATACGTATATATTTATAGCACTACATTCAAAATATACCATAGAGTACAACCAAAAAAATCCAAAATATTCCAAATACCATATTTGGCCATATTATACTACGGACAAAATATACCATAGATTACAAAATATGTCAGATTGTCACCGAGAGCTATTTTTCGTATATTTTTAAAGGACTACTTTCAAAAGTGTAGTAAAACATACCAAAATGTCAGCCTAAGCTGCAATTAATACGTTCAAAAGAATTTCTTGAATATTTTCTACAATTAATATCTGATCCCAATCAAATTTTCAGGAATCTTAAATAATATAGTTATTATTATATGTACCAAATATCACCGCTATCGCAGGAATATTAGGTATTTTTTTTTTACTATAGCTCAAAATGAAATAAATTATTTGAGAAGAAAATTTCTTTTCGTATTCAAAAATTTAGATTCTAAAAGTATACTTTATATACTTTTTTTAAAGTTAAAAGTTAAGTAAAGGATTAAGAAATGAAATTTCTTTTCGTATTTCAAAATTAAAAATCAAAAAGTATACTTTATATACTTTTTTCTAAAGTTCAAAGTAATATAAATTATTAGTAAAGGAAATGTCTTTTCGTATTTCAAAATTCTTTACTTTACATTAAGTATCCGTTTTTTGTTGTAACAGAAAAGCCCTTTAGAAAGCACATATTTTGAAGAAGTCAGAGTTTAACCAAATCCCCCTCTTTGCAGGTCATGTGGGTTAGAAGGACCACCGAAAAGGTCTCCCTGCTCACCGTTGGCAATGTGACGTACAGTGGAGATCCGCGCATTCGTGTCAAATTCCAATATCCAAACAATTGGCGTTTGCTCATCAATCCCACCCAGCGGGAAGATGCTGGCATCTATATGTGTCAGGTTTCAACGCATCCGCCGCGGGTCTTTACCACTAACCTCACCATATTGGGTAAGGTTTTCCATCCACTTAAGGTTAAGGTTCACAAGCAAATTTGTTATTTATTTCCAAGAAAGAACAAGTAAGAAAGTTACAGTCGAGTGTGCTCGACTGTGAGATACCCGCTACCCATTTTTAATAGGGACAAAATATTGCGGTATTATTTTCAAAATATACCGAAAATGCTAAAAAATACCAAAAATATACCAAATGGGATGTTTGGTATATCGATACAGCACACCATTCAAAATATACCATAGACACAATATACCAGATTGTAAGCCAAAGCAACTCAGACCCCTAGTAAGTAGGCGTTTTGCCCATACAAAAGTATTTCTTTAATAACTCCGACAATTTTTTTCTGATCGCAACCAAATTTTCAGGAATCATAACTACTATAGTAATTATAGTATATACCAAAATTCGCTTTAACTCTAGCTTTAAAATTACGCTTGTTATTCGTTATTTTTTGTTATTTTTTTTTATTTGCGGGGGCGGAAGTGGGCGTGGCAAAAATTTAAAACAAACTTGAATCTACTTGCAAACATAACAAATGTTGTCGAAAACAAATTATAACTCTATCTCTTATAGTCTCTGAGATCTAGGTGTTAATACGGACAGACGGACATGGCTATATCGTCTCGGCTGTTGACGCTGATCAAGAATATATATACTTTATAGGGTCGGAGATGTCTCCTTTTACCTGCTACATACATTTCCTGTCGGCACAAAGATATAATACCCGTCTACCCTATGGGTAGCGGGTATAAAAATCTTACTTTACATCAAAGGTTTCCAATGCAAAAGCTATCAAAATGTTGCCTACAAATTAAGTACTTTTGAATCTGAAGTTCAGCCTTTGATTAATATGATATATCTGGATAATTTAAAGCAAAGTTCTTCAGACGACAATAAAATATGGTTGTGAGATCATCTCTAGAATTATATTAAGTCTAAAATCTAATTAAACAGACTGTTAACTTACCATTTACTTTATTTAGAGCCACCTTTACGCATTATTGATGAACATGAACGAGGCGTCGGTGATCGGTATTATAAATCGGGCAGCACCGTCGATCTGCAGTGCCAAATCTCTCGAAATTTCTTTCAAAAGGAACGCATCAACATCTTCAAATCAACCGAATCGGGCAAACTGAACGATACGGGCAACGAGCTGAATCTCAATTTGATCAGCGATGCCAACCAAACGCATACGACTTTCACCAGCCAAGAGCTGGAGAAATACTTTACTAATTTTATTACCTGGGCCAAGGACGAGGAGCCACTTCAAGCACTGACCAATAGACGATCTAGGTAAAGTATTTTCTTTTGTTTTTTATGTGAATTTCAAATTCAACAAATCAAAGTGTGTGAAAACATTGTAAACTAAAACTTAGCTTCACTAAATTTCTGCCAGTTTTAGCTCTTACTTTCTTCTAACTATATCTTATCGAAATCTTCTTTATCTTTATAGCGTATCCGATAAATGGCTGACTAGCCGCATTTCCATACCAGAAGCCAAACTCTCAGACAGCGGCAACTATTCATGTTCACTCGGCAGACTTTTTACAGTCATTGTTCAAGTCCAAGTTCTTACTGGTAATAATACCCGATATATGGCTTATCTTTCAATTACTGAATAATCATTAAAATCTTTCTTTTTTGCAGGGGAATTACCGGCTGCAGTGCAACATAATTTAGCTCGAAAATCTGGCAGCTGTTTGCTATTATCCTGGAGTCTTTTCATCATTGTGATTTGCTTCTACATGCTCAAAAATCATTCTTCGCAATTTCATTCAATCAAAATGTTGAGTGCTTGAGATAAGGAATTGCCAAAAAAAAAAAAAAAAAACATAATTGCCATAAAACATAAAACATTCTAATACAATTTTGTCAAACGCATTCGACATTGTCCAAAGCAGCATCTGATATTCGTATATACATCTTATTCAAGAACAAGAAAAAAACAAAAAAGGAAGAAAACATCATAAAATGAAGAAACATATATACATACATATATACATAGGGATTTTCTATATCAATTTACACGACTTCCATTCACATTTTGAATTCCTATAATAAAGTCCTTGAGTCAAGTCGCAAATTATTCTTTTGTCTTTCGTAGCAAAAATCCGTTTACAAAACAAACAACAAACAACAAAAACGAAAAAAAACACAAAACACACTTGACAAGAACTTGCCCAACTTTCTTATCTACATACCATATATGTTACTAATTATATTATAGAAAAATACAAAAACAACAACAAAATTAAGAAATTTGTATAAAAAAAAAAAAACGAAAACAACAAAAAACATAAATGAGTTAAGATTTGTTATAACAGAACTATTCGGAATTTCGAAACTGAGGATTTTTCGAATTGATCTGATTATGTTGGGTTCGATGTGTAAGTAAGAGTTAAACTATCACTTACATAAATTAAGTTATTATTTGTAGTATTTTTTAAGTAAAGTTTTTGTTTAGCTTTTTTTTTTGTGTGATTTTTGGCCAGATTAGTATGTTTGTAAATATTGTAAAATGTCAAGACGTTAAGGCGATAAATAAAAATGTGTAAAACCTGTGTGTACTTTACATAATCCTAACATTTTAATCCTCATTCCACTAGCCCAAATTATATTTACAACAACAACAACAAGAACAACAAAAAAGACACAAACAACAAAAAACATATTATTGTATAGTTAAAATGAATTTTCAATTGATTTGTATACATCACTTAGTTAATGGTAACCATTACAAAAACAACAACAACAACCCAAAACCAAACAAAATATGTATTGTTAAATTGCGGTAATTGTGAATTGTCATGATTGTCGTCATGCTATATTACAAGTAAATCAAAATACATACTTTCAAATATAAGAACCATTCAAATTGTTTCACTTTGTCTTCGCCTCCTTATGAAATATGCAATCCTCTCAAATCATAAACATCCCACAAAAAAAAAAAAAAAAAAAAAACTTTCATATTTGCCAACTTTTGTGGTCATCACTTTTACTGGCTGTGCCAAAATGCTGCCCCATCAATTTTTTGCCTGACCAAAAGAAACTTTGAAGGGGCCGCGGAATAACGTCCTTCATCATCAGTGCCTCTCGCTTACTCTTTCTCTTTCTCTCTGGGGACGTCATCACGGTTCACAGTTGGTACAACAAACAAAAGTTACCAAATTCACTTAATATTGCATTGCATGTAAGTGTACCAATAAATTAGAAATGTACCGCTTATGGTACAAAATGTGACAATCACTTGCAGTGTGAGTATTGAGCTGCATTTACTCGTGCGTGCCTATCGACAACGTCACGAGTAATCGAGAAAACCGTGAATTATAAATTAATATAGAAAATATAAATTTCTATAAACGATATAAATTCACATCTCAATTTTAAATATTTATGCATTTTTAATGCCGAACAAACTAATCACTAAGCTGCATATTGAGTACTTAGTAGTTCCACTTCTAGCACTACTACAATTTGTGCTCCTCACTCCTCACAATAGTAGCGCTGACCTATCGATAGCGCTAGTTCATCTGTCGCACTGCCTATCGATATTTCGTGCAGCCTATCGCCAATTTATTTATAGCACAAATTTTTTAGTTTTCTTTTTGTTTAAATATAAACATATACATAACAACTTATTAGCAAATTAATTATAAAAAAATCGTTTTTTTTTTAATACGAAAACCCTGGATAAAAGACTGCAACACGCATTACAGGTGAGTGTGGGAAATAAAGACAAAACGGACAACAACAAACGGTGTACTCAATTTAGTTGTTGCTTTTGGGCATTGCTCAAATGATAAGATTGAATGCGAAGCCAATGTGCATAGAGTATATATAACTATATTGATATATTTACACAACGAACATTCATACCGTTCGACGGGGCAGACAACATTTGTAAGTGTCTCCACAAGGAAAGAGGTGAGCGAAGTGGAACTGCAATTTAAATATCCAACACACATGCATACATATATGTATATGTATACATTTATGCACATGTGTGTGTGTGTGTGTACGGAGAGCATGATTTTGGGGAAGGAGGGGAGCAAGAGATTGTTTGTTTCGTCTGACTCTGACTTCACCTTGACTAAAGTACACGAGGGCAATGCAAAATACACACGCACACACACTCACACATACAGACACGCAGCCGGTGATAACAGCGGTACAACAACAACAACAACAACGACAACAGCAAAGCTAAAGAGAAGAAGAAGCATCAGAGTAAATAACATGCAATTGATTTCCCACACACAGTTTCCCATCCCAACCATCCAACGTATTTTGATCCCGTCATCATCGTCAGTGCGAAAATGTTGAACATACGTAACATCAGCTCCCTGGCCAACAATAATGCCGCTCTAATCGCTATCAGGTAAGACAACATCCCCAAAACTCCCATTCCCTATCTGCCCGATAAGACATTATTCAAATCGTACTATATAGTCGGTATCATTTTGTTAGTTATTTTCTATATAAACTGCATTCGTTGTTTGTTTCTTTTTGATATGACCTTTGATGGGTAGTTAAAGGATTTACTTAAAAAAATGTATTTATTAACATGAAATATAATATTCAACATTAACTTTTATCCCTTCAACACTATTAAAAGTCTCTATATCATTCCGTTAATTCTTTTTCTATAAAAACTGCCCTTTTTAAATAACTTTCAATGCCAGTTAAAAGGTTTTTATATAACAAAATGTTTAAATATTTATGAAAATAGATCTTCTTTATAATATTATAATAAGAGTTCCAAAATATCGCAAGATAAATCTTCTTTATAATATTATCATACAAATTTCAAAATATCGTAACAACAAATCTTCTTTCACACAATATTATAATAAGAATTGCAAAATATCCTATATAAACATAAAATATGAATTCATTACCTACCTTTCACCACTTTCCATTTATAATAATTAATTCTTTCACCATTTTTTAGATCAATCTCAACGACAGCCAGCTGTCGGGACTCGGAATCATGGTTCTCCAAGCTGTTGGTGCGCAAAATTGAGCCCACCAAGGAATCGCACAGTCGCATGCTCAGCGATAAGGAAATCATCTATGCCCTCCACACGCATAATGTGCGTCCCGATTCCATGGGCGCCTACCTGAACAACTAGTGAGTGTTATTCCCATTCCCAACAGAGATGTTATAGATGAGATGTTATACCTCAATGAAAAAGAAATTGTATAGGATACGTTATGAATATTATTGATAAGTTATAACTCAATTAGAAAAAGGAAAAAATATATAGGATTAGCTATGAATATCATTGAGAAGTTATACCTCAATTAAAAAAGCAAATGTAGATGATATGCTAGGAATATTATTGATAAGTTATATCTCAATTACAAATGCAAATGTAGAGGATCATCTGTGAATATCATTGAGAAGTTATAGCTCAATTAAAAATCAAAAATAGAGAGGATTAAGCTTATCTAATTAAAATATGTATGGGTAATTCTCTGGCGAAAATGTCTCGCAAAGTAAAAAAAATATATATATAAAAATATAACGATGGTCTTGAAAGTCGCTATAACCGGATTATACCGTATATACAAAACAAGTTGTTAATTTTGAGAAAGAAAAAAAAAACAACTGAAACAATTTTAAAATTTGTAAATGTTATTCCTATATGTACCTCTTGATTAGCACTTTAATTAGAGTTTAGAATGAGTTTGGCATTAATTTTCTGTTTTAAGATAAGTGCAAAAATGAAAGTTTATATTCCACAAAATTAACGAAAGGGTTCCTAAAATCAATCCAAGCTCTAAATATAGAGCTACAAGAATATTCTTTATTATATTTTTTTTTTAATTGGCTATAGCTAACGATTTTTTTCACTGACAAGTTCCGCCAGAGAGTTATCCATAATCATTTAACCCAAGCTGTAAAACAGAAAGGGTTTCTAAAATCAATATCTAAGCTCTATATATAGTACTAATCTCGAGCTATAAGTATAACCTTTACTTATTTTGTTGAAATTTTTTTAGTTCAGACAAATTTTGCCAGAGAATTACCTTTATATATTTTATAGAGTAAACTAAATTTTAACTTAATTGTAGCAGCATCTCGTTTTCTTTAGTCACATCATCGATTCCAAAACTTTTCTAATACAAATTCGATTTCTTTCACAACACTTGCAGCAAGAACACTGTTGGTCTGATCAATGACAAAAAGTCGAGTTTGTCGTGCAATTTGGTTGCCTCATGGACTGTCCAAGTGGGCGATATGGATCAGTGTCTGCATTTATGGAAATACACTGGAGGCTTTGAGAAGATCGATCAGGCCAAGGAGGATCTGTGGAATGATCCCGAGTATCTCAAGCTGATGAACGAACGTTCGAAATTCTTGCGTTCCCGCCATCTCCAATATCTGTTGGCCTTCAGCTATTGGCCACAAATCGAGAGTCGCGAGGGCAAAAACATTTACGAAATGCGGCAAGTTTCGCTATCGAATTGCAATTCAAACTCAAATGCAACTTTATGTACTTATTTATAATGATGTATGATGATTTTTACAGTTCTTACCGCTTGACGCCGGGAACGATGATCGAGTGGGGCAACAATTGGGCGCGTGCCATCAATTTCCGCAAGCACAACAACGAGGCATTTGCTGGATTCTTCTCACAGATCGGACGTCTCTATAACGTGCATCACATTTGGTGTAAGTTCGAATCGGACATTAACATTAACATCCGAATTCAATTGTTGAAACTATTCTTTTTCGCAGGCTACAAATCGCTGCAGGATCGCAAGGAGACCAGAGAGGCTGCTTGGCGTTCTCCTGGCTGGGATGAATGCGTCGCTTACACTGTGCCCCTCATCCGTGAGATGCACTGTCGCGTCCTTGCCCCCACCGAGTTCTCGCCCTCACAATAGAGAGAGCGAGAGAGGAAGAGAGTGAGGAAGAGGGGATGTGTCGTCAAGCTGATATGTGGAACTGTAGATCGGCTCTAAACTAGATTGCTTGTAAATAATGACAGCATTTTTACCGATGCTCACACACACACACACACACAAACAGCCATTTATATATATACCTTGTAAATTCTTAAGAACACAACAACAACAAAAAAATAGTGCATTTGTTTTCGAGCGTTTTACATTTGTTTTCAAAAGAGAGAAAAAAAAAGAAAAAAAATCAGCAAACTAAAAGTGAAATTAAGAAAAAACACACACACACACATGTTAACGTTATATTATTATACTACTATATTATCTACGAGAATAAATCGTAAATGAATTTGCAAAAGTTTAAATTTTCTTTATCAATTTGGATCACAACTTATTTCAAGCAGCATTAACTTTAAATCATTATACTGACAACATTAAGATAGATATTGACTTGATTTAATCGCAGAATTTAAGTTTAATGTTTTAACCTTAAAACATATTACTTTATTTACTTTCTCACTTTTTGTTTTCTATATAAATTCTCACAATGAAAACATACAAAAAAATTCGATTTTAATTTAAACACTTGAGCTTTTAGCTTTATAATTCCAGTTGCATTAGCTCTTGAGTCACTTCTGTATTCTGATTTGGCTCTAAGTTTTACAGTCTGGATATTATAAACAGCTGACGGATAGAGAATTAAAGCGTTATATAGTAGAATCTAGTAATGCTACATGATTCACTTCAACTTTGTGCTTACATTTGTAAATTCACATTTATATTTCCTTTTATAGTTTATCAAATTGTGTTTATATTTCCGTTTTCAATGTTTCTTATATACGATTATCATCATTAAATTGACAACTTTTCATTATATTCATATCTTGGATAATTTGTTTTGAGCACATTACAATAAACTTCGTAAGTAACTACTTATAAAAATCCCATAAAATCATCGATTTTAACATAATAAAGCATTTTGTCGTTATTCGTTTTTTGTAGTTTATAATTTTAAACACAATAAAGCATTTTATCGTAAATCCGTTCATTATAAATCATAATTTCTTACACAATAAAGCATTTCTTCTTAGTTCATTTTGTTATAAATCACTTTCGTAACAACAAAAACAAAAATTATAAATCATTTGTACGTTAGATGAACTCGTTAGCTTCAGCATAGGATCGCATTTGAATGCTATACGATATTTGTATACGATATTTTTCAACTAAATTTATATTAATGCATAATTAAAGCCCACATACTAATATAATTGAATTATGCTTTTGAAACCTAAATGGCATTTCGAATCAAAGTGTGAACTTTTCATAGTTTAACTGGCGACATATTGACGCGACGCCTTGAGATGCTTCTTGCCCAGAAGATGCTGTTGCAGAATGCTGATGTGATTCATCGCCTTGTTGCACATCTTGCAATAGTACGAATTCGATGGAGTGCGATACATGGCCAGATCCACATTGCCAGCTAAGAGTGGAATATCGATGGATGTTGCACTTGTCGTAGACTGTTTCATCTCCTCCGATGGCTGCTCCTCCTCCTGCAGCTGTTTGCGTAGATTCTTTTGGTGCTTGGCGCCATCCATGTGCATTTTGATTTGTGATGCCGATGTGACGCTTATCTGACAGATGCGACAACTCAACGTGGCATCCATGTTGGTGGCAGCAACTGTTTCACCAGCTTTGCTGCTGCTGCTCTGCACCACTTCAATGGCCTTCGGCTCCTCGGGAGTTGTGGAATCTGGTGTAGCAGCTGCTGCTGCCTGGGTGAGAAACTGTTCGCCAATGCGAAAGCGTCCGTCGTCTACAAAGGCTTCGGGTCGGCTGCCCGTGCGCACCCATTTGCCCTCCTGGCTGTAGTAGCCAGCTCCCGAGGGCCGCGAACGCTTCTGCTCCACCAGCTGATGCTTGCGCCCGGCATAATGCTGTCGAGCGTGCGTCAACGAGGTCAACGGCAGGTCACAGAGTTCACAGTGATAGGCATTGGGTCCCGTCGTTCCATGCTGTTTAACCATGCGCTTCACCGGCGGCGTCTGCAGCCCCACATCGGTGTAGTTCTTGGCCAGCCAAGCGCTGATGTGACGATCGTGTGCCTTGGACTCGTAATGATCGCGTGCGCTCTTCATCGAGGTCATTTGGGATTTACAGAGTTGGCAGGACAGCGGCATTATCAGTTTATTGAGTTCGTCGGGATAGCTTTCGTCGCGTCCCTGAAACATAATCAGCGTCTGGTTGCTGCTGGCATCCATCGCTGCATCCGTTGTGTCCAATTTGCGTTTCAAGTTGCGACGCTGTGATGCAACAACCGTGGGTATCGTTGTTGCAGATGCAGCATTCTGGCGGCCAGGTGCCACAAATCGATTGCCGGGATGGCTCATGTTTTGTGATTCCCTTTTAACTACTACTCACAACTAACGAAGCACAGCACACGCTGCTGCTGCAAACTTGAGCAAATCAATCGGTGTTCAAAATGCGGCTGCTAGAGATGCGCTGCTGTATGGCAGGCGCACTTTCGATTGTTATCGACACATTACCACAGCCACCACACACTCTCACTTTCGATTAACTTTGTATCGATACACACAAATAAGACCATTTTTCAAATACAATTACGAATAGCTTTTTTTTTTATTTCAGCAAAAAAAAAAAAAACGGAAAACTAGTTGTAATCATTTACTTAGTTGTCGGGCAGCGAGCGGATGATGTCCGAATCTCCAGGATCGGTAATGGACATGGTGCACACGCGGAAGTACTTGCCGCAAGCGGTGCCCAACTCAATGTTGGTGCCACTGTAGTGCTGGACCTCGGTCTTGGCCAACATGGCGTAGTACTCAATCTCAGACTTCCTATAAACGGAGAATAACAGAAAACAATACATTAATTATATATATCTACAATAGCAAACGGCAATCCTTATTAACTTGAGCTTCAGAAAGAGTCTCTAGTAATAAAAAGGAATCGTCATGGCGATCGGAATTACATAAATCATCATATACAACTCTAATATTGTGTTTTCAATTCCATTTCCTTACCCCAAGTATTCCAAACTTTAATTCTGGTGGCGGCGTCGTCGTAGTAGTTACTGGAACCATTTTTGGAGCCGTGCGTAATGCAGCAGACTATGTAAGAACAGAGAGCTAGCTACCTGTCTCTGTTACACTGCTTGAGATATATGTATTACTACTCCATAGTTTCCACAATTTGATTGGAATCATATTTCTCAGTCAGCATTAAGCAAGACTCCATATGGTTCCACCAACAACACAACGAACAACCGTTACTTGGATGTAATGGAAATCTACTTCTCTGTAGCAATTAAAACACATTTCCAGGCACAACACTGCGCACGTGGATTCTCACCTCAGAGCTGGAGTGTTGCTGGCGATGAGCACCAACTTAGCTTTGCCCTGACGCAGAGTCTTCAAGGTCTGCTTGTAGCCCAGGCAGTATTTGCCGGACTTCATCACCAGAGCCAGACGAGCATTGGTGCTCTCCAAAGCCTTCTTCTGCAAAGTCCCAAGAGAAAGGAAAAAAAAATTGTTAGGTTATGTTGAACAGCAAAATAATTCGGTATTTGTATTTACCTGTTTCTTCACGGCAACCATATTGAATGTTTAAGCGACAAAATTACTATAATAAACAAAAGCAGAAATTGCACGTTTTAGAAAAAATGGTTAAGTCGGAGCACACAAAAAAAACACACCTACCTTAGTCGGCCGACAATGTCAAAAAGAAAGAGCAGAGCCAGAAACGGAAACGCGATAGATACAACAACCAGTGCTCCAGTGCTGGAAAACACAAACATATGGTCGCAATTTTAAGGTTGCATTTGCCAATCGATTAATCGCTACAAATTCGATTTTAATTTACAATGAAATTACACATATGCAACGAAATGTTATTCCTAGTGGAGCGCATTAAAATAATGATAATTTATTGCTAGTATATAACACTATTATAAAGAGTCTTAATTCATCTATTAGGAAAGTTGATTGTATCGATAAGCGCCGTCTTATGGCAATAGTGACGTCAAGCAAGCGTTATCCATGTGGCTGGCTCACAAATACAAACACACAATTACCATATGATTGTGCCTTCGCTCACCCATGTGTGTGAGCATTTCTTTATTTTGAATCAATGCACATGCCATATTTATAAATAAAAAAACAACTAAACAAGATGCAACGCCGCAAAGGTCCGAAATCAGTAAATAAGCCCCCTCCAATACAGGCAATACCCAAGAAGACGACATTTGATGGCGACAACGATATTCAATTTGAATTGGAGCTTTGTTGGTGCGTACAACAACTGCAGACGGCACTAAACAGCGGCAAGCTCAATCAAAAAATTGGTAAGTCAGTAAAATTGAATAAGAATTGGCAAAATCAACCATTAATCTGACATACATGCATATGCATGTGTTTTAGCCGAGGACACAGCCAAGAACTTGAAGACATTGACCAGCAATACGGCACCGCTAATTAAAAAGCGGCAGGTGATGAAGTTGGCACTAGGCGATTATCGTTTGAAAATGCAGCAGGAGGAAAAGAAGATGCTTCTAGGTGAGCAATCAATTATTAATTAAACAATTAAGTGGCGGAAAATAGCGTCATGCTAAGCACATTTAAACTCCATGTCGCCAGCCCTGGCAGGACATGTGTACTGATTGCGCCAGCCTTACACGGCACGACAAGGAATACATGTGGCCCTTGCACGTCACGAAAACGAAGAATCAGCTGCCGTCTGTCGTTGTCTCCTTCCAAACTGTGCAGCTTGCTGTCTCTTTTCCATAGCGGTAGTAATACTTTTTTTGATTTTGTTTTTAATTGCAGCTTCCAAAGAAATTAAATTTACACCGGCTGCTGAGATGAACAAGAAATCAAGTTTTGTTAAGAAATCGGCACTGTTGACATCGGGCAAAGATTTTCGCTTCAATTTTGCCGTACCCGACTCGAGCTCCACAACAACAACAACAACGCCACAAGTTCCACAATCAGCTGTGGAATCGAAAGTTTCCAGTCTCTTTGCTGGAAGCAATGCAACAGCGCAACCTTTCAAGTTCAATTTTAGCATCGATGATAATAATGAAGCTGATGATATTAATCTGGCGGGATTAGCTATAAAGAATTGAATAAAGACTAAATTAAAATACTTGCTAAAAATACGTTTTATTATGTGCATGCATTTTGTACAATTCAAGAAGTGAGACGGTACAATGGGACAAAAAAATATATATAGTTATGTATCGTTAAAAACTGGAATAATTCATGTTGTTGCTGCTGTTGTTGTTGGAATATTACAATTGTTGTTGTTGTTGAGATATGAAAGAACCGCCGCCAGTTTGCTGCTGATAGACTTCAATTGTATCGCCCTCCTCCATTTCCAGAGATGTAGGCGTATCGTTCTCGTTGATTGGCTGGCCATCAAAACGGAAACGCACCACTTGCATTGAAAGGCCCTGTAAGAAACGAGATGATGAAATGCATTCCAACGCAATGGCGTTTTTTTTGTTGTTTATTACTTACAGCGCGATCACAATAAGCATTCATTAGCTTGCGCAAAGGAGTATGCTTCTTGATTTTGAATTGAACGACGGCATTATCCTGTCCCAACACCTTCAGATTGATATGCTCAGTTTCAGCCTGCGCAATAAAATCGCAATAAAGAATATTAATTGCATATCAGTTTTTGTTTACACCACAATTTCCTTGTTCGTTGTACACTTCATTCTTTTGCATGCGCGCCATTTGCTTGTTTGTATGCCAGCCTGTGTCTGTCTTTTAATTTCTTGCGTGTGTGTGTGTGTGTGCCGCATCAGTCAGCCGGCATTATTTTGGGCACATTGTATTTGACATCATTGCAGCAGCAGCATTGATGAAAATGTTTTTGAACAAGTTTACACTTACCTTTTTTTCCTCAGACATATTGTTCGCGGTTGTTTATTTTGTTGTGCTACAATTTACACTAAATTCACTCTCTACGCCGATACGTAAACTCCAAGAACAACAACTAATAGAGGTGGAGAAATATCGCCTGCCACTATCGATTGAGGAATTTTTCTTCTTTTCAATAATATCGATACAACATCGATGACTGCACGGCGAACAAACAGATAAGCAAATGCCGCGATAGTCGATAACTAGCTGAACACAATTAATTGTAGAAATAAATAATATTTTGTTATGGCATTTATTTATACATTCATTTATCATTCAACATTTAAACACATAAAAAATTTATTTAAAAGAATATTAAATGAAAATCGATCTGATATTCTGATATTTATCGGAATGCGCTGAAGAGTTGCAAAAGCAGGCGTTAAAATTTGAATTACGCTGCAGCTGCTAAAATTGTAATGGAAAATGCGAACTTGGGGTATTTTTGAATAATACGATAATCTTTATTCTATTAAAGGTAATATGAAAAATACTCAATATGGAAGTTATTACTTTTCTATATTTATATATATATAATACATACACATATGTATACATATATATGTATATATATATATATATATATATATATAATATATCAATCTGTATGTTACATTCATAATATTAACTCTATGCTTATGTACACACAATTTGTTGTTGCTGTTGTTGTTGTTGTTTTGCTTTGAATTGATTGATTATACATACATACATATTTTATGTACTAACAATAATATGCGTACATACAAAACACACACACGTATTATGTACATCCGTACATCACAGATGTACATAGTATGCATGTGTGACGAGAATGTACATCTATATTTTTGGTTGTTTCTAGTTAGTTTGTTATTTTTTTTTTGTTTTTTTGTGTTTTATTTGTATTGTATTCACTGATATGCATTTATTTAATTATTAATTGTTACATACACAGATGTATGAAATTTAGAAAAAAACAAACAAACAAACATTTTGTTGATAACATACATACATATATAGTGTATATATGTATATAGCAGTATGTGCATGCAATACTGAATGTGGAGAATTCACGAGATTCGATTTTCTTCTTCTTGGGAAATTGAGCAGCTTTTAATCGATCAATGATTGGTAGTACATGACTGTTATCGATCGCTAACGATTGCAATTCAAGCTTAAACTAGAACATCTTTCTCTGGGGATGGAAAATCCTCAACCTGATTATCACACAGATCCAATACAAAGAACGTTTATGTGGAAACAAAAGTTCTACATACATATAGATACAATATATATATATATATATATATATATATATATATATATTTATATATATATATATATATATATAATACTATGAAGAATATTCGCACATTCAGATACATACATTCGGACACGCACAAACATGCATATACATGTATTTTGTTTTCTCGTTCTTGTTTTTGTTATAGGGGGAAAAGGATATCTAAAACTCTAGTTGTAATGCACATTTAGATGGTTTGTTTTGAAAAAGCTTAGCAATTCAATTTTTCGAAGTTATCTAAAAATATACAAAAATTACAATCATAAATGAATTGTTGTTGTTGTTGTTATCTTCTAACTACTTAAACAATTACAATTACATACATACATACATTCAAAATGTTTTGACTACACATACATATATTCGGGGCTTACGTCTCAGATATTTAGCGCATACACATTTTGTTTTTTGTATTTTTGTTTTTATCAACGAGGTATCAAAAAGAGCAGTGTCAATCAATCAATCAATCATCGTAGAGTGAAAAATGAAAGATGTGTGTTGTGGTGTGTTATTTTGTGTATGCACTATGTATAGAAATATTATTATTATTATAATTCTTTTTCTTTTTTTTTTTTTTTTTTTGTAGTATCCCGATTTCCCGCACTAACTAGAGATGAGCAATATGTCTTGTGTATAAAGTTTATCGTTTAACTTTTCGAGATACACTTATCGATAATAGATTATATAATTCTTTTGCCATATATATATATATGTATATGTACATAACTAGAACTTATTGTTTGCTGTTTGGTAGGGCTTCTTTTTGGGTTATACATATTACTCTTAATTGATTAGTTCTTCTATTTTCATTTGAATTCATTATTTATGTATTTGTTTAAGACATATATTTACGCTATTTTTTGTTGTTGTTCATTTTGTTGTGTGTCTTCTGTGGGTCTAACGTACATGCATATTACATTATTATGTTTAGCTGTACTATGTACTTTTTTTTTGTGGGTACAACTTATAGTGGGGCATACAGAGGCATTTCATTTTCTCGCGTCTCGTTTTCGTTTTCATTTTCATTTTCAGTTTCTCATATTCTCATTTTTCATTTCTCATTTCTCGGATTACTCCAATAACATACATATTATCTGTACAGAGTGGGCTTTGAATCCGCCTGACTGTCTTACATTGGTATCACAATTGGAGAATGCCTATCAAGCAATCGGTCTTTGTTTTCTTTTTATTTTATTATTATTACTTTACTTTTTTTTTTTTTTTTTTTTTTGTTTTTGGTTTAATATAATATTTTATATACTGTATAATTTCATACGCCCTACAATTCTCAACACTCGAAAAAAATGTCTCCATTTTATGTTTACTTTATACCCCAGCAGATCATATTGGAATATTTCAAAGTATCTAAAGTATTATTCCGTTCATCTTTCAGATTTAAAGTTATCTGCTTAATCTTCTCATAGATCTATTGAGTATTGAAATTGATTGGAACGGTTTAATAGAACATCATCAAATGGAATTATTATTATTATCAGAATTTGTTTGTGGCATTTTTTTTTTAAGAATATTCTCTGAAAAGGGTTTTCAGATTCGGTTCGGCCGAAGATTGCTTTTCTTCTTATTTCATTCTCTTTTTCTTGATTTTTTAATGCATAATTCTAGAATTCCGTTACAGAAATGATATCGGACCTAGAGCTGGTGGCAAGAGAGTTTTTTTTGTTTTTTTTTTTACCATTGATCTATAGATTTTATATGTATATACTTATATCAAACTGACTTATCCAATGAACTAAACGACACATTGAGAATCCAGTATAAGTATATATATTTATATATATATATGGAGGCATATATGTTTTATTTTTGTTTTTCTTTGGTTTCTATATATATATTCAATCATATATATATATAAAAGTACAAAATTGTTGTTTGTTTGTGTTTCATTTTCATATTTTCTAATATATCTAAAAGTTTTTTTTTCTGTTTGTTTTGTTTATGTTTTTGCTTCTTGTGATCCATGTCCAATATTGTGAATGCATATTTCTGTGTTTTTTTTTTTGAGTAGGTACTTTTGTACCACTGTGATCAAACACACACACTGACTGTACCCAAATGAACAATGAACAACAAATAACAGCAAATGTCCGATAAATTCGAGCAATGCACGTGCATAACCTCAAAGTCGATCGCATCGTATCGATAACAGTAGATCGATTACCATTGGGTACAGTTGGGCGAGAGTAGTTTGTCATCGTTTGAATATATGTCTCATTTCTATTGGATTTGATCACAGCAGTTTAGTTAGAAGCTTTGTTGTTGTAAGGTACTTAAATGTTTCTTTAAATTTCCATTTCAGTGGTAAGTTTAGATACACTATGTATGTGTGTATGTGTAGGTACATATTCGAATACATTTCGCAATATTTGCAATTCACAGAAAATCAATCTTTGGATTTTGCAAAATAGACTGACGTGTAAAGAGACAATGAATGAAGCAATTGAAAGTAAGCAGACAAAAAGTAAAAAAGGGAAAGGAACACACACACATTCATATATATATATATATATTTATATTATTCATATATACGCATACATATATTGAGATATATCTATATCTATATATATGTACATCGGCTATATATATTTAACATTATGTTTTTCTCTTTTTCTGTTTTCTGTTTTGTTTCGTTTCGTTTTGCTATATAGAAGGAATTGCTGACCGTAGTTATAATGTGATAATCTTAATGTAAGGAATATGTCTGTGTCGATCTCTTCGATCATTTCAGGGATATTTGCAATTTTTCCAATAGAAATAAAGAACAGAGAAAAAGAAAGAACAACATAAAGATACAAAAAGTCTTTCTAATCATATTTACAATTATTTGTTTATATAGATATATAAATATTTTAGTTTTTCTTTTACTTTTTTTTATTTGTTATAAATAAAAATGCTTATTTTGTTGATTTCTCGTATTTGTTTGGATTTTCTTTGATTTTTTTTTTTTGTTTTGTTGGAAATTAAAGTAAACATTTATATAGCACAAGGTATTTTCACGTAAGCCCGTATAAAAAGTATAAAATTGTTTTTACTTTATTTTGGTTTTGTTTATAAAAATTACAAATGTTCATATAAAAATAGATATACATACACATATAAAAAAATGAAGTCAAATAGTAATACACACACATATTAGCACACAAAAAATATTATATGAATATAATAGATATATATTTATATATATATTTGTATATATATATTGTGTTAGTTCTTCGGCTAGCCGAAGTTTGCATACCCTTAAAACAAAAAAAAAAAAAAATAAATAAATAAATAAAGAAATGATTAAAAAATTTACAACACAAAATATATATATATCGAAAATCATCGATCAGGCAACGTAATCCATGTGTTCCTAGAATTTTTATTGTCACCCTTCGGCGGTGTTTTCATTTTTACTTCAATTTTTGTCTAGTTTTTCTTTTCTACCCAAGCAGAGTTTATTATGTTTTGACTGAGTTCATATTTTCATATGTTCATATATGTATTCATATATTTTCATATATTCATATATGATTTATTCATATTTATATTTTCATATATTCATATACATATTTATATTTTCATATGTAATATGTAATTTTTTTTTTTTTTTTTTTTTTTTTGAATCTGTAGCAAACTTTTTGAAACTGGCCGGATCGTTTTACTATATCATATAGCTGCCATAGGAATGATCGGTCGAATATTGTTTCATACTCTGCCAGGGTTTTCAATCATCGGTATGCCGACGATACTTTTTTTTTTATTTGATTTATACGGGATTGGAACGGACGGGACCTGCTTTTAGTTTCCTATATACTATATATATGCATACATATATATATAGTGTATCTGGAAACTTCTTAACATTTGATTTTTATACTAGATTTAGTATTATTATGTAGTATATGCAGTATTATTATCTACTACACTCATTTCGAAAATTTAAGGGTATGCAAAATTCAATCCAATGTGATTTACTTTTTCCTCTTTTTGTTCTTTTATATCAAAATCAACTAATTAAAAAAATACAAAAAAAAATAAACAAGAAACTTAATGATCAGGGATTATCCAATGTTTTTGGATTGTTTTGCTATTATCTCTTTTTATCTTTTTAGTTTTCTTCTAAATATATTCGTATAACAATTTTGAAAAAAACAATTAGCTTAGAAAGTTCTAAAAAAAAAACGTTGTTGTCCAGTTTTTTTTAACATGAATAGAGATATTTTTCTTTAGTTTCCACAATTTTTTGTATGCATGTATGTATGTTTATGTTTTTTTTTTTGTTTTTTGTGTATGCCTAGGGCCACATATACATATAGAATCAACCACATATATATATGCCTATAAAATATGTACAATCCGTTAAGACTTAAAGCGCTGCATCAAGTTTAGGTTTCGATTTCGGTTTTGGTTTCGGAAATAACAAATCATAAATCATATGTGTGCCTAACTATAACATTTCTGTTGTTTTTTTTTCTGTTTTCATACACATACTATTATTAATATATAGACTAACTTCATTTTATTTTTAGCTTTGCGTATATTTCTTTTTGTTGTTGTCTGTCTGTTCTGTTAATCGTATGATGAGTACGCATTGTTTATTTATTTATTTCGTTTTTTTTTTTTTTTTTTTTGTTGCTTGTTGTTGATAACTGCATTTTTGCTGCTTCCTTCGCCTTTTCTCAAAATTTAATTGGCGACCAACAATTGCTGATAAGTCGAACCACTGCCGTAAAACGAGCTGAGACCATCGATGAGCTTGTTGTTGCCGCCGCCGCCGCCGCTGTTGTTGTTGCTGTTGTTAGTAGCATTATTATTATTATTATTGTTGTTGCTGCTGGTGGTGGCAGCAACGCCAGCAACTGTTGCATCTGCCTGCTGCTGCTGCTGCTGCTGCTGCTGAGTGTTGCCTCCAGCTGTGGCTGCTGTTGCTCCACCATTCACAGTGGCAACATTCGAGGCGCTGGAACCCGAAGTGGATACGGAAACGGAGCTGGAATTAGTTGTTGTTGTTGCTCCGACTGAATCAGCGACAACGCCAGCTGTGGGCGTGGCAATTGGACTGCTATCCTCTGCTGATGATTCGCCATTCACTGCGCCACCAGCTGCGTTGGCAACGGTCTCATCCACGCTGCACTCTACGCCATCTCCGGCAACCAAACCGAAGCAACTCTCGCTGCTGTTGGCGTGCTCCAATTGTTGTTGCTGTTGTTGCTGCTGCTGTTGTTGCTGCTGCTGGTTGTGTTGTGGAGTGTTGCCAAAGTAGCAAGGATCCAGATAAGTACTGTAGCTATTATTGCCAGCAGCTGCGGCGCTTCCAAACAATCCCAAGCCAGCGGGATCGGCATTAAAGTGCGGCGGCTCATACAGATTACGCTGTCCGTTGTAGGGGGGGTACAATCCCATCGCCATGTTCGGATAATAGAATGGGTCAGCAGCAGTCGATGCGGCTGTCGATGCTCCTCCTCCTCCTACTCCTACTCCTGCCCCATTGCCTGCTCCCGCATTGCCAGCGCCCAATGCCAACGGATTGGGTGAAAGCGAACGAGCCGGAGAAACTGCATCCAAGGCTCCAAAGGGGGCAACTGAGGAGTTTCCTCCGTGTCCGTGATGCAGTTGCTGTTGCATCGCTCGCTGCTTGATGTAGTTGGAGAACTCAGTGGGCGACATGCGATACGAGCTGCTGTAGAACGAAAGAGAGAGAATACAAAGATAGAAAGAGACAAACGGATAGAGTACAATTTAGAACAGTCAAAACACACATCAAGAGAAAGAGAGAGAGAGAGAGACATAGAAATCAGAAATTGCATCTAACTAAACAGATATAAAAAAAAATCTATTCATCTTCAAAGTTTATTTGACGATCCCATATAAAAAAATATATATATATTTCATTACAGTTACTTATAGTTAACGCTGGCTGTGTGTGCTCTGTCTGTGGATATAAGAAAACATATTCTACAACTACATTTTTTTCCTAAAAAAAAAAAAAAAATAAAATAAAAAGCAAAAATAAAAAAAATAGTTAAAGCATTCATAGCATTATCATGATTAAACATTAACGGCCTGATCTGAATCAGAATCACAATAAAAAAAATATAATAAATTTCAGTTCGATTTTCATTTCAATTTTGCATAAATTTGTTGCAAGTAATGCAAATTATTTTATAATATATCTTTTACAACTTTGAAATGCACTTTTTCACTAGCATTCCCAAAATTCTGCATTATTAAAGCATATATATTGCTTTAAATGCCTGAATGTAATTTTAAATAAATATAATAAAAAAAAGCATTAAACATTTATATTCTGTTCAAGGAATATTATAAAAATACAGAAGGAAGAATTTCCTTAAAATTTTATGTTTTACTATGTATTCAATTAAATTTATTTTCTACTGTTGCTGACTAAATTTCAAAAAACTACCAGTAACATAATTCAAACTGTTTAATCGTTATTCCAATTTAGTAAATAAGCTTTTTGTGTATATAAGTAAAGTGAAATTTACTGTACAGCTTTGAAATTAGTTTACAGCATGTAATGACTAAGCCTTCTAAAATCTTTTAGAATATGGTTAATTACTGTATTAGATTCTAGTCTTAGTCTTCAATTAAAAAGTGTACTCGACTTTCAGATACCCGCTACCCATTTTTAATAAACCGTATATACAAAAAATATACAGCAAATATGCTAATATATATCGCTGCTTATACTTGGTATATCAATATTGTACTATATTCATAATTGACTATAGAGTACAGTCATACTGGAGAATTTTTTTAAATAACTTCTACAATTTTAAGTAGCTATGTTTGTATGTGCCATTCATAATTTTAGCTTCAAGAAAATACAAAAAACTTGATATCTTTATCTGCTATAATCTCTGAGATCCAAAGTTTCATAAATGTATAGCATACTTTTTGGGTTCGCCTCCTTCTGCTTGTTACAAACATTTTCTGCAGGCACACACTTATAATACCCTTCTACCCTATGGGCAGTGGGCAACATAAATAAAGTTCCCTCAAATTTGATACAGTTTTGAAAGTTTCAACTCTTTGTTTCTTAAAATGACACCAAAAGGAAAATAGTCTCAGAGAGAGAGAGAGCTGGGTATTTTAGACTCACCTGTTGGTGCGCTTGGAGCTCGTCTTGAGCTTGGTGCTGCCGAACTTGGTCTGGGCAAAGGTGGCCGTGGTGAATGTTAACGGCGCTTGAGCGGCACGCTGCACAAAGGCGGCGGCTGTAGCGGCAGCAGCAGCGGCAGACGCATTATTATTGCTACCAGCCAAACTGCCGCCGCTAGAGCCGCTGCCATTGGCATTCGGATGACCATGTCCATGGGGATTGTGATTGTGGCTATGTGGATGGGGATGTTGTGCATGTTGATGTCCATGCTGATGCTGATGCTGATGTTGATGCTGATGCGAATGGGGATGAGCATGAGGATGCCCATGTGGATGGGGATGGGGATTGGGACTGCCCTTGGCATAGGCGGTGGGAGAGCTCGATGATCCAGCCTGCGCAGCTCCAGCAGTCGAGTGTGGCGATGAGCCCGATGCTGTGGCAGCCGTTGCTGGCAATGGTGGCAATGTGGGCATCGTTGTGGCTGCACTTCCTCCTCCTCCTCCTCCAGCTGCTGCTCCAGCTACTCCTCCTCCACCTGCTGCAGTTGCGCCAATGGCGCCATTGGCTCCACCAGTTGTGGTTGTTGCCCCAGTTGCCGATGCTGGCAATGGCAATTCCTTGGGGCTTAAGCTCAAATTGTTCATGGTCGTGTTGACCGCATCGATGGGACGAAAGCATTGCGCCTCCGGATTGAACGTCTTCCTCACCTCCCGATCCGCCGAATGGCTATCCTCATGATTCTCATTGTTCTCCGTGTAAAGTATCTAAAAGAAATAGAGACAATTTAAATCAGTATCGTTATATCATAGAGTCGACTTCAAGTCTCACCTTTACGGCACCCTTTTCGCCAATACGATAGGAAACCTCGCCGGGATCAACCCAGACGGAGAGCTCATTGGGCAGATTCTCCAGTATATCGCTGATCGGTACTCCGCTTTCTCGCGCCGCTCGCGCCAACACCGAATCGATGGGATCGCCAGTTTTCAGACAGCGATACGCCGAACCCTAAAAAGTTAACAGTAAAAACAATTTAAGTTAATAAATTGGCAACATATACAAATGTTTATATAATCAATAGTTTAACAAATCAACAGTTGACAACATCGATCAACAGTCGACAGTTCTTAATTTAAGACAATTTATAATGAATTCACTTTTATTACGTTTTGCAAATACTATTCCATATAAGCAAATAAAAAACTTCTGAACATTGTTTGAAAATGAAGCTCGAAATATCGATATCTCTTAAATATAATTTATGATTTTTTAAAGAAAAAAATTATTTACAAGATAGAATATAAGTTCATCATCTTTTTAAGACTAACAAGGCTTTTGCTTGTTTCTTATATCTATGATACAAAAACAATGTACCAGCAATCAACTAACAAAAATGGAAAATATAAATAAAAGTGTTTAGTTCTGATTTTGTCTCATTGCTATTTTAATGAAACCAGCTGTAAGAAAAGTCTTAAAAAGTTCATGAATGAATGTTCGCTCTTGTACATACTTTTTTCTTAAAAAAATCTTAAATTAGATTCCACCATTGTATTACTTTATGATAAATACAAAGTAAATAGACAAATCTCGAATGTATTTTATTTTATTTCGTAATTTTGAGCACTTAAAGTGTTTAAAAGTTCTTGTATACATACATAAGATGCACAACTGTGTTAAGCTACTTCTAAAGAATAATATCGAAACTTGGCTGAAACAAAATCTATATAAAGAAATAATATAATACTAATATAATTGTATGAATAATAATAAAAAATGTAAATAATTTGAGAGATTGCCATTAGCAGAGTGCAGATTATAAATTTGGTAGCTTTAACTAAGTCAATCGCTGAAATATGACAACTGACAAGAGCAGACGGACAGACAGACAGACGGACAGACAGAGTTAGTTAGTTAATTTGGCTCACCTTGAAGGGCTTCTCCGGGTACCAGTGTCCTTGAAATTTATCCCGCAACGCCTTCTCCAATTCCTCGCCAAAAATGTTCACTCTTCGGCGGGGCAATTTGTTGTACAGATACGAAATAACAAAGTTCAACGCAACCTGTATTTCAATATGCATTTTGGCAGCACTTGCACACTCTTCTCTCTTCGTCTCTCTCGCTCTCTCCCACTGTTTCGCACGCTGGTTGACTCACAAAATGTATAACGGTTTTATGGCTGCACTTTATTGCTCTTGTTGCTATCTTGCTCTAGCTTGTTGTTAGTGTATTGCCTGTGGTGGAAAGAACGTTTCACTTGGACTTATCATCCGAATGATTGATAATTTGGAATACTTTTCGAATCTCTATATCAGATGTTGTTGTTGTTTGTTTGTTTGTGTAGAGAATTAACAATGTGTATTTCTTGTTATACAGTTGTTTATTTTTTTTTTTTTTTGGTTTTTCTTGTAAATTGTTTTTATTTTTTTGTAGTTTTGTGTGTATGCACGATTTGGTATTTGAATATGTTTATTGAATAGTTTCTCAGTGTTGAATGAGAAATGTTTTCGTGTTATGCCTTTGAATTTATGTTCCCCGTTTTGTTGACGTTATAAGCGTAGTTATCTAGATACGATTGCTATATATCCCCTACTATATAGCATTTGAGTTGAGTTGAGTTGAGTTCAGTTGAGTTGAGTTCGAGTTGTGTTTTATTTTTTTTTTTTTTTTTTGAGTTGCTCTTCTTATCTTGAGGCAGCTGCACAATCTTTAGACATACATAACACACATCCTCTTTCCGTTCTTCAATGGCATCGATATTTGTTTACATTTAATTTGTTGTCTAGTTCTCTTATCTACGCTGTTGTGGTTTCTTGTGTATTTTGTCTTTTATCTATTGTATTTCACTTTTTGTTGTTTTTTTTTTTGGCAAATTCTTGTTCGTTTTTTTCTTTATTGTTTTACTATTGGGTTCTCAAAAGCAGTGTGTAGCGATGTTCATAAGAAATATATCTGCAAGAAAGCAACAAAATATACATATGTAGATTAATATAATTATTTACCGAAATTATTTCTTTTAATTCAGTTGCCTTCTCAAACTCGAATTCAGAATGAAATCTCAGCAAGCTTTTGCTGTTTATTTCCCTCAAATAATGTTTATTACTTTGCACACTTGAAACATGTTCACATCGTTACACTAAAAACGTAAAAAACTCAAATAAAAATTAAATACTTAAAAAAAAACCATTTAAAAAACAACATTATAAACAGTTCATTAAATCTTCGTTTGGACTTTCGCACACTTGTTTCGCTCACAAAAATAATAATGTCCAAACGCCGCGATGTCGATCCCCATAAGCGGGATATGCGATCACGCTTTAAGCGTTTGGTACGCGCCGTCATGATCAACAGACAATGGCTCGATGAGCCTGATGAGCAGGCTCAGGGCATCTCCATGAACGTGAAGAAGAATCTCGCCTTTCTGGTCCGTCAAAAGCGTAAAACGGGCATTCTAACAGTGGCGGTAAGCGAAGCTATCAATCAAAGACATAAGTGGTTGATTGATTGACATCCGATTTGGAATACTAACTGATTGAAGGCAGCGGGTGTTAACAAAGCTATCAATCAAGTGCATGTGTGTTTGATTGATTGATTGACATTTGATTTAAATACTAACTGATAGAATTCAGTAGCAGTTAACAAAGCTATCAATCACATGTGTAAATGATTGATTGATTGATTAATTAGCAAAGCTATCAAGCAATCGTATGTGTGATTTATTGATTGAGATTAACAAAGCTTACGCATCAAGTGTATCTGTGATTGATTGATTGATTGACATCCGATTTGGAATACTAACTGATTGAAGGCAGCGGGTGTTAACAAAGCTATCAATCAAGTGCATGTGTGTTTGATTGATTGATTGATTGGCATTTGATTTAAATACTAACTGATAGAATTCAGTAGCAGTTAATAAAGCTATCAATCATGTGTATGTGTGATTGATTGATTGATTGGCATTTGATTAAAATACTAACTGATAGAATTCAGTAGCAGTTAACAAAGCTATCAATCATGATTGATTGATTGATTAATTAGCAAAGCTATCAATCAATCGTATGCGTGATTTAGTGATTGACATTAACAAAGCTAACGCATCAAGTGTATCTATGATTAATTGATTGATTGACATCCGGTTTAGAATACTAACTGATTGAAGGCAGCGGGTGTTAACAAAGCTATCAATCAAGTGTACTATGTGTGATTGATTGATTGAGATTTGATTTCAATTATGGCAGACTGAAGTTAGTGGAAGTTAACAAACATCAATCAAGTGCATGTGTGATTGATTGATTGACATTCGCTTTAAGTACTGACTGATTGAAGTCAGTGTTAGTTAGCAAATCTAACAATCATGTGCGTGTGTGATTGAGTGATTGATTAGTATTCGATTTTATTACTAACTGATTGAAGACAGTCAAAGTAAATTCTATCAAGCAAGTGTTTGTATGATTGATTGATTGGCATCCTATTCAAATAGTTACTGACTGAAGTGATGCAGTAATCAGATTGATTATTCACATTGCTATTGGCATCTAATAAAGCCATCAATCAAGGGTTTTGCGAATGATTGATTGAAAATAATGCAAAATTAGTAATTGATTGACGATCCACATTATAAAAGTAAGCCATCAGTCAAGTGTAGTTGATCATTGGTAAATTGTTCGTCAGTTAAATGATTGACGATCAATTTATTTAAAATATTTTTGCGTCTAATAGATTGTTTAATTATGGTCTGCCTAATTGATTGAAAGCAAACTATTAAGGATTTTTGTTGATTGATTGACTTATTTAATAATAAGTATTTTATTGGTTGCATACTCTTCGCTTTATCGATCGATCGATAACTAACGCTTGTATGATTGAACGTGATTGATACATGATTTGCTTCCAACACAGGAGAAAGCACTGTTGCGCTCTCCGGCCTACGCTCGCACTGTGGAGGAGCGCAAGAAATTGTGCATGATTGTGGCAGGTTTAACCTGCTTCTCGCGAATTCCGCCGGTGAGTCTTAGCTCTAGCAATCGATATCGATGACGATAACGATAACTTTCATAGAAATTGAGAGCTCGGTTGGTGCCCGTGATCAAGTTTATGACAGTTGGCGCTGATCGCATACTGATGAAAGAACATGATTTTCCCCTCTATATATACTTTGTGATTTCCGGCGAAATCGAAATGAGAAAATCCCTCTACGATAAGGTTATATTAATGCTATATGTATTTCGAATTTATCAAATGAAATTAATACAAGTTCTTATTTCAGGCCACAAAGAAAACTACAATGATATCGGAGGCGATTGTGGGACCTGGAGATTGGATTGGCGACGTGGAACTGCTCGAAAATTGTAGCAGACTCAACACTTATGTGACGATATGTAATAGTATTATTGTTTACTCTATATAGCAAAATATATGTTATCTGTCTTTTGTAGCGTCTTGCGAGTTGCTGTGCATAACTGAGTTGGAGTTTAGAACAATTTTGGGACCCTTTATGCGAAAACAATGGGCGGACAAGAAGACAGCCTTAAAAACGCTCAACTACTTTGATTTCTTCACCGAGGAACAGGTTTGAAAATTTAAGATTAATTAGAAATTACAAAAATTGACAAATGTTTCAATATTCAAAAATATTAGCTAAATTAAACAAAAAATATCCATCAAAATATTCACTGACTGTAGTCAATGGCAGTTAACAAAGTTATCAATCAAGTGCATGTGTGATTGATTGATTTACATGTCATTTAAATATAATGTGATTGAAGTCAGAGGCAGTTAACAAAGCAATCAATCAAGTGCATGTGTGATTGATTGATTGACATGCGGTTTAAGTTCAATCTGATTGAAGTCAGTGGCAGTTAACAAAGCTATCAATCAAGTGTATTTGTGAATGATTGATTGACATGTCATTTAAATATAATGTGATTGAAGTCAGTGGCAGTTAACAAAGCTATCAATCAAGTGCATGTGTGATTGATTGATTGACATGCCATTTAAATAAAATGTGATTGGAGTCAGTGGCAGTTAACAAAGCTAGCAATCAAGTGTATTTATGAATGATTGATCGATTGGCATCCGAATGACTGAGGTGATGTCATTGATTGATTCATGATGCGATTGATTGATTGCAAATAATGCAAAATTCGCGATCGATTTTTACGATTGACCATAATAAAATTAATCCATAATTCAAGTAGCTGTTGATTGATAAATTGTCAGTCAGTTAAATGATTGATTGATTTATTTATTGACTGATGTAAAAGATTGGCCACTTAAGTACTTCTTACAAATTAAATTTATTCTCAATTTCAGATTGTGCGCGCCTGCAGCTATAGCCTTTTAATCCAATACGATCCCTTGGAGTTTATATATTCGGATAATCGAGGCGCTGTTAGCTATGTTCATTTCATACTCAGCGGCGAGTGCACCATACTACAGTGCCTCAAAATGCGAGTGCTGCGAAATGTGGGCAAGATCACCTACGATTTGGTTAAAGTGAACAATGCGGATGGCTTTGATCTTGATGCGAAGACGAGCAAAACTCGCTTACGTGACTCGGAAGTCGAAGTATCGAATTCCGATTTTAATCTCGACGATTTGTTGGCCTCAACGGATTCACAAGATGCGGAAACGTTGCAGGAGAAAAAAAGCGGTAAGCAGCGGTACACGAAAAATTGGAAATACTTGTGATTAGAAACTTTTTTTAGAAACGCAAAATTGGACTGCGAGAGGTGGAAATTGCCTGTGGCTATGGTGGAATTCAGTTGAAAAGGAAAATTCATCGCAACCCGCGACGAACTGTTTTGAGACGTCGCACAACTTATGTGGCAAGAAGATTGACAAGTTTTGGAAAGACGACTTCATCGACGGCTCGCGCCAGCTCGATGCATGGCGATGATGATGAGGATTACTTTCCCGAGAATGCGGAGGATGAATACGATTACATTCCAGAGGATTATTTCGTCGAAGAGGAAATCTCCGTTGAGGAGACGCCAACAACTGAGAGAACAACAATGAAATCGATGATATCATCGAATCGAAGCACAGCGCGCACAACGCTCAAATCACTTCGACAATCGGATGGGAATGTGCTGCGTGTCGAAACCGATGATTCGATGAATCAGAATACACCGCGTGACACGTACATTTCACCCACAGTCAATGTAGTCGTAAGTTTACTATTACTTCTATAATAAACTCTATACTATTGAGTATAATATTTAAAACCTTTTACAGCCGGAAACTGAGACGCGTTTTGTGGACGTTGGTTCTCTGACTTATGGCGGAATTTTCGGCCTAGGCGAGACGATAGTTCATCGCGTTATCATGGCACGCACAGTGGTTCAATGCATGTTGTTGCCGCGCTTCTGGCTAATGGAGCCGGATCAAAATCCTGGACATATCTGGAAACGTCGCAAATTCTATTTGGAGGGTTGTGTCCCGTCGCGTGAGGAGCTCTTTGGCAATTTCCTCAAGACGCGACGTTGGGAGAAATTCAAACATGATTATGTTCAAAGCACACTCAATCCGAATAGCGTGAATAGCACACAACCCGAAGATATACCCATCATTAGTCGCATTGTCGAGACCAGAGATGATATTTAGTGAGCAGTGTGCGAAATCTTGAAATTTGTTGTGTACAAAAAAAGATAAAAGAAGAAAAAATTAAAAAAAAAAATCTAAAGAAATACAGAGATTGAAGAGGATATTATTTTGGAAGAACTTGCACAAATTTTTCGGTAAGCTAATTTTCTATATATTTTAGTTAAGTTTCCAATATTGAGAATCGTTAAAAGAGGATTTTTCGAATATTTTAAAAGAATTTGTTTGAAAAATATTAAAAGAATATATTTTTATTATTATTATTATAACATTATTATTATTATTATTATTATTATATTATTTTTTTCTTTCTTTTTTTATTTTGTGATATACATATATTTGTATATTATATTATATTAGATTGCATATTATTGATTATTTATATTCAATTAACTAAATAAAAATCAATTTTGCTTTTCACTTTTTGCTTTAATTATTGAGAAATACCTTTTTACACACTTTCACAATAAGTTGACAATTTGAAATAAATGCAGAATATTGATTGCTGTTCCTAAGGTAATGACAATACACAATTAAAATCAGTGTTCGTATCAAAGGAAGCACTTGACTTCAGAGCAAAGCACAAAGAGGAGGACCAAAGATAATTGAAGGGGCCTATTAACGATAATTAACAAGCAAGTTGACTGTATGTAAATGATGGCAGTCATATTGTATATGGCATGCAATAAAAATAATAATGATAATGAAAATAATACAAATAAGTATTGTGATTGAGCAATTTGAATGGCTTATTGAATTTGCATTATTTTCTCATATATTGAAAAGAAAACGTTGCTGGCCCGGTTCCCAGCTTATTAGGCACGACCTTTGCCGACACTTTATATATGTATATATAAATACATATATATATTTACATAGTTATGTATATATATATGTATGTACATGTGTATGTAGTGTGGGTGACGACGTCATTCAGCGTCAGTTGGCAGTTTGCTCCGATTGTAGCAGACAAGTGCTGCCTCGACACGCTGTGCACCTAAATGTCATCCTTAAATATAGGTTAACCGTGGCCACACACACACACAAACACATACAATGAACACAAAAAGAGAGCACGCATCACATGCGAAAACTAGCACAAATCAGAGAGCGGCTCTCACTCTCACTCTCTCTCTCTCTCGCTCGCTCCCTTGCTCGTTCGTTCGTTCGTTCGCAAAAGTGCAATCGTAACTGGAGCAAACGAGACGAGCTTTCGCAGCAGCAAAGCTTTTGTTGTTGTTGTTGCTACTTTCGTTGTCGCTTCTTGCTGCGTGTGCGCGATGACATTTTAACGACTTCAAGAGCTCACACAAACACACTCACACACAGACACTACGCATACATGTGTACATAATGCACTTGCTTTTATGCTCTTTGCTCAAATGTGTGTAAACTGCAAGCGTCAAAGCGTTCAAATGTACATACACAAATGCACACACACATACATAACACTGTAAATAACTACTATGCATGGTAGTATATACAGCTATGTATATATATATATATAGTACTTGTACACTTTTTGTGTGTATGCAAATCTGCTGCGTTCTAGACGCGCTTCGAGTGAAGGCCGCTGATTTCAAAGCTCAGCTGGGGGCAAAAATAAAAGAGAATAACAACAACAACAACAACAACAACAATAGTACTACAAGCAGAAGCGAGACAGACGAAGACTGCGGACCCATGGGAAACGCAACTTGGTAGAAATATCAATTTGCCACGATATCTTTATGTCCAATTACAGTTGGTAAAAAGTCAACAAACAAATCAAATCTTTTAACTGTTAACTAACATCAAGCAAAGGTAAAGGGAACTAACAAAATTGAGTATTTATTATCTTTAAAGTATACACAAAGGTAACTCAGAATATCAAGTATACGCAAATATTGTCTTGGCTTGTCACTATCAATATCAAGTATACGCAAATATTGTCTATCAATAAAACGTATTCTTTGAGTATTTTTTTTATATTCAGTTGCTATAGCAATTTGCAGTCAACTATAACATAGACATATACTAGTTTTTATAATAAATATACTATATACATATGGTAATATATAAATAGATTATATATATTATATAGTAATACTATATAATCTGCGTATGATATTAAACATACGTTTAGTATGATAAATTATTATTTAATAGTTTCACTTTAACAAAAATTAGATTTAAAATTAATGATATGACATTAAACAATTATAAAACTTTCAGCTAGAAAAATTATATATATAATATATATATATTATAGATATATTTCAGAATTTTTATGACATCGATACGATAATAATCTAAATTACTTGCAGAATTTTCACCACAAACATTTTATAGTTCAGTTATAAAAAGAGCAAACACAAAAAAAAGTTGTACTCTCATAACTATGCTTCATTTTTATGACATTTGTAAGATACATTTTTTGTATATTATTTTTTTTCTTCATTTTCATTACAAGTAATGTGAAATATATTTAATTATTTCACAAATATATTTTGAACCATTTAAAAAATTTCCATTTCCTTTTTAATAATTTGCTATGAAATAATGTAAAATACTTTTTTAAATTCATTTCTGCATATTTCAAATACATATTACTTAAATCAATATAAATTTTATGAGACACCATTAAAATACTTTTGAAAAATGATTTAAAATATTTGCAAAGTAAAGTTTTATTCGAAATGAAGAAGAAGATTTTTCGAATACAGTTCCAACATGATTTTCTCTACATACCTTAAATATTACTAAAATCAATATAAATTATGTATGTGAGACACCTTTAAAAGGGGCTTTAAAACGCTTTCTCTTAGAGCCAAAAAGGCAGCTGAAACCCTTGAAAACGCTTTTGGCTATCTAAAAGAGATCTATTATTGTATTGTACGCATTGATAGCGCCAACTTTGACCTTCATTTAATAACGGACACAGCAATAGCAAACCTCTTCCTCCTCTTCTATCTCTTTCCCCTTCGAAAGGGTCGCGAGACCCGTCAAACAATTTACGGACAACCCTTCGATGCAGCCAGAAGTTATTTTTGGGAGGGTTCGACACGAAATTGTTTTCCCCTATTTGCTGTTGTTGTTTTAGGTTCAGGTTGAGAGAGAACAAGGTTTCTCCATTTGCACGGCGCGCTAACGGTATTTATTTATTTATAAGCATTCTCACAAGGGGATGCACAATGCATGCGAATGTGTATGTGTGTGTGAACTTGAAAAAGCTCGGCTCAATTTTCACTTTTATGCATGTCGAAACATGTACACACATGTAAGATGGCAAAACTAACACACTTAGAGAGAGAGAGTTGCCAGATGCGCGTAATTAAAGAAAAACCCAAGCTGCCCCCCCCCCTGCTTCCCTCCCCCTCTCTCTCTTTACACGCTGCTTCTAAGGCACCCTCAACTACATCCGTTGGAGGACGCTGAAGGTTGCTTCCATTATTGTTTATTTATATTTGAATATGTACACACTGTGTGCGTGAGTGTGTGTCTGTGTGTGTGTGTGTGTACATGCTTCATAGTTGGGTCAAAGTGTCGTCGTCGTCGTCGTCGTCATACCTTTTAAATCAACCTTTAAAACTGTTGGCCCAGATTTTATTGATTTTTGCTAAGAGCAAATGACGACAGAAGCTAAGAGAGCGCGCCGAAGAGTGTGAAGCAACACACAGCGAGAGAGAGTGAAGGATAGAAAGACAGAGAGCGAGTGAGTCGCAGCTGTTCTTGTTGTTGTTCTTGTTTACTTTCGTTCGCTGGAACGTGGCTCATTATTATAATGATCATTGTGTTCTTCAGCATCATCATCATCATCATCATCGTGATTAGTGTGCAACAAATTGTCACACACAAAATAAGAAATAAAAGGAAACTGGCCAAAAGTTATTTATAGCCCACAATTCTTTGCTTTGCTTTGTTGCTCTTCCTGCTGCGAAACGAGCCCCTCACAAGAGTCACAACTAATGACGATGATGATGATGATGATGATGATGGTGATGGTGATGATTGTGACATCGTTCTGGGGCTATTTGGTAATAACACTGTCGGAGAAATCAATGCGAGTTGCTCTTTAAGAGCAGCAGAGTTCGAGTTACGAGTTCTTGAGGACTTTAAATACACATACTTGTTTTCACGAAAAGTTAGTATATTTTCATATTACTATACTATATACTATATTCAGTATTTTAATTTTTGAAGAAAATTAGTATGATATGTATATTTGAATACTCTTTCAGTTAAATTAGGACTTATCAAAGCATTTTGTTGTTTTAACACAAAATTTTAATATACTATACTAAATTCTTTAATATACTATTCAGAAAAAATCAGTATATTTTAATAATACTTTTAAAATACTATATTTTAATATACTTTCTGATAAAAATTCTGGATTACCAAGTTTACTACGTTTCTCTTTTCTTTTCTTTTTTAATATATTTTAAAATTCTTTCCTATAAAAATTAGTTATCATCAGATGTGTGTTTCAAGAAAATTAGTATATTTTATTAATACTTTTAGTATACTATGTATATTTTAATATACTGTCAATAAACTACTATATACATATATACTTTAATATACTGTCAAGAAATTTTGTATATTTTAATATACCTTTAGATAAAAATTAATTCATTCGTATTCAAGATTCGAATATTTTAATGTACTATACTATGGTATATACTTTTAAAGAAAATAAGTATATATATTTTTATACACTTTAGTTAAATTGGGAATTATGAAATCTTTTTTTTGGCTTTCAAGCAATTAAGTATATTTTAATAATACTTTTAATATACTACACTATACTATACTATATACTTTGATATACTTTTCAAGAAAATTAGTATATTCTTTCTGATTCAAAAAATTAATTTCGAAATGAGAGAATATTTACTAATTTCTAGATTTCATAGATATTAGAGGAGTCGCAATACTTTTAAAGAAAATTACTTTATTTTAATACACTTTCAGCTAAAATTCAAAATTACCAAATGAGAGCATATTTGCTAAGTTTTCCCAAGATATTAGGAAAGTCTGAACCTCTATCTAACTGCAATCTAACTGCGTTTGAAGGTCGAAATCGCGGCAAAACGGCCCCATATGAAGAAGAAAAAAGTGTTGTTCCACCAAGACAACGCACTGTGCCACAAGTCATTGAGAACGATGGCAAAAATTCATGAATTGGGCTTCGAATTGCTTCCCCACCCACCGTATTCTCCAGATCTGGCCCCCAGCGACTTTTTCTTGTTCTCAGACCTCAAAAGGATGCTCGCAGGGAAAAAATTTGGATGCAATGAAGAGATCGCCGAAACTGAGGCCTATTTTGAGGCAAAACCGAAGGAGTACTACCAAAATGGTATCCAAAAATTGGAAGGTCGTTATAATCGTTGTATCGATCTTGAAGGGAACTATGTTGAATAATAAAAACGAATTTTTACAAAAAAATGTGTTTTTCTTTGTTAGACCGGGGACTTATCAGCCAACCTGTTATTATCGATAATCCGAGCCAACGGTAATGAATCACTTACAACACAAATTATCATCGGTGTGTAAATAAGTTAAGTCGCATGTTACCAAAGCTAATATTAACACTCAACAATATATCATTAAAAATAATCAACAGCAACTCGAAAACGACTAAAGATTAACCTACTTACGAGATAAAGACGATGGGAGTGATATGATAAGCTGACTCATCTTTACCGACGGCAGTAAAAAATGAAGTAGTTGCATTTGCAAGCTATTATTTTTAAGTAGTTTTTAAAAAAGATCAATTCTTGATTTAATTCTCTCTCTTAAGATTTGATTTGCTAGATTTTGATCCAAAGTTTCGAATTTCATAAGTTTTTTATTTAGTATTCTTTATAAGTAGTTTTTATAAAAGTTCAAGTTTGAATTCTAAAATTGTTTTCCTTGGGTTTAAAGGTTTAATATATTTTTTTCATTATTATAATTTATAAGTATTTTTCAGAAAGTTAATTTTTCGATTGAATTGTAAAGTATCTATAGTTTTGATTACTTGGTTTTTGGTCTAAGGATTGGCATTTAAGGATTGCTGACAAAGTTGAAAGGAAAAATAAAAAAATAATGTCAAAATTTAAAAAGAATTGTTTTATTCATATTTTTTTCGCTATTTAAGGATTGTTGGAAAAGTTTTAGGCATAATTGTTTAATGATTTTTTTAATGAAAAAATAGACAAATACTTGAAAGTAGAAATTGAAAAACTTGGTTTTTCGTCATTTACGTTACTTGAAACAATTTGCATAATTACTTGAGAATCGTAAATCTTTAGGAACTATAAAAATAAAGCAAAATGTGACAAGCTATGCGAAATAAGCAAAAATCTATAAATAAGTTCAACTTTTTTTTTTTTAGAACCACGAGTTTTAACTTTAATGAATATGAATGAAGGTGTTTTGTTTTCGATATATGATATAGTACTTAGAGATATGTGCTGATTAGTTTGGGTTTCTTTTTAAAGGGGTTTTACGTAAATACTCTGCATATCGTATATAGGAATGTGAATTGTTTATCGACACGAGTCGATGTCTGATTTATGGAATCAAGCTATCGAAGACATGAGGCATCATAACATATTATCGCAATCGTAATTGCGTGATATTATTATAAAACTGTCGTGCAGTCAATTAACAGTGTTGTTGTATTTTTTTGTAGGGGGTTTCTTTACAGTTGTTGTTGTTGTTTTGTCTGGTTTCTTCAATTAGGTGACTTTAATTTAATTAAGTTAAGCTGACGATTATGAATCCGCTGTGATAATGGGCAGGTAACGGTAAAAGGCAGCAAGGGCAGCACTCACATGTGCATGGGCATGTGTGTGTGTGTGTGTGTGTGTGTGATACCAATTGTCTCTCAATGGCCTTCAATTCAGCTTGTTTGTAGATAATTAGAGCGTATGTACACACATATTTTTGTAGTGTATGGGAAAACCTTTTGAGCTTTGTTGTTTGTGCCAATTTGTGCATGGGGTATTTTTTTTCTGTTTTTGCTTCCTTATAAATAATATATATGTTTTGTAGTAGTTTTGTTATTTACATGTTACCACAAGCAGCAAAAAAAAAAACGGTCTTGAGTGTTATAATCCAGTTCATATGCCACTGTTAGAAAACTGTTCTATTATTACAGTTGCTCTTGCTGTCGTAATTGTTGTTGTCGTTGTTCTTACATCACACACACACACACACGCAACGCATGCAAGTGCATTTGCATGTGTATGCATGTGCCTGGAAGTAAAATTCCTTTTGCCAGCAGAGTGTGTGAGAGGAGGGGGGAAGTATAAAAGGGGGCATGTCAGCAGCTCTCATAATCGAACAAGCACTGGCCGATTACATAAATAAGATACAAACACACACACCAATGTGTGTATTCTATTGTATCGTATCGTAATGCTTGCAATTGGTATATGTGTGTGTGTAGCTGATGTTCGTTGTTGTTGTTGTTTTGCTTGCGACGCCCACAAAATAGTTTTTTTTTTGTTTTTTAGCCTTTCATTGTTGTTGCACTTACAAAAACGAAAACGGCAAAAGCCTTATTTTCATATGAATTGCATAATTCCTTTTAGGTTATTTGTCGTCGTTTAGCACATCATTTAAAACTTAACGACGCACGCACACACAGACAGACACGATATATGCATAAACTAAGAAGAAGAAGAAGAAGAAGAAGAAGACAACGACACCTTCACACAGTGTGTACACATGTACTTAAATATTACAAGATCGCAAAGACACTAAATTATATTCGACTCGAATATGTGTGTTATTTTGTTTCTTCTTCGCCTTTTTTTTTTTTTTTTTTTGTCCACTGACTAGCCTCGCTCGGTCTCTCTCCCTCTCTCACTCTGTCGCCCCCACTCATATTCCTTTTGCGAGCCCCCCCTTAACAAAAGAGCAAGTGTCGCACACACACACACACTGAACAATAAGAGCGCAAGCAAAAGCGAGAGAACAAGCCCGTCACGCTTCCTCTCTCGTTCTCTCTCACTATGCGAAAAACGGCTGTCGGGTATTTACGTTTTGAGCTTTAAGTGGGTGGCTGGCAGGCTGAGCGACGTAGTGTGAAAGGGTGAGGGGCGGAATGGGACAAGCGAAAATTTTTGTGCTCAAGACAATTTGGCAAAACAACACAAAACA
Organism: Drosophila pallidifrons; assembly: GCA_023558445.1. NCBI lineage: Eukaryota > Metazoa > Arthropoda > Insecta > Diptera > Drosophilidae > Drosophila > Drosophila pallidifrons. Next base: position 22,884,565 of record CM042351.1, on the reverse strand, counting down.
GCTGACAGCGTAAGCATGTGTGCGTGCCTATGCAGCTGTGAAGCGCTCTCTTTCTTTCTCTCTCTCTCACTCTCAGTGTATGTGTGTGTTTTTGTTGTGCCCTTTTTTCCACCATAGAGGACATTTTGTACTATTAATTTCTACCATTTTTTTTGTTGTTGTTGTACACCACTTAAGTCGTTTTTTTATTGTCGCTTTTTGCTGCAGCCATTTGTCACAATTAAAAAATGTTTTGCTCGCACTTAATTTGTTATCATTGGAACATGTTTCCCTTGCTTGTTTATTGACAAATAACACAACGCACACATACACACACAGAGAGAACAGCTGATGTAAAGCACATGCACACCACACACATACACATACACATATGTACATGCATTGTACTTACACATGTCAGTGTGAAAAATAAAGCACATGATTTTGTTTTTCTATCTGTGCACACACGAAAATTGAAACGACAAATACACGTAATGTGTGTGTATGTATGTATGTGCGTGTGTTTGTACGTATGTAAGTACGATATTTAACATGTGTACATACACACGTTTTAGCGACAGCGACTCAATTCGCCCACGACGAAAACGAATGCGAATACGATAAATGCCAAATGACGCTAATACACACATACACACACACACTTGTGTGAGTGTGTGCACAAAATTTGCTGAGCTGCCAACTCAATAGAACAACAGCGAATAGTTTATCGAATTCGAATTCAATACATAATATGTATGCAGAACATATGTATGTCTATACGTATGTATATATGTATGTACATCTATTTACGAAACAGCTCGTCGTCGCTTGCCCATCAGCTGAGTGCGCGACTATGACGACAAATTGTGATGCGAGAGAAGTGTGAGTGAGTGAGAGGACGCACTTGTTCTATTGCCATGTACAACATTATGTACCATTTGTATATGTGTCTGTACAATGCTGCTGCGCACGGGTAAAGAAGAGTAGAAAGACAAAAAAAAAAAAACAGTACAAAATTTGATGGAACATGTCCACGGACACCAAAGTGGATGGATGGATGGCAAGCAAGAAAGAATGGGGCGGCGGGGAAGGGAGTTGGTGGTCGTTTCGTGTTGTCTGTCGGCTAACAGCTGGGAACGACGGCACGAACACACGAAGCACGAAACACGAACACGAGCTCCACTGCCCTACTGAGCGATAACGAAATCGAAATGGAGTCGCGCAATCGGCAAAACTGATTGCTGCGCTGCCTCTGCTGCTGCTGCTGTTGCTGCGACAGGGACAGGGACATTTTGGCTGGCTTCAAAGATATCTCGAATGCGTTTTGTTGTTATTGTTGTCGCGAGTAGTTTTCTCTAGTTATCATACAGTGTGTACATACTAAATAAATCACACATATAATTATCTCTACATATGTACATACGTGTGCCAATGTATACACATGCATTTTGTAATGCACATTACGAGAACACAAAAAAAATGGGAAGAAAAATATATGGCATAGAATTCTTAGAGATTTTTTTTTTTGGTTGTTGTTTTGTAAGTACCAAGCGAACTATTATGTTGATTGACGTAGTAGTCGTTGTTGTTGTTGTTGTAGTTGCTGTTGCAGTTGTTGTTTGTACGATGGGCGAGAGTTGGCGAGTTGTGTAATACGTTTTTAGTTTGATTACAATTAGGTTTTGTTGTTGTTGTTGTTTTTTTATTTTTTGCTTTTTACTATTGTTCTCCTATGTCTATTTGTTTATCTTGTGGTTGTTGTTGCAGTTGGTTTTATTTGTTGTTGTTGTAGTTGTTGTGTTTGGTTTCTGTTGTATTTTATATTTTATTTTATTTTATTTTTTTTTTGTTCTATTTTATGCTTTGAGTTGCTTGTGTGTGAAAACGTTACTTAATTGCAGCGCGCGCTACGAACGCCGTGTAAAACGTCCGTAGGTCTTGAAATCGTTGTAGTAACTGAAATGAAACTGAATTTGACGCGCGAACGCGAAACTCACTCAGCCAGCCAGCCAAAGCAAGCAACAAAACAAATACGCGCTTATACACCCACACACCCACACACGGACACAGCTGCACACGCATAGCCGTAGCACACACATACTGGCATAATTGCATTCGACACACGAAGTGCACAAGAAGTTCACCAACGGAGACACGAACGAACCGAACCGAACCGAACGCACGAAACTTTTTCGTCGCTGTTCCAAGCTCGTTCTATGCGCTCTTCTCCTACTCTCACTCATGTTATGTACCTCGCTCTTTCTCTACTTTCGTTGTGCTTTCTCTTTGACAGCTATATTTGTGTTTTATCATCAAAATATTGCTGAGAAAGCTTTCACACGATGTTGGTTTGCCAGGGGGAAGGAGTGTGGGACAAAAAAAGCTTGCGACCGTAGTAGTAAAATAAAGCATAGGACAGCCCCAACACAATGAAGGTTTTCGTCTAATCCAAGACGTTGGCGACTTTCTCGACCGCTTTCCTCTTCCGTCCCCCCCTTCGTTGACAGAAACGAAAGTGCATACATATGCTATATACCATATATGTATATGTCCTGAAAAGGGTAAACAGACATACATATAGTATATATGTATAGACTATATATATAACATATTTGAATAGCTACGTCTTATATAATATCGATCAAAGTATACCCACAAAATTGAAAAGTACGGTAATAAATACATACATATGTATATGCGGGAAAGTTGATTTATTTATTTGTATTCATATCGTCATATAGTAGGTACATACATAGGATTTATGTATATTGTATGTATATAGTATATATATGTTTATAGGGAATTACATGCATACAAAAATATTTATATGAATTGTGTTGACTTCCAAGGAAATATCTAATATGGTACAATAATTTAAAGTTTTCTAATCTAAACGACACACAAAAAAAAAGAACCACATAATTATATAGGTGTATATATCACAAATATGTATATAATATTATATTTTTATTTTTTTTTGTTTGTTTTAAGCAAAAAAATAAGTTTTGAAATGATCGATCTTGCTTCAGCTAAGATCTGGAGCTGCCAAACTATACATACGTATGTATATGTATGTGTGTACGTAGTTGCAATTAACTATCTAACGATCTGTTATCCGATGATATAAGTAAAGGGAAGTTTCTCTCCTGCTTTCTCTAGTTCAACAGCTCTCGTCGGAAATAATGAAGATTCCACTTCTACTGACAAAAACTTGCACCAAGTGTTTCATGATAGTTAACATTTTACATGTATATAGTATATATTATATCGATATCCGAAACCAAAATCGGCAACAAATGCACTTGGACACTGAATTTGTCTCTTAGGTTAAGCTCTCTAAACAAACATACAAACAAATAAAATAAAAGGATATTATTTATGGGAATTTATTTTGAAGGAGCTCTTATGCACTTCGTCAGAGCCAAAGACAGACGTTCGATATTTTAACTCTCTATCGTTCGATTTATTTTCATATATATATATATATGTATGTTAAGGTACTTAAACAAAATAGAATAAAATACAGTTACTGATATACATAATGAATGTATATAGTTAGTTAAGCACGTACATTTATCGTAATGAATGTTGTTGTGCTGTGTCAAGCAATTACAAATAGCAACAAGGACAATTGAAGCTTAGAGCTTAGAACAACAAACACACCACACACAGCGAAACATTCAAGTACCTAATATATACTATTTTGTTTGTTGGGTTTTCGTTCTACTTTTGTTTTTGTTTTTTTTTTGGGTTTTCTTTCTATTTTTGTTTGTTTGTAGGTTTTTATGCGTCTATAGTATCTAGTCAAAAACTGCAACCCTGTCTACTCCTAGCTTTTGCTACTCGTTACTGTCTTCTCGCTACTCGTTGCTTAACGACGATTCTCGTCGGATCGACGTTGCTCGCGGCTGCCGCCTCGCTCGATATACCAGTTGTTGTTGCGCTTCTGCTCTTGACGCTGACGAGCGTACTCTCGTTGTTGCATCATTCGTTCATGCCACTCGCCGCTGCCGCTATCATCGTGTTGCTGCTGCTGCTTTTTGGCGTAACGCTCTTTGGACTTGTCTGCATATTTCTTATGATGACGCTCTTTTGAATCGTGCTCGTTACTCCTGTAGCGAGTGCGTTCATTTGAATCCTTCTCGTTGCCTTTGTAGCGAGTGTTGTGTTCCTTTGAGTGCTCATTTGAATCGTCTTCGTTGCTTTTGTAGCGATTGTGTTCCTTCGAATTGTGATTGCGCTCCTTGGAATTCTCGTCCGAATCGTGCTCGTTGCTCTTCGAGCGAGTAGCTCGATGCTTGGACTCGTAACGTTGCTGCTGTTCGTTCGAGTGATGTTCCTTGCACTTCTCGCCTTGCGGCTGTTTGCCCTGATAACGCTGCTGCTTGCCGCGATTCGGATTATAAGCATTCGGCTGCTCGCCATGTGCGTGGAAAGCTTGCGGAGTTGCCGACTCGCTGGGCTGCGTCTGTTCGTCGTTGTTCTCGCCAGCGCCAGCGAGTGTGCCTAGCTTTTCGGTGAGCTTTTCAAAGTGCTGAAAAGCTTGCGATTGCTGCAGCACATCGTTGACCACATTACCAATCTCATCGGTGAGAGATTCGGTATGCGGTTTACTTTCCACACACATGCCAGCGATCTCAACGAATTTGCCATCGGGACACTTGTAGGGACGCTTCAGATCTTGCTTGGTGATGTCCACGGGATCAGCTGAATTACCATTGCCGGGCCACGCTTTAAATGTCTTTAGTTTGCGTCCTTGATATGATGATCCGGATGATGATCCCGATGAAGGCTGCGTCTGACCGCTGAGATAATTCAGCTGCTTCGACATGATATCAATCTCGGCACGCATTAGATTATTCTGCAATTCCAGCTCGACCAAACGTTGTTCCAACTGTGTCAACTGCTTGTCGTCCCCAAGCATTTGCCACTCTGGATTACGCAGACGTCCAACGAATGAGAGAACTGCCAAAGTGCAGCACACATAGAAGACGGCAGTTAAACCATTTTGCACCAAGGCTGGCAAGCGATATCCCATCAAAGTAGTCGATGGTTGTTGTGTGTTGAGCTCAGCCACTGTGGCTGGATTCTTTTGCAGATGAACGCCATCGATGGCATCCGAGTGTCCATCCTGTTGGCGTCGCATGCGCAACTGTTGATGCGATGATGGTGTCGATGGAGGCAGCAGATGATCGTTGCCCATTTCGAAGTTGCTGTTCAAATCGTTGAGCAGCGCCCGGAGTGTGGGACTCGGGGTGAGACGGCCTGTGCTCTCGCAGTCGCTGATGATCGAGATGCCATCGGAGAAGTCCTCTGCCTGGGCATCGCTCTCTGCTACAGGTGGGCAGCTGTCGAATGTGTGGGAAGCATAGATTAGTGATCATATCGGATATTATTGCATATGTATATACTACATTGTCTAGTGTCTATCATTACTTTCGACTTAAATTCAATTCAATGTTTCATTTAATCTAAAAATTTATTTAATATTTGCTTTAAAATTGAAATTGTGATTTAATATTGGATGCTTTTTCAAGTAAATCAAATTCAAGTTTATCTATTTGTATGTTTATTTGACAAATATATATTTCAATTTAACTAACTTCCTAATTTTTGAATAATATTGCATATATACTGCATTATCTAGTGTCGATCAGCTTAAATTCAATTCAAATTTTCATTAAATCTAAAAATGTATTTAACATTTACGTTAAAATTGAAATTGTGATTTAATATTAATTAGTTTTCATGTCTATCAAATTCAAATTTAGCAATTTTTATATTTATTTCAAAAATATATATTTAATATTTAACTAATTTCCTAAATTTTGAGTAATATTATTGCAGATTAATTCAAACTTTCATTAAATCTAATAATGTATTTAACAGTTACTTTAAAATTGAAATTGTGATCTAATATTCATTCGTTTTAAAGAAAAACAAATTCCAATTTTTATGTTTAACCCAAAAATATATATTTAGTATTTCACTGATAATTTCCTAATTTATGAATAATATCAAAATTCAAATAATTTTACCCAAGATTTTCATTAAATCTAAGAATTGATTTAATATTTATTTTAAAATTGAAATTGTGATTTGATATTGTATTCTTTTTGTTAATTTTCGTGTTTTTCGAAAATAAATACATATTTTAAATATTTTACTAACCTAATATAAAAATTCGACTAATTTGTGAATGAAGTTCTAAACCGTTTTGCGATTTAACGGAAAAATATGTTACGAGGTATCGAAAGTTATCGATATTGTTTGTACCTCTAGTGTAAAATGTAATGCGCTCTCTTTCTCCCACCCTCCTATCACATCCCATTCACACATTTACTTACCGTTCGTTTGCTGGCTCGCTGCTGGACTCCTCAGGCTCCCCCTTCTCCACCCCCTTTTCCACCCCCGCGGCGACAGCAGTTGTGCTGGCGCTTTCGAGAACCTCAATGCGATCGGCTGGCAAAATGGTCCACGATGATGATGAGTTCGATGCCATCAAGTCCTTCATAAAATCACTCGAAGAAGTAGCGCTGTTACTGTTGCTGTCTTTGTTTTTGTTTTGCTTGCTGTTGATGTTCGTCGTCGTCTCGTCCATGATCGCTTCGTTAGTGTGTGTGTGTGTTGCTGTTGTTGTTTTCTTGCCTTCGTCTAGGCTGCCTTTGCGCTGTTGTTGCTGCTGACCTCTTTGTCTGCAAAATGGCAAAAGAACATGTGAAATGCATTTAAAAATGTCTTTTGTTAGCGACCTTCGCAGGCGCCTACGCATAAATAAATACATATACACACACAAAAATCGCAGCGCTCCTTCTCGCTCACACGCACGCACGAATACACTCACACTCTCCCTTTTTTTTACTGCACTGCGCTCAGCTGTGCTCTGACACGCATACGCATACACGCACACACACATGCACATTGCCCCGGGGGCCCAAAACTGCAATTCACACATTCACACGCACGCATGCATTTGTGTTGGTGCTGTTTTAGTTGTTCGCTTTGGGGATTTAGTTAAAATTACTTAGCCTATCTTATTAATAGCCATAGCAAATCATAAATGTTATGACGCAAATTAAAAACACAACACTTTTTGTTTTGAACCTGACACTCACAACACACACACACGCGCACACATACATACGTACCTCGGTTTAAAAACAAATGCAGCCCACAAAAGTTGTCAGTGTGTGTGCATTATTAAATATTATGATTGTTATGAATTTCTTGCAGATTTAATTAGTGGCGATAAGCACAAGACCTTGAATCTTTAGACAATTTTATGTTGTTGATAATAACGCTTTTTTTTGTGACGCTCTGCGAACGTCGCAATTGAATTTTTTTTTCGTTTGCTTGCTTTTTAAGCAAGCGCGATACACGGCAACGCTTCTTCAACCTTTGTGTAGCCACTGCACGTTACACACACAGGAGCGCACACATGCATACACAGCTGGTCTTTGTTTTTGATATCGATAACACTTATCGCACACACACACTCGATAAAAACACAACACTGTGCGAGTCTCTGATTTTTTTCTGGTATTTTTTGTACTAAAAATACTAGATACACTTTGGTAGCAATTAAGTTGGTCACGCTGTGGGCGCCAAATTTGAATTGAATGTTTGAACTTACCTTCACAACGATTTCTCCATTATGCGTCGCACTTCGCCCGCCTCGCTGCTGCAATCCCAATCGGATGAACGATTATTTTGCTGCTGCTGCTGCTGTTGGAGACTTCTTGGCTGCTGCTGTTGCTGTTGCACATAGTTGACATTGTGTGGCAATTGCAAGCGAGGCGCTGGCACTGGATAACCGCGACTTTTGGGCAAACTCAATTGATTGAGTCGCTGATGCTGGGGTGTCCAATAAATTTGGCTGGCATGCTGTGTGCTGCGATCCAAGATCAAAGGTGTAGCGCGACCATTTTGCAAATGTTGTTGCAGCAGTTGCTGTTGCTGTTGCTGAAGTTGCAATTGTTGTTGCTGTTGAAGTTGTTGCTGCTGCTGGAGTTGTTGCTGATGTTGCGCCAAAGCCAGCTCCTCCATGCGCACATATCCTTGTGGAGCTGTGCGCAACAACTGTGGCTGCATATAAAGATTGCTCTGATGCAGTTGCTGCTGCTGCTGATGCTGCTGATGTTGCTGGAAATCAATCAACTTGGCCGCCTGCAAACCATCCTCGGTTTGTATGAGCACATATTCCGTCGGTTGACGTGATAAATACGCCGGTTCATTCGACTCATTCGAGAGCAAACTGTTGCGTTTATTCACATGCGCATAGATCGGAGATGAGCTGCCAACGGCAACGGAAATGGGCGCAAAACTGGAGCGTGGCAAACTCTGGACACGTTGCGGTACTTGGGGTCGAGCAGCAACACTTAGTTGCGATACTGGTCGCTTGTGTTGTTGCTGCTGCTGTGTCTCCACGGAGGCATAAGACACAGGCGAAATGTCAGCAGCAACAGTGTTGTGGTTGCTGTTGTGGCGCTGCTCATAGATGGGCTGCATTTTGATCGCAGGCTGCGGCGTGCGTTGAATCGACTTGCGACAGAACTCTTTCACCTTCTCGAGTATCTCATCGCGTGTCAACAATCCGCCAATGCGTCGTGTGGACGCATCCTTTGAGTCCTTGCGTCGCATTATAACAGGAGTTGCTTCGTTTTCGCTTTCATAGCCGCGACGCGTTAAAGTTTGTCTCGATTGCTGCAGTTGTTGGTTGCTGTTGCTGCTGATCAGCTCGTCGAGCACGCTTTGGCAACGCGGTGGCTGCTGCTGGTGTTGCTGCTGCTGTGGTTGCTGCTGCTGCTGTGGCAACTGTTGTTGTTGAAGTGGTACAATTGGAGTGCCATCTAGTATCATCACCTGACGATTGCGACCATTGCTGATGCCACTGAACGTGTTGCGTTGCATCGAGTTGCGCACAAAATACGGATTAATCAGCTGATGTGGTTGCAAATGCTCATAAATGTTTTCCACCTGTTGTTGTTGCTGCTGCTGTTGTTGTTGCTTTTGCTGCTGCTGCTGCTGTTGTTGTTGTTGCAACACTTTGTGGTACAGCTGACGATCGGTCACCTCTTTGATGGCCCGCAATTGCTCCCATTCATGTTGTGGTTGCTGCTGCTGCTGCTGCTGTGGTTGCTTCAACATTTTGAGCGGCGTCGATGTGGCATTTGGTGCAGCCAACGAGCGGCGTTGTTGTTGCTGTTGCCCCAACAACATGCCGTTTTCCCGCTGCTCGCGTCGTTCACGCATTTGATTGCGATCCATCGACGCAGAGCGATTGAAGCGCTGTGGTTGCTGCTGTGTTTCCACGCGTCGCGGTATCAAACTCTGACGCTCCAGGCTGCCACGTTGCAACGGCGTTGGTTGCTGCTGTTGCTGTGGCTGTTGCTGCTGCGATTCGAGTTGAATGCGTCGCATTGGCTGCGGTGTTGCTGTTGCATCGCTTACCTTCGGCGTCTGTTTGCGTCGCGGGGCAAACAAACTGTTTGAAAGTCGCTGCAACACGGTCAACTTTTTGGTGTTGCTCTTGCGCAGCGCTGCCAACGAATCGGCAACCTGTTGTCGCCGTTCCTCTGCCGTGTGATAACCACTCGAGGAGCGTGTGGGCGTCGATCGAGGGGTTGGACTATTGATCTCACGCTTGGGCATCAGGGTTAAACCCTTGCGTTCCAAATACGCCTGAAACTCTTCCGAACTAATTGTGTTCGTGAATGTTCCCATTGTTGGTTGTGGTTGCTGTTGCTGTTGTTGCTGTTGCTTCGGAGATTGTCTCGGAGATTTGCCGTCATCCGTTGTCGTGTCGGAAGCGCAACCCGAACTCGTTTGACTTGTGATATTCGGATTGAGTTCGTCGCTGGATTCACTTTTCGTTAGCGGTCCATCAATGTCATCGAGATCATCATCCGAACTGATTTGCAATTTCTTGACGCGCTCATCGAACTTTTTGGCATTTTTTGTTACCTCCGCTGCATTGAAGTAATCCCCATTCGTTTGCTCAGCGATTCCGGTGCGTATTTTGAGTTGAGCCAATTCCGGATAATTTGGTTTCGAGCACTTTTTAAACGTTAACGTCTTCGGTTTGTTAGCAGCCTCTAATTGTGGTTGTTGTTGCGGGGGATTTCTTGCCGTCTTGTTGTATCTTAGTGTTGCTTGCGGGGTTTGTTGTTGTTGTTGTTGTTGTACACTTTGTTTGCGCTTCGGTATTTTGCCCGCTAATTCGCGTAATTCCTCGAACTTGATCCGAGCGAGCACCGTGGGATCGTATTCGAAATATGGATCGGGATTCTTAATGTATGTCTTCACATATTTCGATTGTTTTAGTACTTCTTCTGTCGTTATATATTCATCATCAACGGGCGTCGTCCCTTTGGTTGCATTCTTTCGATTTTTCAACTGTTCCCGTTCCTTCTCCTTGAGCTTATCCGCTTTTTCACGTTCCTTTTCCTTTTCGCGTTCACGTTCACGCAACTGTTGCGTCACCGTTTTGCGTATGCTGAGCGTCGAACGTTTCGTGGGCACCGGAGGTGGTGTCTTCTTTGGTTCCAACTTGCCACCGGCTACTTGGGAGCCATTCGAGTGCTTGAAGGGATTCTGTTGATCGACGATGGGTTCGCCGGCGGTAAATTTGCGTATCTTCTCATCGTTTGGATTGAAGCTGACGCTCTTTTTGGCTTTGATCACTTCCTTTTCAGCGGTGTTTTCAGCGGCGAAAATACTACTCTTTTCGGGGGTACTTTCGGGAGTAGTTTCAGCGGAGAATAATCTACTCTTTTCTGGGGTACTTTCGGGGTACTTTCTAGGGTACTTTCTGGAATATTTCCTTTGCTGATTTTACTACTCTTTTCAGGGATATTTTCTGGGTTTTTTTCTGTGCTGCTTTCTTCGGCTGTATTTTCAGCAATGTTTTCTTCGCCACTCTTTTCACACTTTTTCTCTGGCGTTAAATTGGCTTTTTCTTTTTCTTTGTCGTCGTCGTCTATTGACTCTTCAAACGCCTCGACAATCTTTAAAGTGGCGTCGTCTATAAAATCCCTAATCACTTGACTTTTGGCAATATCTTCGATTGTTGCACCGTTGCTTAGAGTGTCAATTGTGTTTGGATTGTTTTGCCGTTGGTGTTGTTCGACTTCGTTGCTGTTGTCGATCGTCTCAGACATGTTTTGCTAGAGTTAAGCTCGGCAACAAGGCGGCGGCTTCGACAGGCGGGGGACAGGTTGAAGGAGGAGGGGGATGACAAAGGGATTTGGAGTGGAAGAAAACTGGAAATCACTTGTGTATATCCGCCCACCATTGAGATTTCTTCACTGCCAAACCAAGCACACAAGAAAATCTAAAACCAAATCGAAAGAAAAGCAAACTTTTTTTTGTTACACATTTGAGACATTTTTTATTGAAGCAAATTTTTACCTACTTTTCTTTTCGATTTGTTGTATTTCTCTCTCTCTCTAGTTCTCTCAGCGATCGCTTGCTTTCCCCATCTGACAATTGATCTGAAAAAATTAAAAAAAAAAGAATACATTAAATTTCATTTACATTCAAAAAAAATGTGTGTGCAGCAAAAGTTTCCTAATTATCATAGGGAAAATTCGAATTTCGCAAAAGGCCTCTTGACCTCAAATAAATTTACAGCTGGCGGGGTTTTTTTTTCTTCTTCCCAACACTCACGCTGTGAATACCCTGTAGTCATAAACGTTATGGATGAGAAATGATGCAGATTTACCTGCGGCTGAAATTGGACGAAGTTTTCTTGTAAACCTATTCAAAATTATCAGCGCAAAACATCTAATTTATTGTTTTAACATTTTCAAAAGTAAATTTTGGAAAATAGCTTGAAAAAAAGTGTTAAAGGTAACATGCTTAAATTGTTATAAATGCATTCTTCTTGATACATTTCTGTTAAAGAGAAATAAATATTGAAAAGAAAGTAAAAACAATTGCCTTAATATAAAGCGTATGAAAGAATTTAGTTAAATGAGTTTACATTATCAAATTGAAGTTGTTTGAATGGAAGTAACTTTAATTTAATTTTGCGAATTCATTTTGTCAATTCATTTTTATACTCTTTATATAAAAATGATCGAAATCCTTATACAAAATTGCTGTTAAATATTTTCATTTCATTTTCATACACATTTTTATTTATTTTTTTTTTTGAGAACTTATTTGCTTGGAATGTGTTACCATTTGGATATAATAAAGAGGCTTTTAGTGTTGGTGTTGTTGTGGTATTATTTTTGGTATATTTGTGGAATATGTTTTTATTACTTCCCGGTATATTAATTTATTAGTCTATGACTTTAATTGAATGTGTAAAGTATATATTTCAGTATTTTTTCGGTATATTAAACCAGGAAAATGTATTTGTTTAATAAGTAGCGGTATATCTCAGTATTTTTTGGTATATTTGATATTTTAAAAATATATTTGTTTAATAGTTAGCGGTATATCTCAGTATTTTTTTTTTGGGATATTTGATATTTTTGAGTTTTATGAGTTTTATTAAAAGTGTACTGTAGTTTTCTTTCTTGGTTTTCATTTTCTGTAGGGTATTCACAAAGTTAGTCATTTCATTCAGCTTAGCAATTTGCAAGAATTGCAGAATACGAAAAAAAATGAAAAATAAAAAAGAACATGAGAACTTGTGCAATAATTGCGCTCTGTGCAGTAGGGCAATGCTAAGAAATTGATGATCGTTTGTTCCGGCTGTGCGATAGCTGAACTCTTAAGTGTGTGTGTGTGTGTGAGAGAGAGAGAGAGGGAGAATGTGTGTGTGCAATATGCGCTATTTGGGTCATTTGATAGCTAATCTTTGTAGCGGTGTCTACCTTTTGTGCGGTAATGAAATGCGCATATGGTTTGCAGAATACATATGTAACATATATATCATATCTATATGCTGTATACTATCTAACGAGCTATCTATATGGCAGCTAGCTGTCTGGCAATATGTTTGGTTGCAAATTGAAATCAATATGTTTCACCCATATTTAGCAGTATTTGAGCGTACTTGAGGTTGAGATTGAGGTTGCAATGTGTGTCACAGATTCAGACGGACAGTCGGACAGACAGACAGACAGACAGACTGGCAGATTGCCCTCCCTCAGTTTGTTGAGGGGGTGAATTTGCTTGGCTTTTGGTTTATTTTTTTTGCGGTGGTGCTATCGTTGATATAAGCATATCTAGTATATAAAGTATATCGTAGTTTAACAACCGGTTAACAATATTTGTTTTTTCTTCATTTTTTTCTGTTTGTTTGCATCCAATTTGCATGCATCTGACCGACTTTGCAGTCGGTATATATAACATATCGTATCTAGTGCACCTTGATACGACTTGTTGCGCATTTAGTGTCTGCCTCATGAAATCGCCATTCGATTGCAAATGAAAGGTGCAAAAACAACAGCAACACAAAAAAAAGGAAAAAAACATGCATTCCGTTTTAATCTAATGCAAATCCATGCTTACAGTGAATCTTCGCTATATTGTTTACTATTTTATTGTATATTTATTAAATTTACAATTTCCATTTTATGCAATAAATCCATTTTTATTTGAAATTCTAAGAAATTCTAAGAATGAATTCTAAGACTAAATTATGAATTTAAAATATTTGAGATGAATCTGTTTTTGAAATTGAAGTCAAACATTTGTTCAATTTTTGTAGAATAACGCTATAAGAAATTAATATTCTAGGGAGAAAATATAGTATGGAAAATGTTCTAAAGAATTTAGAATTTCTATAGAATTTTAATCTTGATTTAAGAATAAAGTCTCTTGGTTCAATTTTGACATCATGTATTCTTAATTAAAGATTTTATTCATGATTTTAGCAGGTTTTTTCTTTCTGTGTACACAGCTAGAAAAATTTAATCGTTATAATGTTTAATGCTCATTAGAAATTGTTGAAATCAGGAAAACTTTTGCTGATTTGAATAAAAGCTGAGCATTGTTGTATTATTATTAACATAAAACATATTAATATACCTCAAAAATACTAAAATATACTAAATGCTATAAAGGCTATATTATACTACATTCAAAATATACCAAATATGGGTAGCGGGTAAAAAAAACAATACCAAAATTAAACTATAAATAAACAATTCAATCTTTGGAAAATGAAACCTATATCAACTAAAAATAAAAAGAAAATATACCAAAATTTAATGATAAATAATCTACATATACACTTTTATAAAACTCATTGATTTATTGATTTATATTCTGAAATAATTATGAACTTGTGAATTGATGACATTCATTCTTTTATTATTATTATGAATAATTGTGAATATAATATTTTTGAAATTTTAAATAGTATAGCAAATCTGTAGAATTTTGTAGTTCTGAATAAATAAATATATTTTTGACTATAAGTTTTGTGGTGCATTTCAAGAGATTACTTTGACTTTTTGATGCCATAAAAATAACCGCTATGATATGTAAAAACAGCCCCAAAAAGAACGACAGGTGTTTCTAATGTTTTTCCCCCTTGTGTGTGTGTGTATAAACAGACATGCCTACTAGCAAAAATACAACGTCTAACTAATGAAAGGCTGGTTGAAGAAAATCAGACATCAGACCAACATATTATATAGTCAGAGTCATACGATATATGTTTTTGTTGTGTGTGCCACCCTTGAGTTAATTTTTTTTTTTTTGCTTTATTCGTGGAAATGGTTCAACTATTAGCGGGGGGTCATAAAATATATGTGTATGTGTGTGTTTGTGTGTGTGTGCCACCCTAACCCTAAACGGGACACAAAATGCAATATCCACCCCCTGGACAATAACATCCCTTGAAAATACACCCGTTGTAGTAAATAAAATAAATAAAATAACCTTACAAAAGGCGGCGTAGCAAAACAATTTTCAGATTAGAAATGCAATTGGGAAATGTTCTCTCAAATTTGCTGTTTGCACTTTCCATCTAAACCAGCCGAAAGCTGGAAAAATATGCCATAGGAAAATTCGTTGGACATCGTTGAGGGAGGAGAATTCTCAGAGAATTCTCGAAATTTTCGAACGGAACTGCGCAATCAATATTGAAGCGATTGCTTCGCAAATATATCGTTGAACAATATTTGCTCATAATTTTGATATGAATTTCGATTTCGATTTAAAGGCACGTTTTGTTTAGAGCTTATTGAAAGTGGAACAAGTAACTTTCAATTGGCTTTTAAGAGGGTTCAAAGCAAATGAAAGGTCAAAGACATCATTAAAATATTTGCAGATTATATGTATTGTGTTTATGATATTTAAAATTGTTAATCGCGTCAAGTAAAATCTTTGGAAATGTTCTTAAAATTACAAAATTAAATCCAATAGTATCTGTATCTATAGGATTTAATTTTGTAATTTTAAGAACTGATTTAAGTTTACTTCGAAAAATATGTACATAATATAGTTACTACTGAAATAAAACAATAAGCTAAAACTACTTCTATTTAAATTTTAAGAAATGAGCCAGTAAATGTTTTCTTTACTTAAGAGAACATTTTAGTTATATTTTATAATCTGAGCCCAAAGGATTATAATTCAAAAAAACTTCTCATTATATGGTAGAAGGGTATTATAACCATAAAAAGTATATAACAGACAGAAGCAGACATCTCCAATCCTATAAAGCTGTAAACTTTGAAATAGCAGTGTGACAGAAAAAAACTACATAAAGGTTTTTTTGTATATTCCTTTATGTTAGTTGATCGCTGGCACATTGTTATTGTAAAATGGAACATCATTAGATTTGTTCAGTTTTTCTGTTATTTTAATATTATATTTTTACACAAGTTTACAACTTTTTGCCTGCACATTGAAATAGCAGTTTGTGATTTTCTTCCTCGAAACGGGCCTTAACATATGTATATCAATATACCAAATATAACATTTAATATGTTTTCAGTATTTCAGTGGTATATTTTAATGTTAATAATTATTATAATGCTTTTATTCATGGGCATCTCACACATCCGATTGTAGCTATCTCACTTGTTTAACTAACATTTGAATAATCAAAATCGAAAAATACAAAAATAAAAGTATTTTTATTCTATAAATTGAATAATTTTCCTCAGTTAAAAACTTTATGTATTTATATTTTCTTTTTTTTGTATCTTTTAAGTATTCCTAATTCTTATTGGTGTTCAGCGATCAGCAATCGAATTAATGCAGTGCTCCATGTGATAATTAAACTCAACTTTTCTATCATCAATATGCAATTAATTTGTTGTAACAGATTTAACCAAAAAGAAAATATTTACGGAAACCTCTTTAATTGCCTAATTCAACAGCTTCCTCTTCTCCATTATAGCGCCTCTTTGCTTTCTCTGATGTTCTCTAATGATATCATTTCCTACACCATAACAAAAAACCAAAAAAAAAAGAACTGCGTAATTTCGAAAATATTCGAAACAAATGGAAGCAGTAGGCAACAAATTGATTGCGCGTCTTTTGCAATAATAATTATGAAAGCATAAATCTGATCTAAAGAAGTTGTGACTGCATTTCCATGTGGAATTGGAAATGATTTAATGTTATTTTCAGTTTTTTTTTCCTTTTTTGAGGGGGTTTGTGTGGAGATAATCTTCTTAAATATTTTTGGGTATTTTCTTTTCTTTTTGTTTTGGCGCAGAAGAGACGGCGCCACAGAGGCCAATGGCATTTGTTGGCTGGTCAAAAGATTTATGCGACATCTTTGCAGATAAGATGCACACACACATCACACACACACACTCACTTCACACACACACACACACACAAACACACACTTCACACACACATGAATGTATCTTTTAGTCATAATGCAGTCACGTTTCAGGACAACGAGATGACGATGCGCCAGATAAGTTTTTGGCCAGGCACAACTTATCGATTATATGTACATATATATACACTTAAAAAAAAAGACTAATATCTAACATCGAGAACATTCGTCTTAAAAATTGCGTTCTTAAAATAAGACAACTTTGAGAAAAATTCGGGAATCCAAAAACTTTAGTCTGGAAAATATCAAATTCTCAGCATTAGACCAAAAGTAAAGAAATTAGCTTTAAGAATTGTATAATTCATCGAAGTTTCTTTAAAGTTTTTATCTAGCTTTGAGTGTTTTCGTTAATAGCTCAGTTAGTTAAGTTATGGAACCATTCTTCATTTGCAGTCTAAGAGAGGAAATTCATGGATTTAAATGCTTTGCGAATCGGTGATAAGAATTTCGTAAGTAGAGTAATTAAGACCAAAAATCTTATTGTAACATAACAAAAAATATAATGTAATATTTGTTTGATCTTAAAATCTTATTGTAAAATAACAAAAAATATAATGTAATACTTTTTTGATCTTACAACAAGATTTTTGGCCTTAAGAGTAAAGATTTTTTCCTCTTATTAACAAAAACATTATACAATTTATATCCTTTTATCAATAAGAACTTCTATCTTATATGAAATGCTCTTATGTCAAGATTTGCTTTCTACATTAAGATTTTCATATTTTCGACGCATTTTTAAGACCAAAATTCTTTATTCTAAGACCATCTTGTTTTTTAATTTTTTTTTCAGTGTATACATATCTATTCCAAAAACGCTGCTAATTGCTTGCTCTGTGTTTACGTAGAAACTCCAGCTGCCTTCATTTTTTTTTTGGTTTTCGATTTTTTTTTGGCTTGTGCAATCATTCAAATGTGAAGTAGCTTCTCAGCTTTATCGCACTCCTCCTGCTGCTTCTTCTTCTGCTGCTGCTGCTGCTGCTGCTGCTGCTGTTGTTGATTGTAATGTGCGTTCCACGAATGTAAACAACAGCGCATACAAAGTAGAAGAGCAGCGCAGACCGGAGAATAAAGTCAGGGGAGTAGTTGGGGAGGGGACGGGGGAAAGGGGGGAGAATGTGTAAAAACAACAAAACACGCGCCAAAACAGCCCAACTGATGACTGACATTGACGATAAATGAACAATCGACCTCAATAAAAGGCAAACACATATGCCCCAAGACAAGACCGTATAAAAAACCAAAAAAATTAAAAAAAAATACTTTGCTTATACACGTTGTCTGGTAAAAATCATAATACCGATGCAAAAAACGAAAAAAAATACAAGTAAGAAAGCTAGAGTTGAGTGTGCTCGACTTTGCGATACCTGGTATACATTTTTAATGATAGCAAAAATGTGTGGTATTATGCTTTAAATATACAAAATAAATATATATAAAATACTAATATTCTTAAAATATACCAAAATAATATACCGGAAAAATACTAATATATACCGAGGTATGTATTTGCTATATCGATATACAGGGTGACACTATATTATGTATAATATATATTAAATTAATATACCGAAAAATACTGAAATTTACTTAAAGATGTAGTTAGTATAACATATATATACAGTCTAATACTTCATAAATTATACTGAATTAATATACCATAAAAATACTAATATATACCGAAGTATATATTTGGTATATCGATATGCAATGTGGCACTATATTATATATACCAAAATATACTTTAGAATATATTTTGTATATCTATACGGTGTGTGGTACTATATTATTCTGAAAATATACCAAATTTATATACTGAAAAAATACTAAAATATTGTATATAGATTGGTACCAAATTTATACATTTGTTATATCAATATACTATTACATTGAAAATATATAGGAAATGTAAAATATAACGAAGTATATTTTTGGTATTTTAATATCCTATTACGTTTAAAATATACCAGATTCGACAACAGCAGCCATTTTTTGTTATATCATACAACTTCTTAAATAACTTCAATAACTTTTATCAAATCACAACCTACAACATATTTTATATGAAGTTCTGATCTCTTGTTACTTGATATTTTACGGAGACGGAAGTGGGCGTGGCAACAATTTAAAACAAACTTGATTTGCGTGCTGATGAATAAAAATTATAGCTTTTTATCTGATAATCTTTGAGATCTAGGTACTCATACGGATGGACGGACAGACAGACGGACGGATATGACTGATCAATAATAATAAAGAAAGTTCCGTCTTTTATTCCACAACTTAGTTTGGTATCAGGCTTAAATCGTATTGATTAATATAAATTAAATAATTTATATACTATATTAGAGAGATGCTGCATATATTTCCGGCATGCACAAAGTTATAATACCCTTCATCTCTACGGTTAGCGGGTATTCAAAAGCCATAAAACTTTGCGTGGGACATTTAAGCCCAAACCTAGGCATAATGCCAAGCACATTTGTCGAGTTCCCGATCGATAATTAAGTAAGCAAGCAAGCAAGTAATATGTGAGTATGCGTGTGTGTGTTTGTGTGCAAATCCCGTTTCGGTCAAGCGACGATTGCAGTTCACCGCTGCTGCCGCTCGCTGTAGTCGCACTCCGAGATACCCTCTAAAGTGGCTCAGCTCACATAACAAATTTTGCGAATGTTTGCGCTCCTTTTTTGGTCATGCAAATGACAACTTCAAGAGAGAGAAGAGCCAAAGTGCCACTTTAGCCAAAGTGCTGCTTCAATGAGGCCACTTTTGGCGACTCCATTTGAGCGCATATGATTGACTAAGCGATACCCTGCACTGACATCAAACAAGGCATCATCAAGGCAGGCTTGCTAGCAAAAGTATTTGACATCGTGACAACTTTCTAATTATGGGTTTGTAATAATCTAATATTTATATTTATTTAATTATAATTTTAAGTAAAGGAAATACTTCTTAAGTATTTATTTCTTTTGCAAATATCTTTGTTTGTTAATCATGTTTGTGCTTTGCATTAATCTGTCTTTATTTATTTTTATTTTTTTTGTTATTTTCTTATATTGTAATTTATTTTTTTATTGCTCATCATTTTGTCTCTTATTTGCAATGCACAAGAATGTATTTATATTTTTAAATATAACTTTTTTCTCCAAAGGTATATTATGCAATTTTTATACGTGACAACTTTCTCAGTTTTTATTATGGATTTAAGTAAAGGAAATTCTTATAATACAGCTGAGAACTTTGAATTTGCAGTAAGTCAGAACAAAAGCTATATAACGTTTTTTGGCATATTTCTTTTTGTTAGTTGATCCCTGGCACATTATTTTTGTAAAATGGAACATAGAAATAGGAGAGAAACAAAAACTTAGTTAGATTTTTTCAGTTTTTCTGTGATTTTGATATTTTAACATGTTTTTGTTAAACAAGTTTGTGCTTTACATTAATCTGTCTTTTATTTATTTATTTTCTTATTTTATTTTATTTTTTATTAATTTACTCTTTCTATTATGTGTTTTAAATTAAGTCTTTTTTGCCATTGTTGTGTAGTGTTCTTGACTTTATTGTGCTTTAATTCATTATTAATCGGCTTAAGTAAGATGTTATGCTGTAAATGTGGTTCGAAAAAAAATATTAATTAACATACTACCTAATCTTTGTAGTATTTTCACTTTTATAATTTTGTTGAATGAAGTTAATTAATTTATTATTTAGCTATTTTCTTTTTGAAATACTATTTAAAGCGCATTTATTTTTTCTGTAATAAAGCAAACAACTTGCTTCAATTCATTATTAATCAGATTGAGTAAAATATGATGCCTTAAAATAAAAATAAATTACTATATAACATATTGAATGAAACTCAATAAAATAGGTAAAAATAAATAAATAATTTCAATTACTTTTTAAAGTGTAGTATTTTTTTTTTTTTTTTTTTGCTAAATAAATGGCAAAGTTGTCGAATCGCTGTAGTTGTTTATTTCGTGTGTGTGTATTTTTTTTAATATCTATTTCTTGGAATTCAAATTCAACTAGACAAATTAAAATACTTTAGCTATTTTTGAAAGCACTTTGTGAGATTGAGCAGCAACAGAATATAAGTGAAGAATTTAAGTGACTGACTAGCAGATACTCTTAACTTTTTATTGTTATACACTTTTGAGTAAAGTAAGTCAATAAAAATAAAGAATTGCAATTGGCTTTGACATTATTCAGAATGATTGAGAAACATGTTTTCTAGCATTATCAAAATTTATTGCATGTTTATATTGATTAGCAATTGTTGTTTTATGCAGGGTATAATTAGTTGTGTGTGTCGACAATCTAATGGCGAGATCGCAAGTTTTTTTTTTTTTTATTATTTTATGTTTTATTTCGTGAAATTTGCTGAAGTGAACTTCAAGTCGAGCGAAGCAGCAGCAGCCTCAAAAACTGGTTTCTGTTTCCTCTGACTTTGTATCTTTGAGAGCTTCCTCGAGAGCTAGAGAAAGACTGAAAGAGAGAAAGAGAGAGAACGAACGTGTTGATCCCATCAACTTTGTCGGGCAATTGACGATAGGCAAGGCCAGATGAGACCAGGCTTTTTGAAGAGAGAGAAAAATTAAGCAGACGACAACGAAAAATGTAATTCGAAAGCACTTGGGCTATTAACCCAAGTGTTGTGATTAAAACACCGACTCGTGAGTGGAATGAGCAGAATGCGAATGCGAACGCGAACGGGAATGGAAATGGGAATTGAAATTGGAATTCAATTTGAAATTGCACTGAACGAAAAATCTTGAATCAAGTTTGTTTGTATTTCAAAATTGAACCGAGAAGATTTATTCTTAAATCAAAAACGAAAAAAACTACAAATAAACATAAAATTCGAGAACAAAATTATTTTTATTGAAGAAAAGTTCTTAGATCAAGATTTGCTATGTTCTTTTCAATGAAAAATAAAACAATCTTGTATCAAGATTTTTATCTTAAAATAAGAAAACTTTGCGAAAAATTGTCAATGCTCCGTTCTACGTACAAATATTCACAAAGATCTTAATATTCCAACCATAAAAGAAGAAATAAAGAAGTAAGAAATACATCGATAGACTCCACAGTCACGAAAATAATTCAGTCTTAAGTCGAGTAGACAACAATTTAGTAGTAAGAAAATGGAAAAGATTAATTATACAATTTACTTATTGTTCATCTAGATAGATTGTAAATAAAAGAAGAAAGACCAAAAAAAAAAAAAAACAAAAAATAAGATGTTTTTAATCTTAAAATGCAAATTTAGCACAAAAATCTTGATTAAAGATTATTTTAGCCTAAAAATCTTATTTCAAGAAGAAAAGAATTCTTTTTTTTTAAGATCGAAGAGTTATAGATCAAAACAATCTTGAATTAAGATGTTTTTAATCTACCATAAAAATACAAATTTGGCATACATTTCTTAAGTTAAGTTATTATATTTTAACCTAAAAATCTTATTTCAAGAAGAAGTTTTTAGTCAAGATTTGCCATCTTCTTTTCAATCAAAAAAAAAAAAAAAAACAATCTTGAATCATGATTTTAATCTAAAAATAAGATGTTTTTAAATCTTTAGGATTGCTTCAACCAAAACAAATCTTATTTCAAGATTCTTCTTTTTGAGATCAAAAAACATTTTAAGTCCAGATTTTGTCAATCTACATTTGTTTCTCTCAGTGTTACGTTGAAGTTGGCCAACACACGATAAATAAATGAAATGTAAAACCGTGTGCCACTCTTTCGATTGTCTTACAAATTGTGCGTGTGTTCAAGAGTGTGTGTGTGTGTGTGCATGTGTGTGCACACTACTCGTGCTGTGAGATACAAATCTATCTCTGTATCCACAAGTACGCAATACGCACGCACCACAAATTGCGCAATTGTATCTCTTGCGGCTAAAGCTGCTCAGCTCTATTCCTCGATCTCAATTCCGATCTATCTTCGTTTTGTTGTTGTGTTGATTATTTGATCTTTTGGTTCACGTCGAGTACTATTATGTATATAGTAATCATTATACTAAGAGAGCCAGACGTTGCTTCAAGTGTTTGTTTGCCTACGAACAAAATGTTATTCTTTCTTTCCACTCATCGTCATCGTCATCATCATCGTCATCGTCATCGTCATTGTCTTGGCCATTGTTTCTGCTATTGCTTCCTCTGTTTGGTTTTTTTTTCTTTTTGTTTTTAATGATATGCACATGTCTTGGCAATCTGTGCAATCCGCTTTTTCAATTTACTATATCGCCATGCAAATTGTAATTAAAAAACATCAAATCGCTGTTAATTCATTTACCCCAAACTATCTTTGTTTACAAATCGAATTTCAATTGAATTTTCTTGCTCAGTTTTTTAGTCGCTTTAATTGCCTCAAAATGAACAACAAGGCCATCTAATCAAACAACAACAACAACAACAAAGAGAGACTTCAAACAAGTAAATTCTTTTTCTATTGTGACAATTTGCGCAGTCTTTTGATTTGTTGCTCTTCTTCAATTGTTAGCTGTAAAAAGAGGCTTCTTTGATCATCGGCTTGGCGGGCAATTATTTTAATCAAATTCTCAACTACCATAAACAATTATCTCGATGAATTTTATAAGAAAGAGACGCAATCATTTAAACTATTATTCTTTGCTTCGTTTTGAAAACTTCTTTATGGATTCGATGAATTTAAGCTATGATTTACTTTAAAAAACTTTAGTTTCATTTTGTGTATTGCTTACACAATTGGGCTAAAATATATAATATATAAAGTTTTTAAAGTGAAGCAAAGGATAATAGTTTAAATACATCTATTAAAACTAATTGAAAAATTGCATTTTCAGAAAGATTTATTGTTTTATTTTGAGAACTTTACAAAGTAAAGAATAAGAAGTTTTTCTTTGCAGTTTTTAATAATATATCTAATATTTTGAAATATATAAATAAGAAGTTTTTCTATTGACATCGTTGATGGAAATTGATCATCATAGCTATTAGTTTTTTATTTAAACAACGTGAACAATTGTTTTGATATGAGTTTTACGACAGTGCAACAATCTTTTAAACTATTTCAAAGTTTTTCAAATAAATTTATTAGTTCAAGTTCATTACAGAAACAAACTGTTCAAGTGGTAAATTTCTATACCCGCTAGTCATAAGGAAGCGTTGCGATTTTATTATTACATTCAATAATAATTTTATTCATTATGTTTTCTGACATTTCCTGTATGATCACATAAAAATTGCTGAAGTTATTTATATATAAAATTTGGTATATTTTAGTACTCTATGATTAATTTTGAATGCAATACTATATCAATACACCAAATGTTGTGTTTGGTATACTTTCAGTATTATCCGGTATATTGATTTGGTATATTTTAACATTAATACAACACTGTTTTGCTTTTACTCAAAATGGGTAACGACGTGTCTCACTGTCGAGCACACTTTTAACAAAATCATATTTTAACATAGTTTGCAAATTTTCAGCAAGCGAATTTTTGAGACTGAAATTCTCTGTGCTTTTTTAATTATTTGTAATAATTTTAATACATAATTAGAAGTTTTATCTTATAAAAATATCGTATGAATTCTAATTGTGTAAGCAGGTGTATTATTTATTAAAACAATAGTTTATTATAAACATAATGCAATGCTTATTGGAAATTTATGTGTTAGAATATATCGAATAAAGCTTTCGGTATATTTTTGTGTATTTTGGTTTGCATTTCATTACAGAAACAAGGTATTTGAGGTCTAGATTTTTATAATCTACAAAGGGAACTTTGTGTTTTTATTTATTCCTTATTTTTCGTAATAAAATCATATTTCAGTCTGTACATATGAATAGACTGAACTAAATTTTTATTTATAATTTTTTTTAATTATTTTAATACGTAATTAGAAATATTTCTCTATAGTATTTCATAAACAATTCTAATTGTGTAAGCTTCTGTATTGTTCATTATAACAATAGATTATTATATAACATAATGCGATGCTTACATGAAATGTATGTGACAGAATATACCAAGTATAGCTTTCGGTATAGTTTAGTATGTGTTTCGGAATATCAATTTATTGGTTAAATTTCATTACAGAAAAGTTTGTAGTTCTAAATAAACTGAAATAGATTGCCGAAGCTTATATTTTCTTTCATAATTTTGTAGCTTTTTTAATACGTAATTCGAATTCTGATTGCGTAAGCTACTGTTCATTACAACAATAGATTATTATACAGCATAGTGCGATATATTTGTTCGCCATTAAAAAATCTATAAATCTTGTATTCACGTTGCAATTCTACGATTATTGAGTGTACTGCAAATTGAGCGTTTAGCACTCAATGAGCACTTACATTGATTAATTGCTTAAAGATGACGCCGACGTGTCGCCTGTCCCCCTTTTTAATTCCATTTCTATTTCCCTCCCCTTCCCCTCTCGGGCACACATTTGACCCATAAAAACGCCTTTGTCTCCGACACAGTAAAAACTCGCTTGCTTCAACATGCGTCGCATGAGTTATGAATGAATTATGAGCATTATGATTATTAACATATAATTATTTTTCGAGTAATTCGATTCGTCGTTGAATGCCAAAACGTAAATATACAAAATACAAAAAAAAAATGCAGCTGGTTAATTGTGAATTAAATTTCAGTAGAAAAATACCTAAGACGACAACGAACGAAAACAAGAAACAATAGAAAATGTAAATTGACCTTAAAATTGTAGCGAGCAATCTGACAATTGCATTCAATTGAAGGCAATTTCAATCAAAGATGATTCTTTAAATTGCCCCCGACTAATCTATTTTTTTTTTTTTGTGTGTATGTTTTTTTTTCGGCTTTGCTTGCTTTTAGAAAGTTTTTCCAACACTCGTTTAATTTACAATCTAGAAAAGGTAAAAGACTGTCTTTAAACACACGTCACACGTCTGTTTACATCACTTGAAGATTTAGAACTTTTACCAACGTGTTTCTTCCCAGCCATAAAGTTAAGTTACACAAGACGACTTTAGGCCATATCTTTTGTTATTATGCATACATATTTTACGTGTGCATGACTTTGAAATTCTTCAACAACAACAACAACAACAATAATGCGCTTTAAAAGTCGCAAGTTGTTCGTTCGTTCACACGCCATAAAAGCGCGTTGTTGAGCGTAGTTGAGAAGAAAGTTGGTTTAAGCGATGCTTTACTGCACTTAGTCATAAGTAACTAACATGAAACGTTCGTTTCGTATATAAGTTAGTAGTCGTAAAATAAAAACGTTTTATCGCCTCTAATTGCGACTTTGAGCACATTTCGTGACACTGTCAGAGCGGCGAAAAGACGTTTCAATGCTGATGATGATCATCATCATCATGTTGTACAATGATGATGATGATGATGATGTGATAGTGCAGAGTATTGATTGATTCAACTGTCGCACCATAAATGGAGCTGACATTTTGTAGACTTCATCGTCGTATTTCTTTGATAACTATTAAGCATTAAAACTTGGTCACGTCATCGTGCACACACTGTACACAGCGTGTGTGTGTCTGTGTGTGTGTGTGTGCCACTTGTCTAAGAAAATTACATTTTATACTCGGTAGCAATAGGGTAGACAGGTATTAACCTTTATGCTTGTAGTAAAAATATACTAAATTTAGTATTTTTTGGTACACTAATTTAGTATGTTTGGGAGTTGAAGTGAATCATTCCGATACTCACAAAGAAAAACAATACTGAAATGATATACCAAACAATAAAATATACTGAATTAATATACTGAAAAAATGCCAAAATATAACGAGCAGTATATTTTGGTATATGGCGAAGGTATGCTTTGTAAAAGCCAAAACATAGCAACATACCATATACCGAAAATATACGAAAAAATATACCGTTCAGTATTTTTTCGGTATATGGCTTTAGTATATTTTTAGCATTTATTGAAAATGAAAAGCGGAATATGTCAGAATTTTTTTTTGGTGTAGTAACGGAATATTTTAGTACCTTTTGCGGAATATTAATTTGGTATGTTTTGGTTTCTATTGAAAATAGACAGCGGCATATCTCAATACTTTTTTGGTATTTTAATTTTCTATATATGTATGCATATGTATTTTATGATATATGTAATAGAATATCTCAGTATTTTATAACATGGTAATTTTTTGGCTGTTATTGAAAATGATTAGCGGTATATTTTCAGTATTTGTCCGGTATATTTATTTGTTGGGTCTTATTGAAAATGGTTATCGAAGTATTCTTTCCATATTTTAATTTAGTACGTTTTGGATATTTTTGTAAATAACGGGATATCTAGATATT
Source organism: Drosophila pallidifrons (assembly GCA_023558445.1). Classification (NCBI taxonomy): domain Eukaryota; kingdom Metazoa; phylum Arthropoda; class Insecta; order Diptera; family Drosophilidae; genus Drosophila; species Drosophila pallidifrons. The sequence continues at coordinate 22,857,512 of CM042351.1, read as the reverse complement.
CTCTGGGTATATGAATTTGGTATATTTTGACTTTTTTTAAAATGTGTAGCGGGTATCTCAGTACTTTAACGGTATATTAATTAAGTATATATGTGGGATATCTCAATATTTATTTTTGGTATATGAATTTGGTATATTTTCGCTTTTATTGAAAGTGGTTAGCGGGTATCTCACAGTCGAGCACACTTGATTGTTACTTTCTTACTTGTTTATACATATGTGGCAATATCTTCTCGCATGACGTCACTTCACGTCCATTAACTAACTTGGCCAACAGAGAGAGAGAGAGAGAGATAGATAGAGACTGCAAACGCAGTCGAAAAAACTTTTGTCGATTGCTAAGCATTGCACAAGCTGATAACTTGTGGCAGGTGTGTATGTGTGTGTGTGTGTGTGTGTGTGTGTGAGTCGAATGTGTCGGGGTCTCAGATATCAAATTTCACTCACTGTGCGGTCGCCACAACTTTGTAAACTACTCGCATGCAATCAACAGGTGAACTACTAACCCAGCTTTAATTTTTCTACACCTATTCAGGGAGAGTGCAACCGGTGTTACGTACTCTGACCGACACTCTGACTGTGTGAACTTTTTATTATTATTTTATGACTCTAATGGGGTCTGATGTTGTTGTTGTTGCTGTGCATATCTATAGGCTGTGATCGTCTTTAGCAGCTGCCCAAACAAAAATCGTTTTAGCATAGCTAATCTCTGTTTTTTTTTTTTTAATGCGTCGACTGTCCGTCAAATGTTTCAAGCTCGTTCGCTCAAATTTGGAATGCAGCTGCTTTGCTGGCCTTAGTTTTATTATCTATTTTATTTCAGTTTTATTACTATTGAATGTCAAAGCCTTTTTAGAGAGGTATAAATATTATATATACGTAGGTGAAAACGCAAAACAGTGCGGTATTATTACTAAAATATACCAAATTAATATACCACAAAATATACTAAAATATACCAAAGGATGTAATTGATATATTGATATAGTAATACACTTAAAATATACCATAAAGTATACCAAATTAATATACCACAAAAATACTAAAATATACCAAAGACTTTTATTGGTATATTTATATATGTAACATAGTAATACATTCAAAATATACCATAGAGTATGTCAAATTAATATACCTCAAAAATACTAAAATAGGTTATAATTAGTATAGTGCACCAAATTAATATACCACAAAAATACTAAAATATACCAAAAGCTATAATTGGTATATTGAAATAGTACGACATTTGAAATATATAATGTAGAGTGCTCCAAATTAATATACCGCAAAATACTAAAATATACCAAAAGCTATAATTGGTATGCTGATATAGTACTACATTCAAAATATACCATAGAGTATGCCAAATTAATATAATATTAAAATATACCAATGGATATAATTGGTATGTTGAGTAGTAGTAGTAGTAGAGTTGTAGTATTTCATTCAAAATATATTATATAGTATATCATAATAATATACTGCAAAAATACTGAAATATACATATACTGAAATATACATTTACTTTCAATACTTTTATATGGCATATTTAAATTGTGAATATAAAAATAAGTGTTTAGCGTATTTAATATAGGATCCATTTGTTATCAGACGAAAAATTTATTCACAAGATGGGTTATAGTTTAAAGCAGTATATAAAAAATATATATACTTTATACATATATTTCTTTTACTTCAGTTTCCCACTTATGAAGGTAGCAAACAAAATTAGTTGTTCTATCTATTTTACAGGGTATTTTAGCAGTCGCTTCTAGTGTTTTATTGTCGTACAATTCTGTCTATTAGCATGCTGTATATAATAAAAGTGGAATTTTTTTTTTTGCTTTTTGTTAATAGTTCATTTAAGCGAGGTGCTTGCGGTGTTCACAACTATCCATGTGTGTACCTTTCTCTCTCTCTCTCTCTCTCTCTCTCTTTGTTCGTGTGTGTGTGTGTGAGTTTGTATCTGTATGCGCCTCTCAATGAGTGTATCTGTGTTTGCATGCCGGCTCAAATGATTAAGCACTGCTGATTACAGCAGCCGCCCAACAACAACAACAAACAAGCAACAATTACAAACAAGTACATACATGCTTGCTCTCTCTCTATCTCTCTCTCGATCTATAGCTCTGTCTCACTCGCACACTGTCGTTAACAAAAGCCACGGCGTGTTACTATTTGATTTTGTGGTAATTTTTGTTGTTTCCCAACTTATGCAAGACTTCAGAAGTAACAGAAACCCCGAACAATGGGCAAATACAAACGACAAAAAAACAATTTCATGAAAAAAAAAAAACGCTGTGTGTGTGACTTTTCCCGGCATTTTAGCTTTTTAGTCATAATTATGGTCGGTACACAAAGCAAAAAAAAAAAAAAAAAAAAAAGAATCGTTAAAAAAAGAGTACAGTAAATGCGCTTGAAAATATGTATATATAGTACTAACTCATCATATATAGTATAATAATGTTATGTGTGGTATTTTTTTTTTTTTTTGGTTTTCTTCGTTTACTTTTGGGTTCCAAGAGGAACTGAAGGTCTGTGTCTAATGCTCATATATCATAATTAGTTGAGTGTATGTATGCCAGAAGTCTTAGATTACAGCAAGACAGAATGTGCAGAGATTCACCTTGACAGTGTGATAACGATAACGATAACGATAACAACGTGACGTTACACACTGCTGGCCAAAATATTAGGCACACACTTTTGGTTGTTTGTGTGTGTACAGCTGCGTTCAACTTTGCCAAAATGTGCAAAGTGAAAGACGAAGATGAACACGAAGAAGACACAGACAGACAGAAAGAGAGAGAGAGAGAGAGAGAGAGAGGAAGAGTGTGTGTGTGAGAGAGAGAGAGCGAGGCCAGGTCAGCTTTGCTGCAGAAAATGCCGCCGCACCCCTTTCGTGAATCGAATCAAGTTGCGGAGAATCCTTAAGACCTTAAACCGGTATCTTGAGGCACGGCCATCTGATATGGCACACGCAGAGAAAGGAGAGAGAGAGAGAGCTTTGGCTTTGGCTTTGCTCTGCTTCGTTGTGAGTAATGCAGCAGCGTGTTTTTAGCGTGCAACTAAGTAAATAACCTCCACACACACACACACACACTTAAACACACACACACTCAGCTGCACACTCATGCTTTGAGTTCATGTGTGGCACATACAGTGAACTCTGCCTGACTGACCACTTGAACTTTTATAAAATATTACTTGCTTAAGACTTATTTAAGACATACTATTTTGACATATTTTAAATATGTATTTTTTATAATCTCAACTTAATAGAAGAGTTAAGTTCTCTTGACCACTTGAACTTTTCGAAAGTATTACTTGATTGCGACTTAAGTCATAAATAAATATAAATTAAATAATTATTTAAGACATACTATTTTTCATATTTTAAATCTATTTTTTATAATCTCAACTTAATAGAAGAGTTAAATGTTCTTCTCTTGACCACTTGAACTTTTATAAAATATTACTCGATTGCACTTTAATCACAAAATTTACATGCTTTGTATAGTAATTTCACATTTTTATTATATTTATTATTATATTATATTTGTTTTTTTAATATTTGAATATATTTGTATTATATTATATTTGTTTTTTTTTAATATTCTTATATATGTGATACTCTTGAGCACTATTTTCTTTAATATTTGAAATATATTTATGCTTTATTATTTGATAAACACTTTTCTTATATTTTAAATATATTTAATATTTTTGACTTAATAGGAAAGCCAAACTAAATATGCTATTCCTGAACATTTTTCTTTTACATTAAGTATATTTTATAATCGCAATTTAATAGAAAAGTTAAATGGTCTAGTCTTGAAAACGTTTGTTTTTTGTTTTTTAAAATTTTAAACATATTTTTTATAGTCTCAACTTAATAGAGAAGTTAAATGTGCTCCTCTCGACCACTTGAACTTTTATGAAATGTTACTTGATTACTCTTTAAGCATAAAATTATAATGCTTTATACTATTTGATACAAGCTTTTTTTGAAAAGCATTTTAAATATATTTTGCTACTCTTGAACACACTTTTTGTATAATATTTGCCATATATTTAATTAGCTCAACTTAATAGGAAAGCTACTTTTGAACACTTTTTTGTAATACTTCAATTTTACTTTAATAATCACAAATTATTCGAAAAGTTACTCTCTTTTTAAATTATTTTAAATATATTAAATTTCCATCACTGAATAGGAAAGCTTAATGTTTTACTCTTGAACACTTTTTTTGTAATACTTTAAATAATAATAAATAAAATAATAACCTCAGACAATTTAAATGGGTTACTCTTGACCAGTTGAACTTCAACTTCAAAAAATTACAAGGCCTATCACAATTAAATTACTGAATGCTTTAGTGACATTAAATTGAATGCATAAAGTACAAACATAAAAATTGCTTTAAAAATATAATAAATGAAAAGAATAATATTTTATATATTTTTCAAAGCAATTGTCATATATATTTTATACCCTCGATTTAATGTCATTAAATCTATTCAAATATATATTTAGTTAACCTAGTGGAAGACCCCAGCAGTCAGTACTGTATTTAATGTATAACCAAATTAAGTATTTAATACTAGATTTAGTATAAACACATTACCAAGTGAGAAATCAACAGTTGAATGTACTCCATTTTGTATAAAAGCAAAACAGTGCGGAATTATTCTTAAAATAATATACCGAAATATACTAAAAATATACCAAGTGCTATATTTGGTATATCGATAAAGTATACTACATTCAAAATATACCATTGCGGTGAAAATATACCAGATTGTCAGTCAAAGCAGCTGCGACCTGGTTGGAATAGACGTAATTTGTCATAAGTCTTAAGTAACTTTTACAAATTTTATTAGTATTTATGATTTCTGAGAAGTTGATTCCGATAATTCACAGAAATTATACATACTATTGCTGAGGTGGAAGTGGAAGTTATAATACTTTTGCTACCTTTAGGAGCATAAAAATACATCAATGAAAATATTTCGTTAAATGTGATCTTCTTTGCTCTCTTGCATTTTGATAAATTGCATAATATAATATAAGTTCATTGTAATTGGCATTTGTATCATAGTTCAGCTTTATCATATATTTGATATATATATTTGATATATCTTTAGTAAACTAAGTCTTGTTCCCTGAAATCTATGAAAAATTTGTAGAAATTTATACAAATTGTTGAAATTATTATATTATTATATTATGGAATGCGATTTTTGTATAAATTCGAATTAGAGAATCTTTATCTATTGAAAGAAAGTTCAAAATTGTTAAGGAAATTAAAATTTTATTTAAAGTTTATTGTTTATTATTGTTCTTTCTTTTAAACCACGAATTCGTATTAGACAATCTTTATCTATTAAAAGAATGTTTAAAATTGTTAAGTAAATTAAAATTTTATTTAAAGTTTAATATTGTTTTTTAGCAATGCTCTAAAATGAACTCTGTTGTGTGTTTTAGCTTGACTACTTGAACTTTATTTATTTTTATATAAATTTTTAAATAAAATATATTCTTTTATACAGACTTAATTTCAATGTCAAAACATTTCATTTCATTTTGATATGTTTAAAAACTTTATTAACTTTTCAGCTGCCCATAAATTAAAACATTCTTTAATATTGATAAACACATTCTCCGCATATCATAGTTGAAATATAATTATCAATAGTTTTAATGTTTATGTGTTTCCCCCCTAGACTTCCCAAAATGTGTTTTATCAGCGCCTTGACTTCAAATAAAGTTCTCAACAAAAATAATGTATAAAAAGTCAAATTGTAAATTGTGCTTATCAATTTCTTAATTTAAAGTTCTCAAGTGGTTTTCTTAAAATTTATATTTAAAGGAAATTTCAACTCTATTAATAGAGTTAAAAAAAATCGATTTTTGATATTGTTTGCAATGTTTTTAAATTGCAATTTTTGCAGTTTTTTTTTGCATTTGAGAACTTTTTGCGTGTTTTTATTTTGTCTTCACTTTGGCATTTTGCTTTGCTCTAATTGGACTTTTGTCGGCTCGCATTTCACAGCCCGATTTCCCAATTGGCGAGGCTCTACTGTATGTATGTTTGTGTGTGTGTGTGAGTCTGTGTGTGTGCCGCAGTTCTCATTATAATACTATGTGCAGCTGTTTTGGCTGTTGCCTTGTTGATTGCAAAAGATTAAAAGCGCGTTTTTTTTTCGTTCGTTCTCCGCTGATAAGATAAGAGCGATCAGCGTTGTGAGAGTGAGTAAGGAAAGTGTGTGTGTGTACGTGTGTGTGTGTGTGTGTGTGTGTGCTTGCGTGTGTGTTTTATTAGAGTTGCAACAAAAGGCAACGGGCAAAAAGGCAGTGAAAAAGACATTAAACAAAACGGCGGATGCTTTGCTTCGTTTGGCGTTTTCTTACTTCCCTTTGTTATGTTGTTTGTTGTAGTTGTTGTTGCTGTTGTAGTTGTTGCTGTTGAAGCTTTATGCCGTTGTGCACAGTTGGGTTAATATTTCGAACAGCAACAATAACAACAACAACAAGAGCGGCAACAAATGTTTAATGCTTCTTTTAGCTGTGCTACCACCATTTTGTGGTTACACACACACACACACGCTGTCAGACGTCGCTTATGTTTGTGCGTTTGGCGTTTTTCGGTTGGGTTCATTCACCGGCAACAACAACAACAACCACGACGAAACGACGACGACGACAATCCAATAAGAACATCCAACTTGGTCTCGTTCAAACTCTTGCTTAAGCACAGTCGCTGCTGCGGATGCACAACACACACACACACACACACACATAGAGAGAGTACACATGCACTTAAAGAGAGAGAGAGAGAGAGAGAGAGGGGCGGCGTGTTGTTATTAATTTGGCGTGTCTTGTCGTCAATTTCTAATAACATTTTGCCATAACTACACACTACATAATAATAATAATAATGATAAATGAATGTGCAATAACAAAAACGTGAACGAACATTACCGTAACGAAATTGTACGTAGTATTGTTGTTGTAGTTGAAGATACAGCTACAATTGCAGGCCACCGTTGCAGATCCAAATACGAGAGAAACAACACAACACAACACAAAAAAAAAAAACAAACACAATAACAACAACACACAGTCACAGTCACAGTCTTCACACACACGACGACCGCGCGTAACGATTTCGACTCATGACTCTTCGCTCTTCAGTTTACTATTTGTATGTGTGTGTGTGTGTGTGTTTGTGTGATGGCAATTACCAAAACAACAACAATATGAAGAGCAGCTAGTCACACAAAACAATAAATACAATCTACGTCGCGCGCACTAAGCGTTTTTCCAACCGTGTACTTAGGCGGCGGCAGCAGCAGGGAATATAAAACACAACACAACACAACGCAACGCGCGCAACGCAACAAACCAAAAAAAAAATAAAAAACACGTCCGCTCACTACGAAAGTCGCATGTATTTTGAATCTCTATGACCGCTCAACTTGCCTGTTAACTTAACAGTCGACGTTTGGCATTTCGTTTAGTTTTTGCACGAAACTCGTTCAGTTCGCATGTTCGTCAAGTGAGTAAATGTCGAGTGTGTGTGTGTGTCTCGGCTACGGTTTGCTTGTGTCCATGCTAGCCTTGCTTTTTTTTGTTGCGCTCGCTATGCAATAGATGGCGCCAGTCAAGTGTGGTGCATGTCTAAACTAGCGATTAGCAGTGGTTGGCAAGAGATGGCGCCAGCTGCGTTTGTGTGTTGGCTAAGCACGGGTATTTGAAATGTAACGGAAATTTAATCTGAGAATTATGAAATGTGTATGTAATAATAAATATATGAAGTGTAGGCACAATTTATAACATATATAATTGTTGATTTCTGCAATGATTATGATATGTATAATTTATATGCACAGTTTGTAATATTTGTAATTGTTGATTCCTACAAATCTAGCAATAGATGGCGCTAACTGCGCGTTTGTGTGTTGGCTAAGCGCAAATATTTGAAATGTAACGGAAATTTTGCTTTAAATTGAGGATTAAGAAATGTGTATATAATGATTATGTTATAAATTATTTGTATGCACCATTTATTCCTGTAAAATTGATACGCTTTCAACTCCTGAGAATTGTCCATATTGTGCTTCGCTGCCGAAAGCAATTGCAACTGCATTTAATTGGAAGTCAATGAAAATTATGGACAAGCCAATTTTCCCACAGCTTGGCATCGTTAAAACGACGATACTCTTACTCTGCAGGGTGTTGCTTCGTTTTTTTTTCTTCGGTTTTTTTTTTTTGTAATTCGTTGATGGTAATGAGCCTTTAAGTCAAACGTAGAACTGACAGCTACCAATGGCTTAAACGTAGCACAGAAGCTGCAACTAACCACAAATCACAATAACACCATACCACACCACACACATCTCGGGTAGCATCGATATTCACATTCACCATTCACATCGACAACAGCAACAACAACAACAACAAGAACGAACCGAAAAGAATATGGGAAGACGACAGCAACGCATAATCATTATCACTCAAATTGGGGGCCCCATTGTATGTGTGTGTGTGTGTGTGTGTGTGTGACCAATTATATGATGAGAAAGCCACAGACGAGACTCGCAACTCTGACTTTGACTCCTGAAAAATTGATCAGCCAAAGCAATCGCATATGCATATGAGCTAAGACCAAGAAGCTAAAGCTGAAGCCGAAGTTGAGGCCAAAGACTTTGGTCAGTTAAACGGTCGACTAGCATGCAAAATGGGCAGAGCCCAACTCTTGAAAATCCCAATTCGAGTACCGTAACTTAAGCCCATGAATTAAGCAACATCAGCAGCAACTTCAGCGCTCACTCGATGATGATGTGAACCGATGAAGTCCAATGTTTGACCACCGCCACGTAATGCGTTTTGCTGCCACTTCTTCTGCTGCTGCTGCTGCTGCTGCTGCTGAGATTCAAATTTCGCACGGCAAAAAAAAAGAAAAAGAAAAAAAAAAAGATTGCCTCTTCTCGATGTAGATTAATACTTTGAGAGCAGCTGCGCCTAGTCTTGCATTTAAATTATAGCAGCGCTTCAGAGCGTGTTCTAAATATGCCTTCAACATTTTCAGAAGCGAATCCCAATTAAAAAAACTCCGCAATTATCCCTTTCTTATTCATTTTGCAAAGTGTTAACTACAGGATAAAATAGATTAAGTATTCTTACCGATTGTTAACAACATTTGTCTCTAAACTATATTTGAATAACTTTCCATTCGAATTGAAGAACTTGAAATATATTTAGCTTCAGAGCGTATTCTAAAAATATGCCATCAACATTTTCAGAAGCGAATCCCAAATCAACAAAGTCTGCAATTATCCTTTTCTTATTTAATTTGCAAAGTGTTAACTACAAGTTTTAATAGATTAAGTATTCTTATCGATTGTTTTCCATATATATTTGAATAACTTTCCTTTCAGATTGAAGAACTTGAAATATATTTAGCTTCATAGCGAGTTCTTAATATTCCTTTAAAGTTTTAAGAAGCGACTTGGCAAAAATTCCAAAATCAAAAAGATTGCAATAATCCCTTTTTGTGTTTACTACAAATTAAAATAGATACAAATTAAAATTGTTTTTTAAATTTTGCCTTGAAAATTTTTAGAAGAAAATCCCAAAATAGTTTTATTTTCTAACCGATTGTTTCCAAACATTTGCCTTGATTCGATTGATTTGCACAAGGGACTTGAAATATATTTTACTTCAGAACGTGTTCTAAAAATTTTCTTTTAATATTTCCAAATCAAATCAGTCTACAATTATCCCATCTTATTATTTTTGCAAAGTTAAAATAGATAAAAAAATTCCAAAGTTTGCAATTATCCCCTTTTGTGTTAACTACAAATAGATTAAATATTCATATCGATTATTTCCAAACATTTATCTCTAAACTTTGTTATTCAAAATTTTCCATTCGGATTGAAGAACTTGAAATATATATTTCCCACGTTGCTGACATAAATCAATAAATCGATAAACCGATTAGCAGCGCAATTTCCTAACTTTCTAACTATAAAAATGATTTTACAACCGCTCAACTTTTTTTTTTTTTGCATTGCACTGCAGCAATTAGTTGATTGCACTACTTTTTTTTTTTGATTGGGTTCAACAGAGATATTAAAATGGTTTGCTTAAGGAGCAACTCTAATAATCGAAAGATATTAATCATTCATTTCTTTAGTGATCATCTTAAAACTTTGATTTCATTTAACATTTTAGAATAATTTTGAGAACGAAACAAAACATAATAAATATTATTTGATTTATTGCTTAACTTAATAAGTCAATTTCTTGGTATTCATTATTTTGTTTTTTTTGAAAACCAATAACAAAAACAAGAGAAATTATAAATGTTTACTACACTTTAATTTGCTTTAGTTTGATTAAATTTGAAGAATACAGAGAGACAGTAGAACATCCTAAAACCAAACAAAAAAAAACAGTGAAAGTTCCTAGAAAAACAATCGAATATTTATGCGCAGTTTAATGAAAAAAGGATGCCTGCGGGGAAATTCTTAAAATATTGTAAAAATAATTCCGCCATTTACAAATTTAATGAATAAATACTTTAAAAGTACCTCAAAAGCATTTGAGCCTTCCTCAAATTTAATTGCTTAAAATTTTCTCAATCCATTTTACATTTTAAAAACGAAAGTCTGTAAATGCTTGAAATAAAATGTAAAGATACAATGCTTTTTCATTTTCTTTAGTTTAATGAATGCAGATACAGATAGTTAAACATTCTAAAACGGAACAAAAGAAGTAAGAAAGCCACAGGCGAGTAAGCAATAAAATATATACCGAAGAATATTCTGGGTATATCGATAATGTACTACATTCTCTCAGATCTACATAAGTGTTCATTCGGACAAACGAACATGGCTTTATGGAATCGAATATGTCTCCTTCTTCCAGTTCAATACATTTTCTTCAGACACACAGTTCTAATACCCTTCTACACTATATAGTAAACAGTAAAAGATCTTAGAATTAGAATTATTAGAAATTGTATAGCATCGAAATATGTACATATATGTATATTATTTCCGTATTGTTGTATTTAAATATATAATATATATTATAATTTTGTGCAGGAAATATAAGGTTGGCCAAAAAGTCTTGCGGTATTTTTATTGAATTTTCAATTGTTCATAAAATTGGTTATAATAATGCGATTTAAGTCAAATATGCGCCATTTTATTCGATGACGAGTTCCCAACGAGATGCCAACTTCATAATGCCCCTCTTATAGAAGCTCGCTTCCCTATTGGCAAAAAACTCGAAGAGCCAATTTTCACAGGACTCTCTTGTGGCCAACTTCCGACTACCAAGCTCGTTGGCCATGGACAGAAATAGGTGGTAATCACTTGGTGCGAGATCCGGACTATACGGTGGATGCAAAAGAACCTCCCATCCGAGCTCCCGGAGCTTCTGGCGCGTCACCAAAGATGTGTGTGGCCTGGCGTTGTCCTGATGGAAGACAATTCGGCCTCTGTTGATCAAAGATGGCCTCTTCTGCTTGAGTGCTGCATTCAAGCGGTCCAGTTGTTGGCAGTACAGGTCCGAATTGAGCGTTTGGCCATAGGAGAGCAGCTCATAGTGGATGATTCCCTGCCAATCCCACCAAACACACAGAAGAACCTTCCTGGCCGTCAATCCAAGCTTGGCCACCGTCTGGGCAGCTTCATTGCTTTTCGACCACGACCGTTTGCGCTTCACGTTATCGTAAGTGATCCACTTTTCATCGCCAGTCACCATCCGCTTCAAAAACGGGTCGATTTTGTTGCGATTCAGAAGCGATTCGCATGCATCCATACGGTCAAAAATGTTTTTGCGTCAAGTCGTGTGGCACCCATACATCTAGCTTTTTTAATCCAAGCTTCTTCAAATGGTTTAAAACGGTTTGATGACTCATGCCCAGCTCTTGGCCGATGCTACGGGTGCTACTATGCCGATCTCTTTCGATCAATTCGGCGATTTTATCGCAATTTTCGACGACAGGCCTTCCGGACCGTGGCGCATCTTCGACCACCTCCGCACCAGAACGAAAGCGTTGAAACCAAAAGGTATCGCATGAACCGATTCGATACATAGAACTAGAACTACGCGCTTGCAAAAACACCTATCGGAAATACCGCAAGACTTTTTTGCCAACCTTATATATCTAACAGACAGAAGGACACATTCGTTGACCCTATAAAGCATATATATTCTTCATTAGCCTCAACAGCCGACACAATTTAGCCATGTCCGTCAGTTCGTCAGTATGAACACCTAGAGACTATAAGACAAAGAGCTATAATTTTTCGATAGAACTTTTTATACCCGCTACCCATAGGGTAGAAGGGTATTATATCTTTGTGCCACCAGGAAATGTATGTAACAGGTAGAACGAGGCATAATATAATATATATAATATATTTATGAACAGCGTTAACAGCCGAGACGATCTAGCTATGTCCGTCTGTCCGTCTGTCCGTATAAACACCTAGATCTCAGAGACTATAAGAGATAGAGCTATAATCTTTTATCGACAGCATTTATTATGTTTGCATGCAGATCAAGTTTGTTTCAAATTTTTGCCACGCCCACTTCCGCCCCCGCAAATCAGAAAATCGAACAACAAGCGTAACCTAGAGTTGCGAATTGTAGTATATATATAATAATTACTATAGTAGATATGTTTCCTGAAAATTTGATTGCGATCAGATAAAAATTGTGGAAGTTATTAAAGAAATACTTTTGTATAGGCAAAAACGCCTACTTACTAGGGGTCTTAGGTGCTTTCGTTGACAATCTGGTATATTGTGCCGTCTATGGTATATTTTGAATGTGGTACTATATCGATATAACAAATATACCGTTTGGTATATTTTTAGTATTTTTTAGTATTTGGTATATTTTAATAATAATAGCCCAAAATATATTTTTAGTATTTTTGTAGTATAATTGGTATGTTTTGCGAAGAATACCGCAAAGTATATTGCTTTTATGCAAAAGGGTAGTGGGTATCTCACAGTCGAGCACACTCGACTGTAGCTTTCTTACTTGGTTTAGTGTGGTACTTTATCGATATAACAAACATACCATTTGGTATATTTATAGTATTTTCGATTTTTCGGTATATTTAAAAAAAATACCGCAATATTTTGCTTTTATTAATAATGGGTAGCGGGTATCTCACAGTCGAGCACACTCGACTGTAGCTTTCTTACTTGTTATGTTTGCACGTGAAGATTATTTCCAATTCTTGCCTCCCCAAATCTCTATTGTGTATTAATATTTTATTATTGAACATATTATATATAAAGGTTAGGTTAGCCCCTGCTAGGGGCGAAGCATAGACCATTAGAGGTCTTCGTCTCAGAAGTCGCACAGTATGAATGCGTTTTTGGCTAAGGCCAGCAGCATCCCAGGTGGTAGCCGAGAAACATCGCGAAGTTCGTTATGAAACGGCGAAACAAGGAATTTCATCCGGAGCCAGGATAACGCTGGACATCTACAGAGAAGATGCTCAAGTGTTTCCTTGACTCCGGACTCTGGACACTGATCACTGTTCGCGATGCCCATCTTAACAGCCGAGCATTAGTCTGCAGTCTTTCCTTGAAAGCTGAATGACGAAATTGGTTAGGTTATTGTTAATTGAAGCACAGTTTTACACGAGTTGATATCGCGCCCACTGAAGTCTAGAGCGCACTTTATTTCATTCCATTTCGGCCTAGAGTTCGCAGGGATATCGGAACATTGTACATACTATATTATCGACATGGAGGCGAGAGTGTCTGCGATATCTTTGCCATCGATGCCCTGGTGGCTTGGGATCCAATAGATACGACCACAGATGCATTCAACGACTCTATTGCTCTTCTGCTGTCTAGGACAACTTTGGACTTGATCACATCAGAGTGCATTGATCTTTTTGCCGGCTGGCTGTCAACAAAGATATTAAGATATTAATATATAAGATAATCGAATTGTAATTGTGATGTAAGCCCCGATTCAATATATATAACTATAATCGCATTATTCAATACAGCAGCATTTGCTTAAAGAGATCGATCACAAAACGAATATTGAATAAGCTATGAAAATGGCGAAATCAATTTAGCGCCGAGAGAGGAGAAGGAGGAGGAGGCGATCGGCATTGTCAGCTATTGTTAAGTATTGTTGTTGAACTGCCTTCTGTACAATTTAAGCGACAGACGCGACGCTCTCGCACCTTGAGTCTGTGTGGCATGCCACAGTCAGAGACACAGACGGAGTCGGAGTCGGAGTCGGAGTCACAGACACCCGGCAAAATCCCAACTAATTAGCATAAAATTGAAAATGCGCTCATTGCGCTCATTCTCTGTCTCTTTCTGTCTCTCGTCTCGTTTCCTGTGTGTGGAGTCAAGTGCAAGTTGCAAGCAGGAGTTGCAACGATTTGGCTGCGGCTGCTGAGCGGTGGCAGCTTTCAGGTAGGCGGTACGTTTGGCCAATTTAAAAGGCATGCTGTTGTTGCTTCTGCTGCCTGCCAAGCCCAAAGTCAAAGTCAGCGTTTGATATTGCAACAAAGGCAACAACAACGAACGTGCCACAGCTTGTGAGCTAAAAGATGCAAGCTTGGGCTTGAGCTTGAGCTTGGATAATGCAACCTGCCTCTGCCTCAGCCGCAGCTTGCTTGCTGCGTGTCTTGCCCCTTGCGTAGCGAAGCGCGCAACATAAAACAATTACGCCTACACTTGCAACTGTTGCATGCAGCATGAGGCAGGCGCTACGCTATGCCACATAGGCGTAAGTGTGTCGTGGCTGATCTCTGTGGATGCCGTGCACGACCTTCCATTTGCGATCGAGTTGCAACACAAAACACAAAACGGATTCCACTCGGAAGCTGTAAAGCAGCCAAAAGACTTTGACTTTGACTGCAACTTCTCCCGACTTCTCCGACTTCGACTTCGACTTGGACTTGGACTTCTCCCGACAGGCTATGAAACACAATATTCATTAACTTGCAGCGCATTAATGTTGCAAGTTCCAAACTGTTTTATGCGGCTCCCGATGACGATGATGATGATAATGTTGTTGATGATGATGATGATGATGATGATGCCACCACAGTCGACTAAGGAGTTGCACTTCATTCTTTCTTCGTTCTCTCGACTCTTGTTTTATGGCTTTTCCATGCATCTGTTTGGCTGTAATAATGCGGCTATTAAATCTCTGCAATCACTAACTTGAACCAATCCATTGGTTACCTGAGTAACTCGACTCCTTTTGCGCTGCTTTACGACAAACGCTCTTCACCTTCTTTTGTTTTCTTCTCTCTTGTTTTTTATTTTTGTGTCATTTGATGTGGTTGCTTCTGCTTCTGCTTTTGCTTCTGATGCTGTCAAGATGTCATTACGCAAGGTCATTTGCTTCCTGTCCAATTTTTTTTTGCACGATTTTTTGGCGGAAATACGAATTGCAGTCAAGGTTTTAAAGTTTTCAGCCATTGGAGAGCAAAGCTTCTATTTCTCACTACTATTTTTTTACTCAATATTTGCAGCTGACTAGAAAATTATAGCTTTTAAGAAGACCAATTGTATACAGAAATAAAATCGCGCTAAAGTAAAGAAAAACATTTAAGAAATTGTATACAAAAAGAAAAACACGCGCTAAAATCAAGACAAACATTTAAGATAAGCAATTTTATATAGAAAGATAAAACGTGCCAAAGTCATGAATAATATCTTGAATCAAGATTATATGATATCAAAATTTTACTAAGAAGGTTTATTCTTAACAAAAATTCACATTTTACAAAAATTTAAAAAAAATATATATAAAAAATTGCCCAATTTTGAAATTCTTATTTCAAGAATTGAAATATCTCAAAATATAATCAACATACAAAATCTTAAATTCAGATTTAAATTCTCAACAAAATTAAAAAAATTACCTAATCTTAAAATTCAATATTCTGCTCTTGTTTCAGAAATAGAAAAGTCTCAAAATTGAACCAAGTAAGCAAACTGTTAGATCGAGAATACACATTGATTATAAAAAAATGAAACGAGTGGCAACAATAAAGCAAAAATTTGACTCACCATTTTGTTGTGCAAAAAATAAAAGTAATCTGCAAATAAATTAAAAGAAAATTAATAAATAAGCAAGTGAGTAAATTATAATAGAGTGTGCTCGACTGTGATATATTCGCAACCCACTTTCAAAAAAAAGCAAAAAAAAACAGAGCGGTATTAATTTTGAAATATACCAAATTAATATACTAAAAAAATTACTTATGTAATATTTCGAATATAGTAAAATGCCGATATACCAAATACAGCGTTCAGTATATTTTAGTATTTTTGCGATATATTTTGGGTATATTTGTAGATTGTGGTTTCGGCGAAAACGAAGACACTTGACTGTATTTTGCCAATATTTCTTAATTGACTTTTACTATTGTCATCTGATTGGAAACAAATTTACTCCAATCATAATGACTTTAGATATGCTTGTTGATAGGCGAAAGTGGGAGTATTATAAAGAGCTACAATTATATGTAGACTTTGAGATATATAGTATGTAGCTAGAGTCGTGATACTTAAGATATATAATAATAAATGTAGTATTTATGATTTACGATCATATATGTATGTTCAATATTAAATATTTGTGTATGTTAAAAAATTATTACTACGGATCTTAGCTCTTTTAGTCGACAAGTTGATACATTTTAGTACTTTTTTTTATGGTATACTTTGAATGTAGAACTGTATCAATAAACCTAACATAGCCTGTAGTATATTTTAGTATTTTTGCGGTATATAAATTCGGTATATTTTATTAATAATTCCATACTGTTTTGGTATATTTGGTCTTTGGTATATTTAGGTATTTGGTAGTTTTTAATTTATACCAGAACATTCAAAATATACCAAATAGTAAAAAATATACCAGATTACCATGCAAAACTATACCAATATACGAAACATAGCCTGTAGTATATTTTAGTATTTTTGCGGTATATTAAATCGGTATATTTTATTAATAATACCACACAGTTTTGCTTTTAATCAATGTGATTATTATATTAGATTATCATATTGGACCACTTTAGTGAACAACTGGATTAACTATCCTACATATTGAGATATTGAGAAAGTGAGAACGAGGTAGGAAGAAGTCTGATCTTTAGCACTGCCTTCGGGCTGTGCTTATGTTATTGAAGTGCCAAGTGCGGTGAAGGAAAAGCGATTTCATTTCTTCATTTTCGATGGGAATTACGCACAGCTGCCTTTCGTTTTTGTTGCCTAAAAAAGAAGGGGGAAAAGCAGCGCATGAGCTGAAGCTGAAGTTGCAACTGGAGCTTGTTATTAAGTGCAATGATTGCGGGTTTCGTATTGCCCTCGACTTTAGTTGTATCTGGTGGATAAGCAGAAGACAGAGGCAAGTACAGACTGCGAGAGAGATTGCAACATTTGGTAATGATTTTGTTATAATTTGTTAAAGTTCATTAGCTGCGGTTTGTCAACGCGGCTGCTGCGATTTGAGTCGTCGTCTATCTTAATTGAAATTTGAATGAATGAAATACTCTAGGTGGCTTTTTGACTCTTGGCTCTTGGCTCTTGTCTTTTGCCTTTGTCTCTGCCTGTGCTCACGGATTTGTCACAATACTGTCCACTACTGTTGCCTCCTCTGCCCTAAGTCACAACTAATTTTGATTGATTACATCTCACACATTGTGAGTCCACTTTGAGGGCAACAACTGAATCGTTTCTCTCTCTCTCTAGCTCCCTTTTTGCTTTGTTTGTCAACTCGAAAGAAACAACAAAAAAAAAGAGGCCAACGCATTTCTTGGCATACATTTGTTTGTAGTTATGGCACAACTATTTATACCCTGTAAACTATGCAAAGCCAAACATGAGGTAGCTTCATTAGCATTTTAATGAATGCTACAATAATACTTCATTACCATTTACTTGCATGTAGAAAATGATGTTATATAAATACTATAGAAAAAACACTTATTATAAAGAAAAATAGTAATTATTTCCACAATTAAAAATAAATCAAAAATATTTCCTTAACTCAAAAATAATAAAAGCGTAATCAAATAATTAAGAAATTAAATAAATATAAGTAAAATATAATATAAAAAGTAATTATTTTCATAATTAAAAAATTTATAATAAATATTTCCATAATAAAAAAGAAAAAAAAAACGCAGTCAAATAAATAAGAATCAAAATAAATTAAAGTAAATAATAATATAAATATTAAATAAACAAATATTTATAATTTGATATATCAAAAATAAATAATAAATAATTTGATTGTTAGAAAAGATCACAAGCGCAATAAAATAAATAAAAAATAATAATAAAAAAATAAATAAAAGACTAAAAATGTCCATAATTGAAAAATAACAAAAGCGCAATCAAATATAAAATAAAACAGTTATAATAAAGAAATTGTCGCAATAATAATTAAAATTAAAAAAAAAATAATATTTGCATAATACAAAAATAATGCATCAAATAAGCAAGATAATAAAACAAATGTACATAGGGTAAATGTAATATAAATAATAAGTAATATAAAACTAATATAATCAAGAACGTTTGTCTTAAAAATTGTGTTCTTAAAACAAGACCACTTTAAGAAAAAATTCTTAAAACTAAGAACATTATATTCAAAAATGACAAAATTTCTAAATAATACCAAAACTTCTAGATTGAGGTTACAAAATTGTGTAATCCATCGAATTTTCTATAAAATTTTTAACTAGATTTCTAGATTTGAGTGGAGCTAACTTTTATTCTATAGTTAAAACACAAATAATCATAAATAGGAGAAAATATTTGTATTTTTCGTTTAATTGCCAATTATCATTGTAAAGATAGTTATCGATAGTTATTTAAAGAAAGTTATCAAATATTTATATAATTAAAATACAAACAATCATAAATAAGAGAAAATATTTGGTTTTTTCCTAAACACATTCCTTCATAATTGCTAATTATCATTTTAAGGCAACGTTATTGAAAACAACGTCAATTAAATACTATCGAGGTCAGTAAAATACTATCGAACACAAATAAAATTGGACTATCGATAACACACAAAGGAACAAACTATCAATTCATTGTGTTCTATTTTATTCTATATTCATTACACAAAATTTGTGTGATTCACATTCTCCACTCAACACAGGGTATCTGCAAGTCGATCATTCATTCATGTGTTGCTTTGACAATAGGAGCATCAGCAGCTCGGACTTAGCACAGCAGCGACTCTAAGCCGATTAGGTTGCTCGCTTTTTGATTCATTTTTGAGTTTGCTCTTCGCAGCGGAGGTCAAAAGCAAGAAAAAAAAAAAAAAAAAAAAAAAAAAAAAATACAGATAATTACCACATAAAACTTTTGACACATTCACATTTTGTCAAAGGATGTTCGTCGCTTGAAGTGTCATTTCTTTGGCCAGTGTCACTTGATGGGATCGTTACGGCTTTTCACGCATTTAACTTACAGATATATGTTAGATAGAGATATTCTTCCCCAAGAATTTTCCAAACACACGTTTGTCAAATGCGAGTGTAATGAAAATGCTCGAGATGATTGACATTCGATGCTTGCTTCATGTGCATTATTAAAATATAAGAAACAGTGATTTATAGTATTGAAGTTTTGTCATTTAAAACTATTGGAAGCCAAAGGTGCTTTAGAAATAAGGTTTTATTCATTATATCTACAATGTTAAATATATATCTAAATAAATAAATAATATTAAAAACTTGTCTGATTCCTTAGTTTGGTATTTGAGAAATACAAATAATCAAATTCATCGATTAATATATATATATTATATTTTATAATATCAATAATATTTTCTATCAAACAAATAAGCACAAATAAGAAATTAGAAATTATTAGTAATTTTAATATTTGCATTTTTGTGTTATATATTCGTATATTTTTCTGAAGTTAATTTGATTTAATTTAATTCAAACTAATATTATAATGGCATTTTTCATACCCAATATCCATACAGTAGAAAAAACTTTAGTATTTATGATTTCTGACTATTTGATTGCGAACTGGATGAAAATTGTTAAAGTTATTTAAGAAATACTTTTGTATGACAAATTACGACTATATGACTTTCTGGTTTATTTTAAATGTCGATATATCAAATGTAATCTTCGGTCTATTTAAATATTGTTGCAGTATATTATTTGGTATAATTTAATAATAATACCGCACTGTTTTGCTTTGTTAATAGTAATATTTATTTAATATTTTGTTATTTACTTAAAAAAGTATAATTTAGTAATATTAAAAAAGAAGGAGTAACTTTGTGAAATATAAATATTTTTATTTCGTTTTTGAAAATAATATGAAAGTGTGTAAAGATATAATATATTACATAGATAATCAATGTTAACAGTGCATTAACAATAAAAAATGATGTAAACTAACATTAACACGATAGTCGCGAATAAATAATCAAAGAAGATGGATGTGTTTAATTTACGCTTCCGTCAAGATCAATCTTTAAATTACAAAAATTAAGACTTAAAATTATACATTTAAGCTAAGTTAACCTGTTTCAAGTAGAAAAGGCAGAGAGAACAATATTCTATATTCTATTGCTGTTGCATGATCAATCAAGAAACTGCAATGAGAAGCTAATTTGCTAGTTCAGCAAGATCAAAAGACACATCTATATATAGAGAGAGCTTTGAAATGAATGTTTGCGTAATTATTTCTCAATGTGATTACATGTCAAATGACATAGCTCAACAGTCAAAGTCTCAGTCAAAGTCTCAGTTTGAGTTCTGTGTTTGTTCATTTTGCAGTCTCGCGCAACTCAATCTCAATCTCAATCTGAATCAGAATCCGAATCCGAATCTGAGTCCGAATCAGAATCAAAAAGGCAAAAGGCAGTGAGAAGAGACGGCACACGCAGTCAAGAGATGAATTTGACATGCGTCTCTGATGATGATTTATTTTCATTTTTGTATTTTTTAATTCACTCTGCGCCATTGTCGCTCACATGCCCCACGATGAAGAAGAAGACGAAGATGATGACCAACTGAGAGGAGAGAGGAGTAAAACGAGGTAAGGCATGGGGACAGACACACACACACACACACACACACACATACACTCATATGCGGACAGTCTTCGATGGCAAAAAGTTAATGATAAAGATGATGACCATCAGAATTGGAATAATGTATGTATGTATGTTGGACTCGATGGATAGATGGATGGACAGGGCTGAGGCTTGACTTGACTTGACTGGCTGTGTGTGTGTGTGTGTGTTTGGCCTTTGGTTCAGACAGTCAGACAACAACAACTACTAACTAAACAGAGAGATGGGAGATGAGCTGTCGTCCAAGAGGTTGAGGCCATTTTTATCGAACAACAACCAGACGACGGAGAAGACTGAAGAAGAAGAAGAAGAAGAAGCATATTGTGTTCAGTTCTAGTTTTGGGGTTTTTCTTTTCGTCTCTTTTCACATTCCACGTTGTTGTTGTTGTTGCTCCTTGTCGCCCTCAGCTTCAGTTTTGCGAGCTTGAGCTGAGCTGGAGTTGAGCTGAGCTGGAGTTGAGGATTGCGTTTGTGGTGCCTCCTTTAGCCATTAACCTGCTAAATTACGAATGAGGCAAAGTGGATTTAAACTTGACTCTTCGCTCTGCTCTTTGCGTTGTGTGCCTTACCTTGATCCTGGCAATGATTGCAGTCAGCAACAAAATTGTTTCACTCGCTGTCGCCCTTTTCTGTGTGTGTGTGCCTCCGTCTGTCTGTCTGTCCGTCTGTCTGTCTGTCTGTCTGTCTCTTGGACGTCGTCACAAATACGAAGGCAACAAAATCTGAACAGATAATGACCACTGTTCTCGCACTCAACTACAAGATGAGCGGCTGATATGACGATGACGAATGCGACGATTTTCAAGACGACGTTTGCTGCAGCTGCAACAAGCTGAAGGTGGAGGCGGAGGCGGCTCAAAAGACGGACAGACAGACAGACGGACAGACGGACGGACGGACAGACAGACGGACACTGACATTGGCTATGGCCGATGATGGTTATGTTGATGCTGCGATCCAGCTTAAAGGCATCTCTCTCTCTCTCTCCCTCTCCCCCTCTCTGTCTCTCACTTCACTTCACTCATATGTAGGCTGCTCTTTGACCATTCCACCACTTTATTTATATTTTTTTTGCTGTTCGTGTGGCTTGCTGTGTCCTGTTATTGGAATAATGAGTTTTTAGTGATGCGCATCGATTTGTCAATTGATGATTTGTTGTTTTCAGTTTTCATTTCATTTCATTTTTTTCTTCTCTCTCTACAAGTGCCTGCGATTCGATCATTAATTCCAACTTTTTGTCATATTGAGAGCTTTACAAAGCAACAAAAATGTATTTTTGATTAATCGCATAGTTTTTTTTTCCTCTTTCCATGGGGAGTGAGAAATTGTCACAATTGTAAATGTCCCTGCGTGAGAGCACATTAAAAAATATAAAATATAAAAGGACTCTGCTGTCGATGGCATCGAATAACCTTCTGATGACTGTCTGATGATGACTGCCCGCTGCATTATTGATGATTGCTTATCATACCAAAGCAGCAGACTTTGTTCGTCTCTCTTGCTTTTTATTTCCCATCTTCGGGGAGGACTCTCAATTAACGCTCGACATCCGAAATTTATAGCGAGCAGCGAGTTTGATTTTTTTTTTTTTTTATTTTGGTTTTAATTAAGTGTTAAATGCAGAAATATGACGTGCATTCAAAAAATGAGAATTTTGCACAGGTTGCAAGAATTTGATAATAGGCTACAAATTGCATGGGAAATATTTTGTAGGGAATATTTTAAATGTGGTGGTATATCAATATCAGAAATACTTTATGGTATATCTTAGTATTTTTCGGTGTATTCATTTGGTATATACTATTTGGGAATCTTCAATTATAACCAATAATAATAATAAAATAATAAGTTATATTTTTGCTAATATATTTTGTATGCTAATGGTATATTTATTTCAAATTAAGTATTTATCGGTATATTAATTTGGTATATTTATGAAAATCCTAAAATTGTACTTGTAATATTTTATTCGATATATTTTAAATGTAGTTGCATATCAACATACTAAGTAAATTTAAATATTTTCCAGTATACTAATTCAGTATATTTTTGGATAACTTTGATAATAGACTGCAAATTGCATGGTTAATATTTTTCCTAGTATATTTGATATATTTGGTACATTTAAATGATAATGCTACACTATATTTTTAATTCCATTGTGTATTTTAATTATAGTAGTACTATATACTAAAATGCAAATTATACTTTTTTGGTATATTGAAAATTGTTTTCGGCATAGAATTTCGGTATATTTAAATGTCAATATTGCATTATATTTTTCACTATATTCTACATTTTCAATGTAGTAGTATACCGATATACCAAATATACATTTTAGTATATTTCATTATTTTTTTGATATACAAATTTAGTAAATTGAAATGTTAATACTGTGGTTTTGCTTTAATTGAAAAATGTATATCACATTAATTTTCTTTCTTGATTTTTTTTAGTTACTCGACTTTTTTCATCATTTTTGGTTTAAGAGAAGATTGCGCAATTACTGAATATTGTTATTATTATTATTATTAAGTTTTTGAAGAAAGAATGAAACTTAAGATATTAGAGCTTGAAATCATATAAATAGAGTTGAATGTCTAATTAGTTGTTGCGACGATTACATACAATAATCGCTTGTATTAATGATTCTTAAAAAATGTAGTTACGATCAGATAAAAATTGTAGAAATTATTTATTTGTATTTATTTGTATTTGCTTTGGCGCTGACAGTCAGGAGTATTTTATAATAATATATCAGCATACCAAATATAGCCTGCGGTATATTTTTAGTATTATTTCTGATACATTTTTGGTACATTTTTAGAATATGGTTTTATTGAAAATGCGTACAAAGTATTCACAGTCGAGTGAACTTTCTTACTTGCAACTTCTATTATCACTATTTTTTCAATTACTTTAGGAACTATCAATGTTATTAGACCCTTTACAATTATAATTAATCCCTCTCTCTCTGTGTCTTTCTCCCGAAATGCGAACAGTTGTGCATCAAATAAGTGCTGAAAGAAAGAGTTGTTAACTCCCTCAAAACAGTTGATAAGCTGATGTGCGTGAATGTGAAAAGGGTAAAAGTATTCTACATGTGTGTGTGTTAGTGTGTGTGTGTTTGGGTGTGTGTGTGTGTGTGTGGTTGCTTAAACATGCATTAATATGCAGGAAAATCCGACGACTTGCTGATCCATCATTGAGCATATTGTGTAAAAGTGTTTCTTTATTTATTACGCAATAGCAAAAAACAATCTAAAATATTGAAGCAGCCACTTAAGGAATCATCAACAATAACTTTGCAATGCGGATAGGCATAAACGCTGCCCTCTTCTCTCCCCTAACCCCTTTTTCCGCTTTCTAAACACAACACACACACACACACACACACATGCTTTTTGGTTACCCTTTTTGTCTTTTTCGAGTGACTGGTGGAAAAAGTTTTTAGCCAGTCGAATCGCCCACTTGGCAAACCGTTTGTCCATCTCACAATCTAACCAGCAAGCCAGCTAGCTAGCTAGGTAGCCATTCAAGCATTCATCCATCCATCCATCTGACCATCTCTCCATCTGCCCATCGGTCCATCCATCCATTTATTCATCTATCTTGAACCGCCGTCTGTACGTTATCGTCAGAATTCCAGAGGCATGGAACGAATTAAATGCTTACAACATCCAACAAAAAGGACCACACAAAGCTTTTTTGCACCGCCAATGTCAAAGACTTTCAAAGTGCTCAGCGCAAGTGCAACAAAAGTTGTTGACAGCACAACGAATAATAGATGCTCTCTCACAAGGTAAATGATTATTATAACATCATTTTTATACACGCTACTTATAAGGTAGAAGTGTAACAGGCAGAAGTACCGACCTTAAAAATTATAGATATTCTTCTTCTTCTTCTAGCGTCAATAGCCGAGTCTGCAAATAATATCCTTTTCATTTTAAAATACAAATTCAGCCTTAAAAACTTAACTTTTTTCAACCTAAAAATCTCATTTTAAGATTGTTTTTTTTTTTTTTTTTTTTTTTTTTTAAATCAAATAAAATTTGAAATCAAGATTTCCAATCTACTTTTCGATCTATATTTTTTTCTCTTTGTGTACATTTCATTATTATTATTTATATTTGAAATTGTGTATTCAATAAAAATATATCTTTACTATATAATCAACATTTGTGCGAAATAAAGTTTACTTAAATCTGTGAACTTTGAAATAGCAGAGTGTTTGGATGTGGAAAATAGAATAAGAAATAAGCAACTACACAGATATTAATAAAATATTTGGTAATCTCAAAATGATAATTGAAATTTTTTAAGATTGTTTTAAGAATAATGTTTTTTTCATTTGTAAAAAGAAAACTTATGAAATGATGAACCAAATTTTTTAGATTGTTTAAGAATGTTTTTTTTTAAAGATTAAATAAAATGAGATGAGATGATTGCTCTTTTTTAGAGATTGTTTAATAATACAACAATACAAAAGTGTGAAATTAAAGATTGTAAAAGTATTGAATAAAAATATAAATACGAAATAAAAAATCAAGAAACTACACAGATCTTAAAATCAGATTTTGTAAACTCAAAGCGATTATTGAAATTTTAGATTGATTTAGATTGTTTTAGGAATGTTTTTTAAAGATTGAAACATATTGAAACGATGATTGGTATTTCATAGATCGTAAAGAATCTTTAGCTAACATATGTTATGTCTAACAATATCTCTGTCTCCAATTAATGAAAGAGTATTAAAAGTATGAAATAAAAATATAAATACGAAAATAAAATACAATAGCATATGTGTGTTAGATGATGGGGGTAAAGGAAAGGATGCACGAGGAGGAGGAGGGGAAGGGGGGAACTAGTCTGGTCCGTTTGGTCCTTTTGGGCTGACACACTTTGCCCGTCGACTTGTACACTTTGAGCATACTTATAAGCCGGGTGGCCAGGTGTGTGAGCCTTAGCGGTTCAAATCGCATTGAAGTGTGTGTGAGAGCAAGAGAGAGAGAGAGAGACAAAGAGAGAGAGAGAGAGAGAGAGAGAGAGAGAGAGATGAGTGGGCAAGAGAGCGTAAAACCTCAAACACGTTGTGTAACTTTTATGCGTTCACAGTTGAACCGGAAACGGAAATCTAATAGACCAAAGCATGCATAAGTGATGAAGCGAGAAAATTTACCCCTCTCCCTTAACTCTTTGGAAAATCCTGCACCAAAAAAAAAAGAAAAAAACCCTTTTCAAAAACACCGCTTGTCGAATCTTATCAGAAGTTGAAGCGGCTTCCAAGTTTTGCACATCACGTTTTTCCCCCACTTTTTGTTCATTTTTTTTTTTTTTTTTATTTGTCCAGCGCTCGAGAGGTTTTTCCTTTTGTGGGCAAAAACTTTTGCAGCCACAAAGCAGGAAGGGAATAGATTGACGTGTGCATGTGTGTGTGTGTGCATGTGTGTGTGTGGCATGGCCTTGATATTGTGGACACATGTTTTCGGGAAGATTACCTTGTCAATCGGTTCGTTGAACGATTACTTTTCAAATGCTTTTCGCAAAACTAAAAACCAAAAGTCATCATCATCATTGTGAACGTCCTGCTTGACCCTCCTCCAAGCCACAAATACAATCTTTGGTTCACCAGAAAAACACCAAAACAACAAAAAAAAGCAAAGAAACAAAAAGCTGTCAAACATTGCCCCCAAAAAAAGATTCACAACTTCCTTCCTGGCACGGCAAATAGAAAGCAAACTCACACACACACCTCCAACATACACACTCATACACACACTCACACACACACACACACACACACACACCTCTAACACACTCTCACACACACACCACACACACACTCTGAGATTTCAACACCATAATCAGATGGAACTGAGCGACAACATTGTTTTATTTCTCATTTCACAGTCAATGCAATAAAATCGCCTAAATATGCTACTCACAAGGTAAATCGTTTCGCTTCTTCCACCAACAACAACAGCAACAACAGCAACAACAGCAACAAATATAAGCAAAGGGCAGGAAAACAAAATTCGCTTCATCTGCATCGAAAATGCGCCCCGCGGTGCAAACATTGGCGCCTTTTGCTAACCCCAAGCCAAGCCAAAAGCAACAAAAAAAAAAAAAAACAAAAAAATCGTTCCGCGTTCGCGTTTTGTTCGCTTTAAGCCAACAACGAATAAAAAGCCAAGTAAACCAATTTTTGCTCAGCTCCAGTGGCCTAAACGAAATTACATATGACCTACAATATTAAAAAGTCTAAATATGAAACTCACCAAAATAAAAAGTTCATAATATTTGATCACATTTCGAATGTTCTGAATTCAGCTTTTTTTGCTTTCAAATTATGTGAGGCTGGCTACGATTTTGAAAATACTTGATTAATTTATTGTGAATAATTGTGTTTTAATATTAGTTACAATTATGATTTTTAACACAAGTTAATCAGTTCTTTCAATTCCTTGCATAATTTGCAATATCTCTACTTACTAAGCTAACAGCAATCAAGCCAAAAACTAGGTTCTACTTTTCCACGAAGGGAATTCCAACATATTTAGAAACAAGAGCAAGTTTTTGGAATTTTCGACATCTGTTCGATCTTAAAAGAAGATGATTGAAAAACAAAATCTTGTCTTAAGATCATTGAAGAACAAAATCTTGTTTTAAGATTTTTTTTCAACCTTAAAATCTTGTTTCAAGTTTTTTTTTAGGATTGAAATGTTCTTAACTCATGATTTGTAATCTTCCAAACTAAAACAACCTTGAAGTAAGATTTAAATTTAGATGTTATTAATTTTAAAATAAAAAATTTAGTATTAAAATCTTGATCTAAATTTTAAATTATATTTCAAGATATTTTTTTTAAGATCGATAAAATCTTCAATCAAGGCATGCAATCTACTTTTGCAATTTAGATTTTTTTCTCTTTGAGTACGAATAAAATCTATATATTTATAAATCTGTATTGAATTACTCCATCCATATCCATATATATTTATTTTTTATTTGTACACAGAGATAATAAATCTAGATTTAAGATTTATTCGATCTGTTTTACTGAATTCTTGTCATTACTTATTATCCTATTAATCTTAATATTTTGTTTAGCATTATCCGCTCATAAGAAGTACAAATAAAATATAAATCAATGTGCTCTTTTGTTCATTTATTTTTATTAAAATTTTTAAATTAATCTTAATATATTTTTCCTTTTTTTTTTGTTTTGCACTGGCAATCAACGCATTCGAATTAAAGTTAAAAAAGAATGAAAAATAAATAAATGTTCACTACAAATTCATTATTAATCTTAATATTATTAGCATCTTTCCCATTGATAATCAGCAGATTAGAATTGAAGTTAAAAATATGAAAAGTAAAAATCAATTTACTGTTTTGTGTTGATTCATTTTCTCTAAGAAATCATTATTAGTCTGAATAATTTTCTTGTCTTTCCCATTGACAATCAGCGCATTAGAATTAAACTTAAAAAAAGAATTGAAAATAAATTAATTTTTACTACAAAATCGTTATTAATCTTTATATTTGTTCTGATTTGCTTAAGTTGCCCAGTAAGGTAACAGTACACCTATCTTAGTTATTCTTTCGTATTATTTTTAATCAAAAAAAAAAAAAAACAGGAAAAAAAAAGAACTTTATATTTTTAGCATCTTTTGCATTGACAGTCAGCGCATTAGAATTAAAGTTAAAAAAAAAATAATGATAAATAAAAACATTTTCATTACCAATTTTTGTTTAATCTTTATATTTTTAGCATCTTTTGCATTGACAATCGATTAAGCGCATTAAGTGTGTCGTTGTAGCCCGATTCAGTTGGTGTTTCATTCAGGACCCAGATCCGATCCCAGATCATTTGCCGTTGCCGTTGCCGTTGCAATGTGCTTATATCGTTTAAATGAACGTGACGACAGGACGCCAATGATCATGAAGCCAGCCGAAGAGTGCTGCGTGTGTGTGTGTGTGTGTGTGTGTGTGTGTGTGTGTGTAACGGAAGTCATTTAAAAGTTATGATACACTACGAACACGAATGTGTGTAGCAAGTACAATTCGAGAGTGAGAGAGAGTGTATTAATTAGTGGTGGGGGGGTCGTATACGTGATATTCTCGCTTTCGCATCAGTTGTCAACGCGTAGTCACAACAACACGGATTTGTTTGTCCATTGTCCGTTTGTTCGTTGTCCGTTTGTTCGTTGTCGTCGTTAATAATTTATTTAAAACGTCGACTTTATGACGGCAGCAATGTCGACTAGTGACCATAACGATTTAGACGATTGACAGCTGGCCAAGTGGGTGTCCATGGTTGAAAGTTTAACCAACGTTCTCTCTCCCTCTCTCTCTCTCTCTCACTCTCCTTGTCGACAATTCTTTTACTCGCTTTGCTGTGTTGTCTTTGCTGTCCGTGCTGTTGTTAAGTTTGTCATATTTTATGGCCCGCTTACGTCCGGCTACAGCAACAACAACAACAACAACAACAACAACAATACAGAAGAGAGAAGAAGAGAAGAGTTTCCCGCATCTCCCGCAATGTTGAAATGCCGCCACTTGGTTTGGGGCCCCCGTCTGTGGAGTGATATATATGACAGGCGGATTTTGTTTTTAGTTGGCATGGGTGACAATCCCTTTAGAAACTTTTATTTATTCACGCATACGCGTATTGGCAAAATGTGACGCGTACACGCAAAGCCAGAGCAAGAGAGGGAGAGGAAGAGAGAGGAAGGGAGACGAAATGAACAACTAGCAGGACAACAAGAAAAAGAGACAACAATGAGACAACAACATGACAATAACCAAACGACTACGACAACGACAACATTTTGAACTCTGATCATTTTTGCTGTCCCACTGTGTGTTGCCATCTCTTTCGCTCTCCCTCTTCTCTCCGTCTCTCTCTGCTTGCTATTGCATTATTAATTATTGTTAATTAACCACATGCATTTATTACACACAGCACAGCAAAGTGGACTGCAAGCAGCCTCGTTGTCATGACACCTTGGACAACAAATCGACTTGTAATTGTTGCAATTAATAAGGACGAAAATAATAGACGCTGCTGCCTCCTTATTTACGCTTACATATTATTACACGCATTACACACACACACACACACACACACACACACACACGAACACACGCACATACACTCATACATCTGTGGGCATGAAGCACACGAAAGTGAGTGAAACAAGTTTCAATTGTTTGCATCCAATTGGATAACGCAATATTGAGTAGGTAATACTTTATTCTTATAAGATATCATATTTGAATAGTAGATAACATATAGAATATTTATTTTAAGAATTAGACCTAGTTTTTATTAACAAGAAAGAAAGCTATGGTCGAGTGTGTTCGACTTTAAGATACCCGCTAACCAATTCCTTATTCTTATTATTCCAATCTTATTCTAAAAATGTACCAAATTAATATACCAAAAAAAAACTAAAATATATCGGTTATAATTGGTATATCGATATAGAATTACACTTAAAATAAGAGAATAATATACCAAATACTAAATACTAAAATATACCAAAGGTTATAATTGGTATATCAATATAGTACTACGCTTTAAAAATATAGAAGAGTTTAATAAAATATACTGAAGGTTATAATTGGTATATCGATATAATACTACACTTAAAATATACCATAGATAGATTCGAATAATATTATACTGAAAATGAGATGAAGAAAATTTATCTTAAAATATTTAAATTTTATTAAACAAGCCGATTGAAACCATATTCAAAAAATGTACCAAATTCAAATACCAAAATAATACTAAAATATTACTATAATTGATATATAATTAATGTATCGATATAGTACTACACTTAAAGTATACCACACAATACAAAATATACCATATTATTAGCTACAATTTTTATCCGATCCACACCAAATTTTCAGGAATCATTAATAATAAATAATATTATTCCAAATAAATATTTAAGTGGTTTCTATTTTATGTTTAACTTGAAGAAGATTATTAATGTAAACAATACTAAAGCTGTGGATACTTTTACTTGCTAAATATTTCTAATAAGACTTAAAAATGTATTCATAATAAGAATCAAATCGAAATTTAAGTTACAAAAATACGTGAGAAATACCGACTGAATACCAACAACTGTCAATTTTGTTCATAATAAGAATCAAATCGAAATTTAAGTTACAAAAATACATCACAAAATACCAATTAAAAACCAACAAATGTCTATTTATTCATTCAAAATTTGAGTTACACAAAAACGTTACAAAAAATACCAACTAAAATACCAATAACTGTAAATTTAGTTCATAATAAGAATCGAATACCAAATAAATAATACCAACAACTGTAATTTTAATCATAATAAGAATCATAATAAGAATCAAATCGAAATTGATATTACAAAAATACATCACAAAATACCAATTAAATACCAACAACTGTCTATTTATTCATTCAAAATTTAAGTTATACAAAAAGTTGAAAAAATACCAACTAAAATACCAACAACTGTTAATAGTTCATTGATATCGTTTGGAATTACATTTTTCCCAGCAAATTTTGGTTTCATTTTTTGGAGGGGGGTTGATGTTGGAGGACAAGGCGAAGGTGTTGGTCTTGCATGAAGTATGTATTTTTGTTGTTGTTTTTTTTTGTGGGGAAAATAATTAACTTAAATGCCGGCGATATGCTGACTGTGAGAGAGTCTAAATAGCTGGAGGCTGCATTGTAAATGAAAGCGAAAGGAGCGCAAAAGGTAAAAGGCAAATGAAGAAGAAGACGAAGAAGAAGAAGAATACGTTGAAGACCGTTGCAGCAGAGCAGGTACACAAACAAAAAGTAAGAAAGCTACAGTCGAGTGTACTCGACTGTGAGATACCCGCTACCCATTTTGAATAAAAGCAAAATATAATTTGCGGTATTTTTCTCAAAATATACTGCAAAAATGCTAAAAAAAAAATATACCAAATGGTATATGTGGTATATCAATATAGTACCGTATTCAAAATATACCATAGACGCCACAATATACTAGATAAAGCAACTAAGAGCCCTAGTAAGTAGGTGTTTTTGCCCATACAAAAGAATTTCTTTAATAACTTTCACAATTTTTATCTAATCGCAACCAAATTTTTAGGAATTATAACTACTATAGTAATTATTGTATATACCATGCAATAATTTGAAACAAACTTGATCTGCGTGCAAACATAACAAATGCTGTCGAAAAAAAATTATAGCTCTATCTCTTATAGTCTCTGAGATCTAGTGTTTCACACGGACAGACGGACAGACACACAGACGGACAGACGGACATGGCTAGATCGTCTCGGCTGTTGACGCTGATCAAGAATATATATACTTTATAGGGTCGGAGATGCCTCGTTCTACCTGTTACATACATTTCCGGCCGGCACAAAGTTATAATACCCTTCTACCCTATGAGTAGCGGGTATGAAAAGTGTGGTAAAAAGATGAATTTGGTTCTCGTAGCTTTTTGGAGAGTAACTTGTGCATGCACAACACACATACACACACACACACATGCAGCTCTCTCAATGTGCGCGAAGGCGGCGCCAGAGATCGTAACAGTAACAAGGGCAAATGAAACGAAACACGAAACAACAACAACTAACCGAAAAAAAACCAAAAAAATAACAAGAAAAATAACCTCAAACCACAATTGCAAAAACGAGCGAACGGAGAGGCAATCAAAAAATAAGTTCCAAAGATTTGTGGCGCTACATATGTATTGAAAATGTTAAAGAAGAAGCAACATCATCAACAAATCAAGAGATGATCCATCCTCCTTTGTCATTGACTTCCTCGTTTTGTGGCTTTGTCTTTGGTCAACCACAAATCGAGTTTATTTATGCCATCACATTGTCACAGCGAAAGTGAAGTGTTGACATTACCTTGAGTGCACACGAGATTTCGATTCCGATTACGATTACGATTACTTTACTTTAGCACTCGAATTGTGTTGAAATCTTAAGTTCAAACTCTGGTCGGACTTAATTAGAGTTGATTTGAACTTAACCAGTTTGCGTTTCAGATCAACAGCAAAAGAAACTCAGCTCTCGAAGCTGTGAAAGCCATGGCAATGTGATTTGTCAATCACAACACAATAAAACTCAAGCTCAAGCTCAACTCAACTGTGACAACAGCACTTTATTTTCGTTTGTGTAATATGAAATATATGCTTACAACAAAGTTGACTAAATATTGTGATACTTTTGACTATACAACTATACAACGAAATTAAAAATATCTACAATTTTTATTTCAACCCCATTTTTTGTCATATAATAATAACTATAACATAGTTTTCATGATTCCTACAAATCATACGAAAATGGTTATTTAAGAAATACTAAAGCCTATTTACTAGAACTCTCAGTTGCATTCGCAGAAAATATGGTATATTTTTAATGTAGTACTATTTCAATATACCATACCAAATTAATAGGTACAGCATTTATTCACAATGAGTAGCGGGTATCTCGACAATCTGTTACAGATTGCACTATATAATACTACTATATAATTCTATATACTATATTAATATTAATACCAAATACAACCTTTGGTATATTCATACATGTTTCATTTATACTCATAAATTCACATTTTCATTCATAGGATTTCATGTGAGACATTTCAAATGTATGCTTAACAACACGCGAAAATGAAAAAATTTAAGCTTTTGTTTATAATCTTTAATTTGTAATATGTAAATGTGCTTTTAACTATATTTGTAAATAGTGATTTTGAAAGTTTAGCATAAAAAATATTATTTCGATTCACGCTTATGAAAATGAACGACATTCTTTGAAGGATTCACTTGTAAAGTCTTTAAAATGTTATGGTTAAAAGATCTATTCACATATCGTCTTTAAAGTTAAAACTTTTATAAGCTTTATAGAAACATTCTTTGAGAAAAAGCTTTCCAAAAAATGCATGTTTAATACGAATTTTGAAATAAGTATAACAAGCTCTTCAATTTGATATCTTTAAACATGGTTTTTAAACTTTACCCAAATAAAGCCAAATTCTAAAATTATAAACAATTCGTCTTAAAAATTGTTATTTTAAAATAAAACCACTTTAAGGACAAATTTTTGAGACTAAGAATATTAGTGTGAAAATTCCAATATTCGTGTTTCGTGGTTTCAGAACATTACAATTTGTTTTGCTTTTATAAATAAGAATTTGGGTTTTATATTAAATGTTCTTGAAATCAAGATGTGTTTTCTAATATAAGATTGTCATGTTCTTGACGCAATTTGTATAACAAAATTACTGATTTTAGAGCTTTTGTTATTCAGTATATATTTTATTGATGTTGATTGATATGTGTTAATTGTATAACATTCGTAGTTTAATTAGTTTGCAAAATCAATAGCCAATAAAGTATTTACAATCTGCAGATTTCGAATACAGTAAAAATCCCTTTAATGTCATCTTAATGTTTGTTGCTAAGCTGTTTAATAAAATACATATGCAAGTTGTCCGTTGTCCTTTTGTTTTAAGTCTCTAGCGAGTTCAAAACCGCAAATGCTTTACTTTATATGTGTGTGATAGTGCTTATAAGGATTCATTTTAGTAGTTGAGTAGTAGACATATGCATATGCATGACTCTTTGAGCTGTCCGAGCATGTTCCAGTTGAGAAGGATATTTTGTAGTGTGACTACTTGACTAGTTGGCTGTGGATGGGTCAGAGGCATCTTTATGGCCAACTGACTTGATGCTTAATGTGTGACACATGTACGTTGTCCTTAATTGGCTGCATTATTTATGAGAGAGTCGGGCAGACAGACTAAAGAGAGAGAGAGAGAGTGGAGTCAGCAAAAAAGGGTTGACATATGGTTACGCATGTTTGCCTGTTCAATCACAGCCTCAAGACACACACTGGTCAAGAAGTGGGTGAAGAACTTCTTTTCGATATCTGCTCAGCATCAACCAACTATTGCATAAAATATTCATCAACTCAATTTAGCATAACGAAATCTTTTCTCTGTTTTTCTTTTCGCTGAGCTTTGGACATTGATTACAAAAACGGAGAACGAAGAACTGTCAGGACGTTTGAGTTATGTGGCTGGCAGAGAGTGAACCATTAATTAAATGACCCTTAATCAAGAGTGAAACTAACGCACTTTTTCCCAATGCCCATTTTTCATCAACATTTCCATCATTTGTCGTCCCTGCATATCGGAAGAGCAACAACCAAACCGTGTGTGTTCCTCTATGGGGAATTATGCTTCTGTTTGCCCCTTAATGAGCCCAAATAATGAAATATTGATTTCGGTTCTATGGGTACAGTTACAGAGAATGGTATAAGTATGTATAGTATATAAGAAGAGGCATAGAATAGTATTATATACAAGAAGGTGGATTGCTCTAAGCTCTCGACTTGTTAAATTAACATAAATAGTATTAGCAATTTCTTAATTCTCAAACATTATAATCAGAAATGTCGGACACACTATATATTATAATATATTGTATAAGAATTGACTTTACAATGTTGTCAAATTTATTTTAATAATTGATGAAATTAATTTCAATACCCGCTCCCATAGATTAAGAGGGTATTACAACTATGTGCCTCCAGGAAATGTATGTATAAGGCAGAAGGAGTCATCTCCTATAACGTATATATATTCTTGATCAGATTATATATATTCTTGCCTTAGCTGACAGTCTGGTATATTTTGCATGTGATGCTATCTCAACAGACCAAATATAACCTTTAGTATATTTTCAGTATTTTTGCGGTATAGTAATTTGGTATATTTAAAAATTAACACCACGCTGTTTCGCTTTTATTCACAATAGGTACCGGGTATCTCAATGTCGAGCAGACTCGACTGTATATTATTTACTACGGTTGACAATCTGGTATATTCTACACTTTATGGTATATTTTGTATGTAGTACAATGTATATCAATATACCAATTATATAATGTGGTATATTTTTAGTATATTTTCGTTATATTAATTTGCCATATATTAATATTAAACTCCAATGTTTTGTTTTTATTCACAATGGGTAGCGGGTATCTCACAGTTGAGCACATTCATAGGTTTAAGTAGAAAAGTTGGAATTGGTCTAACATAAATTGAAATAATAATAATCTACGCGCATGTGACAATTTTTTGAAATGTTTTAAACTTAAATTAGAAACTGATTTTACTATTTTTTCGTTGATTTTATATGTAAGTAAGATATGAAATTTTTTGAAAATATTTTAAAGTAAAATTAAAAGTTTATTTTAATATATTTTTGGTGAAATCCCCTTCTAAGTCAATATCTGACAAACTATGTTTTAATTTTTGGTAGCTAGCTACATACTGCTGTGTGGCACTGTAATGTCTAGAGTCAAGAGCGATACGATGCCAAACATCCGGCCCTAAAGAGCTGACCAAACTAAAAAACGACAAGAGACAAGCTTGCTAAATTACTTATATACATATACTGCTATATACAATATATACTAAATATATAAATAAATTCTTATGTGTGTGTGTGTTTGGCAAAGAAGTCGCATCGCTGATCGCGTCCTCGGCAAGGGAAAAATAAATTACTTTAAACGGTTTCGAATAGCAAATTGCAGATTGTCATTTCAAAAGACATACCTTGCCACACATATCAGTGTCAATGACTAGGGACAGTCCCGGGCCCTGAGAGAGGTCTACGCCTCTCTTCCCCTCTCTCTCTCTCTGTGTGTCTATCTCTGTCTCTTTGGGTGCGTATGTGTGTGAACTTAAAATGACGAATGACCACAAAACAACACACACAAAGGGTTCTGAAATCGGGATCACAAGCTCTCTGAAGTAAAGCCAGAACGGCAATAATAAAAATACAAAAAAATAAAAAAAAAACAACGAAAATACAAAAAGCAAAAAAAAAGCTTCAAAACACCAGTTTCGCGGGAATTGAGATTGGGTTGAATTTTTATAATTGAGTTTGAGCAGATTTTGTTCTTTTCTTTTTTTTTTTTTTTTTTTGTTTCTTGCTCCGCTTTTTGTTGTTGTTGCTGTTGTTGTTGTATTTAATCTCTTCTTTTGTTCGCTGAGTAGTTTGTGAGGATCAGAATCGTCGTCGTCGTTGTCGTTTCTCTCTAACATCAGGAAGAGGAAGGAAATTAAAACGAAGCAAAATGGAACATGGCACATAAGACAACTGAAAGTGGCACTCGAAATACTATTTACTATTGTACGATACCTACTTGGACTTTAACGATCTATTGATCTTGCGGTCAATGGTTCTTCAAGATTTTACACTCTAGCAAAGAGTTCTAGACTCTGTGGATAGAGACGGCGAAGTTTTTCTATTTGTCGCTATACTAATTATTTTGGTAATTTTTGTGAAATATTTCTCCGATTGTATAGTAAATTAATGATAATAATAAAAACTTATTTGTAGAATAATCTCTTTAGAAAGATAAAAAAAGAGCATGCATTTTATACATTGCAAGCCAGTGTAAATATTAAAGGCGCTCAGCACACTTAAATTCTCTTTACACTCCCACTTAAGAGAAATAATTGCACGGCAAAACTCAATTTGAGCGCATGCTTAAATTGCTTAGAATCAAAGACAAAGAGAAAGATAAAACGAATTGCCGAAGTGCGATCCTACGAAGCCGAAGATGTGTTCGTCTATTCACACTTCGTGCATGCTTCGTGACAGAAAAGCAAAAACAATTTCAAATGGAATGTCACCTTGGAAGTGAATGCACACAAATCTGGAAGATGTATGTTATGTAAGTATTTGTGATTACTCACCTTCTCATATTTGCACAGCCACTGCATATTGTATTTATCCATTTTGAAGGTGCATTAACTGCATTAATTTATATTCTCATTCTGATACACTTATATTCACCAAAAACAAATTACAAAAAAATAAGCACTAACTCACATTTTCATATTTGGAGTACACATCACATTTAAAATCACAAGCAAAAAAAAGTAGGAAAAAACGCACACACTTACATTTCTCTATTATGCACACATGCACAGCAAGGAGAAAAAGGAATTAGAACGCGCGATTCACTAACACCAACGCACAACACACGAACAATGTGAAGGAGAAACGCAAAGTGACGCCACGCAACTTTTTCACTCTTTATTTTTTCCAGATTTCGCAGGCGACAAAATAAGAAAAATTCACTTCACACACGTATTTTACCTTATTCACTTGTCGATATTTAGTAAGATTAACGATTTCGCGATATTTAATTATTAATTAATTACTAGTTAATCCAATTTAACGAATTTAAATTCAAATGCAGCGCGGACTAAACATTTGCATTTGCACTCTGCGCTCGTCTGTCGCATACTGACTTAACATAAGTGGGACATAAATGTTCCTTCCTATGCATTTCTGCAAAGAGCTTTCACGTGGACAATTTTGTTACTGAAAGGATCAACTTTGGACTACAAAGTGAACAATTATGTCAATGTCCCAAATTGAAAAGCACCAAGTCAATTTGGAATTGGGGTCTGCGATTACATTCGGTTAGGCGTTAGTCGAGTGCTGAACCAAATCGTTCGCTGATCTCAAGCAAAGGCAGTTTTGAAAGGATTTATTTGCATGTGTTGCGGACAAAAGTTGTTTGCGCTGCGTTGATTTAAGTTGAAATGCACTTTGATAGAACGATATTAAATTCGTGTCTCATTTATTGTGAGTTGTTTGTTGATCAGGTTTATCTCAGTCTAGGCAGCTTTAGCTGGATGGTGCAGCAGCTAAGCTTCTGTTATGCATAATTATGGCCAATTCGAAGGCTTAGCCAAGGCTTTTATGATTTACCATTCGCCTCTTAGCTACACCTGTCGCATGAGACCAGCCCAAAGAGTACACGAATAAAACGAAAATAAGCGAAAAAAGTAAGCGAATGGTGAGGCCAAGAGTGTCATCATCATCAGCAGCATCATGATAATGATCATCAGCATTATTATTATATTAATAATTATGAGCTAGAGTGCAGCTCGTAAGTTAATGCTAGCGGTCAATAGCATTGCAACTGGCAACAACGAACAACGGACAACGAACGAACAAATGGCTTATGAAAAGAGCTAATCTGATAATACAGAATTGAAAGGGGCGGTCACGGCACGAATTTTTGCTACACGCTCTCGATACTATGGGCCCACAGCTTAGAGTTCCAAGTTTTGAACCAGCGGACAACGAAGCACAGAAAAAAACCTGCAACCTGCAACCTGGGACTTATTTTGCGACGATTGACGATGACGATGGCGAGATGGCAACAACAACAACGACGTCAACTGCAGTGCACCAACATCATCATCATTATGATCTTCATCATCATCATCATCATATAGTACAGCTCTCATGCGAGCATAAGACAACAAAAAAAAAGCTGAAAAAAACAGAAGGGATCGATCGCTTGATCGGACAGCGAAATTGCATTTGTCTGCAGCAGCACTCGTACTTATTATTGCCGAGGCAACAGCAACAACAGCAACAACAGCAGCAACATACTATAGATTGTATAGTAGTTTACCCATAATGTTAGCAGCAGGTAAAGTGCACAAAGCTAAAGCCAATGTCGAAGTCTCAGTCGATGTCGAGAGTACATGCCTTGGACATGCATAATGACGAGAAGCCGCCGACATTGTGCTTGCCACATGCGGCATGTTGCTGCTGCTCCTGCTCGTAATCTGTTGCAGATTGGCGTCTGAGCAACAGATGTCAATAATTCAAGACCCAATAGCGGTAGTAAACTAGTGTACTGTACAGTAGAGCACATACACAGCACAACAGCAACTATTCGGGGGAGGCGAGATCTTAATTTTGGGTTTCGTAGAATCTCTGACCAAACTCTGAGCAGACTCTGATCTCTAACATCACAATAAACTAGAGCAAAGGCTTCAATTTATTACTAGACTGAAGCCAAAGATAGTATAGCGAGCGCTGTGGAATTTTTGCTACAATCTTCTAATACAACATTTTAGAATATGAAAAAGAATTCACTATATATCCTACAAATTCAAAAAGATTAATGCAGTTCAACAAAAACAATGTAACGAACACGATTTAATACTTTTTTATTATAAAAAAGGATTAACAAAGAAATCCATATTTATTATATTCAAAAGAAAGTGCTTAAGTAACCTGAGTAATGATTATACACGTAATTAGCCAAGGCAAAAGCCCACTCAACAAAATCCTTTCCATACACACTGAGAAGCATCTACAATTGGGTGCGATCAACGAACGCTTTGGTTCAGCACTCGACTAACGCGCATCCAATTGCAATCGCACTTCCCCAAATGTTTACACATTGACTTATGGGACATTGACATAATTGACCACTTTGGACTATTTTGATCCTTTCTGTAACAAAATTGTCCACGTGAAAGCTCTTTGCAGAAATGCATAGGAAGGAACATTAATGTCCCACTTATGTTAAGTCAGTATGCGACAGACGAGCGCAGAGTGCAAATGCAAATGTTTAATCCGCGCTGCATTTCCATTTAAATTCGTTAAATTGGATTAACTAGTGATTAATTAATAATTAAACATCGCGAAATCGTTAATCTTACTAAATATCGACAAATGAATAGTGTAAAATACGTGTGTGAAGTGAATTTTTCTTATTTTGTCGCCTGCGAAATCTGGAAAAAATAAAGAGTGAAAAAGTTGCGTGGCGTCACTTTGCGTTTCTCCTTCACATTGTTCGTGTGTTGTGCGTTGGTGTTAGTGAATCGTGCGTTCTAATTCCTTTATCTCCTTGCTGTGCATGTGTGCATAATAGAGAAATGCAAGTGTGTGCGTTTTTTTTTTCTACTTTTTTTGATTGTGATTTTAAATGTGATGTGTACTCCAAATATGAAAATGTGAGTTAGTGCTTATTTTTTTTGTAATTTGTTTTTGGTGAATATAAGTGTATTAGAATGAGAATATAAATTAATGCAGTTAATGCACCTTCAAAATGGATATATGTACACATGCAGTGCTGTGCAAATATGAGGGGGTGAGTAATCACAAATACTTATGTACATACATCTTCCAGATTTGTGTGCACTTCCAAGGTGACATTCCATTTGAAATTGTTTTTGCTTTTCTGTCACAAAGCGTGCACGAAGTGTGAATAGACGAACACATGTTCGGCTTCGTAGGATCGCACTTCGGCAATTCGTTTTAGCTTTCTCTTTGTCTTTGATTTTAAGTAATTGAAGCTTGCGCTCAAATTGGGTTTTGCCCGTTTAATTATTTCTCTTAAGTGGGAGTGTAAAGAGAATTTAAGTGTGCTGAGCGCCTTTAATATCTACACTGGCTTACAATGGGAAATGCTTGCAGAAGTTTATTTGTGTTCTCTTAAAGAACATGAAGCAATATATTTCTACTTCTAATTCTTCTCTTCATTATTTTCTTAAGCTAATTAGGTTCATTAGACTGTTGTCTAGTATTTATAAATAATTATGACAAATAAAAGAATATAATGTGTTTTTTTGGTAATATATTTATTGTAAACTATAAAAAAAATACACTGCAGACTTAAGCTAACTAATTGTTTAGTGTTAATATTAATATTACAGTATGCGTTAGGAAGAGTTCTCGGCTGGATTGAAAGTTGAAAGCAACGCGTTCTACGCCTTAAAAGTAGCTAAAGTTGAACTTGTCTTGGTTGGTATTACGAGGCGTATGCGTAATATTGTTGCGATTGTGGAACGTTTAATATAATGTGAATGCGACTTTAACGCCACAGACATTCGGCTGGTTGTCGCAGCCATTTGCCGGCATAAGCAGCAGCAGCAGGGCCATAAGGTTCAACATGTTGCTGTTGTTGTTGTTGTGGCAGATAATAATTGTGTTGATATTGCTGTTGTTGCTGGTAGTAATTGCTGTGGTTGCTGCTGTGCCGAGAATGAAGCTGCTGCTGTTGATGATAATACAGTGATAAGCTGCTCTGTTGTTGCTGTTGCTGATGCTGGTAGCGATATGCTGTTGCTGCTGCTGTGGCAGCTGCCGTTGCAGTTGCATGTTGATTGCTCTGCAACATCAATAGATGTTGCTGCTGCTGTTGATGTTGTGCTGCTGTTGTTGTTGTTGTTTCGGGCATGATGGGAAAGTAGCTGGCATGCAGATGAGGCTGTGGCTTAAAGAGCTGAGCATAGAACGCCGCAGCCGGCTGATAAGGATGCATTGCAGCATACGCTTTGCCATGTCCTTGCAACACTCGACTGTTGTTGCTGCTACAAATGTTGCTGTTATTGTTGTTGTGGTTGTTGGTGCGTCGCAAACGTCCCGTCGTCTCGCCAATGGTCAAATCATCGGCATACGGATCCAATGCCCAATAGTGACCACGTCCTGGATCATCCAAAGCACGCGGCACACGCACAAAACACGGATTCAAACTGAGATTGTGGCGTATGGAATTCTGCCACACACTTTTGTGATTCTGATAGTAGGCAAAATTATCGGCAATCCATTTGCAAATGCCACTCAATGTCAAACGCTGTTCGGGACTTCGTCTTATGGCCATCACAATCAATGCGCTGTATGTGAAAGCTGGCTTCTCATTTGATTTTGATTGAGAGTTTGTTGGCGTTGCATCATCCGAGGAGGAGGAGGAGGCGGAGGAGGATGAGGCAGGACTCGAGCTGACACTGCGATAGTATTCAGGTGACTTTTCACTTTGTTGTTGTTGCTGCTTGTTGTTGTTGTTGTTGTCATCCGCCAGCAGCGAACGTATCGAGAAACTAGATTGAAAAACTGTCGATGCATCCATCTTAATTATTCTTATTTCACTCTGCGATCTTTACACTTTCAGTTACTTCACTTGACTGTGACACTTTCTGCTGTTGCATGCATCATTTATACTCCTCTTGATCCTGATTAGAGAGAGAGAGAAAGAGCTAGAAAGTAGAGAGAGTACCGAGATCAATGCGAGATCAATGGAAAGCCAAAGCCGGTCGGATTCATTCATTGATCCCCAAAAGGAACAAGGACGAAATGGGATTAGTCAATCGCCTCATATTTCGGCAAATTGGATTATCATCTGATTACTACCTGCCGCCCACTCCGCAACACCCCGCACACCCATCTACTTAGCGTGTACCTTCACCTTCCTCCCTTCCTGCGTTCCTCTGTAATCTGTAATCTTTAATCTGTTATCTGTAATCTGTATAACCCTTTTTGGCCTGGCTTTGTCAATTCGCGAAATGTTTGTAAATGTTCGCAGTTTTGTCGTCTTTAGTAATTTTCCATCATTGCGGCTTAGGAATGTTGATCTCAATACTATTTCTCTTTAAAATTTGTATATCGAACTCGCGAATTTAAGTGAAATTACGAACTGCACTTTGGGAGTTTGTTCTTTTATTCTAGCTCTTCCTTTCCTTTAGTAGAAAGGTTCTAGAAATAAATTTAAAATGATTAAATGTAATAATAAAGTATTAATCTAATGGAATTTAGTTTCATAATTGCTATACAAATAAGAAAGAAAGCTAAAGTTGAGTGTGTTCGACTGTGAAATACTCTCTACTTATTTTTAATAAAACAATATACAAATACACCAAGAAATATACCACAAAAATACCAAAATATACTAAAATGTACATATATTCGGTATATTTATATAGTACTTTATTCGAAATATACCATATATTAAAAATATACCAAACTGTCAACCTTAGACGCCTAGGCTGACAATTTGGTATATTTTTAGCTGCCTACAACAATTGAGTTTCAATAATATGCATATATTGGGTATATAATATTTATATAGTACTACATTCGAAATATACCATATCGTAAAAATATACCAAATTGTCAACCTAGGCGACTAAGGTTTTTTTTTTCGACAGCATTTGTTATGTTTGTACGCAGATCAAGTTTGTTTCAAATTTTTGC
Source organism: Drosophila pallidifrons (assembly GCA_023558445.1). Classification (NCBI taxonomy): domain Eukaryota; kingdom Metazoa; phylum Arthropoda; class Insecta; order Diptera; family Drosophilidae; genus Drosophila; species Drosophila pallidifrons. Next base: position 22,813,466 of record CM042351.1, on the reverse strand, counting down.
CACGCCCACTTCCGCCCCTGCAAATCAAAAAAAAATAGAATAACAAGCGTAAATGCAAAGCTAGAGTTACGAATTTTGGTATATACAATAATAACTATAGTATTTATGATTTCTGAAAATTTGGTTGCGATCAGATAAAAATTGTCGAAGTTATTAAAGAAATACTTTTGTATTGGCAAAAACGCCTACTTACTAGGGGTCTTAGGTGCTTTGGCCGACAATCTGGTATATTGTGCCGTCTATGGTATATTTTGAGAGAATACCGCAAAATATATTTCTTTTATTCAAAATGGGTAGCGGGTATCTCACAGTCGAGTACACTCGACTGTAGCTTTCTTACTTGTTTAATAACATTTTTGGTGTTAAAACTATCAGATGCTTTCTTTTTATTAATAAGAACTTGGTTCTTATATCAAATGTTCTCGAAATCAAGATGTTCTTGACGGCTTTTTAAGGCCAAAATTCTTAGTACTAAGTCCAAAATGATTTTTGAACATTTTTTTTCATTAGCATATTATAAATTTTAGAATGATTGATTTAAAATTTTTCTTTCTTGATTTATTTTGATATTTTTCCTTTCTTAAAACAGGATTTTAATCTTGAATTTCAAGATGAAATTATATAATCTTGATTCAAGGTTGTTTTTGAGCACCTTTAATTTCTGAGCATTGGTTTAGGAACGAGACTTTTAAATGTTGTATTATATTATTTTTATAAACTATTTAGTTGAGTTTATTTTTTGCTAATGGGTTTAACCCTTTAGTGTTCTATAGCCCTGAATAAATGGTGTTTAGCATGTGGAATCGTATCGTATGTGATATTTTTGCGATGTGAATCAACGGCTGACAGACTGACTGGCAAGGTCCTCGGCTAACAAATTAGTTGCAGTTGGCTGGAGTGCGAGTAGATTATCAGTATTTTGGCCCGAAACACATCTCTCTCTCTCTCTTTCTCTCTGTCTCTCGCCTCTTCCTTTTCCTTACACCGTTAGTGAATAGCACAATTGCACAACTCTGTTGTGTTCTATACTTTTCTATTTTGTTGTGTTGTTTTTGTGTTCTATTCTGTACTGTTGTTGTTGTTGTTGTTGTTGTTGTGTAAAATACATTTGCCGGAACCCGTTACTCTCTCTCTCTCTCTCTCTCTTCCCATTTATTGGATTGCTGCCACACCTCTGTCTATGTGTGTGGAGCTGCAACCCAGCAAAGTATTTTTTGCTACCCACTTTTGCCACAGGGGACGAACGCAAAACTTAACAATTGCACTGCATTATCCATGGCACATACAGAGAGTACACAGACAATATATCTACTATATGTGTACTATATAGTATACGAGGAGGGGGGTGTCTCTATATACTAGAGGATGCCGACCGATATTTACCTGTCGACTCTTTGGCACACACTCGCCAATTGTCTGTGTACTTATTATGTAATACACATATCGCACACTCGTTGCACTCACATATCCTCAAGTTGAACTGCGTATACCCTGTACTTTTATTCAACTGATGCGTGGTATATACATTTTAACTCCTATTATGCTAAATATTGTGATTCTAATTAAGACATCATAAATTACATTATTTAGATGTATAAGTTCAGTATAAGTAAGTTAAGCAATGCTTGTGTAAGTCCTAAGCTTTTTTTTCGCTTTTTTTTTTGATACTTTTTTGATACTTTTTTTTGTTTGTTGTCCAATTTTGAAATTCAAGATCATAATCTTATTTAAAGAATGGATAAAATCTATAAATTGAACCAACAAGGAAAAGTCTTAAATCAAGATAAAAATTCAGATTGCTTAAAATAAAATACAAAATACAATTAATATACGAAACAAGAAAAAATAAAACATTTGAGTTTAAGATCTTTTCGATATTAAAATAAAATTTTGTAATCCTAAAACAATGATTGAAGAAGGAAATTTTGATTTCAAATATTTTTCAACCTAAATATGTATACGAGTATATCTGGTTTCAAGACGATATAGCCATGTTCGTCTGTCCGTCTGTCCGTCCGTCCGTATGAACACCTAGATCTCAGAGACTATAAGAGATATAATTTTAAACAGCACTTGTTATGTTTGCTTGCAAATTGATATATACAATAATAACTAAAGTTTTTAATTATTCCTGTTTTGGTTAAGTTATTAAAGAATGGAAAAAATGCATGCTTACTACGTGTCTTAGTAGCTTTGGCTGATAATCTGGTATATTTTGTAGTATCAAATACATCCTTTGGCATATGTGATTAGTATTTTTATGGTATATTTTAAAATGAACTAATATACTTTTATTCACAATACGTAATGAAAATGATTTACTTTTGCTATCTGAAAGAAATTGGAATATTGATGATCTTTTTTTTATACGCCTTTTGTACTGATTTGAGTGTAGTAAAACGTATTTAACTGACATGAATTACCACAACAAAATCGCAATTGTCAGTTGCAGTTGTGTTTGCCTAGAAAGCGTTGCGACGAGCTCCCATAAAATGCCAAACACGCTCATTAGTTTTTGTTATAAGTGTGTGTGTGTGTGTGTATGTGTATGTGTGTGTTTAGATTGGTTACTGTTTGGAGGCCTTGTTGGGAAACTACAAGAGAAAGAGACGAAAAGCAAAAAGCAGTGCTGAATTGCGTTGCTCTACAACTATAAAGCAGGCTGTAAACAAAAGCCAAATTGCATTTGGAACAAGATTATCCATGTCATAATGTCATATCTAGCTGCGGGCTGAAAGTGTGTGTGTGTGTAATTGCATTTGCAATTGTGTATGTGTGTGTGTGTGTATAACTGTCGCCAGCAACTGCATGTGAGGCAGACAAGATAGAAAGATACATTTGTATCTCTCTTTTTTTTCGGGCTTGCAATAAAGTAGCTAATGAAATGCAGAGTATGTATGGGTGTTTCAATGTGTGTGTATATATATATATGTATGTATGTGTGTCTCTGTGTATGTGTGTGTGTGTGCCACCATATGGTGTATGTAAGTTGCAAGTGTAAGGATAATATGTAAGCAGGAGCAGAAGGCAAAAGGGAGACATACATGTACCCTGTGGTGCACTCCACTACGGATATCAAGTTGTTGTTGTTGCTGCGTGTCCTGCAGGCTTAACGATAACATTGTGGCAATTTTATTTGCCCACACAATCTGTTGTTATATATGTTATGTGGCGGCGGAGACTTTTGCCAACCGGAAGGAAGAGAACGAATTTCAGCGGAAGGAAACACTAAAATGTTACTTTAAATAAATTGCACTACACAACACACACACACCTCTCTCTCTCTCCCTCTCACTCTCTCTCTCTTTCTCTGTGTATTATTTTCTCCTAAGGGAGGCCATTGCATTGGTAATGGCGTCGCTGTCTCGACCCAGGGGTGACATGGACAACCACAAAAGCTATCCAACAGCAAACAGCAAACAGCAACAGCAAAGGACGAGTACAGATAGCAACTATTCCTTACATTGTATTATGTATCTAGATACAACATTGCATTGCAACACCCTTTTTGTCTCACACACATGTGTAGAATGCATTTCATTTATTTGGAGTGGGAGAAAGAGAGAAAGAAAGGGAGACAGAGCGACTTACTAGTGTGGCGAAAAATTTACGAGCCCATTTTTAATCGATCTAAAATTAAAATCGCATGCCTAGCAACACCCCAAAAAAGAAAAGGAAAAAGGAAAAAGAGAGACACCCTTTTCCTCGCTATGTGTTTTTGCATTTTACCAATGGCATCCTAATAAGCATCTAGCCCATAGTTTTTTAACTACTATCCGACAATTTGCAATTATCTATGCAATTTTCCGAGCACAGGTTGTTTATTACCTGAAGCCTGAAGAGACATGAACGAGAAATTCTATTCTTTTTTTTTGGTTATTCAATTGATAATATGATAAAATAAAATGTGAAAAGCGGCTTATGCGATAAATTAATTTCTTATTAATAAGCATTGCTTGCTTCTAATATCAAGAATGACATTTTGAATCAAGATTAAATAATATAAAAATAAAACCATTCAAAATTGTTCAAAAAAATTTTTCTCTTTTCTTTATTTATAATCTGTCTGTTAGACAATTAGTATAAACTTACTGAGAACTTATATAAAAATACAAACTCTTATCTTTCAATCAAAATAGTTTTCTGATTTCCGTCTATCAATTGTACTTGTTTTAGAATGGAAAGTACGATACGGAGTATTTTAACTTGAAAATTCTCTAGTACTTCTTTTTTTACTTCAGCAAATTACTATAAAAAAGCATATTCATTAAACAGTAGAAATTATACACAACATGTATAATCGTGAAATTCAAGATTATAATATGTTTTTTTTTAGAAAAGCAAAATCTTAAACTAAACTAAAAATCTGTAATCAAGATCAAACGTTTTAAAACTTAGATTGATTGATTAAAATAAACTAAAAAAACGCAGATTGAAGTGTTATTCTATATGCCGAGCACACTCGACTTGTTTTTATATGTGTCTATTTCATAAATATTTTTGTACATATGTTGTCTAATTTTGTTTTTAGTATATATTAGTTACATTTATTACACTTAACTCTTCACATCTTCACATCACAATGAGCATTTCTATTTACTAAGCCAACAGCAACAACACCAAAATTTAAGTTCTAATGTTAAAGGAAGGGAATTCAAACATTTAAAGAAGCAAGAATAAAATTCTTGGTTTTGAAATCTTTGCGATTCTAAAAGAAGATTTTCTTAATCTAAAATCATAGTTCAAAAGAAGTTGAGGAACAAAACCATGTTTTAAGATTTTTTCAACCTAAAAATTTAGTTTGAAAATTTACAATATATTTTCCAATCTAAAATAAAATAATTCTTGAATAAAATGTTAATCTTATAATAAGATGTTTTTTAAACTTAAAATATTTCTTGAAAAAAATTTAATAAGATGTTCTTTAAACTTAAAATGATAATATAGCATTCTCATCTTGATTGAAGATTTTTGTCTCTGTAGTTTCTCTATTTGTAGAACAACTTTTGATTAGACATACAACTTGGGAATCGTGCTTAAAAATTGTTTTTCAATATTGAAAAGTTTACAATTCCGGTTTCGATATCAGTTGTTAGAACGAAGATTTTTATTCTTTGCAAATATTGTAGCGAAATTTGAATTAACACTTTGATGATATCCTTGTTTTGCATTGAGTTCGTCTTTTCACTTCAGAATCCAGAAAGTTCTTCATGAAGTGCTAAAAAAAAATTCCTTTGATGTAAAATAAAAACTCGATAGTTTAATGTTTTTCATGATATTTTTATTGCAAACATATATAGCTTAAATATGAGTTGAAGGTATTTGCCTGGTTACTGCTTCAGAACTATCCCACTATTATTATGATACTCTTAAATATTCTCTCTCTCTCTCTCTGTCGCTCTCTTGTAAATGAAAACACAACACATACTCACACAAAAAAAAAAAAAAAAAAAAAAAATACTACACACACTTTGTAAAATGTAAATAAAAATAATCAGATCATATCAATTGTTGAGTTGATGTTTTGTTTTGTGTTTTTGTGAAAGCATTTCGTTAGTTTATTTCGTTGACTCGTAAGTTTCTTTCTTTATTAAATATTTAAATATGTTTTTTTTTCTGTTTTTTTTTTTATATTATACAATATACTGTTTCGAAGGGGAGAGGAGGCGCGATAGCAGTACGATTTTTCACAAAAAAAAGTGCATACAACACCATTTTATTCGTTTTTGGGATTTGGAGAGCTTTTTTTTGGGTGATGTATGCGCTTAGAGGCTAATTGCTTACATAATCGAGTATCACTAACAATATATATCGTTATCGTTATCGTTATATTAATGCAGTTTATCAATCAGTTATTATATCAACTTTTTTTTTTTTTATTGCGCTTTTAGTATTCTTTTTATTCAATTCTCTACAAATTTTTTACGCTTGTACACAAAACAACAGTTTTTTATAAATATAAGATTAAAAAAAAAAAAAAAAAAATTATACATATATATATAGATTCGGGGAGGCGGGGTTAGGAGGGGTTTTCTTTTCCATCATCATCGCTATATCGATATCGATATCGTTATCGATAGCTATACGTATGTGTATATATATATATATATATATATAGAAAAAAATGCTAGTTGATCCATCTAATATTTGATATTAGCCTAGTAAAAGTATTATTATTATTATTATTATATGTTTGTAATTATTAATGTAGCTGAACTGTTGTTATCGATTTATCGATATATGTTTATGAGCAATGCTTGTGTAAGTCCTAAGTTTTTTTTTCGGTTTTTTTTATTCTTTTTTGATACTTTTTTTGTTGTTTGTAGCCTGCCTGAAGAATATTGCGTGAAGAGAATTCAATGATAAAATGCCAGCGCCTTGGCATAGTAAGAGGTACATGGTGGTCATGATATGCGATCCGGCGATTGCCGTTGATTCTGCCCTCCGCCGCTGCTGTTTCCCCCCTCCTCACCACCCGCTGCCACCGCCACAGCAGCTGCTGCAGCCGCCGCCGCTGCCGCCGCCGCAGCTGCGGCCTGCAAATGCAACTGATTGTAATCGGATGAAGTGTTATTATTATTATTGGTATTGCTATTGTTATTGTTGTTGCTGCTGGCCACTGGCGGTGTGATCGAGTGCTGGGAATTCGAATCGGATGAAGTGCGTCGACAGAAGGGCGCCAACATGTGCGGCGTCAAGTGGGGTGGGAAGCGAGGCAAACGTGGCAGGCCATGGAAGAGCAACGGATTGCCGCCGTGATGCGAATGCGGATGCGGATGTTGATTGAGCAACAGTCGAGGATCGCTGGCAGCGGCAGCAGCCATAAGTGGCTCCCCGAAGCCACCACCGAAGCGATGTTGCAACGCCTCAAAGCACAACGGCATGCTCAGGCCATGCGCATGGGCGCCAGCGCAAATTCTGGCCAAGATCTCGGCCTGAAGTGCCGAACCAGCAGCTGCAAATTGCTGTTGTTGCTGCTGCTGCTGTTGCTGTTGGTGTTTGCTGCTGTTGCTCCCGCTGTTGCTGCTGTTGTTGCTCCCGAGAGACATCAGTTCGAGCAGCGGCACATCGGGGGGCAAGAACACGGCAGACGATTGCTGCAGTTCATCGCTGCTGGTCGAGAGGAGTTTGCGATGCAGATTCTGATTCGAACTGTGGCGATCGCGGCTGCGTTTCGAGGGGAAGGCGGCGTTGCAGCCATCGATGTTGCACTTGTGATGCAGCTTCAGGTGCACGCTCTGATAGTGCGTCTTCAGGTGGAAGTGATTCTGAAAGATGTCGCCACAGGCGGTGCACTTCAGGGGATTCTCCTTATCGATGGGGACTTCGGGTTCCGGTTCGGGTTCAGGTTCAGGTTCGGGTTCCGGTTCGGGTTCGTGCTCCGCTTCGGGTGCCGGTTCGTGTTGCGGTTCGTGTTGCGGTTCGTGTTGCGGTTCAGCCGCTTGCTTGTCAGTCAGTATAATGTTGTTGTTGTTGTTGTTGTTGTTCAGGGGTCCCTCATCGTCCCCCAGGAGTTCCTGCTTGATGCGCATATAACGATTCTCAGCATCAACCTCGTCGAGGTCATCCAACGGTTCCTGTTTGATGTGCGACACGCTGCTGGCGGATAGATCCAAAGTACCTGAACCGGTTTGCGATGTTTCCCTTTCCCGAACCGGTTCCGAATCCCGTTCCCTTTCCGTTCCCATTTGCGGACGTTTCGCTGGCTCCTCGTCGTCGAGCTCCGTTTTAATCTGCGGCTTGGCATCGCTGGTGGTGTAGGGCGTCAGCGGTGGCGATGGTATCGCCTTGGTGGACTCGCTGCTGGCGCTGTTGCTGCTGCTCATCAGCACCTCAGCTTCTTTGGCTACATTCAGCTCACGCTCCGGTCCCCGTTCCGGTATGCGTTCCGGTACTCTTTCCTCTTCTCCACGTTCCGCTTCGTTGTTGAGTTTCAGTTTCTTGATCGACAAATCGGCGGCCACATCGTAATTGTCCAGCGATGAATTGTCACAGGAATTCTCATCGGATTGCACTGCGGTGCAACGCACTGGATTTTGACTTTTGCGCTTCCGCTTGCCCATCATCAGCAGCAAGGCGGCCGATTGACTCTCCGATGTCGTCGTCGATTGCTGCTGCTGCTGTTGCTGATGTTGCTCTTTGGTTTGACTCTGACTCTGACTCAGACTGAGGCTCAGACTGTGAGCGTGACTTAAACTGTGACTGTGACTCGAGATGGCCGAGGTGGAACGCTCATCGCTCTCATTATCGTGATCCTTGTCGGGCAAACTATCGTCGAGTTCATCGCCGACGACAACAATGCCACCATCCTCCCCATCGGGATCATCGTCCTCATCATCATCCACATCGTCCTCATCGTCGTCATCATCATCGGTGGGCATATGTATGCCCACCTCAAGTATCTCATCATCATCATCGTCCACATCGTCGACATCATCGTGATCGTGATGTCGCATCGCAGCCGCTGCAGCAGCAGCAGCCGCAGCCGCTCCCCCAGCGCCAGCTGCGCCTTCGTAACGTCCCAACATGCCATTGCTATCGAGATAGCTACGCTGCAAATGATATTCCTGACCATGTTTGAGGTCCATTCCCCCACCGCCGCCACCAAGAGCAGCATGATGCCTTAAGTCCGGCGGTGGCGTTAAAAGCGGAAAACTTCCGAAAGGTCCGAGACCAGCCATGATGCCATTCGGTGCCTGCAAGAGCAACGGATGCGGTTGAGCGCTGCGTCCGTCGTGGGGTGAAATTTTGCGACGCAAATGCGGTGAATGGAGCTTGGGATTCGGATTGGCGCTGTGACGATTTCGCGATCTCCTCGAACTAAACATCATGCTGCAACCGTCCACAGTGCATTTGTGCATCTCCCGCAAATGCACCGCCGAAAAGTGAATCTTCAGTGCTCCCTTGTCGCAAAAGGTCTTCAGACACACGTTGCATTGGACGCGTTTCTTCCCGGTAACCGGATTGATGAACTGTGTGCCCAAATTCGCTGGCATTGAGCCCCACTGACGCTTGCTGCCGCTGTGGCTGCTGCTGCTGTTCCCCGGCGAATGTCCCGACTTGCGACTCGCTCGCAATCCCGAGCTGGCAGCCAAAGCGAGTCGTGTCATTCGTTGCGATGAAACGGAATTGCTGCTGCTACTTGAACTGTTGTTGTTCGGCGTACTTTGTGCTGTTGTTGTCGTTGAGGAACTGCTCGATTTGGATTTGTTGTCGTCGTGCGGTGATGTTGCTGCCGCACGTTGTTGCTGATGGGGATGTTGTTGTGGTTGCTGCTGCTGCTGCTGGTGATGCTGAAGCTGATGCTGATGATGATAGTGATGACTGTGACTGTGACTGTTCACGGGCGAGTGACGATTGTGTTCGCTATTCGATTGCTGATGTTGCTGTTGTTGTGACTGTTGCTGTGGCTGCTGCTGGGCGTTTGCTTGCTGTGGCGATTGCTGGCAATCCGATTGCTGTTGCGTCGCTGTCGCTGGCGGTGGTGGCGGCGGCGGTGGCGGTGGCAAATGATAGGGCAACGGATGTCCGGCCATTGCCATTGCGCTAAAGAATTGATTACTTTGCGCCGCTGCCGCCGCCGCAGCGGCTGCTGCTGCCGCTGCTGCTGCTGCTGCGGCAACAGCAGCACTCTTTTCACTCGGTGTTGTCGCTTCGCTGATGCGTCGTCGTGCCTGCGCCAACACCGCAGCCTGTTGCAACTGATGATGGTGCGTGTGATGCGAATGGGGATGCGGATGGGCATGAGGATGCGTATGGGGGGGAAGCGAATGTGGGTGTGGATGTGGATGTTGTTGGGCATAGTCGCTGGCCGTTGATGGCGGTGGCGCGTTGGCGAATGCATTGATTTTGCGAAAATCAAATGGTTGCATATTCTGCAGATCGCTCAGCGGATTCAATTGGGCTGTGCTCATGCTCGTCCGCTCCAGCGATGTTGGCGATGTTGTTGTCGCACGCTCTCCAGTTGCTGCTGTTGTCGTTGCTGTTGTCGCTACTGCTGTGGGCGGTGGCGGTGGTGAGACGGAGTTGGGCGGCGGGTGGCGAAAATAGGTGGCGGAGAGCTTTTGATGCAGCTGCGACTGCAGGTGCAAAAAGTGTGCGCTCATGCACTGCGATTGTGTGGGCGACAGTAACTGTGACTGCGACTGCGACAGTAACTGTGACTGTGACAGTAACTGTGACTGCGAGTGCAAGTGCAACTGCGTTTGTAACTGTGACTGCAGCTGTAACTGTGACTGTAACTGTGACTCCGTTTGCAGCTGTAACTGTGACGCATGACGCGTCGTTCCCGTTGCTGTTGTTGCTGTCGTTGTTGTTGTTGGCGGCGAGCTGCGTCGACTTGGTGTCATAACCATGGGACTGCTGCCGCTCAAACGCTGCTCAACTGCTTCACTCGTCTGTTGCTGGTGCTGCTGCTGTTGCTGCTCCCTGAAATGCTGCTCCAGCTGCTGTTGTTGTTGTTGCTGTTGTTGCTGTTGTTGTTGCTCATGTCCCACAAGCGGCGGCGGCGGCAGCAACGAGTATCGATAACTGCCCAGCAGCAATGCCGTGTAATCCGTGTCGCAGCTTTTGCTTTGCAGCTGTTGATGTTGATGTTGATGCGAATGTTGATGCTGATGTTGATGTTGATGTTGATGCTGATGTTTCTCTTGGCCAATATTCATCAAGGCTTCGACTCGCGTTTTGTTTGCAATTTAATTGTGATATAGACTAGATGATCAAATATATATATAGAATAATGGTGTATATATACAGATATAGAGCTAAGGTGTATATATCTTCTATAAGTTCCGTTGTTGTGCTAATTGCTAATTGATTCGTTGTCCGTTGGATTCCAATTGAACTGGTTGCTGAAATGATGAGAAACGAAGATCGATTAAAGTTATTACACATTTGCATTTGTCAGGGAAATCGATTCAAACGTTAGTATATTTCTATGTTAGTATATTTCTATATACAAAATATATACTATATATGTTTTACAGCAATTAATGATGATTGATAAAAGCTGCATTTCCAGGGTTTAAATAAAGTAAGTCATTATAAAGGATTGGAAAAGTGAAATTTGAAGTTAGAAAAGATTTTTGGTAATAATAAACAATAATAACTATAGTCTTTATGATTGCATTTAGACAAAAGTGTGGAAGTTATTTAAGATATTGATTTATATGGGGAAACCTCCTACTTATGTACTATTGGGTGATAATCTGGTATATTTTTTACTGTATGGTATATTTTGAGTGTACTAGTGTATCAATATACCAAATACAACCTGTGGTGTATTTTGAATGTTTTACTGTATAAATTTTAGACTTTGGTATATTTTTAGCATTTTTGTGGTATATAGACTGAGCTACTGCAATAGGGTCATAGTTGCTTTGGCTGATAATCTAGTATTTTTTACATTTATATTTTTGCACACCCGACTGTAGCTTTCCTACACGTTTAAGAAATAGTTTTGTATGACAACGCCTACTGCAATTTGATTTTAGCTGCTTTGGTTGACAGTGTGGAAGGTTTAATACTTCATGGTATATTTTAAATGCAGAACTAAGTCAATATACCAAAATTAGCATTTGGTATATTTTTAGTATTTATTTGGTATATTTTCAGTATATTAGCGGAAATATATTTTATAAGATATGGGTAGTAGGTACTTTCTTACTTTTGTTACTCATGAAAGTAAATCGCTTTTTTTTTGTTTTGTTCCAAGATGCTTGCCACATTTACTAGGTATAAATTTAATTTGCATGCTTAAAGTTGTTATTTGAATACTCATATTTTATTACAAATTAAGCAGCAAACCTATGAATTGGCATTACTCAAAATGGGTTTCAATGTCCACGATATTCCTGTTAGTCGGTCATACCCACAAATGTGAGAGTATGCAACAAAATAATGCTAATAACCGACTTGTTGTGAACTAAACTGTTAACCCCATTATTTATGCCATTAGTAACCAAAATAAATGAATGTTGATCATGGTCAATGCTGTAGGTAGACGATAGCTCAGCTCTTCCCTCTCTCTCTCTCTCTTGCTATCTCTCTCGCACAGTGATGAGCAGGTTCTTCGCCTGCTGCTGCTGCTGCTGTCACTGTTGCTGTTGTCGTTCACGACACGATGAAACATTTGTCCACAACTCTGAGGCGCGATGATGCTCAAGGAGTTCCACCGAAAACGCCTAACGAAGTGGCCCCGAAAGAGACCTCCCAAGTGTGTGTGTCGGACTGTGTGTGTGTGTGTGTGTGTAAATATGATTATTTAAAAGAAAAATAAGAATAATGATGTGACAAATTCTGAGTGGACACTTGAACAATTTCGAGAGCGAAACGGCGCGTCGCATCGTCGCAACAGACCGAGAGTGGACAACAACCGGGCGGCGTGACAAGACAATGTACTCATATTCATACTCGTATTCATACTCATATTCATACTCATACTATACACACTCGTCGCAAACAACACTCACACACTCGTGCAGTGAGTGAGTGGCCAGTGCCAATACAACAACAACACGATGATCTTCGTGCTCGTCGTCGACGTTGTCGTTGTTGTTGGCCATGGCCACTTCCACTTCAAATTCCCATGTCACATTCTTGTGCGCCGCACAAGAGCCGATCTCCATGTCTCGATGTCTAGCCGAAAGACCGCCATGGCACCGAAGAGAGACCCCCTACCAATCATCTCTTCAACCCTCCCCCTTCTTGACTCTCTTCTACCTCCTCCTCCTGTTGCTGTTGCTGTGTTGCGTTGATCGTGATCGAGATCGCGATCGCGATCGCGTTTGCCTTTGCGCGTTCGCCCCTGACGCGATCGCATCGTTCGGATACGCAAATTATGATTGGGATCGGCAGCGTCATCGTCATCGACAAAGACAACGGACAACGGACAACAGACGACGGACGATGGACAACGACAACGACAGCGCGACATATCGACATATCGACATCGCCAACACTACCATTAAATGCTAAGCCGTATTAGCCGATCGTTAAGTAATGATGCGTGCGCAAATTGTGACTAATATTACTTAAATAGATATGTGAATGTTGTTCATCATACATAAAGTCTCTGATGTCTGTTTCTTTTCTTCTCCTTTTTTTTTTATTGCGCTGGCAGAAGGTAATGAAATTGTATAATTTTAATGCTGTTTAAATTGATTAAGAAGTTGAAGTTGAGTTAGCTTCGAGATTGGATTTAAAATGATTTCGAATTGCAATTCAATTTCTGTAAATGCACTTAAAATAAATGGAATTCAAATAAAATTTTACAGGTTTACTTGAACGTTGAAATTGCAGTGCGTTTAAAATTGAATATTACTTTTACCAACGCAACTTGGAGACAAATTTGAAATATAACTGTATTGATTTTTTAATAATTCAACATTTTTTTCATTTTGGGTAACTTAATATTTTAACAAATATAGAAAATAAGTAAAGAATACATTATGATTTTCATTGAAATAGCAGTATTAAGAGAAAAATAGAATAAAATTCAAAATAGCCAAAATGCAACATAAGTTATGTTAAAATAATTTTATTCGCATAAATGGAAAGAAATAGGAGTTGCATAAATTGAAAGCAGTTAAATATTATGAATAATTGTTCATATTATTATTCAACTTTGATTGAAATTGTATAAAGTGGAATGCAGTTACAAACAGATTGATATAAATTCTTTTCTAATACCAAACTTTGAAATGATTTGGAATTTCTTGAACTTAATTCAGCATTGAATTGGCATAAATTGAATCTCATTAATAATTATTACCATAAAAATAAAATTGCAATAAAATCAATTGAAAACAGTATCAAATACTTAAGCTAAGTTTACATTATTTAACTTTCTCTTCAAAGTGATAAATTTTTAACGATTTTAATTGCAGTTGGCAAAACTGTGCAAATTAATGTCACAGCACATCAATCATCCAACCTTCTCAAGACGTTCATCAAAGGCCGAGTGTCTGTAAAAATTAGAGGCTCTAAAAAGCATTTACTGTTTAATTGAGTTTATGTTTTTGCTACGCTGCATTTTTTCAGTTGAATTGCAATAAAAATGGTCAAAGTTATAGAGAATAGCAAATCGTAATAGTATTCTGATCATTTCCATTTAAATAACAGTTGATTGATTTGTCCCAAATTACAGGGTATGTTGGCAGTTGCATATAAACGACGCTGCAAAGTGAGAAAGAGCGATGTGAAGTGCTCACGAATGTCACATTGAGTAAATGACTTTGTTATTGACAAAACTTGGCGTCAAGAGACATGAACATGAACACGTTATATGGTTATAGACATTCGATGTCGATGTCGATGTCGATGTCATGCACATACATATATACATATGTAGTATATACAAACTTGTATTGTTTTCGATAACATACAATTTGCCAGTTGTTCGTTCTTTCGTTTTTTTATATCCGCTATCCAAATGGTGGAAGGGTATTATAATGTTGTGCCAAAGAAGTCATCTCAAGCACTATAAAGTATCTATATATATAGACGATTGTCGTGTCCTTCTGCCTGTCTGTATGAACGCTCAAATCTCAGCGACTATAAGGGATAAAGCTATATATATTTTATTTGCTTTAGTCAAAAATCTGGAATATTTTATTCAATATGGTATATTATATTCAGTATATTTTTAGAATAATTCTGCACTGTTTTTCTGTTATTGAAAATTGATAAAGGTTACATATATTCTTCTATTTGGTATATTTTGAACGTAATAGTTAGTATATTGATATACCAAATAAGCTTTAGTTGACAGCCATGGAATATTTTCTTCATATATATTCTGAACGTAAGAGTTTATTGATATACCAAATACAGTATATTTTAGTATTTTGTTTGGTATATTTTTATATAATTGGTATGCATTGTACTCTCTTTAGTATATTCTAAACGAATTAGTATATCGATATACCAAATATATTTTTTGTATATTTTAGTATTTTTAGTATGTTCATTTGGTATATTTTTACATAACGGGTAAGTATTTTCTTCACTTTGATATATTTTAAACGTAATAGTATATCAATATACCAAACATAGATTTCAGTATATTTTAGTATTTTTACTATATTCATTTGGTATATTTTAAAAATAGTACCGCAACACCGTTTTGCTTTTATTAACGCGAATCTCAAAGTCGAGCACACTCGCTTCGTCTACAGCTTCTTACTTGGTTTTGTTGTTGTTGTTGTGGGCAGTTTGCATGACATATGTCATCTCGGCAAAGTAATTTAAATACTGCACAAATTGTATTTTAATTGCCACCTGTTATTATTGCTCCCATTGTTGTTGTTACTGCTGCTGCTGTTGTAATGACATTTATTTCGATTACTACGCCAAGCTCTCAGAGCAGAGCCAAGTCCACAGAGCCCAAGCCAGCAATCTCCATACACACACACACACACACAAGCAAATCAGAGATGAATGCTGACCAAGTTTTAATTGCTTTTGGTTAATACTTTTCTGCCTCCCATATCTTTGTGCTTTGCTTTTTATTTTTCCATCTCGCTCCCGCGCTGTCGATTTGTATTTCTGTGTTTAAGCTCTTGCCAAACGAGTTCTCTCAGCAATATGTTTATGTAATTATTTCTGTCATTGTCAATACTCGAAGCTAAGGTGACATTTTAGTGCCGCGTTCATTGAGCTCTAGTATCTGGCTTTAATCCCAAGTGGGCAGCATGCAAATGAATAAATCAATTACATTTCAAATTCGCACAATTCGTTAAGGATTTGAGGTGACACTTAAAAAACAAAAATGAAAAAATCACTGAAAAGTACGAAATGAATGTGAGTTCAATTTACGTTTAAAATTCAATTTTAGTCAAACTTTTTATTTAAACTTGTATTGGCTTAAAATTCCCTTTGAAATTAAGATTGCATTCCAGTTGCATAATATTTGGTCATCTTTTCTTTATTTATTAAGAGCAAATTTATGAAATTTTTAATTTGCAAAATTCTTGAAGACTTTTTTATATAAAAATTCTTAAAAATGAAATGCATCTTTGGTCATAGTTTTGACAATGAAATTTGCAGTTACATTTTTCATTGTCATTTTATTTGTAAATATATTGGCGAGAAAATCTGGTATATTTGTCATCCTATGGTATATTTTGTATGTAGTATTATATCAATATACCAAACATAGCCTTTGGTATATTTTAGATTTCTTTGCGGTATATCAATGTGGTATATTTGCTTTTATATCCGAAAAAAAAAAATCTGGTAGATTTGACATTCTGGTATATTTTGAATGTATTATTTTTGGTACTTTATGGTATATTTTGAATCTAGCTTATAATAATATATAATTTCTATTTTATTTAATATTTTTGTGGTATATAAATTTGGTATGTTTTATGTTTTAGTATATTTTTAGTATTTTGGTGGTATATTTATCATTTGGTATATTTTAAATGTAATACCACACTGTTTGGCTTTTATTCAAAATTGATAATGGATATCTCACAGTCGAGACGCTCGACTGCAGCTTTCTTACTTTATTTAAAGGAACTACAAAACTTTAAATTGATTTTTCAGTTGAAATATAATATATGTATATATGATCTAATTTACTTTTAATAGATGCTTGAGTTTTGCAAAAACATTTGTTAACTTTGAAAATTCACTTTATCAATCATATCTGTATTGACTTATATGTAGAATCCATTAAGTAAGAAACCGAACGCTTTGTGATTTTGTGTTTTTTTGGGTTAATAAGCAATTTCCTTGTCATTTTTGGTTCGGACTTCCTACCGACATGTCAAAGCGAATCTATTATTTTGTTTCCCATGCTAAATCGGTTGATAGCCTAATTCCGCAATTAATTATTAATTTGATTTCGACAAGCTTTTGTTTTTTTTTTTTTTTTTTTTTTTGGTGTTTTATTGGAATTCGAAATGAGAAGATGACATATGTTAATGAATTTGGTTCATTCTAATGAAAGTGGTCTCTGTTCGTTCTACCTTCTCACTTTCCATGGAAATTCATTAAAATTTCATAATTTTGTGTGTGACCACAAAAACGCAAAGAAAGACGGAAAGAACGACGAAACGAAATGAAACGAAAACCCCCCGGCGAAAAGGCAAAATAATCGTGAGAGGATGAACCAAGATGAAGCTGAAGCTGAAGAAGCGGCGTTACCATGGCCCAGACACCAATCATCTTTATTGGGCTTTGGAACATATATTTTGTTTTTGTTTTTAACGCATTCCGAAAGCCATAAAGCAGCAGAAGCCATAAATGCGTGTTAAAGTCGGCCAACAAACAACAGAGATGAACAACAAAAAAAAATAATAATAATATAATTTCGTTGTCGTCTCGCTGGACCGAAATGTCAACCATTAAACGAACCGAAATGTGCCAAAGATCCCACAAAAAAAAAAAAAGAAGAACAGAAAATATATAACCGATCTCAGAAGCGACAGCGTGTCCAATTCTTGAGCTCTCCAGCTCTTTTTTTTTGTTGGTCTCTTCTTCTGCTCGTCTGTCTATTTTGTAAAACTTAATTTATTAAACACATAAAAAGTGTCAACACGGTTTGCTGCATATAAAATATGTTGGTCAACGTTTAAGCCAAGAGCCAAGTTGCAAAGGGATCGCATCGGATCGCATCACTTCAGTTTTGATTATGAACGCCTCCGATTGCCGCCGAACACAAAGCTTAACAAAGTGATTTCAACAACAGCAACAACAACAACATTTTATTTTTGTCGATTTCGTTTTTTTTTTATTTTTTTATTTTAAATATGCAAATCGCTTTAGGATCGTTGCGAGTGAATGTGAATGCTCAATGGCAAAGGACACGAACATTGGGAAGACGAAGACTTTGGACATGGAATTATTGCCACGGCGACAAAATACAGATTCATATTTATTCTGCCTTGTTGTTGTTGTTTTTGTGGCGCTACTCTCAAGACCCAATGTCTGGCCGCATCAGTTGTGATCTTCATGAACACCAACAACAACTCAACAACAACAACAACAACGATCTCAACCTTAATCGTATGAAGAAGAGGAAGAAGAACACAGCAGCAACAGCAGCGATCACAGCAGGAGTTGAAACATTCTACGCATTGTTCACAGCTTTGTCCAAGCGAAAGAGAGAGAGTCAACTAACTCCTTGGATCACTGATCGCAATTTGGACCTAAAGCTTGTGTAATTGAATCAACTCAAGGCTCAACAGATCGTCGAGTCGAGTGTTGAAATCAAAAAAGCGGAAGAAGGCACGAGACAACCGACAAACCAAAAAAAAAAAAACGCAAGAGAAATCTGTTTTGGGTGAGAAAAGGAGATGGATCAAAGAGGAAGAGAATGTGAGAGAGTGTGACTTTGGCACAATGCTGATTGAGTGCACCACATTTGACAGCAGAGCAGCTCAGTTAGTGAAAAGATATCATCATAAACTGCACTTCAAAACCATTTGGCTAAATGCTTTTTTTCTATCATCATAAACTGTACTTCAAAATCATTTAATACACAAAATCATTTGCTACATACAATCAATACCTATAGTATTTTATTTATTCCTGGAAACTTGGTTGCAATTGGATATAAATTGTAGAAGTTAACACACAATTTATGAGATACTTTTTTATGGCAAATAACGTTTAATGAAATCGGGTTTTAGCTGCTTTGACTGAACTATTTTGAATGTAGTAATCATCGACATACCAAATATGGCTTTTGGCATTTTTTTAGTATTTTTATGGTATATTATTCGGTATATTTTAAAAATAATATGTCGAATACCGCCTACTGCAATCGGATCTTAGCTGTTTTAACAGACAATCTGGTATATTTTTATCTCTATACACCAAATATTCAGTATTTTAGTATACTTTTGGTATTTGGTATATTTTTAGAACAATATGGGAAATAACACCTACTGTAATCTAGTATATTTTGACCTCTATGGTATATTTCGAATGTACTACTTAATCGACATACCAAATATGGCTTGCGGTATTTTTGGGTATATTATATGGTATATTTTTAGAATAATATGGGAAATAACGCTTACAGCAATCAGATCTTAGCTGCTTTGGCTGGCAATCAATATTTTGACCTCTATGGTATGCATCGATGTACCAAATGTATTTTTGTATTTTTAGTATATTAATTAAGTATATTTTTAAATGTTTGTTTTGATTCCATTCAAACTGTGTAGCAGGTATCTTTGCAAGTTCCTTTATAAATTCAGAATATTTTGGGCTAAATTTGAATGTTGCTTAAGAAATGTTTTCAGAACTATTTTGTGTAACAACTAAAGTTTCGCATTAAATTGCTGCCAGCTAAACAAAAATGTAAGTGTGCCCATATTATATTTATATATCATAATTAGCATAACAAACGTGAACGTATTAGGTTTTAAATATCCTTCACTTTATTGTATGGTCACACTTGATCTTAACTAACTTTATGTCTGTACATTCGGTGTGTTTAGAAAATATAGAAGTTTTTTTATGTGCTTAAAACGAAATTGAAGTTGTATATTTTATTTGGAAATGGATATTGACAATCGAATACAAAAAATGTATAAAATATAAAGACAACTTTCGAGTGAATATTCGTACTCATTGAATATTTTTTTGTAGCTCGCTTTGCAATTAACTTTTCCATCGCGAAATGTGTCTCAGACAGAGAAAGAGAGAGAGAGAGGGAGAGAGAGAGGGAGCGAGAGAGAGAGAGGAGTCGGAGTAAGAAGGGAAGAGTAAGATTAAGTTAAAGCCGCAAGCTAAACCTGCTACACATTGTTCACGCCCCTTTTTGTGCTTGTGGCATCAACAAGTTGACGACAAATTTATGAGTTATGATACGTTCACTCGCTGTTGTCCAGCGACTGAGAGACTGAGAGACGAACAACTCGTAAATACTTACGAAGAGCTATACTATAAAAAACTAAAAAAATCATTTGTGTTGAAGGAAGAGTTCAGCAAAGCGAATGAAACAACAAAAAATAAACGAAAGACGTCGCAACGTCTCAAAACGAAACGAAACTTAACCTAACTGAACTAAAACCGAACCGAACTGAACTGAACTGAACTGAACAGAAGAGCCATTCTTATTTCATATTTTCGTTTTTTTCTTATATCTTGAATCTTGAATCTTATGTCTTATATCTTATATTGTAGCCGGGAGCGAAACAAACGATTGATTGAAGGCAAAAAAGGCGGCGGCGGCTTTGTTCATGTGCTACAACCATCGCATTTAATGAGATTTATATCAGTTTTTAATAGCTTTGTGACTCTATTGTGTTTGCATTCCCCCATCCTTCCATCTCCCCTTCCCCTTCGCCTTCTGTTCAAGCTGAAGCGAATCTCTCTCTCTTGACTTGTAATAAAAAATCATAAAAATTAGTCTGTAACATTGTCAGAAAAACCGAAATAAAACTTGTGACTGGCCATTGCCATAAAATGTTGATCTTTAAATGATAAGCAAAACAATCGATATAATACTTACATATAGAGTAAACTGCATTCAAAACATCTGCAAAAGAAAAAGACAATAGAAATTTTTGCGATTAGTTACAATGTCGTAATAATTTTTAAGCACTCTGAGGTACTTGGTTCACTTATACAACTATCAAAGTTGATGACGATGACGATGATGATGACAATGATAATGATGATCTATTGTTAGCCACTCAATGACAATCGAATGCCTCGAGAGTTGGTGTTAATTTAAATCAAATGACAAAATATAATAAACGACCATAAAATTTAATCCGAGTGTTCTCTAAAACGATACGCAAAATGTGCTAAATGCCATGACAAACAGCCACAATACGACACGACAACGAATTTTTTGAGAGGGGGGGGGAGGGAGGTGACGGTGATGTGTGCACAGAGAATACCCTTTAACTAATCGGAAAATATTTACTATACTAAACAAATAGTTCTAACAGAACAACATTTCATTGAATTCAAAAAAATGAATAAATAACTCAAAATTTGTAAAAATTAAAAGAATTTAACTAAAGTCATATTATTAGTTCATTCCGTATATAAAGAATAATTTTTAGAAATTAAAGAATTACTTTCAAAATCATTTTCAAATGTAATTTATCAAATTTACAAGAATTTGATAAGTCTTTAACATTTTTAGTTCATTCAGAATCTGAAGAATATTTGAAAGAAATAAAAAATGTACTTTCAAAATCATTTCCAAATGTAAAATAAAATAAAATTATTGCAATTGATTGAACTGAAAAAAATGTAACAAATGGAGTTTGTAAAAATTAATTTCTTTTCGATTTATGATTTAATATATATTCTGATCGATTTCTTTTAAATAATTCATATATTTAGTTCATTCCGAATTCGAAGAATATTTTGTTGTTTATACTTCGTTTTTTGTTAAATAATATTTCATAAAAGTTACAATTTAATTTAATTTTAATAAATTCTAACATTTACCATTTCATTTTTGATGTAAAAATTTACATTTAAACCATTTCAAAAAATATAATTTCTACTTTGATTTTGGTTTGATAAACTTGGAAAAAAAATTATAAAGTTTCGTGTAATTTCTAATATTAAAATAGTTTTATTTCGTTTTAATACAATTTTTTCAAATAATATTTTTTAATCAAATGTTCTTTTTGTACCTTTCGTTGACGTAAATTTGAAAATAAAAGATCGATCGATAAATGATTACTTCACATGTGCATATACCCGTTAAACGAATTTACAAAAGACGCTGCCAAGTTGACAGCGTTTGACACAAAGTAGAAAATGAAAACCAATTAAACTAGCTAATCAAATATTATTGTCATTAGCACCAACAAAAAAAAAAAAAAGATTTAAACGGCTTATTAGCAGTACCATTTAGGTGTTTTTCTCAGTTGATTTATATTTTTTTTTGTTGTGTGAACGCACTTGAACGTGCTTTGGATCGACTCTCTAAATACCCAGCAAAAAAGAAAGTCTACACGAATCACGAAAATACAAATTTTTCATTATTTTTATAGTATAATAGTTTTATGAAGTGTCTGTATATAAATTATACTTCACTATTTAAAATAAACTTCGTGTTCTTTACTTTTGCAGTGATCGATCTTTTGACAAAGTTATTCATAATTTAAGTTAACATAAAATGGAAAATACTTCTATTACATTACAGACACTAACAATATTATTCTATACTTTACATTTTAAACTTAGAGATAGTATTTTTGAAATTATGAAATAAGTTTGGAGTTAACAAAGAGCATTGCATTAAACGACCCTTTTTAAAAGCTTTGGAGTATGTAGAGTATTTTGTAGTCGTGCGTATCGCATTTGATTTTCGTTGTGTTGAGCTTCGACAACAGCAACAACAACAATGAAAATAAAGCTTGGACAGTTAGCAGCTTAAATTCGTTTTTAACTATGCAAATGTTGTGTCAATCAATTAGCAATATTATCAGATGTGTATTATATTTTGTCTAAAAAGGCACATGTCAACTCAAACATGCATATAGCGTCTGCTCCTCTCCTAACGGATTCCACACTCAAACCTCAGTCTCTCTCTCTCTCTCTCTCTCTCTCTCTCTCTTACACACACAGATGCTGCCAATTGCTGCCCACGACTTTTCGCTTCGACGAGGTGTGCTCAAAGAGTTGATAACGATTGTTTTTGTTATTTTTTAAAAGATTGTTATTGATGAGCAACAAAGCATCATATATGAATAAATATAGAAATTAGTCTGTCGAATAAATACTAGTATAAAATTTATCAGTTATTTCAATTGAAATATTCAACATATTTAAATTATTTGATTTTGAAATATATATGATTTTACGGCAACTAAGCATCAATAGAAAATTACTGCAAAAGTTATTCTGGTTCAAATAAACATTAGTATATCTACTAATGTTTATTGATGAATTATTTCAATTTAATTCATCATTTAGGCAAGCTCTTAATTATAAATATTTAAATATTTTTTTAATATCCAAAATGTGCAATATTTATGATTCGTATGAAATAATGGATATCAGAGACTATTAGAGAAAGAGAGGAAGTATCATATCTCTATACTTCCTACCCCGAAAATCGACAAATATAAAAAAAAGCATAGCTTTGTTGCTAAAGCGTATAACTAATCATAATAACATACTTCCTAAAAATTTGGTTACGATCATATGAAAAATGTAGAAGGTATTTAAACATACTTTTGTATGGAAAAAAACTATTATATATGCTATATATTTGAATATAGTTCTATATCAATATACCAAATACAGAATTTGGTATGTTTTCAGTATTTTTAGGTATGTTAATTAGGTATACTTTTAATTTATTATCACACTATTTTGCTTTTATTCAAAATTCACATTCGAGCATACTCGAAAAAAACAAGCCAAAAAGCTGCACGTTTTAATAACAGCAAATTAGTGCAGTAATATTCAAAAAAAAAAAAACCAAATACCACAATAAATACCAAATACTAAAATATACCGTAGGTCATATTTGGTATATCTATGTTTATGCAGTGCAACTTAATTAAAAATATATTACAAGTTTTATACAATATTGTCTGTAGCTCTCCAAAGAAATCACCTATTAAAGTCAATATTTGAAATTTTAATTAAATTATAGATTTTTCAACAATTGCTTAAAGATTGTATTACTTAAATAAAATATATTTGCTTAAAATCCAAAGGCTTTTGCAGAAATACAAATTTAATTTTTTTAATTTTAATTAAATATAACCTCTTAAATATTTGTTTAATTATTGAATTCTTCACTGTATTATGCTAATTGAAATTCTTCGTAATTGGTTAATTTGATTGTTTTCGCTTTTGAAACCCGCTCGAACTTCAGCAATACATAAAATAAATGTTGCATTGGCAAAGAGCAGCGAACTTGTCAGTGACTGATAAGTTAATGGCAAAAACCAAAAAAAAATGAAATAAAAAAAAGGAATGTCCTAGCGACTGCGAGTCTCGAGTGCTTTGCCATTGACGTTGTAATTGAATCAATAATAAAATCAAAAGGTGCCATGCAACCCTCTCTATCTCTGTCTCTCTCTCTCTCTCTCGCTGTCTTTCTTTCACATTCTCTGTTGCCAACCGTGACGATGGTGTCGGAGTCGATGTCCGTGTCCGTGTCCGTGTCCGTTGTCATCGTTCACCCTTCGGAATTGGGGAGGTGGCAAAGGTAACGTTTTTTTATTTGTCCTGTTGTGTGTTGGGGGGCTCTTTGAATTGCTCCAACAATGACTTCGATGCTTGACTGACTGACTGACTGACTGAGTGAATGAGTGAGTGAGTGACTGAGTGAAGGACAGGATGGATTGAGTGTGTCTCTTTTGCGTTTTAGAATCCATGTCTCGGCCTGTGTGTGTGAGTGTGAGTGTGTGTATATATTTCATTTTTGAACTGTCTCCCTGACAGCCTACGAACATTTTGAGTGACGTACAAAATGATGTCGTGTTGTCGTTGTCGTTGCTGTGTCGTGCCACGGCAACAGCAACAGCAACAACAACAGCAACAACTGCGACAGCGACAGCAACGTCCACATCCACCAAAGTCAGCAACCAACCAGGTTGACTTTTTACAGTCGTACCGCCGGCATTCGTGAACGTCGTCGTCGTCGTCGTCGCATGAGACGACGAGGGCCCCGTCAGTTTTGGGTCCGACATGGCAGTAGTGACTTTCGACTTGAATGTGCGCGATTTTTCGAGTGCGCCACGTCAAATCAACTAAACTTCTTTCGCCTCCCCTTCCCCCTTTCCACTCTTCCCTCTCTCTCTCTCTCTCTCTCTGATGATATTATGGAAAAAGAAACGTATAAGTCGCTGCTTTTTTCATTGCTGTGACGAGCTTAACCCTTGTGTGTCGCTGCTGCGACAATTTCATGGCAATCATACGCACTGTGGGACAAAGGCAGCATTTTGTGGGAAAGAATTTGCAAAATGAATAAATCTTGATTTCAACATAAGCGAACTAAATAAATTTGGAGTTAAGAAAATCTCTGAACAATAAAATATATATTTCTTGATTGCAAACTTATGCTTTAGATCATAGAACTCTGTTTCCAGTCAGTATTATTCGTAAAATTTACAAATATAATATACAGAAGACTATATTTGGTATACTGATGTAATACTACATTCAAAATATACCATAGAGAACTAAAATGTACCAAATAGTCTGCCAAATATGTGCGGCATTATACTTAAAATATACCAAAATAATATAACATATGAAATAACATATCCTGAAATATACCGTAGACTATATATGGTATATTGATATAGTAATACATTGAAAATATATCATAGAGAACTAAAATATTCCGAATTATCAGTGCAAGCTGTGTGAGATACTCTATTGTTTTGGTATATTTTAAGAATAATACCATGATTAATACCGCCCAACTTTGGCTGCTATTGCAAATATCCTAAAATATACCAAAGTCTACTACATTTGGTATATTGATATAGTAATACATTTAAAAAATACCGTAGAGAACTAAAATATACCAAATAGTCAACGTGAGATGCGCGGTATTATTCTTAAAATTTAGTATTATTTTGGTATATTTTAGAATCCCTAATATCGATATTTGAGAACCCATTTCTCATTTCACAATCAACTTATGTATATGCTAGATTAATTGATATATTAAAGTAAATACATTTTGATTTGAGAATACTTTTGTGCAAGTGCAAGTGCAATATTGCTCAATACAATTTCTTTATGCTTGATATAACATTGCAGAACTTCCACTGTGCACAGTGGTGCACTGATCAAACACAAACACACACACATACGAAGTAAAGGGTTAACAAGCATGCTCCTCAAGTTTGTTTGGGGGCATTATAATCTTTGCTTTTCGCGCTCACAAAATGCGACTGACACTGCAACTGAGAACCGCGAATCGCGAGAATTGAGCACTAAGCGACGAGAGGTGGGGTGTGGAAAAGGTGGGTGCCCAAGGGAAAGGGGGAATGCAGCAGGCAGGCAGGGCTTTTGAGAGGACTGTTTGTGGATTGGCATTCGCCGGGTTTCTCGTTCGCGTTCGCATTCGCGATTGCGTTTGCGTTTTCTTTGAAAGGCACACGTCATGGCTGTGTCAGTGTTTATGCCGGCCGAGCGTCCGACCATGCATTATATACGCAGACAGGCGCTCAGAGTCAGTCAGAGTCACAGTCAGAGTCAGAGTCACAGTCAGAGTCACCCAGGCAGTCATTCATTCATTTAGTCAGTCAATCAGTCAGTCAGTCAGTCAGTCATTCAGTCATTCATTCAGTCCGACAGTCAGACAGTCAGTCACAAAAGGAAGCACTTGAAAAAGTGAGCACGTTAACGGGGCAAAAATAGTTCGTCGCCTCCTCTAAAATGCCATTCTCTCGACCAAGTCAAGTCAACCAAGCCAGCCAACCAAACAGTCTGACAGACTTGCGACTTGTGACTTGCGACCGTGCCTCGGGGCATGCAACACGAGCGCAAGAAGGTGCATTGTGTCGCCCCAAAACACTTGCGAAAGGCTCTCGAGTCTGTCAATCCAAAATACAGAAATACAAAAAGCAACAAAAAAAAACTCAACTCAACTCAACTGCACTGAACTGAACTCAACGACAAGACACGAGAGCAAAAAAATAAACGACACCAAAATAAATAAATAAATGTTAAAAAAAAACAAGTGAAAAAAGAGAAGAATAAGAACAAGAACTAACAAATAGTGTAAACAAATGGGTGGCGCAATAAAGTCAAAATCGATGGATATGCTGCCGCAGTTGTCGTCATATATGCTTCTCTCCCTCACTCTTGCCTTCCCCCTCTCTCTCTCTTTCTGGCTCACACGATATGCATATGATATAAGTGGCATATATGTTGTGTTGGGAGGTAACAATTGATTATTGATTTAATCCTAAAATTACAATAAGAACTCACATATTCATAATTTTTGGTATAAATTTGTTTTGTTTTTGCTTAAGCTGATGATTCAAAATTTTACATTTTTCTTATATTGTATTTGTTTACATTTAGTATTAAATAAATATACCATATAAAGTCTTCGGTTTTTTTGCGGTATATAAATTTTATGTATTTTAAATTGGCAGTAGATTTCTCATTTTAGTTACAGTTCAATTTTTCGGTATAATTTGGTATATTTCAAGAAAAATATCAGCTTACAATCTAGTATATTATGAATGTGGTACTATAGCAAATTATCAAATAAGGTCCTCAACATTTGTAATATTTTTTGCGGTATATTAATTTGATATATTTTTTAATATCACAATGTTTTACTTTTATTCAAAATGGATATCGGATATCACACTCGACTGTAGCTTTCTTACTTGCTTAAATGTAGTACGATGTCAATATACCTTATATAGTTCTTGGTATATTTTAGTATGTGAATTTGGTATATTTTCCTATGGTATATTTTAAGTGCAATATAGAAAAATATCAAATAAGTCCTTCAACATTTTTAGTATATTTTGCAGTATATTAATTCAGTATGTTTTATAATAATACCACAATGTTTTAATTTTATTAAAAATGGATTTCGGATAGCACATTCGACTGTAGCTATCTTACTTGTTTAAATGTCAATATACCATATATAGTTCTTGGTATATTTTAGTATTCATTTACTATTCGGTATATTTCACGAATAATACTACACAGCGTTAGCGGACAATCAGGTATATTTTAGCTCCCTATGGTATATTTTAAATTCAGTACCATATTAACTTACCAAATATAGTTTTCGGTATATTTAAAGTATTTTTACGGTAGCTTTCTTACTTGTTGAAATGATGTTATATGATGTCAGTAAACCTTGATAGATTTTAGTATTCTTGCGGTATATTAATTTAGTATATTTTATGAAATATACTGGACTGCTTTAATATATTTTATGAATAATACTGCACTGCTTTGCTCTTATTCAAAACATATAGAGTTTATCTTACAGTCGATCACACTCAACTGTAGCTTTCATACTTGTTTTTTTTTGTGCACAACTTTATTAACATATATTACTATATTATGTTTTTCAAGTGGCTTTATTGCTTTATTGTGTAAGCAACATAAGTATTTCTATAAAATATTTATATATGTTTATTTAATGATCAAGTGATCAAGTGATCAAGTTGTTCATTCATTTTAAATACTTAACTCTATTAATCGATGTTCTTTTAGTATTTGCAAAAATGGATAAACCAACAGTTTATGCTGAAATGGATGAACACATCTCGATCACAACTCTTTGATCGCAGTTCGTGAGTGCAATGAACTTAACGAGTATTCACACTCAGCGATCGTCGCAGTTGCATTCGCATTCGCACTCACCACTGGCATCTGTGTATCAATATATACATATATATTGACCTAAAGCATTTCGATGAGTGATTGGTTATTGCAGCAGCAATCCATTCAAAGATGAATGGATTCAGCGCACTGCAGTCGCTGTGTGTGTGAATACACACACACACACATGCGTTTTTATTGAAGTTTTATCGGTGTTGGCGATCATGGCGGGGCGGCAATATCAAAACAAAGAGTCCTGCCGTGCCGTCGATAGGATGAGAAAATAAGATACCAACAAATTGCCATTGGATGTGGGGATATGGGTTATGCTGCTGGCTGGCTGGCTGGCTGACTGGCTTACTATATATTATTGTGTGTCTGTATGGGTGTCTGTGTAATCGCCAGATTGGGTAACATTTGGCTCGTAAAAGTATCACCGCAGCATCTCATGGGAATGTGTGATCTGAGTTGGCCAACAACAACAACGATCGAGTCTGGCCTATTTCGATTTGGCGCAAATCGAAAAGAAGTCAGAGAGAGAGAGAGAGAGAGAGAACTCGACTCTGGCATCAATTTTGTTACCCTGAAGCTGGGACAGCAAAGAACGCAGCGTGGTCAAAGCGAGCGGAAGGCGACCACGACCACGACCACATACGGTGACGATCAGGCGGCCCACCTGCCCGCCAACAGCAACAGAGCAACAACAACAGCAACAACAATCACAACATCTCTCCTCTCTTCCTCACCCTCACTTTGCGGCATCAAAAAACACTTCTGCGCTCTCGGCTCGACTCGACTCGACTTGATCAACTTTGTCTGCTTTAGTTACGGCCTAAATGTCCCAAGCCATCGACACTCAAACCGCCACCGCCACCGCTTCGACATCAAACACCGCAGCAGCAGCAGCAGCATCAATGATTGCAGCCTGAAGATGCAACCAACCAACATGTGTGGACTTTAAATATTCCTCTTGCTTAGCGACTTTTGTCTCTCTAACTCTCTTGTTTCTCTGATTTAACTTTAAATTTAACCCTAAACTTTAACTTTAAGTATTAACAACTTTTAACTTTACCTTACATTTTAAATTTAAACCCAGCTCGAACTCTATCATTGGCTTTAAATGTGGCCTAATCTTTATCTATGACTTAAACTTTAATGTAAGCTTTATATTTAAATCTAATTCCTACTATGTCATAAACTTTGACTCTAACTTTTTAGAATTTCTTTTTGTAGCTTAGCCACATTTTTCCATTTCTAAAACTCCCCCTAAGTTGAACTTTATATATCGCTCTTGCTTTAGCGTTGCCTTCTACTTTAATGTCAACTTTTAATTTGGCCTTAACTTTAACTATGTATTAAACACAAATGTAAACTTCATATATAAATCTAATGCTAACTATAACTTTGAGTTTAAATTTAACCCCAATTCAAACTCTAATTCTAGTTCGCATTTCTAAAACTCTCATTGTTTCTCTCACTTCAACTATAACATGAATTTTAAAAATTAACTCAAACTTAAAGCATTTCATTGCTTACCCATACTTTCCCATATCTCTTCTTCTCTAACTTTGACTTCGAATTTTACCCCAATTTAAATTCTAATTCTTATTAAATTGGACTTTAAATACAATATTAATCGTAACTCTATATTAACTCCAACATTAATCCAAACTTTAATTTTAACTCTGACTTAGGGCTAAGGTTAAATCAAACTCAAACTGACTTTAAGTTTATCTTTGATTTTAAAGTTGACATTATAACTTTCAATTTATAAATAAACATTATTTTGACTTTAACTTTAAACTAAATTGTTGGAATATCCCTACTTGAATAAGCAAAAATACCATTACAAATGAGCTGGTCACATTAGGACTTGCTCTTTTCTTTTTTGATCTTGATTTGAATGTGAATATTGTGCAGAAGAGAATATGAAAATCGACATAAACCTTAACCTTACTCTAACTTTATCTTTAAATATATATCCCTTCACTTCAACTTTAAATTAAACACTCTTTTTTCTTGAGATGTTAACATAGAACTTAAGTTTATTTAACTTAAACTTTCAATTTATAAAATTAAACATTATTATTGCCTCAACTTTAAATTAAACCTTACTCTTATTCTAATTTAATCTTTATCTTTAAATTTACCAACACTTTTATTTTAACTTTCACTTTAATTAACTTTAAATGTTTTCTAACTCAATGTTCACTTTGACTTTCCTTATCTGATAATGTATTGTCTACTTGCATTCAAATCATAATTGTCAAGTTATTAAAATGTCGCTTATCTGTTACAAATTCCGAAGAAAACACATTGCATTCAATATAAATAACACTCTCGTTAAGCAGAAAGTTAAATATTGATACTTGAAGCGCGCACAAAAAGCGCAAAAATTGCGATAAACCGATCAAATAATATGCGAAATTTACGGCAACAAAAAACAAGAAGTGAAGCAAAGCAAAGCAAAGAAGAAGAAAAGGGTGTAAACATAAGTTATAGGCAAGTAAAGCTCATTGTTTAGCCTGATCTATTAGTGGGTTTCTTTTCTTAGCCGCCAAGATTCTCACGGCCGAAAGGACGATGCGAGGAGTCATCAATCAGTCAATCTAAGCTGACTGACTGAGAGCGAAAAAGAGAACGAGAACGAGAAAGAGAGAGACTGAGAGAGAGAGAGCGAGCTCAGCATGTGCCTTTCAATATGATTTGAAGTTTTTCGGTGTCGGAAAGGTTTTTATTTATTTATTTTTATGCGGCATTACATTTATTTTGCTTTTTATTCTTCTCGCCTTGAGAGATGATGTTCGAGTTAAGTTGAGTTGAGTTGAGTTGAGTTGAGTTGCAAACACCTTCCCAACGAGATAAGTGGCTTTTTTTCTCTTTCTTTTCTTTTTCGCTTGATCTACGACACTCTGAAAGAACGCACAAATGCGAATGGGAAGGGGGAATGGGGGAACTGAGGGAGAATTGAAGAATTGGCAAATGGCAAATGGCGGTATATTCACTCGTTCGCACATTTTATGATGGCTGAGATTGCCATACTTTTGAAGAAGAAGAAGTGAAGTTCGCTTCGCGTCTTCCTTTTGCACTTGTTGAGTGATTGGATTGGCTTAACTTGGAGGAGAATTGGAATTGTGATTGCGATTGCGATTGGAATTGGAATTGAAGCGAGTTTTTGTTTTTGTTTTTTGGGCAGGTGTCTGTCTCTCTTGCCTAACTGTTTTGCTGCTCTTCTTCGTTTCGTTTCGTTCGTTCAATTTGGTTGCCATTGTTTCACTACACGTTCATAAGGCAACAGCAACAATCAGAACAACAACAACAACAACAACTGCGACAACGAAAACAACAACAACATTATCATCATCATCACCCAACATCAGCGTCGTCGTCGTCGCGTCGTCGTCCATTATGTGACGGCAACGGCAACTGGTTTTGCTGGACATTCATCGTCTTGGTTGTGTTTTCCCTTCGCCCCTCTCCACAGTCACCCACCACAGTCTCTCTCCCCCGCCTCCCGCACATTGGCTGCGTTTTGTCTTTTAGCCAGAATTGCCAATCATTCGCAGCCGCAATAAAATTACATGAGTAAAATGTGTCCGCGAGCATTCGTGGTACTTGATCGTTTTCAAGAGTGCGGTAATCGGTTTCAATTTCATCTTTATAGTGTTATGAAACTTAGGGGTCCAGCAAAAACGAAGCAACAACAACAACGACAAAATACGAAGAGCTTTCGGCTTCTCTCTGCACACACCAACGACAACAACAGCAACAACAACAACGATAACGAAGACGACAGCGACGACGACAAAGACGAAGACGTAAACGAAGACAACAACAACAACAACGAAGTCGACGCCGACGCCTCCAACACAAGACAGAGACAGCAATAGAAACAACGACAGCTAGTCCGTCTGAGAAGAAGGAGGGGAAAAGAGATGAAAGATGGCTATGGAGACCGCGGGATGCAGATGGATGGCAAGACACACATATTCAGTGCAGTGCAGAGGAGTGCAGTAAACTGCATTTCAACAGGAGCGTCGCTCAATGGGGATTTTATTCCCTAACTAAAGAATTCTATAACTTTGATTTAATTAAAACTTATTATAGAGCGCAGGTAGTGAATGAGAAATGTGTTTTCTTTTAGATTCGTTGTCAAGAAGAAAGCACATTTAATTTTATTATAAGTAAATTACTAAAGTAAACATATTTTATAAAAAGTCCTTTTTGTTACCTAAATATTATATTCCTAGAAGGAAAGCGAATTCAATTTTATAATAAAGAAAGAAAATATACAATTTGAGAAAAATATACTACTTCAGAAAAATATACCACTGCAGGTACATATACTATATCAGGAAAATATACTATTTCAGGTATTTATACTATTTTAAATAGTTTCATAAAATAAAGTTTATAGAAATACATTTGTATTTTACGTAAGTTTACCTTGATTTTGTTTACAATCGCATTTATTAAAGAAAACGAAAACAAAAGTAGGTCTAGGTTGTTTGTTATCGATAATGTAATCGATTGTTATTTCAGTCTACTTTTTTTTGTCTATAAATAAATGCTTATTATTAAAAGACATTCTGCACGGTAAATTCTCTAAGATAAGCGTGATTTACTATCGCAAAATATCCATGGTTGGTAGTGTCATCGATAATGTAATCGATAGTCGTTTAATTAACAGTTAATTAATGATGTAATTGCTAGTTATTTTGTGCCTGTAAATAAATGTGTTTATTAAGTTTGGTGAGTTCTTTAAGATAAGCGTAATTTGCTCTCGTTAACTGTCTGTTATCGATAGCTCAATCGTAAGCCATTCAGTTTACTGTTTAGGGTTCAAAAATGAAATGTTTTAATGATTAAAAGCAAGACACTATTGTAAGTTTTTTAAGATCAGCAAGATTTACTATCGCTAACTGTCGGTTATCGATAGTGTAATCAATAATAATTTAGACTACTGTTTAGGGTCTAATAATTAAATGTTTTTATTATTAAAAGAAATTCACTATTGTAAGTTCTTTCAGATAAACGTGATTTACTATCGCTAACTGTATGCTACGGATTGTGTTATCGATAGTATCATTACAAAATCATCGATAGTGTAATCGATAATCGAACAGTCTACTGTTTGGGGTTCAACATTAAATGGTTTCATTAAAGTTCTCTAAGATAAACGTGATTTACTATCGCAAGCTGTCTGTTATCGTCAATGTTATCGACAGTGTCATCGATAATGTAATCGATAACTATTTAGTCTACTGTGTAGAGTCAAAAATAAATTTGTTTTCATTATAAATAGCAATTCACTATTCAAAGCTCTTTAAGATACCTGTGATTTACTATCGCTAACTGTCTGTTATCGTCAGTGTCATCGATAGTCGTTTAGTCTACTGTTTTTTTTTTTTTTTTGGCATCAGTTACGAGTCTCTTCCTCGCTCTTCTTCTTCCCCCACACATACACACAATTGCTGTGGGTATTTATGCATATTGAAGCGTGTCTAATGCTCCATAACTGACCTCACCCGGAGGAGTTGCAAGTCGAGTCTCGAATGCGAATTGCCGCCGCCACTGGATTGATCCAGGTGTGTAGCAGCTGCCGCTCTAGCTTATCGTTCAGCAGCAGCAGCAGTAGTAGTTGTTGTTGTTGTTGCTGTGTTGTCGTTGTCGATGCTCTCACACCCAAAACGCTTACATCGACATCCGCCTGGAATGAAGTTGGACATGCCGCCAGCCGCTGCTGCTTTTGCTCCTGCTCCTGCTCCTGCTCCTGCTTCAGCTTCAGCTTCAGCTGCTGTTGCTGCCATTTATTGTCGATTCTAGCGCGTCTCCAGAGAAGTTGTTGCCCAGTCTAGTCTCGCAGTCTCTTTAGTCTTTTAGCCATTGCCAATCTCATTCTCATGCCCATTGCCATTACTCGGCTGCTGCTTCCACTGCGGCTGCGGCTGCGGCTTCAGCTTTAGCTGCCTGTAGAAAGCAATTCACTGTAATTGCTTTGTGACTTATGGCCCGGCCCAACTTGTGCGCGCTCGCTCGCCTAACAACAACAACAACGATCGTCAGTCCCCACATAGCTGGCTGGCTGGCTGGCAAGCTCTCCTCTCCTCTCCTCGTGGTCAGCCAGGTAGCAAAGTCCTCCGCCTTGGAGTTTGAGTCTGAGTTGCAGTTTGGTGGTAGTGGCGTCTTGACCTTGTCATGCCATTAAATAAATTCAAACAGAAACTAAACTCGGCCGCTGAGTGCACAGTGCAGAGTGGTTGCATATGTGTATGTGTAGGTGTGTATGTGTGTGTGTGTGTATGTGTGATGTGTATTGCATGTGTACTGCACTGTAGTTTTTTTTTGTATACCCGCTACCCATAGGGTTAAAGGGTATCATCACTTTTTGCCTCTATGAAATGTATGTAACAGGCAGAACCGAACCCATAAAGCATATATATTCTCGATCAGCCGAGACGATATAGCCATGTCCAACTGTCCGTCTGTCTGTCTGTCTGTCCGTCCGTTCATATGAACACCTAGATCTCAGAGACTATAAGAGATAGAGCTATAATCTGCCGCCCCCGAAAATCAAATAAAATCGAAAAGCAAGCGTCATTTTAAAGCTAGAGTAGCGATTTTTGGTATAAACATTAATAAATTCAGTGCTAATGATTTACTATCAGTTACAAATTGTAGAAGTTATTGAGGTAATCGATAATCGATATACCAAATATAAGCTTCGGTATTTTTGTGGTATATTTTCGGTATTCAAGAAATACTTGTATGAGTACAATATCAATTTATCAAATATGGCCTATGGTATATTTGTGATGTATTTTTTGGTATTCAAGAAAATACTTTTGTATGTACAATATTGCTATACCAAATATTGCCATCGGTATATTTTTGTATTATTGGGGCATATTTTTAGTATTTGAGAAATACTTTTGCGTGTACAATAGCGACATACCAAATATAGATTACAGTATATTTTAGTATTTTTGAGGTATATTTTTGGTATTTAAGAAATACTTTTGTTTTGTGCAACATCGATATACCATCGGTATATTTTAGTATTTTTGTTCGGTATTTTTATATGTTCATTATCAATATACCAAATATTGCATTCGGTATATATTTTAGTAGTATTGTTGTATAAGAAAGAAAGAAATACTTTTGTTGGTATATACCGAATACCAATATACCAAATACTACCTTCGATATATTTTGGTATATAATTTTTAAATACTGTTTCATTGAAATATGTTGCGGGTATCTTCAAGTCGACCACACCCAACTGCAGCTTTCTTACTTGATTTTGCTTTGTATTTTGTGTGCCGACAACGCTGTCGATGCGCTCTCAGCTCGCTAGTCGTGCGACATGACAAGTGTCCGCCTTGGCTGTCTTGCCTCCTTTTCCTCCTCCACCTCCTTCTAGCTTCCTCCACCAGCTTCTCCTTCTCTTCATGCTTACCAACTTGACCAACTAGCGACTAAAGCAGGCTTAAGCTTTAACTGCGCGATTGCCAAGACCGAAGACCGAAGACCGCGACCATGTCCAAGGCCCCACCCCCTTTGCGTGCCACATCACGAGGCAGCTAGAGCAGAGAGCAGCTAGAAGCAGACAGCAGCGCGGCATCAATGAGCTGCCGTTTGCAACAATCGTGATCCGCACTGGCCACAGCTGCTGCCCAGCACCTTCACCTCTACCCCTTTCCTCCCCTCCCTTTCCGCCCACGTTCTTGGCATTAGCCATATAACGAGTTGCCATATTTTGATGGATTCGTCTCTGGAAGGTGTAAATATTAACCAAAGGGCAGTGCGAAAACGTGCACAACAACAACAAGCTGCTGCTGCTCTCTCTTTCTCCCTCCCTCTCTCTCCTTCTCTTTCTCCTTTCATTCCCATTCTTGCCAATTGCTGTGCGTGTCTCATATTATTATTGTTGTTGTTGTTGTTGTTGTTGTAATTGCTTATTGCTGCTGCTATGCTTTGACCTCCCTCCTTCGGCCACGCCCTCGTTCGCGTTTTGCTTTTTCTAGGAGGCGAGCAGACAATAGTGGAGCAAATTAAGCAGCCATTGTTGGCGTATGTGGCGTATACTTAATGTGTACTTTGACTTCATTTTAAATACAAAAATATACTAAAGGCAATATTTGCTATATCGAAATAGATCTAGAAATGTATATTGCTTAAAATTAAATTAAATCATTGCTCGATGAATTCGTAGATAATTCAAATATCACACTAAAAAAATATAACTTCTTTTAAATACTTTACACAATTAATAAATTTTTGAGTATCGCTCTTTCCACATACTTAATTTGCGCTTTGACTTTATTTCCCCATTTGAACAAAGCAAATGAAAGCTACAGTTGAGTGTGCTTGACTTAAAGAATAAGAGCCAAACGGTGCGGTATTATTCTTAAAATACAAGAAACTCTTATACAGCAAAATACTGCAAAAATATAAAAAATAAAAAGAAGTATTTGGTCTTTGGTCTGAAACTGATTGATTGATATTGATTGTCAGCCAAATACAAAATTATTTCTTGGCTTACTTCTACAATTATTTACTTGATGGCAAGAAAACAGGATTCATATATTGTAGTTATTGACGTTATAAGAAAACTTGTAGAAAACATAAATAATAGTTGCTGTTGAATTCCCCAAATAAAAATTTAAACTGGAACCAACCCAACAGTTATATTTTTAAAACAATCAAAATCATTGGATTTTTCTTCAAGCAAAGCAAATTCTTTCATTCATTTACCCATTTTGTAGTTGTAAGACTTGTAAGACTTTTTCAATATAAGATTATATAGAAATCTATATTTCGACTAAATCGAAACACTTACAAATATAGCTTTCTATATAATCTTATATTGAAAAAGTCTTCAGGTTTTTTATTTAAAAATTTGTTAAGATCGTAAACAAGTTAATTAAAAATATTAATTTCTGGTAAAGTGTTGTATTTTTCTTGTATTTTGCTTCTCTGATAATATAATAAAATATTATACAATATTGTAAATATCTATTGTTGTTCTCTTTGAATACAACTCACAACAAATTAAGCTGATCGATTACAAAAAAGTTGCATTTAATTATATTCCCATCACAACAATTCGAAATACTTTTAAACTAGTTTTCTAATTGTATTGACTGAAACGCATTTCCATTAACTCTGCACAGTGATCGATATCTTTATCGGTCTATCGATAACACGTAGAGGACTAAGTAGCGATATCTTCTATCGCAACACAATCTTCTCAGCTAAATTCAAATTATTAAAAAAAAAATATATAAGTAACAATCTCTAATATTTTAAAAGATTATAGATTTTTATTTGTCTTTGTTCAGAACAAAGTAAGCTCATCGATTATAAAAATTTCTTTGACATATCTTATTGATTTAAGCAATTTCCCTTAGCAACAACTATAAAATCTTTTTAATCAGTTGTCTATTCATGTTAGACTGAAAGCAACGCATTTCTATTAACTCTGCACAGTGATCGATATCTTTATCGGTCTATCGATAACACGTAGAGGACTAACTAGCGCTATCTTCTATCGCAACACGATCTTCTCAGCTAGATTAGATGGGCCGCAACTGATGCTTTAATAAGCATAATAAGTGCCGATAATGAAGCACCTCATTAAATTGCTGTCCTCCCTCCTCAAAACGGGGCGTGGCCTCAAACGATGCTTGTTAAGTAGATGAAGCTAGATGGCAGCGAGAGATCGATTAGAGTGCGAATCATTAACATATATGTTACATATTTCGATATTTCGATTGCAATGCCAAAGAAATGAAGAATGCAAAAACAAAAAAACAAAAAAAAACAGAAAAGAAAAGAAAACGAAGCTCAGCAATAATAATGATCGAATGCCAAAAAGAGAAAGAAAGAGAGAGGAGGGGGAGCTGTGTCTGCATTTTCATCCCGTTGTTAATGTTGTCTTCGGCTCTGACGGTGCACAGCGCCAACCTGCGTTTGCCCAGTTATGACGAGTTGCCCCCCCACACCGAAGAAGAGGCAACAACCAAGCAAGTGAGCGAGCGAACGAGGCAAGAACATTGACTAATCAACATATCAGCACGCTGTGGCAACGAATGCGATGATGAGAGAGGGTAAGAGGGGAAAGAGGGGGAAGTTTTAAGCTACAGGATTGCGTGTTTGCGACCAACCCATGCGGCGTGGCAATTGCAGCAGATAATGGTGCAAAGTGCCGGCCAAGTTGGGGCACATCGCAACGAATCGAATCGATGCAACGCGACAACGCCGCTGCAGATGCACTCAGCGAAAAACAATGCAACTTTGAAAGATGAAACATTTACAAAAACAAAAGAATTCAAAATAAAATAAAATAAAATAAAATAAATCAAACATACTTTAAGTGATGAAACACCTTTGTAGCTTTTGTATAAATAAAAAATAAATGTTAAATCAAAGAAACTTTAAACAATGAAACTCTTTTGTAGCATAGTTTTTGTTAAAAAAAGGAAAATGAACAAAATTAAATTTAAAAAAAAATCTTTTAAAAACGAAATAGTGAATCAAAGAAACTGTGAGTTATCAAAAAAGCATTTGTTGCGTATTATTGTTTTCCAAATTAAAAATGTATAAAACAAAACGAAATTTTAGAATAATCGCTTAAAAACAAAATGATAAATTAAACAAACTTTAAGCGAAGAAACACTTTTGTAGCATCATTTTTGTTAAAAAAGAAAGAATAATAAAATAGAAATGAAATTTAAAAACAATCGCTTAAAAACGAAATGAACAATCAAACATCATTAAATTATGAATTACTAATGTAGCATAGTTTTTGTTTTCATAATAAAATTAGATTAAATCAAAATTAAATTTAAAATTATAAACTTATTGAATGAAAATACATTTACTGAATACTCTCTCTAGCAAATATTTTTGTAATATGTAAAACTTCACTTTATACCCCACTTTCGCATCTGATTCAATGATGCGATTCTAGGATGCACGTGTTCACACCAAAATCGCATCATGCGAACAGCTGTTTAGGAGTGAAAAAGGGAACAAAGTCAGGCAGGAAGAAGCTTAACAAAGGCAATAGAAGCAAATCAATCGAAAATTAGCAATTTCATAAGAATAGTATAAGTTTATATAAATTTAATGTTTTATTCAATGGCTATACTTATTTCCGTTTTAACTTTCATTTGTGGAGGATTATCAGCTGATTAGATAGTTTTAGCTATTTGAATATTTTTAAACTCCCAAACAAAAAAGAATATATGACTTTTAGTTATACATATTATAATTAATCTAATCATAATTAATATATATTTTTACAAATGCAACAGATAATATATATTCTACAATGTAATACAGAAATAATTATAGAATTTGATTGCGATCGGATCAAAATTGTAGAAGTTATTTAAGAAATTACTCCTATTGAAATGCTTTTGTGGTATATTTGTAGAATAATACCGCACATATTTCTTATATTAAAAAGACTTGTGTTTAGTTTTAGTTTAGTTAGTTTAGTTTTTACAGAAATTATTTATTTGATTATTATTTTATTTTTTGATTATTTTTCTTATTATTTGATTATTTGTTAAGTTTTTCTAAATTTGTATTTCTTTTTCCAGCATTTAAATCTAGAGATTTCTTCTATTTAAATATCTCAGCAGAAGCATTTTTTTTTTGTAACAAATTTTTCTCTCAGTGTATGTTGGTCAGTTGAGGGGGGGAACTCTGCAACTCTGCAACTCGTCGCTCGTCGTTCGTCGCTCAGCTGATGATGCGTGCTTGGACTGGGACTTGTCATTAGCTCACAGCTGCCAGCGTGAGCTCAATTACAGGCGCGCTGCTGCCCCAAACTTGCAACGTGCAACGTGCACAGTTTGCAGCAGAGATAGACAGGAAATCGCATGTTATTACAAAATGTCCCACATCATCAATAAATACTTGGCTTTAATTGTGTGACACTGAATGTCAACCGAACCCAACCAAACCCGAGGCAGCCACAAACTTGTCTCGACTCTGCAGCAGCTTTTCATCTTCTTTTTTTTATGGTTCCCTGAGGACACGACCTTGAACGTTGCCACCTCCAAAAAAAAAAAAAAAAAAAAAAAAAAAAACAAAAAAAAAAAAAAGGGAAAAAAGCATAAGAAAAAAGGGGAGAAAAAGATTGACGGGCAGCAGCTTTACTTTTCCGCCAGCTAATTGCAGGCCGGGGAAACAAACAAAAAAAAATACAGAAACACAAAATAAAGCGAAACCAATCGCTGCAAATCTTCGGGGCTAGTTAGCAATCGAATAACCGCAGCAAAAAGCCATTTTAGCCAAGAGCGAATTTATGCAACCTCCAGCCAAAGGGTATTTTGAAGTATGTTTTTAACTCAATTCTTGAAAATTACTTTTCCAAATTATATTGAAGGTAAATTAGAGGACGTGATAATGATATATGAAATATCATAGAATGAAGTTAACATGTTTGTATTTTTATGATTTTCTGTATGGTATATTTTTAAATAATAGTATTTATAGTATTTGGGGTATTTATAGAATCTATAATAGTAATAATAATAATAATTAAAATTATAGTATATTTTGTTGATTTTTAAGTTTCAAAGAAGTTTGTATTTTTATGATTTTCTATATGGTATATTTTCTATTTGTAGTTTATTTTAATATTTGTTGTATTTATAGTAATTTTGGTTGATTATAAAGTTTTAAAGAAGTTTGTGTTCTTTGGTATATTTTGTATTTATAGTGTTTTTTTTTCATATTTAGCATTCTAAAGTAATTATTAGTATTTAATTTATTTATAGTATTTATCCAATTTATAGTATACCTAATATATCATTACTATAAGTATTATTATATTTTTTATTGTATTTATAGTATATTGCGTTGATTATTAAGTTTCAAAGGTGTTTGTATTTTTATGAGTTTCTATATGGTATATTTAATATTTTAATAGCTTTTTTTTAGCATTTATAGTATTCTTAATTAATTATTAGTATTCATTTTATTTATAGTATTAATCCAATTTATAGTATACCTAGTATATCATCACTATAAGTGATATTATAGTATTTATTGTATTCATAAGTATTTATAGTATATTGCGTTGATTATTAAGTTTCAATAAAGTTTTTATTACATTTTTTTTTTTGTAATTTGCATTTATTTGTAACTTTGACTTTTATATTATTTTTTAACTTCTAAAGTGATAGCTATTTAATTAATTTAATGTTAATTGTATTCATCTTTATTCAAGCTATTTAATATCCTTATATTTAATATTTAATTTGACGATCATTCAAAATAATTTTTGTAGTTTAAATATACCTAAATTCACTGTATAAAATTTGATTTTGCAAATTTGTTTTCTGTTTGCAAATTTGATTTTCAAGCATTTTTGAATAATATTTTAACTATTTCACAATTCAATTTTAGTTTCAAATAGCTTCAACTGAGTGAAATTTGTTGCCATTGCAATGAAAATGTTTCAAAATGTTTGAAAGCTTTTTCTGCTGCCTTTTAGGGTATCTCAAGTCGAGCAGACTCACTCATTTAGCAGCCAGCAGACGCTGGCAATCATCAACACACAGCTCGTTAAGATGAAGACCAAGGCGATGAAGGAGCGATAGGCGCTTCCTAAGAGTTGTCTCATGCTTGTTTGTTTGAGGGCTTTCTTTCACCCAACAACGAAGAAAAGAAAAGAAAAGAAAAGAAGAAGAGAAGGAGGAGAAGAACAACAACAAACACAGTGTGGAAACTAGCTTGTGGCATGCGTGATAATTTGAATATAAAAGCATATTACTTAGCCTCTAAAGCGCTGCAAGCGCCAAAGAGACAGCAACGTCCCATGACGATGAAGACGACGAAGATGATGATGATGACGACTACATCAACAAGAAACATTAATTTCTCAGACATCAAAAATGCATAATTAATTTCACATTTCAACTTAATATGTCTCTATCTCCATTTCCATTTCCATCGCACGGCATTTTTCCCACATGCCAACGAACACGAATTGTCAACTGCAAAACTCAGTATTTTTTTTTTTTTTTTTTTTTTTTCGGGCTTTTGTTTTGTAGAGCAATTAAACGCCGACTTGATGCGAGTTTACGATGTGAAAAGAAGCCATTAAGGTCGCGCATGTCACAAATTAGCCAAAATTACAAAACATTTAATCTTTCAAGCCGCCGCAACACACACACACACACACACAACAACACACACACTCACACACACACCAACACACACTCTGACACACAATAAACCAAAGCATAGCAAAGCGACAGGCGACAAAACCCGCAACTGAAATACATTAAAACGATGGAAAAAGGAGAAACACAAAAAACACAACACAACAATGCGGGTCACTTGAATAGCATCATTTGGGTGATTAAAGCCAAAAGTTAAAGCAATTCTCTATGTATGTATATCGCTTAATTGTGAAGCTGCAGTCGAGAGTTGCCCAAAAAAAAAAACACATTAAATTGTCGACCCGTCACGATTAAGTTAAGTCTTAAATTAGTTTGCTTACTAACTTTGGTTACTGGTAGACTAATTTGATTTATAACAAATCAATATTCTTATCTATTACATTTTCTATATAATTTTTAAGCTAGATTTTTGGTGCACACAATATGATTATGATTTCTGAAAATTACAAGATACAAAGAAATACTTTTGTTGGTTTTGGTTGCTATGACTGACAATCTGGTATATTTTACACTATATTTTGATATAATTTGAATGTAAAACAATGGCAATATACCAAATATAACATGTGGTATATTTTAGTATTTTTGCGGTATATTACCTCGCTATCTTATTTATTTTAGTTTTTAATTTGTTTGCAACTAATGTTGATAATATTTGTGAATTTGTAATTTATTTACAGTATGAATAATCCATTAAGCAAAATAGACGTCAAGTATTTATATTGATATAATTGTGTATGTAGTTTTTAAAGAATACGATATTTTTTATATGGTTAAAGTCTTTTTTTTAAGTTTTTAAGAGATGAAACATCATAATATAAACAAAAAGTGTTAAGCTTAAGAGAATTAACTTTCTTAAAAAATGTTGATTATAATATGAAACTTGAAACAATATTCATTAACCGGTTAATTGAAGAAAGAACATTTAAGTTAATGCAATAAAAGAAAACACAATTAATTAAAGAGCTGTTTTATTTTACAATATTTTATAAAAAAAAAAAAACTTGAATATATTATTATTTTCATTAAGAGCTTATTCAATATATTTTCAATAATAACAATTTCAATATTTCAATTTACTATATTTTCATTTATAAGAATGGGATTTTGTTGAGCGGAAAAGTCACTAGAAACAGTGACTAAGAAAAATGAAATGCC
Organism: Drosophila pallidifrons; assembly: GCA_023558445.1. NCBI lineage: Eukaryota > Metazoa > Arthropoda > Insecta > Diptera > Drosophilidae > Drosophila > Drosophila pallidifrons. Next base: position 22,769,835 of record CM042351.1, on the reverse strand, counting down.
TAGATAATATTTGTCCAGCACTTAATAAGCAACCTATCGCAATTATAATTTGCCATTGTCAGAAGAAGTTCTACACATTATACAGTGGAAACAATCAGGTGCAATTGCAATGCAATGAAATAATAGCTTAATCAAATGCACGTTGAGTATTGAGGGAGCAAAAAAAATACAAATACTTTTATGATTCAAACAGACACAGACACAAAGTGTTGCTTTGATAATGTGCATTATTTGTGTGCACACACTCGACTCGACTCGTCTTGACTTGACTCGACATCAGCAGCAGCCACAAATAGAAAGTATTTATTGACTTATAATTGCAGCAGCAGATGTGTGTGTGTGTGTATCCCATGGATGTGTGGCAACTGCCAAAACGTTGAAGGATGCAAAGCTTTGATTAGCAGCCAAAGCCTCAAAAGACCAAACAGAAACAGAAATCAAATTAGATTTGCCATTATTTGAGGCATGGTAATTATTATTTGATACCCGCTACCCAAAAGTTTGAAGGGTAGTATAACTGTGTGTGCCGCCAGCAAATGTATGTTACAGGCAGAAGAAGGAGACAACTCATTTTTTAAAGGCAGATCAAGTTTATTTCAGATTTTCAATTTTGAATTTTAAGAAATTATTCTATTTCTTTATTTTTTCGGGTCTTCGCTGCTTTGTTCTTTATAGTATATTTCTTTTGTAATAGTATTTTAATATACCAAATATAGCATTTGGTATATTTTAGTATTTTTGCGGTGTATTTATTTGAAGTAATTTGGAAACAATAAAATAAAAAAATTTGCAATAATTTTTTAAATATTATGAATATTTAATTATTTAGTAATAGTATTTTAGTATACCAAATATAAATTGTGCTATACTTTAGTATGCTTTGCGGTATATTTTGGTATATTTTGAAAGCAGCACCGCAAGTAACGACTGCTGCCATCGGCTCTTATCTGCTTTTTACTCTATGGTATATTTTTGTATGTTATAGTATTTAAATATACCGTAATGTAGCCTTAGGTATATTTTAAGTCTATTTGTGGTATATTTGTTTTGTTTATTTTTAAAACAATGCAATATTAAAAATGGAATACTCCTTGGTAATGGCATTTTAGTATTTTAATATACCAAGCATATACTTTGGAACTGCATACTTTGATATGCAATGCCGCACAGTTCTTATGGTATGTTTCAGTATTTTTTAGAATTAGTTTGTTATATGTTGTTAGTATTGAAAGTATCGGGCATCTCATGGTATATTTCAGTATTTATTCAGTCCTTAATTTGTATATTTTGAAATTACTGCACAGTTTTGTTACTAATGAAAATGCGGTAGACCACAGTATATTTTAGTATTTCGACAGTATTAATTTTGTATATTTCGAATTCAGAACCGCATTATTTCGCTATTGAATTGAAAATGCGTAGCGGGTATCTCATAGTCGAGCAGACTTAACTACAGCTTTCTCACATGTTTGTGTTTTGGAATTGACCTTGTCAAGAGATGAGGCCGCAATAGATCGCAAAATGTGGAATTGGAAATGCGGTAGACGATGATGATGATGTTGCTGTTGCTGCTGATGTTTAATGTTGATGGGAGACAAAGCTATAAAGAGATTTGTTGCGAGTTGAAGTTGGCAAAGCTCTCACGGCCTCTCGGTGACTTTGACTGTGACTATGAATTGATTTTGCAGCATGGAGCAGAAGAAATCGAAAGACAATCTGTATTATATACGCACAGTAAAAATGTATCTGAGGCGCTGTGTAGCATCGACAAAGCGGAGCAATTTGATTTTGCTTATTATTTCAGGCAGCCGACGATTAAAGACTCTTCGAGTGCCAGTTTGTATCTGTATCTATAGCTGTATTTGTATCTGTATCTGCAATTGCAATATACAAATGTATCTGTATCTGTATCTGTCTCTGTAGCTTTGTCTGTATTTTGCGCACTCGTTTTTTTTTTTTGCTTTACCTTGAACCGCGACCCCATTGACAGAATGAGCGACAGAAAGAGAGAGAGAGAGAGCGATATGCGGATGGGGATTATATGGGCAAAAAGCAGTGGGGTGACGAAGGGCGGAGCGGGTAAATTGTGGTCGCGATTACGATTGCGATTGCGAATGTGTTTGATTGACGAGAGATGCAGGTCCGGGACAAAAGTTGATTCTCCATGTGAGTGAAAGAGAGAGATTGAGAGAGAGAGGCGAAGAGCGAGCAGCGAACATGTGTAAACAATGAATAAATGAATTAAACTGATTAGCGGGAAATAGAAATGTTACGCATACGACATGTTGTGCTAATCAAAACGGTTCACAGTGACAATTCAAAGCCACAGGTTTTAGCATATTTTTTTATATTGTGGTTCTAAATATATTTTTTCATTTTTTCCGTGGCTTGGATTCTTCTAAAAATAAACTAGAAATCGTAAATCAACTTTTCAGTTCTTTTTTTTATGTAATAGTATTTCAATATACCAAATATATCCAACGCGCCATAGCTGCCTTATACACTATGGTATAATATTCATGTAATAGTATTTAAATATACCATATATAGCATTTAGCATATTTTTAGTATTTTTTAAGTATACTTTGATAACAATTATATATGATATATTTTTAATGCAATAGTATTTAAATATACCGAATATAACATTTGGTATATGTTGTAGTATGTTTTTAGTATATTATTCAAACAAGTTAATCTATTTTTGTGCCTAGCGAACAATTTTATAATTTTTAGTTTATTTTCAATAGAGAGAATTAACACAGAGAAAAGTTCTTCGCAATTTTTCGGCGTTCACAATTCTCACAACTTTTGTTGCAGTCAATTTTTTGCTTTTTGAGTGTCATGATGACCGGCCAATTGAGATCCTGCTGATCCTTATTTCGCTCAATTTTATTTTCTTCATATTTTTCTTTTGTGTTGGCCAATTTTACGCATTTGTTATGCCTTTGGGGTTGTCTCATTGCGCTGGCTTTCTTTCTTTATCTCCCCTTGCCATTTATAACTGATTCGTACATGAAAACATGAAATTGGCCAACAAAAAATTGGGTAAACATGCGCTTGATGCGTTTTACATGTGTTTGATTAACTAGCAGCTACCCTGGGAATCTATTTTGCTTGATTGAGCCTTAATTTGATTTTGTGTTCATTTAATTTAATTCTCTCTATAACAATTTTTCTTCAATAACCATTTATTACAATATTCATACGCAAAAATATTGAAAATATATAGGCGACTGTATTTGGTATATTAATATAGTATTACGTTCAAAATATAATATACCGTAAAAATACTGCAAATACTAACATTTATATCTACATCCTCAAAAATACTATAAATATACCAATCACTACATTTTTGCGGTATTAGTATTAAAATATATTAAATGTATCCAAATATACCAACGACTATGTTTAGTACGTTCAAATAGCGTTACATTTGAAATATTCCATTGAGTGCAAAATATAAATATACCGCAAAATATACACATTCAAAATATACCACAAAAATACTTAAAAAAAGTATTCATAGCCATATTTGGTATATTGATATACATTCAAAATATAATATTCCGCATAATTACTGAAAATATACTAATCACTACAGTATATATGTATATGAAAATATACCGCAAAAATACTGAAAATATACCAACGAATATATTTTGTATATTTATAAAGTGCTGCATTCAAAATGTATAGTTAAGTACCAAAATATAAAATACCGCAAAAATACTAAAAATATACTAACATCTATATTTAGTACATTAATGTATGTATGTACATATATATAAATGCAATTTTGTTTAGTCTGTTATACCCGCTGCCGCTTAATTTGTGCTGAGTAGCAGAGCATAAACAAGACTTTGAAATGGCGTTTTCTTTTTTTTTTTTTTGTTTTTGTGTCTTTTTTCGGTGAGTTTTGTTGTCGGGAAAATTCAATTTAAAGCCGCAGCCACAACAACGAAATGCGGCGAGTGCAATAAATTGTTTCATTCGCGGCACAACGCGCACCTGACACATAAGCTCCGAACTGTCGTCTTCATCTGTTGCACTTACCCCTCCTCCCTCTTCCGACCGTTCCACTTTGCCCCATGTTTTTGTTTTTTCGGTCTCCGGGGTTCGCAAACGAAACGAAACGAAACGGATCGAAAAACGGATCGGATCGGATCGGATCGAATAATAATAACGCTTGTACATTGGCTTTTGAACATCTGGTCACTTGCTGTGCACAGTGCACTGCACAGTGGTGCGAAATGCAATGTAATTAACCCAAGTGCATTAACACACACACACACGCACGAGTAAAAAACCTAATTCAACTATTATATTTTATGTATAAACTGCCTCAATTTACTCCTACTGCCTACTGTTCGTGCCACAAATTGGAGTTTCGTGCGTAATTCGCATTGCAGCTTAAATCTTAAAAAAAAAAAACGAGAAAAACACTCATGAACATAGTTATAATAAACTCGAGTGTTGCGAATTAATCATTAGAGAGAGCAGTTTAAATAAATTATCATCAGCAATCGATAGAACTTTTTGTAACTGTTCATAAAAAAAATCCACCGAATTGTATGCTGCACTTCACAATTCACTTTCACTTAAAATTTTCAGAAATATTAACAAATCAATTCAAATGAATACAAATTATTTATTAGCTTAGAATTTAGCGGCACAGAAAAAAAGTTATAAAATCAAGATACTGACAATTTTGGTCCAAAAAGTGCGTTTTAATGTGAATATGAGACCCAATTTCTTATTTTTAAGTATACAAGATACAAGTAACATAAAGAGATCTTATGTTAAATATAAATTGATTTTGATGTACGCACATGTTCATTAATACTTATTATTATTTATTTACTTAATCTTTATTGGTAAGTATTTTCAATGAAGAATTCTTTTTATGAATATGGCGAAAGTGTCGCAACACTGTCGAAGCACAAAAATAGTTAAAGAATTTGGTCTACAAAAATCTTATATACATATGTCTTTATTTTAAAGCACATTTTGATACATTGTTATATAATTCCTTGGCGAAATTTATATAATTTATCGTGAAACAGAAAAAGTTCCTAACATCCAATCTTAGCTCTTAATTTAGCGCTGATCCTGATGCTTGGAATTATTTTTCGTTTTTAAGATACATGTAAAATTAATGAAATGATATGTTTTATTGTAAAACAAAATCAATCCAAGCTCTAAATATAATGTTAACCCAGAGCTAAGAGAATAAGCTTTAGTTAGTTTTAAAATATTAAAATATTGGAAAAACATCTGAAAATAATATTATTTTCTTATAATTCACATTTTAATTTGTATTTTGTATTTTATAAGAATTAGCTTTAGTTTATTTTGAAATTATTTCATTTTATGTTCTTTTTATTTGTTGCCTTTTTTTCAACATATGCTTATTATCTACATTTATATTTGTATTTCGAATATTTGAAATAATAATAATAATCATAGTTGACAAAATAAACATTGATCAGAGTGCACTTTTATAATTGCCTTGGCCCCACTGTTCGACGGTCAGCACTGCAATTATGTGTGAGGGCGCGGGTGCAACGCGATTACCGCGGGCATCACCGAGGGCCGCAGTCGCAGTCGGCGTCACCGTCGCAGTCGCAGCGACATTCGCGGAGCAAAAAGCAGATTCAACGGCGGATTATGAGAGCTGGCGCTGGGCAACAACAACAACAGAAGAAGCAACAACAACAACAACAACAACAACGATGAAGGCAACATGTCGGCATGTGAATGTCCGTAGCAACAGCAGCTGAAAGAGGAGAGAGTGGAGAGGGGAAGGTAAAGGGGAGAGGGGAGCTGCTGCACATGTGTGTAATGTTGTTGTTCTTGCTTTTGCTTCTGCTGCAATTTCATGTTTCCGAAGCGACGGCGTGCAAAATGATTATTGTCCTGGGGAGCAAAGAGGACACGCCGAGTATCGCTTACAGACGCCAGCACGATCGTTCTTCCTCCATCCACCATCCTCTTTACTCTTCCCCTTTTCTTCCCTTCCCTTCCCCATCTCTCTCTCTCTCTCTCTCTCTCTCTTTAGCTGTTCCGGAATGACTTTCCACCTCATTATAAGTTGGCTTTAGTCCGCTAATTCATGACGAAATATGCTAATTAATAAACGGCAACAAAGAGCGAGAAAGACAGAAAGAGTGAGAGTGAGACAGAGACAGAGACAAGTGACTGCAAGTTGCAACTTGTTAAGCAGCTGAATGATGATCGTTGGGGATCAGCTTAGGCGAGAGTTATGAGCGATCAAGGCTTCTTTCTCATCAGCCTGTTAACGCTTTAACTGCTTGAAAATCTTTAGCAAAACATATCTTAAAAAATATGTTAGGAAATGAATAATATTTTATAGAAAATAGAATTTCATTTTAATACAAGTTCTTTAAGAACTTAACTAAAAAAAATAAAACTTAAACTTATATATGTAAATTAAGCTAAAAACACAAATTTCTTTATTTAAATAATATTTTTTAAAAAATTCACTTGACGATTATCATATAATTTTTTCTTTTCTGCACATTTTTATGATTTGAAGTTTCTTCTATATAAATTATCAAAATATTAATATAATTAATTTTAATGCTTAAAGTCTTATTAGTATAATTCATCTAAAATACTGTTATAAACACAACTTTCAGATAAAATTTAGTTATAACAGCATAAAGTATTTAATTTTTAATAAGTAAACACTTTTTTGTATGTACTTTCAAATATCAATATTTTATTTTCATCACATTTCTTGAGTCTTTTTCATAAATCTTCAATATTTTGAGTTCTGAAAGAATAAACCTATTTTGTAATTTAAATAACTGCATAATTTCACGTATAATAAAAGGGAAAATAGAGAACAACTAATAAAAAAAAAATGCTAAGCATAGTTCATTTGTTGCTTACTTTCTTTTATTTAACATACGAAAGAAATAAATCTAAAGCCAGAAATCTTATTTGTATTCCAATTGAACTTTCAGCGAATTCGCTTTTGCTGCTGTATTACACTTTTCATTGCCATTATCATTGTCATTTTCATTAGCACTCCTGCATTTATTTTCATATATCTTTCTTGAGTCTATAATTTTCATAAGCATTCTCATTGTCACTTTCATTGGGCTTAAAAAAAAGTAGTTAATTTTGGATTAGTTATTATTTAAATTTTATTTTGATGAAAATGAAGAAGACTTTATTAGAGTAACATGAAAACAAAAAAACCTTTTTAATTTGCAATTTAGTTTTAAAATTTCAATTAATTGCATCAGTTTGTTTGCCTTATTAATTTCTCATTAAATGCACATAAATGTTCACAATGACTGCATTGTGATTATTAATGTCGGTGTTCTTGATCGTTATCGCTGATGTTATTGACATCATTTACAATGCGCTCAGCAATAACATCATTTTAATAAGATTCCAATTAACAATTTCAATTTTAACACTATCAGGTGTCATCAGCAGCTGCGTTGACATTGTGTTGTAACTCATTATCATTTACATTATCGCTGTCATTGATTAAAATGCATTTGCATTCATTCAATTCCTTACGAGTACTTCATTTTTTGATTACAATTTGTGTTAGATTACGAACTGTGTTCAGTTTATTCTATTTTAATAATATTGCAAAAACAAGAATAACATAAAGGAATAAAGATAAAGTTAGAAAGTGAAATTTAATATTGTAGCTCGCATAAAAATTGACAACTATCTATTTCACAAATTTAGAAATATTTTTATCTTTGATATAATAATATTATTTTTCTTTGATTATTTTCAATAACATTTAGAAAGAATATTTAAATATATAGATATATGTCTGTCCGTGCATATGAACACCTAGATCTCAGAGATTTTAAGAGATAGAAATACATATATTTTTTCAAATTATTGCCACGCCCAATTTCACCCCTGCAAATCGAAAAAAAATCGAATAATGAGCGGAATTTAGAAGCTAGAGTCGATATTTTTGGTAAAGTAGCTTTAGCTAACAATCTGGTATATTTTGCACTCTATGGTATATTTTGAATGTAGTGCTATATCAATATATTTTTAGTATTTTTGTGGTATTTTAATTTGGTATATTTAAAAATTAATACCACACTGTTTTAGTATTATTGCGGTATATTTATTTGGTATATTTTTAAATTAAGACCACCACTGTTTTAGCATTATTGTGGTATATTAATTTGGTATATTTTAAAATTAATAACATACTGTTTTGCTTTCAATTTAATAAATTCAAATTTTAACTTTTGTATTTTACCTTTTCTATTCTTAAAGTCATAACCGTTGGTATATTTTTAGTATTTTTGTGGTATATAAATTTGGTATATTTTAAATTTAGTACCCAACTTTCTATTTAATAAATTCAAATTTGAACTTTTGTATCAATTTTTTCTATTCTTATTCAATTTATTTTTTTCATTTGAATTTATTTATTTATTTTTTGTCATGTGATTACTTATATAATTGTTTTTTTTTTTTTTTGATTATGTTTCTAAAACAGTCTTGACACATTTTGTGTAATTTTGCAATTGCTTTTAATCGCCGCTAGGTGGCGACACTTTGGCTAATGGCTGTTTTATCAACAATTTGTCAATACTTATCTTATTTTTTCTGCTCTTTTGCTGCAGTTGCGGTTGGCGAAGTTTGCTGTTGTTGTTGGTATTATTGTTGTTGTTGTTGGTATTATTGTTGTTGTTGCTGTTGTTGTTGCTGTTGTGTCTGGTTAGTTATCATGGATCGTTGCAGCTGCAGGTGCAGTGATGCATTTGCGCTGGGCTTGAAATTGGCGTCAAGCGTCCAACGCCTGAGCGACAATTATGGCTGGCAATCAAGCATGGGTTAAGACAGAGAAAGAGACAGCGACAGAGAGTGAGAGAGGGTGGGAAGGGGGAAGAGGTGTTGGGTGCGGTGTTCCGTCTTTTTAGCACCCATAGAACACAGCTGAGCAAAGCAAAGCTAAGCAAAGCCTGGGCCAAAAGGCCACAAAGGGAGTGTTGATGCCTCACAGCACAGATCGGAGCAACAACAACTTGACAACAACTCGACAACAACAAGAACTTGACAACAACTCGACAACAACAACAACAACAACAACAAATCGCCATCGACAACTAGAAAAAAAAAGTCAACTGCCGTTCTATTGCTAATTATAAGCATGGTGTAAATTTACAATGCCTGTGTTTACAGCTCACGAACAAGCGATTATATGGCTATATAGTTATAGCCAGACCCCCCCGCCCACTTCCCTCCTCCACTCTCCTCCCATCTGCCATCTCTCTCTCCCTCTCTCTCTCTCTCTCTCTCTCTTTCACTGTGCTTATTTAGAGCTGTGCGATTTGACAAAGGCAAATACTAGATGGGGAATGTAAATATTAAGACAACTGGGCAATTTGTTGGCATCCCACACACAGAGTGTAGACAGACGGACGGACAGACAGACAGACAGATCGGACACATCGGACAGACGAACATATGGATGGACAGTAAAACGAAGCAAGACAAGCAGAATGGACCACATGACATTCAGTCTCGATGTCATTCAACTCAACTTGAAACTATGCTCAATGAATTCTTTGGACGCATTTGCAAAATTTAAAAGAGAAAACAAGCTATTTGGTATATCAATATGGTATATTTCGAGAATAATATATAGAGAAATATGAAATATGAAAATATGATCTTTGGTATATTTTAGTACTATGGCATATTCCGAATGTTTTACCAAATTATATATGTTACATATTATATTATGGTATATTACGGTATATTTTAAGATTAATACCGTTGTATTTAATCTATACGGTATATTTCGAATGTAGTACTTCAAATATATACCTATAATGGCATGTTCATGTATTTTTTGTGGTATATCATTTGGTGTATTTTAAAAATATTGACGATTTTGACCTCTATGGTATATTTGGAAATTTGTACATAAATTATATACCAAATATGACATTTAATGTATTTTAGTATTTTTGTAGTGTAATATATGGTATATTAAAGAAAAAAATAATACCGATATATTTTGACATCTATGGTATATTTCGAATGTGTGAATTCAATAATATACCAAATATGACCTTCGGTATATTTTTGGTGTAAAGTTGGTATATTATTTGGTATATTTTAAGAATAATACCGAAATATTTAGTCTCTATGGTATATTTCGAATGTTGTACTTCAAATATATACCAAATATGACATTTGGTATATTTCAGAATTTTTTGGTATATCATTTTGTATATTTAAAAATGAATATCGCTTTATGTTTAACTTTATGGTATATTAAGAGTCTAGTACTTTAACGATATACCAAATATGACCTTCGGTATATTTCAGTATTTTTGTGGTATATTTTAAGAATAGTATAACAGTGTTTTGCTTCTATTCAAAATGATTACCGGGTATCCCACTTTTATTATGTTTTCCTTTAACTATAATTATTTTGTTTTCATTCCATATAAATACATTTAAAAAAAAAAGTTTAATATTTTCTGTCTTTTTAATTAAAACTATTTATTTAGAATATAATTCTATCGTTTATCATTTGCTTTTATTTGTATATCTCCTTTTCAATTTATCTATAATTAGTTTTATATTGTTTAGCTACAATTTCGTTTTTTGCTTTACTTTAGCTGCCAACACAATACACAGAGAATTTAATTCCAAGAATTATTTATGCATTGTGTTATAATCTGTTTCATAAATCCACCGAAAAATTGCTCAAATGATTCATTAGATTCATTCGTGATCTTGCTACAATTAGCTTTTCGCAGAAGAACAACAACAACATGACATGAGACAAGCACATGACTTTGTTGTGCCATTAACTGATTTGCTTCCTGAACATTCCATTATGAATTCCATACGTGTGCAGTTGACAAAAAGCTGTCTGCTATGACAAAAATGTGACGATTTGAAAGGTGTGAAATAAGCGAAGCACAAAAGTCAAAATATGACAACGAAAATTTATTGCAGCGATGAAATTTAAGCACAAATATATCAGAGAAAAATATACACAATGATTGCAAGTTTCGTTGATTTTGTGAAATGTGAAGCCCCTTCGTAAAAAAAAAAAAAAAAAAAAAAAAACAACAACACGACAAAAAACGGCTTCAAAGTTGCAATGCTATCATTAAACAAGCGTGAGGATTATTCCATGTAGCTTAAAGTTTTCAAATTTGTTGTTGAGCCTTTTTTCTGCTCACAAATGAATTTCTGGTAGCTACAACCAAATGTCCAACGTCAAAAGATCATAAAAATAAAATGCTTGGAATCTCAACGCAACGACGCGCATATAAAAAAAGTATTTAATGAGCTCAATATTTTACAGCTCAGAGCTGTGAAATGTCAATAAGTAGCAATAAAAATCGAAAGAAAAAAAAATCGAAGAAAAAAGGCAGAAGACGAAAAACGTATCTATCGAAATTGACACTCATTAATTATGACGAAAGCTCATTAAAGCTGGAGAACTATTCATTTCCTTCATTCCTTCTTCTTCTTTCTTTTATTTTCGTTTTAGTATCCAAATGCCAATATTAAAGAAAAAAAAAAAAAACTTTGTGCTTGGCTGCGAAAATCTTTATCGATAAATGTCGCTTAAATGTTGTGAGATTTAGTGTCGAAAAAGCTCATAAAATGCTGTAAATCACAAAATAGTTGTAGACTGAAGTTTTAATGCATAACTGTAAAATGATTGCTGCGAAAATTGCATTGATATTTCATTTCAAGCAGCTTTTCAGGCTTAAGCTTTGCGAAATGCGTCAAATTTTTGTTTTGAATTCAACAATTTTTATTTCAAACAATTTCCTTATTTATTTATATATTATTGATTGTTTTGTATGAATTGTATTAAAAATGATATTCAATAAGCATTGCCAAAGCTGCTTTGCAACCCAGAGCTTTAAGCTTAATTACACAATTGCCTTAAATTTCGATTGCATAAAAGTTATTACAAACAATTTAAATTGCGTTTCGTTTTTAAACAAGTTCCTTCATTTTTCTATACTTAGTCAATTCGGTACTTGATTGTTTTATAGATTGTATTAAAGCTGATTTGCAACCATGAGCTTTAAGCTTAAGTAATTAATTGCTAGAAAGCCAATGTCTGATTATTAAATTTAATACAGAGACAATATTTTGATGTAGATATTGTACTAAAAATTCTGTTCAATAAGTAATGTGAAAGTTGCTTGGCAACCAAGAGCTTTTATCTAAATTATATAATTGCTTTGAATTGCAATAGAATAAATCTTTTTGCGACAAATTTCAAATGCGTTTTGTTTTAAGCAATTTCCTATATTTTCTTTATCAGATCAATTTGGTACTTGATTGTTTTGTAGATTGTATTAAAGCTGCTTTGCAACCATGAGCTTTAAGCTTAAGTAATTAATTGCTAGAAAGCCTGAATACAATGTCTGATTATTAATTTTAACACAGAGACAATATTTTGTTGTAAATATTGTACTAAAAATTCTGTTCCAAGAGCTTTTAGCTTAATTGCACAATTACTGTGAAGCTCGAATATATGTAATTTCTGATTATTAATTTGAATACTGAGAAAATAGTTCGATGTAAAAACAGTTTAACCAATTCTAGAATATTGTCAAGTTCATTTGAATTGTAAAAACTGAATCCAAGAATTTTTCAGCTTAAATTGAAAGAAATTTCATTGTAAAAACTGATTTGAAATCCAACAACTTTTCAGCTTAAAAGTTAATTCTCGATACTGATTAAATTGGAAAATTTTGCTTAACATGAATTGTAAAAACTACTTTGTTTGTCACAAGTTATAAGTATAATTTAAATTGAAATTTATATAATTAAGGGTAAAAGGAAAACTCACCTGATTTTGGATGCTGGTTTTTTCAGTTTGTAAACTCCTTTAGTTGATATTTTGTTGTAGATTGTTTTTCTTCTTGTTGTTGTTATTATGCATTATTATTATTGGACACTCTCACACACACACACACACGCACACACACAAACATTGCAAACACATGTGTGTGTTTGACATGCAAAATACTTCTTAGCTTCGTTGTTGTTGATGATGTTGAGCATTTTTCTCGTACTCGTTGTTGTTGTTGTTGTTAATTTCGTTATTTTTTGTTGTTGTGGTGCTTTTTCATTACTCTCTTTTTGCTTCTTTTCACATTTTTACACCTTTGTTAATTCTGATCACATCGTAATTGTAACTATAATTATAATTATGTTTATGTTTATGATAATGTGTTGTTGCTTTTCTCGTTCTCGTTCTCGTTCTTGTCGTCGTCTTCGTTGTTGTTGTTGTTGTTGTTGTTTTCGCTCTCGTTGTTGTTGTTGTGGATGTTGTTTAACTGTAATATATGTTGTGTGTAATAATTTTGATTGCGCTCGATTTGCAGACGATCAACTAAAAATAAATAAAAAACGAGTTCACACTAAAGCCAACACACACACACACACACACATACACTCCTCTAATTTATTTAATTCGATTTTTGCAACAAATAACTGTGCTTATTTTTATGACCACTGCTGTTTGTTCTCTTCCTCTCTTCTTCTTGCTATCGCGTGTTGTTCTTGTTGTTGTTGTCGTTGTTGTTGTAGTTTTGTCAATTTGTCCGTCCGCGTCGCGTTTTAGTGCGACAGGCAGAAGCAGCAACGCCGCCGCTTTTAAAAACGGTTATAAAATCGCACACGACACAAAAATTTTTGTGTTGCGGCGACGTTTTTGCTGCTGCCGATGCTGCTGTCGCTGCTTCTGTCGCTGCTTTTGCTTTTGCTTTTGCTGCTGCTGCTGCTGTCGTTGTCGTTGTCGCCATTTTTGCTTGGCAAAAGTTTTGTGCACTTTGCACTCGCTCACAAACATTTGCTAATGCGCTCTCGCTCACACACTGAAAACAGCAGCAAAGCACACAGACACACACACATACAGTCACCCGCACCCGCACCCGCAGCCGACAACGACAACGACAACAACAAACGACAAACGGCAAACGACAACGGCAAACGACATCGACGACGACAAACGACGACAACGACAACAACGACAACGACAACGACAACGACGATGACGATGACGATGACGACGACACACACAATCAAAAACTCATTCGGCTACTTTGGGTGCACACGCCCCCGTCCACACGACGAATGCTGGCGACCAACCAACCCCCCTCCCCGTCCCCCTTACCCACTCTCTTTAAACTAACTCTCTTTCTCATCTACTCTCCGCTCCACTCTGTAGTCTACACTCACGCTTGGTCAATGCTCAACTCTCCACCACACTTCTCTACAAACGCCAAAAAGAGTCTACAGCAGGGATTCTAATAAAAGGCCAGCTAGCAAAAACCGAACCAAAAGCACAAAAACAACAAACCAAAAGCAATGCGAAAAAAACACACAACAACAAAAAAAACTGAACGTATGGAGACACGAAGGTTTTGCGACAATATGCGACGACGACGACGACGGCGACGTCGGCAGCGCAGCGCGCGTTTGCCTTCGACCAATGACACTCGACGACAATATTAAAGAATACACACACACACACACACATACACAGTTTATATACGCAGGGGCGCAACTGGGAAAAAACGAAATGTCGTCGTGCGCAAGGTATGCAGAGTAGTAGACAAAGATGGGTGGGGGAGGAGGAGGGCGAGTAGATGCTGAGGGACAGCAACACAGGAAAAAAAAATTGTACGCAGGCCACACACACAAGCTCAAGGCGACAGCAGCAGCAGCTATGTAATCCAATCGAATCGAGAACAAACACACACACACACACCGAAAGAGCGAGTAAGTGAGTGAGCCAGAGTGAGAGAGTGAGAGGGGGAGGGTAGCATAAAAAAACGAACGCAATTGAATCGTCGAAACCAATCCAGAGGACGCAAGCAGAAGACCAAAAGGCGACGACGACGACGTCGGCAGCAGCAACGACAAGCGACAAACGACGGGCGACACTTGCGCTTGTATGTGTGTGGGTGTGTGTGTGTGAGTGAGTGAGAGAGCGAGGCAAAAGGCAATTGGAATGCGAATGCAAGCAAGCAGTGTGTACTTCTGTGTGTGTGTGTGTGTGTGCTGTCCTGCACTGTCCTCTGCTGCCGAGCGAGAGAGGCGACCCCCCCACCCCCTTTCAACTCCTACGCCTTCTACTCCTCCTCCTCCTCCTTCTTCACCTTCTCCACCCCCTACAAGGTTTCAGCCAGTGGCGACAATTGAGCGTAGTCATTTTTTATGCTTATATACAGCAGTCACTCCAAGTGTATGGGTGTGTGTGTGTTGGTGTTAGTGTATGTGTGTTGAGGGGGTGGGGGTGTTGGTGTTGTGGCCTTATGTGCATGTCCAGGCGCTAGTTGAAACTGCTTCACGTTTTCAATTCCTTTAAATTTTTATTGTTTTTTTTTTGTTTTTATTTTTTTTGCTTTGCATTTTATATTTTATTTTTAGTACATTTGCATTTAACACAACACACACACACACTCAGAAAAAAACAAAACAATAAAATAGCAGTGTTTAATTTTTGCGTTTTTTGCACAGTCAAATACAAAAAAAAAAAACTATATAAAATTAAATCAAATTTGAAATGAATTGAAATTGCAAAAATTTCTATTTACATTTTAGGCTTTTTTATGCAATTTTGCAAAACTGAATTTTGCCAAAATTTCTTGCGTTGATTTTCGTCATATTATTTTTTACGTATTTATTTTCGTGGCTCCGTGTGTTTTAGCGACGGCAAACAAGAAAAAAAAGACGCGCGCGCGCAACAGCAACAACAACAAAACAGAAACAGAAACGGAAAACAGAAAAAACAGAACCCAGAGACAAGAACAAAAGCGAACACAGCGACAACGATGGCGACGCTGGCGACGCTAGCGACGGAGACGAGAACTACGACAACAACGTATATTTGGCGACGACAGAACGATCAAAGCAGCGCAGCCAGCAGCGACGCGCTGGGCAGCGGAGTCGCAGCAGCAGCAACAGCAGCAGCGGAGATATATTTTTGTATGTAGAGTACGCTAAGAGAGGCGACGGAGACGGAGACGACGACGATTACGATTACGATTGCGATGCGATGCGATTGCTGCGAGATGGCGATGCGGCAGCGGCAACTCGACTTTACTATTTGAAATCACATCACAAGCGTCGTCGTCGTCGTCGCCGTCGTCGCGGTTGCTCTGCCTCTGCCAGCTGCCAGCTGCTCTGCGCGCTGGGCGCTCGCCTCCTCGTGTGTGCGCCGAGAGGAGTAAATACGCCAAAGACAAGCATAAGCCAAAATAAATACGCACACAACAACAACAACAACAACAATAATGCGCTCTCTTCAGCATTCACTGAACGGCCACTGGTGGCCACACACACACACACACCGACACACACACTGACACCCTGGCGCCGCAAGTGTCCATTCGCTTCTGTGCGTATTGTATTGCTTGCTCCCTCTCGCTCGCTTGCTCGCTCACGCCCAGCCCATGAGCAACAAACACAACGCACACACACACACACACAGGCACACTACACTAGCATGCAGAGCAGCGAGCAAGCAGTTCAATTTTTGCCTTCACGTGCGCTCTCTTAATCCGTTTCATGCGCTCGCTCTTTTTTTTCTGTTGGTGCAGCCCGACTCTCTTTGAGCGCACTTCAAGTGGTGCAAACGAATGCACGCTACAGCAAACACTGTCGAGCTTAATGATACAACTAAGCATAGTGCATTGAAAATACGTATTTAAGGCATATTTTGATTTGAGTTAATTCTGATTAATATTTGACAACTTTTAAATAGCATTTGTAGTGAATTTATATCATATTTTAATATAATAAAATACTTTAATCACTTGAAATGCAATTTGTATGAAAATAAAATTAATTTTACAAAACTATTTGCCTTTAATATAATTTGTAAAGAAACAAAAAAATATAATTTAATTGAATTTATTTTATTTTTAATATTTTATTATTTCTTACTGGGAAATTTAATTACAAATTACTTTAAATGCAATTAAATTATTGTGCAGTGCGGAATTGAATTGAAATCAAATTAATAATACTATACTTATTGCTTGTAATTTAATTTGAAATCATAATTAAAGTTTACAAATGAACAATTAACATCAAAATTGGGAAAACAATAGAATTGAATTGAATTTAATTTGATTTTATTTATTACTAATATTTCATTATTTCTTACAATTAAATAATGAATTTGTCATATTACAATTTTATAAAATAATATTATCTTCACTTAGATCACTTTAAAGGCAATTTAGTTGATATTCAGTGGGAAATTGACTTAAAGTACAAATAATAAAAGAAAATTATTTTCTTTTCAATTAAATTGAAAAGAAATAAATATTTTATACTGAGAATGAAAATAATTAAAAATGAATTTAATTGAATTTGATTTATTAATAATATTTTATTATTTCTTACTGGAATTCCCATAATAGAAAAAGTTGGAATTCATATACCAAAAAAAAAAAATAATAATAAATAATAATTAGATAAATAAAATTAATTATTTAGCTAATAAGCACAAAAATTGGAAAATAAAAACAAATGGAATTGGATTGAATTTTATTTTATTATTTTCTACTACAAATTCAAAATTGAAAGAAGTTGTCGAAACTCAAGATGCCATTTTTCAATTTAATAAAATAGTTTAGTTTGCAAAAAGTATAATTTGCTTTTGTTTTTTTTTTTTTAATTTGAAATCAAAATTAGTATTTAAATTGCAATAAAATAAATAATAAACACTAAAATTGAATTTTATTTATTACGAATATTTTATTATTTTTACTGGAATAATAGTTGTGAAAATAAATTGCAATATTAAACTCGATTTGAATGTGGAGTTAAATTGGCAATCAATTTGCTGTTAACTTAGTGTAGCGCATTTAGCTGTGTCGTTGTGGCCGACTGCTGTCGATGCTGATTGGCAGCCTTTGATTGCTTTTGTTGCGTGGCTCGTCGAGTGTGGAGTGGTGGAGAGGTGGTGGGGGAGGGGGAGGGGTTGGCTGCGCTTGGCTCGAATCAAGTGTGCACTAATGAAATAATTAATTACGAGCACAAGCAGCAAATCCATTCAGTTTCCCTTCTCACTTTACTTCACTCCTCTTGCTCTAACTCGCTCTCTCTCTCTGTCTTGCTCTCTCTCTCTCTCTCTCTTTTGCTCCTACACAATGTCCGCTGCAGTCACCCGCACTGCTGTGTGTGTGTGTGTGTGTGAGAGTCTTTATCTATCTTTAGCTGGACATCTCCAGCTTTAAGTGCTCCAAATACATATTTATCAACGCATATGTGTGTATATATGTGTGTACACATGTGTGTGTGTGTGTGTGTGTGAGTGTGTGCACAACGCAGTCACAATAATCAAATTTAATTAAACCACTTTAAGCGATTTCTTAGCCACAAAATCTGTTCCCATTTAAACACACACACACACACACACACACACACACACACACACACACACACACACACACACACACACACACACACACACACACACACACACACACACACACACACACACACACACACACATACACACACACACACACCGCACAGCATCTTCCCCTTCCCCTCCCCCTCGCTTCATCCTTCCCCTTTCCTCTACTCAACGAAAATGCCTCACACAACATTTGTTCAAAATCGTTTCAATTGCATCCCATCAAAAAAATGAAAACGAAGAAAAGCTACACACAAAATATTGAGAAAATTCAACGTGTGGAAAATGTTTTTTTTTGTTTTTGATTGTGATTTGAAAATCCATTTTTCCGTCGGCATTATTCAGTATTTTTGTAAACTCAATAATGAAAGCGAAATTAAATTAACTAAATTTAATAATATTCTTATTAAAATTATATTATAAATTAAAATAAAGTTTCGTATTTCTTTAGTGCTTAAATCATTTTGAAACTTTAGTGATGAAAGCGAAACAATTAAATCAAACTATTATTATTTTTACAAATATTAAAATTAAAGTTTCTTTTAAAATCATTTTTAGAGAAGAGATTCAAAAGATTAAAATTATTAATATATAAATAAAAATTAAGGTTTTTTTGTACAAAAATCATTTATAAAAAGTGCAATTTAAGCAGCGCTTGCAAAATGTGCTTTAGAAATAAGTTAGAGTTAATTTAATTTATATCTAAGTATTTTAAATAAATAAGTAAGATGAAAACTAAATCATAAACATTTTCATTTTGTCATATTTTCAATGATTTCCGATGTGCAAAGTGATTGAAAGCGAATTCGATTTAATTTTGCTTCGTAATAATTTAATTTAATTTAATTTAATAATAATTTAATTTATTATAATAATAAGTTAACAATATTATTGGCAATTTAAAATTATTGAGTTTTCAATATCATTTTGTAAATACTAGTTAATTAATTCCTTAAATTTTGCACATTATTTTTAAAAGGTCAATTTGAAATGTATTTTGATTTAAAGTTTTCGTTATTAAGTGATTTAATTCACGCCTATTTTTGTGAGTTTTCTATTGTACGAACAATGATTATGAACTTCTTTTTCATATAATTATCAAATATTCTGTGGAGTGAAGTTTTTTTTTATTGTTTTTTTTATTATTATTGGCAATTTAGAAATATTGTGTTTAAAATTGGTTACAAAGTTATATTAAATATAATTTAATAATCTGTGTACATACCGTAAACAATTTTTTTTATTTTAAATTTGTATTTTGTATATTTTAAATACAAGTTAATTAAATCTGAATTTAATATTCATCTAAATATAATTTTAAAATTTCTTTTAATGCAATTTTACTTACAAATTCAACAAATTTAATATTTGACCAACACCAATTGAGTTTAAATTAGCAACATTTTAATAATATTTAGTTTGAATATGAATACCAAATGTTCACTTTATATTCAAGGTAATAATTTTTATTAAAAAATAAATTAAAGTTAGTTGTGTCACATTTGTTTAATGTTTATATTCCATTAAAAAACAATTTTTGTTGTGTTGAACATTTCTTGTGATTTTCAAATATTTTATTTGGAAAATTTCGCGAGATTTTTACATTTTTTATATCGAAAATGTTTAAAAATCTTTTGATTTTTATTGACATATATTTCATACTATACAAATAGTGTGAAATATGTATCAGTCTATTGATTTTGCTTGATATTTATTTCAGAATATAAAAATATCCAAAATTTTCAAAATAAAAAATTTGAAAATCTCCAGAAATTTTATAAATTTGAATAAAATTAATGTACTATATATTTTGTTTGCTCTGAAAGTACATTGAAATATTTGTTTCCTTAATGGCCAATAAGTATTTCGAATTGTTAATTGTAATTGGCAAATCTAACCTCAAAATTCGTTGGAACTAACCTCAAAGTTGTGGGCGTTGAAAATTGAATGCAAAATGAGGTTATGTTTGATGTTGATGAAGCGGCAATTAATGCAACAAACTGAAATGTCCAAGAAATGCAATCACATGAAGTCCTAAATAGCTGTAAATACGTATGTATGTGTGTTGTGTATATAAGCAGTATATATGTATGTGTGTGTGTGTGTGTAAGTGTCGCCTTACTTGCGCTTCCCTCACTCTCGCAGCTGCTTAAATCTAGTCTGCTTAAGCAAATGCATGTGTGTGTGCGTGCCATACTGTGCTCCTTTTCTTACACGCACAACAACAACGACAGCCAATGGAGCCAACGAAGCCCCCATGATGAGTGCCGAGTGCGGTAATGTCGCGGTCGCTGTCGCCGTCGACGTCGCAGTCGCAGTCACAATCACAGTCAGAGTCACAGAGTCACCTAACTCCCTCTCACTCACACAATGTGTGTGTGACACTGTGAAATGTGTCGCGCACATCGTCATTCGGCTGCTTCGTCGCCGCCTCTCCCAACGTCGCCGTCGTCGTCGTCATCGTTGTTGTCGTTGTCGTCGGCGTCGGTTGACCCTCGAAAAAGCGTCGCACGGAAAAAAGACAGCATTGGTCAAAGCCACGCGGATGGCCGCGCATGGCTCTAAGTGTGCGAGCGAGACGACTGAGGCGACAGGGGCCCACCACAGCTAAGCGCAAGCAGGCGAGAGCGAGCAAGCAAAACACATGCATGCTTCAGCTATATACTATATATGTGTATTTGTGTGTATATTGGGTTGTGCGCTCTCACACTGTCGGCAAAGCAGTGTGTGCGAGCACGGAGAGCGGGGTAAGCAGTGTGTGTGTATGTCGTATTATGCATGGCAGCGGTGAGAGTGGGAGTGGGAGTGAGCGAAGAAGAAGAATGAGAGAAGCAGCGTAACTAAAATGCGACAATTGTTGGAAACGTCACAACACAATTAAAATTTGCAAAAAGAAAAATGAAGAGCACGCAAAGTAACATATTAAGCAAAAGGATAATGCATGCATATTAATTATGAGTGTATTGAATGTGTGTGTGTGTGTGTGTTTTGTTGTTGATGTGCTTGTTGTTGTGTTTCTATCTTCATTATGTTGTTGATAGCACTTATAGCGTAGCAAGAAGTGTAGAGGGTGATGAAGAGGGGTGAGGGGGGAGTACAATGAGTGTGGGAGCGTTGCGGTCTTTTGTGAGCCAATCTGAAGGTCGTCAAGTCCAATCCCGACACACACACACACAACTTTAGCGAGCACTCTGCATATGTGTGTGTGTGTTTGCGTGTATGTGTGTGTTGGCCAAGGATGCCACAAACCGGTTCACAACATGATTATTGCACTTGAGCTTTATTTTTGTGTGTGCGAGCAGATTCAAATGAACAAAAAAAGAATACAAAGCAACAGCAACAACAACAACTACAACAACAATATAACAAGAGAAGAAGCCGCTAAATTGAAAGTTTCGCGCAACAAATTGCGTCACAATAAATTTACTGCAAATTAGCAATTAAAATAATTAATGATTGAATTCAATTTTTATAGCATTCAACTTAAATCTCTAACAAATTCCTTCAACAGTTTAATATGATAAAATCATATAAAAAGCATGAAACATTTCAATATCTGAATGAATCTAAAAAGTCCTAAAGTTGTTAATAATAGTAAGAAAGAACACAAAATGTTAAAGGTACTTGATGAAACTCATCTAGTTAACTTTCTTATTAAAATGAGTTATGTAATTTGTTTTCTTATTTTTTTTATTTATAAATTTTTATAACATTTGAACCAAATGTGGCATTATAACTTTGTGCCTGACTCTCCGACTCTCCGACTTTATACAGAATATAGACGAGACTATATATATATATACATATATCTATCTGGTATATTTTCGTACTCTACATACTCTAAGTGTAGTAGTAAATATATTATGTAGTTCTATCAACACTACTACATATAGCATTCGGTATATTTTTAGTATTTTTGGTATATTATTTAAGTATTGATGGTATATGTATACCATTTAGTTTGTAGTTCTATCAACATTTAATACTACATACTTGGTATATTTTTAGTATTTTTTGGTATACTAGTTTAGTATATTGATGTTATGTGTATACCATTTAATTTGTAGTTCTATCAATATATAATACTATATAGCAGTTGTTATATTTTTAGTATTTTTGGTATATTAAGTTAGTATATTGATGGTGTACTTTGGAACTTTATGGAACATTTTATATATAGTAAAAATATACTATTTACAGTATTCGGTATTTTTTTAGTATTTTAGTATATTTAAGGAATAATAACGCGCTGTTTGGTCTTCTTCAGGAGCGGGAATTTTACAGTCAATCACACTGGACTGTAGCTTTCTTACTTGTTTATTACTATATTTTTTATTATTATTATTATATTATATTTATATTATATTGAACTAAATAAAATTCTCTTAGGGAAACAACAATTACATATATCAACTTAAAATTTGCTCTTTTATTATAATTCAATTTATTCACTTAAAATTTCCTTTGTATTATTATCTAATCATATTATATTTTGTTTTATTTGATATCGAAATATA
Source organism: Drosophila pallidifrons (assembly GCA_023558445.1). Classification (NCBI taxonomy): domain Eukaryota; kingdom Metazoa; phylum Arthropoda; class Insecta; order Diptera; family Drosophilidae; genus Drosophila; species Drosophila pallidifrons. The sequence continues at coordinate 22,746,861 of CM042351.1, read as the reverse complement.
AGAAATGTACTTTAATTGGAATTTAAATTTAAAATTTTAAATTTTATTTGATAGAATTATGTTGTTTCATTATATTTCTATTTCATGTAAGAAATTTACTTCAAGTTTATTTAACATAATATTATCTAAAATGTTATATTCTATTATTTGAAATTCTATTACTAGAAATTGAAAATTTAATTGAATTGAACTCATAATTTCTTTGAATGTAAAATGTTATTTCATTTGGAAAATAATCTTACTCCTATATAATAAAAGTATTATTGTTATGCAAATTGGCAAATTAGTATTCTACATAGTCATTATAAAATGTCAATTTCAAATAATTATTAAGCAATAAAATAATCGCAACTATTTGATTGGAAGTCGAGCAGCTGCTGTCGATGAAATTGAAATTATAGAAAAAGACAATTTGTGGATAATTTTCATGATGTTATTTTCGCCGTGTGACAAGAAAATAAATGTGTCGCCCCTCCACAAAGAAAATAAAAAAAAAATACTAATACTAATAATAATGGAGCGGAAGGAGGAGGGCAAGTAAATGGTGACGGTGGGGAAGGGGGGAAATCGTTTGGTGAATGTGTGTAGCTAGTGTTGTTGTTGCCGTTTGCTGTGGCCATGGCAAATGATCAAAGGCAAATGCCGAAGCAGCAACAGAAACAGAAACAGAAACAGAAACCGAAGCTGAAACTGAAGTTGAACTGTATTGAAATCATGGCGAGGGCCAAAAGAAAGCCAGGCCAAGACACGCGGGGCCAAGGCAGAGGGCCAAATAACCAAAAGTCGAGGCTCAAACTCAAACTCGAGACAACACAGAAAAACTCAGAGGGAATTGACCGCAATTATGCGATAAAGATAAAACAATGTGGTGTCATTTTTATGGTTCTTTTTTTTCTGTTGTCTCGACGATGCTCGCACACAAGGTGCGGGTGTCGAGAGACAGAAAAAGAGAGAGAGAGAATGAGAGATAGAGAAAGAGATGGCCAAAAGAAGGTGATAATCTATAATTGCCCTTGCTGCAACGATTGTTCCTTTTTAATTCCACCGCCGCACACACAAAATTGTGTCCTACTGTCGCTTCGGGGTCTTCTTCTTCTTCATCTTCTTGCAGCCAAGGGGCAGGACGACAACGAAGCCGCAAAGAGACATTTGGGTAACACGTGAAACGAATGCGTTGACAGCTTGTGAATGTGTCTCTACCGCACGCTACTCTTAGCATCTCTCCCTCTCACTCCCTTTCCCTCTCACTCTCTCTCTTACTCTTTCTTTTCTACACGCCTGCCTCGCTGTCTTGACCAAGTGATTAGGGATCAAAATATCGTTTATAACTCATAATGACCATGACAAATATTGCATACAATAGCTACGCTGCTGTCGAAGGGTCGAAGTGGAGGGTCGTCTTTTTTGGAGGGTAGTAGCTGGATGGCCGTAAGGCTCCTTATGTTATGTTATAGTGTTGTATCATCATTTTGTGCTGTATCAAAAATATAAGTATCATACTATTATATTAAGGTAGTGTAGGGACTGGAAGGTCGTGCCTTTACTGAGGTAAGGCCGTAATGTAGATTGGCAAATATATTAGAAAAGGCTTTTAAACAGAAAACGCTTTAGATTGCAAACTAATACCATCAATCTATTGCTGCTGTGAAAGGTCGTAGCGTAGTGTTCTATGGGTCGCAGTGGAGGGTCGTCTTATTTGGAGGGTAGTAGCTGGAAGGCCCTATGCTATGTTATAGTGTTGTATCATCATTTTGTGCTGTATCAAAAATATAAGTATCATACTATTATATTAAGGCAGTGTAGGGACTGGAAGGTCGTGCCTTTACTGAGGTAATGTCGTAATGTAGATTGGCAAATATATTAGAAAAGGGCTTTTAAACAGAAAACGCTTTAGATTGCAAACTAATATCACCAATATATTGCTTCTTTGATAGGTCGTAGCGAAATGTCTTATGGGTCATCGTTGGAGGGTTGTCTTTTTAAAGGATAGTAGCTGGAAGGTCGTAAGGCTCCTTATCATCATTTTGCCTTGTAGAAAAGAACTTAACAAGTAGTGTCGTAAGGTAGCGACTGGAGGGTCGTGTCTTTACTAAGTTCCTTAACTTAATGTAATGTAAGCTGGAAAATATTTTAAGGAAGAGCCATACAGAGAACGCTTTACTAGCTTGCAATCATATCATAAATGTATTGATTCTGTGAAAGGTCGTAGCGTAGTGTTTTATAGGTTTCCGATAGAAGGTAGCTTTTTAGAGGGTAGCAGCTGGAAGGTCACAAGGCTCCCTATGCTATATGTTGCCGTGTTGGCATCATCATTTTGCCCTTGTACTAAAAACATAGTATCAGAAGGTAGTAATGTAGCGACCGGAGGGTCTACTAGCTAATGTAGCCGTATAGACAAATATTTTAAAAAACATAAACCATACAGAGATCGCTTTAGATTGCAGGCAAGAATCATCAATGCGTTCATTCAGTGTTGTGTCGCTAAGTAGTGTTTTATGGGTCGTCCTTTTTAGAGGGTCGTAGCTGGAAGGCCGTCTCGACAGCTCCACTAACTGAGCTATGAACGAACAACTCTATAGAAATATGCGATGAATTCCATAATTTAGTGTCGCTCTACGACCTCCTCTCTTCTTTTTTGGTAGTAAATCTGTTATGTTTTCATATTTTACTGCACTTTACTGTTACTATATTTAATGACTTATTCTATACACTATTTAAAAATGATATGTTTTAATATTATACTATATTCTTGTGCAACAATTTAATAACTTATGTTTCGTTCGACGACCTCCCGTTGTGTAGTGTCGTTGTGTCGAGCCTCATCGCACATTGTGGTCAACAGTTGGTGATTGTGTCGTTAAGGTCACGCCAACTGGACTCGACCACATGGTGAATGTCCTCGTCCATCGTCCTCGTCAGCTGACGCGACTCCTTTGCCCTTCCTTCTTGTCTTTATTGTACGGGCCGCTAATGAAGCCCAACCACAGTGGAAACTATGCGCATCTGATAATCGTTTAATCGCACATCACAAATTGCCCATTGTCCATTGTCTCTCCCTCTTGCTGTCGCTGTGTATGTGTATGTATGAGTGTGTGTGTGTGTGTGGTATGCGTATGGCTATCGGTTCCACATTAACCACAATTAGAGTGACCATGCTTCGGCAATTAATTTCACTTCAGTTAATGTTAATTGATGTACCATGCCCACTACACACTGCACAGTGGTTCACAGTGTCAGTGAAGAGGCAATAAAGAATGTTAGAAAATGCATTTTAAATTTTGAAATATATCAATTGTTTCTATGGTTAATTCTCTGACAGAATTGCGTAGTCGAAAAAAAATCAACGGAATTATTTTTAATAATAAATAAATGTTATTCCATTAGGTTTGCTTTATATTTAGAGCTAAGATTAACTGTAGAAACTTTTCTGTTAAGCGATAAAATATATAAATTAAAACAGAAATAACTAAACATTTGAATAAATATATGTAAATATGTATATTATTTGAATTTGTAGAGATATAAACAAAAAATATTTATTTGTTTTTATTATTATTATTTGTTTTTGGTATGCATTTATGTATATATTAAAATACATTATTTATAATATCCTATGAAACCCTATTATACACTATTTCTCTTTTTTTATAGCGTTTTGGCATAGTTTTCAGATCAATTTTGATATTGTTCAGGTAAGACTTTTCTTAGAAGAACATAAATTACTTGAGAAAATAGGTTTCTTAGCATATAGAGCATATAAACTTTCAAATTCAAATCAGACGGGAGTATATAATTAAAGGAAACGAAATTTGAAATATTTTGTAAGATATTTATAAATTTATTATAATTATATAAGTTGAAATAAACACAAAAATAAAACACATTTTCGAGTTAATAAATTAAAATACAATGAAATAATAAACAAATTGCAGCTGCTTTTTTTTATACGACAAGAAACTGAAATAAAATTACTAGCAAATTACTCAGAAATAATCGAAGCGTAACAAATCAATTCTATCCCACTGTGCGCATTGGGAAAAGCGCATTTAGTGGGCTGTGTGTGCGAGTGAGCGAGTGTGCAAGTGAGTTGGCTATCAAAATTCTCAATCAACATACTCGTAAATTTGCCAATTGCTGACAAACTTAACGCTCTCAAATTACGAGTGCTCACGGCTCAAGTGGGACGACGACGACGACGCTGCGCTTAGATAAAACTCGAAAAGCCAAACAGAGAAAAAAACAAACGAAAGAGGAAAAATAATTCGAAAAATAAAAAAAAAACAACATTTCGAAAGAGATCGCGGAGCAAGAATTATTTGTGTGGTTTTTTTGTTTTTCTACTATATATTTTTTCTTCCTTTTTTTGTGTGTTGTTTTTTTTTCAGCGATGTCACCTAGGTACAATGTGAGAAGGCGAGGACGAAGGCAAACAGAACGCGAAGGAGGAGGAGGAGAAAACAAAAGGATGCGCCAATGTGGCTGACAAAACAATGAAATTGTGAAATTTTCTCTGTTCGAGTTGAAGAAGAAGAAGAATGTCATGAAGTATGATTTAAGCCCCTTTTGTGTGTGTGAGTGTGTGTGAAGCCAAACATTTGGCTGGATCAAGTGCTTCGCTCTTGAAGCGCGTAAACACCCCCGAAAAGAACGAAAAGAAACACAGAAAAAAAAGGTCAGGGATTTGTCATTTGTCGCCCGCTTTTTGCTGTGTGTGTGGTTGAAGTAGACACTTGACTGCGCCTCGGCTCAGACACCTGACATGCGGCGATTAGTGGCGGACAGACGGACAGCAGGAGAGAAGGACAGACGGGGAGACGAACGAAACAATCCCGTTTGTTGTTGTTATTGCTTTTGCTGTGCAGATCGATCGGGAAGCAAAGTCAATGTGATTTAGTTTTGACGTCAAAAACAGCAAAACGCCGATTCTTCGCTCTTCACTCTTCTTCTTCTTTCCTTCGCATCGCTCTCTCTCGCTCCCTCTCTTTTGGCTGTGGGAAGATTGTATCGGGGTTTTGGGTCGGAAATACGAAATGCCTCGAGTCATCAGCTGCAATGCAAAAGCCACTAAGTGTGCTGCAACATTGCTACAGCGGAGTGTGCTTGACCACACAGATACGCTGTAAACTGATGAACAATGAGTGGGATACCCTGTAATTCGCTTAGCATTTTCTTATCAATAAAAAAATCGAAAAGTATTTTATTCAAGACTTGCAATGTTCTTTTCAGTCAGGAAAACAACAATATTGAATCGAAATTTTAAACTTAAAATGCAAATTTAGCATAATAACTTGATCTAAAATTGTTTAAACTTAAAAATTTAATTTCACGATTGTTCATTTTTTGATCTGATATCAAGATGAAGAAAAAGTATAAGAAATAATACAATTCTTTTCTTATATTTATTACATGTTAATCCTATAATTTAAAATAAATAATATAAGATATAATAATAATAATATAAGAAATAATATAAAATATGTTTTTTTTTGCGGTAAGTTCTTTGTTTCCCCAGCATTAAATTACATTAATTTTCATAAGAGTTTTGTCTAAAAAAAATTAATTATTTTATAATGTTTTCAGATTGAGATACGATGTAATATTCTGTTTTTTTTTACTACCAGTATAGAGATATATGTCTACTTCAATTCAAGTTAGATTTAATAGTTTTGGTTATAAATTACTTTAATATGATGATTAATATGGACCACAGTTTATTTTTAGGAGCGTTGTACTTCAAATTTCAAAAATCGAACCTTTATTCTAGATTATTGTCATTATTTTATATTCAATATAGATTTAATAGTTGTGTTGTAAATGATTTTAAAAACAAGATAAATATTTCAAAAAGCAATACTTAGAACTTTTCTTTTCCAATACAGTTCTAAATCAGTTTATTTTTAAGAACTTTTAAAATTGAACTTCGATGCATATTATTTTTATAGCGTATGTTTTACTTGAGTACAAGCGAAAAATTGTCCTTCTTAAATTTAAGATAGATGAAAATGTTTTGTAATTAATGAATTTGAACATGTAAATCAATAAATCAAATGTGGATCTTTTCTTTAAGCATCCAACTTTGATACAAATTATTTTTATAACGTATGTTTTACTTGGTCAGCAAGTCTTGTCAGTCGCAACGACTCGCCCAATAATGTTGTACAGGGTATACAGCAGGAGCATCAACAACAATAAACAATACGCAACTTCAACATCAACTTTAACTTTAACTTTAGCTCATTTGGCTAGTTTCTGAGGGTTTGGTTTTAGTTTCGGTTTTGGTTTTGGGGCCGCATCCTATTCCTGTTGATTGACCCGCGATAGCATTTTGTACTGCAGCTGCCCAGCCTCGATCAGAGTGCAGAGTGAATAAAGCGGGTTTATTCATGTCAAAGGTAAAGGTGTTATCGAACTGTCTGCAATTGCAAATGCAAATTTCTCGATGTGTGAACAACATATTAGCTAATTATATTCACATTGAATATGAGTGTGTGAGTATTGAGTGTGTTGATTCGCATTCGTTTTGAGATCGTGAGAACTGAACTTAATTGATTTCCACATGCATGTGGAGCAAATGAGATTGTGTCCATACAGTTCAAGAGCTACGCATGAGCGTCACAAATCCAAAAGTAATCTCTAAGCTAAAGCTCTCGCTCTTTGGCTCTCGGTCTGTCTCTATCTCTCTCTCTCACTCACTCGCTGCATCTTCTTCTTTCCATTTCCATTCCCTTTGTTCATTTCCTTCGAGTTCTTCCTCTCTCTCTCTCTCTCTTTGTGTTATCTCAAGTTCTTTGGCCCTGCGGCAACTTGGCTGCAATTTTTCATTATTCGTACTCTTTTTTTAAGTGATCGATCGAAATTAAATAAGAAATGTAAGCAACGAGAAAGGCAGGAAAATGCCCAGCAACAGCAACAGCAACAACAAAAAGGGTAACCCACAGTGTCCTGCTTTCCCTCCTCACTGCTTCCTCCTCTTTCTCGTCCTCCTCCTTTGGGTTGGGGAATGCGATGGTTAATGTGCGTTTAGATACGAAGACATGTAATTTCCCAGCCCCAGTGCGATCAGCTCACCACCGTCCTCCAATTGTCTTGGCTCTGGACTCTGAACGAGGGCCAAGATCAGCACAGCTCAGTAAAGAACAGGCCAAAAGAAGAACTCGGCTTATTCGCCCCCGATCGCATACCCTGTAGCATAAATCAAAAGCAGCATGCTGAATTGCTGCTAAATATCAGAAATATACATCTTATATGCATTAATATAAACACATTTTTATTGTATTTTCATTATGATGTACATCTTATAATGATTTATATTTTATATAAACACAATGTTGTTTATGTATATTTTGATTGTTATAATAATTTTGTTCTTTTTTATTCAATATGTGCAGATGTATTCCTTCATTTAACAAATTGAATCATTAGAATTAGAGAAAATTACTTAAATTTATGTATAAATTGATTTTGATTATTAATTATGTTTTTTGCACAAAAAGTACAGATATAATTATTTTTAAAATAAATTTTATTATAAATATGTTTGATATAGAGAAATTGAGTCACTTTATCCATAGCAAATTTAATTTTTTATTAATTTTTTTTAAATTTTCACCTTTTTTGTTTTCTTTTTTTATTTATTAAATGTCAATGAAGAAATAACGTTAAAACAGTTCTTTCTTATTATATTAAGTGTAATTTTTGCTTTTCAGTAATTATGTCTTATATATAGACGCATATTTATTTCATTATAAATGCTGTTTATGTAAAGTTTAATTATTATTTACTTCCTATAGCCCCACATATATTCTTTGTTATTTTTTGTACAACAGATATACAGATATATTACTTATTTTTGCCACTTTCATTTAAATGTGTTTGGTATTAAGAAACCAGGTTATTAGAACTATACAAAACTCCTAAATTTTCGCCTATTTTATTTTCATTTTTTATTTATTATATGTAAGTGGAGAGATATAGACACTTCCTTATTGTTATCATATTACTTATTGATTTGTTTTTCAATTATCACCTTTTCATAATATTATACTATTGTTTACAGTAATTAAATTGTTTCTTTTCAGAAATTTTATGGATAAATTATATTCTTAATTAATTTATAAAACTTTATTGCCATCTTCAAATTTGTATCAAAAAGAAAAGAAAGATTTTAAATAGTTTCTCTGTCGTACCATTTGCAATACACAGGGTATGAGCAAGTCGAGTCGTTTACACAGAGTTGTTGTGCTTGCTTTTTTGCTTTGCTGGTCTTGGACAGTTGTCAATGGGGCAGATCACAAGGAGGCCACAGAGCCACAACAGAGAACTACAGCTGCAGCTGAGGAGCCAAGGAACCGCCTCAAGGAACTTTGCTGCGCTGCACTGTAAAGAACCTGACGTTGTCTATGATGACGGCCTTTGATTATGATGCCAATGGATGCAATATGGCAAAGTGTGTCTACGTGTATGTGTGTGTGTGTGTGTGTGTGTGTGCTTATTACGCTGAGGCTACTGCTGCGAAAAGCAAAAGCAAAAGGCAGCGAACAAAATGCACGCAAGCTGCATTCGAAACTTCATTATGAGCACAAAGCACATCACGATGATCATGATTGTCGTTGTTGTTGTCATTCGATGCTGTAGTGCCACCTGCACCGCCAACGACACAGCCTCGACACCATAGCACTTTACTTCGTGCACCTGTATGACCGTGAGGGCAATTTCTATTACAGCTGTTAGAAGGAGAGCGAGGAGATTAGTTCTATTAAAAAGGGTGTCTTGCGCTGAGAAAGCCAGAGAGCGAAAAATGCAAGCTTTATGCATCGAAAGCCATAAACCGAACTGTAATCATCACAAAATCTACACACATACATAGTTACTATATTAACTCACTCACTCACACTCTTAATCCGTTATTTCTGTCACCCTTTCCTTTTTACATGTCATCAAATGAGCGCAACAACAACATAAAGTCAAAGCGAACAACCACAAAAAGCGAACTTCTTAAAAATCCTTAGCTCACACACTGACAATCATCTACAATAATGCGTGTGTGTATGTGGTCAGTGGCTGTGAGTGTGTTAGACACGAGCAGCAAACGTTTGCTGTGACATTCATTAAGGGACATTTTTGACATAATTGTCCACCTTGGAGCATTTGTTCCCTTTGTGAAGCTCCTTGCAGAGGATAAAATTAATGTCCCACAAATGTCAGTATGTGACAGACGAGCGCAGAGTGCAAATGCAAATGTGCAAATCTCGAAGCATTTGCATATCAATACGCTAATTATTAATTAATAATCGCGAAATCGTTAATCATATTGAATGTCGAAAAGTATATACATATGTATGTTAGTGTGAAATACATATGTGTATGAAGTGCATTTTGCTTAAATTGTCGTCTGCGGAACCTGGAAAAAAGTGAGTGAAAAAGTGGCGTGGCGTCATTTTGCGATTCTCCTTTCAATTCTTCGTGTGTTGTGCGTTGGTGTTAGTGAATCGCGCGCTCTAATTCCTTGTTTGCTTAGCTAGCCTAAAATGTAAATGTATGTATGTGTTTATTTTTTATTTATTTTTTTTTTGTGTGGTTATAAGTGTGACTGTGTACAGTCTTACAAATTTGTGAATGTGAGCTTCTTTTTTCTTCTCTTTAATTTTTGGTGATTATAAGTGTCAAAGTATAAGAATGCAAGTAAAATACTATCTTCTAAATTTTTGAATGTGTTTTTGGTGATTATAAGTGTCACAGTATAAGAATGCAAGTTAAAAATTGCATTGCGCTGCTGTTGTGTAAATATGTGAGGGTGAGTAACCAAAAATTGTATTCTTGTACAAACATACAAGCTTAGATATACATACATATAGTATGTGTGCGTGCCTTGCAATGTGTCAATCGTTTTTGCGGGTTGGCCACGAAGCTTGCACGAAGCGTGAATAGACGAACACATGTTCGGGTTTGTAGGATCGCAGCTTCGGCAATTTGTCTAAGCTTTCTCTTTGTCATCGACTCGTAAGTAATTTGAGCTTTCGGTCTGTTTTTCTCTTAATTAGAAAGAGTACTTAAGCGTATGCAGCCCTTATGTGTAAAATGCTTGCAGTAACTCGCATTGAAAGAAAGCACACAGAGAAGTAAATAAAAATTTGTATTACAAGAAATTACAATAAAATGTGTATTTTATAGAAATGTTGGAATCTTTAAAAACTAGACTTGACTTTAATGCAATTGATCGATCGATAATCGAGGCATTTTTTCGGTGGGTGAGCAAAACACCTGCTGTGAGTGGAGAGATTTTGCATGGTTGTCGTAATTTTTTTGTTGTGTTTTTGGGATCTCATGACAGTTTCAAGATATTTGTTGTTGCTGTATTGGATTTTTCTTTAGTTTAATTAACGAATCTGAAAGATCTGCTGCAGCGCATTTTGTGCCGCATGCTGAGTTCAATTCACACATTGTGCCTGGTCATGTGGCTTCAAAGAGTTTCGAGAGTTGAGCAGAGTTTTCCCATTAAACTGGTGGAATACTCGAATACTCGCTAGAGTGCAGCGCAAATTGTTTACAATTCGGAAAAAAAAATTGTTGCCGCCTCTGTGTTATCTGTAGGCACATCTTAACGAACACGCAGCTCCAGAAGAAGTGCAGCTCACAAGCTTAGCTTGGTCAGAGAGCAGAGCAGGAGGTCCAAGCCCATCATATCGCAAGGCGATGTTGTGTGTGTGTGTGTCCCCCCTCGCCTTCCACTGCTCCTCCCCAGCTTGCAACTTTACAGCGTGCAACTGCAACTGCAACTGCTGCTGCTGCTGCTGCTTCTTCTTCTTCTAGCCATGGTCATGGAGAGTCATGTCGATTGCAGGCCAACTCGTTGTTTAGTGTCGGTTAATTTGGCATCATTCATCGTCGTGTGGTCAAAGCCAAATGTCATGCAATGGCTAAGACCCGCTTCGCTAATTACAGCCTCTTGTTTGTCCCTCTCCCCCCAAACTCCCCCTCCATCTGTTCATCGATGTCCGATGGTGGTGGCAATAGAAGCCTCCTTGCCACTTGCCACTTGCTAGTTGCAACTGCAACTCACGTGACACTGCATCACGCAGCTTTCAAGATCAAATGAAATAGATCACCAGCAGCTGCTGGGTCCAGGTGTCATCCCACTCCTCGCCTCTCCTTTCTCCCCTCCTCTTCTATCACAACTTGACTTTTAGTTGAACTTTACTTTTAGTTTCTCACATAATAATGATTGCCATCGGCTCCTTATGAATATGTGCGCTATTGGATTTCTAACTTTTTTTTAAGAAAAGGAAAAAAAATTCGTACCTTTTTATAAGGAAAATTCATTTAAAGTAATAATTAAAATAATAATTATATACATTGCATTGATAATTCTTTACTTACCACTCACAATTAATCAACAAAAAAAAAAAAATCCGAAAAATTCAAAAATAATATAAACAAGTAAGAAAGCTTCAATCGAGTGTGCTCGACTTTGAGATACCCGGTAAAATATATCAACATAATATACCACAAAAAAACTAAAAATATACTATGTGCTATATTTGATATATTGATATAGATATATTGATTATATTCAAAATATACCACTGAGTGCAAAATATACTAAATTTTCAGTAGGAGTTTTCCCCATAAAAAGTGCTTCTTAAACTTCTACATTTTTTATCTGATAGCAACCAAAGCTTGAGTATTCTTAAATACTATAGTGATTATTGTATGTTCCAAAAATCGTCGCTCTAGACTCATAAATCGAATTGAAAACAATTTTTGGATGCAAAAGTTTAATGAAAGAAAAATAAATAATTTATAAAGCCTTATTCCATTTTTGTTTATTTTTTTTTGTAATTTTTTTTTTTTTTATAAAAATGTATAACATACAAATTTTAAGGCCATTTTAATCTGTAAAGAAAATATTTTTTACTTAACTCTTAATGAAAAAAAATAAAAAGCAAAATTAAAACTAACAAAATATAACAAAAAACACTTGAAATGCAAAAATTTATTGTATATTTCTTACTTTAAGAAACCATATTCAATTTTATTTGTATTTTGTTTTTTTTTTATTTGTCTTTTATTATATAAAATCGGAAAAATAATATACAAGGCTTTTGAGATCATATAATCATATATAATCATATATATTTTAATCCAAAGTTTAATGATAAATATAATGTTTTTAATTTAAATTATAAATTTTTCCAAATTTGTTCTTGTTATTTATAAAAATGTATAGCGTATTATAATATTTTCTGTAAGCATTTGTGCAACATAAAATGTATGTTTTATTTACCATATTTACTACATTATATATTCACATGTCGCTAGATAAATATCTTAGGAAATATGCATATTTCCCATATTCATTTGATGCGTATCTCACGAGTGTCGCGTCTTAAGTCTGGGAATCAGTGACCCATCAAGTTAGCTGTGGTCATCTTGACTCTTGTTGATCCACTTTGCATTTTGACTCTCGCTCTGTGTGTGTGTGTGTGCGTGTGTGAGTGTATCTGTGTCTGTGTGTTGACATTTGTGTTGCGACTTTGTGTGAGCTTCAACTGGCCACTCTGAAGACAACCTCGAGTGTAGAGTGGAGAGTAGCGGGTGGAGAGCAAGAGAGAAGAGTGCAAATGTGTGAGCCTGTATGTGTGTGTGTGTGTGTGTGTGTGTGTGTAGAGTGGATCGCATAATATGAGTATATGCAATCGCCTGAGGTGGAAACAACAAAGAGATCTGTTCGCGACAACGATGACGATGACGATGACGATGATGGAGAGGGGAATGGAGAGGGGAGAGATAGAGAGAGGGGGAAAGAGAGAGGGAGGGGGATGGTGACGGTGTCGACCATGTCGGCAATGTCGACGTGGTGGCGTTTGCGTGTCAAGCGACATCATTTGCATAACAATGCTGGGGACGATTCAAATTTTTGGTCTCCCAGAGCAATTTTCAGACACACACTCGCACACTCGCACACGCACACACACACACACATAGAGACTGTTGCAGTTGCATATACACGCCCTCTGGCACCTGCTCATACCACATTTAGATATCTACTACGAGTACATTAATGATTTTCAACTTAAGTCAACGTCGCGTCTCCGTTGTCGGCGTCACAAATCGCTGGCAAATACCTGCACACACGCGTATGCATATGACATTATCCAAGACACTCCCCTGACTATCCGACTATCCGACTATCTGCCTATCTGCCCAGCCCCCTGACCAACACACACCCGCCTCGAAGCTACGCTGAAATACACGGCGAGAAAAATTATGAGACTCAGAGGCGATCACATGTGGACACATGTTTGTCACTTTTGACCCCAAAGTGATGTAAATTTGTTACAAATATGCTAATCGTCTTAATTTCTTGTTTCTTGTGTCAATTTATTATTTTTTTTGTTTTATTATTTTCTACTTTATATAAAAGCAACAAATATTCAAATAACAAATTGTATATATGTATTTTGAATTATATAATGAAATTTGTGAACAATTATTATTGTGATAAAGAAACAAACAGATTATTTAATAATAAAATAAATATAAAAGTACTGTTATTGTTTTATTTTAATATATTTTCATTTATTTTTAATATTTTTTATTCTTTATTATATCATTTCAATGTTATTAAAATCAGCAAGATAAATTTTTTAACATTTTAATTCAATTTAAAATAAATGGCAAAGAGGGAAATGTAAAACAATATATAAAACAAGTAAGAAATCTACTGTTGAGTGTGTTTGATTGTGAGATACCCGCTACCCATTTTTTTATAAAACCAACACACTGCAGTACTATCTTCAAATATACCAAATAATATACAGTTAAAATTCTTAAATATACCGAAGGGGCCATATTTGGTATATAGATTATAACATTGAAAATATACCATAGTGGTGAAAATATACCAAATTATATGCCAAAGCAGCTAAGACCCGATTGTATTAGGCGTAATTTGGCATACAAAAGTTGTTCTTTGATATCTTCTACAATTTGTATCCGATCATATTCTCAGCAATCGTAAAGATTATAGTTATTATGGTCTGTATAAAAATTTGCAACTCTAGCTTCAAATTTACGCTTGTTATTCTATTTTTGGCGGAATTTTAAACAAATTTGATCTGCGTGCGGTTCTATCTCTTTTAATCTCTGATCAAACTTCAATACTATAAATTTATTTTACTTTTTTTTATTTATTACAATTTATATAAATTTTTTTTGTTTAATGGATTTATTTATTTCGAATGAACTAAATATAATTACAATGAAGTGGAATTCACAACTATAAAGTACTTTAAGGTCAAGTAGATAGATATTTTTCTCAGTGTAGAATTGTGCACCCCACGAATATCTCGGTTTGTCTCGTCTCTCTTAAGCTGCGTTGGATTGCGTCGCCAATGCGGAACGGAACGAAACGAAACGAAACCGCGCGCGTTGCGATCGCGCGACGTCCAACCTGTCGCATCTTTTACCCCCGCCGTCCCTTTCCCTGTTGCCCCCTCCTCCACGTTGTCACGTTGTCTCTCTCTCACCTCGTCGTCGTCGTCGTCGTCGTCGTCGCAACTGTTGAATAATTTATGCGGCCAGCCACTGTTGTCAGCGGCACCTCCTCCAACTTCAACCTCAACCTCAACTTTAGCTTTTCATGCACATCTCTTGCACTCCCCTCTCCCCTCTTTGCTGCTCCCCTCTTGCCTATGGGCAATGTCGCCGCGTTGCTGTCGTAACCCTTCCCCCTACCGAGAGAGGGGGCGGGAGAATTATTTGCGTTCGCCTCCTTGCGTTTCTAATTAAGCGAGAGAAATATTCAAAAACTTTGCCATTGTTTCAACGATTTTCAAGTTCAATTTACATAACATTCCTAACCGCCGTCGTAGCATTCAACTCTCGCGACTCTTGTTTTTGTTTTTGTTTTTATGTTTTACACAAACTCTATATATACATAAGTTTATTTTTTTTTTCTCTTTATACTTGTGTATTCATTACTTCTTCTTCCTCCCCCTCCCCCTGTCTCACACACACAATTGCTGTCTGTCTGAGCTATTTAAGTCACAGCCTTGAGTCGTTGCTGGTTAATCGTTTGGCAATGCAATGCAAAAACAACAACAACCACAACAACAGCGACAACAACAACAACTGAAAAAGGGTTCAAGGTCAGCGTTGCACTGTGCAAAGGTCACCAAATTGCCGCTGCCACTTGCAACTGCAAACGCTGCTTCAAGCTGTTCATGCTGCAACTTTGCAACTTGCAACTTGCAACCTGCTAACTGGTTCAATGGGCTTCCCTTTAAATCTCTGCCTCTTCGTTTTCGCTGAGTTTTTCGTGATCTGCGCTTCATCAGTGTCAGTCTATTTGCCACACAAAATGCGGCTTCTGTTTCAACAAGACTTTTCTAATCATTTGCAGTCTTTTAGGTTAAGATATTATAGGCTAAGTATAATAGGCAAATGATTTCAGCAGATTGGGAACGCTTTCAAAATGTATTACACCAAAATATAAAGCTACAACTTTTCATATTAAGTATTATACCATATATTAATATCCACTTATCCATAGGTAGAAGAGTTTTATAACTTTATGCAAAAATTGTGTGTATCAGACAGAAGAAGAAATCTTCGACCCTTTAAAGTATATGGTATATATTCTTGATCCGTCTGTCTGCCTGATCGCCTGTCTGTCTGTCCGTTCGTATTTCTGTCCGTCTGTCTGTCCGTCCGTCAGTATGAAACTCTGGATCTCAAAGACTATTTTAGATAGAGCTTAATAAATAGTTCTGTATGACAAAATACGCCCAATGCAATTATTATATTAGCTGCTTTGACTGACAATCTGGTAAATATTTTGATTTCTATAGGGTATTTGTATTACTTAATCGATTTACCAAATACAGCCTTCGACATATTATAGTATTTTTTCGGTATATTAGTTACCAATCTGATACGTACGTTATCAATATACCAAACACAGTCTTTTGTATATTTCAATATTTTTGTGGAATATTAATTTAGTATATTTTAACGGGTTTTAGTTTTAGTTTTCTACTAGTCAAATACTTAAATTTTTTATGAATGCCTTAAATAATGTATAACATTTCTTTCGCTACTAATTTGATTTAAAATAATTAATATTTTTTCTTCATTTTCTTTTAGAACTCTTCAGTGCGACGTTTAAGAAGTGTAAAATGGTAAGTTGATTCAATTGTTATTTTTGCTATTACTTTTATTTACCATCATCTTATTCTTACTTGCTTGATTATATATTTAATCAGAACTTCTATGTGATTAAATTAATATTTTTAGTTTTACGAATATTTAGCAAATATTCAGAAATTTCATTGACATCATGAAGTATTCATGAAAATACAAATTTCAACATTTTTCATAGCTGTTGTCTCGAAGTTATGCTTTCCCAGTTTATTTCCTACACATAGTTTATACTCTAAATTTTTCCTGAGGCTTTTTCCGCATCGTGAATTCGCATCACTTTCATAAACCCTTGATCGGCATTCGGCTCAATGTTATTTATTTATGCTGTTAATCCTTGAGCAACATACGATCCGATTCGTTTTCCTTCTCCGGCAGCTGTTGCCGCTGTCTGCTCTAATTTCTATCATCATCATTATCATCGTTGCAGGACCCTTTATCCTGCCACTTTCAAAAGAAAACAAAAAAAAAAAAAAATTATATGATATTATTTAACGGCATGAGAGTGTTTTCCTTCTTTATGATGTTGGGATCTATTTCTATTAAAATCAATGGCATTGGCATTGTGTGTGAATGTGGGCCAAGGATGCGTATGAATTTGACAAATTATGAATATATCTAAAGTTAGAAATCTACCGTTATTAGTAGTTGATACATTGAGAAGAATTAAAGCTTAGTCTTAATTGATTGTGATAGTTAGGGGATCTTTAAAAGTTTGGTAAATTACAAATATATTTCAATTTGCAAAAATAAAAATGTATGCCTTTTAAATAATAAAGAGTTATTCGACATTTCTGCCAGCAAAACGTTTGTGAAAGGAATAAATTTTTATTATATTTTGCATTATCTTTCGCATCATTTTTTTAAGGTTTTCTTGCATATAATCGTTGATAAAAAAGTTTAGTACATTAAAAATCTATTTAAATTTGCTTGAAATTATAATTGATGCTTTAAAAATAATTTAGAAATGTTCGATATTTCTGCCAGCGAAACGTTTGCGAAAGAAAAAAATTTGATCTATATTTTATACATTATTTGTCGCTTAATTTTTAGAGCTTAGTTATGATAGTTACGTGATCTTGAAAAATTGAGTAAATAGTAAAGTAATTAAGAGTTATATCTGCCAGTGAAACGTTTAAGAAGAGAATAAATTTTGTTTTTATACTACTTTGTAGTTAATACATTATATTTCGTATCATTTTCTAAAAGATTTCCTGCATATACTCGTTAATTGAAATGTATGCCAGTGAAACGTTTACGAAAGTAATAAATATTAATTATATTTTATACATCATTTAAAGAATGTTTTTTTTTTGCGAATTCATTGTGATTGAAATATATGCCAGTGAAACGTTTACGAATGTAATGCAACATTTATCTATTATTTGTTGTATGCCTGTGAAACGTTTGCGAATGTGATGCAAGGAATAACATTCTGCGCTTTGGTCTCCCCCCATATGCTTCATTGTTATTGCCAGCTGAACGTTTGCGAATGCGACACAAAGAGAAATATGATTGTCAGCTCTCCAGAGAGAGAACGTCAAAGACACGCTCTAATTTTAATGCGTTGTGTGTATGATTGAAAATTTCATTGCTGACAGCTCACAACAATTGGCATCTTGCATCTTGCATCTTCATCTTCAACTCAATTGCGGCAGCTGAATGAAGAAGGAAGCAACTGTCTCGATTCCCAAATGATGCGCTAAGTAGCGAGTACTCGACACAATGCACAGGACAAAGAAGAGGACATGCGTTGTGCCCATATATATATATATCATAAATGATAATAATTTTTGTGTAAATAAATATTGTGTAATCATCGCTCGCTGACGCCATTATCCATTCATGACCCCGTCGCCGTCGCTTGGCATTATTATGCTGTCAAATAGAAATCCCAAAAATTCTATTCCGATCCGAAAAAACGTCGAATGACGAGCAGGATATTTTTTTTTTTTTTTTTTTTTTTGTGGAAGACACATGACCAAAGGGGCCATCTGCTTTGCCAGCATGGAGGATGGAGGAGAGTGAGTATTTGTAGAGGCCTATACTTCTCTCTCTGTCTCTTTCTCACTATTTCTCTTTCTTTGTGACAGCAGAAGAAGAGCATTGCCTCCATTGTTTAGACACTTACGCAACATATTGTACATGGTCTAAGGGTCGTCGCTCAAAACTCAGTCTCAACTTCAACCTCAACACATTCGTGCTGAGGGTAGAGCCAAGGGTAGTCTTGCTCTCTTCCTCACTCACTCACACACTCACTGTCTAGGTCTCTTTGCGGTGGTTGTCCTCTATTATTTTTGTGTTTTTCATTTATTATTTTCATCATCCTCGGCTCTCATAACTAAATACTTTTGCCGAGGTAATTGCCAGGCAAAGCGTATCTTTTCAAGTTCAGTACTTACCTAAGTAAATACACCAGCATATAACCATATGTGTGTATCACTGTGTATGTGTGTGTGTGTGGGTGTGTGTGTGTGGGTGTGTGTGTGTGGGTGTGGGTGTATGCCAACTGCCAACTGCCATTGCTCTACTTCCCAGACGAATTTCGTGGCAAGTTCAGGTTTTGGGTTAAACGGATAATTCACAGGCCAACGAAACTTATGACAGAACCGCATCGAAATTATTACTCGAAGTAGATAAACGGAGTGCTGATCGACTAACTAGATACTCTAGAAATTCCAGCATGTTGACTAAAAAAGAAAGATTCATCAATTGAAATAATTCTTGTTAAGCGATTAATTCAAACAATTAATAAGTTAGAAATCAGAAAATAAAATATTTTTGAAAATAAACTAAAAATTGCAGTTTTTTTTTGTAGAATGCCATACATATCTTAATATATTTTTAGTCATTTATTACATAATTTGATTTAGTAATATTGTGAAGCAATAAATAATATTTATAATTTCGTTGGATTTTTTTTGTTTTAGTTTTTCAACTGAAATTTCAATCATCTTTTGAATAGAACAATTTGTTACTAGCACCAAATAAATTCATTTATATTATTAACTGTTTGATTGAAAAACAGATTGCAAAACTTGATTTCAAAGATTTTAGATTTGAAATAAAATTTTTAGCTTAGCTTTATGGTTCAAATTTTGAGATTTTATCATTCTTGAAACAAGTTTTGTAGAATTTTAATTGTGATTTAAAAATAAACCTTCTTTTTTCATATGATTCAAGATTTTATTCTTGATTCTAGCACGTTTTTTTATTCAGTTAATTCATTATCAATCTCTATTTTTGTAACTTTTGCACTTAATGTTTCAGAATATAAAATGGGTACAAATAAGTTTGCATTTATTCGTTGAAAAATTGCCTTGGTAGAAATTTCAAGTTTACATCTTTACTATGGATTTTGTTTCTTAATTGTGTTTTATTTTTATTTAAATTATAGAAATATATATTATTTTGAATATATTTGACTTAATATAACGTTCAAATTGCCAACATATTTTGAAAATTTAAATGCTTTGTCAGCTTCTTGGTTGTGTTTTCATCTTACTATTTTGATTTAAAACTTTATTCTGTAAAATGTACAATAATAAAACGTTTAATGTTCAACACATCGTACAGACTTTAAATAAATATATTTAGTTTCATATTTGTGTATTTTATTGTGTTTATAAATTAGATGTATGCATAGAAAATGGCTTCAATAATTTTTGCATTTAAAAGTATATTCTTTGAAATGTACAATTGTCTTAATTACAAGTTGATTTGCATTTTTTGAAAGCCGCTTTCATAATTAGATCGCGCAGCACATTGTAAAGTCAGTAATTTCCACATTTTTTTTCTAGTTTGTTTTTTATTTTTTGTAGAACTGTTAATAGATGCGTTTCTGGAACTGTTCCGTGGACAGTGTCTAACAGTTAGCGCTCATTAAAGTGGCAGCTGCAACAGGCGGCGGCAATAATGTGCCATATGGGATGAGAAGAGTGGGAGAGGGGGAGTGAGGGAGTGAGAGAGAGCGATGACTTGGTCAATTTTCTGTTGGCTAGAGACGCGGCATGCGAGTTTGTGATAGCGTTTCGTCTTGGCGACTCTTCATATAGAGAGTCGTAGAGCTCAATGTAGTATCTAATTAAGTAAAAATTTATGCGCGTGTTCAGTGAGAACGATGAAACAAACGGCAAACTGCAAAAAGACGTTAACTATTGTTGTTGTTGTTGCTCTCTCTCTCTACTTTAATTGCGAGTAGGGGGAGAGGGAGGAGAAGGCAATAGTAGTAGTAGTGTGTAGTAGTAATAACTGCGACTACGAAATCGTAGTCAGAGGCCTCCTACAGATGATGACGGACGACGACGACGACGACGACGACGACGGCGACAACGAAGCAAAAGCAAAGCCAACAACCGACAACAACAACCGACAACAACAACAA
Organism: Drosophila pallidifrons; assembly: GCA_023558445.1. Taxonomy (NCBI): domain Eukaryota; kingdom Metazoa; phylum Arthropoda; class Insecta; order Diptera; family Drosophilidae; genus Drosophila; species Drosophila pallidifrons. The sequence goes on along the minus strand of CM042351.1, from coordinate 22,726,277 downwards.
CTGGTTGCTGCTGGCCATTGGCCCATCCATTGGTCAGAGCTGTATGGTCATATGGTACACCACAATTCGGAGGAGTTGGTTTTGTGTGTTGTGGGCTTTACCATGCTTCATGGAGAGGCGCAATATCTAGGCATAATAAATCCATTTAATATATTGTATTTAAACCGTTCGTTATGATCTTTGCGCTCGCTTCTGCAACGCCCTGATTGCTTCGCTATTAATGCAACGGCCATTCGGACAGAGCGAGAGATAGAGGGAGAGACAGAGAGACAGAGAGCGAGAGCGATCGTGTTGCATACCCCACAAAAGAAGGGGGAAGGAGGGAACAGGGGACAGTTACCGCGACTAGTCTTAGTCGTAGTTGTACTTAGTCACGCTTAGTCGCTCAACTGCTGCCGCTTTGGTTGTTGCTGTTGTTGCTGTTGTTGCTGCTGTTGCTGCTGTTGCTTTTGCTGTGGCTGCTGCTTTGGCCGCGGCTGTTGCTTGTGATTAGAGGACGAATGCTTCACCTGCGGTTTAGTGGCCTCCCCCTGCCTTTAGTTACACTCCCCCTTACCACCCCTTGCCACCTTGTCAACCCCCCTTTGCTGTGCACCGAAAATACGATATGTATAGTGCACATACACAGCGAGAAAATTTGGAACACAAACTGAGGCTGAAGAGATTTAGAAACTAAAATACTGAACTGAAGATTTATTTCTGGTATGTAATTCAATTTGTAGTATATTTTTGGTATAATAGTACAGTTTTAGTATATTGGTATATTTTTTATTAAATTAGTATATTTTTAGTATTTCACTATTTAATTCGAGCGATTTTTGTTAAACAATCAACTGAGACTATATGTTAGGAGTATAAACTGTAGATTAAATTCTAGCAGGCAATTAAATTCTTTTTAGTATTGCGTTACTTAATTGAGTTTAGTAATTTTCTGAAGCAATTCTTATTAATCGATGAACTCAGACAATGAATAATTTATAAATTTGAAATTTAAATAAATAAAATATAATCTGCAGATTAATTTCTAGAATGCAATTCAATTTTTTGGTATATTTTTAGTATTGCATCACATAATTAAACTTGGTAATATTATAAACCGATTCTGGTCAAGCGGTAAAATATGATAAACTTTGGAAACTGTTTTTAAATCGGGGAAATATCAATGACATTCGCGTTATTAAAAGTGATATTAATTCAAGTTTTAGTATTGCATTATTCAATTGAGTTTGGCAATATTTTGAAGTGATTCTGGTTAATTGATAAATACGAAGATAAAATATTAAAGCAAATAAAATGTAAACTTCAGATTTATTCTATAATGCCATACATATTTTAGTATATTTGTGGTATATTTTTAGTAATCTATTAATTTATATTTATTTCTTATTGTATTTAGAATAGTTTTGATTTTTCAAAACTTGTGAGCACAAGTCGTTTTTTCTTTTATAGTTTGCAATGATTTTTTCTCTCAGTGTAGCGTTGAGTGTCGATGTTGCTGCTGCTGCTGCTGTTCGTTGTCGTTTCACTCTTGGCACCGATCGCTGTTGAAGTAATGATCGCTCAGTGGCGTTGTCCATGTCCATGTCCATGTCGTTACCAGTTACCAGTTGTCGATGTCGATGTCGTTATGTCTGATGTCTGATGTCTAATGTCTGATGAAGCAGCCATGCCAAACCAAGCCGAAACCAAACCGAAACCATGCCATGAGCTATGCCATTGATATACCCCCAAAATGTTGCCCATTCACAATTTACGAGCTGGCGGCGACGTTGTTTGGGGTTTTCTTCATGTGCAGTAGCGCCTAGCCACCATCCATCCATCGGTCTGACATCTGTACATCTGTCGAAATACACACATACATACACACGTACATATATGTGTTTATATGGTACATTTCGATGCAGCTTGCGACTGCCAAGCCCCCCGACTCTACTGTGTTTATACCCGCTATTCGTAGGGTAGAAGGGTATTATAAATTGGCGGTTGCTGGAAAGTTATATAATCATCTGCGACTCCATAAAGTATATACATATATTCTTGATCACCATCAACAACCGACACTATGTATTGATGTCCGTCTGTTTAGTATATTTTGTACTCTAAATATAGTATTATGCCAATATACCATATATATCATTCGGTATATTTTCAGTATTTTTGTCATATTATTTTGGTATATTGCTAGAATATTTTGGTACCTTGTGATTTATTTTAAAAGTTATATTATATCAACATACCATATACCATTTGGTATATTTTTTACTATATTTGGTATATTTATTTTGTAAATTGTTGGTTTATTTTGTATGTTATCGTATATATTAAAGGTAGAATTATATAAATATACCACAAATATAACTCGGTATATTTCAAATATTTTTGGTATATAATTTCAGTATATTGTTGGTATATTTTGTGCTTTATGGTATATTTTGAAATAAGTATTACATAAATTTATCATACTATAAACGGAACTTTGTATATTTTTAGTATTTTTAGCATTTCGCACTGTTTTGCTCATATTTAAAATAGATAGCGGGTAACTCACAGTCGAGCACACTCGACTATAGCTCACTTACTTGTTTTTTTTTTTGCGTTTATTGCAAACGGATAAACGATTGCAACTCTCAACAAGCGTCCAACATGAGTACTCTACGATTATTCATTTGCACTCGATACTCGTTTCAATTCCCCCTTCCCATAAATCTTTTTTTTTTTAAGTCTCGTAATGCGAAATACAATATAGATATATATTTGTTGACCAATTTATTGTTTTGTTACCGTTAATCGATACTGACGCATGAGAAAAACACGTTTGCACTGCCGAAACAGTCAAACAATCTCTTTAATTTTAAGGGTTAATACAATGATAAATCTAATGCAAAATTATGAAAGTTGCGACATTATTATTAGTATTCTGAAAGGCATAAAGAGAGCAGTTAAGGATAGCAGCCGTGATAGTTTATGAAAATAATAAATATTTCAATAAAAAATCATTTGAATAATTAAAAGAACAATGCAAATATTTAGAATAATTGTTAAAATAATCATAAGGAGCTTAAAGAAAAGTTTTTATTAAACTCAATTCATATAATCCGAATGGGAATTATAATTATAATGAGTTAAGGATAACAGCAGTCAGTATCAATGAAGAAAAAGTGATAAAACATCACATTAATGAATATGTTAATGATAAAAACAATAAGTGAATAGAGGATTCATAAAGGCAAAGTAAAAAAATCATTTTCATATAAAGGGCAGTAAGTAATCGTTATGGAAAAGCATTTTAATGAAAATGCTAATGACAATAAATGAGATAATAAAAGTTGCATATCATAGAGAAGATTCTTATAGATGATGATGTTAAATCATTTACAAAAAAAATGTTATCGCCAAGGACCATAAATAATTGGAATGAAATATCAATTTAATGAAAATGCTAATGAGAATTCTACACAAATGCTAATAACGAAAGGAAACGCTAATGATGTTTCTCAGGGCCCAAAGATCGTTGTGATTTGGACAAATTGTAATTGTGTGCTGTTATAGAGTATGATCAGCATGCCCTGAAATCGAGATCGACATCGAGATCGACATCGAGATCGAGATGGATGTAGATTTCGTAGTCATTCGATGCAAAAATAGCAAGTGCAAATGTAAATGGACTTCTTTTTTTTCTTTCCTTTTTGTGTGAGTGTGAGTTGTAAGTTTGCGTGCGTTGTGGTTAAGGAGACCCATTACCATTAGCACGACCCACGACCATGGCAATGACTTTAGCTTTAACTGCATTTAAGAGCATCATCGCCAGTTGTTGTTGGTGTTTCTGTTGTGTGTGGAGCCTGCGATCTTTGGGGACTGGCAACTGGCAACTGGAGACTGGTTCCATCTCGTTCCGGGGCCCCAGGCAAGACATTCAGCTTGTGAATGCTTGCTGCTTAACGAGAGAGGGCAGTTCCTGATGCAGTTTATGCAGATACGTTTCAATTAGCTCAATCCGAACGTGAAAGTGTGAATATGTGTATTTATAAACCAAAAGGCAAAGCACTGAGCACTGAGCACTCTGTTGCAGTTATTACTACTTGTACTACAGATCCATGTGTGTAGAGTGTAGCTACTTAGCACACAGTACAGAGAACTCCTAAGAATGCTGCTGGCCCAACCCTTCTCATAACAATTTCGCGTTCTCCATCTCCATCTACCTCTCCTACTCGCTCTCGCTGTGTCTAAACAACAGCAGCCCAAAAACAAATCCAACTTCGACAACCAGATGCTAGGTCTGAAGACGTCGTTTTGGTTTTGGGAACTTGGAAACAACGAAATACATAAATATATATACAACAAGATCACAGATTATATATACGACTTGCAGATATCCTGTTTATATAAGCTTAATTGTGGCAGCAGTTTTGTTGATATGTCAAAAAAGATAGTAAAATTGTTTTGACTGCAATTACATATAACAAATTATATCGCTAACTCGTGTATTTGCTTCAAATAGGCAGTTGAGTGATTTTAAAAATATTTGTAATGTGATTTAAATGGTTTAATCCTCGGTGAGTTAGCGATTTGCTGATTTAATGTTGAGCACTTTTTTGAAGATCCAAAAAAATGAATTAATTTTTATGGTTAACAACTTGAACAGATTAAATTTTTAATAATAACGATTACTAATCGAATGTTGGTAAAGTTAAATGAATTTACCTATTAAAAAGCTATTTGAGAACCACATGAAAAAAAGTATTCATTGAACAGATTAAATTTCTAATAATTAAATACACTATTTGTAATATTGTCACTTGAATTCTGTCCATTCAAGGTGCAATTTCAATTTGTATCCAAGCCAAATAACAATAAAATTAATTTTAAAACATTGAATACTAAAAAAGGAAAAAAATAATTGTAAAAATTAATCTACTGTTTAAAAAGTTAAAAACGAGTTAAAAGAAAATTACGATTAAATTATTAATAAAATAAATAAAGTAATTAAAGACATGTTAAAAAATAGTTGAAAAAAATAAACAATATGGAATATAATAATATATATTTTCTTTATCTTTTATTAAGATATGGGACATCGTAATTGAAATCGAAGCTTGATTTTTAGGGCGAAAATTCTTAGTACTAAATCCGTATCTTTAGTTTATAATTTATTTAGTATGTATATTAAAACTAGTATTAAATACTTACAATAAATTGAGTGCTGGATGCTGGGGACATCGACTCAGAACTGTTTTTCAGTGTAGGTACATGGAACATTCAACAATATTCTTTTCTTTTGCATATAAGAATAATTTGAAACGAAACATTTTCTACTTAAACATTATTTGTTGTGTCATGAAGATCACTATGGAAGCACAACAGCAAATCTAAATTATTTATATATTTAAAAAGGTTTGAAATAACTAAAACTAATACTTACCTATTTCTAAACCATTGGCTGCAAAGGCCTTAAATAAAATTCAATAATTGATGAAATCAATTGATTGATTTTCGCAACTATTTGCCCAGCATTAGGAGGCAACCCTTTGGCATTTGTCTTGGCTATTTATAGGGTATATTGAAACGACCTCTGCTTTGCGTTCAGTATAGTTGCGAGTGTGAAATGTGTAATGTACAATGCAAATAGTCATAATTGCAGGCGGCCAGGTTCATTGTTGTTGTTAGTATTCTTGTAGTTGTTGTTGCCAATATTGTTGTGGTTGCAGTTGCAGTTGTTGTTCTTGTTCTTGTTGCTGTTGTTGTTGTGTGATCATTAAGCGCAGTTGTTCACTTAACGCTTCAAGGGATAAACAAATGCACGCGCGAGAAATTCTCAAAATCAATTTACCATATGAGCAATGAGTGTGTGAGTGTGAGTGTGAGTGTGAGTGTGAGTATACGAGTATGGATGATTCGCGAATGCATGTGAATGTCATTGAATGGGGAAGCTAACATACGTTTAGCTACCAAGTGGACAAAAAGTGTTCCACAGAAAAATGCATAAACAATAAAGAAAACTAATAAAGTAGAGGAGTTCAAAATTAACTTAGACTGTTCTATAAAATGTATTTCCCTTTTTTCATTGACATTAATCATTACAACATTAATATCTGACGAATTTTATAACTAACATATAAAACGCAGTTCAAACTTTCATTATTTTGCATTTCTATTGCAAAAAATAATCTTCTAAATTCTAAGAAATTATTTTACCAAGAATCAATTTAAAGGAAATTTTGATCATATGCTCTTTCTCTTAAACAAAGAAAAAAAAAACAATATAATATATAATGAAACATTTTTATCTCATAGAAAGGTTTGTGGTCCTAAAGGTTTTTCTTCATAGAGAGAGAAAAAGAGAGAGGTAGAGAATCATACAGAGACATGAAGGAAGGGAGATAGAGAGAGAGAGGAAGAGAAGATGGAATAGAGACAGAGGGAGAGAAAGAGAGAGAAAGAGAAAAAGGGTGATAGAGAGAGAGATAGAGAAGGAGAGAAAAGAGAGAGAGAGACAAAGAGAACTGCATGTATTTATTAGCAATGCATTTACATGCACTGAAAACGCATATTCAGATTCATCTCTCAGCAATATGGCACGACTTCTGCTTGAGCGAAAGAGTGCGATCGAATGAGAGAGACCGAGTTAGAGAGGAAGAGAGAGAGAGGAGGAGAGAAGAGGATGGCAAAACGCATGTGGCCCACGAAGCGTGCAGCATTAAACATCATTAATTTGGAATTGTTTCCAAGAAAAATTGACAACGATGGGCTTAACCGCAACAAGAAGAGCGTTCACAAGTGGGGAGCACTGAAGAAGGAGAAGGTGGGGAAGGAGAATGAGAAGCAGAGAGAGGTAATCAGTGGGCTGGCAGCGTCAGCGGCAGCGGCAGCGGCGTCTGTGTTTGTTGCGCTATTGTCTACAAGCTTGCAATCAGTGAGTTGTCCGCCTTCAAAATGTTAACAGCAGCTCAACTTCTACTTCTTCTACTTACTTCTTGTTGTAGTTGCTGAACTTTGCCAGCCCCCACCTCACCACCCCACCCCCCACCAAAAAAAAAAAAAGAAAGAAAAGAAAAATATCCAGCGATATTCCTTAAGTTTGTGCTGCTGCCTGCCAATTGTGAGATTATTCTAAAGTTAAGCACTTCAATGGTCATTTCTTAAATGGCGCCCCTAATTGGGCATTTGCCAGAAGTCAGCCAGCACATAGAAGACGGGGGAAGGAAGGGAGAAGGAGGAGTAGAAGGGAGAAGGGAGTGGGAGAGGGAGGCACACTTTAAGTGCGCTAGCAGACGCACGTGCGACACTCGAAGCGACTCATTAGCCTCCTCCTCCACCTCCACCTCCACCTCCACCTCCCTCATCCTCCTTTTGGGCTTTACACCAGCTGTGGAACACTTCTACTTCTTTACTTTTCTTTCTTTTTTAGGTGCGGGGGCCTCTTTCGTTCTAATAATAATACTCGCATTAGTTTCGTTTTGATGCGATTAAACAAAACAAAAAATATTCAAGATTGGGGAACAAAATAAACGAAAGTAAGAGTGTAAGCAAAATGCTGATCGAATTGCAGTTTCTGCTTACGTATTTTACTTTGCTTAGATAACAATAATATAATAAATCAATTTATTAGTTTGTCCACTAAAAGCTTTCCGTCTGACCGTCTGTCCGCTTGCTTTTCTCTCAATAACTTTTGCAATATGCAAACGATTTAGCTGAAATTTGCTACAATTGTGTAACTTTGTTAATACAATTGTGAAGTTTTTCTAAAACTGTCAAAATCCGTCAAAAAGCTTTCCGCCTGACCGTCTGTCCGCTGGCTTTTATGTCTATAACTTTTGCAATATGCAAGCTATTTTCTTGAAATTTGCTACAATTGTGTGAATTTGTTATAGTTATATGCTGAATGTAAAAAATAGGGAATTATTTAAAATTTAGTGTTATATACTAAATGAAATAGATATATAACTATTAAAGATATTTTTGAAATTTGTTACAATTTTGTAACTTTGTTATAGATATATACTGAATGGAATAGGTGTAGAATTATTTATAATTTTGCGAAATTTGCTTAATTTAAAAAGGAAAGAGAATTTTATTTAAAATTTTGATGTAATAAGAACATTTTGTGGCCTTTAGAACATGCATTCCATTAGAACTTTGAAATGCATTCAACACTCTATTGTCAATATACCCCGAAACTAACGTACAGCGTACAGGGTATAAACGAAACTAACAGCACATTGAAATACTTTGCGTTTAAGTGGTTTATTACGATAAGCCAGCTGAGCTGAGAGCACTCACCGTACGCGTTTCAATTACCATTGTCAATTTCGCTGGCGGCCGATGACGATGACGATGATGATGCCACCACAATTGCTGCTTGCCCCCAAAAACATAGAAAAAAAAAATAACGACAGCAGATCTATAGCTGGAGTGCAACGCTTGTCAAGTGCCATCGGATGCCCCCCAAACATATGCGATTATTGCCATGATTGCGCCCCCATCTACAAGGATTACACACACAAAACAATAGAAATACAAAATACAAAAACAAAAACAAAAAAGAAAATATCAAACGAAACGTGGAAAAAATGTGCAGGATTTGTGTTGGTTCTTTCATATTTGTTGCGATTTTTCAAATGTGCTTTTCATTTTCTGGTTTTTTTTCTATTTTTTTTTTTTTGCCATATTTGAAGAGTTATCACAAGCACTAATCCAACACACAGCTTCCAATTGCAATGCCCTCTGGCAATAGGTAACACACACACACAAATGCACACATACACAACCATCACTTGTCTATTCACACACAGACAAATGCAGTTGCTGAATACTTTGCAAAAATTCGAGACAGTAAATGAATTTTCAATGGAAATTGCAAATTTGAAAATGAAACTATCAAAAACACAAAAGCAAATCCTGACATGAGTTCAAAAATAATTTAGTTCAATTATTGCGCTACCTTCTGGCCAAATATAGATGAGTTAGTAAAACAAAGTATATTAAATATACTGTATTTGCACACAATTTATTTTATATTATCTCTGCATGAAGTTCGTAATTACTTTTAATCTAAAAAAAAAGAAATAGTAATAAGAAAAAGAAATAATAATAATAACTGTTTTTTATAGTAAGTATAGAATTAAAACATAGAAGACTTTTGGCTTCAAATGATAAAGAATTAATCATTTATTACTTGATTATATTTTAAGGGTATCACAAAATAAAAAATGATTTTAATTTATTTATGAAATCTGTATATTTCCGCACTTGGAATATATTCAAGTTAATTTAAAATTTAAGTTATTATAATACGATTTTTGTATACCAAAAATACAAGAGTAAGTTGAAAATCTAGTTTAATTTAATTGTAGAACAATTTGAGAAATGGATTCCATTTGCCTGTGATACCAAATATGGCCTTTAGTATATATTTTAGTATTTTGCGGAATATTTTTTTCTTTTTCTAAATGGTTATAATAACTTTTATATTAGACTAAGTTTAAAATCTATATTAAAGAAGATGTCATTGGAAATTTAGTAAATTGAATAATAGTATAAATTTCAAAATTGTTTTAAATTTCTTTTTGAAAATCTTTATGATTTATCTGAATCTTTTTGATTTACTATTTCAACAATGGTTTTATATACGAAATATGGTCATACCTATGTTTTCATTTTACAAAAACAGTGTGCAAGCCATGAACTAACAAAAAGGAATATAAAAAAAACCGTGTCTCTGTCGCATTGCTATTTCCATGTTCAAAGCTGTTTATGCAAGCAATTTAGAAGTTGCAAAATTGATTGGCATCTTTTGGCAAGCTTAATTGGGATTTGTTGCATGCCGCGAGAGCTTAGACATGGGCTTATAAGTGGCAACATTCTAAGTATTTTAATGTCCTTAATCAGGCTTGTTACGACGATTGTTGTGTTTGCTGCGTTTGTTACTTTAGTTGTCTATTTTTTTCCTTTTTGGGTTTGCTTTTGTGTTATGATTGCATTACATTAGCAGACATGGCACAAAAAAAAAAAAGAAGCAAACTGTCTGGCTTTGACCCGGGCAAGGTCCTAGATCCTGTGAAGAAACGCATTTTGTTGCCAAGAGTTTGTTCGGGTTGCCTTTTCTTTTTTTTCTGTTTCTGTTTCTTTATTTTTTTTGTATATTTTTTTGGGGCCCCAGTTTTGTAGCATGTTTGTTTTGAGCCAAGGTTTTGATGTTGGGCCGCGCATGTAGTCAAATTGGTTTGCCTTTTGTGTCTGTGTGTGTGTGTGTCGAATGGATAAAAAAGAACAACAATAACAACAAGGAAAAGATGAACAACAAAAAAAAAGGTAAAAATTCACAAATTACTCTCATTTCGTTAAAACGGCACAAAAGGCATCGCGAGCATCGAGCATCGAGCATCGAGCGGCGGCAGCAATAACAAAACGACATAATCATCGTCGCCGTCATCTTATCCGTGGTTAAAAAATTAATAATTTAAATTTATGGAAAACGGAAAGAGAATGAAGCGACGAAGTCATCGCCAAAACAACTTCAAAGCCGTAGTCTATTATAAAACAACATGACTCGAAACACACACATACAGTAAAAGTGAAGCAAAGGCCACGCCAGGCCGGACATACTACATGTGAAACGCGTCTGAGGTCTGCGATGGTCAAAGCGCGGTGTCTGGTATATACATATATGTATATATATATTTTGTATATATGTGCATACGAGCTATGGATTGATTGTGTGTCCATGTGAATGCATTCACAGTGCGAGCGAGTGAGTGCGTGTCTTTGGTCCATAGGTAGCAGCTAGAATACAGGGTGTCGCCCACATACGAATTTGATATTAAATCATTTCTCATTTCACAAGCTATCAAACATTCAGTATTATTTGGTATATTCCAGGAATAATACCTTACAGGTTTGCTTTTATTCAACAAAAGCTAGTCATAATACTTGCATTACAAACTTTTGGTATATTTTTAGTATTTTGTAGTAAATTATTCGGTATATTTTGACGAATAAAACCGCACTGTTTTGCTTTTACTTAAAATAGACAGCCATATCAATATCATTACAAATTTTCAAAAATTTTGTAGTATTTTTGGGGTATATTATTTGGTATATTTTATGAGCCTTGTATTTCTATTATTAAAAATAAAAATCCATAATATTTACATTTCAATCTTTCCACTTTCGGTATTTTTTTTAGTATTTTGCGGTATATTAAACGGTATATTTATCTAAAAATATTGAATTGTTTTGATTTTCTTCAAAATGGGGAGCCATAATAATTATATTAAAAATTGTCGGTATTGTTTAGTATTTTTGTGGTATATTATTTGGTATATTTGAAAAGCAATGTTTGCTTTTACTCGAAATGGTGGCCATAATAATTAAAATTCAAACTTTATGTTTTTTTTTTTATTTTTGTGGAATATTTTTTTTTATATTCTTATAAAAATAAGTAAGTAGTTTCATTTGATTTGAATAGATTATTTTATTAGCTCAAAATGTTTTTTCTTTCCATAATTTGTTATTGTTAAAATTTAAATCTTTTATTGAAAATGTATATCTAAACAATTTTATAGACCATTGTCAAGCTGTGCTTTATCACGCACCCTGTATATATTTGTACAGCCCAAATAAAAAAGCGTTATACAGATTACAAAAAGCTGATCGAACGTACGTACATAATTTAGAGCGTAAAATCAAAAATTTGTTCGTCCGTCATTGTGTTGTTGTTGCTGTTGTTGTTGGCGGTCCCGAAAACCCATTAAGGTTTCATTCTATGTATAAATCTAATTCCGTCGTGCACCCCATGAAGACGCCGTCACCGTCATCGTCACCATCACCATCACCATCGCCATCACCAATCATGATCATGATCATAATTATGATCATACATAATCATCATGACCATGACCAGAGAATGTTTTGACTTGTTGTAAAGCCTTTTGTTACCATTGACTTAATTGTTGCTTTAGAAAAATGAATCAAGTAGTTAATACACATAAGTATGTCTACACACCACAGCGCATAAAGCATGGGAAGCGCACTTTAAGAGAAGAAAGTTTTGGTTGTTCGACCGGCGAACATGTCGTATGAATGATATTCAATGTTTATGCATTAAAAATGATTATTATTCATTATTATTAGTGGTACAAAATGTAAGGCATAGTAATGTAGAATTTTGATTTGTATCTTCAGTATTTTTCATACTAATCATTGCAGTCTAAAAATGGTATTTTAATATACCAACTGGCATAAATGGTCCTTATCTCTGATCTCTTAGTACATCTCTTCCTAGTCTATGTATTTTTCATACAACAAATTGTAAAAATTATACTAATTTCAATTTCAGTATTTTCTTACTATCACTTGCAGTCTAAAAATGGTATATAAATATACCAAATTGTATAAATTTTCTTTATAAGAATTTCAGTAGTTTTTCTTTTCAATACTAGCAGTCTACAAATAGTATTTTAATATACCAAACTGTATAAATTGTCTTAATTCCTGGTTTATGTAACTTAAGTATTTTTCATATACTAAATTGTATAAATTGTCTTAATCTGAATTTCAGTATTTCCTTATTATTACTTCTAATCCAAAAACGGTATTTTATTATACCAAATTGCATAAATTGTCTTAGTTCGAATTTTAACACTAATATTTGCAGTCCTAAAATGGTATTTTAACATACCAAACTGTATAAATTGCCTTAATACGAATTTCAGCTGATCTCCCAGTCATTCACTTCCTTCTTAATCTTCATACAACAAATCGTTAGTTTGTATTCATGAATGGGCAGTTAGAAGGACTTAAGTGGGAGCTCTAGACTAATTTTCATGCGAACATCATAATAAATTAACAAATAAAAGTCGAAATGGATAAAAGGCAAATTTGTTGCCATTCTTTTTCTGTCTCGATTCTTGATTCTTTCATTAATGCCTGCAAAAGCATTTACAATCCACAAATCCTCGAAGATCAACTCGTTTTCAATTTCGTTTCCTCTTTTCGTGAGTGTTTGTGTTGTGGTTTTTATTGGCGCGTTGTCGTTAGCATATTTTTGCGAGGACTCTTCGGCTTAGGGAATCCATTAAAATAAGTGCTTAATTTCATTTCTTTTTGGCCCTGTCAAGTTATAACTTTAGTTACAAAATTCGGCCAAAAATGGATGCGTTAACGTCAAGGCACAAACAACAAAAAAAGGCCACATCCACATCCGTCGTACACATTTATCGATACAGAAAAAAATGCTGTGTCTTCGTGTCGTGTCGTGTCGTCTCCCATAGAATGTGAATCTTAATGAATTTCGATTTGCAAGAGAGCATCAGGGCATAAGGAATCGGCAAGTGGGTGTTACCTTCTCCGGCTGTAAAGTCAAAAAATGGCATCTAAACTCCAGACAGATAGGTGGACAGCGCTTCTCTTTCGCGTTCCTTTTGTGTTGTCGCTGTTATTGTTTTTTTTTTTTTCTGAACTGAAATTGACTGGCCACAAAACTAAAAAGGAAAAAAAAAGAATAATAATAAAGAACTTAACTGCCGTCTCCCAAGCGCCGTCGATCGATGAGCCACACTGCAAACATATAAGAAGAAAAAAACAAGAGTGGAAAAATAAAATGAAAAATCAAACAACAACAAAAAAACAAAATTAAAATGGAACTAAATAATAATCTACACACGCAAATACACATCTGTCTGGGTTTTAAGCTTAGTTCAGGGCGCGGCCTGTTTTGGACACAAAAAAAAAGGATACAAAACGACTGACAAAAAAAAAAAAAAAAAAAAAAAACAATACAAATTTCGGAGACAGCACGAAAACCGTTTTCAAGTCAACCCCGAAAGCGGAACGCCCCAAACGATCAGATGATCAGGCCAAAAGACGGCGACGTCGCTGCATTAATTTGCCAGCAATTTTATTTCTTTTCTCTGTTTTTTTCTTTGGTTCATAACCGATTCGCTAAGCGGTGCCAAACGATTGAAATATCGACTTTGCACAACATTGTGAGTGTCTATCATTGAAATACTAAACTGCATTTTTAGCAAGAGGAAACTTCTCTTTACTTTGATCTACTCATTGTTTCTCACACAATGCTAACTAAAATCACAATCGATATAAGCTTTTAAGATATTTCACTTTGAATTATTTTTAAAAAAAGTTATCAAATTTGTATTGTTTTAGATAGATATTCATTTCAAGTATTGAATATTAAAAATGTCTTAAGGTATGTAAATTAATGATTTAAAAATAATGACAACTTTTTTTTTGTAATTAATTCTACCCTATTTAATAAATTTCCTGAAGCAAAAGTTTTGACTCTAAATTGTAGTAAATTAGTTCCCACATAATTCAAAGCAATCCTAGAGTCTCGAATTTTTGGTACCTACAATAATAACTATAATCTTTATGATTCTGTATGATTTAAGAAATACTTTTGTATGGCATAAACACGTACAATCTGGTATATTTTGTACTCTATGGTATAGAACAATCTAGTATATTTTGCACTATATGTTATATTTTGAATGAAGTATTATATTACTATATTTTTGGTATATTTTAGGTATTTTTGTTGAATTGAATAATTTGGTATATTTTAAAATGAACATTACACTGTTATGCTTTTATTATGGACAGCAAAAGTATTATATATTAACTTTATATTGTAGTAAATTATATCTCAAAATATAAAAATTAAAAAAAATTTTTTTTTAAGTATTAACAAAATGTTCTTGAAGTAATAATTAAATTAGTATTTTAAAATAATAAATAATATACAATAAAATACAATATTTTCAATCTGTTGAATGAATTAATTTAAATAATTTTTGAAGCTATTTGCTTAAAAGATTAAAAATATGCCTTCTAATAGGTTCTTTCATACGCCTTTATGATATGAGTCTGAGGTTGGTCCAGAATGTGTTTCTTTATAACATAATGTGTTGTTATGGTGCTATTCTTGCTTATGCTGCTTTAATTACTTAATAAATCCATAAGGAAACTAAATATTAAGTTTATTAAAATTAAATATTTAAGAAGCAACATATGTGGCAACATTTTTAGATCACACAATACTAATACTATCAGCTATCAGCTATCAGCTATTATTAAGGTACATGCAAAAGAAGATGCAAAACAGAGTTATGTAGATTTGTTTTTGTCGCACTGCTATTTCAAAGTTCACAGCTTACTTCATTGTTAATCTCTTAAGAACAAATAAAATATAATTCCTTTTTTTTAATTATAAAGATATAAAATTTAATTTAATTTAACCATTTTACTTTGGAGTTAGTATTGTAGTGATGTAGTAAGGGTAACATTTATAGATCTATGTTAATCTTGCTTAGAACTTTGACGTAGTCGTAAATTGTCGAATGGCCCCAAAGATTTCACGACAGTTGTAACATTTCCATGTACACCATCTGTGTTATGCGAAAGATTTATATATAATTATTTTTATTTTTTTTTTACTTTTTACTTTTTTTGGTACTCGTAAAGTGTGTGTTTGTGTGTGTGTGTGCGTGCACATCTGAAGTGTTAATGGCGTATGAGTCAACTTATTCCTTAAATCAACAAACATGCCGAGTAGTGGCAAAGTTTTTAAAGAAAAGAAATAATCATTTGCGTTTCCTACAAATCGAATACAAAACGAAACGAAATGATTCCTCCCCCAGTTGTGTTGTAGCATTATTATGAACCGATACAAATACGACACGATACGATTCCTATATACAATACATACGTACATACATATATACGATCCGATCTCTATTGGTGCTCGTTTTCTAGTGTGGAATGTCTACTTTTGGGCACAAGTACCCGACTACCCGAAAATACCTTTTAAGTGCCATGTATTTGTTTACTTCTGGCTAAATGTTTACCCAAGTTCGAAACACACAAAAAAAAAAGAAACTAAAAGTATGGTTCTAGTACGCATTAAAAGTCTTGGACCGCTATTTTTCACGTGGCATAAACCAAATAGAACGCTTCATCTTCACAAAAACGCGGCAAGTTTTTCCTTTCTATTTTTTTTTTTGTTTTCGGGGGCGAGGTGATTAGAATAAATTTGAGGAGCTGATGGTAACATGCAGTGGAATGAGCATCACCAGACACACCATCAACCAACTCTAGCCTCCATCTCCTTCTTTTTTTTTCAATTGCAACACTCACTCACTTACCTTATTGTATATAGTACACGAATCTCGACGACTTCTGAAATGATTACAATGTTTCCTCCCCTTCCCAACATTTGGCACGCACCTGCAACACTTGGAGTTGGAGCTGAAGCTGAAGCTAATGGTGTATGCCTTATGGAAATGATATATATGTATATACATTTATATCTGCATCCTTGTCGAGTCACATATTAGTATATTTTACTGGAGGTCACACTTATGATATCATCTTTATAAGTGTTCTTTGAGTAATACAAAAAAGCGTGTGTGTGTTTTTTATTCTTCCCTTTAAAAGAATTTTGTTTGATTTGAAAACGTTCAGTTTACAACTTCAAAGATTTATATTTAAATGAATGAAACCAACTATTATAAATTCAAATTTAATTTAGGTTTTCACAATTTAAAGTAGTGAGTGTGAAGAGTAATTCAATATTTTATTTAATACTCCGGAATAATATGAAAACAAAACTTACAATTAAGCAAAGTTTTCATTAAATAGTTTAAATTATTGAAAAGCAAAGTATGAATTATTAAGTCCAATATATAATTATTTTAAGGAAAAATTATCTACACAAATTAAAACAAATCTATATTGAATGTTGATTTAAGATTTTTACGATCTTAAATCAAGATTCTTATGGTAAATTCGAATATCGAAAAGTTCTTCAATCAAGATTTCCAATCTTCTTATCAATCTTGATTCATTTTTGCATATTCGTCTGTAGTTTTCATGCTTATTTATTTATGTTTTACTTGGAAAACTCATTCATACAAAACGTTGTCTACCGATTTGCCAGATTTGTCATTACGATGCCATATTGAGCACACATGCATGCACTTAAATAATAATACTGTAATTAATTATGAAAAATCGCTGCTTAGCATCCGAGCAAATTACTTAAAATTATTGTTTAGGAATAAACCGCAGACAGCAGACAAAGATATTGTATAAATTTCAAATGTTTTGTTAACATTTTTTGATGCGATTAGATGAAAATTGTTGAAGTTAATTAAAGAAATTATTTTGTATGTTCTGGCTGACAATCTGGTATATTTTGCACTAGATGGTATATTTTGAAGGTATCAATATATATATATATATATATATATATATATATATATATATATATATATATATATATATACTATATCAATGTACGAAAAAATAACCTATGGTATATTTTAGTATTCCGGTGGTATATCATTTGGTATATTTAAAATATAATACTGCACTAGTCTGCTTTTATTCCGAATGAGTAGCGCTTATTATTATACTACACGCGTTTAGTATTTTTAGTATTTTTGTGGTATATTTTAAGAGCACTGCTTTGGATTTATTCAAAACGAACGGTCATAATTATTACATTTCAAACTAAGAGTATTTTTTAGTATTTTTTGCAGTATATTTTGGTATAATCGAGTTATTTTTGCTTTATTTTCAAAATATGTAGCGGATAACTCTGAGTTGAGCAAACTCGATAGTTTTGATTTTGTTTTGGTATTTTTGTAATCTATTGGTAGTTTGGTATTTCCTGTAGAAGGACATTCCACAGAAATCATTATGTGTAGCATGTGACGTATGTGTTTTGGCCATAAACGAGTGCGTTTGCAGTACAGTTTTTCAAATGTTTTTTCGAGTATTATGTGTAGCAATGAATTAACCCAAGTTATGGATGTTTTTTCACCAGAAATGGGGATTTCGTGCTTATTCTGTGATACGTTCGAGACAACAAAGGGGGCAAATGCTTAGGGGTCCATGATGAGATGAAGTGATGAAGAGAGTCGAGAGGGGTAAGGGGGGGAGGGGGAATATAAATATAAACATATTGGAACAAAACAGATAGACACAATTGCGTATTGTATTTGTTGTATGTGTAATTAAATTTCATTGGCAATGACTTGAGGTAAATACTGTGCAGAGGGGTTCCAAATGTATCTCTGAGGATATGGCAAACGTATCTGTATCTGTATCTGTATCTGTATCTGTATCTGTATCTGTATCTGTATCTGTATCTGTATCTGTATCTGTATCTGTATCTGTATCTGTATCTGTATCTGTATCTGTATCTGTATCTGTATCTGTATCTGTATCTGTATCTGTATCTGTATCTGTAGCTCATTTCGTTTGCTTGGCTTCGAATTTTTGTTTGCTTTTTCATTATTGTTATTAGAGCACATTTTTCATCGTAATTTCTTTCACGCGAAATACTAAAAAAAATCAAGACTACTAAAAAGTTCCCCCAACTGATGATTTTTTTTTTTGCTTCAGCTCACTTTTGCTGTTCATGTTGTTGTTGTGTTTTTGTATAGTAGTATGCTTTAGATATTTTTTCATTCTTTTGATTTTAGTACTATTTTTGTTGTTATTCTAGGTGTTGTTGTTCTTTGGTGTGCTTTAGTGAGTGTGCGGCATTTGGTTTGCAACGGCCCATTAATAAATTTGGTCGGGTTCGCGCCTGACCGCTTCTATGATTTTATATCTCTATATACTTATGTATATAGTATATAAAATTCTCATATTAAGAGTGCAGGATAGTGTGTGTGTGTGTGTGTGTGTGTGTGTGTGTGTGTGTGTGTGTGTGTGTGTGTAATTTCGACCTCGACCAGTTTTAAGTAATGTGTAATTCAAGTCATCATAATTACCTTGATAAGCATTAATTAGTGCAGATCTGAATGCGGAAAATGAATGTACTAATTACCAAATTAAGAATACCTCCACTATATATAAGTATAAGTATGTGTGTGCGTGTGTGTGTGTGTGTGTATTGCCACACTGGCCACAAAACAGCAGCAGCAGCAGAAGATCGAAGAAGAGAAATACTTAATTGTTAAGTATCAACAAAGTATAAATCTAAGATGCAAAGCAAAAAGAGCGATTAAATTATTTGAAATCTACACACACACACAGACACCAAAAATTGTTGCTCGAAACAAAAGCCAAATACACACAGCAACAACAACAACAGCAACAGAAATAACATTCAAACCAAAATGTATACAAAAAGTAAGAAATTACCATTAATATAGGGCAACGCGCCGACAGAAACCAAGTGCGAATGATGTGCAACAGATGGCCCCCCCGAATTCTTGGCTGGATATTGTTGGATATGTCCATGTGGATGTCGATGTCGATGTTGATGTCGACGTCGATGTCGGTGTAGTTGGTACTGCCAATGCTGCTGTTGATGCCACTGATGCCGATGGCGACGACGACGGCGACGATGACGATGGCAATGGTATTAGACGACGCCAATGGCATACACTGCAAAAAATAAATTTAAGAATTTCGAAAGTTCTAAGAGAACGCTGTAAGGAGCAGGTTTTATGCAAGCTACAGAGCAAAGAAGAGCTGAATTATTCTAAAAATATACTAAGTAAATATATTGAATATAATACTGAAATATATCAATGGCTATTTTCATTAGAAATATACCATAAGCAAATAACAAAAGCAAAATAGTTCAAAATATACCGAAACATATATTTTGTATACACTATACAATAATAATAATAATAAAAACAGTTCAATATTAATTTAAAAATATACCAAATTAATATACTAAATAAAATACTAAAATATACCGAAGCCTACATTTGATATATATTATAGACAAGCAATAGAAGCACAACAGTGCGGTATTTTTCTATAATTATACCAAATAAAATACTAAAATATACCGAAAGTATATCGATATACTATTACGTTCAAAATATACCACAGAATAACTGCAAATGCAAAACAGTTCAGTATTTTTTAAATATACTAAATTTATATACTGAATAAAATACTAGAATATACCGAAGTAATATTGGGTATTAATATACTATTACGTTAAAAAATATACCATAGATAAGCAAGAAAACCAAAACATTGAGGCACTATTCTAAAAATATACCAAATTAATACTGAATATAATAATATAATGTAATATACCGAATATAATACTAAACTATACCAAAGCCTCTATTTGGCTGCACTATAGACAAACAATAAAAGCAAAACAATGCGGTATTATTAACAAATACATATACTAAATAAAATACTGAAATATACCAAAGGATATATGAGGTATATCAATATACTATTACGTTCAAAATATATCATAAACTTCAAAATGTATACAACACTTTTTTATATATTATAAGATTATACCCTAAATAACTTACATACAATTCCCATCTGTTGCCACAAAATAAACTTAAATGAAGCTCATAGCTGCAAAGCATGAATGAAACTTCATAAATATTTTATGAAAAATAAAATCCAAATTATAAATTTAATTATTACACATACAATTTCGCATTTAAATATGAGAAATAAATTTAAATGTATATTAAGTTTAAAATTTATGAATTCGACTGTTCAAGAAAATAGTACATGCATATTTTGTGCAGTGTATTAATCGGTATAGATCGCGAGGTGAGTCCGATCGGTGGACCAACAAGTGTGAGTGTGAGTGTGAGTGTGGAGCCAGCAGTTCGTCCCTAGCACATAGCAGCACCCACCACCGCCCACCACACTCCGCAGACGCCCGGAAAATGCTTGAACATTGTTTGGATTTGGCTTTTGGGCTTTGCCATGTTGTGATGTTCAACAACACGAGCAAAAGAATTGAAACGAAAACGTCGGCAACATTGAAAGCAGCGGCGTCAACGTCAACGTCAGCAGAAGCAGCAGCGGCGGCAAACGGGGAATCGAAATCGAAATCGGTGGCGAATCGCTAGAGCACTTAGACACTTGAGTTGTTTTGTCCAAAAAGAAAGAAAGAAATCAACAAAACGAAGAAGTCGACGACGACGACGACGAAGAAATTGTTGTATTGAAACACAACGTTCAACGTATGCGCAGCAAAATGGATGAGGACTGTTTCATCTTAAAGCGTTCGAAAGCACAGCAGGTTGTCTCCAGATCCTCCCTCCACCCTCGACATTTGGTACAATACAATCTTTCTCGAATATAGACAAACTCAAAATGCTGATATAAACATTTGTTCTGGCATTTGCCTGTTTGTACTCAGATGTGTTGTGGCCAATGCAAATACATAAATAAATTTTGGTTTTGATATATGTTATAGAGCTCTGGCTTTAGGAGTACAAATATATCTGGCAAAGACTTTTCGTCAAATATTTTCTTGGTGACGCTTTAAGAGAGGCAGCATTGGACACAGAAGTTGGCGAAAAATACGTCAAGCAATATTAATAAAAAGTTAGAAAGCAACTGTCGAGCGTGCATAGCTGAGAGATACTCGATAGCGATTTTCTAAAAATATACCAAATAAATGCACTGCAAGAAATACTAAAATATGCAGAAGACCATATATTGTTACATTGATATTGTATTAGATTTAAAATATACCATAAAGTTCAAAAAATACTACATTCGTGATATACCATGGAGTTCGAAATATACCAAATAGTCCTCCAAAGCAAAGTTTCTTCAGTATTTTTCGTATTTCGTACGTATATTTCTTAAATAACTCCAATTCCATTAGCTATTTTCAATAAATCCATTTCAAAAATATACCAAATTAATATACCGCAAAAATACTAAAGTATACAGAAAACTATATTTGTTATTTCAATACTATATTTGTTACTCATTCAAAATATACCATAGATTACAAAATATACCAAACCAATTCAGACCCGATTGCAAAAGCTTTTTTTTTACATTCAATTGTATATCGTAAATAACTTATACAATTCCGCAAGCTATTTTCAATAAAACTATTTCCCAAAAATATACCAAACTAATATACCGCAAAAATACTAAAGTATACAAAAAACTATATTTGTTATTTCAATATTGTACTCATTCAAAATATATCATAAAGTACAAAAAAATACTACATTCAATATAAACCAAACCAATTCAGACCCGATTGCAAAAGCCTTTTTTGCTATAGAAACGTATTTCTTAAATATCTTCAACAATTCCGTAAGGTATTTTCAATAAAACCATTTCCCAAAAATATACCTAACTTAGACTTTATCGCAGTAGTCGCTTTTCTTAAACATCTCCTTCACTTTTTATCTTATCCGAAAGCTTTAAAATTACGCTTGACGCTGATCAAGAATATATTTCGAAGATGTCTCCTTTGGCCTGTTACATACATTTCCTGCCGGCACAAAGTTATAAAACCCTTCAATCCTGTGGGTAGCTGGTATATAAAAATGACGTTCTTCCGCATAGAAGAACACTCCTTCAATTATCTTTCACTGATTTATTGCAGGGACTCCTCCCTATATACAGCCAGCCAGACAGACAGACAGACAGACATACATACGTTCATAGTATATATAGTATATTCTCGGATTGTGCACCAAGCCTATCTGTTTCCCCTCGCACAGGACATAAAACCAGCTGCTTGCAACTTTTTAACCCCCTTTGCTTTTTTCTGTGTGTGTGTGTGTGTGTGTGGAACACGCCCAATTTTCTACAGTGCACGCGAATTGCACGCGCTCTCTTGACGCCTCTCGACACCGTGTCCTGTCCACTCTTCACTCCACTCTCCACTCAGTTTATCCCTCTCGACAGGATACAGGAAAACAGTTAGAAAGCAGAGGGCGATAACATTTGAGGCAACTTTTCATGGCTGACCGCAGCTGATGTTGGGCAACAACAACAACAACAACAACGGCTTTTGGGTTTCCGCTATAGCAGACATCGATCTCACATGTATATTGTATATATACTCGGAATAGTTCTACGCACATGAATCAAGAGCTGCTTAAGATTGCCTTCCCCCTAAAAAATAGTGTGAAAATAAATACTTTACTTATATGGGAAATTACTAAGCAATGGCAATTTGGAAATAAAGGAATTTCTGCACGTTGAATGTTCAATTACTAAATTAAATATGGGAAAGATTTCATTTATTTACAAGTATTTTAAATTTACGGTTCTACGAGTCTTAATTGCTTTGGCTGACAAATTTGGTGTGTTTTGCATTCTATGGTATATTTTGGATGTAACTATTACTAGATCAATGTGCCAAATATAGCATTTGGTATATTTGAGTATTTCTTGGTATATTCTAATAGGTAGCAGGTATCTCAAAGTCGAGCACACTCGGCTGTAGCTTTATTACTTGCTTACAAATCATTTTATTGTTCTATTATATTCTTTTATTTATTTTCAAATTTATAAATCATTTTCGATCCGAACTAATATTTCTTATAAATATATTTTCAAGCATTATCAAATTTCTGTTTATTAAAATTAAAGGCTTCTTAATTTGAACTCTAAATTGTAAAAAAAAGTTTAAAAAATAGCAAACATGAAATTAAATGAATTTCTAAACGCATTCAGTAATTAGCATTAAATAAAAAATTTCAAAATTATAAGCAAAAAATAACTGATGTAATATTTTGTTGATCTTATAATAAGATTTATGGTTTTCCTTATATTTATAACAACTTGAAATCAAGATATATTTTCTAACTTTAAGATTTTCATTTTCACGACGCACTTTTTATATTAAAATTCTTAGTAATAAATGTTGATTTTAGAACTTTTTTTCAATGATTCGCAAACTAATTCATGATATTAAAGCTAGGATAAAGAAAATGCAAATCGATTCATTATTATTAGCAATAATTTAGTGTTAAAGGTATCTTAATAATTTCTACCATCTAATTGTCTATGCAATCAAGATGGAGTAACTTGAGAAATGATCAATCACAGCATTCTTTATGTTGGTCTCGATTGTCACACGCTGTGACGATCCTGTGATGCATTGATTGGATAAAATGGCTGTGATTGCGTTTGATCATCTGTCGTCCATTTTCCATTTCCCATTGCCCATTTCCAGCTATGCAAATGTCATTTATTATCATTGTCTCGCTCTCACATGCATTTTGGATGCGGTAATTGCCTTGATGGCACTAATTTTTCCGCGCTTCTCATGTATCTTAAAGTAGATAGATGCAACACAGACACACAACACTCACATGACAGCCATAACCAGCTATGGAAAATGACGACGATGTCTGCGTCTGCGTCTGCGTCTGCGTCTACGTCTTTGAGCCCTTCTGAAGAGCGCGATCTCTTCTCTGGTGCTTTAATAATTTGTACGCAGTCTGAGTCTGGGGCTGGGTTAAAGCAAGGCAAAAGCAAAGCAAAGCAGCAACAACGAAAATTGACTTGATTGATCGCAGTAGAAAGCAAAGTATGAAAAGCAGCTCGCGCTCGGTAACAAGCAGCGGTAATCACAAATAGTTTCCAATGATTTTGAGTTATGGGAAATTTTTAAATATCTCAAACGAAATTACGGCCCAACAACAACAACAACAACAACACACAAAAAAAAATGCCATTAACAATGTGTTTTGGCCATGACTAAAAAAAAAGGAGAGAAAAAAAAACAGATTACGTGTATTTTCTATGGGCATTTCATATGCTAACTGCTATTGTGGGGATATGCTGGATGTGTCGAGCCAACCAAATAGGCGGGTGCTCTCCCTCCCTCCCTCTCCCTCTCCCTCTCCCTCTCGCTCTAATCGAGTGTTGTGCTATCCCTTTCGGTTGTACACTCGTTTCGGACAGCCCATTAAATGTAATGACAAAATATGAAGTGTTCAACCCCCTGAAACTGAAACTGAACCTGAACCCATCTAATCATTTCGATATCCATGATTTTGATGATGAGAATGAGAGGCATGGACACTCATTTGTTATCGGCAACGGTTATAACATATACATAGTTGAATTTGTCAAAGTCCGTTGTTCACTTGCTTACCTTCCAATCACATTGATTAATGACGATCGAATCAAAGACCTAACGAGCCTCGAGTCTTGAGTACCCCAAAAAAAAAAAAATACATCGAGTATATCCTAAGAAACCACTTTCGTATACAGCAATTATTGTTATGAATCTCTATTTTACTATGCGCCCCTTTTTGTTTTGGATTTTTCCTAATGTTCAATAATGTTCAATGTTCGTAATTAGTATTTAATTAAAAGATGATCTAAATATAAACCAATTATAATTTTTGTTTTACTATCAACTAACTCAAAGTATTGGATAAAATATACCATAGGGTGCAATATCTATTGATATATACCATAATAAGATTGTTATATACCATAGAGTGCAAAACATACAAACTTGTCTCCCAACGCAGCATACACCCGTAGTAAGCAGGCGTTTTTCCCATGTAAAAAGTATTTCTTAAAAATATACATGACGTCAGCCAATGCAACCAGTATATTAAATTAGTACTATATTCAAAATATACCATTCCTAATCTTCGTTTTTTTTTTGCTTAAAAGTACACCCAGATTGTATTTTGCACTCTATAGTATACTTTGAATGTAGTATTATATTTATATACCGAATATATCATTTGGTATATTTTTAGTATTTTTTGGGTATAGTCATTTACATATTTTACAATTAATATCGTATTGTTTTTGCTTTTTTTGCTTTTTCATTTAATTTATTTAATAAATATGGTCTTATAGTCAATAATGATATCAATATACTAAACACAGCGTTTGGTATATGTTTAGTATTTTTGCGAAAATTAATTTAGTATATTTTAAATTAACAATCATGTAGCACTATATGGATATACCAAGTATACCATTTGGTATATTTTTTAGTATTTTATGGTATATTATTTTGGTATATTTTCAGAACAATACTGCACTGATTTGCTTTCATTTTAAATGGTTAGCGGGTTTCTCATAGTCGAGCTCACTTGACAGTAGGTTTCTTACTTGTTTATATTGTATTCAACAAAAAAAAAAAGGGGAACGACAAATGTTTGTAATTTTATTTTAGAGCTGGGCATATGAGAATTGGGTTGAAATATAAATATATATTTTATAATAGTTCTTAAAAAATGTATTTTTTATTTTGTAACCACCAAGAAGAGGTGAAATCAAAAGTCTTTAATATTTTATTTTGGGTGATTATATATATTTTTTTTAAGGTTGAGAAGGACTTTCAAATAATGTAAAATAACTTGAATATTATTATAATCTGTATTAATAATTAATTTATTAGTTCAACAAGTCCATCCATGCAACATTTTCTCCATGGAAATTGGAAAACATTCCTCAATCATTACACATATTCAGCTGTGGCGTTTCTCTTGCCCAGATTGTGTCTGGTCTGCTACTTAGTACTTGACACATCCCCAACAGCAGCAGCAGCAACCGCTTGTATCATCTGTAATATCTTGTAAGTCATAATAAGTAAGTGCATGACTTCCAGAATTTGGTATTTAATCGTTATAAAACGGTAAGAGGCACAACACAACCTTACCCTTACCCTTACCTTTACCTTTACCTTTACTTTACCTTCGAAAAACATCGTCCGTCAATTTCAGTGAAGCATCTGCGATGCGATGTGATGCGATGCGATCTGATCTCTTGTTGAGCACTCAACGTTTTGTCGCATTATTTTTCTCAAATCGTCGTCAGTGACTTGGGTTAAAAAATGAGTTTTAATTATTTTGTCACTTGCTTATCAACGGGCTGGCATCAGACAAATCTTGACAATAACATGACATGGAACAATTTGTTTCATTGTCGCGATTGTGACAAATTATTGACAACAATATCAAAAGAAAGAGAGGGAGAGAGAGAGCGGGAGAGCGGGAGAGGTGACCCAAGTTATGTTTCGACCTGGTCGAAAAAAACACACAACAAAAAAAAAAGATGAAACACCGCAACACGACAGAATGCTGGCGCCAAGTGCAAAGAGTCGAGAGGACAGAGTGTGTATGAGTGTGTGTGAGTGTGAGTGTGTGACTGTATGAGTGTGTGTGTATGAGTACATGCCATCAATCTCAATCTAGTAATGACGACGCCGAAGCGCCAGACACACGGCTCGAATCAAAAATCACGGACTCTGCCTGACTGGCCATATATATTGATTCCTCTCCCCCCGCTGCAACCTCATCCTGTCTCTCAGTTCGGCTTCTTCAAGTAAAAGCTACTGTACGCAAAAGGCGGCGGCGGTTGTTCGATTCTTTACATAATTATTACGTTCGAGAATAAAATATAGATGGAGAAAAAAAGTGCTCGCTCATAGAAGAGACGCACAGCCTGCTGTGGCTGCCACAATGGAATGGACTCAAGTGTGTGTGTGTGTAGAAAGTAAATGCCGATGACTTTGGACTAATCTTAGAAATGACGGGAAAATGTCAGTCACTACTATCACAGATCAAGCGTAGAAAAAATCATTAATTTAAATTGTGACCATCTACTCTCGACCTGACTTCGACATCTCGACATCGACATCGACATCGCGTTGCGTCCGTCCCCAAGAAGAACACTTTGCACAACAACAACAACAACAATCGAAGCACATTCGAACCATTCGACAATGGCCAAAGCTATAGCTAAAGCTGAGAAGCAAAAGCAGCAGCAGCAGCAACAAAGAGGCAAAAGGCCAAGCAGACATCGATTGCCATATTGGCCCAAGTCAAATTGAACGAACAACTCGCAGCGAGACAAAGACAGAGCGCGCATGTGAATGGCTTTAGAGATAGAGATGGATATAGGTAGATACACATACATATATACTACTGAGCAGGAGAAAGGCAAAAAAACAAAACGATTGTGCGTGTACTTATGCAATTGAGTTGAGTTTTGGCTCATGCTGTGATTGGGTTTCGCACAAATTCACCAAATCGGTGTCACATGCTCCATCTATCTATCTACCTATCTATCTATCGACCTATCTATCTATCTACCTATCTATCTATCACTCTTCATCTACTTGATCGATTAAAAATCCACAAATCATATAGTTAAATACTATTACATACATTAAATACTAAATCCGATTAAAGTATATTATTTTTTTGTAAGCAAAGAAATCTGAAAAATAAAGAGAATTATGTTACAAAAGTATTTGAATATAGCTAAATAGATCATATATATTTTTAATATTTGTATTTTATACTAAGTTTGTGTTTGTATAAAATACTATTACATACATTAAATACTAAAACCGAGTAAAGTATATGTCGAAAAAAAAGTAAAGCAATAAGAAATAAAGACAATTGTAATAAAATAGTATTTGACTGAAGTTAAACAATTCATATTTCATCACAATTACCATTAAAAATTCACAAATTATATAGTTAAATACTATTACATACAATAAATACTAAATCCGATTAAAGTATATTATTTTTTTTAACAAAGAAAACTGAAAAATAAAGAGAATTGTGTTATAATAGTATTTGAATGAAGTTCAATAGTACATATTTATTTTTTATATTTATATTTTATAAGTTTGTGTGAATATAATTTTAAAATAAAAAATATATACATGTCAAATGAAATTTGTATGGAAATGATGGAAATACATACATATGTTATGTATATTTATATTTATGCTTTAATGAAATGAAACAAGGAAAAAACAGCTACAAAAAATAGTATTATACAAATTTGTTAAGCGAACAAATATTTAGTCAATGAAAATTGATATATATATATCAACTAAATTGGTGAATTATCAATAACATGATAATTATACTTATCGATCACTTTCAGAGCGAAAACTCGTCCAGATTGTAATCAATTGAAAATGTAAATCGATTGCAACGATAAGCAAAAGCTTATGTTAATGCACTTCAAACGATATAAGCAGCAGCTTTTTTTAGATGCTATCGATAAAAAAAGAAGTTGCCATATTGCGTGAAATTCAGTTATCGACTATACATTTTTATAGCTTACACAGACTTCTTTTCAACTTCATTAAATTTAAGTTAAATGCAAAATGATACAAAGATACTTCAAATATAGTTGCCTACTTATTAAGCTGCAATGAATTGCAAATGAATTACCGACATTATGCTTATCGATCACTTTTAGAGCGAAAAATCGTTCAGATTTTAAATTAAAAATTAAATTAAACTTGTTAGTGTTACATTAGCGAATATCGATCGATATAAGCAGCAATTTTTGTGGTTATCGGTTACAAGTGTAATCTTCCAAGTTGTGTGAAATCTATTTATTGACTCTAAATTTTGAATTGGTCACTTAGACAGAACAAGCCGTAAATTTAAGTTTCTTAAATTAAAGTTAAAAGCAAAGCACACTAACTGATCGATAAATAATCAATCACAGATCGATAAATCGATGCCAAAGATTAGTTCTCAAGAGAACATAAATGTAGATATTTTTTTATTAATTTAACTGCTTATAAAAAGAACTAAATTTTGATGGACATAACGACAGAGACATGTTCGTATATGTATTTATGTAATATTCAGCTCGTCATCAATACCATCATAATTATCATTATCATCAGCATTGGCATCGACATCGACATCGGCATCATTGTCATTATTATTAATTTGAACATCATCATCATAGGCTGGCACATGAGTTGGCAAATGAGCAGAAAGACTTGGAGCCGAGTTAAGAGCTGACCGACAATGCCAAAAGTTCGCATGGGCATAAATATCCATAAATATATATATATATACATATATATTTATATATGTATATGTGTGTGTAAGTGTGTGATCAGTTGTGTAAATGTGTGTAGTATGAACTGGGGAACTCTGTGGCGATAAAACATCAAACAAAATTCCGAAACAAACGATTAATCTTTTGGTCATTTTCATTTTGATTGACGGATGGGAAGTAAATGCGCGTCTGTAACTGAAACACACAGCGAGCGAAAGAAACAGCGAGACACCGAAAGACAGAGAGAGAGAGAAAGAGAGTGCGATCGAGAGCGCGATATTGCATGACTGAAAGAGGTTTAGTGGGTGGGGTAGCTGCTTAAATGAAATACAACTGATTTCAAGTGTGCCTGACATTAGGCAGAGTTGCATAATCAAATCTTCAAATCTTCTACTTATGTAAATTGAGGCAATATATAGTACATAGAAAGTATATACAGCTGTTTAATTTAATCAAGTGAACGAGGAGTGTTATATTAAAATTAAAATTTTATACTTAATTGAGCTGCAGCTTTTAAATTACAGTAGGAATATGATTTTTGTTTTGATTTAAAATTAAAAATTAAATAGGCAAACAATAATAATTAAACGAATATAAAATAAATGAATTGATTTATTAGTAACACAAATTAGCGATGAGATACAGCACAAAATGTATGCTAATAATAAAATAGCAAATAATATTTTTGGTATATTATATTTAAATGAATATTAAATAAAGAAAGATTGATATTTATGTAAAATAATGAATGTTATTGTCATTGCTACATTATAGAAATCAATGAAAAGAACTACTACTACTACAACAGCAAAAAAGCTCGGTATTATTATTAAAATATACTCAAAGAATATACTAAAATAAATCGATTGATATATTTTTCATATATCCAATTGAAAAGGAAAGATTGATATTATCTTTAAACATTATACCAAAATAATATACTAAATAAATACTAAAATATAGCGAATTATAGATTTCGAATATCAAATTAAGAGGATAGATTGATTTTTATGAAACATATATGATTAAATGAAATTAACTACCACTACTATATGATAAAGAAATACATGATATATTTGGTATATCTAATTGAAAGGAAAGATCAATAAATTCTAAATATAAAAAGTATTTCCTACTGCTAAATTTTATATGCTGGAAACAAGTAAGAGAGCCACAATCAAACTTGAGATATCCGCTACTTATTTTGAATAAAAGCAAACCAGAGCGGTATTATTCATAAAATATACCAAAATAATATAGTAAAATAAACCAATTGATATATTTTTGGTTATCAAATTGAAATGGAATGATTTATATTATTTTAAAAAATAATACCAAAATAATATACTGAATAAATACTAAAATATACTGAATTACATATTTAGAATATCGAATTGAAAGGATAGATTGATATTTATGGATCATATATGATTAAATGAAATTAACTACTACTACTAACTATGTGGTAATGAAATACTAAAATATACCGATTGTTATAATTGGTATATCGAATTGAAATGAAAGATTGAAATGTATATAAAATATAATATGATTTAATAATAATATATATAGTAAATATAATAAATTAAATAAAACATTCTAAAATATACCGAATGTTATGTTTGGTATATCGAGTTGAATGTATTTGTCATTGCAAGTGTATTGAAAAGAGATCAACTACTACCAATACTATATGGCATATAGCACCGATTGAATGGGATGCGTGTATAGTAGTTGATTGTGTTGTTTACCCGCAGCGACGATGGCGAGAAGACGGAAAGGTGTTGTCCATAAAAGGGCAGCCTTTTGGTTTGGATTGCTTTGGCTTGCTTTAGCTATGCGGCTCTTAAGTGCTGTCAGTCAGAGGCCGTTTCTATGTAGATGTGTGTGTGTGTCGAGTCGAAAGAGGACAAGCAACTAAAACAAATTCAAGTCAAAGAGCAAGAAAAGACAGAAGAAAAAAAAAAAAAAAAAAAACATCGAAAAAAGAACGCCTACCGCGGAAGCAGACGTTTGACTGCCCAAGCCGGCAATTATCAAAATATGTGCATTAATAATGCGTAGCGGAATGAATCAGCTGCCGACGCTGCCAATGGGGTGAATGTGGATGTGAATGTGAATGTAGTGAATGCGAAACCAAGACGGACAACCGCAGCAGCAACAACAACAACAACAACGGGGACAACAATCGAGAGATTGCTGTGTGAGACTAGCACACACACACACACACACACACACACACACACACACACACACACACACACAGACTGCGAGACAGACTGAGAGTCGGGGTCAGGGCAGCAGTCGTAGCCACGGTTGACGCCCCAATGCAGATTGATATCCAACAACAGACAACGGGCAACAGATCCCAGGACAAGACGGGAGAGAGAGAGAGAGGGAAGCAAGAACAACAACAAGAACACATTGCCAGAAGCGTTCACAAGGGCATTTATGGTCCCTGCGAACGGCGCATTTCAATCTAAAAAAAAAAGGACCCGCCGCTCTTTGTCCGCTAATTAAAAATGTCCTTCGAGGGCAGCATTAGACTGCCGAGCGATGTAGCATTTAAAAGATTAAGCGATAGAGAGACCGATTATGAATAATAATAGACACTCCACAGTTGTCAAACGATTGAATAAAAATAACAAATGTTAAAAGTAAAAAAAACTTTAATTTACAGTAGACAATAACTTCTAAATCTAATTGATATTTTAAAAAAAGAAAGGAAACATAACGATGCAATAATCATTTTAAAATATACCAAATTGATATACCGAAAAAATACTGGTATTTGGTATACCTATTACTATCCATTGTGAACAAAACTAAAACAGTGCAGGATTAACTTCAAAATATATCGATATATTAATATACCGAAAAAATACTAAAAAATACATCAAACACTATATTTGATATACCAACTACACATTGTGAATAAATGCAAAACAATTTGGTATTAACTTTAAAATACTCCAAATTTATATACCGAAAAAAATGCTTAAAAATATACCAAACACTATATTTGTTATACACTCTGCCCATTGTGAATAAAAGCAGAACAGTGTGGTATTACTTTTAAAATATACCGAAACAATATACCTTAAAAATACTAAAAATATACCAACCGCTATATTTGATATATTGATATAGTACTATATTCAACTGCTCTTTGGTATATTTTGAATGGAGTACTAATTCAATATACCAAATATAGCCGTTGGTATATTTTTACTGCATAATATACAAGGTTCTCTAGCCAAAGCAACTAAGATGCGTTCCTAAAGGCAGAAAGTTATGATGCCGCTCAAATTCATTTTAATATAAAATAATACCATATATTAAAGAATTTAAGTTATCATTATTAAATGCAGAATAAACTAAATTCATTTAATTTCAAAATTTTTCAAAATCAACATTTCAAATTGTATCTAAACATATTCTTTTGCTAAGATCAAATTAATGCCCAAATGTGCTTGTGATCATTGTGATCGTTAGCGAAAGCCAACACACAGAAATAAGAAACTCATTTGCGTTGCAATTATTTCATATTCAAATGATTCTCCGCATAATCGAAATAATTGGAGTAAAGCACTTACGAGTCGGCTGCTTAATGCTCGCCAGTAAATTATATAGTACGCAACTTTTGTGTGACCCAAGTACAGATTTCTTTTCCCATTAATTAATATTTTACCTGAGTATCGAAGTGTATTTGCTGTCAGATGACAGCTAGTTAAATCGTAAAATGATATTTACTATATATGCGGGCAAAGTGACTGACTAAATGATTAATTTCATGTCACTTGTGATTTCCAATTCCAGAACATCCGCAATGGAGAGTGGAGACTGGAGAGTGGCCAGTAAAGTTTTGTAGAAATTTGTGTAGAGTTCAATATGAATTGTAGGAATAATGATTGTTGCAAGTAAAGTATAGTAGAAATTAGTTTAGAGTTCAATACATAAAGTTATATTGGATAATTATTTAAAATAACAATTAGAATTCCAGAACGTGGAGAGTGGCAAGTAAAGTAATAATTGGAAAGTTGCAAGTAAAGTATTGTAGGGATTTGTGAAGAGTTACTACATGAGAATTATTTGAAATAACAAATTAAATATTGAGTGGATAGTGTCAATTAATATATTGTAGACATTTGTGTAGAGTTCAATACATAAAATGAAATTTGCAGAATTATTTAAAATAACAAATGAAATAATGAGTGGAGAAGGGACAGTAAAGTTTTGTAGAAATTAGTGTAGAGTTCAATATAATTAGTAGGAATAATGAATGGAGAGCTGCAAGTAAAGTATAGTAGAAATTAGTTTAGAGTTATATTGGATAATTATTTAAAATAACAATTAGAATTAAAGAACGTGGAGAGCGGCGAGTAAAGTAATAAGTGGAGAGTTGCAAGTAAAATATTGTAGAGATTTGTGTAGAGTTCTTTACATGAATTAAATCGTAGAATTATTTGAAATAACAAATTAAATAATGAGTGGATATTGGTAATATATATAATATAATTTAATTATAATTATAATTTGATATAATATTATTAATTAATATTAATATTATAGAACTTTTTGAAATAAAAAATGATGTAATGAGTGGACAGTAGAAATTTGTATAGAGTTCAATTATTTGAAAAACCTATTTCTGAAAATATACCAAAAGAATATGCTAACCCAAATACAAAAATATATCAAATTAGATATTTGGTACATCGAATTGAAAGGAGAGATTGATATTTCTTTATTCGTCATTGCTGTAAATATGATTAAATAAAATGATCTACTTCTACTACAAACAGCAAGTATTATGCCAAATATATACCAAAATAATATACTAAACACATACTGAATACCAAATATATTATTTGGTATATCGAACAGAAAGAAAAGAATACTTATTTAAAATTTAGAATGTAATAACCCGCTAATCTTTTTTTTTTTTTTTATTGTCCACTGTGAGAAAAGACATTTGTGTCACAGTTATTTTGAATAAATTATGATAAATGTGATAGAAAACCAACCACTAGTTGGATTATTGTGACTGTGCTCATCTGTTATGTGGGTATTAAAAACGAAGAAGAAGCGAATACTGTTGCGACTATTATTTATATTCATAAATTGCTAGAATTACTTAATATTTGGTATTTATTGAGCGTGACCAGGCCAAGGGCTCAACGATCGTCGCTTGCTCAGCGGCGGCTGCACCTGCGCGCTTGCTTACCTAACAAGTAAGAAAGTTACAGTCGAGTGTGCTCGACTGTGAGATACCCGCTACCCATTTTTAATAAAGGCAAAATATTGCGGTATCATTTTCAAAATATACCGAAAATACTAAAAATACTAAAAATATACCAAATGATTTGTTTGGTATATCGATATAGTACACCATTCAAAATATACCATAGACGGCACAATGTACCAGATTGTCGGCCAAAGCAAAGCCCATACAAAAGTATTTCTTTAATAACTTCCACAATTTTTATCTGATCGCAACAAAATTTTCAGGAATCATAACTACTATAGTAATTGTTATATATACCAAAATTCGTAACTCTAGCTTTAAAATTAGGTTTGTTATTCGATTTTTTGATTTGCGGGGGCGGAAGTGGGCGTGGCAAAAATTTGAAACAAACTTGATCTGCGTGCAAACATAACAAATGCTGTCGAAAAAAAATTATAGCTCTATCTCTTATAGTCTCTGAGATCCAGTGTTTCATACGGACGGACGGACAGACACACAGACACACAGACACACAGACGGACAGACGGACATGGCTAGATCGTCTCGGCTGTTGATGCTGATCAAGAATATATATACTTTATAGGGTCGGAGATGCCTCCTTCTACCTGTTACATACATTTCCTGCCGGCACAAAGTTATAATACCCTTCTACCCTATGGGTAGCGGGTATAAAAAGGCAAACAAAACAAAAGACCCGCAACTGTAAACGAAACCGAAACTACTTGCTATGGAATTGTTAATGGAAAAGAGAAGGGGAAATGGCAGTGGTCGAAGGTGGAAATGGAAATGGAAGTGACAAGTGGAACTGTGACGATCGTGAAGATCGTTAAGATCTTTTGTGAAAATGAAAAGTTAAAATATCAAGTGGTGTGTATTCTTTGTGGGTTCTCGACTAAGGTCATTATGTGCTCGGTTGACAACATTAGCTACCCCTTCCCCTTCGCCCCCCGTCAGCAAACAACAGCAAAATGCAAAACTGATTATGTATTCATGAATAAGTTAATATGCAACTCTTCCCCGTTTAGTTGGAAATGCGCGAACTACTGCGGCATGAAATTAAATCCAACTTGCAACTCTTGGCAACGAAGAAGAAGAAGAGGAGGCGTGCTGCTATCTTGCATATCCAAGTGCTGCTGTTTGGTGAAATGTAGTGTAGAGATACAAATACATATATATATATATATGTATATTCAAACAGATGCAGCCTGCTGCATGCATGTGTCCATGTCCATGAAACAAAGAAAACTCTTCTCTCTCTCGCGTCTTCTTTGGACTTCTTTGGGCTGCTTCAGCGATTGTCCAACCGTGCCATGTCCATGTCCAAGATCCATGCGTGTTGCATAGAGAGGGCACTTGTTCAGTGCCCCAGAAAACGAAAACAGCAGCGAACAGCAAACAGCAAACGAAGCAGCGATGATCGCCACATTTTCTTCATTTTTTATACCCGCTACCCATAGGGTAGAAGGGTATTATAACTTTGTGCCGGCAGGAAATGTATGTAACAGGTAGAACGAGGCATCTCCGACCATATAAAGTATATATATTATTGATCAGCGTCAACAGCCGAGACGATCTAGCCATGTCCGTCTGTCCGTATGAAAACCTAGATCTCAGAGACTAAAAGAGATAGAGCCATAATTTTTTCGACAGCATTTGTTATGTTTGCACGCAGATCAAGTTTGTTTCAAATTTTTGCCACACCCACTTCCGCCCCCACAAATCAACTAGGGATCTGAGTTACTTTGGCTGACAATCTGGTATATTGTGTCGTCTATGATATATTTTGAATGCGGTACTATATCGATATACCAAATATACCATTTAGTATATTTGAAGTATTTTTGCAGTATATTTGGTATATTTTGTGAAAAAATACCGCAAAATATATTATTTTTATTCAAAATGAATAGCGGGTATCTCACAGTCGAGTACACTCGACTGTAGCTTTCTTACTTGTTTTTTTCTTTCTTTCTTTCTTATTAATGAGCATCGTGAAAAGTGCGACCAAATGTGACGTTTAAATATTCATGAATCACCAACTATAACGCAGTTGGAGTTGGAGTCGAAGTCGAAGTCGCAGTTCCATCCACGTGCAAACTAGTTGCTAGAGAAAAAAAAGTATTACAGTGTACAACTTCACTTCACTTCCGTCGCCAGACTTTCCATTTACATACCTATTAGTCTTGGCCCAAAATGACCAAAGGGCATTTTTTTTTCATCTTTTTTATTTTAGTTTAAGTCTTAAGTTTAGGGTTACATGTCTTCTTTTTGCTGTTGGTCTTGTTGCTTTCCCTCGGTCGAACAAAAGCCGCGACTTTGTCAACTTTGACCGAGTGAAGCCAATTAGTCCAGCGTTTCATCCCTACAACAAAAATATCTTTAATCTTTTGGCTTTTATTTTATTTTTTGTTCGGGTTGTTAATTAGTTGTGATTGTGTTCTTAATTGGCAATAGAAATAGTTAAGCCATGAGAATGTTTTGTTTCCAAAACTGTCAGAGAAATGTTTATAGAATGTTTTGGGAATTTATTGTAATCACAAAGTTGCTCAGAAATATAATATATTGTGTTGATCACTTTATACATATTTTCATTGTTCATATTAACATTTTACATGCTCGTAATTTGATTAAAATTAAATTTCGTTGATTGAAACTTTACATTGATCGAAGTTGATTTTTTGGAATTTGACAATCTGGTAAATTTGGATAGATGAAGTATGTTACTTCATTCGAAAGATAACAGAATGTAGTACTTCAACGATATAGCAAATATAGCCTTTGGTATGTTTTAGTATTTTTGCGATATATTATCTGGCATATTTTATGAAAAATATCTCACTTTTTCGCTTTCAAAATGTGTAATATCATATGTTAAATGGAGCACACTCGATTGTAGTTTTCTTACTTGTCTCAAACTCCATTTTAACAATACATTTAATTTAATACTTGCATTTGTTGCTTAATTCTTTAGTAAATCATTGTTATATAAAAATACCAACTAAATTTTATAGCTATTCCCACTAAGAAGAAACGAATTTTACGTTTTATATTCATTCATAACATTCACATTAAGATCAAGATCAAAAAGGAAAGAAGAAGATCCAATGTGACCATCGCATTTGTATAGAACTTATTATAAACTTATCTATGTATATATGAATTGGTATTTTATTTTGTTTGAAACAAAAACTAATTTATTTTATTTTTGAGGCTTATAGGTTTTTTAAAGTTTAAGTATCTTTTTTGCAGAATCGTTTTAACGTTTATACCATAGAGTTAAATAAAATATGTCAGATCAATATACCAAAATTATATTACTGATGGGTATAACATATTTGGTCTTTCGATACTTCAAATATACCACAGCTTTAAGTTATAGCAATTTGTTTTTCCCATTTACTGCTTTACTAAAGTTTTTATGTACATATGTATTCTACTTAATAGCTATTAATATTCAAAGGTATTAAAGAAGTAAACAGCAAAAAAATTTCATTTTTGGTATGAACTTAAAAAAAGATGAGGTAAAATATTTACTAAAGAAGTAAACAGCAAAAAAGTTACATTTTTGCTATAAACTTAAAATAGATTCGGCAAAATACAAGGTTCTTTAATTTTATAGCTTATTCATTAAAGTAGCAATTGTGTTAATTATATCTTAACATAAACTTGTACGTTAATTCTTATAGTTAACTATCAATGCAATGATTAAAAGTTGTCTAATTTTGTAATTTTGTATTGATCTATTTAAATGCATTTGAAAGCCGTTCGCTTTAATTCAATTAAAAGTAAATTTGCTTGCAGTTCCATTCATATAACATATATAATATGACGGGGGTTAACTGGTAACTTGATACCGATTGTCGCTTTTTGTTATTTTAAGGGCTGCATTTAGCCTGCATATGAGTTGTTCCCCCCTCTCTCTCTCTCTTTCTCTCTCTTATTCTCTTGTCTCGCCCCGTTTTCCCATCTGGTTTTGCTGGTTGAGCTTGGGGCGTCACATTAGTCGCATCATGGGCATTACAAAAACAAACATTCTCGTTTCATTGCATTACGCACTATGCATTGATGCCCCCCGGACAAAACAGAGTTGGAGTCGGGAGTTTTTTGGTAGAGAAAAGACTGTGTGGCTAATGACTGCGGTTTTGCGTAAAGCGTCCAAATTAAACCATCATAATTTGAGTAATGATTGAAAACCCAAGGGTATTTGCTATCTCTTTCTCTATCTCTCCCTCTCTCTCTCTCTCTTTGTGTAAGGGTATTTTAGTCTCCCATGCCCCAAAAAAAAAAAAAAAAAACCGAAACTGAAACTGGAACTGACAACGACGACAGCGACAGCGACTTACTGATTTGCATATGTAAATGTGTGAGAGACAACAACGTGCAACAAGCTGCGGCACTTGGGGATCCTTCTGTTGTGGTTGCTGCTGCTGCTGTTGCTGCATTTGTCGGTGCTTTGGGCTCTTCTTCTGGGAGAGTTTTCCCTTAAATGAATATCGCAATTTGCATCGCGCAAGTGTTAAATAAGTCGTTTATTGCATATTAAAAGACAGCCAATTTCCATTAAATTATGTGCATGTTTATATAAGTAATAAGTATATCAGAAGCCAGCCAAAAGCTAACAAGATGATGATGGATCATGTGTTGCCTCAACTTCACTCTTGCCGCCTTCGAGTGTGGGCAAAATAACGAAAAAAATAAAAAAATTAAAAGTGAAAAACAAGTAAGAAAGCCAAAGTAGAGTGTGCTCAACTGTGAAACACTGGCTAAAAATGTTCAATAAAAGAAAAACATTGCAATTAACGCACTGCAAAATATACTACAATATACCAGAGGGTATATTTGGTATATTACTAATACCATGGGGACTAAATATACCAGATTGGCTACCAAATGAGGAATATATGTATACCATAGGTATTTATATACAATCAGGAATATATACCAAAGTATGTATTTGGTATATTAATATACCAAAGTGTACAAAATATACCATATTTTTAACCAAATCGGTAATATACATATGACATATAATTTCCCATAGGGTTAAAAATATACCATATTAACATCCAAATCTGGAATATATACCATTTTGGTATATTTGGTATATTGTTAGCGTATTTTGGTTGAAAATATGATATGTTTATTTTCAACCAAATCGTTAATATATGCGTAAGCCTATACAAAATATACCAGATTTACATCGAAATCAGGAATATATACCAAAGTGTATATTTGGTATATTGATCTACCATAGGGCACAAAATATACCAGATTGCCAGCTAAAGCAACTGTAGTATATTTTCAATGTAGTACAATATCAATATACCACATATAGCAACTGGTATATTTTATTATGTATGTGGTATATCAATTTGGAATATTATAAGAATAATAAACCCTTCTACCCTATGGATAGTGGGTATAAAAAATCTCATTGATACCAATTTTCAATTTTTACACTTTACAATTTACACAAAACACTTTTCAATTTCGTTTTTCGAATTCCATGTGTCTGGATTTCGTTTTTTTGCGTCGTAAATGATTACAAAACATTTGTTTAACGAATATACCATATTTTGTTAATATTTCTGGGCAATATATTTTTAAAGAGACAACTAATTTCTGAAGTTAACATTATGATTCTTCCCAATGGTAATTATATATTATTTTCATAATCTCCACAGTATGTTAGGTTATTTTGTAATGTCTACAATTTGAATTGTGCAAACTTGCAATTTGAAAGTTTTCAAAATCTTCTTTTCGAAAACGCTCTGCAACGATTCCAATTTTAAAAAAAAAATATATTACAGACATATGGCTTAGAGGTCAAAGGGATTGAAAAATAAAATTTTATTATAAAAGTCTTTTTATTGATGTATTAAAAGTATATAATGTAGTTGCATTCAAAAAGGATTGTATCGAATACTATCGATACTCATTGACAGTGTGGCCAGATGAACATTAGAATGGGTTGTCAGAGAGAGAGAGAGAGAGAGAGGGTGATCAACTTTCGTTAGTGATCAATTGAAGGAATTGAAAAGTGATGAAATTTGATTATAACAGAGTCTTTACTGATGTACTAAAAGTAATTGCATTCATTATTGATGTATTAAAAGTATATAAAAAAGAATTGTATCCAATACTATCAATACCCATTGACAGTGTGCCCAGATGAACATTTGAAAGGGTTGTCAGAGAGAGAGAGAGAGAGAGAGAGAGATCACAATAACTTGTTGACTTTGGATTCAACTTTCGTTAGTGATCAACAGCAAATTGGGCAATGCGGCATCTAAAAGCGATTGGCACATCGATTGCTGTTTGCTGTTTGCGATTTGCTGGTTGCTGGTTGCCCCATCCGCTGTGTGTTGCATGTGTTATTGTGTGGCACGTTGCATGCGGCAGCCGTTACTCAGTGCAATTGGTGCAATAGACGAGCAATATACGAGTATGTGGACTCAAGGTGGTCAGTTTTTGGCCGATGGATGACTATACCGATCATTGCGCCGTTCTCGTTGAGTTGCCGCGTTGTTTGTTTCACTTGTTGTTGTTGGTTGTTGGTTTGTTGGCGCCGTCACCAACAGCGCTGCGGACATCGACTTGGCATAGTTGGAGACGGCGACAGAGACAGAAATACATATATGTATGTATAAAGAGTCTGAGTTGGACGACGACTCCCTTGAGACAAGGCTCGCTCAAGCGTTAATTTTAACTGCGCGTACTCGTGTGCAACTGCGAAACCTAACTACATACTATAAGGCCTCCTCTTCTCTCTTCCCTCTCTCACTCTTCTCTATCTCTCTCTCTCTTTCTCTCTCCTGCTTACAGCAGCAAAGTGAAGTGAGAGTACCGTTTTTGGCCCCAACACTTGCTGCTTTCAAGTGCCAGTTAAACTGGCGCAAATAAACACATAGCTCACACACACACACACACACACACACACGCACACACGCACACCTCTAAACACACTCTTGTGTTTGACAATGCAACAAAGTGACCAATCGCAGCGCGTGATTTAATGCTGTCGATAGTAGTTAGGCAGCTTTACTATCGATAGGTTTTCATAATACAAAGCATGCATTTCAAGCACAAGTATGTTTAGGCAATTTAATAGCTAATTCCAACTGATGTTTATTTTACCATTTTTTAGTAAAATAAAAAGCTAAAATTATTTAAGGCTGTTTATCTTATATCTCTTGATTTGCACTATATTTTCAAGCTAAAATTAATTTTAGGAACTCTTTCTGTTTTACGATTATGCTGACATGAACTTTATGAAACAGGCAGAAGGAGCTATCTCCGATTCCATAAAGTATATATATTCTTAATCAGAGGCAACAGTCAAGATGATATAACAAACGTCATTTTCAATATATAGTTGCGAATATCGGTACATAGTGCAACAATTATACAACAACTATAGTCTTTATGATTCCTTACTTACCACTTACTTCGGGTCTTAGTAGCTTTGGCTAACAATCTGGTATATTGTACTTTATGGTATATTTAGAATGTAGTACTAAATCAATATACAAATTAAAGTCTTTGATATATTTTTTTAATTCAGTAAATTTTTTTGTAGATTTCTAGAATATAGTTTTATTGAAAGTGGATAGCAGTCGAGCACACTTCTTTCTTACTTATTTTAATTAATATAAATTTCTTATATTTATTTATTAAGTTTGTTGCATTCAG
Organism: Drosophila pallidifrons; assembly: GCA_023558445.1. Taxonomy (NCBI): domain Eukaryota; kingdom Metazoa; phylum Arthropoda; class Insecta; order Diptera; family Drosophilidae; genus Drosophila; species Drosophila pallidifrons. Next base: position 22,683,742 of record CM042351.1, on the reverse strand, counting down.
AAATTAGTAACTATTTTATTCTTTCAAATATATTTTATTTTTATTATTGATTTTTTCAATTTTCTCATTATATTACTAGTATTTTCTTAACTTACCGAACACAATTTTTTATTGCAATGAGATGGATCAGATCGATTAAGGCCTTTATGTTATTTTTCGTATATATTATATGTATATGCATGAATAGAGTATATATGTATATGTTCTGTAAACATATATTTGCCTATATTATATAACAATTTATTATCTTTTCAGCATCTGTAGATTTCATGTAATTTGTTTGGCTTACTTTTGAATTGCATTTTAGTCTATTAATTGATTTAAACTATGAAAAAAAGCTTCGATTATGTCAAAGTACTTTACTTTTGTAATTTCAATGAAATGTTCGAATATTATTATAGCGAAAACAATTCCTTATGGCAATCAGATAAGCCAGAGCGTCGAAGTGCTTCAGGCTGAAGTGTTCTATATTTTGTTGTTGTACAAATTTATACTTAAATAATATAGCTTATCGAAGCGACTGAAGTGAAGTAGCTTCAAATGCCGGAATAAATATCTGTGCATCGATTAAAGAAGCAACGATATAAAGTGACTAATAAAATTGGCGCCCATGTTCAGCGAAATAGTTGATCAAAAGGAAGTCATGGAGTTGACTTTTGTGCTTAATGAGGGGAGATTTTCGGATTTTGTGACTTGACTATAATCATCACAAACAGTCCCCCAAGCAGAAGCAGAAGCAGAGGAAGATGAAGAAGAAGAAGAAGCAGAAGCAGCAGCACCTGCAACAAACACAAAACTCAATTTTCGAATATAGTTTTGCTGTGTAATTCTTTTGGAGCTCGCCTCTGTCCACTTGGGAGAAGTCAAACCAACCATCAAAAAAAATAAATATTAATCATGCTCGTGATTCAGCTACAACAACAGCAGTAACAAGAATACTCGTCTGTCTGTCAAACGCAAATGTCACATTGATGAATGATTATCGTAATTAAGCGAATAACGCTTTTGCAAGGACTCAACTCAACTCAACTCAACTCGACGGTGACATTGCGACATGTGCGACTCAATGACTCAATGAGTTTGTCTTCAATCACACACAAAGTCACAGCAGCCGCAAAATCTTAGTCAACCCGCATATAATTCCTTCTCTGATTCTACTATATATAAGGTCAAAGTTTGTGTGTTTGCTCTTTAACTAATTTAATCTTGAGGCTTGGGGTTGTGAGAACACACAAAAAGCACATAAAGACAATTGCAAAATGAAATTGTAAATTTTGTATGCTCCTGGGACGAATTTAGTATCTTTTAACGTCTGGCTGGCAAAAACGGAGCTAACGACTTATGGCAAACATAACGACAACGACAACGACGACGACGACAAGCGACAAGCGACAAAAAACGACAATGAATGTGAAATGCCGTAAGGCTTTTTCTGGGTTGGGCACACTCACACCCACAACACACTCGGCATTGTCTTTTCAACTACAGCTATGACTATGACTATGACTATGACTATGACTTCAACTGCGACTAAAACTACAAGTATGTGTATATATTGCGACTCTATATGGTTATAGCTGCTTGCGGCAACAGACACGAGACGACTCCTCCAGACTTGACTGCCTCGTAAACGGATATACTATATATCTTTAGTTTAGTCATACCCGTTACTCCATAGGATAGAAGGGTATTATAACTTTGTGCCTCCGTCAAATGTGAGCAACAGGCAGAAGCACACATAAAAATGTTGTCTGTCTGTCTGTCCGTCCGTTCAGTTGAAACACTGAATCTCAGAGACTATAAAAGATAGAGCTATACTTTTTTTAATCAAGTTTGTTTAAGAATCAAAAATCAATTATCAAGCGTTAAATCTAGAACTATGTTTTTGGCACATATAATTATAGCTATATGTTATGCCTTTATGATGCCTGCATATTTCTGGGCGATCAGATAAAAGTGACAATCTGTTATATTTTCTACTCTATTATAAATATACTAAAAAATCCATACATCGATATACCAAATACAGACCTCGGTGCTTTTTGGTATATAAATTTGGGATATTTTTGTTAAAAATTTTCTATTCTATGGTATACTTTAACTGAGATAGTATATCAATATACCAAATAAAGACCTTAGTGTATTTTGGTAATAAATTCAGTATATTTTCAGCATATGGTCTTTGTTGCCTTGACTGGCAATCTGGTACATTTTCTACTATATGGTATATTTGAATGTAATTGTATATAAATATACCAAATATACCCCTTAATATATTTTTGTAGTTTTTCAGTATATAAATTTGGTAAAATTCTAGAATATTGTTTAATTTAAATTGGGTAGCAGGTATCTCACAGTCGAGCACACTTCATAGTCTTATTTTTTTGGGGCGACTCCTTGGCACTGAACTCTGAGACCATTTAACAGGCGAGAGAGAGAGAGAGAGAGCGGCAGCTAGGTGTCAAACGGGGTGAAATTGTTTATGAATTTGTCTTGACATTTGACAGTTTGTTTATTTTATTTCGTCACATTTTCGTGATGATTTGTAGGCGGTTTAGCGCCAATTACTCCACACACACACACACACACACACACACACACACACACACGACTTTTAGTTTGTAGACGAGGGAGACAGGAGACTGGAGACTGGAGACTGCTGTCGTTCTGTCGGGGGTCTTTAAAAAGAACATGTTGGCGCCAATACCTTAATATAGTTGCGAGTATGTTTTATGCTAGCACTTTTAACACACACAGACACACATATTTAGTATATACTATGCAGTTACATTACCCCCAAAAAAATTGAAAAAATAATACCCTAATACCTGGAGAAACTTATGTTAATTGTGTACTTATCATGATATATTCAATAGGAATTCATATTAAATTCAATTATTCAACTGTATACGAATTTTGTGAATTTACATTTCATTGCAATTTACATTTAAATAACATTGACATTTAATTATTTATACATCTGAAGTTTACAATGTATTTGTTTTTGGTTTTATTTTTAATATCAATTGTAGTTTTGAATATATCTCTTGGTGATATATTTTCAAAATAAATTTACATTTCAATATCACATCAAAATTATTTTAACATTTACCAAATTTATGGAATCATAAATCCAACAAATAATTTGCTTTGTTTTTGATATTTTTTTAAATTATAATTATAGTTTTATACATTTTTATTTCCGGTTTTCTGCCTAGCTAAATATATTTTCTAATATAATTTGATTGATTTACTTATGTTTTTTAATATCAATTATAGTTGAATATAACTTTTCCGTAGTTTTCTACTTTGCTAATATATTTTCTAGTATAAATCTTAAGAAAGTTTGATATATTTTTATTTCTCATTTTTGAATTTTCTAATATTTTTTTTTTGTTAAATGTAATTTTTGAAATAAATCTTGACAGTTTTTATGAATCTATGATTATGGAAATGATTAATATTATCATACATTTTTCATTATTCATTACTCTCATACTCTGCAGAACTTCCACCTATTTTAAAGGGCATCTTAGTTGTGTCATATCCAAATTTTCCTCCTCGCTTCTATGCACGTTTCAGTCGTCTCAGTGTAAACAACAGAGGGCATTTATATCTTATGTTATCCCAAATACGAGCAGAGCGTGAAATGCATGTGCTGCATTGGAAATGGGATCCAGATCGAGAATAAGACACATGTGCCATATACAGAAGAAGTGTTCCAAGTTTGTTTGGGCTACGCCGACTGCTGGAATAGAAGTTTTGATTGATTTCGAAATTGGGATGAATACAAATATACATTTTGCGTTATTTGATAAATGCAATTAAATGAAATAGCTTACAAAGTAGTAGCATAATTGGAAAAAGAAAGATTTTAATTTGCAGTAAAGAAAAAATATCGATTGATATTTAAGGAAAGTGTCGCATTAACTTTTTGAATGATTTCGAAAATATAGATTATATATAATATATGCATCGACAGAGACAGGAATACAGAGAGAAAGTTATGAAAATGAAACAAACTCAGAAACATAATTCAAAATTTGCTTGACAACAGAGACAGAGTTTATAATTCAGCAATCTATATTATCGATAAGTTATGACAAAAACTCATTCCTAGCTAAAGCTGTTCAAATTGTCGTTTAAAGTTTAATGTAATATTGAAATTAAAAAGCCAAGTTGCTATAGAAAGAGAGAAATATAGAGAGAGAGAGAGAGAGAGAGAGAGAGAGAGAGAAAATTAGAAAGAGAGAGCGACTGTGAAAGAGAAAGATAAAGCACAAAATTGTTGGCTACAAAAAATGATTGAAGTAGATTTATTTTAATGAATTTCAAAATACATTTACAGTAGAATGAAGTTACTTCGACGGATAAGGCGAAAGAGAGAGAGAGAGAGAGAGAGAGAGAGAGAGAGAGAGAGAGAGAGAGAGAGAGAAGGAGAGCTTAGATTCTGTCGAGAAATACTATCGATAGGATATCTCACCCCTTATTTCTAGATTAGGTCCAAGTAATTTTTCTTGACTTCGAATAAATATCAATAATTGGGTTTAGTAAATTTCTAAATACATTTCGAATAGAGCTGTATTTCATTCCACAGCGAGAAAACTAGAGCTTAAATTCTGTTATCAAATACTATCGATAAGTTCTCTCACGCGCTCATCTCTAAATAAGGAGCGTAAATTATCGCATGTCATTTCTATTTATGTGGAATAAATCAAATAAATTGAGTTTAGTAAATTGAAAGATACATTTCGAAAAGAATTCGAATGTTAATTAGATAGTTCAAATTCAAGAGTTCAAGTGTCAGATTGTGTATCAAAAAACTATCGATATCTTTGTGTCACGCGCTAATCTGAAGGTGCTTAGTAAATTTAAAAATACATTTCTAATAACTAACTAATTCCACAGCTAGAGTTCAAATACTGTTGGCAAATACTATCGATAAGTTTGTGTCACTCGCACATCTCCAGATAAGGCGCTTAAATTTTATTAAAATGAAGTTACTTCGAATAAAGTTACTACGAATGAACTACTCTAAGTTACTAAGTTCATCTGTAGATAAGCTACTAAAAGTATCGCATGCAATTTGTATTGATTTCAAATTCCGTTAGCAAATACTATCGATAAGTTTGTGTCATTCGCACATCTCCAGATAAGGCGCTTCAATTTAATAAGAATGAAGTTACTTATACTACGATAAATTCTTTCATACGTTCATCTCTAGCTAAGCTGCTAAAAGTATCGCATGCATACTATCGATCGAAGTTCGTGTCACTTGCAGCACATCTCTAGCCAAAGTGTCGCACACATTACCTCTAAGCTTAATACTCTTTAGTGCGCATTTATTGGCATCGTTGTTGCTGTTGTTGTTGTTGTTGTTGGGATTACGAAAGAGATTTTGTTGGCGTTGGTGTCGGAGTAAATTGTTGACATTCAATTAGAAACAAATACGTTTTGTGCTGTTTGCCTCTTTTTGACGTGCCGTTTTAATGGGCAATTGGAATTCGAGGGAGGAGGGAGACTCAGTCGAAGAAGTTGCCATTTTACTTAATCCAACTTAATGGCCATATGGTGAGAGGAGGACAGGGGAACAGCGTTCGCACTTGATCGTGTCAATTTATCTGTCAAACGCGTAGTCGTTTAATTTCTGTGACAGAAACGCGATTAGTAACGTTCCATTGTGTGGCAGCAACAACAACAATAGCAACAACAACAAGTTGCGCTGGCGTTGAGTCAGGTGTCACATCGAAACATCGAGCAGAGCAGAGTGAAGTAACATGGCCAAAATGCCACAAAGCCAACAACAACAACAACAACAACGACAACAGCATTTCAAGGCTAATTCTGTCAGCTGTCAGCGCTGTCAAGTGTTTTGTGTGGCGATTCTCTAAATTGTCACCGCAGCAACAAGCTTGTGACAGACACAGACTCTTGCTGCTTGCTGCTTGCCACCTGCCTCTTAGACAGAAACGGGTCTCTGTCGACCATGAGAAACAAATCACTAAGCAACACCAACAACAACAACAACAACAAATGCGCTGCGACCACGACAACAACGACAATAAATAATAATATCTATTGAAAACGACGCGTCTTAATTGTTATGAAAGTCTATAATCACAATACACTGAGAAAAAATTAGACCACTGTAAGAACAGATTTTCAAAACTAAAAACATTACACTGAGAGAAAAATCTAGGTTAAAAAATCATCTTTAAAGATGTTTTCGATCTTAAAAGGAACAATCTTGAAATAATATTTTTTGCTTGAAACAATTTTAAATAAAGATTTTTATCGAAAAATGCAAATTTAGCATATTTAGATTAAAATCTTGATTCAAGATTCAATCTTGATTCTTACAGATTTTCGATCTTCATTTAAGAATGTTGACATAAAAAAAATCTTGATTCAAGATTTTATTCTTGATTTTAACACTTTTTTCTTTCTAGCTTTACTGCAGCCTATATAGAGTAGTTAGATTAGTTTCAGTTATATCTCAACCGCACTTTATTGGGTTGCTTTTCAATGCTGCGAATCCGTTTTGTATATAATACTAACATACTCTGAAAAAAATTCAAATTTTTAAAAACTAGATCATTGGTCTTAAAAAAGGTGTTTTTACAAAATGACCACATTAAGATCAAATTCATTCCTTTTCTTTCCTTGCTTTTTTTTCTCTTATAAGTAATAACTTAGAACTTATATTAAATATTCTTGAAATCAAGATATATTTTCTAAGAATTTCATGTACTTGACGCAGTTTTTAGTCAAAAAATTATATAACTTGTTTTCAGTGTACTCGGAGACCAGCTCTCAGGCATTATTCTTTGTTTTTTTTTCCACAATTTTAATTTCAATTCTATACAATTTGCATTTCGATTTCCATACCAAAATTGTGCATAATTATTTCAATTTTATTTAACACTTGGCTGCGGGTTAAAGTTAACTAAGAGCAGCAGCTATCTATCCAAATTTTGATTTAAAAACAAGTAAGAATGTTAGATTGTTAGATATCATCTACCTATTGAGAATAAAAAAAAAACAGTGCAATCAATTTAAAATATATCAAATTAATATACCTCAGAAATACTAAGAATACACGAAACGAATTCAATATATACCATACCAAAATATCATTTCATATCAGCATTTTCTTATTATTATAAATTGAATATTTCCAAAATGAATCGAAATAAATCTGTTAAATTAAAAAAAGTTAGCAAAATTTTGTATTAATAAGATAAAAAATTGTAGAATTATTATATTAAGAAAGGAAATAAGAAAATAAATAAAAAAAAAGTTATTAATCATTTCATTATATATAAATCGACTGATTATGAATTTGACAGAGATATTTTGATAATTTTATGTGAATTTACTACAAATATTTTCTTAATTTTCTTTCTGATTATATATTATATTTTATAGTTCATAAAAGTCTCTCGAAATAAATCTCTTATAATTTGTCACTTTTAATATAAGAAAATTAATATTATTTTTTTTATACATTTTCCTAGTTTCTTTTTTATTATAATAATACTAAACTTTTTGTATTTATTTCATGAACTTAACGAGTATTTAGCCTAAACTTTAAGGGTGTTAATTGAGAAGAACAGTTTTGACTCCCAGCAGTAGGTTAGTAGGAAATGTTTTCCTGGGTTATTTCTTTTTTTTGGCGCTGCTGTTTACAGTTATTAAGTTAAGGGTTAGTATTAAGTGTTGTTATAGCCACTGTTGCTGTTGTTGTTGTTGCCATTTGCTTTTAGCTTAACGATCAATTGCATTTATTGGCAGCTGTTGCGGCCACAGCAAAATTTAAAATATCCCCATAAAGCATTCAGACCCAAAACGTGTGTGAGACTCGAAGGTGTTGTGTGTGCGTGTGTGTGTGTGTGGCGCGCTTTTTCGGCAATCTGTGGTCAGTCTAACAATCCAATAAGATGAAAAGCCAGAGCAGACAAAAAAAAAAAGGACTATCTGCAGCTTCTTTCACTCTCTCTCTCTCTCTCTGACTCTCTCTTTCGCTCTCTATCTCTCCCTCCTTCTTGGCTAACTATGCATGAAGCGCAAGCATTTCGTCCGAACTTACGACACCCGTGGGAGCAGCCAATAATTTCAAATCGGACACCGAACAGGGGGAAATCATCGTTGTCCTTACCACCGCCCCTGCCCCCGCCCTCACACTCACACTCACACTCAGAGAGTGCCACACCCATGCACTCATGAATCAATGGCACACATATGAGTGTATCCTTGAGCGAGCCGCAAAATAACGAAATAACAACTTGCCACTGCAGAATGCTAGATTTTTCTTCAACTTCCTCTGTTTTTTTTCCTTCCTTTTTTCCTTCACGTCACGTAGCTTAGGTTTTTCCATTTTGCCCTGCACATTTCCCTTAACATATCTAAATAGTTCGATGAACGATGATCAAAATGTATAGCATGATTTTCAATATTAAAGGATTTTAAATTTTATATGAATTTATTATGTTATTTATTTAAGTTCAGTATTATACCAAATTTTGTGTATTAATACTAAGAATTTAATTGCGATCGAATACAAATTTTAGAACTTATGATGTTGTCTGTTCTTAAACTGTTGTTCATTCTGATATTCTGGTATAATTTGACCTCTATTTGGTATGTCGTACTTCATCGATATACCAAATATATGTTAGCATATGGTATATTCTAAGAATTTTTGTGGAATATTAATTCGGTATATTTTAAAATTAATTTTGAACTAATTTTGGGTTCATTACCAACTTGCAGTATTTTTGCGGTATATTAGTCGGCATATTTTAATAAGAGTGTTTCGCTATTATTCAAAATCGCAAGCCATTATTATAATAACAAAACTTCGGTATTTTTGTAGTATATTTTTTGGAATATTTTAAATTTGGAATGTCGTACTTCATCGATATCCCAAATATAGCCTATGGTATATTCTAAGTATTTTTGTGGTATATTAAATCGGAATATTTTAAAATTAATTTCGAACTGTTTTTGGGTTTATTACAAACTTGCAGTATTTTTGCGGTATATTAGTCGGTATATTTTAAAAAGAGCGTTTCGCTATTATTCAAAATCGCAAGCCATTATAATAACATAATAAAACTACGGTATTTTTGTAGTATATTTTTCGGTATATTTTAAATATAATACCGCACCATTATGCTTTTCTTCAAAATAGGTAAAGATTATGTTGTTTTCTTACTTGTTATTATTATTATATAGATTATTATAATATTATATTATTATTTTATTTTCATATTAGCGAAACTTAATTAATAGATTAATAGATTATTAATAGATTTTAAATTTATTTAAAAAAATATTTCTTCGCATTAATTATTATTAAACAAATTATTATTTGTTTCAAATCGTAATATACCTTTTTTATTTTATTTTTTTTTAATTATTTGCAAAGAGGAAAACATATTTTATTTATATGATTTTGATATATTAATAATATATCATAAAATATGGAAAATTTAGAGCATTGCATTTTGTAGTATTTGAATTTCCAGTTGCGTAAATAAACATATTTTTTTATTTACAAATTTCGTATATTTTAATAAAATTTTGTAATTGCATTGCATTTTTTAGTTTATTAATTTTCAATTATGTAGATATCTTGATTAGGAATGGAATTCAATTATTAAAATGTAATTCTCATTTTCAATTAAAGTGATTAGCAGCCTCGCAAAACAACAAATACAAAATCGAAAATCTTAATCAACTCTCGAACTAAGAATTCGAATAATCTTCACTCATTTGTTGTTGTTGTTGATGTTGTTGTTGCCTTTAGTTATTTATTTATTTTGTTTTATTGAAATGCGAACATGCTTCAGATATTTATGCAATGGCATTGTTGGTGTATACAACAATTTGGCAATAACAAATGAAATAGTCGATAATTAATTATGTTGTTAATCATTGGATAACTGCGCAAGAGCCAAAGAGTTCATACAAAGAAAGCACCAGAAGAACACACAACAAATAAGTCGACTTGCAGATGACCTCAAAGAACAAAAAAATAGAAATATATTCAATTGTTTTTCTAATATTATTATAAGAACATAAATGACAAGTGGAATTTTAATAATAATCAATAAATTGATGTTAATTATTGTTTTAATTTTAATTGCAAAACAATTTTTTTTTAAATACACGGTGAGCAAAAATATAGATTGAATAGTAAATTGACAATCTTAATTTATGATTTTCTTGATTTAAAAAAAAACCTTCTAAAATAAGATTTTTGTTTTCAAAAATTGTTGTAACGAGATTTTTATGCTTCACTTGCATTTTGAGTTTAAAAACATATTATATTAATTTCAAATTCTTCCTCCAATAACGTTTTATTCTAAATTAAAGGAAAATTTCAAATATTGATTTAAGAACTTTGTCATCTTAAAAAAGTTTGCGATCTTGAAATAAGATTTAGTTGAAAAAAATAAAGAAACAAAATGTTGTTCTTCAATCATTGTTTTAAGATTAAAAATGTTATGTTAAGATATAAAAGATCTAAATTCAATAATTTTGTGCTTGTTTCTTAAAATGTTGAAACTCTTGTTCTGTTAGAATTGTATATATGTACATAAATTTTCTAAATAGTGTATAAATGCGCAACTAAATATTATTTTAAACAATCTTTATTTTAATATGTATGATTTTGATTTAAGCTTTTGCCTTCATGGTTCAGTTTTAAGATTTTTCCATTCTTGAAACAAGAATTTCATTTTGAATTTCAAAATTGATTTGATCTTGATTTAAGAAAAAGTTTATTCTTGGTTTAATTTTGACATCATATCTTGATTTAAAATGTTATTCTTGATTTTAGCACGTTTTTTTTTATTTTGTGTAGGCAATTTAAACTTTTTCCATCCCAAATTAGCTTTGTAGGGTGTTTAAATGCGTCGATTTTATTAGCTGCACTAAAGTTCCATGCAAATTGTTCAAATTTCACTGCATGAACAAAAAAAAAATGAGACGAGTCAAGTTAAGAAGGGCAAAAATCAAAGCAAAACTCGCAGCTTAGATGATTGTGAATATGAATATGTGAATATGAATAAGTGAATATGAATATGTACGGTTATGTGCTTATGTGAATCAATATGCACAAATATATGTACATGTATGTACATGTATGTACATGTAAGCATATGTATGTAACTAGCTCTCGATGTCTTTGTTGCTGTGTCAGTCTTCGTCTTCGTCTCCATCTTTGTCTCTCTCTCTCTCTCTGTCTTTGTGGCGTCTGCGGCTGCCACTGTTTTGTCGTTACACCTTTTGCAATTGTTGTTGTTGTTGCTGTTGTTGTAGTTGCTACAGTTTGTGTTGTTGGCTTTTGTGAAAACTGAAGCGAAATACTGAAATGAAATATTTCAAATGACCACGTCTTGGCTATTTTCCGTTACATTATGGTAAAATATTACTGTGGCGTACGCTCCAAACTAACTGTGTGTGTGTATGAGTGTGCATATGTGTGTATATATAGTATGTATGTACATGTGTGTGTGTGCTCTCGTGTCCAACGGTCGGTCCAGTGTTCCGTGCAGCGGCCTCTTGTTGGGGAAAGCGTGAAGCGTATAAAGTCATAAGGGTTTATGCATGAATTGATTGCGGCAGCAGCAGCAACAGCAACAACACGAGTCCGAGTCCAATTTGAGACTCTTCAGACACTTGCCTGGGCAATATACTCGTAATAAAAGTATAAGAATTATATGCTTTTTGTATAACATTTCGCTTTAATAATCTATGAAGTAGCCGCAGCAATTTCTTGGGACCAGTTTGCTCTGTGTTTGCTTGGGCAAACCGCAGCTGCGACTCGCAAGAAACTACGAATTGAACTTGTCTTGTCTCGTCTTGTCTTTGGCTTTGGTCTGTCTTGGCTTGTCTTGACTTTGCCTTGTCTCGTGCCCCAGCTGCATTGACAAGTGAAATATTTGACATAATTAAATTTTGATACAAGTCCATAACTATTAGACCGAAGTCAGCTCGTTAGCTTGACCGCAAATACAACAACAAACAACTGAGAGAGCTACAGTCGAGTGTGCTTGACTGTGAGACACCCGCTAGCTGATTGATTTTAGTTCAAATACATTTTTAAAGTACAAATCTTAAAAAAAAAAACATATTAGAAATTAGAAATATTACGAAGCAAGTAAGAAACAATCAGAGCGGTATTATTCTTAAAATATACTACAAAAATAATAAAAAAAATAAAAATAAAATAAAAACGATATACCAAATATATCATTATGTATAATGATATATGGTAATCATTATGTATAATGATATATTTGGTATATCGTTAAAACACTAAATTTTGCTTTCTACGCTACCCATTTGAATAAAATCAAAATATATTTAATATATATAACATCATCATGCCGGAAAAATACTTAAATCTACCAAAAGTTATATATCGTATATTAATATACTACTGCTCGCTTTCCATAAAATAAAATAAGACAGTGCGGTATTATGATATACCGAAAAATATTGAAATATACCAAAACTTATATTTTGTTTTTTTTGATATTGTACTATGGATTTTGGTAAAAGCGATTCAGCGCGGTATTATTTCTCTAAAACATACCGGAAAAATACTAAAATATACTAAGGGCTATATTTGATACATTCAAGTTATACTGTTTAGTAAAAACATACCAGATTGACAACCAAAGCAACCCTCTTCATCTAGCTCTATCTACATATGTATATGTACATATACCGCAAAATACTAATAATATACCAAAGTCTATACATTAAAAAATATACACTAGATGGTAAAATATACCACATTGTCAAACCCTAATGCAGCTATATCTATATACCACAAAAACACTAAAAATATACCAATGTCTATATTTGGTATATTTATACATTGCATTTCGAAATATACCAAAGACTGGATTTGATATATTTATACACTACTACATTCTAAGCATACCATAGAGTGCAAAATATTCCAGATTGTCACCCAAAGCGACTAAGACCCAATTGCAGTAGCTCTATTTATATACTGCAATAATACTCAAAATATACCAAAGTCTATATTAGATATATTTTTACAGTACTACATTCAAAATATACCATATAGGGTAAGATATACCAGAATGTGAAACCCTAATGCAGTAGCTCTCTATATATAATATATGTATACTGCAAAAACACTAAGAATCTCTTATAGTCTCTGAGATCTAGGTGGACAGACAGACGGACGGACAGACAGACGGAGATGACTATATCGTCTCGTCCGTTAACGCTGTTCAAGAATATGTATACTTTATGGGGTCAAAGATGCCTCCTTCTGCTTGTTGAATGTATTTCATAGAGTCACAAAATGATCACACCCTTATAGCCAATAGATAGCGGGTATAAAAAGCGAAACAATACAATAGTTGTTAGACAGACAGACGAGACAGATTTGTCGCCCCTTCGTGTGCGCTGTCCGAACTAAAACGGAGCTGAGTGACACTCCAGAGTAGTTGTGTTGTTTTGTGTTATTTGTGTTTGCTTCGTGACTGACCAAGATGAAGAAGAGGACGATGAAGCCGCACGTAGCAAAAGGACCTGCCACCAGTTGTCGCTCCTTTCGCTCCCCTTCCCTTCCCTTCCCTTCCCTTCCCTTCCCTTCCCTTCCCTTCCCTTCCCTTTCCCGAAACTCTGCTCGGTTGTCTGCCGGCATTCCACTTGTCATTAACCTTGTTATTAAAACACTTTTGTTTATGACCATAACATCTGATGTCCGATTTCGGTGTTCGAGTTCGAGTTGAAGTCCGAGGCGTAAGGCGTAAGGGGCATGTCCTGATGATGAAGGGACAAAATGTACAAATAACTTACGTGCCGCTCATTTGTCTTTTCTTTTATTTTTTTTTTTGTTGTGTTCATACTACTCATACTCCAAATGAGTGTGTACTCGACACTCACACTCACACTCACACTCACTCATCGGGCTGTTCACATGCGTCTTGAATGGTTTGCTTGATTGTTTTAGGCTGTGACCACATTTTTGCACTGCACAGCAAATTGAGATGAGTCGATAGTCGTGACACGAACTGCGATTTCTAACATTCTTCCAAGGAAATTTTGTGTATTATTTACTATCAAAACAATGAAAATTATTTGTATTAAAACGTAATGAATCCTTCTTAATTTTATTTCTTTTTTTTGAAATTTTCTCTACACAGAAAATTGAGATGAGTCGATAATCGTGACACTAACTGCGATTTCTAACATTCAACTGGGTTTCTGTTCAATGTCAATACTAAGATCAAATAAGCTTAAGCTTATATATGGTATTTATTAGCTTACATATATTGTATTTAATTAGTAAGAAATATAGTAAGCTAAATCGATCGATTAATTATAATTTAATAACTTTCATTACTTATTATATGAATTTCAATAAAAGATTTAATTTAATGATGAGATTTTTGTGTCTCTTTTTTTAAAACTTTTTCCTTTAAATTTTCAAAATGTCAGTAAAATAAGATATTCATATTTAACTTCTTTATATTTAAGATATTAATATGATTAAACTAATTCTAGATTATTTTTTTATAATTATAATTATTGCTTATTGTTAAATATGAGTTGTATCATAACTACAAAAATTTCTAAAAATCCATGAGTAAATTTATATGCTAAATTAATTTTTTAATCAATTTTGTGCATTTTCATTGTAATTTCTTTCGAAATTAATTGATTTGCTTGCTGGACCTTTAGTCCTTTGTTTTTTTGGTATGTTTTTTAGCTTGCTTGCTTGCCGCCCTCACGTGGTCATCTCTACGTGAACTTTGGGCGCCAGCGACAGACAGGAACACACAGTGTCTCCTGCCTTCTCTCTCTCTCTCTCTCTCTCTCTCTCTGTCTGCCTCTTCTGTCCTGCTTCGAGCTGGTGTCCTGCGTTTGTGCAGCCGTTAAAGCTTCCGTTTTGTTTTGGCACTTGGCGGCCATTTGTTTTCCGGTGATCATCGCAATGTAAACGAAATGAGTTCCATTTGTTAACGCTGCAGACACACGTATTAAACACACTAATTTGCGGCATCGCTTCTGGACATATCAGCAATTTGTTGCAAGCAGCTGTCCCCATAGCACACACACACACACACACACACACATACGTACAGAGACAGATACATTTGGTAACTGTAAATGCCGACAAGTCATCCATCCAGTGGTTGATCCGTCAACAATATTTCCTGCTTGCTCTCCAACGACAGGCACAAAAAACAAAGAAGAACAAAAAACATTGTCGAATATGGAAAAAACAATTTGTGGCAAGCGACGAAAGCCGGGGATTAGCTTCTATATAAAAGCTGACCAAATGCCAACATAATGTCATTAAGTTAACAGGTGAGCTTATCAATATGATATCAAATATATCTTTATAGATAGACAATGGGAAAACTGAATTTATATTATATGAAATATTACATTTTGCTGGGTTATTATATTTTAATTTGAAAATGAAATTATGTATATAATTCCTCAATTAATGAATTTCATATAAATGTCAAATCGTATTTTAAAACATACTTAAATCTAAATAAAACTTTAACTAACCAATTCAAACGTCGAGAATCATAAATCACAAAAATTCCCAAGCGCTTCACTCTCAGATTTGTAAAGTGTAATTCGAGCTCTTAGTTGGTCGACCCATATTTTTGCAGCATTTGAATAATCGCATAGTTCATCCATGTTGTTTTTAATTTTTTATTCACCTTTTGAGAAGTTGAAGTAGATGAAATACATGGGATAATGTCTCTTATTGTCGCCATCTACAAGCAGTTGAACAACTCATTGAAATTTGAGAAGCAGCACGATCAAAAACCAACAGCAGTTAAAACGAGCAAGAGAGCGTAAGTAGAGGACTAAGGACTGACTGCACTAGACCTGTTCACATTTTAAATTCGCTCAACAAATGTCCAAGCACACTCTCAATTGCTCTCTTCAGCTAATTCGCAGCTTACATGTCACCAAATAAACGCAACACACTAACAAATGCATACACCTATGAACGTACACACACATACATAACTACATGGTTATTGCGAGTGATAGACACGATCCGCCTATGAGTTTGCTCTTTGAATCGATTAGCGCGCACTCGCTTGCACTTGGACACTCTTTGACTATGTCCTCTGCATTATGGGACTTTGCTCTCATAATTGACTAATTTGGAGCATTTGTTCCCTTTATGGGCATAATTGTGCCCAGCAGGAACTTTCTTGCAGCTAGGCATGCAGGGGAAGAATAATGTCCCACAAATATCAGTATGTGACAAACGAGCGTCGACTGCAAATGCAATTGTGTAATCGCGACACATTTGCATTTTAATTCGCGACAACGGTTAATTAATTAATAATTCAATGGTGAAAAATCGTTATTCATGTTCAATATCGGCGAGTGATTAGTGTAAAATACACGTGTGAAGTGAATTTTTGCTTAATTTGAGTGCTGCAAAAATTGAAAGAAAAAATGCATCGAAACGCGGCGTGGCGTGATTTTTTCTTCTGCTTCTCCTGCAAATTCGTATGATGTGCGTTGGTGTTAGTGAATCGCGCGATCTAATTCCTTCTTTGCTGTGCGTGTCTGCATAGAAGTGAAATGCAAATGTGTAAGTGTATGTGTTTTTTTTTTTTTTAGTTTTTGTGGTTTTAAGTGCGACAGTGTACAGTCTGCAGTTTTACAAATTATTGAATGTGAGCTGGTGTGTGTAATGTTTTATTCTTTTTTTTTCGGTGATTTAAAATGCGAAGTGTACAAAGTCTAATAAATTTAGACATGTGAGTTAGTGTGCTTGTGTTTTTTTTTTTTTACTACTTTTTTTTTTGGTGATTAAAGAAAAAGAGTGCAAGAGATATTCTGTGAAATGTGTGCAGTGGCTGCTGTACAAATGTGAAAACGTGAGTAATCTCATATACATTCATATGTAACTTATTTGTGTGCATGCATTTCAAGGTGACATTTCAGTCAAAATTGTTTTTGCTTTTCTATTTGCGAAGCTTGCTTACATGAGTGAGTAGACGAACTCGGCTTCGGATTGCAACTTCGGCAATTCGTCTTCGCTTTGTCTTTTCCATCGCCTAAGCAATTTAGGCATGCGCTCAAATTTAGTTTTGATTGCTCAATAATTTCCCTTAAGCACGAGTTTAAAGAGAACTTAAGTGAAGCGTAAAAATGCTTTCTCTTACGACTTTGCATAAAGCACATTGCTTTTGACACTTTTTTCAAAGTTGAACAGGTCTACAGAAGCAACAACAACAACATTCAAACACAGAAACCACACTCATAAAAAGCCCAGGAGCTGTGAGTAGACAAAAGTAGTAGCTGTTGCCCTGCCACATGATTGGAGTGAAGTAAATTGTTTGTTGTCCAGCTACCAGTTGATGGGTAGATAGTAAACTATACGACCCGAAAACACTCTCTAATATGCATACAAAATTCAAGTATGTATTTGAATACGTTTGCATTGCCTTCGAAGGGTATCGGATACCCTCTTCTTCTTCAGCTGCATGCAAGCTCATTATCCACTATCCATTTTGATGGACCTCAGACTGCAGACTGAGACTTTAGTGGTAAAAATGTCTCGCACCATAAACCGCATTCATGAAGTCGTGCTTCAGGGCTTCAGATCGCTAAGTGACAGCAAAAAAAAAAAGACACAAAAAAAAAAAGACAAGTAATAACAATGCAAATATGATAAGCTAACCAATCCGAAACTGTGATGCTCTATAGATTGTTTTAGAGAAACATAATTACAATTGGGTTTCGTTACAGTTAACAGCAAATATCAAATGAAGTGCTTGAGAATTTTATAAGAATCAAAATTTTACATGAAAAGTAGAATTGAAGTTATTTCTTGATGTTGAACTGTAGTCGAGATGCCGCATTTGCTTGTTGCTTGTTCTGTGCCCCCCTTTTTGATCTAATCTGTGGCATGCAACAAGCCGGTGGTCTCATTTGTTGTCGCTGCTCCAGGTGTAATATGATGCGACTTGCTGTTTTTGCTGTGATGTGCCCCCCCGAAATGACAAATCAGATACAAGTTGCGCCTCACGAATCGAGCAATTCGCTTGACAAATTCAAAGGGTGGGTTAAAAAGGGAAGGGGAAAGGGGTGCAACGTAAGGAGAGACAACAAGAAGTAAGCTCTGAGTTGGCTTCTGTATAATATTCATAATTCCCGGCTAACAAAATTGCGTAGAAACTCATTAGGGCAACTCAAAGGACGCCAAGTCTAGCAAATTGAATTCAGTTCTGTGAGAGAGTGTGTGTGTGTGTGTGTGTTGGGTGTATGTATGTGTGTGTGTGCCTTGGGTGTATGCGTTGTTTATGTAGAGAACTGCTTTGGCATTATTTATGAACCCGATGGGAAAAGCTTTGAATGTGTCGCAATGCTTTCGGTTGCCCGAAGCACGCCTGAATACCTAATTTCCCTTCCTCTCTGCTCTCTCTCTCTCTCTCTGTTCTCTCTCTGTTTACCACTGGGAATACATTTTCAACTGGCAAAGTGGCGCAGCGTGCAATAAAGGAAAGTGTTTTCCAATATAAGAAACGCTTGATCCTATAATGTGGTAATCGCTCGCGTAAAAGGCGACAAATCATTTAAACCCCTTTTGCCCCCTTCTTTGGCTGTGTGTGTGTGTGTGTGGGTAGTGACCAGCATCTAACGATGTAACGATGTAACGCTATGTGGCTTACAAGGGTGACAACACAACACACACACACCACCCTCGTGTGTGTGTTCTTCTACACCCTGTTGAAAAATGTATGCGCACGTTAACCCTTTGAGCACTTTTTTTCTTTTGGCAATCCTTTTGGGGGTTTGGAGTGAGAGAGAGAGAGAGAGAGAGAGAGAGGGGGAGAACAGCGCCCTCTGGCTAATGCTACTCTTCAAAATTGGGGGCATCTGATGTTAGCATATATATGTGTATATAGAATAACTGGTTTTTGCTGGTGGCCAAGTCAAGGGCCAATTCGAATGGGCCATGAATCTTTTCCGGCTTGCTGCGTGTGCCAAAACATAAAAGTGAAATTTGTTTTTTATGACATCTTTATGCTGGGCTAAATAAATACAAAGTATCATATAGTGCCAGGGGACATTTGTCTTCTCCCGCTTTACCGCTTTCCCATTCATCCTCCCACCTTAACTGCTTACCCCTTTTTTTTTTTGCCCAACTTGGGTTGTCATATTGATTAGCCAGCCGTTCATGATAAATAGACCATTATTGCAGTTATCGTAATTGCTTACGACACAACCAAAAATACGGCGCGTGAAATTTTTGGGCATATCTCTTATTTTTTTTTTTTTTTTTGCTTTTTGCGTTTCTGCCGCAAATAATAATGATGGGAATATTATATATCAAAAAAATGTAAATGATTTCAAATTGATTCCTTTGCCGGGGCCGATTGCCCCGGGAGAGTCGTAACCATAATCAGGCAGCAAATTATCATCAAGGGCAGAGCTGCCCAGTCACCCACCTGGATGTGGGTGGGGTTTATCATTCTTCAAAGCGGCATTTTTAATTAACACACAGCATATTTGTTTAGGGTTTAGAGGCTACTTTTATCGAGGAAATTGCATTCAGTTCACATAATTACACAATTTTGCTATAGTATTTAATTGTTCATTACTCATTGGCAGTTAATAATTAAGCAATTCTCTTAGTGTTATTAATTTTGCATCGCAATATGAAAATCATTATTAAACTTTGATTAAAACTGCTTAATAATGAAACATTTAAAGATTCTATAAACAAACTTATTTCTTTATTTTTGTATCCTCTCTTTGAACTCAAATTAGTATTGATAAAAAAAACTTTCAATAAATAGTAAAATATTTGAGATTACTATTAAAATTGATTGTAATATAGTTATGTTAGAAAATTGATCAATATTACTTTGTTTCTTTTGTCAATGCTACAGTCAATAGTGTTAATACTGTATATTAAACTAATCTAGAGTCTAATCGCTGCTATCGATAGCCTACTTATCGTTTATCGATAGTAAGGCCTACTTAGAAACACACATTTTTCTTTCTTTTTGTACTATTTCTTTGAACACAATAAATAGTGAAGTATATAAATTTATATAATTCAAAAATAGAAGCAAAGAAATCACAGAATATTATCACTCGCTGCTATCAATCGCCGTATTATCGTTTATCGATAGTAAGGCAATTATTTGACCTACTTCTAGCAGTGAAATATCTTTGCTATCGCTAGCTTTTTTGCCAATTGATTTGCTTAGCATCGACAGCGACATCGACAGCGACCAATGCCAACCCCTCTCTCTCCCCCCCCCCCCCAAAAAATGTATTCTCAATCCCCAATCCACAATCGGCAATTCCGTGGGGAAAATATGCTCAATTGGCAAGCGAAAAGTGTCCGAAAATAAACTGAAGAATCGACAGCGCAAGCAAATGGCCTCGCTTTGGATATGACAGAGTGAGAACAGTGCTGTATATAAGTATTGGCGCGCAGCTGTATGTACGAGTAAAATACACAAAGCTATATAGAGATATATAGCCGAACAAACAAAACAGCAACATGCTCATAGTTAATGGCATTTGCTTTAGCTTTGGCTTTGGCTTTGGCTGGTTTTCTTCGTTTTTCTTTTTTTTTTTTTTTTTCATTTCTTTCTTTTAAATAGATCGCAGTGTAAGTGTTTGTTGCTCTCTCTGTGCTCTGCGCGTGTTTATGAATTTTCGATTAATCAACGCTTGACTTTCATTTGTGTTGTACGGCTGCAGTGTTTTGTGATGACAGGAACTGACAGGATGAAAGATTGTGGGCCCAAACTAAGGGTTTGACGATGGCGATGGCGACTGCGTTTCGACAATTTCATTTATGGTAATTTGCATGTTGTGTGTTGCGTTGTGAACAAAGGTCGTGAAATAAATAGGGACAACAAATCAGGACAGCGAGCGTCGTAGCGTCGTAAAGCGTCATGTAAATTGTATCTTTGCCGCCCTCTGGTAATTGAGCAGGTCTGTCAAGAGTATTAGCAGCGCCAAAGCAGAGGTGGGCATGCCCAACGCCCATCAAGTGGTGCTACCACCAAAGCAAAGCAACGGGAGTGGAGTGGAGTGGAGTGGATGGGAACACGCCTCAAACAACATGTCGCTGAAGAAGGACGCTGACGTTGGCAGCGTTTAGTTGGCAGTTGCCAGTTGGCAGTTGGCAGTGCCAAGTCCCATGTGAGCAGTGAAGTTTTTTAATCAAGCCGCCTGTCAAGTGTTTGCAAAACAAATACCGCGCTTATCCATCAATCAAAACACGCAATATGGCAGCGTGACTTTCCACAACTAAGCAACAGCAGCAGCAACAGCAGCAGCAGAGTGAAGCAACAGCAAGTGGTTCGTTCTTGCCACTTGCTGCTAAACCATATGGAACGAAGCGGAACAATAAAAACGCGACACTGTCAAACATATTTGCATACACGACACCCAGCAGTAACAACAACAACAGCAACAACAAGGAGAAGGAAAACGCACTTTTCCCTTTGCTGTGAAATTGCTTCCATTTGGCTTTTTAATTGTAGCTAATCAAGCTGTTAACTTGACTCTGCTGACAACACTATTTTAGCTATGAAGTTGCCCCGACTGACGTATCACAACGATGCAAATCTAGATTATAAAAGGCAACAATAAAAGTACAAGATTTTTTAATAAGAATTTTTAAATACTTTGCGACTATCGCTGTGATATAAAATAAAAAAAATGTTACATTAACTTGTGATTCTTTTGTTTTTCTTTTTATATTTTCTTGATGAGCTTAGTAAACTATTCGCATCATATTATTTGCTTTAATTTTTTTTAGCTCCGTCTAGAGTTTAGGCGTAAAAAAATATTAAAAAATTTGAATGAATATATATAATATAATTAATAAACCAGTAAGGAATCTTCAGCCGAGTGTGCTTGACTGTGAGTTACCCGTTAATTTTTAAATATACCAAATTAATATACTAAAAATACTAAACATGTACCAAATGACATACTTGGCATATTTAATACCAAATCAATATACCATAAAATACAAAAAATATACCAAATATTATATTTGGTATATTCATATAGTACTGCGTTCAAAATATACCATAGAATACAAAAAAATCCATATTGTATAATTTATTTGGTATGTTGATATACTCGTACTACTTCATTCAAAATATACCACAAAGTGTGATATGATATAGTCAAAATATACTAAAGGGTTTCTTCTTGACAAGCTCTAACTCTTTCTCTGCTGAACGAAAATTGATCGGAAATAGATTATATTTTCACCCTAATATTCCTCAATAGCCACTCGAGTTAATAAACTTTTTGATTGACAGGTTAAAAAATGATAAATATCTGTACCTAAAATGTGCAAATTTGAATGCTTAGTTTTTAGATTAAGGCAAAATATTTCAACTGCCAGCTATTGATACAATTATATCAGCTATAAATTCAATTTCAAAATTGTTTATGGTACTAAATCTTCTACAACTAGAGAACTGTAACCCACATCTCATATTTGGCTTATCAAAGGATTGTCAAGTAATTTCTCAATGTGGAAATGCGGAAAATTCCTTTAATGAACTGTTAAAAATGTAGAGCCAAGGTCGCAAAAAAAAAAAAGACAGCAAAAAAAAAACACTCTGTCACATTGTCAAATGTTTCACAAATTAATCCGCTGGCATTTGCATGCCCAAAAACAAAATCCCCCAGGGGGGAAAAGCTGGTGGGCGGAAGCTTTAGCGGAGGGTGTGTGTGTGTATTTTTTTGGGTCTCAGCTTGTCAAGAGAGTATTGTGTTGAAATTGATTCTTAAACGTTTTGAAGAATGATGGTGAAGAGAAGTGCACACCCTCGAGTGTGGGAGAGGGGGCAGGAACAACACATTAAACAGCAGTTGCTGGTGTAAAACATGCACACACAACAGCAACAACAACAACAACAACAATGGCACGCACAACAATGGCAGAGAGAAAAAAAAAGAATGTAAATGCCATTGTAAAGATGTAACACAAATGTGTTGCCAGCAACAGCTACAAAACAGAGAGAGCGAAAAAAAAAGGATACAGCGATATGGCAACAGTTACAGGATACGCAGGATAATACATATTGGCAACACACATACAAAAGGAGAAGAGGGGGGCGACCACACACACACAGACAGACAGATGGAGGGTTGCCCTTAATGGGCTGAGATATGAGTACAGATGTCGAGAGTTTTAAATTGCATTAACTCATTTAATGATGCTCAAATTGAGGCTGACAAATAATGGCATCCCATTGTATGACAGTGGCGCCTCCACACACCCCCTCTCCCTTCCCCTTCCCCTTCCCCCACTTTTTGTAGCTCTCTCACGCCACTTTGTGTGACACCAGCAAATAAACCCCACTGCTAAAGTCGCCTTCCTTCACTTTAAATTGCTGCTGTCAGTGGCGACACACTGTTCTGTTGTGTGCGTGTTCTGTGGGGTGTGTGATGGAGAATGTGGGCGTGGCAGGGACTGAGGATGGGAGAAGGGAGAAGGGGCAACACGAGCTAAACTATTTGTCACGTCTGTCACACTCTCGTACATCTTTGTCAACACTATTTAGAAGTTTAATAAATTTTCACTTTGTTGAAACGCCAGTCAAATATTTAATATCCACGCGCTACAACGTCAATGTCATGACACCCCCCTCGCTCTTCACCCTCCTCTTTTCTTCCACTCAGCAGCTCCCCTTTCTTTTTGGCTGACACACAATCTCTGCCGCTTCATCAACTGCTTTCATTCTGTCTTAAGCGAAAAGTATCCTTTATTTAATATTATGTTTTGGCATCCCAGCGAAAATGATTTCAATCAATTAACTTTAATTGTTATTTCACAGTGCAAAAAGGCTGGAATAAGAAGTATAAATTTGTATTACATTAAATTGACTATATAATAATATGAATAAGAAGTAGATATCCCATGCAATATGCTCTTCATACAATTTTTTCACATCATTTCATTGGGCTTGGAATAGAAGCAATTTGGCAAACAAAAGATGCGGTTTCTATTAGCAGACTTTCCCATTTATTTAAGTGGCATTGATAAGCAATCCAGTGAATTAAATTGGATCAATTAAACGAAATATAATTTGTCAATTGACTTCTCATATCGCTCTTTAATTCAATTAAATTAGGGAACAAATTACTGAGCATGATTTTAAGAATAGCTTATCTTTTTTATAACCGCTACTTATAGGGTAGAAGAGTAATAAATAATAATCTGCAATCCTCTAAGTATATTTTGGTATATTTTGTACTTTAGTATATTTTGAATGTAGTACCAAATCGATAGTATGGTATATTTGGTTGGTTCAGTATGGTATATTTGGTTGGTTCAGTATGGCATATTTGGTTGGTATATTTTATGCGCAGTACAAAGTCAATATACGAAATATAATTTTTGGTATATTTTAGTATATTTTAAGTATACAAATTCGGTATATTATAATACCTCATTGTCTTGTTTTAAGTGAACACGGAAAGCGGGCAGTAGTATATTAACAAACGAGATATAATTGTTGGTATATTTGAATACTTTTCCGGCATGCTGATATTTAACATTAATACCCCAAATAGGTAGCGGATATGTCATTATCTTGTTCTTTTTTTTTGTCCAGTAACAAAAGTCTAGACACATCGAAACATGACAACAGCGAAAATGTTGGCTATATTAAAATTATAAAATGAAATGAAAATGCAATTGGCAATTTGCAATTGACATGCTCAGCCAAAGAAATATGAGTCAAGTAGTTGCAGAAAAAATACTAAAAATATGAGAGAGTGCGACCATATAGAATATATATAGCTCATATATGGGATATTATGCGATATGGCAAAGTTCGTGACTAAAAACGAAGGGAAGAAGTCACGCGCTTCGGCTAAGTGTTGAAATTCGCTGCAATCAAATGGTCAGTGCACACAACAACAACAGCAATATATATACAACGGACTTGGATACGGAATACGGGAAAATACACATTTTTAGGGAGACAGACCACCGTGCAAAAGGAAATGCAAATGGAATCT
The DNA here is from genome assembly GCA_023558445.1 of Drosophila pallidifrons. Lineage (NCBI taxonomy): Eukaryota > Metazoa > Arthropoda > Insecta > Diptera > Drosophilidae > Drosophila > Drosophila pallidifrons. The sequence continues at coordinate 22,658,674 of CM042351.1, read as the reverse complement.
GAAACGATTCAATTGGAGTTGTGTGGCAACTTCTTGTGTTCCGACGAAAAAAACCGACTCGACTCTGATTATAAAACTGTAAAACGCACGCATTTCTGATTGACCATATAATGCTATAGCTATACTGTGCGTGTGTGTGTGTATTTATTTATTTAAACAGCGAGGCAAACGAAACTCCACAATTGGTGGTCCCCGCACATTGAATACTTTTCGAGTATGGCTGCGAGTGTTGAATTCCCAGTGAGAAGAAGAAGAAAAAAACTGCAGCACACATGTAGAGTAGAGTACAGCCGGAAGGGGGAGGAGGTGGGAAGGGCTCGACGACGCGTCTAAAATCGGAGAATGCGACTAATGGAAAAATTCATATTAAATCGATTATATTGACACAAGAAGGCGAGAAGGAGAGAGATGGTGGCGATGGGACAACAACGCCACATGTATATACCATACAAAAACAGCACACGCTCCTCTCTCCCCTCCATTTGGCTGCTGTCGCCAGCACAGTGGGCCGCGTGCGCCAAAAAGCGAGACAAAAAATCGTAAATATGCTAGTTATACATTTAACAAGAGAGCGAAAAACATATTGTCAAATGTTTAATGATTTACAGCGATGATGTGGCGACATTCTCACTTTGCTTGCCACGACACTTTCACATTTGTTGTTTTTTTTTTCCGTTTTTAATGGTAGTGGGGGTGTGGGAGGCTGACAATGAAAGCGGGAGGGAGGGAGGCTGAGGTGGTAAAAGCCGTCTGTCACACACGAAATTGCTGAAAAGCCATTTGACAACTAATTTTTCGAGGTGCCGACGACAACAACGATGACACCTTGCACTGTACGCCCTTCCTCTCTCACTCGATCTCTTACTCCCTCATCCTTCTCTGTCTCCTCCTCCTTCTCCTCCTCGTTCTCCTCATCGTTGTCGTTGGCAGACATCGCCTCGCACACTCGCAATAGCCGAAACGCACCGCAATCTAATTGCTGTTGGCAGCATCCGCGGTTCTTTAATTGAAGACATCAACACTAGCTAAAAATACGATATCCCCGATACATGACTTTTCCCCTATGTGTGTGTGTGAGTGCTCAAGTATGTACGTGTGTGCATGTGTGTGTGTGCGTAATCGATGAAGGGCGAAATGAGCAATGGGAGCAAATAGCGAGAGGCATTGAGTAGAAGGTGGCAAACGCGCAACTTGTAACTGCATTTCAATTCGAGATGACAGAGCTAGAGCTATAGTAAGAATCAATTCCGAATCGATAGTCAATTCAGTCAATAGTTTTGCTTAGGAGTGGACTTCTTCTCAGTTTTAGTGGCGTAGTAAGCAAAAAGACATTTCCAACTGATAGTTGAGCAGCCGATAGTATTCATTAGCTATGTAACTCAATTGCTGTAGTTATAGAAATTTATTACCCATCATAGTTTCTGTATTTAGAAGCGCAGTCAAAACGATTGTAATTTCTAAGCGATAGTTAAACAACCAAAAGTTTGTAGCCTTTAATTTTATTTTCCCATGAATTAATTACTAAATTAATTTAACAAATAATTCATATATTCTAAAAGAAATCATATTTTTCGGCTGACCTATTGATTTCTTCCCTTCCTTACGTCACTACTCCATCACTACCTACGCTCTTTTTATTATCAATGTAAGTAGTATTCAATTTACTGTAGTTTTAGTACTTTCGTTGCCGAAATTTATCATTTTATTACCCGTGGGTTTGTCTATCATTCCCCATTTTAGAAGCGTTGTGATAACGATAGTTAAGCAACCGCTAGTTTCTAATCTGTAATTGTATTTTCAAATGCATTAACTACTCAAATATAATGAGAAATAATTCGAATCACATTCTTCGACTGACCTACTGAATTCTTCCCTTCCTTATGTCACTACTCCATCACTACCTACGCTCTATTTTATTAGCATAGACTGCGTTCTAATTAGTGACTGTCACGCGGCCATCTCTAGCTGCCTCTGAAATGTATGCGCACAAGGAAATGTGTGGCAGTGGCAGTGGCATGCTGAGCAGTGTGTTGCATGCTACATGCTGCATGCTGCATACTGTGTGTGCTGTGTGGTGTAATGCCATAAACTGTTATTTGATGTGGGTTTGTGTGTGAGCATTTCAGCTTGTGCTTCTTCGACTTCTAGTTTGCCAGCTTCCACTACTTTGGCCCCTGGTGCTGAGCGAAGTTCCTGCAATGCCACAAACCAGATGCTTGACGTTTTTGGCAGCGCAACATGGTTAAACTTGCCACCAACCCCCAACCCACCTCCACCCACCAACAAATATGTAATGCAGTTGCCAGCAAATACCCTACACCGCGAGGCTGCAGGTGCTGCAGCAGTCGTTGCAACAGAGAACTGAGACCAACAACGATGACATCGACAACAGCCCAAAGATGCCACAGACAGCAGACTGGAGACTAGAGACTGCAGACTGAAGACTGCAGACTGCAGACTGGAGACTAAAGATTGGTATTTGTTTTCTTTTGCTGGCAATGTGTTTACATCGCGGGCGACAATAGTTTACATTGGCTGCCATCTAAAAATTAAAAGGTGACAAATCATAACAACACAACCCCATGGCTGATGTGGCCAGAGGGAAGCAAGGCAGGGAAGAAGAGGAAACGCAACGACAACGATGACTGAGAGACGAGACACGACAAGGGCAATAGCCTCGCCTCGAATCGATCACTTGACTGACTGCGGGGGGAACGACAGCGGGGAACGGCGGAGGGGGAAATGGAAATTCCCAGCCGGAAGCTAGAGATCTGAATGTTTAATGAATAATCAATACTATAAATCGATTATGATTAGTCATTTGTTTGTAGCTTGTGACAGACAAACAAACTCTGACATTTCAATTCCTTTCATAATTATCTCTAACATACATACAAATTTCTTATGTTTTCTTAATTGAATGGTATTAAATATTGGATATGTTTTTTAGGCCCTAAAGCTTACAACAAAAAGTTCCCATGATTTCCAATGGAATTGTATCGTTTAACTAATAGATTTGTATTAATCGATTTGGGCTGAGAAATTCATATTTAATCTTCAACGCGCTTCAAATAAATATAAACTCTCAACTCGCACTAGTTCATGAAAGATTTAAGACTTTTTTACAATAAACTTCTTATAAATAGTTTTGTAACTGTCATATTTTGAATGTAGTATTAAATCAATATACCAAATATAGCTTTTGGTATATTTTTGGTATTTTTAAAAGGAAAACTATTGCAGAAATGTATTTTTATATAATATTAATTGAATGCAGTACTATATTAATATACCGAATATAGTCATTGGTATATTTTTAGTATTTGTGAAAGATTTGAAATTTGTTGACAATCTAATTTGTAGAAATTCTTTTATATCTGGTATATTTCTTTTATTCTTTGGTACATTTTGAATGTAGAATTATATCGATATAGGTTTCGGTATTCTTTAGTATTTTTGTAAAATATTTGTTTGGTATATTATAACAATAATATCGCACAGTTTTGCTTTTGTTTAATATGGGTTACGGTATCTCACAATCGAGCACACTCGACTATATTTCTCTTACTTATTTTTTTTTTTAAATTTAGTTGAAAAAGAACAAATTTTAGTATTTCAACGTTATACCAAATACGGCCTTCAGTATATTTTATTATTTTGTGGTATATTATTCGGTATACCTTAAGAATAATACCGTATTATTTCGATCTGACTTGTTTCGCAATATATCTAATAAAGTTGAATAGAAATTGCTAAATCCACTTTTTTTAAGCTTTCTACTTTGCAAATGGATTTGATCTAAAGTCAATCAGCTGGCATTGAAGTTAGTTAACTTGAGCATTTTACGCATAAGAAGTTTCGTTGGTATTATCTGCGATCAGTTGGAACCAGAATGTAATGGATGATATTGCAATGCTTTGTGCAGCAGTGTCACAATCAGTGAATGGCACTGTTGTTGTCATTGTTGTTTGCTTGTTGGTTTGTGTTTGTGTCTTTGTTGTTGGTCATGGTTGGGATATCATAATGTGGGCTTATGGCTTGTCCTTCTTTTTTTTTTCCAAGAGTCTGTGGAGGCTGCCGATAATCGTTGCGAGGCTGCATAATAAATGGCATCAATGTCCCATGCGAAAGATCATTATCACCATAAAACTACCACTAAACGTCACTTCTTTTAAGATCAAAGTGTTGTTAGCGCGATTTAAAAATGCGCGCACGCATCTTCAATTAAAGGCATATGATGCTCACAGAGAGACAGAGAGAGAGAGAGTGAGAAAGAGAAGCTTAAGTTGCAATTTCCAGTTTCCCAGTTGCAGCTTGACAACGATCATGGATCGTGATGAAGTCAGTGCAACATCAGCTCCATGAAGGAGCTGGAGCTGGAGCAGCAAGAGGTGCCAAGACCACCAGAGAGCAAAGCACAGAATCTTGATTCCTCTTTTTTTTTTTGTTTTGATTTGTTTTTCCTTTTTGGCGGCGGCGGCGGCAACTGACGACAAATTAATTTGGCAACGAGTCAGTTCATTGGGCAAACTCTGCAGCTCTGAGAGCTTTCTTGTACTTTCTGTATTGTGTAGTGTATATATTTGTATATATGTGTATGTATGTGTGTACGTGTGTGTTATCTTAATATTGTCATTGTCACAAATTTGCAAAAAAAGTTACGCTAATGGATTACACGATTTTCGCATTATCGCTTTGTTACCGCGCCGATTGCAATCGCATGCGATCTCTTTGCAGCCTCTGCAACAGAGACAAACTATTGCTCTCTCTCTCTTACGCCCGCTATCGCTCCATCTCTTTCGCCTGTGGCCCCAGCCCTGTGGCAGGCGGTAGCTGGCTGGTCATTGTATGTAAAACTACTGGCAAAAAAACAAAACCAAAACAAAAAAGAAGTATTGCGGACCGCCAACATATCGCGTCGGCTCCTCGATACGTGCCGAAAGCGAGATTAAGGGGCCAACTTTACAAGCAGGAAACGCTGCTGCCGATGCCGTCCCCTCCTCTTCTTCTTCTTCCTGCTGCTGCTGCTCGTACTCGTTTCAGCTTTCAAAGTGCCCATGAGCATTATGCCAGACACTTTGTCTTTGACAGCAGCAGCAGGAGCAGGAGCAGCAGCCAATGCACAACAGACCCACAGACACCAGTTGTGAGTCTGAATCTGAGTCTGAGACTCCTTCTTGGCTTTTTGGCCCAAACAACTTGCGACGTTTATCCAGAGCGAAGATGCTCTTATCAGCAGCAGCGAACACAGCACGTTCCATTGTCGCTTTTGCCTCGATCTAATCTCCAGTTTCCAGTCTCCCAGTCTCGCAGTCTCTCAGTCTCCATCTCGATTCTCAGTCGCAGTCGCTCTGTTCAATCCTTTCTCCTATTTGGCCCTGAGTAGACTCAACTCCCATGCCAAGTGTCATACAAGCTGTGACTTTACTCAGCTTAATGGCAATTCACAATTCGAATCTATCTAAACAATTGGCTAAAAGGCCAAAGCCAAATGTTCACGGTGCACTAGAAGTATATATAAATACCCTATTTTCTCTGCGTTGATATGGGGTATACACATTTCTTAGGTGCACAAATTTTTGCATCAAATTTTAAGCTTGCGACATTTTTGAAGATTTGTTCCTTTTGAAACTGCAAATATTTTACTTGGAAAATTGATTTTCTTTTGAAGAAATTTCAATAAATTATTCCACATTTCAGTTATTAAATTATATTAAAGAAAATAATATAAAATTGATCAATTTTAATTGAATATATCATTGTTTTTTCGACATTTTTGAAATTTTAGTCACATTTCTTATTTTTAGTTTCTAACCTTTGGAACGGAAAATAATTTATTTGAAATGTGTTTTTTTTAATTAAGTTTCAATATTTTTTTTTGTTAGATTCTATATTTCTATAATAAAATTAAACTATATTAAAGAAAAATGTATAAAAATTATAAATTTTATTGAACTCACTTAAAATTTTTTTTAAATTTTGAAATGTTATTTCGATATTATTTTATTTTAATATTATCTTTTTGGTTATTAAAGTATTTTTATTTAATTTTCAAAAATTCTCCGCTGATTTTAATAAAATATATAAGAAAAATACAAAATTAATGAGTTCTTTGACTCGATTGAGCCATTTGAGTCATAATTGAATAGTAACATATTAATATACCAAATATATGTTTCGGTATATATTGATATTTTTGAGAAAAATTAATTTAGTATATTTTAACATTCCAATTACTATAATAATTTGGTATATTTTAATATACCAAATGTAGTATACTTTAATATACAAAATATCAATAAAGTTTTTATTGCTCTGAGCTGTGTTTACAGGGTATGCCTGAGTTGGGCACACCTTCTTCAACACAAACTAGCGACATATGGACATGAACATATGGAGTCCGCCTCGTATTTTGAACATTTCCATCGCATTTCTCGAGTGTTGTCAAATATTGCCATTTTATGCTAATGAAGTGGTATTGGAAAATCACGAAAGGGTTAATGTACCGATGAAGAAGAGGAAGAGGAAGAAGCAGAACTAACAGTGCTGCTAATCGGTTAAAAGCCAATTGAAAGCCACTGACATGAATCAATTGAATGTGCGGAGGGAGGAGAGTTGCGCACAAAAACCAAACTGTGTTTAGCATGATTAAATTTGTAATAGAAATTGCCTAGGCCCCTTTTTCGGCCTTTGTCGTCGTCGTCTTCTATATGAAAGTAGCAGCAGTCATTGATGTCCATATATATATATAAATCGTAGTATCGTAAAGTCCGTTTCAAGTGTTGTGTGTTGTGTCCCCCCTTCGGAAAAAAAAATAAACGAAAAAAAGGGAAAAACACTCGCATAAAAAGCAAATATATTGAATGGCATCAAGGGGGAAGAATGGGGAAGAGGGTTCCACCAGTAATCAAGTGTATGCATACAAGGGATGCCATCAGCAGCAGCTACTCCCACCCCTCCCCTCTGAACTGGTGACTGGTTGTACATTTGTTTCTTTTTTGTGGTCAAATACTTATGCATGTAAATGTTAATTCATTGATTTTTTTCTTTTTATAATGCGCCCACGTCAAAAGGGATAATGGGAGTGTGCTCTACAGGATTGCCGCCACGACTCTTGTCGCAGGATTTAGCAGAGGAAGAGGATTGTTGGGTGGTCCGGGGGAGGGGGATGGGAGCGAATCCATGTGTAAACAGTGGAAACAAGCCAAACACAAACACACAGGCAAAGCCGTTGAGGAAGCATCAAAATGAAAAGCCAAGGACAGTTAAGGAGAGAAGGAAGGAGGCGGAGTAGGAGGGGCAAAAGCTGAACAGGACATTCGACGAGGAGAGTGCGAGTATTTGGCTTTGATGTTGCTTACATTTCATCACTGAAGTCTCGTGTTGTCAATAAAAGCAAGTTAATGGGTAAACACCCGAACATCATCGCCGAACAGTTCTCCACAGCACTCCCCTCCTTTCGCTTCCCTTTCCTTCCCTTCCACCCCTTCAGTCGCAGGAGGTCAGCTACATTCAGCATTCATGCCACAAAAACTAAACTAAAAACATAACTTCTCTTGGGCTAGCAAAAACATTGTTTGCCCGTCCTCGGTCGCCCAGTCAAATATTTGTGGACAGTGAGAAAGAGATAGCGAGAGAGAGAGAGAGAGATAGCGAACAGTAGCTGACTCGGAAAATCCGGAAAATGCCACTAACCTTTCACCCAACTTCGCCTCTATTGATAGAAATAATTTACAATTGCTGCAGTCAAATGAAAACGACATAAAAGCGACCAAAACAAATATTTAGCTGGCAAATTTAATAGAAATCTTCTCAGTCTACCAAAGTGGTGGAATTTTGATGACTAACAAATTATTTGTCTAAGCTTTGCGCTTTGACGACATATCTGATATACAAACAATTGCTTTAATAATTTATACATTTTCTTAATGAGATTGTGAGATTGTGAATTTGTTGCGTTCTTAGCAATTATTTAATCAGTTTATCATCATTTTCGTTTTTACATAAGTTATTTAGTATATTTTTCAAACATATTGTATTTTGTAGTACCAAAATAGCAACGTTGCTTTTATACCCGCTATATCAATATATCAAACATATCATTTAGTATATTTTTAGTATCTGCGGTATATTATTTTGGTATATTTAAAAAAATACCGCACTTTTATCTTTATTTACAATGGGTAATGCGTATTTCTTCTTCTTCGAAAACACTACTGTAGCTTTCTTAACTGTTTTATCATCATTTTCGTAGTATATTTTCCAAACATATAGTATTTTTTAATACCAAAATAGAAACTTTTCTTTTTATACTCGCTATACCAACATATGGTGTATTTTAGTATATTATGTGTTATATTAATTTGGTATATTTTAAAATTAATACCACACTGTTTTATTTATATTCCCAATCGTCTTTCTTTCTTTCATTTTATTTCACAATTTTATTTATATTAATATTGTTTAGATCTTTCAATATAATTTGTGTTCGATTATTAGTATTTTTCCGTATATAAATGGTATATTCGGTATATTTTAAGAATAAATACATAAATATACGATATATAATTTTAGTCTTTTAGTTCCTTTTAGTTCAGACAATATTTTATTTAAATTTATTTACTTCAAGTAGTTTATTTAAAGTGCGATCTGCTTTAATAAATTTGCTATAATTAGCGGATTTATTTTTCAACGTTATTATAAAATTTGTAAACCTTTGATTCATTCAAAATTTGATGACGAATCGTTAATAATTTTTGACAATAGTTGGTTTGGTGGTTGACATAAGTTTGATTCTTTTCTAAACTTCGCTGAACTCTTGGGTACATCAAATATATTAGCTACCTTAAACAAAACTAAAACTAACAACAATGTTTAGTTGTGGTAAAAATGTTCGCTATTTATTGTGGAAGCGTGGAAATTAGCATGAGTCCCGAAGGACTTAGCTGGCTGTATCTCTCTCTTGCTCTTGCTCTCGTATTGTGGAAGCATCCACATTAAACTTTAGCAACTGGCATCAATCACTTAGCCTCAAATGAAGGCAACTAGCGAGATAGAAACTAGCAGCGCAATTATTTTAGGCTGTGTCGTTGACATATGCTTTGGAAGGACCTGTCGCAAGGACTCGCTGCGGGCAGCTCAATCAGCCTGGGACAAAGTCAAAGTTCAAGTTGAGTTGAAGTTGAAGTTAGTCGTGTATTCGTTAACGTTAACGTTAACGTGTTTGTATTGTGGTTGGATTGTGCGGATGGCAACCTGAGGCATTTTCATCATGCACCGTTTACCGCTCGCATTTCCCATTCATCGGGGAGCGACCTTATCGACCTGCCCCTTCAAGCACTCACACACACAGAGCACTGGGGGCAAGCTTAATGAAGCTTGTGTAATTGATTTTATGTTTGTTAAAAACGGCAGAAAAAGAAGCCGCCGCAGCAGTTTTCGACGAGTTTTTCACTCGCTTGATTCGCTCTTCGATTTTGCCTTCAATATGCATGGCATTCAATTTCAATTGAATTGAAAAATGCAAAAAACGGGAAAAAAAAAAAACTAATTTCGTTGCAGTAAAGTGCTCACAGAAATGGGAGCCCAACGGGCAACAGCAGACGGCGAGTGGCGAGTGGCAAGCGGCAAATGGCAAGTGGCAAGTTGCAAGTGGTGGCCACTCTTTTTGATGGGTTCATTTGTGTATAGTCTAGTTATACCCGCTACCCAAAGGGGTCAAAGGGTATTATAAACGCAGTTTTAAAGCTAACTACAATCTTTATTCCATATAAATATGCTTATGGCAAATAAAACACATACTGCAATTGTCAGGTCTTAATTGGTTTCGTCGACAATTGTTTTTGGATATACGAACTTTTGGTAACTTTTGGTATATTTTAGTATTTTAGGTATATATAAATTTGATATATTTTATGGAATTAATACCGCTCAGTAATGTTTTTCTTGAAAATATGTTGCACAATATCAATATACTATATCCATAGTTTGGTATATTTCAGTATTTTTCGGTATATAAATTCGGATATTTTAAGAATGATACTCCAACAGGACAGTAGTATATAATTATACTCTATATATTACATTTGGTATATTTCAGTATTTTTCAGTATATAAATTCGGTATATTTCAAGAATAATACCACACTGTTTTGCTTTTATTGAATATTGCAATCGGGGGCTGTACTGTATTAATATATGGAATATAACTTTTGGTATATTTTAGTATTTTTTTGGTATATAGATTCGGTATATTTTCAGAATAATACCGTGCTTGGCTTTCAATGAAAATGACAAGTATGGAGTAGTATATAAATATACGAAATAGAAATTTTTGGTAAATTGAAAATGATTATCGGGTACCTCAGAGTCGAGCACACTCGAGCCCTGCAGCTTTCTAACTTGTGTAGTTGTTGTTGGAAGGGGGATGACCATTTGCAGTAGGGTGTCCATTACCAGCTGACTGCAGCCCTTTTCTCTCTAGCGTCCCAATTAGCACTTCGCTACGATATATATTCGAGCCATATATACTGTATGGTATATTGTGTGGGACACGAATCTTTAGTTTTGGTTGTGTCTGCTTGTTTGTGTTGATACAACACTGAGACACAAGAAGAAAAGAAGAAATCCTTAAAGTGCCGCGCCGCACGTCAACTTTTGTGGAAAATCCAGAGTCCAGAGACCAGAGGAAAATGAAGAAACGACACCGCCAAGACACAGATCAGACACAATTCACATTATCATTATTAAAGTGTTTACTTTGTAGACCCTTTTTTTCTTCCTCAAGGCACACACATTTTGCTGCTGCTGCTGTCGAATGTGAATGTGTTAATTGCACTTGGCCCATGTTTTCCTTGAAAATTGATCCTTTTTCTTGGCTGCTGCACCGCGATAACGATATGGATATGGCCTATGGATAATGTCAGATTAAACAATATTGCCGACACACAACACGCACGACCTTGCACACACACACACACACACAGACACACACTCGCACACCCTACACAAACAGATCTAGCACAACAAATTGTGGAAAATTGGAAACGGGTGGGGAGAAGAAAATGGTAAAGATGCATTTCAGGCTGTGTGTCGCATGTTTTGTTAGCTCACAATTCGGTAGCATGTTTTCACAACATGTCGCCCAATTTACCCTTTCACAGTTTCCTATCTCTCCGTCTCTCTTTCTGCCCTCTATCTCTGTCTTTGTCTTTGTCGACTGCAACGTTGGCATTTATGATTAGCATCGTTTGATCGACGTCTGTCACACACACACAACATGCAGTAGACATTACAATAATAAAGAAGAAAACCTCACCAAAATTTATGATCTTTTACAGAGCATATTCCTCTGCGGGTATCATACGCGTTGGCATACCCTGTAATTGACGTTTAGCAGCGCAGAACTCTGCAATATTTTTATTTTCACTTCATCACTTCATTAATGTTAATATTTTGTGTAGTACAGAAAGTATTAGATCTAGCATTGAAAAGATCGCTTTCGAATTAACATCAATATATGTAAGTATTAGCAATATTATGCTAACATTATAAGCCATAGCATTTATATTAGACTTAGGGTTGCCATCAACATTAAGCAATGCACATTGGTGTTACATTAGAATTAGTATTATTTTTTGCATTATAACTAACATTAGTTGCAGCAGTAGAAAATAATGCATTACCCGGAATTAGCAATCAGTTGGCAATCCTCTTATATCTCAAAGCATTGCTTGGTTATTAGCATTAATACTTTTTGCATTATTAGTTGCATCATTAGAAACTACAGAGTTGTCCTGAATCATTTGGCAAACCTCTTCTATCTCTGCATTGTTTTAATGTCACTAGAATTATTAGTATTTATTGCATTACAACCAGCATTAATCACCGCATTAGAAACTACAGCATAGCCCGGAAATAACATTCAGTTGGCAAACCTCTCTGCATTGCTTTAAATCATTGCTTCGTTTTTAGAATTATTGTTATTTTTTGCATTACAACTAACATTAGTCAAAGTATTAGCATGTCCGATCTCTTCCTTCGACACTAGATCGCACATGCTTCCTGAAATGCCGCAACTCTCGTAGTTATTTAACCAGTTCGGTTTCTCTCGTACATCGATTTTGTCACACTTTCGAACCCCGTTTGGTTCTTTATTTTATTTGTTGGTTTTGTTTGTCCGTCCGTCCGTCCGTCTGTCTGTCCGATTGTGTTTGCATTGACCTGCGCTTGAGCCACTTATTTACGGTAGCTGCTACGGTCAGCACCCCCGACCAGGAACGATCGGACAAGATCAGAGTCCAAAAACACATCGTTCTCCCAACTACCATAGATGCGTAATAGTATTTTGTGCATTTGTTTTCTGTTTCGTTTTTATGGAACTGCTAATTATACTACGAGAGAAGGGAGACGTTTGCCGGCTGCTCCTTAAAACTGTTTCTGGGAACATCTTCAAGCGATTAGCGTTCGTCTTCAATCCAAATTGTAATCAAGCTTGTAGCTCAAGATGTAGTTAAATCTAGAATTGTACGCAACTGTAAGCGTAAAGTTATGATATGTCAAAATACAGTAAAAGTATGCAATTGTTATCTTAAACAAATTTTAATGAGTTTATAAGTTAATTATTATGTTATCTATTGAAAACAATCAGAGTAATATAACTTATAAATAGCAAAAAGTACAGGCATGACATGTAAAACGTTTGGCAAGATTTAACTTCATTTAGTTCAACAACAAATCAGATTATTATTATTATTATTATTATTATTATTATTATTATTATTATTATTATTATTATTATTATTATTATTATTATTATTATTATTATTATTATTATTATTATTATTATTATTATTATTATTATTATTATTATTATTATTATTATTATTATTATTATTATTATTATCATTTGCATTATCATTAGCATTAGCTTTATCATTTGCATTAGCATTATCATTATCATTATTATTATCATTAGCATTATCATTATCATTATTATTATCATTATCATTAGCATTAGCATTAGCATTATCATTAATATTATTCTTCGGACTTTTATCATTTTTGCATTAGTATAATTCAATATTATTTTCATTAAGTTGTTTATTATTAATAGCTTGAATATAAAGAAACAAAAGAAAAAACTCTTTTTTCCCCTTTTTCCATTTCATTTAAATTTGATGTAGTAAAAAAGTTTGCTACACAGAAGAGCTTCCTTTAATGTGGCACAATTTGTAACAGCGCTTTCATGGGCTTTATGCATATTATTGTAATGAAATGTAATATAATAAATAGACTTAAACTGGCCAAGGGTCAGTCAGTTGGTAAAACAAGACGAGGGCAGCCTAATATCGCTTTGAATGATGAGCTGAGAGCAACTAAGACAGGGAAGAAGAAGGGTTTTGGGATTGTGATGGAGACGGAGACAGAGATGGAGTTGGAGATTGGGTCGCACACATGAGTAATGAGTGTGAGAAATGAGTGTCTGTGTGTGTGTGTGTGTGTTGTGGCGGCTGCTGTTGTTACCCTTACGCACTTGCCAAGGGTGGCAAGCGATGAAGAGGCTGCCTGCAATTTGCGCAATGTAATTTAATTAATGACAACAACAACAGCAACAACAGCAAGAAGAACGGCGGCAGCAAAAAATATGCAAATCGCTTGTATTATGTGTCGTGCCGCGTGGACATGGATGATGTTGCTGGCTGTTGCAGCTTCAGGTGGATGCAGCAACAGCAGCAGCAATCGGTTGTCGGTAGTTGGTTGTTGGTTGTTGGTTTGAGTTTCGCACCAGCAACATCGACAGCAACAACATCGTTCGATTGGTCTCCGCTCCGCGTTGCTGTCCATTGGCTGTTGTGGCCGCACTTCCTGTTGTTGTCGTTGTTGTTGATTATGTTGTTGACAACAGGCGTTACGCATTTTACGTATATTACGTCAATATTTATATAATGCAGCAGCAGGTAAATTTATGCTGCCCATGCGAAACCTTCCCAGCTCTCGAGAGAGAGTGTGTGTGTGTGTATTATGCATATGCACACACACGCCCACGGCCATTTCGCAGCCAGAATGAGCCGCCACATCAGCAGCAGAAGCTCCAACCAATGCGTGGGGTGAAGAGGGAGGAAGGGGGAGAGGAGAGAGGGAGGAAGAAGAGGGCAGTATTTAAATGCTTGTTCGCAAAATATTTATTTTGGCTGGCTGACTGGCTGGCTGGCTGGCAAGCAAATAGCCATTTAAGTAATTACTGCACTTAATTTTTAATATTGATTTTACAAATTTATTAAAACTTAATCAATTGTTTAATCACACAACGATTATGTAGCCATCACCTGCAGGCTGCTGACACAACAGCAACAACAGCAGTCAACAGCAGTCAACAACAGCAACAGGTGTGAACAGAGGACTTTCGCAATTAATCGAAACATTCATTCGCTGTGCAAGCAGCTTTAAAGTCTCTGAAGAGTTGAGCAGCAGTTGTAGATACCCGCAGAATGATATTAATCTAATTATAAGTAATAAATCCCAGACAAAGATTGAAGTTGTCTTCAACAAATTAATAAGGCATTGGGTAGAGAAGGATTTTAAATCTTTGTGCCTCTGGAAAATGTGTGTAACAGGCAGAAAGAGGGATCTTCATCTACCCTATAAAGTATATATCTTCTTCTTCAGCGTCAACAAACAAGACAATATAGCCATATCCATCTGTCTGTCTCTCTGTCCGTCACCATAAACACATACATAGATCTTAGATTCTATAAGAGATAGAGATAAAATTTTCAACAGCACTTATTATGTTTCTACGCAGTTAAAGTTAGCTACAGTTACTTTGAGTGACAATCTAGCATATTTTGCACTCTCTCTCTCTAAGTTTATATTTGGTATATTTATATAATATACTGACTACATTTAAAATATACGAGAATGCAGACACTATATAAATTTACCAAATATATCAGTTAGTATATTTTTAGTATATTTGTGGTATATTATTTTGGTATATTCTAAAATTAATACTGTACTGCTTTAATTTTATTCACAGTAGGTTTCCGATATCTCACAGTCGAAGTAATATACCGCAAAAATACTAAATATTATAATTGGTATATTGGAACAGTACTACACTCAAAATATACCATACGGCACAAAACATACCATATTGTCAGCTGAAGAAACTAGCTACCAAAGTATTTCTTTACTAAATTCTACAATTAATTGAAATACTCCACAGTATTCTGTTGTAATTCTGTTCTAATATTTCTTGAACATTTTATTTAAAATTAACATTCTTTTCAGAAAATATTATAGGTCTTATTTTAAAATTTATTCGAATTTGCATGTTTTGTAAAAAAAGAGTGGAACGAGATTGCTTTAATAAAAATAAGATTTGTTTGTGTTTTACTTTTATTTTCGAAAACTTCATATTAGCCTCATTAAATTGAAATTTCGTTTAACATTTCTTTCATTTTTTATTTGCAGTTGATGTGGAAGACATCAGGAATACAAAAATTGATACGGTGAGTGCAAGACATTTTTATTTGAACGTTCTATAATTCCATATTGAATGAAATCTAATATGTGTGATTAAGTCGCGTGTTATTGTAGAACTTAAGGAAGAGAATTAAATGAAAAATATCAATTAATTAATATATGTATGCGGCCCTGATATATATTATATTTGAAGCCATAATCACAGCTAACGACCTTGATGGTTTATCCGCAACTGAACAATAGAACTCAATTTGTGTGACATTTGTGGCCTTGATATCAGATAATACAGCAATATCTGTGGCATTAGCGTTGAAAATTTAAAGTTCAATTGCTCATGCAGATATGTGAAATGAAATAAGTCAGCGGTCGATGCTCGAAGATTGTCTGTTGGCCTCTAATAGTGGAGTTTGAGTTGAGTGTCTTTTTTTTTAGTCATTTTCGAACTTGTCCAAAAAGTTGTTCGTTTACTTCGTTGGCCAAAAAAATAGAAGAAAAAAAAATAGAGAAACAGACGCACACACATAGGAATACAAATAGTAGTAGAATTTTACACTCACCTGTGGCTGCTTCATGTTCCCATGAAATGTAAATTAAAATGTCGAATTAATTGCCCCCAAGTACAGCAAACTGTGCGCAACGTTGACTGCGGCAGCGACTTCGCGAGGCCGCTTCTTGGTATTCTCCCAGCCTCCGACTTTGTCTACGTCTACGTCTCAGTCTCCATCTCCATCTCAGTCTCCGTCTCCGTCTCTGTTCAGCGTCTCTGCGACACGAGCAACTAACGAGATTCAATCAGCGAGCACTTTACCAGCAATTTCTATGTCATTAAAATTAAGTATATTTACTTACTTGGAATCGAAGTTGTCTCCATGTCTTCTTTCTACTACTTGTCTTCTCTCTCCATCGCCATCTCCATCTCCATCTACATCTCTTCTCTTGTTTATTTCTCTCGGCTTCTACTTGTTCTTGTTCTGCTTATTTTGCTATCAACAATTACCCAAATCTGAGTGCATTTTATGATGATTACACTGCTCGTTGCTCTCTTTGCTCTTTGCATTTCTCATCGCATCTCGTTGAACAGAAGCTTATCTTCCTCCGCACTGACCTCAAAAAACGATGGGGGGAACACATTTATTCCACCTATTACGCATTTACTGCGAAACTGCATTAAAATCAAGCTAATGACAAAAAGATTTCAGTTCACGATTGTCTGCAATATTGAAATGGATCGTGTTGACAAATACCTCTTAGATCACTAAATAAATCAATTACAAATTTATACAGTGAGAAATTCCCCACTATGTACATATATGGGAAATATGGAAGTGATTTTTAAGTTGAAAATATAGGGAATAAATCATTTTTCTAAAATATTACTTACAATGTCTTTAACTAGTTGAATTTTTATTGAAATTATTGAAATTCTGGGGAATTTTAAAAGTCAGGGAGTATTTGACTATACTATGTTATGTGTGATTTTTGGATTACGAAATAAAACTTATGAATAAAACTTTTTCTCAAATTGTAAAATGTATTTGGTTGTTTTTATTAGACATGCTCATGAATAAATCTTAAAAAAAAAATTCCCCCTTTTGAAAATTTGATTAATGTTCGCTTTGAAAGCAAATAATTGGCGATTTTATGGCACAAAAAAAAATCACCAAGACTACTTTCGGAGAAAGAAAAGGAAAAAAGAAAATGAATATAGTGTGTCAAAATCGCTAAGCTGTAAATCAAATCCTTTAGCAAGTAGGGAAAAACTACTTTGAAGTATCTAAAATAATTGTAATGCATTTTTTATGTAAGAAAATGTTCTCAGCTAATGTTAATTATATAATCTTTAAAAAAGAACTGCTACCCATTTTGGAAAAAAAAACAGTGCGGTATTAATTTATAAATATACCGAATTTTTAAATACACTTTATATGACGCAAAAATACTAAAATATACCGAAAGATTTTTTGGTATATCGTACGAAATATACTATTATATTAAAATATAATATATCAAGTATCATATCATATCGTTAATATACTACATTCGAAATAGACCATAATACTAAAATATACCATAGACCATATTTAGTATATCGTTAAAATACTACATTCGAAATATACCATTACAATAAAATATACTGTAAACCATATTTAGTATATCGTTGAAGCACTACATTCAAAATATACCCTAGATGTCAAAATATACCAAAGACCATATTTAGTATATCGTTAATATACTACATTCAAAATATAACATAATATTGAAATAGATAAAATTTATATCGTTGAAGTACTCTATTCAAAATATACCGTAAAGTACACAATATACAATATTTTCAGCGATAACGAGTAATGTAAATTATTAATTTTCTACTAATTTATGCTTTGCAAACTTTACAAAATTCTTTGTGTGTTTGCAAAATGCAAATGAACCTTTTCAGTTTGAATGCTTGACCGTTGCATTGAAAAGGATCTTTTGACAATAGCTTGGCTGGCTGCTTTGTTTGCCCACATTTGCCACGCCCCTCGTACTGTCAGTCTGACAGCTTGCTGTGGACGCACTTGCTTTGCTGTATCTATTTCTCTCTCTCTCTCTCTCTGTCTCTCTCTCTCTCTCTCTCTCTCTCTCTCTCTCTCTCTCTCTCTCTCTCTCTCTCTCTCTCTCTCTCTCTCTCTCTCTCTCTGTGCTCCCCACACACTCGACAGAAATCAAGTGCGTATTTATAGCGATATATATACATATATGTATGTATGTGTATCGCATATCGCATTCGTGACTGTTGCGATGCTGTGAATTGTGCAAAATACAATTTTTGATCCTATTTCAAACGTCACGTTAACATTGAGACGTGCCGCAACTCGCAATCTCTCCAACTCTCAAACTCTCCAACTCCCAAAACTCGCTCAACTTGAAATCCAGCTGCGCGACGCGACGTCTCCCCATCAAACTACACTTGACTGTCACATCTCAATAACCCTCGAGTGGTTTTCAATTGTCTCCAAAAATAAACGCATTTGCATCCACCCACCCCCAACACACATACACACACACACACACACACATGGGCAAAAGAAATGAAAAAGAAATTTCAATCGCAATCCCATTTGAAATGTTAATTTTTAACGCTTTGTAAATTTTTTCTAATATTTCATAAAGACGGCGGCGAAACCTTTTCCTTTCCTTTTTTTCTGTTTTTGCAAACCACTTGAATACCCAAGTCAGAGTCACCCCCGCTAACCCGCTACCCCCCTCTGTGAGTCCCCTCAAATGCTTGTGACATCATCCAATTCAGAAAACTTAAAAGTAAATAGATCCCCAGAGATGCAGAATAGAACGCAGCCATTTCATGGCAATGTCTCTCGTTGTTGTCGTTGTGGTTGTCTGAAGATGTGTGTGTGTGTGTCAGTGTGTGAGTGTGTGTGTGTGTGTGTGTGTGTGTGTGTCTCAAGTGACAACGCTGCCAAGGATCATCTCATAAATGTGGCAAGCATTTAGCTGTCGCTCGTCTCGTGACGGATTGTCTCCTTCCCTTCTTCCCTTCTTTATCCGCACATCCTTTGCGCTTTTGCCCCCCTCCCCGCCACCACTCAGTAGTCAAGCACTTGACATTTTCACAGTCTTCTTCTTCTTCTTCTTCACGCCGCATTCATGTCAATTTTGCGGTTTCGCTTTCACGCAACTTCATTTCGGGAATTTTACAACAATTTTATTCATAAGCAGTTGTTTTTTTTTGTTCCCCATTTTTTTTTTTTTTTTTTTTTTTTTTTGTGGAGTGTCTGTCTAATGAGTATCTATGTTTCTATCTCTGTGTGGTTGTAATCTGTCCACATAAGTGGCCACAGCTGCCTATCCAGAACCCAGGCTAATGATGAAGCTGAGATGCGGTTGCCACGCCCCTTCGTTATGAGTACTTATTGAATACAATGTGTTGTTCTACATGCTGATTTTTTCTACAGCGAATCCTTGAATTTTCATCCATTTTCCAATGTAAAGTTCATTAAATTAATATAATTAATCTTTGGGAATTTATCAAGCATTTAATTGCAACACAACTATTAAGATAATTTCGCTGTGCTAACAACAATGCCATTGAATACTTAAAAAAAAACATAGAATAGAAACCCTTTAATATACAAAGAATATATATATTATAAGTGCAATTGTAAAAAAATGCTAAAATTTGTATAAATAGATATTTTAAGCTTTTAAAGCAAATGTTGTTTTATATTATTTCATTTTCATTTCATAATTTATGGACATTTCTAGAAGAGTTTAATTGCTGTCAAAAGTTTTTGTGACAAACTTCAAGTTTGATTTGAATAGTTTCTTTAACTAATTGGGAATTTTAAATAGATTTGTTCCTTCTTATTTTTTAAGAAATTTTACAACAGCCTAAACGTATATTGAAACTATCTTCAAATTAAGTAAAGGTTCTTCTTATAGCTGTGGATTATCATTAGGAACTTTTTGTGATATTTACAGCTGTGAACTTTAAAATAGCAGTGCGACAAAAAATTAACTACATAAAGGTTTTTTACATATTCTTTTTTGTTAGTTAGTTAGTTAACATAGTTAGTTAGTTTTACATATTCCTAGTTGTTAGTTTTTGGAAAATTAAATTTAGAGATAAAAAACAACCAAAAATCCCGTTTGATTATTTTTTGTTTTCTTTTCAGTTGTTCAGTTTTCCTGTTATTTTATTATTTTTACACAAGTGCAGAACGTATTGGCTGTTTCTGATTTTCTTCCAAAAATAGGACCACAAATTATCCGAAAAATATTTAAATAAAAGCTTTTTAAATTATTTTAACCTTTTTTTTAGTACATAATTACAAAAATAACTGCTTTCTTACTTCTCAGAAAAAACATATTGAAATTTCATTCTACACAAAATTGATTTGCTTGCTTAAAAAGCTTCTGCTATTCTGTATAAAGATCGAATACCCATCTGTATTTTGCATGATTCGCAGTCATTTATGTGAGCAGTCGAAGAACAATGCATAATTAATTATCATTTGATCATTATGAAATTCTCAGGCGACGCAATTTGCCATGAAAGCAATGCTAAATAAATAGAATTGAACTGTTTTGTTTTTTTTTTTTTTTTCATTTTAACCTGAAAAGTTTTGGAAAAATAAAAAGTCCCCCGAAGATTCCACCCAAAAGAAGAACAATTAATTATGGATATTTGTAGATATTGTTTTCAATATTGTGGTTTTTTATTGTTTGAAAATGAAATGAGAAATTATCATCATCATCATCATCATCATCATATTATCATATTACACAATTAATCTCTTAGGGAGAGCAAAATCGTTCGTTTCGAGAAAGAGCGAGAGAGCAATAACATTTCTACTAAACATGCACAGACACGTCTATGATTTGATTTTTTTTGTTTTGTTTTTTAATTTATATGATTTTTTTCTTCTTTTTTTTTGCGGCAATTTGTTTAAGGGAGCAGGAGGAATACATACAAGGGAGGAGGGGAAATTACACGAGATATGTTTGTTTTTTTTTTTTTGTGTATTTTTTTTTCTCTCATATTTTTTTTTTTGACTTATTTCAGAGTTAGTTACAAATACAAATAGTTATTGGCTATGAAAAAAAATTGCTGTTTGCACTTAAACATTATATAATATATATTATATTCTACTATATATTAATATTAATATAATTTTTTTGTTGTTCATATTTTTTTATTTGCTTTTTTTGTTTCGATTTATGCCGCATCGTTGCACATTAAACATTAATTAGATTAGTTTTTTGTTTTGTTTTAAATATGTGAATACTTCGTTGTAGGCCGCACAGTGGGACCAAACTGCTTGAGGAACGGATTTGAATACTATACACTTAGATGTCGCATTTAACTTAACATAGCTTTCTCACTCACTACACTCAAAAAAAAAAAAATGATATAATAAGATTAGTTTAATAATATGCGTTTACATTAGATTATTAATTACAAAAAAAATAGACCGGATATATATAACACAAGTACGAGTAGAAAAGCTAGTAATCATCATCATTATCATTATCATCGTCATTATCATTACATTAATCATTAGATTATTCATTACATTAATCATTGTAAAAACCAGATCAGTTGCCATTTCATGACCAACGGAAAAAAAAACACACGAATATATGTAGATCGATTTTTGTATTTGCTAAGAGAGAAACGCATTTGAGCTTTTTTACACCGAGATGGCAGCGGCATTAGCTGTCGCCGACTGCGCTGCCGACGTCGCTGCCGGCGTCGCTGCCTGGGCAGCAGCCTTGGCGCTACCAACAGCGGCGACGCCGCCGCTGCTCAGCAACATGGAGCGATAGACCTCGGAGAGGAGATTCCAAGGTGCCACAGCCGGTGGCGCCACAACTGGAGTCGCTGCTGCTGAGGAGGACGCTGCGGCAGAGACAGAGGCAGAGGCAGCCGCAGCGGCAGCGGCGGCAAACATTTGAGTTTGCAGCAGACGCAAATGATGTTGTTGCTCCTCGAGATCGAGGCCAAAGCAGCCAAGCAAAGCAGCTGGCGGCGTCGACATCGACATCGACATCGACGTCGAAGTTGAAGTTGTTGTTGCTGGCGACGCTTTCAGTGGCTGCTGCAGAGGCTGGTGGTGGGGGCGGCGGTTGGCAGCGGCGACAGATTGTGGGCGTGGCTGTCACTGCCGCTATCGTAATCGAGTTCCATTTTGATGACCGGACTCGAGGCGGAAGCTTTCGACAACTGTTGTTGCTGTTGCTGTTGCTGTTCGTCTTGGTTGCTGGAGGAGGCGACGCTGTTGTGACGTCGCCGCTTGCCCAGCAGACGCTCCATGGAGAAGCCGCAGGGACTTGGCGAACGTCGCTGCTTGATGCTGCCGCTGCTCGACGACAGTTGCTCATCGCAGTTGGCATCGCGTCGTTTGTGCAAACTGAAATCAAGTGGACGCTCCTCCTCCTGTTGTTGCCCCTCTCCCTCTCCCTCTCCATCCTCCTCTTCCTCTTCTTCCTCTTCGGGACAACTGGCCAGACTATTGCTATTGCTGGCCAGGCTGAGGCTGCAATGAAGTTCGGTCTCCACATCGGTTTCCTCGGGCTCAACTTCGTGCTCATTCTCGTTCTCGTTCTCGCTGTGACAATCCTGACTAGCTGGACTCGAGCTATTCGCATGCATGTCCACATACACATAGACACCATCGTCTTCTCCCTCTCCCTCTCCTTCTCCTTCGCCCTCTCCCTCTTCGAGATCGCCGAATAAACGTTCCTGCTGCGCTCGACTCGTCAACAGTCCCAAATTGTGCAATCCCGTCTGACCGCCAAACATCATCGCCGCTGCTGCGGAGCTGTAACCGTGATGATGATGCGGATGATGCGGATGCGGATGTCCGTGCGGTGGCGGTGGCACCGGTGGCAAGAGTCCCGGGAATGCAGCCGCTGCCGCTGCCGCCGCTGGAAACACGGGAAATTGTTGCGCCGTGCGTCCATCGTGTGGCGAAATCTTGCGACGAATGTGCGGCGAATGAAGTTTGGGATTCGGATTGGCGCTGTGACGATTACGGGAACGTCTCGAACTGAACACCATGTTGCAACCATCCACAGTGCATTTGTGCATCTCCCTCAAGTGCACCGCCGAAAAGTGAATCTTCAGCGCTCCCTTGTCGCAAAAAGTCTTGAAGCAAATGGAGCATTGAACGCGCTTTTTGCCCGTCGCCGGATTGATGAATTGTCCGGCCAAATTGATTGGCGGTGAGCCCCAGCGTTTCGGTTTCGTTGTCGAGCTGGATCCTGTCGAGCTGGCGCTGCTTCCCCCTCCACCCCCTCCACCACCTCCGCCGCTCGTTGAGCCAACGATGGCGGAATTTGGTGAACTGGCTGGCGAGGCGTGTGTCAACGCATGTGAATGCGAATGCGAGTGTGGATGCGAATGCGAATGTGGATGCGAATGCGAATGTGGATGCGAGTGGGGATGCGGATGTGGTGGCGGTGGTGGATGACCCAGCAGATAGGCGGGCGGCATGAATGGATTCATAATGTGCTCCATTGTATCTGTTGTTTGTTGTTCTTTTGTGATGTGCTGCAAATAAGAGAAGAAGTGGAGAAAATGTCTTGATTAGCAAAGTTGATAGTATGAAGTACAAAAAAAAGATACAAAAGTATCTGCAAGATGCAATTGCAGTTGATGGTAGAAATATTTTATAATCAATATACTAATCTAATATAACAGTAAAGAGAAAAAAAGATACAAAAAGTATCTCAACGATACAAAAGTATCTGCAAGATGCACTTGCAGTAGCAGAGTAGAAAAGACACTTTGTCAAAAGTATCTGCGAGATACAAAAGCTTTTGATGGTAGAAATATGTTTTAAACAATTTAAATTAAAATCTAATGATGCAAAATCAGTTGAAATATACAAAAGTATCTCAAAGATACAAAAGTATGTCATAGATATAAAAGTATCTCAAAGATACAAAAGTATCTGCAAGATGCCATTGCAGTTAAAAATGCAGTTGGAAGACACAAAAGTATCTCAAAGATACAAAAGTATCTATTGTAGTTAAAAAAAACAGTTGATAGACTCAAAAGTATCTCAAAGATACAAAAATATCTCAAAGATACAAAAGCAGTTGGAAGAAGTATCTCAAAGATACAAAAGTAACTCAAAGATAGAAAAGTATCTCAAAGATACAAAAGTATCTCAAAGATGCAATTGCAGTTAAAAAATCACTTTGGCATGCAAAAGATTCAATAGTATCTGTGAGATACAAAAGCATTTGACGCTAGAAACAGTTTGTAATCAATTTCAGAACAATGCGATGTGTGAACATCCGTAAAGATACAAAAGTATCTCAAAGATACAAGTGAAAGTTAAATGTACGCTTGAAAACCACATCGAAGAGTTCTAAGATACAAAAGTCTATACAAGATACTTAAGTGTCTACAAAATACACAAGTTATAGAGACAGAAATACGCTCAATTATGCGAAAGATACAATAGTATTTGAAAGATACAAAAATATCTGCAATGTGCCAATGCATTTCACAGTGAAAATACTCGTATGTACTAAATCCCATAAAATGTAAAGTGATCTAAAACACCACATAAAAATGTGTAATGATACAAAAGTGACTTCAATCTAGAAAATCATTTGATGGTTAGAATATATTGCGGAAATAATTCGAAATTAAGTAATGAAATAATATGAAATTAAGTATCCTCATATTAAAGTATCCACATATTAAAAGATTGAAATCTATTTGAGTCTGAACTCTAAACAACTCTGTCAAATGCGGTTAGCTATAAAATGTATCTGTAAGAAGCAAATTCAATTTTTGAGTTGCAATTGCAAGTAGCGTTTAATTGAAATGTATTCTTTGGATTAGGTAAAGAAAAGTCTCTGAAGTGCGAAAAGTATCTTTGAATAGTGGAATGTATTTTTAGCTACAAAAGCATCTCTCAATCGTATCTTCTATTCTTCTTTGATGAATGCTTTTGTGCCGTCGGCAAATGCAATTCGCACCCACGGTGCCAACGAAGCTTGTGTCCTCAATTGGTCCGCAGTTGTCGATGATGCTGTTGATGGTGTCAACTGTCAACTGTCAACTGAGCAAGCAGCTGGGCAGCTGGACAAAAAGGTCCAAAGTGCCGATTGCGGAGGATGTCAATCAAAATGCGAAAAAGTCACTCGGTCAAAAGATTGAGGAGAGAAAAGGGGGAGGGGGAGGGGGGGAAAGCAAGCAATGGGCAATGGGAAAATCCTAATCAGAAACCAATGAAGAGGAAAACAGGCGAAAAGTTGCGCAACGTTTGTTGCGCTGTTATCAACGCGGCACATTTAACCCCACCCCAGCCCACAAAAAGCCACAAGTCTCAAAGTATTGGGCCAATTTCAGAGATTTCAAATAAATGATTTGCTGCTGCTGCGCAATTAAATAAATAATAAAACAGAAAAACACACAGAAAAAAAGAAAAACAAGTGTGTGCACAGTGGGACGACAACAGCAAGAAATAAGAGTTGATAGTTGCCACACTGTGGCATGTGTGTGTGTGTGTGTATGTGGCATTAAAGATATCGCGTCGCATGTCGCATCGAGATCTGTTATAAAAGACAACAACAAGCAAAGTGTTTGCCTGCCTCATTTGCTTGGCCAAAAAGCAAAGATTTTTTACAGCTTTTTCGGGGCCTCGTCCATTAAAACCGCAACAACAACAACAACAACAACAACAATGAGGAGAGGAGAATAACAACTGAGACAACATGCAGTGATCGGCAGCTAGTCCAAGTGACTTTTTATTGTTGCCGCTGTTTCTGTTGTCGCTGTCTTGTTGGCTACTGTAATTGCGAATGACGAACGATGAACGATGAACGTTGAACGTTGAAGCGACGAGCTAAATTGATGGCCAAAAGTGCGGGCCTTTGCTTTTGCTTTAGCTTTAGCTTCAGCTTTAGCGGCTTGTCGACCATGCTGGGGACAATTGTTAACGTCAAGATCATAG
Source organism: Drosophila pallidifrons (assembly GCA_023558445.1). Taxonomy (NCBI): domain Eukaryota; kingdom Metazoa; phylum Arthropoda; class Insecta; order Diptera; family Drosophilidae; genus Drosophila; species Drosophila pallidifrons. The sequence goes on along the minus strand of CM042351.1, from coordinate 22,632,714 downwards.
CTAACGAGTCCGTCATCATCATCATCATCATCATCATCATCATCATCTTTGGGTGCCGCTCTCTTTGCTTGCTCTGTACTGGCTGGCTATCATTCCGAATCAATCTTAAATGCGCCCCAAAACAGCAAAAACAGCAAGACAACACAACAACAACAAATAGACAAGACAAACATATTCTAATAAACCGACACTGACCAACTGAATTTGGCAGCAGTGGGGAAAGGAAGAATTCCACACCAGTCGACAAAACAAAATGTAATTGAAAGCAACATAACAAACACATCTGAATTTGAAATGTGTTTGACAAAAATACTAGCTAAAAATCTAAAGGAAAAGTTCAACTCTTGTTTGGCAGCTGAATTTGGCGACAGTGAGGAAAGGAACAATTCAGCAACGGTCGAAGAATAAATGCAATTGAAAGCAATTCAAAAAAACAATTGAATTTGAAATGTGTTTAATGGAAATACTAACTATAAATCTAAACTAAAAGTTCAACTTTTCTTTGGCAGCTGAATTTGTCAGCTGTGGGGAAAGGAAGAATTCAGCAACGGTCGAAGAATAAATGTAATACAAAGTAACTCAAAAAAACAGTTGAATTTGAACTGAGTTTAAAAACAATCCTAACTAAAAATTGAAACGAAATATTCAACTTTTCTTTTGCAACTGAATTTGGCGGCAGTGAGGAAAGGAAGAATTCAGCAGTAAACGAAACTAAAAGAGCGTTCAAGATGGATGTGACAAAAGTGCGTATTTAAATGCATTTTACCAACACTTCGCTAGGTGTTTAAGTGCACTTTAGTAACAAATGCGTTGACTGCTGAATTTTCCTGCGCTGTGAAAAGGGAAAAGTCAGCAGCCGGTTGCATTGGTTAGCTTTGATGCTTCGATAGTTGATTTATCGCAGATTGTTTTTTATGTTTATGTGTGGTTGCGACTCATTAGGAACGATAGTAACTATAACAACAACAACAACAACACTAACAACAAGAAATGTACATGGGGTAATTATTTTTGTCAAACGCTTTAAATGTCTTAACAACAACAACAACAACAACTGAGAAAACCAATCACAAGTTGCTTTTTTTGATGACCAGCGTCGAATGTTGTTTTATTATCGGCAATGTTGAAAGTCACAAAAAAACATTCTCCTGTTATTGTTGTTCCCAGTTGTTGTTGTTGTTGTTGTTGTTCCCAGTTGTTGTATTTGTACTATTTTAATAAGCCAGCGGACAAGCTGAAGGAGCAATGAACGACCATCATAATGATCGCAATGCTAATGATAATGACGATGCTGCTTCTTTTCATTTCATTTGGTTTTTTTAGTTTTAGTTTTTGTATCTCAATTTGTATCTTAACAAAACGTTTACAAAAACCAAACAAAAATAGCGACAAAATAGCGACAAAAATCTTAATTACAAATTTTCAATTTGGGTTTTGTCCGAAATTTGTTTTTAGTTTTTTTTTTTTTTTTAGTCTTTTTGCCGACGGCCAACAACAATAACACTTTTTTCTAAAAGAAATAAATTTACTTACAATTTTGTTATGTTTAATTTTTTTTTGTTGAGCTGCTGCGTTTTTGATTTGTGTTGTTGTTTGTATATTTTTTTTGTAACTGTATTTTTCTTGTATTTTGTATCACCAAAAAAATTTCAATTTGCTGCACATATTTTTTTTTATTTATTTATGATTATTTTCTTAGCGTTGCGTTGGAGTTTTTTCAGTTTTTGTATAATTTTTAAATATTTGTTGTATAAATAGTTTTTTATTTTTTTGTTGAATTTTTGTATTTTGTTTGTTGCTTGTTTTGCCGAAGCGACGGCGACAACGACAAGCGACAGGCGACAACGTCAACGAAGGCGACGGCGAACGTTATGAAGTCTCACGCACACTAAAAACATTAAACGTAAAACGAGTGAAACACGACAACGACGACGACGGCGGCAACGACAACGACGTCGTAACGTTGACAGTGACTGCGACAGAGCAAAAGGCAGCAGCAGACGCAGACGGAGAGAAGGCAGCGGCAGCAGCAATAAGCGAAGCAGCAGAAGAGATCCACTCCTTCGAAAGTCGTGGGTGACACTGATTGTCGTGTGGCTGCGAGCAGAAAAAATGTAACGACGAACGATGACGACGACGACGACAAAATGCGACAGAGCAGAGACAGCGGCAGAGCACCACTAACACTCACACACACACACACACGCACACAGAGAGCGACGCGTGTACGCAGCAACAAACGGGGTGGGTGACACTTTGTGTGCTCTCTTAGCAGCAGCAATAGCGACAGCAGCAGACGAGACGCGCAGCAGCGGACAAGTTCAACGTAACTGCCCCACACACAAATGCTCGTCGTCTGTCTACCTGAAGCCCAGGCCAGCAGCCAACGAGCGACTGAGCATTGTCTCTCTCACTATCTGTGTGTGTGTGTGTGTGTGAGTGCGAGTGTGAGAGAGCAGTAGCCACAGTAGCAGCAGCAGAAGCAGCAGCAACAGAGGCGCTATTGGAATTGGCTTGTCGTTGTGGTTGTAGTTGTAGTTGTAGGTGTATTACATATGCAAGTATGTGTGTGTGTGTGTGTGTGTGTGCTGCTTGTTTAGGCTGTGTCACATTGTCGTTCGTTGGGTCATCCATACACACACACATAAACAGACTATGCGAGTGCGGGACAGCGCTAGAGGCAGTTTGTTGTTGCTCTCTGTCACACGCGCCTTTGTAGTCGGTTAAGCAGTGCACACTGAAGAGAGAAACAAACGGACTCTCTTTAAACCGTACAAGAGCATGAGCTCTGACTGTTAATATATTGATTGCACTGGCAATAAGTTGTGTGCCGCTTTAAATATGCATATTTAAGACAGATTAAATTACACTTACATCCTGAGCTTAAAGTGTTGTATTTTTTGTTTTTTTCCTTAATAAAGCAAGCAGTGTAAATCAGCTAGTGGCGGGGGCGTTGGCAAGCATACGCATGGTCAACGCTTATAGGAAAACAACAACAATAAGAACAACAACAGCAACAACAGCACGAACAAAAAATAATACATGGGACATATCGAGCAAAGTGGAAATGCATGCGCTAGAGCAGAGCAATAATATCACCACATGCATGCATATTGCACATACACACATCGATATATATTTTTTGGGCTATTGCCAGCCTGCTCGCACACTGTCGTCTGAGTGGACGACGACGACGACGACGACGACGACGACGACGACGACGAGTGGTTGACATGCGACGTATTTGTGTGTTTGCTGACCGAGCGACCGACCAAAGCGAACGAACGAACGAGCGAGCAGAGCAGAGCAATACAACCATCACACACACACACACTCATACACCTGCACGCTCACGCACCTTTTTGCTGGCTCTCCCGTTCTCTCTGCTCTGCTCTCTGGCAATCGGCCACAGCGTCACATGCAGTGTCATTTGCTCGCCAACCAAAGAGCGCGCCACTGTGCACGCGCTCTCTCTCTCATGGGGCCAGCTCTGTGTGATATGTATGTGTGTTGGTGTGTGCTTGTGAGTGTCGTGCCATTAGCCAGTCCGCGTGTGACAGAGCTAAAACGAGTTGGCCCCATCATTTGTTCGAATGAAATGGCAATGGCCAAGCCAATTCGTTGTCGCTCTATCGACGCCGGCTGCGCTGCCGTCGTTTTGTCTTCGTCTCATTATGGGGCCACAGCAATGTTGTTGTTGTTGTCGTTTGCTGCTTGTTGTTGTCGCCTTCGTCGTCGTCGTCGTCACACGTTACTTGCTCTTGCTACTGTTGTTGTTGCGTTTTTCGTTCGTTCTTTTTAAAATTTTTGTCATTTGATGTCTTGTCCACTGCTGCCGCTGCTGCTGCTGCTGCAGCCAACACAACAGCGACGGCGACTGCGACAGCGACTGTGACTGTGACTGCGAGAGCTGTGTGAGTGTGTGTCCGTCTCTTTTTAGTAAACACCAATGAATGCCCTGCCTGTCTATCTGTGTGTGTGTGTCTCTCTGTCTCTGCATGTGATGTTTGGCTAGGTGTATGTGTATATGTGTGTGTGTGTTTGTGAGCACACCTCTTGCTTTTGCGACGGCAACGACGACGACGACTTTGCTTTACTGGCTATGCGATTGCGCCACAAATTTCTATGTGTATGTACGTGTATGTACGTGTATGTGTGTGTGTGTGTGTGTCTGTGTGTGTCACATGAAACGACACTTTAACATGGGGGCGATTTTTGCTGTCTCCTGCACCAATAGTATTTGAGCACCGCTCTTTGGTGACAAAGACGCAAAGAACCGACGTCTGCTGCTGCTGTTGCTGCTTCTTCTTCTTATATACAAGCAAGCTTATACATAGATGTGCATATGTGTATGTGTGTGTGTGTGAGGTTATCTTAAATATGTATTTGAAGGCGCTTTAAATGCTTGTCCTTTTGATAGCTGCATTAACATAAGCTTAAGCACACACACACATACACACACACACACAAACACATACGCCCCCTCACTCACACACACACACACACATGCTATCAATTACCGCTTTTTGCCAACTGACCATCGCAATACTCAGCTTGCGGCAACTTTCGCAGGATCCAAAGAGGACTCCAATGATGTTAATGAAGCACAGCTGTAGCTGAAAGACAACAACAACAACAAAAAAGCGCTTCCAGCGCATTAATTGAATTCGAAAAGCCAAAGGCACAGCTTTCAGCTTCCAGCTTCCATTTTATCAGCAAATTGCGCTTCCCTTGCTTGCCTCGAAAAGATTTTGAATTATCTGTAGATAATTAAATGAAAAAAAAATCACATTTTTAAAATCAATATGTATTACATTTCATATATACTTTTATTATTATAATTATTATTATTATTATTTTTATAATCTTTTAAATTTCATTATTCGTCAATTTAAAATTTGTTCTAGAATTACTTATAGAAAATTAAGTGAACAGAAAATTATTTTGTCAGCAAATTTTGTATATTGCCAAATATGTTAGGAAAAGATTTCGAAATATTTATAGACAATTAAATAAAAAAAAACTCACTTTTTCGTGTCATATTAAATTTTGTCATGTACTTTTACTTAAACATTGAAGATTATTTAAATTCGATTTTTCCTCAATTCTAACTTCAATTCCATTTGTTGTAGAATTGTTTATAGATAATTAAATTTAAAAAAAAAAAACATTTTTTTTTATATCTGTATGTATTTATTTTCTCATATACTTTTATTGAAACATTTCAAAATTATTTTAATTTAATTATGCGATTATTTTAGATTAATGTCCAATTGTTGTAGAATTATTTATAGATAATTAAATGGAAAAAAACATTTTCCCAGTAAATTTTGTGATTTACCTAATTTGTTAGGAACAGATTTCCTATTATTTTTAGATCTTTACATGAAAAAACAAAAACACATTTTTTAAATCTTTATGTATTCAATTTATTATGTACTTTTTAAATTTTTAAAATTATTAAATTTATCCTCAATTTTATTTACTTATTTGTTTACTTACTTTTCGTACTTATTTTAATAAACTTATTATTTTATTGCTACTTTAATACTTTCATCTCTACGAAGTTTCTCTCTTAAAGACATTTTATTACCGAAATTATGAATTTATCGCTCTTATTTTAATTCTTTAATCATTTATTTGCTATTTTTCCAAAGAGTTTCTCATTTAAAGACTTGAACAGTCAACGTTTAACATAATTCCTTTCTTTATTACACACTTGAACTATTAATGAAATTATTTACAAGCTGTTGAAGCAAACGTGATTTATGTTTATTTTCTTTCATTGCGCAATGCTATAAATAAATTATGTACAATTCGTGCATTAATTATGCTTTAAAGATCCATTAAATTACTCAAAAATATGTTTCACGCTAAATCTTCACACTTCATTTAAAGAACAGAAAATTTATGTAATTTTTTTTTGGCATTCGCATTGACAGCAAAAAGGGAAAAGTTTAAATCAGTTTTCAATGCGGCAACAAATTCAAAAATTGTAAAATAAATACGATATTTTAGGAGAGAATATAAAATCACGTAAATTTAAGTTCAATGCAAATTTCGATGATATTAAAGTCAATTTCTTAAGGTAATGTTTTATATTTAGAAATCTGTTTTTATTTTCTGTAGTTAACTAACTTTTTGAGTTGATTTTGTTCTAAAAATAAATTTAAAAATAACAATCTATAAACCAAAGTGTTAATGTTTTTAATTACAATGCAAATATCAATGATAATTGAAGTTATTTATTACGATATTCTAAATCTAGGAATTTTTCTTTAGTTAAATAACTTTATAATTTAGTTTTGTTGTACAATTTCTCTTAATAAAGTTCTTTAAGTTCTCTTAAAGTTTTCAATTGCAATTCAAATATCGATGATATTAAATTTCTTAAAATTTTTCAAATGAAGGAACTTTTTTATATTTTAAAATGTGTTTTGATATTCTTGAGTTAACTAACTTTTTGTTTTCGTTTTGTTTTAAAAATGATTTTTATCAAAATTATAAATATACCAAACTTTGAAGATATAAACTACGATGCAAATCTCAATTCTTAAGATATTTCAAAGGTTAAAAATTTTCAATTTTAAAAATGTGTTTTTATATTCTTTATAGTCAACTAACTTTTTGATTTAGTATTTAATAAAAAAATTGATTTTAATAAAAGAAGTCTTAAAGTAAATTTAATAATTTAGAAACATGTTTTTATATGCTTTAGTTAACTAACTTTTTGCTTTAACTTTGATTTTCAATTAATTTTAATAAATATAAAATATATACCATAACTTTAAAACACATTTATAAATTTAGAAATGTGTTTTTTATACTTTAGTTATTTAACTTGTTGATTTATTTTATCTCAAAAATGAATTACAATAAAAATAAAGTTTTAAAAGTACATTTATAAATGAAATTTATTTATTTATTTATGAAAGAAATGTAATGAAAAGCATCTCAATAAAACTACACAAATAATAATTGTTAAGTATGCGAAATTATATATTTATAATTCTTGAATTGAGTTGCGTGTGTGTGTGTGTGTTGGAGGCTCATGTCTGCTCTTGTCTAGACCTGTCGAAACATGCGAATTTCGAATGTTTTTCAATGGTCTGTTAACTTTTTGCATTTGAGCGTAATCTAGATGTTAGACGAAGTCTCTTCTTCCCCTCCAAAGGGGAACAAATATAATGACCCAAAAAAGAGAAGATAAATGAAATGAGACTTGACTTTGTTTTTTTTTTTCTTACGAAGACAATCAAAAGGTCGTCAAGTGAATACGACAAAAGGTAAAAGGTGACTATTAGGGGGACATCGAGATTGGAAATAAACGCAATCTTCTATGGAGCCAAGTCAACACTTTCATTTGGATTCGGATTCGTATTCGGATTGAATTCGTTTCATTTCGATTCGTTTCGATTCCTTTCACTTCACTTCTCTCTTTTTATGTTTCTTGTTTTGTTAGCGCTGTGATTTTTGTGTCGCTTTCATTAATCAAAAAATTGGCCTTTATTCAGTTTTTTTTTTGAGATAAATAATTGCTATCTTATTATGCCGATTGTCGTTGCTGTCGTCGTCTGTCCTTTAACCTCCCTCCTCCTCCTCCTTCTCCATCTCTTTTGACGTGTCCCGTCCCTGTTGCGTCTCCAGCCCTGTCCAAGTTCTTTATAAACAGCACGGCGCCCTTTGTGAATGTTGCACGAATCGAAATCGAAATCGATCAATCATTTTTTCACACTTTGCCCAGCGTCAAGTGTGAGAAAGAGCAAGCGAGATAGAGAGAGGGAGAGAGAGAGAGGGAGATAGAGCTACATTACGTTACATGCTCGATTTTGTTATGATTTTTGTATGACCATATTTCTCCCTCTCTCTCTCTCTCTCTGTCTCTTCGAAATCAGTGTGACCGCACCTTGTACTTGACTTCGTGTCAATAAATCGTTTTTTTTTTTTTTTTTTTTATTTGGTTCGTTTCGCTCTCAACTCTCAAGTTGAAAAATACAATTTACGCCGACACAAATGATATTAAAAATCCATTAATAATCTGTGTAGTCCACATCGATTAGGTCGTCGGATTCTTTGTTCCCCGCCGCCCTCCGCTCTGTATTTTTCTTCTTTTGACCTGCACAAACCCCTTGGCCGCCCTCGCCCCAAGCTCTGTTCAGATCTGAGATCTGAGTTCTCAGTTCTTAGTTCTCAGCTCTCAGTTCTCAGTGATTTAAAGTTCCACTTCTTCGCTGTTCATTCTCCACATTCTCAGACAAAAGGCGTCACAACATCTCACATTTAATTGCGTTTAGTTTTTCGTTTTTGTCTCCCAGTCACGCCCACTTTTTTTGGTTTTTACTAGATTATTACTTCAGTTAACACATAAATTATTGTGCTTTTAATGATCCTTTAAATATAGATGAAAACTTCATGAACGTGACATTGCAGAAAGTTCTATTTTGATATCGTTTAATATTTATATCATACATCAAATAAAATACTGACTTTAATGGAAACATAATTGAAGCATAATAAGTTAAGTAAGTACTTAAGATTGGGAAACCATTTAATTCTTTGAATATATAATAATAATATTAGTATCATTTTCATAAAATATATAACTGAAATAAACGAGTGATATAATCTTAACAAGAATAAACAAATATTAAAAGTCAATATTTTAAGGAAAACAAATTAAAATAGAGAATTAACCAAAACAAATCAAATCCTAAAGACTGTCATTGAAATAATTGAATGGAAAACTAATTAAATCTTCAAAGACTATTTAAGAATTATCCATAAATCGCAAACATAAACAAATGAGATTGTATTGTGAAAGCAAAAACTCAATTTTATTATTTCATTTTTTCAATGAAATAATATTAATTAGATTCTAAATAATAGTGTGTGATAAAAAATATGCCAATAATATAAAAAAGTAAAGTAATTAGTACTTTAAATGGAGAAACCATTTAATTTTTGGAATTGTTAGTATTTTAATATACCATAAGCTTAAAATAAATATGCTTTAAATCAAATTTGATTTACGACAGAATTTTAAATATTTGATAGAAGAAAAAAAACCAAATGAGTTAGTATTCTAAAAAGGAGCATGTAAAAATTATTGATAAAAAATTTAATTCTTTAAATTATCGAGTATTTCAATATTCTAACCTTAAACTAATTATGCTCTTAATTAAACTATATATCATTATTGAACGATTTATTGATGTAGCAAACGAGTTAGTATTATTGAAATACTAAATAATAGTATCATATCAAATAAGATAAGAAAATTTTATAGGTAAAGCATTTAATGCCAGTCTTCTTATAGCACTAAACGCAAACTAATTAAGTTCTTAACTACTTATATTTCGTTTATGAAAGAATAATGAATTTTTGTTAGAAAAATACCAAAAGCTTGTATTATTTGATGTCAACAGCATATAAAAAAGAAAATTCGTGGAAATGTCAGTATTTTAATATCATAAGCCCAAACAAATGATGTATTATATACAATATATAAATACCTAATGACTTGGTATACTAAACTATAAAATAGATGTGAATGGTATAAAGCATTTAAATCCTTGAAATTATCAGTATTAACCCAAACTAATGAGTTAGTATCATATCAAATATTATATGATATATATTCTTGTTGGTAAAGCATTTAATTCAGTATCTTAATATCATAAACCCAAAACTCATTAAAGTACTAAATTTCTTACTATATATTGAATTTATAAAAGAATGATGAATATCTGATAGAAAAATACCAAAAGTTAGTATTATTTGATGACAATGGTATATAAAAAGTAAAACCTTTGATTTCAAAGTATTTTAATATGATAAACCCAAATTAATTATGCATATAAGATAGATAATGATTGAATATCCTATCAAATATTATATGATATATATTCTTGTTGGTAAAGCATTTAATTCAATATCTTAATATCATAAACTCAAAACTCATTAAAGTATTAAACTATATTTCATTGAAATACTTGAGAGAGAAACCTTTCCCCATTTTGTAGTTACAGCAATGATATCATACTTTTTTTCGTTGAGGGATTTGAAATGGCGAATGGTTTGATTTACATCATGATGAAGTAGAACTCATGGAATTGTTGTTGTTGCTGTTGTTGTCGTTCTGTTTTTAGGGGTAAGTTATCTAAAATTTGATATCCATGGCATCGAAATCGAGGGCAGCTCTTAAAGAGCTTGGCAGCTGCCAGCCAAAGAGTTGTTGTGCTAGTTGGACTGGAAATGAGTGTGCTGTAGAGGGAGAGGGAGAGGGGATGGAGGAGGGTAAGGGGAAGGGGAAGGTTATTCATAATCCAAAATGGTTGAGATTTGTTTACATGGAGAGTTTTTTATGAGTGGGTGGATGAATCAAATGCGAAATGCAACCTGGCAATTTTTTGGTCGCTGGGTCACGCAGAATATGAATGTGAATAGATGTGAATATAAATGTGAATATGTGTGTGTGTGTGTGTGTGTGTGTGTGTGCTTTGGTGGTGTAATTATCGCTGAGCGCCCTTCGCACACACAACGAAAATTTCTCAATGAATGCGTGAAATCTCAGTGGAAAAGGGAAGGGAAGCGTTCGCCACAGCCTATTGCACAATTTTCAGGTAGTCAATACACACATCTATATATATTATAAATATATGTATGTACATGTATATGGAGTAGTTTGCATTGTTCGTCTGTTGCCATGAATATGGCACATAATGTGCCCAATAATTAAGTGAAAGGGTTACAATGGCTTCATGAGAACTTTGCTGCCAACCGGGTGATAAAATTTTTGCTCGAAAAAGGGTTTTTAACATGTCCTCGTCGTCGTCGTTGTCGTTGTCGTGGATATTTTCATAATGGCCGACACAGCACTCGTTAAAAATTGCGAGCTATGTTTTATGACTACTTTATATATGGCACCCAGGTATGGGACAACAAAAACAAAAACAGGAGACATGAGACAGGATGCAGCCAGGACCAACAACATTGAGTTGTAGTTCAATGAAGAGATGCCGCCGTTGCTGCTGTGTTAAAGGGTTAAGTCTCTAAGTAAGCAAAAGGAGGCCAAACTCTATTATGGAAGCTCAATAAAAAAAAAAAAAAAAAACACGCAGAAGCACAATAATGAGTGAATAATAAACGAAGACGAAGACACGTTGAAGGATATTTAATGCATTGCATTGTGCAGGTACTTAACAGTATCAGTGTACTCACTCACAGAATTCACACAGTATTCACATGTATTCACATTTATGATATGGTCCGCTCATCGCCATCGTCATCGTCATCATCATCATCAGCAGCGGCTGAACACACAATGAACTTCCATTTAGCATTTACCTTTAAGTTTCGTCCTCGTCAAGTTATGACTAGAAGTATGCTCAAACATGAATGAATAAATGAATGAATGCCAACTTACTTGACGCATCTGTGTCTCACTCTTCCTCTACCTCTCCTCTTCCTCTTCCTCTCCTCTCCTCTGCTGTTGCACTTGCCTCCTGAACCTTAAATGCTTTCAACTTTCCTCTAATCAATTGCCAGCAATATTTAATAATGAACTTTTTGGTTATCTCTCATGTTTCTCAGCTTAGAACTCTTTCAATATTTTATATATTTATTTAAAAAGTTAGTTATAATTAAAATGAATACTAACACTATTGGTAAAGCAATAATAGCTATATATATAACATTTTAATTAATTTCTTTATACAATTTTATTTTATTTCAATTTCGTAAATATAGAAATGTGATTTTGTTGCCGTTCATACTCAAATTTGCACCAATAACTATATATATAATACATTTTATTTTATTTGATGTTATTTTTTTTATCATTTTATGGTATTTTGTTTTTACTCATAACTCTTTCAATTTTGTAAATATAGAAATGTGTTTGCAGATTAGCTGTAAATACAATTTTTATGCTATTTTCTTTCAATTCATTTTATTTTTCTAAATATTGTTTTATATTCTGTTTTATTTTACTTCCATTCTTCATTTAAGTTCCATTTATTTCACTACATTTCATTTTATTTTTCTTAATTTTATTTAATATTCTGTTCTATTTTACTTCATTTGAGTTTCATTTATTTTATATTATTTTAGCTTAATTTGTTTCATTTTTATTTTTTGGTCACAATTCTTACTCGCAAATTCTGTAAAAATATAAATGTGATTTTGTTGCTCTTTGTATTGGAAGATTTGCAAGATTAGCTGCTATTTATAACATTTTATTTTTTTTTTTATTTTTTTTTCCATTTTATTTGATGATTTTTATGATTTTTTTTTTCATAACTCTTTTTTTTTGTTGCCGTTCATATAAAAATTTGTATGACTTGCTAGAAATACAATTTTATTTCCTTTTAATTTATTAATAATGAATTTTTTCGTTACTTTGCTCATTTTAAATTTTGTAAAACTATATTAGAAGTGTAATTTTTTTAATTTGCGTTCGTATTGAACTTTGCAAGATTAGTTGCGAGGTATTAATTGTAAAATATACCAAATTAGTATACCTCGAAAATACTAAAAAAAAAATACCGAGTGTTATATATTGGTATAGTCATTCATTTAAAGCATACCAAAGAATGCAAAATTATACCAAATCAAAATACCACAAAAATACTAAAAATATGCATAGCATAGTTATAGATTCAAAATATACCAGATTGTCAGACAAAGCCACTAAAATTAGTATTAAGGCTTTTTTTCCATACAAAAAAATGTCTTAAAATGTTTTATCTGATCGCAATCAAATTTTCAGCAATCATATAGACTAAACGATAATAAATACGTTTGTACCAAAAATTCTTAAGCTTTAAAAATTCTGTAGTTATTCGATTAATTCAATTTGCAAGGGCGAATCTGGGCGTGGCCAAATATTTCAAATATATTCATCTAAAATGGGATTTCCATTTAAATCTCTGAGGGAACAACAAATAAAAGCAGTCATGAATGAATTTCAAATGCAGTTTCAATCAAAATTAAGATCTCTTCATTTATTATTAAGTTTTATACTTATATTTTTAATATATGTATGTAAATACGATAAAACTTGACCAGTTGCATGAATCCAAATATATTATTGTTTTGGAGAGTAAATTGTTTTTAATTAAAAATTTGAAACACGAATTCTAGTTTTCTCGCTTGGACATCAATTTAAACATTTGGTTTTATTCAATTGTAAACTCGAATTAATTTCTGGTTAAGAGGGCAAATTAAGTAATTAAGAGTGAATGGAATCGTTGAGGCGCAAGGTTCAAGGAACAGATCCATTTACCATGTTCTGTGGGTGGGCGAATAGTTCTCAATTATCATTGATGATCAACATGATTATGATTACGATTACAAGCCGATCATTGTTAGGCAGCGGAAATCGTAGATCTCTTCATCTTCAATAATAGATCGTAACATCTGCAGAAAATATGCAATCATAATATTTTTTGAGAGCAGAATGCAGAAGGAGAAAAAAACGCAACACAATGCGATGAGTTTATAATCCAAAAACCCAGTTACCGAATACCTTCTCAATGTTGTTGTTGTTGTGGTTGTTGTTGCTGTGGTTGTTGTTGTATTTTTTGTTGTTCTAGTTGTTGTTGTTGTTGTTGTTGCCTGTTGCAAATCCAGTTGCAGTTGCATTTTGCTGTTGTAATTGCATTTGCTGTTGCATTTTGCCATTGTCCGCGGAGTTTTGCCCTCAAAGCATCTCTCTCTCTCTCTCTCTCTCTCTCTCTCTCTCTCTCTCTCTCTCTCTCTCTCTCTCTCTCTCTCTCTCTCTCTGTTGTAATTATGGCGTAATTGCGCATTGTTACAAATACTGCGAGTGCTAATCCTTGAGCTCTATCGACTTTCTCCATCTCGCCATCTTCAGTTACCAAAAAAAACATTTTAAACGGACAACTGAAAACTGAAAACTAATAACTGAAAACCACATCAAAGACCAATGACGACCACACCCAAAGTTGCATATTCACATATCAAATCTCATTTAATTCAAATGGAATATATCGCATTATATTTTTCAAAAATATTTTGTATTTCATTTCCTTTCACACAAAAGTACAATTTTGTTGCAATCTTTTTCCACCTAAAATTCTATATTTTATACACCACAATTTCATATTTAATTTATGTATTTTATTCGAAATTTATATGATTTACTATAATAGACCAAAAAGTGCAAATTAAACCAGATATTCAGGCATAGCTACTAAATTTAGCCTTTTCTTCCATACAAAAAAATTTCTTAAAATTTTTCATCTGATCGCAATTAAATTTTTAGCTTAAAAATGTTGTACCAAAAATTCTCAAAATTCTCATCGGTTTATATAGTGTTACGTTATCTTATGTATTCAAAATCTACTATTTAATTTATATTATATATACAACATTATATATTTAATATTGCTTAATATTTTTATCTTTTAGTTTTTATTATTTTTTCCATTCAATTGCAGTCTTTATTTCAACTTTGTTCAGTTTAGAAATTTATTCATCATAAATAAAAGCACAACAATTCGGTATTATCCTTAAAATATACTGAATAATATACCACAAAAATACTGAATCGCATAAAGTATATATATTCTTGATCAGGATCAACAGTCGAGACGATCTAGCTTTGTCAAACAATCTGGTATGTTTTGTCTTCTATAGTATATTTGGAATGTTGTACTTCATTGATATACCAAATATGGCCTTTGGTATATTTGAGTAGTTTTGGTATATTTGTTGGACTTATATTTATTAGCGGGTATCTCACAGTCGACCACACTCGACTTACTTGCTTTACTGAGTTTCATTTTATTGCTATTATCATCTAATTTAAATAATTTTCTTTTTAATTCAAACTATTTCTATGAAATGTATAAGCAGCATTTTGCTATTTTCATTTCTGTTCGCCATCTTTTACAAGTTAAAACTCTGCTAGAACTTTGCGCTTTTTGAAGCTTGGCAAGTGCAACTGCAACTGCAACTGCAACTGGCGAGGCAAGTGAGGCAAGCTCTTGCCTCTTGTTGTGTCTCCACTCGCATTCAGCTCCACTGCGTTCTCTCTGTGCTCTCTCTAATGAATGAAGCTACATAAATAAATAGAGACTGGAAGAGTGACAGGGAGAGAAAAAGAGAGATGCACACTGATAGCGATAAAGTTGAATAGTTGCGGCTGTCGCCTAGTTAAAGGGCTACTCGGTACAGTGAAGCCTGACTAAAGCAAGCTTGGGACTATTTTATTTGTTATAAGGCTTAGATTATAAATTAATTTATAACCTAGCGTAAATTTACTACGAATAAGCATATGCTTGGGTATTGACGCCTTTGGCTTGATGAACGTTTTAGGCAGTTTTCACTGTTAGCGGAGACTCGCCAAAAAAACAAAGAAAATGTTCAACACAAAATTCGCAGCGTCCTTCATTTTGTGAGTGTGTTTGTTGAGTGCCACACGCTGCATCCGTGTGTGTGTGTGTGTGTGTGTGTGTGTGTGTGTGTGTGTGTGTGTGTGTGTGTGTGCTGCCACCACTTCAGTTCACCCCTTAAAAATGTGTTGTGGCATCAACTCTCATCTGCCTCGCTTCAGTTCTTCTTCTTTTCTGTTCTGTTCTGTTCTGTTCTTATGCTGCAGCATCGCATGTCGCGGTGCATAATTAAAAACTGTAAACCACACAAATAATCCCTTGATAGTAGCATAGACAACAACAACAACAAGTCGTAGATCCAACAATGGCAAATTCAAAATGGGGTTGTTCCATCATTAAGACTGCTTTCCATCATCATCATCATCATCAACATAATCAACGTAATCATCATTATCCTTTTTCGTCATATGAACTCAACGATCTCAGATTCTTTTTTGTTTGCTTTGCTCACTATCTCCATCTCTCTCTCCCTCCCCATCTCTCTCTCTCCATCCAAGTCAAGTGAGAGGGCGCAACCTCTAATGTCCTCTAATAGTTTTCTGCCAACCTATGAGCAATTATTCTACCCATCTCTCTCTCTCTCTCTCTCTTGCTTTGTCTGCCCGCCTCTGTCTCTGTTTCCCAAGGGAGAAACCTACCCCAAAAAAGTAATGCATAATTATTACGACTTGATGTGTGGTCGTCGTCAACTCCCAATTTTACATGCCTCTCAATGCCTCTCGTTGTCTATGTCTAAGTGTGTGTGTCTCTATGTGTGTGTGTGTGTGACTGAATGTGTGTGTCATTATAATCATTATAATCATCATGCAACTGACATATCAAATCACAAACAACGCTTCAAGTAATTCAACAAATCACACACACAAAATTGTCTAGGTTAGTGACACCAACTAAATTATGAAATTTGGAATTAAAAATATGAATTATAATTAGTTTAGCTGCAATAGTAACAATAATTAAAGTTCAGAAATTTGGATAGAGATAGAATCAGAAATAAAAATAAAAATTCAATTCAAGAAGTATGGAAACAAATAGAAATTAATAATACTAAATTAGAAAATAACTAGTCGAGCTACAAATACGAACAAAAATGCAAATTCACAAATAGGGGGTAATAAATATAAATTCAAAAATAAGAAAAATAATAAGTTAACTTACAAATACGAACAAAAATTGAAATTCAGAATAAAATAAAAATTAAGAAATAAGGAAAATAATTAGGTAAGTCTCAATAGGAACAAAATTTCAAATCAAGAAATAAAGAAAAAATTGGAATCAAGCAAATCAGATTTTGAATAAAAGCAAATTATTGACATACTTCATTTAAATTCTATTATAGAGTACAAAACATACTACGTAATTCTTACTTTTAAAATTGATCTGCTTGCTAATATTATGTCGAAAATTATATCTATCTGAGATCCAGTGTTTCATACGAACGGACGAACGAACGGACGGACAGACAGACAGACAGACAGACATGGCTAGATCGACTCGGCTGTTGACGCTGATCAAGAATATATATACATTATAGGATCGAAGATGCCTCCTTCGGCCTTTTACATACATTTCCTGAAGGCACAAATTTATGATACCCTTCTACCCTCTGGGTACCGGATATAAGAACAAAATGATGTCATTATTATTTGATGTGCTTCATTTTCCTATAGCCCAACAAATTTTTATCTTTGGATTTTTTTTTTGGTTCTGCACGGTTTGAACTTATTGAAAGCAACTAGCATTACGTGTTACTACAAATTATATCGTATTACATCGTATCGTACTATAAAAAAGTACAGCAACTTACCTTTTCCTCAACCTAACCCAAAAACGAACATTGAGATTATCTATCATGTATTTACAACAAATAATTAAGGAATCCAAAACAAAACAGTTCGCAAAAGCTAATTTTTAAAATAAATTCAAAGTTCTTAAATGAATTGAAATCAATAGAATTATTTAGTTTCATTGATCTGCATTTCCTATTTATTCAAATTTCGTAAAATATTTTATTAAAAACTCTAATAAAATGAATTCTAGATTCAAGAATGAAACTTGTTGCGAAATTTTGTTTACGAACTGAAAATGTGAAAAGTGTAATTGAAATTGTTTTGCAAAAAGTAAAGGATGAAAACTGAAGTTATTTTTCCTGAATATCTTCGGAAAGATTATAAAGAATACTTTAATGCAATTCAGAGTTGAAGCGCTGATTCAATTTAACTTAAGAACTGTTAACAATTTGTCGCTGTTTGTAACTTTAATTTATTATAAGGTAAGTCTTAAGCCTTAAGTACGCATCTAACATAGACTTGGGCACACACCTGAAGTGGAAGCTGGACAGAGTCTTCATTAGAAGCGCAGCTAATTCGAGAGAAAGACAGAGAGAGAGAGAGAGAGGGGAGAGAGAGAGAGAGAGAGAGAGTGAGTGAAAGTTGAATTGGGATGGGAATGGGGCGAGAGAAGAAAAAGTATTAAAATTTGTAAGCGAATTCATGAACATTTTCTTCTGGGAATTCATTAGCGTTTGGAATGGGAAACTGAGAACTGGGGAACAAGGAATATAACAAGGACAAGGACCACAGCGATGAGAAGGAAGGAGGAATAAGGCTTGTTTCTATTATGTTATTCTATGACCGTACTGCCCCCGCAGCCTTGGCAGAGGGGAAGAGAGAGATCCTTGGCTGTATCTAATTTGGCCATATTATGAATTTAACCCTTTCGTGTTTGCTGGATATTTAAACAACTGTTTGCACAAAAGTTTAGCCCAGAAGGTCTCTCTCTCAGCACCGCCTCAGCATCCTTCCATAATTCTCTCCACCTACGAAATTGATTCCACGTAATGCGTAGAACGCCTTGGATGACGACAACGAGGACAGAGGACAACAACAGCGACTTGTCTAGCTTGTCTGCCGCAGTCTGTAGTGAAAGTGAACTTTGCTCTCCTTACGGGGAGATGGGGAGGGGAAGGCGACTCTTTTGGGTTATGCCATTAATGGGGCAACCCATTACCGTGGGGTATTCCAAGCAATATTTTCATTACCCTCCCCCTCCTCACTCCTTTTATGCGTTGTGTTTACCCCCTTTTATTTTCTGGTCGCAGCATTTTTCCTTTGTTCTCTCCGCATCGGTTTCTTAAGGCTTTCAAGTGAGCAGCGGATTTTGCAACGTTTTGACTGTGACTTCGACTCTGCGACTTCGACTCTGCGACTGCTAATGATGCCTTTTCCAGCAATTTAATTGTTAAACAATGAAAACGCTTTTGATTACAAGCGAAAACACAAC
This sequence comes from Drosophila pallidifrons, assembly GCA_023558445.1. Lineage (NCBI taxonomy): Eukaryota > Metazoa > Arthropoda > Insecta > Diptera > Drosophilidae > Drosophila > Drosophila pallidifrons. Next base: position 22,614,013 of record CM042351.1, on the reverse strand, counting down.
GGCTCCGCAATTGTTTTTTCTCTCTCTTTTGGGGGGGAAGCAACTTTTTGGTTGAGCTTCGGCTTCTGCTTCTGCTTCGGCTTCTGTTTTTGTTTGCGACGCAAGGATGTTTATTAATTTTTACCTGAGGTTATCTATTTGTCGCGCTATGTTTTTATTCAGCCCTTTTTTTTCGTGGTGTTTTGTTTTGGGCTCCTTTTGGGGTTGAACGAAATGATGCTGCACTTTTATTTTTTTGTTTTATTTTTGTTATTCTTCGCGGTTCGCTTCCTAGTTGGATCGAATACGAATATACGCTTGATTTCCGTCGTTCTGTCTGTCCGTCTCTTAAAACAATCAAATCTCGGAAACTATAAGCGCAAGAGTAATTAAATTTGTTGACCATGTTGTTGTAAGTATTACGCTTTAAACACCCCCACTAGCGTCTCCTTAAATTTAAATTTAAATAAATAAATGAAAAGTCTGATTAATCTGCATTGAATATGTATTGTATTAAAGTAAGTTAGTGTTTTGTTTCGAAATGTTAATAAATAAATGAGAAATCTTATTAATCTGTTAGTGACACATTAAAAAATTAAATAATAATAATAAAAAAAATTAAATTCTTCTTCTATATATGTTTAACGTTTCTAAAGCTTAAAGATTACTCAATCTTATTAAAGCTATTATGGACATCAGATGAATCGTAACTAAAAATAATATTTTTATTCAAATTATACCAAATACATACAATAATAACAACAAGATCTCTAATATTATAATATACAATTATATAAAATAAGTGATAGAAATATATATATATATAGAAAAAAATCAAATTACCCTTTAAATTTTAATGAAATATATAATTTTTATTATTATTTTATTGAAATACCGATTGCAATTTCTTATTACAATGAGTTGAACCAAATCGACTAGAAATATTTACTATTTTGTTTGCATAACAGGTATCTCAGAGTCGTGCACACTCTGTCATATTTTTCTCATTTGTTTTCTTTGCTTTTTTTCGTTTGTACCGTACTTTTTATTATTATTTTTGGTGCTGCCCCGCAATTTTCATGCTCATTAAATAATTTCAGCGCATGAAAGTTTTTAGTCCGCCCCCCTCACCTGCCACTTCCCGCACTCCCCCCAGTCGGGCCATTTTTGTGCTCCAGCTTCCGCCTCCTGCTCCGTGTGCAGCTGATGAAGCATCTGTCGAGCGAGACTTGAGCCTCAGTCTGAAGCGTAGACTGCGACTGCGAATGCGTCCAAAGGAAAAAGGCGGGCGTTAAAAAGTTTTTATTGAAAGTTGTAATTTAAATTTATTAGGTTTCACATTTTAATTAATGCGCACTTCTTCTTCTTCTGCTGCCGCTGCTTCTTCTTCTTCTTCTTCATCTACTTCTTCTTTTGGCCTCTTCACTCTGCCAACGCTTCCTCTTTACCTATTTACTCCCACTTTGCCCACTTCCTGTGGCATCTTTTTGATGAATTCCCATTGCTGTACCAATTTATTGGATACCCTCGGTGTAATGCGAAACCAAGTACAGTGAAGCCTGTCCCCAACAAAACACGAGTGTAATATTGATTATACCGAGTCAGTCATACACTTGCTTCACTGTACTTGCACAAACTATTTAAAATTTCTCTAATTACGCCTCAAACTACATTTCACTTATGCTTCAATTTGAGAAATTTTGCTATTTTAATTGCCGTAAGAAAATACATATGAATTTACTTGCATTTTTGGCATTTTTTTTGGTATTTTCGTGAGTTAATTTCAGTTAATTTTAATAAGCATCATTGCAAATTTAATATATTAAACGTTGCTATCACAGTTTGAAAGCTTCAAACTTATTCATCAATTATAGAATTGTAACTAATAATAATATGACATTAGTATATAGTCTATAACAACAAGTTTCTATTCAAATTATAGATTATAACTACAATATTTATGATTCCTGAAAATTTTCTTAACAAATATTTTTGTATGGATAAAAATTGAATGCTTACCACTGGTGACAATCTGGTATATTTTAGTAAAATATTGTATGTTTTGAATATCTATATCAATATACCAAATATGTGCTTTGGCACGCTTTAGTATTTTTGCGGTATATTAATTTGGTATATTTTAGGAATAATACCGCACTGTTTTCATTAATTCAGTGGCGAATCAACAAAATTTATCTAGTATACTAATCTGGTATATTTTGACATCTATGGTATATTTTTCATGCAGTCCGTTAACGATATGGCAAGTATTACCTTCAGTAATATTTGCGGTATATTAATTTGGTATATTTTAAGAATATAACCGGATTGTTTTGCATTTTTTTAAATGCGTGGCGGATTAAAAAATCAATTTGGTACATCAATCTGGTATATTTTTACATCTAGGTTAGTGCTTCAATAATATACCGAACATAGCCTCTTCTATATTTTTGTATTTTTTAAGTATATTAATTTGGTATATTTTAGGAAAAATACCGCACTGTTTTGCTTTTATTAAAAATGGGTTTAAAATGATGTTCGCATACATATTTGAAACTCTAATGTAAAAAATTGAAAATTCATATCAAATTTATTATTCATAATGTTTTAAAGAAATATTTATACTAAGCATATACTAAGCAAAAAAAATGTATTCGTAATTTAGAAAAATGAAAAATGAGGATCAAAGTTTAGTCAATATGTTATTTAATAATAGCTAGAAGTCTCCTTCTAGCATTGGAAATTCTTTGAGCTTGCCCACAAAAATAGCTTATTTTATTGATATGCAATCGAGTGTATCTAATCTATCAGTAATTGTACGTTAAGTCCTTGATTAACAGAGAGTCAGCAAAATTACTTGACGTGGTGGTGGCCAAGAGAGGGGAGGGGGAGAGGGAAGGAAAAAACAGAGGCATATCAATGATTAACGAAATTTTGCTGACAAGGTAGCTGTGAAAAGAGCACAAGTATTTATTAATACAAATTAAGATGTTATCGTCTTAAATTGAATTGAGACCCCCCGACATAAAAAAAACCCTCCCCCCTCACCAACTCCTTGCTCAGACAAAAACAAAGGCAACAAAGGCAAAAAAATGAGCAGCTTAATGTAGTCAAGGCGCATAAGGGAAGACGACGCCAGTTTGTTGGAGTAAAACACAAAACAAAGAAACAGAATCACACACACACACACACACAAATACAAATGTGTCAGCGATGGGTGGTCGACTAGGCGATGCTCTGTAATCTTAATGCATTTACAATTTTGTGGTGAAAGGCTTTGAAGCAAAATTCACAATTAAATCGTGATAACTTTTTTAAACACTATTCAAAATTGTCCAAAAACTTAAATTTTAAAAAGAGGAAAATATTAAAAAAATTTGGGATACAAAAATTATTCTTTCCCGATTTATAAATTTATTTAATTTTTAATTAATAACTAGTTGATATGAAAAATAAAAAATCACAACTAAATTTAACTATTTATTTAAAAATATTACTAAGGTTATTATTAATAAATTGCCGATTTTAAAGTCTATATATTTTTTAATTAATAGTTTACTACAAGATAAAATTTGTATGTAAAATAGCCGATACTTAAATTTATTAATTTCTTAATTATTAGATAATAAGTAGATAAAATTTGTATTTTTTTTTTAAGAAAAAACTTACTTTTAAAGTAGAAAAACTCAAAGTTCAAATTTATATTTATAAACATTCTATCAAAATCTAAATATATAATTTTATTTCATGAACTTAGAGATTTAACAAAATATATTAGAAAACTTATAGTTAAATTAGTCCAGAAACTTAAATACTAAATCCAGCAAAAAATAATAATAATAATAAAATAAAAAACTATTAATATTAAAATTGCATAACTAGAAAGCCAATTAAAATGTTATTTTCTCTCAAGTGGAGCAAAAGCCTTTCCTAGTGCATAATGCAGAGTATAAAAGAAAATAATACGCCAAGCTAGCAAGGATCGTAGTGAGTGGGAAGAAGAGTGAAGAAGGGGGGCAACCCACGTAGATGAGCAAAAAGCACGGCGTCCGCATGAATTCCCTATGCCAAAAAAAGAGCAACAAAAATGCGAAGCAAAGCAGAACAGAACAGAAATGAAGTCGAAGTCGAAGATGGCACTGAACAGAACAAAACAGAACGAATTGTAATGCGAACACAAAAGTTCACAAATTAGCAAATTTGAGAATCTCGGGGAAAAGGCAAACAAAAAAAAAGAGCCAACAACAACATTGAGAACAAAACAAACACAAATAAGACCAAATAAAGCTCCAAAGGGCAGCAACAGTTAAAGCAGAGCGAGTGAGCGTGAGAGAGAGAGAGAGAGAGAGAGAGAGAGAGAGAGAGAGAGAGAGAGAGAGTGAGAGCAGGCGTGGGAGTGAGTGACAAGGTGAATGAATGAAAAAGGAGGAGGAGGGTGAAGTGAGAGAGGGAGTGAGGAGGTAACGACATGCAAAAGGCGAAAACACAAATGTTTTCGCTAGAAATAAAATGAGTAAATGAAGAAGCAGAGTGCAGAAGAAGCAACTGTAAAAAGATGAGTAAGAAATGAAACGTCTCGTGTCCTTGTCACTGAAGTGCCACTGAATGGGAGGCGGGATGCGACGGGGGCGGGGGGAGCAAATACATATAAAAAACGAAGGCGAAGAAAGCGCACCGAGGGGAAAAGCGGCAGCAATAATAAACAATTGTGCGATGGAAATCCGCGATTGTAATCCGCAATTTTTACGGCTTTTGTTGGGCCGGCGAGACAGGACGCTAAATGTGAGATGGGGACGGGAACGAAAGCGGGGGCAGAGAGAAAGAGGAACAGAAAGGGAAAGAGAGAGTAAGGGGCGACCACAGCGTCACTTCCGTCACCATTTCACAGCGGCAATCGGCAATCGCCCAACACCATCTTTATTTCACTTCATTTTATGCTCGTTACCGGGTATAACCGACGGGTATAACCGACGGGCATAACAAACGGGTTTAACAGAAGGGTATAAAAGACGGGTATGGCAAATGGGTATAACAGACGGGTATAATAGATGTTGAACACCTCCTTAACATGACGCAGCTCTATTAGCAGGACAGCTAGTAGTGAACACTTTCTTCTAAAGAGAGTTGCTATTTTTAGAGAAGTTTTTTATACATTGTGGTACATATTTAAAACCAAAATAATCTTAACTTTTTGTCTTAGCTACTTTAGACACTTTAACATGGAAAATTTTTGGATACATTTAAATTCTCCATATCCGATCCTTTTATTACTTTGTTTTATGTATGTATAAAATATAAATATCGCATATAAAGAAGAAACAATCTCTCTTATTAACATTGTTTTTCATTTATGTTCATAATCTATAAGTCCCTTTTGTTATATTAACACCATGCTCATAGTTCGTAATGGATTAGAATTGAAGTTCTTAAAAGAAATGTAATATAATTGAAGCTTAGAATATTACTTTGATTACTGAATCTTTATATTTCATTGATTGACCCATTATGAGTAAAAGCCAAACAGTGCAATATTCTTAAAATATACCGGATAATATACCGCATCCAAAAAATACCAAATTATCTACCAAAGCGAATAAAAACCAATTGTTGTAGGCGTAACTTGGCATATTTCTTAAATAACTTTTACCATTTTTTCGAATAGATATTTTTATCAAATTCTCAGGAATCACAATTTTATAGTTATTACAAAAAAAAACTTTACTTTAAAAACTATAGAAATGATTCTTAGACATATTTTTGTACTTTTGATTAGACGCTTAAAATGATCAATTTTTGCAGAAATTTCAATTCTTTTTGTTGATTCAAGTTTCCGAGGAGAAATTTGAATTCTTATTGAAGATTCTAGTTCACGAGTCTTTTATATTTATATTTTTATTTTATTTGAATTTATTTGTAAAACTGCTACATCAGGTATTTGATAGTCGAGCAGTCTCTTTTGTGGCTTTCTTACATGCTTTTCTCTGCTTCCCTGTTTTTTTTTTTTTTTTTTTTTGTTTCGTGAAAACAATCGCAACGGAATCTGGCAACAACAGAGCGAAAACAACGGGAGCAACGGGCAACAAAAGTAGCGGCAATAATACCACAACAACAACAACAACAACAACGGTTGATTGACTAAGTGACTGTTGCAAGGCAGGGCTAAAGGGGGAGCTAAGAGGGGGGTGGGGTGGACAACACCGTGGGGCAAGCTAATCCAAGGCGCAGCTATTGCTGATGTCCCTGCCATGTCCCAGCTCTGGGCATTGTTTGCTGTAAATGCGGTTGCGGCTGCTGTGGCTTCTGTTTCTGTCTCTGTGCACCTGCAACAAAAGCATTGTGCGGCATTGTCTCTATAGCTTCTGGGTTGATCTGTTTCTCTGTTTCTGTGTTGTGCGACGTCAATTGTCGCCTCAATAAGTTGCAATTCCAATAATCAACGAAGCATTCTACATAAATTCCAATTCCGATTTCGATTCCGATTCCGGGAGGAATCAAAGCGGGAACGTGAACGGGAAAGGAAAGCGGGAAAGCGGGAACAACAACGGGATAAAGTTGAACACAATGGCCGCAGGGGCTGCAACCACTGGCGGCGTTTTTGCCAACTGTAAATTAACCCCATGCCATATGTGTGTGTGCGTGTGTGTGTGTGTGTGTGTGTGTGTGTGTGATTGTATTTGCCTTTCGAACCAATGAGAACCCACCACCCGATGGCATTTTGTCAAACCCTTTTTTTTGATATCACATTTGAAAACGTGATTTGATCATTTTTGAAAGGATTTGATGTCGTCTACAACCACCAATCAATGCAAATGTTTGTCATATTTTATGAAGTGATATATTAAAATGTGATAATAATAACATATATATAAATTAGTAAGAAAAAGCAAAAGAAATTATTTATTTATTATCAATTGTAGCTTAAGTACAATATGAAGATAGAGCAACCGAGACCTTCAGATTGGTTTTAGTCTATTGTACATTTTTATGTATTGTACATGGGTTTAGCAATAAAAATATACTAAATGAATGAATAATAGTTAATTTAGGATTGTTAGGAATAGTACAAAATTGTATTCACATCTGAATTACTTTATATCAGAATGGAGAGCAGATAGTATAGAAAGTAAAACAAGTAAAAAAGCTACAGTCGTATTATTCTGAAAATATTCAAGAATAATATACGGCAAGAATAGTAAAATATAACAAATGCTATTTTTGGTATATTGACATTGAAAATTTATCATAGAATATATTTGTATATACATCTGAATGACTTTATATCAGGTATCAGATTGAGCCACAATTCAAGACAAGCAAAATATGGAAAGCATAGAAAAAATGGTATCAGCTTCTATATTCGAAAGCATTATCTTTTGTGTATGAAATTAACACTTTTTTATATTTACTTAAAAAAAAAAAAATATATTTATAGCAATTCTACATCAAACTTTATACTATTATACCTCTATAAGGATTTTCTGTATACTTTATCTTCGCCTCATTTATAGAGTTGAATATTTTGTTACAAATATCAATATTTAATATAATATTAAACTCATTTTAAATGTATAACACTTGTATTATATCAAAATGTATGTATACAAAAACTAAGTATTCTACATTAATATCATGTTCTGTGTCTGTTTTAAATAAAAGCAAAATCTTCTTCAATAGTGATAACTAATTAAACTAGTGAAATAAATAACTAAATATGATTTTATTTGTCATTAAATTAAAGCAACATTCAAGTGTTTTCTCTTTCTCATTTCAATTGATTAACAAAAATCTGTATTCAATGCAAAAAAAACTTGATCATAATTATAGGAGAGTAAACTAGATTCTAATAACTTGTATTTTATGTGATAGATATATAGATTAATGTAGATTCTATAGATTCCATAACTGAACCAAACTACATCAATCTTGTATTCTATACAAATAAACCTTAATCAAAATGATATGTAAATAAACTAGATTATTATAACTTGCATAGAGATTAATGTAGATTGCATAGAAAGGTATAAAATGCCATGAACTTTGGTTGGAGAAAAAGAGACGACGCGATGACAGTGCAAACTGTCGCTTTTCCATTAGAATGAAGGCAGCATATTTCACAGCTCCCCCCTCTACCCTCGACACTCATTTCCCCCTTCCACCTACCCAAACTTAACACACCCAACAAGTATCTACTACAAGTATATTACATGTGTCAGTTACTAACTCTAATGTGTGCGTGTGTGTGTGTGCACAAATGTGCGTGTTAACAGTAGAAGAGGGAGGGAGATGAAGAAGAAAAGAAGCAACAACAAAAAAAATGTGCTTTTGACACGAGAGCATCCATTGTAAGCGATACTAAATTGGTTTGTTCAAATGCGAATATAATCATGAATGCTTGTGAATAACAACCGAGAATTTGTGCAACTCGCACAGCTGTGTTACGCCCACTGTGCCACACCCCCTTTAGAGCAAGGGATTGAGAAATTATGGAGAATCCCCTTTTGGAAGAACTTCAAGGGATTCTGGATTTTTATAGATAATGCTGTTTGAATTTGAATGAAATTTTATTATGAAAATTTTGTTGTACAATTATTTTATTTAACATATAATGGAATGTTATAATGATATTTTATTTAACAATTCTTTCTTTTATAATCCTAATCATATTATTTAGAAATTTTAAGTTAGAATTTCGTTTTTAGAAAGACAACCTACAATTTTGATTGAATGATATGAGAAGAAGTTTAGATTCATTATCTTAATCGTTATTAGACAATTATCTTTTATTGTTTCGATTTGAAAGTTTTTCAATGTTTTCCTTTACGAAACTGATTGAATGATTTGAAATTAATTTTAAATTCTTTTCCTTAATCGTTACTGAAATGAATTTGAAGATCTTTCTCTCACTCGTTACTAGAATGTAATTTTTATAAAAACAAGAAAATATACCAAAAACTAATAGCATGATCTGAAAAAAAGTTGAAAATCGTTCTCTTAATTGTTACAAGACAATTTTATTTTATTGCTCCGAATTTAAACTCTTTCAACGATTTACTTGTAAAAAAAAATCCCGAGTAAGTCAAATATTATTATATGTTTCTATAATATCATATTCTATTAGCGTTAGAACTTCATTTTTCTAAGACAATACAATATCCTAGATACTGATAGAAATATCAGAAATGAGTCTTAAAATTTCTATTAATCTTTGATAGACAATTTTCTTTTATTGTTTCGAATTTAAATTTTTCAAAGTTTTCCTTTATGAAACTAATTAAATGATTTGACATGAAATTTCCAAACTTCTCTTAATCGTAACTAGGTAATTTTCTTTAAATTTTCGATTTGAAACTCTTTCAAAGTTTTTCGTTGCTAAAATCACCCGAGTTAGAGTCGAATATGTTTCTATCCTCTTGTAATCTTGCTTACAAAATGGAATCAGTTTTTCTTTGTTTTCTGTGTAAGCTGCGCATCCTGCAAGGATAATAACGAGGACGATAGCGAGCATAACTCAATAAGCAAATATTTATTTATATGCGCCTTATTATTTGCAGGCAGTTCGCAGGGGATTAAAAATTTGATTTGGCATCGTGTTGAGGCTATTGTGCAATATATTCTATATAAAGTACGCCATCTCTCAAGTAAATGACAGCAAGAGTAAGAGTGAGTGTGAGAGAGAGAGAGATGGAGTGAGAGAGTGAGAGGGAGAATGTTGCAAGGACAATGAGGATCGTCGAGTGATTATAAAAATTGCACCCTTAAACTATTATGAGTGCCGGGTGCTCTGCACACAAAATGTCCTCCGTATTTGAAGGATACTTCCTGCTCTCCCTCACTCTCTTTTTTTTTGGTTTTTATTAAATCCAAGTACAGCTAACGTCATATAGTATTTACGTACGTATGCGAATACGAAGACAATGACACAAGTTGCAGGAAATTACACATTTAAATCCCCTCTAGATAAAAAATTTTAGCGTATGCAACTTGGTCAACTTATTACTTTTTATTGGCAGTGTAGTTAAAAGTTTGAATTTGGAACTTCACCGAATAGATTTTTATATAATATTATGTTCTTATGATTCCTGAAAATTTGGCTGAGAGCTGATCAATATTGTAGAAGTTATTTAAGAAATACTTTTGTATGTAGAACAAAACCTACTTAGTACGTGTCTTAGTTGCTTTAGCTGACAATGTGGTATATTTCAGTAGCTTATGGTATATTTTGAATGTAGTACAGTATAAAATATAACATTTGACACATTTCTAGTATTTATTGCGGTATATTATTTGGTATATTTCGAAATTAAATCCAATTTTTGGTATATTTTCAGCATTTATGTTGCATCATATCAATATGTCGAGTATATAGCCTTTGGTATATTTTTTTTAGTATTTAGTGTGGTATATTAATTTGGTATATTTTACAATTAATACCGCACTATTTTGCGTTTATTTTAAAATTTCGAATTATATTAGAGTTGCAATGTAAAGTTAAAGTGCTTTGCTTAAATTTTATATATTTATATATTATTTTGTATAATAGAATTTATTTTTCGTTAGTTTACTTATATATATACTTTTTATAATTTGTTCTTCTTTTTTTAAGATCAGTGCATCATATCATATTTTATTAGCATCTGTATTATTCTGATTATTATATTCGTAGTTTAATTCCTTACTTTACTTTTATATATTCTTTTTATTATTTTTTGGCTTGATTTTTCTAGAGGTCAGTGCATTTTTTTCATCCATATTATATTAGCTTATTACTATTATTATTATTATATTTATATTTTAATTCCTTCCTTTACTTTGATGTATACTTTTTATAAAGGCCAGTACATTACTATTCTTATTATTATTATTAGTTTTATAATATATATCTCTGCATATTACCAGCATAGTAAGTGTATACTAAGCTGCGACTTGACGCTTGACAACTTCATCATTTTGAATGCGTTGAACTCGGTTTTTGCATTCGCAACTTGGTATCTCGGCCACTCGTAGCATCCACTCACAATCGCATTCGCATTCGCAGTCGCATTCGTTCACCGCTCACTCAAAGCATTTTCAAATAGCACAAGGATGATGATGATGATGGCAAGCTCTGAATCTGAATCTGAATCAGAATCTGGCTCTGAATGCGAGTGCGAGAGCGATGGCAACCCCCAGCGACATTTCATTGGTGAGTCAACTGCGGATTAATTAAATACTCATATACACAAATTGTTGATGTGTGCGAGTGTGAGTGCGAGTGTGTGTGTGTGTGTGTGTGTGTGGCATAAAAGGACGTGCCATGTGCCACCAGTTTTCCCTTGCCACTGTTTGGCAAAAAATAAAAAGATGGAAAAAGAAAAGTGTGTACGTTGTGTGTGTGTGGGTTCTGAGCTCTGCCATTGTTTTTTTCTACATCGTATATGGATATACATACATTCATACATATAGACCGATGCACAATTGAGACACACACACACTTACATATATACATATATAGGGAGCTATATGAATTCCAATTATGTGTATGATTTGCCAAGCTGGGCAAATATTTGCATGCTTTTACCTTTCAGATGCAATTTTGTCGGCTTCTTTTATACAACTCCAAATGAGTGTGAGAGTGTGTGAGTGTGAATGTGTGTGAGTGTGTGTTTGGATGTGTCTGCTAGTGTGCGTGTGTGTGTTTGAATACTACAAATGGCACTTTTACAAATTCAAATGCATTCCAGAGAGAGGAAGTTGAAACTTTCTTAGATCCCTCCTCCTCCCTCAATGACAATTATTATTGAAAGAGTCTTTTGCCCCTAAAGCCATCGACAAATATTAAAAAGAACCAAAAAAAAAAAAAGTAAAGGGGAAAAAAATAAAGGTCTCCTCTTCGTTTCGCTTTGTTGTAATGACATCTCGTGTCGGCATGGTTAAAATCTTTTATAGCCCAACGCTCCAATTCAGAGATCCAACCTGCAATTAGCGGTCGTCGTCGTCGTCTCCCAAAACACACACACACAACAGACTCTTCTCATATATTTAGGTACGTGCTCTAAACCAATTACGACAAAAGACTGACACGAGTTGCAGAGACCCAACTACTATATACATATATACTATATGTACATATACATATATAAATTCCATATATGATGTGATATGAGACTTGTGGCCTTTTATTGTCCACATTAGTTAGCAGCCGGTTCGTGAGCTTCGCTTGATGCCAACACGACGCGATGATCCCCATTGATAATGACTGACGCACAGCCCACCAAAATTCGACAGTCAACACTGACGCTGGATACTCTTTCCAAAAGAAATGAATCCAACCAAACTAAACGAAATATTATACTTAAAAGAAAGAAAGAAATTTAAAATGAGTTCAATGAACTTTATTTAAAGACTAAAACCTTAAGATATTCAGTTTAAAAATAAATTTATGCAGAATGACAAAAATAAAACCTTAAGACCTCGGTATAAAACCTTAAAATATAAAATAACATAAAAGAGAAATACTTCAATAAAAAAAAGAAATAGAAAATGAGTCAATGAAATCCATTGAAGGACAAAAATAAAACCTAAAAATGCAGTTTTAAAAACAAAATATAAATATTAAATAGAACGATAGAAAAAAGAAAATAAATTAAAGAAATCAATTGAAAATCAAAAATGTTAACTCAGTTCAGTTTCTCAGTTTCTCTATTTTAGTAAAGTATAAAACCGTAGTATACAAAATTATAAATAAATTGTTAATATTTTTACTCTCTTTACTTCCTTGTTTTCAATCGTAATTTTCAACAGAGATCAACTTATAAAATTATATAATATATGTAAAAGAACATTCCATTTTAGGGATAATTTATAATGAGGGATGATTGCATCAAAAGAATTTGTTATGAAGTCAGAATAGGAAAAATTGCTTAGTGTAGATTACCTACTCAAATGAACCGTTATATAAAATAAATCAGACAAAATGAAGAACAATTTTATAAATCTCATTTTCATTAATATGAAATATTTGTATTATATTGATTGAATTTTTATGTTGTAGCTCAAACACTGCAATTGTGGCTACAATTCGTTTATAAATAGCATCAATAATATTAAACCAATTAGTACACATTTTCTATTACTTTCATTTTTAAATTTGTCAATATGTTTTTAGCCATTCTTTTGACATTGTAGCTTTCTTTTGACTATGCATTTTGGATAATATTTCAGGAACATCGTAACAATATTAGCCTATTAGTGCATATGCTCGGTGTACAAAGAAGAGTAAATATAATTAGATGTCATTCGCTTCATATCGCATCTTCATAGCGCCTACTGTCGACTGCCTGATGATGATCATATGAGCAAGTTGATCATTTCTTGGGGGCTTTCATCTCTTTTGTCGCGGGTTTGTCGTTGGGTTTCAACTTGATTAATTGCAGAACTGAAGTTATGTGTGTTGCTGCTGTTGTTTGTTGCTGTTGTTGTTGTTTCTGGGCTCGCTTTGTGTGTTGTAATACCCGCTACTCATAGGGTAGAAGGGTATTATAGCTTTGTGCCTCTAGCAAATGTATGTAACATGATTAAGGATGTATTTCCGGTCCCATAAAGTATATATTTAGTAGTTGACAATCTGGTATAATTTTTACTCTTTGGTATATTTTGAGTGTCATAATCTACTGATATGCCAAATATAGCTTTTGGTATATTTGAGTTTATATGGTATACTTTAAATGTTATGGTATGTCGACATACCAAATATCGTTTTCGGTTTATTTCAGTATAATTTTATTGTTATGGTATATCGATATACAAAATCTCGTTGTCAGTATTTTTTGCATGTTTTGATTGCCTCAGTATATCGATATACCAAATATCACTTTAGGCATGCTTCAGTATATTTCTAATATCATAGTATATTTATATATCAATATAACAAACACCGATATCGGTATACTTCAGTATTTCTTGTAAGTTTTGAATGCCTTAGTATATCGATATACCAAATATCACTCTCGGCATATTTCAGTATTTTACGGTATATTTTTGATGTCATAGTATATCGATATACCAAACATCACTTTCGGTATGTTTAAGTATATTTTGAATGTATAGTAATCCGATAAACCAAATCTTGTTTTGGATATATTTCAGTAAGTTTCATATACTATAGTATATCAATATACCAAATACCGATTTCGGTATACTTCATTATTTTCTTTTGGGAAATTTTAAGAATAATACCGCATTGTTTCGCATTGAAAATGTGTAGCGGGTGTCTCAAAGTCGAGTACACTCCACTGTAGCTATCTTGCTTGTTTTTTCCATTGGGATTGTGGCCTAATGCCTGCCAGATGGCGGCACTCACCTCTCTCTTTCTCTCTCTCTCTTTCTATCTATCTATCTTTCACTCCGTTGTCATCTACAACCGCAATCGTAGTCAAGAGTCGCCTCAGTCGCAATCACAGTACTTCTCATTGATGTGTACCTTAATTATAACGCCATCGAGTTGCGTCATCATTTACAAGCGCCGTCGAAAACGAAAAACAACAAAATAATAATAATAATAGTAAAAAGGGGAGAAAATAAGAAACCGAAAAGCAAGACCTAAATCAGAGCAGAGCTGAGCAAAGCAACCACAGAAGATGATGATGTGCTCTTCTATAGAATTCGTCATTCTATTTTAAGACAACTTCTAATGTTCCACGGGATTACAATTAAATGACAAGCTGCTGATCTAGGCTAGAGAAAATAGTTAGAGAGTAGCACAGCAAATATTATATTTGAACTATACGCATATTTTATAAAATTTATGCCATTGATTTGACATGTTTGTGTTTGAATTTTTAACAAACAAAAAAATGGTTGGAAAAGTAATCATTAAAATCTTTTTATAAATTATTACATTTAAACACGATTTTATATAATATTTTAATTTTATTCATTTAGTATTCTTACATCGAAAAGTAAATGATAAAGAAATTTATGTATTTTAAGTATTTCACTTATTACTTTATCATTATAATGTTTCTTTTTGAATATTCAAAGATAGTCATAGAAATTCAAAAGTGGTTAAGTAGTTTCCTAGCTTGTATATCTAATCAATGTAGCTTATCAATTTATGGTATATTTTGTATGTAACATAATAGTATATTGATATACCAAGTAAAGTCTTCGGTACATTTGTTGTATTTTTGGGGTTCATTTTGTATCTAACAATATATTGATTTACCTTTGGTATATATTTAGTATTTTTATGGTATATTTATATGGTATAGTTTTAAGTACGTTATTACACTGTTATATTTTTTCACAATTGGTAGCTTTCGAACATGCTTTTACTAATATAAAAACTTTCTGGTTCAGTTCTATATACAGCTGTCTTCATTAAAATAGCAGTGCATTCAAACTTGTTTTTTTACAGTTATGTGTAAAATACTCTTACATGACAAATATATAATAAATGAATATACATTTTTGAAGTGTGTATTTCAACAATTTATATATACATATATTGATAAATTTTATTTATTCTGTGTACTTCGATAGTTTTTCGAAATAAACAACTAGAAAAATAAATGATACAATAAATAAATAATACAGAATATAATTTTCATTATTAATTCACAATTTTTATACCCGCTACCCATAGGGTAGAAGGGTATTATAACTTTGTGCCGGCAGGAAATGTATGTAACAGGTAGAAGGAGGCATCTCCGACCATATAAAGTATATATATTCTTGATCAGCGTCAACAGCCGAGGCGATATAGCCATGTCCGTCTGTCCGTCTGTCCGTCTGTGTGTCTGTCCGTCTGTCCGTATGAACACCTAGATCTCAGAGACTATAAGAGATAGAGCTATAATTTTTTTCGACAGCATTTGTTATGTTTGCACGCAGATCAAGTTTGTTTCAAATTTTTGCCACGCCCACTTCCGCCCCCGCAACTCAAAAAAATCGAATAACAAGCGTAATTTTAAAGCTAGAGTTCCGAATTTTGGTATATACAATAATAACTATAGTATTTATGACTTCTGGTTTGGTTGCGATCAGATAAAAATTGTCGAAGTTATTAATGAAATACTTTTGTATGGGCAAAAGCGCCTACTTACTAGGGTCTGAGTTACTTTGGCCGACAATCTGGTACATTGTGACGTCTATAGTATATTTTGAATGGTGTACTATATCGATATACCAAATATTCCATTTGGTATATTTTTAGTATTTTTGCAGTATGGTATATTTTGAGAAAATACCGCAAAATATATTTCTTTTATTCAAAATGGGTAGCGGGTATCTCACAGTCGAGTACACTCGACTGTAGCTTTCTTACTTGTTTATTTGCTAGTTTTGATTTCTACTATTTATTTTGTAAGTTTCGAATTCTAATTTGTTTTTAATATTATATTATATTCAGTATTATGTTATTTATTCATTTATTTCACGAACTGTTTATTTCTATAAATAGCAAAGTACACAACAAATTGAAATTGAAATAAAATAACATTATAGAGCCAAATGTTTAACGAACTATTTATCTTAACTAAAATTCTGATGATCTGATGTATCTAAAATGTTGACTTACAATTCGGGGAATAACTTAATGTGAACATGATATATTCCATATTCCTTTTGCTTAAGGAACTATCTCACCCAATAAAGATCTCTTTAAGCAAAGCATGTTTACTTTGTAGAGCGAAATATTTATGATATGGTTCATCTTAACTAAAATACTGCTATTTATTAAGTTTCTAACAAAAGATAGTAAGATGTATGAATATGAATAATTTTCTTTAATTCTAAGTTCATATATTGTTTTCCTTTTTTTATATACATTGTACTGTTGTTGATCTTAAAGTCAACTTAGTCTTTTGTACGTTTCTTTGTAGCATATGTTTTCTAATGCTAAAGAACAAAGACAATTATAATGTGGGTGAATGGCAAAATAGCGTAAATAAAGCGACAGTCGAACAAACGGAACAATATGGTCAATATGGATATATATAGTAGTATATTCATATATGGTACAATGCAAATCCCATCAATGTCGGATTAGCCAAAGAAGAGAAATGGTTGAAGAAATGCGGCAAGTGGAAAAGCGTAGATAAAGGTACAAATGGGTAAATCGGTAAATAGGGAAATAGAGTGTAGAGGAAGAACAAAAAAGAAAAAAGGCTAACGCCGGATTTTGGATACGGCTGCTTAAAGATCAAGGTAAACACAAGTCGTGGACACAATGCCACAGTGTTGCGAATGAATAATTATAATAATAGGTGAAGCACACACACACCGACACACACACACACACACACACAGAGGCAGGTTGACAACAAAAGCAATTGAGCCGCAGTTGTGTTCTCGGGAGGATGCGATCTGCATTGATCCTGCAGCGTAGCGCCATGCGCTTAGCCTTAGCGCACTAACAACAGCGCAGAGTTGGCCCAAAGCCGAGCTCAAAGGCGGCTCAAACACAAAGGGTAAACGGTGAGCAGAGGAGTGAGACGAACTGAACTGAACTGAACTGAACTGAACTTAGCAGCGTGATGTGCGCAGCAGGCAAAACAATGCGAAAAATGCAGCGCAAAACCAGCAAAAATGGCAATGGCCCAAAAAGAGCAGTCATTACACTGACTAACTGACAGAGTGAGAGAGAGAGAGAGAGAGAGAGAGAGAGAGTGGGAGAGGGAGAGCAAGCGAAGGAGTGAGCATCTACCTTTCTTGGTTTTTGGCCCTTTTGCGGACATCGCCGTCGAGGGACTTCAGTTCAGTAGCAAGCGGCTTACAAAAGGCACAAAGAGCACAACACAGCTAATTATCCTATTCACATCAAGTGTGTGTAATTACTCTCTACTCTCCCTTTCCCTTTCTCTCCCTCTCGCTCTCTCCCTCTCAGTCACTCTTTTAAATTCAGCACTGACTGTGATCTAAAGTCTATGATCGACACCGTGTGCCGCTTCGATCTTCCTCACCAAGTGTCTCTAGAGACAGCAACAGAAGCCGCAGTGCGCTGCAAGCAGCTTCTACTAGCCAAGCTACACTGAGAGAATTGCATTGATACTAAGCCATTAATCCAATTTTACGAAACGACCTTTCTATTTATTTAAATTTGTTTCTTTTTCTATTCTTCACGATTTTCTTTATTTGATCACCTATTTATTTATTGTCTTTTTACTTGTATTTTTTTTTTATATATATTCAAATAAATTTTAGTTCTTAAATCGATTATTTCGGCATTGTGTACAAAGATTACATTTACTTTCCATTGTATTATATTATTTTTACTAATTACTTTCTGATTTAATCCCATTCGCAATTTTTTAATATTCAAAAATTTTTCGTTTTACAGTTAAGAAACCTATTATATTATATATGGTATAAGTTTAATATTTGAATTGCAACATTTTTTGAGCACTGCTTTTAAATGCATTAATGATGAAAATAGCCATTTATTTTATTTGGCTTATAATAAACATCTTTAATAAATATTAATTTGAATATTTATTAGATCACATCTTTTATTATCTTTCTTCTATTAATATGTTAGTTTATGAGAAAAAATCTTTATGATTTTAATTTTATAATTATTAGATAACTATTACTATTTTATTTCGATAATTAAAATGCATATACTTATTTTGTATTTAATTTTTCTTTAATATACATTATAAGCTTTCGGTTATTTATTTAGTTTATTTAGATTATAATAACAATGCTTTTTAATAATTAATTTTATAATAATGGGATTAACATACATGTAAAATTTTATTTAAATATTTATTACAAAATCTTCATTATAAAATTTAATTGAATTTAATGCAATACTTGACATTAATATTCATTATAAAATGAAATTTCAAAATGCTAAATTTTTCTTCAATATTCATTATAAAATTAGATTACATTCAATTTTAAAATGCTAAATTTCATCTTGAATTAAATTTAACAATGTAAAAATGTAGTTCAATATTTATTATAAGTTTAAGTCGGTTAAAAGTTCTATAGTATTTAGATTTTTCGTCTGCTTAAAACTTGAAGCTGAAATCACTTCAACCATTTAAGTTCTGCAATTGTTTTCACTAAAAGAGTAAGAGCAAATCTATCGTCAGTTTTCGCACAGTGTACGTTCACATCCTGCCCGCTGTGCTCCTTTTTGTCAGTTTCAATTTGTTTTTGGTGCTGCTGGGCACCCAAAGCCAAAGCCAAATCCAAATCCAAAGCCAATTACCGATTATATCTGCCTGGCAATCGTCCATCGAACATCGGCAACTAGCAACTGGTAAATTGTCGATGGTAAATGTTAAATGGTAAATGTAGCCTCATCATTTTCGATTTTCGCACACGGTCCGCGCAGTTGTCAGTTGTTAACTGTTTGTGACAATGGGCACAAAGGTCATAGGGCACCCAAGGAGAGAAAGAGAGAGAGAGAGAAGGAGAAAGGTAGAGAGAGACAGACAGGTTGGCTAATCAAGCAACTGTCGCTGCACAACAAATTGTTGACCTGCTTTGTCTGTCCCGTTGTCCCGTTGTCCTGCTGTCCTGCTGTCCTGTCACTCCATCAGTCAGTCAATCAGTCAGTCAGTCAGGTGAGAGTGTACAACATACGTTAATCATCAATCAAAATCATTGCATTGCATCAAACCCCCTCAAAAAACAACAACAACTCTTACCTGTCCCACATACAAATTTCGAAATTTTTGTTGGTGATCTGGCATGATTTTTTTTTTTTTTTACTTGATTTTTTTGATGTTCCTGTACTCAAGATGAATTGGCCGAAAATCGGTTTTTCGTTCGCACCCCGTCGATAAGCAGTTAATTATATTTATTCTCATCCTGTAGTTTTTTTTTTTTTGCTCCCTTCGCCGCCTTCATTTCGCCTTCATTTTCCACCGTTTCTTTTGGGCGTTTCTATTGCGGCGGCTTTTGCTTTGTGCTCCGGGTTCGACGGGTTCGGGGTTCCGCATTTATTCCAAGTACGCGTGTCTAGTTGCACTTTCCAGCATTATTTTTGTGTCGGCGCCAAGCAATGATTAATCAATGGCACTCAATATATTGCATCGCTGCTGTTGCTGTTGCACACAATTTTCTAGGGTATTGTCTCTCTCGCAGTCGCCCTTGAAGGAAAAGCGAGCGTATAAATCATAATTTCATTTCCAAATTGTACATCGTCAATCAACATAATGAAATGCCCATTTCGTGCTCTCTCTCTCCTCCCCTCCCCTCCCCTCCAAAAAGAAACCCGAAAGAAACCAGACAAGACTCTCAGTAATCTACTAAAAATGAGCTAGCACTTTTGATCGATCAAAAGCGCGACTCTCTCTCTCTCTCTCTCTAATGAGATCTCCTCTATCGCATTTTCTTTTTTTTATCGTGTGTCTTTCCCTTGACACCTTCCACGATCTTTGAGACAGCCTTAAGTGTTGTTGTTGTTTCACAAATCCGCAGATTAGCTCTGATTTGGATTAGCTTTTTCGATGCCATGAAAAAGTTAGCTTAAAAAATGTAAGCGACTTATTTGTTTATCAATCTGAAAACTGTTCACGACAATGGAGGGTTTTTTTTTATACATGTATACTAATACTTTTTACACCTTTATATACATATATAGTTTGTATAATCAGATATCTCAGTTGTTATGATAATTTCACTTAGTTTGTAGACTAGAACATTTTCAACGTTGTTTTTAATAAATGTTCAACTTATTTCTGAGCAAAAAAGAAAACGAATAATATCTTCATTGCAAACACAAAATAAACTATTATTTTGTTTAGATTTTAAGCTTAATAAAGTTTTTAAAAATCGAATCAATTTTAATTCGCATGGAAAAGTGTCAACAAAATCGAGTTCGATTATTATTATTACTATATTAAAGTGATAACTAATACAATTTCTTACCTACATATGGGCAAATCCCAGAAACAGTCCACCAGCGACCAATTTTTAAATTTCACATTTTGTAATTTTTCCTTATAAGAAACATTAAAGTAGATATCGAATTTTAAGAATTGAAAGCAAAAAATAAATTTCGATCATTAAAAATGCACAAATTTGTATCAAACCCAATTTTATTTATAATTTTCATAATTTTACTTAAATTCGTGCTCTGCGCACACCTTAAAATCCGTATTGTATTCTTCACAATTTTTTGCCTCTGCTTGGGCTCACATACAAATCAAAACTAAATCACGCAGGAATAATTGTAAAGCACATTTATGAATATAATAAATAATGTTTAGTTTAAATAAAAAGATGTTTGTCTTATGTTAATGCCAGCGGAAAAAGTGTAGCGTGCGACACAATGGGTTTACGGCTTTGCTAAAAATCTATAAACATTATTAAGACCAAACGATCGGTTTTTGTCTTCTAATATTCTTAACTTTCTTTAGGATATTAACTTTCATAGGGTTTATTTTGCAGAATTCGCTAAAAATTGCGTTTGAAATGAAAATTTTGAAACTAACTTCCACTTTGTGTAGCGTGCGACACGTCTCAATTTTATTAATTATTTTCAAAACAGTGACTCCAGTGAAATTGAATCTTATACCCTCCGAAAGTACTCTCAATTCTCTCTAAACACATAACAAAAGTTTACGGTAAATCTTTAAAAAACCCCCCAAAAAATTGATTTTCATTAGCTAAAATCGTGCGAATGTAGCGTGCGACACGTGGGATTTGCCCATATGTATATCTCTACAAATATTCGTAATATCTCTGATATATATACATAAATGGATCGTCGCATTCTATTAACCTTAACTTCCTGCTTAACCTACCTGCTACCCAATGGTTAGAAGGGTATTACACTTTGGTCCTGGTGGAAATATATGTATTATTTTGTTATTATTTATATTTGTAAAATAAAAAACGTCTACTTACTAAGGATCTTCGTTGCTTTAGCTGACAATCCGAATATAACCTTTGGTATATTTTTAATATTTTTGTGGTATATTGTGGTAATAACTCATTATTTTGCGTTTATACAAAATGGGTAGCGAGTATCTCGTAGTCGATCACACTCGACCGTATCTTTCTCACTTGTTTTACTTAGTTTTTAGCATTGTACATTGAGTGCATAAAATGCCAGATTGTCAGATTGATAATAGCAATAAAGTGATTACTATTATCAATTTGATAATCTGGTATATTTTGCACTTTATGGTATATTTTTAATTCTATACCAAAATACTAACTACAGCCATTGGTATATTTTTAGTATTTTTGCCATACTTGTAGCTTTCTTACTTGATTTGTAATTGAGCTTAAAATGTTTATATTTTCTTCCATCTCATCTCATCTCATCTCATTTCCTTTCCTTTCACTTATTTTAAATTTTATTTCAATATGTATGTTAATTCGAATTAATTTCCTTTTTTGTATTTGATTTCAATATATAAATATATTTTCTTTTCTTGTTCCTCAAATGTCAACTTCTTCATCGCCACTAAATTAATAGAAATATTTATTTCTTTTCCATTCTAGCTATTTATCAAGCCCTAAATATTCAACTTTTGAACTGGTAAGTGTTTTTTTTATTATATTTTCAATGTATTAACTTAAAATGCTGCAATTTTGATGGTAATTAATTGAGGCATATTGCTCATTTCCAACTGCAGCACAAAAGCATTAAACAACAATTGAACTTCTTTTGTTGTTGTTGCTGGCTTTGAAACTGGTTGTGAAAAGCAGAGAGAATTTTGCATCCCCTTTTGGTTGTTTATTCAAAATTATCAACCCGTCATTTCCGATGGTCGTCTGATTATTGAAATTTTTCATTAGCCTCAGCAGCAAACGAGAAGAAGAGGGGTGACTTATAAAGAGTACTATACTATATACTATATAGATTTGTTTAGGTCCAGCCACACCCCCCATTCAAGAAATGCGCTTTATGCATAACTGAGAAAAAAAAACAACAACGCAATTTGTAAAGAGTTGAAATCGATGCGAAACGCAGCTTTTGAAGATCGAAATATTTTTTTTTGGGGTTGTACATTTTGCATATTTTAAATCATTCATTTTATTATACGTAAATCTTTGACGTATAGAAATTCCTTCTTAAACTCCTTGACTTCTGCCATCGAATTGGTTTTGAGGTATTCCAATTAGAACTTCTAGTTGGAAAGGCGCAACATCTTTGCATGTTCAGCATGTGTCAACAGATGGCGCCAGTTGTAATTGATCTTAGGGTTTGTGTATTGACTAAAGCGATGAGCGAAGAAATTTAAAATTGATAATTTTAAATTGATATAGGAATATGTGAAATACATAAATATAAAAAAAAAATGGAATAATTGCAATAAATGCAAAAGTTACAAAAATACAAAAATTTTAAATGCAATACAGTACCCAATAGTAAGTCCATTATATACATTTTTGAGCATTTAAAAATCTCTGTAGCTACTTTTTGGAGCTTAACCCCAAACCCAGTAAAAAACAGTATCAGTTTCAGTTTTCAATGTGCAACCCGAAGTGCAATCGCTATTATACAATAAAATAACAATATGATGACGATGATGTTGATGTTGATGATTTCGCCATACAATGTCCACATGAATAACATCAAAGCGAAAGCTAAAGCAAAAGGCTCTTGTTCTCGTTCTCCGTCTCCATCTCGTTGTTGTTTATCTAAGGATAATGGTTAATGTGTTTGTTTGCGTCGGTGGAATGTCAAAATAAAAAGTGTTTCAAACGCAATCAATTGAAATTAATTTGCATAAAGGAATGTCCGCATAGGCATTTTGCCAGCTCAACAACTCAACTCAACTCAACTGAACTTCATGGGTCATGGGGCAAGCGACCCAAAGTTCGAGAATACCCGTTGCTGGTGGCACGTTAGCTCTTTGTTGCTTGATTTGCGGCTCTCTCTCGCTCTCGGTCTGGTTTTGTGTCGTCTTTACAATTAGATTTTAATTTGCCCATAATGAGCAGGGAATGGGAAATGCTAAATGTGAAATGTGAAAATGGGAAATCAAACAGCAGCAACAAAGTCTGCGTTCAGAGTGACACAAACCCATGTACAACATTTTCATATTGCTTCCTGTTTGCCACTCGTGTTTCCCTTTCTCGTCCTTCTATTCGCCATCGTCGTCGTCTGTTCACTCCGCATATGACTCGCATATGACCCAGGGGCATTTTTCGGCACTGTTGGCACAGCTGAGTTTTAGGGTTTAAAATTAATTAAGCGGAAGCGAGCGCGCAAGTACGTTTGATTGTTTTAGACAGTTGCTGATTTTTCTAAAATTCATTCTCATTTAATTTAATATCCGGTTGCTGTTGCCCCAAATGACTTTCACATCCAAATCGTTTAAAGCTTCACAATTTCAGTTCAACATTTTCTTCAATTTCTCGTTAACAGTTTCGCTTCTCTTAAAGGATTTCGCATTGTGCTCAAATATTTGCTTGTAGTAGTTGAAAACTTGATCGGTCCAAGGTAAATATTTGACAGCAGCTTACCAACTTGTTGAGTTGTTGCAGTTGTTTTGTTGCCCAACTTTGTGGTAAAGGGCGCTGCCAACTTATTGCGAATGTAGTTGATGAGTATTTGAGGCGTTTGTCAAGTTTTCGTGCTGCTAATTTAACGCAAGTAAATGTGCTGCCAACTTATTGAAAGGTCTTTGGTGTTTGGCAGTTTTTCGTGCTGCCCACTTTACCCTGTAAAAGTGCTGCCAACTCCAGGTTAGGTTTTCCAGTTGATAATTTAACGCTGTAAAACTTCTGTCAACTTATTGAGAAGGTATTTGATAAGTTGTTGGTGTTTGTGAGGTTTTCGTACTTATTATTTCGAACTTATTTGATAAGACTGCAGAGTTTGTCAGATTTTCGTGCTGACTTTACACTATAAAAGGCTGTCAACTTCAGGTTAGGTTTTCGTGCTGCCAACTTAACACTGTAAAAGCGCTGTCAACTTGTTAAGAAGAAGCTAAATCTTTATTAACTGTGAGGGAGCTGTTTCAAATTTTGGATATTAAATGAATGTCCCAAAAATAAAAGATGCTTCGCTAGAGAGGAATACAAAGTAGTGGTAGTAACATATTATCAGGAGTAGATGCTACATGATTAGTTGGCTGCTTTTCAGCTTATTCGAAATTTCCCATGAAAAGTTCTTCCATCTGTGATGAGTTGACACAAATAAATGTTGTTGAGAAATTTGAATCTGCAATTACCAAGTGGCGTCTGGGTTTAATTAATGAGCATGACTTGTGCAATCTTTTTTTTTAACGAATCATCATCATCGCTCTCTCTCTCTCTCTCTCTCTCTATCTCCCAGTTCTTTTGTGTGTGTGTTTACTGTCACTTTGCCATTAGGTTTGTGTCGGGATTTATTTGTGAGTTGCCTGTGCTTAAGTTATGCACAAATGACAGACTGGTGTTGTCCTGTCGTAATATGCGGCGCAAACAAGCGCAAGGAAACAAAAGCAAATCACGCGACCAACTGTGGCAAATAATAATTGAAAACTCCACCCCACCTTAATCCTACTCCCTCCCCACTCCTCCAACAATTTCATGTGTATGACAATCATCAATCATTTAGCTGTTGTTGCGTGATGTTTGACCTGCAACACGAATGTGCCACGCATCCACAGGGGAGAGGGGCAAGCTGGCCAGGGCTACAGGTCGTGTCGCGTCCACTTTCAGGGCAGAACAAATTGCCGAGCTGTGCTGTGCTTTGCTGTGCTATGCTGTGTCCTCCCTCCTTCCGCCCTCTGGTGCTAAATGGCAGGGGTGTGGCTGATTGAAGGCGGCTGATCGATTGATGACACCGAGGTGCGGTCGAGGTCAAGGAGAAGAGCGAGGGAAACGGCCAAGAGATAATCCGGAGATAATGCCATAAAGTGTAAAGAATACAAAGAAGATATAAATAGACAATATATCAGAGATAAAGTATAATATATAGCATATATAAAGAATATATTGCAAATAAGGCAATATAGTATCAACAATATATCAGAGATATAGTACACATAATGGAATGAAGTATCAAGAATATAAAGAAGATATAGATATACATCACAGTTACTACGAATATATAGCAAAGATGATGCGGAAAAAATCTGATATGACAAGAAGTTTTAAATAAATAATATATCAGAGATAAAGTATATATAGTATATATAAAGAATATACGGAATATGGATATCAGAAATATGGGAAATTATGTAATAAAGTGTCAAAAATATAAAAGAGACATGGGAGAGGAATATGGCGAACAATATATCAGAGATATAGTACAGATAATGGAATGAAGTGTCAAGAATATAGAGTAGGTATAGATATGCATCAGAGTTATAACGAATATATAGCAAAGATGATGTCGTAAAGAGTCAAATATGCAATGAAGTTATGAAAAGATAATATGTTATATCAGAGATATGCCGAAGATAATGTGATGAAATGGTGAAGCTACATTAAAGACATAGAAGAAATATGGTGAACAATATATCAGGCATATAGCCAAGATATAGTAAAAATGCCTAGAAAATATAGGCGGGATATGGCGAAAATATATGAAATTAATATGACGAACAAGGAGATATGAAGGAAATATTGGGGGAAGATATAGACGATATATGTATAAAATAGCATTGATATGATCAACAATATGTAGAAAAGATATAGCAATATAAAATTGTACACACAAAATATTATTTAATTCTGTTCCATAATAGACCAATTATTTTGTGTGAAAACAAAACAAAGTTGTATTGTATAAAAAGAATAATTTAAATTCTTATGACGCAAACCAAATAGAAAGTATTATAAAACGATTAACTTCTTATTAGATGAATTTTTCTTAAACAAAAATTAAAAAAAAAATTGAATAAAAAGTCAAAGCAAATTAAAAAGAAATAAAATAAAATAGTAAGCTTTAAGTATTCGGACTTTTTTACTTTAAGATAAGATCATAGTATAGTATATAGTATATCTGTATAGTATATCTGGATACTTAAGAAAGCATCAAATAATAAAGTTCCCTTTCATATTCAGCTTTCTTTGCATTAAGATAGCTTACCAAAAATAAAATATATATATATTTATAGTCTTAATAGAATATGAATTAGTTTTCATATAACTCATAAAATCAAATCAACATATTTATATTAAAAAAAATGAAAAAAACATTTTCTAGTATATAGTATTTTTATTGTATATAGTATATTTGTTAGTATATAGTATATCTGTAAACTTCTATCATAGAATTGTTGTCAGAAATATAAAAAAAAGGAGGGGTATACATTTTATAGTACAATAATATAGACGATATATGTATAAAATAGCATTGATATGATCAACAATATGTAGAAAAGATATAGCAAATAAGTACCAAGGATACAAAAGATATATGGCAAAAATTTGATTCAAATCTAGGACAATTCCTTGAGGGAAAATGTCGTAGATTTAAAAAATGAATAGATATTTTAAATGATATGTCGACTATGAATTCAAGATGTGGGGCCAAATATTATATATAGGATTGATGTCATTTTATTATAAATGAGTTTTTATTGATGTCTTGAAACTATGTTATATAACGTACTTTCATTCAGTTGTATGTATGCAATACTTAAAAAGTCTAACTTAAAAAACAATAATATCGAACTTTTGGTACTTATTGACAGTGTGCCCAGATGCATGTCCAACAAGGATATATAGGACGCAAAATTGGGTTAAATTTGACAAAGAACTAACAATTACATAGGGAAGATTTGGGCCGCTAACCTTTTTGAGTATAAGCAAAACATTGCGGTATTATTCTTCAAATATACCAAATATACTACAAAAATACTAAAAATTTGAAATATACCATAAAGAATAAAATATACCAGTAATAGCAAAACGTTGCGGTATTATTATTCAAATATACCAAATATACTACAAAATACTAAAAATTCGAAATATACCATAAAGAACAAAATATACCAGTAAGAGCAAAACATTGCGGTATTATTCTTCAAATATACCAAATATACTACAAAAATACTAAAAATTTGAAATATACCATAAAGAACAAAATATACCAGTAATAGCAAACATAGCGGTATTAATCTTAAAATATACCAAAAATACTTAAAATTCGAAATATACCATAAAGAACAAAATATACCTGATTGCCAGCCAAAGCAAATAAAATACGTTGAATTTCGTTAATAACTTAAATGGCGATCATCAAGAAAACGAATAATTGGATTTAGATACAGAAATATAGAAAAGTCATAACAGAAATACGATAAAGATTAAGGGAGGGGATATGTCTGAAATAAACAGTGCTTCTCCATAGCGTACAAATATTCAAAAATAAAAGAATGAATTCTTTTTGTGTGCATTAGTTAATGCAGGACTCGAAAGACGATTTCACTTGCAACATAATTTTGATATTTATATTTATTTTCATTTTCACGTTTTTGGCGTGTGTTTCTGGTCGGGCTTTTGTTTTATGAGGCTGTGCCGAGTTGACTTCTAATTGAAAAGAGGTTGAGCAAATAAACACAAATCGTAATAAAAGTTTATATGCAATAAATATTTTGTCGGTCGTCGAGACGGAGACGGCGACGAGAAGAGCACAGCCGTTTGTTGCTTTTTGCTTTTGAATTTTTCATTTGAAAAATAAAATTGAAAATTCAATTTCGCAATCATTTTGGCACCCCCCCAGACACCGAGCTGCCGACACTCCCCCTCTTCCTTCTCCTGTATAAGGATGAAACTCCTGGCTGTGTTGCCACCCTTCGCAGCAGATTAAAAACGACAAACTCCTGCAGTAGTCCCCCTCCGACCACCCACTTCACCAGTCACCAGTCGACGACGACGACGACGACATTCGGGAGTCACGTTTTGGGTTTGAGTTGTTGTTTCGTTGAAGCTGAAGCTGAAGCTGGACCAGCTTCGGTTTCTGTTTCTGTTCCTGTCCGTGGTCTTCATTAGGCTGGCAGATAGTAATTGCCGGGACTTGAAAGTTTGCCCGGTTAGATTTTCGACTGCAGCTAAGGCTATAAAGCTAAAGCCAAAGGCCTGACTATCCAGCATAATAATAATTAAAACAAAAAAGCACAACAACAATAACAACAAAAAAAAAAAAAGAAAAGTTTCCAAACAGCACAAAAAAAAAATGCAAAGGGTGGCAGCCCTGGCTGGCTTTAAGACACCAACAAGAACAGGACCCTTTTAAAGAGTTGCCATTTGTTGAATGGATTCCCAAATAAGTACAGGTTGTTATGCTTTCAACCTCCGCCCGGAACATTATTAATTAACCCCTTGTTAGTCCCAGCATCTTCTTCTTTCTCATTTGCTCATCTTTTTTTCGCTTTTTAAATTATGCATCTATTAATGTTTAAAGCGCATAGACCCCAACAAAAAAAAAACACACACCGGGACAATCCATAGTCCGAAATGGGCCCATCAGGTTTTATGTGCGCTTGCACAAACCGTTGTCAAGGAATTATGGCCCACTCGCTAAAGGGTCAACATGTTCATAAATATTTGCATAATTATGTAACCCAACTACAACACAGTCCCAACAAAAACCGGCTATGAATGAAATGTATATTATGTTATATACTTTTACCTGGGTATTATATCTAATGAAAGCAACAATTTGGAGCGCTGCTCCAAACGCGAATCGGAAACACACACAAAAGAAATAGAATAGACTTTTAAAATTTAGTCTGTGCATTATGAATATACTACATGTGAAAACACCTAAATTAATAGAATTTCACAAAATTGTACACACAAAATATTATTTAATTCTGTTCCATAATAGACCAATTATTTTGTGTGAAAACAAAACAAAGTTGTATTGTATAAAAAGAATAATTTAAATTCTTATGACGCAAACCAAATAGAAAGTATTATAAAACGATTAACTTCTTATTAGATGAATTTTTCTTAAACAAAAATTAAAAAAATTGAATAAAAAGTCAAAGCAAATTAAAAGGAAATAAAATAAAATAGTAAGCTTTAAGTATTCGGACTTTTTTACTTTAAGATAAGATCATAGTATAGTATATAGTATATCTGTATAGTATATCTGGATACTTAAGAAAGCATCAAATAATAAAGTTCCCTTTCATATTCAGCTTTCTTTGCATTAAGATAGCTTACCAAAAATAAAATATATATATATTTATAGTCTTAATAGAATATGAATTAGTTTTCATATAACTCATAAAATCAAATCAACATATTTATATTAAAAAAAATGAAAAAAACATTTTCTAGTATATAGTATTTTTATTGTATATAGTATATTTGTTAGTATATAGTATATCTGTAAGCTTCTATCATAGAATTGTTGTCAGAAATATAAAAAAAAGGAGGGGTATACATTTTATAGTACAATATAGTATATTTGTTGGTGTATAGTATATCTGTATAGTATATTTTTATACTTCCCACTTTGAACTGTTGTCAGAATTATTTTTCATATAACTAAGAAAGCAAAACAGCATATTTCAATTTTTAAAAAAACGAATACATTTTCTAGTATAAAGTGTAGAATAGTATTTTTGTTAGTATACAGTATATTTGTATACTTCTATCTTTGAACTATTGCCAGAATTCTTCTTCATATAAGCAAAGCAAATCAATACTATATATATATATTTAAAAAAAGAGGAAAACATTTTATAGTATATTGTAGTAGTATTGTTTTTCATTTATGTTCATAATTTATAAGGCCATTTTGTTATATTATATATAGTATAGTATATTTGTTAGTATATCAGTGTATTTTAATTATTTAACTATTGTGAGAAATCGTGCCAAAATACAAACAACAAGCATAGCAAAAATAAGCCAAAGCAAAAGCCATGAATGGTACATTCGTTTAATAGACACAAAGAGATGTGGAAAATTAGGAATTCCGAGCGTTAGTTAGTTGTTCTAATGCAGAAGAAGAAGCACGCGTTATTCAGGATAGACAAAGCAGTGACAAAAAGCAAGAGAGGGAGAGAGAGAGAGAGCGAGAGAGATAGGGATAGAACTATTCGTTGTTTCGCATTTATTTAGACAATAAATGCTCTATAGAGTTAATCACAGTGTTTGCGTGTGAGTGTGTGTGTGTGTGTGTATGTGTGTGTGTGTGTGTGTGTAGCAAAAGTTTTGTGTCGAAGCATTCAACCACAAAAGGACAAAGGACAAGCCGGAGCGCAGGCATTTAAGGAAACGTTTTCAATTAAGGCGAAATACCTTAAGGTAATGTTGAAATCACTTAAAGAAATGATAATCACTTTGTACACACACGTTTACCACCTCGGGGGCTGCTCACTTCCCCCCCTCCCTTCCCCTCCCCTCCCCTCCACTCTTTTCTCTGAATGAGTTCAGCTAATACTAAATACTATATAGTATATGGCTATGGCCCCCAGCTCTCTATTCGAGTCCTTGAGCTCACGTCCTTGTTGTCGTCGTCGTCTAAGTCAGTTCAGGTTGTTGTTCAGTTCACTTGCTTTCGTAGTGGATTAACCCGAGCAAAAGAAATAAATTCACCTGCAGATGCTGACGAGTCGTTGCCACCACCCTTCTACACATCCACCCCTCTCTACTCACCACTCTTCACTCTCTCTGTGTGTGTGTGCGAATACTTAAGCTTGAGGAATTCCATATGGGGAGAGAGAGGCAATGTAGCACCGGAAATGGCAATATCCAGAGCCAGGATAACAACTGAGGTAGCTGCTGGTTTGCTGTTTGCTCTCTCTTTTTTGGGGTAAGCTCTTTTTGGCCAAAAGAGGAAAAAGGTAATTTAGTAAATAATAGGGTCAAAGACAAATATTGTTGTGGGTTGTGGCATTCGCATTTCGCTTTTGCTTCTGCTTTTGGTTTTGCTTCCAGCGTGGTTTTTGTGCGTGAAAAGCGTGTATAAGTTACTTTGAAGCAATTGACTACGATTACGATTAACTGCCTTTAGCTGTCGAAGAAGCATATTGATTCCACCACATACTTACACCAACAAAGGGAAGTAGATAGGGAAGGAGGAAGGGGAGGAGGCAAAGCCAGCCACATTCTATCGTGAGTATGTGCGAAGATATTTACAAGTGTTCTTGAGCTCGACCCTCGGGGAGCGGCATATTTTCATATTTTCACTGTCACTTTGAATAACATTTTTGACAACAAATTTGAAAGAGTCGAAAGAATTCGCATAAACGATTTGCAGTTGAACCCAAACTCATTAAGCAAAATATTGTCAATAGAACTCAAATTTTATATAATTATTTATAGGAAAATATCAATTAAGTCAATTATAGTCAGTAGAACTAATATCTTATATAAATGTTTGTGAGAAAATATCAATTTATTATATTTTTAAGAATTTAATTAACAGCAAACTTATACTTCAAAAATACTAAAATATACCGTATATATTTGGTATATAGATATCTATGACGAAAATCTAATGCACTAAAAAAATATATAATTTGATATTATTATAATTTCGGCATCGGATCTTAGTGGATCTTGGCTTACAATCTGGTATATTTTGGTCTCTGTGGTATATTACTACATTTGAAATATACCACAGAGGTCAAAATATACCAGATTGTTAGCCAAAGCAACTTAGACCCCATAATGAAGTAACTTAAATATTGTAGAAGAATATAACTAGATTCAATAACAAGAAAGTATAGCATCAAGAATTTCACCTCTGATAACATCCCAAAGCTGATTTTCAAGTTAGTTTGTATTTGCCCCAAAAAGTATGCTTTGCTTTTGATTAAATCAAAAATACATATTCCATTAAAGCGCTTGAAGTTTATAATAGTTGCTTACTAACAACTAAGCTATAATTCAAGCAAAAATGATTTTAGCTTCTGTGGTATCTTACTACATTTGAAATATACCACATACATTGGTAAAAATATACCAGATTTCTCAGCCAAAACAGCTAAGACCCTCTAGAGAATTAATTGAAATATAATACTTAAGTGCATGCATGTGTGCTCAATATGGGATCTTAATGACAAATCTGGCAAATCGGCACACAACGTTTGTATGAATGAGCTTTCCAAGTAACACATAAATAAATAAGCAAGAAAACTACAGACGAATAAGCAAAAATGAATCAAGATTGTTTTATTCTAGATTGAAAAGAAGATTGGAAATCTTGATTGAAGAACTTTTCGATTTTCGAATTTACTCAAATGTGAAGTAACTTAAATATTATAGAACAATATACATAGATTCAATAACAAGAAAGCGCAACATTTACTTTTAAGTGGGATCTCAAAGTTTATATTCAAGTTCGTTTGTATTTGCCCCAAAATGTATGCTATGTTTTTTTAATTTAAAAATGCATATTCCATTAAAGCGCTCGAAGTTGATGCTAACAACTAAGCTCAAATTTAAACAAAAATGTTGACTCCCCATAATTTGTTTACAATTTCGCATTTATTTGCTGCTGTGCAAGTGACTCGCCGTAATTTCTAATCAAAGTGAGTAATGTATTAAAAGTAATATTTTGTTCTTTTCCGTGTTCCGTGTTCCTGTTGCTGCTGCTCCTGTTTTTTATGCTTTATTCAAATATTTTGTTAATGCAAGATTTTGTGGCTTTTAGACGCTCTCCCCATGCTGGACTTGCCCATAAACTTAGCTTTGGGTTTGGGGTTGGGAAGCAATGAACAAAACTTGTTCTTTGATGCAACACATTTCAGTTTTTTTTTTCTACAAAAGCGCGGTTGTATAGAGGGAGTGGGAGAGGGAGAGGGGGAGAGTGTGTGGTAACTGCCAGCGGGAATGGTGCGACGGACATTAAGTAGTAGAATGTTGTCTTTATAACACTGTGAACACAAACAAAGAAAAGGTCACAGCATGCCTTTGGCACAACAACAACAAAAAGTCAAGGAAACTTCTTCTTCTCACCCCGCAGCAACAATTTTTCAATAAATTAGGTTTCTTTACAGATTCCGTCGTCGTCGTCGTCTCAGTATCCATTTAAGTTCTCAGCAGCAATTCACCCCATATTTGTTTTGGCTTTTTTGTTGTACGCAAACGAGGGCGAAACTGTTGGCGGCATTTACATCCCCCTCTCCCTCCCCTCCTGTACCCCTTCTCCTAGAGTCTAGGTCCGGGTCAAGTCCGAGGGCCGCGAGCCAAAAATATGCTTTGCTTTTTTTTTTTTTTTTTTGTTGCCTTCGAGTCGCGTCGCGTCGCTGATTTATGTTCTTTTTAATGTGGCCAAAGTAAATGTCATTTAATTACACCCGATTTAATGGAATTTTACGCATTATCGGTAAATTTTCTGGAAAAACTTCTTCCTTCTTCCTTCCGCCGTTGGCCCTTTTTAACAAGTCAACTTCCCCCTCAGAGTCGCGAAGAAGGGGAGCGCCTGGGGGAAAGCGAAGAGAGAGAGAGAGAGAAGAGCAGTCGTCATTTCATAAGCCACAACCAGATGCGACATACTACATCAAAAGGAAATTCTTTGCATTTTTAAACAACCAAATAGCGAGCACAAATATATGATAGTAAAATACCCCAAAAAAAACCCACAAAAACAAAACAGACAAAAAATTCAGATTTAAATTCAAACGGAAAGCGCAAACTTTGATACGCGGATTTACATTTAGTTAATTGAAAACTAAGTTAACTATAATACTATTTAGATTTATGCTTTTTCGACTTAGTTTCAATTTAAATGCAGTACTAGTTAATTTTTATCAGAAATACGGGTCTAACAATCTGCTATATTTTATATTATATGGTATTTTTTAAATGTAGTACCATGTCATTATACTAAATATAGTAGCTTGTTGGTATTCTTTAGTATATTTGTGGTATATTTGTCGAGTACGGTTTTATTGAAAATGAGTATCGGGTATATTTTGTACTTTATGGTATATAATATTTAAAATGTAGTTCCATATCGAGATGCCAAATAAAGCCGATAATCGATATATATTTTTGGTATTTTTGGGTTATATTTTTGGTAGGGTTGTAGGTCTTATTGAAAATCCTCAAAAAGATAATTAACAAGTAAGAAAGCTACATACTTGTTAATTATCCTCTTGAGGTAGTATCTTTTACTTTTGCATCCAAGAATTACACATTTAAGTTAGCTTAACTCTGAACTGTTAGTGTATTTGATATAAATTGAATATAGCACAATTTGTAACACAAAGAATTTAAAGTAGAACTTAAGAGAGAACCTAAATTCAGAATGAATTCTATCGAACTATCGATAGTTATTGACAGTGTGCCCAGATAAACATTAGTAGGGTTGCCCGATGCATAGCCAATAACATCATAGTGTCTCCTTATAGACAAATCTGTCAGACAAACACAATACTTATCAAAATCAGTTTATCAGATACTTGCGTTATTGCCTTTATTTATATTTATATACTAACTATTGAATAATATACCATCTACTTAGTAGTAAACTTAAATTTAAAAATACCAAATCCATTGAACTGTTATCATTTTTGAGTATTTATGAACTGCAGATAAGTTTCTCAACCAAGTAATAGAAGAAATGCAAGCAGGATTTCTTATATATATTTTGTTTATGTCTGTATAATATCGTCGCATAGAAACATTATTTATTTTTATATATATCATTACATTTGGAGTAAATAAAACTTAAAAATTGTGCTGCGACTGTTTCATCAATTACTTTTAAACATACGTACTATATTTCTTGTCCATAAAACATTTCTGTACCCATATAAAGATAACTCTGCCAAACAGTTCTCCATATCATATCATTACAATTAGTAAGTAAATTAAATTATTGAATTGCAAAAGAACAATTATTACTCAATTTGCAAATCAATGGTCAAAGTATTGAATGCGAAAAGTGCACAAATTATTAGATCCTAAAAATGTTCTCTCGAGCGTAGATCACTTAAATTCATGGGGATAGAACTGATATAAATACATCTATAACAAATCTTATACAATAATTGGGATCTCTTAGATGTTGTCTCAAGAGTAGATCACTTACATTCTTATGAGTAACATCGCTATGCAAAACATCTATAACAAATCTTCTATAGTAATTGGGATCACTTAGACAGATATTACATTCACCTGCCAACTGTCAAACGACATTAATTTATGCCCACAAATCTTAAGCTTACAATAAAAAAAAAGCAAAAAGATTGTTCAAGTAATGAAAACATTTATCTTACTTGAAGCAGATGAACTTACCTGTAGCTAAAAAGGAAAAAAAAAGGGAACAAAAATGGGAAAGATTGCGGCAATTTGGTGGTCAAGGAGCAAGGAATAACAAAGGCTAATTATAGCTGACAGTAGGTGACTAATCTGTCGACTTAAGCTGGGAAAATGGGAGCGAAAGTAGCGAAAAAAAAAGAACAATGTAAAGAAAGTAAAATCATTTCACAGCACATGGCAACATGATGATGGTCACATCTGTCCCAGAGTCAGGATAAAATTGCTTTACGACGAGTTGGTTTTTGTGTTTTTCTGCTGGGTGAGAGTGAATTGCATATTTCAACGGTTCAACGGGGCAGCAGACGGGATGCGGATGGAGAGGGGGATGGAGAGGGGGTGGCATTAAAATGCCTTGTCCCAAGCTGTTGGGGAACACGAAGGTAATTGCTATAAAATTGCTTTGTAATTGCTTAC